>JAGWCC010000184.1:0-2663277 GCA_022651775.1 Drusus annulatus
TAAAATCTTTCAAATGAAATAATTCAGTTATGTCGAAATAAATAACATGTTTAACTAAACAAGTGATGGTTGGAAACAATTTTTGCCTTAATGGAATACATAAATTGAATAAGTGGTCTTTTCTAGTTACGAAATAATGTGCAAAAAAAAATATTAAAAAATTACCACAATTTGATGGCCTCGCATCGGTGAATTTTGAAAATATCCTAAAACGGCTTCGCCGCTTTTATAAATTAAAAAAATCTATAGCCTACGAATCCGAGAGATTTAATCATTTCGATATAACGCCCACTATTAGATGTTTGAGTCACGGATATTTCGATTATATTGGTTAATATTTTGACCACATTTCAACTTTCTTGTGTTTGTTTATATATAAAGCCCCCACTTTTAAAAAAATAAACTAGACTTATTATTTTTGTTTTCCTCATGGTTATGACAGTGGAATTTATTTTTGAATTCACTCACGTATTTCATACTAGCATAAATGATTATTGCCATTTTCCACAGAATTTCCAGATGAATATTAAACATGGTACTTACAATTTAAAGCGTCCCATAATTCTGAAGAGAGGTTCTAAATCTCCAAGGAAATCCTCTCTTCAAGAGTAAACGTTGAATTAGTTTTGAAATGACAATGATTTGTATCACCAAAAGCTCAGGTAATTGTAAACACTTTCTAGTCTATGATATTATGTGCATGTTGAATGTTTTACGTAATTTAATATTACAACGTGATTCCCATTTTTTAGAATTAGAAAAAAAAAGCATAACTTATAAATCTGTTCATTTTATGTTGAGTGTAAAGCTTTAGGTCCTTACTTTATGTTCGGCTCGAAGGACCAGTTATGTCAGATTTTGAGGCTTGATGGTCAATACTTACGTGATCTTTAGTATTTACGGGCAAAGCTTATTATTTAGCACGTGGGTTGTGTTTATGTGCAAACCACAATAATATATCAAAGATTGATGTACATAATTTAAAATGTTTGAAATAACTTAATAATATTATACTAGCAGATAAAAACCCGCTCCCGCGGGTTTTGCCGCCCTGCGGGCGAAAGCTTTTTGGTTGGGCTGCGCCCAATTCAAGTGTTGGCGACCATTTATAAGGTTTAGCCCTATTGTAAGACAATAACAATTACAACAGTAACTACTGCCAATGCACATTTAACTCGCCGCATCAGTTCGCAAAGATTCAAAGGATGTAGCTCCAGGCACTTTAGAAGGATTAGTCTTAAATGATAAAGTTCTATATTTCTTGGAGAAATCGAAGGTAATCGTCCAATAACTTTTTTACCTCCCCGCTGTCGTTTTGTCCACTTTTTGTCATCTGAAAACATAAACTTATTTGGTACGTCTTGATATAGAAAAGAGCGTCCCTCTACATGTTGGTTATTCAATTGGAACCACGCTGTTAAAGAGGTGTTTCTTGTAGATGCTTCCCTGAGAGCTTCTTCTTCCCGTCCTTCTACAAAGTAAACAGACTGACTATCGGGTAAATGTAGAGCTAAAAGTAAAATTGAGTGAGATTGATCATGTAAAGGATTTTCCAGAATTCTCCATGCAGCTTCTAGGGTGCTTAGATATCGACAATTGATGTATTGCTTAATTTCATCATATTGGATAACCACATTCTCTTCTAAGTTTTCAGCTTTTTCCATCCTATCACAATCTATATGTATATATCGTGTATGGGTATAGAGTCTCGGAGTTTTCTTTAGAATCCGAGTTTTCTTTAGAATCCGAGTTTTCTTTAGAATCCAACAAATTTTAAATCTAACCTCGAATGTCATAACTGTTTTAAAAACATATTAAAAATATGTCGTTATTATACTAAAGGGTATGTAGTATGGTAATAAACTGATTTAAAACAGCAACAAACACAACCCGCAAACAATGTAGTGATACAAATAATAGCACACTGTCCTTTAAAACGTTTGTTTTCCACCTGCTTTCGTTTTTAACTTATTTATTGGGAAGAACCAGTTAACTGTCAGATCTGACGTATGGGTATCGACATTATCGACGCCATTGCGTTTTATTGTTGAGTAGAGATAAAGAAGATTCCTTTTTTATCTGGAGATGCAGCGTTAGTTACTGGTTTAGTTGCGACACTCATCAAAAGGAAGATATAGTGAGTATATCGTCTAAGATCGTAAACGGAAGAAAATTTCAAACTTTTTTATGCATGAACTATATTTTATCTATATTCTATGTCGCATTGGTCTATTCGGGCCGCGGGACGTGTAGTTTTAACACGCATAAATACTGGTTTAGTCGCGACACTCACCAAAAGAAACATAGTGAATATATCGTAATCGGAAGAAAATTTGAAACTTTTGTATATATGACCAATATTTTATCGGACAGAAACATAGTGAGCATATCGTATCGCAGACGTAATCGGAAGAAAATTTCAAACTTTTGTATGCGTCGGCAATATTTTATCGGACGTGTGCAGAAGATTTCTTAACGTAATAATACTATCAGAAGATCAGATTAGACTCTATCTTTCTACTAGTGAACTCCTTTGTATTTTCGTGTGAAAATACGTATTTACAACAGACAAACGTTTCAAAAATTCTTACTAAATGTATTTTATAGTTTCGGAGAAAGCAATTACTTTGTGATTTGACATATTTAATGTAATTAAAAAATAATTTTATTTAGTTTTTTTTACCCTGATGATGATAAGGCTAAGCGAAACCGGTCGGTAATAAAAAAGTTAGTTCTTTCCTTTCATTAAATGTATTTAAAGTTAAGATTATTTCTAAAATGGTCGTGGAAAATAATGAAGAAAGAAACATTAAAATTAAGGAAAACAGAATTTTTTTCCAACCATTTCCTTAAATCATCGTTTTTGAAAATATGAGGTAGAGTTGAACTACTCTTATTATCGTGATACAGTTGAGTCCAAACAACAGAGATGGTGGATTGGCGAGGACATATTTGCATTTCAGTGAATCACAATGATTTTAATTAAGAGCACTACGTTGTATTTGAGTTAACTTCGCAGTGGGATGAATAATTAGTGGCCTGTTTCCATGGCCTTAATTATAATAATCGGATAAATTTTATTGCATCGTTTAGTAATAAAAATCACCTCTAGAGCGATTAAATTTTCACATTGATATTTTTCTCTATTTGCAAAAATAATAATTATTGAATTTAGCCACGCTGAGCGTTTTGAAATGCAATAATAAATGAACACTTTTTTTCACATTTTTTTTTGATTTTGTGTTAATTTCGCCAGAACAAACACCTCGCAAAACTTTCAACAATGTTGACACAATCCACACAATTTGAAAAACACGTAACTAATCGTATTCCGCGTATCTTGAGAGAGAAAAAAAAACTATGGAGCGGATGACGACGTGTCATGCAGCTACTGAGCGCATGTACAACTAGTACCAATTATTAATTATTTTGAATTTTAGATTTATTTTTAATTATCAAACATAATAATTAGCGTTGGAAAAAACTTCAATGTTTTGTGAATGCTTCACGAATTGCTAGTTATTTAAAATGAACCCTTCGCAGTGAACACTTCAATTGAAGTCGAATTCGCCAAAAAGAGATTTGAAATCAAAAAGTACCAGCAAATCGACAAAAATTCCTCTCCAAAAAAAGCACTAGTCGGTAGAGATTTGAAATCGAAAAGTACTAGCAAATCGATCTTTGTAGCTTTGTAGTCTATCTTCAATTGGAGTATTTGTTCAATTAAAAATGAATGAAGTTTGAACTGCCGCAAAATGAAGTAGTTCTTTGTAGTAGTTCGCACGGAGCGGTCACAACGCTATTTATAATATTATTAAGAATAGATAATACAAAGCAGAGATAAAACACTTTATTGAAAAGTGTTTTGCTGATATATATTTTTTATTTTAAAATTTTCATTACAAATTTTTATTATTTATTGATATTTGACTATTCATTTTTTGTTAGTAAAATACAATTAAATAATATTAAATGTTGTCATCATAATATATTAATATTTTGTGGCTTGGTATTCAAAATATTCCCTGTTAACTTTAAAACTTGACTGTTAAAGTCGGATAATGTGAAAGTTCACAGCTTCCATAGTAGTTGCAAATGCACTGATTACACAGTTTACCTAACTTTATTGTTCCGTATAATTGAGAGAGATTTGATTATATTACATGAAATAAGCTTTCAACGTACATATGAAAATTGAGAACAAAGTATTGTTGTTATGGCGATTAAAAATGGAAACAAGCAATCAACTCAAAAAGAGCCAGTTTAAAAGCAGTCAAACAATGTTATTTACTTCTACGTACGTGCGTACGAGTGTGATATTAAAAAAGAATTGGAACCGATTTTCATTCAAATTATAAACATAATCTTTTGAAATCCAGGCAAGCGATAAAGTGGGTGTCTGAAATGTTTTTTTATCAGACGGGTGTCAGATTTTTTAAAATTCTGTAGAATAAAAATCTCACTTTTAATCTTTGCAAATCAAGTTCCATCCCAGCAGGTACACGAGTAACAACTAGTTTATATATAATTCAGAAGACATTATGGACTTGTTGACGTTTCATAAAAGTATTATATGATTGTATTGTTTACGTATGCAAAATTTACAATTGAAAACTTTACCAACTCCATGATAGAGCGGTGAGATACTTGATTCAAAATCTGATTTGAGTTGTTCAAAGCAATATGCAGTGCAAAATAAGAATTATGATATTCGTATATACTTAAAATAATACTGCACTTCGCAAAAATAGTCTCCATATCGCCTTAGTGAAAAACGATCGACTTTCAATGGTGTCTCATCAAAATAATGAATCAAAAGCATGTAATATAATAAGATATACCACGTGCGAGCGTTCTATCATATCAAGCACGTGAACAACTTCAAAGTCTCCGCGGAGGAAATCTTATTATTTTCATCTTATCTTCGAGAATACGAATTAGTTCAAAGTCTCGGTGGAGAGAATTTGATTATGATCATGAACAGAGATATAATAATGTACATAACAGCTATTTTACACGTATGCTACATGACACCGTACGGTAGGCTCACAATGTAACTTCACTTGATCTCGTTACTCTGTAATACTAGTACCTTAAAGTAGGGTTGCCTCTGAACATTTGATAGTTAAAATTTGAAAGAATACTTTTACAAGGAAACTTATAAAAGAAAGATTGAATAAAATAGAACTAAGGAAATTAGCAGGGATTGATTTGTTCCTATAAACTCCACTAGTTAAAAATTTACTTCCGTGTACTTAATTTACAAAACCGTAGGATTAAAGTCATCTCAAAGTCAATATGATGGTATGGAAATTATTTCTGATAAGTTCCTTGTCATAGGGGGGAAAAAATACAAACGTGCGTACATTATTCAATAGCCGACCTGTTGCGAATTAAAAATGAATCATCAGACGACCCGTTCACACGTGGTAAATGTCAATCGCGTACTAGTGTTGGGCATATGTGTGCCGTTGTCGGAGGGATCGATAAGGCTAGTTCATCACAACACATACTTTAGACTCTTTCTCTGTACTTAATTGAAATAGATATCAATATAAACTAGAAATTAAGATCTGTACAGCGCCCTTGAGGTGATTTTTCACAAAATTAGCGCTATACAAATTATCCAATTATTGTTATTATTAAAAAAAAAACGGACAAAGTGCTCCCATTTGTAGACTCCACCTTTCATTTAAATGTATTTCCATTAGTCGTGGATCTATCAGGCGGATTCCCGGATGGTAGTTATGGGTTCCCGATTTTGTTTCTAACGTAACACTTAGGCGCACTTGCAGTTGGTAGAGGGTTGAACCATCGTATTTGTGGTAAAAAATTCATTGCTTCTTCTTTTTTATTACTTTTTATTTTTATTAATATTTACATTTAATATTATATCATTTATGTACACTACGTCTGTCTCGACACAGGAACCTCCTAGTGACACATACATGTACCAAACCCATTTTTTTATTATTTCTCATTTTGAAACTGTTAATTCGTGGTTGAACTCCATTTCAATGATTTGAATAATACCATTTTTTTTACTTTATTCTACTACTGAAGATGCCTGTCATAAGGTGAAACTGGTCAGGTCTTAAATAAAAAATAGTGGAATAAAGTTTAAAAAAATGGTATTTTTAAAACCATATTTTTTTATTTCAAGATAAATAAAAAAATAAATATAAAAAGTTTTAAACGTGTAGAAAAAGTGTTATTTATAAGTTGTTTATATAATAGATTGAATAATACCTTCTACTGACTTACTGAGTGAAAAAACATTTAAGATCTACCAGGAAAAGATTCGTGTAACTGCGAAATAAACACAATCTTATTTGAAAAAAAAAAACTCAGATTTATTGTTCAGAAAGATTAAGGAGTAAACCAGCCGTATTTTTTGTTGCTTTAATTTTCATAACAAAATCATTCTGTCTCGTTAAATAGCTCGAAAACACGATGAACGCGTATCGAGCACCATCAAACAGTTGGCTTTATTGAATAAATCCGTTCTCTCCACGTATAAATAAATAATACAATGCCGCCTCGAGATGATTTGTCCGTCCCGGTAGCTAAACCGCACTGCGCTGAAACGAAATTGACATATTTACATAAAATAGTATTAAATATAAGATTTTCGTTGTTTATGATGGAAGCTTCCAGAGTATTTCGCTTTCAGTGCGTGTACAGGGCGCCGTGAACTGTGAATCTTTTGAAAATATTTATCGGATATATTAATAATCTCCACACAATGCAAAACCCACGCAATCATATTTCCACGCCACAATAATTAATCGACAGATTATAACAAGAAAAGAGTTTGAACTTCCTTCGACTCGCGGTATTTGATGTAGAAACACTGTTCATTATCATTGTTTTTGGTATAAAAAGTTAGCAGGTCAGCCAAACACCAAATAATAAAAGTTTTTTTTATGATTCAAGTCACTGTTAAGAAGTGTTGCTTTAAAAATATTGTTAACTAAAAAATGTTTCCTTTGTGAGTACGTAAAACCGCAGGAGTGAGAACTTTTCAAATTTGGAACAGATGTCAATTGAAATTATCAAATTTTAAACAGCAGCTTGTAAAATGTTTACCTACCTTATAAAGTACTTACCTCTAATTGCTTTTTGTAGAAAATATTCTAAATTTGAAATGGAAGGATTTTTTTTTGCAAGTCGAGTTACATCCCATGATTTTTTACGGGCTTTCAGCTTGTTAAATAATAACCATGTGAATCATCTCGTTGACCAACAATAATTAAATTCTACCGGATTGCTAATTTGTACTCCATCTTGTAGTACTTGTAACAATCGTCAAAATATGACCCCTATAAAATTGCAATGTTATTAAAGTAAATACATCAACACAAAATTGAAAAAATTATCCACACTTACCTATAAGTTTACAAAAAAATAAATAGGTATTTATTTTTACGTGGTCTTATCATTCATTAATCTATTTATTTCTATTCCATTTATATTTTAATGAGTAAACAATACTTTTAAGACATTTTAATATATTCCTTAAAAAAATTATCATCACGATGAAAGTGTATTTCCGAAACCAGTCAACAATTTATTTAAATTTTATTTACTCATCTTAAGGAGTTACATACACCCGAGAAGGCTAAAAGTAAGGTTATGTTTAAAAAAAAGTGTATAAAACTGAATTTTATTGAATAACCATGATATAAATTTTAAAGTACGTCATTTTATCTACATTGTGAAAAAAATTGTTTAAAAAATTTCTAACGGTAAAAAAGTAACAGTTGTTTTCCTGGGACGTGTTTTTGTTAACAGCGTTTGCGGTACTAAACGTGCCTCTGCCATTTTTTTATCTTAAAAAATTAAAAAATATTTGTTTCTTAAAGGGGATTAACAACACTGTGCAAAATTTGATCCCGAGCGATCCAGTAGTTGCGGAGATGTTTTCTGGTACCGATTTTGAAAACACTGTTTTGAGTAAAACGCGTTTAAAGCCAGTTGAGGTAACTCGTTAAAGTTAGTCGTTGCTCACCCGGTCAGTTACAAAACGCTATAACTTCGTAATTACTGCGAATTTTCTTATGAAATTTTCAGGGTAGACACTCAAAAGATACTACTTTTGAATGAGCACCTTTTTGAAAAATCGACCTTTTTGACCTACCCATGGTATATGTAAGCCCTTAAGTTAGATACTAAAATACCCGGGTTCGACTGAATTTTAAAACAATTTTGAAATATTTTTTTATGATTAGCTTAAAAATATGAAAAAAAAAATAATTTGGCCTTTTTTAACTTTTTAAATGGATACTATAAATATATATATGTATATACGGATACTTTTTTAATATGGCTCTTTTAAAATTCTATATTCAAATTTCTTTGCAAGCCCATTATCTATTTATCAAAGTCCGTATCGTAACGGTAACGTATCGATAATGTATCGATATATCAAGGTCCGTATCGTAACGGTAACGTATCGATATATCAAGGTCCGTATCGTAACGGTAACGTATCGATATATCAAGGTCCGTATCGTAACGGTAACGTATCGACATATCAAGGTCCCATATCTCTTCAATTCGATTTATTTAAGATTCGAATCTGCGCATGGTGGAGTTTGTAATGGGATGCTAATATTATTCAAATAGTCGACAAGATTAGATTGGAACTGGTTTAAAAGGTATTTGTTATTTTACTCTTACTTAAAACCTTTTAATTTGAACTTTACAGCTGTTTTTATGCTGTGTTTTAAAAATTTTAATTTTGTATTATGTTTGTATGCTGTTTCATTCACTTTGGATGATTTATATAGCGCCGTTTTTGTGAAAAATCACCTCAAGGGCGCTGTAAACATATAAATGTTCATAATATATGCTAACGAATAATATTACAATGGTATATAACATTTGAACTCTACGAAATTGAAACTATTTTCCATTTTCATCACATATGATCGATCTGAAATTGATCCAAATAAAAATCCTGCATTGCATCTGCTGTTGAGTATGTTTTGGTCGAATTTTGAATGGTGTTAAAAAACTTTGAAGATGAAAGTTTAATTATTTATTCGAAATTATGTATTTTATTAACTTGAACTAGGTATTTATATAAATTAGAGGGCAAATAACTGATTTAATATGTTTACATAAAATAATTCACGGTCATCTCGATACTACAGCATGTCTTAGCAGTATTGAAATAAATGTACCTAATTCTTATTGCTTAAGATGCCATTGCACATTCCACCTGAGTACATTCAGAAATAATATTGCCTACTTTAGCCCTCTGTCTCAAGTGTGTCGACTGTATAATAAAATAAAGTGTACTAATGTAGACATTTTTGTCGATAATTTGTACAGTTTCAGTCTCCATTTATGTATCTTGCTTTTATTTTTATTATTTGTCATTGATTGAGCTTTTGTAGTTCTATGTTTGATGTATCCTTTGTATTTGTTATTATTTTTTTACAATTGTACACTAACTGAGTTTTTATAACTGGATTTTTTTAACGTAAGTGAGAACATCTGTTAAAACCCAGTATAAAAAAAATACGTGTTCCAATTCGTTAATTGTGAAGATGATACTATTTTCTTGCTTGAAATTGCGATAGAAAAAAAATTGTGTTAAGTTAATTGCAAAGCTTTCCGGTAAAGCTTAAACTTTATGAAAATAACAAAATTAATATTTTAAAACGTGAATCATTATTTATGCCTTGTCACTTCTCGCGAAAGTGGTATGATATTATGACACCCTTATATTGAAAAACAGGTGCGGCAAATTACAAGCGATAAAAATAAATAATAATAATACTTTTTAATTAAAATAATCATACTACGGCTCGGTGAATGCAGAAATTTGGAGAATCGATGGAGAACTGAATGCAGTTGAAGCTAATAAAAAGTTGTTAAAAAAGCGAAGCTGGTATTCCACAGTGGAGTTTTAGTACCAGCTCTGATGTATGGCAGTGGGTCATGGAACTGGCAGAGGTCGAAAGTAGAATGATATTGGAAGAGTTGGATCTCTAAAAAGTACAGACGGTCTAGACACGGTGTCTGAAGAACATATGACGCACAAGTCAATGGAAGAAGAAGTCGGGGACACCTTAGGAAGACATGTAATGATCAAGTTAATTGAATATTTAAGTCGGATCATGTTGAAGAGTGGAATAGCTGAAGGGTAGGTACGAAACGATTGTATGAATTTAGAGAAAGTAAGGAATGAATACCAGGACAGAATTGTGTGACGTTCTCTGCCTACTCATGCGGTAAATGGCTCACCGGTTAATTAGTGAACATATTTTGGTTACTTTTTTGTATTCCTCATGCGCTTTATTTGTATTTGTTTGACATTTTTTTAACCTATAGAATAATACAGATAGATAGGTACCTACCTAAAAAATAATAAAAGGAGAAAAAATCAAGAAAAAAAAAGTATCTACATACCCGTCTCCGGAGCTCCACCAGGGTCATGAGTTGGCCATTCTGAAAACTGAAAAACAGGTTAATAACTATTCAGGCATCAAACTTTAAAAGTAATACTGCTGTAGATATACAGTCAAATAAGACTGAGTAAAATAATTACAGCGAAAAAAATGATTTCCATTAGGGCCTGATATAAAACAATTAAGTATATGTATATAGTAACAAATAGTATTGATATTAAGTATGTACGCTTGGAAACAAAGTGGTTGAATTAAATCACCATATTACAAATGGAGATGTGACAAAAATATTTTCTACTAAAAGCAATTATTTGAAATGTGTGATAATTAACTTGTGTTCATGTTAATTCAAATGGAAAATACCATCTTTTCCGGCGTGTGTTTTACCTAGCATATTATTAAAATTAACGATACATATGGGACTTGACGTTTCAGTGAAGTGTATAATTATGTCTGCTTCTCAATACAATTACATTGTCAACGAGTCAAATAATTTCAGAGCTGCATTTTGGTGTCTTATACTTAATGTGAATTATTAAAGTATTGAAACAATGTCAAGAGTTTTCAACGAAATATGAAACAGAAGAAACAGATAAAGTACACAAATCTTGTTGCGACTGAGATATGAACTCGAAACATCTACTCTATCCGGGAGTTACGTCTCTGTCAATCGATGTGCTGTCAAGAGGTTTAAAGATAATCAGTAAATAAAAATGGATTGTCTATCCAAGACACAACTGGTGTGCAACTGTGGTCAGTGAGAGCTTTGCATACCAACATAAAATGATGTTTACCGACATGAAAATTGCTGCCTATATCGGAAGAAATTGAGACAGCATAATGTTAGTTATTAAGAAAATACGAGATTGATAAAAATGACAGTGTGTACAAGAGTTTTGTTGGCTCAATTGGACGTAGTCATGCAGAAAGCATTACATCCCAAATCGATGAAACTGAGAAAAAGGCGTTTGAAAATATGACGAAACAAAAGCATTAATATGCGTAATCGGCATTTGTAATGTGAATATCAATGTTTTTTCTTTATGAGAATTATCATCTATAAGTAATTTATAATCTGTCAATGTATATAAAAAATATGTATTTTCTAAGTTACCCTACATTTTAATCTTTTTAAACTTCAAGGTTAGTCAAATATCTACAATGTGCTTTAATAAAAAAAATGAATTTCCAAAAATCTATTGCATTTTAGCTTAAATGTTTTCAACAGATATAAATCTCTTATTTATCTGTAGGAAAACATGTAAAACTCGATTTTGGCAAATTGTGGGTTGGACGCTTGGTTTATAGCTACGACCAATTGATATTAAAATACAGCTTGAAGTTTCGATAAGTTAGTTCTAATTGAAACAAACACGGTAAGTAAATACGCGACAAAAAACTTTAAGTTTCCATCTTCATTTGGAATTTTTATGGTTTACTATGAAACGCTCTAAATTAATGTTTGAACCTTTTTAAATATTTGAAATTTCTGTCAAAAATGTTATTTGACTGAACGTTAAAACAGTTGTATCCTACTGAGAAAACATTTTTGTGTGCGAATAAGAAAATAGGTCAACTCTACCTTTCAATAAAAAAAACGATAAAACCTTCCCAACTCTCTTTTAGAGATAGCAAGTTGTAATATAGCAATGACACATGTCACAAGACTTCTCCTCACTTATTTTATGTTCCCAGTTCATTATTTTATGTATTACGAAATAATTTTTTACTGCTCCCGTAAATAATAAAAAGTATTACATTGTGAATAAATTCATAAAACTTCAGAGGAGCAAAACAATGTTCCGAATGAATGTAAAACTGTTTTTTTATAGACCATCTAATTATTTTCATATAATTTAACAAAAATCAGCGACTTTTGATTTTTTACCCGCACCACAGATACCTTTTCGCGAGGAGCCAGTGGAACTATGGCAGCCTAGTAAGGTTGATGAAGGGAGTGAGACACGGAAACGAGAAATATTAGTAGAATATGGGAAGATTAGCAGCTCCTATTAGACAAAAGAAAACGAAACGTGTGTATATACATATGTTTACGATGTGTTGGTAATAAAATCTGCCGCCCACTGACTCCCGGCTTAACGTGTTATTTTTCTAATTCGCCACTAGCACAATATTATGATTTTCAACTCTTTTTTTTCTAAATAATTCCTCTGGAGTTATTGACAGTGATGATAAAAACATGCATTTTTACTTCAAGGAGGTACTCCAGTTGTCATTGTAAATGAATTATAATATGCAGATAGTGGTACCTTTTGAGAACAACAATAATAGATTTACATGTATGATTTATGAGAAGGCAAAGTTTGCGGGAACAACAGTTTTATGAGGAGCGATACAAATGCTCTAACGAAAGCGGATTAAGCTTTCAATAAATTTCGTACACAAGTTAATAACTTTAATAATGAGATGGAATTATTTCGGAATAATAACCCATTAGTGAATAGCGGAATGACCAACAATTTCAACAGGCAATAATAGAAGCAAAGACATCATTAAAAGCAGGAATGTTTTCTTATTCATGAAAACTTTTGTTTGTTCTCGTGGATAACGTTATCGTTATCATAAAACAATGTATGTCAAATACATTTTAATAATAAAAGGACACAATGTTAATTTTTCCAACAAAACGAATGACATTATTTGTTTTTTATTACTCTAAACAAAGACTAATTATTCTGTAGGGGGTTGAGGAAAAAAATGAAAAAATTCGCGGCACAAAAGATTTTTTTTTACTAATTTGGCAAACGGGGGCGAGTCAATATTAGGTTTGCCTTTTTATGAAAATCTTCATACAAAAGGATGGCCACAAAACCTGCTTTACTTCGTTGAGTTTAATAATACTTGTGCTTTGGGTAGAGGGTTTTGGAGAGGAAACGTTTGTTCTTGAATGTCCTTTGTTCGGAGGCTTAAGGAAGAAGTCCCCGGCCGCATAATGTATCGCTTTCATCGATTTTGTGATTATAACTACATTTTCTTTGAGAAGAGATTTTCAGAAGCGCCCCAGACGCCGGGCAAAGCGTGTTTTGTGTATAACAAACAAGTGGTGACAGGAACAGAAGGACTATTACGAAAGTGCACTTTTACGCTGAATACTCTCATTTCCACGCTGACAAGCGGAAACACCTCTAACAAGCAAAATTAAACAAACGAACAAAAAAATCTAATACTTTCTTTCGGAAACTTCAGAAAGTTATTCCAAAGTTTTTGTACTTTTTGAGAAGGTGCCATGGTGGAGCTTTGATTTTAAGATGGAGACGAGCTTTTCGCGGCATATGCCGCTCACACTTGCTCGGCATGATCTCGTTTAGCGCTTGGACTTCCACACATTTTACATATACCTCTTGTTTCTTAACCCCTTCACTGCCAGTGTAGATCTGCGTTACAACACCTTTGAGAAGCTTCTTGTACTGTATTTATTTGAGCTTTAGCTGTGGGGTTGTGGTGTTTTGTAAATGTGTTATCAGCTATTTTTTTAAAATAAAATGAAACCAAAAAATCACTCTGAAAATGCCAACCGATTGCGGCTCAACCGTACCTATATCAGGCCAGATATTCTATAAACCATACACAAAAGTTATATAATATACTATATATACTATAGTTGACAATTGATTTTTATTTTGTTGTATAATGTTTCATTAAAAATATATTATGAAAAATAAAATTAAAAAATTGCCCATTAGATTATCTTCCCATATCTCATAAATCTAAGCCACTGATACAGTAACGATAAAATTTTAATGGCATGTACGATGTTTAAACATAAACTGTTTTATTTGTTATAAATCAACTATCTATCACGCGTGGTAGGCAGAGAGGATAAACCTCCACAAAACTCTATCTTGGCACACACTATTTGCTTAAATTTAATTTATGCATCGTCTCATACATACCCTTCTATTATTCTGACTCTTGACATCATTTGACTCATGCGTTTGATTCACTTGGTCGTGCCACGTATTCCTTGGGCGTCCCCGAATTCTTCTACCATTCACTTTAGCGTCATGCATTCTCTTTACACTCTTTTTTTCATTGATCAGCTCTAGGTTTCCGAACTGTCTAAGCGTCCATTTCCTAAGCTTATTCATCACGCCTACAACATACATGGTTTTACCACAAATGCGCTTCAGGGATCTCATTTCTACAGCATTTAGTCTACTTTCATCCTTCTTCTGCCAGTTTCATGCCTTACTGCCATTCATGAAGGCTGGTATCAGCACTCCATTGTAGACTGCTAGCTTCGCTTTTTATGTCACTTGTCAATTACTACTATTTTTTCAGATAGGTTATCAAATATTTTTGGTACTTAAATTCATAGGATTCATTTAGGGGAGAAAATGATGAAGATTTAGAAAGGCAAACCGATGTAGAAATCGAAAGATATTTTTTTATTTGAGATTAACAATTAAGACATAGAAGATTTAGTGATATAAGACATTGAGAAAAATAAAATAGTTATTTCAGGTGAAAATACATTTTTTTTTTTTCTTATATTTATTTTTTTTTTGAAAAAAAAACGACAAATATTTCCGGGGGCGAATAACTTGACAACATTTGAAAAACTCCTACTACCATCACAATAAGCGGAAATGTTTGTGCAATGATGAAGGACCTAGCAAGCAGAATAATGAACCCACGACCCGACGCCTGGATATGAACCCAGTGCATTTGCCAACTCGACTTCTAACCGATCTATAATATTTAACACTCTCATATCTTTGAAATTGTATAAACAGTTTTTTTTAAATATTCTTAAAAAGCATTTACTTTGTGGCTTGCCATATTAATAAAGAAAACAGAAATATGTAGACAGACCGAGATATATTTCCAGTAAGCCGCTCTGTTATTCCCATAATCCCCTCAATTACCCCTTCTCCTTCCCATTCCAACTCCTAAATATGTATATTTATCTCAGTATTTTGTATTTCAGGTTAATTTTAATTTTGTCCTGACGATCCAAGAGTGCTTCCGAAACCGGTCGACATAATATTAAATAATAAAAGTGGTTATAAACAAAGTTTATCTGTTTTAATTAAAGTTTTTTTAAAGTTTTATCGTTGTTAAAGGATTGAATATGCATTGATTCCAGCCCACCAATAATGATAAAGAATTGCGGAAATAAGAAGAAGCCAATCGAAAACCGGATGTTTTTTATTAAAGCGCTGTTTCCTTCAGCCAACGGAATGTCTGTTTACATTAATTTCTTTAATTGGAATTGTGCATCTTGTTCTCAGCGGACTAAGTAAGCAGAAAGATACAAAAGAAAATATTCTGACAGTCGTCCAATTTCGGCAAGTCTATTTATGGATAATATTCTCAGAATGCATCACAAGGAACTGAGACCTGTTGCAATTAATGTAAAAAACGAATTAACTTTTTTTTTCTCTGATTTAATTATTTATTTTTGGGAAAATTAACAGCAAATCAACAATAAATACATATATAATAATAAAAAAATAACAAATCATGCCAATTACAAAATTTATTTTTACGTACTGACACCATGCGCAGATTGGTCATATTATAGCGTATAACTGACAGCTTTTTCGGATGCTTTCCTAGCAACTGTTAATTTACGCTTTCTCGCCAGTATTTTCAATAAACAAGATATTATGCATGTTTAGCAAATAAAAAGATGGATGAAATGATCTCTCATTACAGCTTTAATGTTATCGGATCAAGCAACCCCGCGTCCTGTGTAGGACTGTATCAAAATATAACTAGCCGTCAGAAATACGATGCCGTCAACGTCCAACGCTATTGACGAAATTGTGCGCCAACAGTTGGATATCAATAGCTACAACGAATATTATTCAATGCAACGCAGTTTTAACACTCACTGAGTATGTAACTATTGTTTTAACTTTTGTGCTAAATAAACAAAATGTGTACGAGTGTATACTTCGTGAACGATGTTTTTTATTATGTTTTGCTTGTATACCTCACTATTAGACGTCTTTGTCGAATTTCATATCTGAAACGGCCGATACGTAGCGCCTTAAAAAAATCTACCGGTGGCTAGCAAGATATAGCTATTGCGTTGAAAACTAAAAGCCCCAACGGCCCCAACAATCCAACAGTTAAAACTGTTTCGACAGGAGGATATTATTATTAGGAATCCGAACAAACAATATCCAACACAACGCAATCTCAACCCTCACTGAGTATGAGCCTATTGTTTTAGCTTTGGCTCCAAATTAACAAAAAGGTGAAAGAACGTATTCATCGTGAACAATATTATGCGTAATTTTGAAAGATCTTTTACTTGTACACCTCCCCACTAGACATCTTGTTGATTTTCCTATCCGAAACGGCCGATGGGTAGCGCCTAGCGTCAAGTGAATCTACCGATGGCAAGAAATATATAGCTATTGTAAAATAACACCCCCAACATATCGTCCCGTTGACATTGGCGTTATTTCCAACAGTTATATTCAACAGTTGACAATTGCCAACGATAAGACTTTGTTAAGAATTCTCGTCAACGCCCAGTGCTAGTTTGGTGACGCTAAAAAGCAGATTCATAATAGCACACCGAATTGAGTTTTCTTCCGACGTTGAGTAAGCCGCAGTTTATATGAACACAACCAAGTCTGATATATTAGCAAAAATATCAATGTATCTTCATAGAAACCATAAAAGAAGAACGGAATTATTTATAATCACACCTAGAATCAGATCAACGAGACACCATTTTGTATATAGTACACCACAGTGACGTAGTTTTTTTCTTTTATGTTTTTTTGTAAGTCCATTTGGATACTTCTACCCCCGTGTCTTAAATGAATCAACTACTAAATTAACGTATGAAAGACTTAAAAAATATAAATGAAAAGATTACTCATCAGATCAAGCGTGCTGTGACGCCATTACTCTTGCTATTTGTTACTGGTCAAATTACGCCGTTTCCATCCGTTTTTTTGCAACGCTTACTTAGCGAAAGTTCATCTAAACACCCCATTTTCTACAATAAGTCAACACATTAATTAATGTATCTAGATTCATGAATAAAATATTGAAATAATCAGATGGAAAATTATCCGAGGAGTTAGGAATCGCGTTCTTGAAACGTAAACACGATGAGAAGTCAAGAATTTATGGGCAAATTAATGCTTCTTCAGCGAAGCAATAACATCCTTGATAGCGTGTATTTCCACAAAGTTGTCAACTTTAACCAAACAACGACAATTGTTAAACTTCCCCGGTTTGTCGAAGCAGGGAAGCATGAGGAATTGTAGAAGATAATTAACACAGGTCTGAAGGAAAAAGTCCCTCGAATTCCCAAACTTTTATTCATTTCAGGTGAAATCTTTGTTCGCAGACTCCCCGCTATTTTATGATTTTGATTGAAAATCTTTGGATCAAAGACGTTTACCCTTTTAATTAAATCGAGACAATTTTAAAATCTTTATTATATCCCTAACGATGGAAACGTTTTTAACTTTTAAAGTGTGCTTGATAATATCTTTTGACAATTTAACACAATTAAATTTACGAGAAACATCAGCTATTGTTGTCGACGAAATAAACTCAATGAGTTTTATAACGATAGGATGGTTTGAATTAATTGATTCTATTAAAATATCCAAAGATACGAAATCTTTTGATGTTTTGAAAACTAATTTTAAAATTAAAATAAATTATTTCTGAGATGTTTTTCATCTATTACCGCACAAGATTGCCAACTGTGCGCAACCAGTGGAACTATGGCATCCCTAATTTTAGAGGTATGTTGTGCGGCTAAATGTAGTGGGGAGGGGAAGGAGATGGGACTGAGCAACGTTTTATTTTGTTAACTTCGTCTTTCATCAGCTCGATACTGAGAGTATTTACCACTCTGGAAAGCGGTTCAAGTGTAACTATCATTTGAAAATTCAAATTACACTGCCCGGTCTAGCCAAATCTTCAAACCTGAGACCTTTGGGTGCGGAGCGTAGAAGCTTATCGCTCTGCCACGGGAGTTGTTGATGTTTTAAACATTACTTTTTAAATTAAATATATTGTTTTGGATGCTTCCGATTTGAAAAAAGGTATACTTCCCATTCAAAAAGTACAACCCACACACATAACCATTAATTTCAGTTTTTGTCTTACTCGAGATTACGGACGATAGGAAGCTAGCTCCCCCATAACTCTAAAAATTAAGAATGAATAAATTAAATTATGGTGTTCCGACCATATTTTTTTTTCAATATGTACTCAAATATTAAAAAATATTTTTACAAAACGAATTTGGAATTTTTTCTCTGCAACACTTTTAAAAAAATATTTTCTTTTATAATGGAGAGGTTTCCACAGAATAAATTTACGAGACGTTGAAATAAACGGCAACAGATTGGCAGCTTTGATATCGGTTCGGCATTTCCTGTCATCCCAAATACATTATTTGATTCGGAGGAATCCTTTTCATGTATAATAATATGGTGCCGATGACCCGAGCTCTTAGAGCCCACCTTTTTTTCGTTATGTTTTTGCGAAAAAAAAAAGTAAAAAAGTGTAACAGATAAAATTATATTTGATATTAAACAGCACTCTCTTTCCTTGTGAATTTATGGCTGCCAAGATATCATTTTTTTAATAGAAATATTATAATTTTAAATAAACGTTTTTATTATTTTTTAAATTCTTCTCGAACTTCAGTCTTTTCATTCTTCAATCTTTTCAATCTTCATTATTTTCTTCTAAAAAAAGGACAAATATTTCCGAGTTACGAATAACCTGACAATAATTAAATTCACCTACTTTCAGTTTTATAAGCAGAAATTATCGCTTACGCAGAATATAAAGCTAACGACACCTGGTTGGGAACCCGATGCTTTTGAACACTCGGCTACTAACTGGTCAAGGTGAAACTTAATTGTAACGAAGCAAATTTATTTATATGATAATCATAATGGGAAAATTCTCTCGAACGGTGAGCTCTGGCGTCATGAAATTTTCAGGCCAACGAATTTATTTTCACATCGAAAGGTCAATACTATCATGAGATAACGAGCTTCTACATATACATTTAAATTTCACGAAATGAGACAATACTCCATTTTAAATAGAGTTTTAAAACACAAGCGAAGCCGGGTGTTCACTATAAAACATCAACCTCGGAAAAAAATAATAGAATTAATGCTGTGAAATAAAAAAAATACATATTTTCGTAGAAAGCAATCACTATGTGGTTTGAAATATTTAATGAAGAATAAAAATAAATAACTTTGTACAAACCACAGACTTATTTTTATTGTTATGACCATAAAATAGTTTAAATTAAAATTAATAATTCAATTTGATATTTAATTTAAAAAAATATATATATTTAAATAAAATTTGTGGTCTTATACAAAGTTTTTTTTCATTTATCGTATTAAAAAATTACGTTTATTTACGTACCGTGGCATTTTTTTGTATAATCAAATACCTTTTTACAGTTGTTTCAGAAAATGTGCCCAAGCTGCCCAGTAACCAGTAGGTCTTAACGCCACTGAAAGCCGAAATCTCGCTGGGAACGATGAAGCTAGCTACTCGCACTATGTAAGTTTAACTTCGCCTTTGAACAATTCTACGTCATTATTATTTTATGATTTCATTAGGACTGGCGGAGCTAATGTTAGGCATATGGGCTAACTTGCTTTCTGTTAATTCAGAAGATTTCATCATTGCCGAATGAGATGTTCGCGGTTAATATTTGAGGAATTATTACATTCAAAGGAGTTCAGGGGACGTCTGAGGAAGACATGGCATGATTAACTCAATCAAAAATGTGAAAAGGTCAATGTTAATATTTGAAAGTAGGGTTTGAGGGTTAGTAAATATGATATACGAGTGTATGAATTAGAAATATCATCAAATATACGATATGTGCAATTTATACGACGGAAATTGTATATGGGCGTTCTTTTTACGGATCAAAGTTTGTCAAATATTGGTACACTCTCTGTAAATACAAACATTTCATCTCATATCTCCAGTACCTACTCATCGAGAGGTCTTTAGTGAACACCCTAAAATTGTCAACTTTGACACAAAAAGGTTTTATCAATATTATTGGTGATTAGTGTACTTTTTGCAGCACGCCCGCGTATGACATTAGTTTCAGTATGCTATGTTTATTGTGGCTTTCCGCACCCTAGATAAAGTAATATTTTATTATCTCACATCATTTAAAAAAAAGGTTATTTTAAATGACCTGAGACAGATTTTAAACTAAGGAAAACGGTGTTTAGACACTTCATCTCATCTCTTCATCA
Source organism: Drusus annulatus (assembly GCA_022651775.1). Lineage (NCBI taxonomy): Eukaryota > Metazoa > Arthropoda > Insecta > Trichoptera > Limnephilidae > Drusus > Drusus annulatus. The sequence continues at coordinate 20,683 of JAGWCC010000184.1, forward strand.
CTCTCTTACGACAGTTATTCAGGATTATTTAGCGATTAGTCAAGCGACAGTCAGTAAATGTCTAATAATAAAATAAATAAATAATCTATAAAACCAGTTTTGAAAAACGATAAAATTCTCCATATTAGTATTACGAAGCTCCGGGTGTGTTAGCGATATCGATAAACTAACGTTTAAGGCTTAGTTTGTCGTATCGATTTTTTTTATTTGTCGATAGGACCTTGCCGGAAGTATTTGAAAAATACCAACTGGATCCCTAATATAATATTATAGTAATAATTTATTACAGTGTTGCTGTGTGCAACTACAAATAACTGATAAATGAATAGCAAAAAACATTTTTGTTTTTAGTCACAAAACACCACATTTATTTTATATTTCTTAACATCAAACAGCAAACCGACCAACAAGCGAAACGAACAAGCTACCACGCTTTTTCACACAAAAACTCTTTTTTTTTTATTTAAAAAAGAAAAAAAAATCCTGTTCTATTCTGTTAAATTACAATGAAGTAGTTTGGCAACAGGTTTTTCAAAATGTTTATAAGAAAGACTTTACAGCTAGTTGCCAATCAAAATAAATAAAACAAAACTATGATCTGTTTATTATTTGCATTCTTAATTTAAATAGAGCTATTTTTTGCGGTGGGCAAATACTCTATTTTTGTAAACTATTATAATTATTGTTACTAAGCCCAAACGCCATGGACAATCTTATTACTATGGACAATTATTCTAAGACTCACAGACTAAATTGCTGGAACAAAGGGACATTGGGATGATTTGGGAGATCGATTTGATTTTCTGATGTACGAGTAATATTACTATTCTCGACAGCTGGGGTGGACTGTTTGCTACAATACGCCCCAATAGTATTATAACGTAATTACTATTCAGAATAAAGAAATGTTTTTAATCATTCTAAATATTATGTAATACATGTCATATTATGAGAGAAAATAAATCAATAATTAAAATTGGGAAAATCAGTTTATTTAGATCACACAAAAACGCAAAAGTCAGTTCAAACAACGTTTCATTTGAATAATAGTCTTTCATCGGTGTGCATACCGCTAATTTTCTCGGATGACTGCTATAAAAAAAATACTAATCTATTAAAAATATTATTTTTAATTACATGGTTAGATTGGGTAGTTAGATCCTGTAGATTAAAATTTAGGTTTATAAAATGCTTGACATTTTGACTTATTTTATATTTACTCTTTTTTTATAAACCATGTTATTTTAATAGAATTGTGGACCAGTTTTGAAGTATTTCTAAACGTTATTACAATTTTAAAACTAAGTCCAGTTTTAAGATTGTCATGCAAATGGAAGGGTACTTCCAAAACTGGTGGATGATTCTAATAAATTAAAGTGGTTTCTAACTAAGTAATCTGTTTTATATATACAAATGTTTATTTTTAACTGTTTGAAACGTTTAACATGTGGTAATTTTTAAATGTTAGAACGTGGTTTAAAATATGAAGTTTTGGAAAAACATAATTTTTACACAACTCTACGGCTTTAGTTTAAAAAAATATGTACAAAAATAGCAGAAAATAAGGTTTTTTTTTTTTTTTAATGACAGTTTGATTTGATAGACATAGACGGAAAAAAAACATGGTTTTACAAAATAAAATAAAGCAAAAAAAAGAAAATGATATATTTCCTTTTTTTCTCATCTTTGAAAAATGAGAATAAAAAATAAAAGTTAGTAAGGTATTGATATTGTGCAAGTAATAGCCTCACTGTTTTGTTATTTTCATTCTATTTGTACTGACGTAGAGAAGACTTGAAGTTATAAATTATGAGACGTTTATGAAGCGTTTAAGTGGTTAATAAGTACAAAGCTTTGGTAATAATATTGAAGTGTATTGAATCTAGGCGCCGACTTAGCTCTCCGTTTATGTGAAAATATTTTTAAATGGATTACAATATGAATTTTATGACTGTATAATAATAAAATTTGCTTACTTTGACCTTCCGTCCTCTCCGGGCGGCGATTTGCCTGGACTGTCTCCTTAACGCCTCCAGAGGTGCTCGCGGGCCCCCCCGCCCGCAGCTCCCTCGGCAGGACTGCGCCCCTCGCCGCCGCTACCACGCAAAGTCCTGCGGCAGGACGCGACAAGCCCTGGATAGCCCTAAAGCTGGCCTATCCCAACTCTCAAAAGTCCTGCGCAAATCTTTAACACTCGAGATTTCAAATACGGATCAGCGTTACAGTTCACTCACTCTTTTTGAAACTAAAAGGTTCTTAAATACGGTAAGGATTAAAAGCACAGATTTATAACAAGCCTGTTAGAGTTCTCGACAAAATCACAGTAAAATCTTTCAACGTAAATACCGCGCCACTTTAAAATGTTCACTTTTCAAGTTGTTTAACACTTTTGTACGGAGAGACGCGAAGACTCACTTTGTCTTTGTAGCAAGAAAACTTAACAAAGCAAAGTGGCCATTTTGGCTGTATTTATTTCGCGACTTTCTTCAACGCATTAGAATTAATTGTTAAGTCATTGTCTTGCCGCGAATAATGATCGTTTTGCGCTCTTAGATACCAACAAAATGGAAGGGAAGGGAATCTCTTTACGGAGGCTATTTATCCCGTTTTGTCTTCCGAGAATCGCGTCTATTCGATGCCTCGGTTGATCATCTCGTGGCCGCTGACGCCTTATTTAATCTCCTCGCTGTGGGTTCTGCGAATTGCCCTACTTTGTCTCCCGAATAACGTTAATGCACGCTTTGTGGTCTCTTAAGCGTTTTGGTTTGCCTCCATTTGCTGCTTTCAAACACGTTGCTATTAGTAGGTATTAACGAATATCAACGTTTCACGGTAATTGTTATTCACGGCATTGGCTACCCAATGGTATTTTCACAACACAACATAAATTTACTTTGAAATAAAAAGTTTATTTGTGTGAGAATATTACCGTAATTTTTTTACAAAGTTATGTATTTGGTGTAATGTTTACGTCTTCTAGAAAGATTATGGATTTTTCTTTAATAGTAAATTTCAACAAAATCAACAGTGAATAAGCCACAGTGGTTAAGTACTATTCTCTTTTGATGTATTTCCAGTCGTAAGCACCATATTGGAACGCGTCAGCGTGGAAAAGTATATTAGGTTGATCTTCCTTCAATCTGGAACAAAGAAAAATATACCATTACCACATATCACAATATTAATCTTACATCATGATTGACATAGACTTGCGAACAATCGTAATGAAATGTTGTATCTTTTGGTTTAAGGGTAACATCGTTGGAAAACTAAGAAAACAAAAGGTATTTAAACAAAATATCAATTCTGAAAAGAAAAATGTTTTGCTGATTATTTAATTGTATTTTTTTAAAATCATCTACGTTATTTAATAAGATTTTGGATCACTCAGATCTGATTGCCATCCCATAACGCTTTTATGGGGAATAATATGCCCATACACACACCTAATAGTAATAATTTGTTCAATGTTCAATTAGCTCTAGTCTAGTCTCTTAATGTTGTTCCTAAATTACATTATAATCCAAAGTGGTAGATACTCATGGAATCGCCCTGGTAAAAGACCACCATTCAGAATCAAAACGTTGTTTAAAATGGTTCTTGTTGTGTTTGGTGGCCAGATTTGAATAGCCGGGCACTTTCCAACTGTCCTCTTCTCCATCTAATGAATGATGGAAATATCAATTTCGAAAGTTTCGTTAAGAATTAGTGTTAAGAACTAATTCGGATGTATAAATCTAAGAATTTTCGTTCTAATTCGAACATTTAAAAATCTTTCAATACCTTGACCCCCTTACTTATAAACGCGGTGTAAATATTACGCGTGTTATAAGGTCGTAAACTTGCTTTAAATGTTTAATTTTTGTAACTAAAAACGACCATTTACTAATGTTTACAAAACGACCATTTTTCATTAAGAAAAAAAAGAAAAAATGATTAGGTATGTACTTACTTTATTGAAATTCAAAGCAAAATTATTACAGCAAAATACTTAACATACGGAGCTGATCTCTGATAGTGTGAAAGATCTACAGTTTCTCGTGTCTAGAATGAACCAAGTATGTATGCAGAATGAGTTGATGTTGAATGTAGAGTAAGTCCAAAGTCATGGTGTTTGAAAAAGAGAGTACGCGAACAACGTGCAATATAGTTATGTATGATGAATACTTGGAGCACGTGGATGAGTTATTTAGGAAGTGTGTTTATGAAAGACGGAAGACGGAGAGCTGATAAGGATATTAAAAGAAGGGTGCATGCAAGAAACTCCATTAATAGAGGACTGAACGCTGTTGGCGCAAATAAAAAAAATGTCCAATGAAGTGAAGCTAGCAATCCACAATGGAGTGCTTAAACCAACCCTGATGTAAGGCAGTGAGATATGGAACTGGCAGAAGAAGGACAAAAGTAGACAGAATGCCGTGGAAACGAGATCCCTGAGGCGTATGTGCGGTAAAACCATGCATGACCGTGTTCAAAATGTGGAAATCCGGAAATAATGCAAGGCTAATGCAAGCGTAATGAATATAATTAAAAAAGGAACCCTTATATGGTTTGGGCATGTAGAGCGAATGAACGTAAGAAAAGGAATGTGAAAAGAATATATGATGCGAAAGAAAATGTAAAAATAAGTCGGGGACGCCCGAGGAAGATATAGCACGATCAAGTGAATCAAATACTTGAATCGGGGTATGTGAAGAGCCAGAAAAACAGAAGAGTATGTTTGAGACGATGTATGAATGTGAATGAACTAAGGAGTGTGTGCCAAGACAGAGTTATATGACGGTCCGTCATCTCTGCCTGCCACTGCGGGGAAACGCCATTATGGTTAGTTAGTTAGTTAATTCAAAGCAAAAATTACACCGTTTACATTTGAGAGACACCTGTGAGGTTTTGAAACGTTTCGGCAGCTGACATCGCTGCTTCTAGGAATATATTCTCAATCACAAACATACACATGTGTAAAATAACCCTGGCAATGTTTATGCTGTGACACAATTATCGAAATTTGCTGAATGCAATTCTCGTGTTTTTGGGTTCTGTATATTAAATACGACGCCGAGCGCAATATGGAAATGTCGGGATAAACAATGGCTCTTTGAAATCGCGATTGGAGAGGTCGTTCGAATCGAATTAATTCGAAGCGGGTTCATCATATCCGCACATACGTCTAAATTGAAAGGGATGTCGTTAAAACGATCATATTGGATATCCGCCCACCAGCCTTTGAGACACCTATCAAAATCGTACCATTATACGACTACATGATATTATTAGTATTTTATTTAAAATAAATAAATATTCAAAATTACGGTCTGAATTATTTTCCAATTTTATTCAAATAATTTATTATTAATATGAAATATACTTTTTACAGTGAATACCACACAAGAGTCCCTACTGCTCCCAACCGTTTAGAGCCAGTGAGACTATGGCATCCCCAATCAGGGTATGTTGTGTGACTGAAGGTAGTGGGGAGGAAAATTGAGATCGGGAAGAGGAAGGTTGGGGTTAGGTTAGGTTAGGTTAAGTTAGGCCGGAGCCAGTGAAACTCTGGCGTCCCTAATAGGGGTATGTTGTGAGGCTGAAGGTAGTGAGGGAGGGAAAGAGGATAGTTGGAAAGTAACTGGCTATTTAGATCTGGTCACCAAACATAACTAGAGGCTATTTAAAGTAACAATTCGATTCTGAATTGTGATTTTCAACCAGGGCGATATAAAGAGTATCTGCCACTCTCGATTATAATGTAATTTAGGTACAACGTTAAAAGACAGCCAAAGCCATTTCAAGCAACGTTTCTGAATGGTGGTCTTTCACCAGGGCGATACTATGAGTATCTACCACTCTCGATTATAGTCTAATTTAAGTACAACTTTAAAAGACTGCCAATTAAATAATGAATAAATTTATAATAATTATTATTATTAGGGGTGTGTATAGGGCATGGCTTTAGGGATGGCAATCAGAACTGAGAGATCCAAAATCTTTTGAATAACGTTCTAGTGTGCTCATTCAGAAATGCGTTTTAAATCCACCCCTAAAATGTTTTATTCAAAAGAGAAAGCAGCTTTTCAATACCGAGTTCAGTTTTAATTGAATCCCGAGAGCTCGATTTCAACTACGTTACATTCCAAAATTCTAATTAAAAAATAATTACTCCGATATCTTTGCAGAAAAGTGGGAAAAGTATAGTCATTATTAAGTTTCGATAACCCCCAAAGGGGCGTAAATCTGAAACGTGAATCAACTGTGAGAAGAGTTCGACGGTCTCCGTGGTCGAGTGGTAAGAAGCTCGACTACGAATCCAGAGGTCACAGGTTTAAACCCGGCGTGCGCAAATAAATTTTATTTGATTGATATGTGTCATAACACATTTAATTCACGTAAAATAATATATAGCAGTGATTCCAAAATTGTGAGCCGCGGCGACGTCATAAGAGCGCCGCGAAATATTCGATTAAACAATTCGGCAAATTTGTTGGAATTCCTAATTCTCGAAATTTTTGCAACAATAGTGTATGCTGACAAAATTCCAAGAATTTAACGACTTTTGAGTCATTCATGGTTTTTTTCGATTTTCCATTTTATTTCGCTGTTAAATCAGTAATCCCCTTTAAAAAGGTAAGTTTTCCAATTTCTCAAGAAGGTCAAAAATTTCGAAAAAAACTGATGTATTGAGGGAGCCGCGGAAAAATCTGATGTTTTAAGGGGGCCGTAAACCGGAAAAGATTGAGAACCTCTGATATATAGTATATTTGCGGCACTTTCCAGAGTGGTAGATACTCTAACTATCTCCCTGGTGAAAGACCACCATTCAGAATCGAAACGTTGCTTGAAATGGCTTTAGCAGTGTTTTGTGACTAGATTTGAATAACCAGATACTTCCCCACCTTCCTCTTTCCCATCTCCTTCCTCTCCCCTTATATATGGTATGCCATAGTCCCACTGGCTCTAGCCGATTGAGAGTATTAACTATAAAAAAAAGAATGAAGCTGAAATCCGTTCAAGACATAGTTTTAAAAAATCGGTCAAACTTAATTAATTTCTGGATGTGGATCTGTTCAATCTTCTCCCATCTTCCTTGCCATGATGAATTTGGGTGTAACACCCAGACCTAAATCTAAATGTATTACTTTCCATGGCTTCTTTTCCAATCGTTTTTGGAACCTTCAAAATTGAACCTTTTCATAGATTGACAGTTTGTGACATTAAGTAATAGTTGCTACCCTTTAAAAATCACGAGATATAACTTGACTCGCCAAGATGAAAACTTTCTTTGGTGAAAATGAAATAATAACTTCGTGTAAGACCAAACATTTTATTTAAATTTTTAGGACCGACTGGTTTCGCTATGTTTTATTATTAATTTTATCTCTCTCTCGTTATAATTTAAATGTTATTCTATTGTTTTCTCACTGTTCTCTCATTTTATTTAATATTGTGTTCTCCCTCTGTATGAATATACAACCGCACACTTTGTATGTTTGTTGAGTTTTATTTTGTACCCTTGATGATGCTTAGCCTAACCAAAACCGGTTGGTCGTAAAAATTAAAATAAAATCTGTGGTCTTCTAGAAAGTTATTATTCCATTTTCAATAAATATGTCTAACCACATCCTCCTTGATTATAAATAATATAATTTCTTTGTAATGTAGCTAAATATCTGAATTTGGAAAAAAGTAATTATAGATATATTAACGCTCAATTAAAATATAGAGTAAAAATAATCATCAAGTAAAATATATTATAGGTAAGTACGTCATCGCTTGTCTGGATTCTTTTAATAATTTTCTGAACACGTACTATCAGTTTCAATTTTGAAAATAACACACACGTACGCCCAAGGAAATTAAATTGTTTAGTTCTTCTATTTTACAACGTCTTGTTTAATGTACGTGAATAACACGTTAAAAGTAATTTAACAATGGCTTAAGGTTTTTTCACAGCTTTGTTAAGGGTCCTCAAGTTAATATTTCACAGATGTACCTACAAGTAGGTATTATAAATCAGTAATAATATATCTTTATATAAAACACTTAATTTGAGTTTAAAACAAACACATTTCAAACACAATTGCACCTATTTATGGTTTTAAAGTTTATTTCCATTTAAATTATTATGTTTTTAATTTTATTTAAACAATAATTATTATTATTTTAAATTAAAAAAAACAATTCTTAGTTAAAAGCTCTGCGATGTAATTATTTTTTGAAAGCTGTAATTTTCGCCAATTCTGAGGGCATTATCAAAGTTTGATAATGGTCCTCAGAAGAAACAGCTGTTAAAAATAATTACATCGCAAGAGCTTTAACTAAAAATTGTTTTAAAAAATTTAAAATAATAATAGTATTGTTTGAATAAAAATTAAAAAACCTAACAATTGTACCTTTTTGGAGCAGAATAACGACTAAACTACATATCATCGCCGGAAAGGCAAAAGGGCTGAAGCGCCATTTTGGAAAGTTTACACCAGAGCATTTTAAAGTTTTTTTTTTGTTTTCCAAAAAATTCATAAGTTTTCAGTGCCTGGTTGAATACTATTACCTGAAGTGACAAAAAGCTAAAAAAAACTCCTAAACTTGTGTCGCTTAAGTCAAGCATTCTTCCAAATGCTAAATATATTTTAGATGGCTGAAGAGCCACAAAAGTCTTCAGAATCAAACGAGAGCATTCGATGCAAAAAAAAGAACTGAACAAAACTACACATTTAACTCATTTTTGACCAAAGCGTCGTTTAAACCCTTTTGCCTTTCCGGCGACTATATTTGTACTACGACAGTATCGCTTATATTTGTAACTTCATTTTATTTCAAATGTTCTAATGCAAAGTTTACTATTTAAAAAAGGCATTTTCATTAAAGACATCTTAAAAATCATATTTCAAAGAAAATTAAGTCAAAATTCTTACCCCTACTCAACGGCGGTTGTTCATCGCATTATCATATAGTATAACCCTTTTATTTTATCATAAATTCCCTAATACTCTGTTAGTGGGGAATGTGAGTAGGCCAAGTTCGTACCTATGTCCTTGTCCTCGGGTAATGGAACTCCCTGTATGTATGGCATCACCGATCTCCATATCGAGTGGGAATATAATTAGAGGGTGTTCCGTATAGGCGCATAGGTGGCTGAAGGTTATCACCGCACAGGTGGGGTAGGAAGGTAGGTAGAAACTCTATTCGCGCCACTTGAAATCGTATTATAGCATAGATTAAAACAGGGAATATAGCAAGACGTAAGAAGTCGAGCGTGTAATATTGACGAGGTAATTACTCTTGGATGGCGTGTCAACATGTCTTGCTAGTGCTCTGGAACTAGTCATCTTCCATCAATTCTTAAAGTATTTTACTTAGATTAAACAAAACGAAAAAGAAATGGAATCTTTTTTATGTTATATTATAGATACTGGATAAAAACTATTCAAATTACGAATATACGATACAATAAGATATACAGAATTAATTAAAATATCAAGAACTTAGTAAGGAATAAGTCAAATTGAAGAAGTTAAGATATCAATTACTGAAACCATATGAATTTATAGATTAGGACGTTATATGATAGCTATTGAATCGATATTTTTACGGCGTTATTTTTCTGACAAAATATGTTAGTGGCACTTTACAGTGAATAAAATTAATTAAAACATGTTAATCATTATCATAATAATGTTTTATTACTATTAAACACTTATTTAACAAAGAATTGCAAGTACCAAGACGGAAAATTGACAGTAGAAAATGCAGTTGAATAATGACTGTGGATAAAATTATTTGTTATATATTATATGTTTACGAATCCCGGTTGCGGAAATATCTGTTTATCCCGTAATTTTCCGAATTTGACCATATAAATCTTTCTACAAGTTATTTGTAAATAATTTTTTTTAAGGTACTAGGATTAAATAAAACCATGGGTTATAGTATGAATAATTAAATTATCATATAAATATATACCTGAAAGCAAATTTCGAAACCCGCATGAAATTCGTCCAGCAAGAGAAAGTTTGTTAGAAGAACAAAAGACTTTAATTTAATCTCAGAAGCTCAGGGGAAAGTTTGAGATCAAAAATTATACGTTGTAGATTGAGCTTTGTCGGGATGAACTTTTTTTACTTGTGAGAACGGAAATCTACACCTGTTCTTAAACTATCACCTATGTTTTGAAAATAGTTCTGTTAAAGCTTTGCGCTCTTTGTTCTGATGTTCTCAATATAGATAGAACGATTATCACAGCCGAAAGTCCAATATTGGTTTACTTTTTAGGTTTTGAGCCGTGTTGGACTTGATTCTCAAAACATCATGATAATATTTACTTTGATGGTGGATGCTGCAAACTTGTGTACAGTCGTTTCTTTAAATCCAGAAGGAAGAGGAAATGCAACATATCTCAACACCTACAAGAATATAAAACACTTTTGCAAAAAAACTGAAATAAATTTTCTCTTGCGGCCTGCTCCATTTGTGTCTGCTTTAGAACTATCATAAACATATCCTGAATAAACTTTACATTAACTTCTTTGAATATTTCGGAAAAAAGTTTCGATGACCACTTTGAGACTTGCAACTGGAAAACGTACTACGTCATCATTTTATTCACGCATAAGTCAAGAGTTTTTACACAGTATAACTGAATGTAAGAAGTGTGAAAAATAAATCAAAATCCCTCTGTTCTTCTGAACCAATCTTATCCATACTTAATATTGATCCAAAATCCATCCTTCATTACACAACACAACACATGGAGTACATAATGGGGTATGCGGTGAGATGCTATTAGCTATTAATTAATGAGTATGTTCTACTTTGTTAGGCCGGAGATAGCTTTTGGGTATTAATTATTTAAATTTCCTTCCAAAATTTGTTTAGTTGCACTTTAGGACTACTCAGAGTGATAGGCATATAGTCACATAGCTTTTGCCTAATCTGAGTTTATGTAAAGATATTTATATATTTTTTATAATTATTTTTGGGCAATTTTTATAACGCCGTTTAGTAGTAAATATCACCTCAAGGGAGCTCAACTCTTTCTTGACAGTGAAATTTTGTTCGATTTGATAAAGAAAATGTTTGTGAACAAAGAGATTCATATTAAGATTCTCCTGTTACTCCCATTATATTTTACGAAAATATAATGGTAAGCATAATTTAGGAAGAATATGTAGGTACATATAGTATTCGTGTTTAATTATACGGGCTTACACATTGGAAGGTAAATAGTTATCACAAAGGGCTGTAAACTTTTAGACCAACGAGTAAGGTTCACATTCTTATAACACTAAAATCTATTAGAAACTTCTTCGCAGAATCCAGGACAGTTGTTCCCCCGAGGACCGAACTTTGAAATGTATTTTTAGTCTCTTGAGACTGTATCAAAGATTTTCTAACTCCAAAACTTTAAAGCAATACAACCTGTGACTGCCAATGTAGGTAAAAACTAATCATGCCCACCGAAACTAGTTCCATCAAGGAACAATTAAATCATCTCTAATTTTCCTTAATTGTTTTGATGTTAAGTTCTCACCCATTTCAAGCATTAACATTTTATGTACCTTTGAGGTAAAAACTTTTCGTAACGAATGTTAAAAATTAACGTAAAATGACATACGATTTTTTGTAACGTTGAAAAATCCCCTTCATATCTTTCCGAAGTAATAGGGTAACATGTTTTAACGAGATTTTTACGTTTTACGGTGAGAAACTTTTTGTTTTCGGTGAAATATGATCCACCCATTCTTTTCACGTTTAGTTTTTCCAATGTTATCCGGAAACAATGATGTAATGTTTTATGGCAGAAATTCAAAAAATACCTTTTTGCCTCCATAACATTATTAACCAACGTAAAGGTGTTTTTTTTTTGCAACTGAGAAATAAAAAGAGTGAAAAAATATTCAGGGAAACAGTTTACGTGTTACGATGGACGCAAGGTATCTTTTTTTAAACGTGAATACCGCTCAAAAATCCCAGCTGTCCAGGGCCAGTGAGACTATCGCATCACCAATTACTGTATGTAGTGAGGCTAACGAGCGTGGAGAAGGAAAGTAGATGGGGAGAGGAAGGTTGGAGAAAAGTACCTGGCTAGTCAAATCTGGTCACTTAACAAGACTGAATCCATTTGAAGCACCGTTTCGATTCTGAACGGTGGCCCTTCACCAGGGCGATACTGGGAGTATCTACTACTATATCTACTTAATAAAATTTAAGTCTTAAAAATTTGGAAAAAACAATCCAGAAACAAAATATGTAAAATAACAGAACTTAAATAATATTCAATTATTAAAAATAAACATCTATCTATTTGTACTCTTTTCACTTGTCAGAGATATAATGTTATATAACTGAAATAAGTTTCGTCAACCGAGAAATTCCTAACAGAAAAACTTTTGTAAATATCATGAGGTTAGAGCTGGCCGCTCGAGAGATTTTGCTGAGGCAATAAATCGACTGTTCATTTTATGATTAGAATAATACACAATTATACTAGAATATTATATTATGAATTTATTTTTCAAAATAATTTCCTCTCGGTGAACAATTTAGTATATTAGTGTGTAAGTCATACATGTATCTAGGTAGTAAAGTACTCCGTGCTTACTATCAGTTGTACGCGTTCATTATTGATATTCAGAACTGAAGTTGAACTTCAAAGATAGTTGATGGAAGTTATGCTTCAGATTTGATCGCACGTACCTGCTTTGTATATTAAATTGTACCAACCATATGTAAACCAAACATGATTTCATACGTAGCTTTATTGTTTTCTGTCGATTCAAGTATTTGTATTGTACTAGAATAATATCTCCTGACATGGATATCTGATAACACAGAGATTAACAAGTTAGCTCTGAGAGGACAGTTTCAACGTAAATATTTCATTATTTGTGATAATTTGGCAGTACTCGATACATGCCAACTGTATGGATATACTATACCGCTTATTATTGTGCGGAATTTTTTGAAAAAGCTTGGGAAAAGCTTTGCCAAAAACTTTCTTTTTAATGAACAGTTGAAAAATATAATAAAAAAATATGGCTATAAATAAAACAGATAAACCTAATCTAAGACCACTTTTACTGTGGTTTTAAACAAAACGTATCCGTTTTATTTATAAACACAGTCATAAAGTTAATACTTTTTACGAATATAAAAAATATGGCGTTTAACCTTATTTTTAAGAGTTTGGTGTAGATTTAAAGCTTCGTAATTTCTTTTTTAAATAACGTTTGCAGCTGAAAATACCTGCACTGAACAATAAATTCCACCCAAGAAGTTGTCACTATTTCATATCGCTAGATCTCACTTTTTTATTTTTTTAAGGGTTAAGAAGACAAAATTTGCACTCCCATAACTAGGTTGTCATAAGTCAAACATCGGGTTTTTTGGGCTCAGTTCTGTACATTTGAAGAAACACACAGCAAAAATGTATTCTAAAATTAACAAACTTTACTATTTTCGTTTCTTGAATTCTGTTAAACTGTCACAACAGTTTTAGGCACTAGATAACATTAAAATTGAAACTTTTAAAATATAAAACAATTTTAATTCATGTCAATATATCCATTCATTTTACTTATTAGCAAGGCTAGTTTTAAATAAAATTTAAACAACATTTGTATGATAGATATTTAAATGGTGGGAAACAAAAAAAGACACAGAAAATAAAATAATTTGGTTGCAACCGAAAGTCAAACTCAGAAAATTCACTTTCTTCGGGAGCAATATGAATGTTATTTTTTTGAAAAAAAAAGTATTTTTTATGAAAAAAGCCGAGAGTGTCGTATTTTGTAAAATTATATTTTTTTCTTTAATAGTGCCGCAATGTACTTAATATTGAATTGACTGATATGATTATTTATATAATAGGAACAGACTTACTCGAAACCACTTCAAGTTTAGTGTGCGTACCTTTGATATCAAACAAACATTTCGTTATCTATCACGTTTAGAGTACCCGCTACTTTTTCAAAGTTAGTTTTAGAAGTTTGACACTACGTTTGGGTGAATATAATTTTTGAACGTGTCTCTTTTGTTACGTCTATCATGTACCACTCAGTGTACATATCGTCACAGGAAAGGCAAAAGGGCTAAATTGCCATTTTGGGAAGGGTACACCAGAGCACTTTAAAGTTTTTCATTAAAATTCATAAGTCTTCAGTACATGGTTGGATTTTGAAAAAAACTCAGGTAACTCAATGCTCTCACTGAGTTACCTGAAGCGACAAAAAGCTTAAAAACTCCCAAACTTGTGTCGCTTGAGTCAAGTCTTCTCCCAAATGGCAAATATATGTTAAATGGATGAAGGGCCACAAAAGTCTTTAGAAACAAACAAGAGTCAGAGCATTCGATGCAAAATATAAAACGGATTAAAACTGCATATTTAACTTATTTTTGACCAAATTGTCGGTTAAACCCTTTTGCCTTTCCAGCGACGACAAAAGTATGGAGTAGGGAAGGCCGGAGGTAGTTGAAATAGGGGCATAACTTTCTATCCAGTTGACAAACGCAGTGGGTAAATTTTGCAAAACAAGGAGGTTATGGATACCTACCTGCAAATGAGTTCAGTCATCGTTAGTGTTCACAAACAGACTTATGTTAGCATGTATGTGTTTTTGATGCGGAAACTAACTTTTTGCGGAATCTTTAATTGTATGATTGAAAACAAAAACACGTAAGTTAGTTAAGAATGTTGCTTAATCGTTAGTTGATAAAAAAACAAGACAAAATTAATATAAACACTGGGAGCAATTGAAACGGGGGTGGTTGAAACATTGATTTCAAATTATTTTTTTTAGAATCAATCTACAGACACCCTGTACGAAGTACTCACCCTATCAAGTTGACTTGGCTTATTAAGATGCAGAGTGAATACTATTATATAATGCGATTACGGGATGATGGGTGGGGGGAGGGGCGTTATCGAGTAACGCAGAAAACCTCAAGGAATATATATTATGCTCTCATAGTAATTCATTTAGGAATGTAGGGATGGGTGGGATGTCAAGAAAGTTAAGCAATATTAACAATGTTTAATTTATGTTAAGAAGATATGCTGGAAACGCCCATACGTGTTCGTATTCTGAGAGAAAATACAATTTTATTTGTTGCGTAATAGATAGATATGAAATTAAAAAAAATAACAAGAGAAAGGCAAGTAGAAATATATAAAGTTCCAATTGATATCTCTGAGATATACTTTGGCTCAGAATGTTAATAACGATAAGAAATATAACCAAGACGAAAGAACTCTTAAGGTAAATTGAATTGTCAATCAAATAATAGGTATTCTCTCTGCCCTATCTAAAAATCTGTTTATAATAACCCGAATATGCACAAAAAGTGTAAAAATGTACAATAAAAATCCCAAAACATATACATATACCAATTCCAAAATATATGCGCATAATATATTCGATAAAAGAAGAAAAGGTCCAAAATTGTTAGATTGAAAACTCTAATAACTGATACAATTTTTCACATTTTGATTTCCATGAGTTGAGGGTGGTAGGGTGGTGGAAATGCAAAGCGAAACTCTAAGATTTGGTACACAACTGAAATCTGTGGAGTTTTTCACATTTTTAGGGATATTTCAAATTTCGTGGGTGTGGCGAGGTGCATACAGAAATACCGTCAAGTTTTAAATAAAATAATGTAGTTACCTACATCTGATATTATTAATCAGCGTAAATTTTATTTAACATTTAATACAACGGAATACAAAGTTAAATAGATATTTACTTCCGAAATACTTCTCTTAATCGCAAAAGAAGAATACTTACTTACTCAAGGACTTTGCAGTAAATTTTATATCGTAAGATGAGTGGAAGTCAAATGATGCATTGAATTAAAGGTGAATAATGTCCCCATAGTTCATTTAAAAAAAGCTGTGAAATATATATATAGTTAAAATTTAATGACTGTGATGACACAATATTATCCAAAAATATGTGGCAAAGTATTCGGGCAATAATTTTTTGATCAAAATATGTAAAAAAAGATCAAAAATTGAGATTACTTTTGACGCCATATTTTGTAAAAATTGCACCAGTATAATTAAACACTTTGCTTGCATAAAAACAACCTTTCTCGATGGCAAAATGAAAACTTGATAGACAGAATTTTAGACTGAAAGCTCCACACCAATTTTCCATACCAATCACTCTGATTTTGTATATCTGCTAAAAAAAACAATGCGTCGACGGGAAAGTGACATATTGAGTGGATATACACTTTTTGCTTTCGTTTTTTATTTCTGGTATAATTACATGCACTTACATAATGTAAGTGCATATAGAATAGTGCTAAATAATAGGCTTGCGATTGCGTTAATAATTTTGCCCATTGAAATGATTGCCCAGCATGTTAAGAATTAGTGATGTATTTAAACTACAACAGTATTTCCGAGTCCATTAACAATAATCACATTTAAATTGGGACATACTCAAGGTATAACTTACAAACCTGCGACGTATGAGTGCTGTTTTTTTTGAATAATTACTATATTCATCTTAACAGTTGGGAAAAAAAATCGGTTCTTTTGATATGCCATAATTTTTAATTGAAATAAGCGGAATTCTACTTGTACATTCAAATGTGCTAGACAGGAAACTCACCAATATCTACATGGAATATTCAAAACCGATTCATGTTTTTACATCATTAAATACCATAAAATTTTTAAAAACCTTGTGTTTGTTTCCTAGTTGATATTATTTGACACATTAACATTTCCACTTAGAACACAGTATCACGGATACAAATTGAAAGCTTTTGATAGATGGTAATTTATTCAATTTAAGAAAAAATATCCTTTCTACCACTCGATGTTTGATTTAAAATATCCTTAGATCTCTTAAAAATGTTTATTCAATCGCAAATAAAGTAATTAGGCAGAACCATAATTAAAAGAAGCGGTGTTCAATATTTTACGTTATAATTATGAAGGAAAACGACTTGGTAATTTGGAATTTTGTGGTATATTTTTTTTTATTGCATTGAATTGGAAGCACTGGAAATAATTATAAAATTCCATCAATAAAAGAAAGGCATCATCAAAACACAAATTAATTACATTATGGCTCAAACTTAATAGGAAACTCAACAGTTACTTTGCTTTCTATTTCACCTGATTACAAATATAATCTTAAATTTAATATTACTACCTGTACTCATAATTATAGAAGACTCCTACGTATTCTAAAATAGCTTACTTCGACCAGCTCTATTAATCTAAATAAAGCGGTAGGAATCGCTAAACAATCAGAATAATGAAAATGATTCCCGAAAATGAATAAATAACAAAGCATTAACTTAGACGTTTACATAAACGGGGCGCATCTGGATTTACAAAAAACACCATTATAGGTTATGTAATAAAAAACGTATTGGAACTTTTTATAAATAGAGCGGTCAGCGCAGGAGTGATGTAGCACATAAAAATACCTAAATTAAGTTTCATATTGGAAAGGGCTTTACACGATATATTTCATCAAGCACAAGGTCAATGGAAAAAAAAAACATTACACTCTGAATTCAACGAATATTAATCAACTTCTACTTGAACCACTTTCCACATTTGAAAGTGTTTGATTTCACCTCGATTTTTTTGAGGTTATGCCTCATTTGAACTAACCGCTTCAAAAAGCACCTTTTTAAATTTGATGAGGTCTAATAATAAACTCAAAGATGTCTCTAACATCGAAATCTTTAATAATATTTGTAGTTAATACTCAAGATGTCGCTATCATCGGAATCTGCATTATCATGCGTATTAAAGAAGTATTAGTAATTAACATTATATTTTACCAGAACCACGAGGAAGCAATACTTTTGAAATTGTGGTTCTTATGTCCTTGGTTTATCCTGTTTTTACGGAATTGATTAATTGTACAAATTAAGTCAGTTGCAATTTAAAACTACCCGTGTCATTCGGTTATCTCACACATGTTTCTAAAGACAATATTGGAAACTCACGTAATGTAATTGTCACGTTTGAATTTATTGCACAGTATAAAGGATGAAAAAAAGACCGAACTTTCGGGTATCAGATCGTATCCATTGAAGAAAAGTAGTGACTTTTGGTTACTGTCGGTAAAAGATTTAACACTTGAAAGTTTACATACAAAGCGAATAAATATTCTTCATTTGTAAAAAAATTATCTTGTCTACGTCGGTTTGGGAATACGTTCCTTACATTTGAATCTTTAAATAGATTATATCTCCCGATGGTATCTTATAAAAGCGACTGTTACTCGCAGACCAAAAATAATATATTAAAAATCAAATGTGTTGAAAATAAAATACATGATCTTCTTCTTTTTTGCTTTGCAGTTTATTCCACGTATCTGATCCTTTTCCCTACCCACTAAATATTTAAAATCGTTTTTTAACTCTTTTTCGTAATATCTTAAGACGCTTCTTTAAATTTTCTCGAGGTAATATTTATTTATTTATAAACTAACGGACTGTTATCCAATTACAAAAAAAAAAAACATAACACAAAATGGGAAAAAAGAGCAACAGATAAAGAAAAGCATATACATAATATTATAATGAAACAATGACAAAAATGGGACAAAATATACATTAGAAAGAACATTTAAGTCAAAGCCAAGGTCAAGTCAAGTTTTGGTTTTGAGTCGTTAAGAATGACAAAGATCATTTAGACTGGTAACAATTTTTTTAAAACCATGGCTTGAGTTAACAAGTCTTGACATTCTAGACAGTAGATAGTCATGGGTATCAACCCATAATTATTAGAGTGATGATTGAGGAACAGCAATTCATTGTTTCTAGTTAAGTCTACGGCAAGTAATGTTAAACTGGATGAGTTACAAAATGAGTGGATATATCACCAAAAAAATAACTAAACTAAAAATAAAGCTAATTAACTTCAAGAATATAGAACGCCACGTTATGGCATACGCTTCTTGCTTCATTCAAATTCACACGTCACCTCATATACATAATATTCTGTTGATTATATCACGTCTTCCCGGGGTGTTTCCGACTTCTTCGATACACGTCATAATTTAATCTTTAAAACTTTTAATGCTCTGCATATCCAAACCTGACGACTAAAGTTTGACGGCCTCCGTGGTCGAGTGGTTAAGATGCTCGGCTAATAATCCAGGGGTCGTGGGCTCAAATCCTGGCGTGCGAATATAAATTTGATTTAATGAGTGAGTTTGTGTCATTTCAAATTCAATTAATATATTTGCGGCATGTTTCAGAGTAGTATAATACTAGTATCGCCCTCCATTCATATTAGAAACATAACTTGAAATGGCTTGAGCCGTGTTTGGTGACAGAAATTTAACTGTAAATACACAATTCGTTTTAAGATATGTATCAAATAAATATGCATAAAATATTTTGAATCCTAATTGTCATGCACACAAATTCTGTTACAGAGGCAATACGCTTTTGATTGTTAAATTAATGCGATTTGCGTCTAGTGGCGTTTAGAACCGTATAGCTTGATACTGGAGAAAAAGGTTTGTGATAAAATATATTTTTTCATAAATTGTTTACCAGAAAAGTTGCTTGAAATATTTTTATCCATGTTAGGTGAATAGATCTGAATAGCCAAGTTCTTCCCAACCTTCCTCTTACTTATCTTCCTCCCTTCCGCACTACTTTCAGCCCAATTAAAGGTGCCATAGTCTCACTGGTTCTAGACGATTGGGAGCAGTTGGGACCATTATTAGGTATTCACATAAAAAAAAACAGAAAATCTATTTGTTTATCAATAGAGAGTCTCAAACGGTGGGCTTTGGCGTCATGAAATTCAAGCCGATTTTGTAAACTCTAACGTTTAGGTCAACGCATAACCCAGGGATATTTCATGAACAGCATGATGGGCGAAAAACTACACCTAAAATTTTCAACAATCTTAATTTCATATAATTATTAACAAAAGCTCTTCCCAGAATAATTTTCGTCGTAATACACGGAGCATATTCTTCCCCTCCGCACCACTTTTAGCCTCACAACATCATCAATTGGGGATACCATAGTCTCACTGGTTTTAAAAATACACTCAAATTCACTAAAATTACACATAAGTATAATTTTGTTCAATCGAAAACTCGTATAGTTAGAAATGTAAAACTTATATCGTCTGATTTTAGTATTTTTACCACTGCGAAGGAAGTATATTGGCGGTCAAATAAATCGTGATATTTGAAACGATACACGCGAGAGAGTTTAGATCCGTTCCCCGATCCTTTCATCTACCCGCGGAGGAGATGATTGCATAAACATTCAGCCTCTACTAACCGTAAATCAAGCGAATTTTCGTCTAATTTGAAACCATTTCTTTGATCCGCGAAATTGACGGCCATTGTGGAAGATAATTGTTCGTTGATGAGATCTTGAAAAATATTGCTTGGAATTAAAATTATTGCCATGAAAAACGTTACATTAATAACGTGTAACTAGACGCGGCGATAGCAAATTTTTTTTTTTTTTATTAATTAATTAATATTTAGAATATTTTTTTCGTTTGCTATGATCGAATCAGTTTTGCATGTGGGTAGGTGCTTATATCCGATGATTCATTATTAATTATTATACAAAACACAATAATTGTTTGCCTGAAACAGCAAAACTTGTGAGCGTTGGCGTCATGAAATTTGCCTTTAAATTAAGTTGGATGAACTTTATGGCCGAGTGGTTAATACGCTCGACTACGAATCCAGGGTTCAAATACGGCGTGCACAAATACATTTTATTAATTTAATATGTGTTATTTAAAATTTATTTAATATATAAATAATCTATTGTATACTTGCGACACGTTCCAGAGTAGTAGATAAACTAAGTATTGCCCTGGTCAAAGATCACCATTCAGAGTCGAAACGTTCCTTTTTTTTGATTTTATGGATTCTTTCGTAATCCTCTACTAACTAGCTGGGGCTTATTCAAATACCCCTCATAATGTCTATCTAACTAGTACTGCGGCTCATTAGGCCTTATTACCATCACCATCTGATGGTTGTATTTAATTAACTGAATTTAAGTTTACATTAGTGAGTTCTTAGGGAAATGGTCGTAACTGGATAAAAAACCCCAAGCAATCGAAACGTTTCTTTAAATAGCTACCATATTTCCGTGTGACCAGATCTGAATAACCATGTACTTTTCAACTTTAAAACTTCTTTATATCCTTTCCCTCACCACTACCTTTAACCTTACAACCAGTGGCGGCTCGTGAGTTTTTAGTGTGCTAGAGTGCTAAGATTGAAAAATACGACATTGTTAGTGTCGTTGTAGCCGAAAATGATGAAGATTTTATTTTTTGTATGAAGATTTTCAGGATTTTTCAGTTTTGGTGGTACTTTTTGGTAATACGGATTTCAGAAAAATCTTCATTCAAAATGTTGAAATTTCGAAAAAAAAAATGTTTTCAGCTGCAACAACATCAATGATGACTTTTTTGTCAATCTTACCACTCTAGCACACTAAAAAGTCACGAGCCGCCACTGCTTACAACATACAAAATACCCCGATTGGGGATGGCATAGTCCTACTGGCTCTATGCGGTTGGGAGCAGTTAACTGAATACTCTACAAGGGACTCTGGTAGGGTATTCAGTATAAAAATACAATAAAGCCTTTTCTCCCTTCGATTCCTTTGTCATTTATGTTTCATGAGAAAATAATAATTTTAAATAACATTGTCGAAATTCGGGCGGTGCTGGGTATTAAAATTACATGTATTCATATCATATAATATTTGTTAATACAAGTCTGTTTTTCTCTTCGGACCCTCTTTCCGTAGTGTTAAAATTATATTGCTGTATACTCGTATAATAACTAACGTACCATCACGCCGTTTCCCCGAAGGGGTAGGCAGAGAGGGCGGACCGCCATATAACTCTGTCTTGGCATACACTCCTTGCTTCATACACATTCATACATCGTCTCATACACACTCTTCTGTTATTCTGACTCTTCACATTACCCGATTCAAGTATTTGATTTACTTGATCGCGCCATGTCTTTCTCGGGCATCCTCGACTTCTTCTTCCATCCACTTTTGCATCATATATTCTTTTCACACTCCTTTCTTCGTTCATTCGCTCTATATGCCTAAACCACCTAAGCGTCCCTTTCTTGAACCTATTCATTACGCTCACATCAGCCTAGAATTCTTTCCGGATATCCACATTTTTAATACGGTCACACATGGGTTTTACCGCACATTCGTCTCAAGGATCTCATTTCCACAGCATTCAGTCTACTTTCATCGTTTACTCGTATTATTATAATAAAATTTATTTTGTTGTTTTTTAAGGATGATAAACCGCATCAAGTTGTACCAAATAATAAGTACTTTGATGGTTCTAACAATAAAAACTAAACATAACTTTTAATAGTCTACTGACGGCTTAAATATCCTAGCATAAATTTGTTGTGCGCTAATTTTGTTGTCAAGTCTGAAAAAGCCCGTAATATCGTAAAACGAGCCGGTTCTAAAATAAATTCGGGGGAAAAGTTTTTTTTCCACAAAACGTTTCACAGTATTGTTTTCGGAAATAAAATCCAATAAAAAAACAATTATTTCTACATTTTATTATTATAAGACAGAGATTGGCAGGACAGGGCGACTTTCTTAGAATTGCAAAAGAAAGGGGACAAAGAAATGAGTAAGAGATAAGGCGAGACACTAATGGAGCAAGGGATGCTGAAGGCTGTAGCGGAGATAGTAGATTATACAGGCAAACGCTTAGACAGAAGGGTCGAGTCAGATTCAATAAACAAATTTATTTTGTATTTTTCCCTATTTTGTAGTTCTAAACGAGATGAAAAGATAGTGTGTTAGTGACTAACTAACTAACTAACTAACCATCACGCCGTTTCCCCGCAGGGGTAGGCAGAGAGGACAGACCGCCATACAACTCTGTCTTGGCACACACTTCTTGCTTCATTTACATTCATACATCGTCTCATACATACTCTTCTGTTATTCTGACTCTTCACATGACCCGATTCAAGTATTTGATTTACTTGATCTTGCCATGTCTTTCTCGGGCGTCCTCGACTTCTTCTTCCATTCAGCGTGTTAGTGGATTATTAATATTAAAAAAAAGGAAATGGGGAAGCTGAAGGTTGATTAGTCAACACTACTAAAGTCGTTTCGAGCAACTTTTAAGCTTTTCTCTTTTTTAACTCTCCTCTCAACTTCATAAAATTCCCCTGATTGAGAATGTCATAGTCCCACTATGAGTTTTTTTATACTACACAATATTATTGTGTAGTATAAAAAAAGCCTGGAGCCAGTGAAAGTGTGGTTTCCCCAATCGGAGTATTTAATAAGGCTAAAAAAAATGTGGAAAGAATGGAGATGAAAAAGAGGAAGATTGGAAAGTATTAGGCCATTTATACCTGGTCCCTATACACGACTAAAACCATTTCAAGCAAGACTCTTGTTCGGTATTCACACAAAAAAGCAACGTTTCGATTCCTAATGGTGATTTGCAACTAGGGCGATATTTATCATTTATCGGAACGAGGTGCAAACACATTTATTAACATATTATAAACAAAGATGAAGAAAAACAATAAATATATAGAAAGTCTGAAGATGCCCGCTTGATGGTGAAACCGGTCCAATTATACAAAATAGTGGAAGTAAAATATTTTCTATTATTAAATCATTGGTAGAATTTCATTTCAAATAACAGATTAAAAAATCAAAGATAACATTCATACTATGTATATTTTTAATAAATTTCATTTAAAAAAATTCAAAAAACTCATTATTTTTTGTCTCTGGAATTGTAGAATCTAGACCAAGAGTCAAGGTTGCCGTATTTCCGCGGTTGTCGCTTAAATACAATTAAATATTATCTAAAGCTTTTTTTAACTAAGCAGTTAATTAACCGTGGTTTTTGTTATTCAAACCATGTCTGCCAAACCTGTACGGCGTGCTAAAATGCAACTTCATACAGCAGCCAATCGGAGTTTCGATGTCAATTAACAGTAAGCCAACATAATGATACCCTTTTAAACTAACACTAACTATTCTAATCTAATCTACTTTATTATAATGACGATTGTTCGTGAAGTCTAACAATTCTGGGCATACGCGCCATGGTCTAAATTTTGCATAATTATCAGATCTACGGTGATAACAAGAATTTAATTAGTAGGTACCCAATATTCAAACACACCCTAAAAACCTTACTTTATCAGAAGATTATTATGTTTTTTAAAACTGTAGTCAAAACGATGTGTATATTATTATTTATTAAATATGGTACTGCAAGTATGTACTTTTACAATTCAGGGGCTTAGGAACATAAGGGCGAATCTAAAAAAAACACAGTTTAGAGGTTATATATTTGAGTGAAAAAATACAGTTTACAGAGTTAGTGCTTAACTCAAAACAGCAGATTTTGTAGATTCGCCCTTATGTTTCTAACCCACGAATTATTGAAAAAGTTTTCATTTTATTTTTATTTTATACCTCACAATATTTCCAACTGTTCAGAGTCAGTGAAGCTATAGCAGTTCCACTATTTATTGAATGCTATTTGAATGCGAGTATGACAGAAGTGTGGGAGAGAAATCAGAAGCGGGAGAGTAAAACTGGGAAGTATCTGGTTATTACGTTTCGATTCTGATTAGCGTTCTTTCTCCGGAAACGATAAAAACATTTGTTAATTTTTTAAATATTATAACATATCACAAAAACCTTTTTATTTTGGTTTTTACTGTCGCCATCTCCGCCAACATTTGCTTCAGAGTCAAGGTTTTAATTACTCTTTTAGGATGGCCCAATAATCGAAAAAAACCCTGAAAATTATTGAAGAAAGCTTTTTAATTCAGTTAAAAATTGGAGTGAGCAAAAAATACGGAACAGTAAGAATCATTAATCGTTACAAGGTACCTTCATGTATAGTTTTTATAAAGTACCTAAGCGAAGGCACAAAGCACCTCCCAGTATTTAGGAAGATTTGTTTAAGAACCTTCGAGTCTTTACATTTCATCTACGTTGTTCCTAAACATTAATTAATTTACGTACATTCCATACCCCGGCCACGTTCGACATCATTCAAGATTTGTAGCAATTCTATTTTTTTTGGTTCAACCCCTATGTCTTCGCCTGAATTCACGATACCTGATTTGTTTTGTAAACCCAAATTCAAATAGAATGTAAAGATATTTGTCTTTCCCGAAAACGATACACTATTCTTATTTACTTTTATAGTGTTTCCGAATAGAACGGGAATAGCAGTTAAGAGATGAACGTAAGAATGGCTGAGAGCTAAAACACAACTCGTTATTAGTTATTACATACTCGTACATACATAATTTTAAATTCACATTTATTTTATGTGATCTTAAATCTCAATAGTGCGGTACTAGAGACTCAAGTGAATGGAGCCAGTGGAACTATCGTATCTCCAATTTCGAAGATTGTCGTGAGCCCGAATAAAGTTAAAGAGTAAGAAGGATAATGTAAAGAGAAAGGTTGATGAGTCCAGTAATTTTAGATCTGGTTACTAAACATGACTAAAGCAGTTTCAAGACGGGTCTATGTTATAAATGGTTGGTCTTTCGCTAGGGCGATTCTGGCAAAAAAATTCGCTTCAGAATAAGCGTGTAAATATTCTAAAATTTAAATTTGATACATTATTTTTGTAAAAAAACTTCTAAAAATGTGAACGAATTGATAATAATAGTAATAATAATAATTGGCTGATTTATATAGCGCCGTTTTCGTGACAGAGATATCACCTCAAGGGCGCTTTACATCATAATTAACATAATATTACAACTAAGGCTTAATATTAACTTATGCCTAATTCTTATAACTAGTGACTTACAACTCACATATTAAAATTAGCACATATTTATAATGGTTGTTGCCCGTGCTGTCGGACCTAGGGTAGAAAAAAAGTGAAGTAAGTAATATTTAACTATATATATAAACTATGTATAGCACTCGGACTTAAGTGATCAAAACTCTAGTTAAGAAAATTTACGTTATTGTGGGTATGATAATTTTTTACTCGTGACCTTTGGGTTCAGGATCGAGAAGCTTAAACGGTCTTTTCTAGTCTAACACATTCATAATTTATCACTTTTTGTGAATATAACGACAACTACAAGACTTAAGGTATAAGTAGATAATCCTTTACAAATTAATCGCTTGGATACCGTGCGATCACCTGTGCACAA
Organism: Drusus annulatus; assembly: GCA_022651775.1. NCBI lineage: Eukaryota > Metazoa > Arthropoda > Insecta > Trichoptera > Limnephilidae > Drusus > Drusus annulatus. The sequence continues at coordinate 46,869 of JAGWCC010000184.1, forward strand.
ATGCTTTAAAAAAAATTCCATCATATCCCAATACAATTTTGATTAGATATTGGTTAATCTGCTAGAGACGTCTATTGACGACTAAATATAAAACCCCATTACCATGCGTAAATCTTGCTAAACATTTTTTTTCTAAGATTGTCGCATCGATAACTCTAGAGCAAAGAAACACATACACGGCCCGATAAAAAGCTGGCAATCGACTCTTCAAAATCTGGTACATCGTTGATTATTTTGGACTCAAATTTCCAACAGCAATGCACCCATATAACTTATATTTTTTAATGTGTATTTAATTTATGATATTTTTGTATTGTCTACACAATAACACTTTTAGAAAAAATCGATAGTTGACTAATGAAAATTGGAAAAAACGTTTCGCTATCAAAATATTATTGAAGTAAAAACGATTTACAGATTTTCATTTATTCTCTATAATTTTTAATTTCTATTTATAAAATGCAGCTTGTAGGGAATTTAAACATTACATTTATAAACGCGGCACCAAAACGGTAATGAATCCCATCTAAAATAAATTTAGCAAATGCCCTACTTATTTAGAAATTTGCACAGTAGTAATAAATTATGATTTCGTAGAAAGCAATTATTTTGTGGTTTGACATATTTAATGAAACGAAAAAATACAATTAAAATTATCAAAAGTTATTTTTTTCATTTCATTAGTATTAAATTAATTATTTTTTTACAAATTAGATAATCATCAAAGACATGCCAAAATATTAAAAAAATTGTTTGTTTAAAATTAAGAAGAGCCTTTCAATTAAAGAAAAACATATTTTTTTAGATAAAAAAAGCCATTATTCATTTACCAGCTTAATTATGTAGGTTTAACAGAATTGAATAACAAAGTTTGTTTTTTTATAATTTAGGCGATTCTGTATTTTTAGTAAATAAATAAAAAAGATTAATGGTATTTTTATATAGCGCTGTTCAGTGATTAAATCACCTCAATTTACGCCGCCATTCGGTGTTCCAGGAACGATGAATTTACATGCAGTAAAGCAGATTTATAGTTAGGAGCAATCAAACCAAAAGCAGATGGAACATGCCATTTCAAGAGCCACAAAAAACCTGACTAACAAAAAAAATATTGTTGTATTTAGTTCTAGATGTTCCACTAAAAAATCATCAAACCTACGCAACGTGACGATTTCTATGGAGATTTGATGATTGTTTTTAAGTTATTCTCTTAAAGCGATGAGGGTTTCAGACCTGGCGTGGTAAAACAAGTATCAAATTTATGATGATTTATCCTCATGCAAAATAAAACAAATGAAAATTTACATAAGTATATTTACATTTCGTTCTGAGTGAAATGTACTTTTTGTACCGCCTTGAGGAGGGACCACCACTCAGAACTGAAAAGTAGCGCAAAAAAGCTTTAACAATGTTTGAACAGTTCTAAAAGGCGAGATACTTCTCGACCTTTTTCTTTTCACATTTTTCCCACCCCACTAACATTTCAATCTTTTTTAAATTTTAACCTATTAATTCCGATAGTTAATACAGATCTCCTATTTTTTATATTGAATACCACACAAGAGTCCCTACCGGCTTGAGCCAGTGAGACTATGGCATCCCTGATCGGGGTACGTTGTGAGGCTGAATGTGGTGGGGGGGGGGGTAGAGGTAGGTTGGGATGTACTTGGCTATTCAGATCTGGTCACCAAACACGACTAAACCCATATCAAGCAACGTTTCAATTCTGAATGGCGGTCTTTCACCAGGGGATTCTTAGAGTAGCTACAATTCTGAAACGCACCTCAAATATACTTTATCAACGCCGGAAAGTCAAAAGGGCTGAAACGCCATTTTGGGAAGTTTACACCAGGGCACTTTAAAGTTTTTTTGTTTTACAATAAAATTCTTCAGTACCTGGTACCTGGTAGATTTTGAAAAAAAAGTAAAATCAGGTAACTCAATGCCTCACTGAGTTACCTGAAAGGACAAAAAGCTACAAAAGTCCCAAACTTGTGTCGTTTGAGTCAAGCCTTCTCTCAAATGGTTAATATATTTTAGATGGCTGAAAGGCCACAAAAAACTTCAAAATCTAACGATAGTCAGAGCATTTGATGCAGAAAATAAACGGATCAAAACTGCATATTTGACTTATTTTTTACCGACCTGTCGTTTAATCCATTGTGCCTTTCCAGCGACGATATGTTATTCAATTTGAATTAAATGTTTTAAGACACATTAATTAAATAAAATTTATTTACGCACGCCGGGTTTGAACCCGCGACCTCTGGATTCGTAGTCGAGTGTCTTACCACTCGACCATGCAGGCTGTCGAAATTTCTCATAGACTCTTGGCAACGAAAGGAGAACACAAATCGAGTAACAGTTTGCAACTTGTTTACTATGCTGCTAGATACAGTGACGTGGCGTGTTTAAAGACGCAAACCAAACAATTGAAAAAAACCGTGGTCTAAAAGAAGCAAGAATCCCAGGAAAAACTGACAACGTAACAGAGTCGAACATAGCCGAACATAGCTCACCGAGTTTCCCACATGGCGACCAGTGTAATTTTACTACGGGTGATTGATGACTTGTATTGTTTCATTATTTTATTGGTTTCCTGTAGGCATTCATTAGCTGGCACCTCGCTAATGAGATTCGAGCTTTAATACGCATTTAAGATAGCTTTATTTTATTGCTGTCATGATTATCGTTGAAGATTTATTGCAGCATGCATTCCGGGCAATTACCTTCCAGTATTTTTTGCCTTACTAACCCAACCGAGATTCGGTAATATTTCACGTTTCCCATAAAATTATTCAAAATCAGTTTGCTTGATTTTTGATTCAAACATTTTTTCACAATGTATTCTAAAATGTGAAAAATTCTCATGGAAAATCTCTATAATATAAGTTCATATGCACCGTGTTTTACCGCGAATCTTCAAGGCGTTATTCACGAAAAACTAAGAAAATTATGTTGACATTTTTTTTTCATTGAGACTCAAATAATAAAAAAAAGGTTTGATATGTTTTATAATTGTGTACGGGAACGTGTTATATATTGCTGTTGGCTTGATAAATACGCACTTTGTTTGACCGAACGCAACCTAACGAAAGATTGGCTGTGCATATACACGCCAATATATAAAGCGATAGAACTATTCAATGAAGCTGCATCTACCTTAGATATATTTAGAAGCGCATACTTGTATATAGAGTTCTGTCACTATCTCTTGGTATACGAGATGTACTCGTATGTACTTTTAAGAAATATATTTTTTTACACACATTTTTACCGTCACCAATTCAACGATTATTTCATAACATGTATACAAGAGTGAACCTAGCTTATATCTTATCTTTTTTTTTCATTGCTCACTTTATTTGCATTATTATAGCATGTACCATATAATCAGTCACACTGCTTCAGTGTGTACTCATATAACTCCTTCGGATATATAATTTATGATTTACTTAGCTTAATTACCTTCTATGTTCCTAGTAGAACCACTCGATCCAAAATTATTTTTAAATGTAACAATAATATCAGGACTGAGTCATTAAATACTCGCTTGTACCTAGATTGCATACAGTGGGTATTTTTTTCGCTGAAATAGTAGATATATTCAACTGCACTGAATCTAGTTACAAGAAGGCTATAATAGCATACCTCTTTCAAAAATATTACTGTTAATTTATTGCATTATAATATATCTATTAACTTACTTATGTTTTTAAGTGCTAATCATTTACTCTATGTTATTTTTATGTCACTATTATTTTATGTTATATATTACACTGTTATTTAAAAACCCATAAGGACGTATATAATTGAATAAAAAATACCTTGTTTATATGTGGGGTGTAAATATATGTTTAGTTTCTTTCATAACACTATGTTTGTATTTACAATATTTTTATATCATTCATCTCTTAATGTATTTGGTGAAAAACTGTATTTTTTAATTTTTTAATTTTTTTAGATCTCTTTTAAGTATATAAATAAATAATACCTACCCATGCAAACGAGTAGGTACCTACTCTTACCAGATTTTAAAAATGGCGCAATAGACGATTGATTTATTGTAAATCCACGACCATAATACAAGTTTTCGACAGTTGCAATTTAATATAAAAAAATAGAATTGCTGATTAAAATGGAAATTGGAATTTCATCCTAGAATATCGTGAATAATCACCTCCTAAAGTTTTACGAGATCGCCCTGAAATACGGTGTATACCTTGATATAACAAGAAAACTCACTGAACGTGACAAATAGTGTGGGCGAAACGAGCTTTATTTTGCCTTTTTGTTTCACAAATCTCAACGCTGCAAAGGGCGAGCGAATCTAACTTTCAGAAATCTTTGATCCTAACTTTGGCGAAAATATTATAACTTTTTTGTTTCGAAAGCGGCGACAGAAGTTATGACAGCAATTTTAACTTTATTTCTTTCCGCATAAATATCACACTTGTCGATATTTCGTCTCAAAATCAGTTTTGAAAAGTGCTTACCTAAATCGGGAAGCTTTTGAATGTCTACATTACTGTGCGTTCATTTTTTTCGGGTTACAAATTAATTTTGACTATCACCAAAGGGGAAATAGAAAAGGGTAAAAATGTTTGAATATCGTCGCGGGAAAGGAAAAAAGGCTGAAGCACAATTTTGGGAAGTTTACACCACAGCACTTTAATTTTTTTTTTGTTTTACAATAAAAATCAAAGTCTTCAAGTACCTACTTGGATTTTGAAAAAAATGTATTACATGAAGGTACAAAAAGCTAAACAGTCCCAATCTTGTGTCACTTGAGTCAAACCTTTTCACAAATGGTAAATATATTTTAGATGGCTGAAAGACCACAAAAGTCTTCAAAATCAAACGAAAGTCCGAGCATTCGATGCAGAAAAAAAACTGATCAAAACTGCATATTTAACTCATTTTTTTACCGAAGTGTCGCTTCAGCCCTTTTGCCTTTCCAGCGATTATATGTTTATTTTCACAAGAAAAATAATTTTAAATTAACAAAAAGGGTGTGATATTTAATCTCAAAGTTTTGTTGTTTAAAAGTAATGATTCGTAAGTTACAAGTTGAGCTTTTTTACAAGTTGTTTTTTATACCTGGAACGTTCCCTTCCCGGAATCTGAACAGATCGTACGTGTCGGAAGGTTTATTTCCTGTTTTAGGTTTATACGAACACAATAGGCCCCAAGAAATGGAGAAGAACGAAAGAGAGCTTGGAAAATATTTCAACAAAATGTTTCAAAAATATGTATTTGTTTCTTACTCTTAAGTAATCGCTCAAATAAATAATAATAATAATAAAAATATAAATGTGATAAATCACAAAACGGCTGGCATTTTTTCAATAATTAACAATAAAAATGCTCAATTTTTAAACCTTTCTGAAGGTACTTACACCTAATTCTTTAAAAAAATACCTGATTTAAATTTGATTATAATAAATATGAACATCCTAAACAATTTAAACATAAAATAAAAGAGGTAATCACTTACCAATTGTGCTACCAAAATCCATTTTCTTACTGTCATTTTAATCAATCTCATATTTTTTGAGAATATAAACACCCGTTTGTCTATTAAAAAAACTTTATTAGCATCTATCGTAAAAGCGTAAAGCTTAAAAAAAATATTTTGATAAACTTTAACAATATTCTTTCATTATAAACACCTGTTAAACTGTATCAGTGTTTTATCAAAAGCTACATTATAACAGATACGTTACAACTTGAATCACTGACTGAATTTTCTGCCATTTTACTATCTTAGAGAAGGCTCTAGTTAATAAGCCCCGTGAAAGGTTAACTCCCTTGTTTCCGCATCCCTTCAGTATTTGAGAATAAATGTAAGGGTTTATTTTCGGGCTGCGTCAGGACTACTCTTCTTATTATCACCCTGGTTACATCAGTGCTGTGATTTCACAACATTACGAATGTTGTAATTTACTCTGAAATAGTCATCATAAATAATGGAATTAAAGAGATCAAATTAAAAATATATATTTAAAAAAAGTAAGTGTTTTCCGCATATCATGTTTGCGAGAATTCACGTTAAAACAATATTTTGATTGATTAATTAATTAAAAAAATAAAATGGTTCTTTATTTGTTCTATGCATTTGTATAAACTATAATAATCGTAGGCGTAGGACAAAATAGAACTTTTCATCATTATGAGTTATTTTTGGACAGTTTTAGTTCAGTTTATTTTGTCACTAAGATAGGTACTTAAAAATGTATTTTCAAACATATTACTACGTTATTATCACAATGAGATTCATTGTTATTTAAAAACTGATTTAAACTTTATAGAATGTGTAGATTTCACTAACCTTCCTACATTCTGGAATAAAGAAGAAAAAAAATATAAAAAAAATATTATTGTATAAGATGGATGAAACACGCGTTTTTAATAGCGATTAATTAAATGTCATTAGAATACTGGTTCAGCAACATTAACGTAAATTTAAAAGAAGATACGCTGTCAAACAGCTTAATTAAAAAAAAAAAAAAAACTGACATAATTTTTCATGTTTCTCGAAGTCAATATTCCACCTCGTATCTTTACATTAATAAATCAAATAGCGGTGCAGCTTTTTTATACATTATTTTTCTGATATAATTCAAGCTAATAATTTGATTATGCTAATATTAAGATTTGATACAAACACGAACGTACATACTTAAGATTCAAGTCATTTTCACAAGAACCATTTTAGCGATTTTCCCGAAGTCTGACGTTTAGTGAACATAATATTATGCTTCAGGAAATTCAGCGGTATTTTCAAGCAGAGATGACACGGGGATGAAATATGAGGGGTCGATTAGGCGGGGTGAGTAATAACACTTGCTCTGGAATACTTAAGGGATGTATCGACAATCAATACATAACAGAATTAGTTTTCATAGACGTGAAATATCATCTCATTTAAAGGTTGGCAAGTATTACGCATTGTAAATAAAATTGATTGCGCTATATTTACAGCGCGTTCCAAAGTGAAGGATATCTCAGTAGAACCCCAGTGATAGACCGTCATTCGGAAACAAAAATATGATTGAAATGATTTTAGCCATGTATGAATTCTCACATAAATTAGATAATCTGTATTTTATTTGTTATTTGAATATCCAACTAGAATTCACGCTGCCTCGAGCCAGTGGAACTACACCATCACTAATTAGGTGGGTATGTTATGCAGAAAGCGTCCAAGCCTAAAAGATGAACCTGAGAAAAACGCGTCTGAAAATATGACGGTAAAAAAACATTAATATGCGTAATCGGCATTTGTAAAGTGAATATCAGTGTTTTTTCTTTATGAGAATTATAAATAGGTAATTTATAATCTATCAATATGTTTACGTTATATAATGTTTTTAAACTTCAATTTAAGTCAAATATCTGCAATGTGCGTTAGTAAAAAAAATATAATTACCAAAAATCTATTCCGTTTGGAGCTTTTTGATGTTTTCAGTAGATATAAATCTGATTGAATAAAAACTAATTTATAACTTTATTCCCCTTTTTTTTTTGACTGGACCGGTTTCAGCCTATTATCTTCAGACTAGTACAGGTTGTTCTCGTATTAATCAGGAAAATATGTAAAACTCGATTTTGACAAACTGTGTGTTGGACGCTTTCTGCATAACTTCGTTCAGGTTATATTACTAGGATGAAGGATGAGGGGAGGGGGGGAGATGACGAAGAGGAAATTTGTGAAAGACCTGCCTATTCATATTTGGTCAAGACACGGCTGAAACCATTTAAAAGAACGTGTCGTTTCTGAATGGTGGTCTTTCCCCAACTTGATACGGAGAAAATATACCACCCTGTTTCGTATCATAGATGCACTATATAAGTAAGTACTCGTTATTATTTTTAAAATAATACTTGAAATACCATATCGACGGTGTTTAGGTATAATACGTTTTTTCACATTTTTTTGCAAGCAAACTTATGCCTAGCGGTTAACTGTCGCAAATCGATGATTAGCGCTATTGTGTTTTTTTAACCTTTACCACTTCAAATAATCATTCCCGTTAAGCGCCGTTTCTCGAACCGTTTCAGTATTTGATCAAATTATGATCAGGTGTCAAGCATAGCAGTATGACCTAACGGTCACCATGTTATCACTAAGACCTAAATTTCCTTTGCAAAAAATGTGGACTTACGCCTTTCACCTAAACAAAGTTGATATATATTAATAAATTAAATGTGTCACACGCTGGATTTTGAACCTGATACCCGTAGATTCAGAGGCAAGGATTTTAAGCGTTCGACCACAGAGGTTGTCAAGGTATAAAGGTAAGCCAACATTTGCCTAAAATGTTTTGTCAATACTGAACGCTGTCAGTATTGCTCTCGTGGTAAGCATTCGTGAAAAGTGAGGAGAAATTTGTTAAGATATTCAATATTTTAATTAACGTTTATTCGACTACCACAAATTACAAAACATTCTCGGAGTCAGTTCGCCCATACATTACCAACGTTTGGTAAATGTTGTTCATATCTATAAAGGTGAGGAGGATAGAAAAGAGGAGAGGTTGATTAACCACCAGCTTCTGAAAGTATCTTCGCCTTTAGAAATGTGCACAACGTTCATTCAAAGTCCACCCGTAAAGTGGTTTGCGAAAAGTGCTTATCGACAAAAAATTTATCGCGTTTCACACATGGAAACTCATTTGATGAGTGTGTGTGGCATTTTGATGAAAACGATTTGATGTTCGCGTCATCTAGATTATGGATCAGAATCGCAATTTAAAATGCTCAACTGGCACTCTGTGAAGTGAAGCATATTGAACCTTCGCTCCTTGGGATTATTTCCCCTTGTGAAATAGGGGATCGGTCACATTGGGTGATTTATTACCCAAATAATCTTGTTGGTTTGACTTTTTAAACGTCAAAAGCTTGTGTAATCTTTTCATATCTCTCGTTTAACCAAACATTTTTTTAATAAAAAAAAAAGTTCCCAACTACTCTCACCTGTTTGGAGTCAGTGGGATTATGACATCCCCTATTGAGGTATTTTATGAATTTTAATGGAGAATGAAAGAGAAGAAGATGGTGAAAGTGAATGAACTACCTGACTACTCAGATCAGGTTACCAAACACGGCCAAAGATATTTCAAGTAAGTTTTGATTTTGGATGGTGGTTTTTTACCAGGACAATATTGGGAGTATCTACTGCTCTGGATCGTGCCGCAAATGTACTTCATACTATTTTATATTTACTCAATGTGAAATAAAACACACTTATTAAATTAAATGTATTTTCTCGCGCTGGAATTCGATCTTGTGACCTCTGGATTGGTAATCGAGAATCAACTCGACAGTATAAATAGTATAAAATTTTGACTTCGAAAATAATAATTAATTTCATCAGAGGACTTAATCATCATTAATGGTGCTACAACCCGTAGGCTACCTTTAGGCAACGCCTCCGCTTCAGTCAGTTTCATGTTATATCCTTGCCTTGTCTATGCACAAGGTGTTCGCTTCTATATCAGTCACCTATGGTATGATCCTATCACAAAATTTTTTCTCAGAGAATAATTCTAAATAAAGTTTTTGGCAGCCGGTTGTCTTTCATCCTTGCTTCCTCAGGCGAAATTTAAAGTGCGAGTGGTCTACAGATGTATGGATATTCCTAATGAAAGCGTTTCACCATGAACTGTTTCGTATTGGGCGACAAATTACTTTAGAGAATACAAATTCTAGATTGAAATAGATTTTTTTTATAATTAGTAATTAGATGGAGTCTAGGAATTAATATTTGTACAGTTTCTGTTGGTTGAATCTTGTCCGTCAGATACCATTTGATTGTATGGTCTCAATGATTCATATTTGGATTTACTGAAAAATATCCATATTAAAGCTGGTATCTTAAAAAAAAAAAAACAAAACATACATATTAGCAGAGATTTTTTTTTCGAAAAAAATAAATTTTGTAATTTAACAACAATGCTCGTCAAACCCACAAAAAATCATTGTAACTTGAGACGTCCACAAGCTTAATATAAATGACGAATAAGTTCATAAAATCAAAGGCTTAATTAAAACACAGCATAAACTATACAGGCGACTATAATTTAGTTGTAACAACTCATCGGGATAATTTTGAACGAGAGTGAAATTTTATATGTTACAAGTGGGCGTCGGGGGTCGCTGTTATCGTATTACCTCCCACCCGCCAAGCCTTAGTCTCTTCACATTACTGATTAAACAAAACATTTTTTGTCTTTGTCCAATCAGATCTCAGTACTTATAAAGGCGACGCAAGTTCTGTGTACATTGTTAGTGAGAAATGCCTAAAATGTTGGCCAATTCATTAGGAGTAATCTGTTCCTGTCAACTCAAGAAAATAGCTTTAAATTTGAATAACGAAGACCCATTAAACAGTCACTCGTAAAAAATATTCTTGGAAACTCTCCTGAGTTTCCTAATGACAAATTAAATCGTCTTCTTGTGGTGGGTATTTAATCTGAATGCTGAAACACATAAGAAGAATGACAAATTTAGTCAATGTACGAGAAGTGATAAATGTCATTAGGTCGGTTCTAAGGAAAACAAAGGGAAATCGCTCAATTTACCCCGAAAAGTCCGGATTGGCTGCAATTTCTTAAATGATGTTGAAAGAAGACGTCAGAGCTCCCCCAATGCGTCAGAGGGACGAGTATTGTCGAAATCTAGGTGATCGTTTGAAAATTAACATTAATCACCGACAAACAAACTATAATTTATTAAATTAAAATGAATTTTAAAGCTATTATGCTCATTATTTTTATATTGATAATTGGAATAATATCAATAATCTTCAACGCAAATAAGAAACCGGAAAAATATAACGTAATAAAATATTGGTCGTAACCGTTAAATACGAGTATATATGGTATATATATATATATATATATATATATATATATATATATATATATATATATATATATATATATATATATATATATATATATATATATATATGTATATAAATAAATATAAATATATATAATTTCAATTATTAATATAAAACTATACTTTGTTTGGATGATTGGTGAAAAGTCTTTAAAATATCACGGTAATGCGAAAAATTGAAATTTCGCATTTCAACTAAAAATATTAAATTATTATATCGTCGTTGGAAAGACGAAATATGCAGTATTGATAATCGAATTATCTGACTCTCGTTTGATTTTGAAGACCTTCGTTGTCCTTCAGCCGTCTAACATATATTTACCGTTTGGTAGAAGGCTTGACTCGAGCGAAAAAAGTTTGGATCTTTTTAGCTTTTTGTTGCTACAGATAACTTAATGGGAGCATTAAGTTAAATGATTTTTTTTTTCAAAATCCACCCGGTTACTGAAGACTTATTATTTTTTGCAATAAAAATGCAAGAAAAAATTAGTATAATTACTAAAATGCACCCCTACTTGCTACTTAAAATTTACTGGAAAATCACGCGGAAAAAGTCACAGCTGGAAATTAAACTTGAACCTTCCGCTTCCCATACGACTTATTTATACCAATAAATGGCGATCTTTACTAGATACACTTTGAACGCGCCGCGAATAGATAAAACATATACTGAATATTTTGTTTCCCATCCCGTTTTTGTCCTTTTCCCACTCTCTTCAGCACCACAACACACCTCAGTTAGGAATGGGTCCCTAAACTTTTATTTAGGGACAACGGAACAGAGTTCCAAAACAGGACGTGTGGTCACGTTAGGTTGATACATGACCAAAATTGCCAATAAATTAATTATTTTGTAAAATATTGTGCATTATAAAAATTACGTTTAAAAAAAAAAAAATATATATATATATATATATATATATATATATATATATATATATATATATATATATATATATATATATATATATATATATATATATATATATATTTATATATATAATATGAATACCGCATAAGAGTCTCAACTGCTAGAGCCAGTGAGACTATCGCATCCCCAAATAGGGTATGTTGTGTGGCTGAAGGAGTGGAAAGAGATTAAGAAGAGGAAGGTTGGGAAGTATCTGGCTATTAAGATCTGGTCACCAAATACGACTCAAGCCATTTCAAGCAACGTTTCAATTCTGAATGGTGGTCTGTCACCAGGGCGATATTTAGAGTATCTACCATTCTGGAACGTGCCGCAAATATACTTTTTATTATGTTTATATGTGTTATGACACATATTCATTAAATAAAAGTTATTGGCGCACGCCGGGTTTGAATCCGCGACTTTTGGATTCGTGGTCGAGCATCTTACCACTCAAACATGGAGGCCAATAATTAACCAATTAATACATCGTCAAGTAAAACAAAAAACACTACTGATATATTTCTTCATTTGGAATTGATTCCGACTTAATGACAAAATAAATGATCTTAATAGTGGCCGAATTTCCGTTTAAGGCATAGGCGCAGAATGTATTTTTTAGTTCTTTCCGAAAAGAGAGATGGGCTGTGTATTTTTTATAGACGCTAGGCCCCAGATAGAATGTGAACAAATACATTTCCGGTGATAAATGGATTCCCTGAATGTTCTCCGTCTCAAGGGATGCTGGCCTTTATGCTAATACCCGTATATAGTACACGTCTGTATCCGCTAAGCTTCCGAGGGATGCGTCGCCGCCCGGCTTTCAAACAAATAGTCATAAGGCGGGCTAATAAAGATTTGTCAAGGTAATTATTTGCGACATTCAAGTTTCTCTAAATACAAATTTATCTTCCTCTTCTATGGTGGAGGTCAACGTGGGATGCTGAGGTTATTCATCCAGTCAACGGCATCGGGAGTCACTTGGTTTGGCACAGATGTGCCTCCGGAAACTGAGGCAGAGAACATTCTTCTACATTGTGTTCTGTAATTTGTATTTGTCTACATTCACATAATTTAGAATCTCTTAGTTCACATCTGTGCATTACATAGATACGTCAACGACTGTGAATGTACCGGATGTGGTTTAGAGAAGCCCACGTCTTCCGAGAGAAAGATAAAATAGGCAGCTTAATAGTTAAATTCATAACAAAGTGTTTATTACAGGTTCGAGGTCTATGACTAACTTATACGTAATGATGTATTAAGCAACAATTCTGGATGTGTGATGTCTGAATCAGCGAAATCTTCAACGTATCTCTGGCGTCATTAATTCACCACTTCCATTTCTGTCCGAAATTTCATGATCAACGGACATATTTTCAGCTCACAGTCTCATATATATCATGAGCTATAGAGATTTAAAATATCGATTGTACAGTAAAAAAATATTAGACAAGACACTTCATACATATTTTACAAGAATTCAAATAAAATAGTGATGAAACTCCGTCAAAGCCGGGCAATAAAGACAGTGGGAAAGTGCCTATTTTTAATGATTTCACCGAAATGATACAAAACAAAATCTCTTGTACATGTTCTGACCGGTCGGTAGCTGAGTGGGGAACGCGTCGGATTCCCACCCGGGCGTCGTGCGTTCAATTCCTCTGCTGGCCAAGTCCTCCATCATTGCACAAGCAACGTCTTCCGCTTTTTATGATGGCGGTAGGAGTTTTTCAAATATTGTCAGGTTATTCGTAACCCGGGAATGTTTGTCTTACTTAAAAAAAATAAAAAATAATTTCGGCAAGTAATTCGAACCCGCCTTTAAATAATTATTATAGTCCGCGCCTGCAGGCTAAGTGGAAGCTAAACTTGCCTGTAAACTACTATCCCAACTTTGCAACCAACCAACCAACCCTACGCAGTATTACCTTAAGTTTATGCTTTAAGTGCCCATAATATATAAGGTAATGAACTTCCATGGTAATATATCGTATTTTGTGTTATTATTCAGAATTTTAGGTAGAATGCGTTTAATAACATAATATACGACTACAGACGTATATATTCAACAAATAAATAAAAAAATCTTGTAATTGGAATTAACTTTAAAGCATTAATGATTATTTTTATTGTCTCGGTTGTGACCGTTGTATTTTTATTTTCTGGCCTTTTCTGTTTCATATCTGTGTTGTTGATTATTGATATTATATATTTAAAAATTTCCTTAAAAAATAATCTTTTCAAATCCCCATACTGTATTTTAGCATAAATTATTCTATATTTGAATTTGGTGGATTAAAGCAACTAAAATTTTTTCTTGGCAAGTCAAGTTACTTCGCATGGTTTTTCACAGGTAACAAGTTGTTTATATCATATTTTGCATTCAAGAATGTCTATTAAATTAAATTATATTGATTTAAAAGATTAAAGAGCTCTTTCATAACTTCAATAATCTTCAAGGCTTAATTTAAATAAATCCCATTGATCTCCGCCTGCATCTCCATTGCATTCAATACCATTCCATTCACTCCATTGTAAGAGACATTTTTCAATTCGTTCCTCATGTGAATTGGATGATAAAGTAAAATGATTAATCGACTATTTGATGGTTACTGTTTTATTTCTTTGTTTTATTTTCGAGACCATCAAATCTGTTATTGCCAATACAAATTTGTTATTGTCTGAGTTTTCACATTGACTTGGTTGTAGTAAATACATAAAATTTATCTTGGCAATATCGGCTACAGAAAACATCACTTAGAAAAGAAAGTTTTTTGTGTAAAAGAATGATGTATTATATTTTATCTACTATTAAATGTAACCATAAATAAGGTAATGAATCAAAACTGGGAAAAACATGTTTAAATTCTGTTAATTTCCTATAAATTTTCATCGTTTCAAGTTAAAGGAAACTTTTGCATTAGTTTTTTGATTAAAAAAAAAAATATATATATTTTTAATTATGTTACTTTGGCGATTTCCCAAATAATGTAAAAAAATAATAAATTTATTAAACCTCTGTCATATATCAACTTTGGTAGTATGACTTTCTCTACGTGGTGTTTTCCAGAAAACTTCTGAGAATCATTACACTTTATTGCGAAAATTGTCTTTATTCGGAAAATTGAGAGTTTTTTTTTCGACCCTAAAAATACAGCTTATCATTTAATTGCAAAAAACTAGACAAGACGCCATGTTGTTTAGTCCATTTTTTTCAACGGTTCAACTAGCCAGTGAAGACTGGAAAGCTATAAAATTTAATGATTAGAGCACTTAGCATTCCGTATATAACCAACGGGCTTTGTGAAGTTTCCGTTCCGAAGCTCGCCCATAACTTTGTACTGCACGAAGTTTCCCTTGGAGCAGTGTTTGCACTCTTGACGAACTTTTATTGTTCGAATTTGACTTGCAGTACCGTTTCATTTTATTTCATGAACTTTTCCAAATCAGAGCTTTTTTGCAATTAATTGTGAGACCTCGAGAAGGCAATTACTGACATAATGCCTGTCAGCTGCTATGTATAAAAAATACAGTAATTAGTCAAGGAAATGCTTTAACAATTCAGTAAAACTTATTAAGTGTGGCGTCGGTTACACATAGGCTGGGATTGTTCTTAGCTTTTTCTCGAGTTCGTAGAGTTACGGAATCGATTTTTCTTCGAAGTGAAGAAATATTATTGCAGGAAATCGTTCTACCTTTTAAATAATATAGTAAGTACTATTAATTATAATCGTTTATTAAAATATTTAAAAAGTTGTTGGTATTTTTTTAAAGTTTTAGTTTAACACTTTTGTTTCTTATCTAGTTGTTATTAGTTAAAATCACGGTATGTAATTTCACTTACCAAGGTAATATCTATTCATTTAATATGTTTAATAATGTCTGATAAAAAACATTATAGGTAGGTACTTTATAAGGTAGGTAGGGATTTGAAAAAAATATTTTTAAAATTTTTTCATTTCAATTAACATAAGTTCCAAATTTCAAAAGTTAGACTAGCACGATCGTGTGTAGGTACTAACAAAGAAAATAATTAAGATTTCAATTTCATAAAATATACCAAATATGTAGATTGGTACCACTGAACAGATAATACCTAGAAATGTGATTTATACCGATTTTAAAGAAAACTGATGTTGCCAGTTTAAATAAAGTCTCTTGACTTTTAAGTCCCAAACAGCCCAGTGAACAGTTTTTTTCTGCGTGTAACCCTTTTAATATAAATTAAGCGAAATATATGAATTTTTAAATATATCTGTGTGCGCAAGCAATAACGGAATTAGTCAATAAACGCAGATGTTCAGGAGAGCCAAAACAAAATTAAGGAATTTTGTTTTTTTGAATGTAATCATGTCATATGTCACATGTCCTTTTTCAAAAAATAATGGCACATAATTTTATTTTCTGACACACCTTATTTTTTCTTGATATATATGTACTTAAGGAACAATTCTGCACGCTTAACTCAAAATATGATTTTTTTACTCAATCCGTTCTTCCTTGCGCACATAAATACATTTATTAATAATTCAATGATAAAGGTTCCAGTGGTCATCCCAAGACAGGATGAGTAATATCACATCTCATCAACATTATACCAGAATATTCAATTCTATAGATAAATGTTCATGGGCAATCTTAGGGCCATTGGAGCGAATCTCCATTACCATATCAATACCCTTGTTGAGCAGGCATTCCTTGTTAAGGGTCTAGGGTTGAATAATATTCACTTATTATTCCAAATAATGGCCAGCCTTAACAATTCTCAGCATGCTTTTCGCAAACACCTCGAAGAAAATAATAAAGCCGTTCCGTTGTTATGTGTACGGCGAACTAGCTGGCGAAATATTTTGATTGAAAAGATGCGACGGAGAAAGATTACCCTTTTTACACACCATTACGATTTTTCTACTACTCTCATTATGCTACATAGTTTCAATTATTTATTTTCTTAAGGCTAGGCACCCAAAATGGCGCTAAACGTCATTTTAAAGCATTCTAAAACAATAAATACTGCACATGATTTATCTGTAAATTCTACACGCATAGTTAGGATAATGTCTAAGGTGATCCAGTGAATAAAAAAATAATAAATAAGCTGTAATCTTTTGAATTCAACGAAAAACATACTAAAATGTCAGGAAAAAGTGCAGTTTTAAAACCAGGGCAGCCATTTTCGAACGTTTTACTTAAAGTTC
Source organism: Drusus annulatus (assembly GCA_022651775.1). Classification (NCBI taxonomy): domain Eukaryota; kingdom Metazoa; phylum Arthropoda; class Insecta; order Trichoptera; family Limnephilidae; genus Drusus; species Drusus annulatus. The sequence continues at coordinate 63,888 of JAGWCC010000184.1, forward strand.
CCAAATGAATTTCATATAGAATATAAAAGATAACAGTAAAAAAAAATTGTATTCACTAGAAATCTTAGACATTTTTATAACTACCTGTATAAAATTAACAGATAAATCATTTGTAGTTTTCCTTGTATTAGAAAGCCAAAAAGTATATATTTTTGGGTGATGATCTTTAATGAGCATATTTCAAAGGTCAAAATTTTAATGACCTTACGAGCTGTAAATAATTGAGTTGACATTGAAATTCAGTTTTCAAAGAAAAATTCACGAAGCCGGAACTTGCCTTTCACGAGTTTTTGCGTCATTCTGAAAAAGTGTACTTTTAGTATTTTTTTTCTTTTATTTTGTGTTGTGTATACTCACGTTTTGTGCATTTGTAATGTGAGAATCGTTTCCGTATAATACTTAAACATGATTTTTAGTACCAATACATTATCTGTCTTGTCAAAATATTTTTTTTTTTTGCCTTAACAAATTAGTTGGTATTTACAAATACACTTTTATACCCATATCTGAACAATCTTTCATGATTTATTAATAAAATCACGATTTTAGGTAGTTTATCTGTCATATGCCATATGACGGCCGGCATGGTCGAGTGGTAAGACGCTCGACTACGAATTCAGAGATCGCGGGTTCGAACCCGGCGTACGCAAATAATTTTTATTCAATCAATATATGTCATTACACGTTTAATTGATATAAAATAAAATATAGCATATTTGCAGCACGTTCCAGAGTGGTAAATATTCATATTATCGCCCTGGTGAAAGACGACCATTCAGAACTGAAACGTTGCTTGAAATGGCTTTGGCCGTATTTAATGACCAGATCTGAATATTTAGGTACTTCCCAACCTTCCCATTCCTCATCTCCTTCCCCTCCCCACTACCTTCAGCCTCACAACGTATTCCTATTGAGGATTCCATAGTCTCACTGGCTCTAGACGGTTGGGAGCAGTTAAAACTTTTGTGCGGTATTTACGTAAAAAAAAACAAATATTATATGTGTTATTTTTACGTTTTATTAATTACATTAGGAAAAAGTGTAAATTCGCTAATTTTTGCGCGCTTGAACGTACATAGGTGAAGCATCACAAAACTGCACTTATCAAATTCACTGTAATTATTATTATAAAATTTCTACTTACTAGTTAAAAAATAAGCAACATCACCTGTTTACTAAGTTTTCAAAATTCATGTTAAGGTTTTACAAGACCAAAGATATATTTTCTCAGTAAATTATTACTTTGAAATCAATACTTACCACAAATGTTTGTAAGTAATCTGCATTCTTTAAAAAAACAAAATATCACATCGTTGGTAAAATATGACACAATCCACCTAATATTGTAGTTCTTTAGGCACATTAAACGCATTATACTTGTAAAAAATAGCTATTATGGCACAGTGTTTGGAATTAGACTATAATTCACTTATCGCATTTATAATATACTGGGCATTGCTTGGATGATTTAATGATTCCGCACCCACCTTTCTGCGTGCGTATTAACGATATTGAATAGTTTGAGAAATAATAACGCCTCATCCCAGACAACTTTATTTATTTTTCACAGCCATGAATAAGATCCGGAAAAGGCGGAAAATACAAAAATAAAACCGTTTTTTTTTTTTGGCTCACCGAAATGTTTTTCTTGCCATGTATGATAATTCTGCCTGTTACGCTTCCCACCATCATTCCGTTATTTATTTGCGTATCAAATTATCGGCTTGTGTTTGAATGAAAATCTACGCAATGGAATTTTCTGGGAAATGCAAATACGAACATCTTAAGGCATAGAAATCTTTAGCACGTATTTTTTTCAGTTTCGATATGTATCCCTTTTATCCGCAAGATAATGGTACCTGAAGTCTCTGATTAAAAGCTAAACAAATATGTTACGTTATATATTTTGCTCCTCCTTTAAAAAAGGAAAATACCTTTTTTTTTAATGATAAATCGCAAAAAAAAATTATGAATAGTACTTACTTTATTTCTAATATTTAAAACTATTATTATCTTTTAGTGAATATTCACATGGTAAATGGATACACTTGTTCGTGAATTGATTAATGTTTTTTTTCTGTCATTATTCAACAATGTTTTTGTTTTCATTCTTCGATATTGTTTTTTTGCTTTCATTCTTCAATTGTTTTTTGCTTTCATTCTTCAATGATGTTTTTTGCTTTCTTTCTTCAATGATGTTTTTTGCTTTCATTCTTCAATGATGTTTTTTGTTTTCTTTCTTTAATGACCTTTTTTACTTTCATTCTTCAATGATGTTTTTTGTTTTCATTCTTTAATGACGTTTTATACTTTCATTCTTCAATGATGTTTTTTGCTTTCATTATTTAATGTTGTGTTTTGCTTTCATTCTTCAATGATGTTTTTTTTACCATCGTTGTCAAAAAGAATGGAGTTGGAAGAAAGGCGAAGAATTTGTATTTGAATATTGTTAGAGTATTTACTCTGTAATTTAATGGGTGGATGTGAAAGTTTGTAGAATTTTTGGTTTCCAGGAAAGCAGTGTTTTGATAATAGTCAAATAATATCTCAATATACCTTTGAGGCTTATAATTTGAGTATTGTTTTATTACGTAAAAAGTTGTATTAATTATTGTTTGCCAAATAAAATATTAAAAATGCAGACTTTAGACACATACAAGTATTTCAAATTAAGAGGCCGACCCGTCAGAAAGTAACTGATTTTGAGATTGGGTAGAAGACTGTTCCACATCCGGTTTATTCTCTTAGTTTTATTCTATCAGGCTTTTATTATTTCACTCCATATCCAAAAATATCCGAAGTATCACTGATAATTACGAACCTGCTCTCAAATTTGGCTTAACGACTTTTTCTCTACAAAAACATTGGATTTATTCATGCGTAGAATAAAAAAACTGTTAGAACGTTAAGTCAATCGTAAGCAATGCGGGAGGGTATATAAGTTATCGGATTATGTATTTAGATCAATAAGAAAAATAAAACAATAATTGCTTACGTTTATTGGTTATCCGGTGTAAATAAGGTAATATTAATTGTTTACAAAAATGTATACGTGAATATTATTGATATTTAATTTAAATATCGACTGTATTTAGGTAAAGGGCGTTATTCCACGTGTGTTTAAAGGGAAATTTAGGAATTAGTGAAAATATAACTATCGTGCTGTTATGCTTTACACCTGATCATATTTTGATCAAATTTGGAACGCCGAAAATTGGTGGTTAACGAGGAAGATTATCAAAAGTGGTATCAGTAAAAAAAATATATTGGTGCCAAACATCGATTTGCAACAGTGTAAAATATGATGCGAAAAAATGTGGATTGACGCCTTTCATCTTAAAACAGTTGATATCATTAGCTATTCATCCCTTGCAAAAACTATAACATAATTGATGTTATCTTATGGTTAACTATTGTTCCGATATGATGTCTGAATGGTGCTTAATGTCTCGTTTGAGAGAGAGACAAGAAAAATGTGACCCTTTCCACAGACCGAGTAGAAATTCCATTTTTATCGTCGAAAGCGATTTACTTTGCTCCGCAAATTTGTTTGTCACCTCAAGTAACGACATACATTTTTTATAAACCAACTGTGACTGATAGATCTTTTGTACTTTTTCTTTTAAATTGATGTCGATTGTATTATTCATTACCCGTGTGGGTAAAAATAGACATAATATAATGAACATTCATAAAAAATAATCGATTTTATGAAATGCATGATAAGTTTTGTGTCAACCTCAAGCATTCTACGAATAAAGGTTATATAGAATCCAAACTAACAAATTTCTTTGAAGCAATGATAATATGAACACCACACATTGTAGAATTAATGTGTTTTTTATGATCAATGATAACTAAACATCGGATTATATACGTGATACCTTTATGAATCAATTTATTCTTTAAACATGAGTTAAACAAGTGATTCATTATTTATTTTTTTAACTTTAATCCATGGAAATTGAAACTACCGAAAAGTGTAAGAATTTTAATCGTTTCAATTAAAAATGCATGTTATGGCTTTTTTCTGTTTTTATCGTATGCTTTAGGTATATATTTTGGCATTTCGTTAGTACATTTAATCAGATGTCTGATGGTAACAAATGAATTTATCCAGACTCGAAAACAAGAAAATTACCAAAACATATTTGAAAACAAAAGTTTTTTTCTGGGAGGTGTAAGTAGAGGAAGGAAATAATTAATAGTTAGTTAATATTATATTTCATTTTCCAGTGAAAATAATGAACCCTCAATAAGAAGGTTTTATGCAGTACACACATTATTCAGGTATGGCATAATTAAGTTCAGTAATTTAATCATAGGTTTAGTAGGTTAGTAGACTTAAAGTATAGTAAAAATAAATTAGGAAAACTACTTTAATTTCAAAGTTAACAGAAAAATCTCTAAAATTACGTTGAAGGAAACTACTCGTAATTTTTATCCAGAAGTAAAAATAAACAATAATACTCTGGATAAGAAAAACTTAGAGAATTAATTAATAAAATTTTAAATATCTGTATTAATTTTCGATATGGTAGCTTAAAATAAATTCATGTATACGGTGTCCGGAAACTCGTGATACAAGTGGAAAACTAATGAATCTACATCGCATTTGGGTTTCTGGATTTCTTCTTTCAGTTTTTTATGGTAAAAATGCTCAAATGAATAAAATGCAATGTTTATTTAGGTTATTTATATGTTTTTTTTATACCTGCAAAGGTATCAAGATATTGTTTATATTTCGGCAAGCAATTCGAACCCGCCTTTAAATAGTTATTATAGTCCGCGCCTGCAGGCTAAGTGGAAGCTAAACTTGCCTATAAACTACTATCCCAACTTTACAACCAACCAACCCTATGGAGTATTACCTTAAGTTTATGCTTTAAGTGCCCATAATATATAAGGTAATGAACTTCCATGGTAATATATCGTATCTTGTGTTATTATTCAGAATTTTAGGTAGAATGCGTTTAATAACATAATATACGACTACAGACGTATATATTCAACAAATAAATAAAAATAATCTTGTAATTGGAATTAACTTTAAAGCATTATTGATTATTTTTATTGTCTCGGTTGTGACCATTGTATTTTTATTTCCTGGCCTTTTCTGTTTCATATTTGTTTTGTTGATTATTGATATTATATATTTAAAAATTTACTTAAAAAATAATCTTTTCAAATCCCCATACTGTATTTTAGCAGACATTATTCTATATTTGAATTTGGTGGATTAAAGCAACTGATATTTTTTCTTGGCAATTCAAGTTACTTCGCATGGTTTTTCACGGGTAACAAGTTGTTTATATAATATTTTGCATTAAAGAATGTCTATTAAATTAAATTATATTGATTTAAAAGATTAAAGAGCTCTTTCATAACTTCAATAATCTTCAAGGCTTAATTTAAATAAATCCCATTGATCTCCGCCTGCATCTCCATTGCATTCAATACCATTCCATTCTCCCCATTGTGAGAGACATTTTTCAATTCGTTCCTCATGTGAATTGGATGATAAAGTAAAATGATTAATCGACTATTTGATGGTTTCTGTTTTATTGCTTTGTTTTATTTTCGAGACCATCAAATCTGTTATTGCCGATACAAATTTGTTATTGTCTGAGTTTCCACATTGACTTGGTTGTAGTAAATACATAAAATTTATCTTGGCAATATCGGCTACAGAAAATATCACTTAGAAAAGAAAGTTTTTTGTGTAAAAGAATGATGTATTATATTTTATCTACTATTAAATGTAACCAAAAATAAGGTAATGAATCAAAACTGGGAAAAACATGTTTAAATTCTGTTAATTTCCTATAAATGTTCATCGTATCAAGTTAAAGGAAACTTTTGCATTAGTTTTTTGATTAATAGGTAGATTGGACCTCCAAGATTTACTACCGGCTACGTTTCAAATTTGAATTGATTAATATGGAACCAACAATATGGCGTCCTTTCTTATTGTTTGGCGGTTATATGAACAATTCAAAGCTTCATAGTTCATTATGGAAATGAAATTTTAAGCAGATAAAATATATAAGGAATATCCGGATAAGAAAAACTGTGTAAATTGTGTCCAATTTAATTATTACAACATACACGCAGAGTCTTTGTGGATTTTAAATTGTTTTCAAGTTTGGAAAAAATATGTTTTTTTAAATTTATAGATATATCTTGTTTTTTTATGGTAAAATGATTTATTTCTATTAAATTAGAATTAACTTTACAGCTAATTATATTTTAGATGTAAATTATTGAAATAATATCAATAATCTTCAACGTAAATATAAAACACAAAATACTAGAAAATAAAAGAAATAACGGTCGCGACTGAGACTCGAACTCAGAATTTCTACTCTATCCGGGAGTAAAGCCTCTTCCAATTCAGCCACCGAGACCTTATTAGAAACCGGAATTTTAATCATTTTGATATATTTGTTAATGAATACAAATTTTGCTTAAGTAACGATGGTATTTGAATTTGATCCTTCAAGGATGTTATTTGCCGTCGACTCAAGTGAGTGAGTTGAAAGGAACATCTTTTTTAAATGAAGTTTATTAAAGTAAACATTTTAAAAATATTGTGAGATTTTGAGAATATGACGAAATGTAACGTTGAAAAGAGGAAAGGCTTTAGCACGCAAAAATGGTTATTGGTAAGAGGTTTACAAAAGTAGATAAATATTAGGAAATTATATAATATTTTTTCGAAAAATGAAGATAAAATACTGTTATACCTTTTCTCTAATAAGATTAACAGATGTACAATAATATCATCATTTAGAAACGTTCTTTGTTAAATCTTAAAAATCATACAACATTTAAGAATTAGCCACTTCAGCGAATTTAGCAAAACAGAAAAGGCTTAAATTAGTCAGAAAGCAAAACAATCAGACTAGTTTATTTTTATTCTCTGAATAAATTTGATCCTTTAGTGCCTTAGCTCTAATGTGGGCCATTTTTCTGTCGTGGAATTGATTGGATTGATTGCTGGGTGGTCCATGCCAATATCGATTTCATCTGGATAAAGACGAACCTTGTCTTGGATTTCAGCAATAAATAAACCTCAGAAGCCGACTTATTATTTTGAAACTTTCGAAGTTTCTAATTTAATCCATTATGACTAATTTATTTAAATTCTGTAAAGGATTCCCATTCATTAACGTGTGAATAATTATAAGTTTGATGTTCAGAGTTAAGAGACTGGTAGGGTTTATAACAGAGTTGGAGAATGGGCTTAACCAACTTGGTCATTTTGAAAATCGGTTGGACGACTGAGAAGACGTTTATTTGTTTATCAAAAGTTTGATGGATCGTCCATCACACAGTATATAAGGAAGCGTTCTAAATTTTCTTTTTGATCATAAATTATTAATGATTTTAAACTTCAGACAGTTTAATTCTTTATTATATGCATTAAGAAGCCACTGATGCTTAAAATGAGGGGTAAGATACGTGATGTTGTAGACGAAAAATCTTGGCAACAAAAATCTCTGGCAGTTTTGTAAGAAACGTCGACACAAAGCACATTTATTTTTTGTATTTTTTTCTAGATATTCCGTATACATTTGACTGGCTTTTCTTTGTGTTTTTTTTGTTTTATTATCTTTTGTTATCCCGTAGTTTACAAGTTTGAAATTTAATATATGTCTTCACATAAAAAATAAATAAAACGTTTCTAATGCTCTAATGCATACTGTTTTGTCTAATTATTACTCTATTATTTTAAATCCTTTCAGGTATTGTTTAAAACATCCAAGTCCTGTCATCATTTGTGTAGCATTAAAACTGTTTTCGCGTGTTTTCCCATTTGAAGACCCTTGGTTATGTTTGGTAAGAATATATTTGTAATTTTCTCTGTCCATAGTTTGCAACTTTATAAATAATCTTCCCCTTTTTGTTGCTACATTTGCCTTTTCATTTTTTTCCAGGCCGATGTGCCTTCTCACTCATTGAAATTTTACCCGATTGTCATTATTACGGCATGCTTCTAGATTTTCACGCATTCCGTTCGTTGTTTTCCGTTCGTTGTTTCCTATTCCCTTAATGTTTCTAGTGATGATCTGCTATCAGAGTTTATAGTTTTATATTCGCCTATTATACCTTTTGATTCTGCCCATTTTATAGTTTTGGATTTCTAACATTTAATTTTTTATCGAAAATTCCTCTGGATACTAATAATAATAACATTTGGATAATTTGTATAGTGCAGTTATGTACTGCCTTAAACTCTTTTCCAGATCGCAACGTCAATGATGTTGTCCATCTTTAGATTGCAGCAAAACATGGAGAAATAGAAGAACATTCATCCACTGTGAACCATTCTTTTTTAGAATACCCTCTCTTATCGGAGGTTGGTTATTATCAATATTAACCCTCGGAACAATCACCAACCCATTTTAGAAGCCATGAGTTGCGGCATCTTTCACTACAACGTCTTATTTCAATTTTTCCCTGGAAGTTCAGGAAAATAGTACAAATTGTATCTAATACAATTAATGATGTTTACATTTCATTGATGAAAACAATATTACATCTTCTAGCCATTCAATTAAGGACCTGTTCATAAGGTGGAATGAAAATAATCAGAAAATTATTCAGGGATAGTAAATTTATTTTTATTTATTTAGGACTGTAAACAGTGATTCAAATCAACGCACTCACAGAAATGTTAATTTCAAACAAAGGCTAATACTAACTAACTAACCATAACGCCGTTTCTCCGCAGGGGTAGGCAGAGAGAAAAGACCGCCATACAACTTTGTCTTCGCACACATTTCTCGCTTCATTCACATTCAAACATTGTCTCATATATACTCTTCTGTATTCTGACTCTTCACATGGGTCGATTCAATGATTTGATTAATTTGATTGTGCCATGTCTTCCTCGGGCGTCCCCAACTTCTTCCTCCATTCACTTTCGCATCATATATTCAAATATATATGATAGGTTGATAATATCAAATTATATGCAAACACATCCTTATTAATAAAAAAAGAAGCAAATAACTGTTTTGTACTTAAAATAAAAATAAAATAGAATTATATTACAGAAATTGATGTAGAAAAATGATATTTAAAATTTGAAAATAATATATATCACCCGATTTAGATCAATGTGATAGTTTGTTATTTGAAGGCGGCTAATGATGAAATTGTCAAATTAATCGAATGATTTTATATTTTCCGGTTATAAAATATTGTCGCTTGAAATGCAAATGGTTTAAGCGACATTTTGGTCACAAATGATTTAAATATGCAGTTTTGATCAGTTTTTTATTCTGCGTCGAACGCTTTGACTCTTGTTTGATTCTAAAGACTTTTGTGGCCCTTCAGTCATCTGTATTTACCATTTGGGAGAAGGTTTGATTCAAGCGACACAAGTTTGGGACTTTTTATGCTTTTTGCCACTTTAGGTAACTCAGTGAGAGCATTGAGTTACCTGAGAAACTTTTTTTTCAAAATCCAACCAGATAATGAAGACCTTAAAAAACTTTAAAGTGCTCTTGTGTAAACTTCCCGAAATGGCGCTTCAGCCCTTTTGCCTTTCCGGTGACTATATAATTTATGATTCAGTCTGAATGATTAAGTACCATTAGTAGCTGCTATGAGAAGCTAGAATGAGGATAATATAATTACGGATTTTACAGGATACGATATGTCGGGATTCAGGAATCAAAACCCACAGGATCTGACGACCACTAGCGTGGTTTCATAAATAATAAAGCACTCATAATATTTCCATATTTATTTTCACTGTTCCCGTCCATTTATTATCCGAGTGCACTCGAATATAATATATTCTCCATCGTCCAGCCATTGCGCTGAAGTTTTTATTTCTCCATTTGGTTCAAATTTATGGGCGTTTTCTACGACGGCTCAAAGAATGGGGTTGCCCGGACGGAAGGCGTGAGACAAAGACGATTAAAATACCATTTATAATGGTTCAAGCGAGATGCATTATGCCCGAGCTTAAAGTATAAAGCACACTTTTGCTAAATCCCTCGTCCGAATTGAGAAGGCTAGCTATTTTTAGAAAGCTTTTATTCTGGCTAACTAATTCAAGAACAAAATTATTTATAAATATAGCATTTATTAAAAGCTTTGCTGGCAATGTTATCAAAGTTTTGTTAAAAAATGGTACTCGTTAGTTTTTACGTTCGTTGTATGTGTAGTACCATGCTGCACAGTGGCGCGAACAGAGTTTTGTTTATAGCAATATAGGGCAGTAAGAAAAATAGCTGATTAATTGATAATAGAGCAAAAGACGCATTTACCAACAAATGTTACTGATTGCTATTGGATTTGTTCTGTAAAAGCACTGCCTTAGATAATAACAAAGATACTAACACAAACGAGCCACTTAAACGCGCAACAGCTCACAGCATACATATTTTATGTAGTCTAGTGAAGATAGAATAATGTGCTCTGACGCTGGCAGCGTTCGAGAATATGTAGTTACTGATTTTGACACGTTATAGAGAGAGGGTCGGTAGGGCGCTCTCGGCGCGGCGGTGCGATTAGCAAAACTCTGCGCCTATTTTTGAAAGTAAAGTTTTTTGGCAATAATTTCATATTATTTAATTCAATATAATGCATATTTATATGCAAGCACAGCAGGGTAGGCAGTGTTGATGTGCTTTTATGGAGTGCATGCTTCTGATGATAAGGTATTTTATCAATAAATAAAATGTTGACTAATATTTATTTTTTGTGAATACCGTGCAAGAGTCCCTCTTGCCAATTGTCCGGAGCCAGTTGGAGTGTGACATCCTTAATAGTGAGGTTGGAGGGAGTGGTAAGTGGGAGAATATGCATATGAGAAGGTTTGGGAAGTATCTGGCTATTTAGATCTGGTTACTAAACAAGGCTGTTGCCATTTTAAGCGAAATTTCGATTCTGAATGGTGATCTTTCACCAAGGCGATAGTTAAAGTATCTACAATTCAGAAACGTGCAGCAAATGTACTTACTTTGTATTATTTATAAAAATGAATGGATTAAATTTAATTGATTTGCATACTCTGGATTTTGAGCCTACAACCTCTGGATTTGCAGCAGACGATCTTTACCGCTGGGGGTCGTTATTACTCGTTATACTCGTATATCGCGGAAGACATGTTATCGGTGGTGGGGTCTCCGATAGTTCTGCGTTTGTCAGGTGATTATATCTCTATAAATGTTGAGAATTGACACAAAGTGTAGACTGTTTTATTTATACGTGTCTTAATTATTGTCTTAGAGCGTGTTTGATTAAATATCGAACACCCTGTAAATTAAATTGATTGATTTACCTGAAACGTACTTTCTTTGAAGTATTGATCAGCCAGTGGATAAGGTGCGTTACGACAAGTTACGTAAATATCACGGTGATTGCGCAAGAAAACCATTCAATTACGCCGCATGCACTCTATAAATGTACAAATCGAACGGTACTTAAACTTCTGGAAACATTATATTATTACGAATGAAAAAAGTAGAACGAAAGCCTGCGATAAACTTTCCATACGTGATGTTACATTTGTAACTTTTTTTAAGCCTGTGTAATTTTATGAGGACTCTGGACTATTATTTGCTCCGTAAATGAGAACTATGTCAGATTTGGTGGTGAATAATGTGCCAATCCCATAAAAGGTTTTTGAAATCTATCGGGGGACATTTAGGGTTTAAAGTAGGCGCTTGGAATCACAGAGCCTTCTACTAGATTAGGAACACTTTTGTCTAGCGAGGGTGGCACCGAAGGTTTTCTAATTCAAAGCTACATTGACTATGATTGAGGATTTACTTTGCCGGGAGATATTTCTATCTTCGGCATCTTAAGTGCGATATTTTTCACACCAAATACTTCCTCATTAAAAATATGCAGATTTTTTTAAGGTTGGTGAACAAGGAGTCCTTATAACACTAGTACCTTCAATAATTTATTAGGGCTTGGGTACTTAAATCACCCTACAGGTGAATGTAAAACCATAGTTTAATACAAATATATTATCTTTATACTGTTGTATGTCGCTAACATTTTTAACAAATAAAACCAATTTTACCATAATTTTCTAATTGTCGTCATTTATTTATTTATTTTTATATTAACAGACTATGGTCCAATAAAAAAAAATACACAACACGAAATGGGAAAAAGAGTGACAGCACGTACATAATATTTGAAGCAATGACAAAAATAGGAAAAAATATACCTACATCTGAAAGAACATTCAAGTCAAAGCCTGAACAAGGTTTTGGTAGAGTCGTAAAGAATGACAAAAAAAAATTTAGACTGGTACCAAAAATTTCAAGACAATGGCTTGAGTTAACAAGTCTAGACATTCCGGACAGACATTTAGTATATTTTTTGCCCTGGAAAAAGGGCCGTAGTTCCAAAACCGGTTGGAAATACAAAAATAATATAGTTCTAAGCCAGTAGTTCCTAAACTCTTTTGGCCCACGGACCCCTTTTCATAGTCAAAACATGCCACGGACCCTGGGTGAAAAACTACATTAATACACAATAGAAAACTTACAAAATTAACTTTGATGTCTGGCAAATGGCAAATAAAGTATAAATAAAACTTTTTGTCAAAGAAGTATTTATTGAAATTATGACTTTTGTTTTAAAATACCAAAAAAATATTATTGACTTGGATGAACCTGATGGGATGTTATGAGTGTATTTATGTAAGGCTTTATGTTTGTGAGTAGCCACCGTAAATCTCCACGAGTACTAATTTCTAGTCGGTTTATTTTTTTTCTGATGAGGCTCATAACGGCACTGAATCCACGTTCTACCAAATAGGGAGACGGAAAAGCAATCAACAGCTTCCGTATACCCATAATGCTGATTAGATGCGCGACTCTTTTATAGTTCATATTATAGACTAGTTGGTGCATGTATCGGCTCTATTCGGTTCCTGTATAAATCTGTTTAGATAGGCCTGACTCACCGAGATGCCTGTTATTACTTGTATTTTATTGCACCTGTCTATATTTATATTTTACTTAGAACGTAAAAACCGCTAATAATTTATTCATTGTTATTTATTATAACTTCCATATTAATAAAAATGAAACTCAATTTTTTTGATTTTAAATTAATAATAATAATAAATATTTATTTAAATACAGTTTACAGTAATAACAGCAAAATAATAAAAATAAAAGCAAAATAATCATATGAAATACATAGGGTGTATAAAGGTGTAGGTACATTTATATATTTTAGCAAGAGATCTATACATTGTAAACAGTATATATATTTATTGTAGAAACATTAATTAAATAGATTTATAGACCAATATCCATATTTGCTTAATACATATAAACTTAGTTTTTGTATATTTGTATATAGTTATTACTTTTGTTTTCTCGTAATCTGCCTCACTAGGCAAGCCTGTGTTGAGGCAGTAATTTTTGCCGATTGTTTTGGTTACTTTAAATTAAATTAATCTATGGTTAATGTTACTTGTAAGTTTGAATTTAATATTAATATAGAAATAGTGACTTAAAATCGTACATATATGAATAAGTAATTATTTGTTCTGTCAAACCTTCCCGGACCCCCTGACGTGGTTCAGGGAGCCCCAAATCAATTTTAATTTTCCACGGACCCCCTGAATAATCCCGGGACCCCTGAGGGTCATTTTAGAATCTAAACCAAATAAATCTATTTTATTTGTTGTATTATGTTTGATTTAATTTTAATGATAAACAATGGTTTTTGAAAAAAATGGATGACTAAAGTAAATGTACCTAGTTGAATATTGATAAAAGTTGATATTTTGCTGTTTTTTTTTCAATATAGGTATCACCAAGAATGTGTTATACAGTGAATTGATTTAGATATTTGAAATTTTTGTGATTTGCACTGAATACGGTTTTAAAACTCAAGGTAGTCGACCAACTCTCGCAGTTCGCACAGTCCGCAAAATACGACAAGGTTTATTACTGAACCCGATAACATCAGCGAGAAATTATGTGTTCTCGCTCGGGACAATGGAGGAGAAATTCACATCAGAAATCACAGTGAAAGATTAAAAAAAAACACGGATTAACTGATAAAAGCGTTTACTTCGGAATTTTTCCTATCCCGGATAGTTTATTGATTGACCGAACAATATTTCAATAATTTATTTGGACACAATTGCACCTAATCAGAACTAAAGGGTCAGCACACAAAAATAGCCACTGTTTGGCACAAGGAAAACTACAAATGATTTATCTTTTGATTCTATACGAGTCGTTAGAAAAATGTCTGAGGTTTCTAGTGAATACAATCATTAAACAGTAATCTTTTAAATTCTTTATGAAAAATATACCAGAATTTTAGGTAAAAAGTTAAAAGATGAATTTCTGGTTTGAAAACTACCCTTTTTACTGACATTTTAATGTGTTTTTCATAGAATTAAAAGTATTAAAGTGGTAAAATTGTATTCACTGGAAACCTCAGTTATTACTACCCATAGAAAATTTTCAGATATAAAATTTGTAGGATAGCATGTGTGCTAGAGGTGTCATTTTTGAGTGCCAAATCTTAATAATATGTCTATAGCGCCTTGGCTATATACCCTTATATAACATTACAAAGATGTCTGTCGAATGTTTACGTGTTATATTAACGTGACTGGAGCATCACGTAGACAAACATATTCCCTAACACTAAGTAGATACCTAAAGACCAAACGCTGATGGAACTGTTGTAACATCTCCCTCTTTTCAATAAATGACACATGTGATGGAAGGGGAGGTAACGACGGAGCTCTCAGTGGCACGATACCATATCGATGTGTATTGTATTTACTGATTTATTCTGTAGTTAAATTTGTATCGTACATATTGTTTTGTTCATATTAGTCAGAGTAAGTAAGTAAGCCCATCGTAAAGAAACCTTAATTGATATAGGTAGTGAATAAAAAAGTAATTGAACATTTAATCGAGAGGCTTATGGATTACCGACGTAAAGTCCCTCCAATGAGAGATAGATTCAAAATATGATATAGGTGAAACCACTTTTTGATGAGCAATTAAACCTTTTTTTAATTTACGCAAACGGAGCGTTGTAAAGTATTTTTATGGTCATTTTAGCTTTAGTTTTTAGTTATTATCGAGTTATGTTAAGCACACTTAAAATAACCTTTAACCACAAAAATGGCGCTATCAAATTGTCAAAGTAACTAATTTACGATCATAATCAGAGAGGGTAGACCGCCAAATAGCTCTGTCTTGGCACGCACTCTTTTATATTCATGGATTGTCTCATATCGATCTCCTCCGAATAGAGTATTTGATTCACTTGGTCGTGCCATATCTTTTTCAGGTGTCCTCGACTTCAACTATTCATTTTTGCGTCATATGTTCTCCTGGTATTTATTTCTTCGTTCATCTGCTCTACATATCAAAACCATCTAAACATCCATTACTTAATCTTGTTCCCTACGTTTATATCAGCTTTGCATTCTTTTCGGATCTCCACATTTGTAACACGGTTATACGAGTACATGGTTCACCACATATACTCTTATCTTATTTCTATAGCATTCAGTCTACTTTTATCCGTCCTCTGTCAGTATTATTTAAATGTCAATGTACTGTTTTCGTTCATTCGTTTATTTAATGAGGTATTCTAAACAATAGTCTGCTATTTTATTGAGAAATGGCAAAGTGGAAAGAGTTTTAGCCCCGTTTTTTATTTTGAATCCCCAAAAAAAATGTTTGCAAACGTCAAGAAAATATGTTTAACATATTGGTAAAAGTATTGTTTATCAATATACTAATTAGAAGACTCTCAAAATCAGAATGTTACTTGAAAAATTTTTGTCTGTTTGGTTACCAGATGTAACTCTGTGTACACGGTTTCAAGTACAGCCTACCTAATAGTATATTTCTCATTTCATCCCCTGCCACGAAGCCTTCCGACTCTAATAATTGACATTGCTTTCGGGTACTCAAATTATGTGGTGTCTAAAATCTAACATAACATTAAATGGTACACAAATACGATATTTTAAATGAAACATTAAAATAATTGCAGTTAAAATGTTATTTTTTACTTTGTAGTATTTACCGGTGTATTATTAATAAAGCGACACTGGAAGGCGGTCCGAAATGTTGTCCTCCAAGAAGGAGAGAAAACGGTATACTGCTAAATATGTACCCGAAAAATAAAACACAGCCAAATTATCCACTATAAATAATTTTCTTTGAGAGTACGTGATCCCTACCTACCTATAATGTACATTCTCAGACCCTATTCCAATATTTGAAATGGGTGGATTAAGGGGTTACATGGGTTTCAGATTTTAAAAAAATTGATTTAATTTTTATTTTTTTCATTTGAGAGTACAACTCTTCAAAAATATATTTCCGAAATTTCAAATCGATCCGAGTAAAACTCTTTAGTAAAGCGCTCTTCACATTTTAGTTACACTAAACTTTTAACGCGTTTTTCTCGAAACACACTTTTCTAAATCGGTAGTCAAAATTTCTCGGAAACTAATCGGTTGATCTCGCTCAAATTTTGAACACTTTTTTGAAATATCATTTTGTAGTCCCTGAACGAAGGATTTTTTTCCATCGACTACAAAAATTTTGACAACGTAATGAATACCGAAAATTTTACCGAAAAGTGACAATTCGTTCAAACCACTGCCAAAAATTTTATTTTCATTTTTTTTTTAATCCTTCGTTTAGGGACAAGTTTTACTCTTAAACTTAAAGAAAATATTTTATTTTCATTTTTCAAATGAAGCAGTCGCAAGTAATTTTGACTACCGCAAACTACATTTTTGTCGAGGCACCTCCAAAAATCGACTGCCATCAATTCAATTTATTATATTTTCTCATCAATTTTTTTTTTAATTTAGTTCAAAAGTTATCTAATAATACGCAGAAAAACCTGTTAAAAATCTTTTATGTAGTAAGAGAAAAAAAAATTATGAAAATTAGCTTTTTTTGGCCTCTGAAACCTATGTAACCCCTTTAAACCAACTAATATTTTTTCTTGGCAAGTCAAGTAACATCCCGTGATTTTTCACGGGTAACAAGTTGTAATAATATTTAAATATGTCGGTTATGAGAAATTTCTATCAAAATTATTTTATTAAGTGTTTTGGTGAAATCATACTACGTAAATACATAAATCAGTAGGCTGTATTTTTCTTTAGCGATGAACTGAATATGCTGGTCACGTTAATTTATACGAAGATCTGAATATGTACCGTGAAATTTTCTGACGTAGCAGGGGCGTGCCGATCGTAGCAAGCGATTATTTGGACATTTCTCATTGAAAACTACTGTACGGATCAAATAAATAATTCTTATAAAACAAAAAAGAGAGTTTTCTCCTCGGTATAACAATGCTCAATTTAATGTTTTAAATACCAAATCGTGTCTGATTGTGGATTGCAAAAGGGATCGAACAAAATAAAGTATCCTTCAACGGAAACAATCTTCTTGACAAGCCTTCCATTGACATATTCGGTATTACTCCAAAGTTAGCAACCATCTCAGGCACGGGGGCTCCAAAACCAGAGTTATGTGTGCTTTTCAGAGATTTCCTGTGGGTAGGGGAGGGAGGTGACATATCTGGGCGTAGTGTTCAGAGCTTGCAAACACCATAATAGTACATATTCAACAGAACTGCTAGTTGGCTTTGACAATTTGCAATTGTGGGAGAGTACTATCAAGTATAATAACCACATCTTAGATCGTAATCGTACTCATGCCACGTATAGATATTGTGTTTGTTCTCCGGTTATTTTAATGGAAGTAGCTCTGAGAAACAAGCGTCAATGACCAGCGCGGCGCGGGGCACAGGCAGGAGAGTTGCCAATTGAGAGCGGTTCGTAGGGATTTACAACTTGTTTTTATAATTAACAACTCGGCACTGGAACGTACTTCCAGATTAAATGTTTCTTTTTCCTATAAACCTGGGTCTTTTTAAGAAAAACCTTTTTCCTGAAATTAACCTCAGAGCTTCCAATGCGAAAGAATTGATTGCGAAATATAAAATATACAAGTCGGCAGACTTTTTCCTAGTTTTTTTTTTTTAATTTTGCATACTGACAGAAAGATCCTACCAAAACAAAGCAGTATGCGGACGGTTTTTAAATAACTGTACAAAATAAAATAAAACAATACTTACCAAGAAATATAGAAAACCACTTTTTTCCAATTGTAAGATAAAATACGGCAAATTTTATTTATTATAAAATATGTAAATACAAGCAGAATATAGCTTTTTTTTTGTTTTCTCATGTATTTTTCTTATAACCTCTGAGTCAAGGTTTTGATTCGATAGATTATACCATATCTATCAGGGCTGTCGTTGATTTCTTCATCTATCCGCTTCCATACCATAATACACACTAATGACGTTTATTTCTCTGTAATTCAGTCATACATAGTTTTCACCTTGGAGAAACAATGTATGGAGAGAGAGCTAATTATTTTTACCCAACCGATACAAATTTGCGATAAATCACTTTCTCCGGGTTTTTACGTCGTACACCACGAGAGAGAAAGAGACAACAAAAATAATACTCCGCTTCTGCGTACTGTCACAATGATCTTGGGCTCCTGGGTCACCACGGGACTCCGCCCACATTTTTATTATGCCACTAAACTTGACACAACTAAACGGTTTTTTAGGTTAGATGCTATATTTTTGTTGATATCAATACTGTGAAAAATTGGTTATACGAATAAACAAAAACATTATGTCGTATGAATGGATATATAAATACTCTAGCCTTGATCTTAGCCACGCCGAGGTCCGCCGAGTCAGGTAAAAATCATCAAAAACTGACTACACTGCCTTGAATTGATACCACTCTATATACTCTAAGGTTTTCACACATCTACGCCTCCATAAGGATATCAAGTCTACTTCATTCTGTTTTATTTTATCTTTCATGTGTCAATCCAATGCCTCCCCAATATATTGAATTACCTCCATTTAACCCTACGCCAATGTCGTTACTTACTTAAATATTATTACTGTTTACCCACTTCCTAAGTTTCAGTAACTAATTAGAACTTAAAATAATATTATACATTAATATTAGCTTTTCAATACCGTTAGGTACTTTTTGGTTTACTTAGAAAACACACAATTAAAACACTTGTGCGTATGTATTTTTTTTAAATCGTTTGCACCGAGGTTTTGTAACAGTGTTTAACAATTTTATTATTCAACTACACAAAACAATGTGGTGCATCCGGTGCTTTAAAAAACCAACATGGTAGTAATAACACTGACCACGAGCGTTTCATTAATTTGTCAATCACTCCCATACTGATTCAACATAATCCCAGCATAGCCTGCGGTGTTGAATTGACTGTTGTGAGTCCATTACACTGTGATATGTTATTATTAATTAACAATTGAAGCTATTTGCAATGTCATCAGTTTGCACTCTTATTAATCAGACCGGGCTGACAATTCGATTGCGAAACAACGTATCAAAATATTCGTAGTTTGTAATCGTGTTTTATTCAATTTTTTTTTATTGAAGCACGTTTTTAGAGTATTTTGTAAATGTAAATAAAACATTCTCTTAATTCTATCTGAAACAATGGAAAAAAAAAGAATTTATTTGTAATTTCTCAAGTGCTGCATGAAAAAATGCTAGTTGACTATTAGCGCACTGTAAACCTTTTTATGTTCAGAAAGTATTTATTTATGTTTTAAAAATTCAAACTTGTAGATTCACATACTGATGTAGTCGGTTAGTAGCTGAGTGTCGGGCGTCGTGGGTTCAATTTCTCTGCTAGTTAAGTTCTCCATCATTGAATAAACAACATCTTCCGCTTATTGTGGTAGTGTTTAGATTTTTTCAAATACTGTCAGATTGTTCATATCCCGGCAATGTTTGTCTTTCATTAAAAGAAAAAGAAAAAAATAATTCCGAGAAAAACCATTCAAGTGTTGGAAGTGTAATTATTATTTCTGACATTGAAGCTTCTAGACTCGCATACTGAAGCATTCTGGAGAAAAACCAGCGATCCATTTCATATACAATTAATCTCTGGCTGTTTAATTTTTATGAACCACCAGTATTTTTTTATTCGGAACCTACGAATGGTTTTTCTCCGAATTGCGAGAAAGAAAAGAAAACCGTCGTTGATGCAATTATTCGTGTTGAGTGAGATCGTTTATATGGCTTGCAGATTAACATGCTGATATCCTCGCGAGAACTATCAGTTATGACAGCACACTTACGGTTTTACTATAAATTCATCTCAACCCCCACCCCTCTACCCTTCATCGATTAGCACCGAGAGCTTAAGGCAACATAGCGTACAAAAACGAGGGGTTTGCCCGAGATTAATATCTCCCAACGCTGCACACGGGATGTAAGTAAAACAAAATATAGATTAAAAAAACTGACTCTTACCATTCAAATTCTTACCGTAAAATGATGACCAAAACTTCGTTATCGTTTTTAGTAATAACCTGAGCGGTAAAGACCAGTTACTTCCAGTGACATTTCTCGGAAAACTTTTGAGTTTATAGTAATATTTTAATCAAAATAAATTAAAATAAACACCTCGGACAGAACACTCTTCTAGGCCTGCTATGGTAAACTCGACCATATTTCCTTCGTAAACGTCTTGCGGCCAACACTATTTTTTTCAGCCCGCCCTTTTGTCTAAGGCCCTTTTTAAATCCGTCGCCGCTCGAGAATCGGCGGATAAAGACGTTCGTTCTGCGCTTGTCGTCGGCGTGAATTTTAAATTTATTTTTACGAACACTTGGTGAAATCTAATGTTTTCGACTTCAAATATCTGTAAATAAAGGGTTTCATGTTCTATTATATTTTATTCACAATTTAATAGAACATGAACGAATGCAAATAATTTTGACCTATCATCAAGTCTCGTCTTATTTTTTTAGAAACGCTCCTCATTTATTTCTTTCTAGCCCCAAGACCTTTTGTTTTTGTGAAAGTTGAACCCGGCAGCAAACAAGTGGGCCACCCTTGATATAATCTTTTTGTCATTTTGTGGTTATTACAAATTTAAAAAAAGATAAAAATTCAATACAGTTATATTTTTTTATTATTTCGTTTACCCGATTTCAGAAGGAATATATGTGTTTAATAGACCTATCCTTCATCCTATTTTTATGTCTTCTGAAAGGCAATTATATAAACTGCCCCCCTCTTACGTAATGGATGGCTTGTCATATCGTGTTAGTACGGTGTTTACATTTTACATTGACTGATCACCCAAACGTTAATGGTTCTAATATATATACATATATATTTTTTAGGAAGTTTACTATTAACACTACATAGATGTGCCACTTTTCAGAGTCAGTGAGTCTAAAGTACCCTCAATCAGTTAATGTTGTGTGGTAATAAAAATTAAAGGGAACAATAAATAAGACTATAAATATTTAGAGACTAAACATAGTTAGCCACTATTAATTTCAAGCAAAGTACTAATTCTGAATGATACTCAAACTGAAGTCAAATAAACCCACTTATAATGTCTGGACCGAATTACAAAAAACATGTTACTCTAGTTACAGTATTTTTTATTTTTTTTTTTACAGCGAATACCGCACAAGAGTCCCAACTGCTCCCAACCGTCTAAAACCAGTGAGACTATGGCATCCCCAGTAAAGGTATGTTGTGAGGCTGAAGGTAGTGGGAAGAGGAAGGATATGGGGAGGAGGAAGGTTAGGAATTACCTGGATAATCAGATCTGGTCACCAAACACGGCTAGAGCCATTTCAAGCAACGCTTCGATTCTGAATGGTGGTCTTTCACCAGGGCGATAATATGAGTATCTACCTTTTTGGAACGTGCCGCAAATATACAATAAATTATTTTTAAATAAATTAAATGTGAGACATATTAATCAAATTATATATATATATATATATATATATATATATATATATATATATATATATATATATATATATATATATATATACATATATATAAATATATATATACTGCGATCTATGAATTCATAGTCGAGCGTCTTACCTTATTCTCGACCACGGGGACCGTCAATTTTTTTTAGTGAAAATTCATGGGATGTAACTTGGCTTTCAATGTTAACAGACCCAACGATCAAAAACAAAAGATCTGCAAATCGATTGTTTTTGTAAAATATATTATGGGTAAATATATAAATATATATATTACTTAATTGCTTGTTTGGACGTGAAAAGATTTTTTATAATCTGGTGATTTTCATTCACAGTTACAATTTCAAAAAAATGTTCACGAAAGAAAGCTGCCGATTTTTACATTTTTTCTCTCCAATATCTTAAAAATGTTAATTTTTCAACAAAAATATCTTTGAACGACCTATCAAAGATTCAATATCAGATAAATGACGTAATATTTAAAATATTTTTTCTTTGTGAGGAATTTTGCAAGGCTGAGCGATATTATGGGTAAAAAGGAAGAATCTCAAAAACACAAGAACGTAAAAAAAAAATACCATAAAAAATATGAACATTTCATTATAAATAGTTTTACGTCCGGCAGAACCTTAATTTCATTTTTTAGTAGGAATATTATTTATTTTATTTTATTTAATTAACGCCTTAAAGGCTTTTACATATAAAACATTTAAGTTAAATAAAGGAGTATAATAAATGGGTAGAATATAACATTAAAGCAGGGGTATTAAAAAAAAGTTAGTATTTAAAACGAAAGTATATAAATATAGCGTAGCGTTTTTTATTTATTATGTATTTTTATTAACTTTGCATGACGGTTAACATTTTAGTTATCTCTATGGCTGGTATTAGCTTACATTATAGTATAGTATAGATTGTCTACAATTAATTAATAGCATGATCGAAAAAATATTTGAACCATCAGTTAATATTTGAACGTTTTCTTTAAGGACAATTTAAAATAAATAATTAATTTTAAGAAATGAAATTTATTTTTTTGTATAAGACCACGGATATTATTTTCATTTTTATGAACGATTGGTTTTGTTTATCCTAAGCTTCATCAGGGTACAATTTTTTTAAAAAATTTTTAAATACGTCAAACCTTAAAGTGATTGCTTCCTACAAAAATATGCATAATTAATTAATCAATTAGTTTAAATAAATATTAATAAACTAAGAATTAATACAAAGTAGATATTAGGATTCGTAGAGCGCCTTTTAGGTGACTTTTCACAAAAACAGCGCAATACAAATTATCCACATATTATTATTACTATATCCGAAATAGAGAGGCGGGTTTTTGAAATGTTCGCCTCAACTTCCGTCAATTTCTTAAAAAAACATAAATTATTGAAAAAAAACTCCCTCTCTTATACAAGATGTCAGGGGGTAAAGTGCTCTTATTTTTTGAGGTGATTTTACACGAAAATAAACGTTTACATAAGTCACTTTTTTAGATATTTCATTATTTATTTATTTATTCAAAAAGTCTTACCTTCAAAAAATCTGTAGTGTAAAGTTGAAATTGCCCTATAAATACGCCGAGAGTGAAAAAAGTTTCACATCTATGTCTGATCTATATCCATGGAACCGCACACAAAGAACCTTGAGTCCCTTTTCATTACCTTAAAATGTTGTAATGTAGGACTAAGTTTTTATTTTTTATTATTGATGAATTTTATTCTTGTACTATCATTTAGAATCATCTCTTGAAGTGACTACATCATCCCTAGTCCCATTGTATATTTCTTTCACCTTTCTCTTTTTTTAGTGAATACCGCACAAGGTCCCAACTGCTCCCTACCGTCTAGAGCCAGTTAGACTATAGCATCCCCAATCGGGATATGTCGTGAGGAGGAGGAAAGGAGATAGGAAAGAGGAGGTTAGGAAGTTTTTACCTGGCTATTTTGATCTGGTCACCAAACACGGCTAAAGCCATTTCAAGCATCGTTTCGATTTTGAATGCTGGTTTTTCACCAGGGCAAATACTTAGAGTATCTACCACTCTGGAACTGGTCGCAAATATACTACATATTATTTTAAATGAATTAAATGGGTTATGACACATATTAATTAAATAAAATTTATTAACGCACGCCGGGTTCGAACCTGTTACCTCAGGATTCGTAGTCGAGCGTCTTACCGCTCGAATACGGAGGCCGTGACTTAATTCGTTACTTCAAATTAATTTATTTTGAAATCAACAGATTCTCACGAGAATCCGTAATCCTCTTCAGTTGATTCGCGAAAGTACGTACTCCATTTATTTATTTTATTTATTTTTGGATGATTTTTATAGCGCCGTTTTTGTGGAAAATCACCTCAAGGGCGCTGTACAAATCTTAATTTCTACTTAATATTAATTCTTAGTTTAATGGTCAGTAGTCAGAGTCAGGAGCCGAGTCCAGCGGTGACCAAAGGTAGCCGAATTCGTCGCTGGTGTCGGAGGGCGGCTTGGTGGTGGGCGGCGTCGGATTGGGCGGCACGGGCGTCGTCGTAATCGTGGTCGTCGGCGCTGCGGCGCTGGTTGTGGTGGTCCTTCTCTTCTTCTTGCGGAAAAACTTGCGCAGCTGCCCGGGCATGTTTGTTGCTGAAAAACTGTCATCGGAGTCCTCCAGAGTCAGAGTATGCTGCGCTGGTGCGGAGTTCACCAATCCGCCATTTTTCTTCTCGACTGCTTCAAACCCTCTCCCACGCTCTTCTTCCTCGTACCCATTGCCCCTGTCGCCCTGGGCTTGGAGCCGGGAGGCGACGAGGACACGCAGACCAGGAGATCCTTGAGGCTGCAGAGGCCGATGAAGGAGCCGCCGGAGGATAGCCAGGTGAGGGCGGAGACGCACACTCCACTGGGGGGCTGGCCTCGAACCCCGCAAGTGGTGTTCGTAGAAACTTCATTGCTGAGCATTGTACTTGTCACCGCATCTTCCCGTTGTAAATCACGCACTTGACACTTTTCGCTGACTTCCACCCTGCACATGTGGCAAGCACCTTATGACCGCTGACCGATGCTTTGCCTTATTACGAACAACGAAACAGATTTGAAATTAAAACATTTTAAACTTAGTATTGTTATTTAAGATTGGCAGATCAACGGCTAAATTTAGACACAAGCATTTGTTGAGGTCGAGTTTTCTGGCTGGTTAAGTTTATTCGAACAAGAAATGTTATATGGATACCTTAGTTTTACAGTTCACTGTTCCATACAGAAAATAAAGTTTTCGAATTAAATAATCGGAGATTAATTTCCCAAAAACACTTATTTATCAAAATAAGTACTGTTTTTCTACAAGGGGAGATAATTATGACGGGAGTAATGAATAAATATGACTTATTACCCTCGCGGTGATGCGATGGACAGTAGGTAGCAGGTATCATAAATTAGGGTTGGTCGCCGAGTTCTGCTAATTGAATTTGGGGTTTGTTCATTTTCCTTCCAATGTCAGGTGGTGGTCTAATCACACCAAAGGATGGATTTACAAACACTAATGTGTCTATATTTTATCCAAATGGGTTTGTTTGTCTGAGCAATGGTTTTATTGATTTATGAGAAATTACCGAACTGATGGAAAGTTAGTGGGACTATGGGATTTCCAATTGGGGTATGTTGTGAGCTTAGAGTATATAGAGTGGTATCTATCCAAGGCAGTGTAGTCAGTTTTTGATGATTTTTACCTTACTCGGCGGACCTGGGCGTGGCTAAGACCAAGGCTAGGGTATTTATGCATCCATTCATAGCACATATCGACATAATGTTTTTTGTTTATTCGTATAACCACTTTTTCACAGTATTGTTATCAACAAAAATATAGCATATAATCTAAAAAACGGTTTAGTTGTGTCAAGTTTAGTGGCATAATAAAAAATGTGGGCAGAGTCCCGCAGTGACCCAGGAGCCCAAGATCATCCTGACAGTACATAGAAGCGGTGTATTATATTTGTTGTCTCTTTCTCCCTCATGGTGTACGACGTAAAAACCCGGAGAAAGTGATTTTTCGCAAGTTTGTATAGGTTGGGTAAAAATAATTAGCTCCCTCTCCATATATTGTTACTCCAAGGTTGTGAGACTGAAAGAATGGGAACGGAAAGGAGATGGGGAAGAGGAAAGTTAGCTAATCAAATCTGGTCACCAAACATGACTTATGGTGACCTTTCAATAAGGTGATTCTGAGAGAGTATCTACTTCTCTGGTAGGAATCGCAAATATATTAACTACAATTTTTTTGTATTAATTTTAATACAAAAAGATAAATTAAATCTATCTGCGTACGTTAGGATTTGAACCTGCGACCTCTTGATATTAAGCTAAAGATGTAAACCACTCGGCCACGAAGGTCGTTATTTGTTATTAAATTTTGATTAACAGTCTGAGCAGTTCATCGTAAAATTAATAAATCGAGTTCGAGTCCCGGTTGTGACCATTGTCTTCTTATATTTTGGCTTTTTCTGTTTCAGATCATTGATATTATTTCAATATTAAAAATTAAGCGTTAAAATTGTTTTGTATGTTTTGTTATATCTAATATAGACCTAAAGTCAATTTTATACAATATGTTACATCTACAACTTATTATTAATTTCTAATTTTGTAGATACCCACTTTCCATAAACCTGCATTTCTAAAATCTTTAAAAGGGAAGATACAGGAAAAGAACTGGCTCTTTTAGTGCTGCTAAAAATATCACCTGCTCTATCTTCTAAAGATAATAACGATGGTATGTTAGGGTGGAAGAGAGAGGGGAACGCAAGCCTGTGAGAGAATGAGATTAAGAATGATTAAT
The DNA here is from genome assembly GCA_022651775.1 of Drusus annulatus. Taxonomy (NCBI): domain Eukaryota; kingdom Metazoa; phylum Arthropoda; class Insecta; order Trichoptera; family Limnephilidae; genus Drusus; species Drusus annulatus. Next base: position 90,593 of record JAGWCC010000184.1, read on the forward strand.
CGATAATTTTAGCGTACATTGTTGCATAAGAAAACAATAATATAATGAATACGCTTTGATTTTTTGTTGCGACTGTAACCGTAATCTACCTGCTCGAACACAAATAATATATATTAAGCTTTGGGCTCAGACCACTAGGGGATTACGATGTAACATTCATTTATTAGCAAAATCTATTTTATTTCTCATGGGAAATGGTGACGTATTTCATTTTATAAATTGGTGGTTCACCATTGATATTCGAAGAGAAACATATATGCAAGGATAGAGTCGATCCTATCGACCCATGGAGGTGAAACATCGCTAAATTGTGTACATGTGTTTATTCTGTCTTTATTGCTTTGATTGAAGCTGTGTGAAGTGTTAAATATTGTTTTAGTGATAAAAAAGGAAATAATGTTGTTATTGAGAGTAGAATAACGCATACAAGTTCCTACCGGTATTCCAAAGAACCAGTAGATCTTTAATACCCCTAATTTCATAAAGTTGAAGTAAATGGGAGAGGGGGATTTACGAGAAAGATGATGGTTGAAATGTATCAGACTAATAAGTGTTGGTCACTAAGGACAACCAAAATCATTTCATACAACGTTTTATGTCAGAATGTTCGTCTCTCACCTAGGCGATACTAAGAGTATCGTCGGTCCTGTACGCATATTGTGATTTATTTTAATTCAATGTGCGAGAAAAACCATTTAGGTGTATTTTGTATTTTGAACCCGCAGTTTCTGGGTCTCAAAACTAAAAGGTTAAAGTTCTGCCTCGGAGGTCAGCAAATATGGGTGGATTTTGTCGAAACATTCTCAAGATAGTGGTGAATCGTCTTTTAAATGTAAACATCTTAATTGTCTGTCTTCATTGGTTTAAGTAAGATTGATTGAAATGACAAAAAAGTTAAAGTGCATTTAAAAACAAATTCTTTTAAATAAGCTTTTGCTTTTCTTAGACTGGTACGACTTCATCTTATGTTCAGCAGGTATTAATGAGAAAATACAGAAGGTTATAAAAAATTTATCAATTTACAACTGTTTTAAGAACCAGAAGGGGCACTTTGTGAGTCTATCACTTTATGATTCTTTAAGTGAACTACTTTATTAACTCTGATGGCCCCAGTACTCTTGTTTTATAGAACAATTCTGTTTGTTCTTTTAAAAAATCAGATTTATGTGGGTTTATCATTGGGCACTAAAAACCAGAACTCTTCTGCTTTGGAATATTTTCAACCAATATTATATTTCACTACTATCAGATGTTGATGGATACTAATAATCTTTTCGCTTATCAAGAACAGATCACATGGTTATAAATTAATAGTTGGGAGTAAATTACATAATTCAACAATTAAAAACTATTGAAGCGTTATTGTCGTACTTTCACAGATGGGAGTTATTGTGTTTTTTTAAGCTAGTGAGACAATTTGGAAAATGTTGAACGCGGAAGAATAAAGTGGATGAGTAGTTGAAATTAGATGGTTGAAAAATTCCTAGCTATTCAGATCTCATTAACTAAACATAGCTTAAGACATTTGAGGTTATGTCCTTATTCTGAATTATGGGCTTACGGGAATAAAACCCATAGATATTATGTTTGGTGAATGCATGTCAATTTTGTAGCTTTTTTTGTCCTTGGCAAGAAGGTGTTTTATTGTTAATGTGTTTAGTATTTCAATTTGTCAAAAGTTTGTGTTCATTGTTGGCTGAAAAAGGAATGTTATAGAAAACATTGAGCACTAGCAACAAAACCTTTCGATTGTGTTCAACCAAAAAGTTAAGGCATCAAAGACCGCTAAAACCATTTGTATCATATACGGGGAGAACGCCATTGGAGTTTAATCATTACAAAGCAGTTATTTAAGAAAAAGATTGTGAGATTATTCCTCTTGGTGATCTTGCTTCATCATAGTTAAGCCATAGCACTCAAAAATGACGCTAAATGTCACTTTGTAGCATTCTTATGTAAGTGATACTACAAATGATTTTTCTGTAAATTTTGAAAATATTTTTTAACTGAAATCTTTCAAATTATCTGAAAAACATTCTGAAATGTCAGTGAAAACCTGCGGAGACATTTTCGAACGTTTTACGTTTTACGTAAAATTCCTGTATACATTTCACAAAGAATTGAAAAGACTATTTAAGAATTTTATTCATTGATAACCTTGGATAGATTAAATCATTTAAATCATTTGTGGTGTTGCTTGTATTATAAATCCAAAAAGTGTGTATTTTCGGGTGTGAACCCTTAAAATTATATATATATATATACTATTTATGGTTTTTAAAGTTTATTTTGTAGAACTCCATTTTAATTTTTAGGTTTTTTACTTTTATTTAAACAATAATTATTATTAATTTAAATTTTTAAAAAACAGTTTTTAGTTAAAAGCTCTGCGATGTAATTATTTTTACGCGTGACAGCTGTTTCGCCTTCTGAGGGCATTATCAAACTGTGGAGAAGCCACATACAGACGAACTATTTATATCATGTTTAATGTTATTATTATTTTTATTTTTAACTACCAATGTCCCCATTAGGTTTTTCTGATAAATTGTAATTATTGTTGATGTCATTAAGATGGGGAGTTTCCCTACCTAAAATTGCATCCATGGGAATTTGATACCCTGGATTATGACACTCGCGAACACATCAGTGGAATTATATTTGATAAATTTAAAATACAAGAATCTAAACTAAAAAAACTTATCGAAATTAAAAATAAAAATTTGAATACACCAAAAAAGATCTAAGTGACGAAATTATTAACGAATTTTATAAAAAACTATTAACCTCTCAGACGCAATTTTGAACTTAGATAAGGGCTTTAAATATAAAATAAACTCGGAGATAACTAAAAAACAAATAGAATATCTGGCAATTGATACTGAAATTTCTCTCTCCAAAGTAAAAAATAACGGGTTACCTAAACAAATAACCACGGATATCTTGAGAAAAACTTTGAAATCAACTTATAAAACTAAATTTATTAACAAAGAAACCAAAATTCTAAATGATATTAAATCTAAAATTAAAAACTGTGATCTCACAATTACCAAAGCAGACAAGGGAAATTCGGTTGTCATTTTAAACAAAAGTGATTACTTAAATAAAGTAGAAACATTCCTAAAACCAGAAGAATTTACAATTTTAAAGAAAGACCCAACAGATAAAATTTCAAAGAACGTGCGGACCCTAATACACAATTGCAAAGCAATATTCATCACTAAATATGCTCGAAAAAGCACAGTGGTAATGAATCCAAGGGCTCCTACACTATACGGACAACCGAAAATTCATAAGGAAAACATTCCTATCCGGCCTGTTGTCTCCTTCATAAATGCTCCAACAACAATACTGGCCAAAAAACTAAACTTTCTCTTCAAACAATTTACTAAATTCTCTCCGGAATATAGCGTCAAAAATTCTCTGGAGCTTGTAAATAAAATCGAAAACTTAGATCTACCACACAACTGCCAATTTGTATCTTTAGATGTGGTAAGTCTTTTTAGCAATATCCCTATCCAAGAATGCCTTAAAATCATTGAAGACATACTAGATAAATCTAACATAAACCCGGTTACTAAAAGTGAATTATATGATCTAATTAAAATATGTGTGGAAACAAACTATTTTCTATTTAACGATAAATATTATCAACAGATTGATGGCTTACCTATGGGTTCCCCGCTTAGCCCACTTCTTGCGGAAATTTTTATGGACCATATTGAAAAACAAATTCTAGATTCAGCCTTAAGCAAACATATTATTTACTATGTTCGTTATGTCGACGATATTCTCATCTGTTGGAAAGGTACCGACAGACAATTAGATATTTTTGTAAAATGGGCTAACTCCATCAACCGCAAAATCTGCTTTACGGTTGAAAGAGAGAATAATAATAAAATTAATTTCTTAGACTTAACAATTGGTAGAGAAAACAATAAACACACATTCGAAATTTTCCGTAAACAAACTTTTACAGATACTACAATCCATAATAACTCGTTACACCCATGGTCACACAAACTGTCCGCGTACCATTCAATGGTACATAGACTAACTAATTTACCACTGGATAAAGCATCATATGAGAGGGAGAGAAAAATCATTTTAACTATTGCTAAAAATAACGGATTCAAGGATAGAGACATTGAAAAAATAATAAATAGTAAAAAACATAAAAATAACCTTAACTTAATTTACCCGACGACTAATACAAAAATAAATAATAATTTTGGATGTTTGGAATTTGTCGGACCAACATCTACAAAAATTGCTAAAGTTCTCAAAAAATGTGGCTTGGATATTGCCTTCCGCACAAAAAATAATATTGGATCTTCACTCAAAAATTCAAAAAGTAAGTCACCGAAATTAAAAAATAGCGGCATTTATAAACTTAACTGTGATGAATGCAATGCTGTATACATTGGACAAACCGGCCGGTCCTTTAAGATAAGATATAAAGAACATATAAGAGCATTTAAAAACAAAAATAAAATAGCTTCACAATTTGCCAAACATCTCTTAAACGAAAATCATTCGCTTAAAAATAATAACAAGATAACTCCTCTGCATTTAGAAAACAAAGGCCGAAAATTAAATCTTTTAGAGCAGTTGGAAATAAATAAAAATTCAAATGATCCAAACTTTAAGTTAATAAATGAACAAAAGAATATGATCCATTCACCACTACTTGATGTGTTTAAACCGAAAATTAAGAAAAAATAATTCAGATATAATTATCAACCAAATTAATAAAAAAATAAAAACCCCGTTTCTTAAAACGAATTAGGAAACACCAATGCCCCTCCAATGACCTTTTGTCAAACAATAGTATACCCTTAGGTAGGGAAACTCCCCATCTTAATGACATCAACAATAATTACAATTTATCAGAAAAACCTAATGGGGACATTGGTAGTTAAAAATAAAAATAATAATAACATTAAACATGATATAAATAGTTCGTCTGTATGTGGCTTCTCCACAGTTTGATAATGCCCTCAGAAGGCGAAACAGCTGTCACGCGTAAAAATAATTACATCGCAGAGCTTTTTAACTAAAAACTGTTTTTTAAAAATTTAAATTAATAATAATTATAAGTAAAAAATACCATGAACTTATCTATCAAAATGTTTGTTTTCATCACATTGAGGATGATTAATATTATTTTCGGCTGTCATTAACAGAAGACATCAAACATCAATAAGTCAGTGTCTCTGTTTTCCGTTATTCCACCTGATTTATTTTGGAAAATTTATTATTTGTGCATTAATTTTAGGGCGACAGCTGGAGGAGAGTTTTATAAAGGTTTGAATTAAACATAGAATCTTGTCAATTTTTGTGAAAAATTGAAAATAAAATTGTGAAAATGAAACGCAACAAGAGCTTTTTAAATTTTTGAAATTTAATAAGTTGTACATAAGTGGAGTATAACCATAAACTGAACATACATATTTGTGTAAGTACGTCCGTTTATTTGAGCTTAAAACCATGCATGACCATGTTAAAAATGTGAAAATCCGGAAATAATGCAAGGCTGATGAAAACGTAACAAAAAATATTAAAAAAACGAACGCATAGACGGTTTGGAAATTTAGGGCTGATAAAAGGAGAGAGGAGTATAAGGAGAATATAAAACACGAAAGTAATTGTAAACGAAGTTAGGGCCGCCCGATAAAGACATGACTCTATCAAGTGAATCAAATACTTGAGTCGGGCCACGTTAAGAGTCGAAATAACAGTAGAGTATGTGAATGTAATGTGAATGAAGCAGGGAATTTGTGTGCCAAGACAAAGTTGTGTGGTGGTTTTTCTCTCTGCCGACTTCTGCAAGAAAACAGTGTGATGGTTAAGAATTATTTTAGGTACAGCGGTGCTTTGTTTTGTAGCAGTAATTTTTTTGTAGTGATGCCATGTTAATTAGCGTATCACAACATTTAAAATTAAGTAGTTAACAACCAATCGACATTCTACGACTTCGTAACCTCGGCTTCGGATCCAGAGGTCACAGGTTGAAATCCCGGCGTGCGCAAATCATTTTGAAAATATATTTTACGATGTTTCACATAAGTATACATGTGTTTAAAAAAATACTAAAATATCGCTACATTCCAGAGTAATAAGTTCATTCAATATCTCCTTTATGGCCACCGTTCGGAAACGAATTGCTTCAGGTAGGTTTGGTAACTAGATCTGAATAGCAAGTTTGTAATTTTCTAATCATATACTAACTTTCCTTTACAAAAATATAAATACGTTTGTCACCAAACAAAATACTCGCAATACTAGATCAAGACATGCACATCAACTACAAATACCTAAAACATGCAAACATCCTTTGGACAAAAGCATTACAGATACCAGGCTATTAAGCTTTATAATTCTCTTCCTACACAAATCAAAACATCTACACTTGCCCAACAAAATAAACATGTTTAGAACTGGTTACAATCCTCCTAATTTTTAATTATGTACATTAATAATAATAGTGCTACTTCGGAAAATTTATTTATTTGTATAATTATTTTGTTTTAAAGTGGCTTTATTTAAAAAAAAAAAACTTTTATTTTTTTTCTTTTATATTTGAAATTGTTTTATCGTATAATTCGAAAAATGTCCTCCACATCACAGGTGAGCTCCTAGCGTGGAGGACAATGTATGTAAAATATTGTAAATAAACATGAAATTAAGTAAATAAAAAAATAAAGAAGGTACTTTACTAACATTCCCTTCCGATACTCCTTCCTGTTACCAATTTACTTTCGCCTGACATAATTATGAGTTTACCCGATTGGTATTCCACTAGACCCATTGATTCCTGACATGAGCGGTGTGACTTTTTGTATTCACACGAAAAAAATATCACACTAAAATCTGAATATTGTATCTATCTTTTACCTGTTTTTCAGATAATCTTGGGAAACATAAAAAACTTCTGTCTTTTTACTACAAGTGGGGTTAATATATTTTTCCATAAGAACAATGAAACTTTTTAATCAAAAAGTTAAAGCATTAAATTCCCCGCACGGTAAGGATTTTGGTGAAAAAGTTTTTAAAACGAACGATTATGTGGGTGAAGGTTATTTCCAATTGAGAAGACACGTAATGGTAAGAAAAGTTCATTTTCGAAAGTTCGCTGTAGTTCAGTGAAAATATGTCTAAAACATAAACTATGAAAAAAAGGCTTTAACGTACGAAACATGCGATGCGGTAGAAACTAAATTCTGGTGAAATTTTCAGAAAAGTTAAGCGTTTGAAGCTCACCTACTGAACTCAGATACCTTTGTGTTAGGTCATAAATGCTAAGTAGAACTAAGCTAGCAACTGCAAATAATAACCGTAAAATGCATTTTACGAGTTTAAATAACACCGCAATTCATGTGTCAGATTAAAACTGTTTTTACAAAATTACCCTTTTTACATAATTTTAGTTATTCTTTAAATTATCAAATATAATTAATTATCTTTGTGAGTACGTACGACCTTATGAGTGAAAAAATTTTAAATTTGGAAATGATGTCAATTGAAATTGTTAATTTTAAATACCTACCTCGTACATCATTAAGTACCTATCTGCAAGGTATTTGAATTAATATTATTCTTTATTTTGAAATAAATGGAATAAAGCATCTTATTTTGACCGGTCGGTAGCTGAGTGGAAAATGCGTCGGATTCCCACCCGGGCGTCGTGCGTTCAATTCCTCTGCTGGCTAAGTCCTCTATCATTGCACAAGCAACATTTTCCGATTTTTATGATGGCAGTAGAAGTTTTTCAAATATTGTCAGGTTATTCGTAACCCGGGAATGTTTGTCTTACTTTAAAAAAAAAAAATATATATATATATTTATATATTTTCTTAGAAAGTCAAGTTACATCCCGTGATTTTTCACGGGTTAAAACTAGTAAATATATATTGTTTCACATATGTTTTTAATGCTTTTTTTGATCGACTTAATGATGTTTATATTTAATATAAGAACTTCTTAAATATGTTTTTTTGATACCTAAATGCATAGTTAATTAAAGGTGTGCAACGTTTTACGAATTTGGTGGATGAAAAAAAGATTAATAACAACGTACAGTAATCGCTTGTTTCAGGAGAAAAGTGAAACCAATGTAAATGTTATTAAACTACTCGGTAGTTAGTTCAAAAACTAAGAATGGAAAACTTATCATTTGGAAATTAACCTTACATAAATAAAATGTATCAACGTCCAAGGAGATAACGTTTAGAAGATAGCTCACCTAACTCAAATGACCAATGGCAGATTGGTCCTGCAGATCGTGAGACATGAATAATCTACCCTGTCGCTTTTGGGATTTAATACTAAAATATTGACATTAAGTATGAAAATTGATTTGTGTATTATTTATTTGCACGTTTATTTATGTAAAAAAATGCCTTTCGCACCACTATTTTAAGGTATAATTGTTTTAATCCCCGTCGCAGTTGTCATCAAATCGGCAATCACCGCCATTTTGAATTTTTAACGTAAAATATGTGCAGTCCCCACTGCCGATTTTTGACCTTTCATCATTTGCTTACATTTTTATTACCGTTATTGTTGACTGAAGAGTTTAGATTGAAAAATCCAAAGTGAAATTTGACAAGCTGTTGATGAATGACGAACCGAGAATAGGCGTTTGACGGAGACCGTTAAAACGTCAATAAAATCAAATTGGCACTGAATGCCGTTTTGTGACGATCTTTAAAAAATGATGGATGTTTAAATAACTAAATATACAAGCTAAACTTGTATTCCATAAAATTAAGAACCTCCACGGTCTTACTCACAGATGTACTTAGAATATGAAATTATTACAAGATACCATATTGCTTCTAAGTACCTATAATGCCCATTATACCTTGTGTGTTTATCAATAACATTTAATAGATTATTACCAACAACACCGAGAGTGATTAATCTCTATGGTTGCATCAATTACGGTTCACCATAGACCTGGCTAATAGGCAATCCTATAATCATTATCTTTGACCACACAATCGGACGAATGACGTAGCATCGATAACGTCACGTAGAAAAATAATTTAATGGTTTTATTTGATAAATGATGTGTATATTTATAATGGTGAAGTTTCTTTGCCAGTGAAAAAATTTAACTTTATCTGAACTATTTTGTATTTATTGGCAACGTTTTTTCGCAATTTACAAAGTTCCTTACATCCACTTTATGACTTACGCGACATTGAACAAGCTGGCTAAAGGTGGCAGAACATGGGGTGGTTCTACACAAAATATATTTTAATAATCAACCATACACCATAGCAGTAGTTTTAAATTTATGTTGTGGAATTTATAAGTTATTTGGTTAATTATAATTTGGTATATTATAAACATCAATTTTAACTTTCCATGTAATAACTATTTTATTTCTTAAATCATCATCAATCGCTGTATTTTAACTATTGAGTGAAGGCTTTTATCACCCTTTTGTTCATGGAGATTTAAGATTAAATCATGATCACGTAAGTTGTTGCGCGACGGTTGAAACTTCTTGAATCCGATAAGTACTTGAAATGAGAAAAGTACTTTAATAAATCATACAATTGTTTCGATGATAAGCAAACAACATTCAAACGTACGATACGCATAGTAACACACACAGAACAGATATCGACTTATCGTTATGTACTGGGTCTTATGAAACTGCTAAAAAAATAACCTTAAAATAAGCCTTAGCCGGTTCCCTTAATATTATTACCACCTAAGCCCAACAGAGGGTCACTTATAGACTGGTTTAAGATAAGAAATAAAAAATACACTTTTCTAAATATCCGGCAGCTTCAGTAATTTATTCAAGTTTCAGGATTAAAGAGAGGTTGTAAAAAATAAAAGGAAAATGCTAATCAGAAAATGTAATTAAACGGCCGCATTTCAGAAGTTACTTCTCAATGAAACGTGAAAGAAGGTAAAATAAAAATGGTGAGCTTTTCACGAACAATGGATTTAAAAAAAACCTGTTTCTCTTATCTGATATTTGTTTTGTGTGATACTAATAGTATTTATGTTTTGGTTCTACGCTTCTTGTGTTTTTTCGGGTATTTGTTCCTACTTTGGTAAAAGTTGAGGAAGTAAGAAAATTGTTGTTTTAAAATTAATGAGAATTATAAGACATAAGAAACTTTTTATAAGACAGTGGAAAAGTTTTAAAGAATTGGATGACCTGAAATATATTCGTTTTTACCTTCGAAAAACTTTTTTAACCGCCCGCGTTGGGGTGCAATAAAAACTTGTTAAAAAGTTTGTCGAAAAAATAGCTTTTGTACATACCTCCCCTAAAGATCCAGAAGAGTTAAGTCCACTTATCCTGGCAAGGATTCCCGCTTCAGGGAGGATAATGGATAAAGATACCCGCTACGGATAATGGTGAAGTGGGGAAAGGTTGGGAGAATCGATCGGATAAAGGGGTTTTCGGCGACAAACTCACGTGCTCACCACTCGGGGGAGGGGGCGGCTAAGGACGCGTCCGCACTTCACGAGTGACGGCACCCAACTGACGAATAACCCACAGGAACAGAACATACAACCAGACCGTTCCAACCGACCAGGGATAAGATAAGCATAGAAAAGACACCACGCCAAAATTGACTGGCAAAGTTGACACAAACAACAGACGCATCTTCCTTTTTGTATAAAGTGGCAGATAACTGCATCAACACTTGAAAGGATCAAGATTGACTTATTCGTTGAAATCTTTTCTATCCAGATAAATTACGACAAAATAAACGAACTCTAGAGAAAAGTAAGAGGATCTCCATCACAAAGTTTTACTATCAATGTATTTATTATGCTCGTTTTGACTGATTCGCTTAGTTGCTGGATTGTTTTGTATTCGCAATGCATACGGCCAGTAGCGACGGACGCCTCCGCCTGGCGCCAGAGACGCCCCTCTTTTCCCCTTCCTCTCCCCGTTCCCGCCGGAGTTTTCCTAGTTTCCCGAGCGCGTTGGCTTTCCCGTGGCTTCCCGTACCATTCGCTCGCCCCCTCCTGCTCGGAGCTCACGGAGATTACACTTCAAAAGGGACCGAGGAATTATAAGTTCGGGGTCGTAAGTATCAATGATTTTTGTTAAATAGTTCTACCGTTAGAGCGTCACAATTAAGCACTTAAAGAAGAAAATTATTTGAATTATCTTTTCAGTAATTTTCATCGTTAACAAACGTTATAGAAAAAAGTACGTGCTAGATTTTTTTTTCTTTTTTGTAAATGTAGGCATGTTAGGTACTCTTCTATCAAAAGCTTTTAGATGTGCTAAAGAAAAAGTGTAGTTACACGGTGGTAATGTTTTATAATTAACACAGAAGATATGTCTAGTAGGTTGGGAAATGAGCAGCAAATATAAATAGACACTTAGTACCCAAAATTTGTCTACCCACTTTAAGCCCGCGATCTATGCAAACAATAGCATAGGTATATTATTGAAAAATGCTACAGATAGTGATAATAAATTAAGTCATTCTGGCGTTTATAAACTTTCTTGTAATAATTGTCCGTCATATTATATAGGTGAGACATCTCGAAATGTTAATATTAGAATCAGTGAACATTTAAGATGCTTAAAAAAACAATAATTTTTGAGAAAAAACTAGATAACTTAGAAGCATTAGAAATTAGAAAATCATTAAATAGTAAATGTAGTATTTTGAATAATCAAATTAATTTATCTTATAGTCCTATCCTAGATATATTTCAGTAAGCCGCTCGGTTATAACCATAATCCCCTCAATTACCCCTTCTCCTTCCCATTCCAACTCCTAAATATGTATATATATCTCAGCATTTTATATTTTATGTCAATTTTAATATTGTTCCGATGATGGAAGGGTACTTCCGAAACCGGTAGACGTAATATTAAATAATAAGGTGGTTATAAACAAAATTTATGTGTTTTATTTATAAAATAAATAGTCTTTTTTACTACTTTCACTGTACGTACTTTTTTGTTTTGTATATATTAATCGTACTAAAATTTAAACAATCATATATTATGATAATAATATTATTAGAAAAAAACTAGAAAACAGTTACTGTCGTCAGCCGGATTTTATCGCCGGAATCTTTCTCTAATCGGGCCAGAATAGCCATTTAGTAGTAATTTTATAATTTTTTTCTATTATTTTGAAATACATATTTTGTCATTATTTCATAAAATGATTTTGTAACAAAAAAATATTTATTCCAATAAATATGAAGCGTAATGATAAAGTATTGAAATTAACGTTTTTATTTACAAAGTGATTTTAATATTGTCAATTTGGGCTTATAAAATCACCCGAGTTATTTAATTATTAATTACACTTTCACAAAATTTGAAAAAAATCATATGAAAGGAGATTCACGTAGCAATTTTTATCTCTGGCTTAACAATTTTCCGCGCAGCGTTTGAATAATAAGTATTTTGGCCGAATCCCCTCAGATTATCAAACATTTTTCAGGAGACTTCAGAAATTTTCACATAAAAAACAACTTAGCCAAATCCTGTGTGTATCATATTTGCTTTTTAGTATAATTTGCGAACACATTTTTCGCTTAAGCCAATATTCTTTTCGAAACAGTGTGTTTAAATTTTCAGTGTATCAGCAGAATTTTCCCACACAAAATTGTATTGTTTGTATTGAAAAACAACATTTTTTTTAACTGGATAATCATTCGCCTTTTTCCGTTTATTCTGCAGCCATTCTTAATATTTTCAGAAATCACACACATCACAATTTCGTCATGCAAATAAAATGCTAAAAGGTAATTTTATGTAATGTATATCAACATCAATAATTGACTTGAATCCATTCTTCCAAATAATTCATTATATTAGTCAGCATTTTTTTGTGAACTAATCAATTGGTAGACATTTAAAAAATATGTATTTATTTTATTAAAATTATGCTTTATATCAACATTACATATTATTATTTCAATTAAAATGGTGAAACAGCAATATTGCGAACTATGTAGAAAAAACATCTGAGATATTTAAATTATGTTCTTTTTGTTCATTCCATTTTTTATATCTGTATTTGTTTTTTTTATTAAAAAACTATAAATAACCACTCTAGACAGAACATGAAGATCTTTTGTAAGGAAACTTAATATCTTGAGTTAGTGTTTTGCCTGACTACCAATCTGTAGCAATTATAAGCGCTTAATAATTGTTTGTTTTCCATAGCAAAATGAACGATTCACTAATAGTAAGAAAATTGGATTACAAACAATTTGTACAGAAAAAAGATTCTTTACTATATTAAAACATAAAAAAATAATCTTTGAAGATATTTACAAACTACATTACCTACTATTAACTCAATTTTTTTTAGTCTATATTATTACATGTACGGATTTTTCTTACTGTCGCAAATAAAAATATATCAGGGACAGCTCTTAAAATACCTACATTCCTTAACCCTATTTTGAACGTCATATTTTATCAATCAAATGAAAAAAATCATTCACAGTGTTTTGGAAGATGGAAAAAAAAAGTATTTGATATTTAACAGTTTTCACAATCGTAATTTTAATTCCCTATATGTAAAATAAGCCTCCGATGGTGAACGAATGTTTCTAGAAAAGGATATGTAGGAAAACAGGTAATTTGATGAACTTATTATATTAATTCCCAGAAAACACTGTATTTCCCAGTATTATTGATTTACAGACAAAAGTAATAGCAGTTAAATAAATAATTTGTTACAAATTAAATATAATGGAAGCTCAAGGAACAGGTATTTCTCAGTAATGTGGAAGGTCTAACAACAATAAATCGAAGGAAAAATACAATTTATACCGAATGTGATACAATGCAAGCTCTACGAATTTATCCTCCCCGAAGGGAAAATATATATTTTTTTTAAATCACCGAATGTGTATTTTTGAAAGGTTTTGCTATCTTAAGTTTGATTTGCGAATAGGAGGATTTCATTTGGTTTCGGCAATATAACCAATATTATTATCTATCATGTTCTCTTTGAATTCTTGTTCAATAATTTCAGTCATAAAATATCCATCAATTTTAATGGAATTGCACGAAATGACTTAAAGCAGTTCTATAGTTAAACAGCACTTGCATGATAAATAGATTTCAAAAAGTACCCACCACTCAATGACAGCTTCCTATAGCAGTGACGCGTCTTTACCTTTTTTATAATTACCGCAGTTTTCTATTAAAAAAAGATCTTGGTGTAAGTTGAATAAATCTACCCACGGCGAGCACTATATTTTTCACATTCGCGAGACACTATAAAATGTGATGACGATAATAATAACAGTTTTCCCATTTAGTAAAAAAAAATTTTTTTATCTGTTTTCCATACGGAATTCGGGGTTTTGATGTAAGAACATAAAATTGGCAATAACAGTACCCACCGACTGAATTTTTTTTTCTGTAAAAGTGTGATGATTCCCAAAAAAGTCACGGCACGCTCCTGACATGTCTTTCATTAAGTACAGCATTTATTATTCAAATAAAACTTGTTAATAAAAGCTCATGGTGAGATATCGTTTTATGGCATATTTGTTAATTTATTCTCACTTTAAATTTTATGCAAGATCGTTAAACGCTTTAGTGTATTTGTAGTATAAAATTACAGTTTGCCACATATTTGTTTTTGTTTTCAGTAAATTTTAAATACTTAATGAAAACGGTTTATTAATTTAAAATAATATCCAAATTAATGTGATAAGATATCTTGCTATAAGTATATAATACTTTCAAACTTTTTTAAACATTATTTGGTTATTCGAAAACATAAAGTAAAAATATCAGTTGCGTGTTATAAAAATGAGGAATATTATTTTTAAGCTGTTTATTTTTATGAGATTTTTCAACTGCCATTGAAGCTGAATTATGGCATCCCAATACGAGAAAGGAAAGAGACGGAGAAGTATATAAGAAGGCTGGGCTATTCAGATTTGCCTCAGAGAGGAATGAGATAGGGAAGAGGAAGGTTGGAGAGTGCGTATATCTAGTGACATTTCAATTGTCTATGGTGTTATCTCACCAGAGAATGAGAGCAGATTTCTATTTAGGACGAGGCGTTAATTCTAAACGCATAAAACCCACATAAATTTATAAATTATTCACTACAAAGCATAAAATCTGTTTGTATGCAGAGACATAGTTTAACCACTAGTATAAACTGCAAGGAGTAGGTCTCCATCATAAAAACTCAACCTGTTTTAGCAAAAGTGAATTTATTTGGCACCGTTTGTTTCCTTTCGTGTTGTACTAACTAGACTATTTGCATATTGAATGGGATGCATATTGCGGCGATTTGCAGGAAAGAACCGCATAATGCATATCGTCGCTGGAAAGGCAAAAGAGCTGAAGCGACACTTTGGTCAAATTGAGTTAAATATGTAGTTTTGATCAGTTTTTTTTTCTGCGTCGAATGCTCTGACTCTCGTTTGACTCTGAAGGCTTGTGTGGCCCTTCAGCCACCTAAAATATGTTTACCACTTGGAAGAAGACTTGACTCAAGCGATACAAGTTTGGGACCTTTTAAACTTTTTTTTCGTTTCAGGTAACTCAGTGAGACCATTGAGTTAACTTTTTTTTTTAAATCCAACCAGGTACTGAAGACTTGTGAATTTTATTGTGATGCAATAAAAACTTTAAAGTGTTCTAGTGTAAACTTCTCAAAATGGCGCTTCAGCCCTTTTGTCTTTCCGACGACGATATTATCTCGACGGCGGTTGGAGGGTAAAGTTTTGCATCCACGTATTTGATTTATAAAGTTGGTAGTAGTCGGCAAAGAAGGTTCGATTTTCGCATCGAAAGAAAAAGCTCATAAAAAAATTCTACAATAAGTTTTAATTGTAGTCTGAAGACGCAGAAAGGCAAAAACCGTCCAGGATGACATAGATTAAAAAAAAAAACAAAGTTTTAAGGTTTTTTAAACTTAAATTTGAAATAAAAGTACCTTTATTTTAACACCACTTCCAAAAATCTTCTGGAATAGATGTACTCCATAGAAATGGGATAGGTCTATGCCTAAACAATTTAGAAAACATTGAAGTAAATAAATTCTTAAAAATAAATAAAATGAACTTACTTAATAAGCAATTAGATTTATCCAGTAGCTCATTTAAAACATGTTCCCTTTCCACAGACCTACCCCTACTCCTACAACCCCTCCCGTATTTCATCCCCACCTAAGTTGGTGTGCTCATTTTATGTTTTCCCCAAGTATTGTAATTCTATTTAAATTTAAAACATATTTATTCAACCCTGAAGAAGGTTCAGGTAGAGCCGAAACCGGTTGGTGTATGTATCCAATAAAGTTGTGTTAAGATACTTTTGTTTCAAATTTAATTATTTCTTATCACTTTTATGTACTTATTCACATTTAATTAATATAAAATAATATACAGTATGTTTCCAGCACGTTCCAGAAAGGTAGATACTCTCAGTATCTCCATGTTGAAAGACCACCATTCAGAATTGAAACGCTGCTTGAAATAGCTTTAGCCGTATTTGGTGACCATATCTGAATAGTCAGGTAGTTCTCAACCTTCCTCTTCCCCATTTAATTCTCCTCTACACTACCTTCAGCCTCACAACATTCTCGAATTGTAGATGCCACCATCTCACTGACTCCAGACGGTGGGGAATAATCGGAACTTTTGTGCGGTACGCACTTAAAACAATATATCTTCTCGAAGCATATTCGTATAAAAACAGTATTTTCATTAGATTGGTTAGTTGTTTGAGCGGCCCAAAGCGTCAGGTTATTAATCAGGTTTC
The DNA here is from genome assembly GCA_022651775.1 of Drusus annulatus. Taxonomy (NCBI): domain Eukaryota; kingdom Metazoa; phylum Arthropoda; class Insecta; order Trichoptera; family Limnephilidae; genus Drusus; species Drusus annulatus. The sequence goes on from JAGWCC010000184.1 coordinate 107,352, forward strand.
ACGGGTTTGATCTGTTGCTAGTCCTTTTGTTGCACTATCAACATTATCGGCTTACTATATTGTCAGGTTATTCGTGAGCTGAGAATGTTTGTCTGAAATATTCTTTGAATAAAAAAATATCATATCGTCGCTGAAATAGCAAAAAGGCTAAAAGGGACATTTTGGTCAAAATGAGTTAAATATGTAGTTTTGGTCAGTTTTTTTTCTACATCGAAAGCTCTGACTCTCATTTGATTCTTAAAACTTTTGTGGCCCTTCAGCCACCTAACATTTATTGATTGTTTGGGAGAAAGCTTGACTCAAGTTTTTATTTTTTTTAAATAACAGGTACTGAATTTTTACAGATGTTATTGTAATAAAAATCTTTAAAAGTACTCTGGTGTAAGCTTTGTAAAATGGCGCTTCAGCCCTTTCGCTATTCCAGCGATGAAATGTAAAAAATAGTAACAACTCTACAGCGCCTCTTTTGTAAAAAACCTCAAGGGGGCTTCATAAAGTTAAAAGATAACTTTAAACGGCAAATAACAGTTAATAATATACTTAGCTACTGACACAGATTAAACGAGGAGTCATAAAATATATTTAACGTGGCATTTACAGATGTTGGGGACCATCACACTGTGAAAATCTTCAGATTTGTGGGATTAACTGTTGGGACAAAAATATGAAAATAAAAGAAAGATATTAATTTGCGCAAAAGTGCAAGAATATTTTTATTTTTTTAGGGCGAAGTTACATGCAAAATAAATTCATTACTTATTAGTACTGAATTATATTCTGATGATTGGGGTTAACCTATTGACATACTTAGACGTTTAAATATGATTATATTTAATTAAAAAGGGATAAAGCTATCAGAAAAGGTTAAGGGCAATAGATTAATTAGTAATCGTCTTCTTGTAATTATTAAAAGGAGAATGATAAATGTATTGGGGATCAAGAAACTAATTCGATCGAACGAAAATAAATCAACATCTCTGGTGAACAAAATACGGCCTGCGAGGTTGAGTGGTAAAACGCTCGACTACGAATCTACAGGTCGCGAGTTCAAACCCGGCGCGCGCAAATATATTTTACTTCATTAATATGTCTCATAACACATTTAATTTACATGAAAAAATATAAAGTATATTTGCAGCACGTTCCAGAGTGAAAGATACGTTATCACCCTGGTGGAAGAACACTATTCATAATCGAAACGTTGCTTGAAATGGCTTTAGCCGTGTTTGGTAACCAGATCTGAATAGCCAGGTACTTCCCAACTTTTATCTTTCCCATCTCCTTCTCCTCCCCACTACCTTTAACATGACAACATACCTCATTTGGGGATGCCATAGTCTCACTGGCTCCAGACGGTTAGGAGCAGTTGGGGCTCTTGTGCGGTATTAATTATAAAAAAAACTATAATTTAGGTTATTTCACGAATGATCTACATATTTTTAGGTAAATACCATACGTATATTTTAACTATAAAGCGAAAAATCTTTCTTAAATATCTTATTTCGTAGATATCTTAAATTGCAAAACCTTAAAACATTCAACTTATGTCTTGAAATTTTTACATATTATTTAGCTGGAAAATCTTAAAATGTTGACGCCGCTGTTTTTCAGTATGCAGCGTATTTCCTTCACGAAATATGGTGTTTTGAAATAACTATTCGACTGACATAAAATTAGACTAATATCAGTTGTTAGTATTTCTATGATCGTTAAAATTTGGTGGAATTCTATGATTATTTCTTGTTGGCAACATAATATTATCGTGGGTATGTCTATTTCATAATGTAAATATGTCCCTTTCATTTAAACAATCATACATTTTATCACCACCCGATGATTTACAAATTGACCGTTTCTTCGATTGTTTCTATACTCATTTAGAATTATTCCTTTTCGATCTCATCTCATTCGAACGCGTAATAACCAAGCATACAAAGTCGCTTCTCGAAGCTCTCTGCGTTGGAATGAGCTGAAACATGCTAAATCGGTATTTACATATTATGTATAGTTTTTTATGTTCCGTGCAATATTTAGGTATTAATTAAACTACTGGTACATATTTAAAGATACTTTTATAAAGTGGTAGTCTTAAGGTAATCTTAGCTATTTATTTATTTACATACTAACGAGCTATTGTCCAATTACAAAAAAATACATAACACGAAATGTGGAAAAAAGCAACAGAAAAAAAAACAGCACATACATTATATTTTAATGAAGCAATGACAATAATTGGACAAAAATATAAATTAAAAAGAACACTCAAGTCAAAATCAAGGTCAAGTCAAGGTTTTGGTGCAGTCGTAAAGAATGACAAATTTCAAAATCATTTAGACTGGTACAAAAAAAATAGAAACCATGGCTTGAGTTAACAAGTCTCGAGAATGTTACCCATAATTAGTGGAGTGATGACTGAAAAACACCAATTCATTGTTTCCGAGTCTACGGCAAGGCATGTTGAATGGGATGAGTTGAAACAAAGAAGGTGAGTCTTAACTATAAAGCACAAATGTGTGTTTTTTTTTCGATTTTCTGAAATCAAGTATAAAAAACTATTGAAACAGATCTCTAGAAAAGCTCTGGATCAGCATAGTTCTTTTTAAATCAGAAATTTATAGGTTAATGCAACGTGTGTTTGAAATTTCCAGATTTCGAAGAAACAATGATGCATTTGAGCTTTATTTTTATTTTTTGCAACCATCAATTAAAATATACCGGCATTTAAAAATAATATTTGCAAAAATCCAAGCCATGGGTAAAACCGAGTGGTACCTTTTATTTATTTTAGAACGAAAAACATTTCCTGGCTACGAATAACTTGACAGTATGTGAAAAACTCGTACTGCCATCATAATAGGCGGAAGATGTTGCTTGTGCAATGATGGAGGACTTAGCTAGCAGAGGAATTGAACTCACGACGTCCGGATGGGAAGCCGACTTTCCTTCTGTCCACTTAGCTAATAACCGGTCAATGATAATAAACAAGATATAACTTTGGTCAACAGCTAGGTATGACGCTCGGCTAAGAGTCGGGCGTATAAAGTTCGATACTAACAGCGAGTACAAATTTACATCCTTTTCAGAACAAATTATGCTTACTGAAAAATTCGTACAATTAATTTTACACTTTCAAGCTCACTTAAAAAATACATTTAAGCCCTACGTAGTGAACGAAAATAAAAACAGTGCTATAAATAATAAAATTAATGAATATTTATATTTCGGTACTTTACGTTATTAAAAATTAATTTCACTACGCTTCTGGGTCATACCTTACTGCACAAGTGTAACGGCGATCTACCGTACCCTTACGTGAACTTGGCTTCACTGGCTCAGTACCCCCAGTATTGAGGTGAGATGTGGGGCTAGCTTCTGTTAAGGGATGATCCATCTTGCGGTGGTCGACTGCGTACAATTACTGTGCGGCCGAAAGCTTTAGGAGAGCTTTCGGACATATCTGACGTTTTTGCTCTCATCTACGAGTTACGTCAGATTTCTGGTGTTACCAAGAAAACAGCAGGGAAAAAAGCTTTACAATAGATTCAGGATAATTTTTTATTTTATTTTATTTTTTTTTTTTCAAGAACAGTTTTACACCAGCACATTGCAAAAAAACGAACAACCTGTACTAGTCTGAAGATGATCGTTATAGGTTGAAACCAGTCCAGTCAAAAAAATAAAAAAAAGTGGAATAAAGTTATAAATTTGTTTTATTAAATCACAAAAAATGTTGATCATAATTTTACAAAGATAATGGTAAAAATAGGTAAAAAAGAGCTTAAAAATAAAAAAAATAGGTTTTAAGATGTACATAATATAGTTAGAACTTAATAGCTAGTTCGTGCATAAACTTGTAATAAGTTATATATTTTGAAAAATATCCACATTCTTAGGTTTTTTTAATTTTAACAATAATTATTATCATTTTAAATTTTTAAACACAATTTTCAAGTTAAAAGTTCTGCTAGGTAATTATTTTAACGTAATTATTTTTTATCACGCGTAAAAATAATTACCTAGCAGAACTTTTAACTTAAAATTGTTTTTTTAAATTTAAAATAATAACAATTATTGTTTAAATAAAATTGAAAAACCTAAAATTTAAAATGGAGCTCTACAAAATAAACTTTAAAACCATAAATAAATATCCACATTTCCTGCGAGGCAGTTAATTAACCTAGTAAGTCTTCCCAGAGGCGTCATCAATGGTAAGTTAGTTCTGCGCCTGGGAAGAAACAGAAGCCTGTGCTGGAGGCTTCTCGTGAAATTATAAATATTTTTAATTATTAATTAATTATACCGTGAAATTACGAATTATCAATTTAATGTAAAACTGCCATCTGATTGTATGACGAAAAAAAACTGACAAACCTAAGGTTTTGTGTCATGAAAAATTAACAGCTTTTCTTGTCTGAAGACGACTAGTTTCAATTGGTAATGTTTATTCCATTTTTTAATGTTAAATAAAAGACCCACTGTAAATTAGTTTATATTAATTTCATTTATAACAACTTGCCGACCGGTTTCAGTACAACCGTGCCTTTGTCAGAGCAGTTACCTATATCTGCCCTGTCAAACGAACGATTTATTTGAAACCGGTTGGCGTGTTGAAATATGGTGATTTACGCAAAACTGCAGTGCTTCGTTTTCATAATTTAAACTGAAAAAAAATAAGATGAGACGTCATATTGCTTATTCCATATTTTTCAATTTTTACCTATTTTTTTTTAAAAAGTAGTCGTGTAACTCGGCGTGGTGATAAATACTAGTTATCTTGATGAACAAGATCATAATTAATATAAAATTGGGTGATTGTTATTGTCTCACTCGTTTAGCGCCATTTTGATGTAATATCATGACAACGAATTTGATTACAGTGTTATTTTCACTCCTTTATCTTTCTTAAAAATATTGTTACGGGATGGATCCAAGTTGCACATTGCGTATTTCAAACTTGTAATCTACTCAAAAGCTTATTATCCGGTGTGGAAAACTTTCCCAGTTTCCTGGCTCGGCGTCGCAAAGTTTCCCTAATTTCCAGAAATAGCCGTTGACATGAAGGGACAAGTATGATAATGATATTTACGACATTACGCTCTATTATTTATCTTCCAAAATTGTCAAATACGTCGAAACAAAATACTACGATCACTGATTATGGTACCTCCGATTGATGATTATTTTTAGGTGAAAAAAAAATGGAAACGGAAAGTCCCTAACTTTTAAGATGTAGTTATATTTATGAAATACCACACAAGAGTCCCAACTGTCCATAACGGATGGAACTATGCCACGTTGTGTGTCTGCAGGAAATGGAATAGTCAAACGAAAGGGGAAGAAAAAGGTTAACAAGTGCTTGGTCAGTTGAATTGATTTTATATAAAAAAAAATAACTTTCTACAAAACCACGGATATTATTTTAATTTTTATGACAGACTGGTTTTGCTTAGCTTAAGCATCATCAGGGTACACAATTGAAACTAAACAAAAAAAAAGTGTGCGGTTATATATAGGTACATACAGAGGAGAGAGCAAAATATGCAAATAAAAAAGAACAATGATAAAACAATAGAATGACATTTAAATTATAACAAAGGAACGGAAAAAAATAGAGAAATAATATGAATTAAAAGAGACAAAACGTCAACTGAGAAGGTGATTAAATAAAAATGATAAATTTTACAAGTTCACAGGGAAATATATCTAATATTGAACTTCTGGACAAATTTACTCGAATATTAATTGTAATGGCTTTCTTTATCTCTAGTGCTTCTAAATTATTTAGTCTGATACTATGATCATGTTTGTTGAAGAATATGAGCACCGGTGTTTTATTGAAGGTATAATCTTTATCAATAAGATGATTAAATATATATTAAGCCATTAAAAATAAGTTTTGACTCTGAATCACAGACAAATCTCAGCAATTTTCGTGAAGGCTGACATCGCCTTTCAAAGATTGTCGTTAAGGCGTGCCAACAGCTTTTTTAGCCATGTAATATAGATATCTAAAAAGTATGACTTTGTTAACCGACTTTTTAAAGCTGGTAGTATCTGTTACCAAGACCACGCTCGACCAAACCCCAAAGACAAATCATCCAAAAAACTTCCTCCGCCACCCACAAGCGTACTTTCCATATCCCTTTTAAACGACAGGACGTAACAGAAGCTGTGGTTTTTTACTTCAAAAGCCCCCAGCAGTCGTTTTTATTTCGGCCAAACCCCCGAGTGTTGAGTTACCCTAAAGACGTCCCCTTTCGACGGCACTCCCAACCCCGCTTGATCCACTGTGTATGATGTAATCTACCCTTATATGATTAATGGCCTCCTCGCGTGTGGACACTGGTCTATGTGAGATGTAAGAAATTGTACAATCGCTCGCGTAATGATTTACGCATTTTTTCATTCGATTACCCCCGAAACCCAATTTCATCTTCTCGTAACGGCAAGTTAGCCGATAAAAGAGGTCAAACTCATTTAAAGCGTGGAAGATCGACGTTTTGGGTCTAGACGCTATAATTTTTATTATGGTTTTACTCTGGGGAGATTCTGCATAGACTTTACTTTTAAATTTGGATGTTGTCAAACTAGATATGATATTTTCACACACACTGTATCAAACGTTTTGAAAGCGTCAAATACGAATCACGAAAATAAGATTGTTTTTAATTATATCTTGTAACTGTAAATTAAAAATAAATGTACAAAACCTTTTACTTTAGTAGAAATTCAGTGGGTAATGATTCGGGGTACTGAATTTAGTATCTAGTTACCATGTTGACGATATAAGATCACTTTTTCATTAAGTATTTATCACATTTGCCTACATAAGAAATTATCTCGAAAAGCGATATGTAAATGTCTATTACTTTATTCCGTTAGTAAATAAATATTTCTCGTAGAACCCTGGCCGTCTCAAAAAATATTTGTACTTTTGCTAGTATCCTGTTGTTTCCTTCCAGATTCTTATTGACTAATATTGGAGCGTTTGCTTTCATACCAACAAGTCACATATGTTTAGGCCTCAAATATTCCTTCGTCCTGCAGCTATATTTTATTCAAATTTCCCGGCTTTGTTCCTTCAGTATAAATAATGTCAATGTTCTGTACAAAAATGATCATGACAACAGATTAAATAATTTAGAAGTACTAGAAATAAAGAAAGCCATTAAAATTAATAGTCCTATTCTTAATAATCAGGTAAATTTGTCCAGTATTCCAATATTAGGTATACTTCCTGTAAACTCATAAAATTTATCATTATTCTTTAATCACCTTCTCAGTTGCCGTTTTGTCTATTTCAATTCATACTATCTCTTTTTCTCGGTTCTTTTGTTATAATTTAAATGTTATTCCATTTTTTTATATATTTTTGTTGTCATTTTATATTTTGTTCTACCTCTGTATGTATATGTAACCGCACAATATGTATTTTTGTTTAGGTTAATTTTGTACCCTGAAAATGCCTAGGTTAAGCGAAACCGGTCGTTCATAAAAATTTAAACATTATTTTGTTTTTAATTAAAAATGTTTTTGTTTTGAGCTACTTTATTTTATTTATATATATTTCTGCATTGCATTTTAACGCAGAAATATTTATAAATAAAATAAAGTGGCTTAAAACAAAAATATTTTTCATTTAAATTATAATGTCAAACCACAACGCTTAACGTCAAACGCTTCCTTCGATATAGTATTTTTTTTTTTAAATTTCTACATATAATGTTTGTTATAATGTCAAACTTTAATTCCAATACTTTCCAAGTAAATGAAACAGATTGGCGTAAATAATCGTAAATTCTCGACAAATCTAACCAATTTCAGGTCTTGATGTTAGAATTTCAATTTATTGATTGGAAAAACGTATGGAATGTGATGAATTCAACCGGCTTACAAAGGACAGCGGCGGGGGAATGCGATCGGAATTCAGAATTCAAATTAGTCCTGCGCTCATCCGGATATCGCCATGGAACCTGAACCAATCTGGCCAGGTGTGAGCATTGATTTCAGTTCAATTGTATGCAGAAATTAGGTTCCTTTGTTGAAATTATATCCAGATCAAATTATGTTTTGTAATAGAGTAATGTACCTCGAATGAATTAAAGATAAAGGTATTAGAGTCAGGGCCGTTTTTTTATCATATATACATGGCTTGTTCAAAAGAAAAGGTGAATTTTGAATTTTCGCGGGCTGTGTACATTCGATTATCGATTTTTTTGTTTTGTTATGTTGGTACACATATGTTTATCATATGAATATTAACAGTAGAGAGATCATAATTTTTCAAATTTTTCAATGGTACAGCGGATGAAAACTCAAATTCAATAATTTTGATTCCACAATGAATTCTACGTATACTAGATATATGTATATACGCCTGTTCAAAATAAAAAGTGAATTTTGAATTTTCGCGGGCTGTGTACATTCGATTATCGATTTTTTGTTGTTTTGTTATGTTGGTACACATATGTTCATCATATGTTAGCATTATCAGCCATTTTGGATGAGTGGTTTGTTTTTAACAACTGGAAAGGTTAGTCACGTTTTTGTGTGTTCTTCGATTTTTTACTTTTTGAAAAAATGGATCAAAGAATAAAATCCATGATTTGTTTTTCCACAACTCCAGGACGCTCATCGTCATTAACATCTTCTCGGCCTTCTGTAAAGCGCTTGTACCACTTATAAACACTTTTTGAGACAAAGTAGACTCGCCGAATGCCACAGTCAACATTTTAAGTGCGTTGGAGCACTTTATTCCATTTTTAACGCAAAATTTAATACATATTCTTTGATCCATTTTTTTTAAAAGTAAAAAATCGAAGAACACACCAAAACTTGACTAACCTTTCCAGTTGTCAAAAACAAACCACTAATCCAAAATGGCTGATAATGCTAACATATGATAAACATATGTGTACCAGCATATTTATGCACATATACGAGTATACTATGTCTTGTAAAATAATAATTTCAGATATCATACAACTCTTCAATTAGAAGCATTTGCTTGTACACAGAAGAGAAGTGTAAATCAATATAATATTTTTTTCCGTTCTATAATATGTGCATTTGTAAGTACATTGCAGTGCACATTTAAAAAATCGCGTTTAGTATAGTTTTATTGAGGTATTTATGGTAACATACAAGTATTTAGAATAAGTAATACATAATAGTGTAGATGGTATGAAATTTGAAAAAATATTTTAATTTATATATTTAAAACTAAAGAAATGTTTGAATGGTTTTATTTTAGGTATGTTTAATTTGTAGAACTTTATTGTGATAAAAAATATTAAATAATAAAATGACGTCTAATTTTTTTGGTCTCAGTAAGTTGATTAATTAGAGAAGTGTACTTAATTGGAGACACTCATTTCTAAAACATCAATTCAGAAAAGAGTCGAATTATTTCAATTGTTAAAATAAAATACGAAATTTTTTTTGAATGCTTTCTGTGTGTGATTAGCAGAAGAAATAATCGTAACGTTTTCCTAAATGAATGATGTTTCATATAAATTTCAATTAATTTATTATTAAAATGAAAATGTATTTAATTAATAGCTCTTAAATAACCACTCATAGGGTATGCTTTTCGATTAAATAAATATGCACTATACGTCAGAACAAAAAATAAAATCATAAAATTGAAGTTCTGCACAATAATCCCACTTTTAAACTCTTTTTTCTTGATTTAATAAAACAAATTTATGACTTTATTCCACTTTTATTTTATGACTGGACCGGTTTCAGCCTATGACGGCCATCTTCAGACTAGTACAAGTTGTTGTTAACCTACGGCTTATATGCTCTTTTTTCTCCCTTATGGTACAGTTTTTTTTTAAATTTTAAAACAAATACAAACATTCCCGGGTTAAAATTAACCTGTCAATTTTTGAAACACTCCTACTAACATCATAATAAGCGAAAAATATTGCTTGTGCAATGATGGAGGACTTAGCTAGCAGAGGAATTGAACCCACGACGCACGGGTGGGAATCCGACGCGTTTGTCAACTAAGCTAAAGTTCAAGTACAAACAGATGTTTTGGTTGCGAGGGCTTATAAACTTAAACATATTATTTCCCCCAACAAGTTGTATGGCCATTGGGCACTGTCATTTCCCAAACTGAATAGACGCGTTTATTTGCCATCCAATTAAATAACAGCCAGCCTGCTTTAAAGCCCATTATTTAATGTAAGATGAACCTCCACCGCCTATCTAAGTCGGCAAGCTATCTGGAGCTTTGAATACAGCCCAGAATTAATCCCACGGTGTAGGAGCGGCTCGGGGATTCGCAATTCAAGTTCCGAGTTTACCCTTCCGAATATCACCCTTCCGTTCTGCCAGGTAATCAGAGCAGATAATGACCAAGATAAGGTTCCGGGTACTTTCGACTACCTACTGCGTACATGCACGAGTGTGTTGAACTATGTCATTACTTGATAGCGGCTTTTGAATATGTTTAGCGGCTAGATATGAATTAGCAGGTGTCCCAAAACTGGCATGCTCTCCTTTCATATTGATTTTATTTGTTTTTATTATTAAGTCATAAATTGTAACTTTACAAGATAACAAAATTGGTAAAAATGGTAATTATAGTATTACTCAACTTTTCCACTTAACAGATTAAAATGATGTATTATGATCACACCTAATAAAAAAGATGATCGTGATTTAAAAATATGTTTACCTGTCCCTAAAAAAGAAACGCCTTTAAAATGTACCTACGCCATTTTTATTTTTGGAAAGATGAAAAACATTAACTAACTAACTAACTAACCGTCACGCCGCTTCCTCGTAGGGGTAGGCAGAGAGGAAAGACCGTCACACAACTCTATCTTGGCACACACTCCTTGATTCATTCTTATTCATACATCGTCTCATACATACTCTTCTGTTATTCTGACTCTTGACATGGCCCAACTCAGAAGTATTTGATTCACTTGATCGCCATGTCTTCCTCGACTTATTTTTCCATGCTCTGAACTCACATTTGATTTTTACACCTTTTTCTTCGTTTCTACATGCCCAAACCATCTAAGCGTCCTTATCTTAATCCTATTAATTACGCTTACATCAGCCTTGCCTTCTTTTCAAATATTCACGTTTTTAGCACGGTCATACATGGTTTTACCACACCTACGCCTCAGGGAACTCATTTCTACAGCGTTGAGTCTACTTTCATCCTTCCTCTGCCAGTTCTTTGCCTCACTACCATACATCAGGGTTGGTATAATTACTCCATTGTGGAATGCTAGCTTCGCTTCTTTGGAAATTTTTTTATTTATTTTCGCCAACAGCGTTTAGTCCTTCATCAATGGAGTTTCCTGCATTCATTCTTCTTCCAATATCCTTATCAGCCTTTTCATCTTTCGCAAATATACTTCCTAAATATACAAATTCATCCTACTATTCATCATTTACAATTATATATTTTACGGTGTTCTCGTACTCTCTCTTTCAAACCCGTTATAAATAATATATTACTGTATACATATAAATAACATATATTTCAAAACACGTAATAAATGTTTCCACAATATGTGAAAACATAAAACAATATTTTTTTCTGTTTACCGGCGTACACAATATTATTATATATATTATTATAGTGGCCAAGCAAATAAAATTGTTCAAAAATTATTTAAACAAATATCCACCTTTTTTATGAATCAAGCACGGTCATACAAATAACTTTTTTTTTTTTTGAAAACATATAAAAAAACTACTGAATATTTTCTCAAATTTCTTTTTTAGTCTACTTTCATCCTTCCTCTGCCAGTTCTATGCAAATCACTACCATACATCAGGGTTGGTATAAGCACATTATCGATTGTGTGGACTGCTAGAAAGTTTCTTTAAAGCGTAATTTCGCTTCTTTGGACATTTTCTTTATTTATTTTCGCCAGTCTTCAAAAACACAGAGTAGCTTTAGTGAAACCAAATGTTGCCAATATCCTCCTCTTCAATTTTTTGTAGTAAAATCGTTCACTTTAGTCCTCCATCAATGGAGTTTCCTGCATTCATTCTTCTTCCTATATCCTTATCAGCCTTTTCGTCTCTCGCAAATATACTTCCTAAATATACAAACTCATCCTACTTTTCATCATTTACAATTATACATTATACGCTGTTCTCGTACTCTCTCTTTCAAACCGTTATAAATAATATATTACTGTATACTTATAATAAATAATATATATTTCAAAACACGTAATAAATGTTTTCGCAATATGAGGATGCCAGTTTCTTTCACTTTTTACATAAAACAACGGTTTTTCTCTTTTTCGTACGCAATCGACGTACACAATATGCAACATTACCATGGCCAAGCGAATAAATTTGTTCAAAAATTTTCCAAATAAAATAAAGCTTTTTTCTTTATGAATCAAATGTGTAGTTAGTATTACACCGCTTTACTGTTATATGATGAAGTCCGATGAAATACAGCCTAGATAATGGCAGTATAATATTTTAGGGTGCAATTGTATAACATTAATTCACGTTGTTAATACGGTTTCAAATAATTAAACATGTATAAAAAATACAGCATTGATTCCTTTTTTTAAATAAATAAAAGCGCCTAAATAATGTTTTGAAGTGGTGTAAAATCTGGGCTAGTTTTATTTGATTCAGCTTCTTACTTGATACGATAATCGTTTATCTTTTAAAAATGAATATCCAGCGGAGAAAACTTAGAATAATAATATCAAAATTACGTCGTAGGGGGCATACATATGCACTACTAGATAACGGTAACCACAACGAGGACATCTAATCCATATAAACATTAGGTATTGGATAATACCGGGCCCTTGAGATTTATACGATCAAAGATTGAGACGACATTTTTACTACCCCCATCCGGCCTTTCAATCACTTTTCAAATAAAATTGATACACGTTACGGCTCGCGCAAGCACGTTTGAGGTTCCAGGGGCTTCGCCGGTATGACGTTTATTGGGAGTTAAAGTTACATTCATCATTCATAAATACTCTTCAAGTACCTAATCACTATTGACGAAACTTAATCTGTTTGATGATTTGAATATTAGGTGGTTACAATAATTACAATGATGAAATTTAGGGTATTATAATTTAATCGTATGTGCGGTAAATGAATGACCGTGTTAAAAAAGTGGAAATCCTGAAGGAATGCAAGGCTGATGTAAGCGTAATGAATAGGAGCAAGAAAAGGACGCTTACATGGTTTGGGCGTGTAAAGCGAACGAACGAAGAAAGGAGTGTGAAAATAATATATGATGCGAAAGTGAATGGAAAAAAGAAGTCGGAGACGCCCGAAAAAGACATGGCACGATCAAGTGAATCAAATACTTGAGTCAGGCCATGTGAATAGTCAGAATAACAGAAGAGTATGTATGAATATGAATGAAGCAAGGAATGTACATCGTCAAAATTCATCGATTAGCGCCATTTGGTTGTTTTGACATTTGTACAATCCAGGGATATTTTTATCCAAATTTGATCATCTGATAAGCAAAACGGTCACACATTTGGTTGCTTATCTGAAAATCACAATTTGTTCCAAAACTGTAACGGACCTTGAATCGACGTTTAATGGAGACCATTCAAATGAAAAAAAAAACGAAATGGCGCTTATCATATTTGAGTTAAATTTTAAAATATATATGAGCATTGAGTCTGTTTAAGAAAAAAATGTTGTTAGACTTGATATTGACTCTTAGACGTTTATAATTTACTAAAAATCTTTAATCATTGGTATTCAATGCATTTATTGTTGAGAAAAAATATAAGCACGTTGCCTCTGGAACTTTAATATATAAAGTTATTTGCTCCAATTCATAGTATCAGATTAACATTTTATAATGAGATTGCAGAATTTTAACAGAACTAGTACATATAATAGAATTGCATAACTGCAGAGTTGCACACAAATGCAAGTATTCAGGGCATATTATTCAAATGTTTATGCCCTGTCTAAAACAGTTTGGGTTATCCGTGCGCTTTCAGAATGCCACAACAAATCAAAAGTTCCTTTGAAAAACGAATAATTTGCCACATAAACTTTGAATTATGATATGATCTTGCAATGGTTTGTTTTCTAATAAGAAAACATGATTTAATCGTTATTTATGGTTTTAAAGTTTAATTTTTAGTTTTTTTAGTAATTATTATTATTTTAATTTTTTTAAATTTAAAAAAAAAAATTTAATTTTTTTTTAAAACAATTTAATTTTTAAAAAACATTGTTTGAAAAAAAAATTAAAATAATAATAATTATTGTTTAATTAAAATTAAAAAAACCTAAAAATTAAAATGATTTAATCGTTTCGATTTTGAGAGTTGTGAAGGAATATGAAGCATTTTTTTGGTTAGGTCTACGACTTTCGATCCCAGCAATACACATTCTCTTCAGTTTTTGTGTTTAAAATTGGTGGTTTTCTATTAAAATAAAGGTGTGCATGAAAGATACACAGAAATCCACTACATCTAGGATGTACTGGCTTGAAAAGAACTGCCATCCTTGGGCGAGTGAGTGCCGCAAAAAATGGCAAAACTATGAATATTTATGGAGACTCTCTTACAAAGATAAACACTTACAAGAAAGCTCAAGAGAATGACTATGAAATGTTTTCATAAAGAAAACTAGATTAATAAAAACTCTTGAACAAAGTGAATATCACTGTTATATTTTTGATAGTTAAATTATGTTTATGCAATTTAATTAGTTAATTTAAAAACATACTCGTTTATGAGTAAATTAAAATTTAAAAAGAAATGAAATATAAAAATATACATATTTTTTCTTTTTAAAAAAAAAAAAAGAAAGACAAACATTCCTAGGTTACGAATAACATGACACTATTTGAAAAACTCCTAATGCCATCATAAGAAGCGAAAGATGTTACTTGTGCAATGATGGAGGACTTAGCCAGCAGAGGAATTGAACGCACGACGCCCGGGTGGGAATCCGACGCGTTTGTCCACTCAGCTACCGACCGGTCAATATATATATATAAATATAAATATTAATATAAGTTATGTCCATTCCATGGTAGGTGGTTTTTTCACTATTTGACTGATCACAAGTATATGTAGCTTTGCCTATGTGCGATTTTTTGCTATGTCTACATTGTTTTTTTTTTATTTTGTTATTTCTTTTCTTTGTTCTTTATAATAAGTTTTTTTAATATTTTGTTTTTTATTTTTCAAAAATTGTATGTAACAACAACAAAAAAACCTTGACAGTTTAGTTTTTAATTGAAATATGAATTAAATGTGTTAGTTCACAAATTAATTAAATAAAATTAATTATTTGAATGAAGTTAACGACACGGTTCACGCAAAACATAGAACTACCAAAAAATTCCATCTTAGTAAAAAATCTTAGCATCTAAATTTTAGGGATTTCCGCATTTACTAGAAATGCGGAAATCCTACATCGCAGAACTGCAAGCAGTGTTCGCAACACAGGAACTGAAAATCCACAGATATACCATTCCACTGCGCTAAGGAGATTATCTACTCTCCATTCGCGTGAAATATATCCATACATATAATTTAACCAGAATAAAACCCAGAAAATCTAAATGTTACATGGAAAATACTTATTTAGCCAACGTACAAGATGGTATCTAAGTAATGATATTAGTTTTTGTATTTTTTCAGAAAAAAAACTAGTTTCATAATAGGTGCCCATGTCTAATAATTTCACTCTGCTTGCATATTTTATTATGGAAACACGACAGATAGGGGATGATTCAAAATCTACAACAATAAAATCACCATCATAGACAAATGGTTTAAAATACGTAATATTAAAAAGATGAAAAAGTTTGTGTTTGAAAGAGAGAGAGTACGCAACAGCATGCAATATAGTTGTGAATGGCGAATACTTGGAGCAAGTGGATGAGTTTGTGTATTTAGGAAGTATGTTTACGAGAGACAGAAAGGCTGATAAGGATATTGAAAGAAGGGTGAATGCAGGAAACTCCATTAGTGGAGGACTGAACGCTGTTGGCGCCAATAAGAAATTGTCCAAAGAAGCAAAGCTAGCAGTCCACAATGGAGTGCTTAAACCGACCCTGATGTATGGCAGTGAGGCGTGAAACTGGCAGAGGAAGGATGAATTAGACTGAATGCTGTGGAAATGAGATCCCTGAGACGTATGTGCGGTAAAACCATGTATGACCGTATTAAAAATATGGATATCCAGAAAGAATGCAAGGTTGATGTGAGCGTAATTAATAGGATTAAAAAAGGGACCCTAAGATGGTTTGGGCATGTAGAAATAAAGGAAAATGTGTGAAAAGAGTAAATGATGCGAAAGTGAATGAAAGAAGAAGCCCGAGAAAGACATGGCACGATCAAGTAAATCAAATACTTGAATCGGGTCACGTGAAGAGTCAGAATAACAGAAGAGTATGTATGAGACGATGTATGAATGTGAATGAAGCAAGGAGTGTGTGCCAAGACAGAGTTATATGGCGGTCCGTCCTCTCTCACTACCTTGCGGAGAAACGGCGTGATGGTTAGTTTAAAAAAATGTATATTTGTAATAATATAATAATACAAAGTTTTATTCCAGAAGGTATGCAGGATTAGTGAAATGCAATACATTTCATAATTGATAATAATAAATAAAAAAAGACAAAAGTTGTAATACACACAATAAAAAAGAAAAAAAAATGGTCTCTATAAATTTTATTGGTCTACAACTATATACATTTGAATGTAAAACGCAGGAATATTTTTTTTATAACGCGCGCGTTGTGAATCCAGGTACTGTGATACAGGTCTTTGAGTTTGATAGCTCTTACAAAGATTGCTGTATATTAAAAAAAAACGATTAATAAAGAGTTTAAAAAAAGAACATGATAACTTACTCGAATATGATAAGCGAAGATTATTATCAACCTATTCTAGAGCAATCCACAAGTAGGAGAAAGTAACATCGATCGAGTATACACAATTATACATTTACTTACTTCGGGGTGTACATGAGTGAATATAGGAACAGATATAATTGAAAAGCGATTTAGCAAAGGGTTGTGTATCGCAGCCTCCATGAAAGAGTCGTTCAGATCTAAGATTCTGTCTGAAAATGCAAATCGACTGTGAGCAAACGCCGTACCCACTTCGAACAGAGCTTTCTCAAGGACAAATGTTGATGAAGAGTGGTGAATATACTTCTTTTTGATATCTTTTGAGTGTCAGCTATCTCATGCAACTTCAATTTACGATCGGCCAAAACTATTTTGTGAACTTTTTTATGTTTTCTGGAATAATTGCCGAATTTGGGCGACCATTGCGTTCAGCATCATCGGTGATTTACGGCCACGTTTAAAATCAGAAAACCACTTCTCTACCACTTGTCTTGATGGAGCCGAGTTCGAATAACACTTATCAAGCATTTGCTTTTACTTAAACCTTGGAGTAACAATATATGGAGAGAGAGCTAATTATTTTTACCCAACCTATACAGATTTGGGATAAATCACTTTCTCCGAGTTTTTATGTCGTTCACCATGAGAGAAAAAGAGACAACAAAAATTTCGCAAAATGTGACACCGCTTTTAGGTGTGTAAAAATGTTCTCCGTCTCATGCGTCTCCTGGCAACTCCGCCCAAATGTTTTGATATGCGACTCAACTGGACATAACACAACGGCTTTTTAGGTTATATGCTATATTTTTTTTTATAACAATACTGTAATAAATATGTAACAAATAAACAAAAACATTATGTCGACATGTGCTATGAATGAATGTATAAATACCCTAGCTCTAGTCCTAGTCACGCCCAGGTATGGCCGAGTCAGGCAAAAATCATCAATACTGACTATAGATCATACAGAAGCGATCCCTCCTGTATGTTATTGCTCTGAGTCTTAAACAGTATTTTTCCCATCAAATAGCAATACTTTATCAACACACGAAATTCATGTTTATCTATTGTGTTGAAAATTAATTTGACGGCCTTCATAGTTGAGTGGTAAGACGCTCGATTACGAATCCAAAAGTTGCGGGTTCAAACTTTGTGTGCGCCAATAACTTTTATTTTATTTGATATGTGTCATAACATATTTCATTCATATTAAAAAAAAACAAAAAGTATAATTGCGGCACGTTCCAGAATGGCAGATACTCTAAGTATCGCCCTGTTGAAAGACCACCATTCAGAACCAAAACATTGCTTGGAATGGCTTTAGCCGTGTTTGGTGACCAGCTCTGAATAGCCAGGTACTTCCCAACCCTCCTCTTCCCAATCTCATTCCCCTCCCCGCTATTTTTAGCCTCACAACATACCTTAATTGGGGATGCCATAGTCTCACTGGCTCTAGACGGTTAGGAGCAGTTAAGACTCTTGTGCGGTTTTCACTATAATTTTTTTTTTTCAAAAGCAGCGTCACTAAAACCACTGTAACTTGTGAACTAAAAGTCAGATTATTATGAAATTTTGACACGTATTATTTATAGGTTGATACTTCTTAAAAACATATGAACATAGGAAACACAAAACCAACCAAGTAATTCATTATTTAACTAATAAACTCTCATAACCATCAGGGATAAAGCCAGTCAAGACGCAAATATTGACCACATGTGTTCAGAGAGGGGAGATAGAGGGGTACGAAGAAAATCTTTTCGAAATCAGGTTTTTGGACAGACGAAGACAGCGATTTTGGACAGACGATGACCGGTCCTGGGGCTGAAAAAGAAAAATAATTATTGACTATTTAATTTATATAGCGCAATTTCAGTGAAATACCACCTCAAGGTCGCTTGAAAAAAACTTGCTAAAAACGAAAAGAGACAATTTTGTATTGTAAATACTGCACAAGAGTCCTCGCTGCTCCCAATTTTCAGTAGTTAGCGCAACTATGACATCCCCGAGTGAGGTATGTTGTGAGGCTGAAGAGAGCGGAGAATGGTAAGAAATGAAAGAGAAAGATTGGGAAGTACTTGGTCATTCAGATCCGGTCACAAAACACGGCTAAAGCCATTTTAAGCAACGTTTCGATTCTGAATGGTGGTATTTTACCAGGGCGATACTAAGAGTATCTACTACCCTAGAGAGTGCCGCCAATAGGCTTTAAATTATTTTTTATTAATTATTTGCGATATAACACAACTGATTAAATTTAATTTATTTGCAAACCCCGGGATTTGAACTCGCAATCTCTGGATTCGTAAAAACTCGTAAGATTCGTCGAAGTCATTACCGATCGACCATGGGAATCTAATTATAAATCGACTAATGCTCCACAATGTCTGTACGGCCAACATTAGGACGTAATTTCGTTATAGTAATAGAGTTAACCAAAGTTGGTAAACATAGTATTAATACATTTTTAAAAACACCTTCCATATTTTTCTCTCTACTGAACGGCGTATGACATAATTTTACCGTCAATAGTCGAATCCCTAGAGAGAAAATTCCCACACTACTTGTTAGTTCTCCAGTTAACTTTGCTGTTATTTCCCCGTATTTTCCAAAGTTATTTGCAAGCATTATGCCGCCGGAAAATTGGGTGGCCACCTAAACGTGACCTTTTCGCGTCAAGTTTTTCTATTTCCTTTATCAAAGAACATATCGAAAAGCGAACGCTTTCTCGTGAGAAGTTTTAAACATTCAAATATTGATACCGAGCATGATATCTCTTTACGCTGAAATAAATTCACTAGCATAATCTGTGAAAATTAGTACTCAGCATGACCTAATTGCATTAAATAATATTAAAAATCTAAAACACAAATATGAAACAGAAAAAAGCCAGAAACTAAAAAGAACAATGGTCATGACCGAGACTCTAACTTGGAACCTCTACTCTATCCGGGAGTAACACTCTGCCAATTAAACCATCGAGACCTCATTAGAAAGCAACATTTTTCAACGATCTCACACTTCTATTGAATATTACTAATATTTTAATTTCTTCCGATTTCAGGCTGCCATCTTTTGATTTATTTTTTTTAATTTATGAAAATTAGGTATATATTTAATAATAAATAAGGATTAATGCTTTAAAGTTGATTCCAATTATAATAATTGCTTTAAATTTGGAAATGTTTTTAAAATTAAAAGCTTTTCTAGCTTTGAAAAAATAAGCTACAACTCTTGATGAAGAGCATTGTAAAAATTAAGGTACTTATAATTAAAGTAATCTTATATTATGTCGTAAAAAGATATCGTTTCTATAATGTAGCGAGTAAACTAGAGCATTATTTTGTAAGCATACAAAGAAACCGGATAACTACGTTTTACCGTAAGTTTTGAATGCCTCTAACCGTATTTAGTCAGTTTTATTTTAGTGGAAAGTAATATTGCATCTTGGTTTTATTTTATGAAACAAAAACTAATATTTTTTCAAAAAGCACCTGAAGTACTCTACTACCGAGTTTAAGTGACATACGAGTATATAAACACAAAGAAAACGATTTAAGATTTTTGTTTTCAGATCTTTATGTTTGAAGAATGATAACTGAATTTTGGTATACGTCAATACTGCAGTCATTATTAAGGCTCAACACCCAAAATTTCGCTAAACGTCACTTTGTAGCATTCTAAAACAAGCAATACTGCAGATGAATTATCTGTAAATTCTACATGGGCAGTTAGAAAAATGTCTAAGGTTTCCCGTGAGTAAAAGCTTTAATCTATTAAATTAAATGAAAAACATACTTGAGGTGATATCTCTGTCACTAAAACGGCGCTATATAAATCAGCCAATTATTATTATTATTCGCTTTGAACAGTTTTTTTCGTCTGGATTTTTAAAGTCAAAGATACGATTTAGAGCTCGCAGTCATTCCATCGACAGGTTCTTCGCTTTGAGATATCAATTTAACTGAAAAAAAGATAAGCGACGTTAAGTGCTTAAGAATTAAAACGAGTACCGAATTTTCGGGCGAAACCGGGTAGTAAAAGTGATAATTGTTTTACCAAAAACAAAGAAGAAAACATGCCAAAACACGATCACTCGATTGTTCTCAAACGCGCATGAATTTATGATCAGTGTCGGTATTAATTTTAAAAACGAAAAAAATTGGCCAAATCCGGAAATTCTTAGTGAGAAGAAATTATGTACGGAAAACATACAACACGCCAAAGCCTCGAGCCCTAAGTGTAAAAAGTAATTTATTTAGTAACCTTTTCTCCACAGGTAGAATGTTTCATGACACCGAGAAGAATTTATTATAGCAAAGGGTTTTTCACCCCCACACTATTATTGCTCTAGTCTTTGAAAATAAAAGCAAACATGAAACAAAGGTTTTGTGATTATATTACGAAAAAAGTTATAACCTGATTAATTTGATTGATTTACAAACTCTAATTTTCTATGCTTATTTAGAATAAAATAAAAATATTTATTAAATATAAGTATTTTTTTAAAGGTCTCTTCTTACGGGAAAAGCTATGTGTCTTACGTGTTTATGACTTGAAAAATTATTTGGTTTATTTGATTATTAAGCTTGTCGTCAATATGACACACACTCCTGAAAACAAAGAACTTTGTTCAAAATCGAACATAGCATGCAGGACTTTTTCTTAAAATATTAAGTTGAAAATATAACCTGAAAGGGAGCACTAGTTTTGAACATTACGAAGGTACTAAAATGAAACGAGTCTGTGTAAAGTCCACTGAAATTCTGAATTGAGAAGCGGTCGTGAAGAGCATAGAACTTTCATACTAAATATTCAATAATCAAGTTTAATGCCAATTTTCTTAAGATTTCTATCTACTGTTATGCATTTATGCAGTTCCCTTTACTCTGTAATAGCAGATCCATGGAAACTTTTTTTTATCTTTAAGTCATAATAACGAAGTAAATTATTTATTCAACTTTTCTTCTTCTGCTGTCTTATTCTGTCAGAGGTTGATCACCCGAGTAAACGTCTTCCTACAAACTGCTTCCCAAAATAACTAGTTTTGTTTATTTTATATTAGTTACTTTGTACATTCAAGTTTACAAGTAGCTAACTATTTCATTTTCTTTGTAACTTTATAATATTTTAACTTACATACTAATTAATATTTTGATTTATTTGCATTTTAAATATTTTTTACAGGCTATTTTGAATTTATTGATAGGTAGGCTAGTACACATCACGTAAGTTTCCAAGCTAAGAGTTGCGGTTTCATCGTCTACAGCACCTTTTAGTTTCCCCTGGATCGTCAGTTAGATAATATTATTTTTTGATTTTGTGACCCAGATAATAGGGTTTCACTTATTTTTACGTAGAGTACTTGTATATTATAGGATAATGTAGTTATGGACAAGTAATATCAAAACATGTGAGCCGAGAAGGTTATAGTGTAACGATAATATTTAAAGTTATTTAAAAAAGAGGATATTTATCCAGATTTTGAAGACTCAATTGGCAGGGTGTTACTCTCGGATGAAGTAGAGGTTTCGAATTTGAGTCTCGGTTATGACCATTGTGTTTTTTGGTTTTTCTGGTTTTTTTCTGTCTCATACTTATTTTAGATTATTGATATTATTTAAATATTTAATACTAAATAAGCATTAATGATTCAAAGTTAATTCCAAATTTAATAACAGTTATGTGTTGAGGTGGACTTATAACATGGAACAATGGTAAATTATGATACATCGCTATCATTGTTCCTCACCAAGCAAGAGTTGGGCAATCAGCTTCTTGAAATTGTTCTTTATTGCTATTGACTTCTTGTCTTCCGTAGATCTTTCAGTATATTTGTTAATATCCCCATACCATTTTCTTAGTGGTCTACTTCTTACTTTTCGTCCTTCAATCATTCATTTTCTGTAAAGCGTGGGCAGTTTATGCTCAGCGTAACTTGTATTGAGCGCCGTTCAGTAGGAGAAACCCAACTAACTTGACATTAAACGACTTACTCTTTTTATTGCATTCACATCTGTTTATATAAAGGTATTGTGCTTAAAACAGCCAAGACATCTCCACTCTCCACATGGTTTACTATTTTCAAAATAAACAATGAAACTATACGATCAAACAATTAACACAAAGGCTGTATTTTTAGCTAACTTCCAAAAATAATAATATTTAGTAAAGACTTTTTCACTAAGCAAAACTTATTTTGAAAAGGGATAACCTAAATCGGTCTTGCTATGAGTACTGAAGTTGGCCCTTCCAACTGTTAGTTGAGCATCCTATCTATAGGACTACTGACCAAGAGTATAATAAATGCGTTGTTGGTATTTGTAAAATTTTAATGTTTTTTACAGCCTGAATAAGTGAACTCAGTACCGATAGTGCCCGAACGTTTGAAAAATAATATGTTTTGTGGTGAAACACGTTTTTTGTATTAATTTTCAGCCAGTTTAGAACCTAAATTTACGACACTGGTTCAGTTTATGAAATTTCGAACTGTACTCCCAGCTTTTATAAAATATGAAATAAGAATAAAATGCGATAAACCGAGAAATATTCCAGTCTTTATAACAAAGAGTAAAACTTCTCACCGAGGTCTCCTGATCGACGAAAACTTATAATGCCAATAAACCCAGTTTGGAGCCATGGTTTTGACATCAGCCCATCACAAATAAATCACATGGATTTAAATCTACACGGCTGACAGCGAATATTTTCCCCTTAAAGCTGGCTATAAGAATTAAATGAGCCATCGGCTGGCGGTGACAGCCTCCGGATTAACTAAATGGGGTAAAGATATAATATATAAACATAATTGTAAAGGATACAGATCTAAGATGGAGATTAGGAACCTAACTCAAATCAAGATGGCGGCATTTAAAATATTATGTGCCTACATGTTTAATTGAATTAAATGTACGTGTAGATAGGTTTAAATAGCGATAGGTAAAGTTAAACGAGATAAACAGGAATATATCGAAATCCAAATCATTCGTAAAAAGTATAAAGGCGTATAAATAAATAGTAACCATACCGAAACATTTAATATTTTGTAATTTTAGAAAAAAAAGTAATCGAACAATCAAATAAATTTGAAACATTCTTCGACTTTTGAATGCGAATATAACTCGAAGTTAAATAAAACTAACCGCAAATTTTACCGCTTAATTTGGAAAAAAAAATTTTTTTTTTGATAATATTAGAAAACATGTATTTTTCATGTTATTTTCATAGTTCGATGAATATTTTAATGGCAATATTGTTTTTGTTTGTTTGCATTATATTAAAATTAAATTAAATATCACTTTGCATAAACAAAAGTTTGACTCAAACAAAATCTTTTTTAAGGAGGTATCGAGGTGATAATATTCTACCCAAATGGTGAATTAGTCAATTCACGGAAAAGGGTATTGTTTATTGTTCATAAAATGGCAAATATTCAATAATTGATTGTAAGTTTACGTTAGACGTACGACTGTAAAATGATTGTGAAACTCTTCGCTAACTTATTGCTAAATAACGGTTTTATTCTAAACTTCAATTACTTACGCCAAACAAATCTCCTATAGTTAT
Organism: Drusus annulatus; assembly: GCA_022651775.1. NCBI lineage: Eukaryota > Metazoa > Arthropoda > Insecta > Trichoptera > Limnephilidae > Drusus > Drusus annulatus. The sequence goes on from JAGWCC010000184.1 coordinate 131,785, forward strand.
TCGATCAGTGAATACAGTGCAGTGAATGATTTGCAGCATCAATTTCGGAAAATGTTTTGTGATTACATTGTCATGGTCGTTTTGAATTTTCAGCGCGTTGACGAGGGCGCATCCAATCGATATTTTAATATTAAGCTTCCCAATTTTAAGGTTTATCCGTAATATTAATTTAATAATTTGCAAACAGGTGATATTCATCCCTTTCTACTGAATAAAAACAGTAATAAAAGTAAATAGAACACATACACTTTGTTTATAACCACTTTCTATTCAATATTATGTCTACCGGTTTCGGAAGTACCCTTCCATCATCAGGACAATATTAAATTAACCTGAAATACAAAATGCTGAGTTATATATACATATTTAGGAGTTGGAATGAGAAGGAGAAGGGGTAATTGAGGTGATTATGGGAATAACCGAGCGGTTTATTGGAAAAATATCTAGGATAGGACTATAAGATAACTTAATTTTGGATTTACTGTTTAATGATTTCCTAATTTCTAGTGCTTCTAAGTTATCTAATTTTATCCCTTTATTGCAACGGTGAAGAATTTTAACCCCTGTATCCCTATTAAAATTATGATTAGTAGTAATGAGGTGATTGGCGAACTCTGAAAAATTATTGTTTTTTAAGCATTTTAGATGTTCACTTATTCTAATGTTTACACTACGATATGTCTTACCTATATAATATGAAGGACAATTATTACAAGAAATTTTATAAATGCCAGAATGACTTAATTTATTATTCCTATCTTTAGCATTTTTCAATAATATACCTATGCTATTATTTGTACAGAACGCGGGTTTAATGTGGGTAGGCAAGTTTCGGGTACTAAGTGAAGAGAACTTAGATATATATAAGATTCTACGCCATTGAAAGGGATTCCTTAAAATATTGTTATTACTTTTATATAAAAATGTATTAGTAGCAAGCAGTTTAAGTTTTTTATTTTAATTTTTTTCTATGAAGTCTATGGTATAACCATTATTCAAAGCTATTTGTGTAAATTTTTTTTAATTCAAACAAAGTGTATGTGTTTTATTTATAAATATGGCAAGCTACAAAGTAAATGCTTTTTACGAATAAGTAATAAAAGTGTTTGGTACAATAAATTATGGTTAATTTATTTTATTTTATTAAAATATTGATTTTATTAAACGTTTTTGTACAGTGTGATAACTTCCAGCGTTTTAATAGTTAACTATAAATAATTTCCTTTGAAAGTACGTACGACCTACAAGTATGAACATTTATAATTTGGGACTGATGTAAATAGATATAAAAAAAAAAATCATATCAAATCCCCGCCGACCTAATAAAGTACCTACCTACAAGTACGATTTTAGCAGACATTGTCCCATATTTGAAAATTAACCAATTAAAACAATTAAAATTTAATTATTAGAAAACAATTAATTGTATATTTGCGGCACGTTCCAGAGTGGTAGATACTATAAGTATCGCCCTAGTGAAAAACCATAATTCAGAATCGAAACTTAGCTTGAAATGGCTTTAGCCGTGTTTGGTGACCAGTTCTAAATAACCAGGTACTTTTAAACCTTCCCCTTCCCCATTTCCTTCCCCTCCCTAATACATTCAACCTCACAACATACCATGATTGGGGGGGATGTCATAGTCTTACTTGCTTCAGACGGTTGAGAGCAGTTGGGACTCTCGAGGGGTGTTCACTTAAAACAATTGGTAAATTCAATTACTACTTATCTAACGTACATAATCACCGAAGAGTTTGTAATTTTGGCGGATGGCTTCCAATAATAATACCAATTTGCCTGGATCAAAATATAGGTACTTAATTCGTGAAGATAAATTCCATTTTGTTGTTAAAATGTCAAGTATCTGAATCTGAAAAATGCCTGAATGTCAAAATAACATTTTCAAGTTTAAGAAAATTTTCCTCCCCTGAAAAATAACTCACCCCTTTCCCTATCAAAACTAAAATTCTGTTTTCATATTTATTTGGCAGTCTCACAAAAAAAAACAAACTCTTGAATGGGACACTTTTGCGATATGAGTTTTTTACAGAATGTTCAGCAATAAATTTCTGTCAACTCGAAGCTTTTTACTATCAGCCCTCAATGTCGTTTCCCTCCCTAATTATGATTCTTTGATGTTTTCATTGAAAACAAAACTAGGTAGGTACGTTCATTCAAAAGAATTCAAACATCATTAAAAAATCAATTTGCATTCAGAAGATTGTAAATTTGAAGACTTTTCTGCTGATTATAGTAATTGAAAAAAATCGATGGCAAAGTGAAGAATAATACCATATCGTTGCCGGAAAGGCAAAAGGGCTGAAGCGTTTTTAAAAACTAACACCAGAGCACTTTAACTTTTAAGTCTTCAGTACCTGGTTGGATATTGAAAAAATGCTCTCACTGAGTTACCCGAAGCCCAAAAGCTAAAAAAGTCTCAAACTTGTGTCGCTTGAGTCAAACCTTTTTCCAAATGGTAAATATGTTTTAGATGGCTGAAGGGCCACAAAAGTTTTCAGAATCAAACGAGAGTCAGAGCATTCGATGCAAAGAAAAACCTGATCAAAACTGCACGTTCAACTATTTTTTTACCAGTGTCGCTTAAACCCTTTCCCCTCTCCAGAGACGATATAATATGAATGACAGTAGCTTAATGTGACACGAAATGACTTGAAAGATGGTTAATTATGAATTTTAATGCATTCAAGTAACTTATGGTACATTCAACACATAATTATTTAAATTTTAAATAAAAGTAATATTGTTTTGACACCACTTTATAAGATACATATACCAACCGGTTTCGGCTCTACCTGAACCTTCTCCAGGGTTGAACAAATATGTATTGAAATATGGTTGAACAATACATATTTGTTCAACCCTGAAGAAGGTTCAGGTAGAGCCGAAACCGGTTGGTATATGTATCTTATAAAGTAATGTCAAAACAAAGTTACTTTTATTAAAAAAAATAATTATGTCTTACCACAGAGTGAGTGCTTCATTTCAAAACATATATTTTTATTTACAAAACAAAGATTTCCAAAATGCAGTTATTTACAAAATAATTTAAGAGACGAATGATTGTGATAAATAAAAACATAATAAAGAAAGGTTTAAAAAAATGTGTAGGTACGTGCATAGTATAATAAGAGAAGCTGAAAGCATTTATTTACAACCGACATATAATAAGATAAGATATTTCCAAAGGAGTTATGTGAATATTACGTGAGAAGTAAGTAGTGTAACATATATTTTAGTAATACAAATAATGTGAGAAAAGAAAAAAAAAATCAAGAGAGGATATACTCGTCTTTATGCTGGTATTTCGTTTACTTTGGTCCACGCGTTAAGACAATATATAACTGTTAAATTCTGTATGCGTATACCTAAAGATGTCTATGGTCGATACTTCATTATGTGGTTGGATCACCTTATTTATGGGTGTATTTTGATAAGAGGATTTTCGATTCTCTATCGTATAAAACAACATGTGATGCCTAGCACGATGATAGTTATTTGGGACAAAGAAGTGGATCTCATCAGTATGCATGGGTTATGTATAACTTAAAATATTACTATTATATAATAGGAACTTTCAAAATATTTACCCAAAACATTTTTTATGGGTTTATAGCGTACAAAAGTTGAAACAAAATAACGATGAAAACAGAATTGGGTAGTACGTGTACTCCCTCATATAAAGGTAGCGCATGAATCTTTTCTGGACTTTTTCGATTTTCAGAATGTGGCTGGCTTCGTTTCGAGGGAACCCAAATAATGGAACTAATTTATATTCCACGTTCTTTACGTTCTTCGTATTACCATTTCGTATTTTTTAATTTTTTTTTTTTTTTTACATGAATACCGCACTAGAGTCTCAACTGCTCCCAACCGTCTAGAGCCAGTGAGACTATGGCATCCCCTAAATTGGGTATGTTGTGAGGCTGAAGGTAGTGGGGAGGGGAAGGAGATCGGGAAGAGGAAGGCTGGGAAGTACCTGACTATTCAGATCTGGTCACCAAACACGGCTTAAGCCATTTCAAGCAACGTTTCGATTCTGAATGGTGGTCTTTCACCAGGGCGATACTGGAACGTGCCGCAAATATACTTTTTATTATTTTTATATGAATTAAATGTGTTATGACACATATTAATTAAATAAAAGTTATTGGCGCACGCCGGGCTTGAACCCGCGACCTTTGGATTCGTAGTCGAGCGTCTTACCACTCAACCATGGAGGTCGTCTATAGTAACGATGTAACCGCTCTGTGCGAACTGCAAATAACTACTTCATTTTTGGGTAGTTCATACTTCATACATTTCTCAGTGAACGAAAACTTCAATACGATGCTCACATTTCACACACATTACACCCTTCACACTCTTCACACACTTCACACACTTCACACACTTCACATTCTTTACACGTTTCACACGATTCACACACCTTACATACTTCACTTACTTCGGACACTTCACACGCTTCACACACTTCACACACTTGATATACTTCACGTACTTCCCACACTTCACATGCTTCACACACTTCACATACTTCACATACTTCACACACTTCACACACTTTATACACTTCACACATTTCTCACTGGGCGAATGTGCGAACTACTACAAAGAACTACTTCATTTGCGGTAGTTTACACTTTACACATTTTTCAGTATGCGAATGCTTTCTAGTGTGGGCGAGAAACGAGGAACCGGTTCCACAGTTCCAGTGTTTTTCGGTAATAGTAAATTTATATAGCGCAGTTTTGTGACAATTCACCTCAAGCGAGGTCTCAAAATATCAAAAGTAAGTGTTAAGAGTTCCATACGATTTTCATCTGACGTCACAATAGTCGTTAATCTATCTACATTACTCCGCAACGGTCACTGCGCGGGGGTGCGAACAGATACGAATGACGACATAATCGTTTTGATCTTTTTTCAAAATCGATTTATTATTCGTACTAATAGCCTCTAAACATTATTATTTATTTGTGCTTACGTACGAGTGTGACATTTTCAAAATTGGAATTTTTAAAAATTATCTTTTCAAATCCAGACAATCTGTAATATATTTTACCGAAACATTATTTAAATTTAATATTGGAAATGTGCGTCCATATGACTTACTTAGACATTAGGTGGAAATAAACTTAAGTTTTCGTCTTGGTAAGTCAAGTTACATCTCGTAATTTTAATTGTAATTTTTTGTAAAAATAATTTTTTTCTTTTAATCAAAATAGAATTCAGTTTTTCCGTATTTATGAAAGATATACATGAAATGGAAGAAGAAGTCGGCGACCCCCGAGGAAAACATGGCACGATCAAGTAAATCAAACACTTAAGTCGGGCCATGTGCAGAGTCAAAATAACAGAAGAGTATCTATGTAAAGACGTATGAATGTGAATGAGGCAATGAGTGTGTGCCGAGACAGAGTTGGATGGCGGTTCGTCCTTTTGACTACCTCTGCGGGGAAACGGCGTAGTGGTTAGTTTGTTAGTTAGTTAGTTATGATTCAAAACAATGCATTTTTAAACTTGTGTTCGAAATAATTTTGTCACAAAATGACGATAGTTGAATGCCGAAAATTAGGTAATGCTTTGATTGCCGAATGGTATATCATGTAATTTCCATGCCGGATAGCGCTTACAAAATATGAACTAATTAATTATTAATTAAGTACTCTAATGCTGAACATTCGTTAAGCGGGACCCCAAAGAAGCTCGAACAAAATAAACCCTTATCATTATTTATTTCTTTTATTTAGCTCTCTTTGTACATACCTTGTAATCCCAACCCCAATTAGATATTTTGACAATGCGTGGATAACCCTCACTCAAAATTCTTTAGAACCAAAAGAGAAATTAAAACGAGCGTTAATGTATTTTAAATGTTTCCCTAAGTATTTATTTTGCGTACGTATATAATAATAATATTTTGGATGATTTGTATAGCGCCGTTTTTGTGAAAAATCACCTCGAGGGCGCTGTACAGATCTTATTTTCTATTATTAGATATTAATTCCTAGTTTAAAGAAAAAATATACAGTTACCTGGCAGGTTCCATCAGATAGACACACTTATTAACTTGAAATTATAATTATGGTTTTTACATATATACATATATTTTTTTTTACGATTTAGGGCATGGGAGCGAAACTTAAAATGCACTTTCTGAATTTGTCGTACAGTAGAGAATTTGTATATTTAAAGGTGATTCGTCGAGAAATAGATTATGTTGAGATTCTTCTAATGAATTTAAGGATATGAGAGTCTCAAAAAGGAAGTTTTTCGTCATACATCTTAGTTCCGGAGGGAGTTTATTCCAAGTCTTTGCCCTCGATACTCCGAAAACGCGTTCTCCAAACTTAGTATTTTGATTGCGTTTGTGTTCTATCAGCCTTCCGATAGCCGATGACGTTTGCTGATCTAAGAGTCGACTGCCTTAGAAGAATGTTTTCTGGAACGCATAGTTCGGTGATGTGCAGTGGGGCCATTTTGTTAATGGATTTAAACACCGTCAAACACAACCTGTACTGGATTTTTTCAGTGCACTTGAGCCAGTGAAGGTTCCGAAGGTGCTCTGAAATATGCAAATATTTAGATACCCCGGTGAAAAGCCTTGCTGTAGCATAAAAAACTGGTTGGAGTTTATTAGTTTGGTATTTAGGAAGGCTAGTGTAAATACCGTTAAAGTAATCGAGCCGTGAGACTACATACAAATTAATTATTAGTTTAGTTGCTTCTATCGGAAGATTTCTTCTGACAGACTTGAGTTGTCTATATTAGTATATGTGGTGAATTAAAACCCTGCTGATTTATATTGTTCTAGATAATACCAAGTAGAACAAAATATGACTGATCAGTGATCACCCTGGAATGCAAAGATAAATAATATGTATTTTCGTAGAAAACAATCACTTTGTGGATATACGTATTAGAAATGAATAAAAACTTGTACAAGACCAAGGATATTATTTTTATTTTAAAAAAGCACCGGAGCTCATATTCTTCACAAAAATGGCCATGGCAACATATTAAATAATTTAAAAGCACTAGAAATAAAGAAATACACTAAAATTAGTAGTCATATTCTTAACAATCAGGTAAATTTGACATATTAGGTATATTTCCTGTGAACAAAAAAAGCAAAAAAAATTCTTTAATCACCTTCTCAGTTGATGTTTTGATTCTTTCAATTCATATTATCTGTCTCTTTTTCTCTGTTCCTTTGTTATAATTTAAATATTATTCTATTGTTTTCTCACTGTTTTGTTATTTTATTTTATGTTTTGTTCTCCTTCTGTATGTGTATATAACCGCACACTTTGTATTTTTTGCTTAGTTTAATTTTGTAACCTGATGATGCTTAGGCTAAGCGAAACCGGTCGGGAATAAAAATTAAAATGATATCCGTGGTCTTATACAAAGTTTTTTTTTTCATTTCTATAAATAATATTACTTGAATTCTTAGACAAGAACATTTTATATCTTCTCACGTGTATTTTACATTCAAGTGAAAAAATCATTATGCCCTTTCGTTTGCACTGCATAATCATTTAACCTACAATCACTAAGTCCTGAGTCGAGTATCTTACCACTATACCACAGGTGTTGTCAGGCGGTCAATGGTGATTTTATTGGAGTGCTCGTTAGGCTTGTTTTTAATTTTAATTTGCACGTCAATCTTTAATAGCCACTTTCCGTTAATTTTAATCAGATTGCGACATGACAGCAGATGTTTGAAGCGCTTTTAGTTAGATTTATTGAAGTAATATTGCAGTAAAAGTTAATACCTTAAGATGTTATTCTCCAAATTCACAATATAAGGTGTTATTCTTTTAAATTGGCGATTCAGCACTCGTTACAGAATGTTTGAAGGAAATTTATGTGGTTTAATTCTTCCGGTCAACGAGCAAGCTTCGTCAGCTAACTTTCGCGGTCTGGCCTTAGTGTAGCTCACTTTGTTATTTATTATTTCGGAGACGGTTAACAGAGCTTTACAAGTAATCCTTTTGTCATAGGCTGGTAAATTAATTACTCCCATATCGTCGGTTTTACATTTAAGTCCCAAAAACAGGTAAGTTCGTTCTCCCTGGCTTGTCGTTGAGAGACAGACGATGTCTCTTGGTTCCACAAAAAGGCTTTTCAGGTTTCTCAGTTTATTTCCCATCAAGGCCAGTCGTTTGCGCTATACATTTATTTATTTATTAAGGGTTGATTAGATCATTTACGTTGGGTACATATTTCAAGATCACGAGTACACACACATTAATTATTCATGATACATTAGGGGAGTGTAAAGGAAGTGAATCATATAAAAAACCGCTAAAGATTATTTTAAAAGTAAGTATTTAAATTTTTTAAAAATATATATAAGGTGGTGAAATATTATTCATATGAAAAAATCAGAAAAGCGTAGAAAAGATGTTAAAATTTTAATTATATTATTGACTCACCTTTGTTGCAACTCATCCAGTTCAACATTCCTTGACGTAGACTGAAGCAATGAATTGCTGTTCCTCAATCAACACTCTACTAATTATGGATATTATTTTCCACTGTTCAGAGTGTCGAGACTTGTTAACTCAAGCTACGGTCTTGAAATTTTTTGTACCAGTCTCGAAGATTTTTTCCATTCTTTACGACTCTACCAACACTTTGACTTGACCTTGGCTTTAAGAATGCTCTTTCTAAAGTATAATTTGTCATATTTTTGTCATTGCTTCATTATAATAGTATGTATGTGCTGTTCTTTCTATGTTGCTCGCTTTTTTTTTCCATTTTGTGTTTTATGTATTTATTGTGATTGGACGTAAGTCTGTTAGTTTAGTAAGGTAGGTTAATAAATAAATAAATCTTAAGATAAATACAAAAATGTTGTGACGATTCATCAACCACAAATATCGGTGTTGTTTCTCCCAACAGCATTTCTCTCATTTACAAAGATTCACACGTGTTAGTTATATTGGTATGATAAGAATAAAAAAAAAATGGTTACCGGCTTTCTGATATTTATTTAACTTGAAAAAAGTATTTTTTATTCGAATTCTTTGTTCAATCAACTTTTCACATAAAAAAAAAAACAAAATAGATTCCAAAGCAATTTTTTAATCATATTTAAAAAAAGGCTTTTAAATATTTATATAATGACGCTGGAAAGGCAAAAAGGCTTAAGTGACACTCTGGTAAAATGAATTATATATTAGTTATTAGTAGTTTTAATCAGTTTTTTTCTGCATCGAATGCTCTGACTCTTGTTGATTTTGGAGACTTTGAGGCTCTTCAGTCATTTAAAATATATTTATCATTTGGGAGAAGGATTGATCCAAGTGATACAAGTTTGGAATTTTTTTAGCTTTTTTTCAAAATCCAAATCCGGTACCAAAGACTAATTTTACTGTAAAAAACTTAGAAGTGCTCTGGTGTAAACTTCCCAAAATGGCCCTTCAGCTCTTTTTTCCTTTCGGCGTCGAATTATGTTAACAAAGAGTATATATAAGTGATTTACAAAGGATTTTATTTACAACAATAATATAAATAGTCAGATATAAAATTTCATTAACATATTAAAATTGTAATATTTTTAATGGAAAAATTCCACACAAGTAAATAAATAAATTCAGAATATATGTGTTCGCTCAAAAACAAAACTACAAAGAAAATCAGAACAAATCCAAATAAATCTCTCTGTTTTTTGGTATTAAAGATAATTTTTTAAATCAAGTCAAGAGTTGCTGATATTTCAATTGTTTATATCTTTTGGTTATTTTTTTTAAATAACGTCAAACATGAATTTACGATTTACTTTTAACTGTTGAAAGGTAACTGTTTTCTATTAATATGTGGACATTGCAAATATTTTTGTTTGTTTTTATATTCGAATATACGCATGTCGATTTTTAGGAACTCTGTTTAACTTTTGTTATTGTTTGAAGATGATTTTTGGGTTCAAATAAAATTAGTCGAAACTTCAAGTGAGTGTTTGTTAAGGAAAAATACATAATATTAATAAATATTCATGCATAAAGGCGTGTGAAAAAATTAAAAGTGTAGCTACCGAGAAATAAAATCAAGGTTGTATTGTATCATTAACAAAATAAGCCTAATGTGCTACATATTCACATTTTACAAAAACGTGGTTACTCGTATTTCTAAAATTTGAGAAACCAGGTGTAAAAAAGATATTTATTCAGGCATAGGTTATCGATATAAAGTATACACCTACGTAGATGGAGGTATTGAAAATTTCCAAAGATGTCACCCTAATGAGAGTGTCATCAATAAATTTTCATTTCGAGGTTCATGAAAATATTCCCTGCTATAAATTCAGCGGCTTGATTGCTGCGGATTTTCTTCGGTCCTTTTCGTCTGGAGTCATATAAGCCCGTGTATGCGGGCGGCACTTAGCCAGTCTCCCCTGCCAACGTATGAGCCGCCGACCACTCGCCTTCCTGTGAACCCGTCCCTTCCGTGGAGCAAGCGCCAATTGTCGAAGAATGCTACGCGCCCTGGAAGCAAATTGACACGTGCTGTTAAAAAATTAACTATTTAATATTTTATCAAAATAGTACAAAGTATTTGTAGGTGCTTCGTAATATATAATTATTGCCACAGTTAAATCCAACACATTCTTTAGAAAGAGTAGGTAGAAGGTAATGAATTTTTTTTAGAAGGAACTTTTAGTGATCAGTTTTATCATGATCCTTCGTTTTATGAGTTTGAAAACAGTATTTCTACTATTTGGGCTTACCTTAGCTTATCTGATTTCCTTTACCTTTTCTATTCCATCCCTTTACTACTTGTACTCAACAAATAAAAATAATTGAAACAGAAATTTTGTTACCTTCACACAGCTGAATAAAAATACATATTTTTATTCCCTTTGTAAACTTGGGACGGTTAGAAGAAATTTTCATCAGACCAAAAGCCGAGTATAAAAAATACCAAAATATGTGCACGTAACAAAATATTTTAACACAATGTATTTATTTGAATATTCACATTGTATAACGTTTTATCCGCCAGTGGACTCCGCCATTATCTGTTGCAAGCGAACATGTTATAAGTACTAAATCATAGCCAGATGGTGTTTTGGAAATCTATTTCCGCTTTTTTGCAGACTCTCGACTACATTTTTTTTAATAAACGGTATCGAAAAAATATTATTTCATAAAATCGATAGAACCTTTTATTAGAATAACTCCGTATGCAATGGGAAGGAGGGCATGAGTGAAAATAAGGTCAATCTTTTATCCTTACCATTTTAATCAAATTCTCTACCATATTATATATATCGCACTTAAAAAATATTGAAATATTCTTATCTTTTTACTTCTATAAGTTATCTTTACAAGTAACAATATAAGAGCAACTTGGCAATGAAAATATCCAGATCTTTTCCCACCCTTAAACCTTTCGCGTGCGGAGTTGCCGGTGTAAGTTTGTTCGCATATAACATAAAGTATTTGGATTTGAATATATACCTGGGTTTAATTTGAACCACCACTGCCTGTCAGGGGTTTCGAACATTTTGGATATTTTCCTCAAAGCCGTATACATCTCCGCATCATCTTCTCCAGGGGATACGCAATGTGGACTGCGGTCGTAAATGTTAAATCTGAAACAAATCCCCAGTTAACTCAACAGCTCGTCTTAATTTACAACCCAATTTCAATCTAATCTGAAATTGCGTTGTCCAACCGCTGTAAACGACGTTTTCGAGTTAAAGCACTTAACTTAGGACGGTTCCGTCTGGAAAAGAGCTTTAAGTTTCGTACATAGTTGCCATTGCCCTTGAGGTGATATCTCTGTCACGAAAACGGCGCTATATAAATCAGCCAATTATTATTAATTATTATTATTATTGTCAAGGGAGAATAAAAGTTCTACACAAACCTACACACCTATTTCATAGTTTTTTGGTAGGTGCCTATATGTTGATTTTATAATCAAAAGACAATCATTATCATGATTTTATACACAAATACGTTGGCGAAAGTTTAATTATTTGTTCACAGAAAGAAATTGCTTTGTGGTTTGACATATTTAATTAAAATGAAAAAATACTTTGTATACGTTTTGCCTCTTTCAATTCTTATTATCTGTCTCTTTCTCTCTGTTCCTTGGTTATAATTTAAATGCTATTCTTTTGTTTTCTAATTGTTTTCTTATTTTATGTTATATTGTGTTCTTTCTTTATATGTATATAAAACCGCACACTATGTATTTTGTGTTCAATTTAATTTTGTACCCTGATGCATAAAAAATAATATAAATTCTCTGGTCTTATACATAGTTATTTTTTCATTTCGTAAAATTATTTCCTTTCTTTTTCTTCTTCTATTTCTTTCTTTTCTCATTTTTTTGTTAATTTTTGCCGTTACCAAACTATTTTAACTATTTTAGAAATAAAGTCTTTGAACTTTCTGTAAAATACAAATTATTTAACTGACACAACCACCCAATCACGTATTTTTTCGATAGTCATACAACTAATGTATATTTCATCTTCGAAAAACCTTTGCAAAGGACTTTAATCCTGGCATCTAAATATATATTATTTCTTGTATTATCGAAGAAAGCAATCACTTTGTGGTTTGACATATTTAATGAAATAACAAATTTGTAAAAGATTTTATTTTTATGACCGACCGGTTTCGCTTAGCCTAAGCATCATCAGGATACAACATTAAACTAAACAAAACATACAACGTGTGCGGTTATTTATACATACAGAGGGAGAACACAATATAAAATAAAATAAGAGAACGGTGAGAAAATAATACAACAATTTTTAAATCAAAATAATGGAACAGAGAGTAAAGAGACAGATAATATGAAAAAAAAGAGGCAAAACGTCAACTGAAAAGGTGATAAAAGAATAATGAGATTTTTTTTGTTTTTGTCTTATACAAAGTTATTATTTCATGTTCTTGGATAAAACTTCTTTTTAACTATAGGGATATTACGCAGTTGAAACTTGACAATAAAAATCTATTTTTTTTATTTGGCTTTTTTACATCGTAGAAAATACCTCCCATGTGCCGAAAATGTAATTGTTCAGGAGGAAATTAAAAACTGATTTTTGGGAGTTACAGATTGTTTTTTGAGACATCAAAACTACGCTTTGTAATTTTAGATACAATCACGTGTTTTCACCTGTAAAAACATTGAAACTTGAAGTACAAATTGAAACTCTACGCAATGTCATATTTAACTCATTTTCTAAAGTTCACTACATAAGAGGTATTTTCCCATTGACAACGATTTAATGTATGTACGGGTTGCATTAATGTTTATAACGTAAAGGGGTGTTTCATGAACCTACCTCATTTGCTCCAACTCTTGGTTGATTGGGTTCAAGCTGATGACAGGAGCAATATGAGTTTGATGCCAGCCCTCCTCCAGGTACTCCGCTGGCTGCAGAACTGTCGTCAGGGTCTTGAAAGTGGCGGGGTCCGTCCTTCTCAGTTCGTCGGCCACGTGGAATCCATCCACAAAGAGATTCTCTCCTCCGGTACCGTCGTGCTCCATACAGTGAAGAATCTGTAAACTGAAACATGAGATTCATACGTGGTTAATCAGATAAAATAAAATTTGAGTAAGTCCTCCTAATGTATTATATGAAATGTGGAATGCATTTCGGTAATACTGTAAGAAAACTTATCCTTTTGGAAAAACTTAATTAAAGTTATAATAATCGTAATAAATATTTTAAAAATCTGTGTTTAACAGATTTTCCAAATTATAAGAAATTTTGGTTATTCTATGAGAATCGGGCTTTGAACCATCGCTATTTTCAATTAGTTAGGGTCAGCACCCAAGAATGACGCTTAACGTAACTTTCTAGCATTATAATACAAGCAATACTATAAATGATTTATCTGTTAATTTTCTATGGATGGTTAGAAAAATGTCTGAGGTTTCCAGTAAATACAATTTTTTTAAATAGAGCCCTTTAAATTCTATGAAAAACACACAAAATATGGTTTTGAAAACAAGCAAAGGCATTTTTGAACGTTTTACCTAATATTCTAGTATGGATTACATACAGAATTTAAAAGATTACTGTTTAAGATTTATATTCACTGGAAACCTTAGATGTTTTACTACACATATAGAATTGATAAATAAATCATTTGTAGTATTGCTTGTAATAGAAAGCCAAAAAGTGTCTATTTCTGGGTGCTAACCTTGGAGTATTTCAATAGAGTGTGTGAATAGAGTGGTATCAATCCAAGGCAGTGTAGTCAGTTTTTGATGATTTTTACCTGACTCGGCGGACCTGGGCGTGGCTAAGACTAAGCTAGGGTATTTGTACATCCATTCATATCACATATCGACACAATGTTTTTGTTTATTCGTATAACCACTTTTTCAAAGTATTGATTTCAACAAAAATATAGCATCTAACCTAAAAAACCGTTTAGTTGTGTCAAGTTTAGTGGCAGAGTAAAAAATGTGGGCGGAGCCCCGCGGTGACCCAGGACCCAAGATCATTGTGACAGTAGATAGAAGCGGAGTATTATATTTGTTTTCTCTTTCTCTCTCATGGTGTACGACGTAAAAACCTGGAGTAAATGATTTTTGCAAGTTTGTATCGGTTGGGTAAAAATAAATAACTCTCTCTCCATACATTGATTCTCCAAGGTGCTAACCTTAAAATTAAGTTGTCAACAATCTTCTCTCCAATACAGTGCACTAGATTAAAAGCTTTGTTGCAAGAATATAGAGAGGTTTTAGTTTAGAGTTATTCTAGCACATGGCAGGAAACACTGTAAAATAATAAAGTTGAGATGGAAATTTATTCAATTCCGATTTCAATTTTACCGATATAAAAAGGTAGAAAACATTCCCCTAGAACATTTGCATCTGGTATTGAGGGTACTTTATAATCAGATATGAAATGAAAATATTATTTCTCTTGCAATAAATAATTTTCCTCTCATAGGATCGTTGAAACGAGTGGCTCTCACTGCTCTCGAATACAAAATAATATTCCCATGGAGAGAAGTTCAACATTGGAGCTTGCGCAATGAGCTTTTGAGATTATTTCGCTGGTTCTGGAATAAATTTTATGTATAGAGTTGCAAACATCATATTATATAAGTGCGAAATTCCCTTTTGTTTCGCGCAAATACGGCGAACAGGTATGCATACAAAACAGTGTTGAAACAGAATTACCGAACACTAGTTACTATCCGACTACGCCAGAAATTATAATTTTAACACAAACTTGAAAGCTTTTTTCTTATTGAACTTTGAAAATTATAGATTAAGCAATAATCAAAATCGTGTGGACTCTTTGGTGTTAATTATCATACATTTTAAAGTTTCAGAGCTCAAAACGGAAACGATCTTTGCCCTCCATGGTCGAGTGGTAAGACGGTCAACTACGAATCCAAAGGTAGCGGGTTCAAATCCGGCGTGCGCCAATACTTTTCATTTAAATAACATCTCTCAAAACACATTTAATTCATATTTAATGAAATAAAGTATATTTGCGACAAGTTCCAGAGTGGTAGATACTCTAAGTAGCGCCCTGGTGAAAGACCAACATCCAGAATAGAAACGTTGCTTGAAACGGCTTTTAGCCGTGTTTGGTGACCAGATATGAATAGCCAGGTACTTGCAACCTTCATCTTGCCCATCTCCTTCCTTTTACACAACTTCCAGCCTCACAACATACCCTAATTGGGGATGCCATAGTCTCACTGGCTCTAGACGGTTGGGAGCAGTTGGGACTTTTGTGCGGTATTCACTATAAAATTTTAAATCCGAAAATAGTTACTCTGCCCTAGCATACAAACAGGAAGATCTAGGCAAATTATTTTATGTCTGAGCTTTATAAAAGAGTTTGATGCTTTACAGTTAACATTTGAAACAAACGTATTTTAAAAGCTTGCATCATTAAGTTTAGATGATTTATTATTTAATTTTCCCACTGTCCTGATACAGGCAAGGTTGTGCACGAAACTATTTGTTGTATTAACTGAAAAGTGTTGTTCATGTAGTGAAATGATGTTAAGTTTAATAAAATAGCGGTAGATACTCGCAACATCCTTCTGGTAAAGACCACCAATCAAATTATAAGCATTGCTGCGTGTTAAGTGACCAAATCTGAACAGTCAAGTACTACCAAACCATCTTTATTCTCATGCGTTTCCCTTCCTCACTTCCTTAAGCTAGGGATGTCATAGTTCTACTGGCTCCGGATAGTTGGGACTCTTGTGTGAAATCACTTACCCAGTAGCCTCCGTCAAGTAGGTGCTGTCGTTGTGCGCCGCTAGAGGGATGGTGGTGTAAGCGGTGTCCGCTCTGTTGTTGTCCGAAGTAAAGGTCCACATGTCTCCAAAGAGTGTCCGCTGAACAGGTGCCACCCTCTTGATCACCAGCTCCGTGTCTTCTAATGTGGGTGCCACCTTAAACAAAAACAAGTCTCAGGTACAAATGGAAAAAAAAAATTCAAATTTACTCATTTAACAAGATTTCATAAAAACAGTTGTTCACCAAATACATTAAGAGATGAATGATATAAAAATATTGTAGATACGTGCATAGTGTTAAAGAAGAAATTAAACATTTATGTACATCTCACATATAGACAAGGTATTATATATCCAAAGGAGTTATATAAGTAAAACATGAAGTAGTGTGACGCACAATATATGATAGAATAACGCAAAAAAGGTTAGCAAAACAAAAGAGATAAGATATAAGAGAGGTTCATTCTGATATACAGCTTATAAAATAATCGTTGAATTGGCAAGTGTAAAAAGGTGTGTATAAAAATATATATTTTTTATTTAAGATTATGTAGATCGTTATGTACCTAACGGTCACTCTTGTACGTATATCGAGAGATAATGACAGAACTCTATATGTATCTACTCTATTTGTATCACTATTCGTCATATCTCATAACGGCAAATCGGCAGTAGTAAAGAGGTTTCTTAAAAGCGATCAAGACCTTCAAGGGTTATAGCGCTTATGGTGACGATGATTCGTAATAAGTTTTTATTGTCAGCGGGGATTCGTTCGCGTCTTGGGGAATGTGACCACAACCTAACTATGCTAACAATTGATTCCAAGTTGTCGTTTTAGATTAATTTGTTGACGGACGTCTCACACTTATAGATGTTAATTATATTATTAATTATAGGTATTAATTCATGTTTTTTTCATTTATTTGCAAATATATACAATGAACTTATTTTATTCTGTTAAAGCATTATTTAAAAAAATATATTTATTAAATGAATAAACATGTTTACTTAAATAAAAGCATAACTTAAACCCTATATAGTAAATAAATTTCATTCCACCGGTAAAGAAGCGCAAGGTACTTTTAAAGCCATAAAATCCATATAGTTATACTGAGATTCCAACCACTTCGGAATATGGGAAATAACAATGTACATAAATGGTGTAGATACTTGGAAAGGATTATAGAAAAATGTTTTATTCAGAGTTATCTTTAATCAGAAATATCAAATCAGAATAATATAAATTTAAATAGGTGATTATAATGTCATCTGTTATCCCCATATCATTATAAAATTCACAAGATTAATCCATCATACAACACATTCATCTTCACATATAAACGAATCGTTTGACGTCGACCGCTTTTAAGGTTTCAGATCTTGTATTAGAATAATACCAACATACAAGAGATCCTCCATCAGTACTCAAAAAAGGATTTCTTCGAAAGATTATATTAAATTTCTTGGCCACTTTATACTAGACCGTAACCTTTTATTGAAATTCTCCACACTTGATGTTTTAAAAAATGTATTCAATCACAAAGGAATTGTCTTCCAGCTACTCAATAGCCCTCGCAGCAAACTTGTTCTCGTTACAATTCAAAGACTGGCGCTTTTTTTCTTTCGATGTCCTTTGATCTCATTTAACATCGGCGGAATATTTCTGAATTCCTTTGAGAGCGAATTCACGTTTTCCATTGTATTAAGTAGTCAAGTCTTGCAAACCTTTAGGTTATTTACCGAAATTTCTGGATAAGTTGGGTTCCCCCCTTCTCCCCACTTCTCTGCCCCTTTTGTGTGGGTAGAGTCCCTCCTGACTCCAACTTGGTTTATGGTTTGTTAACACAAAATTATACCCCGAAACATGTGTTATATCAGAAGTTTGATGGCTTAACTTATAATTTCTTTGGCTCACAGAGACAGGGCGGAAGCATTACTGATGGAATTAGGTCGATAATTAAAATTATTTACTTTGTAAGCACTGTCTATTATTAAGTTTTCAACATCTTGATAAAATGTACAGCCTGAAAAATAGTAGTGAAAAGGGTGGATAACTCTGCAACCGTTTGTTTTATTGCGTTACCTCTTCTTTAGTACTTCCTTTTAAAATTTGCATGTCTTTGTAAAAATATTATTCCTTTTTATCATATTTTTTTTATTCCCGGAAAGAGCTTTAATGTTAGGTAAAAATACTTTTTTGTTCTATTACACACTATCATTTTAATGTCTATGCATATTAACATCCTTGAAATGTGAAAGCCAGAAACTTTGAAAAAAAAAATCATTTTTTAATGTAAATTTATAAAATAATGATGTAATGGAAATAAAAATAATGTGGAATTATGAAACAATAATTTGAATGAAAAAAAGAAAAAGTTTTTTAAAAGGATATTTGGAGTGGGAGGAAATTGCCAGTATCACGATATTAATTGTATATTTCTTTTGTGTGTCTTATGGATTCCACCGAACGGAATAATACAAACTTTACACGCCGCCAGCTGTCGGATCGACTGATTAATGGAGTTTAACGCAGAGCCAATTATAGGACTGAAAGGAGCGGAGGAAATTGAACGTGTGTCCCTTTAGGTACATATATTATTATGGAAACACTGAAGAGAAACACAGATAGAAGTGTGTTGTTGGCGTGTCTGTGTGCTCGAAGCGAGGTTAGTTTTCCCGGATGAAATTGATAAAACGTTTTTAAAAAATCATGTTGTTCTTTTCTTAATTATATGATCCCTTTCATTGGCCAAGTAAATTAGCGACATCACTATCCTTTTCAAGTTGTTATACATCACATTTCTAAGGACTTTCTGTTCAGTGTAACGGCACGTCTCTCTGTACAACGAATATCGAAATTTTATACCAGGTCGCGAGGTCACAGCTTGAAACCAGACATATTCAAAAGTACAAAAAAATACAATCAAGTACCTATTCACGTGTTGTATTTTTCTCAATATTCATAGAAATTACAGGAGTCCGCTAATAAGTTTAAAAATTCGCAATGGAATATCAAATTCAGAAAACGAAAAACGTTCTGTTAATAAAACCGAAAAACAACTTTTGATAAGTTAGTTCAAAGATCAACACCATTAATTTTAGCTCTTTACATATTTAACAACTTATAAAACGTCCTTTAGATTACTTGAGAAAAAATAATGAAATAATATACTCTTATAATTTAATTATTTTGTACCAAGAATGAAAAAAAAAACGTGCCAAGGAATTTTCCTTATTCATTAATTCAGAGAGTTATAAGAGTTTCTAATAAAAAAATTGAAGACTAAAAAAATAGTAACTCTAATTCAATTTTCAAAATGTTAATTAGTAACTAACTTAGTTCTTATATTGGATAACCGTTTATGAATCATAATACAGAAAATGATTGGAGTAGAAACTCCAATTTAATTAAACAAAGACCGAACTACCAACAAAGAAGCTAGTACAAAAACTTAAAAGAAAACTTCTTTTCACATCCCGTTTTCAGCGAAGTTTTAATCCAAAACATTACATTGATTCTGTTCTAAGATAAAGCGAAGAAAATTTAGTGTAATTATTTTGCCAAAAAAACAAATGTTTTAAAATTTTATCAATAGATGTCAGACAAGCACACAAAGTAAAGTTAAACTAAAACAATAAATATAATATTTTCATGGAAAGCAATCACTTTGTGGTTTGACATATGTGAAAATTAAATAATAACTTTGTAAAAGACCACAGATTTAATTTTAATTTTTATGACTGACTGGTTTCGCTTAGTTTAAGCATAATCAGGGTACAAAATTAAACTAAACAAAAAATACCTGGTGTGTGGCTATATATATTCGATCATTCAGAGGGAAAACATAATATAATAAGAGAACGGTGAGAAAACAAAATAATAACATTTAAATTGTAACAAAGGAACAGAGAGAAAGTGACAGATAATACGAAATGAAAGAGACAAAACGTCAACTGAAAAGATGACAAAACAATAATGAAAAATTGTACGAGTTTATGGGAACTTAATGTTTAGTTTAATTTTTTTATCCTGATGATGCTTAGGCTAAGTGAAACTGGTCGGTCATGATGAATAAAATATGTTTTTGTCATATAAATAGTGCTACTCACATTATCAACGAAAAGCGCACCCATATTCTAGGAGCGACTTCAGGAAAATTTTCAGAGTTTCAGTAGATTTCAGGAAATCGTCTCTGTTGACGTACGCCACTTTACTGGCTACTGCATTACCCATCCACAGCTTCCTCTGGATAACGCTCTTCCTCTTCCAATTCTCAGGCCAATATTCCCACAGAAACTTGGCTGAATATTCCGAAATGTGCTGGTCATCCCCTGAAATTAAATAATTTATTAAGGTTAGATGGAGTTGAGAATTTGGGAAATGTGAAAACCAGTCACCATATTTTTTGCAATTAGTGCCCCAGGAATCAAGATAGATAACAAAACAGTTGTTCAATCTATTTTCTTTATTTCGGCATAAATTTAAATTTTTAATCTGCAAGAGAGTATGACGTGTTGTTTATAAAATATGTGTATTAATTGATCATTTCTGTATTTTTTATTTGCTCTAAGATCTTACAAAAGTTATGAAACTAATTAACAACAGAAAAAAAAGAAGAAAATAAAAGTGAATCTCTTAAATTATTATTATCAATATATGCAAGTCCTGTTCTGTTTAAAATGATTTATTTTTAGGAAAAAAATACAGTGAGCATGATTAAAGGTACTCTATTTCTTTTGTTCTCATAATAGAATCAATTTTAATTACTAATATTGTTTCCCAAAAGTCTTCTCGTACAAATATACGTTTTTTAATATTTATTTTTGAATGTCGAAAAAGTGTATTTATTTTTATTTTTTATTTTTAGTGTTGGCAATAACTTCGAATTGTAGACAGTCGAAAGTCTAACACATTGCATATGCTATGATACTTCTCAATAATAAGTTGAAAAAGGAAGGAATGTTAAAGCTTACATTTGATTGTTAATACATCCCTTACTGTAGTTATCTCCACAGGAAAAGCATCTTCCGGAATATCTAGAATGTGTTTATTTCTCTGAAAAGTTGCATAATTATAGCAATCTTTGCATCTGGAAAAAAAGAATGCAAAAAAAAATTAACAAAATTTATAAATCATAATAGTTTTACTGTCGAAGAATAACAGATAAAAAAATATATTTATGACTAGTAATTACTAATCGGCTACGCCTGAGTTGCAAAACTATTTTTTTATATTTTGCTGATGAGGTGTCAATCTAAAAAGATTATTGTAATAATATGTATTTAAAAAAGAGTCGACACCTCGTGCGGAAAACTTTACTTAATATTTTTATTTCTACCGAAGAATTTGGGTTGGTTGGAAAATTTTAAAGAACCTTACGTCTTTATAATAAAATAATTTTAAAAAAAATACTATGCTGTTGTTGACATTATTTGACGTTCTGATATTTTTTATTA
The DNA here is from genome assembly GCA_022651775.1 of Drusus annulatus. Classification (NCBI taxonomy): domain Eukaryota; kingdom Metazoa; phylum Arthropoda; class Insecta; order Trichoptera; family Limnephilidae; genus Drusus; species Drusus annulatus. The sequence continues at coordinate 153,513 of JAGWCC010000184.1, forward strand.
TTATAATATACGGATAAAGACGAGTTTGCCGGGAAACAGGTTGGCGTGTTAATCAAAAACATGGTTTGCATATTGGAAATATTTATATATTATTGTTAAAGATATCAAAGTGTTATCAAAGGCTTAGTGCAATTTGAATATGACATGATTTATAAATGTGTATGTAAACAATACTATTGGATAACAAACACCTTGTTGTGAAAGCAATCAAAAGATAAGTATTTCTCGACCTTATTTGCAACAGAGAAACTATAACATTATTTAACGAAATAACATAATTTTGTGGAACAAGATAACAAATATGATATACAAATTTAAAAAAAATAATGCGAGAAAAAAAATGCGGCAGTCCATGATGATATATAAATATTGAAAGAATATTTGAATCAAAATCATTTTTTTTTTAAAGAAAAATACTATAAAAAGAGTGCGCTACCGAGATTTGAACTCGGGAACTTCCGCTATGAATATTAATATTATTTCCATTGTTTAATATAAAATAATAACATTTAAGGGTTCTGAAGAAGCTTTATAATATTTGATGAAAAAATATACAAGGAAAAATAAAGCAGTAAAAGGTTGATTTACTAAAATCAAAACCGAGTTTTTCTTTACTGACCTGCAATTATCTCGAAGCCATGCAAAACTGTATTTAATCGGTTCATTTCCACTTAATTTTATATTTACAGATTTCCCTTGTACTTCTGCGGTCTCGACAGACTCTGAAAAATAAACGTAAAACATTGGTGAAAGATCGGTTAGTGGTTAATGACCCTCCTTACTAGCGAACAAATTCTTTTACAAGTATTTAGCCATCCGAGATTCAATCGTAGACCTAAGCATAATTTGCAAAAAAATAAAATAGTATAAAACCTTGCTACCCAAACATAAATACATTTATTATTCGATTTCCATATTTTAATTTATAATTCACATTCGCTTGACACTCTACATTGTAATACTTTTACGAGAATTTGTTCGCTAGTAAAGAGGCTGATGTAGATAACTGTTTTAAGGTAATAAATATAGCACAGGGGAATGAACTTAAAAATGAAATCTGATTAAAATTGTGTTAAATTTTGAGATGAAGCACTCACTTTGTGGTAAGACATAATTAAATTTGAAATAAAAGTAACTTTGTTTTAACACCACTTTATTGGATACATACATCAACCGATTTATTTCCGTACCCTAAAAGAAGGTTGAATACCACCTACCACCCCTCCCGTACTCAATCCCCACCTAAGTTAATGTGCTAATTTTATGTTTTCCCAACGCCTTGTATCTTATATATAATATAATTTTTTAATAATATATTTCTGTTTTAATTTAATACATATTTACTCAACCTCGAAGAAGGTTCAGGTAGAGCCGAAACCGGTTGGTCTATGTTTCCAATAAAGTGGTGATAAAAGAAAGTTACTCTTATTTCAAATTTAAAATTGTATTACGAAAATTGCTGTACTTATCGACTGGATTTCGTATGAGCATTGTAAATGTCACAAAAATGTGAGTACAAATATTTCACTTTTCGCAAATCGATACAGTATATTTTGGTTGAAATTGTTGAAAGCTTGTCGTTTGTTATATATTTGTATTTACATATATATATATATATTGAGTTTTAACATATGTTCTCACTTACATGAGAACAAACCAGTTTAAAAAATCAGTAAGTGCACAATTTTAAAAAAAATACAAAGGGAAAAAAATCTTACTTTCTGGTGTAGTTAAAATTAATTTAAAAACAAAAATTATTATTATTTTAAGCGTTGCAGCTATTTCACATATTAAAGTTGAAAATTTTTTTTGTTTTTTATTGAATTAAAATTGCAGTAAAAAAACTATTGATAAATTTTAACTGGAATTCATTAGTATCAACGTAAAAACAATATACCACACTTATTATTAAAAGTGTTGATATAGAATTGTAATTTAATATAAACAACGGTAACATATGCCACTAAGAATATTTAAAAAATAAGTCACGCTATGACGACGACTTGATTTCACATTTGCATATTTACAAAATGTTTAATTCAAATTAGTATTAATCTTCAGACGAAACGAACACACTTCTTCAAATCCAAAGATTCACAATTCCCTGCCACATAATAACATAGTAATGAATAAAAAATATTCGCATTCTGAATAATTACTTACGGAATCCATTTTCGTATTCCATGACGGAACAACAAATTGGCACTAGCTGGGTTCTAATAAGATGCTGAACAGATCATCATCTTAATTTATACAACGCGACGCCGACGGTTGTGTCTTATCACTTATCAAAAAGTTATCCGAACGCGTTTGCCGCTGCGAATGATTCACGCTAAACTTAGCCTAGTGAATAGAAATTTTGCTTTTTGTAAGTTCAAAGTACATTTGCGTAGGAACCGAAGAGAATAATTGCACGGAATTAAGTGCCAAGTCTGGCAAAACAAGTTTCAGGAATTTTAATACTTTTTTTCACCTCTAAATGACAATACTTTTAGCATGTCGACTGTGTTCGGGTCAAAGGCGTTATTCCACATTTTTTGCAAGGAAATGTAGGCCTTAGTGATAACATGACGGTCATTCTGTTAAGCTTGACACCAATCAATCGCTGAAACGGGCTGAGAATCGGTGGTTAACGAAGGTGATTATTTAAAGTGGTTATAATAAAAAAAATCACAATAGCACTTATCATCGATTTACGACAATGTATGTGACAGTGGTTAACCGCTAGGCCTAGTTTTGCATGGCAAAAATGTAGAATAACTCTTTTGACCTAAACATAGTCTATACTATTATTATTGAATAAGCTATTAAAGAGTAATCTACAATAACGCCTATCGCCAACTATTCCGCCTACCGAGATACTGCAGCGCTACGAAATTGTTCTGGAGGGACGAGTGTACTCTTCCAGAGTACTTCCTAACCAACGCATGGGAAGCTTATGGCGCAGACTACGCAAATCCAAGAGCACCATTATTACTGCTATGGCTGCCTGGACATAGGAGACCGTTAAATATCCTCCATCAACGTTTTTTTTCAAATTTATTTATATTTATTTTAATATAGTGCAGTACCCTTGCATAGGTACCTTTTGGAATTTTTTTTAATTAATTGTCAATTGATTATTCTACCAGCAAGTACGAAGGAATATTATATGATCTCGAAAAAACTTTAACTACAAATAATTATCTTAGTTAGTACGTACGATAGTACGAGTGTGAACTTTTCAAATTTGAAACTGATAATGATCAAATTTTAAAGAAAATATTTTAAAATCCCTACCTATCCAGTAAGTACGTACCTATAATGTATTTTAGCAGACATTATTGAAAATTTTAAATGGGTGGATTAAAGCAACTAATATTTCATCTTGAAAAGTCAAGCTACATTCAGCGATTATATTCAGAAACTCCAAATATTTCAACTTCGATTTTACTAGAATAGATGATACGGTCTAATTAATTTTAAAATTATAGGTTAGAAATAAAGACATTAATCTGTTATGAACTAATACACACTGAACAGTCCTTAACTTTAATTGTAATATCTTTCCCTTAATACCCGACAGTATATTATTGTTTTTTTTATTTTGTTTTTATTATAATTTTTTTTAAATAAATTACGTTTTTTTTCTAAAGCAAGACAAACATTTCCGGGTAACGAATAACCTCACAATATTTGTAAAAAAAGACATTGCTTGTGCAATGATGGAGGACTTAGCTAGCAGAGGAATGGAACCCACGACGCCCGGGTGGAAATCCGACGCGTTAATTCACTCAGCTACACTTTTAATTACGATGTTTACGTGCATCTGTTTATGTGTTATATTTTTAGACTCTATATCTTCAAATTTGTCATTTACTTATATTATTTTTATTTTTATGATGTATGTACTATATTTTCGATATTAACATGTTACTATGTATCTAAAAAAACACTTTTGCAAATTTCCATCCCAACACAGGCTTGTGCCTAGTGGGATGGGCAATTTACCAATCAATACAAAATGTATAAAAGTAATAAAAATAAATTAAAAATAAATTTAAGCAAAATCTAACCCAACTCTTACATTTATGTTGCGTGATTGAACTCGTATTAATATTTATGCTGCATGAATATTTTATCATCTATGTAAGGAGCATTTTTACTAAGGGAGTATTTTAAGAACATGCCCCCTACATGGGGTCACAATTTTTAAAATTTTAAGTTCATCTGAATAGAACGCACTTGAGGGGAAATTTCACAAAACTGCGCTATATTAATGCAATTTTATTATTATTATGCCTTTCATTGCCAATTCTCGTTACATCCAGTGATTTTTCACGGTTAACAACTGGATTGATATAATTTTAAAATTTCTCTCGAATTCGTCCGATGCAAAATGAGCATTGGTTTAATCGACTCCAAGGTCAAGCAACCGGATTGCGAGTGAAACATACGATGGCTATTTAAACGATTTTTTCAGAATACATTGAGATAACGGGACGCCTGTGGCGTGACTAGGTACCTAGCTATTGCGAACTGATAATGATTTATTGTTATTGTGACTTACCAAATATCGGACCATTGTTTTTTTAAATTTAGAAGTGATATAAAATCAGGGGCGTAACGACGAAATCTCAACTCCTAGGCAAGGTTGAAATCAGTCCCCCTTAAACGGCGAGCAATATGATGAGATGATAAACATTTTTTTTATATGTCACTTTATTGATGTCTTGAAGGTTTTTTTTTCAAAGATAAAATGGAGACATGATTATAGTTTGTAATGCTTTTTTATTAACAAATATAACGGGAATGAATCAATAAGTCGAGCCCTTGGAATAACAAGGTTCCATCTGATGCGGCAATGTCATGCAAACACGGGCTCTATAGAAAGCTGCTTAAGAGTTTACTATCGCATAGCAGTGCGATGTCATATGGAATCTTGTTATTCCAAGGTGTCGAAGTATCACAAAATTATTTTTGGAAAGGGCTCATATTTCAAAAAATAAATAATAAGGTTTTTTTGTGCAACATATTTATAGGTTAACTCAATAGCAAAATGATTATATAGCAGAATGGAAGAAACCCTTTTTATTGCCCTGGTAAAAGACCACCATTCAAAATCCAAAAGTTCCAACGTTTAAAGCCATTTCAAACAACGCGTTGCTTGAAATGGCTTTAAGCGTGTTTGGTGACCAGTTCTGAATAGCCAGGTACTCGACCTTCCTCTTCCACATCTTTATCCCCTCCATATTACCTTCAGCTTCACTATATACCCTGATTGGGGATGTCATAGTCCTACTGATTCTAGGCAGAGTATTTTTCTTGCACCTCTTAATATCCATCATGATTTGATAACAATAAGTACCGGTCGAACTTTTATCACATTTTAAGTAGGTACCTGTGCGTTAATGCCGACAGCGTTGACACCCAATCAATGACATAACAGATTACAGTCGTTATCAGTATTTATAAAAATCTGCCTTATTGGTTAATGATTATTACGGTAATAATTATTAGATAAATATAATCAAGTTTCATTACGAATTTTTTCACTGATTATTAAGAAAATCTATTCCTTTGGCGGAAAGTTAATTTTTGCAATGCTTATAAATAAAATCATTTTACCTGTAAACATTATGCGTAGTTTTCAAATTGTTTTTGTGTTATGCATATTTATTTCGGTTTTCATTTTTAGTGAATCAAAAATTTTAAAACAGTCTCGACTGAATAACGAAATTAATAATGTGGAATGCTATTTGCCTCAGAGTGTGATAGATGATATATCAGATTATCAGGAAATTGTAGAGGAAATAATAGAATACATCACGAAGGGGCCTTATAAAGGAAAAATATGGAAAAGGTTAGTTAATGATGTTAGTGATTTTGGTATAATTATTTCAGTTTAAAATGTCGTATCGTTTCTCTTTCCGTTATCTATGAAATGTGACCAAAACTGACTTAAATAGAATTTACTGATATATTTTATTATAAAACTAACCGTTTGGTTGAATTTTGATAAGTATTAATCTTCATTCCATTAAAAAAAAACCCGCAATATAGTAATATTATGATTTATTTTGTTGCATATGCATCTGATGCAAAATTAGTCCAATGAATATTGATCGAGTATTGAGTAACATTAATAAAAAAGTAGTTAATAAATTGAATGCCGTTTCGAATTCTCAAATATTGTGTGTATTTGTATTATTAGAATTTAAAAAAAAAACACGGTTTTTGCGAAATATCACTTTGGTGGCGCTTATTTTAAATTTGAGTGTCTACGATTTTTCGATCTGTAAATGTTTAATTCATTATATTTCAGTTTGGCTGAGTTTGTTGATAAATTCGGCTCACGCTACTGTGGGACTCCCGAGTTGGAAAACGCGATAGACTACCTAATCGATGTCTTCAAACAGAACGACTTGGAAGATGTTACCACCGAAGACGTTGAGGTACGATGTTCTTCCCATTGGTAATAAAATCTCTCAATATAACAATAATCAAGGATTTATGAATTCATTTCAGATACCATTCTGGCAAAGAGGACTCGAGAGTGCAGTTTTACTAAAACCTAGAAAGAAATCCCTGACAATGCTTGGTCTTGGACTGAGCATTCCAACTCCTCCTCAAGGAATAACAGCTGAAGCAATCGTCGTCCGAAATTTTGAGGAACTCAACGCTTTATCTATCGAAGAAGTTACTGGAAAAATTGTTGTCTACAACCAACCATTTTTAAGTTACTGGGAATCTGGGCAGTACCGAATGCTGGGACCATCCGAAGCCGCTAAGAAGGGAGCAGTGGCATCGCTAGTGAGATCAGTAACTCCGTTTTCATTAGCAACCGTTCACGCAGGTATTTTGATGTATGAAGCCAATGTGACTCGAATACCAGCAGCCTCTATCACGTTGGAAGATGCGGAACAACTCTGGAGAATACAAGAAAGAGGGGATGAACTGGTTATAACGCTGACAATGCCTGCAAAACTGGAAAAGAAAATTTCCAGAAATATATATGCAGATTTAAAAGGGTCGTCCCTCGAAAAAAAGGTTGTACTCGTAGCAGGTCACGTTGATACTTGGGATGTCGGGGAAGGTGCTATGGACAACGGAGGAGGCTCTTTCATAGCTTGGCTAGCTCCAGTTGTATTGAAGGAAATGCATCTTCGCCCCAGAAGAACTCTCAGAACAATTATGTGGACTGGAGAAGAAATGGGAATAAATGGCTATGAAAACTACATAACCGAACACGAAAATAATGGAGAACTTTTTAAATTTTGCCATGGATTCTGATTTGGGCACATTTGCTCCTCGAGGCTTGATCTATGAAGGCGGCAAAACAGGAGAATGCATGATGAGAGAGATACTGAAATTATTTAAATCGATCAACGCTACAGAAATAAGTGTACAATCCGCTGGGGACAATGGAACCATCGTCGAAGAAAGGTTTCCGATGGGAGGTCTTTTGAATGATAATCAAAAATATTTCTGGTACCACCACACAGCAGCTGACTCTATGAGCATTCTAGAACCAGATATTCTTGACTTGTGCGCTGCTTTTTGGGCAGCATTTTCATATGTCGTTGCAGATATGACTCATGATATTCCAAGATTGTAATTTTTGTTATTAATATTCTTTTTACGTTTATGATTTGTCTCTATATCGCGAATTGCAAACAAACCAAAGAGCTGAATAATATTGCTATTAAACTTGACTGCATAGAAAAATGATTAAATATATTCCTAGCAAAACCAAGAAAACAATACATTTTCACTGTTGTGTTATAAAGAATTCTTGACAATATTTTCTTTTACAATAATATTCCTACACGCTTACATCGATTGCTACACATGCTTACAGCTTCCGATGTTGGTACATAACATAATTATTGATAATTAAAATAGTTGTTATTAAACGATGCAAATGCAGGTAAAACAGATTAGATAGGAACATGCTATTTTGATTCAGCAACTTAAGACGATAAATTATCACGATTCTAGACGAATCCACAATATTTTAAACAAAGTCATATAATTCTGTTAATACGGGGTGAAGAATACCATTGCACAACCACGAGCATCGTCACAAAGGTAATTATACCTACCTGTGGAAGTAAATTTATTAATAAAAAATGTATATAATTATAAAAATGTATATAATTGCAATATATTTAAAAAATAATTCATACCATATTCGCATATCTTTAAGGGTTTGATTCCTAATCCAAAAAAAAAGAAATCGCTTGTTTAAAAATTACTAATCTTTTCATCTTACAACATACTTACTTATTTTGCGACGATTTCACAATACTGAAGTAGATACGATATTTAATGTAATAAAATAATTTTATAGCGCCGTTGGTGTGAAAACATCAAAATAATTTTGGATAATGCATATAGCGCCGTTTTTGTGAAAAATCACCTCAAGGGCGATATTTGATGTAATAAAATAATTTACATGGTGATTGACATAAACATTCATAATACTGCAAATAAGATCTGTAATGGCAATTCAAATAATTAAGTAACTATCCGTAATCTTTTGATTTATAGAAATTAACAAAAGTTCGACTGCCACTGGTCATAAGTCAAATTATTTTTATTGAATTAATTTTATCACAAAAGATTTTGACAAAGTTAAGGCATGTTATTGGCCATCTATCGTTAACTCCCAAATTAAATTCACAATTCAATTTATCATGGCAGAAAGGCATTTTATTCTCTTTGCATTATTTGAGAACGTAGCGGTTGCGATATCCTTTGCAATATTCGTACCGCAACAAATAACCCTTTTTATTAATTGAAGCAGTTTTTCAAAAGAAGTCTTGATTAATAAATACATTTTACTTAGTCATATATTAAGAACAAATACATTTTACTTAGTCATATATTAAGAACAAATACATTTTAACGAAATTCTGTTTGATGTAGAAATTCTGTATGATGTATAATTAAAATACTGATTTTGTTGATAAAAACAAAAAAGTAAGAAATGTACTCGAGTTGAAAAAAACCTTGCTACGGGTATTGTTATAAATACTCACACAAATGCATTGCTGGCATACATCATGTTTCAAACTTGTTATTTGACTTCAAAAAGAAAAATTGAAAGTTGAATTTTGTGAATTTAGTTGCAAGAGAAATTTCAAAAAAAGGTTTTTGAGATCATAACTAACTAACTAACCACTACGCCGTTTCCGCCCAGGGTAGGCAGAGAGGACGGATCGCCAAATAACTCGGTCTTGGTATACACTCCTTGCTTTATTCACATTTATACATCGTCTCATACATACTCTTCTGTTAGTCTGACTCTTCACATGACCCGATTCAAGTATTTGATTCACTTGATCGTGCCATATCTTTCTAGGGCGTCCTCGACTTCTTCTTCCATTCATTTTCGCATCATATATTCTTTTCACACTCCTTTCTTCGTTCATTCGCTCTACGGGCCCAAACCATCTAAGCGTTCCTTTCTTGATTCTATTCATTACGCTCACATCACCCTTGCATTCTTTCCGGATATCCACATTTTTAATACGGCCATACATGGTTTTACCGCACATACGTCTCAGGGATCTGATTTTCACAGCATTCAGCCTACTTTTATCCTTCCTCTGCCAGTTTCCATGTCTCACTGCTATAAATCAGGGTTGGTTTAAGCACTCCATTGCGGAGTGCTAGCTTCGCTTCTTTGGACAATTTCTTATTTGCGCCAACAGCATTCAGTCCTCCATTAATGGAATTTCCTGTATTCACCCTTCTTTCAATATTCTTTCAACCTTTCCGTCTCTCGTAAACATACTTCCTAAATTCACAAACTTATCCTCAAACTCAGAGATCATCAAAAAAATAGACACACTGTAAAACTTTCCTAAAACCAAAAACTTTTCGAATATTCAAATTCGATGATTATACGAGTATACACTTGTTATACTTTTTTCGCTATAAAAAATAGACAGGCGTAAGCAAGACCACATTTTGTTTCACAGAGACGTTTGGCAGCTACATTACTGTCGGCGGTGAATACATTTGCACCAATACACACAGTCCTAAATTTGTGTTGTTTGAGTAAACTCTAATTACGCGACCTATAATTTGGTTTCGGGAATATTCTAAGGAAATGAGAAAAATGCAACGGGAAACAAGTTGCTACGTAATCAAATAAAGTAGATCCTTTGAAGTTTTCGTTGAAAACAACAGCTTTATATCTTAATTCACTTAATGGAAGACTTCAACAAGATTGCCACAAATTAAAAGAAAAATCGGCACAAAAATAAAGTAAAAAAATGCTTTTGAGGTAAATATTTAATATAGCCAATGAAATAAGTCAAAAGGGAGTTGTTCATTGTCACGTAAGTTGTTTCTCCCAAAGTTTAGTTTAATGGTTTTGACTTAATTAACAAAGCACCTAAACCACCTATATTTACTGAAAAATTAAATTACTGAAATAAAATATTGCATTTACCCAAGTGTCGAAGAAATAAATTACTCTTTTCCTTATCATTACGTCTTCAATGATTTATTTCTTTCACTATCTACAATCCAAAAAACTTACTCGCATACTAATAGTTATAACAAGAGAAATTTAGAAAATTGTCCAAAGAAGCGAAGCTGCAAGTCCATAATGGAGTGCTGATTCTAACCCTGATGTTTGGCAGTGAGGCATGGAACTAGCAGAGGAAAGATGTAAGTATACTGAATGCTGTAGAAATGTGATATATTAGGCATATTAGTGGTAAAACCATGAATGTCCGTGTTAAAAATGTGAATTTCAGAAAATAATGTAAGGCTAAGATGGTTAGATGGTTTCTCTCTCCATCTATTGTTACTCCAAGGTTCTACTATTGTAAAATGTATTAATTTTTTTCTTAGTAGATGTGTGAAAAAATAATTTGCACACATCTAAATAAAAATACAAAAACAAACAAACGAACAAACAAACACACATACGTAATAGGTAGGTATCAAAAAATAAACTAAATGTATCTGCATAATAATTTATAATAATAAAATGTTTAAATTTAATTAATTTAATCTGCTAGTGAAATACAATAGCTAATAAAGCGTGAGTGCTGTTGCACCATCTGCGATTCATTGTAATATTGATTATTATATAATTGCGATTCGGGCGCTGCTCCCAGTAATCTTTTTTATATTTTAATTTTTTTTTTCTATTTTCAAATTCTTAGAAAATTGTTAATTTTAATTTTAATTTTTTTAAATTAAGACAAATATTCCCGGGTTACGAATAACCTGAGAATAATTGAAAAACTCCTACTGCCATCATAAAAAGCGGAAGATGTTGCTTGTGCAATGATGGAGGACTTAGCCAGCAGAGGAATTGAACGCACGACGCCCGGGTGGGAATCCGACGCGTTCTCCACTCTAGCTACCGACCGGTCAAATAATAAAAATAATATTCTTTCAATAATCCAATTATTATTAGAAACGATATTATATTATATATATATTATATTTCTTGGTCTTCAAATTTTTTTCCGTCTAGGAATCGAACACCAGTTTTAGATTTGAGAGTCCACAATTTTTCTGTTATTGACATGACCTGAATCACGAATTTTATTTACTTGATCGTGCCATGTCTCCCTCGAGCGTCCTCGCCTTCCACTATTAACTCTTGTGTAATATATTCTCCTGGCACTCATTTCTCCAACCATCCGCACTGCGTGTTTAAACCATCCAAGCTACTTAGACTGGCTTGCAGACCGAATGTTTGCATCTGACCCACCCCCCATAATACGAAACAAGAAGTACAAGGATATGCAATACTGTTGGAGGTCAAATCTTAGCATGTTGGGGTTTCTTAATGCGGATATTTCATACAATATGTTCAAGTATTCTCCGTCTGGATGTATTAATCCGATCTAATTACTTGTTATCTTCTCTGTATTGAAATAAACCATAAATCAACTGATTAAGCCAATAACTGGCTTTTTCTCATTTGTTTTATAAATACCAGATAATTTATAAGTGTGTATTTAAGGGATTCTTCAAGTTCTATATTTTCACTTTTATTAGTTAAGATAAGAATATGTACAATGCGATTAGATATAAACAAATAAATATTGCGTTGAAAAGATTTTATTTATAACTATAGATATTAAACAATGTCTTCTTCCTCAGCCTTGTGGGTTTCTCTTTGCAGTTAGTCCTTCTACAGATGTCTCCATTTGTATCGTTTCTAGGTGGTTTTTATCCATCCAAAGTCGATGTTTTGGTTCAAGTTATCTGTAGGCGAACCCAGTTTCTCTTCCCCAGCCAAGGATGCCATCCGATGACGTTTGATGTTTTCTGTCAGCATTTTGGCACACAGGTCGTTACGAAATTATGCATCTAAAATAAAAGTTTTACTTGAGTGTGAATATCGGCTGCCCTTGTCTACTAATCAATTTATTTTGCGCTAAGAGAGGTTTAAAAAAGAGTTAAATAATACAAGTTTATAAGATATGCAAAAACACTTCTTAAACATTCTTTCCACTTTAGAACAACTCGCCTTGTGGGTTGTGACGGTATTGAATCCGTTAAATTAGTTGTATCTTAAAATATTTCAAAATAATGATGGGGAGATGTTCCATTGGCTGGCGGGCCCGTTTCCCTGCTTCTTTTTTACGCCCTCCAAGGGTTGGTCCATCTTATTTCATCCCTAACCTAACATAAAAGATTGCTATAAGCACACAAAACCCAGTCTACAAATTTTAATTTAAGTACTTGTTTATTAACATATACACAAAAAAACCTACAATAGCAAAAGGCAGCCCGCTCACCACTCACCGCTTACCACTCACCGCTCACCACTCACCGGGTAGAAAAGTTTATCTTTTCATTAATGCACCTCCAACGATAGTTGATTCAGCAAGAAAGTGAAATATTCCCTGGTACTGTCCAAAATGTCTTCAATACGATAAACAAAGGGTTGGTTGAAAATTCCGTTAAACGTGTGTTACTCTGATTTTATTCGAAATGCATTGAAATAAAAATTTAAAACATAGCGTATTCCCAAACGATCGAAAGCAGTGCTGTTATGGCAACTCAACATGCATGTTTTGAGGTGAAATAAGTGGGGTTGGGAGGAGAAAGTTGGGAAATAGGTGTATATTTTTAAGTTCTGGAACCAACTTGGTTGTAGCAGTATCAAGCAATAATTCGATTATGAACGGTCATTTCCCACCAATGGTCATAATGGGAGAAATTTTCTGATGATATTTTTGGTTTCTTTTCAGTCTTATCACCCTGTTTGCAAATTTAAAAATATTTCACTTTTAAAAAAGAAACAAACTATTAGTTTCTTCAGTTTTCTTTGAACTAACGAATGAAAATAATACTTTTTGAGCTAAAACTACACTTTCTAAGGTTATTAAAAAATTATCGAATATTAAAAATCGCTCTACGCATTCCCCTTTTCGCTAATAACAATGACTAGAGGTGTGCAAGACAAAAGGGTGTTTTTCTGAGATTTTTTCGTAACGACACCGCTGTCAAAAGTTATCGTATGCACAAATACACACAATCTTGAGTAGGTATGTGTTATTCGGATCAACTCTAATTATGCGAGAATATTAAGTATGGTTATTGGAACTTTTTTTGATATTTTGTATCCGTATTCATACTTACCTTAATTTTTATATGTAATCTGGTTCTCACAAGGGCTGAAAATCTGGGAACTCGCCCCTCTGGGAACATACCGGAAGCACTGCAGTGTTTAAATAATACTTAATACTTTGACTTTTTTTAAATGGTCACCTTGATATTATACAATAAAGTCAGAGCTCAATTGGTATCAAATACGGATTTACTTACGCTGATTACAAGTTTAAGTGAGTTAATCTGATCTTATTTTATTACCTTCTCTCTATTGAAATAAACTTTTAATCATTTGGTTAAAGTGATAACTATTTTTTTACAACCTATCAACAAAAGCCAGGTAAGTTGGTTTATTTATGGGATTCTTCGTGTTCCATATTACCTATCTACAGATAATGATGTAGAACGGGTAACTAGAAACTAACTAACCAACATGCCGAGGTGCGTAAAAATAATGGAGCGCCTCACGACTCTGCCTTGTTACACTCCTTGCTTCATTCACATTCATGCATCGTCTCATAAATATTCTTCTATTGTTTTGTGTTTCTTTTCTTGTTTCATATTTTTTTGAAAATAATTGATGTTGTTTAAATAGGTAATATCAAAATAGAACATAAAGCTTTTTTAAGAATGTCGTATCATATATTTTTATTTATATTCGGAAACTATGTATTTTGTTGTACTTTATTTGTAATTCCATCTATTTTATTTTCTTTGTAAGTTGAACGAAATTTTTCTTATGCAAACATCCTAAAAAATATATTTTATTGTAATTGTGTTTGATCAAATTCTAGTCTCCCTGTATATTCAGTTCGGTAGACTTAGACGTCTCTATATAAGAAACATCCATTTCGGTGTAAATAATCTAAATTCTAAGTGATTGTGTTTCTGGTTGGTTCGGTTATAAAATGTTTTGAAATGCGTAACCATCGCTTATTGGTGAGTGTCATTCTGTCGCTGGTTTTATTCAGCGAATTTAGCACACAGGCTGAGATACGAGATGGCAAACTAGGAAAAGCTGATGAATGCGATTTGCCAAAGAACGTGTTGGACGACATTGCTTCGTATGCCAATGTGACTAATCAAATTATTGATTATTTTACAAAGGGGCCTTACAAGGGACAGACATGGAGCCTGTAAGTATCAATATGTGTAATTATTTTAGTTACCTTATATCTTTTGACAACTGTGGTCGGTTAAAATCGTGTAAATTTAAATTTAATTACTTGCCATTTTATTGGAATTTTCATTTCATAATATGTACCTTTACAATATATTCATTTGACTAGGTGTGGCTGTACCCTTACAATAGGTTTTTCATTTTTTAAAACGAGTCATGCATTGTCTGAGCCATTGTTTATTAAACCGATTTTCCATCAAGAATCATTCTCTTTTATTCAAAAAGTTTTAACAATTACGCATTAACCTTTAACTGGTATACACGAGTAAAAAAGTACCCGGACTAACCTTTGATCCATCACAGCCATTTGATATTGACACACTTTGCTTTCGGTAGTCCTCAATCGCACTAAACCTTGCAATAATATTGAATCATATTATGTTAAAAGCTTACACGTGTCTGTTTCATGGGAATTTTCAGAGTTACGAGTACTTAGATTCGTATATTTAAAACTTCCGTTAGGTCTCGTATTCCAAATAAAGTTTTCTAATGTGAGAAATATTTTTTCAGTGGAAAAATGATAAGAAAGGACGGTTGTTATTATTTTTACTATGGTATTTAATACGAAAAAAAGAAAAAAGTCGTTTTCTGTTTCCAAAAGTCTTGATTTTTGTTGTATTGACGAATTATTTTGTTTAAAAGGTTTTGACGCAAATAAATAAGCAATGTATTTTTCAACAAAAAGCGTATTTCTTAGAAGATTTGCCTTTTATTGGGTGAATAGCCTAATTATACATATTTTTATTAAAAAGACATTAAAAATATGAAAAAAATATATATTTTCAAATAAAAATTATATCTTGTATCCAATTAGACCCATGTATACCGTTTTCGTGGCAAACAATATGTATAACATTCAAGTGCTAAACTAAATATTATTCAACAATCTCGATTAAACTAATACCAGAGCTTAGCTCAGGGCATTAATCCAAAGATAAGAACGCTCAAAGCGAAAAATTTACCGTTACCCTTTGACCGGTAGTAGCTGATTGGACACACGCGTCGGATTCCCACCCGGGCGTCGTAGGTTTAATTCCTGTGCTTCATCATTTCACAAGCAACCACTTCCGCTTATTATGGTGGCAGTACCAGTTTTTTTCATAAATTGTCTGCTAATTCGTAACCTGGAAATGTTTGTATTACTTATAAAAATAAATGGTTTCTCATTGAGGATTAAATTGCAGTTGGTCACTGTTTGCTCTTAACCGACAATTTACTCTCGTACGACCGGTTTCACAATTCGAACTGATCAATCGCTAATACTTGACTAATTTATGTATTGTCATTTTTGGGAAATATCACCCTAAGGGCGCTTGCTAACTTCGAACGAAGCCCAATTCAATTACCGATTTCATCAATTTCATCAGCAACTGAGCCAAACGAACTATGTAAAATGTAACACTTGCACAGTTTTATGCACCACAAAAGTGCGACTCTGCAAATAGCAAGTTATTTTTAATGAAACTCAACATAACTAACTATAATACACTTTCTCCAAATCTTTGCCATCTAGTGCGAAAAAATCACCAGCGGCCACTGTTTGAGACATTTAAAAAAACATCTCATATTGAACATGTGATATTTCTATGTAGGCATATCAAATCTATATTTTTAAAATTTTCTTTTCAGTTTGGCGAAGTTTGTAGATATATTTGGCCATCGACTCTCGGGTTCACAGACTTTAGAAGATGCCATAGATTACATGGTGGCTGCGTCGAAAAATAATGGCTTGAATGACGTTCATACCGAAGATGTTGAGGTATAAATTTAAGAAAGTTATTTCGTATTTAGTGGCAGTATTTCCTTTTATTTTAGTTATTTAAGAGCATCTAACTATTTTCTCCTCATACATGTACCAATCATCATGGACTTGAAATTAGTGACATTAACAATATAATCATATTATAAATAAATTCGAACAGCAATCGAATTCAAGGGAAACTAACTGGAAACAGGTTTAGAACCGGTATCTAGATTGATAGGATTTTTTTTAGTTGATCATTATTTATGTATACATTTTAGTAATTTATATTATTGTTGGCAACACGGCATTATAAAAAAAAAATGTTTTTTTGTACATGTACGTTTACCACCTCACTAGACAGTGCTGTTCTGAAAAAATACAGGGATGCCATCTTATGAACAGACACTAGAATAAATACATTTGTAGCTCTAAATATACATTCAATGATGAGAAAGCCTGTCTAGATTGGCAAACTACATACTTTTCATTAAAAACTAAGAATTAATAATAAGTAGAAATTAAGATTTGTACAGCGCCCTTGAGGTGATTTTTCACAAAAACGGCGCTTTACAAATTATCGAAATATTATTAATATTATTATTATTATAACCTATTCAATTGAATCAATACTAGAAGCAAGACGATGAACAGGTTTCGTTCAAATTTTTCTTACAAGAATTCATAAATTTTGTTCATCTGGAATGCCACGCAAAGGTCACATTCTTCTTTTCAGGCTACTTAGTCATTAAGCCACTGATAAAGTCAGATTACTTGCATTTGATTACAGATCAGTTCAATATATGTACCTGATTGTCGTAAAATGTGAATAATTGGTATATGGAAAAAAGTTTCCGTTTTTATTGGATGCGAGCTAAACCCTCCCGTTTTATTTATATCTTCTAATAAACCAAAAATATTTTTTCCAGGTGCCTTATTGGGTCCGAGGTCAAGAAAGCGCGACGCTGATAGAACCCAGATTTAAAAACCTACCAATGCTCGGCTTCGGAAGCAGTGTGGGGACTCCTCCAGAAGGCATTACAGCACAAGCTATCGTCGTTGAAAGTTTTGACGAGCTTAATGCGCTTTCGAATGATAAGGTCATTGGTAAAATAGTCGTCTATGTAGTGCCGTTTGTAAGTTATGGAGCCACCGTACAATACAGAAGTAATGGAGCGTCGGCGGCTGCGAGGAAAGGAGCCGTGGCTGCTCTTGTTCGGTCGGTAACACCTTTCTCAATAGCTTCTCCGCACACTGGATCACAGACGTATGCTGAAAATGTCAACAAAATACCAGTTGCGGCTATAACAATGGAAGACGCTGACCAAATGTTGAGGATGCAAAATGATGGTGTCAATGTTACCATAAATCTTATCATGCCGGCGACTTCGGGAACCAAGGTCTCGAGAAACACCATAATCGACTTGAAGGGATCTAGTTTACCACAGAAAATAGTTGTGATTTCGGGACACTTGGATAGTTGGGATGTGGGAGATGGTGTGATGGATGATGGAGGGGGTGCTTTTATATCCTGGGTGGCCCCAGTGGTCTTGAAGAAACTCAACCTTCAACCTCAAAGAACACTGAGGACAATTTTGTGGACTGCAGAAGAGCAGGGACTTATTGGCGCTAAGGCCTACGAAAAGGAACACAGAGCGGATAACGACAATTTGAACTTTGTCATGGAATCTGATGGCGGAACATTCAGTCCACGAGGTTTGGTATACCAAGGAAGTAAAACAGGAGAATGCATGATGAGAGAAATTTTGAAATTATTTTCACAAATAAATACAACCGAGATGGAGTTGGCAGGCCCTGGACCAGATATAAGTGTTTGGACTGACCGAGGGATTCCAGGAGGCGGTCTCTACAATGCCAATGAAAAATACTTTTGGTATCATCATTCACCCGGAGATACCATGAATGTTGTTGAAACGGATGTACTAGACAGATGTGCAGCTTTTTGGACAGCTTTCTCATATATCGTAGCTGACATGGCATCAGATGTACCAAGAACATACATGTAAATAAGGACTCCTTTGGGAATTTATCATGTTTAAAAAAATGGTTGCATTTTGGATGCTTCCACCTCTCTTGCCAAATTGTCTAGTTTCACAAACGATATTTTTCCGAGTGTAATTTTTTATTAAAGAAAACTAGAAACTTTTTATTTTATTTTTCTTTCCAACTTTCAGAGCAGTTATTTTATTTATTGCCTTTCCCCCAAATATTTGTCAATAAAAACGTGAAAGGGCACTAATTGGGATCATTTCCTTAGCTCTACAAAATCCTCATATTATGTGGTATACAAAAACTAACTAAATAAAAAATAATTCAGGCGTAAATCTTTTTAAATATATGTATTTTTACTTAGATAATTTTGTAATTATATTCTTTTTTGACATTAAGATTATTTAACTCGAGCAGAGCTTTGCAAACCAATACTAAGATGGCTGCCTACTTGTATATTAGAAGAAATTGGTAAAAAATAAAATTAATGATTTCCAAAGAAAGATGGGAATGCAAAAGAAAATAAAGTGTTTGAAGAGGTTCTGGTAGCCCAATTGGCGGTTTTTGAGAGGTTTCTCACAAAAAGAGAAAAGGTTCTGAGTTCGAGTCTCAGTCGCAACCTTACCGTTTTTTTCTGTGTTTTCTTCTATTTCATATTCTTAAGTCAAACGAATATACGTACACACTCAAAAACATAAAGCTTTTTTTGGTAACACAACACTCACACAGATGCATTGCATGTTTCAAACTTTTGTTTGTTTTTCGACTTTAAAAAATAAAGTTCCTGTGAAATTTTCAAAAAAAGTTCACTTTTAAAAAAGTAACAAACTATTGGTTTCTTCAGTTTTCTTTGAACTAACGAATAAAAATAATACACCTTAAGCTAAAACTAAACTTTTCTAAAGTTTTCACAAAATCATCGAATATTAAAAATCACTCATCTTCTAGCCCTTATCCCCAATTACAATGACCAGGGGTGAGCAAGACAAAAACCTATTTCTCTGAGATTTTTTCGTAATTATACCGCTGTCGAAATTTCTCGTATGCACCAATACACACAATGTGGTAATTGGAGCTTATAGATATATTGAATATTTTTAGATTTTTTGTATCCGTATTAATAATGTTAGAAGTTTTTATTACAGAAGGTATGGAGAATTAGTGCAATGAAATACATTAAGAAATTGGTAATAATACATAAAATAAAATTCTAATAAATATATGCACAATAATTAAAAAAACATAATAAAAATTAAAAACAAAACATAAATTCGTAGAAAAAAATATAAATAATAAATGTAAAAATTATTAACGGAGGATATTAGGTCTCGTGTCTACAGAAGGCCATCAAGAGGGAGTCAATCCTGGCAGCATAAAGATTGATGGGGCCAATATCTTACTCCAATGTGCTTCTATGCTAGAATTCGAGATCTGACGGAATACCATGATGAGGTCATTCTTAGAGTTGTTGATCCTTTCCCACATTCCTGCCACCCTGGTTCTCATAAGGGCTGGAACCGGCTACCGGGAGCACTGCATTGCTTAAATAATACCTAATACTTTGACTATTTTTTATATGGTCACCATGATATTATACAATAAAGTCAGAGCTCAATTCGTATCAAATACGGCTTTTCTTACGCAGATTACATGCTCAAGTGAGTTAATCCCACCTTATTATACATTATCTTCTCTCTATTGAAGTAAACCTTTAATCATTTGATTCATGTGATAACTGTTTTTTTACAATCTATCAACAAAAGCCAGGTAAGTAGGTATGGAACAAATCCAATATTTTATTGGTTTACTTATGAGATTCTTCGTGTTCCATATTATCTATCTACAGATAATGATGTAGAACGGGTAACTGGAAACTAACTAACCAACATGCCGGGGTAGGCAGAAAGGATGGACCGCCTCACAACTCTGCCTTGGCACACTCCTTGCTTCATTCACATTCATGCATCGTCTCATCAATACTCTCCTATTGTTTTCTGTGTCTTTTTGCTTCACTTTTCGTTAAAAAAAATTGACGTTGTCAGTATCGAAAAAAATAAATATTCTAAGTTAAATGTCATTTCATATGTTTTTTTAAATTTATTTTCTGAAACTTTAAATTTTGCTTAATTTATAATGCTATCAATCTCATTTTTTTGTTGAATTTGTTTTTATTTCTCAAGTCGTTTTATTGTAATAGCGTTTATAAATATTTCGGATCAAATTCTAGTCTCCCTGTATATTCAGTTCGGTGGACTTATACGTCTCTATATAAGAAACATCCATTTCGGTGTTAATAATGTAAATTCCAAGTGATTGTGTTTCTGGTTGGTTCGGTTATTAAATATTTTGAAATGCGTAACCATCGCTTATTGGTGAGTGTCATTCTGTCGCTGGTTTTATTTATCGAATCTAGCACACAGGCTGAGATACGAGATGGCAAACTAGGAAAAGCTGATGAATGCGATTTGCCAAAGAACATGTTGGACGACATTGCCTCGTATGCCAATGTGACTAATCAAATTATTGATTATTTTACAAATGGGCCTTACAAGGGACAGACATGGACCCTGTAAGTATCAATTTGTGTAATTATTTTGGTTGCCTTATATCTTTTGACAACTGTGCTCGGTTAAAATCGTTTGAATTTAAATTTTAGAACATAAATTACTTGTCATTGTGTGTAGTTGTACCTTCACAATATATTCATTTGACTAGGTGTAGCTACAGCTTATCATTTTTATACAGCTGTACCAGTAGAAAAATGATAAGAAAGATGGTTGTTGTAATTTTTACTATGGTATTTAATTAAAAAAGGAAAAGAGATTTGATGTTTCCAAAAGTCTTTATTTTCGTCTAATTATTTTGTGTTTTTGTCGGAAAAAAAATTATTTTTCATCAAAAAAACGTGTTCCATTGAAGATCTGACTTTTACTGTGTGAATAGCTTAATTGTTAATATTTTAAAACTTTATTTTATTTATAATAAGACGGTATTTTTTTTACTGAACAAAACCTATGTTTAATTTATGTTCTTAGTATGCAACAATGCCGTGGCGCTCTCGGAGCAGCCTGGCGTGTTTTTAGTCTTTCTCGTTATTTTTCGCCAAATAAGTAGGATATTTTACAAATTACTTCTTTAAAATTACACTAAAATTACCGTTGTTGTGTATAGGTTAAGTGAATAAACTCTAAATAATTTTAAAGTGACTAGCTTCGACGTAATTTCGATTTTTAAGAAAATATTTGAATCTTCAAATATCAGTTTTTTTAAATGCAGTGCTAAATCCCGAGAATGGTCGTCACACGACGATGACGTCGATGACCATTTGCCACATGTTCCGTCCCTTCGACCGCCGGCCCGGTAACCGGCAGGCGACCTTTTTTTTTTTTTGTCAATTCAATACAATCATCAGTTCTTCTTTTTGCCTGCGCATATAACCTGTTAGAAATGTCGTGGCGCTTTTTGCAGCTGCCTGACGTGTTTTAGTCTTGTTATTTTTCGCCAAATAAGTAGGATATTTCACAAATCACTCAAAAAAAAAAAAATAAAATAAAATAAAAAAAAATAATAATTAAAAAAAAAAATAATAAAAATAAAATAAAAAATAAAAATAAAAATAAAATAAATAAATAAATAAAATAAAAAATAAATTAATTCATTAATAAATAATAATTAAAATAAAAATCATTTAAAAATTGTGTCTATCTGATGGGACCTGCCAGTGAATACCGAACAAGAGTCTCAACTGCGTCCAACTTTCTAGAGCCAGTGGGACTATGGCATCCCCAATTAAGTTTCAGCTCAGCAATGAAGTTTCTACGAACACCACTTGCGGGGTTCGAGGCCAGCCCCCAGTGGAGTGTGCGTCTCCGCCCTCACCTGGCTGTCCTCCGGCGGCTCCTTCATCGGCCTCTGCAGCCTCAAGGATCTCCTGGTCTGCGTGTCCTCGTCGCCTCCCCGGCTCCAAGCCCAGGGCGACAGGGGCAATGGGTACGAGGAAGAAGAGCGTGGGACAGGGTTTGAAGCAGTCGAGAAGAAAAATGGCGGATTGGTGAACTCCGCACCAGCGCAGCATACTCTGACTCTGGAGGACTCCGATGACAGTTTTCAGCAACAAACATGCCTGGGCAGCTGCGCAAGTTTTTCCGCAAGAAGAAGAGAAGGACCACCACGACCAGCGCCGCAGCGCCGACGACCACGATTACGACGACGCCCGTGCCGCCCAAGCCGACGCCGCCCACCACCAAGCCGCCTTCCGACACCGGCGACGAATTCGGCTACCTTTGGTCACCGCTGGACTCGGCTCCTGACTCTGACTACTGACCATTAAACTAAGAATTAATATTAAGTAGAAATTAAGATTTGTACAGCGCCCTTGAGGTGATTTTTCACAAAAACGGCGCTATAAAAATCATCCAAAAATAAATAAATAAATAAACAATCTCAATTAAACTAAAAAAAACGAATATGAAAAACTTTTAGCGTTACGCTTTCAATCACTTAAAAGAAAATTTTTCTCAATGTAGGTTTCATCAATTTCACCATATGCACAAACAAAAGTGCAAAGATACTACAAATATCAAGTTGTTTGTAATATTTTCGAGAATTTGAATGTAAATTTGTACATTGTATTCAATCTTTGCCTTCTAAAACGAAAAATTTATTAGCAGCCACTGCTTAATACATTTTTTTAATGAATTTTCGGGAGAATGTTAAAAAAATCATACTGAACTTATGACCTTTCTATGCAGGCATATAATGTATAATTAAAAAAAAAATCTTTTCAGTTTGGCGAGGTTTGTAGATATGTTCGGCCATCGACTCTCGGGATCACAAGCTTTAGAAGATTCCATTGATTACATGGTGGCTGTGTCGAAAAATAATGGCTTGAATGACGTCCATACTGAAGATGTTGAGGTATATAATTGTTTAAGAAAGTTATTTTGTATTAAGAAATAGTATCGCCTTTAGATGTAAGTTATTTAAAAAAATCTAACCATTTATTTTTTCATATCTATTCACTTGAATCAATACTAAAAGCGAGGCGATGAAAAGGTTTAATTCACATTTTCTTACAAGAATTCATACATTTTGTTCATCTGAATGCCTTCGCGAGGGTCCCATTCTCCTTCTCAGGCAATAATTGCATTTGATTATAGATTTGTTTAATATATTTACCTGATCATTTCCGTTTCTACAGTTCCTTTTTTTATTGAATGTGAACTAAATTTTAATGTGATCTAAATTTATTACTAAATTATTTATATCTTCTAATAAACCAAAAATATTTTTTCCAGGTGCCTTATTGGGTCCGAGGTCAAGAAAGCGCGACGCTGATAGAACCCAGATTTAAAAACCTACCAATGCTCGGCTTCGGAAGCAGTGTGGGGACTCCTCCAGAAGGCATCACAGCACAAGCTATCGTCGTTGAAAGTTTTGACGAGCTCAATGCGCTTTCAAATGATAAAGTCATTGGTAAAATAGTCGTCTATGTAGTGCCATTTGTAAGTTATGGAGCCACCGTACAATACAGAAGTAATGGAGCGTCGGCAGCTGCTAGGAAAGGAGCCGTGGCTGCTCTTGTTCGGTCAGTAACACCTTTCTCAATAGCTTCTCCGCACACTGGATCACAGACGTATGCTGAAAATGTCAACAAAATACCAGTTGCGGCTATAACAATGGAAGACGCTGACCAAATGTTGAGGATGCAAAATGATGGTGTCAATGTAACCATAAATCTTATCATGCCGGCGACTTCGGGAACCAAGGTCTCGAGAAACACCATAATCGACTTGAAGGGATCTAGTTTACCACAGAAAATAGTTGTGATTTCGGGACACTTGGATAGTTGGGATGTGGGAGATGGTGCGATGGATGATGGAGGTGGTGCCTTTATATCTTGGGTGGCCCCAGTGGTCTTGAAGAAACTGAACCTTCAACCTAAAAGAACACTGAGGACAATTCTGTGGACCGCAGAAGAGCAGGGAATTATTGGAGCTATCGCCTATGAAAAAGAACACCAAGCGGATAACGATAATTTGAATTTTGTCATGGAATCAGATATGGGAACTTTCAACCCACGAGGTTTGACATACTCAGGAAGTAAAACAGGAGAATGTATGATGAGAGAAATTTTGAAGTTATTCTCAAAAATAAATACAACCGAGATGGAATTAGCTGGCCCTGGACCAGATATTAGTGTGTGGACCGACCAAGAAATTCCAGGAGGCGGTCTCTATAATGCCAATGAAAAATACTTTTGGTATCATCATTCACCCGGAGATACCATGAATGTTGTTGAAACGGATGTACTAGACAGATGTGCAGCTTTTTGGACAGCTTTCTCATATATCGTAGCTGACATGGCATCAGATGTACCAAGAACATAAATGTAAATAAGGACTCCTTTGGGAATTTATCATGTTTAAAAAAATGGTTGCATTTTGGATGCTTCCACCTCTCTTGCCAAATTGTCTAGTTTCACAAACAATATTTTTCCGAGTGTAATTTTTTATTAAAGAAAACTAGAAACTTTTTATTTTATTTTTCTTTCCAACTTTCAGAGCAGTTATTTTATTTATTGCCTTTCCCCCCAAATATTTGTCAATAAAAACGTGAAAGGGCACTAATTGGGATCATTTCCTTAGCTCTACAAAATCCTCATATTATGTGGTATACAAAAACTAACTAAATAAAATAATTCAGGCGTAAATCTTTTTAAATATATGTATTTTTACTTAGATAATTTTGTAATTATATTCTTTTTTGACATTAAGATTATTTAACTCGAGCAGAGCTTTGCAAACCAATACTAAGATGGCTGCCTACTCGTACATTAGAAGAAATTGTTAAAAAATAAAATTAATGATTTCCAAAGAAAGATGGGGATGCAAAAGAAAATAAAGTGTTTGAAGAGGTTCTGGTAGCCCAATTGGCGGATTTTGAGAGGTTTCTCACAAAAAGAGAAAAGGTTCTGAGTTCGAGTCTCAGTCGCAACCTAACCGTTTTTTTCTGTGTTTTCTTCTATTTCATATTCTTAAGTCAAACAAATATACGTACACATTAAAAAAATAAAGCTTTTTTTTTTGGTAACACAACACTCACACAGATGCATTGCATGTTTCAAACTTGTTTTTCGACTTTAAAAAATAAAGTTCCAGTGAAATTTTTAAAAAAAGTTCACTTTAAAAAAGTAACAAATTATTGGTTTCTTCAGTTTTCTTTGAACGAACGAATAAAAATAATACACCTTAAGCTAAAACTAAACTTTTCTAATGTTTTCACTAAATCATCGAATATTAAAAATCACTCATCTTCTAGCCCTTATCCCTAATTACAATGACTAGGGGTGAGCAAGACAAAAGTATATTTCTCTAAGATTTTTTCGTAATTACACCGCTGTCGAAAGTTCTCGTATGCACCAATACACACAATGTGGTTATTGGAGCTTATAGGTAAATTGAATATTTTTAGATTTTTTGCATCAGTATCAATAATAATAAAGTTTTTATTCCAGAAGGTATGCAGAAGTAGTGCAATGAAATACATTCCGAAAGTGGTAATAATACATAAAATAAAGTTGTAATAAATATATACACAATAATGAAGAAAAAATAAAAATAAAAATTTAAAACAAAGCATAAATTCGTAGAAAAAAATAAAAATTATAAATGTAAAAATTATTATCGGAGAATATTAGGTTTCATGTCTACAGAAGGCCATCAAGAGGGAATCCATCCAGGCAGCATTAGGATTGATGGGGCCAATATCTTACTCCAATATGCTTCTATGCTAGAATTCGAGATCTGACGGATCACCATGATGAGGTAATTTTTAGAGTTGTTGATCCTTCCCTCATTCCTGCCACCCTGGTTCTCATAAGGGCTGGAACCGGCTACCGGAAGCACTGCATTGCTTAAATAATACCTAATACTTTGACTATTTTTTATATGGTCACCATGATATTATAAAATAAAGTCAGAGCTCAATTCGTATCAAATACGGCTTTTCTTACGCAGATTACATGCTCAAGTGAGTTAATCCGACCTATTATACATTATCTTCTCTCTATTGAAGTAAACCTTTAATCATTTGATTAATGTGATAGCTGTTTTTTTACAATCTATCAACAAAAGCCAGGTAAGTAGGTATGGAACAAATCCAATATTTTATTGGTTTACTTATGGGATTCTTCGTGTTTCATATTATCTATCTACAGATAATGATGTAGAACGGGTAACTGGAAACTAACTAACCAACATGCCGGGGTAGGTAGAAAGGATGGACCGCCTCACAACTCTGCCTTGGCACGCTCCTTGGTTTATTCACATTCATGCATTGTCTCATCAATACTCTCCTATTATTTTCTGTGTCTTTTTGCTTCACTTTTCGTTTAAAAAAATCATGTTAATTTAAACATCGAAAAAAAATCTAAAATGTCATTTCATTTGTTTTTTATTTCTTTTCTGAAACTACACATTTTGCTAAATTTATAATGCTATCAATCTCATTTTTTTTTGTATGTTAATGGAATTTTTTTATATATTCTTAAGAAGTTGTTTTATTGTAATTGTGTTCATAAATATTTCGGATCAAATTCTAGTCTCTCTGTATATTCAGTTCGATGGACTTAGACGTCTCTATATAAGAAACATCAATTTCAGTGTTGATAATCTTAGTGATTGTGTCTCTAGTTGGTTTAGTTATTAAATGTTTTGAAATGCGTAACCATCACTTATTGGTGAGTGTCATTCTGTCGCTGGTTTTATTCAGCGAATTTAGCACACAGGCTGAGATACGAGATGGCAAACTAGGAAAAGCTGATGAATGCGATCTGCCAAAGAACGTGTTGGACGACATTGCCTCGTATGCCAATGTGACTAATCAAATTATTGATTATTTTACAAATGGGCCTTACAAGGGACAGACATGGAGCCTGTAAGTATCAATTTGTGTAATTATTTTGGTTGCCTTATATCTTTTGACAACTGTGCTCGGTTAAAATCGTTTGAATTTAAATTTAAAAACTTAAATTACTTATGTTTAACTTATGTTCTTAATATGCAACAATCTCAATTAAACTAAAAAAACGAAACATAAATCTGGTTACGGCGTCTTTTGTAAGATTGAAATGTTTTACTTTTTTAAAGGGTACATTGACTAAATAAAATACAGTGCTCTAAATTCCTTTGAAATTTCGCTTAATGCATACCACAAAAAATCATCGTTTTATTTATTTATTTTTATCAAAGGAAGTGCGTTTTGTAAACCTTTAAAATTATGTTAAGAATGATAAACTGCAGAAGATTAAATGAAAAAAATCCCCTTTATATGTGTTTTTTTTTTAAATCATCAAACTTATGGACAAAATGCGAGCCTTGGGTTTGAAAGTTAAATGCCGTTTTCTCAGACTCTATGAGACCGAATAAAAATATTTCTTTTGAATTCTGTTAAGAATGATGAACTGCAGAAGATTAAATGAAAAAATCCACTATTAGAAAAAAAAAGTAATAATCATCAATTTTATGGACAAAGTGCGAGACTTGGGGTTGGAAATTAGATGCCGTTTTTCGGGCTCTAAGAGACCGAATGAAATAAAACCTTAGAAATCTGGTAAAAATGATAAACTGCAGAAGATTCAATGAAAAAATCCACTATTAGTAAAAAAAATTATAAAATCACCAATTTTATGGACAAAATGCGAGACTTGGGGTTGGAAATTAGATGCCGTTTTTTCGGGCTCTATGAGACTGAATGAAGTGAATCTTTGGAATAATTGTGTTAAGAATGATGACCTGCAAAAATAAATAAAAAATCCTCTATAAGTATTTTTTTGCAAAAATCATCAAGTTTATGGACAAAATGCGAGCCTTGGGGTTGAAAATTATAAGCCGTTTTCTTAGACCCTATGGGACCGAATGAAGTGAAGCTTCGGAATTGTTTTGAGAATGATGAGTTGCAGAAGATTCAATGAAAAAATACTCTTTAATTAAAAAAACTTGAAAAAAATTATGAAGCTTATGGACAAAATGCGAGCCTTGGGTTTGAAAGTTAGATGCCGTTTTCTCAGACTCTGTGAGACCGAATGAAATGAATTTTTCGAATTCTGTTAAGAATGATGAACTGCAGAAGATTCAATGAAAAAATCCACCATTTGTAAATTAAAAAAAAAAACTTAAATTGTATGGATAAAATGCGAGACTTGGGGTTGAAAATTAGATGCCGTTTTTTCGGGCTCTATGAGACCGAATGAAGTGAATCTTTGGAATAATTTTGTTAAGAATTATAAACTGCCGAAGATTAAATAAAAAAATCTTCTATGAGTATTTTTTTGCAAAAATCATCAAGTTTATGGACAAAATGTGAGCCTTGGGGTTGAAACTTATAAGCCGTTTTCTTAGGCCCTATGGGACCGAATGAAGTGAAGCTTTGGAATTGTTTTAAGAATGATGAGCTGCGGAAGATTCAATGAAAAAATACCCTTTAAGTAAAAAAAAATTAAAACAATCATGAAGCTTATGGACAAAATGCAAGCCTTGGGTTTGAAAGTTAGATGCCGTTTTCTCAGGCTCTATTAGACCGAATAAAATGTTACTTTGGAAATCTGCTAAGAATGATGAATTTTAGAAGATTCAGTGAAAGAAATCCACTGTTAGTAAAAATTTTGATAAAAATCATCAATTTTATGGACAAAATGCGAGACTTGGGGTTGGAAATTAGATGCCGTTTTTTCGGGCTCTATGAGATCAAATGAAGGGAGTCTATGGACTTCAGTCAAAAATAATAAACTTTAGACGATTAAATGAAAAAATCTTCCAAAAGTAACATTTGTCCAGAAAATACCACTTTGCGGAAATTATAACCCATTTTCTCAGGCTCGCGGCAACGTTCTCCGAAGTAAAATAATTGACGTTTTCCGAATGATGACGCTATTTTTAAATTTTGAATTTTCGTTATATTTTAAAATTTGCTTGTATTGGGAACATGAGATTAGTATAAAATAAATATATTGTTAAAAAAAAGAATAATAAAACAAAAACGTTGACATGCGTCACAAGTTCGAAAATGATTCGCAAGTAGCTAAATGTTTCTATTGCATTGTTTCTATATCCTTACTTTAATATATGTACATTACGTACATTTACTCTGCTTTAAATACGTTTTAATTTATTTTTTTAATCTTCGAAATGACTGCCATTTCTGAAAGAATGCGATAGCACTATAAATTTGTATAGCCCGGTTTCATTCTTTCATTTAAATAAATTTGCGTCAACATCTCTTTTATTTCCAGTGCTTGTCCCTGCATATTTTTTTCATCCGGTGTGAATTTTTCGTTCGAACAGAAGATAGTTTACCAACTCGTATCAAGTATTGAGCGAGAGGCGCGAATATAAAATTCGCACCGTCGGGCCGGTAAATTGCGGGTTTGATTACCGTCTATGAATAGTATGTCTTTTTTCATTTAAGGCGCTGGGCGTGTAAAAAGTACTTTAATTAAGTACTACGAGTATCAGCACTATGTGAACACATACAAATTGCAAAAAATATCGTAGAAGAAAATCCACTCCACCACATTTCCGGAGACACATTGGTGCTGAATCAAGTGACTCCCGATGCCGTTGACTGGCCCGGCCCTGAGTCAAACGGTTCCTGGTGCAGATTGTTTTTTGTTCGAACAGAAGATTGTTACCAACTCGTATCAAGTACAAGACGAGAGGCGCGGGTTTTCATTCCGCGCCGCCGGGCCGGAAACTTACGGGTTCGATGCCGTCTATGAATGGCATGTTTTTTTTTTCATTTTTTGTCATCATTTATATAAAACGCGGTGATTAGGTACTATCGGCGCCTCTCGGATTCGCCGTCTGGAGCAGACTGCTCCAATTGCGCCCGCATAGGACCGGCCCCCAGTTCAGGTATCTATATCTCATAATAATTTGATATTCGCCTCAAATAAATTTAATTCGATTTTTTTTACAAAGAATTGTTTATTTTTTAATAAAATCTATGTCTGCATGTTTTTGTTTATTGATTTCGGTACTCCGCAATTTTTTCTTGTGATCAAAAGTGGTCTCTGACTTCAAAAAAGGTTATGAATCACTGACCTAAATAGTGTGTATGAGCAGGCCATCATTAGATTAAATCATTTAACGTACAAATTTTAAAGTGAGTGATTCTGTCTAGTGAGCTGAAAAGAGAATCATAAAGTAGTAAAAAGTGTGTCAAAATGTTTGATTCCCGTCAAAGTGGAGTGGTTATATTTGGTTTCTTAACTGTAATAATATTATGTGTTGACTCGGCCATTACTGAGAAAGGGAAAACGAATGAAGAATGCGACCTTCCACAAAATGTGATACGAGACATTGCCGCTTATGCCAATGTGACTAAACAAATTATTGATTATTTTACAAAGGGGCCTTACAAAGGACAATCATGGAAACAGTACGTAAATAAGTTTTCATTATAAAACTATTCGAATGACATTGAGTTAGGTGTGAATTCTGTCAATGATGTTGCCACGCCACAGTCGTGTAATCGTTTGTCACCTTTCACCTCCCGAACTGTGAAGTCAACATCCACTAAAATCATCTTTGATTACATAATGAGCCTCTTGCACGCATTTTTAATTGGCTTAGAAAAAATCGTAGGAAAACATTTTTACTGATGGTGAATTTGTCAATTTTAGCAGGTTGTTTCAACGAAAATATAAACTATGACCACGAACCCTATGATAGTCTAGAATTAAATAATGTAGATACGTTACTGAGACAACGCACCTGGTTGCACTAAACCAAGTCAACGAGACATACATTCGAAACACGCTTCATATAGCTATCTCTTCCGCACACACATATTTTTTG
Source organism: Drusus annulatus (assembly GCA_022651775.1). Taxonomy (NCBI): domain Eukaryota; kingdom Metazoa; phylum Arthropoda; class Insecta; order Trichoptera; family Limnephilidae; genus Drusus; species Drusus annulatus. Next base: position 184,879 of record JAGWCC010000184.1, read on the forward strand.
AATGGCTATTCTTTTCATACGCGGGTGAAAAATTTTGTGGTGCAACATTAGTGGGGCTACATTTTTCGTAAGATTTGTATGAATATGACGTGTCTTGTTTTTTATGTCTATGATGATAGTTGATTATTGGTTAATCCTTTTTATAATTAACTCCGTAATTTGACAGTGTTGTTGACCACGTGGGATCGATTTTCAGTATTTATTTGGTTGCTTTTTTGTCAATAAAGAGAACACTTTTACTGGTTTATAAAAAAATGCTTCAATTTTGAGGACATCGTTAAAGCTGTATTTTCAAAAAATTGCATATGCTTTAAAAATGCGGCTAAAAAATTTAATATAACACAGAGTGATGAAAAAAATCATCAAACAAGAAATTAAAAATATGTTTTGTTCATTCATCAAACTTGTTGACCGGTTAATAGTTTTCATTGATTTGGTGCTTGCAACAAAGTACGAATACCTATGTGTTTCACCTAACTTCATTATGACAAGCCAAAATGCATTTGCTTTTCACTGACATGAAATTATATCTTTCAGTTTGGCGAATTTCGTGGATAGATTTGGCAATAGGATTTCAGGATCACAGAACCTTGAAGACGCCATTGATTACATGGTGAACATTTCTATGGAAAATGGTTTGGAGAACGTTCATACGGAAGATGTTGAGGTTATTAAACATACTTTTGTGACATAGGTTAAAAACAAACAGAAGCAACCCATCTTTCAGTGCTTCAGAAATACATAAACAAAAATATAGTCAAATCGTTGTGTTTTTTATATCTCTCTAAAAGATTTATTTTAAAATTATATTACCTTTGGCAGTGGGCAAAGGGAAAAGCTACTACAACACCTACCACCCAACCCAGCCACAGGAAATTCGCTGATCTCTCTTGGAAACTACTGGAGCTGGTTCACGTGGAATTGTCTTGTTACCAAGTCTTGTTTTAATATTTATAGAAGAGTTTGATATGACTTGATGGCCCTGTTCTTGCCACCAGAAACAATAAAGTGGTGTAGTGTGTAGATCATTGGTGTAATATGTACATCAAATACCTACTCTACCCTCTATTCTCCACTTTTTGTCATTGCCTGGTTGTTTTGAGGTTTTAATTGACTCTGTCGTGTGTAGTGGCTGCGCTCACTTTAAAGCCTTGCTCAGATGAAACAAAGGGGTTGCTCATTGCACAAAAAACCGACAAAGAACCTAGTGCCATTGAGGCGCCTTGTGGCAATCGGGTAGTCTCGAAATGCTGAATATATTTTGAGACAAATCAACATGTTACTAACAACAAATGACAACATTTTAGGTGCCGCATTGGGTCAGGGGAAAAGAAAGTGCGATGCTGCTAAAACCAAGAATTAAAGCCTTGCGCATGCTTGGTCTCGGTGGGAGTGTGGGAACCCCTCCAGAAGGCATCACTGCTCAAGTAATCGTTGTTCAAAATTTTGATGAACTCAATGCCCTTTCTAACGAAAAGGCAAACGGTAAACTTATTGTATTTGCATTCAAATTCACAAACTATAGTTCGAGTGTAAAGTATCGATTAAATGGCGCTTCTGCGGCAGCAAAGAAAGGAGCAGTTGCTGCCCTTGTTCGATCTATCACACCCTATTCACACGCTACCCCGCACACCGGACTGATGGAGTACGATGAATCTGTTAACAAAATACCGATTGCGGCAATTACCTGCGAAGATGCGGATCAACTATTAAGGATGCAAAATAATGGCCATAATTTAACCATCAAACTGACGATGTCGGCGACTTCCGGGGGGAGCAAGGTATCCAGGAACACTATAGCTGATTTGGAAGGATCGACACTTAAAAAAAAGGTTGTTTTTGTTTCTGGACATTTGGATAGCTGGGATGTGGGAGACGGGGCCATGGATGATGGAGGCGGCGCCTTCATAGCTTGGGTGGCTCCAGTGGTCTTGAAAAAACTCAATCTTCGTCCACGAAGAACATTGAGGATGATTTTATGGACAGGCGAGGAACAGGGATTTATTGGCGCCATAGCCTATGAAAAGGCGCACAGAGACGATAACGATGATTTAAATTTTGTAATGGAATCCGACTACGGAACTTTTTCTCCTCTCGGCTTGATGTACTCTGGAAGTAAAACAGGAGAGTGCATGATGAAAGAAATACTGAAGTTATTTGAATCCATCAATGCAACTCAATTGATATTAACAGAGCCTGGACCAGATATAAGCTTTTGGACGAATCAAGGAATTCCAGGCGGTGGTTTTCATAATGAAAACCAAAATTACTTTTGGTATCACCACTCGGCAGCAGATTCCATTAACCTTATTGAAACAGACGTATTTGATAGAAGTGCTGCATTTTGGACAGCGTTTTCTTACATAGTAGCAGATTTACAACACAATATTCCGAGGGAATAATTAAAAAAATTGCACACTATTTATTTGTTTGTATTACTTTAATTATCTGCCAGGAGATAACGCAACATTGACTGAAGGTGATGAATCTCCTATCATGGAAAATAAAAAAAACTTTTCTAATATAATTTTGTATTTTTCATTCATAGTACCTAATTAGTAATTATATACAACACTTAAAACTAAAGAGTAGCTGCTTGATAAAATAATTAATGACTAGAACCCTATAAGGGTCACCGCAAAGTCAGGGTAATTGTTTTTATTAAAAAAAAAATGCACATAAAACATTTTAAGTTATAATGCATATTGTATTTGGGCAAAGAGGTTTTGTTTGGTCTAAAAATAAGTTTTTATATGTGTTTAAAAACATGAATTTATTTTATCAACAGCTCTATCCTGACTTTTGCGATGACGCATCTGGGTCCCACTAGTGACTAATATGGTCAACACAATAAATTTAAAAATTACCCAAATGATAGAATGAAGTAAAGTAAATCAGTATGAAAAAATAATCATTGCAAAAGACAAGTCTATTTTCTAAATTTCCCTTTGATTAAAATGACATGCTACATGTATTATAAAAGCAAAAAAATAACATTTGTCAATCAGCAAAACATTATAATTGCACGAAGATGACAAAAATCTCTATTTATGTATTACAAAAAACAAATGATAATTCTCATTTTTTATGGTAGAGATTGTAGCCTTATTATTTGGAATAATAAAATGAGAGAAATATAAAATTATGGCAGATAATATTATGGTTGCATACGACTGAATTATATTGATAAATATGGAACATTTTAAATGGCTTACGTTTTGGGGCTATACAGAATTTTAATAAAATCCACTGACCGTCACTCAAAGATGGCGTAACATAGTGAAAACATCAATAAAAATAATATCTTATTTAATATTAATATTTCCCTGATAACCTGGTAAGATATAATCTTAAATTATTATAGGTTGACTCAAATATTGAAATAATTGGATGGAATCAAACATTTTCTTTTAAAAAAACAATATTGAAATATTATTTTTTTCAACACTTCGTAATGTGAGGGAATTAAATAAATAATGAATTACCTATCTTAACAATATAACAACAATTATATTATAATATTTTGTATCTAAGGTTCAAAGTAAGGTAGGTTTATACTTACAATTATTTACGAAAACATACTACCTAAATAAAAGTTATCATCATTTGGCATGCAATACAGCTAATGTAACATTACCTAATAAAAATGTTTCGAGTGGAATTTATACATATTGTTTTAATTCTCTCTATCTAATGTTATAATGATATCTATAAATGCACTTTCGTAAAAAAGTCGCATTTGCAATATTGCATGTCGAGTGACATTATGCAAAAAAATAAAAATAATATATATACTTTTAAATAGTTAAAAATATACATCCCTGTTTTCACAATTTGTAGTCCATTGTGCTTTCATTCAAAAACTATAATGTTTAAAATTGATGTTTTGAAAATTAGTAACTTTGTTGCTTTTTTTTGTTCATCAGTGATCCTTACAACAACTGAAAATGCATTTATGTAAGATGCATTAAACTTGGCATCACACCAATCAGACTGGGAATGCCCATTTTGACAACAACGGAAATTAAACCAGGCAATCGGCATCTATCAAGCCATCGAAAGTAGTTATTTTGATATACAAATTTAAACACTCTGAAGTATGAAGGATCACTTGAAAAAAATACAACGTAAATTTAATACCAAACACTGAGAATAACATTACTTTTAATAAATTAAACAAAAATTCATACCTCTGGGTACAAATAGAATTTTGATATCTAAGTAACATTTATAATATATTTTTTAATAATTTAATTTAATATTATTATTATTAAGTTCTGTTAATTTTAGTTTTTATTTTTAGTGACAGCTGTTTCGGCATTCAAGGCCATCAATGAAAAAAATTAACAAGTTATGAGCAAGTAAATACATTATATATTTACGTAGAGATAGTAGGATTCGACCGCCATAATTCAGGAATGCGCCTAGTCAAATGGTTGCTAGATCCTTCAACAACCTGTACAAATCCTTTTTTTGAAAGACAAACATTCTTGAGTTACGAATAACCTGACTGAAAAACTCCATCTACCATCATAATAAACGGAAAATGTTTCTTGTGCAATGATGGAGGACCTAGTTATTAGAGGAATTGAACCCACGACGCATGGGTAGGAACTTGACGTATTTGTCAACTCAGCTACTAACCTAAATGAAGTTTTTGATTAAAGAAAAATTAAAAATATAATTTTAATCACTAATATCTCAGAAACATATTTTTTTTAAAATCATTAGTATTTCATAATATGGTAGATGTTTAAACCCATGAAGCGAAAATGCAAAGACTTCTAAGTGTGCCTCATGACGAATGGCTGGCGGCAAACCAAAATGGTGTATTAGGTAGTTAAAAGTTTATAATAGCATTTGGCAAAAGAATGTCAAATTCACCAGTTCCCAGAGGCACACATTTGCTGAATTAAATCGACTCCTGATGTCTTTGCGTGGCTGAATAACCTCAGCAACATGCTACTATCTCCACCAACTCTCGTCCACCATTAAAAAAAAAATGATTTAGAAGCTTTCACTGTTTTCCTAGTTCACTGAGTTTATACGAGGTTTCATTAAAATTGATTTTAAGAGCAATGTAGAATATTTATATTTTATGAATGTCTATTGTAGATGCTGTATATTTCGTTTTACAAGAAAACATATTTTTTACTTACATACTAGGCAGTGTATCTTAACCCTTAATTTCTTGTTTATTTACATGTATTAATGGTTAAAATTAATTTCAACACGTTCAACCCTGATCCTTTGTTTTACATGATGATTAACTTTGCATTGAGGGTGGGCCCTATGCGTTAAGTATGTTTTTATAACATCTTAATCAAAGTTAAATCTGGCCCTGAAGGGGTTGAAGTCTAGATCTTTGGATACGAGTCAATAGATTATTATTATATCTATCACTTATTAACTATTCTGGCCTGCATTAATAAAGTTACTTTTCAATCTAATGTATATGGTATCGGAATAAATCTACAACTCTCAACATATACCTACATAAAAAAATGAATAAAATTATAAAATGTACATTTAGGATTCACACTTTCCTAATCTCGCATTGGCACAAATGTTGTATTTAAGGTCAAACCGCACAAGCGCGTCGCTGCGCGTCACTTTTCTGTTCGCCGTGCCGCGCAGTGCAGCGCCGCTCTGGTGCGGTTTTCTTCATACAAAACAGTGAAACATATTTCAGCGCCCTTGAGGTGATTTTTCACAAAAAACGGCGCTATACAAATCGTCCAAATATTATTAAGGGACGTGCCGTGCAGTGCAGCGCCGCTGACGCGCTAGTGCGGTTTGACTTTTAATGTTATCTTGCTAAGCTCACAGATCTTCATGATCTCGTAAGTTGACGTTAAGGAACCTTTCTATTGAGTGATATAGATGGGGTTTTACTCCAGTCAAACTGTGGTCTTCATCCGGATAACTCTGAAATAAGTCAAATTAAAATGATTTTAATACAATAGGTTAGGATAATTTAACCCACCAATAGTTACTAAGAAAAAAACAAAAAAAAGATGAAACAAACACAAATATTATTATTGTTAGCAAAAATTATGGTGTCTTGCCTTACTTTTTTACAGTTAAATGTGTATTTCAAAAAATCATGGAAATGACAGTGGAAACTGAAAACAGTTACGCTAACCTAGAAATTTTAGACAGAAAAATCCACTCAAATATCATGACGCCAGAGCTCAACATTCGAGACTTTCAGATGTAATGGAATAGATTAATAGACTTACCAACTGAGTAAAGAGCACATCATTCTGCTGCAAGGTTCGAGCCAACATCATGGATTGTTGATAATGTACGTTGTCATCTAATGTTCCATGAATCAACATGAATTTCTTTTTACTGAGAGCTTCCGCCTGTAATTATTCAGAAAACAAATCCATTAAATGTTATAAGTTAACAAACAGAAATTCAGTACTCTTTCATTTAACAGCCCACCACACTAGCGACCAATTTCATGTAAAAGTATGACTGATTCCAAGATTCAAATGAAGATTTGAGTTCGCAAAAAATATTGAAAATGCAACTCTGCTACCTTTACATAAATTTGTATATTTTTCTATTGATTTCTATGTTTGAATTTCTTATTTATATTAGCTAATATTGTATATCTTATTTTGAATATCTAGATTCTGTAGGCTCTCCAAAGTAGTGTAAGTAGTAAGTAAATGTTAAGATATTCGTTAAATATATTTACGGAATATAAATTAGAAATGAAAACATTGAAATTGATAAAGAAATGTCCAAACAAGGATTTTACCTCCCTGCCATGGAGGATGCAATTATTATTATGATAGTTTTACTTACAATTTCAGGAGTATTCAGGTCAGCGGCTGAATATCCAATCTTGTTATCCTCTGACGAAGGAATTCCCATGAAACGTTCTGTGTAGATGGAATCGTAGTACAACCAGTCAGTCACTGGCGCAACTGAGATGGCGCACTTGAAAGTGTCTCCTCCCCGAGCTAGTGAAAGCGCCGCAGCAAATCCTCCATAGGACCATCCCCAGATGCATGTTTTTTCTGGATCGATGTACCCAAGAGATTTCTGAAGATGCCTGTTGCAATGAAAAATAAGTTGATAAAATCAGATTATTAGTAAATATATCGGTTTGCAGCGGAGGGGTCCAAAGCATTGGTTTCGCACACGGGTTTTGTGGTTTCCTGAGTTTAATACTCTGCAAGCTAAAGCCTCCATTATTGCACAAGCAACATATTCAGCTTTTCGTGATGGGAGTGGGTAGAGTTTTGATGATTAAATATTTTTTTAATGAACTGTTCATAATGAACTTTACATCACATAAAATGAGTAAAAAAAAAAAAAAAGCGATCTTGGAGTAAGAATATATCAAGAGAGAGAGCTAATTTTTTTCACCCAACCTATACAACTTTACGATAAATTACTTTCTCCGGGTTTTTACGTCGTACACCATGAGAGAGAAAGAGACAACAAAAATTTCGCAAAATATCACACCGCTTTAAGGTATTGTAATATAAATATTTTTGACAGCACGTTAGGATTATCAAATTATTTAGTATATAAAGACATTATATTAACTATAAACTTTCATTATTATTAAAGAAAACGTTATGCTATTTGTTTTTAAAGATATTCTGAATCTATAAATCATTTAATAGTATTTTTGATATTGTTTTATTATGCAAACGCTTTTGGAGGTTATGTCCTATGTTTATGTTGATAAAAATACAACGAAAACGTGGTTGCCGAATAAAAAACATGTGCTATGAATGCATGCATAAAAAATCTAAAATGAGTTAAATACATCACTTTTCACAGGTATTTCAACAGTTTAAAATATTTTTGACAGAACGTTAGGATTATCGAATTATTAAGTATATAAAGACATTATACTAACTATAAACTTCCATTATTATTTAAGAAAACGTAATGCTATTCGTTTTTTAAGATATTCTGAATCTATAAATCATGTAATAGTATTTTTGATATTGTTTTGTTATACAAACGCTTTTTGAGGTTATATACTATATTTGTTTGTTTGTAAAAAAAGGTGTGTCTATGAAAACCCTAGCCACGCCTGTTCAGAGTAATCTGGCAAAAGTCATAAAAACTGACTACACTGCCTTGGATAGGTAGGTCTCTATGTGTATTAACACTCTAAGGAAACAATAGTAAATACACACGTGACAAATAGGACACACATGTACATTAGGAAGATAGTGTAAAGTTAAAGCCTAGAGTCCATGATTTAAGTCATATTAATAGAAAATATTTTTTAAAAAATTGCGTAACGACTGACAAAAATAATTTAGACTTGCACCAAAAAATTCAAGGCCTTGACTTGGGTTAGCAAGACTTGATATTTTAGACAATGCAGAATGACATCGATAATTGCTTGAGTGTTGATTGAGGAAAAGCAATTCATTATTCTGAATCTATGAATTACAGCCATGTGACATACGCAATGAAGAATTTGTAGAGATGATATATGTACATCATAGCTTACCTGCAGGATGAAAGAGGCCTAAGCTTAGGTGACTGGATTTTGAGGAGGGAAATATTGCAACCTTAGACATAAGGAACTGGAGGAAAACAGTGAGAGACCAGCAGGAGTGGAGGTGTTTTTTAGATGTAAACAAGGCTCTCCAAAAGTTGTAGTATCGATGATACAATACAATACGATATACATCATAATGAAACCAATTAAATCAACAGGTGAGTTTGTAAATTTAGGATAAAAAAAAGAAATGCAAACCTCGTGACGTTGATCTGGTCATTGATCTCTACTGTTCCCAGGTTCCTGTATCCAGAGAAGAGGTTATTGTTTCCCTTCAAGCCGGATCCTCGGCCATCTATGAGGGCCAGCATTATGTTCCAGCGCGCCACCAATGATGCTCCCCAATCCAACTGCCACCTCTCCAGCACTTGGTATGAATCGGGACCACCATACCTGACAACAAACAAATAAATAAATTGACTTAATTTCACGTTTATAAGTACGCTCAACAATCCTTAGGGATAATATCTTTAGTACTACCTTCAGTTAGTTTTTCAATAGGCCACTTGAATAATAATTATTTCGTTTTTTTTCTGAATTCTAAGAGGCATTTTAAAAAACTTTTTAATCGTATTTTCAAAACCTAGCAAATTTTCAACAAATTTAACTTTTAATATCTGTGAAATTTAAGCATTTTTTTTTATAAACCAGACCCCAATGTGTTGTTTAGCTGTAAAAAAAGGTAACTGATATTTTTATACATATTAAACTGACCATCATAGGTTTTAAGATCGTAGATAAAATCAAAAAGTTAAAGATTGTAATATATATCACATAATTTTGTATTAAAGCATGTTTTTTATATTATTGTCGACTGGTTTTGAAAGTACTCCCATTATCCTGACGATGGAAGAGTACTACCGAAGCTGGTTTACAATTATATTCACAAAGTGGTTTAAAACAAATTACATAATGTGTAAAATATAATATTTATGGTAAGCCACAAAGTAAATGCTTTTCACAAACACGTAATTAAAAATTAAATTTAAAATTTCGAAAGAAACTTTAAAACTTGCAAGCTTAAATCGACAAAATCGCCGTCAATTTTAAAAAAGCTACTGAAAAATTTTAATGTACCGGTGTTGTCATAATAATAAAAAAGTTTGTATAATTTTTTATTAAAAAAAAATAAAGAGCATAACAACTCCGATCTTTTTCATTATATAGTGAAGTTCCAAGCTTAAAACACAGATGTCACTAATTTTTTTTTTTTTACTTTCATTATATAGTAAGGTTCCAAGCTTAAAACACAGATGTCACTAGAATTTTTTTTAAAACCACAAGCATTAAAAAAAAATTATGTCATTTCCATATTTTCAGTAAAAAATTCTATTTAAATGATTTTTTCTCTTGCATAAAACTTGCAAGCTACAAACTTGAGTTAAGCTAACACAGGGGTGATTAATTGAAATATTACAGTGCTACATTTGCAAAATAACTTACACATTGACCAGCATTGGGTATTTGGTAGCTCCCGAGAGATCTGCGTTGGCGGGAGTCATCAGTAGGACTTGTGCCGGGGGTAGAGAGTCTTGGGTAATCTGAACAGTGAAACGTCTCACCACGGGGATTTCTTTGTAAGATAAATAAGCTGACAACTTTTCATTCAACTCCCAGTCCTGTAACTTGATTCCACTCTGTAAATGGAAAAAAAAGTTTGTGTCATGGATTAAAAAAAACAGTGAGTTGAATCTCACTAAATGACCTCCACGTAAGACATTCTGAAATATAATTTGACAGTGAGAACAAACCGACAAAAGTCGAGATGAAAGGTTTTTCTCATACATCAGAATAGCCCCATAATAACGATAGATCAACTCAAATAATAACACCAATCTCTAAATTAATTTCTTCAGCCTAGAATTCAGCCTTGGACTGCTCTAGCCTTTCTCTCACTTCAATTTCAAATGTCTCCAATGATGTTTGATTCTTCGCTGCTCTCTCAACATCCGAACCCAGCAGTTCTATTTAAATCGTCAGTTAATCTAATTTTTATGTAATGTTTCCTATTCTTCCCTATCCGCCCTTGCGGTGATTTTTTCGGTGTATTGTAATAATATTATACATAATTGAAATTCTGGCTTGAATATTAAGTATTTGCAATCTGGTCTAACTCAAGAATAGACAAATGAGATACGTTTCCTATGCGGTCATCATTGTTTTACATTTCATTCCATTAGCCTGGATGCACTTGTCGGTTTTTTTAACCCGTACACTGCTAATTCGGCGCGTATACTATGGGTGGCGCTGCAAAATATGTGCAGGGCCCCATCTAACGTATAATATCTTGCACTGTAATTAAAGCCAGACGTGTGCGTCGAGTCTGAGAGATCAATTAGTGAGATTACCATTTATTTTTATGATAAAAAATTACCTTTGTGTAAACATGTGTTTCTGGAATTTGAGGTCCCATGCAAGAGATGACAATAAATGATCCACCTTTGCTCATTTCTGCCTCGTTGTACAAACACTGACTGCCGGTCGAGTGGGTGATATTGCATGTGAAGCATTTGATTTCTCCATCCAAGGTGACGGAATATAAATGCTGGTATGCAGAGTCCTTGACACTTGTCCCCATGTACCATCTACAAAATAAGAATGAGTTCAAAATACTTTCACTCTTATTAACAAATTTGGAATTATGAAGTAACCACTCACTAACTAAAGATATTAAACAATGTATCTTTAATAAAGGTGAAACTTCAATTAAAATTTTGGTACATGACTGTAATAAAATAAAGCTGTAGGTTTTTGGGTGACTGTATTGGGTGACTTAACCTCAATCTTTATCTCACCTAGCTCTGCAGTATTTCTCTCCTATTTTATAGGCCCATTAGGTTGATCTTACATACTCTCTATTTGTTGGGTTAGATTAAAAGGGGCATGCACAAAGTGATTGTGAGCATGTAGATACAGCCACAAAAAAACTTGCAGTTTTATTTTTGATTTTATTTTGAGTCTATATAATAGTTGTGTACCAAACTTTTCTAGTGGTTAAATTTGTTTTATATTTATTATATCATGTGAGTAAAAGATACCCAAACTTGTGTCGATAAGTCCTGAAAACGAGTGGACTAAGATCGATGTGAAGAATAATAATAATACTTACAGAGTTTCAGTTTTCTCATCCCAGTGTAAGATTTCAAGGACTGTTTTGGGCACTTTGGTCAAGTATGTTTTATGCCATTCGTCTTGTTTGTTATCAGATATCATAGCAACCTGCCTCCAGGAATCATTTTCTATTTTCTGAAATTAAAATTTAAAAAAGATTATTTTTTAATCCTAACAATTTTTAAAATAATAATAGGTATAATGTTTTTACCTGTACAACACAAAATAATTGATAGTCATAATATATTAGTGAAGTTAATTATTTAGTAATATAAAAATAGATTCTTACCTCAGGTAATACTGTGAAGTAGGATTTACCTCCTGGTCTAAAAAGAGGTGCATGCAGGACATCGACCCATCCTTCTGCCTCAGAGTACTGGAATATCTAAAAAAACACAGTAAATTTATTGATTAAGACCAAAGTATAAACACTTACTAATGATCAAACTGCTGATGTGCACATATAAATCTTCATTGATATTGTTTAATTTGATAATCAATAGATTGGTGTTATGTACAAACTTAACATAATGTTTTAATTTATGTCAAGAGATGTCACTCATCTAAGGAGTAAATACTTACTGACATATTATTTCATTCTTTAAAATGTCGTGGTTTACAACTTTCTTCCCTTTCCGTAAAACAAACAGTAGACGAGTGATACCTTCTAAAACATTGTTACAGCTGCTGGCCATTGAACCTGTTTAATGGAATAACGGATTTGCAACACCGAAATTATACAGATAAAAATAATGGATTCAGAAAGCTAACTTACTTGTCGACATATTGTGTCGCATAGAAACGTCAGTGACTCGTTCTGAACTCTGTTTGTCCATGTGATGGCTACAGTGGAGTTGGTAGCAAACGTGACACTGGCTACCAGAGGCCTGAAATGATAATAATTAAAATTAAGATGAAGCAGTCCTATGGAAATCAGATATGTTTATGCTGGATTATGTTTCCACCAAGAATGAGAGCTGTTTTTACACATTGCTTGGCGTCCGAGCGATGCCAAAATATTGCCTTGCTATGTTACTTTTTTATGTAAAAAGATGGTATACGTAGCTATCTTACAGTTTTCTGATTACCAAGAGAACATTCATCATAATAAAAGCATGAAGTTGTTATCGTCAGGATCAAGCATTGTCCTCTCTCTCATTCATGCGTAGGAATCTCAAGGGAACAAGGTTTTTTTAGCTTTCCGATATGACCGTATGTAATGCAGATAACATTTGCATGTTTTATGTTTTATCATTTCAGATTTTTTCAATTTGAATAAGTTGTCAAATTCAATATCAACAATCTAGTAAACACAATAGCAAAAAAGTTATACATATTTACTATTCCAAAATATTCATCACAAGTTTGTAACAAAACGAACTCTGTTGCAGTGGGTAGTTTCAGTCAAAATAACCCCAGAGCGGGATGGGTTAATGTAAATTCCACTCCCAGACACTAGAGAGCAGGCGCCCTATCATTAGTCCTATGATAACCTCAAATGGGGAATGTGTATTGTCAGGCAGAAGAAAGTGGGAGGATAAGGAAATGGGGTGAGAGAAAGGTTGGTTAATATATGGCTATTCAGATACACATTAAAGGAATTAATATCTAATAATAGAAAATAAGATCTGTATAGCGCCCTTGAGGTGATTTTTTCACAAAAATGGCGCTATACAGATCTGCCAAATATTATCATTATTATACTAAATATAGCTAAAGCGATATCTTGATTCCGAATATGGTCTTGTGTTTGGTAGATCTCATGATACGACATAGATATTACAAATTGTTTCATTGATTTGTGTTTATATGAAATGCTTTAGGCATGTCTTTTAATACTGAAAACTTATACCCCCTTACTTATAAACGAGGTGTAAATGTTACGCGTGTTTTAAGGTTGGAATAGCGATAAACTTGCTTTAAAACCAAGGCTTATCTGTCTAATTTAATGGCCTACGTCCGGTGTAACTAAACCAACACTAAGTCGGCGCGTAAAAATCTAATAAGTAAGACGGATAATGTATAACTTTAATGAGAAGTACTTAAGAAGGTTCAATAATAAATCTTACTTACTCTGTAAGTGAATCTGGAACTGGAAGGCGTGCAGATTCAAGTGGGCTAGAAAGCTTTACTAGGACAACTTCCGCAGTGGGGTTTGTGGTACCTGCCTAGAACAAATGCAAAGTTCATAAAAATAATCAAAATTATCTTATATGAAACGTTCAATCATAATTTTTTGCTGACATTTGTCAAATGATTTCACCTGTCTTTGATATGCTAATATTTACAAATTATTTTCCAAAATTAAATGTAAATAAAATGGTGGATAGTTTATAAATTCACCTGGGCAAACTTTAATACGGCGGATACTTATGCTATCTTTGGTTGTATTCACATAAAAAAACAAATGTACTAGTGAGCTATGAGATAATGAATATTTATGAATTCCATACTTAAGTAGTATGCATACCTTAGGATAGCGGATAGATAGTTGCCTGGTGTACTGAGAGTCAGGATCCCCTGAATGCCCGTAGAACGGTATGGGCCATGACGCGAGTCAAGCTGTCGTTGAATTTCACGTAAGCCATGTTGGTACCATCTTCCGAAAACCATAGTGCCTTGTTTGATCCGAAGATTTCCTCTGGAAAAATATCACATGAATGAGATAATTGAGTAATTCTTTCATCGAAAATCCAATCCAATTGCATGATCAATGCGGTAAACTGACCGGCACATCCGATACTTATGCAGACTTCACACAACGATAATACAGAAGACAGGACAACACTGTCTTGTCGGAGCTTCGTGAACAGTTTCGACCGCGGAGGGCAGGACTGTGGGGCAATACAATAATTCAACCGTAATTCAAATACGGAACACTACGAAAATGGATACACGACGACTCGTGTTGCAAGTGAGTTCAGGAGTGCTACGTATGTGCGGAACGATGACTATTGTCCTACTGTTCTGTCCGTCCACGTTCACACACGGAAAATGTGGCCGTGCGCAGTGGTAGGGGTAAGACATTGTCCTGCGGAGATAGCCTGCCTGAAAATGTCTTGGTCCATTGTCCTGTCCTTCAAACATATTTACAGACTAGGACAACAGGTCTGGAGCTAGGACAAGACAGTATTGTCCTGTCCTCGTGTGAACTAGGCATTACATTGATCAGGGGCCAGTGAAATGTAATAATCACCCCACTCTACTATATAACCTATGTCCAATAGTTAACTGAGGGCTTGTTGTTGAAACGATCTTAAAAATAAAAAATGTTTGGTGATGGTTGGACTATTCATTACTGTTCCATAGTTAAAGGAACGAGATGTTATCATTTGGTGAAATTTTATGTGGACATTTCTCAGCACATTTGTTTTTAGACTAGTTATGTAAGTGGTTATAGGCTGCTTCTATAAATCTAGCTTGTAAGCTAAAGCAAAGGTAGATCTGGCACGATTGTAAATAAATTTGTTTTCCTATCCATATTTTAAACGATGCAAAAAAATCTTCCTCAACAGTATTTGATGTGATTTATTTTGTGATGTAATGTTTTTCTAGGAAAGGACTTGAATATTTTGACTCATCTCTTATCATTATTGTACTTTCTTATCAATGGCTAATTAGTTCCTGTTGCTCCCAGGAAATGACAAAAGATGATATCTTTATCTTGCATAACACGCAATACAATTATTGTGCAAAATTTATATGGAAATTATGTTATGCACATTTCTGAATTTTTTTCATGATTTATGGTAACGATCATGATTTTACATTGTTTTAATTTGCATACATATCTGTTATGTATTATTTTCTCGTAGTTATATTAGGTTAGGTAATTTAGTGTGAAGCCCACTTGAGGTGAACTATCACAAAACTGCGCTATATAAAATCATTGTTACTATTATTATAATAATATAGTTGTCACTATACTCATCGCTCACTATTCTCCATTAGTGACTACATATTCCCGAGATGTCACTATACTTGAGCTATCACTATTCCCTTGTAGTTAGTTGTCACTGTACACAAGAAGTACTTGAGTTGTGACTATTTCCTAGTAGTTATCATAACACGTAAATTGCCACAATACCGAGTATCTCATAATACCAGAGTTGTTGTCCAAGTTGTTATTTTATCCGAGTTAAGAATCATTATTATAATAATGAAATTCACCTTCATACACCCAATCTGCAACACCATTATAAATGGTTCCTGGTTTTCCATCAACAGATATCTGTACGGTTGCGTCGTTCACAGAACTTCTGTAATAAATGTTGTTATTTTGAACAAACGCCAGAGCATTTCCTTGTGGTCCCCAAACAGCCAGTTCTAAATAGGTTTCATTGGCATCGGGGGTAATCAACAGTTGTTCACCAGTATCTAACTCTATGGCTACATATTGCGCGGTATAACTATGCCTGTATAGCTGAAACAAACACAAAATGTCAGTATTTATTCAATATTAAGCATATCTAAAAAAAAATATTACCTCATGTGAAAGTAATGTTTACTTCACTTTTGTTAATGTACAAAGTTGATGTTTATTTTATTGGGAAAGTTTCGTAACCTTTGACATATAAGTTTATTTGAATAAAAACCAAATATGCTAATATTTACATTGTAGAAAATTTGCATGATGCGCAAAAGGAGAAAGTTTATGAAGAAATTTGCATGTGTTTATTATTGTATGCATAGTTTGTATAATAATATCATACCTTTCTGTAGCTTAGAGCCAGCAGTAAATACTTTCTATCAGCTGATAACTGTTGATCAAATGATGTTTCCAATATCTGCAAAAAAGTACTATTTTATGTTAAAAATTAAAAATGATTTATTTTTCACATGGAAATACTAACACCATGTAACATAACAAACACGTAGTCAACCCAAAAGATATTAAGCGTGTTTGACCAATATGGAAAAAAATATGTATCCACTATCTTAATATCATTATTCACACCGGTATTTCGGGTTGTAGAGTTGTAAAGCCCCAAGAAAAAAGGAGAATAAATTCTGACAGATATATGAAAAGAAAGGTTAAAATATGGAAATTGAAAACCTTTTTTGAATAAATTCTTTGAATTTTATTTTCCTTATTTTATCTTGGGGCATGCACAGCTTTACAATCATCTGGGGACCCAAGATCCAAAGTATTTATAAACAAATCAGTACTCAATGAGCTAATATAAAACAATATTTCAAAAATAAAATAATTTTTCAAAGAGGTTTGCTGACCAATGCTATTCAGCATGGAATGCTTATGTAAGGAAATCATAATTATACACCACATTTCAACCAACAAAACATTAAAGATTTTTGAAAATAAAATTGCTGTTTGAAAAATTTTATTAGGATTTTTTTCTTAAAATATTGTGAATATTCACGGTACCACCCTGAAATACGGTGTATAATTGGGTTTCCATTCATCAGATGAGATTGCAAAAAGCCATTAAAAGATGCTATTGTTTGAACATTTACTCACTTGGTTGTCCTTTGAAAGTAGTATTTCCACAGTATCAGTTTGTACGTTGTAAACAACAAGATTTCCTTCTGCGTCTGTATAGGTAAGTTCGTCATCTGCATAAAGCAACGCGTAATAATTAGGGTTTACATTGTGATAAAGATACACACATATTCCTAGACACGCTCAACACGCTACCCAGTGACCTCACACTCAGGGTGACTCCACTGTACTGATTGTAGTTCTAGTTACCTGTCAGCCACGTGGCATTAAATCTGTTGGGCGTCAGCTTGCCGTGCATGACATCCTCCAGCGTGATGGGTTGAGCCACGGGCTGCCCGTTGCTCTCGCCCTTGGCCTTGGTAAGAAGGATGACTGCGGTCGCGATGAGCGCCAACACCACAATGAATATAACGATGCCCGTCAGCCAGACTCGCCATTTTTTCCGATTTGATTTTTCCATTAATTCCTGAAAAAAAATTGTTACTGTTAATGTCATTACTAAAATAAGGCATGGATTGAGATTCTGTTGTGAGCGATTTTTTTTTTTTTAAAAGAAAGACAAACATTCCCAGGTTACGAGTACCCTGACAATATTTGAAAAACTCCTACTGCCATCATAATAAGCGGAAGATGTTGCTTGTGCAAAGATGGAGGGCTTGGCCAGCAGAGGAATTGAACGCACGACGCCCGGGTGTCATATAGGTACACTCCTGTAGCCAGCATGTTTGAGAGAAATCAGTTACCACGGCTTTTATTTTGTGAATATACCAAACAGTTGTTTTAAAATATTTGTTTATAATAATTAGTGTTTTTAGATTTCTAGAATCAACCACCCCCCCTCTTCCCCAGGCTATGATTCCGTTTTGGGGCAAAAAATATCTGATGAATTTAACAATTAGCCCTTCTTTCGTATGATTTCATCGGGTAAGCCTAAGTACAGATGAGGACTTTTTTTAAGCTCATCAATTAGTTATTTGTAAAAACAACACTAACGTGTTATTCAATTAACTTTACTTTATTAAAGTCAACGAATAGACCCATTAATATTTCAGGGAAAAAAAATCTGGTGGAAACGGAAACAATTGCACTTCGCCTTACCTTCCATCCCACCAAATTATTTTTCTTATTCTCTAATACAGAGTTATTCGCCAACGCCATCAATAATTCCAACTCTTTCTCCATAAAGTTTTGGGTGGCGCGTATTTGTATCAATTTCTGAAATGATTGTTGTGCAGCCAATGAAGTTACTGAGCTTTTAAAATTATCATTATCTGTGAAAGACGCGCAATCTGAATCCTTACTAGAAACTACGTCCGAGCAAAATTCAAGTTGAGAATCAAAACCGTTGTAATTTGAAATTCATTTCATTTCGAGAAGATAATGACAGTTAAGTTGTATAGCGCCGCACTGCGGAAAGGCGCGAAGCACAACAATAAACAAAGCAACTACCTTAGACCAACTACAGACTTGGAGGAACGATAGACTACAAATTTTGATTTACAGATTGACAAGGCTAATTTTGCAATCGACGGCGTTGCCACCATAGACATTGAAAATAAATTCCTTGACGTAGGGTTTATTTGGAACAAATAATATTAATAATTTAATGAACATTCTAATTAACCTTTAGCGTGCCGGAGGTGCCAATAGTCACCGGGCATTCATCATTATCTTATCAGGAGTTTAAAACATGTTGTTCGCATATTTAAATGAACCGCAATCGCTTGTCAACAAAATAATCAATCCATTGAGATATTTTACATTGATTTAAGTTCGGTACAAGTCGAGTAATACATATTTGAAGTTTCAGTGCGGCAGAACAAAACCGATTCTCAAATTGACATTACTTTTGGTAAATACGGGAAAACCTTATGCAATTTTATTTTTGTTAGTATAGAAATGTATCCAGCCACTACAAATAAAATAAAATGACAAAACAATCTTCACACTTCTTAATCAAACTTTGTATAATGACAGGAGGGAGAAAAAAAACAATTCTCAGAATATTTTTTAATAATAATAATTAATTTATTTTTTTTATGTCCGATTTTTTTTTCAACTGAGTACATATATATTTTAAATATTCAAAAAGTTTTTACAGTGTGTTCTTTTTATTCATTAGTTTGAAAAAAAAAACAGAAAAGCCGAAGGTTGTTTTTATCTTAAGATTGAACTTTTTTTTTAATTTTGCTAGAATTTACTTTTCTGAAGCGGAAAAACAAGTTTAAAACATACCTATGCAAGCAATGCATCTGGTGAGTACTGTGTTTGATTCAAATTTTACTGCGATACTTGTACAAAGGGAGTGCTTTTTTTAGGTAACTACTGTTTTACAAACTCGAAATATAATCGAAAAAAATACTACGTTTTTGCGTGCCTCTGTCGACATGCTCACGAGCTGTCCTCACTTAATCTAACCTAACCTAACCTAACCCAACAGCATTCTCCTTATTTTAATAGCTTCATTTAACCGATCCCCACATATGCTATATCTGTTGGGTAAGGTAAGGTTAGGTTAGGTTTGATTAAGCGAGCATGTTGATACAGCTACGTAAAAGCTTAATGTTTAATTTTATAACTACCAAATAAAACTACTCCGAACTGCCCGGAGCCAAAGGGATTATGGCATTCCCAAATAAGATATATTGTGACGCTGTGTTGTGGGGGAGGGGAAAGAAATCAAAAAGAGCATTGTTGTGAAGTATAAAGCTGGATTCACACCAACGTCCAGATCCGCTCAGTAACGATATTGTTCCGCATGAGAGCTTATTGATATGGTATAAATATCAATCAAGGAGCATGTGCTAAGACAAAGTTGTGTGGCAGTATATCCTCCTGCCTACCCTTGTGATATTTAACTACTTAGTTAGTTAAATAATTATTTTGAAGTGTAAAAATACTTACAACGCAGATTTTATTTTTTTTTAAACCATTTTTTTATCACTAAATAATATTTTTATTAATTTTTTTGCGAGTTTTCTTGCGGAACAATATCGGCACTGAGCGGAACCGGACGTTGGTGTGAATCAGCCATAAAGATGGATTCACACCAACGTCCGGATCCGCTCAGTGACGATATTTTTCCGCATGAGAGCTTATTGATATGGTATGAATATCAATCAAGGAGTATGTGCCAAGACAAAGTTGTGTGGCAGTATATCCTCTCCGCCCACCCTTGTGATATTTAACTACTTAGTTAGTTAAATACTGATCTACATAAGACTTTTTAAAAATTAAAAACCATATTTTTATCACTAAATAAAATAACTAATAATTATTAAAAATATTATTTAGTGATAAAAAAATGGTTTTAATTTTAAAAATCTGCGATGCAAGTACTTTTACACATCAAAATAATTATTTAACTAACTAAGTAGTTAAATATCACAAGGGTGGGCAGAGAGGATATACTGCCACACAACTTTGTCTTGGCACACACTCCTTGATTGATATTCATACCATATCAATAAGCTCTCATGCGGAACAATATCGTCACTGAGCGGACCCGGACGTTGGTGTGAATCTACCATAAGACTATTCAGATCTGGTCACCAAACACGGCTAACGCCATTTCGAGCAACGTTTCGAATCTGAATGGCGATCTTTCACCGGGGCGATACTGGGAGTATCCAGCACTCGGAAACTGATGGTAAATTATGATATGTACTCGGGCATACCTGTCGTTCTTGCAGAATACTAGCGTAAGCTACTAGGTCGATGTGTCGAAGTAAAAGCGGACTTGATATTTCCACTACTTTGTCTTTTTTTACTAACATCATTGTCTTTGTGCACCAGAAACATATACACTTTTGAGACAATGAGAATTGTTTAAAACTCCCGCACGCATGTGTAACAATAATTATAGGTATTATGCTGCCACAAAACTTATTAAAACACACAATATTATAACTTGTTAACACTTTTTTACTTATGGCCGGAGTGATTTCACTCTGTTACGTACATCTTCAAAGTTTTACGTGTAAACTGTCATATTATTTTACACAACGCACGATGGGTCGGGGACAGTTGCGGCTCGTGACTTTTGAGCGAGCTATAGTGCTAATATAAACTGAAAAATACGACGCTATTGATTTTATTGTAGCCGAAAATTATTTGAAAAATAAATTATTAACACTTTTCATACAAAAAATAGTAAAATATTTACACGGTTTTCAGCTACAACAGAATGAATAATGTGGCATTTTTAGCACTCTATCACACTAAAACGTTACGATCCGCCACTGGTAAGGGTTATCACATTAAATAATAACGATAAATAGTCTGTATATGAAAAGGAAATAATATTTTTGTAACTGTTAGTTTGGTGGAGGTCCGATATAACTTTTTGATTAAACTTTATAACTTTGCTACATGCGTTTATTTTGCTACCATACAATATGGGAAATCACTAAATCAGTCTATGAAACTTTCTACAGTTTGGGTACGTACTTTAATAATATTTGTGGGCTACATTATAATGAATAATTAATATTATTTCAACGTACCGTGCAACTATAATACATTGTTATAATCTGATAATTATTAAATCTACACAATAAACGTCGATTTATCGCCACTAAATTGCATTATAGAATTGATAAACTGTAATTGTTCATTAAATCTATTTACTCAACTTATAATCTCTAGAAGCGTAATCTACTGATCTACATAAGACTTTTTGACTCCTAGGCCCCAGAAATCCAAGGGTAATGAAATTATTTATCTTTTTTTTTTTTTTTTTTTTTCATACGAAGCAATCACATGGTGGTTGGACATTATATTAAATAAAAGAATACTTTGTTTTAAAACCACAGAATTTATTATGATGAAGGCCAACCGGTTTCGCTTGGATCAAGCTTCGTCAGGGCACATATAATAACTAAAGAAAAATACAGAGTTAACAGGTATATATAGGTACAACAGTTAATGATAGAGTGAGACAGTATATAATACAAAGAAGGAAGAGAGAAAGCATGTATTAGAGGGAGGGAACAGTTGAAAGTGCTTAATATATATTACGAAGAATTGGTAAATAAACAAGTGTACATAATAGAAAGATAATGATGTAATGTTAGGGGCAGACAAAGATCCTATATTGAATTTATATATGAAACGACATTTTACATTGTTGCTGGAAAGAAGGTATTTGGATACATAATAATAATTAAATGGGTGAGTTATGGAATAAAACAGAGTGATTCGTAGCATCAAATGAGGGTGAAGTTGACAATTGATGGGATAAAGGTTGATTTACAGGAAACATATTTAAAATAGGGCTAAAGGATACATTTTTTTGATTATTAAGTAGGTTAAGTGATAAATTTGATTTTAAAGATTTCCTAATTTCGAGTGCTTCTAAATTGTCTAATCTAATGCCTATCCGTTTTTATGTAAAAGACTAATTCCTGTAGTTTTTTCGAAAGTATGGTTTGATGAGATTAGATGGTTTGCCAATTCAGAGAACCCGGTACCATTTAAGCAACGTAAATGTTCTTTAACTCTAGTGTTAACATTTCGTGCTGTTTTTCCAACATAAAACGCGGGACAATCATTACAGTTCAGTTTGTAAATGCCAGAATGGCTTAAATTATCATCTTTATCCTTTGTATTGATTAAAATTTACCGAGATTATTATTTGTGTAGTAAGCGGGTTTTATCTGTAGGAGGTTCTTAACATAAGGTGGAAAAACTGTTTATGAATAAAATCCTACGCCACTGGTAATTTTGATTGAAGTTATCGTTAAGTGGAGTACTGTTGAAAAGGAATTTATTTGTGGAAATTTGTTTTAATTTCTTATTAAGGATTTTTATTGATTAAGTCTGAGTCATATCCATTATTTAACGCTATTTGCTTGATTACAGACAATTCGTTTGTAAGTTACACCTTAGAATTACCTATTAATGCGTCCTTAAACTTTTTAGACCTTACACTATCTCTATCAAACAATCAAATCGAATTCAATATTTACCGTAAACCAACTTACACAGACATAACTATTCATAACACATCGAATCATCCTATATCTCATAAGCATTCGGCCTTTCATTCAATGATTCACAGATTAGTTTCCGTGCCACTGTCTAGTATTAATTTTACAAACGAATTGTCTGTAATCAAGCAAATAGCGTTAAATAATGGATATGACTCAGACTTAATCAATAAAATCCTTAATAAGAAATTAAAACAAATTTCCACAAATAAATTCCTTTTCAACAGTACTCCACTTAACGATAACTTCAATCAAAATTACCAGTGGCGTAGGATTTTATTCATAAACAGTTTTTCCACCTTAAGTGTTAAGAACCTCCCTACAGATATAAAACCCGCTTACTACACAAATAATAATCTCGGTAAATTTTTAATCAATACAAAGGATAAAGATGATAATTTAAGCCATTCTGGCATTTACAAACTGAACTGTAATGATTGTCCCGCGTTTTATGTTGGAAAACAGCACGAAATGTTAACACTAGAGTTAAAGAACATTTACGTTGCTTAAATGGTACCGGGTTCTCTGAATTGGCAAACCATCTAATCTCATCAAACCATACTTTCGAAAAAAACTACAGGAATTAGTCTTTTACATAAAAACGGGATAGGCATTAGATTAGACAATTTAGAAGCACTCGAAATTAGGAAATCTTTAAAATCAAATTTATCACTTAACCTACTTAATAATCAAAAAATGTATCCTTTAGCCCTATTTTAAATATGTTTCCTGTAAATCAACCTTTATCCCATCAATTGTCAACTTCACCCTCATTTGATGCTACGAATCACTCTGTTTTATTCCATAACTCACCCATTTAATTATTATTATGTATCCAAATACCTTCTTTTCCAGTAACAATGTAAAATGTCGTTTCATATATAAATTCAATATAGGATTTGATCGAGTTGGTGACTAAAAGTAAGTGAAGTCTTAGCTAAATTTAGGCACACAGACACGATTGATTTTTTTGTGAATACCACACATGATTCCCAATTGCCCAGAGCCGGTGGGATTATGGAATCCTTAATTAGGGTATTTTTGAGGCTGAAGGGAGTGTGGGGAGTAGGGAAAGTTGATTCGGAAGAGGAAGGTAGAGAAGTACCTGGCTATTCAGATCTGGTCACTAAACACGACTATTGCAATTTCAAGCTAAGTTTCGATTCTGAATGGTGGTCTTTCACCGGGGCCATACTGAGGATGTAAAAGATACTGGAATATTTCGACTATTTTAACAAATCACTTTGTAGTAATTCGGTGTAGCTACATTATTAAAACAATATTATAGATCACAGATTTTATGCAAAGTTATTATTTCATTTTTATTAAATATGAAAAACTACAAAGGTATTACATTCTACAAAAATATAATATTACTATTTACTTTTGAATATCTACACAATGAACTTCAATACATCGGCACAAAATTGCATTTTAAGGTTAATTAGCAATTATTTTTAGTTTATCGAAGGAAGCAATCACTTTGTAGCTTGACATTATAATTTAAATAAAAAATATTTTAGTTTTAAGCCACTTTATTTATACACATATAACAATTCGACCGGTTTCGGTTAAACTTAACCTTCTTCAGGAACGTATATATATAAACTAAGATTAAAATAGAGTTATACAGTAGACAAAGAAAATTTCTTTGTCTAACTTTGTATAACTCTATATTTTAATCTTAGTTTATATATATATACGTTCCTGAAGAAGGTTAAGTTTAACCGAAACCGGTCGAATTGTTATATGTGTATAAATAAAGTGGCTTAAAACTAAAATATTTTTTATTTAAATTATTTTAGTTTGGTCTGCTTTTATCATTGATAATCTAATCTGGAAAAAAATGCGTTAGACTCATGTCATTGAAATGGAAGATTATCACGATTTTTTATCGGTTTCAAAAATCAAAATATTGACATAAGCTTATGAACAGAGAAAAATCTTTAGCGTTTCTTTACTAACAACGTATTTACCGAACACGGGTAACTTTATCTCGTACTAACGCACCAACCCAGCGAGCGGAAGTATGCAATTTCGATTGTTAAATGCAACAACACTACTCAAACACTGCGACTTCAGAAATTACAACAATGGAGGTTGGAAATGTCACGCGAATAAGCCGGAGATAGCGTGTGTGAAAATCACGACCGTCCCGAGCGGCACAAAAGAAAGAATGGATATTTTATTACGAAATGACTATGCAGATAACACAAAGGTTGAGCAAAGAAGTCTGTGAGCGAAATACGCACGCACAATGTTATCTGTTACCTTAGCGTCGAAATCTTATGCGGGCACCCTTTTAGCTTGTCACAAGTGCGTACGTACCTCAGAGCAATAATATGCAAGAGAGAGCGCTGCTGTAGTCAGTTTTTATGAGGTTTGCCGGACTCGGTTGGACCTGGGCGTGGCTATGACTAGGGCTAGGGTATTTATACATCCATTATTCGTATAACCACTTTTTCACAGAATTGTTATAAACAAAAATATAGCATGTAACCTAAAAAACCGTTGAGTCATGTTAATTTATTTCGCGTATCAAAACGTGTGGGCGGAGTCAACGGAGACGCGGGACACGAAGAACATTCTAACAATACTTTAAAGCGGTGTGATAATTTGCGAAATTTTTGTTGTCTCTTTCTCTCTCATGGTGTACGACGTAAAAACCCGGAGAAAGTCATTTATCCCAAATTCGTAAAGGTTGGGTAAAAATAATTAGCTCTCTCTCCATATATTTTTACTCCGAGGTACGTACGTATATATGCAGCAGAGGCGTGCACTCCATATTGACACATGAGCACTGTCTACCCTGCCGTAATCGCAGTTTTTATTTTTATTATGTTGGATTAAATAAATGAAAATATTGCAAAAAATTAATCATCACTTAGAATTTGATACTTTTGTTAAAAAGGAAATGAAATAAATAAACTAAAAAATACGCGCGAAGTTTAGCCAATCGCACCGCTGCGAGCGCCCCACCGACCGTCCTACTATAACGTGTCAAAAGTAGTTACTACATATCGTCGCCGGAAACGCAAAAAGGCTGAAGCGCCTTTGGGAAGCTTACACCAGATTAAAAATCAAAGCCTTCACTGAGTTACCTGAAGCGACAACAAGCTAAAAAAAAAATCTCAAACTTGTATCACTCGAGTCAAGCCTTCTCCCAAGCGGTGAATATATTTTAGATGGCTGAAGGGCCACAAAAGTCTTTAGAATCAAAAAGCCATTTTTCCTCTCTAGCGACGATATGCCCAAGCGCCGCCAACGTCAGAGTAGATTATTCTATGTTCACTATACTACACAACATATGTATGCATGTATGCTGTGTGCGCGTTCAAGTGGCTGGTTTGTGTTAGTGTCTTTGGTAATGCCTACGCAGAGCTTTTACAGAACAAATGCAATAGAAATCAGTGAAATCTGTTGGTACCTAGCTGTATCATTAATCAATTTTCTGTTTTTCCTACTGCTTACCCTGATCAAAAACTCTGTGCACTCCACTGCTATACAGGTTATTTTATGAATTAGGTAGTTCGTTAGTTCTTCCCACTGACCACAAAGATAATTATTTCAAGCAGTACAGTTCGACATACTTATCATTACAGTCGGTGAAGTCGCTCATTTAGTGGGTACAGAGATCTAAATATAAAATATATATTTTTATTAGATTCTTACGCGCCGGTTTAGCGTTGGATAAGTTACACAAGACGTAGGCCATAAATTTTACAAGGCAAGTTTTTAATTATTCCGACCTTACACCACGCGTAACATTTATTCCTCGTTTATAAGGGGGTAAACCCTCGTAAGGGGGGAAATCAATCATTTTCGAAGAAATATGAAACAGAAGAAGACACCAACAATAAAAAGAGAGACTCGTAATCGGAACCTCTACTCTATCCGGGAGTAACGTCTCTGCCAAATGAGCTACCGAAACCTTTTTATGCCAAAGCTAATTAAAGCAACTTTTCGAATCTGTGTGTGATTTCTTACCAGGGTCATATTTAAATTTTGTTTACCGAAAAATTAGTAGCCAGTATTTCAAAATTCGAAATGTCTCCACCGATAACACTTCATTTCGAAGTTTTTCGAAGAGAGTAATTCTAATAAACAAAAAATGCTTGAAAGTTGTTAAAAAATGTATTGTGGTTGTAGCTTTACAATAAGTCAATTGTTTATCAAGTCATCGCTAACATTCGGTTGGATTCGATACGCGTTACGGTTTTCAAACAGATTTCGCATTTAGCGAGCCAGTGGTATAATGTTTACTACAAAGGATCGGTTACTCATACCTTTAATTAACCGTACACAAAAAAAACCTAAGATTTACAATAATGATAACCCCCTAGAGTTTCGCGGTACCACCCTGAAATCACAGTGTATATTATGATGCATTTTATATCAATATTTCCAAATATTTCACCGACGGCCATACCTGTTGTCGTAGTTTTAACAAATAAGAAGTTTACTTGGAATCAATTATAATTCTAATATGATTGATTCGGAACAAAATTAGATTAAATTAATATTTCGGGAAGGATGCGTTGATGTCCATCGTTTCTCTGAATCTTAGTTATAGACACCTACATAATATATAGATTCTTGACGATTTCGCAGAAAACGCGAATGAACCTCAGTTTCTCACCGGGAAAACCCGATCACGAAGAAACAGGAAACTATTTATATAGCTATGCACTGATCAAAATAAAATATATTTTTATGTCATATTATATTTTCTTAAGAACTCATACTATTTATGACGCGAAAAAATAATAAAATCTGTAATAAACATAAGGAAAATGAAATTAGAACTTTGTATAAGACCACATATTTTATTATTATTTTTATGACCGACCGGTTTTGCTTAGCCTAAGCATCATCAGGGTACAAAATTAAACTAAACAAAAAATACAAAGTCTGCGGTTAAATATACATACAGAGGGAGAACACAATATAAAATAAAATTAGAGAACAGTGAGAAAACAAGAGAATAACATTTGAAATTATTACAAAGGAACAGAGAGAAACAGATAGATAATATGAAATGAAAGAGGCAAAAGGTCTACTGAGAAGGTGATTATTAAGTTATTTTCATTATTTTGAAAAAAAATACAGAAAGTAATACATATGTTTACTTTGGAAATTTATTGTTTTTTTTTAATCCCTGACGTAGAGTAATTAAAGATCGACTGGAACATTAGTTTTCTATTTCTGCCGAAATAGGAACAATACTACAACTTTCGTATACAGGTAAACCTACGTTTTAAATATTAATAATTTTATAATACCTATTAAAGTTTTTGAAGACCGGTTGCCTAAGAATGCTTTACAAATGAACTGTCCGGTCTCGTCCGAGAACTAGGGCCTTTATTTGTATAAGGTTTGCTAAGATTTTGACCTCGGTTCTCGTGTTATTAATTTGAAGTTGATCATTTTAAAATTTACGATATCCGTGTATAAATTTAAAAAAAAGTTAATACCTATATTATCTTGTACGCCTTGCTTGTACCTAGAAGGGAAATCCACGGTTAAAGGCGGTGTGTCATTTAATTGCCATTAGGACGGGTTTCCAAACAAAAATCTATCGATTCATAGGAATTCTAAAGATATTTTCTGTGGCTATTGCCATGTAGGTATTATAAAATATTATATGTAAACCAGCAAAAAATATCTTTGCTGATAAATTAACATATTTTATTACGTGCAAACGGAATTAGTAAATTGTCAGAAGGTAAAAAAATGGATACCCACTTTCGTTGAAATGATAAATTTAATTAGGTGAATTTAAAATTAAAAACAACAAATTATTTTGCCAAAAATTGAAACCGAATAATGTTCGATCGGAGTTTTCTTCGGAGCGACGTGCGAGCCATTATTTAAGTAACAAATGGAAGCCAGATGAATAAAATTAATATTTGAGATTATTTTTACTTCGTCTACGGTTCCTACCGGCACGTGTATACGAATCACAAATTTTATTGACTGTTGCCAAAATATCTCTTCAATGTTTTTGTCGATAGCTAGTTATAATCTATTCTTTGCCAATAACATTGTGGTGGTTTGTAGGCAAATAAACAAAATCATTTCAACAGATAAATAAACAAAAACAAGACAAATAAAATATCCTTTTAGAACCAAAAATAATCTATATTTTTATTTACATTATCATAAATTGGCTTACCTGTAAACAAATCGGCATTGGGTTTGATGTCTGAATGAATGTGAGTCGTAATCAAATTAAACTGAATTTAATCTTCTTCGTATCTTTTAAAATGAATCTTATTTTATTTGTTTTTCTCTCTTAAAGCGAATTCATACTAATTTTCTTATTAAAACAGAATATAAACTTATTTTTCGCAATTATGCTGAGCTTAAACTTATTTTTCTAAACACCACCGAAGCTTTACATATATTTTTCTGTCACACAATGATGTCAAAGTCATAATAGTAATAATAAATATTTTTAATTACAATCAGTTTTCACAAATACAAACACACAACACAAACTTCGCACAATCCACGTACGACAGAGTCAATATTTTCACCAATGCAACGCTCTTTCGTAAATAATTACGCGTAAAATTTCGCACTAGCACACACTACCTTCCTCAGTGACCGAGCCGGAGAGAACTGGCGATTGAACAATTTTTACGTTGACTTTCGACGGCTGGCCAAGTAGTCAGGTTAGTGCTAACATGCGCGGATACAATTCGGCAAACATCACACAATAATGATGTATTTAATTCTGTGGTGAGTTTGTTCTCGTCATAGGTTCATGGGTGAGATAAAATGCAGTATATTTTTCAAAGAAAGTAAACATTCTGTGGCTTTTCACTGTAATTTAAATGAGATGATATTTAGTTTTATGCCACTTTATTACAATGCAAATTTGTCTACTAGTTTCAGTTGGATTCAACCTTCTTCACGAAAAGACAGTAAAATACATACTAGTTTACAATAATCCCGAAAAAGGTTGGGTGTAAACGAAACTAAAATACATAATATGCGCATAATAATAAAGTGTTTTAAAACTAAACATCTTATTTAAATTATAATACAGTATTCACGGTTTCCACTGTAGCCTTCATTTTAATGTAAGAATCAACAGGTGTCCAGCGTTTCAAGATGTTTATAATTATACTGGGAATTTCACCAACACAAAATAAAAGATAGCTACATTGATACAAGAACGAAATTATTCTTATTGATTTCTTAGCTCTCTCGCTCTCTTCTGATATTTATTCAATCAGGTTATTAATGAAATCGTCATTGGACACACTTAACTTTACAGTTTGTTGGCATCGCTGGTGTGGATTTTGTGGATACAAAAAATGTACCGAATTTGCAAAAAAGTTTTCTTCATTCGCTAGTTATTTATTCATTAGTTATTATTTAGTTCATTAGCCCCAAAAAATGAACAATGTCAAATTGTCCTTTTTTCTATTAATAAATAACCTGATAACGCTCCATCTATGAGTTTTCTAAAGCATTTTCCATAAATTATACATAGATTATGTGAATTCCTCACAAGAATCCCAACTACTCCTAACCGTCTGGAGCCACTAGAACTATGGCATCTCCATTGTTGGTATGTTAAGAAGCTAAAAGTAGTGAGATGGGGAAGGAGATGTGAAAGATAAGGTTTAGAAGTTCCTGGCTATTCAGATCTGGTCAACAAAAACACGGCTAAAGCCATTTCAAGTAACGTTTCAATTCTGAATGGTGGTCTTTTCGATTCTGGGCGGTGGTCTTTCACCAGGTCTGCTTTGTTTCGTTTGGTATCTGAATTTAAGTACCAGAACAATGTTGTTTCATCAAATGGCTTCGAGGAGGATGTTTGTATTAAGAATTTACATAAAAATAAATAAATGTAACTTGTAATTTTTTTCGAAAATAAATGCAATTAAATCGCAGCTAGTTGAGAGAGGGTTTATTGACAAACATAAGTAAGCACATATACAAAAATATGCTTTCTTATTTCATGACGAAATGGTCTACGAATAAATAAAACACCGGTTTATCATAAGAAGACCATTACCAATCTATGTTGGCGCCTAATTTGTCGTATACATGAGCAGTGATCGCTTTCAACCTACGCTGATAAATTAAATACCTGTTTTCACTGAATACTATAAAGTAGTAATAATAATATTATTACTTGCATAATGTACATGGCGCAATTTTTGTGAAATGAGACTTCAAGTGCGCTTGATATTAGCTTTAGATTTTTTTTTTTGATTCAAGTTTTAATTATTTAATAATAATCATAATATTTGGATATTTTGTATGGCGCCGTTTTTGTGAAAAATCACCTCAAGGGCGCTGTGCACAACTTTACTCATTAAATTACAAATAATAAATTTCTCATTATTACTTAATCACCTTCTCAGTTGACGCTTTGCCTCTTTCGATTTATATTATCTGTCTCTTTCTCTCTGTTCCTTTGTTATAATTTAAATGTTATTATTTTGTTTTCTCACTGTTCTTTTATTTTATTTTATATGGTTTTCTTACTCTGTACATATATATAACCGCACACTATGTATTTTTTGTTTAGTTTAATTTTGCACTCTGATAATGCTGAGGCTAAGCTAAACCGTTCGGTGATAAAAATAAAATCTGTGGTCTTAAATAAAGTTGTTTTTTTTCATTTCATTAAAAATAAAGGAAATTTTTAACTGTTTTACCTGATTGCTGTTTCCAATTTCCAAGCTCGCCCGAACCATAGTATTTGTTAATCTAGTCGGGATCTACCAGCTTCTGAAACAAATGCGAAAAAAACTTCAGTTAGTTCAGAGTAAAATAAAATAAAATTTTCATCAAAATAATGACGTATTTTTTAGAGACTCAATTTCGACAAAATATTTTTTCTCATTTTTGAAAAACAAATGTAAGCATTCTATTATAGAAGACCGTTTTAACTCTTCCACCGTTTCTCGAAAAGCTCTTTTGTTTGCTGATGAATACGGTTTTCTTCGAAAATTAATAAAAAGCTTAAATCACCATACCCGAGAAATTTCAAGAAAGCTTTTTTTAATGTATTTATTTTTAGAATGTTACTTAGTATTGTTTCACGTGTTCACGATAAACAATACGACGAAACTTTTTACCAAAATGAAAAATGGAAATAGATTTAATTTACCTAAGATGTTTAATTATGCATAATTTACTTTGGACTTAATTAGTTTAAATTTCCTTCATTTTTTTTAATATAATTATAGTTTATCTTTTATTGTAATTTTTTTTTTCTTTTTTGCAATTAATTGTTATGTTTATGTTATTCTAATATATTAATAAACTGATGATATATTTTAGATTAGCTATTGTATCATCCCCCCAGTCCTGGTGGAATAAAGACTCAAATAAAATAAATAAAAAATTTAACGGGAAAACCAGGACAATCTGAAGAATAAGTATTCACTTTCAAGAATATTTTTTGTGTTTTTTAATTTTAGGCTATGTTGGATATGTAGAGACAAGAGTGAATAGACAGAGAAGGGAGTGTCTGGAGAATATACGACAAGCAGGTGGACGGAAGAAGGGGTCATCCGACAAAGATATGAAACAATCTATAATTGAATCAAATACTTAAGTTGGGTCTCGTAAAGTGTTGGAATAATTAAATAGTAACATATGTATAAGTGTGGATGAAGTACGAAGGGTATTCCAGGACAGAGTTATGTGGCGTTCTATTTACCCTGCCTACCCCTGCGAGGAAGTGGCATTATTTATACTTAACGTTTATGTCGCAGTTTTTTCGTGTTTAGATTTAAACAAAATGCTTTCAGTTCCTACCTAACATTAAAAATAAACTATAAACTTTATTTTCTAGAAAACCATTAAATCGGCAAAATAGCGAGGGTGGGTTATTATTTCGAAATGGCACGAAAAATATTAAAACGTCAAAGCCTCGATGATTTTGTAACGCTCTAGAATTTTTTTCAGCTAAAACACCGCCTACATCAAATATCGGATAATTAAATTCTTCCTTTCGTTATGTTAGGAACGCACACTGAACACATAATCCCTAGAAGTGTAATCTATAACCATTTGAAAGTAAACTGGACCTAGTTATGCAGAAAGCGTCCAACCCCAAAAAGATGAAACTGAGAAACAGGCGTTTGAAAATATGACGGTAAAAAACATTAATATGCATAATTGGCATTTGTAAAGAGAATATCAGTTTTTTATGTGCATTATTATATATGGGTGATTTATAATCTATGATGTATTTTTTTTAAATGTATTTATTATGTTATCCTACATTTTATAATGTTTTAACTTCAATTTATGTCAAATATCTGCAATGTGCGTTAGTGAAAAAGCTTGACTGTTTTCAGCAGATATAAATCTCGAATTTATCTATGGGAAAGCATGTAAAACTCGATTTTGGAAAATTATGGGTGTTCTTTCTGCATAACTACGTCCAACTGATGTATAATATGAAAAGTAAGGTAAGAATGAGCTTAATTCACCCACCCGGAAACGCCCACAAAACACTTCTCTCTTCCGTGGGTAGGTAGGTATGCATATTAAATATATATTATAGAAGTTTCACGAAATCGTGTAGGTGTTTTTTTTACTCATTAATTCGTCTGTCAAATGCGAAGGTCATTATAGTCCTACCTCAAAGATATAGGTATGACACATCAATCAAAATTTATCTCATCCTATTGCTTTTCATTAATTGATTCATAGGTTGCAAGCTACCACGAAGAGGTTTAATTAATTGATTCGTGATTATTAAATAGTAATATAAAAAAAATATACACCATGTTTCAGAGCAATACCGCGAAACTCTAGATGGCAAAGATTTTTGAAAATCTAAGCTTTTTTTCGTACGATAAATTATAGGTTTGAGTAACCGATCCTTTATAGTAAACATTGTACTATAAAGTATGTACCGCCCACTACAGTACGTAAACTACAGTTTCGGCTTGCTAGATGCAAAATCTATTTGACCGACCGTAACCTAACGACTGAGCTATTTTTTTTTCTTCAACCTACTCCCGCCAGAGGTTGGCGATGACGTGATAAACGAGCGATCTATTGTAAGGCTACGACCACAATGCAAGTTTTCGACAACTTTCAAACTTTTTATTTTAAAGAAATGAAGAAAAATACTTTATATAAGACCACGGATAATATTTAAATTTTTATGACCGACCGGTTTCGCTTAGCGTGAGCATCATCATGGGTACAAAATTAAACTAAACAAAAAAAAACAAAGTGTGCGTTTAGTATATACGCACAGAGGGAGAACAAATTATAAAATAAAATGAGAAAACAATAGAATACCATTTGAATTATAACAAAAGAAACAGAGAGAAAGAGACTGATAATATGAATTGAAAGAGACAAAACGTCAACTGAGAAAGTGATTAAAGAATAATGATAAATTTTATGAATTTACAGGAAATATACCTTATGTTGATGATGCTTAGGCTAAACGAATCCGGTCGGTCATAAAAATTAAAATAATATTCGTGGTCTAATACAAAGTTATTTTTTAATTTCTTCAAATACGTCAAACCACAAAGTGATTACTTTCTGTGATGACATAATTTTTATTTTTTTTTTTGGCAAGCATTGTTGCTCTGTTTGAAAAAAAGGGATTTATTTCTTTGAACTTCGTAAATAATCACCTCCGTAAGTTTATATAGTTTCGCCGTACCATCCTGAAACAGGGTGTATGTATTTAAGTGTAAGGCGTTGCTAAATTTTCTTCAGTTTTTCATTAATTTTCATACATACACATTAATAAACTTTACAGCTTGAAGCTAAGAAACCAGTGATTATATCAAATAGCTTTGAATAAATCATTATGTTTGTGTAAGATATGTACCCAGTTCATATTCATTATACCTTGCAACCAGTGGTTTAGAACAAAGAGTGAAGGATTTCCCCAGATAAGTGCGAATCAGGGTTATGTTAGATTAGGTTAGGTTAGGTTAGGTAGGGCGAACGAGAAAGGGACGAGGGGTGGAACAATGTGATGAATGTTTAAGTGACGCAAATATAATATAAACATAAGTTTAAAAAAAAGCACAAATCGACAAAATAACTTTCAAACGGTGTGCTCTGAAAGTTGCATAGATTTTTTGTTTATAAATTCTAGGTAATCGCAAGTTTTTCGGCTTTCAAAGTAATTTCAATCATGAGCTGTGGAAAAAGTAAAAGGGTTGTAGAAAAACCATATTTCTGTAAAAAAAAAGACAAAACGTCATATTTTTTACACGTATTTTTGCTATTACGAAATGTTACAGTTTTACGCACTGAGCTTTGCGGCCCCAAAAACTTTTTGATTGTGTAGTTTTCTTGTATCCACAAAATCTATTCAAGAGACGCCACACCGACTGTAAAGTCAAGCGTGTCATGTTGTACTTCATAAGGTTAGAAATTGTAAGAAAGTTTTCAGTTAGATAGTTTTTCCAAGATGGCGTATGGTTTGGTTGCCCTGTCTAAATTTAGTAAAACACAAAGGTCTTTAGAAAAGAAAATGCAAGTTGTTCAAAAGGGCCTGCCACTGAGAGCTCCACTGTGACCTCTATTTTCATTACGTGCATCGCATATTTGAAAGAGGGAGATTGTAGAACGGATCTATCAGTGGTACGCCTATAATCAACTCACCCAGTTCAACATTCCTTGCTGTAGACTCAGAAACAATGAATTGCTGTTCCTTAATCTCCACTCTACTAATTGTGGGTATCATTCTCTTCTGTCCAGAATGTCGAAAATTGTTAACTCAAGCCATGGTCTTGAAATTTTTGGTATCAGTCTAAATGATTTTTTTCATTCTTTACGACTTTACCAAAACCTTGTCCATGCTTTGACTCGAATGTTCTTTCTAATGTTTGTCCTGTCTTATTTTTGTCGTTGCTTTATTATAATATTATGTGGTGCTGATCTTTCTCTGTTACTTTTATTTCCTATTTCGTGTTATGTATTTTTTTTTGTAATTGGACAATAGTCCGTTAGTTTATAAATAAATAATATGTGTTTTTGCAATACAAGCCCGCAATAACGCCATACACCGATCAATCATTTTCCACGTCTATTTTAATCAATGACAATGCCTACCAGGTTTTCGGATACTCCCCTAGTGTTTTATATGTAAATGCCTAGAGTGGAATCACACCTCGCATGTCTAGGCTTTATAATTTACGTCGACCTTAAGATTGACCTCTCGAGGGTCTATGTATATGGGCACAATCACGGCGTAACACCATAAGGAAAATTGTGACGTCAAATAATAATAACTCGTTACCGGAGCAAATCTATATTCAAATCGTAACCAGTGGCTTAGCGACCGTTTGGGCAGCCTGGGCAGGGGACCGTCTGGGCAGATCTAATTAACAAGATAACTTGGGAATGTTTCCGCAAAATACCTGAAGCCAGAATTATAAGTCAAAGACTTAGCTATTACCTACGGTGGACTACTGAACGGTTGATATCCTCGGGTTCAAATTCAGAGTTCACGGGTTAAAACTGCGGCGAGGTTCAAATAAATTAGATTAAATTTAAATGTGATTTTTGTCATAAAACTTAGGTAAACTAATATGTTGTAAATATCCAGCACGTTTTAGAGATGTGGATACTCTCAGTTTCACCCTGGTGAAAGTTCATAATTTAGAATTTGAGCGTTGCTTGAAATGTCATCAGCCGTATTTGGTGACAAGCTCTGAATAGTCAGGTACTCTCCAACCTTTCTCTTATTTATCTATTTACCTTATACACTCCCTTCAGCCCCACAAAAAACCCATTTGGGTATAACCATAGTCCTACGGGCTCGGTCGGTTGGGAATCTTGTGCGGTGTTCAGAAAAAAGTTGATATATCGCTCTGCGGTGCAATTATCATCGAAATAAAATACCTAGTTTAACAGTAAACAAATGAAATTGGTGGATTTAGAAAAGAATTTAAGAGTGGTAGATACTCTAAGTATCGCCCTGGTGAAAGACCACCATTCAGAATCGAAACGTTGACTAAAAATGGCTTAAGCCATGTTTGGTGGCCTGATTATTTAGCCAAGTATTTCCAACCTTCCTCTTCCCCATATCCTTCCCCTCCCCTCTACCTTCAGCATCACAACATACCCCAATTGGGAATGCCATAGTCTCACTGGCTCTAGACGGTTGGAAGCAGTTGGGACTCTTGTGCGGTATCAATTATATAAAATAAACTTTTCATAGACCTATTTAGAGTGAGGAAAAATAAGATGTTTTTATTTACGGGATGTAACTTGACTTGCCAAAAAAAAAAAATAGTTGCTTTTTCCATCTATTTGAAATATGGAATAGTGTCTGTCAAAATACAATATAAGTAGGTAGGTATTTTTTTAAAATTTGAACATGTTTAAAACACATCCACCAGTTCCAACTATGAAAAGTTCAGACCTCGAACGTACTCACAAAGTAAATTATTAATCATTTATTTTTGTTTACATTCTTTAAAAAAAACTGCTCTAATAACAACGATCTAATAGAGCTCTACTTATGAAGAGTTACACATGTTATAATTAGTTTGTATAGTGAGTGATAAAAAATATTAATAGTACCTATTTTTGTTAAGAATGTACAAAAAGTGACGGTTGTTTTGTTTTAGCATTCGCAATGAGCTCACGCAACGAGTTTTTAAAAAAAATATCATTATTATTATTTTAGTTCTTTGTAGCGTTGGGGAAAAACTTCAATGCTTTTGTGAATGCTTCAAAATTGCTAGTTCTTTAAAATGAACACTTCAATTGAAGTCGAACTCGCAAAAAGGGATTTGAATTTATCCGGTTATTTGTTCAGTTCTTTTTGGAACCGGTTCCTCGCCGAAAAAAACACGTACTAGTGGGTAGAGCTTTGAAAGTGAAAAGAACTGGAACCAGTTCCTTGCCAAAATATAGTACTAGTCGGTAGAGATTTTAAATTTCACAACTGAACTGCTGCAAATTGAAGTAGTTCTTTGTAATCTAACTTCCATTGAAGTATTTGTTCAATGAAATGAATTGAATGAAGTTCATGAAATGAATGAACGCTAAAATGAACTACCAATTTCGATTGAAGATTTGTCCAATGAACAATGAATGAAGTAGGAACTGCTGCCAAAAGAAGTAGTTCTTTGAAGTAGTTAATTCAGAGCGGTCACAACGCTAGTTATTTGTTTATCAAAGTTTACAAAGAACTAATTATAACTCATGTATATATTTTAAGATAATCATAATAACTTATATACTACTTGATACTACACACTTAGTTTTTATATGGTTCTTACAAAGTATTTTTTAAATTTATTAATTAATATTAATCAAAACAAATACAATAAAATAAGAATAGGTACAATGTTTTACCCATTTGTCACAAAAAACAATTATGGCATGTTCTATGAAAACACGCTTAAACAAAAGTAAAAACAAACACACCATAATCTAATGCAAGTCAAGTTACAGTATATATTTTTTTCGGTCAGGCACCGGTTTACAAGCTTGCTAAGGTGCCCGGAAATTTATTTACTTCGCCACTGATCATAACTTGTCAATTTTACCATGATCGGTAAAACCTTTTGAGATTTAACATGCAGTTTTACCATAAAACATTAACAGAGTACCGAAATTCCCCGCTTAATAATTCACCGCCCAGTGGTATGTGGTCTGAAAATAGGTTTGGCTTGAACTGTTCGTCCTGCCATAAACTCTCAACCTTTGAGTCGGACAAGTGTTTATTTCTGACATTCTTTAGACCTAGAGGACGTTTTAACATTTCTGTCTTGTTAAGTTATCAAGTTAGCGCCAACAAAGGTTTGAAAAGGTGTATAAATTAATTTATTTTAACCATAAAACGTCACAAATATGGTATGCCATTTCAACTTTAAAAAAATACAATTTGGTCATTTCACATTGTACGTATTTAGGATAGTAATATAAAATGTAACCAATGTTCACTGTGGTTGAAGAGTTTAAATAAAGACGTGATATTTCATAGTGTGTTCAATTTTTGTGGGATTGATTTGAATCATTTCAATTTGTTTCGTCTGTAAGTTAATTATTTTCCACGTCATCATTGATTGACTTTTCACTAGTAGATAGGTAATCGTTTTCAAAAACCCACGTTATTTCTTAAGTCAGTATTTAATTTACTTTAAAAATATTATTTATTTATTTAATTGTATATGCCTGAGTGGGTTTTTACATTTTAAGGTTTACATTAAGGGTCAGCACCCAAAAATACACACTTTTTAGTTTTCTAGTGCAAGAAAAACTACAAATTCTATACGGGTAGTTGGTAATGTGTCCAAGGTTTTCAGTAAATACAATTCTCAAACAGTATTTTTTTTTTTAAATTCTTTGTGAAATCAAAACTGGAATTCGGGGTAAAACGTTCAAAAATACCTTTGCTGGTTTTAAAACTGCACCTTTTACAGAAATTTCAGTATTTTTTTCATAGAATTTAAAGGGTTACAGTTAAAAAATGTCTTCACTGGAAACCTCAGACATTTTTCTAACTACCCATAGAAAATTTGCAGATAAATCATTTGTACTATTGCTTGTACTATAATGCTACAAAGTGACATTTAGTGTCATTCTTGGGTGCTGGCTACTGAACAGTGAAAAAAAAGAAATATATTTGCTCAAACAAAATAAAGAATAGTTGTGAATAGGAAAGAAAAGTGTTTGATTACATTTAAATAAATATTGATTAAAGATGTATGATATTAAAGCCTTTTGTATTCCGTGCAGTTAATGATATTTCTTATAGGTTTCCGAATAAACCTTAAATAAAGCAGTTTGTAGAATCAAATGTGATATATTGAAGAATATTAGACTTTGATACAAAAATCGTAAATTTATTTGTTAATGCTATAAAGGGCTTGTCAAACGTTTGCCATATTCTCAAATGTCGTAGCGTTCCGACGCAGGTGATGATGATATTGTAATGATTTATAGCTGAAGTTTTCATTAGTTCAATTTTCCATTTGAGTTTCTACACAATTTATTGGTCTATATAAAACGTATTTTAGAAGTGATACAATTGAAACCAAAATAAAGATTGGATAAAAAATATAACTAGATCATTTCATATCGTTACCGGAAAAGCAAAAGTGCTGAAGTGCCATTTTGGGAAGTTTGCACTTGAGCGCTTAAAACTTTTTTTTAACAAAAAAATTCATCAAGTCTTTTTTGATTTTGAACAAAAGTTAATTCAGGTAATTCAATGATCTCAATGAATACCCGAATTGACAAAAAGCTAAAAAAGTCACAAACTTGTGTCACTAGAGTCAAGCCTTCTCCCAAATGGTAAGTATATTTTAGATGGCTGAAGGGCCACACAAGTCTTCAGAATCAAACGAGAGTCAGAGCATTCAATGCAGAAAAATAAAACTTCATGTGTAACTCATTTTTACCAAAATGTCGCTTAAGCCCTTATGCCTTTATTAAACTTCAATAAATCTTAGCTAATAAAAATGATTACAAGAAATATTCTCAAATAATGAATAATTCTAAAAAATTATATGGCACAATATTATAATTAATGGTGTGGTGTTTCAGGTTTCCTTACTAGATCTCGCGGTAGGAACCAAAACACTACTCAAGGTGATGAATTGTTTATTGCTGTAGGTCACGATTGTGTAAGAATGTATGAAAGATCTGAGAATAATAATAATAATGGCCGAGGTTCAAAATAGAGCAAAAAACTGAATGAATAACTGAAGACAAACTGGTTTCCTTCTCATTGATTTATGCACGGAATTCGACATAGAAATTCGCCTAAAAACGAAGATGATTTAATGTTTGATTCCTACGCGATTTTCAGATATTTTATTTATTTACGTTCGTTGTGACACCTGTGAAACTGCTATTGTACGGTTCGGCAAACTCAACAAT
This sequence comes from Drusus annulatus, assembly GCA_022651775.1. Lineage (NCBI taxonomy): Eukaryota > Metazoa > Arthropoda > Insecta > Trichoptera > Limnephilidae > Drusus > Drusus annulatus. Next base: position 225,851 of record JAGWCC010000184.1, read on the forward strand.
CCACGCCACAACATTATTTAAACTATACCCAAACATACGAGTATATGATCTCATATTTTTTTTATGTGAATACCGCACAGGAACACAAACTGCTCCCAATTGTCTGAAGCCAGTGGGACTATGACATCTCCAATTGGGTATACCGAATGTTGTGAGGCTCAAGGGTGGAGTGAGAAGGGGAAGGAGATGAGAAAGAGGAAGGTTGGAAAGTACCTGGCTACTCAGAAATGGTCACCATACAAAGCAAAGTCATATTAAGGAACGTTTCGATTCTGAATGGTGGTCTTTCATCTGGGCGATACTGAGAGTCAGTGGCGGCTCGTGACGTTTTAGTGTTCTAGAGTGGTAAGATTGAAAAAAAACGTCATCATTGATGTTGTTGTAGCCGAAAACATTTTTTTTTTTTCGAAATTTCAACTTTTGCATGAAGATTTTTCAGAAATCCGTGCAGTGCACCACCAAAACTGAAAAATCCTGAAAATCTTCATACAAAAAATAAAATCTTGCAAAAAATTAAAAATCATTTTCGGCTACAACAACACTAACAATGTCGTATTTTTCAATCTTAGCACTCCAACACACTAAAAACTCACGAGCCGCCACTGCTGAGAGTATGTACCGCTCTGGAACGTGCCGAAAATAAACTATATAATATTTTATTATATTTAAACCTGAAAGAATATAATTTATTTGCGCATGCCGGGTTTGAAACCGCGACCTCTGGATTTGTAGTCGGGCGTTTCAACCACTCGACCTTACTATGAAGATCTTCTTGTGATGGCTACCTCTCCTCGGGAAGAGTCTCGTTGAAGGTCTCGACGAGATATCTCTCGCGTCTGACGCAATTAAATTATTCCGCAGAGGCAAAAGCTTTTAGCTCGCAATACATTCTTAAAATCCAATATCTACAAACAAGCAAAGCCATGTTCCTGCTTCCCACATGTGGTACTGGTTTCTGACGCGTTAATTATTATGAAAAAAAATGTAATTTGTACTGTTTGAGTTCATGTGTTTCATCTCTTCCCAAAAAAACGAATAACAAAACAGGTGCAAGTCGAATGTAAATACATTATTTCGGAGAAGATAAAACTGTTAAACTGGATAAATTGTGGCATTTTCGTAGGAGGATGAAACATTTCTGTTTTAATTAATTATAAATAATGTTTGATGGTAGATTCACACCAATACCAATATTGTTCCGCAAGAGAGCTTATTGATATGGTATGAATATCAATCAAGGAGTATGTGCCAAGACAAAGTTGTTTGGCAGTATATCCTTCTGCCCACCTTTGTGATATTTAACTACTTAGTTAGTTAAATAATTATTTTGATGTGTAAAAATACTTACATCGCAGATTTTTTTTAAATTAGAAACCTTTTTTTATCACTGGATAATATTTTTAATAATTAATAATTATTCAAAAATATAATTTAGTGATAAAAAAATGGTTTTAAAAATTAAAATTTATACAATATATACATCATCAATACAATATATACCAACCATCTAGAGTCAGTGAGACTATGGTATCCCCAATGTGGGTTTGTTGTGAGGCTGAAGGTAGTGGGGAGGGGAAAATATGGGGAAGAGAGAGGTCGGGAAGTACCTACTATAGATGCTAATTATTGTTATCGTCCCAAATTTAACGCCGAAAGTTGACCAGGTATAGGGTATTTCGTTCTCCATTTAATCATTATAACTTTTAAATAAATTATATGATATTTGTAATTTTATTATTTTAGCAAAACAAATTATAAATTTGCGACCTGGGATTATCAACAAAATAAATAGAAATTGTTATTATTTCCAATTTTAAAACTGTTAATTCGTGGTGGAACTCCATTTTAATGATTTTAATAATACCAAATTTTTAACTTATTTCCACTATTTTTCATTTAAGACCTGGCCGGTTTCACCTTATGACGGGCATCTTTAGACCAGTCTGAAGATGCCCGTCATAATGTGAAACCGGTCAGGTTTTAAATAAAAAATAGTGGAAATAAGTTAAAAAATTAATGGTATTAAAATAAAATAAAATAGAAATTGCTTGAACCGCGAATAGGCATGTTATTTCCATCACACACACCATTGGCTATAAAAATATTATGGTTATTCTGAAAAACGATAACCTATTAGCTTATGGGGAAGTAAATTATTACCTTTTAACACTTATTGTAATAGTATACCGTGTAATTTACCCTTTTGATGGACGCTGCGGTAGAATCGACTCCGCATCTAAAGGTCCGCACCGCGGGATGCAGGTTTTATAAATACCACGAGATTCTCATTGAATCACCTCGTCTCTAGCGGAGGTAGAATCACACCGGACTGGAGCATCACGACCCAGTAACTGTAGAGATGCGGAACAGCGATGAAAAAACAGCTGTCATTTGGTCACTGTGTTTTCCGGAGGTTTCAAGTTCGATATACGTTGAGTTGTAAAAATACATGTACTCGCGGAATTGCATGGAGATTAGGGCGAGAAAGAGGCGATTATCCATATTCTGAAATTGAACAATTATTGAAAATGTCTTTATTAGAAAAGCGCAGCAAAGACTTTGATTTAATTTGCATTACAAAATTATTACTTGTTTTATAGACTCAACTTCTCTGTTGCAACTTATCCAGTTCAACATTCCTTGCCGTAGACTCGGAAACAATGAATTGCTCTTCCTCAATCATCACAATATAATTATGGGTATAATTCTCCACTGTCCAGAATGTCAAGACTTGTTAACTCAAGCCATGGTCTTGAAATTTTTGGTGGCAGTCCAAATGGTTTTTGTTATTCTTTCTTACGACTCTACCAAAGACTTTAACTAGACCATGACTTGAATATTCTCTCTTATGTTTATTTTTGTCCTATTTTTTGTTATCGCTTCATCTGTTATTATGTATTTGCTGTTCTTTCTCTGTTGCTTCTTTTTCCCATTTCGTGTTTTATATGTGCTTTATGGGCTTTAGTCAGTTAATTTATAAATAAATACATATTTTGAAGAAATATGGCTCGAATAGTAAAAATGCTAATGTTGTGGGTTAAAGTAAGAATATAAGATTAACATTATTTGAATTATTGAAATAATATCAATAATCTTCAACGTGACAAAAAATTGATGGTTTATCCAAGACACCATCTAGGTATACAATATGTGCGCGGGTAGAGCTTTGCATACCATTTCAAAGATAACAGCCTATTTCGGTAAAAATTGAAAAGTCGTTACTCCCGGATAGAGTAGAGGTTCCGAGTTCGAGTCTCGTTCGCGACCGTTATTCTTTTTAGTTTCTGGCTTTTTTGTTTCATATTTACGTTGAAGATTATTGGTATTATTTCGATAATTAATATCAAAGTAAAAACCATAAAGTTTTAATGTCAATTCAGATTTTAAAATTATTTGTTAATGCTTTCTAATTTGCGTACCTTCGAGCCGTTTAAGTATTTACTTGAAATATTTTGGAACAATAACCATTCGCAGTCAGTGTTCGAATTCGCACTAATCTTTTGCTAAAGTAAAGTCCTATAATAATATAACTATCAATACCTATGTATGTAACTGTCTACATTTATGTAAACCTAGACTGTTCACTATTTATTAGAATCTATTATAGAAATTACTAATACCATATCGTAGCCGGAAAGGCAAAAGGGCTGAAGTGCAATTTTGGGAAGTTTACACCAGAGCAATAACAATAAAATTCATAAATCTTCAGTACCTGGTTGGATTTTGAAGAAAAAAAACTAGCTAGTTATTGTTATTAATTTTAATAAATAACGTTTTCAAAATTTCGTCAGATGAATCCTTTTCGTATTTACACAATAAATTAACTTTTACAATAATTATCGCGATGCCTCAATGCTACATAAAGAGTTAAACGAATGAAACACTTTCAACTTCCAAACATTGTGATTTTATTTTAATTTATATTGCCCGGCAGTCAACAAAGACACTTGGTATTTAGAGAGAAATCAACAAAAAAGTCTAGAAACGGTTTATCTTGTAAGTCAACAACACTAGGTGTATGATTTATTTTGTAACACCACCTCTAATAAATATCGATTCGATTAAACTGGACCAACGTTCTATCACGACCGCGACCTGCTGCTCAAGTACTGAGGCCTTTGAGGCAATAGTGATGCGTGTCGTATATGGATCGACATTCAACACAAGGATGCGCTATCCCACGAGTAAGTAGGTACCGATTACCGACACCAATTAACTACAGTAATTTCCGTAACTTTTATCTCAAATAACCTGTAATCTAATTTTAATGTCTCCTTTGAGATTGTTCGCCATCGAAGAAGTTTTAATTTAGTTAGGTTGTTAGTGAGATTTGTAATTTAGTTAGCGGAAATAATATTTTGCGCAGATCTCGAGAGAAGGTTAGGCCTTGAGGGAGCATCTCAGTGTCTTCTGTATTAAATAAAGGTAAACCTTTCAATATAAAGAGATTGTAAATAATGTTCCCTTCTCATCAATATCGTCCAAGGTCTATTTTAAAACATAATAGTATACTGTAAAGCCGGATTCATATCCGGAGGCAAATTGCTTTTTACTTACATAATGTTATTATTCTGTTGGGACTATTGATAGGTAAATATATAAAACAACGATTGATTGGCATTTGTTAGACTTAATACGGTTACATTTATTCATTGATTTAATGAAATACCAAAGCACAACATTTTAAAAGTTGTAGATATTACAAAGTTAAAATACATTGAAAGTACATCATGTCAATAAATCACCTCCCTGAAGTCAAAATAATTAGCGCCGTTGTTTTATTTTTTATGGTGAGGTCACAAAAGCTAGCGGGAAGGTGGCACCCCCAAGATTTGACAATGTTGTAAAGCGATAGATGTAGAGGGGGGAAGGATAATGATACAAAATAAGAAGTTTCTTAATTGGGAAAATTTTGGACAGCAAATAAACGCATAAAAAACTAAATATACGGTAGGAAAGAATCAGCAAAGAAGCCCGGGATTTCAGGGTAGGTAAGGATGTATATGAAAGGGTTAAGTAAAAATACGTTAAAATGCTGGAAACAGATGCTAGCATATATGAGAGAGATTAATGGGGTCTGAAATACTAACCAAAGAAGCAAACTAATAATTTATAAAAAATAAAATAAAATCAGTTGCTACTCACGGTTGTGAGACAAGGTGTCTAACCCAGAATTAAGAAACAAAATTAAGAGTCTTTGAGCATAAAATTCTATTAAAAATCGTTGTACCTACACTAGAAAATGCAGGAAAAATATGAATCTTCTAGAAATAATGTCAGATGTTAGGAAGCCGAAAATTATGATCAAGTGGGTCAAGCCCTACAAAAGGAAACCAGAGGCAGACCGATGAAGAAGTGAATAGACTGTCAAAAAGGAATGGAGCAGAACGGGAAGGACTGAGAACTAGAGGTGAATGATGGAGGACCGCAGCCAGTGGAGAGAATTTACGCAGGAAGTCAAGTCCCACCCTGAGATGTAGCACTGTGATGATGATTACTCGAAATAATTGATGATGGCCTGCGTGGTCGAGTGGTAAGACGCTCGACTACGAATCCAGCCGTAATTCATATAAAACAATGGTGTATTTAAAGCACGTTCCTGATTGCTAGATACGGGTGAAACATCACCATTCAAAATTGAAAGGTTGCTTGAAATGGCTTTAGCGTGTTTGGTGACCAGATCTGAATAGCCAGGTACTTCCTTACCTTCCTCTTTCCCATTTTCATCCCCTCTCCACTGCCTTCAACCTCACAATATACCCTCGATTGGGAATGCCATGGTCCCACTTGCTTCAGACGGTTGGGAGCATTTGGGACTCTTGTGCGGTATTCACTATAAAAAATAATAATTACAGTAATGATGCCCATGCAGAATTTGATACAAATAGTAAGAGGTACTTATTCTCTTTGAACTCTAATTGTTCAAAGCATTGAATAATTACGTGTAATGAGTGATTTCATAATTTAAAAAAAACTATTTTTAAATTTATTTTATCAAAGTGTAAACTACAGATGGCAGTTGGTCATCATTAAAATAACTAAATGTAATCACAAAATATACGCCTTGTGATAGACATGAATTCCAAATTCGTAAGTGATGGGGAAAAAAGGATTTTATTGACCGGTTAGTAGCTGAGTGTACAAACGTGTTGGATTCCCACTTGGGCGTTGCGAGTTCTATTCGTCTGCTATTATTACATATATATTATTTTTTTCTCAAATTTAGTTTCGAGCAGACAGTAAAATAATTTTCTATGATGAATAGAATAATTGAGTGGCGTAGTCGTATCTCGGAGAGCCGCCCTGGGGCAGGAGTCAGAATTATGAATATCGAATGAGAGTACCACTGGAAGCGTCACCTTAATCCGTTTGACCGTGGTTTTAAAAGGTTTTACTTGCTTCAGAGCATAGAACCTCTATTTCCTGCGCTTCGACTAACTAGGAAAGACGGATATTACTAATTAATTATTCTTTGGGTGAACGGCATCTCATTAAAATTTTCGTAACAAAAATCAAAGATTCTTTTAGTCAAAGCGTCAAAAACTTTCAACCGAACCTGACTGATAAAAAAATCAGAGCGAAACTTTTTACTCAAGTTTTCATAAAATCGTGTCCACAGATAAAATCTTACCCGCATTTACTAAATTTAAATATCTTATTTAAAACCTATATTATTTCACAAATGAATCTTTCAAAAACGTAGTTAGGTACATCTTTACCAATCTTGAAGTAACAATATATGGAGGGAGAGCTAATTATTTTTACCCAACCTACACAAACTTGCGAAAAATCACTTTCTCCGGGCTTTTACGGCGTACACCATGAGAGAAAAAGAGACAACAAATTTCTTGGCCCGCTTCTATATACTGTCATAATGATCTTAAGGTGCTGGTTCCTTGAAGTAACACTGTCGGGACTCAGCCCACATTTTTTATTATGCCACTAAACTTGACACAACTAAACGGTTTTTTAGGTTATATGCTATATTTTTGTTGATAAAAATACTGTGAAAAAGTGGCTTTACAAATACACAAAAACATTATGTCGATATGTGATATGAATGGATGTATAAATACCGTAGCCTTAGTCTTAGCCACGCCCAACTGCGCCGAGTCATGTTAAAATCATCAAAAACAAGTCCAAAACTGACTTCACTGCCTTGGATAGATACTACTCTGTGTACTCTAAGTTACCAATTTAAAGTTAGATATCACTGCGTGCTTTGGTTTAAAATCTTGTTTACTGAACACAAATTATTATACCGATATTGCTTACAAACTTTGTAATTTCTTTAAAAGAATCTATAATTAAAACATTACACAATATTTTTATTTATTTGTGAGTTCGTACGTGAACGAGTATAAACTTTTTCAAATTTGGAACTGATGTTAGTTAAATTTATCTAATTTAAAAATAATCTTTTAAAATACCTACTTTCCTATGGCGATTTTGGCAGACATTATTCCATATTTAAAATGAGCGGATTAAAGCAACGGCCTGCAGCACCCTGTATAATATAAACATGCATTCTTGAGAGAGAGCTAATTCTTTTTACACAACCTATACAAATTTGGGATAAATCACTTTCTCCGGGTTTTTACGTCATACACCATGAGAAAGAAAGAGACAGCAAAATTTTCCAAATTATCACACTGCTTTAAAGTACTGTAATGATGTTCTTCGTGTACCGCGTCTCCGTTGACTTCGCCCACACGTTTTCATATGCGACATAAATGGACATAAGTCAACGGTTTTTTAGTTTATATGATATATTTTTGTCAACAACAATATTGTGAAAAAGTGGTTATACGAATAAACAAAAAACATTATTTATTTATTTTTATTTATTTATTATTAACGCCCTGATGGGCTTTTACATAGTAATATAACATAAGTAAGTGCATGAGTACAGTTTAAAAATTATTATGTCGACATGTGCTATAAATGGATGTATAAATACCCTAGCCTTAGTCCTAGCCACGCCCAGGTCTAGCCGAGTCCGGGAAACTTATCAAAATTGACTACAGCAGGGCTCTCTCTTGTACATTATTGCTCTAAGCATGCATTACATAGATCATTTTCGGCAAGTATGGTTGTTTGAAGATTCTACCTAGTACCTACCTAGTTCTGCTTTGAGATTATTGTTATTTTCATTAGCCATAATTTTACATACATAGTTAATAAAAAAATATTGTTTTCTCTTGTCCTTAGTATTACTACTTTAAATGGTTATCTACATTTATTTATAAAATATTGTTTATTTAGTTGTGCAAGAAATAATAAATAAAATTAGTAACGGTTTTGATTTCATTATTACCTTTTATTTACATTAAATTTACCTATCTAGATCTGATTTTAAAATGTCGCATATTTGTATTTTATGTTTAACGTTCAAAAGCTAGTATTAAATAGGTACTTAAATAAATGTTCTCGATTGAGTCATGTTTCGTTCTTCCTCGTAAAGAAAAGTGAAGCAAATAACAGCTCTCTGGGTCACTGTTTCGATTCGTCGCTGGCAATGGTAGAATTAATCACACTTATTATTATTGAAGGTTGACTAAACAGGTTTGCCGTACCACGACACCGTAAGTACTAATACTCACAGTGCCGGTTTTATTGTAAAATAAGTAAGAAGTTCCACTGCAATTGTTGTTTTGGTTAATTGAACCTATAGCCCATTACATTATGCAAAGTCATTTAACTCATATCAACGAACTACCTGTTTGAAGTTTTGTACTAGTCAAAATATCAACATGAAGATACAGCACTTGTTTTCAGTGAATATAATGCGTTTGAGATGACTCGCGTGTAAAAACCCGCTCTCGCTGGTTTAAAAATAAATAAATTTATATTGTATACCGCACACGAATCCCAACCGTTTAGAGCCAGTAAGAATATGGCATCCCCAATCGGGGTATGTTGTGAGGCTGAAGGTATTGGGGGAGGGAAAGGAGATGAGGAAGAGGTAGGTTGGAAAGACTCAGAAAAACTGACTCACAGAAGTGTTTGTTAGTAGGTTTATGCTCCTTTGTACGTACAAAAAACAAAATTCTGGATAGGTGTGTAAAATTATAAAATATTCGATCAAAATAAAAAACCACTACCACCTGTCGAAATTCTTAGTTTTGATGTTTTATTCTGGCTCAGGGGCCTTAGCACAAGATTTCGATAAAGATTTTATCGACAATGTCGGTAATTTAGAATCGTTGCCGAGCCCGACTGCAGATAAAGGCTGATTCACACCAACGTCCGGATTCGCTCAGTACATCACATACTCCTTGATTGATATTCATACCATATCAATAAGCTCTCATGCGGAACAATATCGTCACTGAGCGGGTCCGGACGTTGGTGTGAATCAGCCTTAAGACAGCGACAGCGTCTAATACAGCGTCTTCATAAATTATTCTATCTTCCTGTCTGTAGGACCAACCTTCCAATGGTTCTGCCGGTGGGGAGGAGTATTTTGCTCCTGAACAAAATATCTTCCGATATCGACTTATTTCATACAGTTCACAACGATGAAATGACGCGAACTGTTGTTCGTTCGTTGGTGATCAGCAGTCATACTCGAAAACTATTCCGAATTACCAACAATGTCGATAAAACCGTTGACGATGTTTCTTACCAGGGGCTTAGCTCTCCTATATACCGATTCTTAAATAAAATCGGTGGAGAAAACATCAATCTTTTCGTAGTACCGTTCCACACGTCCGGTTTATGTCCGCTGCGGTACCGCAATTACATCTCCGGCGGCTTTGCGGTGAGAAGTTTTCGATCGCTTTATTATGTTAATTTTATGTTTAAATTTAACATGAGAGTAAATACATATATTTTGATAGATATATACTTTTCACAGCATGTACCAATAATTTCGTGTCTACATCAAAGTAGAGCGTTTTAAGTATTTGTTTGGTTACGTAAGCCATAGTTTATGGTTCATTTTTAGCCTTGTAAGCACCCTAGAAGTGATATTGCACTAAAATTATCGGGTAGCATTTTTATTTCGTCAAACAATTATTCGGAAGTTGGAACTGACAGCAAAAAAAATGTGTTCCTAAAAACATCACCTCTTGCTATATAAAGATTTGGATCAGTACTTAAATTGATGTATCCAATATCACCCTCAATGCTTGGCGCGCAGATTGACGTGTCAGAAAACTTAACGCGTAAACTAAACCAACTACTACTAACTACTGGTGCGTAGTGCGTACTGTCGCTTCTTCCACTGCTGTAACCATAGACATAAAATACAAGAAGCGTCATATTCATACAAATCGAACGATAAATGTGGCACGGTCTTGATTTAAGTTTCAAAGCTCATAACGCTTATGAAAAGGATAGTAATACTGAACAGAATGCGTGTGTACGGATGAGATAGTTATATGAACGTCCCGCGTTACTGTTATAATCTCTCTTCGCCGACGAACTTACTTACTGAGCGACTAGCCAAGTAGAGTACGACGTACTGAAACGGTTGTCTTCCACACACCTATATATATCTGCGAATTCGCTATCTCACATTATTTTGGTTGAAGAGCTCCCGTTTTCCCGTGACAGCTTGTCTATCGAACGAATGTTAATACTAAACGCAATAAAACTCAGGTATGTCTCTCGGACTCGGTTTAGTACATTCACGCGTGTTGTCTCAGTAACGTATCTACATAATTTAATTCATCTAAGGCTGTAACTGATGTTTTTACAGACGTTAGCGCCCCCTACGACGATGCAATATCTTTGGCAAAATTAATATTATTATTTTTTAATTTATTAGTGAATACCGCAATAGAGTCCCAGCTACTCCCAACCGTCTAGAGGCAGTGAGACTATGGCATCCCCATTTGGAGTGTGTTGTGAGGTTGAAGGTGGTGGGAAGGGGAAGGAGACGGGGAAGAGGAAGGTTGAGAAGTACTTGGGTATTCAGATGTGGTCGGCAAACACGGCTAAAGCCATTTCAAGCAAAGTTTCGATTCTGAATGATGGTCTTTCACCAGGGCGATACTTAGGTATCTACCATTCTGGAACGTGCCACAGATATACTTAATATTATTTTATATGAATTAAATGTGTTATGACACATTTTATTTAAATAAAATTTATTTCCGCACGCCTGGTTTGAACCCACCATCTCTGGATCTATAGTCGAGCGTCTTACCACTCAACGACGGAGGCCGTCAAATATTCTAGTATTTATTTGGCGTCCGTACGGTACAAAACATCGCATTTTGCGTTTGTCGTTTCTTCGAATTTAAATAACAACGCAGCCTATCGCGTATTCCAGTAATTTCACGGTATTTATATGAAATAATTACGGTATCGGGGAAAATGAGGTGCGTAAAAAAATGAAATGGAGGGCGAAATTATCACAAATATCGCGTTACGTACCACACTTAAATTTTATTAAACCTAATTCCCGTCATTACAAAATATAATTGATAAATTTTGTTACAATGACCGTCTGGTATTTTGACAGATAAGAAGAGGAAAATCTAGGTGAAAAACAGGTTTTTCGAACAAATCGAACTTTATAACAGGAGTGAAGTTTGAAAAAAAAGGGAGAGTCGAAACGTATAACGCACGCCCATTCGCAAGAAGCAAATTGTCTTCCTCTTTAAAAAACCATTGGACAATAGTTACGCAGAAAACGTTCAACCCACAACTTACCAAAATAAAGTTTTACACGTTTTCCTATAGATAAATTTGAGATTTATATCTGGTGAAAACATACAAGCTCCAAATTCAATAGATTTTTGGTAATTATTTTTTTTACCAACGCACAAGTTAAAACATTACAAAATATAAGATAATCCACTTTTTTTTTTTAATAAACGCATTGATTATGAATGACGAATTTATAATAATGCTCATAAAGAAAAAAACACTGATATTCACTTTAAAAATGCCGCTTTACAAATGCCGATTACCCATATTAATGCTTTTTATAGTGATATTTTCAAACGCTTTTTTCTTAGTTTCATCTTTTTGGGGTTGGATGCTTTCTGCATAACCACGTCCCACTAAGGCTGCTACTTTCCAATAGCACATTGACATCGAAGTAAAAACTGGGATGCAAGTTAGTGGTCCAGGAATGTGCGTTTGTACGGAAAATAATCTGATTCAGTTTCACAGCTCGTACAAAATGAGGATAGTGAAAATTGCATCGTATTAAAAACCTACGTCATTGCGGCATTTATTTCGGTATCTTAGACACCTCGTCCAAAAGCAATTAGATAAGAGTTCAAATTTAGATGTAAAATAACATCCGGTTGAGAAGAATTGAAAATAGAGGAAAACTTATCTTTTTATTTGTTCTATTTTGCAACTCCATTTGGTGCGTCATGACGTTTTGGAGAAAAATATTGCCACAAATAAAAAGATTGTTTGCGATGTCTTATCAACCTGTCCTTTGGATGCTGGGAAAACCTCTAGCCTCTTTCGGTTCTTGTAACCTTTAATGCTGTTGTTTATCTTCAATCTACAGATTAGCCCCGAACAAAACACTGAAGATGGTTCGACGTGCTTCTAGGTAGGTACTGATTTCATGCTCCGCGGGGCAGGACGCAGCGACGGTCCCGGGCGGCAGCTTAGTCAGATGCCTCAGCCTCCTTCGAATGGGCCGGCACGTAAAAACGTTAAAAAAATGTAGGTATGAAAAAAATATTTGAATGTTCTCACTCTCAAGAAAACAGAACATCTTTAGATTTACAATGTGTGTCACTGAATAGAAAATTCCTAAAAGGGCAATCTATACCGATTTGAAAGAAAATTGATGTCGTCAATTTACGTGAGACCTCTTGACTCCCAGGATCCCGACGAGCCGATGAAATTGATTATCTGCTAAAAAATAATTTTCTGATGGAGTGCTTATACCAACTCTGATGTATGGCAGTGAGGCATGGAACTGGCAGAGGAAGGATGAAAGTAGGCATAGTATGCTGTGGAAATGAGATCTTTGAGACGTATGTGGGGTAAAACCATGTGTGACCGTATTAAAAATGTGGATATCCGGAAAGAATGCAAGGCTGATGTGAGCGTAATGAATAGGATCAAGAAAGGGACGCTTCGATGGTTTGGGCATGTAGAGCGAATGAACGAAGAAAGGAGTGTGAAAAGAATAAATGATGCGAAAGTGAATGGAAGAAGAAGTCGAGGACGCCCAAAAAAGACATGGCACGATCAAGTAAATAAAATACTTGAATCGGGTCAGGTGAAGAGTCAGAATAACAGAAGAGTATGTATGAGACGATGTATGAATGTAAATGAAGCAAGGAGTGTGTGCCAAGACAGAGTTACATGGCGGTCCGTCCTCTTTGCCTACCCCTGCGGGGAAACGGCGTGATGGTTAGTTAGTTAAATAATTTTACTCTATTTGAAGATATTTGATCATTTTCACAAGAAGCAAGATAATATTTTCTTTTCTTTAATTCAGGCACACAGACATGCCCACAACATACATCTACCGGTTTTCCTCTTCAATTTCATTTTTTTTAAACACAAAACAAATATTTACAAACTGGTGCAAAACAATATAATTAATATACAATCGCCGTGTAAATATTTCAAATAAATGTGTTTGCAACATTTATTGGGAAGGTAATATTAAAACTTATACATTATTTAGCTACAAACAACACCGTGTATTTACCTAACTGAAACTTGGTGCATATAACAACACGATGTTTATAACACGGTAGCCAAAAAGTAGGTAAACAATGTAGGAGGCAGATGTCACAACGTAACAGTTCTAAGATTTTACATGGTTCGATCAAAATTGAAATTGATGTATGCGTAAATAGCCTATTAATGTATAATATTAATAATCTTCAACGTTAATATGAAACAAAAAAAGCCAGAAACTAAAAATATTAATGGTCGCTACCGAGACACGAACTCGGAACCTCTACTCTATCCGGGATAAACGCCTCTGCCAATTGAGCTACCGAAATCTCATTGGCAACCGTTTTTTTTACTCGATCTCATACTTCCTTGAAAATTCTTCATATTATTTTTAATTTCTACCGGCTGCCATCTTTGTAATGGCATGCAAAGCTCAACTCGAGCACATATTGAATACCTAGATGGTGTCTTGGACAAACTATTCATTTTTATTTACAGAAGATATTTTTACTTTTTTTTCGGTCGCGACCGTTAATTTTTTTAGTTTCTGTTTCATTTTTAAGTTGAAGATTATTTAAATTATTTAATACCGGGAATGAAATAAATTAATAAAACACATTTTAAAAATTGTAATATAAGGGTTCCTTGACCGAACTAAACCATTTATAAGTTTTTCGCCTATTACAAACTTATTGAAGATAGCAATTTAAAAAAAAATCGATCATGTTAATAATCTAATTGTGTTCACATTCAAGTAAGCAGAGCCCGATCCGGTTTGCCCCGGGGATGGGAATTTATCGCAACGTCACTGTTATCACTCGTACTTAGATTAGAGATACCTTTGTTTACAAACTTATATAAAAAGGCACATTTTTGTCAAGTGAAAATTGAATTATATTAGGCCTTCTCAGTATTTACCTGCAGAGAATTTAGACATTTGCTTACATCTCAAAAAGATCGCTACATCCACGTAGGGATGGAGACAGTCGAAACATTTAACAACAAAAATATTTTTCGAATAAATGACAGGAATACTTAGGAGGTGCTTGTTTGTTATAATCATAGCAGGGGCCCTAGCACGAAACATGAACATGATTAAAAATTAGCGACATTGTCGATAAAATCTATATCGATGTTTCGTGCTAGAGCCCCAGATGTGAGAAAATTGTCGCAGTATGTTGTATCAATGTATACTCGTACATACCAATATCATACATATTCTGCAGATATGTAAAAACTGATAAGAATATTGGATATCTTAACTTAGTAAAACATGTTAGGGAAATACAAATAAAATGAAGCTAGGGAATTTTTAGATTAAAAGGAGGTTTGTTTATTAGAGTTTGTATTTCTAGCACACGAATCTACAGAATTCATTCCGTTACGTTACGTTGATTATACTTCTTCACTCGACAACATTGATATGCGTAATTATAATTTATTAACTACTCATAATCATTCGAATGACTTAAAAATAAAACTCTTTTCATTGTTATTTTTTTTTTTTTTTTGGTATTTCGAAATATTTTTGGATGACGTCCATCACTACTTATTATTTCACATACGATTGGAAATAAACCCGTGTAATTTTCAATTCGATGTAAGAATTTTTTTTCAAGTGTTGAAACAAGAATGTTTGCTGACTAGGTATACACAAGTGCGCAGGGCAAACATGTTTAATACCACACTTACAATAGTCAAGGTAATTTGTATTTAATAAATATTATATTGATTCAATTAGGTCTGCTGTTGTGGGTACAATGAAGGTAGGTACTTCAATTGCGTTTTATTTTGTATTAAAAATTGACAGCAATAATTATATACTCGTACATAGTAAGTGGTTGTTTGTCTGCTCACCGAGAAGAAATCAATGTCAATCAAAATCTAAATAACTAGATATACCTTGCTTGCAACGTTGCGGTAATATCTTGAACACTTTATAAAGCATCAAAAACTCGAAAACGGTGACAACTGGTGCCGTGAAATCTGCATGGCTTCTTCGTAATTTGTAATCTGTTCACTGAGAAGAAATCATTGTCAATGACGATCGAAAAATACTTTGTTTCGTTATTGTAAAATACTCGTAATATTTCCGAAACAGCAAAAAATTAAAACGGTGAGATCCGGTGTCATGAAATTTACACAGTTCTTTCTGTTCAAAATGAATAGGTCGTGAAAACCATTATTAGGTCGCCACGTCATATTGATCACGAGTCATGGAATATTCAAACTGTAAAAATAAGACAATAAGCCATGTGATTTATTCCATATTTCCAACTGTTCATGAAACAAAAAAGGGTTGATTCTTGGGTTAAGCCGGGTAAGGGAGTAAAGCTAGTGCAAATAAAAAATATTCGCTTTAAGCTCTACATGTATGACGTCGCCGGAAAGGTAAAAGGGCTGAAGCGCCATTTTGGCAATTTAAATTAAATTATTCGAAGATTCAATGAAAACACACGGTAAATGCGTTTCATGTCATAAAATTATTATTATTTTTTTTTTTTACATGAATACCGCACAAGAGTCTCAACTGCTCCCAACCGTCTAGAGAGCCAGTGATACTATGGCATCCCCAAATTGGGTATGTTGTGAGGCTAAAGGTAGTGGGGAGGGGAAGGAGATCGGGAAGAGGAAGGTTGGGAAGTACCTGGTTATTCAGATCTGATCACCAAACACGGCTTAAGCCATTTCAAGCAACGTTTCGATTCTGAATGGAGGTCTTTCACCAGGGCGATACTTAGAGTATCTACCACTCTGGAACGTGCCGCAAATATACTTGTTATATATTTTTATAAGAATTAAAATGTGTTATGACACATATTAATTAAATAAAAGTTATTGGCGCACGCCGGGTTTGAACCCGCGACCTTTGGATTCATAGTCGAGCGTCTTACCACTCGACGAAAATATATTGGAAGAAAACGTATATAAATATATATATATATATATTTACTCGTATATTGGGCAGGGTTATATTAATATTGTATTTTTAATGATAGCAGTTGGGGTAAGTTGTGTGTTTAAATGGCCTGTATTTGACCGAAGTTTAACCAAATTTTTAATATTATATTTTGATGCCCAAGTACTCATATCGTCGCCGGAGAGGCAAAAAGGCTGAAGCGCCATTTTGTGAAGTTTACACCAGGCCGCTTTAAAGGTTTTTTTTATTATTTTACAATAAAATTCACAAGTCTTCAGTAACTGGTCGGATTTTTAAAGAAAAAGTTAACTCAGGTAACTCAATGCTCTCACTGAGTTACTTGAAGCGACAAATATCCCAAACTTGTGTCGCTTGAGTCGAGCCTTCTCCCAAATAGTTGATATATTTTAGATGGCTGCAGAGCCTCAAAAGTCTCCATAATTAAACAAGGGTCAAAGCATTCGATGCAGAAAAAAACATTTGATTAAAACTGCATATTTAACTGACTTTTGACCAAAGTGTCGCTTAAGCCCTTTTACCTTTCCGGCGACAGTATGTTTTCCTTTTGTGAGTGCGTATCTATTATACCCATTGTTAGGCACTCATATCTTACTGTGAACATACGTAGGCACGATTACAGGGTTTTATGAATAAATAAGTTTTGCTTTCACATTCTCCGGTTCCAAATTTGAAACGTTCACACTCATACGTAGGTAATAATAATAATAATAATTTAATGATTTGTATAGCGCCGATTTTATGAAAAATCACCTCAAGGGCGCTGTACAGATCTTACTTTCTATTACTAGATATAAATTCCTAATTTAAATAAGAAAATATACAGGAACATACTTACCTGACAGGTCCCATCAGATAGATACACTTATCAACTTAAAATTATAATTTTGATTTTAAATTTTTTATGTTTTTTCCGATTTAGGACATGAAAACGAAATTAAAAAACGGTCTTTCTGAATTTGTCGTACAGTACAGAATTTGGTTAAAAATTGTATATCGTATGGAAAGAAAGTTATATGTTTTAATGCAACGGCACTCGAACCCACAACCTCCCCACTCAACCTAAAATCCGCATTTTCCGCTTCAGGGGTCATCATGAAAACAGAGGATTCCGTATTAAAGTAAATTGATATGATGCTAATCATAATAAAAATAAACATTTTATAGCGAATTGAAACTTTTTCAAGTGTTTTTATAACTTCGCAGCATTTATCCGATATAACTAAACGAATATGTCAAGAAAACTTATAAACTACGTTTGTTCTCAACTCGGTGCGTGTATTTCTTTTAAGTAGGTATAACTTATAAACTTTTTTCAGTTTTTACGTAAGTTTTCCTATCGAAAACTTGTGATTCATTAACATTGGCATCTGGTGACGCTTTCGTACTAGAGGGATGAGATTAAAAACTTGGACAACTTTTTTCGACGAAAACTTTCAGGCATTTACAGCGCAAAACCATATCCTGCTTCAGAATTATGAAACACGTGGTGAACCGTATTCCAGAGGCGTGCGGTTACTTTTTATTATTGTTTTGGAACCGCTTCACAACACTACAAATAAATTTATATTTATTTTTTTTTCCTCAAATAGGTCATACACAAAAAACATATTTTCGTAGAAAGCAATTACTTTATGGTTTGACATAATTAATGAAAATGAAATTGACGTTTTGCCTCTTTCATTTCATATTGTCTGTCTCTTTGTCTCTGTTCCTTTGTTGTAATTTTAAATGTTATTATTTTGTTTTTTTTCACTGTTTTTTTATTTTATTTTTTATTATGTTTTCCCTCTGTATGTTAATATAACCGCACTTTTTTTGTTTAGTTTAATTTTGTACCCTGATGATGCTTAGGCCAAGCAAAACCACTCGGTCATAAAAAATAAAACAAAATCTGTGGTCTTCATTGCAATATTTTCATAACATAAAAAAAAACAATTCAAACCGGCCATTGATTAAATTTACGTTGGGTTGTTTGATCAGCCGTCAAGCTAACGGTCATCAAAATGATATTAAGCGCTGACTGACCGAGAATCGTCGGTAAACGGATACCGTTTTTAAACTGGTGAACGTCAAAAACAAAATGCCGCCGATTGTCGATTCGACATTTGAAAATTATGTGACAGGGGTTCAAACATTCAGGCTTAACAAACGTGAATTCAATTATTGTTTATGTTTTATTATGATCATAAGCGGAATGCACATACGTTTTTTGGGTTAGTTGATGCAAATTGATAAAGTTATATAACCTCTTCGGGCCCAAGCATTTTTTCATAATTAGAATCTCTTCTCAAGTATTTCCATATTCTCTACCACATAATGATGGGATCACATTTACTAACTTCAACTCAGCACAAATGCTCCCGGTCGGTAAGATAGGACTCTTCATTATCAGATGCTTTGGGCCTCTATCAGAAATAATGACAAGGAAATATTTTTTGAGCATAAAACGGCAACAATCATATATGAAACCTGGTTTATTTACTTTACTCGTTAAAAATATCTTGTATGCCTGGAAAATATTCACCCATCTGTTTGCTAAAATAAATTATATTTATTTACTTTATTAGGTTGGAAAAAAATATTTTAAAATTTTGATAATTTCAATTAACATCAGTTTCGAATTTTAAAATTTCACACTCGTACGTTATGAACCTAATCATAAAGGAAACTATTATTATTTAGTTAATTTTGTACAAAAAAGATATATTTTTTATCACATTTGAAATTGAATTATTGACCGCACTCCTCTGGTGTGCACGAGTGTTAAATGATGTTTATCGATATTATTAGATACCAGTAACATCTGGAAGGATTTTCTAAGGAAATGTTAGTAAAACAAAACACAAAGTTTATTTCTTCTTTCGGTAAATTCGTAGAAATAATTATTTATTTGGTTAATAATTCATTAGGATTAATATTAACGATGATGTATTTAAAGGTGGGTAAACAGTGCATGTGGCTTATTTCAATTCACACCCGTAATGTTTTCGTTATGCCAATATAATATCCAATTTAGAAATATCTCTATCGGGATGTGAGAGGGTTTTGTCTTTCAGCAATGAACAGGTAATTCCTAGAAGTGTAATCTTTACTGATTTAAAAAAAAACTGATACCCTCAAATTGCATGAGACATTTCTACTCCTGGATCCCAGACAGCACAATGAAGATAATCATCTAGAAAGAATATCGATTTTGGAAATTTTTGATCGATTTCACCAAAAGTAAGTTTTAAAAAATCCAACATTAATAATTTTTATATTAGAAAAAAGTTTAAATAATTTCATCCAAATGCCAAAAATATGACATGAGAAATTATAACGGCCGCCATTTTGGTTTCGCACAATTTTGAACGATTACGTAACATAAAAAAAATGTTATGGTACACTTTATTGTCACCAAACAGTTAAAAAAAACTGTTTGAATATCTCATTAGTGACTCGCAAACGATTAGCTTTGGTGTCATGAAAATTGCACAACTTTTTCTGTCTGGAATATCAAGGTCAACGACAAATTAGTTGAAAATTTAGGTTTTACCAATATTTCCATTATGAGCTATGGAGCATTGAAATAGTCATTTGACTGTTCAAAAATTAGACAGTCAACGGCGCCTTGCTATTTTTACAATACAATTAAAACTATGTTTGAATGTCTCGTTAACGATGAGCTTTGATGTAATGTAATTTGCGTTTTTTTTCTGGAATAATTGTACGAAAATTCCAGTGCAACGCAACTATTTTCATCTAGTACCGTCATTTCTCTCACGACCTTTGGGGCATTGAAATAGTCATTTGACTGTAAAAAATGAGGCAAATCGAGAAATGCCGTCCCTTCGCTTTGGCGCCTAAAGTGTTAGAAAATATTAAAAAAAAAAAAAATTCGTAAAACGAGTTTGATATATTAATATTTGAAAAAAATAGATTTAGGAAAAATAGTGTCAAAACTCGGTATAAAAATCGTTTTAAATAAAACGATATTTGTATTTATTATTCCCTACCTGTTGGACCGATCAATTTTAAAGTTTTAACATCTTGACACAGTTTTAATAATAGTGATTGACGTTCGCTAATTCGAGGCACGTGGACATATTCGCGGATAATTTTAACGGCACAATGAGACGCCTGGCGTCCCAAAAAATCAAGTTCATACTGTTTCAAGTATAAACTGCCAATATTAACTAATGGTTGTTATCCACGTTCACGATTTTTAAAATGCCATCAATTGATTGCATCATGAAACATAAAAATAAAATATAACGCTATATAATTCAGTGCTTTATTGCATTGAACAATTTTGTTTGCAGTATCACGAAGCGGTATAAAATTAACAGATTTTATATGCGCAGGAGTGTCTCACCTGTGTACACATCAGACGTGGTTGTAGAACACAAGAACAGGCGTACATCAGGACAGGTCCATAATGCGTTCCATAACAAATAGGCGTATCTTGAATGGTCGTATCGTATAGGGAATGGTCCTATTGTAAATGATTGTATGGTAAATGTTTGTTTGGAGAATGGTCGTATCTTAAATGGACATATATTGAATGGTCGTATCTTGAATGGTCGTATCTTTAATGGTCGTATATTTAATGGTCGTATCTTGAATGGTCGTATCTTAAATTATCGTATCTAAAATGGCCGTATCGTGAATGATCGTATCGAGAATAGCCATTTTCCATACGCAGTTTAAAAATCATTTGTAATCATAAAAAAAAAAGAGACAACAAATTTTTTCGAATTATCACACCGCTTTAAAGTATTGTTAGAATGTTCTTCGTGCCCCGCGTCTCCATTGACTCCGCCCACACGTTATGATACGCGAAATAAATTGACATAACTCAACGGTTTATCAGGTTGCATGTTATGTATATGGTTCTACAATACTGTGAAAAAGTGGTTATACGCATAAACAAAAACATTATATCGACATGTACTATGAATGAATGTATACATATCCTAGCCCTAGTCCTAGCCACGCCCAGGTCTAGCCGAGTCCGGCAAACCTCGTACAAACTGACTACAGCTCTTTCTACAGCGCTCTCTCTTGTATATTATCGCTCTGAGGGTACAAATATATAATGGTCGTATCTAAGATTTTTTTATTGTGAAGTGGTCGTAACCCGGGATGTGCCTTTCTAAATAAACTGTGCAAAATAAACATGATAACAATTGGGATCTTATTTACTTACGCTAGCTTCTATTCTGAATGCTGCAATAAACTGCTGTGTTTCAGACACATACTCTGAAAACGTGGAGGTGATTTTGATGATGAAATAGTCCCGATAATTTTTAGTTTCATTTCAAACAAGCCCGGACCATGTGTTCAAATCAAACGTTTGTTCAACAGCTGATCGAAGTTGGACACCTGTACCCATCAAAATAATGTTAAATTGCTTTAAATAAGGAGCTACGTAGACACGTAGATATACCTTCCATTTTATTTATGTACTTTCAAAACAATATTAGAACCTTGAAGTAAAAACATAATATTGAGAGAGAGCTTATATTTTTAATCAATCTACACAAATTTGCGATAAATCACTTTCTAAGGTTTTTTTACGTATTTTCTGAGTATATATATATAAAACACCATAACCTTCCTCTTCCATCTTCTGAATCTCCCCACTACCTTCAGCCTCACAACATACCCCAATTGAGGATGCCATAGTCTCACGGGCCTTAGACGTTTGGGAGCAATTCTTCTAGGGACTCTTTATTTATTTATAAATTAACGGACTAAAGTCCAATCATAAAAATATTTCATATTAAAAAGAGTAACAGAGAAAGGATAGCATATACATTAAAATAAATGACGATGAACAAAAATAAAGGCAAAATAAATATAAGAGAGAACATTTAAGACATGGTCTAGTCAAAGTTTTGGTAGAGTCTTAAAGAATGACAAAATCATTTAGACTGCTACCAAAAATGCCAAGACCATATTTGAGCACAAGTCTTGACATTCTGGACATTGGAGAATTATACCCATAATTAGTATTGTGATGATTGAGAACAGCAATTCATTGTTTCTGAGTTCAAAAGGGAATGTTGAATTGATGTGTTGCAACAGAGAAGTGAGTCATCAAAACAATTAATGATTTTGTAAATGAAAAATTAAATCGAAGTCTTTCCTGCGCTTTTCTAATGAACCCATTCAAAATAATTGTTAAATTTCACCATTGAAAACAAGCTTTCGCCTCAACTCCATGTGTTCGAAAAGCGATGTTTGTATGGATTCAATATGATGAATATGAACGGTATAGAAAGGGGACCACCTAGCATATTCTAGAATCAAATAATGATAAAGGGTATTTTAGAGTCTTTATATTCTTAAAGTCACATGCACTTCTATTGATGAAGGAAGAAGTTTTAGTGATTGTTACATTATTAATGTGATCAATGAAAACAAAGATTATAGTCTAGAGTGACACCAAGATCTTTTATAGATCTGACGGTAGATAGGGAGACACTATTTTAATTATAATTGAAGAGGATCGGTTTATGAGTTCTAAGAAATTACATAATTTTACATTTATCAATGTTTAATTCTAGGCAGTTAGTCACACACCATTCATTAAATGAATCAATATCACTTTGGAGAAGAATGCAGTCATGAAAAGATTTTATTATTTGAAGGATCTTATTGTCATCTGCAAAAAGCATCTCTTGTGTGGTATTCACTGTAAAAAAGAGAGGAATAGAAAATACAAACTTTCAAATGTTAACACTACACGTCAACTGTATCCGCCATAGGCGCGAACTTCAAGTCATTCATTCGAATAATTTGAACGGTTTTTGATGTTATTTTTTTTCGTTAAAATATTTACAGAGGATTAAAACAAAATTGATATCAATTTTCATTTTATGAAAATCTAAAATATGAAGATAAATTATGACGAAGACATGGACAAGAAGCAAGAAGTGTGTGCCAAAACAGATATGTTTGGTGATTCATCTTCTCTGCCTACCCCCGCGAAATATGGTATTAATGGTTATTTATTTAATACTGATGGGTACGTACCTTCTTATCACTATTCCTTCTCAATATATAAATATATATATTTATATATCTGTATTTTCTTGACAATGTTTGAATTTTATACCTGGTGGTTAGAAGATTGAAATAGACACGTATTTTTGTTGGCAGACGGACCTTTTATTATTATTTTTGAAATGGTAGTGTCTATAATGTATATCAATTTATCAGAATATAAAAAAAACATAACCCTACATCGTGAGATTTGATAAGAAGGAAAACAAGGCTAAATAACCTTCGAGATTGGTACACTTAAAATAAAAATAGACACGAATAATTCTAATCAAGTAGAAAAGACTAACTCATTTACAATATGTTAAAATATGTCTAATCTAACGCGATTGCTTTATTGATATATATTAGTGAAACTTTTGTTTTCCTACAGAAAATTAACAAAAAACTAGTAGGTACGAGTACTACCCAGATGGATACCTCAAAGTACCAGAGCTCATTATGAAAATAACTTTAAATGCGGAAAATAGTTAGCTTCAGCTAGAAATTTAGACATGGTTAAGTATGCAATTTTCATTTGGTTGTTATAGCTTTATCGTTCAAAAGTTTTTGATGCTTCAAGAAACAAAATATCGGCTTCATACTTAGGATTACGAAATTTCAAACAAAAGCTTATAAACAGTAATGTTGGATTTCAAAGTGATATTTTGTTATGTTCTTACCTTGATGTTTTTCCACCCAAGTTCCCTACCTATTCAACCATCTCGCTATTCGATTTCCGTATTCAACAACACTGTGCTCGAAACAATTGACCATCAAACAGAAGAGTTTTGATGAGAAAAAACGTGTTGCTCGTTGGTTTTTCGCTCGATCGTCGGTTAGTTGTTTTGATCTCCAAATCATATTCAACAAATGTGTTTTATGAATAAGACGACAAAATCAGTGCGGTATATTCGTTTTGCTAATAATACAAATTGTGTAAGAAGACTTCGAGAACTTTCAACTTCAACTACATCGGTGAGTGAATGGTTTCCCATTTTTCGTTTTTTTCCAATAATCTTTCCACAAGCTTTAATAAGACATTTCCATCAAGTAGTGTTTATGGTTTACAGTCCACTATTTTCCAAGTTCATCTGAAGCTGAAAACACATTCGCTGTTTATCGCAGCTTCGGATCCATCAAGTATTAAAAAGTGTACATGAATAAGCAAACTAACATTTAAAACGTGTGTTGAAAGCATTGAGTACCTGCAATTAACTTTTGCTGCAAGATTTAAGATACGTTTTATAATATCAACGTTATTACTTTTAAGCGGAACAACCGCAAAATCTCGAAAGTTTGGTTTCGTCACGCTTGAGCGAAGAGAGTTGCGCAGTTCTCATCTCCTTTATTGCCATACATTCTAATGAGAGTACAACAAGAAGGCAAAAGATAGAAGTTTATAACTCAGAAGATAATCTTTAGAACTATATTGCATAACGTAACAAAATGCATGATGTACAATGCAGCATCTTCTTTCGTCCGAAGGAATCACCAGATTAATGCCAAGGTTATTCTATTAGTTGCGATCTTATAAGCACTGTAATAGCCAATTATTTTCGATGTAATACATTTTATAACTGTGCAAATATTTTATTAAAAATAGTAAAAAAAAAAATTTACAGCTTTTCTGGGTAGGAAGTGTAAGAAATGTGAAAACCACCGACCAGAAGCTTGGTTACGGAATGACTTGCCGACTTTTTAAAATTTTTGTTGAATTTTTCTTCAAGACTAAAGCTCAAACCATCATTTCTTTAAAAAAAAGTATACCGCATTATATTTTCGTAGAGAGCAATCACTTTGTGGTTTGACATATTTAATTAAAATTAAATAATAATTTTGTGCAACAGATTTTATTTTAGTTTTTATGACCGACTGATTTAGCTTAGCCTAAGCATCATCAGGTAACAAAAATAATCTAAGCATCACTTATGTAGATGCAATATTCTCGTATAAAGTAGTCATCAATAGTATTCGTTAGCCTGAATTATTACAATAAATAATTTCAAGAATTACAAAAAATAGCTATGTCTAAGACTACGGATATTATTTTATTTTTTTATGACCGACCGGTTTCGCTTAGCCTAAGCATCATTAGAATACAAAACTACACTAAACAAAAAATATAATAAGAGTGCGGTTATGATGGTTAGGCTAAGCGAAAGTTTTTTTAATTTCTTTAAATATATCAAACCACAAAGTGATTCCTTTCTACGAATATACAAATAATTTCCAATAATTTCCTTTGTAAGAACGGACAGATGAGTTCAGAAAGTTATCAAAATGAAAAAATAATCCTTACAAATCCCTACCTACCTAATAAAGTACTTACCTATAGTGTATTTTAGCAGACATTATAATTAGCGCCCTTGAAGCGATATTTCACAAATATGGCGCTATATAAAT
This sequence comes from Drusus annulatus, assembly GCA_022651775.1. Lineage (NCBI taxonomy): Eukaryota > Metazoa > Arthropoda > Insecta > Trichoptera > Limnephilidae > Drusus > Drusus annulatus. Next base: position 251,841 of record JAGWCC010000184.1, read on the forward strand.
TATCCACGGATTATTATAATATTTAAATGGAAGGATTAAAGCAAGTAATATTTTTTCCTTGGCAAGTCAGTTACATCCGGTGATTTTTCACGATCTGTGAATAGATTATAAATAATCAATTTACGTCGATTCAGTAATTCACCGATAAACTGTAAATCATTAATAAAAATACACTGCAAATGTTCACACAACATGACCTCAAATACGAGCACGAAACATCAAACGATTAAAACTGATTAATGACCGTATTACAAAGATTCGTGTTGTGTATTTAACGCTTAGATGGTTTGGGCATGTAGAGCGAAAACGAATATATGATTGAATGGAAGAAGAAGTCGAGGACGCCTCCGTGGTCGAGTTGTTAAGATCAGAATAACAGAAGAGTATGCGAAATGTATGAAGCAAATCAAGAAGTGTGTGCCAAGACAGAGTTGTATGGCGGCGTGACTTTTGCGGGGGAAATAATATTTATCTGATTAAAACGTTGTATTTTATATTTTTTTCTTATTTTAAAAGAAAGACAAACATTCCCTGGCTACAAATAACCTGACAATATTTGTAAAAACCCCTACTGCCATCACAATAACCGGAAGATGTTGCTTGTGCAATGATGGAGGACTTAGCTAGCAGAGAAATTGAATCCACGACGCCCGGGTGAGAATCAACTCAGCTACTAACCGGTCGAAATGAATTTTATATGAAATTTATTTCACATATTTCAATCAATTATTTACTTAATTAAAAGAAAGACAAACATTCCCGGGTTACGAATAACCTGACAATATTTGAAAAGCTCCTACTGCCATCATAAGAAGCGGAAGATTTTGCTTGTGCAATGATGGACGCACGACGCCCGGGTGGGAATCCGACGCTTTTGTCCACTCAGCCACCGACCGAATAATAGAAATAATAATAATTAATTAAATAGAATAATATATAGTATATTTGCGGCACGTTCCAGAATGGTAGATACTCATAGTATCGCCCTGGTGAAGGACCACCATTCGAAATCGAATCGTTGCTTGAAATGGATTTAGCCGTGTTTGGTGACTTGATTTGAATAGCCAGGTACTTCCCGACTTTCCTCTTCCCCATCTTCTTCCCCTCTACTACCTTCAACTTCACAACATACCCCAATTGAGAATGCTATAGTCCCACTGACTTCAGACCATTGGGAGCAGTTGGGTTGGTATTCACAATAAAAAATATATACTCGTGTAATATATAAAAAAACGTACATTTTTTTTATTGCAGGGTATCCTTTAACGATGTTACATTGTTGATGCATCGTAAAACAACATTTGATTCTATGGAAATTCTGATTTGCTGCGTAATAAATTATAATTATTTATAAGCAGGGGATAAAATACACAATGAATCGCTGTAGGCAGGGGCGGCTCTTGACTTTTTAGGTTGCTAGAGTGCTGAGATTGAAAAATACGACGTTTTTGATGTTGTTGTAGACGAAAATGATTTTTATTTTATTAAAAAAAAATACATATTTTGTATAGAAGCAATTTTTCACATTTTGGTATTGGGTCAATGAATGTTAGTTAAACTGAAAAATCTTTGAAAATCAGTCGTAAAGTTTTAATATATTTACGTATGTATTTTTTAAATTCATTTTCGGCCACAACAACATCAATCATGACGTTTTTTTTTCAATCTTAGCACTCTAGCACACTAAAAAGGAGTCACTGGCTGTATATAGTTAAAAAAAAACATTTCTTCTAAGGCAGTCGACTCTTAGATCAGCAACGTCATCGGCTATCGGAAAGATGATAGAAATTAAACGCAATCCAAATACTAAGTTTGGAGATCGCGCTTTCGGAGTTTCACTACCTAAGTTATTTCGGAGAATAAACTCCCTCCGAAACTAAGATGTATAACGAGCCTAACAGAATTTCGGTCCAAACTGAAAACTTACCTTTTCAGACTCTCATAGACTATCATATCATAATCTGTCTCTCGACGAATCACATTGAGATTTACAAATTTTAACCAATTCCTGTATCATAATTATAATTTTAAAGTTAATTAGTGCGTCTATTTGATAGGACCTGACAGCTGAGTATGTTCCTGTATATGTTCTAATTTAAACTAGGAGTTAATATGTAATAATAGAAAATAAGATCTGTACAGCGCCCTTGAGGTAATTTTTCACAAGAACGGCGGTATACAAATCATCAAAATATTATTATTAAGTTAATAATAAAACATATCTTTCAATATTCAATGAATTTATTCTGATATTTTGTGAAGGTGGGTAGGCATGTACGAGTAGTTACGCCAAAGTTCAAAGGCGGTGATAATAGTCTTGTGGCTTAGAACGTGAGAAAAAACGCCTTTCTCGTAGAAACGCTGTAACCTTTGAGTGATGATAAAAAATATAGCACTTGTATTTTGTATTGGCGGAGAGATCGTCATTAAATCATCTGCCGAGGTCGATCATTCGGAAGATGTGAAAGGTAAGAAATACAGATGATTGTCATTAGACGTATTATTTGCTCTGACGTTGTAGGCAACCTCCTGTGCTTTGTGGTCGAAGCATTTGACTTTGAGTCGGGAGTTAATGAGCTCGTTTCTGGCGCAGTGAAATAATATATCGACGGAAATTTATTTCATTCCGAACCTATATTGAATGAGGCATCGATATACTAGATAAGTATAATGATGATATTAGGTCATTACTCATTAGTCTTGTAGTGGTGATGTTGTCATTGAAGAAACTTTATAAAATTGCTTAGCAGCTGTCGTGAAGACCTTATTCTATAAATAAAAATAAAATTGATTACCTTTTTTTTACAGTGAATACCGCGCCACAGTCGCGACTGCTCCCAACCGCATAGAGCCAGTGAGAATATGGCATCCCCAATTGGGGTTATGTTGTGAGGCTGAAGGTAGTGGGGAGGGGAAGGAGATGGGTAAGAGGAAGGTTGGGAAGTACCTGGCTATTCAGATCTGGTCACCAAACACGGCTTGGGCCATTTCAAGCAACGTTTTGATTTTTAATGGTGGTCTTTCACCAGGGCGATACTTAAAGTATCTACCACCTTGTAACGTGACGCATATATACTTTAAATTATTTTATTTGAATTAAATCTGTTATGACACATATTAATTAAATAAAAGTTATTGGCGCACGCCGGGATTGAACCCGCGACCTTTGGAATCGTAGGCGAGCGTCTTACCACTCGACCATGGAGGTCGTCAAGAGCAAAATTCGGTATTTGAAAGTGTTCAGCGGAAGTAAGGTACAACTAAGCTTACTTCGGACACATGGATACGTACAAAACGCACTTCTCTTGTTTCGTTACAAAAACTACAAAAAAAAAAATCAGCTGGTGCTAAAATATTTAAAACACATTCCTAAATTCTTTTTTTAACATGCTAAATTTGCATTACTTTACATTGTCGAAAATCCGACATGATCAGCATTCGGAATTTTGTTTATCTCCTGACCGTGAATTCTAATTTTAGACTCGCTCGACCTCCCTCTTGTCATTATTTAACTATGCAATCTATATATTTCTTTGGGTAGAGAAATGCCATCGACAAGGAAAAATATCATCCGTTGAATACACAAAGCAGAAAACCGGCGTAAGATGTTTTTGTTACAAGAAAATGTACTTTTAGAACCGTGAGCTCTTGTGTCAAATGAACTACTCTATCTGAAGTGTATAAGTCAAAGCAACTATTTCAGCTCGCAAAGTTATTTCTATATCAATTTATAAGCTGTAAGTATTAAAATAAATATGAACATTTAAAAAAAAAAACAGAAAAGACGCCATATTACTTGTTAATCATTTATTAAATTATTGGTAAAAATAAAAAGGTTTAAAAGTGTGTTGAAACGTACTCTGATAGTAAAATAAAATATGAAGACATTTAATAAGTTTTGTGAAATATTACTTCACTGGTTGAAACTGTTAGATTAAGGCAATTTTCGGTGAAGTAAAACATAAATATATTCAGTAAAATATAAGTATTTAAAGAAATGAAAAAATAACTTTGTATAAGACCACGAATGTTTATATAGTTATGTATACACACAGAAGGAGAACACAATATAAAATAAAATAAGAAAACAGTGATAAAACAAAATAATAACAAATTTTAAATAAAAGTTACTTTGTTTTGACACCACTTTATTAGATACATATACCAACCGGTTTCGGCTCTATTTGAACCTTCTTCAGGGTCAATACATATTTGTTCAACCCTGAAGAAGGTTTGGATACATATACCAACCGGTTTCGGCTCTACCTAAACCTTCTTCAGAGAACAAATATGTATTGACCCTGAAGAAGGTTCAGATAGAGCCGAAACCGGTTGGTATATGTATCTAATGAAGTGGTGTCAAAACCAAGTTATTTTTATTTAAAATTTAATTATATCTTACCACAAAGTGAGTGCTTCGTGCCAAAATTTAAAATAATAACATTTACACTATAACAAAGGAACAGAGAGAATATCATATGAATTGAAAGAGGCAAAACTTCAACTGGGAAGGTGACTAAGTAATAATGAGAAGTTTTATGAGAAATTCAACTATTTTGTAAGAATATGGCTACTGAGGTGATTTTTCACAAAAACGGCGCCATACAAATCGTCCAAATATTATTATTATTATTTTGATTTTGAATGATGTGCGGTAAAACCATGTATGACCGTATTGCAAATGTGGATATCCGGAAAGAATGCAAGGCTGATATGAGCGTAATGGATAGGATTAAGAAAGGGACGCTTAGATGGTTTGGGCATTTAGAGCGAATGAACGAAGAAAGGAGTGTGAAAAGAATATATGATGCGAAAGTGAATGGAAGAAGAAGTCGAGGACGCCCGAGAAAGACATGGCACGATCAAGTAAATCAAATACTTGAATCGGGTCATGTGAAGAGTCAGAATAACAGAAGAATATGTATGAGACGATGTATGAATGTAAATTAAGCAAGAAGTGTGTGCCAAGACAGAGTTGTATGGCGGTCCGTCTTCTCTGCCTACCCCTGCGGGGAAACGGCGTGATGGTTAGTTAGTTAGTTAGTTAGTGAATGATTATAAAAAAATAATTTTAATTTATTTTTTCATATCATTAAATATGTCAAACCACAATGTAAAAGCTTTCCATAAAAACATTTTATCTTTACTTTACAAAAATCTTTGAGATATTTTAACAAAACACACTCAAAATAGAGCGGAAGGTTCGATGTATACTGATTTTCCCCGGGGAAATGACATTAGGCATAAGATAGCATTCGCCTCAGCCTGAGTGGTATTGGCCGGCAGATCTGACATAGGCAAAATCGATTATCTAAAAAGCTCTTAGACGTAATGACATTAGTTCCCCAGAGAGCATCGTGTATCTCATCAAGTGTCTGGGGTTTGATGAAAAGGGATTAAGGACCCTCCCAGCTCTACTCCAAAACTAATTTAAAGCGGCGCATCTGCTCGTGGTGGCAGAGTCCTGCGGTCTCCTGTCGTCCCACCCTATCTAATTCGAACATGACTCGAAACTTTCCCCATCTTTTGTCTGAATATCTAATTCTGTAGAAAATTAATGGAAATGGGTTATTAAAAGTTCGTTGACTGCTAAAACACTTTACTTCTTAAAATCGTATCCACGATAAATAACAGATTAATAAAGTTAAAGGCCATATTTCACAGCTAGCTCGTAGTATCTAAAGCTTGTAGTAAATTTCATAATCTAATATCATTATTTTTTTGCAGTATCATAAAATTTGCGTCATCTATGTCTTTCTGAAAAATCATGGGATGGGACAACTAGTCACAAAAAAATATAGTTGCTTTCATTCACCCTTTTCAAATATAGAATAATGTCTGCTTAAATCATTATGGGTAGGTAGGGATTGAAATATTCTATTAAAAAAATGTTAATTTCAATTAACGTCGGTTCTAAAGATGAAACGTTCACACTCGTACGGTGGTACGACCGTACGTACTCACAAAGTAAATTATTATATTGTGTAATGAAGTACAAATATTCCAGAGTTACGAATAACCTGATGGTATTATTTGAATTCCTCCTTCAATCATTAATATAAGCGGAAACTGTCACTTATGCAATAATGAAGAACTTAGCTAGCAGAAGATCGAACTCCCAACGCCTGGGTGGGAACCCGACGCTTTGGACCGCTTGACCAACTAACCGATCAATTAAATAAAAAATGCACAATTTTTTTCAGGACGGGGCAAGTGACTTATGTAAGTTGAAAAAAGTCTAATTATGTGAATGTCAAAATAAAAGTTACCCTACCGGAGCCAGTAGGAAGATGGCATCATCAACTAGGGATTTTTTAAACGGAAGGAAACGGAGAACGGAAGTAAAAGAGATAGGGTGGGAAGTGATATCCAGCAACCAAAACAGTGAAAAAACATTTATGAAGACATTAAAACGTACAAAATATCTTTCAAATATTGTGAGAAATTATAAAAAAATTCTACCTCCGGCGGTAGATCTCTCTGTATGATAAATAAGTCTCTGGTTTATTTTATTTAAAATTATTTATTCAAAATGTATAACACGATTGCGTCAATTTCACCGGCTATGCACTTATATTTTTTTTATCAGAATACATTAAAAAAATGACAGAAGCTAGTAAAAACAAAAACTAAAACAATTTAATATATTTCAAGCATGCCCCGGAGCCAGTGAGTTTGTCACTAATCTACTGTATATTACACAAAATAAATTACAATGTTTAAAATAATCACAATGTTTAGATTGTAAGTACTAAATTAAATGAGTAAATTACTCATCCATGACGAAATACGCCGCGCACCGCAGAGCTAAATAAATTACAGGTAGATAAATTGATTAATTTATACGGTAGGTGCGGGAAACTTTAACCTTTTCAGATGCAAAGGTTCTGTCATAAAACGTTAATCATTTTATTGTCAAAGATAATATTAGAAATATTCAGATATAACGTATAAAGATAAACGATTTACGGGACGATTATACGGTGTAAAATATGAGTTTATGACTATGCATAATACTTCTTTGTTCATAAAATGTTATTAATTGTTGTTCTTAAAACAATTAAATAGGCAATTTTGGCGCGCTATAAATTATAAAGATAAATTTTGATCATTTAAGACGTACGTAAAAGATGGAATACCCAAACATTGAGATGCTCAAATAAAAATGTTTTAAAGAAATTTTAAAAATAACTTTTTATAAAACCACGGATATTATTTTCATTTTTATGACAGACCGGTTTCGATTAGCCTAAGTATCATCACATTAAACTAAACAAAAAATACAAAATGTGCGGTTATATATATATATTATACAGAGGGAGAACAAAATATATATAATAAAATAAAAGAACAATGAGAAAACAAAACAAGAACTTTTGACGGTTTGATAATGCCCTCAGAAGGCGAAACAGCTGTCACACGTAAAAATAATTACATCGCAGAACTTTCAACTAAAACTTGTTTTTTTTGAAATTTTAAATAATAATAATTATTGTTTAAATAAAATTTTAAAACCTGAAAATTAAAATGGAGTTCTACAAAATAAACTTTAAAACCATAAACAAAAGAAGAACATTTAAATTTAAAAAAAGGAACAGAGAGAAAGAGACAGATAATATGAGTTGAAAGAGACAAAACCTGATGATGCTTAGGCTAAGCGAAACCGGTTGGTCATAACAATTAAAATAATATCCGTAGTCTTATACAAACTTATTTTTTCATTTCTTTAAATATGTCAAACCACAAAGTAATTGCTTTCTACAAAAATATCATTTTTATATTTTAACTTTAAATTAGTTGTTTTTTAATGCGCATTTAATTTTATGACATATTCTGTTCGCTCCTGAGTAGAAAATAGATAGACTGAGTTAGATTTAAAATTGCACTATAATTAAAAAAAAAGTTGATTATAATGGTTTTCGTTATGTTTATTAACTAGATCTTAATAGCCAGATACTTTTTTTTATCTACCACTTTCTTTTTTCCATATTCCCCAATAAGGGATAAGTACTAAAGTTCTCTTTATTTAGTACCGAGGAATGCTGACTGAAAACTGACTACAGCAGCGCTCTATATGATTGTTTTAAGGTTACAGCCAAATAGAATTATACGAGTTATTGTCAGTATAATATTTTTCTGTTGCCCAGAAAGTAAAGGAGTGTTGAAATATCGGCCGAAACCGGGATTTGAATTACTAGTATGGATAGGTATATAATAATATAAACGTCTTTCCCTCCGTGCTGAATAAATTTTACACATAAATTAAAAATAAATTGAAAATTATCTGTTGGCTTTGTATGGGAATTATTTCCTTACACTGGCAATCAATAATCAAATCCCGGATAACGTCGGGTACTTTTAACGTCCTTGTTATATGATTATAATGAATGAATAACCTACTTTGTCACAATAGAGGCTACCTGTCACAGAGTAATGCTCTAATCGGTCCGGCGGAACGAGAATTAAACTCTTCGTAATGAATTTAATGACATGTGGCGAGTACAGAATCAATGTTCACTGCTCATTATTTGGAAATGTTGCAAAATAAGCAAACGATTCAGGCTTAGATGAATTAAATAATGTAGATTCGTTACTGAGACAACGCGCGTGAATGTACTAAACCGAGTCCGAGAGACATACCTGAGATTTGCTGCGTTTAGTATCACACAAACATTCGTCCGACAGACAAGCTGTCACGGGAAAACGGGAGCTCTTCAACCGAAATAATGTGAAATAGCGAATAAATACTCGTACTCTACTTGGCTAATCGCTCAGTAAGTTCGTTGGTGAAGAGAGATTATAACAGTACCGCGGGACGTTCATATAGCTATCTCATCCCTACATACTCGTACACATTTTGTTTGGTGTTTCTATCCTTTTCATAAGCGTTATAAAAGCCTTGAAACTTTAACTAAGACCGTGCCACATTTATTGTTCGATTTGTATGAATATAACGTGTCTTGTATTTTATGTCTATGGATTCAGATAACATTTTATGAAATAACTGATTTCGTGCCCTCACATGTTTTTGCCCTGTCACGTTTTTTTTGTATTCGGCAACACTCGTACCATTATTACAATGAATTGCTGTTCCTCAATCATTACTATCCTAATTATGGGTATAATTCTCCAATGTCCAGAATGTCAAGACTTGTTAATTCAAGCCATGGTCTTGAAATTTTTGGTAGCAGTCTAAATGATTTTTGTCATTCTTTACGACTCTACCAAAATTTTGACTAGACCATGGCTTGAATGTTCTCTCTTATGTTTATTTTGTCCTATTTTTGTCATCGGTTCATTTATTATTATGTATGTGCTATTCTTTCTCTGTTGTTCTTTTTTCCATTTCGTGTTTAATATGTATTTTTTTGTAATTGGATTTTAGTCCGTTAATTTATAAACAAATTACGGAGATTTATGTTCATTTATTAGTAGTTTGCATTTAGTTTTTTTAACGATAAATTAATGGCAATTACAGTATTTTTTTTTGCTAGGACCTACAACTGTAAATGTATTTTAGAAGACATTATAATATATTTGAAATGTGTGGATTGAATAGTTTTATCCCGTGAACTTTCGCGGATAACAAAAACAAGTAAATGATTAAAAAAATATCAGAAGGGAAGCAATAAATCTAGACCAGCAGAATTCCAGATGATGACCAGAAAACCGAGAAGGATGCAGCCCGACGATGAATGAGGATGAAAGAAAAAACATGAAATATTTAACATCAGTAAAAAAATATTTATCAGTAACAAGTTCAGAACATTTTGTAAAACTTTTTCATATTTTCCTTGCATAGGGTTTTTTATTCAGTCAAGACATTTTCCCTAAGAACTCACTAATGTAAACATAAATTCAGTCAATTAAATACAACCATCATATGATGATAGTAATAAGGCATAATGAAACGCAGTACTAGTTAAATAGACATTAAGAGGGGCATATGAATAAGTCTCAGATAGTTAGCAGAGGATTACGAAAGAATTCAAAAATCAATTTTAAAAACCAGAAGAGAAGTAATAATGTTTGTAATATAACGATTATCATTGTGAATTCAAAAGTTTTCCTACCACATTTTAACTACATCAAGTAGGCAGCTAATGGCTTTAAAAAAACATTTTTTACTAATTTGTCTTCGTTTTTTTTTTTGAGAAAGAAACTTTGACATTATTTACCTACAGATCGACATACTCATTTGTGCACGTGATCTTAATTAATATTTTTTTATATTTTTAATGCAAACACCGTATAAGAGTCCCAAATGCTCCCAACTATCCAGAGCCCGGTATTTGGTATTTGATCATATCGCTTTTCCAGTGTAAACCTCTTTTTTGAAAGATTCTGTTTTATCAAGTCAGATTTTTGTATCTTCACTGATACATATCATGATTTAGGATATTATAACAATTTATTCTGCTTCAGTTTCGAGATTTGTGTCCTTTTTTTAAACAAAAACCAAAATACCTTAGCTACGATAATTTGTTGAATGGGTTAAACTTTGGGTGAAATTAAATACTGATGCGTAAAATTTGTAAATAAAGCAGGTTTATCGGATGAAATTACCAAAAATAGATCGATTTTTCTTGCGTCTTTTCACAAATTGGATTTAGTTCCCAATTTATGTAGGTTAAAGGTTGTTTTGAGAATATTTTTTCTGAGACAAAAGCTTGAGTGGGGCACTGGAGAACAAAATGGAATTATATTAAGAAGGGGAGAAAGAAAATTCAGGGAAAGCGAAAAATTGTGAAGTATCTGATGAGATCTGGTTAATAAGCGTAACTAAAGATATTTCAAGAGGTTCATTCATGAATGGTGATCTCTTACAAACGAAAGGAAAGCACTCATTTAAACAAAAATTGTATCTTAAGTGAATTTAAATATGACCAATATTTTCACTTGGTTCGTTATTGAATTCCGGGAGAAATCTAAAATATATCCGTTTCAAGAAATCGACTCACATAAATACAATTTACCAAAAAGTTTCATTGGCAGGACAGTTATAAGACAGTACCTACTATATTATTGTGACAATTCTACTTCAACCTCACAATATTACACTCTTATGCGACGAATTCAACATCTGGGAAACAAATACTCCGATGTTTTTGGTATATTTAGTAAGTCAATATCACAATAGAGTATTTTTGTTAGTACAGTTTTTTTTCATCTAGTAGAGCTAAATTAATTGTAGAAACTATTTATTAAACTTTAGATGTACCTGTTATTCAATACAGTTTGTGTCTTTCTTGTATAATATTTTTTGCAATGTTTATGAGTATATAATGTGTTAGTATTTGTTAGTACAGTTTTTTTCATCTAGTAGAGCTAAATTAATTGTCTAAACTATTTATTAAACTCTGGATGTACCTGTTATTCAATACAATTTTTGTCTTTCTTGTATAATATTTTTTGCAATGTTTATGCGTATATAATGTGTAAATAATGTGTTAGTATTCGTTAGTGCAGCTTTTTTCATCTAGTAGAGCTAAATTTAATTGTAGAAACTATTTATTAAACTCTGAATGTACCTGTTATTCAATACTATTTTTTTCTTTCTTGTATAATATTTTTTGCAATTTTTATATAGTATATTGGTTTAAAAAATGTGTTTATATTTGTAGCAAAAGCCTTTAACTCAAATTGGGGTATGTTGTGAGGCTGGAGGAAGTGAGCGGGAAAAGGTGATGGGGAAATAAAAGGTGGAGAAGAATCTGGCCATTCAGATCCGAGGCCCTAGCACGAAACATCGAAATAGATTTTACCGACAATGTCGTTAATTTAGAATCGTCCCTGAGCACGACTTTAGATCGCCAACGAACACAAGATAACTCACGTCGACTAAACAAACTTACTTTAGGCGATGTGGACTATCGTATTTTCGTCGGCGATTTGCAGTAAGGCCTCAAATTGGCAGAGGCGTTACTTCCGATATAGGTTGCCATCTTTGTAATGATATTCAAAGCTCTACCCAAGCGCATATTGTATACCTAGATGGTGTCTTGGATAAACTATTCATTTTTATTTACGGAAGATCTTCCGGTTTCTATTAAGGTTTCGGTAGTTCAATTGGCAGAGGCGTTACTCCCGGATAGAGTAGGTGTTCCGAATTCGAGTCTCGGTCGCGACAGTTATTATTTTTATTTTCTGGATTTTTTGTTTCATGTTGAAGATTATTGATGTTATTTCAATAACTCATATTTTTATGTTTTGGAAAGAACAATCTTATTTTGGATTATTTCTTATGGAGAAAATCGCTTCTGAAACTAATCATGCTTATAAACCGAGGTTCCACTGTACTTGGTATTACGCTGTGGTGGAAAATCTTCATTTATCAATATTAAATCAGTTTTAGTCCTCATTAAAGCAGAGTTATAAATAAATAACAGAGGTGGCGTTGGTGAGGGGTTGCGGCAGGGGGTGGCAGGGTATTTTCATACGACAACGTGTTATTATCAGTGACATGTGGTGTGAATCGTCACATCAGCGAGGCGAGAGGGCGTTTGACGACAACACACGGCAACATAACATGGCGAACATAAAATATTCATTCATGCAAATATTATGTTTACCAAACCAACCATCAATATTAAAAATTAATTATTCAAATGAGTGACGAGGTATTTTTGGTCAACAAATTAGGTATAGTTTGAATATCCATCAACAAATAATATTTGAACACCAACAATAATGAATGAGCTTTAGATCTTGAAATGTACCAGAACGCGATTATTACCATAACATAGGGTTTTTTTAATTTTATTTTTTAAAGTGAATACCACACAAAAGTCCCATTTGCTGCAAACCGTCTAGAGCCAGTGGAACTATGACATCCCCAATCGGGGTATGTTTTGAGGCTGAAGGTTGTGGGGGAGGGAATGAGATGGAGAAGAGGGTGTTAGGTTAAGAGAATATGGTACTCTAGAAATTATTACCCTAGTGTTTAAAAAAATCGGACATAAAAAATGGGCAAAAAATGGACAAACTCTTAAAAACCAAACAAAATCTTTTAAGTATGTTCAAATTGTTCTTTCAAATGGCGGAAAAATACGATAACCTTTTTTGTAAAGGTAGTTAAAGTAAGACAACAAAAAAAGAGATTTCACAAAAAAACACTTGAAAAAAAAACCCCGTGAAGTTAGGCACAGCGTACACGCTCGTACCGACCGGCTGATGTTCAGGGAATTCTGCGAAAATAGCATAACACTCGACACGCCAGACGGCAAAACGAATGTTTGGCGCACGACTGAAAGGGTATATAGGGTTGAGTTTGCTGTAGCAGGTTTGCAAAAGCAAATCACCTAAGGTTTTAAATATTAATTTATTCTAATGAGCATATTACTAAAACCTCAAACGTTCTTTATGGAATCTCTCATAAATCATCTAGTTCATCGCATGGAAAAACGGAATACGGTTATTACCGCTTCTGTTATTGCAGAAAAACCTTCTGGAAATATTGGATATTATCGTTTTATGGTAAGAATGTAAATGGTAACGGCCAAATTTTATTTATCTAAAATATGAATTAACTTACATCTCGGGTACATCCGTGGAAAAGGTTTGATATTTTTGTTAGAGATTCGCCAGAATTGATTCAAATTTAAACACAAAGAAAGCCCTGATTTTGTAATATTATATCCTTCTTATGTTGGTTTTATTCCCATTGAAAGAATAAATCCCATCAAATATAAAGAGTACCAATAACTTTGAAATGAAATTTTTTATTTCGTAAATTTTTTTTAAGGGAATACTTTCATATTGTACGATCAGTGTATGGTAATAATCTTGATTCAAAGACAAACAAAAGATTGTTTTACGGAATCTAAAATAATATTTAACTTGAGGCAAATATCGCCGCTGAAAAGGAAAAAAATGGCTTAAGCGACACTTTGGTAAAAAAATAGTTAAATATGCAGTTTTGATCAATTTATTTTTCTGCATCGAATGCTCTGACTCTCGTTTGATTCTGAAGATTTTTGTGGCCCTTCAGCCATCTAAAAAAAACTTACTATTTGCGGAGAAGACTTGACTCAAGCGACGCAAGTTTGAAACGTTTTTTAGCTTTTTGTCGCTTCACATAACTCAATAAAAGTATTGAGTTACCTGAGTTAAATTTTTTTTTACAAAATCCTATCAGGTGAATTTTACTATGAATTTTATTGTAAAACAAAATATTATTGTTTGGTCTGGTGTAAACTTCCCGAAATGGTGCTTCAGCCCTTTTGCCTTTCCGGGGACGATACGAATATTTGGGCCTCAACATATAATATTAATAATTTGGTTATCGGTTGAATATGGGCCATTTAAACACACAACATACCCCAACTGCCATCATTAAAAATACAATATTAATTTAAACCTGCCCAATATTTTTATATTTTTATATACGTTTCCTTCCAATATATTTTCATTAATTTTTATCACAGGAAACGCATTTCCCCTGTGTTTTTATTGAATCTTTGTTTAATTTAATATTGATGGGAACTTATTGAATTTTATAGGGGTTGGAACAGTCCCTCGGTCTTGTTAATTTAAAATTATTCTATGTAAATTAAGATCTTAACACTTTTGAACTGTTCAAGGTGAAAACACGTTATTATTTGTGCTTTTACAATGTAACTACTATAATGCTGATCGATGGTTTGGTTTGATTATGCGTGTGAAAAAGACTCTTATGAATTCTTTACCTCAGGTCTTTGGCTATTTTTTTGTGATACCGTACGAGATCCCTAACGGCCCGGAACTATTTGATGTACGGCATCCCTAATTTGAGTAACGTTGTGAGGTTGGGAACAATCTAATAATTCATATCTATTCACTGAATATAGCTTAAGCAATACATATAAGTTACGATTATGAATTATCGTCCTTACGAAGAGTATCTTCCACTCTGGTTTGAAATAAGATACTCTTAAATAGTAGACAACTGCTTACCTTGTACAAATCGAAAGTGCACTCAACTCTTGAATTTACAGCCACCTCTCGTCTGGAGCCCTAAAACACTTGAAAAAACCCTAGACACTGTGCCGAAACGGGTAGTCCGTTTGATAGATGTCTCCATCTCAACAAACGGATCTCAATCCTTTCGACACGGGTGCACAGCCGAAAAATAAGCCAAACACACGTTCCACATTTGTACACGGTTGACATTAGACATATGAGAACGGGTCGCTTTTACTACTCGTTCTCTTGTTCAACAGTTCGGTTATGGAATGTTTCCCGGCCTACGTGTTTCCTTCCTACAACATGGGTTTCCTCATGACCCAGGTTCACGCCTTCATTTCCTCAAAAAAATCCTCCACACAGCATTCCCAAAGATGAAATAGGCCTCCTGTGGTTAATGTTTAAAAAAAATCATCAATGATAATACGCATTTTTGAATTTCAAGCATTACGAAAGGAAATTCGCTTCGAAAACCTGTTAATTTTACAACCATTTTCCCTTCATTGAATTCACAGAATCAGTTAATGACGTATTGAAATTGGTCGGTTTTAAGTACATTCCTACACTCCTATACACCTACACGTATGTGGCTACCCCAGTCAAATACCGACAGCTGAGAACTCACCTCAAAACCGATTCTAGGTAAAGCAAAACGCTCTGTTTACTAAACCAATATTCTCGTAATACCTAATAGGTAAACAAGGATGTGTACACATAAAATGATTAACATTCCTCATCATACACGAGGTTTGGAAGAACAAATTGCTTTTGAATCCCTTTGAAGTTCCTCATTGAAATGAAACAAGGAAATAATTTAGTGACTTAATCGTATGTTCGTGTTTTCGTATGCTCAGAACTGTGATCCCCGAACGTATTAGTACTTTCCCAAACGCTATTTTTTTTCAGCATACGACAGGTATGAACTGATTAATAAAAATAATAAAATAGTCTTTAAAAAAAAGAAATTGTATTATAAAGACGATGCAATCTATGAAATAACCTTAAATTCGGTAGAAATCACACACTCCTTATGCTGTTGGCGAAAGGGTTTAAATTCCTGTCTCTAATTATGTGAAGAAAATCTCCAAAGAGTGTACTTTATTTAATTTTGTTAAGGTCTGGTTCAAATAATGAAATTTTTCTGATTCGACTCTGAACAACTAAATTTGCCACGTACAATAAAATCATCTTGAAAAACTGTCCATAAGTGGAAAATTCGACACTCAAAAGCATGTTTACAGGCCTAATCATTTTGTTTGTAGTCTTACAAAAAGGTATTAAATGTTGTTAATTGACGCGATATGTGTTCTACTCGTAGTTTTTATATTAAAAAAACCGTAATCGTTATTTCAGACGATTCATAAATAATGATTTTCACTCTTATTAAGATATCGAAAAAATACATTGTCTTTAAAATAACTTTATTATTATCGATTTGCAGAAAAACATACAATATTTTTTTTATACAATATCAAGAAACGTGACACGAAATTTCATTACGGTTTTATGAATTTTGTCTGACATTCTGATAAGTTTACCATTTTAATTTGATACAGTGTCTTTGTTAAGTTCTATTCGAAATAAAATGAACGAGTAACTCTAGGGGGCGGAATCGTTAACTTTGGGAAGCAATGGTTTACAGTCTCAAACGAAAATTAGGTAGGAATATTATTTTGTGATACCCGTATAATTTCCTTTATGGCGCAGGTACCAAGATTGTAATACAAAATGAAAATTAATTGTTCCAACGGCTTATAATTAATTTGTCGCAGAAGAAGTGGGATGTAAACACCAGTCATGAACAGCGTAAGCAATTATTAGATGATAATACTGAGTAAATGGGAGTTTTGTTTTAATTTATGGAATAAAGGTATGTATAAATTATTAAGGGTTCAGGTATTTCTCATAACATTTCAAAGAACCAAACTTCAATTTTGAGTGAGATTAGAAATATTTATATTTATGAGAGGCTATGTAAATCCCAGTGGGAAATGTAGTGATGGAGGATCCATCATCTCTGTATCTGATTCTTATGTGATTACTTTTTCATGTCTAGTAGCTCTCCCTGTAGGGACTAGGGAGGGTTTGTACTCTCGTTAAATCTAAGATACAATATAGATTTCGAAACGTGGTTGTAATCGAATTATGTTTCGAACCAATCTTTTGGATCCTCCACTGGGACTGAGGTATACTCGCGTAACAATATAACTGCCTCTCTTACGACGTGGTCGTTAAAAGAAAGTGATAACAAAGGAGATTTTTTATAAAATGCATGATGCTTATTTAAGGTTGTTTGAATTACATCGCAATCATCAACGGTGCGAATAGTTTAAAATATTTTGAGATCATCTGGGACAATTAAAAAAGTTGTATCATTGAAGGAATTAACAATGTAATTTATGGACAATAAAATAGTCCTAGGTCAAATGTGACTCCTGGGGTACTCTTTAAAAAATTCTCAATCCATTTATCGAGATAACCAAGAGTATTATCTGTACCTAACTTTGTAAAAATTAGTATTTAATGACGTAATTAATTTCTGAATCTCTCTGGTTTCCAGTTGGTTGTCAATTTATGAAGTCTGTATAGATCGAGTTAATTTACA
The DNA here is from genome assembly GCA_022651775.1 of Drusus annulatus. Taxonomy (NCBI): domain Eukaryota; kingdom Metazoa; phylum Arthropoda; class Insecta; order Trichoptera; family Limnephilidae; genus Drusus; species Drusus annulatus. The sequence continues at coordinate 269,389 of JAGWCC010000184.1, forward strand.
CTTTGGCGGAGAGTTCAAGAATTGAATAATTTTCGTGTTAGTATCACCATAAATAGATTATTTAGCACCCTGCCATAGATGCGTGCTGATTCGTGGAGATTATTTCACTATATTTTCTAGTCCAAGACATAGATTCAAATTGGCTAGACTCAACATGAATTAGTCTACACTTCATAATACAATAATAAAACGAAATACTTTTGAACTATTGAAGGTGAAAACATGTCATTATTTGTGCTTTAACAATGTATCTACTATAATGCTGATCGATGATTTGGTTTGATTATGCGTGTGAAAAAGACTCTTATGAATTCTTTACCTCAGGTCTTTGGCTATTTTTTTGTGATACCGCACGAGATCCCTAACGGCCCGGAGTTCTTTGATATAGGGCATCCCTAATTCGAGTAACGTTGTGAGGTTGGGAATAATCTAATAATTCATATCTAGTCACTGAATATAGCTAAAGCAATGCATATAAGTTACGATTGTGAATTATCGTCCTTACGGAGAGTATCTTCCACTCTGGTTTGAAATAAGATACTCTTAAATAGTAGACAACTGCTTACCTTGTACAAATCGAAAGTGCACCCAACTCTTGAATTTACAGCCACCTCTCGTCTGGAGCCCTAAAACACTTGAAAAAACCCTAGACACTGTGCCGAAACGGGTAGTCCGTTTGATAGATTTCTCTATCTTAAAAAACGGATCTCAATCCTTTCGACTATATTGATAGCATCGTCGTTGTCGAAGAGTATTTCGACAAACATCAATTTTAATATTCGTAAACCAGATACGAGTACAAAAGATTTCTCCAATATGGCCGGTCAGTAGTTGATTGGACAAAAGCGCCGGATTCTCACCCAGGCGTCGTGGGTTCAATTTCTCTGCTGGCTAAGTCCTCCATCATTGTACAAGCAACATCTTCCGCTTATTATGATGGCAGTTGGAGTTTTTCAAATATTGTGGGGTCATTCGTAACCTGGGAATGTTGGTCTTTCTTTTTCAAGATTTAAAAAAAAAAAATGTTTGTAACAATTATGTTAAATATTATATCTTAAATGTACGAAGGAAGTAAACACGTTGTAGCCTGACATTATAATTTAAATAATAGTATATTTTGTTTTAAACACTTTGTCATTTTATAAATACACGTGTCAACTAGTATCGGTTGGAGGTTGGAGCCAACATTCTTCAGGACAATATAATATAAACTAACCTAAGTACAGATAATTACATATAAAGTAAAGAAAGTTTCCTTTTACTTTCTTTAACTTATATATAATTATCTGTACTTAGGTTGGTTTATATTATTGTCCTGAAGAATTTAATTAATAATTTTAGAAACCGAAACTAGTTGAGACATGTATATATATAATAATCGTGAGGTTTAAAACAAAATATACTATTATTTTAATCATTATATCTTTTGTTAAATTTAGAAACTAGACCATGCTGGTGCAAGTTCGTATTAATATTTAACAAAATCTGATATTTGAAAAGTTCATTCCACTCTTGAATCAGATTAGGAAGTAACAGAAAATTGAAGAGCACAAGGTAACCTCCAAATAAAATTATGATGTTATAATATAGAAAGGCCAGTTCCCACGGTAAGATATATTAGGTACCGTATACAAACAAGATTTAGTCGTGTAGTGTTATTTATATCGTATTCATTTCATAACTGGCAGGTTTTCACAATGAAACAAAGATGATGAATTTAATTTAGTTCCACCTATGATGATCATGATTAATGCAAATGCAAAGCACAGAAATGTTCCATTTTAAAACAATATGATTTTTTCTTGTGCGGCCTTATTTTGACCCTGTTTCATCTAGACGTTCTAGATGTACATTGAACCTAGATTTCATAGTTAAAATAATTCAATAAGTAGGTTCTCGATTACTTGTATTGAGTGTACTTAACGGAACTCAAAAATACTGATTCTTTTAGAAATTAATTGTATTCATTTTTAAATGATTAATGGAATTCTAGATGCAAATATTTTTGAATGCGTATATAAAATATATTTCAAGTGGATATATAATGTGGTCGACCTTTAATGAGAGGATGCTTCTTAGCAGGATTTATGTATACCTGTTTCAAAGCCTTATAGTTTTAACACCGGCAGGTTGGGAAATAATATTATTTGAGTGGAAATAATTAATTAAATGGAATATTAATTAGAAGTATTTCTGAACTTGTTTTATCGCCTGCGTAATAAATATTCTGCAATAATAACAAAGTTATATGCCAACTTTTATGTAATGACAATATTCAGGTACGGTTTTGCCGCTAGGGTTCGATATTTTGCATCAAATTTTAGAAACTTTTTATAAAATTTATCAATCTAATCTATTAATCAAAAAACACTCCAACGCTAAGTTCGTACAGAAAAACGTTGATTTAACAGTTTTTCGGTCTAGAATTCCTATCTCACCAACATCTTTTATATAATGTACTATGGAGCTATGGAATGATTTTTATATGCAACAAGAAGTTGCATCGCTTTTAACATGTTTTTCAAAGTGTTGGTTAATTAAAGTTACTGTTGAAACTCAGGCGAAGTAAGCAGTTGCTTACTATTTCTTATTATTTGTTATCCGTGAAAAATCACGGGATGTGACTTGACAAGAAAACATATTATTTTGATTTCCACACATTTTAAATATGAAATAATGTCTGCTATAAAACACTAAAGGTAAGTAATAATAGGAAAAGATTATTTAGAAAATTATAAAATTTCAATTAACATAGTTTCCAAATTTGAAAAGTTCACACTCGTGCGTACGTTCTCACAAAGGAAATTATTTATGGTTAATTATGTAAACATTTCTTGATTGAAACATAGGTTTTCCAACTTCTTACTTACATTAAGAAGTTGATTAGAGAATCTCACAATTTCCTTTGCAAGTACGTGCGAGTGTAAACTTTATAAATATATTATTAGCCGTGATATATTTGCCTCTCGTAAGGAAATGAAAACAAGAGTTTATAATTGAAGTAGTACATTTTATGATAACCGCTATCTTAGCCTGATCCGCCAATCACTCGACAGTTTATCAGTTTATTAGTTTCCCACAAGAAGAAAAGCCCCCCTACCAAGTAACCCCTTGAGGCTTAAAGCGTCCACCGCAATTAACCGCATTAATTGGTCACATAAAACGACTAAGACCAGAGGCACTGAGCGTGTTAGGTTTTTGCCAGCGAGAGTGCCTTGATTCTTGGCCGGCTCGCTTTCACTTAATCTCCAGTCATTGACCGACGAATAAATAAACCGATTTTAATACACGCCGAGTGCGGGAAAGTAAGACTTACCGGTTCCGAAACTGCTATAAAATAGATAATAATTTTATCTGTTTCGCAACAATTATTAATGTTATTAAATGTAAATAAAAACACACTTATTGTAGTGCATAATATCGTCGCTGGAAAGGCAAAAGGGCTAAAGCGTCATTTTGGGAAGGTAACACCAGAGCACTTGAAAGTTTTTTTGTTTGTTTTACAATAAAATTCATAAGTCTTCAGTACCTGTTGGATTTTGATTAAAAAAAAATTCATGTAACACATTGCACCTGAAGCGACAAAAGCTAAAAAAAGTCCCAAACTTGTGTCGCTTGAGTCAAGCCTTCTCCCAAATGGTAAGTATATTTTTGATGGCTGAAGGGCCACAAAAGACTTCACAATCAAATGAGAGTCAAAGCATTCGATGCAGAAAAAAGAACAGAAAAAAAACTGCATATTTAAGTCATTTTTGACCAAAGTGTCGCTTCAGCCCTTTTGCCTTACCAGCGATGAATCATGACTTATTACGTCAGTAATGTGCTCATAAAATAAATATTCATAGTTCGTAAATGTCTACTGCAGCCAAGATATAACACCTAAAACTGTGATCAACACCGATTCAAAATAATGCTGATGTCGCCAAATAAGATAAGACCGTTCAACTCCTAGGCACCAGACGGGCAAACAAAACTGATTATCGTCGCTTGAAATTGTTTTAGCCATTTTTGGTGACCAGATCTGAATAGTCAGGTACTTCTCAACCTGCCTCTTCTCCATCTCTTTCTCTTCAGTATCGCAAGATATCCCGATCGGTGATGCCATAGTCTCATTGGCGCCGGACATTTAGGATCAGTTGATACTGTAGTGAGCCTTTTTTAAAATTATTATTTAATACAAGTTTTTTTTACAATAAGATATAAGATAATTGTTACAATTTTTGCACAGTGTAATGTACATGAACATATAAACTGTTGCATATCATAAATAATAAAGCTATAATAAACTAAGAGATAATAAATTAATAAACAAAGCTATATAACAGAGCTATTCACACAGTTTTTTTTAAAGAATGTAAACAATAATCACTAGAAGTTGAACAGGTATTGTGATATTTAAAATGATATATGATATGAAAATATTATAAATTATTGTTCGTAACCGTATACTGTGATTCAATACAGGTTAAATAATTTCTAAATGTGAGACAGAACGTCACAAAAATGTGTTTGTGTTTGTGTTTACCATCGCTGATGATTTTTACCGTTGGATGAAGGTCGTCTCAAACTTTTAAAAGATGCTCTTCTCGGCTACCTGCGTTGCTTTGTCGAATGTTTCCGTCTTCCTTATTAATATTTCTACTTTTGGGTGCCCTTGAAAAGTGTTGTCATCTATCGGATTTCCGGAATTCCGTTTATATTATTGATTATATTTATTTTGTTTTTTTTTTTTTTTTTTTGTATAATACAGCATTAGCTCCATGATTAAAAAAATGGTTTGAGTGAGTACGGAATATACTTGAAGAATGCCTAGTTGGAAACCAGTTGTTATAGATATTGGATGACACTACTGGCCTTGAGACTTCCGGGTTTCTCTTGGAAACCACTAAATGATGACATTCGTCCGCCGGTGATAATCCTCTAAGCGAATAATAAATAACGTTTAATAATAATATACAAGAAGATATCCGGTATTCAAATCCGTTGTTGAATTAACCTACTTTAAGATGTTTCTAAAATTTGATTTGAGATCAGGTATTGAAACCCAAATTGGTAGTTGAATATTCAGATTCAAAGGTTGAAATCGTGTTTTCACGAACTCAAAAAGACGTAGTTGCAATTAATTAGTGATTAGGTATTTTAAAGAGTTTAGATTCAACCATCTAACTGCTTTTTTCAGTTTCGTACATTTTAAACGCATATTATTAAAAGATACGGATATAAGGTTTAAAACAGGAAACGGAGAGCTAATAATACTACGCTATCACTTAATTCTATCATGATATTTAATTATCTGTGTAATAACGATTCTAGAAGGTTTTCCCACGTTTTATATCGCAATTTAATTTAACAAACTGTAGAAATACAATGTTTTCTAATAAACACTCTATTTAATTTCTCGGAGCGGTGGAACTATGATACTTCAAATTGAGGGAATGTTGTGAGGCTAAAAGAAGTGGAGAGGGGTAGGGAATGGAAAGATTGAAAAGTACCTAGATGTGAAATCTGGTAACTTAACATAGCCATAATTAATATCTATGGTTTTGAAACAGTTCATTCGTTGCACAATTCCATTTTTATGATTTAAAAAAATAATAATTTGACTTGTTTTCACTGTTAATGTTGTTTATAGAATATAGAACGATAAACACAAAATATATCAATACCTATTCAATCTATTCACCTCCCTTTTATTATAAGACAACTGAAAAATCAGTTTAAAAATACAACAATACCACCTATTTTATGTTTTAATTATTGAAGTAATATCAATGTTCTTCAACGAAATATGAAACAGAAATTGAGGAGAATTAGGTCACACGGAACTTCTACTCTATCCGGGAGTGACGCCTCTGCCAATTGGGCTACCGACACCTTTTTAAATACTAGCATTTTGAACAATCTCATACTCCCTTGAAAATTATTAATATTATTTTTTTCAAATTTAGCGTCTTTTCTGTTTCATATTTTAGTTTATAGTTATTAATATATTTTTTTAAATAATTAATATCAAAGATAGAAGCATAAAGCTTTAAAGTGGATTCTAATTTTTAAAATCCTAAATACGAGTAACATATAATTAATAAGTTATATTATAAGTACCTACATTTAATAAGATATAAACTCTACGGTACAATAAAATCATGATAATTTACCAAAACTTATCAAAAAATAAATGAATGTAAACTCATTGTTATTCACCTGTGACACCCAAACATGTATGAATACCGTAAATTACGTAATGTATGTACCAGTCTGAAGATGACCGTAACAGGTTGAAACTGCTCCGGTCTAACAATAAAAAGCAAAAATTATTTAATAAATCATACATTAAGCCATATTTGTTAGTCTTTCGCCTGGGCGACACTCGATTTTGAAAAGCAAAACTATTTTTGTATCGCTAATATCTCGGTCGTATAGAATTCAAGCCATTATTAGAATAGTCCGACTACTAATCTCTACTAATTTTTAATATTCGCATCATTATTATTTTTTTTCTGTTTCTTCTATCTCACTAGTATCTTCTACTAAAATATCGTTTTTGCTGTCAGCTTGTCAACAAGCTACTTAGCTTAGCACGTAGAATTGTTATGATTAATACAATAATATACAAAAAAAAAACTTTAAAATTATATTGAATCAATTAGCTATTTGAAAGTATGCAACGCAAATATGCCCAGCTAGTATGCTATTTCTGAACATTGTTTTAGCAATAATTGACATATCATAAATGGCCCCACTGTACAACACCGAATTATGCGTTCCAGAAAACATTCTTCTAAGGCAGTCGACTCTTACATCAGCAACGTCATCGGCTATCGGAAGGCTGGTAGAACCCAAACGCAATCCTAATACTAAGTTTGGAGATCGCGCTGCAGGAGTATCGGGGCCGAAGGCTTGGAATAAACTCCCTGCGGAACTAAGATGTATGACAAACAAACAGAATTTTGGTCCAAACTGAAAACTTACCTTTTCAGACTCTCATATCCTTAAATTCATTAAAAGAATCTCAACATAATGTGTCTCTCGACGAATAACCTATAGATATACAGATTTTAACCAAATCCTGTACTGTACGACAAATTCAGAAATTCCTTTTTATTTCGCTTCCATGCCCTAAATCGGAAGAAAAATAAAATAAAATAAATAAATAATTAAAAAAAAAAAAATAATAATTCTAATTTTAAGTTTTAATAAGTGTGTCTCTGATGGGACCTGCCAGGTAACTTTGTTCCTGAATATTTTCTTATTTAAACTAAGAATTAATATGTAATAATAGAAAATAAGATCTGTACAGCGCCCTTGAGGTGATTTTTAACAAAAACGGCGCTATAGAAATCATCCAAATATTATTATTATTATTATCAGGAAAAGCAAAAAGGCTAAAACGTCCGTTTTGGTTTTGTTTTACAATGAAATTCATAAGTCTTCAGCAGCTGCTTGGATTTTGAAAAAAAAGTTCAGATGACTTAATGCTCTCACTGAGTTACCTGAAGCGACAAAAGCAAAAAAAAGTCCCACTTGACTCAAGCATTTTCCCGAACAGTAAATATATTTAAGATGGCTGAAGGGCCACAAAAGTCTTCATAATCAAAGAGACTCAGAGCACTCGATGCAGAAAAAAAAAAATCTTATCAAAACTGCACATGTAACTCATTTTTAACCAAAGTGTCGCTTTTATCTTTTGTCTTTTCAGAGACGATATTACATGTGGAGTCTGACAAACGATAGAATGCGGCTGATGGCTGATTATCCTACCAAAATGCGTTTCTGTGGGGTCATCTGAGGCCATCCGCATTCTTTGATTTGTCAAGTTCTGACACAAGTGTATCGAAACAGCTGTTAGTCGGGTTATAGGTGACTGGGCTAGACCGACTAGACTATTATTATTGGTGATCAGACATGAGGTCATTTGCATGCACTGACCACGTACCAAGTCACTGCGTATGGTGACGTATTACGTACGCAAAACAGCAAGTTAAATATGCCACGTGGGATGAAGCATCACATAATAATCCACCTACTGCAGGCAGTGTACCGCATAATAACACACCTACTGTAGGCACGCATGCATATAAAGCGAATCCACTCTCACTTTTTGTATGGGGACAAAGCGGGCTTATGTAAGTGAATTAATATCGTGCTCGTACTACAGCGATATTATTATTTCGTCATTTGAATGCCTCGATGTGCACAGAACAATGTAACAGGTCACTAAAGTAAATCTAACGACGTCGTGCAAACCGAAATGAGAACGTTCTTTGTACTGCATTCATTAAAATTTACGTGTTAATTGAGTTGTGCCAGCTACATGGAAAAAAAAACAAATCTTTTATAAACTATAACGCAATACTTATTTAAAACGCACCAATAATGACGAAAAGAGAGTTTTTTTCAGGTGAAAACCCAAAGAAATCTTTTTTCAATATTTTTAGTCAAAATGTCTTCTTAATATCCGCCATCCAACGACGAACTCCGCTTATTTTGACGTTTTAACATACAAAATAAGCCAATCAGGTTTTTTTGCATTTGCCGTGATGAAATTCGAAAATAAAATAGAACCTTTTTTTTAACAAGTCTTTTTTTATTCTATTAAATATTTAGAAATGTTTGAAAATTACACCCAGGATAATAATTTCGCCCTTGAGAAAAACATATGACGGTCTTCGTGGTCGAGTGGCTAAGACGCTCGACAACGAATCCAGAGATCGCAGGTTCAAATCTCGGTATGCGCTAAACACATTTTGTTTGATTCATGTATTATTTCAATATCAAATAATATATTGTATACGGCGCGTTCCAGAGTGGTAGATACTTTAAATATCGCCCTGGTGAAAAACTACCATTCAGAATCGAAACGTTGCTTGAAATGGCTTTAGCCGTGTGTGATGACCAGATCTGAATAGCCAGGTACTTCCCAACATTCCTATTCCCCTTAAATATTCCCCTTAAATATTCATCTAAAATATATATAGATCTCATACACCGAAAGTGTTGATTCGATTCCAGCTCATCCGTAATAATGGGCAAGTCTGTTATGTTGGTATTTTAATAGAAGGTGCATTGAGGAATTACAATTACTAACGTCATTGATTGCTTACCGTTACACAGTCGGGAGACACGGCAAACGCTTGCCAAGCATTTGTAAACGGATGACATTATTTTTGGCATGGGAATGGTTCTCATTATGCTCGACAACTCAGCTGAGAAATGACCTGCCAGCTTTTGTGTTTTCTCCCACATACAATAAACTAAACACGACTATCCATAAAAACCTTTATTTTCCTTTCTCTTATTAAAACTACTTATATTCAATTAAAATGAAATAAGACCACAGATCTTAGTTAAATTTTTTACCCTGATGATATTTAGGAAAAGGGAAACCGGTCTTATACAAATTTATTATTTAATTTTCATGAAATATGTCAAACCACAATGTGATTGCTTTCTACGAAAATACTCCGTATATATAATTCCCCAAAATAAAAAAATAAAATCGATTTTTATGTTAATACCGCACAACAGTCTCAACTGCCCGGAGCCAATGGGATTATGGCATCAACAATTTATTGGGATGTTTAGCGAAGCTGAAGTTAGTGGGCAGGAGAGGGAAAGAGAAAGGTTTAACTACTTGGATCCATATCTGATCACTAAACGCGGTTAAACCCATTTCAAGCAACGTTTCGATTCTAGATGGTAGACTTTCACCAGGGTGATACTGAGAGTATTTACCACTCTGAAGTTTCTGTGTTGATCAATAAGTATACTTATAGCGTAATTCTACTTTCACAGCTAAACTCATATTTAAATATCATTAATTTGTGATGAAAATCTGTGAAACTATTATCATATTGTTCAAACATTAACTTTAGAGTTTCTTTGAAGTCAGTAGGTACTTGTGGTCTTGTTTAATCTATTTGTGGTTTGAGTCGAGTTGGAAAGATTATATTGCTATTATGAAGACAAAGTTACTCATCACTCATCATATAGTCAACACATTACTTCTCCTTGACCCGAGATGGTAGACGTTATTATCTTCATAAAAAAATACAATAACTCTTTGAAATGTCCTTCGTTGGCTAGCCTCATCTGGTCAGTATAGAATGTGGTATTTAGCGGACATCAAAAATAATTCAATTTTTATTCTAGGCTATGTGAAATAAATATGATGCACTTTGTTTTAATGGTATATTTTGACATGGCAGACAAGATGTACGCCATCTTGAACCATCTGTCAAAAGGGGAATTGCTTTATGATGCTTAAAGTCTTTTGATGCACAAGATGCCTATCCAAATGGAGGTCAAAAGCGTAAATAAAAAAAGTTCGTGCAGGTTGAATAAGGACAAAACTTCTTTCAATCACTTCGGCATGCAATATTCTATTCAGTAAATGTTTCCCGTGTATTAAAAACACGTAATCTTAACCTTACGGTTGAAACATGTTTTTTTCTTAGCAAAGAACTATCGAACGGTGAAAAACCTACCTAAGTCAACGCAACAGCAGATCATTTTCAGCTCTAACGTTATTTACATCGTGAGCTATGGAGCTTAAAATATCAATAAAACTGTGTGAAAATAAGATGAGATTTCACAGTCACTCGTGCCTAGTTTGGTAGTTCCAAATATAGCTGTAAATAATTGTATGCTAAATAATGAAACATTAAAAATAAATCAAATTTCAAAAGACGCCAAATTGTTTTTTCAAGTGTTTAAAACATTGAATTAAATATATCGTTGCTGGAAAGGCAAAAGGGCTTCAGCGAAACTTTGGTCAAAAATGAGTTAAATATGCAGTTTTGTTTAATTCTGAAGACTTTTGTGACCCTTCAGCCATCTAAAATATATTTTCATTTGATAGAAGGCTTGACTCAAGCGACATAAGTTTGGGACTTTTTGTCGCTTCAGGTAACCCAGTAAGAGCGTTGAGTTACCTGAGTTAACTTTTGTTTTCAAAATCCAACCAGGTACTGAAGACTTGTGAATTTTATTGTAAAACAAAAAAAAACTTTAAAGTGTTCTAGTGTAAGCTTCCCAAAATGGCGCTTTAGCCCTTTTGCCTTTCCGGCGACGACATTTTTTATCGTACGAAATTTTATGATCGTTTTATATTTTCCAATTTCAATAAAAGAAAATTTATTTCACTGCCTACGGCACCTGTGTTACCATTTAAATTTCACATTATTTTATGGGTCTAGTAAATACGTGAAATGTTTCAAGGAATCCTAATTAAATGTCACACGTTACAAATCGCTTATATTTCACATTGCACATGTTCGCCATTGAGCAGATGTTGTGAAAATTGCTCGATTGTCTTCAAATACAATAATGTGCATGGTATGATGACACCTTTTAGAAAAATTCTCACAACGATAAGACATTTCACACAAATTCGTGATTTTTTTAAAAATGCTTGACAGTCAAAGAGGTTTATGCATGTGAACAAAATGCATAAAATCCAATTCGTTTACGGTCAGGAATAAAATCTACAGTACTACCTAATTTACAAAGACTGAAACGTCAAAAAGTAAGCCGATATGTAATTATTTTTTTAAACTTTGGCAACTCCATTAATGGAGGACTGAACGCTGTTTGCGCAAATAAAAAAATGTCCCAAGACCCGAAACTAGCAGTCCACAATGGAGTGCTTATACCATTCCTGATGTATGGCAGCGACACACGGAACTGTCAGAGGAAGGATGAAAGTAGACTGAATGGTGAAGAAATGAGATCCCTAAAGCGTATGTGCTTTAAACTATATTTGACCGTGTTAAAAACGTGGATATTAGGAAAAAATGCAAGGCTGACGTAAGCGTAATGAATGGAATCAAGAAAGGGACGCTTAGATGGTTTGGGCATGTAGAGCGAATGATCAAAGAAAGGAGTGTGAAAAGAATATATGACGCAAAAGTGAATGGAAGAAGAAGTCGGGGACGCCCGAGGAAGACATGGCACGATCAAGTGAACAAAATACTTGAGTCTGAATTATATGGCGGTCCGTACTCTCTGCCTACCTCTGCGGAGAAACGGCGTGATGGTTAGTTAGTTAGTTAACTTTGGCATCTTTAGCAATCCAGGCGGCTGGTCTAAACAACAGAGTTATCGCGGCAATCATATTATACGATTATGTTTTTTATGGTTATTGAAAATAATATATATTTATTGTGTTCGCCATGGTAATGGTTTTTTATGAATAAATATTATATTTAAATTTCTATCTGACCGTTTTTTAATTTATTTATTTGAAAGTAAAATAAATATTAAAAGGGTCCATAACATACAATTGAAATGACGACGTGGTCTGATGACAGCAGTCACCTTTTGTACCAATTTCAAGACGCCAGAACTCACCAATAGAGAACGTTAAGTGAGACATAAAAAACAGATTTTCAGGCTTGTAGTTAAGAAAACAAGAGATATATGAATATTTAAACAATAATATTAAGGCCGCCGGAGATCATAATCTACTGGCCCACTGAATAGATAATGCCTAGAAGTGTGATATTTACCGAACTCAAAGAAAACTGATGTCGCCGGTTTATAAAATACCTTTTGACTCCTAGGTCCCAGACAGGTCAATGAAATTGATTATCCGTTTAAGAAAGAATTTCGATATTTGATCAATTTCATGAGAAGTAAGGAAAAATAAGCTTTTTATAGTGAATACTGCACAAAAGTCCCAACTGCTCCCAACCGTCTAGAGCCAGTAAGACTATGCCCCAATTGGGGTATGCTGTGAGGCTGAAGGTAGTAAGGAGCGGAAGGAGATGAGAACTAGGAAGGTTGGGAAGTACCTGACTATTCAGATCTGGTCCCCAAACACGGCTTAAGCCATTTCAAGCAACGTTTCGATGCTAAATGGTGGTCTTTTACCAGGGCGATACTTAGCGATATCTACCAACGTGCCGCAAATACAAAATATATTATTTTATATAAATTAAATATGTTATGACACAAGTTAACTAAATACTATTTAAATAATATCAATAATCCAAAACACAAATATGAAACGGAAAAAGCCAGAAAATAAAAAGACAACGGTCACAACCGAGACCCGAACATGGTTCCTCTACTCTATACAGGAGTAACGCCTTAACTAATTCGGCCATTAAGACCTTATTAGAAAGTGGCATTTTGATCGATCTTATATTTTCATTGAAAATAATGAATATTATTTTTAATTTCCTTTTTCAAATTTTAATTTAAATATTTTAAAAATACAAGCATGAATGCTTTAAAATTATTTCCAATTTTAATAAATACAATCCTAACTTTGACATGAAGCACTCACTTTGTGATAAAACCTATCTATCCAAGGCAGTGAAGTCAGTTTTTTACTTGTTTTTGATGATTTTAACCTGATTCGGCGCACCTGGGCGTGACTAAGACTAAAGCTACGGTATTTATACATCCATTCATATCACACATCGACATAATGTTTTTGTTTATTCGTATGGTCACTTTTTCACAATATTTTTATTAACAAAAATATAGCATATAACCTAAAAAACCGTTTAGTTGTGTCAAGTTTAGTCTCATAATAAAAAATGTGAGCGGAGTCCCGCGGTGAACCAGGAGCTTAAGATCATTGCGACAGTATATAGAAGCGGTCTAAGAAATTTTTGTTGTCTCTTTCTCTCTCATGGTGTAAAAACCATGACCTAAAAACCCGGAGAAAGTGATTTATCGCAAGTTTGTGTAGGTTGGGTAAAAATAATTAGCTCTCCCTCCATATATTGTTAATTCAAGGGTAAAACATAATTAAATTAAAAATAAAAGTAACTTTGTTTTAAGACGACTTGATTGGATTCATGTACCAACCGGTTCCAGCTCTACCTGAACCTTCTTCATGGTTGAATGGACCAACTATATATGTATCAATATGTATATGTATCCAATAAAGTGGTCTTAAAACAAAGCTACTTTTATTTTTAATTTAAATACAATTTACTCGCGCTCGCCGGGCTTGACACGCCACCTTCGGATTCGTAGTAGAGCGTCTTACCACTCGACCACGCAGGCCTTCAAATTGTTCGTTAGGCACACGGACACGCCCACCACACACTTCTGTCGGTTAATCTCTTCAGTGCACTGGACATACGAAGAGTTCGCTACATTCCCAAGGCGTGCCGTTTCAGCTAGTGGCTGGTTATGTATTATATATATCTTGAAAAAAAACTCTAACCGTCACTCGGAATGTTCATATTAATAATCTCATTATGCAAATTGATTTTTTAAATGCAGCCTCGTGACCCGACCGCTCACTCTATGGACCGAGAATTTTATTATTTGGTAAACATCTTGAAGTAACAATATATGGAGGGATAGCTAATTTGTTTTACCCAACCCATCCGAAATTGTAATAAATCACTTTTTCCGAGTTTTTGCATCGTACACCATGAGAGAGAAAGAGACAACAAATTTCTTGGAACGCTTCTATATACTGTCGTAATGATCTTAAGCTGGCTATTTTCGCTGGTTAACGGCGTGACTCCGCCCACATTTTTTATTTTGCCACTAAACTTGACACTACTAAACGGTTTTTTAGGTTAGATGCTATATTTTTGTTGATAAAAATACTGTGAAAAAGTGGCTATACGAATACTTAAAAACATTATGTCGATATGTGATATGAATGGATGTATAAATATCGTAGCCTTAGTCTTGGTCACGCCCATTTGCGCCGAGTCATGTTAAAATCATCAAAAATAAGTCCAAAACTGACTTCACTGCCTTGGCTTGGGCTACCTCTTGTATACTCTAAGGTAAAACATGTTATGTTGAATTCATTCAAATTGAAAAACTGTCAATTTCTCCGTGGCAGAGCGGCAACGTTCTTAGACATTAAAAGTCGTGTTCGAAACCCAGCGTGGATACATAAAAAAATAAAAATCATGGGTTTTTTCTCAGAGCAACAATATACAAGAGAGAGCGCTGTAGAAAGAGCTGTAGTCAGTTTTTACAAGGTTTGCCGGACTCGGCAAGACCTGGGCGTGGCTAGGACTGGGGCTTGGGAATTTATACATCCATTCATAGCACATGTCGACATAATGTTTTTGTTTATTCGTATAACCACTTTTTCACAGTATTGTTAAAAAAAAAAAATTAACCTAATAAACCGTTGAGTTATGTCAATTTTTTTCGCGCATCATAACGTGTGGGCGGAGTCAACGGAGACGCGGGACACGAAGGACATTCTAACAATACTTTAAAGCGGGGTGATAATTCGGGAAAATTTGTTGTCTCTTTTTTTCTGATGGTGTGTGACGTAAAAACCCGGAGAAAGTGATTTATCCCAAATCTGTATAGGTTGGGTAAATAAAAAATATCTCTCTCTCAATATATTGTTACTTTACAATATATGTTCCTTGCTATAGAGTAGATAATTCTTCTCAGATCACCCCGAGAAAGCCCACCATTCCGAATCGACAGTAGCTTGAAGTGGCTTAAGCTACCTTTAGTGACCAGGGGCCCTAGCACGAAACATCCATACAGATTTTATCGACAATTGGCATAAATTGTCGGTAATTGGGAATCGTTCCCGAGCCCGACTGCAGATCGGCAACGAATAAACGACAGTTCATATCGAAGAAATCAAGCATGTTTAGTTGACATGAGCTATAACTAACATCACGCCGTTTCCACGCGGGGGAAGGCAAAGAAAATAGATCGCCATACAACTCTGTCTTGGTACGCACTCCTTGTTTCATTCACATTCATACATCGTCTCATGCATACTATTCTGTTATTCCGATTCTTGACATGGTCCGACTCAAGTGTGTGATTCACTTGATCGTGTCATGTCTTACTCAGGCGTCCCCGACTTCTTTAATTCACTTTGGCGTCATATATTCTTCTCGCATTCTTTTTTATTCGTTTAAGCGCTTTACGTTCCTAAACCATCTAATCGTCCCTTTCTTAATCCTATTAATTACGCTCACAGATAGTTCCTAACCTTCCTTCCTTAGTAGTCTTACTGTTTTATCATTTAATTATTACATATTATCAGCTGAAAAGCATAACTTTCTTGTTGTTTCGCTTGTCAGTTGACCACAATGTCATAAAAAGCCAAAACGGGTCTTGAATCGATATAAAACGGAGAACATTTCAATAAACAGTAACGGCGTCAGGTGTGACGATAATTTGAATTACCTCTACCCTTTGGAACCCAATGTCAATTCAAAATAACACTTTTTTCCGTAACCATGGTTTTTTAAATCCTCCCGCTAGGTTGCAATCCTTTTTCCCGCCACAAAAACCGCAAAGGTTTTGACCTTTAGTAACAATGTATCGAGAGATAGCTAATTCTTTTTACCCAACCTATACAATTTGGCGATAAATCACTTTCTCCGGTTTTTTACGTCGTACACCATGAGAGAAAAAGAGACAACAAAAATAACACACCGCTTTTATGTACTGTAAGGATGATCTTGGTCTCCCGCGTCTCCGGGGACTCCGCCCGCATGTTTTCATTTGCGACTAAACTCGACACAACTAAACGGTTTTTTAGGTTATATGCTATTATTGTTGATAACAGTACTGTGAAAAGGTGGTTATACGAATAAACAAAAACATTATGTCGACATGTGCTATGAAAGGATGTATGAATACCCTAGCCTTGATCCTAGCCACGCGTAGGTCTGCCGAGTCCGGCAAAAATCATCAAAAACTGACTACACTGTCTTGGATAGGTACCACTCTATGTACTCTAGGTTTTGACAGCTCCACCTTCGGCGGCCATTCTTGGTCTGGGTCGTCTGGGATCCATTAGTTATTTTATTTTTTGTTATGTTATCTTTATATTTATTTATGCGGCATTAATCATGTATTTTTTTTTTAATAAAGCTGTTATTCTTGCGTATTTTTTGCCTCACTTTAAAAAAAGCGCTTTCAGTTCCAGTGTTAATGCAAATTAACAATTTCAAAACTATTAAAAAAACGTACTTTATAAATACCAAAAAGAATCTGAAGATTTCTGAAATTTAAATCATATTAATGATGTGTGATTATTATTTTCCACATGTTTAAAATTGAAAATTTGAAATGTTAAATGTTACGACGTTTTGAAATTGTATGATTATAGATTCACATGTTTATTTGTTTTATTGTACAGCTGCATATAATTATGCTAACGACAATACTTGAAAGGAATCAAACGATTTGCTTTTGCACAAGTGTATTTCGATTTCTCAGCGTGTGTCCTTCTATTTT
This sequence comes from Drusus annulatus, assembly GCA_022651775.1. Lineage (NCBI taxonomy): Eukaryota > Metazoa > Arthropoda > Insecta > Trichoptera > Limnephilidae > Drusus > Drusus annulatus. Next base: position 286,597 of record JAGWCC010000184.1, read on the forward strand.
AATATTTCTATGCATCACTAAAAACTCGAGCGTTGAAAGCTCTTAACATATGAAGTTTCAACGGAACGTTCTTTGGGGATATAAATAGCTTTATAGATACATTTTAAAAAGTGTCGTTTCCATTCTAAACCATGGTCGTTTTCAATTTGCATTGGAAACAACACCAGGTAGGCTTTAAAAACGTACCTAAACACGTTTTTAAAAGGAAGTTATTTTGGAAGCGGTTAGGTTTTTTTTTTTCATAAAGACAAATTTTTCCTGGTAACGAATAACCTGACTTTAAAAAAACTCCTACAATCATCATAATAAGCGGAAGATGTTGCTTTTGCAATGATGGAGGACTCAGCTAGCAGAGGAATTGAACCCACGACACCGGATGTAAATTCGACGCGTTTGTCCACCCAGTTACTAACGGGTCAAATAACACATTTAATCAAATTCACATTTATTTATTTAATATGCAAAAAAAAAACATTTCCATTGTAAAATAACAGTCGCTAATTTGAATGAAACTGATTGACAGATGAATACTTCTCCAATAATTAATGTTTTTTGTCATTAATGTTCAATGCCGTTAAAAGGCTTTTAAGCCGTTTTTAAGTACTTTTGAACCTAAGAGTCAATGCCACAACACCAATATCTCCATTCTTATTTTAATTTTGACTTCTCTGTGGCCAAACGGTAAAGATCCCTGACAACAAGTCCATATTTTGGGGCTTCAAATCGTGGCGAGCGAAAATACATTTTACTTTGTTAAAATATTAAATAGTATATTTGCGGCACGTGCCAGAGTGGTAAATACTTTCAGTATTGTCCTGGTAATAGGCCGCCATTCAAAATCAAAACGTTGCTTGAAATAATTTTAGCCGGGTTTGGTGACCAGATTTGAATAGTCAGGTACGTTCCTACCTTCCTCTTCTTCACCTCCAACACAACATACTCCAAGTAAAAGATTGCCAGATCTCTTTCCACTTGTGGGGCATTAAAATGCAAAAATTAAATACCTGGCAACAGCAATAACATATTATACGATATAAATATATTTAAAAAAAAAACAATTTTATTAAATTTAATTTTGTTTTTAAAGAAATACTAACATTCCCAGGTTACGAATAACCAGTGGCGGCTCGTGGATTGTTAGTGTTCTAAAGTGCTAAGATTGAAAAAAACGTCAGTATTGTGGCCGAAAATGATTTTTATTTTTTTTCAAAATTTCAATTTTTTGTATGAAGATTTTTCAGAAAACCGTGCAGTGCATTACCAAAACTGAAAAATCCTGAAAAACTTCATACAAAAAAAAAAATTTTCTCAAAAAAATAAAAATCATTTTCGGCTACAACAACATCAATAACATCGTATTTTTCAATCTTAGCACTCTAGCATACTAAAACATCACGAGCCGCCTCTGCGAATAACCTGAAAATATTTGAAAAACTCCTACTGCCATCGTAAGAAGCGGAAGATGTTGCTTGTGCAATGATACAGAACTTAGCCAGCAGAGGAATTGAACGCAGACCCTCGGTGGGAATCCGACGCGTTTGTCCACTCAGCTACCGACGGTCGAATATAGAGTTAACATATAATTGTGCTGCACAGGAACCGAGCCCGTAACCTCTCGACTTAAAATAAAACCCCTTCACGACATCAATAGTTATTAAACACAATATATTATTTATGCAAAATACGCCTTCAATACTCTATGCAAAGTTTTTTATGGGCCCATTAAAGAATGATTCGACAATTATGATATTCGTACCTATGTCGGTAGGTATGTCTATCGAGTACCCACATAATTTAATAAATGTGTCGTGTTCATTACGATACGTGTGACGTACGTACATATAATAACAATAACAAACTTTTTACAACCGGAAAAACAGCGTAAATGGTCTTGTACGTGTATAGGTACAACTATACTTACGTTTTAAATGTTTGCATACTGACATAGATGCCTCTTTCCTCGCAGTTTCAATGATGGATGCCAATATAATTTGGGAAACACGTGATGGACATTCAATTTTATCATTATCGTGATAGTCGTGATCCGTGCATCTACCGATGATTTAAAATAAACAGTACCTACTTTCAAGCTGTGGTCTGTATTCATTTAATTTCAGCGATTGTTTATTTAGGTTGAGTGAATATTTCAGTAAGTCAAACTGACAACTGTTTAAACAAGTTTTATGATAAAAAATATATTTCATCGGCGATTTGAAATATTAAATTTTACTAATTTCCTTTCAAACTATTGATTCGCGTAAAAATTACGTCTGAAATGGATGCCTCCAATCACGAAAGTAAAATAAATGTTGCAAATTTTAACGTCAATAATATGCATAACTTTTTGAACCAGACTTGAGATGTGATCTGCAAATAAAACCACCATTTTTTCATACCCAATGAAGTGACGAGCATAATTTTATATTCAATATATTGAAGTTATGCGTAGGTATAATGATATTCGCAACATGAGATATGTATGCACTGAACGAAAAATTCCTAGAGTGATCAAAACAGATTTGAAAGGAAACTAATACTACCAGTTTATATAAGAGGTCTTGGACTCCTAGGTCCCAGGCAGGTCAATAAAATTAATTATCTGCTCATGAAAGAAAATCGATTTGAGAATATTGACCGTTTGGTAGCTGAGTTGACTAACGCGTCGGATTCCTATAAAGATCGTGGGTACAATTCCTCTGCTAGCTAAGTTCTCCATCATTGCACAATCAGCATTAAGCTAACGTGGCATACCTGAGATTCCCTGCGTTTGGTCTCACACAAACATTCGTTTGACAAACAAGCTGTCACCAGCTGCCACAAACGCATCGCTGTAAGCTCTTTTCTGAGATAAAATGCCTTCCTGTGCTTTTGACAAGTGTAAAAATCACTCGGGAACAAAAAACAAATCTCATGGAGTTTCTTTTCATGCGAAGTACACACAAATCACTTATTATTTCAAATCAATACAATTATTCACATACAAATGGTATAGGTGAGATAACGAATGCAGAAATACATAAGTGTGTGGAAGACAACCTAGCGACAGTACACGAGTACGTCGCATGCTACTTCACTCGTAAGTTCGTTAGGGAAAGAAGGCTTGTAACGCGGAAAATGTAACGCGGGACGTTCATATAGCTATCTCATTCATACACACATATTCTGCTTGGTATGGCTATCCTTTTCATGCGTTACAAGTTTTCAAACAGATATCAGAGCGTGCCAAATTTATCGTTCAATTTGTATGAATATGTCGTGTCTTGTATTTTATGTCTATGGTTATAATGACTGTAGGAGTTTTTCAAATATTGTCAGGTTATTTGTAACCCAGAAATGTTTGTCTTTCTTTTAAAAAAAAATTGTAACAATTTCACTAGAATTGGAAATGGGCCAACGGACCTTCCACAACACTTTTTTTTGTCGGTTTTATCTTTTTTCTTTCTTTTTTACAGTGAATACCGGACAAGAGTCTCAACTGCTCCAAGCCGTCTGGAGCCAGTGGGACTATGGCATCCCCAATTGGGGTATGTTGTGTGTGAGGGTATGGGCTGAAGTTAGTGGGGAGGGGAAGGAGATGAGTGAGAGGAAGGTTTGAATGTTCCAGATCTGATTAGTATTCAGATCTGGTCACCAAACACGGCTTAAGCCATTTCAAGCAACGTTTCAATTCTGAATGGTGGTCTTTCACAAGGGCTATACGTAGAGTATCTACCACTTTGGTATGTGTGGCAAATAAACAAAATATTGTGTTTTATGTGAATTAACACATATTTGACGGCCTGCATGGTCGAGTGGTAAGACGCTCGACTACGAATCCAGAGGTCGCGGGTTCGAGCCCGGCGTGCGCAAATAAATTTTATTTAATGAATATGTGTCATAACACATTTAATTGATATAAAATAAAATATAGTATATTCGCGGCACGTTCCAGAGTGGTAGATACTCTAAGTATCGCCCCTGGTGAAAGACCAACATTCAGAATTGAAACGTTGCTTGAAATGGCTTTGCCCGTGTTTGGTGACCAGATCTGAATAGCCAGGTACTTCCCAACCTTCCTCTTACCCATCTCCTTCCTCTTCCCACTACCTTCAGCCTCACAAAATACCCCGATTGGGGATGCCGTAGTCTCACTGGCTCTAGACGGTTGGGAGCAGTTGAGACTCTTGTGCGATATTCACGTAAAAAAAATAAAAAATATATTTTCTCACGCCAGGATTTGAACCCGCGACCCCTAGATTCGTAGTCGAGCGTACAAGTCGAACACGGAGGCCGTCTTTGTGCTCATATGCATGCGAAGTATTGCATTGGCTTATAAAAAGGTTGTAGACTATTAGCAAAATAAAATAATAAAACAGGGATAAATGAGGGGAGGGGTGATGATATGATTTTTGGCTAGCAGTCGGACGGTCCGAGTGCAAAACAAGTTCAACAAAGCCAACCGAATCCATTTCGTAACATAAATAGATAACTATTTTTATTCTAGATTAACGTTTTGACAGCTTTATTATTATTAGGTAGCGTAATAAGCTACGCACACAGACACACTTAAGATGTCGACCTTTTATCATTGGCGGAATCACCAACATAAGAAAACAATTATGTATACATCCGCATGTGATGGCGGTCTATTTAAACAAATATGGCATCATGGCTTAATCGAAGATAAAAATAATTGGGCGATGCAGACTTTCATTACGATGAATTAATCCTTTCAACTATTTAAAAAGGTACCCATCTACTATGAATAGGTCGGGCTTTATTAAAAAGGAAGATTTTGTTTTTTAAATTCACCAATACATTTTTTTTTTACAATACGAAAAAGCTTAATTTGAAAAGGCGGTAGACCCACTCTGAGACATCGTCAAAACCAAATTTAATATTATAGGTAACGCAAATAGAATTGATCCAAACATCACACACATGTACCCACTTCTGACGGCGTTGTCCTTGTGAAACGTCACTGAGCAACAGTTTTTTTACAGTTATTACCACACAAGAGTCTTAACTGCTCCCAACCGTCTAGAGAGAGTGAGACTATGGCATCCCCAATCAAGGTATGTTGTGAGATTGAAGGTAGTGGGGAGGGGAAGGAGATGGGGAAGAGGAAGGTTGGGAAGTACCTGGCTATTGTCTTTACAATTCAATTTCGAATATTCGGAAAAAAACAGTTATTCAAAAAGTTTTAGAGTGAGATCTTTAATTATATTAAAATGTTTTTTTTTTTTAAATTTCACTGCAGTATCTTTTCAAAATTTTCAAATTTATAGTTGGAAAAATGCTGTATGCAAGCAAAGCATCTGTGCGTGTACCGTTTTCGTGTCAAAACCGCCTGAGATACCTTTAACAATTCACTATAGTAAATTTAAACTCATTCTATTTGAATAATATTATAAGCGTTGGACAAAAAGCTGGGCTTTTGTTCAGGTATGTTGCCGAAAATAATTTTAATTATTCAGGGATTCAAAGAAAAAACCTTGGCTGTGAGATTGTAAATGTTCAAAAATCTTATGAATATTTTTTTTCGTGCCTATTAGGATAATGTATTTTTTGCTTCACAAAATTTGTAGGAATATTTGAATTTGTTCATTCGACAAGAAGGAGTAATTGACATTTCTTTAATATCAATAAATTTACCACATCACTTTATCATTTTCAATAATTTCAAATGTAATCATGATTATATGGATATAAAGTTCAGGTTTCTGTTGTAATTGACTTTTTGAATATACAATTTAACAGAAATTTTTAAACATTATTATTTTAATCTGAAATCATTAACTTTGTGATGAAAAATATAATGTTTACCTATTCAAACACTATTAATTTGTATACATCACTTTTGTTATTAATAAAAAAATGTTTAGGCCACTTTATTTGAATTCAAAGTTTTTTTTTCATTTTCCCTTATCATATCTGTTGACCATATTGATTCTAGAGAGAATTAGAGAGCTAAAAGGAAAAAAGGGGACCATTTTAGAAGGTATTTTTTATTTACAATAATATTCTCAAGTCTTCAGTACCTGATTGAATATTAACTCGATGCTCTCACCGAGTTACCTGAAGTGACAAAAAGTTTTTTTTAAATGTGTCGCTTGAGTCAAACCTTTCCCAAATGGTAAATATATTTTATATGGCTGAAGGGCCACAAACGTCTTCAGAATCAAACAAGAGTCAGAGGTTTCGGTGCAGAAAAAAAACTGATTAAAACTGCAAATTCAACTAATTTTTACCCAAGTGTCGCTTAAGCCCTTTTGCCTTTTCAGCTACGATAAGCTAATTTTTTTTTTCAGTAGGTGTACTTGGTTGGTACTTAAGGCGATTCAATCGCACCAACTCGAACGAAATTACGCACTCCTTACGCTGGTGGCGATAAGGTTTAAATTGCCACTTGACACCGGCCGTCAGTTTCGATTAATGCAAAAAAAACACATCGCCAGAGAGCATGTTTTATGCACAAATATTAAAATGTTTTCGGTCAGAGTCTAAAAAACATAATTTTCCACAGTATACAAATAGGTTTGTGAGTAGTACATTTTAAGCGTTTAACTTTTTTAAAGGCTATTAAAAGGCTCGTTAAATATATACGCTGTTAAAAAAACAAAGGCTTGTGTTCTCATATAATATTTCCAAGAGAACAACAACTTTCAAACCAAAAACACATGATTTTTCATTATTTTTAATTGCATCGCCCTAACTCACATAGGCAGTAGGTAACAATGAAACTACTTTAAATACATATTTGTTGCAATATCATTTTTTATTCTTTTTATTAAAATAGTTACCATATTTTTTTAAGAATGTTCTAAGGTTACTGATTTTTAACATATTATTTCTAGCTATAGCTAATCGAAAATTATTATTGACAAACAACATTGAATACATCATCATTGAAACATTGACAAGGGAAGCCGGCAATTATTTTATGGCGTCTAATCACATAACAGGTGAATTTAATGAGTCGTTTTATTTTTATGCATTGTTTGCTGCGTTTGAAAACGCTTCATTATTATGACTTCGTGACACAAATTTTAATTTGATATTGTGCTTAGAGTCGTTATTGGAAAGACAAACAGACGTATCATAGATATTGTGCATAGAGTCGTTATTGGAAAGACAAACAGACGTATCATAGATATTGTGCATAGAGTCGTTATTGGAAAGACAAACAGACGTATCATAGATATTGTGCATAGAGTCGTTATTGGAAAGACAAACAGACGTATCATAGATATTGTGCATAGAGTCGTTATTGGAAAGACAAACAGACGTATCATAGATATTGTGCTTAGAGTCGTTATTGGAAAGACAAACAGACGTATCATAGATATTGTGCATAGAGTCGTTATTGGAAAGACAAACAGACGTATCATAGATATTGTGCATAGAGTCGTTATTGGAAAGACAAACAGACGTATCATAGATATTGTGCATAGAGTCGTTATTGGAAAGACAAACAGACGTATCATAGATATTGTGCTTAGAGTCGTTATTGGAAAGACAAACAGACGTATCATAGATATTGTGCATAGAGTCGTTATTGGAAAGACAAACAGACGTATCATAGATATTGTGCATAGAGTCGTTATTGGAAAGACAAACAGACGTATCATAGATATTGTGCATAGAGTCGTTATTGGAAAGACAAACAGACGTATCATAGATATTGTGCATAGAGTCGTTATTGGAAAGACAAACAGACGTATCATAGATATTGTGCATAGAGTCGTTATTGGAAAGACAAACAGACGTATCATAGATATTGTGCATAGAGTCGTTATTGGAAAGACAAACAGACGTATCATAGATATTGTGCATAGAGTCGTTATTGGAAAGACAAACAGACGTATCATAGATATTGTGCATAGAGTCGTTATTGGAAAGACAAACAGACGTATCATAGATATTGTGCATAGAGTCGTTATTGGAAAGACAAACAGACGTATCATAGATATTGTGCATAGAGTCGTTATTGGAAAGACAAACAGACGTATCATAGATATTGTGCTTAGAGTCGTTATTGGAAAGACAAACAGACGTATCATAGATATTGTGCATAGAGTCGTTATTGGAAAGACAAACAGACGTATCATAGATATTGTGCATAGAGTCGTTATTGGAAAGACAAACTGACGTATCATATATTTTTTTAATACGTTGGATGATGTAGCTGAACACGTATTTAAAGTTCTAAATACTCGCATGTAATAGTGATCTCGTTACCGCCATATATAAAAACAAATACAAAACGCAGTACATTCCACGAAATAGGAAATAACAGATTGTAAAATGACCTTTTTTCAAAGGGAAACTTAAAAAATATTTTTCATACGTCAGCTTGTCTTTTCACAGACGAAGTGATCAACAACTACGTCAGAATGTTAAAAAATAAAAGCAAACATCATTGATGTTTTTATAGACGTGTAAGAATTTGAGTACCCACCTGTCTTTTAAAATATTATATCAATCATTAGAAGTACATATTATAATTACTTAATTCACTATTTTACTATGTTACCCGTGAAAAAATACGGAATGTACCTATTTAAAATCTGTCACGTTAAATATTTTACAGGTAGCTACTTTATTAGGTAGGTATGGATTTGAAAACATTTTTCAATTAACATCAGTTCCTAATTTAAAAGGTTCACACTCGTAAAGTCAAAGGTACTTAAAAAGGATATTATTATTATAGTTAATCAAACATCATTTCCTTACCTTATTTTCATCGATGAATTACTGCACAGATTAATAACTTCAATGTTGTTATCGTTATTAGGATTAAGGAGAGCACCGACTTGTTATTGAATTGTTATTATCGTAAACGTAACCACTCACTGACAGAGATTAATAAAGTATCGGTAAGTACACCAATAGGGCGGCGGGGAAATTAAAGCAATTTATCCCAAAAGTCAATTGAACAGAGGCATGTCGCTGACAGTTCGTGAAGTTACCGTGTCGTAAATAATAATCTAGATGCGGAGGCCTACGGGAGATAGCGCGCAGCTCTCCAGACTACAGACACTGACAAACTGACCTCACTGAGCCACCGAGCTCAGAGGCGGAGTACTACGAGCTCCGAACAAGCAGCGAGTAGTCGAGTCGATCTGAAGTACGTTCCCCGTGCCGGGTATAAGTATTGAGCAGAGAGGTACCGAGTACGTACTCCGCGGATATACGAGTACAACACCGGAGGAAGCAGCAAACGACTCTTCACCTTTTACTAAAGCTTCGTTTAGTACCAATTAGGGCTTCGAAACCGGCTAACCGGTTGTTTTGACAAATTCAAAATAACTTAAAACCGGTTTTCCTAGTAAGACAATAAAAAATATCGTTAAAAAAAATTTGTATAATATTTTCCATACTATAAAAATAAATAAAAACATATTTTTTAACCCCTGAGACGCTTGATTCCCGCAAGGTAAAATTTTCGTACTCACTTGTGTTTTACTAAATGATGTTTTTGTCAATTATGCTAACTAAGTTAATTATTATGCAATTACATAATTATGTTGTAATTATCTTCTTAGATAATGTATTTATGTATCTTTCAAATTATATGGTAATGGTATAAGTGTTTTTTCTTGAAAAGCTACTTATATTCGGAGAATTTTTTTTTCTCATGTAACTAAAAAAAGTTTGATTTAAGAAATGTGAAGATTTTTTGTTGTTTTAGTGTATTTTTGTGTAGCTGAATAAATTTCCTTTCATTTAAAAGTAAAATTGCGTGAAGTTTTAATTTAAAAACTAACAGGAATTTTGTTTTCAAAATCATTTTTTTCTGCCGCACGGACGTAAGCAAACGTCAAATGTTTTTCTATGCATTGATTATTTTGTTGATAAGCGATTATGGCTCCTGAATGCCAGGTGATTATTGGCACCTACGGCACACTAGAGGTTGAATTGGAATTTCATAACTTTAAGGCTTTATGCTTTTAACTTTGATAATAATTATTGAAATAATATATATAATCTTCAACAAAAATATAAAAAAAGAAAAATACAGAAAATAAAAGAATCAGGTCGCGACCGAGACATGAACTCGGAACCTCTAATCTAACCGGAAGTAACATCTCTGCCGATTGAGCTACCGAAACCTTATTAGAAACCGGCATTTTAATGAATTTCATACATCATTGAAAATTATGAATATTTTTTATTCAGCCTATATCGGTACAAATCTCGGTCGTGACCCAATTCTTTTTATTTTATGGGTTTTTTCTGTTTAATATTTTCGTTGAAGATGATTGAAATTATTTCAAAAATTAATAAACACAACCCTTTGTTTTTCAGAGTTTGTGTATCTACTTTTAAAAGCATGTTTGCGATAAATGGAAAGGCTGGTAAGGATAATGAACGTTTGCACAAGCCGTTTAAAAACATTTGTCAATTAAAACGAGACGAACAGTCCATAACGGAGTTCGGGAACTAGCTCTGATGTATCGCAGTAAGGCATATAACTAGCATAAGAAGGAGGAGGGTAAAAGAGAGTCAGGAGAAATGAGATTCTTAAGGCTTTTAAAATCATAAAACCATCCATAACAAATAAGGGTAATTATATATAATGTTATATGAAGATGATGGGAAACCGATTAAAATGTAATGAGCAAGGTTAAGAAACGATCGATGAGATCTACTTAGACACGTAGAGCAAATGGCGTCCGGAGGATATACGAGTTTATAAAATGCAAGTGAGTAGAAGAAAATTTCTCACCACGGGAGAAATTATAATGAATACCAATCAACGGGAAGTCTGAAGACACGGCCCGATCAAATTAATCATTTCTTTGAAAAGCGGCCTTGAGGTGATTGACTCACTAAACGACGCTATATAAAGAGTGTGCTGTGGGCATATCCGTGTGCCTGAATTAAGCGAAAAATTTCATTACCCTGTGTGAAATTGATGAAGTATTCCCAAATACCGAAACTCTCTCTTGTAAAGATCACCAATCAAATTAGTACTGATCTCAATTTTTGAGATTATCGGTTTGTGATAATATAAGTGTTTTATATCTGTATTATAAACCACATTGTATAAAAATAATGTCCTCACTTTCAGTATTTAATAACTGGTCAAAATCGGTTAACCGGTTCGTCGTATGTAAAAATAAGCGAAAAACCGTTAAAATTAGGCGGTTCATTTGAAGCCCTACTGCCAATCATGAGTCTAGCAGATTGTCACTAAGTAAAAAAATCCCTTTCGTTGTTACGTCATAGCCAGCACCCTTATAAGGGTCCGGCTCCGTTTGTGAAGTGGCTGGCCTGATTTGGCGGATTATCTGATAATATGTGTAGACAATCGGTAGAGGCAGGGTCGGCGCGAGATATACCGCCGCTTGTGGCTTGCACCCGGGAAAGGAAAAAAAAAACTTTATTAAAAGTGAGTTGAGTTTTGTCTCGCAAAATATTTCATTTTAAATGGATTGAATTTAAAAAAAATCATACAAATTTCCATAGAATAAATAGTTGGATTTTCGTTGAAAATGTCATACACAGTTCAAAGTGCTCAGCTTGAGTTGTTAGACGTATTTTGAGTTAGTGTGTGATAAACGTTCATATTATTATCGCGTGTTTGAATCCATGCAATGCGTTTTTATTATATTCAAGCTGGTACATGACATCGTCAGTAGCATAGGAACTCCATAAAATCAAAAGGGTACGGTGAGAATGCAGCAACAAATCTTATTTGTATCTAGGTTTTCAATAAAAATAATCATAATATTTATTATTAAAGAAGGTATGCAGAGATAGAACATCCTATAATTAACAATAATAATAAAAAAATAACTAAATAACAATAGATAAAACAAAAGAAATTGGTGGATAAAAAATGTTTTGTTTTTATTTTTTTTTAAATGTATTAATGCCTCACAAGAGTGAAGCCAATAGGACTATAGCATTCCCAATTATAGTTGATGATTAATGATGTTGAAGGTTAAGGCGTTAGGCAAGAAGAAAGATGGAAAGTGTCTAGCTCTTCAGATCTGGTTATGAAACATAGCTTAAGCCAATGCAATATAAATAGCAATCTCAAGACTAATGAAATCCAATTAATTAATATATTTTTATTAATGCCCATGTTAAAATATGATGTAACCACTTTACAGCGCCCTTGAGGTGATTTTTCACAAAAACGGCACTATACAAATCGTCCAAATATTATTATTATTATATTAAAATACACCTAAGTAATAATTGCGTCTGTCTCGACAATTCCCTAGTGAGATAGAGATGGAGCAACCACTTATCTTTTGTATTTACCAAGATAAATAATAATATAATGTTTCATAATTACAGTATCTATTGGTTCCTTTAGCGAGTTTCAGGGATACCCAAATCTCTATGTCTGACGACCTGAGATTCCTGAGAGGCGTACGTGCGGTTAAGCAGTGTATAGCCGTATAGTGAGTGCGCCAAGACAGAGTTATACGGCGGTCCGTCTTGTTTGCCTACCCCTGCGGGGAAACGGCGTGGTGGTTAGTTAGTTATTTCTTAATTAAAAACAAAAGGTTGAAGGGTAGAAAGATTGTGACAGGCATACATTATCGGATTATACGTTTTATATAATTTGTATCTTTACCAATGCGGATTACAGTATTGTCCAGCCTCCCGTATGATCGGTCGCCCGTGTGCCTCGCACTGATTTCACATTCGGATGCGGCCCCCCTGGGTAGGGGACTGCCGCAGCGTGTTGGGCCTATCCGAACTCAGAACTCCGGACTCAGAACAATAGTGACGCTTTGCAAGTAGATGGGCTCATCAAATACACCCACAGTGATCCGGGTATCAGTACATCAGGAGTTACATACCGTAGAAGCTTCTGTAAGACTGAAGATTCCTTAAGGGTAAATAATATACTGAAATTGAAATATTGAGTGGAATCTGTTTGAGGAAGGAATCGCTTAGGGAAATTGCTTCATTTCAAACAACTAAATTGCTTAACCTTGGAACTTAGCAAGTAATACTCCTTTTTAGTTTTTTTTTTTATGTGAATACCGCACAAGAGCTCCAACTGCCTGGAGCTGGTGAGACGGTGGCATCTCCAATTGGGTTTTGTTGAGAGATTTTTTATTAATATTTACCAAAACCTTGTTCAGGCTTTGTCTTGAATGTTCTATCAAATGAATATTTTTGTCATTGCTTTATACAAATATTATGTATGTGCTGTTATTTCTCTATTGTTCTTTTTTTCTCATTTCGTGTCATGTATTTTTTGTAATTGGACAATGGTCCGTTAGTATAAAAAAAAATAGTAAATACTGCATAGGAGTCTCAACTGCTCCCAACCGTCTAGAGCCAGTGAGACTATGGCATCCCCATTTGGGGTATGTTGTGATGTTAGTAGTGGGGAAGAGAAGGAGATGGGACAGAGAGAGGTTGTGAAGTACCTACTTAGCTATTCAGATCTGGTCACCAAACACGGTTAAAGCCATTTCAAGCAACGTTTCAATTCTGAGTGGTGGTCTTTTACCAGGGTGAAACTGAGAGAATTTACTTGTCTGGAATTCACTAAAGGTAGGGGGAAAAGGAGGAGATGTAGGAGAGGGAGGTGGAAAAGTAGGTACTTGGTTAATCAGATCTGGTCACCAAACATGGCTAAAGCCTCTTGACACAGTAGACAGGTTGCTGACTCGAAAATGGATTAAAAAAAGTAATTTTGTAAGGGATTTTTTTCATACAGGTGTCACACGTTATACGGAAATAAAGTCAGATATAATTATCTTTAAATAGTCATAAAAAATAAACGTTATCGGAAAACGTAGTTACTTTCTTCAGTGCGTGGAAAACGTGAAAAACAGACACGGCCTTCAGCCCTACCCATAACTTATTTACGCTATTTAAGTCGGTACCTTATAGCGGGAATACAGCCTATAAAGTTGTCTAAAGACGACAGTAATGTCCCTTGGCAGTAATTCTACCTCCAACAGGACGAATTCGGTGTCCTCGCAAATCAATATCTCATTATTTTACCGGAAGGGGCGTATTGAATTTCAAAGAGATAATTTGCTAGGCTCCTACCTTCATGTTTTTTGTCCAGTTCCTACCTATCCCGCCATTTCACTATTCGATTCCCTTGTTCAACAAAACTGTGTTTGAAAACAATTGACAATCGAAACAGAAGAGAGTTATGTGAAAAAACGTGTTTCGTGTTGGTTCGTTGGTGTCTCGCTTGGTCATCGGTCTGTTGTTTTTCTTCAAGTTATTTAAATTAAGTGTGGTGTTTTGTTGGGATTCGTTGTGCCTACTTCAACTACATCAGTGAATGAATGGTTTTTCATTTTCCCCTAATTCAAAATAATCTTTACACATCCATAATTAGACACTTCCATCAAGTAGTATGTATAGTAGTTTATTGTTTTACAGTCCACTATTTTCCAAGTTCATCTGAAGCTGAAAACAAAATTCGGACGTTTTATCACAGCTTTGAATCCAAAACAGGACGGTAATTGACTGGGAGAATATTCTGAAAATCCGACGCTAAAACGTTGTCGCTGTGGTTTATTTATAGTTTTCCATTTTCAGACTATTTTATCGGATATCAAAGCATAAGACATGCGGATGAACTAGTTGTTGTTGACAGATGACGTACAAGTTGTGGTTTTCCTACTTCCTTGTTGATGACTCAGCGAAGTGTTGCTGATTTACGTTAATTTCACACTGTTTACCTATTTATTACATGTTTGCTAGATTTATTTTTAACACCAGCTTCAAAAGCATGTGTTTTTAATAATGAAGGAATGAAGGTTTCTCCCCAACGACTAATTCGATGATGCTGTAAGGGAGATCTTTTGTGGGGAGGATGGAGTGGGGAGTCAAAGAGTTGATAAGTTTGAGTGAGTGTAGTTGTAAGAGGAAGGAAAGACAACACCCGAATGTGTCACAGCCGAGTTGTTAAGTAAAAGAATGTCGTAAAAATAGCATATTGAAAAGCAACCCTGAACGATTTTTTAAATTTGGAATAGTAGGATAAAGAAGCCTTAGAAGCGTCTTTTTTGTATATTTTTACAATGATATTTTGTACCAGTCAATAAGTGAAATAACTATTTAATTTTACCATTGTTGTATTAAAAACGGTTAATGATAAAATACCACATTAACCGTTTTTAATACAACAATAATAAAAATATTTATGGTCCTTTTCACTAGGGTGTCGTGTTCCGAGGAACTTAACTTTTTTTACCACTGGTAAAGTTAAATAGTTATTATTTATTGACACATAATATATTTTAATTGTAAAAATATATATCATCACAAAGACGCTTGAAAGACGCTTGAAAGACGATGATAAAATACCACATAAAATTATGAAACGGAAATGCACCATTTAGTATGGGTCAATATTTTGATTGCCATTTGCAAAAATTGATTTCCTGTACCGTAAGGGAGTTGGGAAGGGAAGGAGATGAAGAAGAGGAAAGTTGGGAAGTGTTTGGCTATTCAGATATGGTCGCCAAATACGGCTCAAGCCATTTCTGTGTATTATAATTTTGGATTAAACTGAATGAAATTATTGCAAAAAATAAATGTAAACCTTCAAAACTACGCGCAAGTTTAGTTAATCGGACCGCCGCGAGCGCCCAACCAACCTTCCTACTACTACGAGTATAACGTGTCAAAAGCAGTAACTACATTTACCCAAACGCCGCCAACGTCAGAGTAGATTATTCTATGGTCACTAGACTACACGCGATATGTATGCTGTGAACTGTTGCGCGTTCAAGTGGCTCGTTTGTATTAGCATTTTTGTTAGTGTCTAAGGCAGTGATTTTACAAAACAAATCGGATGGCAAAAGTTAGCTCTATCATTCAAATATTGAAAAGAATATTTTTGTATAAAAAAAGGGCGCCTCTAATCTGGCCTTTTCGGAATTTATTTCTACATGCAAACATATTATCACTTGCGCAGATTTACAGATTTATCTGTGCAGGTAGCCAAATACAAACTAACGAACGAACTGTTTTTGTTTTTGTTTTACGTGAATACCGCACAAGAGTCTCAACTTCTCCCGACCGTCTACAACCAGTGAGACTATGACATCCCCAAAAGGGGTATGTTGTGAGGCTCGAGGAAGTGGGGAGGGAATGGAGAAGTAGAAGAAGAATGTTTTAAAGTACCTGGCTATTCAGATCTGGTCACCAAACACGGCGGCTAAAGCCATTTCAAGCAACGTTTCAATTCTGAATGGTGGTCTTTCACCAGGGCGATACTTGAGTATCTACCACTCTGGAACGTGCCGCAAACATACTTTATTTTTTTTTTATATCAATCAAATGTGCACACAAATTTTATGAAATAAAGATTATTTGCGCTCGCCGGGTTCGAACCCACGACCTCTGGATTTGCAGCCGAGCGTCTTACCAAGCGACCATGAAAGTCGTCTTCACCTCGTTAGCCTCAATACCTACAGTAGCGACAACCTCGACAGCGAAATAAAAAATACGATATAACATAAAGTGGGTCGTTTGAATTTAAGCCGAAATCCTTATTAAAATATTATTGATAAAAGTTCTAAGATAACAATAATAATATTTACTTTGTCAATAATTAGCAGTGTAAATATGTAATTTTAATCACTAATGATAGTATTACCCCTGGCGTGGAGAAAAACATACATCATCCTATATTTGAAAAAAAATACATTTTTTTGTTTTTAATTGGAATTTTTCATACAGAAAAAATAAAAAGACGAAGCATGTGTGTAGGTATAAGATGAGTATGATTAAAATAATAAATCCATAATAGTGAAGTTGGAGAAAATATTACAAAATAATATATCCACTCCTAGATCATCATTATACAGATAACACAAATGTGTTTTTGGGAATAAAGTAAATAATATGAAGGCTTCTAGGCAGCATTTCTCAACTAGGGACAGTATGACGGCCTCCATGGTCGAGTGGTAAGACGCTCGACTACGAATCCAAGGGTCGCGGGTTCAAACCCGGCGTGCGCCAATAACATTTATCTGATTAATATGTGTCATAACACATTTAATTTAAAAAAAAATAATAAAAAAGTAAATTTGCGGCAGGTTCCAGAGTGATAGATACTCAAGTATCGCCCTGGTGAAAGATCACCATTCAGAATTGAAAGGTTGCTTGAAATGGCTTTAGCCGTGTTTGGTGACCAGGTCTGAAAATCCAAGTACTTCCCAACCTTCCTCTTCCCCATCTCCTTCACTACATTCAGCCTCACAACACACCCTATTTAAGGATGCCATAGTCTCACTGGCTCTAGACGAAAAGTTGAGACTCTTGTGCGGTATTCATATAATAGTGGTTTGTTGAAAAAAATACAGCATTGTGGGCGAAATGCGAGAGTTAGGGTCGGAAAGAAGATGTAATTTTATCTGGCTCTATGGTATCAAATGAAGAGCAACCTTTAAAATTCGGTTAAGAATGATGAACTTTAGAAGAAAAAATACTCCAAAAGTAACATTTGTTGAAAAAATATAACTTTGTGGACAAAATGCGAGAGTTGGGGTCGGAAAGAAGATGTCGTTTTCTCAGGCTTTATGTGACCGAATGAAGTAAAACATTTGAAACTCAGTTTAAAATGATGGACCTTAGATGAATACAGAAAAAAAATCTTCAAAAAGTAAGATTTGTTAAAAAAATACAACTTTGCAGGCAAAATGCGAGAGTTGGGGTCGGCATTGAGATGTCTTTTATTTGGCTCTATGAAAACAAATGAAGTAAACCTTTGGAATTTGGTTATGAATAATAGACTTGAGACGATGAAATAAAAAAAATCGTCAACAAGTATAATTGTTAAAAAAAATACAACTTTGTGGGCAAAATGTGAGAGTTGGGGTCGGCATTGAGATTTTTTTTTTTGGCTCTATTAAACCCAATGAATTTAAACCTTTGGAATTCGGTTTAGACTTTAGACGATTACAAAAAAAATTGTCAAAAAGTAACATTTGTTAAAAAAAAATACAACTTTGTAGGCAAAATGCGAGAGTTGGGGTCGGCATTGAGATGTATTTTTCTATGGCTCTATGAAAACAAATGAAGTGAAATCCTTTGGAATTTGGTTGATTGACTTGAGACGAAAAAAAAAATCGTCAAAAAGTATAATTGTTAAAAAAATACAACCTTGTGGGCAAAATGCGAGAGTTGGGGTTGGCATTGGAGATGTCTTTTTTTTGACTCTATGAAACCAAATGTAGTTAAACCTTTGGAATTCAGTTATGAATGATGGACTTGAGACGATTAAATAAAAAAAAAACGTCAAAAAGCAACATTTGTTAAAAAAAATACAACTTTGTGGGAAAAATGCGAAAGTTGGGGTCGGAAAATAGATGTGGTTTTCAAATGCTTTATGTAACCGAATGAAGTAAAACATTTGAAACTCTGTTTAAAATGATAGACCTAAGATGAATAATGGAAAAAAATCTTCCAAAAATAAGATTTATGAAGAAAATACAACTTTGCAGGCAAAATGCGAGACTTGGGGTCGGAAAGTAGATGTTGTTTTCTCAGGTTTTATGTTACCGAATTAAGTAAAACTCCTAAAGCTCTGTTTAAAATTATGGACCTAAGATAAATAAACGGAAAAATCTTTCAAAAGTACGATTTCTTAGAAAAATACAACTTTGCAGGCAAAATGCGAGAGTTGGGGTCGGCATTGAGATGTCTTTTTTTTTGGCTCTATGAAACCAAACGTAGTAAAACCTTTAGAATTCGGTTATGAATGATGGACTTTGACAATTAAATATAAAACATCGTCAAAAAAGTAAAATTTGTTTAAAAAAAAATACAACTTTGTGAGCAAAATGGGAGAGTTGGGGTCGGAAAATAGATGTCATTTTCTCAGGCTTTACGTGACCGAATGAAGTTAAACTTTTGAAACTCATAACTCATTTACATTAAAAAAAAAATACAAGCTTGCAGGCAAAATGCGAGAGTTGTGGTTGGGAATCAATTTTTTTTCTATCAGGCTCTATGAGACCAAGTGTAGTGAAACCCTCGAAATTTAATGATGAACTTTAGACGATTAAATAAAAAAAATACAACTTTGTCAAAATTTGGATATCGTGTTTTGAAGCTCCATGGGACTAAATGAATTGATTTTTTGAAAGTCTGTCAAGAAGAAGACGATAAACTGAAAAATTTCTCAAAAAGTAACATTTGTCAAAAAAATACAACCGGGCCAAGATTTGAGAATGATTTGATGCCCATACTTAATTGTTTAAAAACCAAATCACGAGTGTGTTGTTTTCTTTCCATAATAGTATTACAATGGATGAAGATAGGAGAGTTACCGGCATCTATGGGATTTATGAAAAACTAGTGAAACTTGTACAGAAATCTACTATATCTAATAGACGGCCGAAAAGAGATGCACTATAAATTATTCTTTTTATAAGGCACCTTGATGAAAGGTTTAATAAATTTAGGCGATTTCTGCATTAGGAAAAATAGCCCAATGCAGAAAATAATGAAAAATTAACTGATTAAGATAATAAATAGTTATATTTGTAACCCTAAATTTAACAATAATTTTTGAACAGCAATTTATTTTGATAAATTAATATTTATGTGTGGTTTTAAAAATCAGCCTTGGGTCGTTTCTGTCCTTGCGTGATAAAAATTATTTTTATAAGCAATCGATACGGGAAGTGTAAATTAATTTAATTTAATAAATTCTTTTTTTTTTCGTTGAAGGTGAATCGATTAATAAAATATAATTTAAAACAGTATTTTGCTAATAAATATTATTTCCTTTTATTAACCTAAAGTAGTATCAATAATAACGATGATTTATATTGCCTGGTGATAATAAAACAGGAAAATAATACATTATTTCCTATAAAAATGTATTTAATTGTTCACCATAAGCGAATAATCTAAAACAATGATGTCTATTGTCTATGCTTAACCTCAAAAGCTTTGACGTTTAGGTTGTCCAAATATTACCAATGTTTTGAATTTTTATTTCTGCCGAAATTATTACTACTTAAAATGCCATCGGTTGTAACCAACAGAGATAGGGGATGCCTAGAATGTAGAGCAGTCAGTGGAACCGGACTTATCGGAATTGGGGCATATGTCGCATATCAAGCTAAAAGAAATAGCACCTTCCTGGGAAAAACAGTTATATTAGGAGTTGCTTTAGGTAATTAGCTCAAGGTATTTAGCAGTTTCAACGCTAATTTATACATAAAGCGTTAATTAATTTCTATTTATTCTCAATTTTAGTTTTCCTATTTTAAGTAAACATTTATTTTAAGTTTTATGAACAGACGCGTCATTGAAAATATTTGCATTTTTCAATATAGCTGCCAAAGCTTAAAAAATAACTATTTTAATTTTTCGTCTTGTATCGTTTTCATTATCATTTACTCGTATGTTTATCTTACTTTAAAATTAAAGTTTCAATCACATTTAAATAGTGTTTTTTCGTTTCTAGGTTTTGCTGGGTTCGGCGTTGCAAGAATATGTGATCTACCTCCATTTAAGGACAAGTTCTAGTGCATTTATATATTATTTATTGATGGAATACTTCCAGGGAATCACCAAAATGACTACAGAGAATGCCGTTATTGTTTTTGCCTTAAGATTTTAGTATGTTAATTAATGTGTTATTACCTTTAAATTTAAAAGAAATAATTTTAAAAACTTTTAGAAGAATATATTTTAAAATATCTGTTTATTGCTTTACCATTTTAAAAAAAAGTATTGTTACAAATACATTTTTACAGTCTATCTTTATTGTATAATGTTAGAAAAAAGTAGTTATTGCTGATAATAAATATTTAATAATCTAATAAATCAGGAGGAAGTAAAAAGAAAAACAATGATATCGATATTACAAAAAAAGATTTATCAAAATAAAATCATAAACAATTGTTTTCATATTATCGACAGATGATAAATAGGTTAGATTACAAACAAATTATACACAGTTATTGTGATTTATGAGAGAATAATAATTAGTTTAGTTACAGAAGGTTTTAAATGCACAATTTATGTTTTTATTTGGTATAAGAAGTACAAGATGATAGCAGATCTTCCCAATGACTAACGGCCAACTTGCCCAAGAGTCGTATCGGTCTTAGGATCAGCGGTTATTTGCTGGACTGCCACCAGGGCTTCGTTGATTGAAGTCTGAAGAGTTCTGAGTTCAGAGACGAAGAGTAGATCCATAACATCGGATGGTTTATCAACTGATTCCGAGTATTTTGGAGGCGGGGCTGGATGAGGGGCTGTTTGAAGAACACTTGCGAGGGCGCTTAGGCGCACTCTTGAATCGTAGTGGGGCCCCACCTTGGCCATTGCGGCTAGCTCGGCGACACCTGTATTAAAGTCTGCGCCAGAAACTGAAAATAAATACCATTTTTAAACATTCAATTACACAATTCAGAAGTAAACCAATCATATATAAAACTAAAATTAGACAGTAGTTACCTATCGTTGGGAGACAAGGTGCCTAACCCAAAACAAAGTAACAAATTTAACAGAACTTGAATGCAAAAGACTATGCTATAAAATGCATCATTCAGAATTCAAATTAACCATGAAATGCAGAAATCTAAAACCCAATTGAGCGTGAGATCATCGTAAGATGAATGCAGAGGACCACAGTGTACTTGTGCAATCTTTAAATCAAAGAAAAGGAAGAACGATTTGCAAAAATTAACTACATTATTCCTTCACCAACTTCTAGCGTGCAAAGTGTTCTCTTTCACAAAACCTATTATGTGCTGGACGTGATACGTCTATTTTATTTATTTATAAAATAAAATAGGCGTATTCTATAACTTATATACTATTTTTGGGATGTAACATCCCAAAAATAGTATATAAGCCATAGAATAAGAACAACCTGTACTAGTCTGAAGATGGCCGTTATCGGCTGAAACCGGTCCAGTCAAAAAATAAAAAAGTGGAATAAAGTTATAAATTTGTTTTTATTTAATCATTTAATCACGTGTTTTTTTATAAATAAAATGCATTCTGAAAAGTGGTGATGCATGGTGTTTAACTCCTTACCAATTTGCTGTTTATATATTGCACAGGTGTCACATCCATTAATAAGAGTTTATTACTAATGCACGAGAATTATAATACTATCATAATATCAATACATACTAAAATAAACAAGAGTCCAAGCTTATAAGAATGACATGGAAAAAAATTGTTTTTTTTTTCATTTTAATTTAAAGCTTGTATAAATTTATCTATTCCTTGTGATGGTTACAGAACCATATAATAAGGACAGTTTAAACTATGACACCCAGACTGGTAGCAACAGTTTATATTTGCATTAAAAAAAAATTCAAGACAGTATAATATTTTTGTGCTGCAATTTAACGTAAAATATGTAGACCATTACTCTATAGAGGCTGCCCCAATCAATAGAAACATCATACTTACAATCTAAGTTATCCAGTGGGTTTGTAGATGTAACATTAGGAACAGTAGTCGGTTTTTGCGCTAACTCTTGGGCTGCAGTGTTGTACCTCACAGCTGTAAAAAGTCAAATTGTATTTTGTAAAAGTAATTTGTATGAACCACCGAAGAAACAACATCGCCAATTTACCTCCCAAATAAAATGCTCAGGTTGAAATATAGTTTCAAAATAAATTCTGATGCAATATGAAACCTAGAGAAAGATCTTAGGGTATAAACATAAAATTCTCACCCAGGTTACGGCGCTAACGAAGTTACATCATCAAGAATAATACATAAATATCTTCCTGCAATAACTTTGTTAAATTGTACAACAATGTTCTATATTTCTTGATATTATTTGTAGAAGGAACCGTTATTATTTTAACTATGAAATCATATTTTTTCATCGTAATAAGATTTCACTTTTAAAAGGTTTTATAAGCCATTGATAAGAGAGGGCGGAGGGCTAGATAACATTTAAATGCTCCGCAAGTGATTGTTTTAGTCATTATTTGAAAAGATGAAACTAAGTAGAGATACAACGTTGAAACAGAGGCAGGCAATTTTCGTTCAACTTGGTATAAAACAGGATTCTGATTTGAACAGAACCATTAAATATGTGGCCACAATACGGGAAGTACTATTGAAGAAGTCAAGTATGGAGTTGAATTGTGGTAACAGAAACACGATTTTATTGCAATAATTCTTTAAATTGATAGGGTTCCTATTAGGCTGGCTCATACTTCGCCATTATTCAGCACATTCAATAAGTAACGAAACGTTTTTCATTCTATGGACGGTTTTCATAAATAATTCAGCTATGTAGGTTTTAGAAGAGAGTACCATTTCTACAGGAGCATAATATTCAAATACCGAATTAACTCACCATTATCTCCATACTCCAACCTAATAGCTAACGAGGCCAGCCATGTTAATTGTTCGCAGGGAGTTTCGTTTATCACAGGACTTGCAAGATTCTTTTGATATTGTTCAAAATCCTTCACCCAACTCTGGTCGTTTATTTTCCTTAGGCCTTCGCGTTCGTCTATTTTGTAGTGGCGAATTTTTTGGTCTTCTAACCATAGGACTGTGCTGCGAAATTCAGTTTCATCTGCAATAAGAATGAAAAATTATAACATAAAACCTTAAATAGAAAATATATATAATTTAAAAAATAAATACATACCGTGGACATCAAATATGTTAGGATTTGGGTGATTAAGAGCAGCTAATTTTCTTTTCAGCATTTTAAATAATGAACGGATAAAGTTTTGTACCAAAACCGGGTGCCAGATTGAGATTTGCGATGTGACAGTTTTCTGACAGCAAACTCTGTAAAGCCGACGCCATAGAAAAATGCTACCACATATAAAACTTGCCATATAGACAGAAGCTTATGGTTGCTAACTTCAATCGATAAATAAAAATAAGTTTTCACTTACACACTGAATAGAAATAATATTATAACAAATATTTTATGTAAATAGTAAATATTACAATTATAATGTCATTGTTTTGATGTTTTATTAATAATGGTGTTATGACTGCCATCTGCTGACAATATTGAAAAGTATTTTATAGTTGTAACAACGATTTCGTTTTCTGCTATTGCTTCTGAGGATTTTGGAAAACTTTGACTAGATGGTTTTTAAACAATGAAGCCAACCAATAAAAAACAACTTTTATGCATTACGGCTTCAATAAATTATAATGACAACATAGTCGGGAATCTTATTTCAAAGTAATTATTGAGAAACTAAAAAGAGTAAATAATATTTTTATTAAACTATTTATCTATAATTAATACGGTAAAAGTTTTGATTTTGAAAGAGACACACAAGTTTTAAAAATCGGTCAAGGACAGATTTTTTTTTATTGTTAACTTGAAAGTATTTGTAATTAATTGGAAATTTAAAACTGAACTCTCTTTGAAATCAATGTCAACAGTTGGCACTGGGGAATTTGTTTAAAACAGTTATCCGGCAATATATTTTTGTTTCCTAAAGGGACATTGTAAAATTATTTTGGTAATAATGAGTGAAGTTTATTTTTTCCATTACATGTGTAAATTATGACGGATTATGAGCGTCTCATAATTTATTATTTTAATACCTGTTGTTAGATAATATTTGCTATCCGCAAATTAAAATTTTCAAATATAGAATAAAAATAATTGTTTTTTATAATAATTAAGTATTTGATCGCTTGTCTGGGAAGAGAAGATTATTTTTTAATTTATGATTTTTATTTTCACATCAATCAGTACGAATTTTTAAAAGTTCACATTCGTACTTAGGTCCCACAAGCAAATTATGTTTTTTTAATATAAAATAAATGTGTGGCGCAAAAATAATTAAACTAGATTAGGGGTGTACAATCAGAATTATTTTTAATAAACTATTAATTGGTCGATGTTTGCGACCATAATATATTCATAATTGCTTAATAAGTTGATAAATTTATCAATATCGGGATAAAATTGCCATTTAATCCATATAATAGTAGTATTGACACATTTTCCTATGGCGTAGTCATCTGTTCGTCGTTTTGAAACGTCAAATTCAAACAAGTTTGTTTTGAAAAACTTTTTTTGTATTATTTTATACATTTGCCGATTGTTTTTATTTATTTTACCAATGAATGTTAGCCATTACTCGTTATATCAGGAACAACTTTCGAATATCAGTTTCCCTGATACAAATCTGTCTCCGTTTATTGAAACTCAGCCGATTTTGATTTCCGTGATTTTTGATAAGGATGTTTATCGACTTGTCGACAAACTTATCTAAAAAGCGAGCCAAATCAATCTTTGAGTAACAACATTCCTCCAAGGGCTCAGTAACTAACAATATTTAAGTCAAATGTCATGGGCGATTTACAGTTGTGTTAGCAAGTGTCCACTAATTACTTAACGATAATCAGTGGCGGCTCGTGAGTTTTTAGTGTGCTTAAGTGCTAAGATTGGAAAATACGACATTGTTAGTGTTTTTGTAGCCGAAAATGTTTTTTTTTTCAAGTTTTTATTTTTTGTATGAAGATTTTCAGGATTTTTTTAGTTTTGGTGGTGCACTGCATGGATTTCTGAAAAATCTTCATACAAAAAGTTGAAATTTCGAAAAAAAGAACAATATTTTTTCGGCTACAACAATATCAATGATGACGTTTCTTTTCAAACTTACCACTCTAGCACACTAAAAAGTCACGAGCCGCCACTGCCGATAATATCGATATTTTGTAGGCGTTTGTCTTAGGGACTTTGGTGATCTCCCCCTTGTCTGGCTCTGCTCTAATCTTTTCATTCGATAGATAAACTAGATGGGAATACCAGCCCTGCTCCTTGTGACATGAATCGTTCTGCTTTGAGTCGATGCCAAGCTCTGAAACTGAACAGATAATGCCAGATTTCCCAAGGCGGTATTAGCAGATGGCTGATGGCAAATTGCAGTCGCTCCTCTGTAGGTACTTGACGAAATAATATCCTAGGTCCTTGGCGCCTTACACGGCGGCTGGTATTTGATGTTTTAGTTTTAACTGCTTTTAGTATTTTGCTCAAATTCGCACTAATTTATGACTCACTGAAATTGAAGTAAGTAAAAAACCTCAATTTGGAACCCCTGCCATTTTTCTAGAAGCTGCTAATATTAAACAAATCAAAAATTAACACCGCATTAAATCTGAATAAGTGCAAAAACCGCATTTTTAAATGACATGAGTAGACTTAAACGAGTCAATAATTAACGTTTTCTTCTTCTTCGAGAGCCTTTTTGCGCGTTCGAGCTTTGGACCTAGCCCCTCTTTGCTGTTTCATTTGCCAATCCTTGGTAGCGCCCACCCATCCGAAGCCTGCAGTTCTCTTCAAATCGTCGGCCCATCCATCTGCAGACGACCTTTGATTCTTTTTTCCAACCAAGAACGTGATACGGGATTCAAAAAGTCCTCTGTAAGTCATGTAACTTGCCCAGTATAGGTCCAATTGAGGTTGGAGATGATAATGCCAGCCACCTTAGACTTGATTTTTATCTACTCGTTTGTATTTCTATCTTGCAAGGATATACCATATACCCAGTATAGGTTTTTCTATGGATCTGAGGATAGTGGTCATTTTCGTCACAACGTTCTTAGTTAGGTCTATGTTTGCGCTCCGAACGTTCATACGGAAAGCATACACTTGTTAAATAATTGTCAAGTTTAGCGCCAAAAGCTAACATACTCGTAGTACCCATAGACATAAAATACAAGACACGTCATATTCATACAAATTGAACGATAAATTTGGCACCCTCTGATATCTGTTTGAAAACTCATAACGCATGAAAAGGATAGCCATACCAAGCAGAATATATCTGTATGAATGAGATAGCTATATAAACGTCCCGCGTTAAGTTCTCCGCGTTACAAGCCCTCTCTTCCCTAACGAACTTACGAGCGAAGTAGCATGCGACGTACTCAGTGTACTGTCGCTAGGTTGTCTTCCACACACTTTGTATTTCTGCATTCGCTATCTCACTTATACCATTTGGTATGTGAATAATTGTATTAATTGAAATAATAAGTGATTTGTGTGTACTTTGCATGAAAAGAAACTACATGAGATTTGTTTTTTGTTCCGGAATTATTTTTACACTTGTCACACAAGAAGGCATTTTATCTCCGAAAAGAGCTTACAGCGATGCCTTTGTGGCAGCTTGTTTGTCAAACGAATGTTTGTGCGAGACTAAACGCAGTAAATCTCAGGTATGCTACGTTGGCTTAGTTTAGTGCAGTCACGCGCGTTGTCTCAGTAACGTATCTACATTATTTAATTCATCTAAGGTAGTACCACGTTTTAATAGTTACAGTTGCGGCATTAAAAAAAAGAGACTTACACGAGTCAATAGTCTACGTCTACATATTATCAAATCTTTGTAAATCTAGCGATTGGGTAACTGTCACAAATGTTACACTAAGCACAGTTTTTGAGTTGCCTTTGAAGCTAGGTTTAAGAGAATTTTGATGCTAAAAGAGTATGTAATTTAATCGCACAAATAAAAAAACGAAGGAAAAATCTTGAAAAGAAAAATGTTGGATCCGAGGCTGCAATGAAACCCCGAATGTGTTTCCTTCTTCAGATGAATTATAAATAGTAAACTTTAAAGCAATCAAAATTTCTGAATACTGTATTACTTGACAGAAATGTATTTTTATACATGTGGAAAGATTTAAAGAAGAGGGAAACCATTCACTCACCGAAAAAATCGATGTTTTCGGCGAATGATTCTTTTTAGACGTAACAAAAATACCTTTTTATTTTTCTGAACGAAAAACAACCAATGAACCAACAAACGATTTACGAACACGTTTCTTCACCTTCCAATCAAAATGCAAGTCTGTTCAACGTTCAACTGTTTCGAATCATCTTTGTTTTATTTAAAAACGCTGATATAGGTAGTGAAACGGTTAGGTAGGTAGGAATTTGGATAACAAACATGAAGGTAAGAACTTAACATAAAATCACTTTAGAATCCAACAAAATATATGCATAAAATTATGTTGGTTTGAAATAAAACGATTAATGGAATTAACAGTGATTTATTGTTTCAATGAAATGAAATAATAACTTTGTATGGTACCACGGATTTTATTTAAATTTTAATAACCAACCGGTTTCGCTTAGCCTAAGCATAATCAGGGTACAAAAATTAAATTGAACAAAAAATACATAGTGTGCGGTTATGAACAAAGCGTCCTTGAGGTGATTTTTCACAAAAAAGGCGCCATACAAATTATCCATATATTATAATTATTAAAGGGAGAACACAATATAGAATAGAATAGAATAAGAGAATGGTGAGACAAGAATAGAATTACATTTGAATTATAACAAAGGAACACAAGGAAAGAGACGGATAATATAAATCGAAAGAGGCAAAACGTCAACTGAGAAGGTGTTTATGGAATTATGAGAAATTTTATGAGTTTATGGGAAATATATCTAATATCGGACTACTGAACACATTCAACTGATTATTAAAAATATGTGCGCCGGTGCTTGTATTGAAGGTATGATCTTTTTCAATAAGGCGAATTCTGAAAAACCGTTGTTATTTAAACATCCAATAAGTTCTTTGATTCTTCGATTGACATTACGTGTTGTCTTACCTATATAAAATGCTGAACAACAACTACAAACTAATTTATAAATTCTCGAGCGACTTACTTTGTCGATAAAAAAAAAAGATTTATTGTTCTGTAGTTGATTTTTCTGAATTTTTTAAATTTATTTTTACGTGAATACCGCACAAGAGTCTCAACTGCTCCCAACTGTCTAGAGCCAGTGAGACTATGGCATCCCCAATAGGAGTGTGTTGTGAGGCTGAAGGTTGTAATGAGGGGAAGGAGATGAGGAAGGGGAAGATTGGGATGCACCTGGCTATTCAAATCTGGTCACCAAACACGGCTAAAGCCATTTATAGCAACGTTTCAATTCTGAATGGTGGTCTTTCACCAGGGCGATACTTAAAGTATCTACCAATTAAGAATGTGAAAAAAAAAAATTATTACACGTAAAGCAAACAAAAACACTCCTTTTTTTGCAAAAGAAGACAAAAAATAATTGGCTGGTTACTTAGTGGAGGACTTAAAGGCAAGTAGATAATTGAACCCACGATACCTGGCTGGGAACCCAACGCTTTAGACCGCTCTACCAACTAATCGATCTACCTGTGTAGATGCTGATACTAGCAATAAATGAATAATAATTAAGATTTAATATCATGTTCATAAAACTTTGTGATTACGTACAGTGGTGTAGTTTAAGATTGTGTTCAATATTTCTCCTCAAGTACAAGTCACCCTGTATAATAGTATGCAGAATGCAGACAAGATATTCATTATAGAATGCGTCGTCCACAGTATTATGATTGACTAATTCATGCACATGTCATTATATAGGGTGTAACCCATGTACATATATATATTATGTAATATACCTACCTATGTCGCTTGATTACGTGTTAGGGTAGTGCGGAAAGTAAAATGATAATACACAGAAAATAAACTCGCACACGTAGATACACAACTCTTCAAAACGTCATAAGTCCACTCCACGGACGACTTCCCTTGAGCGGTTAAGATCCTCGGCTTTGAATCAAAATGTCACGTGTTCAAATCATGGCATACGCAAATAATGAGAAAAGCGTTGGTCATTTCACACATTATTAACAAAAAATAATATATCGTCGCTGGAGAAATGAGATCTTTGAGACGTATGTGCGGTAAAACCATGTGTGACCGTATTAAAAATGTGCAAAATGCAAGGCTGATGTGAGCGTAATGAATAGGATCAAGAAAGGGACGCTTAGATGGTTTGGGCATGTAGAGCGAATAAACGAAGAAAGGAGTGTGAAAAGAATATATGATGCGAAAGTGAATGGAAGAAGAAGTCGAGGACGCCCGAGAAAGACGTGGCACGATCAAATACTTGAATCGGGTCATGTGAAGAGTCAGAATAACAGAAGAGTATGTATGAGACGATGTATGAATGTAAATGAAGCAAGGAGTGTGTGCCAAGACAGAGTTATACGGTGGTCGGTTCTCTCTACCTACCCCTGCGCGGAACTGATGAATTTTATTTTTACCTTTTTACCTAAAAAACACTTAAAACTGCTCTGGTGTAAACTTCCCAAAATGGCGCTCCAGTTCTTTTGCCTTTCAGGTGACGATACGATAAAATGAAGAATGAGATCGATTAAAAATGCCTGTTTCTTTTAAGGTCTCGGTGGCTGAATTGGCAGAAGCGATACTCCTGGATACAGTAGAGGTTCCGAGTTCGAGTCTCGGTCGCGACCGTTATATTTTTTCTGTTCCATATTCAATTTTTTATTTCGGGTTTCGTTCCAAACTGAAAACTTACCTTTTCAGACTCTCATATCCTTAAATTCATTAGAAGAATCTCAACATAATCTGTTTCTCGACGAATCTCCTTTAGAAAACAAATTTTAAACCAAATCCTGTACTGTACGACAAATTCAGTCCATTTTTAATTTCGCTCGTATGCCCAAAATCGAAAAAAATAAATATATATAAATCATAATCAGCATAATTATAATTTTAAGTTAATAAGTGTGTCTATCTGATGGGACCTGCCAGGTAAGTATGTTCCTGTACATTTTTCTTTAAACTAGGAATTAATATCTAATCATAGAAAATATGATCTGTACAGCGGCCTTGAGGTGATTTTTCTCAAAAACGGCGCTATGCAAATCATCCAATTATTATTATTATTGTTGAAGATTATTCATATGATTTCAATTATTAAAAGAAGATTTATGTTTTTTTTTTTATTTATAGTTTTTGTGTTCAATTAGTAGAATTAAATTCAATTTTATTATTATTGAGTTGTGCTATTTTGAGTTTTTTGTTTTTAGTGACAGCTGTTTTTTTGGCGTTTAAGGCCATTATCAAAAATATGAATGGGAGAATAAGTTAAGGACGCCCGAGAAAGACATGAAACGATCAAGTAAATCCAATACTTGAATCGGGTCATGTGAAGAGTCAGAATAACAGAAGAGTATGTATGAGACGATGTATGAATGTAAATGAAGCAAGGAGTGTGTGCCAAGACTGAGTTATATGGCGGTCCGTCCTCTCTGCCTACCCCAGCGGAGAGACGGCGTGATGGTTAGTAAGTTAGTTAAATTAGCAGAACTCAATAATAATAATATTAAATTTAATCCTGTTGAATTATATTTAAAAAAAATTGTTTCTCCTTTTTTACATGTTTAAATACATTCAATAAAAATAACATAAGTTCTCCAGGGGTTAAATAACCGTAAATATGGGCAGCTTTAAAACAAATAACGCAATAAACAGCCGAAACAATGAAACTAAGCCACAAATAAATTACTAAGTTGGGGCCATTGTTGACCGCACTATTTGTTTCTAATCTAAAACCACTTGACAAAAGGAAACTTATGCGCGGGAGTCGAGTAAATCTGAATTTAATAACCGGGAAAAAGGAGCGGACAAGTTTATTACACTCGTACCTACCATTTGCCGTAATGCCTGTTACATTTGATGGGGGTCAAACGGTGGAAATGAGCCACCTGCCCAACATTTTTTATTTAATAAATATTTTTAAGAAAAATTCGTGTATCTGTAAAAACACCTTTTAGACTTTTTTTTTTTTAAAACTTGCCGTGGGGCTGAAAGAATTGGTTAACGGGAAGAGGCGGGAAAGAGGAACGTTGTGAAGTACCTGGCTATCTAGATCTGGTCACCAAACACACCTAAAGCCATTTTAAGCTACGTGTAGATTCTGAATGGTGGTCTTTCACCAGGGCTATGCTTAGACTTTATGGGTGAGACAGCCGTTCACGTTTAGTGTTGAGACAACAGATGTCAATGAGGAATACCTCGATGAAATCATTCAAATTCAGCAGAGCCAGGTTCAACAACAACTCTTCAGAACAACAATGCTCTCAAAGTTTTGGTGTTAACAAATGGTAACGTACTCTGTTTTTGCTATGAAAGCTCTGGAGATTTTCATACCGTTTGTAACAACCATAGAGTTGGTAGAGTAGTATCTATCCAAGGCAGTGAAGTCAGTTTTTGACTTGTTTTTGATGATTTTAACCTGACTCGGCGCACCTGGGCGTGGCTAAGACTAAGGCTACGGTATTTATACATCCATTCATATCACATATCGACATAATGTTTTTGTTTATTCGTATAGCCACTTTTTCACAGTATTTTCATCAACAAAAATATAGCATATAACCTAAAAAACCGTTTAGTTGTGTCATGTTTAGTGGCATAATAAAAAATGAGGGCGGAGTCCCGCGGTGAACCAGGACCATAAGATCATCCTTACAGTATATAGAAGCGGTCTATGAAATTTGTTGTCTCTTTCTCTCTCATGGTGTACGACATCAAAAACCCGAAGAAAGTGATTTATCGCAAGTTTATGTAGGTTGGGTAAAAATAATTAGCTCTCCCTCCATATATTGTTACTTCAAGGTTACAACATATCTTTGCGAGAATACTTTTCGAGGATGATGCTGTAAAGCCGCGCATTTCTGAACTGGTCTCTGAAAGGCAACAGCAGAAGTCACATTGATTTGCAGTAAATATTAATTATTATGTTTTTGTTTGAAAATCATGTTATATTGGTTTTTGTTCTTTGTTCTTAATTTTTGTTCTTTAACGGTTTTGTTCATTTTGTGTACCTATGTTACCTCACCTCACCTATGTTTTGAATTTGAAGATTTATATTTTATTTTTCCAATTAAGAAGGGTTCGGTGAACGCACAGATGAAACTTGTGGGGGTCAGTACCTCCAACAAGGTTAAGAACCACTGCCTTAGAGTATCTACTAATAGTTGCTATTCAGATCTGGTCACAAAAAACAAAAAATGCCATTTTAAACAACGTTTCAATTCTAAATGGTGATTTTTCACGAAGTTTCTTTTTGGTAGCATTTTCATTTTTTCAGTCAAAAATCTAATGATACGATATTTTTAGTCATATGGTATTGTTGAGTCAATTAAAAATTCACGCAAGTGGCTCATTTTTACTTTCCCCTCTCTAAGCCCATTGTGCTGAATAAGTTTGTTTACAGTAACACAGACCTGGTGCCGCTAGTTCTAACCCGTTCTAACCTGGAGAGAGTTAACCCTCTTAACAGCTAATGTACTCCGGGGGAAAGTTAAACTACGATACAACACAAAGCCTTACTATACTTAACTTTAAATAATTTAACACGTATTTATGCATACGCTTTGTACAATTCATTAACTAGTGAACTTTAACTTCCTAATTTACCTTGTTTATACTATGTTCATATTCCAATCGTTTATTTAAGCGAGGGTAGCGGTCTATAATGGAGTGCTAATACCAACCCTAATGTATGGCAGTGAGGCATGGAACTGGCAGAGGAAATATAAAAGTAGACTAAATTCATTTTTATTTTTATTGTTTTTCGAAAAATTATCATCCCGTTAAACTACAATAAAATAGTTTGTCAACAGGATATTGAATACAAAGTAAATATAGATGATCTTATCAATTATCAATATATAAAACATATTATTAAAATTCACACATCTTTGAGAAATTGATATAGTATTACACCATACCATGATGCACTGTGCAGCATAATATAGTACAACAATACATCAATTTCTTAAGTACGCGCAATAGAAACATAATAGAAACGCCTAATATAAATTATTTCTACTTAGGAGCCATTTTTTCAGCATATATCAGACTCTTGTACACAATTCACATTTTTTTATATTGCTCGGTAACATGTTGAATAATTTAGGCACGTTATACTCCATGGTTCGCTGCCCGTATTTATTATAATATTTTGCTACAATCAAGCCGTCGTTTTTAGTGAACCTCGTATTGTGCTCATGTTCCACTTTCTTCTTAAACTCAGAGTCCGATATATGCTGAATCAATATCTTATACCATAATAAGGCCTGTACCGATAAGATAGTTACATTCTGATACAATAATGAAATTTTTCGTCTCTGCGAGAATATGTGTTTTTAACTATTAATTTAACTAAAGAATTTTGAACCGATTGTAAATAATTTAAATTTGTTTTACTAGAATGTCCCCAAGTGGTTATTCCATACCGTAAAGTTGATTCTGCGAGCGACAAGTAAATAATTCTTAATGTACTCACAGGAACAAAATATTTCAATTTGTATAATCTACCTACTATGCTGTAGATATGAGATCCCTGAGACATACCTACCGGTTTTATAGTAAAACGATGTATGACTATTACAATAATTGTAAAGAAGAGGAAATAATGCAAGGCTGATGTAAGCACAGTGAATATTTAAATTCCGACCCCAACTCTCGCATTTTGCCCGCAAAATTGGAGTTTTTTAACAAATGTTACTTTTGGAGGATTTTTTCATTTAATCGTTTTAAGTCTATCATTTCTAACATGATTTCGAAGGTTTCACTTCATTTAATCCCATAGAGCCTGAAAAAAACATATTTAAATTCCGACCCCAACTCTGACATTTTGCCCGCAAAATTGTATTTTTTTTTAACAAATGTTACTTTTGCAGAATTTTTTCATTTAATTGTTTTTAGTCTATCATTCTTAACAGAATTTTAAAGGTGCAGTTTATTTGGCCTTATAGAGCATGAAAAAACGATATCCAAATTCCCACCCCAACTCTCGCATTTTGCCTATTTGTGGTATTTTTTAACTTGACACAAGGCAAATTATTGCACCTTTGTTATACATTTAGGGATGTAACTCTCTGAGGAGGTAAGTTTATTTCTAAAATTTCTCTTTAATTAATCTTTTATTAATCTACATGACAGTTTTTTCTAGGCTTAAGGGCCTGACACTCCGAAGGCTCGCTCTCTCAACTTAGCGTCTGGTGTGCGCAAAAGTTTGATACATACCTTTAGAGTAATGACACTTTCTGAAATAGATATTCACTTAATTGAGAACAATTCCCTTTTAAAAACTCAGTCAATGTACCATAGTAAATAATAAAAAAATTACAAACTTTCATGAAGTAAATAACAAATATATAGTTTTTTCTAACAAATGGTTTTTTTTTATTTATTTGAAAAATCGTAGAAAAACTCCGGCATGCCCCACTTTTATTTCATATTTTATTATACGTATTGTTGCGTGCTCAGGGCACGTGATTCTATTAGATTACACCATAAACTCACGTTTTCTTAACCTTGGTAGGAACTCTTATTTATGCTTCAATTACAATTTATTTCATAATTTTGCACACAACACATTTCTCTAGTCTCTATCGTTTTCTGAATCTCAATCATAAAGCTAACTTAAATGTTTTTCTTGGGCAACAAAAACACTAATTAAACAAAACCACCCAATATTTTTTTGTTTTGGGCATTTTTATTTATTAACGTAAACCATATAAAAGTTATATGGATAAAAGACAACGAACGAATACAAAGCAATGATGATTTAATGGATTTATTTTTTTATATTATGTAAAAGCAGTGTCGACCAAGTCATCCCACCTCACATAAAGAATAACAAGAGTTCGATGCCCAGGGTCTCAAGTGGTGCTAGGTAGTTACATTTTGCTTCCTCCTCCAAATAAATAATAAAAAAAACAATTTGCAGCATCAAATAAAAAAAATCTTGATTCCAGGTCAAATTTTTATGCCATGAAATGAATGTTACATGCCAGGTCTAGGGGATAGCTTATCACTTGTTTTGTGATCTTCCGTACTCTATTAATAAAGCAACTGCCTTGTAAATTGCATGACTTACGTTAAATCCATACCTAGATGGAAATATTATTATATATATCCTTGATCTAGAGTCTAGAGACTTAAAAAGTCCAAAAGGTTCCGATTGTGCGAAAGGTTTAAAAAGTTTAAATTTATATCTGTTGGCATTACAAAGATACGCATCGTACCGTGCAGACCATTTCGTTCGTGAAAAAACTCTTCACAACCAAAGAGTTAGGTAACAGGTGCCTTAGTAATATTCTCAACCCATGATTACAAATGAAGAAAATGTGTTAAATTACTTAAAAATACGGAAATGGAATTTAGCAGAAGTGAAATCTTTGAATAAGGTTAAGTGAGTGGACTGAGCATTAAACATGTTCGATCATCATTTTATTAATCTTATTGAATATCCTTGGTTAAAGACCTAAATTCTTTCCAAACATATTGCTTGTATTTAAATATGATTACTTACAACAGTTTATGATGTCCTGATGGTAATTCTTTAAAATATATCTATTACAGCTGCGACAAGATGTTCTGCTAAATAGTCACAATTTTAAATAGACTTCTACATATTTTATATTTTCAAGTTCATCATTATTCATTATCCCAAGTTCACTCCTTCCTTTTCTCAAAAAAACCCTCCACCCAGCATCCCTAAAGATGACATAGGCCTTGAAAGAAATTATTTCCCTCAAGGCCTCCTGTGTGGAGTTATTGTAAATTTTTTTTTTGCATAATTTAGCTCCCTCTGGAATTGGCCGCCCTGGGCAGCTGCCTAGGTTGCCTTGTCCCAAATACGGCCCTGTCGGTACCGGGTTCTTCATGAAAGTAAAGTTTCCGTGTCGTAAATTTTACTATCAAACTTATAATTGCTTCGCAAATTACAGGTGTCTTAAAAATATGTATAGTGACACATTATGGGATGGGTTGAAAGAACGGCGGTGGCCTTTATTAGACGAGTGACATTTTGGTTCTATTGACTGTCTCCGTATTTATCTAATGATGAAGGGAACCATGCAATACCCGCCTTAAAATGTTGCCTATTTGAGTAGCAATATCCTTTTCAGACCTCAAGAAAAAAAAACCTTTTATCTTCAAAATTTTGTAATATAGAGTCGTTCAAAAATAACACAATATTAAATAAAATTCCGATTAAAACACAGTGAACTCATCGATTAACAAATTAACTACAGTATACTACATTGTAAATTACTTAATATATATTTTCGTAGAAAGCAATCACTTTGTGGTTTGACATATTTAATGAAAATTAAATAATAACTTTGTATAGAACAACAGATTTTATTAAAAAAATTATGACCGACCGGTTTCGCTTAGACTCAGCATAATCAGGGTAAAAAATTAAACTAAACAAAAAATAAATAGTGTGTGGTTATATACATAGCCTGTTCAAAAGAAAAGGTGGATTTTGTATTTTCGCGGGCTGTGTACATTCGATTTTCGATTTTTTTTTGTTATGTTGGTACACATATGTTTATCATATGTTAGCATTATCAGCCATTTTAGATTAGTGGTTTGTTTTTGACAACTGGAATGGTTAGTCCCGTTTTTGTGTGTTCTTCGATTTTTCACTTTTTGAAAAAATGGATCAAAGAAGAATGGATCAAGCCATGATTCGTTTTTTCCACAACTCCAGGACGCTCATCGTCATTAACATCTTCTCGGCCTTCTGTAAAGCGCTCGTACCACTTATAAACACTTTTTGAGACAAAGTAGACTCGCCGAATGCCACAGTCAACATTTTAAGAACGTTGGAGCACTTTATTCCATTTTTAACGCAACATTCAATACATATTCTTTGATCCATTTTTTTCAAAAGTGAAAAATCGAAGAACACATAAAAACGTGACTAACTTTTTCAGTTGTCAAAAACAAACCACTAATCCAAAATGGCTGATAATGCTAACATATGATAAACATATGTGTACCAACAAAACAAACAAAAAAAATCGACAACCGAATGTACACAGTTCGCGAAAATTCAAAATTCACCTTTTCAACATACAGAGTAAGAACACAATATAAAATAAAATAAGAGAACACTAAGAAAAAAAAAAGAATAACATTTGAATAATAGGATCAGGGAGAAAGAGATACATAATTTGAATGAAAGAGGCAAAACGTCAACTGAGAACGTAATAAAATAATAATATTAAATTTTATGAGTTTACGAGTTTACGAAATATACCTAATATTGACAAATTTACCTGATTATTAATAATAAGACTATTCATTTTAATGGGATTCTTTATTGCTAGTACTTCTAAATTATTAAATCTGTTGCCATGACCATGTATATGGAGAACATGAGCACCGGTGCTTTTATTGAAGGTATGGTCTTTTTCAATAAGGTGATTGGCAAATTCTAAAAAAACCGTGGTTATATATATATATATATATATATATATATATATATATATATATATATATATATATATATATATTTACGATGTTCTTTGATTCTAATATTGACATTACGGGAAACAGCTCGGTCATAAAAAATCAAATAAACTCTGCTTTTTTTCTTTTCTTTTTATATTAGTTACTTAGTACATTCAAGTAGCTAATTATTTATTTCTCTTTTTTACTTTATAAAATTTTAACTTACATACTACTTACTATTTTGATTTATATGCATTTGAAATAATGTTTACAGGCTGTTTTGAATTTATTGAGGCATAATTTTGATGGTTTCCGGCAGCGCGTTTTAAGATTTCATCCCTTTATATAATAATCAGCTATTTTGTGTGTTGGCTTTTATTCTTTTCTGGTAGTCTAATTTATTTGCATGCCCTTGTATTATATTTGTGAATATCAACATTGTAGATAATTTTGTCAGAAAAATATTTTGGTAACAAGTTGTTCTTCACTTTATGTATAAATCTGTGGTTTTGTATAGAGTTATTATTTCATTTTCAATTAAGGTTGGCTTCGTTGTTGACGCGACATTTTGCAAGCTTCTAATGTCACTCCTTTCGGAAAATTTTGTATAAAAAGGCCAATACAGTATAGGTACAAGTCCACACGTTCATTGTGAGGTGGCCATACCGGTAAAATTTTAACCCGTTTACGGGTAATATATTTTTCAAATGAACCAAGACGATTGTATCAGCCAGGACTAAAAGAGACATAGTTCCCCTATCTACACACCGTACAGACGGGGGCGCTCCTCGGAAGTGTCACATAAACAAAGAAACCTTACAAAATATCTAATTTATTTAACAGAGATCCCAAAAAAGTAGTTTTTCACCAAATACATTAAGAAATTAATGAAAGTAATATAAAAAAAATAAGCCTTTGTTTAGACCCCACAAGGTATTTTATATCCGAAGGAGTTAAAAATGTCTGAAATTTTTATTTTTATTTAAAAGTATGTAGATAGTTATGTACCTAACAGTTACTCTTGTATGTACTTCAAGATATAGTGACAGAACTATATATATGTGCTTCCAAATATATCTAAGGTAGATGCAGCTTCATTGAATAGTTCCATCGCTTTATGTATTGGCGTATTTTGAATGAGGAAGTTTTGACTTTCGATGTGGAGAAGTCACATGGTGCCTCGCGCGAATGTATTTATTTGGAGCAAACAAGTACTTCTCTAGTATAATTGGGGTATTAATACCTCCAACGTTTACCCAAAAACATCATGTGGAAAATCTAGCATTCCGCATAAAAGTATTGGCGTATTTTGAATGAGGAAGTTTTGACTTTCGATGTGGAAAAATCACATGGTGCCTCGCGCGAATGTATTTATTTGGAGCAAACAAGTCTATCTTCTTTAGTATAATTGGGGTATTAATACCTCCAGAAATCAACTTATAAAAATGTTTACCCAAAAACATCATTCGGCGGGCTTGCAGGGTGTGAAAATCTAGCATTCCGCATAAAAGTATTGAAAAAAATAGAATCTATTGTTTAACAATATGCGATTTTCCGTCTTAGTTCATCCTTTTTGCCCCGATGATGATCACTGTAAGGCTATCTGTAACGTTGGCTAAATAAGGAGGAAGCGCAGTACGGCTTATTTCCCAAAAATCAATCATCATAATACTTTTGGTCCCGAGGGTCTTAAATCGTACGTAAAGGGCAAAGTTCGTGGCACGTGAAACTTAAAATCCGCTTCAAGTGTAATATGGCGGTCAAACGTAGACGGCGAAAGATTACATCAAACTTCTCAACATCCCCGCACGGGAGGTTCCACCTTGACGAGGGTACGGGCGCTGGGGCCTCCGTCCTACACCATACCTTTCCCCCTCTCGCTGGGGGGTGCAATACAGTGGCGGATATAGGCCTTCCCGCCAAAATATCAGCCTGTTATACAAACGTACGACAATTTGACGGTCTCCGTGGTCTAGTAGTAAGACGCTTGACTATATATCCAGAGGTCGCGGGTTCGATCCCTATGTGTTGTATATAATTAACCAATACGTGTCATAACACATTTAATTCATGTAAGATAATATTAATTATATTTGCGGCACGTCTAAGAGTGGTAGATACTCTTAAGTATCACCCTCATGAAAGACTACCCTTCAGAATCGAAACGTTGCTTGAAATGGCTTTAGCTGTACTTGGTGACCAGATCTGAACAGCCAGGTACTTCCCAATCTTCCTCTTACCCATATCCTTTCCATCCTCACTACCGTCAGCCTCAAAACATACCCCGATTGGGAATGCCGTAGTCTGACTGTCTCTAGACGGTTGGAAGCAGTTGGGACTCTTGTGCGATTTTCACTATATAAACTAATACGACAAAAATATAATCAGGGTACCTAACACCTTAAAATTATCAACATTGATACCAGTGTTTTTAGAGTATCTACCACTCTGGAACGTGCCGCAAATATACCTATTTTATATGATTTAAATGTGCAATTATTTGCGCACGCCGGGTTTAAACCCGCGACCTTTAGATTCTTAGTATAACGTCTTATAACTTGACCATGGAGGCTGTCAAAAAAAAAATTCGCCAAAAGCCTAAATTAAGCACATTTAGACGGACGCGAACTGTTGTTTGTGTGTTGGTGATTTGTAGTCGTGATCGGGAACGATGGATAATTACCGACATTATCGATAAAACCTTTGTGCTAGGGGTCTAGTAAAGTACCTAGTACAAAACAGTTATTAATATTTAAAACTATATATAAGTGTTTTCGTAGAAAGCAATCACTTTGTGGCATATTTAATGAAAATAAAATAATAACTTTGTATAAGACCACATATTTTTTTTTTTTATGATCATGCTTTTGCTAAGCGGAACCGGTCGGTCATTAAAATTAAAATAAAATTTGTGGTCTAATACAGAGTTAATATTTAATTTTCATTCTATATGTAAGTGGTTAATTTATTGAGATGATCTGGGTGCCGGGGGGAGCCCGGGGTTACGAACCGCGTAGTTCCGCCAATGACACAAAACCACCTCACGGCCCACAAGTTAAATTCCCGACCCCGCGGGCAATTTGCAATTAATGAACTAGACATAGCCCGTTTGTACAGGAGCGGGCGAAAGCCTCTGGTTAATGTAAGCTATTATTGCGGCGATTATAAGAAGCGACGACGGAGAGCAAGAATGCGGTTTACTGTACTCTGTTCATAATTATAAGGATTAGGTTTGTGTATTTATTATTAGAGCACGACCGAAACAGCCTCGAATTCAGAGTTAAATGGAAACCGAACCTAAAAGGAAATCGATTATTTTTCTATCTCTTGCGTTGCAAGCGATTTTTTTTATAAGCTCACCTCAGTTGTGATATTGATTAATAAAACAATATTAACATTTAAATTATTTATTTATTTAACTAATTAATTAATTTATTTACGCCCGTTAAAGGCTTTCACAAAAACATTATCATTTAAAAAAAAAACAATATACTCATAAGCAATAAAAAAATACTCTACAAGAAAAAAAATAGTATTGAATAACAGGTACATCCAAAGATAAATAGTTTCTACAATTAATTTAGCTCTACTAGATGAATAAAACTGTACTAAGGTATACTAATATAGTGATATTGACGCACGTAATATATCAACAACATCGTAGTATTTGTTTCCCAGATGTTGAATTCGTCGCAAAGGAGTGTAATATTGTGAGGTTGAAGTAGAATTGTCACAATAATGATGGTAGGTACTGTCTTGTAACTGTCCTGCCAGGAACATGAAATGCAATTAAATTTAATAGTTCAGGCCTGTCAATAATTGAATTTATAATTTTATATAAACAAGTTAAATCGGTAATTATTCTATATTCAGATAATTTTAATTCAATAGAAAACATGTTATTTTGCATATCGTTGATTTGAGAACACGGATACAAATGGATAGGGAAATGCGAGTCTAGCAAAATGGTCTATTTGAATTTCAAAAAATATATAAATATGCGAAGCATTTATAAAGGTAGCCACTTATATACCGCCGAGAGTTCCGTTATAACATTTCTTTCTGAAATTATAATGATAATAATAGCATTTTATTTCAGCGGAACAGAGCGGGGAGTGCAATACTCTGTCTACCATGTAAATAATAATACATATGAGTTAAATGAAAACAATGAAAGAGATAACACAAAAATAATATATTTATTTAAAAAAAAGAAAATAACATGAAATGATAATAATAATATAAGAGCAAATACAATTACATAAATACATAATAATGAAAAAAAGAAAATAAACTTTTAACGGCCGATTGAGGAAACTTCTCCACCATGTATATGGATATAGTCATGTCTCCTTTATAAGAACGAGGGAGATATTACAACGGAGCTACAAACGCTTAGATGAATTAAATAATGTAGAGACGTTACTGTGACAACGCGCGAGAATGCACTAAGCCGAGTCCGCGAGACATACCTGAGATTTACTGCGTTTAGTATCACACAAACATTCGTTCGACAGACGAGCTGTCACCAGCTGTCACAAACGCGTCGCTGTAGGCTCTTTTCTGAGAAAAAATGCCTTGAGAGATGTTAAAATCATTCGGAAGCAAAAAACATATCTCATGGAGTATCTTTCCATTCATAATTACCCACAAATCACTTACTATTTCAATTCAATAAATACATTTTTTCACAAGGTTTTTAGTAACTCGAGAAGGGTGTGAGAGGGTGCAAATTCAGAAATACATAAGTGTGTGAAAGACAACCACGGTTAGTGACTTGATACCCGATTTTAACAGTAGCGTGGGACGTTCATATAGCTATCTCATCCGTACACACATATTCTTTAAATGGCTATCCTTTTCATAAGCGGATAAAACAAAATACAAGACGTTACTAGTGGTGCCACATTTTTCGTAAGATTTGTATGAATATGACGTGTCTTCTATTTTGTTAGATTAGTTTTTAGTCTATGTATAAGCGGTATGACTTAACATGGCTTTTACGATGTAGACAATACATACCAGAAATGGAAGACATAAAAGGTGACGAGACAATACAAGAAATTTTTATTTTTATTTATTTTATTTTAGACGCCCAAGAAGACTTTTACATAAAAAAGGTTTATAATCGACAGGGAAAAAATGAAAATTATATGCACGAACAAAATAAAGAATAGTTGTAGA
Source organism: Drusus annulatus (assembly GCA_022651775.1). Classification (NCBI taxonomy): domain Eukaryota; kingdom Metazoa; phylum Arthropoda; class Insecta; order Trichoptera; family Limnephilidae; genus Drusus; species Drusus annulatus. Next base: position 329,818 of record JAGWCC010000184.1, read on the forward strand.
GAAGTAAAAAAATAGTGTATTAATACATAAAATTATTATTGATTGAATACATATAATATTATAGCCTTCTTGTATCTACATTCCGTGCAATTAAATACATCAGCTACTTCTGCGTATGTATTACCCACTACATGCAATCTAGGTACAAGCTAGTATCTGAAAGACTCAGTCCTGATGTTATTGTTACAGCTAAATAGAATTTTGGATCGAGTAGTTTTCGTTGGTATGTGAGAGGAAAAAAAGTTCAGTAAATCAGGTCTGTCTACAATACCATTGAAAATTTTATATATAAAAGTCAAATTAAAAATAATTCATCGATTTGAAAGTTGTGATAAATTTATTTCTTTCATTAAGTAGTGATACTTATGATTTGAAGATTAATGTAACAATGGTTGCTGTTATAATGTTAAATTATTTTACTTTATTTTTGCCCTATTAAAGACATGGATAGTGTACTCGTAAAAGTGAAATTGGTGGGCATAATGATCATAGTGTCATTTCTTCCTTGGACATCCTTGACTCCCTATTCTCCCCTGTTCTGTAGGTAAGTAAACCAATAAAATATTTAAATGGTTCCTCTTGGCGTATTACTTCGACGTCATTAAACTTTTATAAACGTGAAAGGACTTCTGTGAATGTGGAAATAAAATTATGTTTTATACCCGTCCGCAAATGACAAGAGACGCAGCCGATACAGAGTTTGCTCGTATAGATTGACACGGATAACTTTGCAGTAGGTGGCGTCACTACCTTAGATATCGTATGTTCTACTGCAAAAAACCCTTGAAGTAGTAATTAATGATTATCTGAATATTACAACATAATTTAGAGCTTGAAAAAATATTATAAAAAAAACTTTGAATATTGAAATAATATTAATAATCTTCAACGCAAATATGAAACAGAAAAAGCCAGAAACTAAAAAGAATAAAGGTCACGACCGACACCTATATCGGAAGATATTGAAAAATAATATTAATAATTTTCAATGGAGAGATCGATTGCAATGCCGGTTTCTAATAAAGTCTCGGTAGCTCGATTGGCAGAGGCGTTACTCTCGAATAGAGTAGAGGTTCCGAGTTCGAGACTCGGTCGCAACCGTTAATCTTTTTGTTTCTGTTTCATATTTGCGTTGAAAATTATTGATATTATTTCAATAATTAATAAAAAAACAAAAAAAAAAAAAGAAAGCTTTTGTAGTTAATTTTAAATTTAATAACAAAACATAAATTTGCGTTCATTGCACACCATCAGCACGATTACATAAATTAATTAAATTACAGCTACCAATCATAAACAATTAACTCTTTTAATGGGTTTTCGCAAAGCTGGCAACACTGAATTAAATTTTTATAGGTTTTCAGTCCGCGAATGCCGAAACCTTGAGGATAATATTTACTGCGTCACTTTCCGCGGATCTTTTCTTTAACATCACTTTAAAAATTAAATTTCATAAAAAATAGTGAAAAAAAATACGACACGTTCCAGAGTGGTATTTACTCTCCGAATTGATCTGGTGAAAGCAAACCATTCAGAATCGAAGCTTTGCTTGAAACTTGAATCAGCCGTGTTTGGTGATCAGATCTGAATAGCCGGAAACTTCTCAACTCTGGTCTTTTCAATATTCTTCTCCTTCCCACTCCCTGCACGTTTGAAGAAACACAAATGAATATATTTTGACAACTGAATAACAAAAAACCACGGCGTATTTATTTTCTATTCCGGTCACCTGTGAAGCTATCCATGTCAAGCTGTAGCTGGGATTCTCAGGAAATTGTTGGAAATTATGATTAATATTAGATTTTATTTCGTTTCGGCAGCGGACACAGCGAGGCAAAATGTAGTAACCATAAGTTATAACGGTAATATGACTCGCGTTAATAATAAAAAGGGTTCCGGCCTACGGTATTCCATATAGTCCCCGTACCTAATAATCCGTCATATTTATCTTTACTTACGACGTACGTTACAATGTTACGCCCTACTTTGCATAAACAAACATACAAATAATTAACTTACCTAGAACCTAAGTACCCACATACAAGGCTACCCGAAAAACCGCTGTAGATAACTTTACTAGCCTAGGTTCCTAACACGAACACCTTAAGACCATCAGCATTGACATGATACAAGTTTTTTTAATCAAAACAATAATCAAATATCGATAATTAGTCGACACTCACTTGCACGACCCCAAATTTATCATGAGATTTGACATCAAATAAAATATTGCAAGTTTTTTTTTGTATATGTTTTTTAGTGAATACCGCACAAAAGTCCCAATTGCCTGGAATCAGTGGAACTATGGTATCTCCAATTGGAGTTTGTTGTGAAGATGAAGGTAGTAAAGAGGAGAAAGTGATGGGTAAGAGGAAGATTGAAAGGTACTTGGCTATTCAGATCTGCTGCCCAAACTTGGCTTAAGCTAAACAAAGTTACGATTCTGAATGGTGGTATTTCACCAGGGCAATACTTATGTATCTACCACTCTGATTATTGATTATTCCTCTCCCCTCTTCGAACTCTTGTGTGGTACCACATACTGCTGTTCTTTACGATAGCTGTGTTTTGCATAAATAAACAAAGTAGAAGCGAAAAATAAATAAAAAAATGAAATGGAAAAAATTAAAGTTAATTAAGATTTTTTATAAAAATTTAACTCATCGCGAAAATCTGGAAAAATCTACATGTGCGTTTCAAAATATTTTTGATCAGATAAATATGTAAATTGTTTCCATCTCTATATTTTTATTTTGTTATTCATCCTATACTTTACGATCTTAAAATGAATGATTTAATTTTTACGTCTGTTTATTTATTTCAGAAGCTCTTAAAATCCAAAGGTACACCTTGTCGCACAGAAGCGGGAATTTACATAATAATAAATAATGCTATTTGAATTTTCTTCTAACATTTCATTAAAATTCTTTTGTTCGCTTTCATTTTACGACAGTCTTGAATTTATGTGCGTATATATTATTTCTGTAATTTTTTATTGTTCAATTTTATAGTAAAAAATATTATTTTATCATAAAAAAGCTCTCAAAATAATACGACCATCTTTTCTGATTAGACCTGAGGACTTTCTTTGAACAAACTTATATTGCCAGCGACACAACATTCTCTTTGTATTAATTCGTACGGATTTTAAGGGTTGTTTTACCTCACCATATTGCGTGTTGATTACCTCATAAAGTTAATCCACCAAAGTCCATTGGTCAAGCAACCATACAGGAGTTATAACCCACAAAACATTATAAAAATACAATAAAAGACTCGCGTTAACTTCTTATGACTTGGCAATAATAACTCAAATATTATTAGAGAACACAAAGCGTACAAAAATATAACCGAAATTTTATTCACAGAGAAGGTTTTTTGTGTTTGATACTTTTTCTATTATTTAAAAGTAGTTTTAGGTAAAAATAAAGAAGTTAGTAAAAAAACCCTTTTAATTTTGTGTTTATTTTGTGGCACTCCATTTAAAATTTTAGTTTTTACCATAAATTAAGCAATATAGTATTGATATCAACAAAACAATAAAAGATTATCTGCCAGTAGCTTAATCATAGTTTGAAAAACCCCTCAGAAAGCGAAATAGCTGCGCTAAATCAATAAGTACACATCGCTGAAATGAAATAAAATGTACTTTATTAAAATATTTTATTTCAGAGTTAATTAACATAAAATAACATATGATATATTTTCGGCATGTTAGAGTGATAGATGTTTTCAGTACTGTCCCGGTGAAAGATCACCATTCAGAATCGTAGAGTTGCTTGAAATGGCTTTACCTGTGTTTAGTGACCAAATCTGAAAAGCCAAGGATTTCCTTTTCTCCATTTCCTTTCCTTCCCCACACCCTTCAGCCTTACAGCATAATCCGATTGGGTGTGCCATAGTCCTACTAAATCTGGACAGTTGAGATTATTGTGCGGTACTTACATAAAAATAAAAAATAAACAGCACAACTTTAAGAACCGTTTTTAGATTTTAATTAAAATACATATTTTTGAAAAGTTAAAATGCTCTTCAATTTTATCAAGTTTTTAGTCATCACAAAAGTTATACAATTTTCGAAATGCAATGTAGTTTATAATACCATTTGACCGGTCAGTAGGTGAATGGACAAACGCGTCGGATTCCCACCCAGGCGTTGTGCGTTCAATTCTTAGCTGGCTAAGTCCTCCATCATTGCACAATCAACATCTTCCACTTCTTATGATGGCAGTAGGAGTTTTTCAAACATTGTCAGATTATTTGTAACCCGGGAATGTTTGTCTTTCTTTTAAAAGATAACTCAATAACTCTAACTATTCAAACAAGTTGGATTTTTTACATTTTTGTGTAGAGACTTACAAAATTAAATGTTAACAATGGTTTTGTTCAAACCAAATGCGAAATTAGTTTACTTGCACTTTAAACAGCAAATGGAAGTTCTATGGCATTTTCCTCCCCCTCGAAATATTATATACTCACGGCCCATGAGTCACAAATTTCACTCCCCTCTTAAATATTCTGCAGGAAGACTAATATTTCATGATTATCCTAAGAAAATATGTAATTTATTGTAGATTTCCATTATGCTTTCGCCTGACAGGACGCAATGGCGTTTGCGTTGGCGGTTGTGATTTTAAAATCTGAAGAATAATCGTGGAAATTTTATACACGAACGTAATGCAGACAGGGCCGGCTTTAGACGTTAACCTAAGTACATTTTTTTTACCGTCTAGTTTGGCTTAGCCTTAGTATAATCAGGTTAAAAAATAAACTAAATAAAAAATGCAAAGTGTGCGGTTATATATACTTACATAAAGAGGAAGAACACAACCTAAAATAAAATAAGAGAACACTGAGAAAATTTAAATTATAACAAAGGAACACAAAGACAGAGACAGATAATATTAATTAAAAGAGGCAAACCGTTAACTGAGAAGGTGATTGAAGAATAATGAGAAATTTCATGAGCTTACAGGAAATTCACCTGATATTGGACTAATGGACAACTTTTACTGATTAATAAGAATGTGACTATTAATTTGAATGGTTTTCTTTATTTCTAGTACATCTAAATGACCATTTTTGTGGAAAATATATGAGCACCGATGAAATAATAATAAAAAAAAATCATAAATATGAAAGTAAAATCTGCAGTCATATACAAAGTTATTTTTTCATTTCATAAAATATGTCCAACCACAAAGTAATTGTTTTCAACGAAAATAATTATTTAATTATGTGAACTAAATGTACGAGTATGTGGTTTAAAACCATTTGATACACATTCTGTAGTCTAATATAAAATGTTTAACATGATAAAATGAGCTAAAAACCGTAAAATGATTTTTTGTAAAAGTTCTTCTTACTTAGCACGACTTTTTTGAAAATATTGTGAGTCGGTACTTTCTGTTTTAAAAAAAGTTTATTGTATAACAAGATGGCGCGTGTAGAAATGTAAAGACGATCACAGGAGCATTAAACTAGTCTCGAATTTATATCTCATGCTCGATTAACTAAATCCAATCGAAATGTAAAGGTATCGCCTGAAAATAACCACTCTTTATACTGCGGTAGTGAAGTGAAAAATTTAACAAAACCTTTAAATTCTAGGAATTTTTAATACATCTTTAGAGAATTGTTATACTTTTCCTACTGGAACGTCCGTCTCCAACTTTATTACGGGAGCCTGGGCATTGGGAATTCAACAATGTATCTCGTGATTTGGGCTCGATTTAGCCCGATAAAGGATACGTTTTATGTAGGCGTTTGAGTGGGGCGAAAAACAAAATTTTATCCGCTCTAGAAAACATTTTTTCGATTTTATGGGTCTTACATATTTTTTGTTAACATAAAAAAAACTGTTATCGAATCTTCATAGCTTTTTTAATGTTTTCTGGATACAATTATGAATTTGCCTTACTAGGAAACTTTCAAAGTATAGCACTTTAGAAAGCAAGCTGTACAAAATCATTTAAAAAATTCTATCAGTTTTTTTACTTTAAAAGAAAAGTGTGTCGTGAGCTTAGATGAATTAAATAATGTAGATACGTTACCGAGACAACGCGCCTGGTTGCACTAAACAAAGTCAACGAGACATACCTTCGAAACACGCTTCATAAAGCTATCTCTTCCGCACACACATATTCTTTGAATGTCTATCCTTTTCATACGCGGGTGAAACATTTAGTGGTGCAACATTAGTGGTGCCACATTTTTCGTTAGATTTGTATGAATATGACGTGTCTTGTATTTTATGTCTATGGTCGTGAGGCTGAAGGTAGTGGGGAGGGGAAAAGGATGGAGAAGAGGAAGGTTGAAAAGTACACGGCTATTCAGATCTGGTCATCAAGCACGGTTATTCACAGCCATTTCAAGCCACGTTTCGATTCTGAAAAATGGTCTTTTACCCGGGCGATACTTAGAGTTTTTACGACTCTGAAAAGTGCCGCAAATATGCTGTATATTATTTAATATGAATTAAATGTAATATAGTACAGTAATTAAATAAAATTTATTTGCGTACGTCGGGATTTTAACCCGTGACCTTTGGATTTATAATCCGAGTCTTAACCACTCGATCACAGAGGTCGTCAATATTTATTATTATTCATACTATATTACAGACTAATCAAATATATTTATAAAATTGAAATTAGAATTAACTTTAAGGCATTAATGCTTATTTTTTTATAATATTCAAACAATATCAATAATCAACAACACAAATATGAAACAGAAAAAGCCATTAATTAAAAATTAATGGTCACAAATGAGACTCCAACTCGGATCCTCTTCTCAATCCGAGAGTAATGCTTCAACCAATTCAGCCACTGGGACCTAATTATAAATCTTCATTTTTAATCGATCTCATACTTTTCATTGAAGATTATTGATATTATTTTTTCAATTTTCATATTTATAATACTTACTTAGTCATTTATATACACTGAACAGTTAATTCTTAGAGGCGTTATCTATACTAATTTGAAAGAAAAATAATTTCGTCAATTAACATAAGACACTTCGACTCCTAGGCCTCAAACAGGTGGATGAAATTGTTTTTTTTTTTATAATTGAAAAATTAATCAAAATGAGTTTACTTTGGAACGCAGACGTACCCAGAACATACTTCTACCGGTTATTCTATTCAGTGTGTACACATCATACTACAATGCGCCGTAAGGTTGGCATTATAACCGCACACATTTCCTTTTTTACAACCTGATTTCTATGACTCCTGCCTAAGGGACCTCAAGTCTGTGAATTGAAATTGAAATGTATTTCAAGGGTGACATATTTCAAATGCGGTTCTTATCTTTGAATTAAAACCCTTAACCGAAACCAAAACAAATTATTCTTTTTTGAATTTATTATTTTTGAAGGTCTCCGTGGTTCAGCGGTTAAGATTCTCGACTACGAATCTAGAGGTCACGGGTTTGTATCTCCTTGGTCATTCAATTATTATGACTTATTTCATTAATATAAAATTATTATAATTAATCTTAATTGATATAAAATAAAATGCACTACATTTGCCTCACGTTTCAGATGTGTAGATTCTCTCAGTATCGCCCTGAAAAATCACCATTCAGAATCAAAGTGTTCCTTGAAATGACCAGATCTGAATAGCCAGGTATCACTCAACCTTTCTCTTTCCTAAATCATTCCCTTCCCTACTCTCTTCAGTCTCATATATCCCCTGATTGGGGATACCCTTGGAGTAACAATAAATGGAGAGAGAGCTAATTCTTTTTACCCAACCTATAAAAAAAAGTCATAAATCACTTTCTCCGAGTTTTTACGTTGTACGCCATGAGAAAAAAAGAGACAACCAATTTTTTTTAAATATCACACCGTTTGTAGGTATTGTAAGGATGTTTTCCGTCTCCCGCGTCCTTGGTGACTCCGCCCACTTTACGCTTACGACGTAACTCACCGGTTTTCGAGGTTATATCCTGTATTTTTGTTGATTAAAATACTGTAAAAAATTGGTTTTACAAATACACAAAACATCATGTCGATATGTGCTATGAATGCATGTATAAATAAATCCAAAAAGGGTGTTAAAGTGATCATTTTTCGCAGGTAAACAGTTAAAAATAATTTTGACAGCACGTTAGGATTATCGAATTATCAAGTATATAAATACATTACACTAACTGTAAACTTCAATTATTATTTATGCAAACGTTATGCTATTCGTTTTGTAAGATATTCTGAATCTATAAAACATTTAATAGTATTTTTGGTATCGTTTTGCTATTCAAACTCGTACGTAACTCGAACGTTATGTCCTAAATTTGTTTGTTTGTAAAAAAGGTGTGTATATGAAAACCCTACCCACGCCTGTTCAGAGTAGTCAGGCAACATTTATAAAAACTGACTACACTGCCTTGGATAGGTACGTCTCTATTTACTCTAAGGGGATACCACAGTACCATATGTTAAGAACAGTTGAGACTCTTGTGTGGTATTGACATAAAAAATCTGTTGTTTTATTTAATGAAAATAAGTTCCCACAAACAATAGATAAATGATAAAAATGAAGAATTTTTTTTTTTTTAATGGATTAACTATATTATGTTTTGTGACTCTTTCAATTGTTCTAACGAAAATTCTAAAATATTAAAATTGGGGATGCCATAGTCCCACTGGCTCCATACAGTTGAGAGCAGTTGGAAATCTTGTGTGATATTTACTTAAACAAAAAAAAAATCTACACGTTTTCAGTAAGTATTCTGATAGAATTCTTATAAAAAAAAGGTTTTAATATATTCCGTAAGATGGCAGTTTTAAAAATAATAAAATTAAATCAGGGGCTCTATTTTTCCTACCCGCCGAGCCATAACCCGATCCTGCACAAAGGTTTTGGGAGCCATTATTGCATGTAATAAACATGTCACCCTAGAGTGTAAAATAATAGCATTAATTCGGTAAATACAGGATATATATTTCAAGGACCATTGATGCAAAAATAAAGGCTGTTTTTGATGTGTTTTTTTAATTGGTATTTTAAGCATATCTACTAATTCTTAACATCGTAATAATTTACACATAGCCAACCAAAATAAAGCCAATTTATGATTTGAATTTGGTAAACAGGCGACTAACGTAAATTAAGAAAAAAATATATATACGTATGTTGTTCAAATATAATGTTTATCATATTGAATAAAAATTCCAACAAAGTTTTGCATATCAAAGCAGTTTCTTTCCCCTCCGTAACCTTTCAACCCGTAAAAATATTACATAAATTATTTAAAACAGCTAATGTGTATTGTTATCTTGATCATTATGTTTGATAAACCTTATAAAAATGGCTTTTCAACTGTCATTTGAAAAACCAATAATCATTCAACTAAAAATTATTTTTATTGTTCTTTTTCATTTTCTTTTTCTTTTTTCTTTTTTCTTTTTCTTTTTTCTTTTTCTTTTTTCTTTTTCTTTTTCTTTTTCTTTTTCTTTTTTTTTTCTTTTTTCTTTTTTTTTCTTTTTTTTTTTTTTTTTTTTTCTTTTTTTTTTTTTTTTTTTTTTTTTTTTTATTTGTTTTTGTTTTTGTTTTTTTTAAATTTTTTTGTTTAAATTTCTTCCTTTTTTTAAATTTTTAAAACTTTTTCAGTTCTTTCATTAAAAACTTTTTAGTTCCACAATGGTTTTTGTTTTGGACTGAAAACTGAGTTTTTGGCGATTTTTTGTGGTAATAATTTTGTTGCTTTTTTTAAACGAAACAAGGTTACGCATAATATATAGCGTATAAAAAGTCACCTTATTTATCAAACCTGTACTCAATTGCACATATCGATATATTATTGGGCTTGGTGAGTTCACGATATAAGTGATTTTATTTTACTGAATTAAGGCTTTTCGTCCGTTACCCTAAGCCGACAAATCATGCAAGGAACAATCTTAAAATCACTGAACAGGTAAACATTAGTGGGCATGTCCGTATTTCGGAAATAACATTTTTTTTTTTCTTTTTTAATTCTCGAACATCTTTCTTGAGGACAATATCATTGGTATGTCTGCGGTCTAAAAATCAAAATGTCTTTTGTAAAATGGGGATCAGTTTAAAAAAAAATTAGGTTATAGATTACACTTCTAAAGAAAAGCTGTTCATTGATTAAAATCAATTTTTAACTTAAAATATTCAATACATATTTATTTTGTTGGCACACCTGCTTATCCGGTTTCTCGAAGAGCCTGGGAACTTGGCCACGCGTCACATTGTATGACTTTTGTAATGCCCCTCCGCTGGTGGATTAAATTTAGCCGTAAAACAAAGCGGATCGTTGAGCAGTTACCTCAGGTTAGGGCATACGACCGTGATAGGTACTCTGTCACATCTCAAGTTTCTTAAATGTATCCATCCGCCAGCGGCGGACTGGAAAACAGTATCAAGTACCTAGATCAGTTAATTAAAAAAAAAAAAATGTTAAATATGGCTTCTCCAATTGGGGTGTTTTTTGTGGATGAAGGGAGTAAGAACAAGAAATAAATGATTTTAATAATACCAAATTTTATCTTTATTTCACTATTTTTCAGTTTGAAGATGCCCGTCATAAAGTGAAACCGGTCAGGTCTTAAATAAAAAAATAGTGGAATAAAGTAAAAAAAATGGTATTATTAAAATCATTGAAATGGAGTTCCATCACAAATTAACGGTTTTAAAATTATGAATAATAAGAAATAAATGGAGAAAAGGAAGGTTGAATGTACCTGGGTATTCAGAACTAGTTATACCATATAACACGGCTAAAATCGTTTCTAATATATGGTGGTCTTTCCTAGGGCAATACTGAATTTTTCTACCACTATTTTGTTTTATCGCTTGTAATGGCTTGTATGACGGCCTCTATGGTCGAGTGGTAAGACGCTCGACTACGAATCCAAAGGTCGAAGGGTTCAAACCCGGCGTGCGTCAGTAACTTTTATTTAATTAATATGTGTCATAACACATTTAATTCATATAAAAATAATAAAAATTATATTTGTATACGTTCCAGAGTGGTATATACTCTAAGTATCGCCCTGGTGAAAGACCACCATTCAGAATGGAAACGTTGCTTGAAATGGCTTTAGCCGTGTTTGGTGACCAGATCTGAATAGCCAGGTACTTCCCGACCTTCCTCTTCCCAATCTTCTTCCCCTCCCCGCTACCTTCAGCCTCACAACATACCCTACTTGGGGATGCCATAGTCTCACTGGCTCTAGACGGTTGGGAGCAGTTGAGACCCTTGTGCGGTATTCATATAATAAAAAAAATGGCTTTAGCCGTGTTCGATGACTAGATCTGACTATCTTCATCCACTCCTTTTAGTCTCACAACGTTAATCACCAACTCCAAATAGAGATGCCATAGTCCCGTCGGCTCCTGACAGTCGGGTGCAGTTGGGAAACATGCGTAGTATTAACGGCGTTTACTCATAACGTTCTAATTTTTTTTTATCCCGGGTTATAAAAATCTGAGAATCTTAAAAAACTCCTACTGCCATCATAAATTAACCTTACATTTTTGCTCCAGCGGATTTTCAATTCGTAATATGTTCCACAAAGTCACGTAGGTCTTTATTTTTCCCTTGATCTTTGTCATTATTTGTCTAACATTTTAAAGAAATGCAGTGATTTGCATGTTGTGATTTTTTCAATAAATAAGTAAACACGGCGCATATGCATATATTTCAGCTTCAAACGATTCTATTTATGGGGATAGTGAATATATTTTTGAAACTGACGTTATTCAAAATGTGTCCTATCACCGGAAAAAATCCATCTGACTTAACAGACCAGTGAACTGCGACAGCGTTTCTGCCTTTAATATGTGAGGGAAAATTTTATGCATTTTAGCAACCGAAAAAAAAAGTTACCTGAAAAACCATTTTTTCGCAATAATTAATATTTTCATGTTCAGTCGTTGCCTCATTGAAGCCTCATGGATCGTGGGCGGCACTCTGTTGGGCCTAATGAACAAAGCCTCTCCCTTTGCTCCTCACAGTTCTACTCTATATGGAGAGCCGTGGACATCCAAATTTCAGACACCTGTGATATTTGAACAGTCCAACACATCGGCGATCTTCCTTTGCTTTTTCCGTCATCCATTTTTCCAGTTATTATGAGCTTCTTCAGGTTCTAGTTCTCAGTTTGGGGAGCAAACTGCCTTAAGATAAATTATAGGCGCAGTCGATATTCTATTTCTGATGCCTATTTCTTCCAAAATTTAAAGATTTGTCTGCCTCGCTGTCTATGGAATGTCTAGCATTCAGCAACGCCAGCACTCATAGCTATAGGCTTCTGGAGAGTGTCATGACTGAAGCAGACTTTCTCCTCCAGTCTAAAAGGGTTTCCTGGATGTAAAGCGTTTGGCCAGGAGGTTTACAAGGTAATTTTGAAGTGAAAATTTACTATTCACGACCTTTTTGTATTTCCTGAGGGTTGTCTCTTCTCTTCCGTCCAACAGTGGGCGGTGCAATATTAGATATAATAGGGAGCCATTTAAGTAGAGTATAGGGAAGTGTTCCACTCACTGTGTTCATATCAGTGTTATGATGCACGTCGATCTTTTGTATGTGTGCACTTCTAGCCCATACTGGAGAAAAATATTCAGCCACTGCATAAAACAAGGTAAAAACAGCTGTGTTGCATTACAACACCAGCTAGATTTCTTAAATATTAATTCTTGATCTTTTTGATTACGTTTTTCGCGTAGGAGCTAAACATCAGGTTTTTGTCCAACGTTACACCAAGATATCGAGGTCTACTACCATGAAGAATAGTGCCTTAACTGAATTGTACAAAAAGCGTACACGATACTCCCCTGCAGAATCATGTTAAAAACAAGAACCTTATTAAACTACCAAGATTCTTTCTCCATCGGACTACGTGGGCTTTATAAAACCGCACATAGTGCAGTCACAGTCACATTATATGATGGACAAAATAAGGTTTTGAGGACTCTAAATTGTGTGAATGTAGACAAATACAAATAACGGAACACATTGAAACAGAATATCCTGTTTACCAGTTTCCCGGAGGTACATTGAATGAGGTCAGTCAACCTCTGCATCCCACCATTTTTTTGAAAAGTAAATATTATAAATTTTTGTCAGCGCTTCAGACTTGAAAAGGTTTGGCGACCATTCCACCCCTGACTGGGTACCGAGCGCGGCGTAACTTGTTTACCGAACGACACTTTTATTAAGTTGTTTCTCTGCCCCGTATTAAGTTTCCTCGCCGGGCGGGTCCTTAATCAGCCCTACACGAGATAAACGCGTGTATTAAATTGACTTTTTCTTTTTACGCCACTTCGGAATGTTCACCGCATTTGATGAATTTTGCAAGTGGTCCATATAATGTTATAACATGATCACTTACTCTTGGATAGCCGCTGCTGGGGAGATGAGATGAACGAGTTTGTTGGAATGGGTTGCCTCTTTATGTTTGTTTCTTCCGAAAATTCTTGCTTGGGGCGATTGCGACAGCACGCTTATTTGGTCACATAATGGTGGATGTAGAATCTATTTATTCATTTAAAAAATACGCACTAACACAGAGACTGGCTGCTACAATAAAGAAAATGATCATTTTTTAATACTATTGTGTATACGATTCGGCAGGAATCGACATATCGTCGCTGGAAATGTACATTAAAAAAAAATTGTTGTTGTTTTACAATAAAATTCAGTTTGATTCGATAAATCTTCAGTACCTGGTTGGATTTTGAAAAAAAAAATAACTCAGGTAGCCCAATGCTCTCACTGAATTACCTGAAGCGACAAAACGCTAAAAACGTCCCAAACTTGTGTTGCTTAAGTCAAGCCTTCTTCCAAATGGTAAATATATTTTAGATGACTGAAGAGCCACAAAAGTCTTAGGTGGCACAACGCGCGTGGCGCGTTGTGCGCATACCGGTCACATGGCTGTCAACAATGAACGTGTTAAGCCCTTTTCTTTACTTAAAGTCAAGGGCTTTGACAACTAAGCTAAACCAGAAAAACAGTTGTAATTCTTCTTCTTCTGGAGGCATCTTTCATAAGAGGTCGGCTATCACTATGACATTCTTTGTAATGCAAACTGCAGCACGACATAACTCAGTGGAACTACACTCTCACTGGTCACGCTAGTTTCAAAGAAAGCAGGAGTGGCGTCTTCTTTTTCTTGTCTCATATCAATCTTCTCCTTGCTCCTCTTGTATATGTCACCCCTCATGAAGTGACTAAGTATTTGAGTTTTAATATCAATTATTATTTTAGATACTTACGTATTAACTGGAAGTTTTTGAAAATGTTTAGATGATGTTATGATAGGCTACATAAGATAATATTCAGGCAAATTCAGGAATCGTGTTGACAACTTAACCTAACCTTAGATAGCCTAAGCTTTATAAAATGATTAAGAACAATGCATGAGTACCTAATTTCGCAATACTTGACCAACCGAATCTGTGTCCCCACATTAGTCAGACTTATTTTGAGGATCTAAGAGATGTTCAATAAATGAAATGGACGCAATGATGCATTCACCGTAGATAATGGACAACAGTTACAGTAGTCCGTGGATACCCTTCTTCAGGGTCTGTTTCATGCTTTGTCGTATAAAGGGATGACATTATAAAGGGATGACTGAGTTCGGACATCTTGCCGTAACTTGGTGATTATTCCGACCATGAATATTGCAAACATATTTATTACGCACACTAAATATTTGGAACACAGGTTACGCCGCAAACAAGTTATTCAGAGCACAAATTATTCGAAATTTTGAAAACTCCTAATACAGATTTTTCGATGGAGGATATTATTTCGAACATACGTATATATTTTTTTAATTCATCAAATTTGATGGTATATTTTTGAATAATTTCAACATTTAATCTCAATGCGAATAAAAAAGCTTATTTTCATAATCTTTTCTTTATTAAAAAATGTACGAAACCAAAAATCAAATGGAAAAAAATAAATATATGAATATATATATTTTTTTTTTTTTACGTGAATACCGCACAAGAGTCTCAACTGCTCCCAACCGTCTAGAGTCAGTGAGACTATGGCATCCCCAATAGGGGTATGTTATGAGACTGAAGGTAGTGGGGAGAGGAAGGATATGGAGAAAAGGAAGGTTGGGAAGTACCTGGCTATTCAGATCTGGTCACCAAACACGCCCAAAGCCATTTCAAGCAACATTTCAATTCTGAATGGTGGTCTTTCACCAGGGCGATACTTAGAGTATCTACCACTCTGGGTATATTTCTAATATCAATAATGGTTATATCTCTCATTATATATACAATAACTATTTATTTATAAAGCACAGAGTTTATCGAAGGTACAACCATACAATTTAAAGCGTCGAATATAATGTTATTATTAAAAAAGTTTTTAATTTGCGCAGAAATCTGAATAATCTGCTTTCGTTAGTTTCAATGTGTGCAATATTATGTGCTGAATTATCTGCGTTAGAAGTTTACCGTGTGGGGAAACAAACTGTTCGCAATATTCGTGGTCGGAATCGTCATGGGTGAAAGAATCCCAACACCTAAGCCAGATAGTGTTTAGTTTCCCGGTTGGTCGGATAGTTTCCCGGGAAGTCGAACAGTTTCCCGGGAAGTTGATTAGTTCACCGGGATGCCCCCTCTTCCCCATTTATGCTGCCCGGATCTAATGTCATTAAATATCGCTCTACCGTAAAATAACACAACATATGGCAAAGCAGAAACGACCAACGAAGGTGTAAGATAAACCAATTCTGAACTTATTTCATTATATTTCGTTATGTAATTACTAAAACTGGGTTACTTCTAAATTGGGGTTTTAACTTTAACCATAGTTCTTTTTAAAAAAGATAGACAGTCATTCCCGGGCTACAACTTACCTTACAATTTGTTTCGATTCTGTCTACTTCCATCATAATAAGCGAATATTTTGTTTGTACTATGATAGAGGCCTTAGCATTGAATTCACGATGCCTGGGTGGAAACCCGATGCATTTTTCCACTCAGCTACTAATCGTTTATTTCCTCGTCCATATATGCTACAAACAGATATATTGTAAACAAACACCGGTCAGTAGCTGAGTGGACAAACGCGTCGGATTCCCTCCTGGGCGTCGCGGGTTCAATTCCTCTGCTGGCTAAGTCCTCCATCATTACACAAGAAAGATCTTAAGCTTATTATGATGGTAGTAGGAGTTTTTCAAATATTGCCAGATTATTCGTAACCCGGGAATGTTTATTTTTTTTTAAAGATGAATAAGTGTTGTGAGCGTGTTTGTGTGCCGAAGTAAATCGATTTTTCTTTATTTCTGGTGAAATTGATTAAGCATTTTCAAATACCGAAATTCTTTCGTAAATCAATAATCAGTTGAGTACTTGAGTGAGGTCATATCAAGATTGAGAATAAAAGAAGAGTATGTATGAGACGATGCATGAATGTGAATGAAGCAAGAAGTGTGTGCCAAGACAAAGTTGTGTAGCGGTCCATCCCCTCAGACTACCCCCGAAGGGAAACGTTATGGTTAGAAAGTCAGTTTTAGTTTTTTTTTAATGTGAACTATCAGAAAACTGCGCTTTAAAAAATCAGTGATATTTTTATTACTAGTTCTTACCCGTGAAAAATCACGGGGTATAACTTGACTTGCCAAGAAAAAACATTAGTTGCTTTAATCCACCCATTTCAAAAATAGAATACATTAAACGTTATTAGGCAGGTAGGTATTTAAAAAGATTATTTTTTTTATATTTCATAATTTCAACGCCAAACTTGAAAAGTTCATACTCGTGCAGATGTACAAAATCACGAAGAAAATTATTTACAGTTAATATTTATTGACCTTATTTTATGGTTAATGACCTTCTTTTATGTTAATTTTATGGACCCAGAAGTCGAAAGATTTCATATAATTTAACAACATAAGTTTTCGTTCAAATCGTTACAGATCCCGTCGAAGGTGTCGAATGACACCAAAGAGGTATAGATTGTAAATAATAGCGCATGAGAAAAATTCTAATCCCCTAAAAAAAATTTTTTTTAGGGGATTAGAATTTTTTTTAAAAGTAAGAGTAGTAGGGGTGAAAATGAGTTACAGATTGACAAACTCATCTGTATAGGCGGCCAAAATAACAAACGAACATTTTTTTGCATAATTAACCTCACCCTCTGTTTTGACGACATTCCGACTCCACGGGTAAGTTTTTATAAATCCAAATAATAGTCATATTTAATGTAAGGAGGAAATAAATTTATTCTACTAAAGAAAGAATGTCAGAAAAATATAAGAAATAGAACCATTCTTCTTCTTTTTCTGGTGCTCTCTCCTATCGGAGGTTGGAAATCTTCTCCCTGCATATTTGTATATATATATGTATATATTATTATCAGAGTATTTATTTCCAATTAGCATTTATTTACGTACCATTTTTTTACGTTACCATAAAATAGTGGTTAGATTTTGTTTATTTGTTTGTGCCGAGAATTGTTATTGTTGGAAATAAGAGTTTAAAAAAAAATGGTGTACAACAATAATTTTGTATGTTTATTTTTATCGTGAAATATTTGTATTGCTCTTGCGAACAGCATATTTTTTTAACTTGGGCTTTTTAATACAGTGTGCGATTTTTCGCAAGTAACTTGAAACAATTAGTTGAAATTCAAATTCATAAATAAGCAAAAAATTCGGAGAATGCCTGTGAATTTTCCGGGATGATTTAATCTTTTCCCTTTTTCTTGAAGAACGAGGCAGTTATAATTTATTTTTTTAAATAAGTTTTCTGTTAATAAAAATAAAATTTAAATTGGTTGTTTCGTCGAAAAAACCATCAATGAAGTAGTAATTAGCATAAAAAAATCTTTTGCGTCACTTATAGTTTTACTAACGAAATACATTTTTTTTTATTTGATGGAATCACTAACTATTCTAAAAGCAAGATTAGAGTACGCTAGGGATGTATGAACTAAGTATCAAATAATATATTTTGATATTAGGAAAAAAATCCGAAAAAAAATCTCAGGTATGTGTGTATGGGGTCGCATAGAACCTACCCAAGGTTCACACACCATACATTTACCCCGGGAATGAGGCGATAAGCAAATTTCAAAATATCTGGTTTCAATATAATGAATAACTTTAATGGTAGTCCATATTCCCCTTGGAATGCCATACTTGTTCATGTCTGAAAACCTTTACTGTATTATAAGCCATTATTCCATCAAGGTAACGCACGGCAGAACAGATGTTCTGGGACAGCATATCACGTCAAGAAGAATGGTGATATTGAATGAAATTTCGAAATCAATAGATTTGTATGATTTCTTCGCTAAGCAGTTTTTGAAATTTTGTATGTATTTTAATGTCTCAAATGTAATTTTGTGCATCAAAATTAAAATGTGATATCAAAAATAAAATAAGTGTCAAATATAGCCTAGCCTCTCTATCTCGGAAGTAGGATGTCATGTCGATCATATTGGAGGGGATCCTTAGTTGTAAATTGACCGGTCGGTAGCTGAGTGGACAAACGAGTTAGATTTCCACCCAGGCGTCGTGGGTTCAATTCCTCTGCTGACTAAGTCCCAATTACTCCGAGGTCCCACATCATTGCACAAGCAACATTTTACGCTTATTATGATGGTTGTAGGAGTTTTTAAAATATTGTCAGGTTATTTGCAACCCGAGAATGTTTTTTTTTCTATCAAACAATATATTTACTAATATTAAAGAATGTTTTTTTTAAATTCATATCTCTTTTCATAAGGGAGAGAACACAAACAAATAATGTTCGTTTTGGTGAAATCGTACATTATGTTTTCTTAAGAACGGCTGGGATTGTAAGCAGAATACCTTTTTGGCCATGATCATGTCGTAGAGCAGCTTGTGGAGCTTCTCGTAGTCGCGGGTAGCCAGCTGCACGTGGTAGGAGAATCCTAATCTGCTTGTTTTACCTTGTTTGCAGCTCGAGCACCTTAACGTAGATGTGATTTCTCAGCTGTTCAATTTTTTAGAGACACTCTCTTCCTTCAGATTTCCTCCAGATTTTTTTTAGTTCTGATCTACTCGATCGAACATCGTTACTCATTCTGTTTTCACCTCTGTGAGTCTCTTCTGTATGAAAAAAACTCCGCAACAGTTTTATTGTTCTTCGGCTCCCTGCGCACCGACCGGATTCTGTCTTCATAGTGATATGCGCATAAAAATATAGTGCGGTAAGTACTTCTACTAAACATAATTAATCATGTTACATTATCCTACCCATTTCATAAAAAAACTAATCTGATTTAACCATAAGCAAGTTAAGTTGACGAAGCTGACACGTAGCGTAATGTGTACGAGTATTTATGGGCATTACCTTTGTTGAACTAGAAGCCGCGGGTAATGGTATAGTGCCGTAATGTTCCTAAACAGTTTGAGAGCGTCAATTGCACATATCAAAGTTCCCTTTGAAATTAGTGAGATCGTAACTGTTTGAGCATTTAGAACAGCAATGAAATTCGCCAGGCCAAACTACACCTTGAAGTTGTAATGAAATAAGTATAGGGGATGCGTTCTCACGTTCATAATGAGTTAAAAAAACTTGCGGAAAATAATTGAATAATTATCTTTTTTTTTAATGGCCGAGCGATTAAATCCTCGGCTATAAATTCGAAGGTTACGGGTTCGAGAACCGGCCTGCACAAATAATAATAAAAAAAAACAATATAAAGTGTATTTGCGGCACGTTCTACAGTAGTATATACTCTTATCGCCCTGGTAAAAGATCACGGTTCAGAAACGTAACGTTGTTTGAAATGGCATTAGTCGTATTTGGTGACCAGATCTAAATACCCGTCGACCTTACTCTTCTTCATTTCTTTTCTCTCCCCAATTAAATCACAACATACCCCAATTGGGAATGCCATAGTTCCACTGGCTTCGGGAAGTTAAGGCTCTTTTGAGATGTTTACATAAATACAAGTTGTAATCCTTTGGTAATGTTATAATTGTGGAAGTCTCTACGTTTATAGAATCAAAAGAACTACAGAGTCTCCTTTGTCAGAGAACGGTTGGAATTTAGTGGATTGAGGAATCGTCGGAAAGGGGAGGGGGGGTAATAGATAGTTAAGATAGAATATAGTAGGCAGAACCGGTCCTGTGCGGGCGTAATTGGGGAGCAGTCCGCCCCAGGCTTTCGTCTCTCATTTAATACTTGATACGAGTTGGCACCTATCTTCTGTTCGAATAAAAAATTCACACGGTTACTGTGTGTTAAAAAGAGACAAAATTATGCAGAAATAAGCAGTTCAAATAATAGAGAAATTAATAAAATAATAATACAGTGCTGCACAATTTAAGGTGCTGTCGTATTTTTCCAGCAAGACAAGCAATTTTGCACACGAATTCGAAACGTATTTAAAGCAGCATACATATAATTCTTACAAACTGATTTAATTATTAAATTAGGAAACATCTAGCTTCTTACGAATAATTTTCGAAATTGTAACTCACGTTTGCGAAATTGTAATCGACGTTTGTGTTTCGCTACTATTTTTTTGAACTAATCTCATATTTTAAATACAATTACCATCCTAATATATAATATATACGTATGGATAGTATAACATAAATACGTATATTATACTATCCATGCATATATCTTATGACTCACTTGTTTTTTTCTGGCGAGGTAAAGTTCCTTTTTAAATACAGCAACTTTTGTTAACCCTTGACTGGCAAACGTATATCAAAAAATACCAGGACTAATCTTTGATCCATCAAAACTCAATAGTCGTTCGATATTCCCACACCTTGTTCCCAGCATTCCTCGGTTGAACAGAATTCCACATCATAAACTAACACGCGTCAGGTAACAATGAAAGTTTTAAAAGTTGAAAGTGCGCCGATCAAATTTGACCAATTCATTCATACCTCATACATAAATCTTTTACAGTGGTGAATTTTTAAAATGACGAAAATTGAAGATCAAAAATTACTGTAGTGGTTTGCAGTGTGACAGAAATTCACTAAAATTATTTGTAGGGTAATTTTAGTTTTGTATTGTTTAAATTATATTTTCTAATATAAGCATTTTTATTTTTAGTACGAAAATTGTAAAAATTATGGTTGTTATTATTTTTATTCTGGTACAAAATAAGAAAAATTAAGTGATTATGTGTTTTCAAAAGCCTTATTATTTACTAGGCAGAGAATTTTTTTTGAGTTCAATAGATTTTGTTGGAAAAAATATGTAATTCTAGTTGGAGTTCACCATGTTTTCTTAAACATTAGTATTTTATTGTGTGAATAGCCTAAATCTTTAATGATATCAAAACTAAATTTTATACACAATTAAACAATCGATACATAAGTAAATAATTAATCTATAAATAGAACATATATACTTTGTTTTTAACCACTTTTTTATTTAATATTTTGTCTACCGGTTTCGGAAGTACCCTTCCATCATCAGGACAATATTAAATTAATCTGAAATACAAAATACTGAGATAAATATACATATTTAGGAGTTGGAAGGAGAAGGAGTAGTTGAGGAAATTATGGGAATAACAGAGCGGTTTATTGGAAAAATATTTAGGATAGGACTATAAGATAAATTAATTTGATTGTTTAAAATATTGCATTTACTGTTTAATGATTTTCTAATTTCTAGTGCTTCTAAGTTATCTAATTTTATCCCTTTATTGCAACGGTGAAGAATTTTAACCCCTGTATCTCTATTAAAATCATGATTAGTAGTAATGAGGTGATTGGCGAACTCTGAAAAATTATTGTTTTTTAAGCATCTTAGATGTTCACTTATTCTAATGTTTACACTGCGAGATGTCTTACCTATATAATATGAAGCACAATTATTACAAGAAATTTTATAAATGCCAGAATGACTTAATTTATTATCTCTATCTTTAGCATTTTTCAATAATATACCTATGCTATTATTTGTATAGAACGCGGGTTTAATGTGGGTAGGCAAATTTCGGGTACTAAGTGAAGAGAAGTTAGATATATATAAGATTCTACGCCATTGGAAGGGATTATTTAAAATATTGTTATTATTTTTATATAAAAATGTATTAGTAGTATGCAGTTTAAGTTTTTTATTCAAATTTTTTTTTATCAAGTCTATGGTATAACCATTATTCAAAGCTATTTGTTTAATTTTTTCTAATTCAATTGAGAAATTAATTGGTGATAGGGGAATCTGTACTAGCCTGTGTATCATTGAGTGATAGGCTGAATGTTTATGTGATACCGGGTGATTTGAAGTATTATGAATGGTAATATCCGTGAATGTTGGTTTACGATAAATGTTAAATTCGATTTTATTATTTATTAAAGATAGTGTTAAATCTAAGAAATTAATTGATGAATTATTACCTATTTCCAAAGTAAATTGTATATTTTTATAGAAAGAATTTATTAAATGAAGGAATTTATTGAGTTGCCGCTCTGTTCCGGTCCAAATACAAAAAACATTATCCACATACCTTTTCCAAACAAGAACATTATCTAAAAGTGATGAAGAACAATTAAAAATCTTATTTTCTAGGTTATTCATAAAAATATCTGCCAATAATGGGCTGGTTGGGGCACCCATGGGTAAACCTTCTTTTTGTTGGTAGATATAATTATTATATGAAAAATAGTTTTGGTTGAGACAGATATTAAATAAACGAGAAAGGTCATTAATCATATCTTTGTCTAGGTTAGAGGAATTTAACATATTTATAATTATTTCTTTACAAGCATCTGTAGAAACATTAGGAAACAAATTGATAACATCAAAGGATACAAGTTTTGCATATTTAGGAATAATCAAGTCTTTAACTGTATTAATTAATTCAAGTGAGTTCTTAATGGTAAATTTTGGGGAAAATACATTCAAATTAGTAAATACATTTGTTATATGTGAAGCTATTTTAAAATTTGGGGAATTACAGGATGAAACGACAGGTCTAATAGGTTTATTGTGATGGAAGGGTACTTCCGAAACCGGTAGACAAAATATTAAATAAAAAAGTGGTTAAAAACAAAGTATATATATTCTATTTATAAATATGGCAAGCCACAAAGTTAATGCTTTTTACGAATATAAAATAATTAATCACCTAAAAAGTTACCAAATAAAATGTATACCCTAGCGTTGTGATTGCTTTGAAAGAACTACTTTAAAGAACTACTTCTTTTGGGAACAGTTCCTACTTCATTCATTGTTCATTGAACAAATACTTTAATTGAAGTTATTAGTTCATTTTAGCGTTCATTCATTTCAATAACTTCGTTGCATTGAACAAATACTTCAAATTAAGTCGGTACTTCATTTTAGCGTTCATTCAATTCATTAACTTGAAGAAATATTTCAATAAAAGTTATATTACAAAGAACTACTTCAATTTGCAACAGTACAGTTGTGAAGGTGAACTTCAAAGCCTATAAAGATATACTCCATTATAAGTACTTCAATTGGAGTCCGACTTCAAAGTATTAATAGCGAGGAATCAGTTCCAGTTCTTTCCATTTTCAAAGCGCTACCGACTAGTGTGTTTTTTTTGTCGAGAAATCAGTTCCAGTTCTTTTCACTTTCAAATCTTTATTTTGGGAAGGAACCGGTTTCAGTTCTTCTCACTTTCAAAGCGCTACCGACTAGTACGTGTTTTTTCGGCGAGGAACCGGTTCCAAAAAACTGAACAAATAACCGGATAAATTCAAATCTCTTTTTTCTGAGTTTGACTTCAATTGAAGTGTTCACTGCGAAGGGTTCATTTTAAATAACTAGTATTTCACAAAACATTGAAGTTTTTCCCAACGCTAGTATACACTAAAGAATATACCCCGGGTCTAATTTGATCTATATATTCTGTTTACGAGGCTAACTATATGTATCCCAGTTTAATGTTAATTAGATATCGTACGGAGTATTTTGCGTTGGTTTTAGTTAAGTCTAATGACTTTAGTGTTGAGAAACTACAATAAATACTACTTTTAGCAAAAAAGTTGCTTTCATTTCCTAGTTACCATCGGGTACATATTATGAACAACGTGAATGGAGCAATAATTGCCAATTTCACGGAATATATCACACTTCAGCGAAATTCAATATCACGACTTATTCTTTGGTAAGAAACGATCCCATCTATGTAGTTAACATATTTTACTGATTTTCATCTTAGCGGGATTCAATCATACTTATATTAAAAAGCAATAATCTTTACCATTGCCAGTATCTAATATGTAAAACAAATCTTTATTTCATTATCAAATGAAACCTGGATAATGTCGAATCGATTGTTGTATAAAATTGTGGATTGGTCCTCCAATGAAAGTCTTCTGTATCGCACTGAATTTGCTTTATTATAAAAAAATCCTTTCGTGATATAAACAGTTCATATTAAAGTATTTTTTGAGTCGTTTCTTCGGGGTGAAGGATGTTTATTCGTTATTGAAATAACATCAATAATCTTTAACGTTAATATGAAACGGAAAAAGCCAGAAACTAAAAAAATAACGCTCGCGACCTAGACTTGAATTCGGAACCTCTATCCGGGAGTAACGTCTCTTCCAATTGACCTACCGAGACCTTATTAAAAACCGGAATTTTAATCGATCTCATACTTCATTGATAATTATTTATATTGTTTTTCGATTTCTTCCGATATAGACTGCCATCTTTGTAACGGTATACAAAGCTCTATCCAAGCACATGATGTTTACCTAGATGGGGTTTTGAATAAACCATCCATTTTTATTTTCGTACATTTCCGTATCGAGTCTCGGTCGGGACCGATGTTCTTTCATTGATGTTATTTTAACAGTTAATATCAAAATGAAAAACATAAAGCTTTAAAATTAATTCTTATTTAATAAGATGTTTATTTGGTTCAGGTTATTTTTGAGAGAGAATGTAAGTAATGTAAAAAAATCGCCATTATAGATTTTGAATTCAAACAGTCGATAAGTAGGCTGCCTTGCCGATCGTTTAAACATTCGATAGGAGACATCTCTGATCAGTATACCAAACTAATTCGGTATGATTCTATACTAATTGCAAAACTGTATACTCATAATATAATGCTATCTTCAACTCATTGTTCCCATCGGTCGGGATTTGAGAGCATAAGCATACGCAATGGGATTTGACGGAATAGCAATGTCCTGCAGAGTATCGAATTTCCAAATAGACATCCAATTTCTAGAAGTACGTGTTCAAGTAACGAGTGCTTCCTGTTTCAACACCCCGAACAGGAAGGATCGAGTTAATCCACCTGGCTTTGATGCAAACTACATATGATGAAGCCGGACGGTTTAACCAGATAAAACTGATCAATGCCATTACCTTTAGAGCGCTCAAAGCTGCTGAAGTTAATTTGGTCGAACTTCGTTGAACCTGGTGCAGTTACGAGATGTGCACGAAAACTTTAAGCCTTTACAGATGCTTCAACCGTTCGAAATTGAGCGATCTCTGGTGAAGATTAACCCTTATCTTTCGTTCCGACTGAGAGAAGTATGAGTTAATTTTTTCATCCCATTTCACCAACTCAACTAATGCCGATATCGATTTTGGCTCCATTATTGTTTTGAATATACTATAAAAATAAGTATTATTGCCATTCATACTGAATTCGCAAAAAAGATTCTCAAAAATAATTCCCTCATAAAAAATCAATACACTTCTACAGATAGAGAGGAAGCTGATCTCAAATGTTATTGAACATTTTTTTTGTCAAAATGAAATAGGATTCTTAAAACAATTATATAGACTGTATTTGAGTTTTTGATTACATCGTAATAAATAATACTAAATAACTAACCAACTAAACCATCACGCCATTTCCCCGCAAGGGTAGGCAGAGAGGACGGATCGCCATACAACTCTGTCTTGGCACACGCTCCTTTCTTCATTCCCATTCATACATCGTCTTATATATACTCTTCTGTTATTCTAACTCTTCACATGGCCCGATTCAAGTACTTGATTGTGCCATGTATTCCTCGCGCATCCCGAATTCTTCTTCCATTCACTTTTGCATCATATATTCACTACTTTCTTCGATCATTCGCTCTACATGCCCGATATAATACGACATCTAGAAATTAATTAAAAAAATAGATGACTGATTCATATCTTATAGTAAGCAATGGTTGACCTTAACTTGTTTATTTGAAACTGAAATTTTGAACGAATTCGCTTTAAATACATTTTTATAAATATTTATAAACAAGGTTATGTTTCCTATAAAATATGTGGAGTAACTTAATGATCAATTTAATAATACTTAAATTGATAGCGGTTATAATACATCAAATAAATTCAGAAAAAAAAAACCATTGACAATCGATAGATTTTCGCGCTAGCTGAGAATTGAACCCACGACTTCCCGAATCAAAGACAAATGCAAACTACATCATAATTATCTACTAGTTATGTTATAATTATACCTCAAGAATCATAACAATTAACGACACCCGTGTTACCCAATACGTTTTATTTTCTATTTAACACATAAGTAGCAAAAAAAGTTGCAAATAGAATTCAATTTGTTATTTATTTAAGTGACTTTATCCCAAAACATGGGAATTCTCAACGTTCATCCATCCCCATTCTTCTTCTCCCTTATTTTTCCTTGTGTCATCTAGCACCCACCCCTCGAGGGTGACAAATAACCCAGAACCCTAGCTCTTGTGTGGTCACATATTGTGGGCTTGCTGTACTTGACCACCTGTATACATACTTATGTTTGAATCGATAACAGTTTTTCTATTTTTATTCAAAATACGTTTTATTTATTCTGACCATTTTTCTTTTCTTTTATTGCAATTTACTAACTGAGGTTTTCGATAATTATATTTAAAGAAGCACGGTTTTCTGCAGCATCCATACTGGTCCGATTATATCCTTTCAAATGATCGTTGTCATATTTTGATGGTTTAAAAAAAAAAAAAGATTTTTTTCCGAGAGTGTGACAAATATTTAGTACCTACTTATGCATCGTATGAAGTACCAATTCTTCGTTATTCCAATGTTCTGTCCAAGATTTTTTTCCTACATTTTTACAAAGATCGGCATTTCAAAGACTTCAATTTTTTATATCGTTTAGAAATCCATACGAAAGCGAATGATAATTTTTCGTATAATACTGGAAATATTCTAATTTAATAAGCGTTGTTCTAACTTGTTGTATTCGCAATCAGTATAATTACACTGCTACTCCCAATGACGTTACAAATATAGCTACTCCACGATCAAAATCATCGGCTGTGCAAAAGGAAATAATTTTACGAATATTAATGGGGAGAGGAAGGTCCGAAAATTTGCTAACGAACATCATTTAATCCATATAATTAATTTACTAAAATATTATTGTATATTTGGTTCGACTTGATAATTTTTGAGTTTTAATTTTTATTTGAATGGTTTGTTTTTCTGCCTGCAGTTTTTTGCTTACTTGCCAGCATTATATTATTTAACATTTTTGTTGTTTGTGACGCATTGTTTCTTAACTCAAAAAAAATATTTTTTCTAATTATTTACATTTACAGTAGCTTCTGATACTTTTGTAATCAGGCTGTAAAGTACCTACCAAAATACTAGCTGAAGTGAAACTTCAATACCATTTTGTTTTTGTACTTTAATTTTCTTTACCTGCCCTCTTACTGTATGCATATCTGTCGACTATCGTTAATCTTCAAAACTATAGATTTATTTTTTTTATAACCTTATGCAAACACACAGGTAAGATACGTCGTATGTTGAAATTATTTGGTTCCTTAGAACAGGCAATCTGCTTAGCTAGGGCTGGGAACTAATATCGACCGAACAAAACAAAATAACACTTTTAAAATATTACAATTATTATAACAAATATACTAACTATTATGTTATTTTCTTAAAAAATGTTTGTAACCATGTAATAAAAATAAATAAAATAAGGGATATTTACTTGCTAAACCATTTTCTAAGTATTTACGAACTAATATAGAGGGTTGCCGGATTGTTTCTCTATTGTGTGCTAGTACGTTTGAAAAGCTAAAGGTTAAAGTAACTCACTTATATTTTACACGGCGATTTAACTAAACGCTGGCTGTATTTAATGTGATTGATATAAAGCGAAGTCTATTATTGGAAATAGTTTCCCCGAGCTACATCGACCCCTTCAAGTTATATAGAGGGAGAGTGCATTTGCCCGATGCCCTGCATGCCCCTCCCTCCCTTTACGGCGGCCAGCCATTGTAGTTTAATCGTATTTGCTTTTATACTGAAACTAAATGGCCGCCGCTATAGCCGTATTGAATTGTTGGGCGCAGATTGGTGCTGAAAAGAAAACACATATCTGGAGCATGTTGCCGGTCAGGAGAATTGTCGGCGCACTTTTCTCCGACAGAAATGGCGTCGAGTGAGAAGACGTTACGCCTGAATGGACCACGTCTCAGATTCATGCATTTCAGTTTATTGAAGCTGTTTCTGCAGGCTTAACAGAAACGTACAAATAGGTCAGACAAATCGACCGGTACCTAGTTATACAATATAAAAATATTTATTTTGTTTTCGAAATCACGGTGGCATAACAAGGTCCAGGATAAATTATATTACTTGACTCCACCATACTTATTGGATATGTTCACTTGTAGTTTGAAAACGTCAGTTTTCAAACAGTACTTCTGATTTTTTTCTTCGAATTATTGGACTAACAGACAACTATATGCCTACGTAAAAAGTCTCAGCTTGATATAAGCAATATTAGAGCAAATTTTCGTTAAATGGTGTCAAAAAATTAAATCCCGCTGTACTTACCTATGTAATCTAGATCAATGATTTTTTGCTGAATTTCTTTTCTTATTTTTTTCCTTCTTCTCCTATTAGGATTAAAGGAAGGATTGCGTCACTTATTTTGCGGCGAATTCCTCTCTTTATTTTTGGCTTAATATTTGCAAGGTCTTTGGTATCTCATTACTTATTGAATTGATTTTTCATTTTTTTATTTGTTTATTTATTATATATTTCTTTATAAATTAATGGACTAAAGTTCAATTACAAAAAAAAAAACATACAAAACACGAAATGGAAAAAAAGAGCAACAGAGAAAAAACAGCACATACATAATATTAAATGAAGCGATGACAAAAATAGGACAAAATAAACATAAGAAAGAAAATTCAAGCCAAGGTCAAGTCAAAGTTTGGGTAGAGTCGTAAAGAATGACAAAAATCATTTAGACTGCTACCAAAAATTTCAAGACTTGAGTTAACAAGTCTCGACATTCTGAACATTGGAGAATGATACCAATAATTAGTATAGTGACGATTGAGGAACAGCAAATCATTGTTTCTGAGTCTATGGCAAAGGAATGTTGATTTATGATAATAATTATAACTATAGTTTTATATATATTTCAAAGTGTCAACAATTTTCCTGTCTTTGGAAATTCTTTTCTTGACCTGGATTTTAAATTATTCCGTCTGTCCAAGAATTTTTGTCAAAAATATGTAATGGCTTCAAAGGTTAATACGTATTTTGTAAGGGTCAACATAACATTTAAAAGAGTGTAAATAATCTTAAGACAAAACATGTATTTTGTGGAAACAAAAGATTTGTTTTAATGCAAAATGTTTTTCCCTTGAATGTTTTACCTAGGGAATGCCAAAATCGGTATTATAGAACCAAATTATTGAAAAAAGCACTTTTTGGGATGAAAATCATTATAATAACACGTTTGATCGGCCTAATGACTTTTTTATTATTTGATTTTATCGAGATACCATTGTTATCACTGTTTTGTATTCAAATGGATAAATGCAATTTTACACACGAGTTTACACAAAATCAATATTGCAACGTGACTAATATAATTTAAAACATTAAAAAAATCATTTACATTTAAAACATACAAGCTCACATTTATTTCGACCCGAATTACTGCATTGAATAATGGAAAAGCGCTTACCAGAGGCGTGCCGTAACTGTTTAAATTGTCTTTTAAAGGTTTCTCAATGTAAAAGTTACTGTAAATATTTTGAGAGAATTTTTTCGTTTTTCAAAGCTGTTTGTTTTGTTTGGACAAATTTTGAAAAGTTACTCCATTCCTCCTGATTTTCATACAACACGAAACAAAAATCTGGTAATTATTTGGGAGAAAGATAATGTTATTTCACTGGTGTTTATTTTATTTAGCTGTTGTTTCGCCGTTTAAGGTCATAATCAAACTGTAACCTTAAACGCCGAAACAGCCGTCACCAAAAATAAAATAAAAAACTAAAGCTAGCAGAACTAAATAATAATAATATTATATATAATTCAATTGAATTATATTTAAAAAATAAAATGGAGCTCTACAAATTGAAATGAAAAACTATGAAAAAATGACCTCTAGACTTTGAAATAACATTATAACTAGATTTTTAACATGTTTTTTATTCATTCAATTTTTTTAGAAAAAAAGCGTCAAAATTCGTACGAAACCGGGTAGCAACTACTACTAAATAATTAATAAGACAATTATTTGGCAGCGGGAAATCATAAAAACCAACCTAACCAACATGAATAGTAAAGGCGCTTCCCTTTGAAAAATAGATATCGTATAAAAGGCCGTGTCATAAAAACTCCAAGAGGCTACAAAATATCACCTCGCTGAGATTCGATAATAAAATCCCGATTCCTCTTCTGTCTAAGGCCGGATAGCGAAACTGTTCGCTGCAGTGACATTTACTTAATAACGCTTTGCCCCGAAGGCACGATGTCAAAAGGGTAACGCGGGCTGCTTCCCGAGCCACTTTTAAATCCCACCCTGTCTTTCAAATCAGTAATACGTTGGAGACTTCCCTGCAACGGCTTATAGTTGACTCGAACAGGATAGTATCTAGTGCACACTTTGCAATATTCTCACGAAAGTCAAGGCTTGGAGTTATAATACGAAAAATGTTTAACTTTTAAAGTGACGTTAACTCCATATTCATGGTTCACGATAATTTATTTAGCAGACATATCACAATATGGAAAAAAAAGTTTCATTTGCTGTTTTTTTCTACATTATAGTGAAAAAACTTTTAATTGATTAGTTCGAAGAATTTTTCAATTTGTTTTTCAAAACAAACATTTATTACGCATATGTATTCTAAAATATTTATCATGTGTGAGCTTTTCGCCTGGTGGTAATTTCTGCCAAACAACTCCTTAATAGTAGGAAAAATATTTTGAAGAGTGTTCCGCAAAGCGAAAATTTACACAAATAATAAATGAAAAAAAAAAATAATAAAAATAATCTTAAGAATTTAAGTAAATCAAAACAACTTATATATGTCGTCACCGGAAAGGCAAAAGGGCGAAAGAGTCATTTTGGAAAAATTACGCACTTTAAAGATTTATTTATTTTACAATGAAATTCAGTACCTGATTGGATTTTGAAAAAAAAAGTTTACTCAATGCTTTTACTGAGTTATTTGAAGCGATCCAAATCTAATAAAATCCCAAGCTTGTGTCGCTTGAGTCAAGCTGTCCCCTAAACGGTAAATATATTTTACATATTCGCAAAAAGCATTTACTTTGTGGCTTGCCATATTTATAAATAAAACACATAAACTTTGTTTATAACAACTTTATTATTTAATATTACGTCTACTGGTTTTAATATTGCAATTAATATTGTTAATATTGTATTGCAATTTTAATATTGTCCTGATGATGGAAGGGTATTTTTGAAACCAGTAGACGTAATATTAAATAATAAAGTGGTTATAAACAAAGTTTATGTGTTTTATTTATAAATTGCTGAGGGCTACAAAAGTCGGTAAAAGGGCTGAAAAATAAAACGAGATTTAAAGCGTTCGATGCAGAAAAAAAAACTTGATAAAACTGCATATGTAACTCATTTTTGACCGGAGTGTCGCTTAAGCCTTTTGCCTTTCCAGCGACGATATTTAAACAATAAAATGGAAGTAGGAAAGGGATGGGGGGGGGGTGGAAGGAAAGAAAAGGGAATATAAATTAAGAATTATTGTGCTGGTGGAGAGAAAGAAAAAAACTTTTACTTGATTGAAAATGAATTTTGAGGAAGCACTCGTCAGGGAGCAGTTCGTTTCAGATACGTAATATATTTATTAACTATATACAGTAGACTTTGGGAGAAAACTTTTCAGTCTGGATCCATGTCATTCTTGGAGGTGCTGTGTGGAGGGTTTGTCTAAGGAAATAAAGGATCTGGGCCTCTTAGTAAAATTCAGCACAAGCATCTGCGAATTCAATTTTATTGGGCGTGAACTCAATCAAAAATATTGGCAAATTAATTTGTTACTCTTTAAGCTTTTGAATTTATAACAGTTCTCCAGCGACAAAGTTTACGTAAAACTGCTGCAAAATCCACGATTCAATACAATATTTAGCAATAATTTGCAAAACAAAATAATTACATTTATTCATCGATTTTCGTGGTCCAATTTACATTCCTTAAATACCTTATAATGAACACCTTGATATTTAACTATTTCAGCCGTCTCAGCTCATACGATTTCTAGATTGACAGGCTTAACTGTGCAATCAGTGGTGTCGAGGTGGAGATTGTGAAGATACAAAAAATCTATCAATTTTAAAAAGAGTTCGTTCGTTGGTTAGTTCCTCCTTTAACCGCCTGCGAAGGCGTATTTGAATTAACTAGTTTCAGACGCAATTCAGTGTAAATTCAATATCGATAATAATTAACCGTCTTTTGATATTCTGTCCCTTTTTTGCCATGGACAGATTTAAACTAGATGCAGAATGCACACGGAGCGACCGAATTTTGAACGATGTCAGTATGGTGATAAGCGACAAATAATTATAAACCCTTCTAGTAAACTTCGTGTTCAAAATTATAAAGAAAATCAAAATAATCTACTAGCTATCAGCAAATCGGTCTGAAACAAAGTTTCGACACTTAACAAGGGGTATCACTAAATATTAAATTTAAAAAAAATAAATACAGATATATATGAGTAGATATATATATATATATATATATATATATATATATATATATATATATATATATATATATATATATATATATATATATAAACGAGTATGTGTACATTTATTTTTCCTTGAGAATAAAAACAATATTTCTTTTTTATTATAAAATATAATCAGGAAAAAAATATTTAATCAAAAAATAAAATCAAGGTAATTTTTGAAGAAATCTTTTGCAAATAAAATAAATCCTTATAAGTATTACCTTCTTCCATTTTTTAAAATAATCGAATTTTAATAAGCAGTGATTAAAAGTGTTTTGAAAATAGATGAAAAACCCCATAACGCTACAGTTCTTAAGGAAAAAAACAAATCTTATTTTACCATTCATTACATTTTTTTCTAATTCGTATACTTATTACTGAATGCTTTTCAAATAACTTAAACTCGCCATACGAAAATCTCTCAGCTTGAGTTCAAACACCACATTTCCTGCAAAGTGGAGAAATATTTGGGTTCCATTCAGGGACACGTTTTGGTGTCGACAAACAAGAGCTTTCATTGACAAAGAGACCAGTAGGCCTTTTGTCTTCTGCTAATTGAAACAGAATAAATACTTCACATTCCAAATATATACTTCACGACCGGCAGAAGCGGCACCATAGCTTAAAGCAAAGACCGCCCGATAGTAATTATAGTTTTGTTTTATTAAGAACCGGTATATAAGCCAGAACGTTTGGCTTCCGGATGATAAGCAAATAAGGCTTGCTATCTTTCATAATAGAAGAGCCCCGAGCTTATTTCCTTTGTGTGGAAATATGTTGTTACTACCCCAGAGGAAGTCTTGTAAACATAAATTAACACACATCAATATTTTGTAAGTAATGCCACCTTAAGCAAACCTTTATCTCGAATGATTTGGAAGAAACACAGGATAACCTATTTGTTTCTTAAAGAAAAACGTCCGGCAAACGCATTTAAAAAAAAAATTTGATTTGTGTAATGTTCAACGAATTCGGAAAGGTTGAAGCCTGAAATAATAAAATGTAGGTAACAATTAACGAATACATGTTATATACTCGGCACGCAACTAAATAAACTGAATTATTAAAAATACTCTGAACACAGCAGCTTGGTTTTATTACGTTTCAATTTATATATATAAATTGAAACGTAATAAAACCAAGCTGTTGTGTTCAGAGTATTTTTAATAATTCAGTTTATTTAGTTGCGTGCCGAGTACTATTATTTTGTTTTTTTTTTAATGTATACACCACAAATGAGTCTGATCTACTCAAAGCCAGTGAGACCATGGCATCCCCAAATGCAGTATGTTGTGAGGTTAGGAACTAGGTATCTGGTTTTTCAGATCTGGTCACCAAACACGACTAGTCCCGTTTCGAACAAAGTTTTGATTCTGAACGGAGGTCTTTCAAAAGGGCGGTACTAAAAGCACCTACCCCTCTGAATATTTCAGTCATTATTATTTCTTTCCTTGTTAATTTGATCCATTCAAAAAAGTCAGAGAAATTCAAGAATACAGAGTTCAATCGCATGAATTCACTTTGTAAAAAGACGAAAAAATGTTGCTTGAGTTGGCAATGCCTGTGTTTAGTCACCAGATATGAGTAGTCAAGTACTGCCCAACATTCATTTTCACCTATCTCCTCCCCCTCTCCACTAGCTTCAGCCTCACAACATTCCTCAATTGGGAATATCATAGTCTTACTGGCTCCGGACAGTTAAGAACAGTTGGCACTCTTGGGCGGTGTTCACATAAAGTAGCCTCAGTTGAAGTTCATATAAGTAAGTCATCGAAATTATGAAGCAATTTACTTTATGAGTCAGGGAGTTATTTAATATTCCGACTGGTTATTTTCGTTTTATTATTTTATATTAGTTTTTCACGAAAGTAGAGAAATCATTAATTTATTTGTAAGAATATTCCAGCACAAAGTTACAAAATGAAGTGTCATTCAAAATTCTCTCAGAGCAAAGGTACGAGGGAATTGTGTGGCCTTATCAAAACAGAACAGTAAAAAAAAATAGCCGAATGAAAATTGCCAACAATTTGCATCGTCCTTTGTGAAGTGACTTAATTAGAAATATTGTAACCTCTCTTTCCATTTACCTGTCGGTGGCACTCGGTACAATGACAGTCGATCAATCAGGTGCTTCTATTTTAATCAACCATTTTTTTCGCTTACGGTGACATTGCACTCAAAAACAGAGAGATTGCCCGAGATTCACATTTGAATTAATTTCGTTGAAATCGTAACAAAAATATCAAATGTTTTCAGAGGATGCCCTCATGATCTAATACAAACTGACCCTTACTATTTTCATTCTAACATTTTTTTTTTTAATTTATGAAATTTCGAAATCGTTTTACACCAATAGCATAAGCAATAAAAAACAGATTTTATAATTCTGCGCGATGGATTAGTCAGTTCCCGAGACACACCTCGGAAAAAAATGAGATTATAGTAATATGTTCATTAGAATTAGTTAAAATAATCACCCCTTTAGACCTGTTAGAGCAAACTCGACCAAATGCCCCCCACGCCTTGCGGTGAATGTTAGTTGAAATGAAAATGAAATAATTACTTTGTATAAGACCACCAGATTTCCTAAGCATCATCAGGGTACAACATTAAATTAAACGAAAAAAAATACAATGTGGAGGTTATGTATACATACAGAGGGAGAACACAATATATAATAAAATTAGAGAACAGTGAGAAAACAAAAAATAACATTTAAATTATAATAACCTAACAAAGAGAAAGGGAAAGGAAAGAGGCAAAACGTTAACAGAAAATGTCATTAAAGAATAATGAGAAATTTTATAAGTTTACAGGAAATATACCTAATATTATACCATTTTTAGTTTTTTTGTTGAAAGTTAGCAGATATACGTTATGGTAGATGTGTGTATATCTCCAGTGTGATTTTTTTTTTTTGATTGACGAATGCTTAGTGAAATTTTATGTTTTTTTTAAACATTTTATTTCACCCATCTCTAGATAAAGGGTCATTGTATGTATTCCATGATTGAGTAGAGCTAGTACGAAAGAACAGGAACGAATGCAAATGATTTCGACTAATGTTAGTGTGTTTTAATGTGGAACTACTTTATAACCTCCTATAAAAGTACCTGCTCACCGTATGCGTTTATAGATGATAATTTTATTTTAGTGTTTTATTATTTCAGTGATTTTTTATACATGTTCAATCAATATTTGATCAAATAGAACAATTTATATACAAATATAGAACAAACCATTGAAGAGATACACCGACAGTGGCGGCTCGTGAGTTTTTAGTGTGTTAGAGTGCTAAGATTGAAAAATACGACATTTCTAGTATTTTTGTAACCGAAAATGATTTTTATTTAAAAAAATATATAAATATTTTGTATGAAGATTTTCAGGATTTTTCAGTTTTGGTGGTGCACTGCACGGATTTCTGAAAAATCTTCGTAGAAAAAATTGAAATTTTGAAAAAAAAAGAAGTATTTAAGGCTACAATAACATCAATAATGACGTTTTTTTCAATCTTACTACTCTAGCACACTAAAAACTCACGAGCCGCCACTGTACACCGATATAAGTGTATTGTGGGCCCGTGCAACTTGGGCCATGTGTTCCCGAAGTAAGGTCAATTTTATCTTACTTCGGCTGAAATTGATAAAAAAATTAATGTACCCGACGTAATTAAGGCACACAAGTAAACTGTAATAGGTGGCGGTCCCAATCTGCGAAGTGCTCCAAGTGGTCGGTCTCGTTATATGCGAGATGACGGGGTTGAATTGTAGGGTTCTGTTTCCAAGTGAAGATGCTGCGGGTCTGGTCCAGAAAGAGGGGTAGTCAGGCGGTCCAGGGGGGCAGGCGACGGTCAAATAAAAGTCAGGAGTCAAGATTTAGGCGAAGTCGAGGAGCGGAGAGTAGTTAAGATGAGTGATGCTGGCGGAGGATGCTGGTGATCTGCCTTTTCTCCCGTTTTTGTGCAATATATAATTGCCGCGGGAGCGCGCAGCCGTAATATTTCCCTATGAGTAAAATAAAACAATCTTAAATCTAGCTTATTAACTACACATTATCGTGGACCATGTGCGTCCGACGCAATTAAAGTAGTGAAATTTTTTCTTGAAGGGAATATCAATTTCACTGACTTGTCTAGGGTTTAAGAGGAATGACTCATGGTTTTCTTTTAAATCACAAGTCCCACTTTCATAGATTCCTGTTCAATGGTTGTAAATAGGCAAAAACTCAAATAACAAACACTCGAGTACGAGGCCTGTTCAAAAGAAAAGGTGAATTTTGAATTTTCGCGGGCTGTGTATATTCGATTATCGATTTTTATTTTATTTTTATGTTGGTACATATATGTTTATCATGTGTTAGCATTATCAGCCATTTTGGATCAGTGGTTTGTTTTTGACAACTGGAAAGGTTAGTCACGTTTTTGTGTGTTCTTCGATTTTTTACTTTTTGAAAAAAATGGATCAAAGAATATGTATTAAATTTTGCCTTAAAAATGGAATAAAGTGCTCCAACGCACTTAAAACGACGAGTCTACTTTGTCTCAAAAAAGTGTTTATAAGTGGTACAAGCGCTTTACAGAAGGCCGAGAAGATGTTAATGACGATGAACATCCTGGAGTTGTGAAAAAACAAATCTTGGATTTTATCCTTTGATCCATTTTTTTCAAAAGTAAAAAAAATCGAAGAACACACAAAAACGTGACTAACCTTACCAGTTGTCAAAAATAAACCCCTAATCCAAAATGGCTGATAATGCTAACATATGATAAACATACATGTACCAACATAACAGACAAAAAAATCGATAATCGAATGTACACAGCCCGCGAAAATTCACCTTTTCTTTTGAAGAGGCCATGTACATCTATTAATTGGGGTTTTATTTATATATCACACAGCGAAAAATAAATTGTTCAAATGATTTTTTTCATACAAATATTTTTTCGTTTTATTTCATTGAATAATGAATTTGGAACGCTTGGTTAAAAACACGTTGAAATTATTCACCATTGTTTTCGCTAATTTGATTGTCACATCCATTTATCACCATTGCAGAAAAATTACAATTTCAAACGTATTTATGTTGATCGAATAATAATTAATGCCGTTTTACCATTAATGTGTTTCAATTTTTTATTATAACAAAAGCTTTACAATTCGATGACGTAATTACTTTGATCCCGTATAATACGAAATACGTTTTAAATATTGACTGGATTAAAAAAAAAGAGATTTTTACATTTGTAGATGCCGAGATAAAAATAAGGATTATTGCTGATCTTATTAATTATATCAAGTGTTAGTGCTGAATCCATCCGTCGATTAATATTTATTTATCTATTATTACATCTGCGTAATGAACAGGATCAGGAAAGGGACACTTAGATGGTTTGGGCATGTAGAGCGAATGAACGAAGAAAGGAGTTAAAAATAATATGTGATGCCAAAGTGAATGGAAGAAGAAGTCGAGGACGCCCGAGAAAGACATGGCACGATCAAGTAAATTAAATAATTGAATCGGGTCATGTGAAGAGTCAGAATAACAGAAGAGTATAATAATAATAATAATAAATGGATTACTTTTATAGCGCCGTTTTTGTGGGAAAATCACCTCAAGGGCGCTTTACAAATTAATTTATCTAACCTATAATTTATCACTTAAGCTTATAACTAAAAACTTACAGTTAAGATTTATTACTAATGGCTTACAACTAATATTTTATGTATGAGACGATGTATGAATGTGAATGCAGCAAGGAGTGTGTGCCAAGACAGAGTTATATGGCGGTCCGTCCTCTCTGCCTAACCCTGCGGGGAAACGGCGTGATGGTTAGTTAGTTATTTAGACATCTGTGTATGTGATGATTTAAAAAAAAATATTTTGTAGAGATATTAAATTCACGTTGTTTTAATACTTCAAAAGGTTTATCTATATAATATCATGTTTTTTTGTCTGTATTATTAAGGCTAAATTTAGCTAAAATAGGTATGAGTTTTAACAAAAAAGGAAAAAAATGCTTATACGAAAGAGAATTAAGAAAAATAGTGAATTAATTAAGTAAAGATTATCTATTTTCGTAGAAAGCGTTCACTTTTTAAAAGAAATAATAAAAGATCATACCTTCAATAAAAGCACCAGTGTTCACATTCTTCATAAAAATGGTCATGGCAACAGATTAAATAATTTAGAAGCACCAGAAATAAAGAAGGCCATTAAAATGAATAGTCATTCTTAATAATCAGTTAAATTTGTCCAGTTGTAGTTTTTTATTAAGTTTAAAAATAAATAGATATTTATAGTTTAGTTTACTTTTTTTGTATTTTAAACCGGTTTCATACCCTTCCATCATCAATTTTCTTTAAAAACATACATTCTCAGTTGACATTTTTGATCGTGTACAGAATTTCATTTCATATTATCCTTGAATTGTCCTGAACAATAGAGACAAAATTAATTTGGTTAAAAACAAAGTATATATGTTCTATTTATAAATATGAAACCACAAACTAAATTAATTTTTTACGAATATATTAAAATTTTATATTTATAGTTTAGTTTAATTTTGTAGTAAACTCATAAAATTTCTCAATTTTTCTTTAATAACCTTCGGTTGACGTTGCTTCTTTCATTTCATATTATCCTTGAAGATGGAGAGCTAATTATTTTTACCCAAACTACACAAACTTGCGAAAAATCATAGACACGGCGTACACCATTAGCTTCTATATACTGTCATAATGATCTTAAGGTGCTGGTTCCTTGAAGTAACACTGGCGGGACTCCGCCCAAATTTTTATTATGCCACTAAACTTGACACAACTAAACGGTTTTTAGGTTATATGCTATATTTTTTGTTGATAAAAATACTGTGAAAAAGTGGCTATACGAATACACAAAAACATTATGTCGATATGTGATATGAATGGATGTATAAATACCGTAGTTAAAATCATCAAAAACAAGTCCAAAACTGACTTCACTGCCTCGGATAGATACTACTCTATGTACTTTAAGATATTGTCTGTCACTTTCTCTCTGTTCCTTTGTTACAATTTAGGGTTATTCTTTTGTTTTTCACTGTTCTCTTATTTTATTTTATATTGTGTTCTCCTTCTGTATGTATTTATCACCGCACACTTTGTATTTTTGGTTTAGTTTAATTTTGTACCCTGGTGATGCTTAAGCCAAGCTAAACCGGTCGGTCATAAACATTAAAGTAAAATCTGTGGTCCTATACATAGTTATCATTTCATTTTCATTAAGGTTTATATGCTCACAATATAAAACTTCAAATAGTAGTAATTCAAAAAAATAAATACCACATTTTTACTATCTCGAATGAAATACTGATAGATAAGCAAAACTGAAGCGGGACTTCCATCCGAACATATGACATATTACTCAATAACATATGATACCTGTACTCTTTCCTCAGAAACAACCGGGTACGACATATAGAGGGTGTTTCACCGCAAAATGTACGAAATACTAAGTGAAAATTAATCAAAATGACACATGTCCAGCGAATCAAAAGATCATGTAAAAATAATGAAAATAAAAATTAGTTGATGTTCCAAAATTCTTCCTACCAGTGATACGCCGCCGTTTAAGGTTTTTATTTCCGTCTACACGGATTAAAAAGAATTTAACCAGCATTTTACTAAAAACAGTTCATGTCTACAATTTGAAAACATTTGAAATAGACCAATCGTAGCATGCCGAAATGTATACAACTTCATACCAATCTAACAGTGACAGTTGTTTCTGTTGTGCATGCGGGCTCTGAAGGCGAACAGTAAAAAAACATTATTAACGTAATAATGGAGTACCTAATATTGTTAAATAGTTTTGGTAATTTCATATTGGATAATTGTGCACATGATATTTGATTATTCGTTATTTGCTTAATAGTTGTCACCGTGTAAAATCACAAAATGTAACTTGACTTACCAAGAAAAAATGAAGGTTACTTTAATTCACCCATTTCTAATATAGTTAATTTAGTATGAAGCGCACTTGAGGTGACATATCACAAAACTGCGCTATATAAGTTCACTGTTATTATTATTATTATAGGCTTGTCTTTTGTAGGTTGGTAGGTATTTTAAAATACCCATTTTATATTTAAATCAATACCGGTTACAAATTTGATAATTTGTTTACACTCTTACGTACGTACATAGGTAAAATCGTTTACAAAAGCAAACTAGTATTATATAAATATATATGTATATATATAAATATATATATATATATATATATATATATATATATATTTTTTTTTTTGATTAGGTTAATAATAACTTTTTACTAACGAATAGTTATGATATATATATATATATATTTTATTTTTCTTCATTATTTAATTTTTATTTATTTATTTTATTTAACGAAAATGATAACAATCTGAAATAAATTTTAAAATTTACTGCCAAATAATGATTTTTTGTATAATTCAATTGAATTAAAATTATTATTATTATTATTTAGTTAAGCTAGTTTTAGTTTTTGGCGACGCGTTTTGAATTGAATTTTATAAAAAATGGAATTCTGGAAATTAAACACAAAAAGTATACATACCGTATAGTATGAACTATAAATCCGGGCGTCGTGGGTTTAATTAGTCTGCTAGCTAAGTCCTCCATCATTGCACAAGCAACATCTTCCGCTTATTATGATGGCAGTAGGAGTTTTTCAAACATTGTCAGGTTATTCGTGACACGGGAATGTTTTTCATTATTAACAACAACAAAAAATGCCTGCGTGCGCAAATTATTAAAAAAATTATTTTTGCTATTTTACATTTGATTCACATAAAATTAATATGTATGATAGAATTATATATTTTTCAGCATGTTCCAGAGTGGTAGATAATCTGAGTATCGCCCTAGTGAAAACCACTATTCTGAATCGAAACGTTGCTTGAAATGGCTTTAGCCGGGTTTGGTGACCAGATCTGAATAGCGAGGTAATTCCTAACCTTCCCTTCAACATATCCTTCCCATCCTACCGTTAACCTCACAAAATTCCCCGATTGCGAATGCCATAGTCTGACTGGCTCTAGGCGGTTGGGAGCAATTGGAACTTTTGTGCAGTATTCATTAGCGTTGTGACCGCTCTGAAGGAACTTCTTCAAAGAACATCTTCTTTTGGCAGCAGTTCCTACTTCATTCATTGTTCATTGAACAAATACTTCAATTGAAGTTGGTAGTTCATCTTAGCGTTCATTCATTTAATTTCATTGAACAAATTCTTCAACGGAAGTTAGATTACAAGTAACTACTTCAATTTGCAGCAGTTCAGGTGTGAGATTGAACTTCAAAGCTTATAAAAAAGTACTTCTTTACAAGTACTTCAATTGAAGTTCGACTTTAAAGTACGTCGATCTAAAGGAACGTGATTTTTTGGGAGTTCTTTTCGTTTTTCAATTTTCTTTTCAATTTCAAATCTCTATCGACTAGTACGTATTTTTTCCGGCGAGGAACCAGTTCCAGTTCTTTCCACTTTTAAATCCCTACCGACTAGGACGTGTTTTTTTCGGCGAGGAACCGGTTCCAAAAAGAACTGAACAAATAACCGGATAAATTAAAATCTCTTTTTTGCGAGTTCGAATTCAAATGAAGTGTTCACTGCAAAGGGTTCATTTTAAAGAACTAGCAATTCGTGAAGCATTCACAAAACATTGAAGTTTTTTCCAACGCAAGTATTCACTATTAAAAAAATAAGTTATTATATTCTCATATCTACCTCACAGTGTTGCATCCTGTAAACCTTGCCTTCTATACACTATGGGCGAGGTATTTGGATCCAGTCGAGCAGGATGTATCAGGTATTTACGGCTAACGGCACCGGAGCTGGCAATAGCCATAAACCTTTGAAGCCCGAGTCCCCCGGGCTGGCGGAGCCCCCTGTCCTTAATATCAGATGCTCATTACAAAATATTGCGACAGGGTAGTTTCTATATTAATATTTAAAAGCGGGTTTTTACAATCGCGTCATCTTTATTTTATGTTGAAGTATTTAAAAGTTACTGACTTAAACTTAGTGGGAGTGCTTTATTTAATTGGAATATTTAACAACAGTAAGTAATCAAGTAAAAGTTTATGAAAAATTCAAAAGTAAATGAATAATAAACAAAATCAAAAGAATACTATTATACAAGGTAGAACATAAATAAATGGATTATTGGCACCTGTACTGATATTAGCCTATTAGCCGTTTGGTACTTGGTACTTCATATAACCAGTCTATAACTAAAGGGCATCATTACAGTATCAGCTTGATATGATTGACAGATTAAAAAAAAAAAGATTTGTCGTGTCAATAAAAATGTCTACTTCATTGTTTGTGCAGTGAATTGTGTTGTAGTTTCTTATCCCGTATTTGTGTGGTAGGCTTTAATATTAAAAATATTGTTTATTCTTCTCGTTGATTTTCTTATTGGTATGTTGATGTTAATTTGGGATGAAATATTTGGTGGATCAATTGATGAATGCATAATCTTGTGTAAAGTTAATATATCAGGAAGTTTACGTCTGGCTGATATTATACGAGTTAATTTTCTTTGAATGGATTCAATTCTATAGTTGTGAATCTCATAATTAGGAGACCAAATAATGGACGCGTATTCTAGAATACTCCGCATAATCGATTTATATAATGTTAAAGTTAATTTGGAACTTTTAAAACAACTTGCAGTTCTTAGAGTTAGTCCTAATATATGAGACGCATTTTTGAAATAGTCTCTATATGTTTATTGAAGCTTAATGAAGAGTCAAATATCACACCCTATTAATAACTGAATATGGATTTTTCGTAAACTTCATTATTTACGCGCGTGTTTAGCGATTTGGATTTCATTTGAAAATTTTGCTATTGATAATTGATTTGAATTCAGCGGCCGAGCGATTAAGGTTTTCGGCTCCAAATCCAAAGGTGGCTGGTTCGAATCCCATTATTTATATGTGTTAGTTCACATGTGTTTACGGCACGTTCCAGAGTGGTAGACACTCTCAGTATCCCCCCACTCCTGTCGAAGATTAGAATTCAAAATCGAAATATTGCCTAAATAGTTTTAACCGTGTTAAGTGTCCAGATACTTATAGCCAGATACTTCCTAACCCCATTGGGGATTCCATAGTCACACTGGCTCTGAGAAGCTGTGACTCTTGTGCAGTATTTACATTTAAAAACATTTAGATTATATAAAGCATTTTTGACAAGCTTGCAGATATTGGGAATGATATAATATTGTTCATCTCACCAATTAATCTGTTTAACATACCAAGTCATTATAATTACACAATATAAGTATTTTCTTTGTGGTTTCGTATGTACGTGAATGTATGCAAGTAAAATTTTCAAATTTGGAACTAATGTTAAAAAAATTCAAATCCTTACCGACCTATAATGTATTTTTGCAGACATTATTCTTTATTTAAAATGGATGACTTAAAAAGCAACAGATATTTTTTATGAGCTAGCTTACGTCCCTTGATTTTTCACTAGTAGGTAGGGATTTGAAAAGATTCTTTTAAAATTTGAAAATATTCTGAGCACATCTGG
Source organism: Drusus annulatus (assembly GCA_022651775.1). Lineage (NCBI taxonomy): Eukaryota > Metazoa > Arthropoda > Insecta > Trichoptera > Limnephilidae > Drusus > Drusus annulatus. Next base: position 374,338 of record JAGWCC010000184.1, read on the forward strand.
CATTTCCAATTTTGAAAAGTTCACACTCGAACGTATGTACGGACTTACAAAGGAAATTATTTACAGTTTATTTATTTTTTCTAACTGCCGCCGAGTCATATATTTGTGCAGTAAGGGTATTTATTTAATCAACATGATTAAATTTATTATTTCTAATTTTGTAACTGTTAATTCATGGTGGAATTCCATTTTAATGATTAAATAAAAATAAAGTTTTAACTTTATTCCACTTTTTAATTTCTTTATTCCACTTTTTACTTCAGACTAGACGTTTTGACGTCGGTTATCCCAAACAACAAACATTTTTCCAGAACGCTGTCCAAATTTATAATTCCAGACGGCCATCTTCAGTACAGGTTGTTCTTATTCTATGGCTTATATACTATTTTTGGGATGTCAGGGGTAGTAAACCATGATTTTATATAATTAAAGTAAAATCATGGTTTACTACCCCTGACATCCCAAATATAGTATAAAAGCCATAGAAAAAGAACAACCTGCATCAGTCTGAAGATGGCCGTTATAGGCTGAAACCGGTCCAGTCAAAAAATAAAAAAGTGGAATAAAGTTAAAAAATTGTTTTTATTTAATCATCATGATTTAATCTCACAATAAAGGTAGGCGACGGCCTACTGCGGCCTCCGTGGTCGAGTGGTAAGACGCTCGATTACGAATCCAAAGGTCGCGGGCTTAAACCCGGCGTGCGCCAATAACTTTTATTTAATTAATATGTGTCATAACACATTTAATTCATATAAAAATAATAAAAAGTATATTTGCGGCACGCTCCAGAGTGGCAGATACTCTAAGTATCGCCCTGGTGAAAGACCACCATTCAGAATCGAAACGTTGCTTGAAATGGCTTTAGCCGTGTTTGGTGACCAGATGTGAATAGCCAGGTACTTCCCAACCTTCATCATTCCAATCTCCTTCCCCTCCCCACTACCTTCAGCCTCACAACATACCCTATTTAGGGATGCCATAGTCTCACTGGCTCTAGACGGTTGGGAGCAGTTGAGACTCTTGTGCGGTGCTCATATAAAAAATTAATCATAGGCATCGGAAATATTGTAAAAACCCTAAGTTAAGCATAACATGCTATATTTACCTCTGTTAGTATCATAGGGGATATTATATTTAAACTAGGAATTAATGTGTAATGATAGAAAGTAAGATCTGTACAGCGCCCTTGAGGTGATTTTTCACAAAAACGGCGCTATACAAATCGTCCAAATATTATTATTATTATATATAACGTTTTTGTAAGTCAAACTTACCTTTCTTGTAAACGTTTGATACCACTATAAAGTAGTCAACATTTATGGTTTTTTTATTTTCCGTTTTATGTGAATTATAGAGATCTTACCTCTTTCGTTCAAATTCAAAAAGTTTTATTTTGATGGCAGCAAGATTATGAACGTTAATATCGACTAACAAATAAAATAACCGTAAAGTTAACTCCATCGCGTGTGTCAAATCATAACTTACCGAGATAACAATGCTTTTTGTGAGATTCCCGAACATGATACGGACGTGTTTATGGGAAATCTTTTTGGATGTTTTTAGAAATAAAACTATGATGAAAGAACCACTATGGATTTCATTGGATACTTTGTAGAGCAAATACCATCAAGAGGGATTTTGAGATGGCCGCAGTAAAATTAGAAAAATTATTAAATGTGCTTCACTTCACTGGACCGGTTCTGGTATGAGCATCTCCAGATTTTGTCAAAATATAATATTCATGTGGGTACATCAATATTATATTAATTAAAGAAATTCTACCTATGCATGGATGAACGTAGACTGAATGCTGTGGAAACGAGATTCCTGAGGCGTATGTGCGGTAAAAAAAGCATATATTACCGTGGTAAAAATGTGGATATCCGGAAAGAATGCAAGGCTGATGTAAGCGTAATAAGTAGGATTAGATGAACGAAGAAAGGTGTGTAAAAGAATATATGATGTGAAAGTAGATGGAAGAAGAAGTCGGGGACGCCCGACGAAGACATGGCACGTTTAAGTGAATCATATACTTGAATGGGGCCATGTGAAGAGTCAAGATAACACAAGAGTGTGTATGAGACGATGTTTGAATGTGAATGAAGCAATGAGTGTGTGCCAAGACAGGGTTGTATGGCGGTCCGCACTCTCTGCCTACCCCTACGGAGAAACGCCGTGATGGTTAGTTAGTTAGTTAGTCTACCAATGCATATTGGAATATAAATTATGTAAATAGAGTTGCCAAGTACATACACGCGTGGCTTTAAATCGTGTTCCATTTTGTTGGGGGGAGGTGCCTGGTGCGGGGAGGGAACTTTCGCGTTCGGCTCGATTCGGCTCGACTCGGCTCGATTCGTTCGGCTCAATTCGGCACCGACACGAGGCTTGCGGATGCTGCCGAGTGTGCTGCCCCTACGTGACGGTTGCACGTAAACATTTGTGTTTTGCGAACGAATTCAGTTACTGTCGCTCGTTTTTCGTATATCGTGTACCATCGACGATCTTCATTCGACTAAAGAAGTCAATTAAGCTGTGGCTACAACCAGCTCCAGTGGAGCGAAGTGGTGAAATTCTAGGCGCTAAGCGTCGCATCTCATAATGTACATCTATGCATGGAATACGTTATTATATTTTACAGGCATGGTAATCAATATAACTAATTACTAAAAATATTAAATTTAAATTAAATTGCCTTTTATAATTACAACAGTCAATGTAATTTTTTTAAATAAATTTATTTAGCAAAGGTTTCCGCTTTATTGTGATGTTAATTATTGGAAAAAAAATATCATTGGACGTAAAAAACCATTTCAGAAGGAAGGAAAATTATTTTAGCTTTGCGTGCAGCCTGCAAAGAAATCAGATGCGTCAAACGTTCTTTAACGAAGTGTATTAAATGAAGTCGATCTGGAATAAAACTATAAATCAATTATATCCCTAGAATTTATAATTTTGGAAGATCTCGTAAACTATAAGGTACCCACAAATGTTAATTTAAACTTATTGCCTTCCAATTGATATATGGTAATTAACAATATAATTTAAAAAATAACATTTCTTATATTAACGTTTTAAAAGAAAAATTATAAAAAAACTAAAAATCTAAAACCTGTATAAAAGTCAGTGATTTTTCCGTAAGTGAAATTTGATCTTTTTATCCTAGAAGCTTTCTGTTTACTGTTTAGTTCGATTACAATTTCTGCTTACCAACTGATACCAACCACGGAGAAAAATAGGAATGGGAATTGCTTTTATATAAAAATCTTATGAAAGATTGATTTGGTTTTAAATCTTTTTTTCTGTGTCATTTTCTAATTCATTTTATATATTTTCAATAATTGACAACATTGAAATTTGATATTAAATATGGCATTGACAGAATATGGTTTTATCTGATCTTTTTTTTTCTGTGTCATTTTCATCTAATTAGTCGACTAGTTTTTATATATTTTCAATGAAAATTGATAAAAATAAAAACATTATAATTTGATACTGAATATGAAATTGACAGAATATGCCACAATTTTTTAACAGAAAATTGTTATTACAAATAAATATGTTTATAACACAGGAACTTTGTTAAAAATAATACTTGGCTAATTGGCATGGATTCATTTTTGTAAAATATCATCTAAAAGGCGATAAATTACGACTAATTACATTTTAAAGATTATTTGTATCCTTTGAAATTTTATAGTATTTATTTTAATTCACTTCCTTAAAGATTTTTAATACAGCCGTCTTACTTATTACATTTTTACGTGCTGGTTCAGCGTCGGTTTAGTTACACCAGACCTAGGTCATTAAAATAAACGCATAAGTAGTGGTTTTAAGGTAAGTTTTTCGCTATTCCGACCTTACACCTCGTTTATGTAAGGGAGCAGTTTGTTCCGTTTCACTTAAATATTTAATTTCTATTTTACCAACGGTAGCAATGTCGGTATTGTCTAGACTTTGATAAAAGTATTCCTAGTTTTTATGGTCAAAAGTTGTTAAATAATTAAGTAATTTTCAGTTTAAAATTGAATTTGAAAACACCTTAGAGTGCTGTACAATCTTCTAGGGGTGGATTATATACATTTGTAGTCTTCCACGTTTATTCTGCACGATCTGCAGTTAAAATGTAATCCGAGGAATGTATGAAATCGGTGAGTTTTACGACAGGGGCTATTAGGGTGTCTAGACCCTGCATGCAATCCCGACATCACGCTCTGAAGGTATTTCAGCTTTTTCTTTCGATCCGTGTCAGCTTTGATTATTGGTTGTTAACATGTGACAACATTTTTATTAGTGAGCAACACTGAATCATCATAAAGTAATCAAATAGTTTCGTTCACTGAACATATCATTTAAATAAGTTTGAACAATAGTAATTTGAAATAAAACTGATTTTACAAATATTACCTTTTTAGTAATGGATTTCGATATTTCAAAATGTTTGATAAATTTCATCAACACAAAAAAAAAGTTTTAAAAAGGTAGTTAGGCACATGAACATGCCCACGATACGCTTTTATCATTTAATCTCTTTAGTATTAGTAGTAAAAAATAAAGTTTTGATTTATCACATTTTATTTTGAAGCAAATTTTGAAAAAAAAAGTTGTGTAATTGTTTCAGATGACAAGTTGTTAAAAACAAAAATGAATTAGTTTCCGTTTGTAGGTAAAACATAGATCAATTTGACCAGCAGGTAAACTTAAAATTACATATTTTAGTAGAAAGCAATCACTTTGTGGTTTGATTTATTTAAAGATATGAAAAAATAATTCTGTATAAGACCACGAATATTATTTTAATTAATCATTTTTTAATTATTATTCTTTAATCAACTTCGCAGTTGACGTTTTGTCTCTTTCAATTTATATTATCTGTCTATTTCTCTTTGTTCCTTTGTAACAATTTAAATCTTATTTAATTGTTTTGTCATTGTTTTGTTATTTTATTTTTTAATTTGTTCTTTCTCTGTATGCATATTTAAATGCACACTTTGTAATTTTTGTAAAGTTTAATTTTATACCCTAATGATGCTTAGGCTAAGCTAAACCGGTCAAACAAATAAAAGAAAATTCGTGGTCTTATGCAAAGTTATTGATTCATTTGTTTAAAAATTAAATCACAAAGTAATATGAAACAGGTTTACCAAATACAGGTAATTAAAGGATGCGTGCACTCAAAGTAGTAAACTCCTTCGTGAAAGTTTAAATAATTGGCACGCCTTTATAAGTGCTTTCGACTGCTCCACAAACTTTGAATTCCTTCGAGCAAGAATTGTAATTTCAAACAACGTCTCTAGTATTATAGTTGGAATGCAGTAAATATTTACTGGGAAACACAATATACCACGTACCTAAGACATATGTGGAATTTAATTCCGATTTACAATTTTAACATCCGTTAGTGAAAGTGGAAACAAAGTTAGTCTAAAAAATGCATTACCTAAATCATCGACTCTAAAATATAACTTAAAATTTGACAAAATGACTTTTTGAATTTATTAAAAAATCTTTGCGGTAATATTTGATATCAGCTGCATTTGTTATTCTATGACAATTTAAAAAAAAATACACTCTAGCAGTTCAATGTGAATGGCAAAGCGTCAGATTTATTAAATTAAAACCTTTGATTTAATCGAAGTTGAGCATTATTAATTCATTTTGTGATGTGTATTTAAAATTCAATGAACATTTTTAAGGGTTAGCACTAAAAACTAACACTTAACGTTATTTTCTAGCATTCTAACATAAGCAATCCTACAAAAAAAAAATGAATGCAATTTTACAACTGTAATCCTTTAAATTCTATGACGAACATACTTAAATGTTAGTAAAAGGTGCAGTTTTTAAACCAGAAAACGCATTTTTACCTAAAATTCACATTTTACTTGTAATTCTGGTATGCTTTTTATAAAGATTTTAAAAGATCATTGTTTAATAATTGTATTCACTGAAAACCTCAGAAATTTTTCTAACTTTCCGCATAGAATTAACAGACGAGTCATTTGTAGTATTGTTTGTACTAGAAAGCGAAAAAGTGTCTATTTTTATGTGCTGACCCTTAAGTGTAACTGTTATTTGAACCCTGCGTCCTTCTTGATTTATACTGAGTTATCACATACGAGTATAAGCAACTTTTAATTTTTGTATTGTTATCGATGCATATTTAAGTGGAGCTAAGCAGGTCACGTTGCATGTAACAGTTGAAATTCCAATACAATCGGATGGAGAAACAGAGGTCGTACATATATGAGATAGGATGATGACCTGAAAGATACTGTCGAATGAGTAAGAGTAAGAACCGCAATGCATCAGTGAAACTGGAGACATTTGAGGGAAGCTTTTGTTGAAAGCTGGACGCCAGAAGTCGTACGAAGAAGACTTAGATATGTGCGTTAATTTTTCGTAATTGAACCATTTTTTTTTTTAAAAGCTTTATATAATGATGTTTAGGCACAGAAAATAACTCTTAAGAAAACTTAATATTATCTCCTTAAATTCGTTTCTGCAACACATTTCAAACCACCAACCTGGGCAGAGTTTTATGAAAGAATTTCAAAGAATATTTTTTATTACTTTTAGTGAAAACGATACCTGCCACCGAAAGCTTGAGGAAAATTTTCTGTAAAAGCGATAACGTTCAAACACCTTCCGCGAGGAGTCATAATAGAATGAAATATTCCAACAAAGGTGCACTTTGCAAGCTCTGCGAATCCCGGAAAGGAGCTTTAAGGTTTAGGATTATTGATATAAACTCTAAACAATAATTTCTAACAACGCGCAGTTTCCAGAAACTCTCAATATTTTATGCGGGTACATATTTTTGAAATGGCTTTGTTATCGTATTAAAGAGGCTTTTAAACAACTCGAGACATTATAATTATCTTGTGTAAAAAAATATTGCATAAGCTTAGAGAATTTTGTATCGTCATTGTAGTTTCTACCCGGTTTTGTTCAAATTTCAACTATCAGAGATTCCAAACAGAAATATTTGGATAATTTTATATATTTATCAGATTTTATGCTCTATAGTTATGATTTTAGAACTTTGGTGAAAATTCAACCAAACTGTTAAATCAAATTTCTACATTATAGAAATTCTATTGAAATCATGAATTGGTGATAATAATTTATTTAACCACTTTAGCAAAGACTGAGAGCATAGCTGTTGAGATCTGAAAAATCCGTTTAAGCGTTTGACTGAAAAAGTAAAATAATATATCACAGTGCCTACTGTAAGCTGGTCGGTAAAGCCAAAAAATCTAAAACACTTGTACAAATTAATTTATTATGTATTTTCAATTTTATTTTACTCTCAAGCAATGTAATAAATATTTATACGAAGATAATAATATAAAATCGTTGTATTGCTTTTCTGCTATGAGTAATTTTATCGCTTATTGGAAAAATTTCATTACGGTTTACGAGAAAAATATAAATAACACTCGAATAAAAGTCCCCGTACCTCTCCAAAGCTTTAAAAGTGAAATTTTATTATCCAATTAAACGATCATTATCCCGATTACATGGATAGGTACAATGTTCATTTCTCCTTTATTTTTTGGAATAATTTTTAGATACAATTAATGCGAATCCAATAAAATTCTGGAGAGGGTGTTTGGAGGGAAAAAAGCTTGTTAAAAATACTCGTTTTCTTTGTAGCGTACGACTTATTTTAATTTCGCTTTAAAGGCCAAATTTGGATTTTACGTACGTTGCAAACAAGTAATTACTAAATTTGACGTAATCAAGTAAAGTGACGCTTGTAAGAAAAATGGAATTGTGGATGCTGGATAGAACAGCGAGCAAAAAATATAGAGATTTTTAGTTCATAGATAAAGTTTCAAAGGAAATCAATAAATAGAATATAATTAATTATAGTAGAGTATAATATAATTAAAGAGAGAGTGAGAGAAATAGAGACCATCGTAGTTTAAAGACAATATTTCAAAGGGAATAAGCAATCGCTTAAGAGAGTCATGGTTCATGAAAAAAGCTTCAAAGAAAACCCTCAAATAAGAGAGATATTCGTGAATCATGGTAACAGTTTCAAAGGTGATCATCAAATAAAAGATAGCGATCCATGGTTGAAAGACAATGGTTCATAGGTAATCTGCAAATAAGGTCTAGATTCATGGTCAAAGTTTTCAAAGGAATCTGAAAAAAGAGAAAATCAAGGTTCGTCGAAATTATTTCAAAGAGACCTCGCAAATAATAAATATGATTAAATTGATAGAAAACACTTTTTTTAAACATTTTTAAAATCAGGCGCTATAGTCTTAAAACACATGTTGTTTTATAAATATTTATCTTCCACCACCAAGTCACCAGATTTCAGTAAAAATAAGTAGACTTATTTTAAAGAGACCAAAACCTCAAGCTATATATTGCATTCTGATTTCAATACTTGGCAAACTAAAATGATGATAATATTTCATTAGACGTGTACGGCACACGCCCTTGATAACTTGGATCAAAGTTGGCTTGTGTTGGAATTTACGAATGTTTTGATTTAGTTGTTGAGTACGCCCTCCTTCTGGATGTGGAAGTTTCCCCGTCAGGCAATCTCAGGAATGATGTCTGCGGCTCCAGCGTATCCCGAGATATTTCAGTAAATATTCCAGGTAGTTTGCTTCGAGTACCTCTACCGCTATGAAGGGACAATCGTGTGGAAAATTCGTTATGACCGAAAGTATTTGATCAAATTGAGGGCGTACTTGTACCTCGAGGGAGAACTGCGAGAATTATAGTGTTTTGCCGAACAATTTGGATTTACCTAAAACGTGTACTGGTTAAATTGCTATGCATATAAATTATTGAAATATTACTATTTTGTTTTAATTTTTCAACAAGCATTAACTGTTTAAATGAGAAAAAAACGTGAGAATGCATTATTTTACTTCAACAGAAAAGAATCCGTAACTTCCTGACTCAAAATCAATGCTTTACTATTAGTTCCTTTTATCACAAAAAGTTTTTTTTTTAAATGTTACATTTTTAAATTGAGTAAATCATAGCAGTGGTAATAATTTTTGTAAAAATCGATTTAATATGGCAATATTTGAAAAACTCTAATAACCTCATAATATTTGTAAAAAAAGACATTGCTTGTGCAATGATGGAGGACTTAGCCAGCAGAGGAATTGAACGCACGACGCCCGGGTGGGAATTCGACGCGTTTGTCCACTCAGCTACCAACCGGATATGACAGTACAATCTGAATGACTGAAGTGCCATTTCGGGAAGTTAACACCAGAGTTCTTCAAAGATTTTTTTTGTTTTACAATAAAACTTATAAGTTTTCAGTATCTGGTTGTTTTTTGAAAGTTTTTTTTACTGTTTTTTCGAAAAAAGTTAACTCAATGCTCTCACTAAGTTACTCGAAGCACCAAAAGCAAAAAAAGTCCCAAACTTGTGTCGCTTGAGTCAAACTTTCTCCCAAATGGTAAATATATAATTTTTTAGGCGGTTGAAGGGTCACAAAAGTCTTCAGAATCAAACGAGAGTCAGATCATTCGATACAGATACTGATCAAAACTGCATATTTAACTCATTTTTGACCAAATTGTCGCTTAACCTCTTTTTCGTGTCAATCATTGTGTTGGATTCTAAATCAACAACTTGTTAGGTTCTTACCTTTTACTTATTATCCAGTTCCTACCTACTCCTGTCAGTATTGTTCTTTGAGTGTCATCTATGAATAAGCCATAAACAAACCGGCGACAATGGCAAAAACCACACAAATCCGGACTTCACAAGATCACCGGTCTACACACTGCCCCATTCGTCTACAATCGTTCGTCGAAGTAAGTGCCTCCAGGGACGGCGCCTCTTTTCGTCTTTCGACATTCGCTTCGCATCCGTCTCTGGAGGATACACTCCCATTCAAATTCCATCGCCCGAAGCAGCTAGTTCGGTGTTTGTTCAAGACGTCTCAAGGTGTAGTAGGGTTTTTACAAACATATTTTTTCCCTACGTAAACTCCTGAACTTAAATTCAATAGTCCGTAAATGCATTTTTTCACCCACATGAGGTAAAAAAGTAAAGCGCAATGCGCCGTCCTATTGGTATAAGGGACAAGAGTTAGAGTTAGAATCAGTAACTTTAAATGATTCATCACTTAATGATAAATAAGAATCTAGAAACAGAAAAAAAAAAAAAAAAAACGTCTCAAGGTGAGCAAACTGGCATAAATCATCATTTATCCACAATATACAATTGAATCGTCCATCAAGTAACATTCGTTTAACAGTCCACTCTAATTTAACAATTCATCCGAAACTGAAACGTATTCGGCGTTTGTCGCAGTTTCTGGATCGAACATATTGGAAAGGTAAAACGATATAATTGAGCGCTTACTTAAAAAAATTATAATATATGATATTATTTTAATCAATCTGTAGTTTTGTTTTGTAGAAAAATATGACTGATCAAAATTAAGTGAAGCCAAATAATAAAATGTCAATTCCGTTTTCAAACAAAATACGGAAATACTTTGAAACTTTGACTACTATGGACGATTCGTTATTGAACGTTCGCTTTAAATACGATTTTTCTGGATCATTAACCTCGCTATGGGTTCGTCCAACTTTGATTTGATTTATTTTTGTCCGTTTCTTTGAATGAAATCGAAACTGGAAAACGACATGGAAGCTAATAGTGATGGTGCATTCATTGCTATATTTAATTTAAAATATTTAAAAATGAAAAAGTACTGGACATCTACCCAATTTGTTGCAATGTCAACGCAATCGATTTAGTGAAAAGGTGATTTTTATCGATTGTATAAGAAAAAAAATGAACTTGTTTTTGCATAAATATGTCGCTTACTAAAAACGATTAACAAATTTAAACTTTACTTCTGAATTTTTTTTTAGACTAGTATATAGGAATAGTACTTACGAGCTTAAATCAATTTTGACTTGAGCATTAAAAAAAAGTTAATCTTTTGTCAAATCTGTAATATAACTATTGATTTTAATTCCGGTACTTAAATTCCATTATTTGAAAAAAAATGTTTTTCCCAAAAATTTTTTTTTGAAACCGGTTTTTAGATTTTTTTCTTACAATAGGAATTCATTCCCACCAAGCTAATGCAAATAACTTTTCAGCAGGATAAATAAATGAGTGACAGCTCTTCAATATCGCCCTGGCGAAATACCATAATTCCAAATCAAAAGACGTTTACAGTGGCTTTAGTCGTGTTTAGTGACCAGATCTGAATAGCCAAATGCTTCCCAACCTTTCTCTTTCCTATCTCCTTCTCCTACTTACTTCTTAGACTGACAACAAACCCCTGTTAGGAATACCATAGTCCCATTGGTTCCGAATAGTTGGGAGCACTTGAGACTCTTGTGCGATATTTATAATGTAAAAACAAAAGTTTTTTAGGCTCTTGTTCCCAAATGAAAAGTACTTAAAAATCGTCTCAAAAAAATGATTAAAGTTTTGCTAATTTAACAGATCAAAATATTTTGGTACTTTACAACAAATCATTTACCCCTTTTTTCTTCCTCTTTGTTCAAAATATTGTTAAAAAATGAATGTCAGTTTTTTTCATAACGCAATAATTTACCTTTAAACGTAGGCACTAGGGTACATATTGAAACTAACTGATGAGTGTTATTCGAAGTGCGTCGGAATGTATGTTGTATGCACATAAAATAAATAGTTATCGGTTGACTTCCAAGTAGTGGGTTTTATTATCTGAAAAAGGTAATGGAAAATATACATAAACTTTTACAACATTCTTATATTTGGGCGAATCATTAAAAACGTAGCTTCGTAGCGCATTTGCGTCCGCAACGATATTTCCAGTAACGCTACACCGCGCGATCGTTTTCCAAACATCCCACTTCACGCTCCTTAAAACGAATTGTTTATTAAGCTTCTACGCCTCTTCATTTAGTAATCTCTATGCAACTGTGTTGTGACATCGCTTCTACGTTGCTACGTCGCTACTCCTCTGAAGATGAGAGATATGTGGAGGACATGTCGTTCTCATATTTTCAACGTCACCGTAAACTAACTGACTAACTATCCGCATTTGCGTCATATATTTTCCTTACACTCCTCTCTTCGTCCATCAGCTTTAAATACCCTAACTATCTGAGTGTTCCCTTTTTAATCATATTCATTACACTTACATATAAGCCTTAAATTAGTGTAACACTGATAACCATCATTTTGTACACATTATCTACCCTAACTGTAACCAGAACACTTTTTTGGTCTTAATACCGAACAACACAATTCTCAACGCTTTTAAAAATAGAACGTAAACAATCTTGGGACGCTGTTTTTGGTAGCAATGTTTCGCAGTGACTGCAGCTTGCACTCTGTGCAAGACCATTGCACTTTACTGCACTGCCGGCAGTAGTAATGGACTCATAAGGATCGAGGTTTGCCGAGAAGCAGGGAGGCTGCGCGCTACCGTAGCCTTCCACGACTGTGCGACGTCGTTAAGTTTATAGTCCCGCATAACTTGGCTGGATTATTACGAAATCGTTAGACCGTTAGACACTTTTACGCTGATCGGTGATAGAAATAGACGGAGTAAGTTGTACGTTCATGATTTTACGTTAACGGTTCACTAATGCAAAGTTGTTTAAGGAAGTGAGACAACTTGTTTATAGTGGAGTTCTGATACGAAAACTGAAATATAAAACTGACACAGTAAATTCGAAAAAAGATAAATGCAAAATACAATAAAGGAAGCTAACAGTTTGTAATAAAGTTCTGATAACAACCCTTCTGTATTGTAGTGAGGCATGAAACTTGCAGAGAAGGGATGAAAGTACACAGATGCAGTAGAAATTGGATCCTTAAGGTGTATGCAGAGGCGTGCACTCCGTAAAGGCACATAAACCCTGCCTACCTTGTCGTACTCGCACAAAAAATGTATAATATAGGATTAAATAATATGAAATTACTGCAAAAAAATAAATCGACGCTTTCAAAAATACGCGCAAAATTTTGCTAATCGCACCGTCGGTAGCGCCCTACCGACCTTCCTACAATAACTTGTCAAAATCAGTTACTACATATGCTCAAACACCGCCAACGTCAGAGTAGATTATTCTATGTTCACTAGACTTCACAAAATATGTATGTTTTGAGCTGTTGCGCGTTTAAGTGACTCGTTTGTGTTAGTGTCTAAGGTGGTGCTTTTACAAAGAAAATCCAATAGCAATGAGTGGCGTTCATTAGTATCTTTCTCTATTATCAATTGATTCGCTGTTTCTTCTACTGCCTATCCTGATAAAAAAAAAACTCTGTACACGAAACTGGGTGTATGTGTGATGCAACCATTTATGCTCGTATTTAGAATGAAGAGTTTATTATGGAAAAAATGAATATTTGTATTTATTGATCATTGAAACAATATCAATAATATTTAAAGAATATTAAAAAAAAGACTAAACATATTTTAAATAAAGAATCTCATAGTGGAGCGTAAAGTATGAAAGTCAAATATTTTTTTAAACTTCTAAGCTTTGTTAGTAGTCATTACCCTCCGTAAATAAGAATGGATACTTTCAGCTATGACATCCATCTATGTGTGCAATTGTGTTTGGGGAGAGATTTGCTCATAAATACAAAGATAGTTGACAATATCGAAAAAATAGATAATATCAATGCTTTCAATAAATATGAGAATTATAATTTTACGGTTTGTAAAAAACATTTTTCGAAAGCACAATTCGTTACTCTCGGAAAGAGTAGATTTTTCGAGATCGAGTCTTGATTACAACCCAATATTTGGATTGTATGTGTTTTTTTCTGTTTCATATTATTTGAATGTTATTGCTATTGTTTCAATAAATAAAAGATATATTTTTTTGGTTTTTCTGAAGATTTGTTCAAATTTGAACCCGCATCACAACACCAAAAAATGATTTCTCCAATTTTTTTTACTAATTCATAACGTAGTAGGTAGGTATCCCGAAACTACAAAACGCAGACAGAGGAAACTTTATCCTTACATGCTAATCAAACACATGATATACCTACTTACAAATATTTAGATATAGGTGACATAGCACTTCGAAAACGAGCGGTTTGCCCGAGATTCACATTTGAATTGATTCTGATGTATGTGAAACAAAAACACGACATGTTTTTCAAGGATGCTTTCGAGATATTTTCTGAACCTGCTACGACAAACTCAACCCAATACCCCCATCTGTGGTACGTCAAATATTAGTTTTTCCGTTCGTGGTTTTGAGTGTTATGCTCTTTTTAAAATGTTTGCTGCTCGAAAGTCAGTTGATACAGACGTGTAAGCTACGCCTAATGTCACGGTGAATTTATATATTTTTTAACCAATTTTAGGTTTTCTAACATTTCGACTTTATCTACCTGTAAATAAGGGATAATTGTATTTTACCCCCAAATTAGTTAAGTTTTTTTGGGAACGCGCTCATCGGTTTATTTCTTAGGTAGTGTGTCTCCTTAGTAAATTAATTATTATTCTGAGCAAACACTTTTACAAGTTGTTATCCGGAAGTGTACAAAACTCGTGTAGACCGAAAGCGATCAACATGTTTGTTCCGAATAAATGTATTCGTGTAATGTAAACCTCCGCATCATGTTTTATGAACCCAAGAGCCGAACATCCACGTTTCAAAACACGTCCATAAAAGAATGCACTGCAACTACTCAATGAAGCTGCATCTACCTTAGATGTTTTTGGGTGAACATATATTGCTTGGCATACGTTCAAGAGTAAGCATAATATATCTCTCCAATCTTATTTTATATGTATTCGCTTAATTTATTTAAACTTATCTAATATTCAATATTACAAGCTTAACTTTAGTTTTTACGGTTTGTTACCACCCTAATACCTTATTAGGCATTATCTTTGAAATTAAATTTACCATATTTCACCAAAATTAAAAGTATTTATTCGTTTTTTTATCGAATTTTAATCATTTTCGACCCTTTTTCTCAAATATTACCATATTTAACCGTTTCAACAATATTTTAATAATTACACCATATTTCGCGAAATTTCACAGCATTTTACCATAAATTAACCCATTTTAATCCGTTTTTCACATATTTCTACATATTTTATCGTAATTAACTATTTTGTTTACCACACTTCACCATATATTTTTATTTTGAGCAATTTTCGCCAAATATCAATATATTTACGGTTTTTACAAAAAAATCATTATTTTAAACAGCCAACGTACAAGGTTTTTGCATTATTTTCTTTTCTGATAAGCTGTTAAAGTATTTCAGTTTTATTTATTTATTTTTTAACATTATATATTATAGTAAAAAAAATATGTACAAGTGCTACTATGTTTTGTTTGGTCGATATTAGTTTCTATCTAGGCAGATTGCCTGTTCTAAGGAACTAACTAACGTAACTTAATTTTGACGCAACTTAATAAAATATTTGTCCTTATTTTAAATCTTAATCTCTCGTAAGTCTTAGAGAAATAGAAACACTAAAAAGACAGTTCATTTAAAAATGCCTGCTTTGTTTTAAGAATATAATCAAATTCCTATGACATTTGCACGATGGTACGATTCGCTCTGTTTTATTTCGTTTCAAATCAGCCAGATGAAAAATCGCTATTTCATTATGGCGTGAATTGATCCGACGAATTTACAAAAAGTCAAAACTGAAATTGGATATCTTTTATGCCCACCGTAATCCTCCCTCGCATACATTTCCCTTCTATAAGGCTCGGCACAATATGCATCCGGATCCGTTTATTCCAGATTGGATGACTTGTCGACATGGGATTCAGAACATGTCTAATTAATAAATCATTTTTTTAATATTTGAGAATTGTAGTTTAGTTTGACTGTGTTTACTTTATATTTAAGCCACATATTAAATGTATATCTTGAGTACCATATAATATATAGTATATTTGCAGCAAGTTCTAAAGTAATATATACTAAAAAAAACTACTCATTGTTTTCTACTTGCTTCGCCAGTTTTGACAAATTACTTCTTGATTGAAAACATAATATTTAATATCCTGATAATGAGTAATGATTCTTGCAGCAACCAACACCTCGCTGACAATTTGTTATTTATTCTAATATTATAAAACGTATTTTATATCCTATTTACGCTTTGTTTTTAGATATAAACAAATAAACATTTCACGGCCTCCGTAATCGAGTGGTAAGACACTTGACTATGAATCCAGAAGTCAAGAGTTCAAACCCAGCGTGCACAAATAAATTTTATTGAAATAATATGTGTCATAATACATTTTATTCATATGAAATAATATATAGAATATTTGGAGAACGTTCCAGTGGTAAATTTTTCACCATTTAGAATCGAAAAGTTGCTTGAAATGGCTTATGTCGTGTTTAGTAACCAGATCTGAAAACCCAGGTCCTTCCCAACCTTCCTCTTCCCCATCTTTTCCCCCTACCTAATAACTTACAATAAATCGGGACAGTCGGGATTCTTGTGCAATAACAACTACTAAAAAAATAAATAATATGTGACTCCGGGAGGTGATTCTACGTGATACTAAAAGTAAAATTACTTTTTTAGGAATTTTGTAGTTTTTTTTTCATACAAAAAGAAAAAAAAGATATTTTTCCTTGTAATTTTTTTTCCATGAACACAATTTAACATTTTAATCTGAAAAGTGTCTTAAAAGGTTAGGATTTCTAATTAGTCATTAATCTTTTTACTTTTACTATCGTGTAGAATCACCTCCGGTAGTTGCTGCTCATTACCCTCGGACACTTTGTATACATCGATACCATAGTTCCAGAGTCAGAGAGCCAGCCATAGAACGTGTTGAGTTTTTGTTATTTAGGGCAATGTTAATTAATTAACAAAGTTACAACATTTAATATTTCGAAAATAAAAAAATATTTGTTATCTGACAACTTTATTAATTATTTTTTCAGTATTACTTATATTTTAAACAGGAAGTTCAATGGTAGGTGTATAACTGTATTTATGATGCAGTTTTATTAGAATTCGATTTAAATTGCTGAAGCAAATAAGATTTTCAACCACGACTTGAAATTTTGTTGATCCTGGCCAGTATATCCCTCATCTAGCGGCACTCTCATGGTGGCTTTTGTTTGACAAGCCTCCAAAAGGCATGGGGAATCTCTACGGACTCGGAGGGTTTCGAAGTAGAAAATGGATGGTTGCCCCAAGAGAGCTTTCTCCTGAGGTAATAATATTAACCTTGGAAATTAATGTTTGAACACAATCTTCCAAACAAGCCTTTCATTGACATCGGTCAGGCCCGCTCTAATGTCGCTGTAATTTTGTTGGAACTGGTTGGTTAAGAAACGTGTTGCTAAAGAGCCGTATTTGTCAAGTCTTCTACCACATATTACAACGCTCGCCGGCCTAAGCTATTTTTTATAACTTGCTCCGAAAAATTAATTTAAACCCGCAACCACCCGACTCAAAGTCATGTGCGTACACCATTACGGTATGGAAGTCGTTCTCACAGAGGTTACGGCACTAGCCAGTGCCTCAGTGCCTCAGTGCCTCTCGTATATACTTATTGCACTATTATATTTCTGTGTGTGCAAGTAAAACCGGAACGAGTCAATAAACGCAGATGTTCAGGAGAGCCAAAACAAAATTTAGAAATTTCGCTTTTTGTATCTAATCATGTCATATGTTACATATCCTTAAAAAAAAAAATAGCACAATATTTTATTTTCTGACACATCGCATTTTTCCTTGATATATATGTATATAAGGAAAAATTGTGCATACTTATCTCAAAATTTGATTTTTGTGACTCATTCCGTTCTGCCTCGCGCATACAGAAATAAGCACAGCAGTAAGTAACACTTGTAATTTTATCGAATAAAGGGTCGTTATTTTTCGATAGTTAACAGCTAAAAGATGCCTTGTAAAAGCGAAATAGCTATTGCGTATATAGATACCTACCAGACACATCGCATTTTTCCTTGATATATATGTATCTAAGGAACAATTGTGCATACTTATCTCAAAACTTGATTTTTGTGACTCATTCCGTTCTGCCTTGCGCACACAGAAATAAGCACAGCAGTAAGTAACACTTGTAATTTTATTGAATAAAGGGTCGTTATTTTTAACGTTATTTTTCGATAGTTAACAGCTAAAGGATGCCTTGTAAAAGCGAAACAGCTATCGCGTATATAGATACCTACCAGACACATCGCATTTTTCCTTGATATATATGTATCTAAGGAACAATTGTGCATACTTATCTCAAAACTTGATTTTTGTGACTCATTCCGTTCTGCCTTGCGCACACAGAAATAAGCACAGCAGTAAGTAACACTTGTCATTTTATTGAATAAAGGGTCGTTATTTTTAACGTTATTTTTCGATAGTTAACAGCTAAAGGATGCCTTGTTAAAGCGAAACAGCTATCGCGTATATAGATACCTACCAGAACACACAAAACTTCATCTGTCTTTCATTATAAATAAACTTTAGCGGTATTCCGCTAAATATAATCAAAATAACTATTGCAATCATAACTTTTTTCTTAAAAAGATTGATCAAATACGTACCTAATAAAAATAATCGTTTCAGAGAATAAAAACGTCTGTTTTTATCTGTTACTAACGCGCACATAAAATATCCAACTTAAAAGTTACATTATTAGTTATTCGCTAGGGTATGGGGAGGTACCTTTTTTTATTTTTACGGCCTTCAGAAGCGAAATAATTTTGATAATTTGCACGGAGGTACCAATTTTCCATTTTCCAATTCAATAAAATATTGATTGGTTGAATGTCAGATAGTTTGACGTTTGATTTTGACATGTTACGTAAAATATTTTACGTACTTACGTGTAACAATATTATATTGCTTAAGTCCATTGAATTGAGTTGATGATGAATGTAAGTAAATCCAATGTCATGGTGTTTGAAAGAGAGAGTACAAGAACAGCGTGCAATATAGTTGTGAATGATGAATACTTAGAGCAAGAAACCGACACATTATAACGCCCTGTGATTGGTCGGCAGGTTTTGACGTCGCGTTATCCCAAACAACAAACATTTTTCCAGGTTTTGTACGAAATTGTTAGCTGTCTAGTGTTTTGTTTGAATATTGAAAGGTTTTTTATTATTAATGATTAAATAAAAGCAAATTTAAAACTTTATTCCACTTTTTTTATTTTTGACTGGACCGGTTTCAGCCTATAACGGCCATCTTCAGACTAGTACAGGTTGTTCTTATTCTATGGCTTATATACAATTTTTTGATGTCAGGGGTAGTAAACCATGATTTTACTTTAATTATATTTATCAGTATTGCTGCATGATTTTACTAGTTACAAGTTACTTTTAGTTTACTATTTTATATATCTATCTGGTATGAATTTTTATTTAAGATGGGATACAGTTGGATTTCTCTAAGTATGATTTTACGATGTATTTATATAATGCAAGGTTGGTGAATACTGATTATTAATGAGTTTATTTTAGGTTTTCCTATCTTAATTGTAATGTCTAGATTTTCCATAAAATTTCCTAATTATTGGGTTACTCCCATTATTATGGTATAATTACATGATTAAATTTATAATGCACTTTTACAGTAGATTATTTTTATTATTATCATTTTATTTGGTTTATAATTTCTCGGAATCGAGGAATTTTTAAGTACTATACACTTGGGTAATAACTTACATTTATTGTTATTACCTGTCGATTGTTTGGAATTTGTAAGTGCCTTTAAATTATATTATGTTTTAAATTAGAAAGATACATTGTTTATATCAGGTCATATGAAGAAATTATAATGGGTATAATAGTGAAGACTTAGCGAATTTTTTTTATTGTTTTGACAACATCGAGGTTTCGTTCGGACAAATTTGAGTATAAAAATGGTTGTTTAATATAAAAAAAAATGTTATTAATATGACGTATGAGGGTATATTTGAGATATACCGGACAATCAACCGATCACCGATACGGAAATGATGATAATGTATTTTAAATTTAAAACTGATTATGTTAGTGCTGAATTTCGTGGAGTTTTATCATCTTATTCATTGTGTTTAGTTTTAATTTAATATGAACATAATATATTATTATAAACCGTAAAATTTATTCCTCCAGCTGACATTTCATCACAATCTCAATGCGTTGTGGTTATAACATCTGGTATTTTTTTACCGTAATACACGGAGGAGTTTATATATGGTATTGTGTTGTTGAATCGGTTGCAAAATCAAGGGTTTTTAATATAACCACTATTGCATAGTCGCCGTCGACAAAAATCAGTGGTTTATACCAGTGTGTGGTTTTGTTGTTGTGATATGATACTTCATTTTGAAGCTAATAATTATTACAAACATGAAAACCTCAAATTTGATTAATTATTATTTGTGTGTTCTAAAGCATATTCTCTTTTATCAGAATGGTCCCTGCAAGTGAATTTAGTATATTTAGATCAGGCGCGTAGGGGTTACTTTTGTCTCGGCAACAGTTTCGTCACTGTCACTGTCTTCAAAATCGAGCACGCACATGGTGAGTGTCTGTCACCCGTCACCTTTTCATTCCAACAATGGATTTCAAACAGGCGGATGAGTCACCGCAGTAGATGAATTAGATAATGTAGATACGTCACTGAAACAACGCGCCTGGTTGCACTTAACCAAGTCAACGAGACATACATTCGAAACACGCTTCATATAGCTATCTCTTCCGCACACACATATTCTTTGAATGGCTATCCTTTTCATATGCAGGTGAAACATTTAGTGGTGCTACATTTTTCGTAAGATTTGTGTGAATATGACGTGTCTTGTATTTTATGTCTATGATCACCATACAAAAGTTTCGTCACTCAAAAGTCGCTGGCTAGTGGAATTAAAAAGTCACCCTAATGTCACGTCGCTGCGTGCGCGGACCTCCATACACTCCAATAGATTAAGCGATAGTGACGGTACTGTTGCCGTGACAAAAGTCACCCGTGCGCTCCTGGCCTTAGATGATGAAGGAATATTTTTCTCATTTTCATGGCGTGACTCCTTTTTTCGTGGTAATGAATTTTTTAGAACGTAGATCAATTATTATTTAAGTGTAGTAGTGGTTGTATTTTTACATATTGTAACAACATACTTATAATAATTACTAGAAGCTGACAATTAACAATGTTTCTAAAGTAAAAAGCGATTCAATTTAAAAATAAAAACACGTGTCGTATTTTCCAAACAAAATCTGATACTGACAGCTCAAACGAAAGAATCTTAGAATGTTGTGACGTCACGCTCCGACTTTCTACAATTTCAAGTATTTTGGTGGGCTTTGAAAAATTCAAACTTTAAAAAATAATTTAGCCATGAAAACGAACTTTAAAAAAATCGCCATTTTAGTTAGAATGTATTAATAAAAAAACGTATTTAAAAAATAGTCTTGAATTGCTTATTGTGTAAAACAAACGTTCACTCTAATAAAATATTATGGAGACAGTGTCATCTGTTTTTCACAACAACAAAAAACTTTTTTCTCAATGAACGCTATCTTTTGTATTTCGATGAATTGTAAGAGAAACTTTTCAATACAATATATATAGATATTGAAGTTATATCACCCGGTCCGAGCTGAGAGGGCGCATAGAGAAATATTCTCACCCCCATAACTGTCAACTAAACCCTGCATATCTAATCCAAAGCTAAGAAAAATACCTGAGGGGTGGGGCATGGAGAATGGAGGATGAAGCCAATGAGGGTAGGTTTTACCGCCTCCCACTACAAGCCTAGGCTTCCCGGCAAAGCCCTTTTGAACAAACACTCCAAAATTTTCGCATGAACTGGCAATGTCAATATCTGTCCAAATTGAAGTTGATACCAATCGCGCCCGAGAGCCAAATGCTTTTACGTTCTTCCTCCCCTCATTTGGGATCTGTTCGCGGCGATTGCCCATAAACAGCAGCCGGAAATTATTAGCTGATCTTGATGTTAACTGTTCTATTGACTGACCGAATTAAATGATAATCGAATGCGTGGGTTGATTAATTTTAAATTTACAATACAATTGTAATTTGAGACAGACAAATACAAAGGAAGTAAAAAGATTAAGTTGAGACCAAGACATGGACAGAGTGGTAGATACTAGGTATTGCCTTAGTGAAAACTACCATCTAGAATATTTTTTAAAATTTTAAATAAAACACACAACGTAGTTGCACTCCCATGAGTTATCGACAAAACTCAATATGGGACTATAAATTGGTACATATTTGGTTTTACATATACATAAAAAACTGAATTAAACTAACTATAAACAAGACAAAAATAATCAAAAAGTAAAGGCTCAAAATGTACAGATTCAATACAAAAACATACGAGAAAATACAACAATATTTTACAAGAGAGAAAAAGGTAAGCCTTATCAAAATCGACAAAATATAGCAGGCCTTCAGCCTCACAACATACCCCGATTGGGGATGCCATAGTCTCATTGGCTCTAGACGGTTGAGAGCAGTTAAGACTCTTGTGCAGTATGCACTATAAAATATCAATTTAAAACATAATCTTTTCTTTTCTCTGCCTACATAATAAATTACCTACTTATAATGTATTAGGATAACATATATTTTTCTATACTTCTTTGAAATGGAACTTATATATTTTTTCTTGTCATATCGAGTTTCATCTCGTGATTTTTCACGGACAACAACTAGTACCTATACGATAATAACTAACTATCACGCCGTTTCCCGCAGGGGTAGGCAGAGAGGATGGACCGCCATATAACTCTGTCTTGGCACACACTCCTTGCTTCATTCACATTCATGCATAGTCTCATACATATTCTTCTGTTATTCTGACTCTTCACATGACCCAACTCAAGTGTTTGATTTACTTGATCGTGCCATGTCTTTCTCGGGCGTCCTCGACTTCTTCATCCATTCACTTTTGCAACATGTAGTTTTTTCACACTCCTTTCTTTCTTCATTCATTTGCTCTATATGCCCAAACCATCTAAGCGTCCCTTTCTTGATCCTATTCATTACGCTCACATCAGCCTTGCATTCTTTCCAGATATCCACATTTATGGTTTTACAGCACATTCGTCTCGGGGATCTCATTTTCATAGCATTCAGTCTACTTTCATCCTTCCTCTGCCAGTTCCATGCCTCACTGCCATACATCAGGGTTGGCATAAGCACTCCCTTGTGGACTGCAAGCTTCGCTTCTTTAAACATTTCTTATTTGCGCCAACAGCTTTCAGTCCTCCATTAATGGAGCTTAATGTATTCAGCCTTCTTTCAATATCCTTATCAGCCTTTCCGTCTCCCGTAAACATACTTCCTAAATACAAAAACTCATTTACTTGCTCCAAGTATTCATCATTCAAACTATATTGCACGCTATTCTCGTACTCTCTCTTTCAAACACCATGACCTTGGACTTACTTAAATTATCATCAACTCATTCTGCACGATAGGATATACGATAATAAATAAAATATTTAATTATCACAACAAGCAAACACTTTGTGGATTGGCATGATGAATTAAATGAAAAAACACTTTGTTTGAATCCACTTTTATTTTGGTATAATTGCGCCGGCTAGTTTCTATTCGACTGAATCCTCTTCGGGACCTACAATATACTAATTAAATAACAAAAATGTGCAACCCGGTAATGCTTGTCTTTCTTTTTTTAAAATAAGAATAAAAAAAAACATCAGTTCCAATTTGAAAAGTTCGCAGTCGTACAGTCTTACGTACTTACGAAGGAAATTATTTATAACTAATAATTTATTGACAGTGTATTACATCAACCATCAGTAATAACAAAGTACAGAGAGACTTTGATAGTTGTTATTAAATAATATTTCGTAAACTTGTTTGCATTTCAAAACATATCAATGTCAGACGTAAGTGCTTTCTATTTGTGTTATTTTAGGTTGGTGTGTTTCAAATTGTCGTCACTATTGACATTGTCATATTTGACATCGTCACAATTCAACGATTAGCGCCATTTTTTAATATGATATTTAACCGATCTCCGTTGAACGCTGACTGTCAGTCTGTTTGAGCTTTTGCATTTTTTCGTATTGTTATGCTTGTCAGATGATCAGATATCAAAAGCTAAAAACGAGTTTCTAAACTAATACTAAACTAAACTATTACTTACCGTAGATTAAGATAAATGAATTTCTGTTCCTCAATCATCACTCTGCTAATTATAAGTAACATTCTCCTCTGTCCAAAATATCGAGACTTGTCAACTCAAGCCATCGTCTTGAAATTTTTGATACCAACATAAATGATTTTTGTCATATTTACGACTCTATCAAGACCTTGACTTGATCTTGGCTTTGGCTTGAATATTCTTCCTAATGTATATTGTCCTATTTTTGTCATTGCTTCATTATAATATTATATATGTGCCGTTCTTTTTCTGTTGCTCTTTTTCCCATTTCGTGTTTTGTATTTTTTTTATTGGACAATAGTCCGTTAATATATAAATAAATAATCGACGATTAACGCAGATAAACTGTCAGAAGACCCTGATTGTGGAATTGTGATGATTTTAGATATAACCAGAATTAATTAAATTTACTTTAAACACGATTTGAACCATAAAACATCGAAACCCCGCTACGCCAATATGAAAGAGGAACTTGATGTTTAACAAGTCAAGAGACGTATTAATTTTTTTTGTTTGTTTATGTTAATGCCTCTTAATATTTTGCCGAAGAATAATAAAACTGTTTTTGTTGTTGAACGGTCTTTTTGACAGCTTAATTTCTGTGGATTTTATGTTTTATAAAAAAATCTGATAAGTTAAGTTACTGCACGGGGTTTTGCATATTTTGGAGAACATTGGGCAGTAAGTTCGCGTGTGCAAATAAAAAAATATGATAAACTATTACTTTGCATTTATAATCTTACTAAAACGCTGTTTCTTGGGAGAGATATGAAAAGAGGATGGACCGCCACATAACTCTCTGTTGACACACGCTCTCCTACATAGTCTTCTACTAACCGTTACGGTTTATAATCTGTAATAGCTTTTATAAAAATCAAGATTATCCAATAATGTTTTAGACTTTTGACAAAGTCTGTTATTGAGAAAAGAAAATCTAACTAACTGCTCACTAACTAACTTATCACTACGCCGTTTCTCCGGGGTGGTAGGCAGAAAGAATAAACCATCACACAACTATCTCTTGGCTCACACTCTTTTCTTCATACACATTCACGCATCGTCTGATGTATACCATACTCTGCCGTTGTTCTGACTCTTGACATGTCATGTGTCTTCCTGGTGCATCCCTAACTTAAACTAGGAATTCTTAAGGGTAAACGAGGGTTTGATTTTAAATATGGCTTTATTCATTTGTATTTTTAATCATCATTGATTTAGCTCTAGCTTGCGGAAATTAAATTAATTATCTTATTTTCATTCATCAAATTAGCATTTTTCAACTTAAGTTGTGAGATTTCGTTAACCTTTATATAATGTTTATTAATCTTAACTTAGATCCCATCGTCGGGTATTCTATTAAACAAACTTATAAATAATAAAACATAAATTAATTTGTAGTACACGAAATAATTTTGTTTTGATCACGTTTTTTATCAAAACAATAGTTCATCAAAACAAATTGGTTTCAATATTTAAAAATTAAATCCTAAAAAAGAAATTAAATAAACCAATATAAATTTATCTTCACTGTGAAATTAATTTCGTTTTTACTAGTACCGTCAAAATCACTGAGAAATACTTTTAGTAAAAAAAAACGGAGGAAGCCATAAAATACACAGACATTAAATAATATATTATAAATTTCTGAAAAACCTAGCTATTTGCGTATTTTAAAAATGTAATTTTTATATTAAAATTTTACTCTGCACATTTTTAGTTCCATTTTTCAAAGCCATATTAGCGCACATTTCAATCATGTATAATCATCTGGTAAATTGTATGATAGGTAGACACTTTATCGCATGTCTGGTTTTAAAAAGATAATTTAAAAAAACTGATAATCTAATTAACACATACATCAGTTCCGATTAAAAAAAACATATATCTGACTCCTACATACCTACGAACGAATAAATTATATTGTTTAGTTGAATAAATAATTTCACTTTTTTAAATTCACGTGGGTACAGATATTCTATTTCATTATTTAAAAAAATTTTCACAAATCTACGTAATTAATTTCCAAGAAAGTACACATGGATGTAAGTACAATCCCATTAACTTAAAATCTTCATTCTTCCCTTTGATAAGAAATAACTGGATGTTCATGCATTGTGTCGTATAATCCTTGTTTCGAATTGCAAAGCAGAACGCAATTTTCTTGAGGACAGGTTTATTAGTCTACCGGTATGAATGTGGGCTAACAGTGACTTCTTACAAAGGATTCTCGGATAAAAGTTAAGAAGAAGCTACGGAGTTATTCTAAATTTAGTTCCAAAGCCTTGCGATGGATTATGAGCTTACTAAATAATTCATATTTCAAGATGGAAATATTTTTACAAAATATCTGGAGTAGTAATTAAAATTTTCATTCTAAAATATATCACATCTCTCATGGCGCAGTGGTCTGAAATAATAATAAAAAACATAAGCTTACTCTCGTAAAACCGTGTTAACAATTAAGTTTGTCTTGAGAATTTACAAAAACATAATTTAGGATCAGTTCATGCTTTAAAATATTTTTAATTTATATGATTTGACAATCAAAACAAACGAGATTGCCACTAGAAGAAAAAATAAAACACACAGGAATCCCTCATGTATCAGGTCATCCAACTTAACAATAAAATTCCAACGGAAATTACTGCAATAAACAATATACTTAAAAATGTAATAATAACTTTGTATAAGACCACAGATTTAATTTTAATTTTGTGACCGACCGGTTTCGCTTAGCCCAATCATCAGGGTACAAAATTAAACTTAACAAAAAATACAAAGTGTGCGGTTATATATACTTGTACATGTACATACAGAGGGAAACAAATTATAAAATAACCAAAAAAAAAAAAAAAAAACGTTTAAATTAAAACAAAAGAACAGAGAGAAAGAGACATATAATATACCTAATATAACTGATTTTTTTCTGCGAAAATATAATAAACTCAAATTTTAAAAAAACTACATGTTTGCCATAACAACTAACATTAGTATATTATTTGGTTAAATTTGTAACCGAATATTCTTAAATTTATAAAAAGTTATTAGAAAAAAAAAAGTTATAAACATGCCTGTATGTACCTACAAATGATGTGATCTAACTGAAGATGTATAAATAATTTTTTCGAAACTGGTTAAGAAATCGTTCGAAAGAGAGTATCATCTGTGGCATTCTTAAATTATTAGACCATCTCATGCAATATAAATGTAAATATGGTATTACATAACTAAGTTTTTGCTACGAACAATTTATGTTCGCATATTTTTAGCTGGAATATGTATATTTTAATTTCAAAGTCAAAAGCACCAAATAATTAACTTGGATAGATTATTTAACATGTATAAAAGCACGCAAAAAGGTCAGATTTTTTTCGTCCGGCTTACGTCCAATTCACCCGTAAAGTTACCGGTATTTATGTGGCAGTAAACTTTGGATTGCACACATTTCACACCCAATGCACAAACGAAACGAAAAACAAAAGTCGGGTCCTTCAAGCCCGGCCACCTTAAATTAACTGTCTGGCGCAGGGAGCCCGGGATGATATATTGAAATTACATTTTACACGGGCATGTCCTGCGTTTTTTCCTTTCTACGTATAGTTTCCCGAGCTGTGGCTGTGTGCGTTTTCAGGGAATATTGTCCGGGAATTTTAAGGGAAAATGTAAAGTGGGGGCCATGTCCAGATATTAATGTCACATGCATGAACGGGCCGGAAAAACTGGAGTATTTTTAAAACAGGCTGTATTGGCTCAGGCTGGCACCTAATAACTGAAAGTGGTCATAATCATCATCACGCAACGTCTTCACGCTGAAGATGAGGGACCGTCAATAACGTTTTAGATGTACTTTAAGGTATTTGTGAACAGGTTACAGGCTTGAAGTAAGAATATATGTGGAGAAAGAGCTAAATATAATTTTACCCAACCTTTACAAATTTAGGATAAATCACTTTCTCCTGGTTTTTACGTCGTAAACCTTGAGAGAGAAAGAGACAAGATAAGTTGTCACACAATATCGCACCACTTTTAGGTATGTAAGCATGTTTTCCGACTCCTGCGTCTCCGGCGACTCCGCCCACTACGTATTGTTATGCGACATAAACTTACGGTTTTTGAGGTTATATCCTATATTTTTGTTGATAACAATACTGCGAAAAAAGGTTATACAAATAAAAAAAAACATTATGTCGACATGTGCCATGAATGGATGTATAAATACCCTAGACCTAGCCCTAGCCACGCCCAATTCAGGAAAAAATTAACAATAATGACTACACTGTTTTGCACAGCTATCTCTCCTGATGTTCTATTGCTCCGAGGTTATATATCGGTGATGTTACTCCCAAGAACGGGTGCAAAAAAACTGTTGTCTTTTTATAGACTAATGACTTCGAGTTGATACCAATAAGCTGGAATTGGTATAGCAACAACTTCTTCATGCTTAAGTGTGACCGCTTGAATCACTCCCTTTCATCTCTGGCATGCCACAGCATCTCCATTCGAATTTTGGTCTGTTCCTATTCTATTATCGTTTTCTGCGTTGTCTTTTTGCTATTATTCTTCCAACGTTTAGTCTGAGAAACGCATACTGGTCATCTCTTGGTCCTTCCACATGCAGTTTACTTTACACTTGTCTTCCTGATTGTTAATGTCTAATGCTAAAGATTTTTTAACACGAGTCGTTTATAATGTACTAGGTTTTTAGGGGGAAAATTTACATAATTTATTAAACAAGTATAATGTGGATTCATTTTAAGAAACCTGCTAGCCGCATTAAAGTAAATACACAAAGAGAGAATGTGATTCCTTCCCTTACGTAAAATGTATGGTAAGGGTTTCTTATTATTATTTACCAAATAATTTCAAGAGGATACGAGCTTTGATTTTTGAAACATGAAAATAAAATAACTAAGCTCATCGAAATATCCTAATAAAGGGAAAATCAGACGCCCTTTTGCATATCATAAATAACGTCAAAGATCACTAAATGCGAAACTGCAAAACTTCTTAGAGAGTTGAGCATCTTTGATAAAATATGTTTGCCTTAAGCTGCGCATATTTAAAAAAGCTTAAAAAAGTAGTCTTTCAAGTAAAATGAATTATTTATACAACATTAATAGGTAAATGGGTGGAATTCTGTAAATTTGCATGTTTTCTTTAATTATTTTTACTTTCGATTTTAAAAATTTATATTTATTTTAAAATAATGTAAACAAACATCGTAATATGTGATAAAATGTATATTAATAAAATAAAGAAAAAAAATTACAGAAAATAAGGTGAATAATTAATAACTATAAATACATTTATTTGTGAGTACTTTCGTACGAGTGTGAACTTTAAAGCTGCCATTTGAAATTATTAAATTTTAAAAATAATCTTTTCAAATCTCTACTGACCTAATAAAGTACCTATCTATAATATATTTTAGCAGACATTATTTAATATTTAAAAAAAAAAGTGGATTATAGAAAGTAATATTTTTTCTTTTCAAGTCAAGTTACACTCCGTGATTATAAATAATTATTTACTACAGGTCTGCCAGTAATATTTTGATTGAAATCTCTCACTTTATTTAATGCGCCATTTATGAGTAAGAGAGAGAGAGAGAGAGGTTACAATAGAGCTAGTGACCGTATGCCGTTATTAATTTTACAATAAAGAGTAATTTGAATTAATTTAAACAAATCGCTTCTGAAAATTGACACTTAAATACGTCTGTTGATATAAGCTTGTAGATACATATCAAACCTGACCTACGATCTGTAGATATATCGTAAAAAAGCATTTTATTTTTATTCCAAAGTTTATTTAAAAATGAAGACTTTACATAAAACATTTATGCAAATGACAACATTGAAAACTCATTTATTTACGATATAACTAAATTGTTTGAATTTTTTTTCGTAAATACTTACCGATAAAAAATAAAAAATTAATGTATTATTATTAGAAGTCGTAAAATGATTTTATTTCTATTTCTTAAAATGTAAATATGATCTTAAGCGATATACTCCGCTTATTAGCCCTCGCCGTAGTACGGTCAAAGTTTTTTAAACTCCCAGAATTAATATTCAAATCAGTAATTTATAATTGAACGTAAACAGCAGCTCTCACAGCCAGACTTTTTGTTTCGTAGGATTAATGTTATTCCATAACGAGCGAAAAACTTGCGGGATATTTCAGGAGAACCCCAATTATTTTGATGAATAATTTCAGAGAGATTCTGATGTATAATAATAACTGAGATAAATTAGTATATGTTTTCCCTAAAGACAAAATGTTACCCCATTTAGCAACAGATTAGTTTAAAGGGGATACAAATACCTTCATCACACTTTAAATATTTTTAGGTCTAGTAGAAAATGAGTGTTTCTCGGAAAATGGACGGAGGAGACAATAAACTCTTACTTAGTCCCGAAAAGGGAAAATAAAAAGAAAATGAAACTCATTTCGGAACATTCTTCCATGAAATGAAATGTTTCTTGCAGAAATTTGTACCAATTACTTTTTAATCTTGGCCTGTATTTTTTTCATTTTCTTTCGGATGCCTCCACTACCGCGGGGAGGTTTTCTCTTATTTTTCATTCGTTGACGTAATTAATATGTCGATTCATAGTTTGATGCTTTCGAGAACAGGTATAATATTGTTTCTGCTATCAACATATTTGCTGTACGTTCGCGTGCCACCGGCTTCTGCGAATATACTACAACGATCAAGTACCTTCCATAGTAATAGATCCAATAAATGAACGTAGTTATGCAAAAAGCGTCCAACCCCAAAAAGATGAAACTGAAAAAAAGGCGTTTGAAAATATGACGACAAAAAACATTTATATGTGTGATCGGCATTTGTAAAATAAGTATCAGTGTTTTTATCTTTATGAGCATTTTTACAAATACGTAATTTATAATCTATCAATTTGTTCATTAAAAAAAAGTATTTCTTATGTAATCTTATGTTTTTAAACTTCAATATAAGTCAAAGAGCATGGATGTTTCAGCAGAAATAAATCTCGTATTTGTTTATGGGAAAACATGTAAAACTCGACTTTGTCAAATTGTGGGTTGGGCGCTTTCTGCACAACTCGTCAAAATTACTAATAACCTCTGTGCGCTGAATTTACTAGCAATTTTGACATTGTTTACGTAGTGGGAATGCATTCATTTAAAATTGCTCTAAATATGAAGTTAATATATCTATTATACTCTCGATTTGATTTTAACAAAAAAATTCTAGTCAAACAATTTAAAAAAATAGGTAACAAACAATATGCATCGTGTTTTAACATTCGGCAATTAAATAAACATTTAAAACTCCATTGTTTAGGTTTTGCAAATGACGTTGCGAGGTAGACATAGCTTCAGGTTCAATTCCTCTGCTGGCTAAGTCCTCCACTATTGCACAAACAACATTTTCCGCTTATTACGATGGTAGTGGGAGTTTTTTAAAAATATTGTTAGAATATTCATAACCCGGGAATGTTTGTCTTTTTTCTATATAAAAAAAATAGTAATAACCGGCACATACGATAATAACAAGTTGTTATACGTACCCTGACAAATATTGATCTAAGCGAAACCGGTTGGCGTTCAACATAATAAATTGGTGGTTTAACACAAAGTGATTTTTTTTAAAAATGAAACTTTTTTTTATTCGGTGAAATATTTCGTAATCTAACCCAGCAAATATTTTCCTAGCTATCAGCAAAAGAGCACTGAACTGATTATCTCTAGAAATGTGTTCGATATTGATTTAAAATAAAACGGTTGTCGCCTTAGAGTATGTAGAGTGGTATCAATCCAAGGCAATGTAGTAAGTTTTTGATGATTTTTACCTGACTCGGCGGACATGGGCGTGGCTAAGACTAAGGCCAGGGTATTTACACATCCATTCATAGCACATATCCATATGTTTTTTTTATTTATTCGCATAACCACTTTTTCACAGTATTGATATCAACAAAAATATAGTATCTAACCAAAAAAACCGTTTAGTTGTGTCAAGTTTAGTGGCATAATAAAAAATGTGGGCGGAGTCCCGCGGTGACCCAGGAGCCCAAGATCATTGTGACAGTAAGTGGAGTATTATATTTGTTATCTCTTTCTCTCTCATGGTGTACGACGTAAAAACCCGGAGAAAGTAATTTATCGCAAGTTTGTACCGGTTGGGTAATAATAATTAGCTCTCTCTCCATACATTGTTTCTCCAAGGTTGTCGCTAATTTGAAAAAAGAGCGTTCGACTCCTTAGATTTAAACAGGCCTGTTCAAGTGTTCTTTTATTTAGTATAACGTCAAACTATAGATTGATCGCTTATTTTGCAAAAGTTTAAATATATTTTGTCGTGCTGACTTGGTATACTAAGTACATCTGAATTAATTCCCATTAAATCAATATCGGAAACCAATAAAAATTGTGTTCACCCGAAATGTTT
Source organism: Drusus annulatus (assembly GCA_022651775.1). Lineage (NCBI taxonomy): Eukaryota > Metazoa > Arthropoda > Insecta > Trichoptera > Limnephilidae > Drusus > Drusus annulatus. The sequence goes on from JAGWCC010000184.1 coordinate 406,909, forward strand.
ATTCGATATGCCAATTAAGTTTGATCGGTATTTGAAGGCTTGGCGGCTTAATTAATTTTGAATGTTTATTAAATATCAGTTGCCTGTGTTTCTGATTTATGTTGAACTTGTGGGAGCTGACAACTCTATTTGAAAATTGCCGATAATTTGTATTTGTGCAAAATTGAAGCTCAATACGTTCGTTGGGACCCGTTTCATAAGTTTCCGGCGAAAATTAACCGAGAAATTAAATTAATTAATTACCGAAAGTTGTTTTCCATTGGTTTCTTTGAATGTTTAATGAAATCGTATAAATTGATAGGTATTGAATATCGTATAACTTAATTCAATTCTACTTAAAATTGAAGTAGGGTTCAAATTAGTTGGATAATTTATTTTAATAATGGATACTAACCAGTGGCGTGCCGATGCCAATCAATTGCCAAATTCCGATCGATCCAAGTTGTGGAAGAGGTATTAGACCCGCGTCATGAATTTCGAACCTGTTTTTGGAATTTTCCGAGGGTAATATTCTACTTTTTTTTGTGGAAAGTGATCACTTTGTAGTTAAACATGATATTTACAAATTTTTCGAAATATTTTTCTTTTTATCTGCATAAAATGTGTAAAAAAACAGTGTGTGACTTTTTAATTTCACTTTTTTATTGTGAATACCACACTGCCTCAACCGTCTCAGCCAGTGGGAATATGGCATCCCTAATTGGAGTATGTTTGGAGGTTGAAAGTAGTGGGGATAGGAAGAACAAGGAAAAGAGGAAGGTTGGGAAGTACTTAGTTATTCAGATATGGTTGACAAACATGGCTATTTCAACCAACGTTTCGATTCCATTTAATCCTTCGTCGAAAAAAGTAGCATGCAGTGACGCAAGTATTCGTCGTCAATTTTGGGCTTAGATATTTTACCTTTAAGAAAAAAAAAGATTTAGTGCGTGAAAAATAAAGTTAACAAGCAGTTTATAAACAATATATCTCACGAAGATGTTTTTTTCAATCGCGTATCGACAAAGACTAATTCAAACCACACCATCAGCTGAAAATAATGGTTTAATTTGTGGTACCCCTAATATATTAAATGTGAAATTGTGACCGTATTACAAATGTGGATATCCGGAAAGAATGCAAGGCTGATATGAGCGTAATGGATAGGATCAAGAAAGGGACGTTTAGATGGTTTGGGCATGTAGAGCGAATGAACGAAGGAAGGAGTGTGAAAAGAATATATGATGCGAAAGTGAATGGAAGAAGAAGTCGAGGACGCCCGAGAAAGACATGGCACGATCAAGTAAATCAAATACTTGAATCGGGTCATGTGAAGAGTCAGAATAACAGAAGAGTATGTATGAGACGATGTATGAATGTAAATGAAGCAAGAAGTGTGTGCCAAGACAGAGTTGTATGGCGGTCCGTCCTCTCTGCCTACCCCTGCGGGGAAACGGCGTGATGGTTAGTTAGTTAGTTAGTTTGAAATAACACACATTAATTAAATATAAAATAAATTAAATGAACGTGTAAATAAATACGTTCGAGTTGCAAAAACTTATTAAGATTTTTTAAAATTATAAATAAATTCTATAAGTTTTTTACCTGAAATAATTGCGTTGAATTTGCAGCCTTCTAGTATGATATTATAATACGTATATTCTTAATAAATTAAGCTTTGTGTAAGAACGTGTTTGTTCTGAAACTAAACAATATTACGTAGTATCAGAGTTGCGAAACTGCCCCAACAATGCACACAGGTAATATTCATGCGAAGAAATTCAGCAATCGTTCCACAATTTCATACAATAGAACAATTTCAACTAGTTTCAGTTCCGGAAGCTGTTTGTATTCCATTCCGTGGGAAAAGCTGAATTTCCCGAGTGAAGGGAAATGCCTCGAGTTTCCTGTAAGTTGAAACCCGCCCTCAGAGAGCCGAAGTTTCCAAGGTGTTCGAATCTTGCTTCAGAAACTGCGATGGGTGTCTCAGTCTCGAGTTACACATTTACTTTGTGACTCGGTTAGAACGTCCGAAGCTTTATGATTGCAAGACTTTTGCAAGCACTCCATAAGCTCGAGCGCTTCGAAAGAAGGCTGCTTGTTTCTCACTTACTAACCGATTTTTAAAACAATTTGAGGACAACAACTTTCATCATCTGGGCATGGAGGTCGCTATAGTCCAAAAAACTTAGGTAATTTTTCGACATATCCAAAATTAGGTATATTTTCAGTAAACTCATGAAATTTTTCATTTTTCTTTAATTACTTTCTTTTGTCTCTTTCAATTCAAATTATCTACCTCTTTCTCTCTGTTCCTTTGTTTTAATTTAAATGACATTCTATTGTTTTCTCATTGTTCTGTTATTTTATATTATATTTTGTTCTCTTTCTGTATGTATTTATAACTGCACGTTTTGTATTTAATTCTGTACCCTGATGATGCTCAGGCTAAGCGAAACCAGTCGGTCATAAAAAATAAAATAATATCCGTGGCCTCATAGAAAGTTATTTTTTCATTTCCTTGACATGTATTTATTAATGAGGGTCTTTTACATACCAAATCAACAGAGTAAGTGAATGTGTACAGAGAATAATAACAAGAAAGATACACATTAAATAAATACAGTAAAAATGGTTAAAAGGTTTGAAATATGCCTTCAACATTTCTACACAGTTTTAATAGTTTTGAAATGCATAAGAGGAATTTTTTGAAGCTGTTGAAGAATAAGGAGAGTGAAAGGTTCAGAATACCTACATGCTTAAGGAATATTGGAGATTTGGTTACAATACATCGTTATAGCCATATTTAACATTGTTTTAATTCTATGGTCTCTCACTAGGGTGATTTTGAAATTATCTCTCACTCTAAAACGAGGTACAAACATACAAAACAATAACACATACATTAGCAGTCACGGTCTAACCCTTGAGCAAAAGGTTGGTTAAAACGGAAATCTCCGTAAGGGTTGGTTAAGTGTGAAGGGGGTGGGAGAGGCTAATGGATAAGTAACACTACAGGAGATAGTGACGATTGGGTGGCGAAGGTTCATCAATTATTTAATAATTGGCTGCTATTATTAATTTGATATGTACGGGTAGGTATTTGGTACATGCAGTGGACCGACCTTTTATTTTATGTTAAACGGTTTTCCTTTATGAATTCGAGTGCGTATTGAAGCTACCACTTTTAGGCTCAGCGCGTTTTCGTTCTACATTTAAAATTTACATCAAAGAACTTTAACCGAGCTTTGGTGAAGTGGGCAAAATTAAATGAAGTCAGGTTTGGCGAAATAAATTCCACAAAAAACCTTTTTAATGATTCTATCACTGATTCGTTTCAACGATGGGTAACGATGTAAATACTTATGCTGATTCAATTTGCTCGAATCTTGTGAATGTTCACTTCAGAGTGATTTTAATAATGCTTTGTCTTAAACTTGAGGTAAACCAAAAGGATTAAACTTAGATCATAGTGTAAGGAATACTATAAATAAAGTGACGCTTGAATAATTTGAACTAGCACAGAAAATAGACGAAGAAGTTCCAGAAGAATATAAGAAATGAGTAGATGAAAAGGCCAAGACATCATATATTATGAGAAGGTGGTATTTTCAAGTGAATCCCTTGAGGCGGGTCATGCCCAATGTTGGAATAATTAACGAGTGCCTCTATATGAGGCACTATATATTAATACGGAAGAAGCAAATAATAAATTCCAGGAAAGATGTACGTTGAACTTTGTCGAGTTTCTAAGTTAGAAGGAAGTTTGTGATAAAAAACGTAAGCTTTTCTACTTATTTTTAGATTTACAACGAGACATGAAATGATCAAGCGAATTAAAAACTTGCGTCGTATCATTTAAAAATTTTGACAACAGAAGAGTAGGGTGCTATAAGAAGATAGGTATATAAATATATGTACAGTGAGGTTAAGTGTGTATCCCAGGCCAGAGTTGTTTGGGGTTTCATCATCTCTGCCTCCCCTTTCGGAGAAAATATGAAATTCTTATTTCTTTTAAAGCGCTCCAAGAGAACGATTCTGATATTTTTCAAGTTTCAAATGTCCCCCTTCGCGTTTCGTTGGAAAGTAAACATTTGAGGTTCAAATATTTCCCAAGAGTGTCCGTTTACCAGTGTTTGAATTAATAAATAACTTTTGAACTGTGCAGGCTAAATAATTCATGGCTTTGCCTTCTTGCCTAAAACGGATAAAAGAGAATCGAAAAAGTAATTAAAATTTAATTAATAAGCCCAATAAATAGTTAATGGAAAGTACACTTGAAAGCTTACAAATATAATAGGTTTTCTAAAATTAAAAATCAACTTCTCCATCAAAACCATAATGGACCATTGGTAATAAAATATAACCACGTCTTTGAAATATCTATAATATAAATTTTCAAATTAGTGGCTGACCTATCAGTAGCCAAGTAGACAAATTCGTCGGGCTTTAATTTTTCATATAACTAGGTCTTTCATCATTCTACTAGCATCATTTTCAGCTTATAATTATGGAAGTTGAAGTTTTTAACATATTTTCAGGATATTCGTAACTGTTTGTCGTTTTTTTTTTTAAAACTAATCTACGATAATTTTAACTACGATGTTCTTACAAGCAAGGTTCATTTTATGTTGAAGAAAATATGGTGTGAAACAGATGAAGCATTTCACGGGCCCAGGACTCAAAAGGTCGTATGTTATTTTGTGACATTAGGTTTCTTGCCTATCATTGGATAATACGTTATGGGATTATCTGTTCATGGCTTGAAAAGGAGAACATTTTTTAGAGACATTTTTAAATTATGAAGTCTGATCGAATTTTCAGATAATTTAGCAGTTCGAAAAAAACGAGGCTTAAAAAAAACAAAGATCAAGATATTCTTTGGAAGAGTCCTTGAAATTAAGATATCTCTAAATTAAAACGAAAGACTCATCAAAGTTGCCAATTAAACTAAACGTGTAAGTCATACTTAACATATTCTGGATTTACTCGTGTGTTTTTATTCTTCTCCCTTCTTACCCATCTGGGTAAATTGGGTTGTTCTTTTTCTTGAACCTATCTTGTAGGTGAAAAAGAATTTATTCTTAAGATTATTCTGTAGTACAGTATGCCGTACAATACCCTCCATTAATATACAAAAAATAAAACGAAGAAAATATGTTCTTTGTTTTAGTCATACAACTCTTCTTCTATTTTAAGATATTATTCTTTACCTTTGTGTGCTCTGAAAAGGAATGTTTGACGATTTTCATGATCAAGCGGATAAGATCTTCGATCACGAATCCAGAGGTAGCAGGCTCAAATCCTGTCGCACCCAAATAAATTTGATTAAATTTAATGCGTTATTTCACATTGTATTATTAAATAATAATATACAGTATATTTGCGCACTTCTAAGAGTGGTAGATACTCTCATTGTTGCCTCAATGAAAGACGAAAATTCGGAGTAGAAGCGTTGCTTGATATTGTTTTAGCCGTATTTGGTGACAAGATATGAATAACCAGGTTCTTTCCAACCTTCGTATTCCCCATATCCTTCTCTTCAACACTTCCTCAAACCTCACGATATACCCCAATTGGGAATGCTACAGTCCCACTTGACATAAAGGAAGTTATGTTCTAAACTTTGTTTCAAATTACTTTATTTTAATTACCTTATTTTTATTTCTTTTTAAATTCTCTACAGTAGGCGAAAACATTTTGCTACTTAAAAATCTCTTGAAGGAAAGGAAGGATTAATTTAATTGATTATTACCTGGGTATAAAAGAGGCCCATGTCGTAGGAAGGAGGAAACACAGATTCCGATAAATCATTCACATCATTTACAAATATAAGACTTTGATGTGGTCCATACGGACTGTAGCTGCAAGACATGTTTTTCTATGCTAATTCTTTTGGTTGTTGCTTAAGGAAGGCGAATTTGTAACATTGTTTGGGCAAAAGTGATGTTTAACGAAATTGTGATGGATTGTGTCAACAATTTTGAAAGTTCGGTGGATTATTAATGTTCGCTTCAGTGAAATCATAAATCTTACAATAGTGTTGACTTTTATTGTTGCAATTTTAAGAGTGTGGCAAATTAAGCAAACCATATTATTTATTTAGCAAACCGATAAAGTTATCATTTTGAAAAATATAACTGTTTTTGAACGGCGCTATCCAAATTTATCAAAAAATATTAAAAAAATAAGAATTAAATTTTTAGTAAGACATTGCGTTGCTAAGCAAAAATTAAAAATATTTCAAAGGGAAGCTTCATTATGCTACAAAAATAACATTATCGCTCATTACCAAGTCACTCTTTGCGAATGTAGTCCTGGCATACTACGCAGTTTTCCTTTCAAACACCCTTTATAGGCATAATCTTTCAAGTCTCGGCGCTAATGTAAAATTAACGAGGGAAAGATGAAATAATACTTGTCGCGCGAATCGCTGAATAAATCACAAAACGGAATAATGGTCAAAGAGACTGACGATGAACCCGAATGTGTTATTATATCTGTGTTCATATATCAAGTGCGTAATGACTCCGGTCCTTGGAGCTGCGTAGCGCCTTACGGCGGCACTACAATTAGCTTTCTAAGGAACATCAAAAGCCTGCCAACTGTTCCCAGGAAACCTTAGACCCGTTGAAGGGATGCGCAGGCTGCGACTACCATAGCATTTAATATATACATTTAAAAAAAATATATGACAAGGAACCCGCTATTTCTATGGCGGTTGAAAATTAGTTACAAATGACTCTGATGAGGTTAATGATGACGAATATTATTTATTTGTTATTATTCTTATTTTTTAAAGATGTATTTATCATAGTTAATAGTTAATAGATATTACAAAAACATAAATAATTCTTAAGTATATGTAATCAATTAATAATAATTATTAAGATGTACTCTTATAAAAAAGCTATGCTTGTGTGTATGGGGGGGAGTGTTTTTGGTTTAGTTACTAAGAAACTGTTGCAGTGATTTTATTAAGGTTTTGAGGGTGTTTTTTTATTATTTTTCGAATTCTTTGAGATCATCATTAATCAACGATTTGACGGCCTCCATGGTCGAGTGGTAAGACGCTTGACTACGAATCCAAAGGTCGCGTGTTCAAACCCGGCGTGGGCCAATAACTTTTATTCAATTAATATGTGTAATAACACATTTAATTCATATAAAGATAGTAAAAAGTTTATTTACGTTCCAGAGTGGTAGATACGTATCGCCCTGGTGAAAGACCACCATTCAGAATCGAAACGTTGCGTGAAATGGCTTTAGCCGTGTTTGGTGACCAGATCTTAATAGCCAGGTACTTCCCAACCTTCCTCTTCCCAATCTCCTACCCCTCCCCACTACTTTCAGCCTCACAACATACCCTATAAAGGGATGCCATAGTCTCACTGGCTCTAGATGGTTGAGAGCAGTTGAGACTCTTGTGCGGTATTCATAAAAAAAAAAAAACAATTTTATTTTTTCCAGTAAGCTATTACAGAATTTTATTCCTACATATTTGTAATTTTGCTGACCCATTGTTTTTTTACATATCAGAATCGGTAACGTGTATTTTGAAAACGATTATTTAAATTCTTACTCTTATCTGATTGAACAGATATTTTAGTATCTTTTTTATTTAAAATATCTTTCTTACACTGAAGAGATACACCGATTTAAGCGTGTTGTGGGCAGGTCCGTGTGTCCGAAGTAAGCTTTTTTTTCCTTACTTCAAGTGAAATTTACCAAACATTTTCGAATACCGAAATTCTTCCTTGAACAGATGATCAATTTCATCGACCTGTCTAGGTTCGAGGAGTCAAAAGGTTTTAAATAAATTGGCGACATACTGCTTTGGTTGGGACTATTTGTTCATTGCGTTGTTAATATATTTATCTGGGTCGACCCGTACAAATAATTTCATCTTAACTATAATGAAAAAAAAACGCTTTCTCTGAAACTTTGACGCGAGTGTTTTGAAGCTCGCATTGTTTTTTTAATATCTGGAATTAATACAGGAAGATTTATTTTTTGGTGAGCCTTAAATTTTTACCAGTGATGGACATGACGTCTTCTAATAAAAAAGGTTGTGTACCCCTGGCATACGGGTCGGAAGCTCATTAAAAGAGCCAGTAACATCAGTTTTCTCACTAATTAGAGGCATTTCTTAGGAACATAAAAATTTTGTAACTATTTATTATTTGTCATCTACTCACATAACTAAATTTAGAATTAACTCCTTACATTGCATATACATAATTCAACGCATTACCCAAATAGTTAAAACTCCCAGTAGCGAACAAAAAAATATTGGCAAAAGCACTTAAAGGATATTTTCTCGTCAAAATTGCTAATCAGTGATATATCCTATCTGTAAGACCTCTGTGTAAGTGTGAATGTCTTTCTTATTGTATTGATGATGTTTATTTAATTAATCTCCATTCCTATGAGTCTCTTTTTGATGATATTTTTCCCTTGTTCCCTCTTCTTTTGCACTCCTTTTTTCAAATTTGTATGTCTTTATAAAAATATTATTTCTTTTCATTTTGTAAATTTGCCCTTGAATAAGTTTTTTTTAACTCCTTGGAAATAATATACCAAGAAAAGTACTATACTAACATTATAATAAAAAGATTGATTAAATATATCTTTTGTGGGCAGAACTACATTTTTTTAGAAAAAAATATAATATTGGATATAATTTCAAAGTTGCTATATTTATTATTTGAAAGGGCCACCTTTTATTTGGCTTGATAAATACATATAAATAATATAAAATAAAATTATTCCCAGGTTTTACACATTTTTAATGCTAAATGAAAGTAGTTTATTATTGGGTAAATTAATATTTTGAGAGTATTTATTGAATATTCTGAAGACTTTTAAAAGTTTTGTTTGAACGTGAAAATTTTATTGTTTTGTATTCATATTATTCAGTAATTGCGAATCGCCATTCAAATGCAGCTATTCTAAATCTAGAAACTTCGCTCAAACATTTTCACAGTACCTATTTTCGGGATTTTTTTCTGTGTTGTAATTTCCTTAACCTAAAAATTAATAAATCAATTTTTACGTAGAGTAATTTACAATGGATTCTCGTAAAGAACCGCCCTTTCTGCAATGAGGTGCAAAACATTTGCAGCAGACTTGGATAATGTTTAGGGAATTTGTCGAGTGACGTAGGTACTTCTTTCAATCGACCCCATCTCATTCCTTTACTCTGTAGTGAAATTTCACACAAACAGGCTTGATTGAATACAACACGGCTTTGCTTATTCGACCGCCCACCGCATCGGCAGTAATCTTGGTCAGAGCGTGGACAAGCCATTATCACAGTACAGTATGGCTAACCAGAGCTCATCACTGAAATATTTAGTATATGTATGAAATAAGAAACCTTGATATTATTGTATTTTAATCATAGTGTGTACATAAGGAAGCAATATTACATAACTTTATATTAATATTACGAGAAAGTACGACGAAAATGGTGAATGCAGAATTCTGTGGAAATCTTAATGTAGTCAACATATTTTATTTATTATATTTCATTTTTGCGAAAACAGTTTTACACCAATATATAGCAAAAAAAAAAACACAAAAATGAAAAGCATAATTATTCAAAGATAAAGGTAAAAGTAGTTAAAATGAAGTTTTAAAAGAAAATGTAAGAAGTACATATAATAGTTAAAACTTAATACCTAGTTCGTGCTTAAACTCGTTTTAAGTCATACGAAAAATATTCACATTTCCTGCCAGGCAGTTAATTAATCTAGTAAGTCTTCCCATAAGCATCACCATTGGTAGGTTAGTTCTACACCTGGGAAGAAACAGAAGCCTGTGTTGGCGGCTTCGGGTGAAATTATCAAGGACATAGAATCCAATTTCCGCCAAGATGTCAGGTATTTATAATACACCTTTCAAGAGTTTATGAGTTAAAAGCAGAAATGCTATATCCCTCTAAAAACCCAATATACTAAAGCTGCAGATACCCAGCATTCCCGAGATAAATACAGTTGGAAACAGCGGAATCGAACAGAGTAAAGATGTCTTTTGAATCTTCCCAACCATTAGTACATATCAGTTCTTTTTTTATCGACATTAAAAAAATATTTGTTTCCGCAGTGCATAAAAACGAGCGAAAACCATAGAAAAGACTTATATTTATATGCAGCATACGAATAAAATTCTAATATTGTATATATGCACCTTTTTTATCTCACCTCTGCAGTATTGCCCATCTAAAACACTATAATTTATTATCGTGTTTGTTGTAATGGCGTCAGTTATCTTTTCAATGACCTGATCCAGATCAATAACCAGGTAAATACTTCCAATATTCCTGTTCCACATCATTCAGCTCATAATATTCCCCTTATTGCGCAATGTTTCGATAATATTTAGTACATCTAATAAGTTGTTCGTTAAATATCCAACAAATATTTTAAACGGGATCTGATTGAATTATTTTATGTTTTAAAACATATGTATATAGTAGGTTTAAAAAACAGGTTTTTTTCTACTATATTATATATGTAAAGATACGAACATTGCAATGATGTTGTACCTAAAGATTAAGGTGCTTTCATACATACGTAACTTGAGCTTTAAACCTGGTTGACTACGTTCTTGCGGACGTACAGTAGGGGTAGTTGTTAGCATTCGAGAACTGTCCACAGTTGCTGCTCAAAGGTTTGAATATCTAAGGCGGCTTTTCCCTTGACACCCCTTTGACAGAGAATCAAAGAAAGTAAATCAGGCCAACACTGTGGAAAAATATCAAGTACATCACCTCACTTCTACTTGTAAAAAAATGGAACAAAAATTATCTCACACTAAAATTGATTATTTAGTGAGTATTTTTTTTACTCACGAGCAAAATGACATGAAAAAACATGACTTAGAGCTTTTTTCATTCCAAATATCTTAAAAATCTAGTCCATTTAACAACATAAATAACATTCTACTTTGGGTAAATTATTTGGAAGAAAACCAAAGGTACACATAAAAAATATGGCGTTGTACTCTTTTAACGGTGACAAGAAAAAACGTTTTGTCGTATTTAAAAACTGTGTCTTCTAAGTATTTACAAACATTCATATAATCAATCTATATATTGTCGCTGGAAAGAAAAAAATGCGTAAAATTAGTTAAATATGCAGTTTTAATCAGTTTTATTTTCTGCGTGAAACGTTTGATTCTTAAAACTTTTGTGCTCCTTCAGCCATCCAAAATATATTTACCATTTGGGAAAAGGCTTGCCTTAAGTGCCCCAATGTTTGCAACTTTTTTTAGGTTTTGATCGCTTCAGGTAACTCAGTGAGAGCATTGTGTTACCTGATCTAATTTTTTTTAAAATCCAACCAGGTACTGAAGACTTGTAAATTTTATTGTAAACCAAAAAAAAAATCTTGAAGTGCTTTGAAGTAAACTTCCCAAAATGGCGATTCAGCCGTTTTGCCTTTCCGGCGATGATATATGAAAAATAAACTTGAGTTAAGCTACCAAAATAAATGTATTAAGTTCTTGACCGTTACTAGTTACATACAAAGGTTTTTTTTTTAAACACCTTTTTTTGTTAACTTCTTTTTTTTGGCTACCAATTAGTTTCGTCAGTTTTGTGACAACTTAGGGCATATAAAAGAAATAAAACATGCAAATGAGCATGGATTAATTTAAAAAAAAACAGTTCATTAATATTATTTTTTTATTTTATTTTTATTATAATCACTATTATTGTAAGCCGATAGTAAACAAACACCGATCGAATTTGAGAAAAAGTTTGTTTTGAACATATTTATAACATAAATTAATGAATTTATTTCAGATCTTACAAATTGATACGCACAAATTTTAAATAGAGATTAATGCAAAGCCCACTCAGCGGCTATTTATCTTCATCAGGAGTAGATTTAAAACTCGACGAAAATGTAACAAGAAATATTTTTAATACACTTTTGATGCTAATAAACGACGCACAGCATGACTTAATTTTTTAATGCCTTGTACGTTTATTTTTGAACAACCGTAGATATCATGATCTCCGATGACAACCAATAAAACGGCCTCCGTTTTACATTTAATAAATATAAAATAATGTTTAGTATATTTGCAGCACGTTCCAGAGTGGTAGATACTCTAAGTATCGCCCCGGTGAAAGACCGCTATTCAGAATCGAGACGTTGTTTGAAATGGTTTTAGCCGTGTTTGGTGACCAGATCTGAATAACCCTCGGAGTAGAATCTAATGGAGGGATAGCTAATTTATTTTACCCAACCCATCCGAAATAGTAATAAATTACTTTCTCCGAGTTTTTACGTCGTACACCATGAGAGAGAAAGAGACAACAAATTTCTTGGACCGCTTCTATATACTGTCGCAATGATCTTAAGGTCCTGGTTAACGGCGGGACTCCGCCCACATTTTTTACTATGCCACTAAACTTGACACAACTAAACGGTTTTTTAGGTTATATGCAATATTTTTGTTGATAAAAATACTGTGAAAAAGTGGCTATACGAATACACAAAAACATTATGTCGATATGTGATATGAATGGATGTATAAATACCGTAGCCTTAGTCTTAGCCACGCCCAGGTGCGTCGAGTCATGTTAAAATCATCAAAAACAAGTCCAAAACTGACTTCACTGCCTTGGATAGATACTACTCTACCAACTCTATGGAATAACCAGATACTTACTAACCTTCTTCTTTTCCATTTCATTCTCCTCCCCATTAACTTTAGCTTCAAAACATACCCCAATGAGTGATGCCATAGTCCCACGGGCTCCAGAAGGTTAGGAGCAGTTGGAACTATTTATGAACGCATTTAAAGGAATCTTTTAATACACCGCCTTAAAATTTATTTATTTGTCTTTAATTCCACAAGATTAAATTCAATTTTCTGGTAGTTTACTATCACGTTTTTCTTACATGTTCCTAATCAGTAGAACCTTGATTTATGTATTATTTAAAAATAAGTTCTCACCTTTGTATCTATTGTATACAAACTTTACACTATCTTGTTTTATTGTGCTTCTTTATTACTTACTTGAATGTCAAAGACACGTGTTTTGCCATTTGTATAAATTTAAAATTTATTCATTTAAAAATAATGGGATTAAGCATCAACGGTCTTCACTACATATATAGTTTTTTTTTTTTTTTACGTGAATAACCGCACAAGAGTCTCGACTGCTCCCAACCGTCTAGAGCCAGGTGGGAAGTACCTGGCTATTCAGATCTGGTCACCAAACACGGCTAAAGCCATTTCAAGCAACGTTTCGATTCTGAATGGTGGTCTTTCACCAGGGCGATACTTAGAGTATCTACCACTCTAGAACGTGCCGCAAATATACTTTTTATTATTTTTATATGAATTAAATGTGTTATGACACATATTAATCAAATAAAAGTAATTGGCGCACGCCGGGTTTGAACCCGTGACCTTTGGATTCGTAGTCGAGTGTCTTACCACTCGACCATGAAGGCCGTCTATATCGTATTGTAGAAATTTTGAACAGTGCCAGGGAATATTTCTTCCTCTTCCTGTGTCAACTGTGGTTAGAGGCGCATAAATGATGAGATAATCTTTTTACCCAGTGAGCGGTGAGCGGGCTGTCTTTTGCTACTGTAGAGCTTTTTTGAAGGTATGTTTATATTTAAGTACTTTAAGTGATAATTTGTACAGTGTTTTGTGCCCACTCACCAAGGTTAGGGAGGAAATATGATGGAATTTGGACGGAGACGAAGGGGTTCCGTACTGAGGGTCCAGCGGCCAGGATTGGAAATGGATGGACCTCACTACACGAGACGAATAAAATTCCTTCCAAAATTCCCTTGTTTAGCTGGATTAGTCGAACAGAAAATACTTCAATTTAAAATATTGATAAAATGTGAAACTTTTTTTTTAAATCAAAACCTTGGTAATTATCTGACGAACATTGATTTACTGAATGCAATAAGTCAAGTCACTTTTTGTTACCGAAAAAAAGAAATAATAATTTATTTTCCTCTCTATTATCTTATCCGTCGCAACCACCCCGGATCAAGCCATATAATAGTTCCTCGCCATCCGTCTTATTTAGCCGGAACAAAACGCCTCGCGTCTTACATGGCCAGCCACCTCGTATTCAATAAGTGAGTACAAAGCCCAGATGAGGATTTATGTCCGCCTTAATCCACGGATAGGCAATGCTACCCTTCTGCTGGCTGCTGGGCTGCTGTGGGGGGCTGCTGGGGGGAAGGGATGTCTCCGACAAATCCGCCGCCCAATAAACCGTATATACTACTTACCGGCAAGGGTAAAAGACGATTTTTTTTCTAGCGAGCAGTGACAATTTTTTTGTTTGTTATTCTAGCCAATATATATATTTTTTAACAAATTGAAACGTTTTATTCTAATATTTCCATTTATTTGAAATAAATAGAAATTTTGTTGCTGAATTTCATTTTGGATATTATTTTATTACACAAAAAACAGTTAAAATCAATCCAATACATTGTAAATGTTAGTAAATTTTTATTTTTAAGAATTAACAGATTATTCTTTATAATATACGTTTGTTGTGAATACCGCACAAGAGTCCTAGCTGCTCCCAACCGTCTAGAGCCAGTAGGATTATGGCATCCCCAATTAGCGTATGTTGCAAGAGTGAAGATAGTGGAGAGGGAAAGGAGATGAGGAAGACGAAGGTAAGGAAGTATCTGGGTAATCAGATCTGGTCACCAAACAGGGTTAAAGTTATTTCAAATAACAATCGATTCTGATGGTGGTCTTTCACCAGGGGGATACTAAGAGTATCTAGCACTCTGGAAATCGTTTTTTTGCCAAAATTAGTAAGTATAAAGTATACTTAAATTTAATGAATAAATCGTTTCCATAAAGCCTCACCACAGTTTGACAATGGTTTTAAATGCTGGAACAGCTGACTTTAAAAATAAAAACTAAAACTAGCAGAACTTAATAATAATAATATTGAATTTGATTTAATTGAATTATGAACAAAAAAAAGTTTTACAAAATAAACTAAAAGAGTTTTACAAATTGCAAGCCCGTAGCTATTTACAGTTACGAAAAAAATAGGCGAAATTTGTATCTACCGTAATGCACATGTTCGGAAAAACGATATTTGCAAATCACAGCTTTTTTCCAGGTTAAAAAAAGCATAACATCTCCGTGTTTATTGTTGCGATATTCAACACAAAGCATAAAAGGACTCTCGTTATATTGATCTAACGACTACTAACATAAACGGGACGAGTGTGGAATATATTATATATTAATAAGGATATCATAATATGAAATATGTGAAATGAATTGAACCACAATGCACGTGATCGTAAAGTTAATATTCGTAAAACATTAGCTAAATCGTGAAACAGTATTTATGGACACTGCTTGTTATGCTTTATGAAATGTTTAAGTTGTATCCAACAGTTGAAATTGCCATATTCCTAAAATAATTAACACATTTGTACTGAATTTCTTACTCCCCAAAATATCACACTGACTCGATAAACTTCAAACATTTATTAACACAATGAGCGTAAGCTCTACCGTGGACTAATACAAACCAAAGGTAAAATGAGGCACTTAGACAAGAACGTTAATAGACACAACTTTTCTCTGAGTCTCTAGTTGGACGAACGAATCAATTCTGTTCATACCAAACTAACACAATAACCATTTTGTAACTAGAAATGAACAAAACTTTTTTACTCTATTGCCAAAATAAAGTAGGTAAGTAACAATTTGAAAACTTGTTAAGTATTTTTCGGAAGCTCTGAACAGATTGCTTTTATAACAGTAAAACATGTAATTTACGTAATCAAGGTAGATTTATTTTATAATTTAATAGTAACGTAAGTAAGTAACTAACCATCACGAGAGGACAGACCGCCATATTACTCTGTCTTGGCACACACTCCTTGCTTCATTCACATTTATACACCGTCTCATACATGCTCTTCTGTTATTCTGACTCTTCTCATGACCCGGTTCAAGTATTTGATTAACTTGATGGTGCCATGTCTTTCTCGGGCGTCCTCGACTTCTTCTTCCATTCACTTTCGCATCATACATTCTTTTCAAATTCCTTTCTTAGTTCATTCTCTCTACATGCCCAAACCATCTAAGCGTCCCTTTCTTGATCCTATTGATTAATTATTTTTAAATTGTGCGTGCTTAAGTTTTTATTTTCAGTGACAGCTGTTTCTGCATTAGAAACAAGCCGCACTATTCTAATAATTGATTTAATAAAATTATTTAAAAGACGATTTTTGGGTTGAGTGTTATTTTATTTAAAATAATATTCAAAGTGTTTTAAAAGCAACCAAAAATACATATTTAAACCTTATCACCAAGACTAAAGCCTTATATTCCATGTATGCGATATGATTCTATTCACCGAAGAGATGAACCAACAAATTTAATTTATTTCCTAGACCTCGTGACATCAACCACTTTTATACGGCGTTCATTACTGTTTTTGTATGTTTTGATGATTCTCTCATTCATTTTAGAAATTGGCAGATTTCTTTATGTCACCACTGCAATCTATGGGGAAAATTCGCTTCTCTTTTAAAACCCAGAAAGCAACTCTGTGGTATTAGAAATACAAAGGTTTCTAATTGTGATTCGTTGAATTCAATCGAGTTGTGTTCAACGTTACCGGTTTGATTGTCTTACCGAGATGGATTTTGATGGAATACATGTCGCAGCTATGCGCGAAAGTCCAAAATCTGTGTCCACTTAGTCTTTAGCGATTCTACACTGATAATAAGATGGTTAAGAGGGTGCTCGAGTCAACTTGGCTAATGGCTTTAGTTTCGTAACTGTGAATTCTTTCCTCATGGCATTTGAAACGTATGAAGTTGAAAAAAAATTTCATCATCGCTAGGAAAAGATTTTAAGTCACATCATGAATGTGACCTAAATTTAGCAATGGAATAATAAAAACTAACTCAAGTAGTAAAATAAATAATAATAACACGAGAAATCCGCATGAACAGGTGAACACTCTTGGGAACATCAATCGACATATCGACTTTTCGAGTGAATTATCGTAAAATGAATATTAAAATACTACGAGCTATGAATTCTGATTCCCTTATGCATTTTGAATATATGCTCGCTCATATGTTTTCAGATTGATTACTTAACACCCTGTATTTTGAGGGTTTTGCCATTTTAGTAATGAACCTAGTTCTAAAGTAGGAACTAACCTACTTATACGAGTAATACTGTTTAGGTCACCCAACTAATTAATGACGACTGAAGTTAAAGGTTAAAAACTTAGGATTGTGTGTATTTGGTGCATAATATGAATATAATATATTTATTTGCTTGTCAAACGTCACTGAGAAACAACATTATATTTTTACATTTAGTATTATATGATTTATGTACACTGCATCTGTCTCGACACAGGACTATCCTAGTGAGACAGACATGACAGACGAGACAGACCAAACCCATGTTTTTTTTATATTTCAGCAAGAATAAATAAATCAATAAAATAAAAATTTGAGTATTACAAGTGTTATTTTATTTAAATTAAAAACGATTTTTTGTTTAATTTCAGTGGATTTTTTTTTCTTCTGAAGTCAATAACAAGTTTGAGACAGGCTGTATGCAAGCAATGCATCTGTGTGAGTGCTGCGTTTGACTTCAATCTCGATGCGATAGGTATACCTAAACGTAAACTAAATAAACCAATATTTTTCAGTGGAAAGATAAGAAATCTAAAACTCTCTAGTGTACCGTGTAAAGAAAACTCTTATCCATGTATATTTTGTTCAGTTTAATTTTGTTCTCTGATGATGCTCAGGCTAAGCAAAACCGGTCGGTAATAAAAACTAAAATAAAATCTGTGGTCTTATACAAAGTTTCATTTTCATTGATAATATTTTAATTATCCAGGAAAAAAAGTACGAGAACTGAAAAAAATCACATTTCCCAACTGTCTCAAAGTTTCAGATCGTAGCAATAATTAATATTTTGCCTGGATCCGCCTTATTATTAATTGCAGGACGAGACTGTAAACCGGAGGAAAGTTTCTCTGCCAAGTTTCCGTCCCTTCCCGAATACCAATCCAAGCCCATCCTTCCGGCTACCTCAACTTTCTTCCTCTACTTCCACTCTTTAAAGTGACTCTCAGAGTTGTGAATTTACATTCAGATCCTTACTAAACTGAAGTAACCAACTCGGAAATTATTTGTTCAACATTTTTTTCTATTTCCATATTATTTGAAGCTTGTTAATATTCTTTTAATAATTGCGGTTTTCTTTCGACTTATATTTATCAGTTTTCAACTATAGTTATTTTCTACTATCAAAGAAAAAGGTACTTGAGTTTTCTAGGAACCTATGAAATTCATATCCCCTGAAAGAAGTTGAGGAAATTGTAAACAAAGGAAGCAAACTTCCTCTCACGCTCAATATAATGCAGGTGGAATAATGCACGCGATCGAATATTAATACGAAATGAGGAAAACTCGCATAAAATTCCTCTGGCATATTTACTATAAATATTTACGTTGAATAAACATGTGCTTAAAATGCAAATATAACTGAATTCAACCCTATTGGATAGTTGTTATATTCAATATCAGTAAACATTAAAAAATAAATAGCCAAATGACGTTTATATAGCAGCCCTCTTATTTATTAGATTTTTACGCGCCGGCTAAGCATTGGTTTAATTACACCGGACGTAGGCCACTTAATTAG
This sequence comes from Drusus annulatus, assembly GCA_022651775.1. Classification (NCBI taxonomy): domain Eukaryota; kingdom Metazoa; phylum Arthropoda; class Insecta; order Trichoptera; family Limnephilidae; genus Drusus; species Drusus annulatus. The sequence goes on from JAGWCC010000184.1 coordinate 425,605, forward strand.
ACGCATAAACCATGGTTACAACGCATGTTTTTAGCTATTCCGACCTTACACAACGCGTAACATATACACTTCGTTTATAAGTATGTACAAGTACATAGTATAAATAAAAAAGACACAAAAACTTTATCAGAAATTCCACTGTTAAGTTACTTTTTAGGTAAAAATGTGCGTGTGGAATGAAAATCTTCTTATTTGAATAATAACAAAAGGAATGTACGAAAGAAAATGGATCTTCGAGAAATGTTATTCAGCTACTTAACTTTTATTATCACACATAATTACTTCCCGAAGTTACTGCAATTTTCCACCAGATATCTGGATATATTATGTTTATTAGGCTAATTTTTTTTTCTAATTTTTGACTTATGGTAGCGACCTCTAAAACCTATCAAAAAATAATTAAAAAATATATGTAGTCATTATTTTAGGGTAAAGAATCAAATGACGGAACCCACTATTTTTTAATTAAAAAAAAGAAACACCCTTGTGTATATTTTATTACATGGCGATTATCCAGAAACAACAGGTATTTGATGATATTTTTATGGCGGATTTTTTTTAATTCTTCCATTTTGCATGAGAAATAAGATGTAGCAATACAGATATCATTTAATGTGTAATCTGTAATAAAAATTATTTGCTCTGGAAGTAAATTATCAATAAACCTCTTTCGGGAATCATCGGAGCATATCCTCAAATAAATTGAAGAGCTAGATCGATTGTTTGACAATTCTAGTTCTGATGAAACAGGTTCCGCTGTGGTCATCTGAGGCGTGAATTAGCCCCGACTTAATACGAACAAATTGAATTTAGTAATAAGACACTTAGAAAAAAACTCCCATCATATTAAAGGGTACAGTTTCATTGAGGTATATGGCGTCGTTCCTTTTTGCTCATGAGTGGTATCTGTACTAGTTTTGGACATTTCTTGAACTGATCTAAGCTCATCTCATTTCATGAATGCAGGACGGAACTCGATATTGGGCGGAAGCAAACATTTCCGGAGGCGCAGTTAATATTAAACATCGAATTTGAACTATTGCTATTGGAGTGGTCAATGGTAAGCTTCGCTTATATTCAGGGGGTTGGGATCCAACATTTTCGGAATATTCCAATACATTTGACTGGAATACTGTGATTTTCACAGGAGAACTTTACAGTCTCCATGATCCGTCAAATGTAAAAAAACGCCAAAGGAAGTTTTTTCCGTGCAAAGTAGAAAAATGTAAAATGTTTGAAATGATAGCTATTTTATTTTAAAATGAGGATCATAAAATTTAATGAAATTTATATGGAAAAAGGAAGTGAAGAATTTGTTCCAAACATCGTTTTAAAACATATAGGTTTGTCGTAGCATTTCTCAGAGCAGTTTAAACCTAATCTTGGAAGTGTAACTTGTATGCTACACCAACTTTGCTATCTTTTAATTATTAACAAATATTTTAACATTTTTAGTAATGACAACACTTTAGAAAATCTCTACCTTATCGTCCTGTATATTGTAAATGGTTGCTTATTATCTTATCTTTATCCTTGTCTTATATTTCTTACCTTGCTAATATAAGGGAATGGCTTTTTAAATATATCGTTTGTGTTTAGGTGAAAGGCGTAACTCTATTTTTTTGGCAAGGAAACTTAAGCCTAGTCGTTTTTACCACTGTTTCATTTTACACTGTCGCAAATTAATGATTAGCACCATTATGATTTTCTTACCGCGACCACTTCAAATAATCACCCCCGTTAACGAACGATTCTTGACCCGTTCCAGCATTTGATCAAACTATGATCAAGTGCCAAGAGTAACATCAGACTGTTATGTTATCACTAAGGTCTAAATTGCCTTGCGAAAAATGTGTAATAACGCCTTTCGCCTAAACCCAGTCGATATGTAATAGCGATTTATTTTATATTTTATTTCTAAATGCATGTTACACGGCAAGAGCTTGAATGCATGTATAATTTTTTTTCGTATTTTTAATTGTTGTCGTGGTTTTACATGAACAATAATAATGTTGAAATACTGAAATGCGATGCATAAATATGCACGTGGGTCAAAGAAACAAATAATTGACAAAGGGTTATTTCATTTTTGAAATACACTTAAGGTTACATTTTTGTTACTAATGTAACATTTTCAATTATTTGAATGTTTAATTTTACCATATCACGTTAGCAAGTAAGTAGTTTGTAACATTTTAATGTCAGATCCCGAATTCAAGCATAGAAGCGTATTGGAGTAAATTATTGGCCCCATCAATCTTAACGCTGCCAGGATGGATTCCCTCTTGATGGCGTTTTGCAGAAATGAAACCTAATATCCTACACTAATATTTTTTACTTGTACTATTTAAATTTCATTTTATTTTATTTATTTATTTTTATGAATTTTGTTATGGAAGGAATATCAATTATGGAAGGTATTGCATTGCACTACTCCTGCACACCTTCTGGAATAAAATTTTATTATTAATGAATTCTTAAAGTTTTAAAATCGTGATAAAAAGCGTTCGATGAAGATAAAATTTTATTTATTTTTTATTAATAATGCTCAGCTGCTCAGCAAAAAGAAAAGAGAGTTTTAAAAAAAAAAAAAATCATATGATAAAAAGCTCTCATATCACGGTTTGTTTTAGACGGTACATTAAAACATAATTATCATCGGCATTAGGTACCTGAAAAATCAGAAAGCATCTCCACTTCATTGTTTAATGTAAAAAAATATTTTTTGAATTAAATGTTACATTATAACATTTTTTTTTTTTTTAATTTCACTTTTTTTTTAAATCTTTTATATTGTGTTCTCCTTCTGTATGTATGGGTATGTATACCAACGCACTATGTATTTTTTGATAGGTTTGATTTTCTACCCTGATGATGGGCTAAGCAAAATTGCTCTGTCATAAAAAAAATTAATAAAATCTGTGGTCTTATACAAAGTTATTATTTCATTTTCATTATCTTTATAATTGTACAAGCATTTTCAGCTTTTTATGATGAGAAAAAGGAGAATCCAAATATTTTTAAATTATTCATCCCGGAAATGTTTTTCTCTCTTATAAAATCATATTGCTAAAAAAATATCGTAAGTTAGACTTACTGTAACCTACTCTGACTGATAATATCGTATTTTTCAGTGGTGGTTGTTAAAGTTGTTAAAAATACAACCTTTTTTCATAAACGAAGTTTTTTTTCGTTTTCGATTTGTATTTTTAGCATTTCACCACATGAGATACGATGCAAGGTATATGATTTTGACATGTAGAGCGGATGAACGAAGAAAGGAGTTGGTGAAAAAATATATGACTTTAAAATGAATGGTAGTAGAAGTCAGAGACACGGCAAGATGGAGTGAATAAAATACTTAAATCGCGTCACGTTAGAAGTCAAAATAATAGAATCATATGTTTGGGACGATTCATGACTGAATAAAGCAAGAAGTGTGCCAAGACAGAGTTGTGGGGTGGACACCATCTTCTCTGCCAATCCCTGCGGATAAAGGCGTGATGTTTAGTTAGTTAGCACGAGGAAAATAGAAACAGAGAGAGACAAATTGAAAACGACACAAAAAAAAAAAAATGTTATTCCACATTTGATAATATTTTTAAATTTAAATTTTAGTCAAATATCTGCAATGTGCGTTAGTGCAAAAAAATGAGTATTTATCTACAGGAAAACATGTAATGCTCGATTTTGGAAAATTATAGCTTGGACGCTTTTTGTGTATAACTACGTCCAATTAAAACATACGCTTAATTTTTTTTCTTATTTATGTCACTTGTGTCTTCTGTTCAACTTGGTCCACACTATATTAATGACAACTCTACCTACGGTACACACTACGAGTCGTGCACTGAAAGTAAAGCCGGCCTAGCTACTGGCTACTGGCTACTGGCTACTGGCTACTAACTACTGGAGACTGGCGATGGGGTAACTAAACTAACTATCCGCAGAAGCGTTAGAGCCGTCGATTACATTACTTATTTGCTAATACATTCAGGAAACAAAGGAAATTGTTTGCTTTGTTCATCACAGCGGAATTTCAAGATATCCCTTTAATAATTTCATTTGAATATCTTAGTCCTTTATCCTTGTGCTCGGTCCTTGCCACATCCTTTTATAATTGGGCAAAGCAAAGGCTGTACCGTTTGTGTGAACATTATTACTGTGGAAGCGTTGAAAAAAACTAGAGCGTATATCTCTGAATAGTATTGTATCGATGGCTCAATTTTAAGCTGAGACAAATCCGAAAGTAACAATAATATGTCATTTCAAATACAACAGCCAAAAAAGTAATATCGTTTCAACTCAGAACACTTATCTGTTTGCAGAATTTATGACAATAATTTTTAAATTAGTTTAATACGTATTTCAAATTTGCGTTTCTCCAAAAATCAAATAATTTTTTGTTGTTGTCTTCATGTACATATAAAATAATTTAATTTTTTTTTAATTAATACCGCACAAAGGTCCCAACTGCTCCCAACAGTCTAGATCCAGTGAGACTATGGCATCTCTAATTGAGGTATGTTGTAAGGCTGGAGGTAGTGGAAAGAAGAAGGTGATGAGTAAGCGGAAGGTTGAGAGGTACCTAGATATTCAGATCTGGTCACCAAACATAGCTAAAGCCATTTCAAGTAACGTTTTGATTCTGAATGGTGGTCTTTTATCAAGGCGATACTTACAGTGTCTACCATTCTGGAACGTGCCGTAAATACACTTGTATTATTTTACATTAATTTAATGTCTTGTGAAAACATAACATTTAAATAAAAGTTATGTGCGCGTGCCGGGTTTGAGCGCGTGACTTCTGAATTCCTAGTCAAGCGTCTTACCATTCGGCCACGGACGCTGTCTAATAATTATATCTGAGAACAAAGCGTAGACAGATTATAAAATATATAATGCAATATTAAAATAGATGACAAATTTTCAGTGGCATGTCGATGGCTTGAAAAATCATTACTCATTATCAAGATATTAAATATTATGTTCGTCATTCAACCATCAATAAAAATAACGCGAATACACATTTAAGTAAATGGTCGAATGTCGAAGCAAGTAGAAAACATGGAGTAGTTTCTTTGTATCTTTATTTATCTGGTTAGCAACTGTTACAATGATTTTTGCTATGCCTATCTTGCTGGGAGGAGTTCCAGTGTCAAGTCAGACGTGGTACATACGTAATTTATTAGACGGTTAACAGCAGTTTAAAAGAAATATTAATAATACAAATAGGGAAAATGATAAGAATGAAATAAAATAAATATAATAACAAAGATAAATTTGAGATTTATTGATATTATCTTTATCAAATTTATTATCACGAAGTGATCTTACAAAAATATATATATATTAAGTTAGTATATTGTCGTTAGAAAGGCAAAAGGGCATAAGCGACAATTGATCGAAAATGAGTTAAAAATGCTGTTTGGATCAGTTCTTTTTTCTGCATCAAATGCTCTGACTCTTGTATGATTCTGAAGACTTTTGTGGCCCTTCAGCAATCTGATTATATATATTTGCTCGTATTTAACTGAAAATAAATCATCGAACGAATTATATTATGCCCGGTTTAATTCGTGATTCGGAGATAATTGACCAATATAAAATTCACACCATATTACTTACATTCATATCCCTTTAAACGAGACTAAATGTAGAGTCGTCGGAAATGACATAATACACAGCTTATCGTATTGATAATTTGAAAGCTGCTTTTACACGAGTACAAAAGTTAATTATGACTAATTTTTCCGGAAAGAAAATGAAATGATTGGATTTTATCTTCCTGTTTTACTGTATCATTTTCACACATGAAAATGCTTTTCTAAGATTACTTTTTAAAATATCACAATAATATATTTTGTTTAAATTGTGTACAACTCCACCTTATTGTGTAACTACCGCAGGTAACATAACCGTAAAATAATAGGCATAATCCATTTCAAACAGTGATACAAATAACAATTCGATACACAAACAATGCGAAATGGTTTCTTAGCCGCCGTAAGGCAATTAATTTATATACATACGAGTACAAAAGGTTTTACAGTGAGTGATTTAGCCAGCCTTTCCTACTACCATCTTAAATTTACGGTATATGTACGTGGTAAGATTAAGTCATCGAATCCAATATTATGTACATCTTATAATAAACCATTTTTACTGCTATTATAAAAAAAAACCGTTTTCAGTTAAGTATACAGAATTGTTCCCTAAATACATATCTAGCAAGGAAAAATGAGATGTTTCAGAAAATAAAATAGTGTCCATAACAGTTTTTTTCGTTTGTTGCCACACGTTTGGCGACAATTTATAATGGAAATAATTTGTTTTATTAAAAGAGTGAGTGGAATTCGGTACAGAGACGTAGTATTTATTTTATATTTAAACAAGAATAAATGAAAAGAGACTTGAAAGGGCTTTCTCTTATGACTTTAAAACTTCAAACAATATTTTATAAACAAAACAAACTGAAAGGCCGACGGCGCACAATTCAATCGAACGCTTTCAGATATTTCGTACTTAGAACTCAAAGACCTTGCTGGAGGGGAACAACGCGCAATCAGTATCAGGTCTTGAGACTAGGTTCTGGATCTCTCACTAAGTACTCAAAGACCTCACTGAAATTCAGACAATAAACTACTCATATACAAGACGACCATTAGGCCGGTCTTCACTTACGCTACACCCATTAGGGGTCACGCAGCTAACATACTTATAAAGAAACTGCAAACCCTGCAAAACAAAGCCATTCGACTTGCGTCGGGTGCGCCGAGATGGATCAGGGTTACCACTCTACACGAAAACACAAACATTCCTCTGATAAAGGAGTTTATCGTAAATCTGTCTGAAAGATTTTATGCCGGCCTCGCCGTACATAAGAACCCCACTATAAATTCTCTCGCTAGATATAGCGAGAATGAAAACTTTAAGTATAAAAAGCCGAAAATAATCCTCCGCAAGGAGAGACATCCTGTCCAAGGGGCAGATTAATTGTTTATAAATTTTAATGTATGTATGTCTATTAAAATCTTATATTTATGTATCTATTTATAAAATTAGTTTATTTATCAAAGTATTTATGTATTATTAATATTATGTTTATAAATATATATTCGTTATTCATCCCGTCATTTAAAAATTTAAAATAAACTCAAGTAAAGTATCCTTAGATAATCTTTTATGAATATGTTAGAGTCATTAAACTTTTAGTTTAGGAACTCTGTATATGAAGAATATCCAAGTCCAAGTCCTCACTGAAAGGGAACAACGCGCCATCAGTAATCAGGCCTTGAGACTTGTTCTGGATCTCTGCTGTTTTAAGAACGAGCAGCTTCTTTATAGGCCGGCGGGCAGCGGCCTTCAGCAAGTAGTGGGAGTAGTAGGTGAAATTCCTCGAATTGCGTCGGCGATTGCCCAATTGGAATCCAGGCCTGGATCTACACAGCTCAACATTGCTAGAGAGGGATAGTGCTTTAGATGGGAGCGAGAAAGTATTCGGAGCCGCGCGCCTTGTCGCGTTACATGTCTAATTATTTTTTGAAAAAGGTTAGTGACATATGACAAGATCACATACAAAAAACGAAATTCCTAAAATTTGTTTTGCCTCTCCTGAACGTCTGCGTTTATTCACTCATTCCGTTCTTCCTTGCGCACACAGAATAATCCTTTTCATTCTCTATTTAAATTTTATTTAACGCCTCACAAGAGCGCCCTATTCGGCACGGTGAACAGATAGGGAAAACATGTCGCCACCAGGTCGGGTAATATTGTGAGGCAGTTTTTTTTTGTTTTCGTTTTAAAAAGCTTCATGCAGTGCCAAGTCGCCATTGCTGTTTAATTTATCGATGTTACCCAATAAAAATTATTAGCACCGACCTTGAATTTTTATTAATGGATTTTCATCAACAAACTCGTATTTTTAACAATGAAATATTGATGTAGATTTGAAGGCTTGTTCAGTGTAATTTAATTTGATAGTTAATACGAATAATTAAATCATAATAAATGATAAAAATACATTGTCTTCACTTTTAACTAGGTAAAAACTAAATAATGTAGGGATAGGTAAGCACAAAAAATCTGAAGAATATGATAATAAAATATAGGTTAAAGTACTCTGTTTAGGTTATAGACGAAAAATATCACTTAATAATACATTATAAGGTTTGGTCCAATAAGGCCGTAAGAAACATGCTCACATTTACAGGATTAATATAAAAGAACTTATTGTTCATAAAAATGTCATTAAAAAAACTACCAGATATTCGTAATGAATATGCGAAATTAGTCTTCGTTATCAATTTTTCTGTATATTTTACGACAATAACCACTCCAAAGTTAACTTCTGTAACGTTAAATATATTTTTTCAGATATAGTACAGAACACGCAGATTTGATGTTATAATAGTACAAGTCAAGCATTATTGAAATAGAAATTGAATAAATTTCAAGTATTCAAATGAAGATATTTAGACGTTGTTTACTTGGCCATCTTAATGAATGTACCCGAAGTAAAGGGGTTTCGTTTAATATCCACTTTAGTATAAAATTATGAAGCCGTTTATAGGAATTTAATTTAACTTTCGGAAAAACAGGATATTTCCGTTTAGTGCAATAACTGATTTGTTTCGAACATATTTAATATACATTAAGATGTTTTATATAAAACGTAAATCAAGTTTACCTACCTTAATCTAATTCAAATAAATAACATAAATCTTTTGAAAGTATAAAACCTTTTTAAACTTTATCAGAAGAGACAAAATGCCTTAAAGCAGAATGTTTAAATGACGCGAGCGTTACATATTGGTGTGGGTAACCGTACAGTAGCCGCGAGAGAGAAGTAAATCCCTGTACAATCTCGAATACCAGCTGTCCCTTACAAATTTTATTTAACATCTTAAAGTCTCAGAAAGTTATAAATGAAACGGCTGGCCCATTTCTCAATAAATACGCCCATAAAGCTCGCCATAAAACCGGAAGATTCTTATTTCCCAAAAGGTCTATTTCGCAAAATATGTCCCATAATAATATTAATGCTCTGCACCCTGATTAAGAGCCTACTTTGGAAATTGTACTTTTATGGATTATTTAACAATTCTGTTTCTGTACGCTTTATTTAATTGCTTAAAGGTTAATTGCTAATGAAAAATTGACGCTCGGACAAATGATCAAGAGTCTTATTAGTCCATGCGTGCTTAAAATTTTTCATCTGCCTTAATATCTGGAATGAATCCTTCTAAAGCTTGGCTGGATGGAAATAAAAGTAATTAACGGAATGGCTCCGTTTTAATTATACAAAATGTGCATTGCTAAATATGCCGATTCAAACAACAGTCAATTCTTAGCAAATCTAATTTCAGCAATGTCATCAGCTTTTTGAGGGATGAAGGAGCCAAAATTTTGCCCAGTTCCTATGTTTGGGTTCATACTTTCAAAATATTTCAAGAAAACGAAGATGAACTAAATTCTCAACAGAATTCAAAGCGAAACTCAAAACCTATATCTTCAGTAAATCACACGTAAACCAAAACTAAAATTCTTACATCACTGTTGCAATCCTAAATTCTGTTCATACCCACTAATTAGAAATTAGGAATTTATTGTTTTTAGTTACGTGTTACAATAGTGAAATGACGAGGGGTCACAACAATCAAAAATGATTATTTATTTTGCATGCAACCCACAACTTTAAATTTTGAAAACGCAGTTTTTAATTTGTACTTTAGGCGGGAATAATAAGACAATTTAAACCTTCAGATATAAAACACAATTATAATGAATACTGATTCCATAATAATGTAAGAAGCAGGTTGATCCTTATTTCATTATTAAATGCAATAAAAAAATAGTTCGACTTTTTTTTGCTATATACATTTTATTAAAAACAAAGATTATGAAATGAGCTTTTTTATATTACAAAAAAAAAATCGCATACTTATGAATAATGTAAATATGTCGAAAAATTCCACATAAACAAAGCCAGTAATTGTGTATTTTTGGTATAAGTTCTGTGTGTGCAAGGAGTAACGGAATGAGTCAATAAACGCAGATGCTCAGGAGAGCCAAAACAAAATTTACAAATATCGTATTTTGTATGTAATCATGTCATATATCATATGTCCTTTCTCAAAATATAATAGCACACTATTTTATTTTCTGACACATCTTATTTTTTCTTGCTAGATATGTATCTAAGGAACAATTCTGCATACTTATCTCAAAACAATTTTTTTTACTCATTCCGTTCATCCTTTCGAATATAAAATTAACGCATACAATTTTAATCCAGGATTCCAAAATAGAAAATATTCTCAAAGTGGCGTTGACCTGGTAGAACTCAGAATCAAAAGATTGCTTGAGATGGTTAAACTATGTTTCTCCCAATCTGAATCTAGGTACCTTACAGCCATCATTTCCTCTCCTTACCTGGTAATAATAATAATAAATGGATTACTTTTATAGCGCCGTTTTTATGGGAAAATCACCTCAAGGTCGTTTTACAAATTAATTTATCTAGCCTATAATTTATTACTTAAGCTTATAACTAATAACTTACAGTTAAGATTTATTACTAATGGCTTACACCTAATATTTTCAACCAGTGACTTACAATAAGGACTTATAGCTTGTAACTAACAGTAAAATAGATGCTAACATTAAAAACATTAATATTTACAGACATTTAAAAATATTAGACGAACTAAGGTAAGTCATTATTATATCTATTCTGGGCAATGGGTAAATGATAATCTCCATTTAGTATTCAAATCACAAAACTAACTTTGTCATATCATTACATTCGAGTTAAAAACAGATTCGAAAAACAATTACACTAAAAACCGTCCATGTATTTTGGGTCTACCCTCAATTTGAGGCATATTCGTATTCCGCTCATGAAAAAAATCATTACTTTTTTATTACCTCAAATACCTACCTAAAAGCAGATCATTTTAAAACGGTTCCCTATAAATAAGTCCGTTTCACAGAAGCAGGCTGCGCGGCCATCCCTTAGTGATTTATTCAGAGCCCTGGGCACTTCGGACGCAGAGGGCACGGGCACACGAGGGCACATTCCTACCGCTTCAAACAGTTCAGTTTTAATATTTAACGGGCCGTGTTTTGAAAATCATTTTTGAGTTTGCCAGTCTTACCACGTATAGGGTTAAAAATGTATTTAACCCCTAAAAACGTAAAATGCAGATATTGGATAAAAAGATTAATGTATAATGAACACCTTTAATGGCTCCGAGGCTTTATCCTAACCACATGAACCATAAATGAATATTTTTAGTCTAATGACCGACTGAAGGGTGCAAATAGTCGTCGGGGTGGCAGAACAGTGAAACCGTTTAAGGCCATACTCGTCGGAGAAATGGTTTAGTTAAATAAGTTAATTTTCGCAGAGGTTCAATCGTGATAGAAAATACCTGATATCTTTGTTAATTGGCATGTGTCCGATGTTTTTCAAAGTTTTCGTGATGTTTACACCCGACAGTCAATTATTTTTTAATCCAAATCTTTTCTTGAGATAAAATTTAGAAAATAAACTGTTGGAAATAAAAAAAAATAAAAAGTACGTTTTTGGCAGAATATCATCGGCTTTTTCCACACAAGCAAAATTATTTGTTATAAAGATAATACATTTCAATCGATATACTTCGACAGCCAAGAAAATGGTTAAAAAATCATTATCGGTTTTATTTTTATTTTTTATAACCTTATCTCCACACGGCATCCTCAAAGATGACATAGACCCTGAGAGATTTTTATTTAATTTAAATTATTGAGGGTCTGTTTGAGGATAGAACGAGTGAACCTGGGTCTTGAAAAGGTCCATGCTGCAAAAGTAGCAGTAGTCGAGCTGTTGAACACAAAAACGAGTCGTTAAAGCAACCCGTTCTCTTGTGTCGAATTTCAACTGTGTACAAATTTTGGGCGCGTATTTGGCGAGTTTAGTGTTTATAATAACACATATTTTATACAAATAGGGTACAGTTATTTTTGTAAGCTCCATAAAATTTATAAACGAATATATTATTATAATATGCAGCAAAGAAAGATACTCTCAGTGTCGCCCTTGTGAAAGACCACCAGAAATTGAAATCTGAATTGAAACATTGCTTTAGATATGATTGGTAATCAGACCTGAATATTCGGGTACTTCCCAACCTTCGCCTTTCCAATCTCCCTCCCCTGTCAACTTCATTTAGTTTCACACCATACCCCAACTGGGAATGCCAAAGTTAAGCAGTTTTCTCATTTTGTGTGGGGTATGCAAATAAAAATACAAAATAATATAGACTACAGATTTTGGTCTTATACAAAGTTATTATTTCATTTTCAATAAATATGTCAAACCACAAAGTGATTGCTTTCTGCGAAAATATCAATAAAATAATAAAATACAAGGGTTCTGGTTATAAAAAAGTGATAGTAAGAAATATAATAAAATTCTTATGATAATTATTTTGCTGAAAATTATTCGGAAGGTTGTGCCATTTTCTCATTATTGACCTCCGTTTTCCCTGCTTAACTATTTAAGGGCCAGTCCTTACCAGTCCAAATTGTGGAAATCCGGCGCAAGTCCACTACGCCCCGTAGGGCAGTTATACTGTTATAAAGGTGGTCGTTTACAAAGAAGCGCCATCAAATATTAATCAATTATTCATCCACTCGGGCTCGGAAACGCATTGAGGAAATAGTGATATTGAAAGCACGCGTTGGGGAGGTGTTGCCATTTTAATAAAGTTTTAATGATTCTAACAGCCCAGCTTAGAGAATCGATAATCCTGACGAATTTTAAGAATGGTATTACTGAATAATTTGGATTTTGGTGAAAAATAGTAGCGGTTAACAAATTTGATGTTTTATTTCAATTTTTTTCATGGAATTAAAATGAAAATGTTATTTTTTTAAATTACTAATTCGGAAAAGCTTTATTGAACTTTGTCTAGATTGACTATCGGCTATGCTCAGCAATTCTTTGTTGCATTGTAGACTTAAAAACACAATGAATTTCTGTTCCTCAATCATCACTCTACTAATTGTGGGTATCATTCTCCACTGTTCAGAATGTCATGACTTGTTAACTCAAGCCACGGTATAATTTTTGGTACCAGTCTTAATAATTTTTGTCATTCTTTACGACTCTAACAAAACCTTTGACTTAAATGTTCTTTCAAATATATATTTTTGTCCTATTTTTCTCATTGTTGCTCTTTTTTCCCATTTTGTGTGGTGTATTTTTTTATAATTGTGTTTATTTATGTTTGGTCTTGGTGGATTTTAAAGTTTAATATTTGTTGATACTTCAAAGCTCCATAACTCATAATGATAATGGCGCTAACAGCCAAAATTCATTATACCTACTTAGAAAACACATCCAATAAAATATTCATAAAATTTTCTGACGTCAGAGTCCACCGTTTAAAAGTTTTTGCAGTTTCAGAGTAACAGATTTTTTGCTTCGTTGGTAAGATGATACCCGAAAAAATATATTTTCAAACTAATTAGGTTTAATTGAAATATTGATTTTGAAAGAATATTAATAACCTTTAAAGAGTGTGAAGACACAGAAAATTAAAATATTAGGTTGTAAACGAGACTCGAACTCGGCTCTCTACTCAGTCCGGAAGCAGCGTGTTAACCAGCTCCGCCATCCAAACCAATTCGTTTACTGTCATTTATAACAATATCATTCTTCTTGAAGGCTATTATTATTTTCATTTCAATTTTCAGTTTATATCTGATATTTGGTATTCATCTCTATGATTATCAGAAAAATTCTATCCGAACAAAAGCGCAAACATAAACATAGATGGCGTCATCTTTTTATTTTCAGTAACTTTTTATTTTTTCATATTCTTTAAAGATTGTTAATATTATTTCAATACAGAAAATTTTTAGTTGCTTTAATATCGCACGGTAAAAAATGGTAGAACATTTATTCGCGGCGCATAAAAAACCGCTTTATTTGCCTATGACGGGTAGTACCTACATTATGTTTGAACATTGCCGCAACTTCACTCACGAAGATACACAAAAAACCAAAATATTGTTTCCTACAAATCGAGTACAAATACAGAAGCTGGAAAATATTTGTTTAGGAAAATTTATTGTACTTCTCTTATCTGTTCAGAAGTCACATTCGATATTGTTAAACCAAACAATATCTGCAAGATTTATTTCCTTGGATGTGCTTTTCTGTCTTCTGCCTGTTTTTTTCATCACTGATTCAGAAGTAAAGGAAATCCTTGAATTCATTCCCCAGCATATTGAATAATATATTATTTGTTTCCCAGTCTCTTCGTCGGGCCTGCACGTGGACTCGGCACACGTAGAACGTCACGGGAGACGGATTGTATGGCGGGCAGGTATTTGCATAACGACCGACGATTTCCTACCTCTCCGGATAGCGAACTTGCTATTAACTGTTTTTATTTTGACCTATGCACTGCCAACATTAATGCCAATGAAACTGTAAAACACGGCACGATCAAGTGAATCAAATACCGGAGGCAGTTCATTTGATGAGACAGAAGAGTATATAAAGTTTAGGTTTTCAATTTTTATTTGCAAATTTAAGGGTCAGCACTCAAGAATGACGCTAAACGTTACTTTCTAGCATTCTAATAAAAGCAATACTACAAATGACTTATCTGTAAATTTTCTATGGGTGGTTAGAAAATTTCTGAGGTTCCCAGTGAACACAATTTCTTAACCGTAATCCTTTTAATTTCATGTAAAACACCCTGAAATTTCAGTAAAAGCTATAGTTAGAAAACCAACGAACGCATTTTTGAATTTTTTACCTAAAATTCTAGTACGCATTTCATAAAGAATTCAAAAGCTAACTGTTTAACAATTGTATTCAATAGAAACCTTAGACATTTTTCTAACTATCCGCATAGCATTAACAACTGAATCATTGTTAGTATTGCTTGTACTAGAAAGCCAAAAAGTGTGTATTTTTGGGTGCTAACCCCTAAGCAACAAAATATCAAAAGGATAGCAATACGTTAAAATTTATAAAAAAAATATTTATTTAAACGTGTTTTTACTCGTGAAGTATTTTAAGTTGTAGAACAAACAATCTAACGTTTTATTTATATATTTTTTACAAATAAATACATATTTATGGGCTTGTATGTAGCTCGTGATGGAAACGAACATTTAAATTAACATTTTTTTTTATAAAAATATATTAACGTGTGCATAATTCGGATTTTATCTACTAATGCAAATTACATCCGTTGATTTGGAACACGGTTAAATTATAATGTATTAATTTAAAATTAATAGATTACTTCTCATCACGGAGGAAACACCTTTCGCCTATTTACGTGTTCCTCGATTATAATAAATTAATCACAAAACTAATGTGCTACACAACATATTAGGAATATTAATGACGTTGCCAATTTCGGGTTGGTTCATGCTTTATTAATGAATAAAAAAATATAAATATATATATATTTATTTCATGATATTCAATAGCCTGGGTCTTTGATGTAGTAGAATTTAAATATAAAGTGAACGTCAGTACAAAATTGAAAAATCGAAAATTGGAAGAAGGGTGAATGCAGGAAAATCTATTAATGGAGGACTAAACACTGTTGGCGTCAATAAAAAAATGTCCGAAGAAGCGAAGTTAGCAGTGCATCATGGAGTGCTAATACCAACCCTGATGTATAGCAGTGAGACATGGAACTGGCAGAGGAAGGATGGAAGTAGACTGAATGAGTAAATGGAAGAAATCGAGGACGCCCGAAGAAAACATGGTACGATCAAGAAAATCAAATACGCCGTTTCCTTGCAGGGGTAGGCAGAGAGTACAGACCGCCATACAACTCTGTATTGGCACACACTCCTTGCTTCATTCACATTCATACATCGTGTCATACATACTCGGCTGTTATTCTGACTCTACACATCACCCGATTCAAGTATTTGATTTAATTGATCGTGCCATGACTTCCTCGGGCGACTTCGACTTCTTCTTCCATTCACATTCGTATCGTGCATTATTTTCAGTGCTCCTACTACCATCATAATAAGCGGAAAATGTTGCTTGTGCAATGATGGTGGACTGAGCTAGCAGAGGAATTGAACCCACGGCGCCCGGGTGGGAATCCGACGCGTTTTTCCACTCATCTACTAACCAGTTTAATATTAAACCATGATTGACCATATTATGAATGAAGATACCCTAACAGAATGCTGTAACGGGTCGATGTAAGCATGCATTATGAATCTGATTAAGAAATTTATGTTTACATGGTTTGAACACGAAGAAACAGATGGACGAAGAGAAGTAGGAAGACAAAGTTGAAACAAAGTAAATCAGACATGTCATCATCAAATCAAGGATTACGCCAAAACCAAAAATTACAGATAAGTAGGTATTTATGTGATCAATTTCAACGCTGCCAGGATGGACTCCCCCTTAATGGCGTTTTGCAGAAATGAGGTCTAACATCCTCCATTCATATTTTTTTACTTGTATTATTATTATTATTATATATTTTTTCCAAAGAATTTTTGTTTAATTTTATTTGTAAATATTATTATTACTATTTATAATATCAATTATGGAAGGTATTGAATTGCACTACTCCTACATGCCTTCTGGAATAAAACCTTATTATTTTTATTATTATTACTATGTAATGTTCAAAGTGTATTGCATTGATTTATAATGCGACAAATTATGTAGCGGATATAATTCAAAGCAAAAAATACACATGAAAAACAATCGACAGGAAGAACCTCACACATTTAAAAAAAATCGTAATTTATTTTTTTTAAAAGAGTTTTCGATTTGTTAGTGGATTTTTTTTGGAAAACATATTGTTAATTCCCGCTTAAATAAATGTACTTTCCTCACAAACTAAAAACCAAAACAAACGAAAAATTCCACGAATAGATTTTTCAATGGTTGAAAGGTTAAAATGTATTTTTTTCAAACGGTCGAAAGGATTTTTTTCTACCCTGTGAAGTGCCAGAGCACATGCGGATAGATTGGTTTTCAGTCCTGGAATTCCGCTGGTAGGAAGGATATGCAGCTGAGCGAAGTTTTTACAAACTGCGAACTGTTTGTTTTATCACGTACACCGCAAACTGTTGTGTCTACAGTAACCGGTAGAGCATTGTATACGTCGGGGAATGATAACCTCTTTTCGACGTCTGAGACAAGGGTCAAAATGAAAAAAAGTTTTGTTGTCGCGTCGACCTAGTGGGGATCCTTATTAGTAAGATTCCTCTAAGGTAATGGTTCCCAAACTGGCCATTAAACATCCTGCGCATAAACAACTTGTGTCTGTGTATTCCGGGATCGTCTACACGAAAATTTTAAACTAACAGTGTTTGCATATTGCCAAAATCACATTTTATTTGTTAGCGTAAAGTAGGTACACGGGCTTGTGGTGCATTCAGGTGCAATTTATCTAACTAACCATCACTCCATTTCCGCAAAGGTAGGTAGAGAGGGTGGACCGCCATACAACTCTGTCTTGGCACACACTCTTTGCTTAATTCACATTCATTCATACTTTTCTGTTATTCTGATTCTTCACATGACCCGATTCAAGTATTTGATTCACTTGATCGTGCCATGTCTTCTTCGGGCGTCCCTCGACTTCTTTCATTCACTTTCGCATCACATATTATTTTCATACTCCTTTCTTTGTTCATTCTCTACACATGCCTAAACCATCTAAGCTTCTCTTTCTTGATCCTATTCATTACGCTTACATCAGCCTTGCATTCTTTCATTTTTAACTCGGTCATACATGGTTTTACTGCATATGCATCTCAGGGATCGCATTTCCACAGCATTGTCTACTTTCATCTTTCTTCTGCCAGTTCCATGCTTTACTGTCACACACCATGGTTGGTATAAGTATTCCAATGTGGACTGCTAGCTTCGCTTCTTTGGACAATTTCTTATTTGCTCCAACAGCGTTCAGTCCTCCAACAATGGTTGTACAACCTTCCTTTTCTCTTTTTAACTCCGTTTATTTATATAACGACTTCACTCACTTCACTTACTTCACTCTAATTCAGCAGTGACAGATAATTATCACCGATAGTCATCAAAGAATCACCCTGGTAAAAGACCGCCATTCAGAATCGAAACGTTGCTTGGTGTTTGGTGACCCGATATGAATAGCCAGGTATTTTCAACCTTCCTCTTCCGCATTTCCTTCCCCTTCCCACTAATTTCAGTCTCACAACATACCTCAATTGGGGATGCCATAGTTTCACTGGCTCTAGACAGGTAGCAGTTGAGCTTGTTTATTCCGTAACACACTAACTATCTACTACAAACAATCAACAAACGTACACTTTACTTCTTGAGATAAAGCAGCATCTACCGCTAACTAATCATTCCTAGACATTAATTATGGTGCCAACATACTTCTAAATAAAATAAATAAAATTATTTAAATAACTTAACTATTTTGTATCACACATCAGTAATTCGGATCATACTCTAATACCTACAAACAGTGATGTTACCAGAACATAATCCGCAACACAGAAGATTAATTAAAAACCACGTTGTTTTTATGCTCACCCAATTGAAGTATCTTTGGTAAACCGTGCCATTAAGTTGATAAATTTGTTTTTCTCGATAATTCCGTCGGTACGGAGTCCGTTAGCAGTCCGGCCGCAATCAATATGGATAATCGAATAACGATTGTCTATTGTCCGAAGCCTTCGTAATCGCCCAGATTAGGTAAGTGTATAGCCGGCCAGGGTCGAATATTCATCTCTCGTCAAAATAAACCCTCCAGTGAAGACGTAGAGGATGCTGGGTTACATGGGTATAAGTGGGTCGACTCACGATTCAATGAAGTTTTTATAGATTTGAGGGGATAACGTAATTCACAAATTGCCTCTGAAAGCGTCCCTTCAAGAATACTGAGTTCTGTTGTCATTATTGCTGGCGTGGTTGATAAACTGTAACAATAACGTTTTATTCTTTTGTTTGCTTCTGTTATAAAATTTATTTTTAGCCTCGTACTAAATTTAACTTTCAGTAAAATATTTGAACGCGTCTATTTGATTAATTATTAACATACTCTGTGAGAAATAGTTAGGATGCAGGCGAATTCTCTAGGCATTATATTTAATATTGCTTCTTTGTAAGTGTCTGTATTTGTGTTTTCTCCTAAATAAAAAAATAAAATAAAGAAATAGTAAAAAATATTAAAAATACTAATATATTTTTCATTTAGGAGGAGGCTTGGCTCAAGCGACACAAGTCTGGGACTTTTTTTAGCTTTTTGTCGCTTCAAGTAACTCGGTGAGAGCATTGAGTTACCTAAATTAACCTTTTTTTTAAATACAACCGGGTTCTAAAGACTTATATATTTTATTGTAAAATAAATAAAAACAAAGCTCTAATGTAAATTTCCCAAAATGGCGCTTCAACTTTTCTGCCTTACGATAAATTATATTTGTAGCACTTTCCAGAGTAGTAGATACTCTAAGTATCGCTCTGGTGAAAGACCACCATTCAGAATAGAAACGTTGCTTGAAATGGCTTTAACCTTAAGTTTATGGGAACGCACACCCTCCCAGAGATCTGGAATAAATATATTAAATCGTTAAAGATGGTAAAAACAACTATCACGCATTTTAATACACATTTTTTAGAAAACTATATTTGATTTACAAACACAACAACAACAAGAGCACAAAAATCGTTAGGTTTTTGTCGTAAATTTTTCACTATTGCGGTGTTTTGTCTACCATCCAATGATGTTTTGGGAATTATGCGAGAGCATAAAGGCCAAACAGCCGGTACGCGTATTGGTAACGTAACGAATGTTTAGTCAAACGCAGTACTCACACAGATGCATTACTTGCGTACATCATGTTTCAAACTTGTTATCCGACTTAAAGAATATTTACGTGAAATTTAAATAAAATTCACTTTTAAGTAAAAAAACTCTTTCGGTTTGTTTTTTAATTTTTTGAATTAATCGTCAAAAAACTTTTAGAATATTAAAAATCGGTTATCACATACACTTGCTATTCTCGTTCGCTAATGACAATAAGTGGGCAAAAGATAGGCAAAAGTCTATTTTAGCGCCCTTGAAGTGATTTTTCACAAAAACGGCGATATAAAAATATCAATAGGCACAACCAGTGGCGGCTCGTGACTTTTTAGTGGGCTATAGTACTAAGATTGAAAAAAACGTCTCGATTGATGTGATGTTATTGAAGCCGATATATATATACATATATTTAAATTTAAATTTTTGTTTAAAGATTTTTCAGCAAGCCGTGCAGTGAAACACCAAAACTTAAAAATCCTGAAAATCTTCATACAATTTTTTCGTTGTTGTTTTGTTTTGCGCTACAACAACAATAGAATCGTATTTTTCAATCTCAGCACTCTAGCACGCTTAAAAGTCATGAGCTGCCACTGCAGACAATCCTAAGCTTATGTCGTTTGGGTCAACTTAAATTGCACGACTTAAAAAAAACCTAAAATTTAAAGAATAATAAAAAAATAAAAAATATCAGTCTTTGAGCTCAATAGAAAATGGTAAACACAACAGGTTTCGTAATACCCTTTCATCCTAACACTGCTTCCAACGGTGTATAATCTAATGAATAACCACGTCAATTTGCCCGTCCAGCCCGCATAATGGGAAATAATTATTTCGCGTAGAGGGCCACTCCGTTCATCAATTGGGCAGAGCGGCCAAAGCGGGCAATGACCAGCCACCTCCATTCTGGGCAGTGGCCAGTGGGCGCTGGGCATTGAGCAATAATTGAGCGTTAGGCATCGAGCAATAATTGAGCGTTGGGCGTTGAGCAAGAATTGAGCATTGGTCTTCCAGAAAAGGAGTGAGAATAAAACAAACAGATGTTTGCACATTTTATACGCATTTGGTTGAGCATTTGTATTTTAATCAATACCCAAAACTGGTTGCTTTTAGCCGATTTGTTTTTGTACCCACTCGTATTTTTAATAATCTGATCGATTCGTTACACGATGCTGTTTGTGAGGCGGGTTTGTTAATTCTAAAATAATCATTCTAATAAAACGACATTTTAGAAAAAACAACGGTCGTATAAAAAAATAAATTAAACCGCTATTTGCACTCCCACGCTGCTGCAGCGCTTCGAAAATGTTAGGAGAAGGCCACACCTATAGTTTTACTTCTCTCTTGAGCAACAGCGTCAATGGTCTCATAGAAAGACTATGTTATGTTATCTTTTAGAAAGAAAAGTTTTACCCCCCAAACAAATAAAGGATACGTTTAAACGATGGTTATATATTTTGCAGATGAAAGCAACCAACACCTTGCTTATTGCTATTATAATCAGTTTTTTGTTTGTTTGAATAGAGTTATTTAAAGGTCAGCACCCAAAATACACACTTTTTGGCTTTCTAATTACAAGCAATACTACAAATAATTTAACTATTTATTCAATACGAGTAGTTAGGAAAATGTCTAAGGTTTCCAGAAAATACAATTTTTAAAAAGTAATCTTTTTAATTCTTTATAAAAATTCTTCCAGAAATTTTAGGTTTAAAAAAAAAACGGCAAAAAATGCCTTCGCTGGTTTTCCAACTGCACATTTGACTGACATTTTAGTATTTTTTCCATAGAATTCAAATAATCATAGTTAGTTCACTGGAAATCTTAGTACTCATAGAAAATTTACAGATACGCCATTTGAAGTATTGCTTGTGTTAAAATGCTACAACGTTACGGCGCCAGTTTTGGGTGCTGAGGCTTAATACTGTTCATATATTTTTGAAAAATCAATAAAGAAAGTCGAACATTCCCAGATTACGAATAACCTTACAATATTAAAAAAAAACTCCTACTGTCATCATTATAAGCGGAAAATGTTGCTTATGCAATGATGGTGGACTTTCCTCGCAGAAGAATTCAACCCACAATGCCCGAATAGGATTCCGAGGCGTTTGTCCACTCATCTACTAACCGATCAATATTGTACATGACTGATATTCCCTTGATGTTTTTGTCGGGTTGTACATTTCGAACACTTTTTTTATAACTGGTCTTTCCGTATTGATTGCATTTGTATCCCTGGAATCACAAGAAATGAAAAAAAGTAAAACCCACTCATTTTGTCATTTCATCGACGCGTATTTTACGATTCATCAAAGCGGACTTTGTTCTTTTACATGTTCGTTTTAATTTCCCGACAAACGCCCGATGGAGGACACGGGTAGCTACGTGATAGCGGTAGCGGGTAGCGGATAGCATCATCGCTGTAGAACACGGTCATTTCAACCATTTTTACAGCCCCAGCCTTAGCTTTAGAAAGGGGAGATATCAATTTACCCGGCTGGAAAAGCTCCAGGCAAGGGGGAAACACTGACAGAACCGACCGTTGCAAATAATTACTACAAAGAAAATTATGTTCGTTTACACGTAGCCGAAGCTTTTTGCAGTATTGAGTGTAGTACGAACGGAAATATAAATCTGATACACTCAGTATCGATTGATTGTGAATAGACGTATTGGAATGTGTGTATATATTTTCGTTGGAAAGGAAAAAGGGCTCAAACGACACTTTTGTAAAAAAATGAGTTAAAAAAAAAGAAAGACAAACATTCCCGGGTAACGAATAACCTGACAATATTTGAAAAACTCCTACTGCCATCATAAGAAGCGGAAAATATTGCTTGTGCAATGGTGGAGGACTTAGCCGGCAGAGGAATTAAACGCACGACGCCCCGGTGGGAATCCGACGCGTTTAACCACTCAGCTACTGACCGGTCGTTAAATACGCAGTATTGATTTTACTTTCTGCATTGAATGCTCTGACTCTCGTTTGATTCTGAAGACTTTTGTGGCCCTTCAGTCATCTAAAATATATTAACCATTTGGGAGAAGGCTTGACTCAAGCGACACAAGCTTGGGATTTTTTCAGCTTTTTGTCGCTTCATTGAGTTAACTTTTTTTTTGAAAATCCTACCAGATACCGAAGACTTTTATTGTTTAAAAAAAACTTTAAGGTTCTCTGGTGTAAGCTTTCCAAAATGGAGCTTAAGGCCTTTTGCCATTCCAGCGACGATATTAAGAATATTTTCAGCACGTTCCAGAGTGGTAGATGTCCTGGAGGAAGACCACCATTCCGAATCGAAACGTTGCTTGAAATTGCTTAAGCCGTGTTTGGTGACCAAATTTGAATGGCCAGGTACTCCCAACATTGCTTTTCCCCATCTCCTTCCCCTCCCTACTACTTTCATCCTTACAACATACCCCGATTGGGGATTTCATAGTCTCACTGGTTCCAGACGGTTGGAAGCAATTGGGACTCTTGTGCGGTAATAACTGTATAATCATTTTTTTGAAGATTGGATTCCTATCTTCGAAAGCCTTCAGAAAAGTGTCATCTTTCTTCATACAATTCTGTGTGAGCAAGGAAGAACGAAATACGTCACTAAACGCATGTGTTCAAGAGCCAAAAAAAAATTAGAATTTCGTTTTTTGTAAAATAATAGCACATTATTTTTTTTCTGACACATCTCATTTTTCCTTGCTAGATATTTATATAAGGAACAACTTTGCATACTCAAAACTTTGATTTTTCAATCATCCATTTTTCCTTGCGCACACATAATTATTCTATCTCTTTTTCCACCACTTTCCATTACTGAGTCAATCGAAATCTATAAAAACTTCGACGCAATATAAATTAATCACACTGTAAAAGGAACACCCACCCACGGCAAGTAGTGACGGCTGTGCCTCTCTTGCGTTCTATCCGCTCCTCCCTCAGCGATCTCGACTCGATAAATTGCAATCAGGGAGACGGCAGACTAGGCAATGGTGTACATAGTAAAATACCACAAGCAATGGGGAACGGCGCTCGGCGTCCGCGAAGAATACGAAAATATGCACATTCGGACGTTTTCAATATTTATCTTCCTGTTTTGTCGGACGGGCGGGCTTCATTTAGATTTATTCGCAGAAGGATCGGGCTTTTTCCAATTTAGACGTGAAGCGACGCTAGATGGCTCTTGTGGAATTTAAAGTTTTACACCGCGTTCGACGCTCATATCGCGAAACTTGGGGAGTGAATAACGATGACAATGATGAAACTCGAGCTTTAATTTTAATAACATACGTCAATCCTATTAGTAGGTAGGTGTACCTTTATAACACCTGAAGGGTGACAAGCAAAACATTTTTTTATTTATTAATTCTGTGTGCCAAATGAAGAACGAAATTAGTGAAAAAAGTATGCAGAATTGTTTCGCTGTCGTTGAGATAAAAAAAAATAAGTCACAACATAAAATAATGTGCAATTTATTTTTGAAAAAGGAAATGTGATAAATAACAAAATTCCTTAATTTTCTTTTGACTCTCCTGAACAACTGCGTTAATTAACTCATTCCGTTCTTCTTTACGCACGAAGAATTTTGACCTTTGCTTTCTTTTTCCCAACTGCTCCCAACCGTCTAAAGCCAGTAAAACTAGGGCATCCCCAATATTCTGTGAGACTGAAGGGGGGGAGGGAGGAAGATTGGAAAGTACCTGGCTATTTAGATCTGGTCACCGAACACGGCTAAAGCCATTTCAAGCAACGGTTCACTTCTCAATGGTGGTCTTTCAATGAGTATCTACCACCCTTGAGCGTGCCGCAAATATACTGTTATATTTTTTTCATATGTATTAAATGTGATATGACACATTTTTTTCTAATATTAAAAATTTATTTTTTTACTTGAAGAAACATTTTTTTATTACTTGGTAAATTGCCCATCCCACTAGGCATGGGCCTGTAATTTGCGTTTTTTTTAGCTAGATAGTAACATGTCAATATCGAATATACTGTGCATATCTAATAATAATATATAGTAAATGACAAATTTGAATATATAGAATCTATATATTAAGAACTCAATTAAATTTGGTTTTTAAGGTGAGTAATGGTATTGCTTTTAAAGAAGCTTTTGGCTAGTATGTTTCTGATGGTGCTGGGCAGAGAATTCAATTGCTTAGTGGCGTTGTACTTAAAATTAAATAAAAGTTATTAACGCACACCGGGTTTGAACCCGCGGCCTCTGGATTTGAAGTCGAGCGTCTTACCACTCTACCACAAAGGTCGTCAAAGGACCTAAAAAATGTAAATATTTTAATTACATTTATATGAACCCCGTGAAAAATTCGTAAGAAACACATTTTTTTCCTATTTATAACATTGTATTTTAACAGGAGCCTTATTCACATGGGAGTTGATATTCGGCGTTGACACTTATTCGTAAGGGAGTTGCTGTTCCGCCAATCACGCTGTTTGCTAGATAGGCGCTATTTGCCGCAAACGGGCTGCTAGTTGTCAGTTTGACATTTAGACCTAGTAAGTATCCGTAGCTTAAACATATTTCTATAATATCATGATTTTACAAGCCGACGCGCGACGATGGGTTGTATTGCCAAGGTGATCAATTTTCAAATGTGTTTTATAGCAACCTATGCAATAACTGCTCGAGTCAAATAATTACTATAATGTAGATTAAGCATAATAAGGTATAGCCTTCACATGATTTCTTTCTATAAATTACTTACGTATTTATAAGTAAAGTATATTTGGTGTGTACGTACGTCCGTACAAGTGTGAACTATTAAATTTGGACCTAACATGTATGACACATGTCATAAAACATTTAATTTATATGAAATTATATAGTTTATTTGTGGCACGTTCCAGAGTGGTAGACACTATTAAGTATCGCCCTCGTGAAAGACCACCATTCAGAATTAAAACGTTACTTGAAATTACTTCAGCCGTGTTTGGTGACCAAATCTGAATAGCCAGGTACTTCCCAACCTTCCACTACTCTTAAAGATATGGATTTAATTTTTCCCAATCAAAAAGCCATCCACATAGCATTTTTAAAGACAACACAAGCCCTGCGGCAAACTTCGTGTTCTGCAATGTTGAGATTAAAAAAAAACTTTTAAAAAGCTTTAACGTACGGGCAACACAGTTGGAATATAACGACCTTAAAGCTACACAATGACATTACGTAGATACGAGTACGTTGATTAAAAACACAACTTAGCCCATTTGGCGTAAAAATAGTCGCTTAAAACATGCACTCCGACATATTAAAAAAAAACAGCCCTCTCCGCAAAGAGCTTTCATACAAAGATAATATCCCTCTCGCTCCGGCACAATGCTTGGGCCCAGTGCTTCATTGTATGGAGCCTAATGAAGTTACGACAGACGCGGAGTGTAATAACAGAGTGCATAATTTACAAAACGAATTCCATTTCACGGCGATATCGCAGTGTGTGAATCGCTCGCGAGATGTATAATGTTCAACCACCCTCTGTTGTTAATGAATATCTCCACGGTTAAATGCCTTTAATTGTGATATTATTATTCATCGGTTTTGCTTTGAATAAGCTCACTTTTTAAGGCTCTTTGTGTAGTAAAACGTCTACGATTTCGCGGTTATCTGGATTGAATTATCATGTAACAAATAGGAAATATTCTACCGAGAGTGTTTGAATTATTCGAACTAAATTTGGGAGGAATACTTGTGTCATTCATTTAAGTTGAAACTTTGATAATAATCTGTTTATTTGTTGGATAGTAAAATATCGGCACCGTAAAGGCAAAACAAAAATAAGTTAAATATGCAGTTTTGGTCAGTTTTTTTTTTGGCATCGAATGGTTTGACTCTCGATTGATTCTGAAAACTTTTGTTGCCTTCAGCTATCAAAAATACATTTACCATTTGGGAGAAGGTTTGACTTAAGCGACACAAGTTAGGGACTTTTTTTTGGCTTTTCGCCGCTTTGGGTAACACAGTGAAAGCATTAAGTTACCCGAGTAAGCTTTTTTTTTCAAAATCCAACCAGGCTCTGAAGACTTATGAATTTTATTGTAAAACCAAAAAAACTTAAAAGTGCTCTTGTGTAAACTTCGCAGATTGGCGCCCTTTTGCCTTTCCAGTGACGATGTCTTAACTATAAAGCATTATATCTGTCTTTGTCTGATGCAGACTAATTTCTTAAATGATGAGTTGTGGCATCGTGACATTTGCAAAAAAATCTCGTTTGTAGTTTCTAAATCATTGAAAGTGATTTCAGTTTGAAATATTGCCTTTATCATAAACTGTGAACTTTTGAAATAGCCATCTATCTTAAGAGATTTTAAGAAAACATGATAAAAAACAGTCTTGTTTGTTATCAAATACTAGACATTTCTTTCATCTGATTCGGGTGCTCGAACACAGATTTTCTCATAG
Source organism: Drusus annulatus (assembly GCA_022651775.1). NCBI lineage: Eukaryota > Metazoa > Arthropoda > Insecta > Trichoptera > Limnephilidae > Drusus > Drusus annulatus. Next base: position 452,879 of record JAGWCC010000184.1, read on the forward strand.
GATTTCATTATTTCTGGCTTAGGGAAGAACTAGGTCCCACGTGACAGTATTATAAAAGCACGTTACACAAACAAGTTTGGTCCGCTACATAGCCTCATCTTATTTTCAATTGAACGGATGACTCACAATAAATCGTAGATAGATGGTGACGGCAAAAAATTAAAGAATATAATATTTCCCTTCGCACGTACCTAACATACGTAGGAATGTGACACTTTCAAAATTGGAACTGATGTACGTGTGTGTTATAAGAATCACCATATAAAATCGCACAATTTTTTTCTTCTTAAATCTAGACTAGCGATAAAGTACCTACATATAATACATTTACAAGACGACTATTTTATTTTTTATTTGAAATTTACCTCTATATGGTTTACTTTTAAATGCCATTTTTTAAAGTTTTATTAATACTTCAAAAAAAATCTTATCCAAATATTTTGCTAGATGACAAGTAAATTTTTTGTTGTTGAATTATATTATATTGTGCTTTTTTTCACGGGTGATAACTTGTATCTATATAGTTTGTAGGCAGCTTTACTTTGTGGTTTGAATTCTATTTTATAAATACGGAACAATTTGATGGATAATATTTCTATATATATTCTTAAGATTTCACACCCGGACGTTTATTATCTTAGTTTTTTTCCTAGTACATGTACGATAACCACTTCAATGTCTGTTTTGGGGAGGGTAGCCAAAATCTTTACGTTATTCATGGTAATGGTGTTAAATTTGTAGAAATCCAAAAATTAAAAAAAAAAATCAACTCAAATTTAATAGTGTTATTATTAAGTGCTCAAATTTTGTATTTTTCTAATGTGACAGCTGTTTTCGGCGTTCAAGGGCATTACTAAACTGTGACTAGGCAACAAGAAAACTATTTATTTAAATGTCGTATCCACTAAAAAACGATAAAATGTCACAAAAATATGGTTACGCGTGCATTTAGTAAAAATAAATACACGAGTCAAATAATTAATATAAAGGAGAGTCAAATATTAATTCACTCACAAAAAATGTTGCTTGGACCGATTTGTTTACCCAAACTAAGACAGTTTAAGACAAGTTATGCAAAAACATACGTTTAAACAAAAATGAATAATAAAGATTTATAAAAGTTTCAGTCAGTAGCTAAGAAATGAAAATCTTTTTTTTTGCTTTGTGATTAAATTTCTTTTGGAATGATTTTAGATAATTTTGTGTTATGTGTTGAATGGTTTCTTAAAGGGAAGTATTGAACATATATGATACAACGTGGATTCGTGTTTTTTTGTTTACTTATCAAAAGTGGTTTTAATTTATGGGTTTTAAATGAGATTATAAAAATTTTCTTTTGTGTTTTGTAAGTTAGATAAATGGAAAGGTGAGCTTTCTCATATCTAGTGAGCTTATTTTATTAATGTTTCGTTGAATTGAGGTATTACTTTTTAAACGTGAATGATAACGGTTGCATTTAACTTTTCATTGTTGGTTAACGAGTCTTCTTTCTCTCATCTTGGACAATTTCCAGGAATTTCTTTTAGGTGATGGGAAAAGCTGGTTCGATTATATTGCATTGCAATAACGTAATACGTGACGTTATGCGTTTCTAATTCTCCGCGTATTTTTTAACGAATTCAAAGAGATAAATTTTAATTTATCGAAGGAAGCAATCACTTTGTAGCTTGACATTATAATTTAAATAAAAATATTTTTGTTTTAAGCCACTTTATTTATACACATATAACAATTCTATCAAAAAAACTTCGTTTTTATCAAAAAAACTTCGCCGAATTGCAACAAATAAATTTATCTATAATGATCTACCATCTAATAATAATATTAACTTAACTCCTTAATGGCGCAGAATTTTGTATATAAGTGATTTCTCTACCCTTTTGCACATCTAAACTCCCATCAAATAAGACCAGCTTTTACACCAACAATAATTTAGGAAAACTTTTAAGCAATTCTAAAGATAAAAGAAGATTCTTTAAGCCATTCTGGCGTATATAAACTTAACTGTAACCATTGCCCGGCAATTTACATAGGTAAAACCGCGAGAAATGTAAACATTAGAGTTAAAGAACACATTAGATGTTTAACAAGTATAGGTTTTTCTGAATTTGCCGAACATTTAATTAAAACTAACCTTACTTTTTAATAAAAAAAATACAGGTGTACAAATAATACATAAAAATGGAATAGGTTTGCGCCTTAATAATCTAGAAGCATTAGAAATGGTTTAAAATCAAATAATAATAATAATTTATACCAAATTTTCTCTTGTGTTAACTAAAAGTCCAATTTTAAGAATATTCCCCTTCTCCTCTTCCCATCTAGTGAGTTCTTTATGTTCCGTTGAATTGAGGTCTTGATGCTTTGTCCTGTTTATACTAACGGTTGCATTTGTCTCTTTCACTGTTGGTTGTCGACTGTATAACTCTCATTTTAATCTTAGTTTAGGAATTTCTTAGGTGATGGGAAAAGCTGGTTCGTTAAGTTTGCATTGCACAACGTAATACGCGACGTTATGAGTTTTAAATAAAGTGACCGCGTAAAACAAAACAATTTTTTAAAAAGATAACTTTTAATCCACTATTTCAATTTGTAACAAAGCTCATGCAATTCTTCAGTAGAGTTTACGAATGTTTAAATGAGTTTGTTTCCTCGTTACAAATTCCCGTTATAGAAGTTCACTGTAAAAATAATAAAAATACAACGAAATGAGATTGTGCAACGAACTCGCAGCTTGCAGATCATGAATATAAACAACCGTTGAAATACTTTCAGCTTTTGCTTCTAGTTTCCTTAATTCACGTGGTTCATTTTTATACGAAACTCTTTACCGTAACAAGATATAGTTTTTTCTTTAATAATCAAGATTTTTCTTATTAAAAAACTTATTCCGTTCATGATTTTTTAATAAAATTTCTTAACACTTTAATCATCACAGAAGTGATAAACCGATTAAATAATGTTAAGGGCGTATTTGTATTCCTACAGAAAACCTTTTTTTACTTAAAATCGATCAAACTTTGCCAACTATCATTACTTTTTTTTTCACTTTAACTCCACACACTGAGGGAAATAATTTCCCTTGGGCCTATGTCATCTTTGGAGATGCTGCGTAGAGAGTCAGTTTGTTTCAATTATTAATTACTTTAAACAAATAATCAGTGTCATTGGCCTGCCTGAGGCCAGAAGTCGATAAGTTAGTGTAAATAGGTGACATCAGCATTTATTTTTTTTTACATATTTCTAGTTATTATCTGTAATACATATTATAATGATATGTAAAACTGTTTTTATATCATTTGAGAAGTTTTATGCAAATTTCAAATGAATTTTCCGTAAATCAATTGATGCGTTGCTTAAAAAAACCCTTTTTTTAATAGGGTATTAGAACCATACACGTAGCTGGACTTGACATGTTGATATCGTCGCTGGAAAGGCAAAAGGGCTTAAGCGACACTCTGGGCAAGAATTAGTTAAATACGCAGCCTTAATCATATCTTGTTTCTGCATTGAATGCTCTGACTCTAGATTGATTCTGAAGACTTTTGTGGCCCTTCAACCATCTAAAATATATTTACCGTTTGGGAGAAGGTTCGACTCAAGTGACACAAGTTTGAGACTTTTTTAGCTTTTTGTCGCTTCAAGTAACTCAGTGAGAGCATTGAGTTACCTGAGCCAATATTTTTCAAAATCCAACCAGGTACTGAAGACTTATGAATTGTATTGTAAAAAAACAACAAAAAAACTTAAAAGTGCTCTGGTGTAAGCTTCCTAAAATGGCGTTTCAGCCCTTTTGTCTTTTTGACGACGATATTATATCCAGTGCAATTGGAATACTGTGAAAAATGAAATATTTTTGTGCAACAAATAAATGTATTGATTACATTAAGGAGAGCTTCTTGCATTCACTTTATTTGATATCCATATTCTCATGTAAAACGTCAGGAAGGAAAAAAACACATTAAAAAACCTTGAAATACGTTCGCTTGTATCATGTTTCTGGGCGCTACGCTGAACATTGCAGAACAAATTCTTTCAACTTTCCTCGCACAAAGCAATGCTGCTCGTACGGCCAGTTGCATTAACCGGCACAACATAAATTCCATTATTCATAAAGGAGAGTATAGTTTCAAAGGAACGACCGTTCTGGGAACCTGGGAGGAAATTTCTTACCGGTTTTAACTTTAAACCGTGTTAAATGCACATGAATATGTTCGTTTGCCTCATTTCAGAGGAAAAAAGCAAAGATGAAGTTTATTCGCGAACGGGGTACAAGCGTGGTTTAATGTAAGCAGTAGCTAAACCGTATTAAAGTGTTTTTCATAACAAAAACAGCAGAAATAAATTGCTTTAAGTTTAAGTTTTAAAAATACATTTTCTAAGTACCGAAACACGTAACACCGGTAGAGACGCGTTGCCTGTTACTCATTTCATCGGGAGCAGCAAAAACTCTCGAACGGTTCACTCATTAGAGTTCATGGACTTTGCCAACTCACTTAGGAGGCTTAGAATTTGTTGTTAACACCATTCATTGACAAATTTAAACGAAGATGATGCTATAACACCGATTCATTTACACGGTGCCAAAGTTCTTTTATATGTAATATGACTTATATACCTTGAGAACCACGTTGTCGAACCAGAAGACATCGTAAAACACACCCAGATAACTGGCTTTGGGCAGTAAGGACTTTTGTGCGGTGTCCAAATAATTGTTGTTTTTAACACCATACTTGAGAGCGTACTCATCGCCTTAGAGCTTAATTGACTTGTCCTTTCAGGAGTTATGCGATGTATCGTGACTCACTATTGAACTGAAGGTAGGATGAAGTCAAGTAAATTGACGAAAAGTTTATTTTTCACAAAGTACATGTGGTGCGTTTACGTATTTGAAGATGTTAATATGGCAGTTTTGATGAAGGTAGCTTGTTACTGGAGACTCACTGGTTGGCTGACTGAACCCTGAACTGAGGAGGGTTGTGTCTTTTATATCGTATGGGTGCTGTATCTATCAGTGCAGCTCGGTAAGAAACGCAATGATTACGTTGTAACAGCAGCCAGTTTATTGTTACTGAATTCAGTGGTGTCCTTATGTCTAGGCCATTGCACTTTCATTCAGTGGCGTCAGCAGATAGAGTTCATCGATACTCAGTTTAAAAATCGATCAAATGTTTACTCTAATATACTAGAACTAGCCTCATATACTTCAATTGCTAGTAACACGATAAAACATTATTTCTCCCACAAAATAATTATAAACAGTAGCATATCTCTTGATGTATAAAAAAAATAATTAAATGCCTCCACTGAATGACAAATAAACATAGACCCTGCTAGCAAAGCTGCTGAACAACATTACAATAACGCCAACATAATGAACCACACATTATTCCTGCCCCGCGAGTAATATTATATGTTATTCTGTTTAATGCCGCGCACGAAAGCATAACTCCATAATTATGAGAGTAATTAAAATGAAACCCAAAGAAACACGTTCATTTGTTCACATAACGTTATTTCAGGCCGTATCTGCCGCTATCCGATATGACAGGAGAGGGAACTTAAGCGTAAATTTGTGAATTTATCTCACCGCAAAACATAACCTAGTTCGTTACGCTATTACGGCGCACACATCATCCTATAATATAGTTACTTAGGCCTTTGGCTTATAATTGTGCCTTAATAAACCTAAGTACGGAATAATGCCGCAATTAGAGGCAATTAAGTGGGTAAACATGTTGTTAGCTTGCCTATTCTGCAGTGGTTTATTGTTTGTGTTGAGTAAATAACCGTATTAAAACGATGTAGACAGTCTCATTCTTTTGGCTATAGTTTATTATATCGTTTCAGCGGTTTTGGCTTCACAAACCTCCATTTTGTTGGTCAACATCAGGGCCGTCGTGAGGGGTACAAATAACTGTTTGCGTGAGTAATAAAGCCTACAAATTGTGGGTGATCGACAACCCGAGGTGGTCGAAAGCCAGTAAGTAGAAACGCTCGACTGGCAGTCGAACGGACGAAGATCGATACTCACAGCGAGTAACCGACTTACTCACCCTTTCAACACAAGTTACGCTAAAAGTTAAGTGAGGGTCAAGGTCTGTACTAAACATATATGGGTTTATGACTTTCGTTTTTTTTAAATTTGATAAAACATTATTAGATATTTAAACATGTGAGCTTGGAATCAATACATTCGTGAATGAGGCAGTTTTCGGAACAGGGTATATAAGTCATGCAGGCTAATATGACGAACCCCGTGGTCGAGTGGTAAGACAATCGACTATGAATGCAGAGGTCACGGGTTTAAGCAAATACATTTTATTCAATTATTATACACATTTAATTCATATTAAATAATGTATAGTATATTTGCGGGACGTTCCAGAGTGGTGGATACACTTAGTATCGCCCTAGTGAAAGATCACCATTCAAAATCGAAACGTTGCTTGAAATGGCTTTAGCCGTGCTTGGTGACCAGATTTAAATATACAGGTACTCCCAACCTTCCTCTTCTCTATCTCACTCTCCTCCCCACAAATTTCAGCCCCACAACATACCCCAATTGGGGATGCCACAGTCTCACTTGCTCTAGACGGTTGGGAGCAGTTGGGACTCTTGTGCAGTATTCACTCTAAAAAAATAATATATATATATATATGTATAACATATATATATATATATATATATATATATATATATATTCATGCAAGAGTATTACTGATCTTCTGAAACGAATCTTTACTGTGATTGGGTTTCAAATGCGAACGATATATTTTTAAAACCATTTTAGCTCACCATTCTAAGTTTGGTTAATTACGCTACAATGAATCATGCATCTTTTTTCAATATTCTCACTATCAATTCTATAATATGCAATCTAGCACATGTACAATGAACAAATTATATAGGTATATCATTAATTTAATCGTCTTAATAACTAAATTATGTTTTCGAAGATTCAATTTCGAGTGCCTGATTGTAAATACAAATGTACCTGAAACATCTAAGTATCTAATATTTTGTTGTAAACAGTGCATTATGTTATAATATACAATCGTAATGGTACCAAAACAGTAACATTATGTTGTAATGATACAGTGGTAATGGTACAATATTATGTTGTTATGGTACAATGCAACTAATTTTTAAATCTTTTTATTTTATTGATTGAGATGCAAGCTGTACACTGTAATATGTGCCTGCTCTTAACACGGGATTGCCTAGTGAGACAGGTACAACATAATCAACTTTATATTACCCCTGCACTGAATCAAGTTATAAGAGGCTGTAGTAGAATACGTTTTTTCAAAAATACTAATGTTAATTTATTGCATTGTAATATTTCTAGTAACTTATTTATGTTCTAAACATTTAATCCGTGTTATTTCTATGTCACTATTATTTTATATAATTTACTGCACAGTTATGTAAAAGGCGTAAATAATAATAAATAAAACAATATTGTAGAAGAAAAAAATAATAACGAACTAATAAGCAAATCCAGTTGCGGCCGGTGCACACATACCACTTTTCGACCGGCCACCTCTTAGTTCAGGCGCCCGTATGCGCTGCACACATCGCTCGCACAAAAGGTGCGGCGCCTCTGGTAAATATTATCCCCACCAGCTGCGTATTTGCACAATCTCTCGACCTCTGCACTTGATGGGTGTATTTCCAACGCGTGGTCAGTTTTTTTCCATATTTATGCGAATTTTCTTTAAAAATTCAATTGAAACAACTGCAAGTAGTCCAAATGATAACAAATTTTAAAAATTGTCTTTGGTAGACGATTAAAATTTTCGAAAATGTTGGCCAAACTTTTGTTGAATTTCGTATGAATTTAGAATTTTGTTGAGTTTGGTAAGATCATTAGTTTTAAGTTTTATTTATTTTATTATAGTTACTTTTTCATCAAAGTTTACAAAGTATCTAATAATGATTCAGATTATTCATATAATATAGTTCTGTCGGCAGATTTTTACTTTTTTTTCGTTTAAATTAAACAATTTACTTTCCTTAACCTTCGTTCGTAACAAAATATGTCTAGTCACACTTTTTAAATATCAATATACACTGTAGGCATTAGGGATGCAATAATAGTTCGTTAGTTCATCATATGACCACCAGGACGGGTGTACATCTGTAAATGCTTTACTATAACAAGCCATAAGTACTTTAAGGTATGCATAGACAAACTTATTTGTACAATCTGGGGCATCTTACTGAAGAATTTATTTGTTGCAATTTTTTTCGTTAATATTTTTGGCCAACTTTTGATTTTGTAAATCTTCAGATCATAACATTGTTATTTATTTGCGACTATAGTTGTAAATACCACACAAGAGTCCTAACTGTCTGAAACTAGTGGAGCTATTGGAGAATGTTGTGATGCTGAAGGGAGCGGAGAAGGACAAGAGATGGGGAAGACGAAGGTCGAAAAGTACCTGGATATTCTGATATGGTCACAAAATACGGCAAAGCCATTTTAAGCGACGTTTCGAATTTGAATGGTGGTCTTTGACCAAGTCGATACTGAGAGTATTTATCACTCTGGAAGGTGCAGCAAATATACATTTATTTATTATTACATGTGAAAAAAATACACATCGACCAAAGATGTAGTTAAAGTCATTGAAAGCAGCTGTTAAAACTGTGATAATTATTTTTGTTGTAACTGAAATTATTTTTACCATGGTAACAAACGATATTGTGTTTTGTGAATACCGCTATTTACACTCCCGCGCTACTGCAGCGCTTTGAAGATTTTAGGAGAAAACCATATCTACAGCTTTACTTCCCTCTTGAGCTACAGCGTCACTGTTCTCATGGGAAGACAAAGTTAAATTATCTTTTAGAATGAACGGTTTTAGAAAGACAAACATTCCCGGGTTGCGAATAACCTGACGATATTTGAGAAACTCCTACTGCCATTATAATAAGCGGAAGATGATGCTTGCGCAATGATAGAGGACTTAACTAACTAACTAACCATCACGCCGTTTCCCCGCAGGGGTAGGCAGATAGGACGGACCGCCACACAACTCTGTCTTGGCACACACTTCTTGCTTCATTTACATTCATACATCGTCTCATACATACTCTTCTGTTATTCAGACTCTTCACATGACCCGATTCAAGTATTTGATTTACTTGATCGTGCCATGTCTTTCTCAGGCGTCCTCGACTTCTTCTTCCATTCACTTTCGCATCATATATTCTTTTCACACTCCTTTCTTCGCTCATTCGCTCTACATGCCCAAACCATCTAAGCGTCCCTTTCTTGATCCTATCCATTACGCTCATATCCGCCTTGCATTCTTTCCGGATATCCACATTTGTAATACGGTCATACATGGTTTTACCGCACATCCGTCTCAAAGATCTCATTTCCACAGCATTCAGTCTACTTTCATCCTTCCTCTGCCAGTTGCATGCCTCACTGCCATACATCCAGGTTGGTATAAGCACTCCATTGTGGACTGCTAGCTTCGCTTCTTTGGACAATTTCTTATTTGCCCCAACAGCGTTCAGTCCTCCATTAATGGAGTTTCCTGCACTCACCTTTCTTTCAATATCCTTATCAGCCTTTCCGTCTCTAGAGGACTTAGCCAGTATATTAATGAACGTAATCACGACGCCCATGTGGGAATCTGACGCGTTTGTTCAATCAGCTACTATTATGTTTTTATTATATAACCGGTCATTGAAACATTAATTTAATACTTACAAGAAATGGTTTATACTGTAACCATGGGGACCAGGTAAAAAATAAGAGTGCGTTTCTCCTTTTCTCCCCAATCCATTAATTATTATTTATTCATTTATAAATTAACGAACTTAAGTCCAATTACAAAAATGCATATAAAACACGAAATAGAAAAAAAGCAACACAGAAGGAATGGCATATACATTAAATTAAATGAAGCGATGAACAAAAATAAGGCAAAATAAACATAAAGAAAACATTCAAGCCAAGGTCTGATTAAAGTTTTGGTAGAGTCTTAAAGAATGACAAAAATCATTTAGACTGCTACCAAAAATTTCAAGACCATGGTTTGAGTTAACAAATCTTGACATTCTGGACATTGGAGAATTATACCCATAATTAGTATTGTATTGATTGAGGAACAGCAATTCATTGTTTCTGAGTCTACGGCAAGGAATGTTGAACTGGATAAGTTGCACCAGAAGGTGAGTCAATAAAACAATTAATGATTTTGTAAATAAAAATTAAATCGAAGTTTTTCCTGCGCTTTTCTAATGAAGACATTTTTAATTTCATCATATGAATAATCGCCTCTTTCCCGCCCCAAACATTACAAACGCAAATCATAGCATTATGATCCTTTTTTTTTAAAAAAAAAAAAAAGACGAACATTCCCGGCTTACGAATAACTTGACATAACTCCTACTCCATCATAAGACGCGGAAGATGTTGCCGGTGCAATGATGGAGGACTTAGCCGGCAGAGGAATTGAACGCATGACGCCCGTCCCGTGACGAATATGTCAACCGGTCGGTAGCTGAGTGGACAAACGCGTCGGATTCCCACCCGGGCGTCGTTAGTTCAATCGCTCTGCTGGCTAAGTCACTCCATCATTGCACAAACAACATCTTCCGCTATAATGGCGTAGGCTTTTCAAAATTGTCAGGTTATTCGTAACGCCCGGATGTTTGTCTTTAAAAAAAAATGTCTCAACACATTTAATTCACATGAAATAAATTATATTCGTGTTTCTACCAACCCAAATTAGATCACATTTCTGAGGATTATCTTTCTAGTGTTACAGTACGAGTATTGTTGTCTGCAGCATCTACTAATTAGCTGGATACCACTATTATCTTATATGTGGAAGGTTTTTCTCTGTAATTAGGTATATAAATAATAATAATATTTTTGTGCATTTTAGCATGTTTTGGATTTTTTTTTTGGAATGGTGCTTTTTAGGTGTTGTTTCCAGCTAGAAGGGTGCGCTTTCTGGCTCGCTGACCCCAAACACCCGTACAAATTTCGCCCAAGACTTGAAAATGCGATAAATTATCTGAAAATAAAATAAAAAACCTTACAAAATGTCATAATGTTACCATTCGAATTTTTCATACCGTTCTGGGAATTGTAGCCTAGCAAAGCTAAAAACATCTAGGAATAAAGTTCTTCAATATTTTACTAGAAAAAAAATAAGATTGATTAGTTATGATCTGAAATAATTAAAAAATAAACCGAAAATTTTAAAATAAATATTTTAAAAAAATCAGTCTCTTGTTAACTAACTAAATAACACTCTTCCCGCATACACACAAGCATTGCTTTTTGTGAGTACATCTTTATAATTAAAATTTAGATAAAACATTATAAAAATAATAGTAATAATATTTGGATTATTTGTATAGCGCCGTTTTTGTGAAAAATCACCTCAAGGGCGCTGTATATTAGTGTAACACTTATTATCTCTGTGTTGCATTATGTTTGATAAATAAATCATTTAATTAATAAATAAATAAAATGTACACGTCTCTGTGTATAGTAACTACATGGCATGTATTTGTACAAATCTTATTTTTCGTTTTTTTAGTCTAAAGAAAGTTTTACGAGAGTTTTAAAGAGTTTCCGTCGTTTGTGGATTGGGTCTAAAATGTTGAAAATTTAGCGTTTTTTGTTTTTGCTTTGGTGAAACCGACTATCGCAAAATAATTAAATCTGTAATTAAATCATTTAAATGGAATTTCACGACAAATAAACAGTTTAAACATAATAAAAAACCCTGTTATTGTCACAAATCAGCAACTTTTTGAAAAAAGAAAACTTAAGAACTAATATGCTTGTGTTACTAATAACCTAACAACATTTGAAAAACTCCTACTACCACCATAATAAGCGGAAAATATTCCTTGTGCAATGATGGAGGAATCAGCTAGTTTATGGTTTGAACCCACGACGCCTGGGCGAGAACCCAACGCAATTGTCAACTTGGCTACAAACGGGTTATTTAAAGTGGCGAAATGGAGTAAAGAGTATTATTTATAATTACTCATAATTAAAATTTCTCAACGTTTTAAACTACAACCCACAAAAACATAAGTGTGCAGTGCCCTTGAGGTGATGTTTTTACTAAACGGCGCTTAATAAAATTGACCAATTACCAAAAGTTTTAAATCGAACAATTGTTTTACTAATTTAATTGAGTAATCCTTCGGCAAGTTTTCCACCGAGGGAACCATTTTATTTATTGTAGCGTATTCTGTTTTGACTGTCTTGATTTTGTTAGAGGTCGCGAATGTCAGAGAGTTAAAATGAAGAGATATAATATAATTGATTCTCAAATTAGGAAATTGGTAAATGTTTATTATTTCGGAAATTAATTTGTTTGTTAATTTTCGGAAAGTAAAATTTTCCGTACGTCTCAAAAATACAATTGATTTTAACGAAATCATCTCCGCGTACAGTGAAGGTGACTTTTTGTATAATATAAAATAAAATTAATAATCCACCATCTTGAAATATTATCCTGAGATAATAACCACAACTTTTGTAACACACCTATTAGCGATTAAAATTAGCATAAAATTATATTTCAACAGCTCATCAAATGATGTTTTCAATATCATAACACAGTGGTCCCCAACCCATGGGCCGTGAACCAAATGATAATGGGCCGCGCAAAAACATTTAAAAAAATCTACATTCAATGTGTCCCCCGCACCCCCTTTCTCCTACCCTCGGTAAAATTATCAAACGTTGACCGGTCCGCGGCGACAAAAAGGTTGGGGGCCACTGTCCTAACATACCAATAATTCATCGATATAGACATACTTGGTTGATGCGTCAAAAATTGAAGTTATCCACGTGGGATGAAGTAGACCTCACGCTGTCTTGCAAACATGGTATTAAGTCGATTCATGCAATGGTGGGTTGTATAGAGTGCTTGTTATTAAAAAAAAAAAAATCCCGTGAAATCCAAAGGTTTTAATATTGTGAAAATCCGTTTTATAACTTCTGCTAACTACACATTATTTTATAAATCGATATAGTAAAAAGTCAATTTATCTACATTTTTCCAGAAAATTCTGTTAAAAAAATAGGCTTTTTTAAAAATAACCTCGAAAAGTAGTACCACTTTACTGCAGTTGACGATACTTTTTTGGAGTTCTATATTCTTTTAAAAAATAGCACTATATTGCTAAATTTCTTTAATTTCTTAGGTTAACCGGATAGGTCTTCCATACATTAAGTTTTAATAAACTGAATATCCTGATATATTCGCCAGCCACGAAAATTTCCTACCAAACTTCTTCAATCTTCCACTTTTTTGTGACCGCCAATTAAGGTTAGGCATTCAATACTTTTTGCTCTGTAGTATATTGTAATCTTTGCACTTGTTTGTTTCTTATCTGTATTCTTACGGTATAAACAGAAATCCAGCCACATTCTAAAACCAAATTCCATTCCATTCCATTCCAAAAATGTGGTTCAACTGAGGCAGCTTTTCAATTTTAGAGTCTCGGAGGCGTACAAAAAAATGGCAAATGTATTGGCACTGGATTATTCGCCACCTGGGGACAACCTATTTATTCCTGGTTTACTATAGTGACAGTTGTCCCCGAACACGCCATGCTTTAAAATTGTACATGATTTCTAAATCTTCAGTAGAAAAAACAAATCACAAAAAAATAATATAGTAGTGCAAAGATGTGGCTGTATCTACATAAGTAGCCTGGAACCTGTACTAAACCCTTATACGATGACTGCATTAGAACTCGACAAATGAACTATTTAATGAGTAATTAGGTCCAAATTCAGCTTTCTACCAGGTTTTAGGTCCTTAGTTCACCATGTTGATTGTTAATTTTATAGGATTTCAATTTATTTTAATTTTTTGTTTTTAAAAAATAAAATAAAAAAGGTAATTTTTAGAAAAAAGTTTTGCTGAATAGTTCGCTTTCCAAGAGCATTGTTAAACTGTCTTGTCTAAGAATGCTTGCTGAAGACTAAACTACCGTCACGAGTAAAGATAATTATGTGGCAGTACAGTTGTATAAAAAATATTATTATAAGATATTCTTACTATTCATGAAACATAAAAACGACGTTTTTTTTCCTTATAATTAGAAGTTCTATAAGCTTTAAGAAATGACGACTAACCCACGCACGAATTCTGAAAATTCAGAAACACTTACATAAATTCAATATTAAAATGTTTCCACTTTATTGCGATTCAATTATATTTTTTATTCACTGTCTACAAAGAAAAAACTGTTGAAAATAGATGACTTAACCTTAACGACGACTATCTGTTACTTCTAAGTCTTGGTCAGCTCTGGCATTATGAAAATTGCGCAGAAATCTGAATTTCAAGGTCTACGCAACTCTTTTAAGATCGCAAAGCTATTTTTGTAATAAGCTACCTTAAAAGATTTTTAAAAAATCTTTTAATATTTTCCGAAATACTCGTATGTGACAAAACGACATTTTGTTTGAACCCTATTTTAAACATTAAAAGAATACTTTTGTAATTCGGGCAATGCCGGGTGGTAATTACTAGTAACTCTTTGTAAATTCCTTCGGTTTGGCTCTAAAATCTTGTGTCAATGGTTGTATTACTGTTTCCGTGTTTGTATGATTTAAAAATCATTTTTTCCTCAGACGTGTGTTTAAGTCAGAAGATTACAAATTAGTTAAATAAAGAATTTTTTACCCTATTCTGTGAACAACTTTATGGGTTTTCTTTGGTTGAATTCGATTTAAAGATGTTTGCCGACGCGGCTTAATTATTTCCCTGCATCAGTTATCTAGCCAATGACGAGTACATATAGTTTTTAGTTTCAGATTTAATGCAGTAAAAAAATATTCTGATTTCTAGTATTTATTTATTGACGCCCGTTAAAGGTTTTCAATTGTTTTAAAAACACTTTCGTAACATTTGATGACCATCAAATTGACAATCAGCGCCATTTATTCTTTTTAACATTTGAATGGTACCCATTAAACATCAATTCTCGGTCAGTTTCAAATTTCGATCAAATTATAATTAGCTGTCAAGCATACCAACATGGTTGCTATGCTTACAGCTGCTCACAAATTGATCAAAAGCTGAAACGAACGAAGAATCGGAATTCCACGGGACCGTTCAAATGTAAAATATTCAAAACGGCGCTGATCGTCAATTTTACGGCAATTAAATGTGACGAGAGTTTAAGCCAACACCCCAACCTTTAATGCATAGCTGGCAAAGTTGTTGAAAAAACGTTAGAACGGGGTAAGGATTTCAGAGAGGCAGCGTGAAAACGTGATTTCCAAAATAATAATCTCCGGCAATCTCTTTCAAGCGAAGTTTCATCATCATTTTGACCTTTTACCGCCTACAGCTTCTTGGGGATCCCCACAGCTCGGACCCTAAGTTCGCCCCAGGCCCACATCCACTCGATCAAATAATGATTTAGATCGCTCCCCGCCCACCGCCCACCGCCCTCAACATTCGATACCTCCGACTACTCTGAATTAAACTTAATTCGGTGAATTAACGTCATAGCTTCCCCAAAGCTCAACAGGTCAGAAATCGTGAAATGTCCAAGTCCTTGATTGCCAAATATACTGAATGCATTGGATGATGTTAGTATTTTGGAACCTTACTAATACTTTTGAGTGCAAGTGCTTTTGCAAGCATTTGAGTATTTTGGTGTAAAATTAACTCGTTAAGTATTATATCTTTATGAACGCTCATTATTAATTATTTATAAAATACCTTTGTTTAGTTCATATTTGTGATAACCTGCAGAAAATTATATTTGTTGTTTTGAATAATGTATATTAATTGTTACTGTTTTATTTAACCTGAAGATAAAACAAAACTGCACAAAACAAAGGTTTTTTTAAATTAATAATGAAAATATTATATTATTGATTCTTTTCATGAAATAATATTCATATTCAGTAAAAAATTGCCTAGTTGATGCAACACTGTAACAGATAATTGAGGGAATATTTTTTGGTTCATTTGTGTTTTCCCGAACAAAAAAGAGGTTAAAAAAATAAAATTTAAGATATAATATCAATAATTTTCAACGTAAATATGAAACGGAAGAAGCCAGAAACTAAAAAGAAAAACGGTTGTGACTGAAACACGAATTCGGAACCTTTACTCTTTCCGGGAGTAACGTCTCTGCCAATTGAGCTACCAACACCTTATAAGAAACCGGCATTTTAATCGCTCATATACTTCATTGAAAAATATTAATATTATTTAAAAAATATATATTTCAATAATTAATATCAAAATAAAAAACAAAAAGCTTTAAAGTTCATTCTAATTTAATAAAATTTAGGAAATCAATAATTTGTATTTTCAATGTTATCATATTCTAAAAATTTTGAATTATCATCACGCGTGACAGCCGTTTTACTCATGGAATCCCGTAAAACTTTAAAAAAAACTTTTCAAATCTACCACTAGGCACTTGCATGGCAAGTGAATATAAATCGGATCATAAATGTACATGTCTGTGTACAAAAGTACTCAAAAGGACGTATTCATAGTAGATTTTTTATCATCTGGTGTCAATTTTTTCCACCCACTCGCTTTGTTTCATTCGCTTACCCTAATTCTCCGCTATTCCAGGGATTTACTTTTTGCGAAATGACTACCACTGTATAGTTTAAAGCCAGTATTTGCAACATTAATTTGTCCGCTTTGATTTTCCAAAGCTGCTATTTAACCCGACCAGCATTTACGATATTCTTGGAAAGCATAAACTTACTCTTTCAACCTTTTATTGACATGAATTTTAACACCCTTGTGTTTGGTTTGGTCGCAGCCCTCTGGGAAAGGGGGGCTCCCCGCAGTGGCCAGACTAATGGGACAAATATTTGCATACCCATAGCAGCCTGGCTGATAGCACCGCCCCATAATTATAGTCGGATGCCCCGCTTAACGGCCATAGTAAATTTAATATATGATGTACCTACACGAAATACTTCTACGTCAAGCAAGGGAAGCGTGTTTACACGATTGTATGCACGGAGATTCACGAGTTTGGGCCGACGCAATGGAACGTTTATGATTAAATTGGTGGGTATGCAAGACCAAGTCCGAAAACAAAAACATTCTCGGCTTCAGGAAAATGGGTTTTAATGTAGGGGGCTTGGATGAGCTAACATTATATCTTGTGGATTAACGCACATGAGCAGGAAAGCGCATTTATCTAACAATGAAAAAGTATTCCTAAGTCTCAAGTAAGTTTTACCTTTGATCGTTTTCCAAAGTTTAATCCAAATACCATAAGCAACAAAATATCAGGTTCACACTTTTGGGAATATTGACATATTTGGAGATTCAGTATTAGTGATAAAACGAACTCAATACTTCACTAAAATATACGAGTCTACCATACTATAGTGAATATATAAATATACATACGAGTATATATGTATTTATATATTTTTTTCTCTTCTTTTCTTTTATGTTTCTTATTATTGTTATTTTTTTATTTTGTATTTACTACTGGTTTTATATATTTATTTAGATTTTTTTATTTTTTTAAGAAGTATATACTTTTTTGTTTAATTTTTTGATGTACCATGTACTATCATTAGTTAATGCTCTACCTTTGTCAACATCACTATATTGTTAGTATTTGTTGTAAAATCCCACTAAGGCGTCAAAAGATATAACCAAAAAAAAATTCATCTGTGAAAACTGTGCGTAATTAGTTCGACAAAATTTTATTATTTCTTACATACGAGTATATGTAATTCTTTATTACTAGTTTTACTTTACTAAAATTATTTTTTACATCTATTACTTCATATTATACACTCAATGAGTTACGTAAAAGCCCCACGGGCTTATAAAAAAGTGTGAATATGACATGATCAATAAACTTTAAATGAGAAAAAATCTTTTGAATGGAAAAAATTGACACAAACTGTCAAAACCTATGCCTCGGAGGATAAATGGACAAATCTAACAACCAATAGTCACATCTCATCATACATCAGTGTCAGTCCAAGAGGCGTGAAGAGGGCTTAAGGCTGCCCTCAAGCCCGCTGTATTGACGAGAACACTTTAGGCGGAAACTCCACTCGCGAAAGCACAAAGCATGGGTTCTGTAAATAGTGAACGTTGCAAAAGTAGATCTACACCAGGAGACAGTCATACTAATAATAATCTGATGATTATGATATTTAAATAAAAATAAATATATTTCAACCTTATGTTTACTTGTTTAAATAAATATGATAAAATAAAACATAAAATAATAACATTTTTATTTCGTAAACATACATACAATTAAAATAGGACACTTGTGGTGAAGATTATTAAAAACACATTTTACAGGGTGATTATAGTGGTGAATTGAATCCCAGCTAGGAAAAAAGGCAGTAAGGTTTTATAGAGTTTTTCAGATATGAAGAATTTCATATTTTTCAAATAAGTGTATTAACAATGCCCCTAGAATTGAAAGTTCACTCGATATTTCCTCTCGAGAGCAACAATTCGAGATGAAACGCTATTTAAAATGGATACAACAATATTTAGGGGGTCCAGATCCGAACATTCAGGTAGGTACTGCCTAATCCTTCTCACTACTTGACGGTCTCCGTGGTCGAGTGGTAAGACGCTCGACTACGAATCCAGTTGTCGCGGGCACGAACCCGGCGTGCGCAGATAAATTAAATTTAATTAATATGTGTCATAAGACATTTCATTCAAATGAAATAATATATAGTGTATTTGCGGCCCGTTTCAGAGTGGTAGATACTCTTAAGTATCGCCCTGGTGAAATATCACGATTTAAAATTGAATGTTGCTTGAAATGGCTTTAGCGGTTTTTGGGAACCAGATCGGAATAGCCATGTACTTCTCAACCATCGTATTCCCCATTTTCTTCCCCTCCCCACTACCTTCAGCCTTTCGACATACCAATTAACAATGCCACAGTCTTACTGGTTCTAGACGGTTGGGAGCAGTTAAGACTCTTGAACGGTATTCACTATAAAAATAAAATAAACATTCCTCAACCTCGCTACATTCTCTAGTTTGGGAATGCCATGGTCTCAATGGCTTCGAGCAATTAGACTAGATTGAGTGGCATCACGTAAAAAAACATGAATAAATTTACGGACCCTCTAGACTCTAGAGCACTCTAATCTCTCCAGAGTCCAAGACGATCTTTTTCTGCTAGTAGACCCTAGTTCGGTGTCCGTTGCTCCAATGAAAACTTAATTCACAAGTTTCCTGAAATTAGTAGACTCGGCGAGCTGAAATTGAACCTCAGTAAAATAATTACCTCATTACGTTTCCACTTCTCCTCGGCGCTGCAACGTCAGGGCACTAATTGCTGGCTGCATATTGCATGTACCTGCATATTTAAGATGCTTAACGTAACTTGATCTCAGCCATTAGGTAGCTTGATCTCCCTACACAGAGGAGCCGAAGTTAAGACGCTGTTCCCTCCTTATTGGATGTGTCTGGAAGCTTAGAAGTTTGATCACAGGTGACAAGTTTCATCTCGGCTTGGTCCCACGAGTGTTTCAGTGCGAAGGACTACGTAGAGTTAGACATTCCTTTTTACGTAAGGTGAGACCACTTAAGCTTTTAACCATGATTAATTTTTCTTCTTGTAATTCCCTTAGCTGCTTTTGGTGTTCTACTGCAACTGCAGATAATAAAAAGTATTTTTCCCATTATTTATTTATTAACGCCCTTTTTACAAAAATATTATCATTTTTGTAAAACAATATACTCATAAACAGTGCCAGAAATATTGTAAAAGAAAGAAAAAATAGCATTGAATAACAGGTACATCCAGAGTTAAATAGTTTCTACAAATAATTTAGCTCTACTAGAGGAAAAACAAACTGTACTAAGGTATACTTATATCGTGATATTGACGTTATAAATATATCAACATCATCGGAGTACGTGTTTCCTTATTATAATGTAATAAGGGTTTTATAATGGGATGATTATGGGATGTACGAGTTTTTTGACTTATATCGTTTAAAATTAGGATTAATTAAGTACTTGTTGGAAAAAATATGGTGATTTTTATGTGAAATTTTTATTTCATCTTTATTATATGCTGTAATGCCTATATGGGTCACATTACAGTGCATCACTTCTATGTATCAAGCCCTGAATCAAATTATGATTATTCTTATAATTAGTTTGCCAAACTGTCATACAATATCGATTTTTTACTTTTTATTAACGAACATATTTTCGCATATAAACACACTGTCCCGTAATTGACTCATGCACATTTTTGAATTGACTATAATATAAATTTAGCCAACCTTGTAATTGTACCTCCTCAATGCACAATACCTTCTCTGGGTTTGTTTTATGTTCACTCCCAAAATCACCCCTATTTTTTTAAAGTTATAAAACAATTTCCGTTACCTTTTGAATTCCGTGCCAATTTTTTTCCGATCAAAAGGAAAATGTGTGTATTTAAGCGTTAATTTATTGTATTTCATTTATTTTTATTTGATTTCTCAATTTTGTATTATGCTGATTTATTATTGTTTTTATTTTTTTCTATATGCTAATGTCAATATGGAATACATCGCATTGGTAAAAACATACGTGTAGCCCGGAATAAAAATGAAAAAATAACTTTGTACAAGACCACAATTATTATTTTAATTTTTATGACCGACCAATATTAAGTATATTTCCCGTGAATTCATAAAGTTTATCATTATTACTTAATCACCTTCTCAGTTGACGTTTTGTCTCTTTCAATTCATATTATTTGTCTCTTTTTCACTGTTTCTTTTAAAAAATTTAAATGTTATTCTATCATTTTCTCGTTGTTTTGTTATTTTATTTTTATTTTGTAATGTGTTCTCCCATGTATGTATATATAACCGCACACTTTGGTTTTTTTGTTGTTGTTTAGTTTAATTTTGTACCCTGATGTTGCTTAGGCTAAGCGAAACTGGTCTGTCATAAATATAAATATATATTCGTGGTATTATATAAATCAATTTTTTTATATTAAAAAAAAAAACTTTGTTTTATATACCGTTTAAAAATGTGAGGAAGCAAATACAAAACTACTGTAACATATAACTCATTTAAAAACAACATCATTACTCACCTTAAAAACCAAGTTTAATTTAGTTCATCTTATGTAGATTCTATTTATTCAAATTTGTCATTTACTTATATTATTTTTATTTTTATTATTTATATACTATATTTTCGATATTAATATGTTATTATGTAGTTAAAAAACCACTTTTGCAAATTGTCATCCCAACACAGGCTTATGCCTAGTGGGGTGGGCAATTATACCAACCAACAAAAAAATCTATTGTAAAGTAAAAAATAAATAAATAAAATAAAATAAATTGATTTATTAAAAAATAAATGTTATTATTAAGCTAACTTGTTCGTGAATATAAAATCTCTGCATTCAAAAGGTGGTAATTCGAAGGTTATTTAAACAGTGTATCCCGAGCGAGAGCTCAGAGGAAGGGTATTATTCAGCACTAGGCTAATGGGGGTTTTCAGTTTCATGGTTTGAATATTCACGATGCTCGGACAGCTTTGTGAGGTGTTTGTCAGATTTAGTCAATTATTTCAAGATTGTGAATCCAAAGACCCCCTTTATTCGTATTCCGTTTGTTTACATTTATACTTTCAATATTTTACAATTGCGTAACTAAATTATTGAAAAGGAAAATTGATTTATATTTTTTTCAGCACCATAAATGTAAGGAAACAGAAAATGATTAGTATAAAAATAAAATTGAAGTAGTGAAAGACGATCTAGTGTTTTTTGAAACTTACGTAACTGGTATGATACTGGGTTGTAGTCTGTAGGGTAAAAATTTCTCTAGCGTTAACCAACCTCTGATCGGGGAGCATGCCAGTAGAATAAGATGTTTTATTAATATGTTCATCTTCATCACGTTCAACTACTTTAAACTAAGTTTGGCACATTGACTTCTCATTTCTGTATATTGTCATCAGAGACCTGCAGGTCTCTAATCTACCCAGGTTTCTGTGACCTCATCTAGACCTCTATGCGAGTAGCTTGCTCAACCATCAGTTGTTCTCGATTTCAGAAATTTACCTACTTAGAAAAGTACCAAGCTATTCAGATCTGGTCACCAAACACGGCTAAAGCCATTTAAAGCAACGTTTCGATTCTGAATGATGGTCTTTCACGAGGGTAGTACTTAAAGTAACTAACACTCAGGGTGTAAATAAGTATATAATATATTTTATTGGCTTTTTCCATCTAAGGCAAATTAAATCAATTAGAATATGTCTTCCTTCTGACGCGGCTAAATCATTTACAAATTCCTTTGTCGTCTCACCTATGGACTATTGTAATAGTGTATATGCTGGCCTCCCTCAAAAACAACTAAGCAGGATACAGTCCGTCTTCAATGCAGCGGCGAGAATGATATAGTGAGAAATATTGTCACATTACTCCCCTTCTGAATCGCCTCATTGGCTTCGATGCCCTGAAAGAATAGAGTTTAATATTTGCCTTACGATCTTTAAGGCACTGCAGGGAATGACACCAGTCCATATATCGGAAGTCCGACAACCCTTTAATAGTAGACAGCTTACATTGAGGTCAGCAGATGTAGATACTGCTGATCGATTGATTGAACCATCTCGATCAAATAAACCTGTCTACTATGATTGCGCTTTTGGTGTATCTGGTCCAGTCATCTGGAATAAGTTTCCCCAAAACTTGTTTACAGAACCTAGCAGAGTTCAAACGGGTCTTGAAAACCAAATTGTTCAAAAATACATACAAAAAGTAACTTATTAAAATTTAATTTCTTTAAAAACGTTCCTAATTTGCTTTGTTTCGGTTTTCTCCTTACTAGTATCATTACAACTCAATGTCCTCACTATCTACCGAAAACCATATACTCATTGTCATAAAATATTAATTGTTTTTTCGTTACTTGTTATATTTACACTGCTTGCATTTTTAGAATCGTTCACTTATAATACTTGAATATTAATATTTTCAGTACCAACTTATTAATTTTCCTCAATCTAATTTCCTTTTCTTTCATTCAACAAATATGTTAATATGAATTCAAACGTTTCATCTCGATTTTTATACCCTTAGCTTCTGATAATTGTTTTTTTAATCTGTTGATTCTTTTCTCTCATGATTTATGATAATTGTATACATATTATGTATTATTTTAATATCTTACCACTCGACCACGAAGACCGTCATACACCTAAGAGTACCATAGTCTTGGTGATTGGTGTCATTGTTTCAGAACTAGCCTTACCCAACCTACAATTTCTCTAATATTTCCCTGCCTCTGTTTTATTCCGTCTCACAACATTCTATAATTATTGCGAAGTATACCGCAAAGTTTGACTGTCTTTATCCTACCGGTTCAGAGTTGTAAAACCCTTGTGTTGTATTGAAATGAGGAAAGAAAGCAACAAGAGTTTTGAAAAGCTTCATTCAAGAAAAAGCATATACTCGTACATTGGTAGTAATACACCAAAAAAATAAACAGAATTGCGATAAAAAAAGTAAGTTCAATCAATACCGTAATAAATAATCACCTGATACCATCGCCTGCTTCCTTAAAAGCCAACAAAAAGTACTGAGAGTGGGTGAAGAATTCGAGTCAATATTCGTTCAGTTCACAAATCGAATAAAACTAATACTTGACGAGCCATATGATGGCCACAAAACCAGATAATAGCCGAAAAAACTATTCATTACGTAACTTTGCGAAAGAAGTTACTGAATTTCGAAGCAGAGTGATAAAACTGTAGGATAGAGAACAGAGATGAAAGTATTTTAACGAAATAAGTAATAATAACCTGATTATTCATTTTACTTCTGATCGCAATATGGCTCTTGACGACCTCTAGCTTCTTGATGATGTTATTCTAATTTTGATTTTCCATTTTAGCCTTTTTCAGGTCAGTCAGTTTGCTATCTGTCTTGGTTTATTCAAAGGCTTGATTCACGTGGCTTGGCTTCGCAGAGTGTTTTGATAATGTCTGTCTGTAGGTCGATGTAAATAAGAACCATTAAAGTGAATACGTAAAATGTATCGCATAACTCCACTGGTAATAATGTTTGTCACTGCGGTTCCAGGTACCGGAATCCGATGTGGAACCGTTTATTAAGTCAGTTACTTTTGTAACAGGTTCCTGTTAGTAGGAAGGTGGACTAATATGAGACAGGGAGGGGTTGAATAGCGAAATTCTGGAGACAAGGAAATGGTTCCTCAAAATATTATGATTTCACAGGCTCGAATATTTCATTTTGGGTAAAAAATTCAAAAGGAACTGGTTCCTCAGAAACATAGTATCGACGGTTTCAAATACGACGGACACTGGGACAAAATAACCGGAACAAAGTAACAGGAATATCAAACATTCATCATTACTTGTGGAATGTTGGTACTGAAAACTGTGTCTCGGGTTTATGAACAATTTACGAACACTTTTTAGTTATTTCATTTTTACTATGGCTGAACATGTTGGATAAACAATTTACTGTTAGTGCGTAATTAATTGCATTCGTACTAAAATATTATTTTGTGTGACCACGATAAACACACAATGAAAGAAGATGAGATCTATGAAAATCTTTCACATAATTTTAAACCTTTGATTATGTATTGATACAGATGTCATTGAAGATTTGAAATAAACCTTATGGCTAACTCTTTTGTTTAAAGCTGTAATCTATTTAAAACAAAAATTGTATTTTTGGTTCATCCAAATGTTTTTTTTTCTCTTTTTCACTTTATTCTTTACTTTTACCTTTACTGAATACTTACGTAAAATCTTTTCACAAAATACGTTTTATAAGCTTTACAAATTAATTATTTTTTCGAATTTTCTCTAATACTAGATACGCATAAACTTACGCATAACTAATTAAATAACCTTTTTTATCTCTTATAACTGAATTTAATTAGTTCATCAATTTCTGTTATTTCCTATTATATGTAATTGTTTATTGAATTAACTCCCGTCAAAAACGGATTTAAGATTTAAGGATCAGCAGTCAAAAATACACACTTTCTGGTTTTCTAATGCAAGTAATACTACAAATGATTTATCTGTTAATTTTATACAAGCAGTAAGGGAAATGTCCAATGTTTCTAGTGAATACAATTTTTAAACAGTAATCTTTTGAATTATTTATGAAATGCATACCGGAATTTTAGGTAAAACGTTCGAAAATGGCCGCGCTGGTTTTCAAACTGCACCTTTTAATGACATTTTATTACGTTTTCACTGAATTTAAATGAATAATGCTTAAAAAAATTATTCACCGGAAACCTTAGACATTTTCTTGACTGCCCATGTAAAATTTACAGATATAACATGTGCAGTATTATTGTATTAGAATACTACAAAGTGACGTTTGGTGCCATTTTGGGTGCCGAGCCTTAAGCAGCGATGGCCTCCATGGTCGAGTGGTAAGACGCTCGTCTACGAATCCAAAGGTCACGGGTGCTCAAATAACTTATATTTAATTAATATGTATCACAACACAGTTAATTCATATGAAATAATATAAAGTATATTTGCGGCACGTTCCAGAGTGGGATCTACTCTAAGTATCACCCTGGTGAAAGACCACCATTCAGAATCGAAACGTTGCTTGATTGATATCACTTTAGCGGTTTGTGACCAGATCTGAATAGCCAGGAACTTTCCAACCCTCCTCTTCTCCATATCTTTCCCCTCCCCACTACATTCAGCCTCAAAACATACCCCAATTGGGGATGCCATAGTCCCACTGGCTCTAGGCGGTTGGGAGCAGTTAAAGTTGTTGTGCGGTATTCGCTATACAAAAATAAAAAAAAAGCGCTGTGTAAAGTAAATAAGGACTGATAAGGATATTGCAAACTGTTCGTATCCTTGAAACTTTACCGTCGAAAAAAATAAAACTCATGTGACCAACATAATAATCCTTTATAATTATTTCTTCAGTGGTCTGAAAGTATTCAGGTGGGTAGACAATCAATAGCCCGTACTGAACGTTGGCTTATTGGCCGTTAGTGGCCTAGTGCCTTGTGCCTGGTGCCTGGTGCCTACCGCCTCGTACCTAGCGTACACTGCCTAGTGCCTAGTACCTAGTGCCGGTTACTTTCACGATAAACATATTTTACTGAAAATGTCGATAAAAATACACGATAAATTGCTACATAATCACCTTTAAGATGTTGAGTACAAAAAAATAAAATTATTGAACTCTGGAATTCTTTGAAAATTTAGGTTCTTTTTATTTGGGTTAGTTTTTTTGTTTTAATATTGTAAAGTAAATATTTTGAAAATATGTATTGAATGTGTCGTAGAATAACATAATATTTAAATACTGACCGCTTAAAGTTATGTGTTATTATAGCGGAGTGTAAAAAATTATTTGATTTGTACTGTTTTCTTTGTTATTATTATATTCTTTCATTTTCCTGGATTGACTTGTGGACTTCTGTGTTTCTTCAACAGCGTGGGTATTGAAGAGTCCATTCATGCTATAAGACGTAATAAATTATTTCCCTCTGAGCCTCTTTTGTTGGGTTTAAATAAAATTTAAATAAATTAGTTAAAAATGTCATATTACTTAAGTGCTTATTTCGGTTCAGTTAAATATTTGCTCTTACATAAATACATTTGTGTTTCGGAGTATTTTGCTGACTTTATCTTTGCAGTTTTTTTTGCCATTTGAGAAGATCGCTAAGATTGATTAGTTTAAAAAAATATTCCATAATTTCCCCACACATTTTTAACCGCAACTTCAATAGTAATAGTTTCGTAAAAAAACCTCAAAAACCAGTGTACTCTATCGACTCCAAGGCCTTTTTCTACATTTTTACTTCGTGCCACATATTATGCTATGATCTACTCCCATCTGAGTTATCTATTTAGTGTTTGGGGCACTATTACCAAGAAACAAATATCAAATAAACAAGTTATCCAAAATAGAGCCATATGGAATATATGTCATTAACCATGGGATACTCATATCAAAGATATATACTTACATACACAAAGTCTTCCTTTTACGATTCTGCAAAAATAAAACATTACAACTACCATATTACAAATAATACAACACTCGTCACACACAAAAATTAAAGCAGCCTTTAGTTCAGACAAACATCAGCACAAAACACGATCACAAAATGAAATACACCTATTGTCATCTACTGACACAAAATTTGGAATCCACTCCTTAAAATACATTGCATATACATAATTCAATGCATTAGCCAAATAATTAAAACTCCCAGTTGCGAACAAAAAAATATTGGCAAAAGCACTTATAAAAAGGATATTGTCTCCACAATTTTGTTAATCAGTGATATATCCTATTTGTAGAACCTTTGTTTGTGTAAATATTTTTCTTATGGTAAAATATTTATCCAATTAATCTCTACTCGAGTCTGTTTCATGTATATTTCGCTTATTTCCTCTTATTTTGTACTCCCTTGTATGCCTTTGTAAAATTATTGTAACTTTGTAATATTTTTATTTTATAATGTTTTCCTTCCCGGCATAAGTTTTTTTTAAACTCCTTGGGTATATTATAGCAAGAAATTTATTTTTTTGTACTATATTATCATTTTAATAACTAAAAATAAAACTTTTCTTTGCGTTTGTAAGCTGGTTTAAGAAAATGTATGTATCCATCTTCACGTAGTTATTTTCTAAACCTTATGGACGCAAATGAATAATTCTTTAAGTTTTTATTTGTTATTATTTCCTTTTTTGGAGAAAATTCAAGAAATTTTAAAAATAAATTCATCTAAAAGTTCGATTATCTAAAGAATTTTTTTAATATCTTCAGATAATCGACTGTGAGCAAGTTTCTATTTGTCCTCACCGGCGAAAACAAGTTAGTAAGCCGGTCATTTGAATACCAAATTGCCAGAATTAACTGGAACATTAAACTAATTGCTTGCGAGTGGTTTTAAAATTTGATAGGTTTTCGATAGTTTTATAGAGGTCTTCCTACCTTCAGGCTACAGGGAGCTTTAGATACAAGGGACATCCTAATTGTCCGCCCGGGGTGTTTTTTAACCCCTGCTTTCAAATCCGATCTTACGAAAACTCTGTACCTAGTTCTAGACATGTTTTCTAACCAACATTTCTCCGCGATAAAATATGATTGCTTTTTCACAATATCGCGCCTTAAGCGTTTTTCGCCAAAGAAGATATGAAAAGTAAAGTGATATCAAAATAGGAAAAAATTAAGTTTTGCCACAAAAAATAAACAAAAAAGATCAAAAGCTTAGATTATTCTTAATGAGAAATTTAAGCTTTCGTTTTACGTACGATTTGCTAATGTCGTAAAAATATGACGAAAATGCCCGTGGATATGTTTTTAAGCATTATAAATCCACTTATGGTGCAATTACCTAAATGTTACGTAATAAAAAAAAACATCTAAAAGTGACGATGAAACGAGATAAAACAAGAGGATTAAAAAATATTCAGATTAGGGAAATTTGAATTGGCACCGCGGAGGCGTGTCGCTCGGTGGGCGTGCGTGCCCCCGGTGGGCGGCGGTGCCCAGGGCGCTCCGCCCGCGTGCCCTAGCGCTGCTCCGGAGGGGCGGGGCGGGGCCCACCGGTCCGGCAGCCCCCGGTAATCAGGCCGGCCAGACCGGATGGCGGGCCCCAGACACGCCCCGCGGCCGAGAGCTCCCCAGCAGTCAAAGGGCAGCTAATGCGACGCTGATTGAAAAGCGAAAACGAGCCAATCTCGCAGCGAAAGTGATTAAAATCTCGCTAATCTAATCTCACCGGGATATACGATAATATCGCATGTTTTACGTAAATACCTACCAATTACTGCCGCAATTATTTTAACAGGTTCGCCTGAACATGAAACCTGCTTTGATATTTAGCAACCAAAGTAGTGCGCAATATATATGAGTATTTATTTGCAGCGTTTATTTAAAACAAAAACAAAAATAATTTTGGTATTTGTGTGGCATTTCATCCAGGAAATCAAAGCTTAGGTTAATTAATCGTTTCAAAACGGCAATAATAGCTAATTCCAGATAATTTTTCGAAAACGTTCAACATCATCACAGCGATACGTCTTACAGCGAAATTTGATGCTTTTAGCGTATGTTCCCAACGGTTCATTTCTCTAGATTTCAATCTTTAGGGTCAATGCTTTTCCATCCTATTCAAGTCACATATAACTAATTTTAACGCTAAAAACTTTACACATAGTCATAGTCTTCATACAAATGGGTCTATCCTTGAAACGTGATAGAACTAACAGATGATCTTTGAGATTGATGATTTCATTTCATCTGTGTGTGTGTGTGTGAGCAGTGCTCCTCCGACGTCATTTGATCATATTGCAGTTCCGACAATCATCTGTTCGTTTTGCTATATCAACAGCATAGTTCCATTTAAAATTGGAGGTTGTGATGGCTGTGTAAGCCACCTTCAGCCACCTTAGACTTGTTCTTTATCCACTTGATCGTATTAAAAGAGTAGTGTGTCAACTAAGGTTGGATTGTTTAAAACTTTCGTCAAATTCGACATTGTCATAAATCAACGATTAGCGCTATTATTTCTTTTATTTTTAATGGTCTTTCTGTTCAATCATTGACTTTAGTCACAATTTGTTCAAAAGCTGAAACACACCAACATTCTGCTTTTAGTGGAACCGTTCAAATAATAATAATAATAAAAAAAAAACAAAACGACGCCAATCATTTCATTGTGACGAAATTGAGAACTAACCCGCACTTTGAGTATAAATGCATAATTATTCCGTCAGAGTATGTCTTTTACCTTTGAAGTATACCCGCTTGTGTTATCTTGCTCACTGACTTCTATTTGTATGCAGATTTGACCAACCCCGTGCACTGCACTTGCCGCAAAATTTGCATGATGGAATTAGAAAAAAAAATCGATTTGACAGCCGATTAAATTGCACGCTGGCTGTCTCACTTTATCGCGTTAATTTATTATTCATAGCTTTCCCTTTCAGACCAATTATTGTGAAGATAGGCAGGTAGTAACGCGTGGGCGGATGAAAGGGGAAGAGGGAATAAGTGGATGATTACAATTTCCTCCCAGCGGAGGGTTGAAAGAGGTAGCAAAGAAAAATACGAAACACGTGACATAATTTACTCGTAAAACATACAGTTAACGACCTTCACAAGTTTTTGGGCAATTTTCATAATGTAATCCCACCATATAACGCTAAAACGCTGAGAGTAACATTTTGTTGTCAGAATTGTGAATTTCGTACATGAAATAACTGTTTTAGATTCATAGAAGCATTCTCAAACTAGGCAGGTAGAGCTTAACAAATGAAATAATACGCATTGTTTTTCGTTTACTGCACATCTTTGCAGAAGCTGTCCGGCAAGTAGATGTTCCGTACAATAGTGATTACCGTTGTTTTCCTGCTGACTCCGCCACATACTCAAATGCGTTTTTGCGTGTCAGCCATCAGCCATATTCTTTCGTTTGTAGGCTCTACTTCCCAACTTCATTTTCGACATACAAAAGTAATTTTTGCATTTTCTTTTGTTATCTGAATACAGTTTTCTCGTAAAATACTAATTTATTTTCGATACTAACCTTATTATCTGATTTTTTTTTTGTAATTTTTTTAATAGTGATTACTGCGCAAGAGTCCCAACTGCTCCTAATCGTCTGGAGCCACTGGGACTATGGCATCTCCAATTGGGGTATGTTGTGAGGCTGAAGGTGGTGGAGAGGAAAAGGAGATGGAAAAGAGAGAGGTTGGGAAGTATCCGGATATTCAGATCCGGTTACCAAACGCGGCTAAAGTGATTTCAAGCAACTTTTAGATTTTAAATGGTGGTCTTTCACCAGGGCGATACTCAGAGTATCTATCACTTTGGAATGTGCCACAAATGTAATTTATGTTGTTGTTTATGAATTAATTGTGAAAGAAGACATAATAATAAAGTAAGAATTATTTGTGCACGCCAAGATTTGAACCCGTAACATCTGAATTCGTAGTCGAGCGTCCTAACCACTCGACCACGGAGGCCATCAAACCTTAGTAAACAACTAAAAAATATAAAATAAGGGATATGGCACTTTGTTTTGTTGGTATATTTAAAAGACATACGAGTATAGCTATGAATTAAATGACGGTACGATACGGAAATATTTTTTTCAATGATCTATTTATTCTAGCCTTAAATGCTGTTTAAATTCAAGAATCCAGAGTTCTCAGTTTAAAGCTTTTGGTGCTTTACTGAAACAGTTTTGCGTGATAATTAAACATTTATGAATCAAATAACGTCAAGAATTTATAACAAAATGCTACCTTAAAACCTTTCAGACAGAAGTGCTTTAGATTCATAGAGACATTTTACTCAAGGAGAATTTTTTACTCATGTGTACTACTTCTAAATTTTCCTCTTTAAAATAAAAAAAACAAAAGCTCTCTATTCAAGTATCGTTTTCCAATGAAAACATTTAATTTGAGAGAGTTTCCTGGTAGTCATACAAATTAATTTCCAAAGATTTGGTGTAAACAATCTACACGTGTAAAGCATAAAGCTCGATGGACTCGCCTGTGTTCTTAATCAATCTCAATTTCCTTACAACGATCGATTAAATCGCCCTCTTCCCATCTCAGCCCCTTAAAAGTAATCAGAGGATAATTTGTTAAGATGTTTACTTCGCTCACAAGAAAATTCTTTAAATTTAATGTATTTATCTTCTAATATCAGGTGAAGGAAATTTATGAATCTCAATGTAATAACGTTAAGATAGACTTTCAAGTTTTTATCTTTGAATATTCAAGGGAAGGAATGAAAATATTTTATTCTTTAGTTAGATATTTTTTAATTGTTATTGCAAAATGAATGCTTTTGTGAGTTGGGTGGTTTAAAGAGTGATACCAACTGCCTTGAAGAAAGAATGTTGAAATAAGTAAAATTAAAAGCGGTAGTGCTAACACCACCTAACCTAAGTTAATATAAGTATAATAAATATTACCAACCAAGCAATCAATTTCAAGAAACGTTTTTGATTCTAAATGGTAGTTTGTCACTAAGGCGATACTAGAGTATCTTCTTCACAAGCCATTTTTTCCAATAAATCAGTACCATTTCCTTAAAAAAATCTATAATTAAATGAGTATTTTTTTGTAATAGATATACCGTTTTTTTATATTATCCTTTCATATTACATTCAATGAGTTTCCAGTAAGTAGGTCATCGGTACCGAATATAAATAATTTTGGTTTGTTATCCTCGCTAAATTTGATGAAATCTACAAATCTTGTTTTTAAGCTCTTAAAATCCCTGAAATTATTCACATTTTCTTAGAAAACTTCTTTGTGGAGTAAGTATATTTTTTTCAAATCAAAGCAGATGGATACAAATAACGAACAAACGCATTTATCAAAGTAAAGAAGTGGTCTGTTAATAACAATTAAAAAATCTATCTACCACCTATATGTCGTTTGACTGAAATCCCTACTACTTTCAGCAGTAATTAATTAAAGAGCTTTTACTCACAATCAGGGAACCCAATAAATTTTATACGATTCAATCTTCTCCCAGCAGTTAAAAGAACACTATAAGATTATTGAGCGTCGGTTTGCAAAGTGAAGTTAGCGACAAAATACAGAGATATGAGAGCTTTTGTAAAAACCCATTTTAATTAAAAATACCCAACCTCCTGAAACGTGTTATTTTTTAAATTTATTTTTACTATTGCTTCGTGACTTATTTTTGAGGTCTGTAGCGCACAAAGCATGTTTAAAAGTACTTGAAAATGCAAAAAACAAGACATGGCAGGCCATATAGATAGCTCAGTGGCTTAGAGCAGTCGTGGAAATAACGTTTTTACTCGAATGATTTAGTAAAACTTTATAAAAAACACAAAAAAATGTTTTGAAATATCTCAGCAGAACTTTCACGCATCGAAAAATTTTAAATTCTCTCTTCTTAATATTTGAAAATAATATTTATGCAATCTATCTGCTGAATACTTATGTTAAGCAATTCCATGAAACTTCATATAATTTACTATATGAATGATCATTATTCCTTTTGTTTTCAAATTCAGTTAACTTCGTAACTAACGAATACAAATTTGAACAAAGAGATCTGATCCTCATCTTTCTTTCGTAGAATTTTTTTATCCCATTTTGCTTATGTATATAAATTATTACCATTTTTATTATACTTGTACTTTTGCCATGAAAAACATTGATCATGTTTCTATTTGAATTTAAATACTTTCTAAATATTGTTATTCCCGGAATGAGTTTATTCCCATGAAGAAAAAATAACATTGGAAGAGTGCCCGAAGTAAGGTCAATTTTCCTTTACTCTGAGTGAAATCGATAAAACTTTTTCAAATTGTGAAATTCTTCCTCGAACAGATCATCAATTTCACTGCCTTCTCTGCGGCCTGGGAGACAAAAGGTCGTATGCTCAGCTCAACGTGTCCAACTCATAGCAGTTTTTAGAACCTACAGAATTTTGTAACGACCTCGCGATCAATTAGATTTTCGAGTTTATGACTCATTTTTAATATTCTATGATCCGTTTTCCAGCGTATGTAAAAAGGCATTTCAAAGTATTTTGCGTTCAATAATTCCGTGCAATGACTGCTAATTTCTGACTCTCGGTAAGTTTAATTGGTTCGGTTGCACTGTAGGAAGTTTACATTCCCCTGGCTGTGTATCTAATTCGGTGGAAGCGAATCAATTCTCGTACGTTATTGTCGCAATCAAAAGCTCATTTGCCTTCTGTAGGATCTACAAGACAGGAGTCCCCAGGGAAACTGGAGTCACTGCGTTGTTTACTCCGCTATTCCTAATGACCTAACTTTCCGTATCTCGGAGTTCACAGCCCAGCATTTCAATAGGTGTACCTACAACGCAGTCTCGTGGAAATGTCATTTTGAACATTAATTATTTTTTAAACTTTATTCTATACCCAAGTGGGCTTTTACATGTAAAATTGTACATTTAAAAGTGAAATTTGTTGTTGTTATGAAAAGAAAAATTAGTACCAAACTAGTAAAGAATAGTGTTTGATTACAATTAATTAATATTGATTGAAGATATAATATGATACTATAGCCTATATTCCGTGCAGTTAAATACATCAGCCACATCTGCGTATGCAATATCAACTACACGCAATCTAGGTACAAGCGAATATCTGAGAGACTCAGTTCTGATATTATTATTACAAATAAATATAATTTCGGATCCAGTGGTTATCGTAGGTATGTGAAAAGTAATAAGGTTCAATAAATCAGGGCTATCCATAATACCACTGACAACTTTTAAATTAAAATTCTAGTCATAAATAATTATTTTTTCTTAAATATTTAATTAGTTTAATTCGTTTATCAATTAGCTATCGTAAACGTTTTTTATTGGTAAATTGAGTTAATAGTTAATATATTTATATAAGGAATTCGGTTTTTTTTCCTATGGAGTTGATTTTATAGTTACGGGACCAGAAATAAGAATTATATCCAACTTGACTACAAACAAAAGATAAGTCCAATATTTTTAATGATGAAATATTCCTAAATTCTCTGACATTTCTGAGAAGGAAATCGTAATAAAAACTCGTCTGCACCTTCTAGAAGAGGAGAATTTAAAAATATGTTTTTATAAATCTGTATTATACGTATGTAGGTAATACGCACAGTGTAGATACTGACAACGTATTTCTAAAAGTATTTTAACCAAGTTTTTAATTTAAAAAAAAAGTTTTTCTTTTTAATAATAATATCTTGCTACTATGTAGCAATCCCGATAAGTAAATGTAAGATACCTTATATTTAGGAAACATTTTACAATGCTACTCGTGAAAAATCAGGGGATGAAACTTGACTTGAAAAAATATTTTTTCAATCCACCCATTTCAAAAATAGAATAATGTCTGTTAAAATAAATTATAGGTAGGTCCTTTTTAAAAAGATTATTTTTTTAATTTGATCATTTTTATTAACATCACAAATTTGAAAAGTTCACACTCGTACGTCGTAAATTATTTATATTTAATTATTAATAAAAAGTATTTACGTATATACTACTTAAACCAACTTACACATTCAAATACGGTGCATCTGGAGATGAGCACTGCACGACAATAATATAAACAAGAAAAATAATGCTGAGCGTTTTACTGAAGATTCTCGTTCAACTGGGCTCAATAATTGGTTGGAAAGAACGAAGAGCCACTCGAACAAACCATCTTCCACTTCAGAGTACTCTCTGTCATTTTCCATAACAAGGATATCGAAATTTAATTAAAATTTAGTGGATTGCAAAAACCACTTACGAGTACATAAACGATCTTCAATTACTACTAGACTTGCTAACCAGTTTCGTTCGGAAATTTACTTTATCTTATAGCATCAATTTTTTTTTCTGATCAACAAGGATAGTAAAAATATAGCCCTTTGTCAAATGGTTGAAATAAGATGTTGAAAAAATATTACTTGACCTAAGAATCTAATAGATAAATATGTAGAGTTGAGTAACAGTAATATTTTCCTTTCAATAGGTCATTTGTCTATCAAGGAACAAACATCGACCAGATAAAACATACTATTACAAAGACATGTACTCTTTTTTATCAACGCATACTGTACGACAAATTCAGAAAGTTCATTTTTTAATTTCGCTCCCATGCCCTAAATCGGAAAAAAAAATCACAATTATAATTTTAGGTTAATAAGTGTGTCTATCTGATGGGACCTGCCAGGTAAGTATGTTCCTGAATATTTTCTTATTTTAACTAGGAATTAATATGTAATAATAGAAAATAAGATCTGTACAGCGCCCTTGAGATGATTTTTCACAAAAACGGCGCTATACAAATCGTCCAAATATTATTATTATTATTATTATGAAAAATATTTTATTTTGTTATTTTTTACTATTATGTATTGTCTATGCATATCACACGAATGAAATTTTTGCGTTTTCTCTTACTTATTTTTATATTTGAGTACAGTGAAGTTTGTAAATTTGGAACTGACGAATATCTATTATTATTTTTTTAATCCCAGCCTACCTAATAAAGTACCTACCTATAATGTATTTAAGCAAACATTATTCTTTATTTGAAATGGGTGGATTAAATAAACAAATATTTTTTCTTGGCAAGTCAAGTTACATCCCGTTATTTTGTCAGAAAATGTTCTTATAAAACTCACTTATCTCAATTAAATTAAATATAACGTAAATCCAAACCGGCCACATTGTTTTTGATTAAAAATAATCAACTTTTTTTTCCCATAGTATCATATCATATTTATATTAACTATAATAAGCAAACAGCACGTTAGAAGTCAATGCATTTTGTACGTAGGTGTCTACTTCATTCAGATAAATTTCAGTTAATAATCCTTCGTTTAAAATTCACATGATCCAGCTGGATTGTACATAAATTGACACCAATAATTTCTACGATCTAAAATAATGAACTAATTTCTGCAGTATCTGATAATATCAATACTAACTATTATTGGCAGACAGTGGTTGAAATGGATGCGCCTTGCGGCGGACAGACTGGGCCGTGTTAACAGTCCGAATTATTGTTGATATTCATCGGCACGTTCAGATGAAATCACCACCCCAGATCACGAACTCTCTGCTAACTCTCCTGCTATGCTGCACTGGAACCAAACACAGTGCTAGAGCTAGGAATATAGATGTGCAATGAGACAAAACAATGACAAATATTATAACTTTAATAAAATATATGTATTATCATAAAGAACAACAAATGAAAATTTGGAATATGATAGTTTTATTTTACCCATATGGTTATTTATACAATTGATTAATCGATATTGAGAAAAAACGCTCCGGATCGGCTCTGACGTCATAAAATTAGCCTTAGATAACATCTTAAGCGAGGTTGGCAACTCCGTGACGTCATTTGATGCACCATCTCTTGGTGCAACTTCAAA
This sequence comes from Drusus annulatus, assembly GCA_022651775.1. Taxonomy (NCBI): domain Eukaryota; kingdom Metazoa; phylum Arthropoda; class Insecta; order Trichoptera; family Limnephilidae; genus Drusus; species Drusus annulatus. The sequence continues at coordinate 489,828 of JAGWCC010000184.1, forward strand.
ATATTATTTGAAAAAATATGTTCCAGCTCGGCTCTGACGTCATAATATCCACCCGGAATAAACGAGATTAAAAACTGTATCACGTCATCAAATGTGAAATCCTTTGGCGCCGCTTAATACATCAAAACGAGGTATTTAGTCGTGTTTTTTCAGTATATATATATATATATTTTTTAAATTTTCATTGAAATTATTCATGTTCTTTCTATAAATACACAAACATATAAAAACGACCTAAAATTGTAAAAAAAACACTAACACTATAGTTGATCGGTGAATATCGAATAGTAGTTTGTCCTGAAACAATACCTTGGTTAATGATTATTTCAAGAAGTCCAAGTTTGTTTAACAAAACTTTTTTTTTGTATTCTCATTGGTATTCATGGTCTCGTTCAGATTAACCACTCCATATCACAGCTTCTCTTCCAACTGTGCTACTCTGGTGCACTGAATCAAACTACTCCGGAGCTAGGGCGTATAGACGGGCAATTTCAAAACAACAAGAGCTCGTCCTGGGACTCTAATTTTCATCAGGAGAGAGTTGAGATGAAATTATTCGAATAACTAAAGTTATTAGAACAACACGTTTCTGATTGTGACATGCAGAAGGAAGTTTACGTAAAAATGTCTTAATTTGCAATGCCACTAGATCAAACAGTAACAGTACTGTAATGTAACAATATAAAAAAGTAACTACAACCTGTCAGCATACATATCTGAGCATCGAAATTAATTAATCACCCGGAAAAAATATACTTCTCTGGATAGGGTACAACATGTTTTATCTGCCTCATTAAAAATATATTTTCATGCATTGATAAAAACATTTTATTTTGAAAGCTCAACATTTTTTTTGTGGCGTCGATGTAGAAGGTTATTTTGACAAAAATTAGTTGATACGTGAATAATTTAAGAATTTGGGAAGATTTAATTATTGGTTTTCATTTATAAATTAGAATCTCACTACGGACGTATCAATTTATGAATCATCAATCTAATATCAAAATAATTAGTAGTATAAAAGTTCAAATATTATAAAGTCAAAAATAAATGAAATAATTAGGTACTTTGTAAATTTTAATGTACAAGTAACTAATATAAAATAATAAAAAAAAACTAATATTGCCTTTCTAATTTGAAAGACTTTATTTATATCGAGTTGGTACTTCAACTGTGATTATTTAATCACTTTATGTAGATTAAACATGAAAACTATAACATGTAACATTTAACCCTTTCTCGACCAGAGTAATTTTAAAATGACATGAACATTTTCACGATGTAAGTTATTTATTTATTTCTTTTTTTTATGATTTAGTGAACCTTCCTTTTTTTCGTTGTGTTTGGCGAACAGCGTACACATTTCATTACGTAAACAATCCGCAGTGTTTGCGTTTTTTGAAATTTTGTCATCCGAGGTAAATGCTTCCATAAACAACTTACAAGGTAAATATTTGTTTTATTGTTTGTGTTTATAAAAAAAATTACACATCATTTTATATTTTAAGCAGAAAAATTAAAAACGTTAATATAATTTACGTTTCGCAGCCACGGTTTATCAAAATGACGTTTGATATATTCTAAGCCTTTAGAAAAAAACAGAAAATTTAAAAATAATTCCAGCACAAATAATCTAATGTTACTTATTATTTAAATCAACAAAAAAATAATTCAGATGAGAAAAGGTAACCCAAAGAGCTTCCTTGATATAATTTCTGAGAAGTATAAATTATTCAACATATTTTATTTCAATGAAAAAGTTACACAAACACATTCTCGAAGTAGTTGAAGAACTATTTTTATTATGTTACTTTAATATGTTCAAGTATTTCAGTGAGCAGACTATAAAAATAAACCTTTCTCAATAACTCGGAAATAGTGAATTACGAAGGCTGAAAGAAACCTTCTTTCTCATAAATAATAATACTATAAATAAAGGTATAAAGTACGGCGATAAGAGATTGTTTTTATTGAGGATTACTTTTATAGAGTGCCCGAAACCATAAACCATAAACAGATAGCAATAATAGTTCGACACCTATAAAAGGTTTAAAAAAAGATACGATACGTAATATTATACTTCATTCATATTTCTTTACGTGAATTTTTGTATCTTAAAATTGGTCGAGTAATTAACTTTGGCGCATTTATAATCCTCAAACCACATAAAAAAAGATAAGGTTTATTTTTTCTATAGCGCACAAAAGTCCCGACTGCTACCAACCGTCTAAAGCCAGTGAGACCATGGCATCCCCAATTGGACGTAGTTATGCAGAAAGCGTCCAACCCACAATTTGCCAAAGTTGACTTTTGTATGTTTTCCTATAGATAAATACTAGAGATTTATATCTGCTGAAAATATCCAAGCTCCAAATGCAATAGATTTTTGATAAATACACGTTTTAATATAAATTTTTCTTTATAATGTAAATTTTATAAAGAAAAAACACTGATATTCACTTTACAAATACCGTAATATGCTTTTGTTTCGTCATTTTTTCAAACGCCTTTTTCTCAGTTTCATATTTTTGGGGTTGGATGATTTCTGCATACTACGTCCAATTGGGGTATGTGGTGAGGTTGAAGATTATAAGTAGGGGAAAGAGATGGGGAAGAGAAAGAGGAAGATGAAGAAGTACCTGGATATTCAAGTCACCAAACACGGCTAAAGCCATTTCAAGCAACGTTACAATTCTAAATAGTGGTTTTTCACCAGGGTGATACTTGGAATATCTACCACTCTGGAACTTGCCGCAAATATATTATACATTATTTTATAGAATTAAATGTGTACAAACACATGTTTATTGAATAAAATTTGTTTGCGCACGTTAAGCTTTTTTTTAGAAGGGACAGTTTTTTTCCGTATAAGGTAACGTTTTTTTAAATAATTTTAAAAGGCACTTTAGTTTTAGTAGAGAAAATATTTTCTATACATAAACCTAAAAAATAACAATCACGTTTTTTTTAAACTTTAATCATTAAGATTAATAATCATTTAAATAGGTGGTAGTTGGTTTGTTTCCTTATATTATGAAGATGCCCATAAGATTAATTAAAACAAAGTAAAACTGTAGATTTTCTTATAGGTTATGATAAAACTGATGATAAGTCATGAAAATTAAAAAAAATAAAGGTTAATGCATTTATAAAGTGATTACACCATATTTACCATTAACTTCAATTTACTATGTCATAGCTGCATTACAATAATAATAGTAGTATTTACGAGTTTTACCACAGAACAGAGTGTGATCTATACCGATTTGAAAAAAACTGATTTCATCAAAACATAGCCAATAAAAATGATTATCTGCAGAAAAAACACTTTCGATATTTAAAAAATTTCAATCAAAATTCACTTGAAGTAGATTAAACTTCAATTAGGTACTTACTTACGGGCATAGCCACAACACACATCTATCGGTTTATCTCTTCAGTGGTATTTACATATTACTACTAGAATATTTGGGTGACCAGGTACCTACATTGAACATTAATGAACCCGAATAAATTATTTTGTGAAACCCACATTTCCTTTAAACAGCAACGTAAAAATACCATAAAATGAGTAGCTGACAACATATTATTTTTACACCAATGCAGTCGGATTGAAAATAAATTATTCGGCTTATTTTCAGTTCTGTGACGTAATACAGGCCGGACCATCATCCGCCACCGAATTGCTCTTTTCGTCTGAGTCTAGGCTGACGCGTCACATAGCGTCACGTGCACTACGTCACACAGCGTCACTCTACGTCAAGACGCGTCAAACCCACACTTGCTAGAGTGGTGATATTGAAAAAATGTCATTATTGATGTTTTTGTAGCCGAAAACAATTTTTTTTTTTTCAAAATTTCAATTTTTTGGATGAAGATTTTTCAGGAACCCGTGCAGTGCACCACCAAAACTGAAAAATCCTGAAAATCTTCATAAAACATAAAAAAATCATGAAAAAAATAAAAATCGTTTTCGGTTACAACAACACTAACAGTGTCGTATTTTTCAATCTTAGCACTCTAGCACACTAAAAACTCACGAGCCGTTACTGGTGAGGAAGTGTGGATAGGTATATGGTATGTAAATGTATTCGCAAAAAGCATTTACTTTGTGGCTTGCCATATTTATGAATAAAACAAATAAACTTTGTTTATAACCACTTTTGTTATTCAATATTTGGTCTATCGGTTTCGGAAGTACCCTTCCATCATCAGGACAATATTAATTTATTTTTTTAATTTTAAAATTGTCCTGATGAAGGAACGGTACCTCCGAAACCGGTAGACATAATATTGAATAATAAAAGTGGTTATATACAAAGTTTATCGGTTTTATTTATAGATGTAAATGTATTCATAATTTCTAAACAATTTAAGTTTAAAAAAATAACCTACTAAATGTCAATATTCCAATTGTGTATTATTGTTTTTTTCCTATATCATTTAAATTTTACTAGTTGTATTAGGAATATTAATTTATACGGTATTAACTGTTTTGCCTTGAATGGGCATTGTAAAACTAATCAGAATTTAAAAAAATCATGGATGAATTTAATAATTCTCAATATTTTTTAAATTTTATTTTTTAGTGATTCTTAAAAAATATTTTATAGCATATTTATAAGTCTAATATTTCTTACTTTGGTTTTATGTATTGTTGTTTAGTTTTTTTTTGTAGTATGGTTAATTATGTATTGCATTACCCTTTACCTGGATACTTTCTGGAATAAAATTATTATTATTAGCATGAATATCGCACAAGAGTCCCAACTGCTCCCAACCGTCTAGAGCCAGTAGGACTATGGCATTCCCAATTGGTGTATGTTGTGAGGCCAAAAGTAGTAGGGAGGAGTAGGAGATCTGGAAGAGGAAAGTTAGGAAGTATTGCCAAATTTATGTAAGTTGTAAAACAATTTGTATTCCATATCCCACTCTTTGTCAATCATAAAATCGTTACATAATTCCCGATCACAAACATGTATATTTTATCCATAATAGTTATGAGATTGTCTTCAATTGATATTCTTCACAATAAAATAGAAAATAAAAATGTTCCATTTCGTCAGTATAAATTTCAATTATAATATTCTAACCTTAGAGTAAAGAGAGTGGTATCTATCCAAGGCAGTGTAGTCAGTTTTTGATGATTTTTATCGGACTCGGCGGACCTGGGCGTGGCTAAGACTAAGGCTAGGGTATTTATACATCCATTCATATCACATATTGATATAATGTTTTTGTTTATTCACATAACCACTTTTTCACAGTATTGTTATCAACAAAAATAAAGCATATAATTTAAAAAACCGTTTAATTGTGTCAAGTTTAGTGGCATAATAAAAAATATGGACGGAGTCCCGCGGTTACCCAGAAGCCCAAGATCATCGCGATAGTACCTAGAAGCGGTGTATTATATTTTTTGTCTCTTTCTCTATAATAGTGTACGACGTAAAAACCCGGAGAAAGTGATTTATCGCAAGTTTGTAAAGGTTGGGTAAAAAGAATTAGCTCTCTCTCCATACATTGTTACCCCAAGATTCTAAGCAATATTCGAGAACAGAATAAATATATTTTTTAAATTGGGCTAAATATTTCTCGGTCTGAAAAAGTTATATCTCATTTAAAAAAACTTCATCCGACGACTTAATTTTAGAAATGAGTTAATTCTTCCGACTACTTTCTCTGATGTATTTGGGTTAGAGAGTCACGAGTTCCACAACTGTCCTCTTCGTGGAACTGAGTTCGCCTCGCCTTTCGCTTCTGGAGCATAGCACACTTATGGGCTAATGCAGGGTCCTTCCGGTGACTTTCACCTGGTCTGCCCATTGGATGGATCGTCCTTGAGGTCTGGCTCCTGGAACATTTCCAACTACGAAGAACTTCTCTTAACTCTTTTGTTTCTACCTTGGTATGAAACCAATTCTTTTATAAATTGTTAAGTGAACAGGGAAAAATGATATTTTGACTTTAGTCATTTGTTTTTCTAACGCAATGAAAAAATACAATTTTTCAAAAAAACTAATTTTAAATTAGTTTTTTTTTTAACTCCAATGAGGTTTACAATTAAATTTGGTACCAGGAAAACACAAATATCATAACATGGTATGGAAATTGTGGAGTGGAAGGTAGGAATGATGTAGTATGATTTAAAGGTCCATAGCTCATGATGGCTAATGATTATGATGGTAATGGTAATTTTCAAAATCAATGACTCCAGAGCTGAGCGTTTTTGCTACTTCATGACAAAGATTTTTTGTTCATGTTTTTTTTTCCTTTTTGTCATTGAACAGATTTAACTTTAATGTACAATAATTAGACGTAGTTATGAAAAAAAAACGTTAGGCGCTAACTCACAATTTTCCAAAATCGAGTTTTAAATGTTTTCCCATAGATAAATACGAGATTTTTATCTGCTGGAAATATACAAGCTCCAAATGCAATAGAATTTTGGCAGTTCAATTTTTTACTAACCCACATTGCAGATAGTTCATGTAAATTTAAAAAAACATTCAAATGTAGGATAACATAGTTTTTTTTTCTATGAAAACATTGATAGATTATAAATTACCCATTTATAATAAAGAAAAAACACTTATATATTCACTATACCAATACCGTTATAAGCTTTTAAATCGTTATATTTTCAAACGCCTTTTTCTGTTTCATATTTTTGGGGTTGAATGCTTTCTGAATAACTACATCCAATTGTTATATATTAAATTAGATAAAAAAAAATCTTACGTTCCACGTGTCTATTCTTTCTTGTGGTGGATATCTTGAACCTTGGACAGATTATGGCGTTTACCCAGTTCTACCCAGTACTCTAAACATAACCCGACTTACTTTTTAGACTGTAGACTGAATGCTGTGGAAATTAGATCTTTGAGACGTATGTGCGGTAAAACCATGTATGATCGTATTAAAAATGTGGATATCCGGAAAGAATGCAAGGCTGATGTGAGCGTAATGAATAGGATCTAGAAAGGGACGCTTAGATGGTTTGGGCATGTAGAGCGAATGAATGAAGAAAGGAGTGTGAAAAGAATATATGATGCGAAAGTGAATGGAAGAAGAAGTCGAGAACGCCCGAGAGAGACATGGCACGATCAAGTAAATCAAATACTTGAATCGGGTCAGGTGAAGAGTCAGAATAACAGAAGAGTATGCATGAGACGATGTATGAATATAAATGAAGCAGGGAGTGTGTGCCGAGACAGAGTTATATGGCGGTCCGTCCTCTCTGCCTACCCCTGCGGGGAAATGGCGTGATGGTTGGTCAGTTAGTTACTTTTTAGATTTTAGGCACCGGTTCAGCATTGGTTTAGTTACACCGCACGTAGGCCATTAAATTAGACGCATAGGCCGTGGTTATAAGGCAGGCTTTTCGCTAGACCGGCCTTACACCACGTGCAACATTTACATCTCGTTTATAAGTAAGAGGGTATAAGTTGTTAGATACAGAATCATAAAAGAGTTATATTTACACAATTCACTAATCACTCTGTTCTAACCATACATTGTTAAATAGCTCGTTAACTCTTACGGAGAGAAATTAACCTAGAAAATGGTAGAAATGAGAAGTAGAAGGGAGGATTATTTGAGAATAATGGATATGATGAATCGAGACTCTAGCTTCCGCTACTTCATTAAAAGTCTGGAACAAGTAAATGTATTCTGAAAACTTATTTAACTTTTAGAAATGAATGGTTCCTGAAGTCTTTGTTGCAGCCGAGAGTTCCAAGTTGTTCCCGAGGAAGGGTCACGGTGGTCGTTCTCATTAAAGTCTTAGGAATGAAACGACTTTTCTTTTATGATGTTAAATTATGATTCCGGTCGAATTTGTTTCCTGCAAACTTGCAATTCCAAAGGGTCATTAAAATGCGCGAAATTTGAAATAAAAGTGTTAAAATTAAACTTGTCCAAATATTCCAAACACGAAAATAATACAAATTTAGAATAAATATAATTCCTTATTAATTACTAACAGTAGTAAAATGAATAAACTCGTACCGAATTTAGAGTAAAATAATTGATGTAATTGTGAACGAAATTTTGAACCAGAAATATGGACATTTTTTACCGTTATAAGTCTACGCCCTAGAGGTCATATTTCACAAAATCACGCTATGTAAATTAGCTCATTTGTTTTTATTTTTTAAAGTGAAAACCGCACAAGAGTCCCAATTGCTCCTAACCGTCTAGAGCCAGTGAGACTATGGCATCCCCAATTGGGGTATGTTGGAAGGATAAAGGTAGTAGAAAGAGGAAGGAGATGGAGAAGAGGAAGTGGAAGGTTGGAAAGTACCTGGCTACTTAAGCACGGCTAAAATCATTTCGAGAATGGTGGTATTTCACCAGGACGATACTTAGGGCGTTACTCTGAAACGTGCCGCAAATATACTTTATATTATTTTATATTGACTTTATTTATTTTGACCGGTCGGACGTGTGAGAGGACAAACGCGTCGGATTCCCACCCGGGCGTCGCGCGTTCGATTTCTCTGCTGGCTAAGTCCTCCATCATTGCACAAGCAACATCTTCCACTTTTTATGATGGCAGTAGGAGTTTTTCAAATATTGTCAGGTTATTCGTAACCCGGGAATGTTTGTCTTTCTTTTCAGAAAAAATAAAACAAATATACATGAAATACATGTGTTGTGACACATATTAATTAATCCTATCAAAAGTAAAGAAAAAATGAGTTTCTTAAGCACCCCGACATACTTCTTCTGGTTTATTTCTTCAGTGAATCAAAACAATTTGCCATCACACAATGATTCTACTCGATTTTATTAAATGTAGTGTTGGTCACATATCTACTTGTATCATATTTTCGACCGGTTAGTAGCTGACTGGACAAACCCGTCGAATTCCCACCCGGAAGTCGTAGGTTCAATTCTTCTGCTAGCTTAGTCCCCCATCATTGCACAAGCAACATTTTCCGCTTATTATGATCGCAGTAAGAGTTTTTGAAAAATTGACAGGTTATTCGTAACCCGGGAATGATGGTCTTTCTTTTAAAAAAAAACAAAGAAAGCGAAAACCGAGAATCATAGTCATAATATTTAATTGTTCGTTTTTATTTGTTTCGTAATTTACATTACTACTCGTTTATTTACAAAAAGTATTTTAAATCATCTAACGATAAGCCCTGAATTTTATAAGTGTCGATTTGAAAATCTCTGGGGGCATATTAGAAACTAGAACAACAGTGTTATGATCATTTCATAACCCTAAAATGATAATTAAAAAATCTTGTAAAGCCATTTGTTTGTAGTGAATGTTAGCGGTAATATAACGATTATTATACATGATATTTAAATTTGAACCACACTACTATTGCCACATGAAAACATACTTCAAACTCTCGTCACATCTTGTGATCATTAAATCGATGACGAACACAATTACGAATTTTCAATATTTTATCTATATCCGAACGCCTACCCTCGGTCTGTTTTATTTTTTGGTCAAATTGTGATTCGTTATAGTCATATTGTTATGCTTGTTCGCTGAACACAATTTGTCAAATATCTAAAACGCACATCGAATCGGGGACAGATCAAGTGTCAAATTATTGAAATGAGGCTGACCGTTAATTTGGTGATAATCATATTTGAGAGAGTTTGACACAACCTAACCTTAATAACATATCAAAGATATACTCGTATACTTACAAACACAAATTATTCCTTTTACGAATCTGCCAAAATATTATTACAACTGCCATATTACGAATAATTCAACACCGCAACATTAAAGCAGCCTATAATCAGACATACACCAGCACAAAACACGAGAACAAAATCAAATACACTTATCGTCATCTACTCACACAACTAAATTTGGAATTAACTCCGTAAAATACATCGCATATACACAATACATCGCATTACCCAAATAATTAAAACTCCCAGTTGCAAACAAAAAAATATTGGCACAAGCACTTGAAGGATATTTTCCCGTCAATTTTGTCAATCAGTGATAATATATCATATTTGCAAAACCTCTGTATGTATGACTATCTTTCTTATTGTATTCATGATGTTTATTCAATGAATCTCTACTTCTGTCTCTTTTTGATGTATTTTTTCGCTTGTTCCTTCTTCTTTTGTATTCCCTTTTAAAATTTTGTATGGCTTTGTAAAAATAGTATTCTTTTTTATTTGTATTTTCGTCTTTTTCGAAATGAGTTTTTTTTAACTCCTTGGGAATAATTTACCAAGAAATGAATGTTTTTGCACTTTATTATCATTTTAATAAATACATACTGATTTTATTTATTTTTAAATAAAACTCAATCAAATACGAAAATTCTTCATATAAATGAATAGCTTTTAAAACAAGTAACTCGAAACGGAATCATTTAAATGGCGAAAGTATGTAGGTTGTATTTCACAGAATAAATAAATGAAACACGGTTGGATCTTTTCGTTTCAAGGATTGAATATCCATATAAAAGCAACACTTTCAGAAAAGGAATTAGAGCTTTGGAAAAGTGATACCCTTAAAAGCATTTCAGGTTGAGCGTATAGCGTATATATCTAACTCGATCCCTAATTTAATGAGTTATTCTAAACCAAATCGTCTGTTTGAAATAAAGCGTTAGGGTTTGCTTAAATGCTCGACGGAATTCGTTTTCCATTAGGAAATATGCGAATGTTGGGGTTAATTTACCATGGGTAAACTAGGCGTAGGTACGCATATACTCGTAGTAATACTGCGTCCGAAAACAGTACAAATAATTATTGTATACAAATTTAATTACTGAATTATAACAATTTAATGCCTCCAATCAATGTACCTCCGTTTATTTTTCTTTCAAGGTTGCTTTTGTCCATCGTTTTAATGTATGAATAACAAAAAAAATACACTTTAATAATACATAAATGGACATACTTTAAAATAATTTGAAAAATTATACTGGAGTCCAGATCTAAAAAGATGTACTGTAAAATTCAGAAACGAATAACGTTCTGGGCAAAAACAGCTTAAAAATAAATTAAGGTTATAATTTTTTCATTATTCCTTAATCACCTTCTCAGTTAATATTTTACCTCTTTCAATTCATATTATCTATCTTTTTCTCCATATTCCTTTGTTATAATTTAAACGGGAAGAACAATAAAAAATATTGTGTTCTGCCTCTGTATGTATATATAACCGCACACTATTTATTTTTGGTTTAGTTTAATTTTGTACCCTGGTGATGCTTAGGCTAAGCGAAACCAGTCGATCGTGAAAAATTAAAATTAAGCCTGTGGTCTTATAAAAAAAAAAATATTTATATCACATTAAAAACAACTTTTTTTTTCGTAGATGTTTTAATCACATTCGTTGTATCTTTCCCGTTTGTGGAAGGTATTGCATTATTATTTGCATTATCCCTGCAAACTTACTGTCATAAAATATTATTTAAAAAAAGTTGTAGTTACTTTAAGCGGATTTACTGCCAAGTGGCAATTTATTTCGAGTTTTCCAGGGCTTTGGGTAAGATTTAATAATTGATGTGGCGCATTCCGCAATAATTAAATATAAGTAATTAGAAATGGTAATTTCGAGGTGAAATTAAATTAACATAATGTTAAAAAATATAAATTAATTTCCTAGAGTGGAGATGGAATGGAAAATGGAAAGTGGAGTAATGAAGGTGGACGGAAATGATGCATTAAGCTTGTGGGAATATAATTAACAATTTAGCCAATAACTTAGCCACGGAACAGAGGCGTAATGCTTGTACTGTAAAGGAACGTGAGATTTAGAGCGATGGGTTGGGATGTCAAGGGTTCTCTTATCACCTGAGCGAAGAGAAAAACATCAAGGGAACGTTAAGCTATCCGCCGAAATACGATTATTAACTACTACTTTTAACTTCGGGGGTAATGGGTTCTATTTCCGACGCAGTACTAAAACAAACTCAAATCGAAACGTTGCTTGAAATGACTTTTGACGTATTTTGTGACCAGATCTGAATAGCCAGGTACTTCTTCTCCATCTCCTTTCTCTCCCTGCTTCATAAGGGATGCCATAGTTCCACTGGATCCAGACGGATGGGAGGAGTTGGAAACAGATTCTCGTCCGTTATTTATCATAGTGTTTTTTTTAAATACTAGCAAAATTTTCATTTTCATTTCACATGTGGTCGCTTTCAGTCTAAGTGCTTGCGTTTGGGTTAAGTGACATATTTTATTCATGTTACATTGGCAAATAGTCTAACCAATATTGCAAAAAACCTCAATGAATTGGTTGATTATCACGTTTAAATTATTATTAAATTACATATTCCTAGAATCGTTTTTAACAAAGAATGAGCGAAATCCTAAATATTTATTCATTCATTTAATTAATTTAAAAAACATGTTTTTGTCAGAGTTTATGACAATCGAACTAGGCACAAGCTAATAAAATCGTGGTCAAAGAAAGCCCAATTAGTAGTTCTAACCCGAGTCAATCTTTTAAAATGAGTTTAATGTATTATACGCCCTAATTATTTTTCTTATTAGGCGAATACATTGGTTTTTCATAAGCATATAACTTTTGTTTTCACATTTCGAACTTGTCCTCAGAACAAAAACACTTATATATAGAGCCTGCTGCCACCCACGTGTAGTTAGTCACGTGCCTGTATTACAGAAGTCAACTATAACCGAATTAAACCTTTTTAATTTAAGTTATATTTTCTTTAAAAATATACAAATAATTTTTCTAATTGCGTTACTAAATTGCTTTTCCTAAAACATGTGATCTTCGTTTCCATTCGCGAACTTGTCCTTTAGAGTGTAAAGTAGATTGTTTGCGCAGTAAAAGATACTTTAAAATACTTATCAAAAGTTGTTTTGTTCAGAGTGGAAGCCAAATTGTCAATTACGCGGCGTTTGGAAGCGGCGGGTAACTGCTCAGGCGATAAGCTCTCATGATAGGTTTGCGTACATGTCGGAAGGCAAACACGCTATTTAATTGCTAACAACCAAAACAACAACCTACTGTGTATGTTGTATGGAGCGGGGAGCTTTCGCCGGAGCTTTTATAAGCTGAACAGGAGTGTTTCCATTAAAAACTTGGCTGTGTGTGAAAACAGTTTAGCCATAGATAGTACCGCGCGACGCTTTTATTCAATATATTCTTAGGAATAATAAACAACCTTATATCGTGTTTTTTTTTGTCGGTACTTTTATTAACCTTTCACCAACAGATTTATAAACGAGGATGTTTTAAAATAATACAAAACTGTTGAAAGATGAACAAGCTCCAATTTGAAACCTTAAGATTCACGTGTAGATGAGTGCAAGCGTCGCTAGTAAAAAGAGTGCATGTGAACTAAAATACCGATGAAAAGAAATTCCTTAGATATATGCATGTTAAACTCTATTAAAAGTGAGGAGATACAAAAATAATACAAGACCGTTGAAGAAAAAAGGGTTTGATATGAACACATTGTCATGATAAGGTAATTTATAGAAAGGTGAAGACGGGAAATTAAATAAGTGAAATGAAACATCAAAGATGAATGTAGATCCCTACGGCGTATGTGTGGTAAAACAATGTATTGATATATGAAATGAAACCACCCGTAAAAAATCCAAGGCTGACGTAAACACAATGAAAATGAAACAATAACTTTTAATACGACCACAGATAGCCTAGATTCACAGATTCGCTTAGCCTAAGCATCATCAGGGTACAAAATTAAACTTAAACTGATTTTCATTTAATATGTCAAACCACAAAGCGATTGGTTTCTACGAAAATACAATTAATAACGTTTAAAAAGGAGCGCTTAGTTGGTTTGAAAATCAAGAGCGGATAGACGGTCAGATAGGAATTTCAGAAGAATATTTGACGGGAAAATTGATGGGTACTAAGTCAATATTACGGCAGTAAGATATTTTACGATCACAAGAATCTAAGCTAAAGTCTAGAAAGAGAAATAATGAATACCGTCAAGAGAGAAAGTTCGGGAAGTATCTGGTTTCTCAAATATGGTCACCAAACATAGTTAAAGCAACATTTCTATTTTCAATGGTGGTCTTTCACTAAGGCGAACTTACTATTTTGGTATTTAACAGACAATGTAAAAATGTGGAAAAAGCAATGAGTTCGTAAAGCAGAAAAGCGTTATATGGCGTTCCGTCGTATTCTTCTTTCCCTGAATTAAAGTATGGCAGGATGATAATTATTTAGTTTTCATCAGAATTATCCTGCTGAGTAAAAAAATAAGAATATTTGTAGGTACTCAGGTAATTTTTTAAATTTTTGTTGAAATAAAAATAAATATTTAATATATAATAATTATATATAAATAAAATAAATAAATAAAACAATAATTTAAATACAAAAAAATAACGATTTTTTGTATTTTTCAATGAACATTGTAATCTCAGGAGTACCTACCTATCTGAACGTTTTTTTCATTGAAATTCACTGAAAAACCATTTTTTCCTAGGAAATGACACATAACAAAAATGATTTTTTTAAACCCTGAAAATTCGATTCGACAAATTAAAATCATTACTCAGACTACATTTTGTTTTAAATTGCGAAGCTTATTCCAAAAAGTGTTTGTAATATTTTATTTTTCATCATATTTACGAGTAAGGTTGTTCAATAATATTTCAATTTTAAAGTGATACATAAATAATTTAAAAAAACCAAGTACGTATTACTTATATGTCATACCTTTTAATCTATTTTTTTTGTTCTGTTTGGTTAGCTCTTTTAACCGTCAATCGAAATCAATTTTTATTGTGAAGCTAGAAATTTTTTTTTTTTTTAACTGTGAAAATAATCCTCTAAGAAATGAAACCCCTGAGGCGTATATGAGAAAACCATGTATGACCGTGTCAAAAATGTGGATATCCAGAAAAAATGCAAGGATGATATAAGCGTAATGAATAGAATCAAGAAAAGGACGCTTAGATGGTTTGGGCATGTAGAGCGAATGAAAGAAAAAAAAGTGTGGAAATAATATATGACGCGAAAGCAAATAGAAGAAGAAGTCGGGGAGGCCCGTGGAAGACATGACACGATCAAGTGAATCAAATATTTGAGTCGGGCTATGCGAAGAGTCAGAATAACAGAAGAGTATGTATTAGACGATGCATGAATGTGAATGAAGCAATAAGTGTATGCCAAGACCGAATTGTTTGGCGGTCCTTCATCTCTGCCTACCCCTGCGGAGAAACGGCGTGATTGTTAGTTAGTTAGTGAAAATAAATAAATTATGAAACAGGCCTCCCAGTGCGCTTCTAATGGTAAAAAAAAATCTGTGAAGATTATTTTCCTTAAATTTTCATGAAATTTCTCAAAAATTTCGAGGTATGAGCGCAAAACGCCTTGTATATTTATTTTCGTGACACTTAAGAAGAGTTCCCTTGACTGTACTGTTTGAAACCCGAAGATGTAGATTGTTAGTTAGTTAGATAGATAGTTAAGATATTTAGTTCCAGAATTACTGCACTGAAAAATATTTTGATATCTAGTATTGAATATTGGTATTCGAAAATTTATCATAGTAAGAAATTATTATAAATATAAATGAACGGTTAGTATAGGTGAGTGGACAAACACATCGGATTCCCAACCGGGCGTCGCGTCGTGGGTTCAATTCCTCTGCTAGCTAAGTCCTCCATTATTGCACAAGCAACATCTTCCGCTTATTTGAAGTTTTTAAAATATTGACAGGTTATTCGTAACCCAGGAATATTTTCTTTCATAAAAAAAAAAAAATATTTTTTTTAAACAAATACTTATAAAAACATCAAAAATTCTTGACAATCATATACAATATTATATAAAAAATGCAGAAATATCAAGTCAGTAGAAATCTGTATGACGGGTTTCTATTGCAATGCAAATGCACAATAACTTTTGTAGGTTTATTTCAAATAAAAGTAAACTTGTGAAGTCGCCGGTTTTATTTTTGTTACTGATTCCTAAAGTGGATTATACTACCCCCTGAAGGTCTTTTCGAGCACATTCCAGGGAGAGAGAGGGCAAGGGCTGCATAGGGAGGTAGAAGCGGTGTGGAACGCTGAATACTCATTGAATAATTGGTCAAAATAAAGCATACGGTAAGTCGCTAACATTTTCATTGTTAGTCATATTTTTAACGGTGAGTAGTGCTCACAACACTACTGGTCTGAAACAAAACTGACTCAAAGTGATATGACTCGATATTATGGGCCAGAATGGCGTTGGAAAAAAGTTAAAACAACTAAAGGAGACCAAAGTACACGCTTAAGAGAAAAACACTCACGCAGAAGGTGTTTATTTTTGTCTTTTTTTCAAAATACCCACATCTAGTGGGTCAATACCAAACCCGTTTGGTGCATGTTGTGAGTCTGAAAAAGTGATGAGGGGAAAGAGATGGGGTGAGCTAATGTTGAAAAGTATTTACTTAGTTATTCAGATCCGATATCAAACAAAGATATAGCAATTTTAAGTGACGTTCTGTTTCTGAATAGTGATATCGATATCGATGCTAATAAAATATTCCACTCTAAAACGATGCACAAATATGTTAGAAATTAAATTTTTAAATTTGCACCTGCAATAATATCTACCCTGGAAAAGCAAAAAGGCTTAAGCGACACTTTGATCGAAAATTAGTTAAATATGCAGTTTTGATCAGTTTGAATTCAGCCTCTAAAATATATTTACCATTTGGGAGAAGGCTTGACTCCAGCGACACGAGTTTAGGACTTTTTTAGCTTTTTGTGGAAGTGAGTCAACTTTTTTTTTCAAAATCGGGTACTGAAGACTCTTTAGCCCTTTTGCTTTTCGGTTGACGATATATTAATGTAATTTTTTTAATATAAAAATCTATTGACAAACTGCTAACTCTAGCAGTTTGACAGGACTTTATTGTAAAATTTATGTAACATTTAAAATTAATATAAATAAATAAAACCTGTCTCTGTCACCTCTGATTGTCTTATCCGATTTATAAGAACAAAATATCTTGTACCAGTTGATAATGCATTATGCAAAGCCCCAAATGTGCGACGCTCTCCAGGGAAGCTGGGTTCTCCCGATCATGTGAGATGTGGGAACTATGATAATTGTAGAGCTACCGAAGAACATTACAGTGTATTAACATGCACCACAAAACATGGTGTTCCACTCGGGGGTACGTAATAAAGCCTTGTATACACGTTGTAAATCATCGCTCAAACTCTCGCTGCAATACCCCTGAGATAAATGGGCGAACCTTCCGCTGCGAGAAATGGCACATCTGTAAGCACTACACAAAATTACAGTGATGCTGGCATGGCGTTAATGATAATAAATAATAAATGGATTACTTTTATAGCGCCGTTTTTGTGGGAAAATCACCTCAAGGGCGCATCTTAGTTAGTACATCTTGGATTTCTTTATTATATTGCAAAGACAACACTTATTTTGTATGTAAGATTTCGTGAGTAAAAAAATGTTCTCAAACAATACACCAGCTTGAACTTGGGCAATAGATATCAAAACCATTATTTTATTATATTTTCTGATAAAAATGCACATTTGCTCAAGATGAATAGAAGATTTTGAGTCCGCACCACTTCCCTGCTCTTGAAATTTTCCGTGAATTCAATGGCCTTTTAGTAACAAAAATTTAAAATGCCATTTTACAAATTTACAAAGAATATTTAGTCAAAAAATTTACCCATTAGATTCCGTCAACAACAGATTCAAAACAAAAGGTTCCAATCTACTCCAATGTTGGAAAACCACTCCGGCTCAATATTATTATCATTATCTAGGTATAACGTGGTACAAAATATTATTATTAATAATAATAATATTTGGATGATTTGTATAGCGCCGTTTTTGTGAAAAATCACCTCAAGGGTGCTGTACAGATCTTACTTTCTATCATTACATATTAATTCCTAGTTTAGATAAGAAAATATACAGGAACATACTTACCTGGCAGGTCCCATCAGACAGACACAATTATTAACTTAAAATTATGATTATTATTATTTATTTTTTTTCACTAAGGGCATGGGAGCGAAATTAAAAGAATGGACCTTTTGAATTTGTCATTCAGTTCAGGAATTTTAAAGAAGTGATTTGTGAAATATCCTACTTATTTGGCGAAAAATAACAAGAAATGCTAAAACACGTCAGGCAGCTGCGAAAGCGCCACGACATATCTAACAGGTTATATACGCAGGCAAAAAGAAGAACTAACGAACAAATAAAAAATACTGTAATGATGATTGTATTGAATTGACAAAAAAGGCCGCCTCTCTCAGTAAAAAAAACATTTGTTGAAAACATCGCTCGGGTTCGGGAACAGTCGGTCGAGATCGGCACTCCTGCGCCCCCCTGCCGGTTACCGGGCCGGCGGTCGAAGGGACGAAACATGTGGCCAATAGTCATCAAAGAATGTGACCATTCTCGGGCTGTGGCACTGCATTTAAAAAACTGTGTTTGAAGATTAAAATATTTTCTTAAAAATCGAAATTACGTCGAAACTAGTCACTTTAAAATTATTTAGAGTTTATTCACTTAACCTAAACACAACAACGGGAATTTTAGTGTAATTTTAAAGAAGTAATTTGTAAAATATCCTACTTATTTGGCGAAAAATAACGAGAAAGACTAAAACACGCCAGGCTGCTCCGAGAGCGCCACGGCAATTAGTTAGTTTGAGTTTGTTATTATCCAATAACAAACTCAAACTAACAGAACAAATTAAATAAAAACAATTTAAATACCAGATTTTAAATCTTTGGATTCGCATAATGATTTATTGTAATCCACTATTATAACTTCGGAATGTAAAAATGTATGTATAAATCTTGTATGAAATCCATTCCTGAGTTAAAATTATCATTTTCATGTTAGATTTGTATTGGCTCAACCAGTTTACCACATGTGCATCTTACCCATCTCACTAAACATTCTTACCAATATTGTATTGTATCCTAATTGCATCCCTTAATGTCTTTCTGTCTAGTAAATTATATCATAATACCGCTTTCTAAAATTCCTTTAAACATGAATTATTCTATATACCAGATGTTTGGACTCTGATACTTTTAGTTTGACTATGCAGGTATAAAAACAGAGCTATTCTGTAAAACCACCCACTATTATCTTACTATCATTCTACACTTACCGTTTTCATCGCACTCCTGTGCAGTAGTAAGCCATGTTCAGTTAAAGGTTAAATCGTAATACCAAATCAATTATTCCAATGAAAAGTATTCAAGAGAAAGTGATTATATTTTATTCAACATCACATTACATGTTATAGAATGATTTGTTAACATTAATTACACTTTTCATCATTAAGACTATGTGACTGTGTCTTCCATAACCGCGAGCTATTTAGCTCAACTTACTGAGTGTGAAAATAATAAAAAATAAATTATTCGAGTTGTTGGGGTTTGCGTGGTCGCATTGACATACATATGAACTTAATGTGCATGCCCCTCTTAAACTTACTTTTTCTAACACTACATATGAAGGTAAATAGAGATCGTCCAAATGAGGTAATAGATAAAGAAGATGAATGCAGTTGGGTTTGGTTAGGAGAGAAAGAGAAACAATGCTATCGGGAGTATTTCGATACGGCTACGCAAATCTTGTAGTTTTATTTAAGGTTATATTCTGAATCTTTATATTAGTCATGCAGCTACAAAATATATTCACCCGACAAAGGGAATAATACCATTAAAACAGATCCGATTGAAAACTTTTATCTTAACAAGTTTTAATGGTATTAACTTTAACCCTGATTTACTTATTAATCGTTACAACAATATCAGAAGTAATTCACACAGGCAACTATTGATTCCATGTCATAGATAATTCCTACATACGCAGATGTGACAGTCGTATTGTCATGATCATACCAGAAAGCTTTGCTAACTTATCTCTGGAATAATTTCGAATGCATATTTTTATAAATTTAATCGTTTATTTATTTACTACCCGTTAAAAATCAAGCGATGTAATTTGACTTTCTAAGAAAAAATATTAGTTGCTTTGATCCATCCATTTCAAATATAAAATAATGTCTGCTAAAATAAATTCTAGGTAGGTACTTTATTAGGCAGGTAAGGATATGAAAAAATTATAAATTTAAAAAAAAAAGTCAGTTCATTGCAGCTCTGTTACACTATTAATCATTAATATATTTTTTTCATTTGCATTTTTGAATTTTATTTTCTAAATACCTCATTTTTTATTTAATTCAGTTGGCTAAGAATTACGATTGAAAAAAAAAACTTTTCCAAAAAAAAAGTCTACTCTTAGAAAGATTTAAAGCAGAAAACGGTTTATGATTACATCAATAACTCCCAATCAATGTATTAACCGAAAAATCAATGACGTTTGAGAATATTGGGTAGATTTGCTAACAAATATTGTAGACAAAAGTATTTATACCAACGTCTACATTTAAGTGGCATAACTACATTTGGCAAAACAAAGTTCATTTAGGCTTGTAAAACAAACAAACATTTATGGCATGTTTGTTTTATCAAATTATTTGGTCAGCACCGAGTTGATGTCCTGAAAATACGAAACTTTAAATGAGTTCCGTAACTAACAACCTGCAACCGGACAATCACTGAATTAAATGCTTCCACTAACCATTTGATTAAAGCTTCCATTACGTTTATCTGTGATGTAATTTCGCAGGCACGTCCCTTCAAAATGATTTGAAGCCGAACGTCAACCAAATACCAATTATTGGGCTTGCAATTCAATCCAAGCTTCGTTTGCCAATAACCGTAGTTAATTATTTACCCCCATAAGATAAGCCCATTAATCTTGGCAGAAGCGTTCTATCGTCATTTATCGAATTTCCCCATCACTTAATTTTGTCGTTAGTACGCCGTTCTTTTTCCCTTGTCATAATCCATTTTCGTAGTCTAGGATATTCAAATATGGCTCAGTTTTCGGGGAGTCTAATCCCCTACTAATCTGCAGTATATATTCATACCTCGCCAAGGGCAGCAGCAATGAGTTTCGAGCAAATTATTTCCAACAGTTATGACGAAATAGATTGGGGTTTGTTGTTTTATAACTCAATTAGAATTAATTTAAACTTATTTTAATTAATTTGATTAAAATGAGAGGCATCAGTGATCCAGCGAATCAACATGATTATTCTTCTAATTTTTCAATTCAGATGATAATTTCATTCCGCTAAGCCTGCGGTTATCTGGATTCCTGGAATAATCGGGAAAAAATCCCGTTGACTGCCGAGAAGCAACAATATAATTAGAATGCAAATTTCGCCATCAGTATTCTCTCGTGCGAGTAAACCATACACAAATCTCCCCGAACATCGGACAACGGAATTCGGATGCTCCACTACCAAATGCGCGGCGATCAGAGCCGGCGCGAGGAGTATTGTCGCTCGTGCACGAAAAAAAATACTAACACACGTCAAACATAGTTTCTTAAAATCATATGTGAGTAATCAAAAGTGACAGTTGGCATAACAATGGGTTTTATCAATTATTGTTGAAAGAATTGTCAATGAGGAGGTTTGCAAAAATAGGACACTTCTCTTAAGATAAGAAGAAAGCTAACCACCATAGAGGCTTCTCTGTAATAAACTCGCAGGACTCAGAAGTGTTGAAAGGCCTACGCTTTCTAATGAGGATGGTTTGGAGGTAAGCACTACAGCCTTAGACATAAACAAATGGAAGGAAACAGTAGGAGACACTCAAAGTGGAGGCGCTTCTTTGAGGCAGCCAGAACTCTCAAAAGCATGTAGCACATTTAATGATGATGCATGAAGAATTGTTGTAAATATTCAAAATTTGGCAATAATTTATTTACGCTGGGTAGGTGTTTCAATGCTCTATGTGTCAGGAAAACCGGTATTATTTATTTACACCCTAGTGGGCTTTTGCAATACATTTGTACAATATAGTTATGTTGACAAAGGTAGAGCATTGTATGAAAAAACATGACACATTAAAAAAATAAAACAAAAAAAGTAAATACTTCTTAAAAAAAAAACGAATTAAATATATAACTAGCGGTAAATACAAAGTGTTATAAAATAAAACAAAGATTATTATATAAATACAAAAGCACAAGAGATTAAAAAAACTCTATTGTCTGGTAGACCAATGCTGAATCACCAAATACAGCAACATTCCCAAATCTATTACCAAGACTATACAGTCGATTTATAAGTGTGTGAGCCTGAAAGTTGGTTTAAAAATTGTCGTAGACAAATCTTGAATCAGTTCTTCATTGTAAATGTGATTCCAATATGAACAAGAAATTATTCCACTCATTAAACATGTCCTTTTCAATCTTCTTCAATACGCTTACATCATTTTTATATAATTTAATTGAATTAAATTTAATATTATTATTATTGAGTTCTGCAATAATAATAATATTAAAATTAATTCAATTAAATTATATAAAAATTAAAATGGAGTTCTACAAATTGAACACAAAATATTCCCTTCCGATCTTTTCATTCGCGGTTTTACACGTACACCTCGGGGATTACATTTTTAATTTGTCTTAACTAACTAACTAACTATCACGCCAGGGGTAGGCAGAGAGACGAACCACCATACAACTCTGTCTCGGCACACACTCCTCGACTCATTCAAATTCATACATGGTCTCGTACATACTTTTCTGTTATTCTAACTCTTCACATGACCCGATTCAAGTATTTGATTCACTTGATCGTGCCATGTTTTTCTCGGGCGTTTTCTTCCATTCACTTTCGCATAATATAGCTGTGCTGGTTCAATACTATAACAAGTCAAAATGGGAATCAAAAGACACTTGTAGTATTGAACTAGCATAGCGATTTATTATTTTCACACTTCGTTCATTCGCTCTACATGGCCAAATCATCTAAGCGTCTCTTTCTTGGTCCTATTCATTAAGCTTACATCAGCCATGTATTCTTTCCGGATATCCACATTTATAACACGGTCATACATGGTTTTAACGCACACACGCCTCAGGGATCTCATTTACACAGTATTTAGTCTACTTTCATCCTTCCTCTGCCAGTTCCGTGCCTCATTGCCATACCAGGATTGGTATCAGCACTCTATTGTGGACTAGCTTCGCTTCTTTGGCCATTTTTTATTTGCGCCAACAGCGTTCAGTCCTCCATTAATGGAGTTTCTTGCATTCGTCCTTCTATCAATATCCTTATCATCCTTTCCGTCTTTTGTAAACAAACTTTCTAAATACACAAAATTTTCTTAAATTCATCTGAGAAACCAAATAACGTTTTCGATAAAAATTGACTAGCCCCTCGGTTCGGTCGCCCGAGTGCGCCGCAAACTTTACACATTCGGGTGCGGCACCCCTGGATAGGGACACCCATCTATTTCTTCTTTGAAATTTAAAATATACCCCGGAGCTGAAACGACAGATTGGTTAAATTAATGTTCCCGCCAATTAAGCGCGGTGTAATTATTTTTCCTGGAATTTGACGCATTGAGTGATGGACTCGATTAAAAGTTTTAAAATTAATGTGGCTTATTAAATATAACTCCCATTTTTTTTACATTTCGTTCCAGTTATAATATGAAAACTACGGATTTTGAAAAAAAAACTCCGCGATTAAAACCATCTTACTTCAATGGAATAAATAAACACGCTTAAACCTTGGTAGAAAAAATACATTAATTAAATATCATTTATTTTTCTTCTTAATGATTTTTTATTTATATTTGTTGATAATACAACTGTTAGATAATACAATTTCTTACAGGACTTTAAATAATCGTGAACCCTCTTTCAGTCAATAGTTTTGTGAAGCCTTATTTCAATGGTGCAATAATAAGTTCACTTAAGAGCTTCCATTAAATTATCCTGAAATGTTCAATTAAATTAAATTAATTAAAATTCATCATTCCGTCTCCCATTCGCCGAGCTAATTGGCCCCATCTTGGAAATAATCACCAGTGTTCAGTTCGGTCTTTGGAAATTATGGATATCTGTTCATTTGACGCCTGCGAGGAAGATCATTATTAAAAAATTCCTCTGAAGCCGAGTAAATTAGTTTTATTTCAACGGAATTCTGTCCGACGGGAAATATTTTCAGCTCTAGATTATTTCCAGTGCCGTTGCGACGATTCAGACGATTCCAACAGAATGAAATTTATTATTTCGTTTTATAAGTTTTTTTTCACTTTCTTATTTAATATTTGAACTCATTGAAAAAATTCTCTCAACTCAATCGAATCCCTAGATTATTTCCAACGCCACGGCGACGATTCAAGGGAAATGAATTTTATTATTTCGTTTTGTAAACTTTTTTCATTTTCTAATTTAATATTTGAACCCATTGAAAAACTCTTGTGTTCTCAAATACGTAAAGATAAATGCGGATTGAAAAAAATCCAATTGAATATGAAGCGTATTTTATTCTATTGCGGTAGAAATCTTTTGTGTCCCTTTTCTTAGAATGCATACATATCATACATCACACCCACATCTGTCATTTGCTATTTCCTCAACCGGCCACTTAGGTAACCGGATATAAAGATAATATCTGCACCAAAATATGTATGAATAAAAACAGCCATTGATGTGATCATCTGATTTCATAAACCTTGAGACAAAGTTGAACCCAGGGAGCGATTTAACATTCTGGCACCAACCAACGCAGAAGAACTTCAAACGCGAGCCTAGGGGAGACACTTAACTACCCCTCGCTTGCCTCCCTGGCTGAGGGCTTGTTTAGAGCGTGGATCACACATGGAAATATGATTAAGGAGCAGCCCTACAGCCTAAGCAAATAGATGGGGAAGTGTGGGGGTGGCTTGGTGGGAGGGGGAAAGTGGGGGATGCTTTGAAATTCCCTTGCGGTGATCACGGCGCGAAATGCCGTCACACCACTCCTACACTTCAAAGTTGAGTTAATACAACTCTTGAGGATATCACACAATGATGAAAGTGATTGACAAGATCGATAGTTCAATCAAATGCTGTGGGTATTGATTTATCTATCTATGATTTATTTCTGATAAAGCCTCGATTGTTTCGTTTAGCTAAAGTACTTGACTAAAACGACGTTGGTTAAACTTGTCTAGTTATTTAATTTTTCTCACTGTTCTTATATTTTATTTTATATTGTGTTCTCCCTCTGTATGAATATATAACCGCACACTTTGTATTTTGTTGTTAAGTTTGATTGTGTACCCTGAAGATGCTTATGCTAAGCGAAACCGGTCGGTCACGAAAAATAAAATAAAAGCTGTTGTCTTTTACAAAGTTATTATTTAATTTTCATTTGAAATGTCAATCCACAAAGTGATTGCTTTTTACGAAAATGGTTTAGTAATAAAGTTTCCTCAAAAATATATTTTTATTTCATTGGTACGACGGATATCAGGAAACTTTCTTGATTAAAACCATCACAGGGTTGAATAAACCAAGGACCTCTGTGTAAAAATTCTTTTTTTTTCTCATCAATTCTCACCATAATTTGAGTTGTTCAAACATGTTTTTTTTGTGCCTATATATTTAAAAAAAAAAACCTATGGACATTAAATTTTTTAATATTAAAATCTTCACTGTTATGTCACGTCAGGCCGTCTTCTTGCTGAAGTTATTCGATCAGAGTAATCTAAATTTCTTTCTGTAATTTGTTGGACTCTATTTATATTATAATCAGCCCTTATTTTTTTTTCTTATTTCACTCCAAGCAGCTTACTTAAAGTTTTCCAATTTCTGCAGATTGGTATACACCACTCGAATATTTTTCCGACAGCCATTAACCATCATCCCACACCCCAACATGATCAGTGGGTAGTCAGTAAATGAAGGAATGATTACCAGTGTTTCAAAATAATTATGGTCAAAGATGCTTCGACTTTATAATACAATTAATTCGACAAGAACTTATGCGAAACTGTTGCTCTTTGACTAATGTTTCGCTAATTTTAAATCCTTGGCTCTTGGGAAGTAACCATATCGTCGCTAGAACGGCTTAAGGTCTTAAAGCGACACGTCAAAAATGAGTTAAACAAGCTGTTTTTTTTTCTTCATCGAATGCTTTGACTCTCATTTAATTCTGAAGACTTTTGTGACCCTTCAACCATCTAAAATATATTTATTATTCGGGAAAAGGCTTGACTTAAGAGACGTTTGGGACTTTTTTAGCTTGCTGTTGCTATAAGTAACTCAGTGAGAGCATCGAGTTACCTGAGTTGACTTTTTTTCAAAATCCAACCAGGTACTTAAGTTTCATAAATTTTATTGTAAAACAAAGAAAACTTTAAATTGCTCTAGTGTAAATTTCCCAAAATGGTGCTTAAGCCCATTTGCCTTTCCGGCGACGATATGTGCTTTTGTTTTATCTTATTATGTTGTCGTTTATACTAATACTAGTTAAAAACTCATGAGATGTTTCTTGACTTACACTTATACACGATAGGTAGGTTCTTTTTTATTTAGGTACATATTTAAAAATATAATTTATAAAATCAATTCCAAATTTGAAACGTTCACACTCGTACGGAAGCACGTACTCAAGAAGAAAATAATTTAGATTTAATGAAAATATTCTGTTGTGATGTAATTAAAAATATGATTATTGTCAATCAAACAATTTGTCCTTGCGGTTGTTACAAGATTCGTGATTTGTAATATTTGAATACCTTTGCATCTTTATCTAAACGGGTGACCAATGGAACACACCCACTTTAGTTTTTTAAGCAATTCTCCAGCCTTTCACCCCTGTATTTGGGGCGTCAAATCTTTGACAGTTAATCGCATGTACTAATGTGAAACAAACCGCGAATTGAAAAGATGACAGAAACGGGTATTAGCGAGTACTGGAAATGATGGGGGTGAGGGATAGTAAAAGGGATATTTTTTAACCAATTAAAAAATACCGTTTTTTTTTTTTTAAAACAGTTAAAACGTTTGTACCGAAAATTGTACACATTCAAACGTGTAATGTATCAAAAGTGGATATTGACAAATGATTTTTTTTAAATCCAGGCAAAAACTCTTTATTAAGAGCATTTTTCGTAGCAAATGTAGTGTTAAACTATTATTAGACCAATGTTTAAATATCAATTTACAAAATCGTGAAATTCCAGTGGAATATCGTTCACATCCAATGGCAATACAAAGATAACTCAGGAACGAGGTGTAAATCAAAAATATTCTTTATTTTAATTCATGCAAAGGGCTTAAGCGATACTTTGGTAAAAAATAAGTGTTTCTTGATTTTGAATACTTTCGTGGGGCTTCAGCCATCTAAAATATGTGTACTATTTGGGAAAAGATTTGACGCAAATGACATAAAATTGGAATTTTTTAAGCTTTTTGTCGCATCAGGTAACTCAACGTGAGAATTGAACCAGGTAAACTTTTTTTTTAATCCATCCAGGCCTTATGATTTTTACTGCTCTGGTGTAAACTTCCCAAAATGGTAATATATACACACAAAAAAAAACATCTAAGCAAATGTTGTTACTGTGTCGGAAATCAAACTCGTAACCTCTCAACTCCAAGCTCGTACGAGGTGTTGATCCAGAATCAAGAATTACAAACTCCTCAATCATAACTAGATTTTCTGTAAAAGATCTAAGCCCATAATGTTCATTTCCCCGTTCCACTCGCCCTATGCATAAATAAATTAAGTGACCACGAGAAGTCGCAGGAACGAAATAAGTCCGTACCCAGTACAGTATCCACAAAGTATTACGTAACGTCCCTGGTAATTTCTTTAGTTCGGTGTGTGAATGAATCCGAGAAAGCCGAGCTGGGCCTTGCAAATGATACATATCAAGGAAATGTGTGGAAAATGAAACGCACTTAGCTGTAATAGCCTCGTTAGTGGGGCCGTGCGCGGATCGTGTTAGCATTTTGCCATAGCTTGTAGACTGTAGCCTGTAGCCCGTAGCCTGTAGCCTGTAGCCCGTAGCCCGCAGTCTGTAGTGGATAAATATATTATATTCACTACCAGGCTTTATGTCTTAATGGCTGTATGTTAAAGTTCAAATGGCTGAATACTTTAAAATAACGGAAATGGCCCGACACGCCTTCTTTCCCCTTTCGTTATAGCAAAGAAACGTACACAAAGAAAAAAAGGCTTTCGAAATAAACGCAATTTTTCGAAGACTCATAATTTTTTGTTAATGTGAAGCAATGATATAAATAAATAAACATCTGGTTAAAATTATGTATTTGTGCAATAAACTGTTGTTTTAATGTTTACATTAAGATTTTTAAAAAATATTTATATCATTACCCTGATGATTAAAAAAAACTTTTAAAAGAAGATCAAAACTAAAATATTTTATTTATTTTTAAATTATTCGATTAGGAGGTATTTCTTCATTATTTAAAAGCTTATCAATTTTATGAAGGTAAACGTATGGCAACGATTTTTGAGTCGAACACAGTACTAAAACTGGTGCATTGCTTCCATACATCACGTTTCAAACATAAATTTCGATCTTAAAAAATAAAACTGTGAAATTAAAAAATAAAAAAAAAAACGCTAATACTAATTAGTAGGGTAAGCAACACAAAATACTATTTCTCAGTGTAATTTTTAAAAAAGTAAGAAAAACATTCCCGAGTTACGAACAATCTGATCATATTTGAAAAATCTTACTGCCATCATTGTAAGCGGAAAAGTTTCTTGTTCAATGACGTAGTACTTAGCTGGCAGAGGAATTGAATCCGCGACACCCGGGTGGGGGTCCAACGCATTTTTCCACTCAGCTACTTAAGTACTATTCGCATCTTTGTTAATTGTGCGATCTAAACATTTAATTCAAATTTATTTTAATAGAAAACAAACACTTTATAATGTGATGTTATTAATAAAATTAAAAAAAAAACACTGTGAGAGTATTTATGATATATTTCCTTACTTGAATCTAATCACTGCGCATGTAAGCATAAGTTTTTATGGAAATAAGGGACTTTCATAATAATTCAAAACAGAAACATCAAATAAAAGACATGGAGTCATTTGATTTGTAATAGTAAATTCGCTGTAGCAAATAGTACTTACCCTTGTTCAAGTAACATCAGCATAAAAAATACACAGAGGATGCTGGAACCAAATTAGTTTCGCTGATGTCATTACGAAAGGACACTGGTTTGAAACCCTCACTTTTCAGGAGAGGAAAAACTATTTATATTCTATCTTGTTAAAATTAGGGAGACAAAGGGTTTATAGAATTGTCATATAAAATACGCTTTCTGACAATTTAAAAATACAAAAAATACATATACATCGTCAATGTGATCATATTGTTCGCCTTCAAAGTGGCCTCAATTTTTAACAAACAAATGAGATTATTATAAAATGTTGCCTACCGATAATTTGAAGTTTGTGCAAAATTTTAATTTAGGGCTAACTCAATCTGATTGATGAAAACCCACCTTCCTAAGTCTCAACCAGATACGACAACAGCAAAAACAATATTTAAACATGCAACATTTTGTCATAAAATAAACGTAGTCCTGTATTAATCATTCTCATGACAAATTGTATTAAAAATTTATGAATTTAAGAACCTCCCTTAATGCACGCAGTTCGTTTTGTAACCAACTGCTTGTAAAAAGACATGTGTGATTAAAAGATAAACATTTAAATACATTAATTAAATGAATAAAATTGTGAAATTGTACTTATTTTTTATCTATTTATGAAACACCAACAAAATATTTACATAAAAGCATCAAGCAAAATATATCATATAAAATCGGCTTGTAAATATCTCTAATATATTTTTTTAAACATGTATGGTGTATTCAATAAAGGTAATGAATTATTTAGTTACAGACAACAAGTTTTATTTATCTAACTGAAACTCGGTGTATGCAACAGCAAGATAGTGAGTGATACGATGGCCAAACAATCGAAAATGTTATGATAAAATGTTGAAAGCAAAATAATATCACAAAAAAGGTTAAAAGATTTGATTAAAATTGGAAATAACTTTAAAGTATGAATTGTGTTTTGAAAACATTTAAATAATATCAATAATCAAAAACACACATAAGAAACAGAAAAAGTTTGAAAATAAAAATACAATGGTCAAGGTATTCAATAAACTCGGGTTGAGCTTTGAATCCATTACAAAAATGGCTGCCCAAAATCGAAAGAAATTAAAAATAATATTCATAATTTTCAATGAAAATATGGTTTCGCTTAGCCTAAGAATCATCAGGGTACAAAATTAAACTTAACAAAAAATACAAAGAGTGCAGTTATACATACATACAGAAGGAGAACAAAATATAAAATCAAATAACAGAACAATGAGAAAATAATAGAATAGCATTTTAATCATAACGAAGGAACAAAGAGAAAGAGACAAATAGTACGAATTAAAAGAGATAAAACGTCAACTGAGAAGGTGTTTATAGAATACTGAAAAAAAATACTTATACTATACGAACACTAGATTATTTTACAGATTTAAAACCTCATCTGTTCAGACGGCCATAAAAGAGTAATGCGCTAAATTCGCATTCACATTGCGGTCCCAATATCTTCAAGACACCTCTGACTGCACAGATATCCACATCGATCTGTGCTTATGAAAAGATACCTCATTGAAACTTTCTTGGAAACCCTCTCTAAACTTTTTACGGTTTTGATTTTATGAAGTGTTTTATGTTTTGATCTGAAAGTCTGTTGAGCTTAACGTGTATTATATAAGGTGTTAGTTTATTCTCAGCTTATGGCAGCCCTATCACGTAAGTGCGTATTCAATTTCGACCGTGATAATACGGGTATGTGCCTGGGTCGGTAGTCATAAGATATTTAGATAACAATATGTTCTTATAAATATGAAGTTACTGAAGTAATCATAATATCTTTTAAAAGAAGTGTTTACTCAACGACATTAATAAAGATATTGTATTCACATATTCTTTTCGAGGGCCTATCCTTTTATCTTATAGGAAAAAACGTTAAATTAAAAACTCAGCGTTGAATTAAAAATTGCTCATTATTCTTTAATCACCTTCTCAGTTGACGTTTTGCCTCTTTCATTTCATACTATATGTTCATTTTATTTTATTTTAAATGTTATTCTATTGTTTTCTCACTATTCTTTTGTTTCATTTTATATTGTGTTCTCCCTTTGTGTGAATATATAACCGCACACTTTGTGTATTTTGTTTGGTTTAATTTTGTACTCTTATGATGCTTAGGCTAAGCGAAACCGGTTGGTCATAAAAAATTAAATTAAATCTGTGCTCTTAAACAAAGTTATTTTTTCATATTCACAGATTTTATTTTAATTTTTACGACCGACCGGTTTCACTTAGCTTAAGCATCATCAGGGTATAAAATTAAACCACACAAAAATATATGGTGTGTGAATATATGTACTCATACATACAGAGGGAGAACACAATATAAAATAAAATAAAAGAACTGTGAGAAAACAAAAAATAACATTTAAATTATAACAAAGAGACAGTTAATATGAAATGAAAGAGGTAAAACGTCAACTGTGAAAGTAATAAAGAATAATGAGAAATTTTATGAGTTTACGGGAAATATACCTAATATTCGACGACTGGACAAATTTAACGGTCTTTTGAGAATATTACTATTAATTTTTATGGCTTTCTTTAATTCTAGTGCTTCTCAATTATTTAATCTGTTGACACGATCATTTTTATGGAGAAATGAGCACCTTTGCTTTTATTGAAGGTGTGATCTTTTTCAATAAGATGATTAGCGAATTCTGACCAAATATATTCTTTCCTATTTCACAACTATTCTTTATTTTGTTCGAGCAGATAATTTTCATATTTTTCACTGTCTAATGTAAAAGCCCACTCAGGCGTTTACAATAAAAAGGTAAATATAACATACCTTTCTAAAGGCGTATAATGTTATTTAGTATACATATCTCGTGTTAATGATACGCGCTGTATTTCATTTGCGATGATTTACCGCAGTTCTGTTTTTCACTCCTCTGTAGTACAATAAATTGACCCCGGTAATAATAATATTAAATATAATATGCAGTATTTGTTCTTTATCAACAATAAACACGTACGTGCTTTGAATATCAATAAGCCGTTTTCCTCGCAAACAGCAAAAATTAAATCCAGCGAACCTTTTAGGATTCTATCACATCGTGATAAGCTACATGTTTCAACCTAACAGCTTTTTCGCATTAAATTATGTGGGTGGAGCTTAGTTGGAGTATAATATATATATGTATACAGAAAAAGTAAAAAAATAAACACTGGAAAATTTCTTTGGAAAATGTTGAAACTACATTAACATAATTTATACATAACGATTGGGGTGCAGGAGAATTCAATAATATTAATTACTCTCCTGATTTGTATTTGCTATGCGCAACACAGAAAATGTTTCGAATCAATCATATACAAAGTTCATCGCTTTTCTTGATCCGGTAAATAAATAGAAAAGTTTTTAAAACTGTTCAATACTTTGTACTAAATTTGTAAACAACTGGAAAAGGCAGTTTTTAAGAAAAACAACATTCCCAGGTTAAGATAATAACCTGTAAATAAATCCCTCTTACCATCATTAGTATAAGCGGAATATTTAACTTGTGCAATGGTGGAAGAACTTGAGGGGCACTTGACGCTTTGGACCGCTGGACCAATAACGGAACTTTAAATTATAGATTATTTTGAAGCTTCATAGGAACTCTAACTCACAACATACCCCAATTGGGGTATGTTGTGAGGATGAAGGTAGTGAGAAAAGAAAGGAGATGGGGAAGAGGAAAGTTGAATAGTACCTGAATATTCAGATCTAGTCACCAAAAACGGCTATAACCCTTTCTAGCAACGCTTAGATTCTGAATGGTAGTTTTTCACCAGGACGATACTTACGGTATTAAGGTTAGTTGAGTGTCAAATAAAACAAATCAATCCAGTGATATTTATATGCTCATGCCAGGCCTCAAACCTGTGACCTCTGGATTCATAGCGGACGATTTTTTATACTCATTAAAATGTATTTTTCCAAACGGACCCTTTTGTATCGTAGATAACTTTGTTTTATTTCAAAAAAATATATATTTTTGCTGTTTTTACTACCTCTCGTATTATTACTTTGTGACTTTTTTGAATAGAAATAAAAAAAATCATTTTTCGAATAATTATGTTTCGTCGATAGTAATTAAGTTTTTTAACGATTAATAATTTTTAATCGTTGAAGTAACCACCTTTACCATTTTTCAATGTCCGCCCACGTGACATCCAACCCCTAAACCTACTCCCAAAGTCACTTCCAATGAAGCGGACTTGTTTCCCGCATTACTGCTGTGCTTTTTTTCTCTACGTTGTTAACAGTGTTCGCAGCAACTTTCCAATTTACATTACATTTAAAAAAAGCGTGTAAAAAGTTGACCCATTTATGGTATCCCCTGATTACTTGCCCCACGCTGTAGGTACAACTTGTACAGGACCCGAAGATGTATCTCTCCAGCTTTTTTAGTATTACCCGTCACGGGTGAATTTGAAAAGTTTTATTGGGCAAACTAGTTACAGATTGAAATGCCGCCTTGGGTAAATTATTAAAAGGGTCTGCAAGGATTTAAAATGGATATATTTTGGCGTCAGTGTTACAGGATTCTATTAATCTCATAGTAAAGCGAAATGTCTATGACCTTGCTTAATATGAAAACGTGGAAACATAATGAACTAAGAGCTTATTCTGTAGGCAAAATTATTAGTTTTAATCATTTTTCAACGAGTCTATAGTATATCATTGCAGAATCACAACAACATCAATGGTTTATAACATTAATAAATATATTCGAATAATATTATTGTGTTTAATAAGCAATATGATGGTTCAAAATGTCGTTAGTAATATTAAAAAATTACATTTGTAACCAGATGATGGGGCTTAAAATATTATTTTATGGTTACGGGATAAAAATTTTATAATCTTATTTATATATTTAAACAAAATATTGACATCCGACGTTGTCACAAAAAACTACAAAATGTTCGTTTGTTTGTTTTGAGGCTAACATATTTTGGAAATTAATGGAAATAAAATTGTCGCCGTAAATTTTTGTTGGCACTTAATTTAAAAAAATATTTCATTCTTAAAATGTTCGTTATAACATAAATATCCCCAGCATGGCGGTTAAAAAAAATAACACAAAATGTTTATGTTTTATTTTTTTTTTTTAATTTAATTTTTTTTTTTTCAAATATTTTATTTAAATTGGTTCAAATCCATCAGAACAATGTTTAACACAAATCCATATAGAAACTGGAAAAGCAATAGGGCTTAAGCGACACTTGGGTGAAAAATAAGTGTTAAATATGCGGTTTTGATCAGTTTTTTTTCTGCGTCGAATGCTCTCGTGACTCTCGTTCGATTAATACTTTCGTGGCGCTTCAACCATCTAAAATATATGTTCGACTTAAGAACTTAAGACTCGAATCAAATGACACAAGCTTGGAACGTTTTTTAGCTTTTTGTCGCTTTAGTTAACTTTTTTTATTCAAAATTCAACGAAGTACTGACAACCTATGAATTTTACTGTAAAAAAATCTTTGAAAAGTGCTCTGGTATAATATTCTAAAAATGCCGCTTAAGCCTTTTTGCCTTTCATATTTCCATGGTAATTTTTTTTATCATGTTGAAAATAAAATTATGATACAATACTCTGAAATTGTATTTTTTCGTCAAAATGTATGCAAACAAATAAGGATAAGTTAATACAATGTTTCACCCAATTCTTTTTTGTGTATATTTTGTCCTTTTTTGTCATTGCTACATTTAATATTATGTATGTGCTCTTTTTTCTCTCTTTCGCTTTTTTTTTGCTCATTTCGTGTTATGTATTTTTTTGTTATTGGACAATGGTCTGTTAGTTAAAAAAAAAAAAACACTTGGTATTATGGTATTCAAATAAATGGGTTGGAAAGTGTTTAAAGTCAAAGGGTTTTATCATAGAGCGTAAGGCATATGCCACGTTATTCTGGACGTACCCACCTCGATGCCATAATAAATACGTATCTTTACTGGATAAAGTCCACAGCTTTGGGAGAACGAACGAAAATTCGCCAGATAAGGACTCCTCTGAGCTCAATTTGTTTGTTTTTAACACTTCTTGTACGCTCAAAACGGCACTTTTTATTTTATTGCACTTTTATACGGGTGAAACTTCCCGACAGAACCGCCGCCGTACCTTTTATATGTTGTGGTTTATTTGCAGCTCTGTGGCCTGGGAGCTCTGGACTTTATGGCGTCGGTCTATTATAATAGGATAAACTTTTTTTAAATTGTGTAATTGCTTAAATTACCTACTTTTAGGAGGTTTCGGTGTCGATTTTTAGGACTACTGTAACATTTTTTAACATTAAAACATAAAAATAATACTTATTTTTTTACAATTTATTGTAAGAGTTTTTCCAGATGCAGATTTTATGCAGCGTTTTTTGTTGTTGTTGTTTTTTATAGTTTACCGCACAAGAGTTACCGCACAAGAATCCCAACCGTTTAGAACCAGTGGGACTATGGCATCCCAAATCGGGGTATGTTGCGAGGCTGAAGGTAGTGCGGAAGGAAAGGAGATGGGAAGATGAAGGTTGGGAAGAACCTTGCTCAGATCTGGTAAAAAAACACGAATAAAGCTATTTCAAGCAACTTTTCAATTCTGAATAGTTGGGACTCTTGTGCAATATTATACTACAAAAAGTTTAGCTTACCTCTCGGTTAGGTAAGGTTAGGATAGGTTAGGTTAGGATAGGTAAGGTTAGGTAAGGTTAGTTTTATAAAATGTTCGATGTATTTTATGTTTATCGTGCTTATATTGTCTAATGCTAACTCTACTTTATAAAGGCTATAGTCAAAGGTGGAATTAATTTGAAAAACTTTTACAAATCCTAAAATTAAATTAAACTTACAAGAACCTTTGCTAAAATAGGGCCCACATATTGTACTTGTTGGACACATTGTTAAAAACATATTTAACCGTACTATAACCTAACCTAACCTAACCTAAGTAAATCACATATTGTTTCCCATCACAGGACCTTTCCCTTTGAAACGGGGATTTTATTTACAGTGCAAAATTAATTATTTGTTTGGTTTATTATTATTTAAGGCTATCGGTCGTGTTCATTCAGTATGCTTTTAAATATGAGTAAATTTTTTGACTTAAAACGAAACAACTTCACGACCTCGTACCTTGTCTTTGTAGATACACAATGTAAAGATTTTATTGTAGAAAGTGTTGGGAATACCATTTCGCGACAGTATCTAATTTTCGGTTCAATGTGGCCTTCCCCCATCTTGGCTACATAATACAAGTTGAGTCACGATTATTATTGTTTGTAATAAAAATCTTACGACAACACGCAAAATTGGCATAGTAAAATGGCAAATTATTACTGACTTACAAAAATAAAACCAAAATATCATTAGCCCTTTCCTCTTCTTTATCAGTGTGAGTTCTTATAAGGCCGTGATGCGGTCTAATATATATTTTTAATTCGATTCATATATACGAGTATACCAACATATTTGAGATAATCAAATGTACATGATATATAAACAAAATATTAACAAAAAAACGATAATCGAATGTACACAGCCCGCGAAAATTCCAAATTCACCTTTTCTTTTGAACAGGCCATGTACATAGTAAATATATATACCAACATATTTATATATGTATGTTGGCATATCAATAAAAACATCGTTTTTTTATTGCGTAGCTTCGTGATATCCCACCTCAAGTGCGCTCTACTATAATATACTTTAAAATAATGGTTATGTGACCCTATTCAAGGAGTCAATGTTTTAAAATGACTCCCACAGTGCTCCTAAGACAGTTGGTAAAATAAAATCACTTAAACCCCATTTACACCTAAAATGTTATTTCTAGTGTTAGCGTACAACATTAATTTAAGATTTAGGAAAAATTTTGCTAAAAAATATAACAGATAAAACAGGTAACAGGCATTTATTCATTTTTAACGAGGGACGTTCATACAAACGTCATTAAAAAAAAAAATCTGAAGCAAAAGTTATTTCAAAGGGTAAGAACCTGGAAACTAACAAACCATCACGCCGTTCGCCGCAGGGGTAGGCAGAGAGGATGGACCGCCATACAGCTCTGTCTTAGCACACAATCATTGCTTCATTCACATTCGTTCATCGTATCATATAAACTCGTCTGTTATTATGACTCTTGACATGACCCGACTTAGTTATTTGATTCACTTGATCGTGCCATGTCTTCTTCGGGTGTCCCTGATTTATTCTACCACTGATTTATTACACTTATTTTTTCCTTCATTTTCTCTTTATGCCCAAACTATCTAAACCTTCCTTTCTTAATTAAATTTATTATACTTACATTCTTTCCGGGTATCCACATTTTTAACACGGCCGTGGGGCATACATGGCCTCACTTACCCCTCAGGGATCGCATTTTTACAACATGCAGTCAACTTAAAAACTAAAAAAGTAACTTTACAGTCTACTCAGTAAAAAAGCAATCAAAGACATAAAATATAAGTAATAATATAAGACAAAATAACAGAAACAAAATCTTAAAGAACAGGAGTCAGTTTATTTTAGCAATCAACATTAAAAGATCCTGAGTAGGCATCATACACAAAAATGATAATAATGATGAAACCGAAATTAAGCAATTACCAGAGACTATGAGAATATGGGTCATTATAATAAATTGTATGATTTTGAAAAAAAAATAATTTTTAAGACACATTTAAATTCTGGAAATTAATAAGAGCCGAGAGAAGTTTATTCCATATGAGCGGGTTAGTAACACAAAAAGCGAATTCGTAGTAGATAGCTTAATTTGACCTAGAAAGTTCGATCAAGCTATTAGCAGTATCTGGTTTTGCTGACCTAAGCTGTCTCTCACTTAAGTCTTGTCGGACAAATAGTTCCGATATATTGGCTGGTGCCATTCCTTGCAATGCTTCGAAGGTCATTAAGCTATTCTTGAACTCAATTATTTTAGGGCATCGAAGCCAATGAAAGCGGACCCTTAGAAGTTTCACTACTAAATACTATTCAACGCAGAATTGAAAATGAACTCGACTATATTGAATTGTTTCCTAGGGAGGCCTGCATATGAATTATTACAATAGTCCATACGTGAAGCAACTGAATAATTTATGAGTGAGTTTGCTCCGTCGGATAAAATCCTTTTGATTGATATGGTATCATACTTCAAACTTCTGCAAATGCCATTTGGTTTAAGGTCAGGCAGTCTAGACATACCATCACGTTTAGCAAAGGTTTTTCTGAAGCATGTTGCTAAGTTCTTCGTTTGTCGGTTTTCACTAAATTTCTTATAAATTTTTCAAATCACTGCATTACTAAAAAAGCTATTAAAATGATACGAAGATTTGTAATACTTACGGTATATCGTCTAACTTGTTCATTTTTATATGTCCTTCAATAAGAAGTGTCCTGTATCTACAATATTCGCTTTAGTGTACGGTCCAAGAACTTTCCACAAAGGAAACTGACTTTATTTATTTGTATCTATCGCCTCAGTTGTTTAAAGGTGCTTTAAAGCTCTGTCATTTATTTTATTTCAAATAGTACGACGCATACAAATAAGATGAAATAAAATAATGCATTTCCAATACAAGTAAATTATACAGTGATAATAATATCGTCGCTGGAAAGAAAACGAGTTAAATATGCAGTTTTTATCAGTTATTTTTTCTGGATCGAATGCCTTGACTTTCGTTTGATTCTGAAGACTTTTTGTGGCCCTCCAGCCATCTAAAACATATTTATTGTTTGGAAGAAGACTTGGCTCAAGCGATTTAAGTTTGGGACTTTTAATAGCTTTTTGAGAGAGTATTGAGTTACCTGATTCAATTTTTTTTTTCAAAATAATAATCCAATCAGGTAATGAAAATTTATTAATTTTTTTGTAAAATAAACTTCTTTTCATGGTGTTTTAGCCCCTTAGCCGTCCATGCGACGGTATGATTATAGTATAATAAATAAAATTAAACAAGGTATTATAATTTTTACTGAGAGCATTTATTCAAATGTCTGTGTTCAAATGTTCTATAGTACAATAATTTACCAAAACCGTAACAAGAATCCTTTATTGTATAAAGAATAAATGTTCAGACCTGGTTATTTGTTCTCTTTTCTTCCATAATGTTTCCAGTGTCAGATTGGTATTTTAATTTAATTCAATCATATACGACTTTCTACATTCTGCCCCATAACATATAAGCTTACTGCACTGCCGCATTGGAAAGCAGTTAGCCGCTAATCAGTCGCGAAACCACGGGAAATAAGGCTCCATCGGTCTCAAGGCATCTGCGAAAATGGCCGCGAGGAAGGCCCAGATTGAACATCCGACCTGCGCGAAATAGGATATATTTTATTATTCAAATAACGGGCAAATATCGCCATTGTCCAAATACGTTGAGGTCCCGAGTGTTCAAAGTACTGAAGTGAGTGATTTAGGTAGTTACGTTTGTTGCTTTCAGTAACAAAAAAACGAATACCGCAAAAGGTTCTCAACTGTCCGAAGCCAGCGATACTATAGTATCCCTAATTGGGGTATGTTGTGGGGCTGAATGGAGCTGCGTAGGAAATAAGGTGGGGAAAAGGAAGTTTTTGAAGTACATGGTTATTTAGATCGGCTCACCAAACATGGTTAAAGCCATTTCAAACAAAGTTTCAATTTAGAATGATGGTGAAACTAAGAGTATTTACCATTCTGGAACGTGCCGCAAATATACTATGTATTGATTGAATGTGAAATAAGACAAATTTATTTGCGCACGCCGGGATTTGAACACAAAAACTCTGGAATGGTGATCGTCGATATTGACTTTGGCTTATTAGCTGTATCTATTAAAAAGATCTCCGACACATTGCAACACAAATAAAAAACTCGTTAAAATGATATACATGTAAGGTATTCCCTACAACTGCCCAGAGGCCCAAGCAACTGTATATAACCTACCCACAGTGCAAGTAGCTTTATTTGAATATATGTATGTTCGTGCTAAGGGTACGTAAACTGCAGCGTTTAGGGGGTGAGCCCCGCCTCTGCCCTGGCCGCCCCTTCCCCAACCGGCCCCGCTGTCACCCCGTCTCTACATGACAACGCTGATAAAGTGCTTACCGGAACCTTTCAAAACAACTCAAATCACTCGGAGCCGTGGCTCGATCGAACCGTTATCGGCGACTCGTGAAAGACGTCAGTAACAAGTTGACGTGTCAATTATTTAAACCCTACGGTAAATTTTCAGTGAGTGACGTCTGTAGATAACGCGCACCGCTATTATTAATAAGTGGAGTGGCTCGTTATTATATTAACGCTGCGAAGAAAACAGTCGACTAGATGGTGTCTGATAAACCTGCCATCGCGGTGAGGGTAAACTTATTCCAAGGCTTGGCAGTACATTAGCGTCACTCTACTCTAAGTACGAAATAAATACATTACGTTTCTGTGTATATTTACCTATTTTCATGCACACTTACTGCTTGCCGCCATTATTAAAATATCTAACCCATTATTTTTCACATGCAACTAACATGCAGCATGCTACATTACACAACATGTCCGAAGTTAAGATTGCGAAATAATCAAGTACACCGTAAGTTTGTTAAAATATCTTTTTTTTAAAGATTAATTTGTTTATATCGTAATCTGATCGCATTGCTTAGTAA
Organism: Drusus annulatus; assembly: GCA_022651775.1. Taxonomy (NCBI): domain Eukaryota; kingdom Metazoa; phylum Arthropoda; class Insecta; order Trichoptera; family Limnephilidae; genus Drusus; species Drusus annulatus. Next base: position 530,480 of record JAGWCC010000184.1, read on the forward strand.
ACGATATTGACTGGTAAGAGGAATATTTCTCCCTCTTCCTATGTCAACTGTGGTTAGAGGCGCATAAATGAGGAGAAAATCTGTTCTACCCGGCGAGCGGTGAGCGGGCTGCTTTTTGCTACTATATGGCTTTTTGCGTATATGTCATCTTATATGCAATATTTTATTTAAGCCCTCTCACCAAGGTTAGGAAGGGAATATGATGAAAAGTGTAGATTTTGTGAATACAAACAAAAATCTATCGAAATACAAAATAGTTTTTTCTTTTGTTAGTTTCTCCTTTGGTCACTTTCGAGTTATTGTATGTTGTCAATCTGTCGTATTGTATTCTGATCACCGAAATAATTATAAAAAATATTAAAAATATATTCTATGTGAAAAGTAACAGTATATAAAAGTAACCCTATACAAATCACAAGTGCGCCCCACTGTTAAATCTGGTAGCCACCTCTGGCGTGGAACCCCAAAATAGCTGAAAGAAACACTTGTGCAGAAACGGGCAGTCCGTTTGACAAATTCCCCTGTCTCAACAGACGTATCGTGTTCTTTAAATCACAGACGTCAGGTGGGAATGTTGTCCTTGTTCTATCGGTATTTTAGGGAAAGATGCTCCGAGGAACTTGCGTCATTGATCCCTGCGACGCCAATGCACAGTCGAGAACACGCTAAACGTGTGCCTAACATTTGTACACGGTTGACATTCGCCACGTGAGAACTGGTTGCTTCTACGACCCGTTTTCGTATTCAACAGCTCGGCTGTGGAATGATTTACCGGCCTCTGTGTTTTCTTTCTCCTACAACATGGGTCCTTCAAGATCTAGATTCAGTTCTTCCTTTCCTTAAAAAGACCCTCCACACAGCATTCTCAAATTTGACATAAAAAAAATTTGCTCAGGGTATATGTAATCCCATGTGGATTAATTTAAAAAAAAAGATAATAAAGTATTGATGGAAAACGACAGTGCATTAATTCTGGTTAAGTTAAATATTTTACCTATAGTTCACGATGCATGAACGATTAAAGTTTATTTTTTCTGCACTCAATTTCAGATGTTTTAGCGTATTTATTTTAAAATAAGCCGTATTGTGTAATATACTAATGAATACATATTCTAACATCATATGGTTTAATAAGCTTTCGCTTCCATAATGCATGCTTCGTTATATTGTGGTTATTCAAAAAAGGGTGAAAGGGAAAAATCTATTAAAATATTCTAATCGAATTTAGCAACTAAGCCGCATTAGGGGGATGTTGATAAATTATGCCGTTACCTAGGGTTGGGTTGCTATGAGTAGGTTTCACCAACCCACCACCTACTAGCTACTGTCAGTCGAATATCATTGCTTTAATGTAGAAAGATCGTACATACGTATCATCATACATTTGACGGCCTCCATGATCGAGTGGTAAGAGGCTCGACTACGAATCCAAAAGTTTGGGGTTCAAACCCGGCATCCGATAATAACTTTTATTTAATCAATATTTGTTATAATACATTTAATTAATATAAAATAACATATAGTATATTTACGGTACGTTCCAGAGTGGTAAATACTTTGTATCGCACTGGTGAAAGACCACCATTGGTACTTTCCAATCTTCCCCTTCCCCCTCTCCTTCCCCTCCCCGCTACCTTCAGCCTCACAACATACCCCAATTGGGGATGCCATAGTCCCACTAGCTCTAGACGGTTGAGAGAAGTTGGAGACTCTTGTGCGGTATTCGCTGTAAAAATTATAAAAATAAATACGAAAATCCCTTTTGGAAGTGGCCTAAAGTTTTATGATAAAATTAGGCCTTTTATTTTCTTTTAATATATATTTTTTAAAAATAATAATTAATTAAATAGTTAAATGATAATTTATAAGGTTTGTATTAGTCCTCCTTAGAAAGGAGTCCTGTGCTGAGTTGGAGTAGGTTTTAATTTAATACCGATTATTTTTAGGTTGTAAACTTTTAAGAAGTTTTTTCTTACTGATATCATTATAAGCGAATATATTGCTTGTGTAATGATGGAGCACTTGCCTAGCAGAGGAATTGAATCCACGATGCCCGTTTGTCCAGTCAGCTACAAAAAAAGCTTTGGATATGTTATTTTGATATGTTCATTCTGGTTAGCTCTAATGTGAAAGTGCGGTTTCATTTTTTATGTGTTTTAAATATTTGATTAAAATGTTCTTAGCATTAGATATTTTGTTTGTTTAGGACTGAAAAAACACTTGAAAATGTATTTGGTTGATTCTTTATAGGAGTTTTTAGGATGGTCGTTGTAATACCCTTTTGGGTTATAGATAATTGTTTAATATGATTTGAAATGGCACATCCCCATCCTAGTGTACCATATTCTAGACGAGAGTGGCACACTTGGCAACTTTGTATTCACACATGGTCAAAATGTGGTGTATTAATAATAAGCACATTTAATGTGATAATTATATAAACCTTTGTCCCTAATTTCTAGGGGCTGTCTTATAAAATATATATTCTTCCTCTCCTGGAAAGAAGGGTATTCAACATACACCCTTTTGTAATTACGACTGTGGTATAATTCCCCCATCCCTAACATGTTGCTTGCTATTACATTTGCATGTATTTTATGGCTAATACTAGTACACAAGTGGCACTTATGAGTTATGAGTAATAAATACATAATTTCTTACCTGACACACCATTAACTGATATGAACTTCAACCTTTTTTGTGATTGTCGAGCACGTAAATAAATGATTTACTTTTTACGGTCGGGCTGGTTTCACCTAAATACGGGTATCGAAACAATTTCTAATGAAGCTATCTCTCCTAAGATGTACGAGAATAATACAGATCTTCTTTATAAATATATTTTATTCCAAAAAGTGAAAAAATCCGCCCCCGCTAAAGGAATCGAACTCAATCCGCCAGATTACTTACTAATGATTTGTCCTACCCGCAGGACTATTAGTCACCTTTAATGATCAGCACCCAAAAATACACATTTTTTGGATTTTCAATACAAAATATGTATACACGGGTAGTTAAGAGTCAAAGTCAAAGTCAAAGGCTTCCAGTGAATACAATTCTTAAACAGTAATTTTCAAAATTCGAAGTTCAAAGCGGAATTTTGGGTAAAACGTTTAAATATGCCTTCGCTGGTTTTCAAACTGCACATTTCGTTGACGTTTTAGTATGTTTTTCATAAAATTAGATTACAGTAAAAAAAAAAAATTCATTCTAAACCTTCGACATTTTTCAAATACTCATACGTTTAGCGCCGTTTTTGATTGTTATGGCTTAATATCTTGAAGTAACAATATATGGAGAGAGAGCTAATTCTTTTTACCCAACCTATACAGATTTGGGACATTTCACTTTCTCCGGGTTTTACGTCGTACATCGTGAGAAAGAAAGAGACAATAAAATTTCCCCGAATTATCACACCGCTTTAAAGTATTGTTAGAATGTTCTTCGTGTCCCGCGTCTCCGTTGACTTCGCCCACACGTTATTATTCGCGAAATAAATTGACAAAACTCAACGTTTTATTAGGTTACATGTTATATATTATGTTTACAACAATACTGTGAAAAAGTTGTAATACGAATAAACAAAAACATTATGTGACATGTGCTATGAATGGATGTATAAATACCCTAGCCCTAGTCCTAGCCACGTCCAGGTCTAGCCGAGTCCGGCAAAACTTGTAAAAACTGACTACAGCTCGCTATACAGCGCTCTCTTTTGTATATTATTGCTCTGAGATTAATACTAACGCCATATTAGTACATTTAAAACTTCTGTAAGGACATTATTTATCTAAAAGTGAAAAATCAGGATTGCATTATTTAATTAAATGAATGAATGGTGTTCATATATTCTGTTAAATGAATGTGAAAAACCAAATATTTGATTTTATTGATTGTATGGATAGCGTTTTGTTGATAGCTTTGACTTCAAGGCATTGCAGCATTGACATCAGATATATTTTATGCAGATAAATTTTCAAATAAACGCTAACAATAAATTAACATCAGCGCAGTAATAAAATCTTTGTTTGTGTTATAGTTATTTAAAAATATAGTCAAACTGTTATCTCTAATTTTTAAAAGTAAATTAATTTAGAAACTTTGACTGCCTCGAAATGTTTTCCTTTTGATTTCCCAATAATGTATTTTTCTCTCTCCCTTAATTTTTAACCCACGTAACAAGAGTCAACATTAGGGTTGGCAGAGAACCGTTTGCTCCGGCCAATTATAATCTTAAATGGCGTATTCAAAATATTTTTCCATGCATTTTGTTTGGTTTTTGTATTTTAATTTTCTTTACCAGCCCTCTTACTGTATACAATATTTGTCAACTATCAATAATCTTCAATACCATGTATTTCTTTTTTTATAATAACCTTATTCAAACACTCAGGTGAGACGTATCGCGTAGCGAATATATTGGGTTCTTTAGAACAGTCAATTTGTCTAGGTAGGAACTAATATCGACCGAACAAAACATACTACCACTTGTACACATTTTTAAATATTTAGAAATTAAAATATATTTTTTTATGTTCTTAAAACTTGTTTTTTTTAGTGTCACACGAGAGTCCCAACCGTCTATAGCCAGTGAGACTATGGTATCCCTGATCGAAGTATTTTGTGAGGTTGAAAGTAGTAGGGAGGGGAAGGAGAAGGAGATATGGAAGAGGAATGTTGGGAAGTACCTGACCATTCTGATCTGGTCACCAAACACGGCTAAAGCCATTAAAAGCAACGTTTCAATTTGGAATGTTGGTCTTTTACTAGGGTGACACTTAGAGTATCTACCATTCTGGCATTTATAACATGTATGGTATTTTTTTCTGTGTTGATCTCGACTGGTATGCTTTGCTTGTCAAGTACAAGGCTTTGTTTAAAACTGATGTAGTGACAAGTTGATAATTATGATTTCTTTTTATTATTTCAATTTGGTAACTATTTGAATAAAATTCACAAAAATTTTTCTTCGTCGATTATTAAAAAAAATTCCAGCGTAAAATATGTTAAAAAAACAACTAACCGTGATGCAACGTGTGGCATTTTCCAATCGCGATCTCAAATGAGCCAGTTTCTTGAAAAACTATCGCTTGTTGAAAGCTGACTGCAAAAAGAGCAAGCATGCATGAAGGTATGTTTGTACTTAGTATGAAGCACTATACATTTTGTATTAGTATTGGTTTGTATCGAGCGTCTTTTGTATTTCGGCACATCTCCTCCCAGTCTGCCCCGCACAACACTTATTTAATCTTTCCGTTTTCAATAGGGTAGCGAGGGTTAGGGGCCACGCTGGGGGCGGGGGTAGCTACCGGAAAACAATGGAAGCAGTTTCAATGGGCCGGCGGGCAGACTCAAAGGCGAGCAGGAATCAAAGCCAATCTTGAGGCCCATCCAAAAAGATTACTTTTTGGTTAAGGTTAATAAAGGACGAATTGCATGGGGCTAGCGGTACAAAACAATGATCTTTTATTTATTTTTTTGGTTTTTATTATTTTTAAATGGTTTTTGTTCTTTCTTTAAAACTTGAGAATGCAAATTTTTACAAAAAAATTAACAGTAATGATTCGATTTAACAAATTTAGGAAAACAGGATTTTCCTTATGAAATCGAGAGCCGACAGCATTTTTTTGTTCGGTTACATTATTGAATATCCGCAAAATCTATAGTTTTTGGGGTCATAAAGCCATTTAGAAATAACTTATCGGACTTTTATCTTATTGGACGGAGAATGATGTTTGTTTTACCGGTTTTTTAATGGAAAATGCCTCATTGATTCCTTCATACCGGTGCGCAGCGGGAACACGGCAAACACGTGTCAAACATCTATATACATTTAAAAAAATTCACATGCAAACAGTTCATCTTTACGACTCCTCCTTATACTCAACAGCGTAATGGCTCGCCGGATTTTGTGTTTCGTCCGTCCTATAATCCAAGTGCACTCTTTCCATTTGTTAAAAAATACTCCAACCACTTTCCTAAAATATTACATTATTGGTTTCCCGCGGAGCCTCTTTGTAGAGTTAGTTCAAATATAAATAGAGATGTCACAAAAATAAAACCATACAAAGATTCTTTGTTTTTTGTTTATTTAAATTTAAACCATGAAATGTTACATCAATTATTGTGAATAAAAATGACCAGATATTCATTTGGTAAATACAATATTATCTTATTGATATCAATCGAAAACATTTACAACAATTTTCAGAAATAACTCTTTTTCTTTAAATTAACACTTATAACAAAATGATTTAATACATATTTTCACAATATAATAATGATGGTATATCGTGGCGAACAACTTTCAAATAATTATACACTGAATATCACAATAAATAAATACATCACATTGCTTTTGTAATGAAAATCATCAATTCATTGCAATGTTTTCGTTGAGATATAAGTTTAAAATCTTTGATTGTTGATTCTTTGGTTAAGCTAGGGCAAAGGGGTTTTAAAACTCAGATTTAGAAAGCACAAACATCAACGATGTAGATAATTATAAGATTCGCTGTGAATATATTAAATTCACACTGAATCCATCGCTTAAGCTCAAAAAGCATTCACATTGATAGAAATAAGACTTAACGATTTTGACAAACATACAGTGCCAATGGAAATATATTCACATTTGATTTATTATACAATAAAGTTATATGTACACATCAAACAATGATAGATGCTTTGGCATTAAGAAGTGTAGGCTTAAGTACTTTTTAAGTGAAACATAAATATTTTTTATAATTATAAATATTATCCTTACCCTGTACAAAGTTCAAACATGCAATCATACTTAAACGCGCTGATACATTACATCGATGATGAACATGTAATACTCTATTTTATATACATATTTGGTTCTCTGCACTTAGCAAACGGGTTTGTTCTGATCGAAACTTGACGTAGCGTTGAACTTTCACGCAGTTAGTTACTGTTTACGTTGTAAAAGTAGTTGGAATCTTACTTTATTTACTCTGTTCATGAGAGTATGTTAAGTTCATCAGAAAATGATGTTTAGAGCTTTAAAGAGCTTTTTAGACACTGAGTAAACCCTTATTGACTATCGCGTTTTAAAAAATTATATATACATTTAGATATATTGTATTAAAAACATTAATTTGGGTATTATTATGACTAGTCTATTCAATAAACCATTTTGTTAACACTAAACAATATATATTAATAAATTTTGATACTTAAAGTTATATAATATTCATTTGTCTATAATACACGGATAATAAATAAATTATTTAATATATTATTAAACAAATAAATTCATGTACTTGTTTCCGAACTATATACAATATTGTCAATTCACAATAATTTTACTTTTTGGTGCAAATCTTAGGCTAAACGAATGTCTGTTTGTTAGGAATTGTACAACGCCTATGCAAATCACATTAACTGCACATGAAACAATTTATCCGGGATGAATCTGAAAGCAAATAATAAAGATAAATTAAAATGTTTTTTTTTAATTACACTTTGTGAACGATTTACAAAAATCTATCGGTTGAAAAAAAAGGAGGCAGTGAAAAAACATATCATTGTTATTAAAAAAAAAAAATCTAACGAAGTCAAACTGACAGACCTTGTTAAACTGACAAGTATTGACAATTTGGCAAGCCTTGTCCAACTGCTAGACTTGTTAGGCTAACAGGTCTTTTCAAACTGACAAACTTTATAAAACTGACAAGTCTTGCCAAAGAAACAGGGTTTTTCAAACTGGCGATTTTTGTCGAAATGGCTGCAACGCGTCTAAACCGTTTTTGTTTTCTAACTGACCACTACACCTTTTGACTTCAGGGGTAGGTAGAGGTGACGGACCGCCAAACAACTCTGTCTTGGCACACACTCCTTGCTTCATATTTGGTTCACTTGATCGTGCCATGTCTTCCTCAAGTGTCCTTGATTTCCTCTTTCATTCACTTTCGCGTCATTTATTCTTCACACATTTCTCACACTCATTTCTTCGTTTTTTTTGGAAATTTGGTCTTCATGCCCAAACCATCTAAGCGTCCCTCTCTTGATCCTATTCAATACGCTTACATCACCTTGCATTTTTTCCAAATATTCACATTTATAACACGGTCATACATGGTTTTACCGCACATTCGCTTCAGAGATCTTATTTATACAGGATTCAATCTATTTTCATCCCTCTTCTGCCAGTTCTTTGCCTCACTGCCATTTATCAGGGTTGGTTTAAGTACTCCAATGTGGACTGCTAGTTTAGCTTATTTGGATTTTTTTCTTTTGCGCCAACGGCGTTCAGTCCTCCATTAATGGAGTTTCCTGGATTCACCTTTCTTTCGATAACTTTATCAGCCTCTCCGTCTCTCGTAAACATACTTTCTAAATTCATAAGCTTATCCGCTTGCTCCAAGTATTCATTATTCACAACTGTTTTGCACGCTGTTCTCGTACTCTCTCTTTCAAACATAATGACTTTGGATTTACTTACATTCGTCATTGACTCATCTTGCATACGTATTTGGTTCATCCTAGACACGAGAAACTGTAGATCTTCCATGCTGTCAGAAATCAGCACCGCATCATCAGCGTACAATATGCAATATGCAACATACTTTAAGATAGTTCATTTTCTCACCCAAACCCACACCTTTCAATTCTCGCCTATAATTATCCATCTATAAATAGAATAACCATGGTGACATTACACAGTCTTGTTTTACACCTTTGTGATGTTAAACCACTTCGTAAAATCACCGTTCACTCTAACACATGCAACGCTTCCCTCGTACAAGGACGCGATTGCTTGTATAAGATTCGTGTTAACTCCATACGTAGATAACACCTTTCATAGTTTTTTTCCTAACAAATCGGTCATACGCCTTTTGCAAATCGTCAAAAGCACAGAAAAGTTTCTGTTTTCAATCATCTATATTACATTAAAAAAATATCATAGGTAAATAAAAGGAAATATAGTCTGAAATAATTACCTTCCTATGAATATGCCAGCGGCAGATATTAATTTTGGTAATTTAAGGGAAAGCCAGGAGGATGGGGACAGTAAGCAGCACAAAAAGTGCGTTGTTTCGTGGAGCGGCATCGGTTCCTGAAATAAATAAAAATATTTTGTAAATTCCTTATTTTTTTAAATTTCACACTGTCAGGAATCATCGTCGCATTACTGATTAACAGAAACTTCTGGACTGTTGTCTACTATCAACATTAATAACATAACATGAATTAAGAGTCAGAACTTGAGAAAGATGCTAAACGTCACTTTGTAGCATTCTAATACAAGGAACACTACAAATGATTTATCTGAAAAAAAAATCCGTAGTTAGAAAACTGTTTTCAGAGAACACTATTTTTTTACTGTGATCCTTTAAATTTCATGAAAAAGATTCTAAAATGTCAGTAAAAGGTGCACTTTAAAAACCAGCAAAGGCATTTTTGATCGTTTTACTTTAAAAAATTATATGAATTTCATAAAGAATTTAAAAATATTACTGTTCAAGAATTGTTTTCACTGGAGCTAGAAAGTTTGTCAAACATTTTTTTAAAAGGTCACTTGGTAAGAATTTCATATTATTCTTATGTTATTCCTCGCAATGAAATTTCTATTTTAAAAGGGAAAAATAGTGGTCGGGTTAGGATGTCAAACAAAGGGAAACAAAAAAAAGTGTTTGAGTTAGGATGTCAAACACATTTAAAAAAACTTTTTAATAATTCATTTTGTGCTTTGTCTTTCGATTTTAAACTTTTTTATTCTCGTGTATAACTGGCCAAAGGCATAAATCACCTGTTGCCATCACGGTAACTATTCACTGCATTCAATAAAAAATGATGAATCGGTTGTTTTATTGTTAGCATCTTTTTTTTTACAGAACAATCCCGAGCTACAAATAACTTGACAATATTATTTGACCACCGCGATAAGCGGAGAATAGCTCTTTGTTCAATGATGTAGGAGCTGAGGTAGAAAAAGATTGAATTTTTATTTTGAAATATTCTATTAAGGGAAAAATATACACAAAGCATCTTCTGATATATTGTCTGTATTTAGGTCGAATGAGTTATTTCATTTTTTTGCAAAGAAACTTAGTTCTAGTGGTTTCAATCACTGTCACATTTTGCACTGTCGTAAATCGATGATTAGCGTCATTATAATTTTTTTACCGTGACCACTTCAAATAATCACCCCCTGTTAACCACCAATTATCAGTCCGTTCCAGCATTTAATCAAATTATGATCAGGTGTTAAGCGTCGCAGCGTGACCGTTATGTTTTTACATAAGGCCTACATTTTATTGCAAACAATGTGGAATAACACCTTTTACCTAAAAACAGTCGAAATGTTAATAGAAAAAAAATCACCACCGCCAAGTCCATTCGTGAAAAAGTGCGAATACCAATAAAAAATGACTTAATTAAGAGAAGGCATTAATTTTTCAAATACAACAAAAAAATGTAATTCCCCTTCGACGCGTTTGACGAGTTCCGCGAGAACTCGCTCGCCGCCCCGGCGCGCCCTGAATGGGAAAGGGCGGAGGGCCGGGGCTGGTGGGGCCGGGCCGGGGCAGGGGCCGGGGGCTACGGACTTGAAGGGCCACTCTCGGGGCAAAAGGCTTGCCGCCGCGAGGGTGGAGTGAGCCAAACAGCCGTCAAAGGATCGGCAAATAAGCCGCGGCAGGCACAGGGGCGCCAAACCACCGTCACGTTTTGGCTAATTTTGAGTCGTGCTTGATAACCTTCTAAAAAAGGTATTTTATGCGTTAGTTGGCTTTTTTATATGCATACCGCACACAGTTCCTAGCTGCTGGCACCTCCAATTTGGGTACTAAGGTACTGGGAAGGGGAAGGAGATGAATAAGAGAAAGGTTGAGAAGTACCTCAATATTTATAAATCCAATCACTAAACACGACTTAAGCCATTTCAAGTAAGGTTTCGGTTCTATAATCACTATTAAGATCACTATCTTTCATCAGAGTGATGACTAAAAGTTTTTACCTGTCTGTTTAATACCCTTATCTTTCTTGTTTTTAGATTTAAAACTTCAACACCCACCAGATTTATAATCAAAATTAAAGAAATAATAAATGCTTCGCTAAAAATAACAATAATTACAATAATTTAACCTAACTAACCATACGGAATTAAATAAGTCTGCCTTTCCTCACAGTCGGTTTCACATTTATATATCGTCTCCATGGCATGATATTTGACATGACCCTCAAGTTCTTCTTAGATCATTTTTGGAAGGCATGTCTTTCTGAGACCATCCCAACGTTATTCCACCCACAAGCGCGTCATTCATCATTTGCCAGTCACTTATTTTTCCTCCCGTTCGTATGCTCTATCTGATCAAATCATCAAAATGTCTCTAACTTCATCTTGTTTACTATACTTACATCGATCTTGAATTCTTAGATTATAAAAATAAAAAGCCTTGTCCCAGAGAGCATATGTATCCGGTTAGGTTGGGTTAGGTCAGGTTAGGTTGGGTAAGGTCGGGTTAGGTTAGGTTAGGTTAAATTATAATAAAAATGATTTTTCAAAGTAAGCTGCACCAAACCGACACGTGTTCAGAAATTAGGATCTACGACTTGGTATAATAATTCTCCAAAAACAAAGTTCTTACGCAGTTAAAGATTCTTTGGCACTGTCTGTCAGAGAACCAGGTTTAATTTTAGTTGCTTTTAATCCAACTTTATTGGTAATAGGCAGCATTAAAACACTTTTTGAAAAACCACCCTTAAAGTCATTGAGGAAACTCAAAAATAATGATTTGTTCTTGATTCTGATTTTGAATACAGCCTGTGGTAACCATGGAGACGGAACACTTCAACAATCGGCTCAGATGGCTGATTGTGCGTGGCGGTACCTTCCCGAACGTGATTACCTCTCACCTAATTGCCTATTGGAGAGTCCTCCTGAAGACTTTCAGGGCTTGTGACCTGAAGAGGGATTGTGGATCTTTGTCGTTCGGGGCGGCCTAATGAACCCCTCTTTCAGTGAGACAAACGCGCCGCCCTCGGCCTGCGCCGGGAGGGTGGGAAGCACCCCCCGCCCCGCCGCCCGCCCAGCCAACTTGCCTATTTCAATTCACCCTTCCGCTTTTTGAAGTTCCCAGAGTGGCGCTTTTTCCTTTTGACGTGAAATAATTTTCACTCCTCTCATTATGCGATCGCATCACAGATTTGTATTAGTACTAGAGAGAAAAAAGGAGCCGTTTCTTAGTCGGCGATTTAAATATGAGACGCCTAAGAAAAGATTCATATTGAGGAATGAGCTGCCTACTTTGGCTGTTTTTGTGGTTAGAGAGCAAACAGTATTATGAATACTTCTTGACAAAATTAATTATCGTGAAGTCTTCGTTTTTTATGCTTTGTGTATAAATAATAATCAATTGCGTGTATGATTTTAGACTATTTTCTAGATTTTTGGTTTTGTAATGCACCCTTGAGGGTCAGCACCCAAAAATACACACTTTTCGGCTTTCTAGTAGAAGTAATGCAACAAATAATTGGTCCGTCAATTCTATACGGGTAGTCATAAAAATATCGCAGGCTTCCAGTGAATGCAATACTTAAACAAAAATACCTATTTATATTATTACATATACTAGAATTTAAGGTTAAACATTTAAAAATGCCGTTTCTGGTTTTCAAACTGAACCTTTCACTGACATTTTAGTATGTTTTTCATAGAATTTAAAGGATTACAGTTTAAAAATTGTATTCACTGGAAACCCCATTTTTTTCTAACTACCCATAAGAATAAACAGATAAATCGTTTGGAGTATTGCTTGTATTAGAATGCTATAAAGTAACGTTATTTATTAAAAGTATTAATTTTATTACATAACGAAAGATCCACAACCTGAAATTAATTAAATATTAATAAAAGGAAAAGATATTGAAAATACATGTACGAGTATATTGAGTCAAATTGTATGATTAAACAAAAGGTTTTGTTTATATGCGTGCCTGCGTGGTGTGTCAAACTACTATTGTGTAACTAACTACTGTATTTAATATTGGTGTGGGTTTGGTGCTCGTTGGGTTTGGTGAGATACTGAGAACTACCGTGCTGGAGTGTATTTCTCCACCAGGAAATTCAACATTTGTGGTTAGTGTTCCAGAGATTTCCGAAGCATGGTTTATCACATTTTTTCACTGGAAAACGCAAACATGCTTCGGTACAAAATATTTCAAAAATTATTAGGAAATTTAATAATTTTACTATCCCTCTATAAAAACACGATAATTCTTAGGTTAATGCGAGGTACTTCAAACTTTCGTAACATTTGACATCTTAAAGATTTAAACAATTGGCGCAAATTCTGTTTTGTGTACACTTTATGGTTAAACTTTAATTTTATGTTCGTTTCAGCTTTTGAAAAATCGTGATGAACATACAAGCACAAAGACATGACCGTTATGCTTTTCAGCTGATCATAATTAGTTCAAAAGCTGCAACGGACCGCTACTCGGCGTTTAACGAAACCATTCAAATATTTAAAACATGGCGCTAATAATTGAATTATGACCATATCAAATGTGATGAAAATAAATAAATAAAAAATAGCTCGCACATAGTTTCGTTAAAACACGATGATTTTGAAAACAAACTTTACAGTCATCTCTGAGAAGAAATCCTTTTGAAAAACATACGAACATAAAAAGATGATCATATTGTCCACGCGTTATTATTCATTATGCGTTACGAACTATTTATACATTAGTCTGTTCATTTATGGTCACAGTAATTACATCCTACTGGAATTAAAAGTCATACGAAATTTCATCACTTTGGGAATAAATGGCAAGCACTAGTGCGGGGCTTAGTGTAATAAATTTAGTTTATTTACGAAAAGTATTCATTCGTGTTGAAAATCATTCGTTTTCAACACGAATATTAAATAAATATTGTTTAGTATCAAGCAAGCAAATCTCAGTGAGTGAAATATCACACGGTCCTAAATTAAACGTAATATTAACATTTTAAGGTTTTAATTACTAGATTAACAGCCTTCACCAAAAAAATAATATATTATATAATATATACAAGTGTGACAGTTATTTTGGAAACGGATTGGGTTTCGTTGCTTACCGTGGAACCAAGAACCTGCCGCTGACATCTCTTGCATCTTGCCCCTGCGTCCTGTCGTTACAAAAAAAAATAATAACCAAATTTAATAAATAAAATAAACATAAAGAAGCATTTTGAAAATAGTGGGTAATTTTATTTAAGTATGAGAATCCGAGACGCAGAGCGGTTCTAGAAAGAAAATGAGGAAATTAGAATCATTACCCACTTAATAAATAAAAAGATTCTGTGAGAAAACACTCGAGTGAATAAATAATGCAAAGATAAAAATAAACCCATTACGTTCTTCAGCAAAAACGATAAAATATAAATAATATTAGTTAAATTTTCAATTAAGAATCATATTTAAGGCTCAACGTCACTTTGTAGCATTGTAATATAAGCAATACTGCATATTATTTATCTGTAAATTCTACATGGGCGGTTAGGAAAATGTCTAAGGTTTCCAGTGAATAAAAAATTTAAGCTGTAATCATTTAAATTCAATGAAAAGCATACTAAAAGTTATATATATATAAAGAAAGACAAAAATTCCCTGGTTACGAATAACCTGAAAATATTTAAAAAAAAGCTCCTACTACCATCATAATAAGCAAAAAATATTGCTTGTGAAATGATGGAGGGCTTAGTCAGCAGAGGAATTGAACCCACGGCTCCCGGTGGGAATCCGATGCATTTGTCCTCTTAGCCACCGACCGGTCAATTTAAAAGAATACTAATATACATTCTCCAGATACTTCAAAACATACATTTTTTGATCGTGTACAGAATTTATCTCCACAAATGTTTCTTCCAGAAGAGATGAAGTTATTATCTAAAGATTAATTTAATATTGTCCTGATGATGGAAGGGTACTTCCGAAACCGGTAGACAAAATATTAAATAAAAAAGTGGTTAAAAACAAAGTATATATGTTCTATTTATAAAAGAATACTGTTTACAAATTGTATTCAACGAAAAGCTTAGAGATTTCTCTTACTACTTGTGTAAAATTAACACATTCATTTTTTGTTGTATTGCTTGTATTAGAATGCCAAAAAGTGTGTTTTTTGGGTGCTGATCTGTAAGTAGGTTCTCTAAAGTTGGGTTCTTGTTTTTTCGCAATGGATTCATTTTATGCAAAGATATCAAAAATATTGAACGAAAAAAAAAGTTTTTTTTTGCTGTTATTTTAAATTATTCTTCAAAACAAACAAATAAACATAACAAAAATGACGTATGTAGAATATCAACAATATATAAAAAAAAAATTAAATAAGATTGAAAAAAAAGATAATATAATAGGTTGGGGAAAAAGTAATGTTGTATTTTTCGCTTTATTTTAATGCTTTATAAAAAGTGTTACAAACATCCGATTTAAGTCAAATGTGCATCGTTCTGTTTGATAACTTATTGCCAACGAGAATTCAACTTTGCAATGCCCTTTTTGTTGATGCCCTTGTCCCTATTGGCAAAAAACTCGATCAACCAATTTTCACAGGCCTGTATTGAGGCCAAATTTGTACCCCCAAGCGCAATGACCATAGACATGAACAGGTAGTAGTCACTTAGTGCCAGGTCCGGACTATAGGGTGGATGCATAAGAACTTCCCATCTAAGCTCCCGGAGCTACTAACGCGTCATCAAAGATGTGTGCGGCCTGGCGTCGTCCTGATGAAACACAATTCCTCTCCTATTCACCAATGCTGGCCGCTTATGTTTGATCGCCAGCTTCAAACGGTCGAGTTGTTCACAGTAGAGGGCAGAATTGAGCATTTGGTCGTAGAGGAGCAGTTCATAGTAGAGTATTCCCTGCCAATCCCACCAAACACACAGCAACACCCCTTACTGGCCGTCAGTCCTGGCTTGGTCACGGTCTGAGCCGCTTTGTTGTTTTTCGACCACGATCTCTGTCGCTTGACATTGTTGTAAGTGACCCATTTTTCATCACCAGTCACCATTTGCTTCAGAAATGGGTCGATTTTGATGCGATTCAGCAACAATTCGCAGATGGAAATTGGGTCCATGAGGTTTTTGCGTCAGCTCTTGTGGCACCCAAACGTCGAGCTTTTTTTTAATCCAGCCTTCCGAAAATGGTTCAAAATGGTTTTATGATCGATAGTCAGCTCCTGGCCTATGCTACGACTGCTAACATGACGGTCTATCTCGATATTTTCCATGATTTTATCGACATTTTCGACGACAGGCCTACCAGAGCGTGGTGCATCATTCACCTCCACTACACCAGAACGAAATTGCTCGAACCACTGTTGTGCAGCATGAACCGAAAGAGGATTGGCCCCGTATACATTTGAAAATTTTTTGGTCGCTTTTGACGCGTTTTTCCCTTTCAGGTATTAAAAATGTAAATTTTGACGAATTCGTTCCTTTGAGACCTCCATACTCGACGCACGATAGTTCACGACTGAACTGACCAAGCGCAATATTGTTAAAAAATGTTTTTAGTATACACTCACACCTTTACAACGTCGTATCATATGATTCGAAATGACCAATAACGAACGAGATATATTTAGTTGAAAAAAAAGGCGCGAAATACTAAATTACTTTTTCCCTAACATATTAATTATAAAATATACATTTTAAATTAAAAAAATGAACCAGCTTCTCCATAGCGTTAAGCAGTCAAAATAGAGACTACACTTTTTTATCTTTGTTGGTTTTAATTAAGTTTGGTGGAATTAATAATTAAAAATAAATATTAAGTTTTCCTCCAGTTTATACATCATTATTAAATAATTCGAGCGCTTTAGACGGTCTTGTATAAATAAAACTTTTTTCTACGTCGGTAACCTCTCCAAATATTTAATTTCGATTAAATATCGCTATCGCCTTTGAAGTCATGTTGGGAAACTTGTTCAAAGAACGCAGATTCAATCTACTTTGCTTTTTATTAAAGACATCAAAATTTGGACTAAAGCATCGCACATCAAGATAACAAGGAAATTATCGACGAATATAAAACGGACTTTTATTGAATTCCCAAGTTCCATTTACCGTCGTAAATCAAAATTCCTGCCAAGAATCAGCAATTTTCAGCGCTCACTTCCAAATTCACATAATCCCGAGGACGCCATCTCCCCTTTGTTTCAAATATCGGGATATTCTTTTTTTATTTCGTCATTCCAATTTAATTAGATTTTATGTGAAGATATTTGATATCGGGGCTTTAAACTCAACGTCTACCGAGGTACCTACCGCGCCCAAAGATATTATTTGTATGGAATGTAGATTAACTTTTTTACGAGGTTCAGAAACAGTAAAATTATAAGGATTTATTTTTGAATTTCACACCCACTTTTACGTAAGCGAGACTCTCGTGTTACACAGTTATAAGCATGCGTTGTGTTAATGGCTTGATTCGTCCATTCCACCACCATCAACGCAATGATGTTCGATCTATCTCTTTAGACCTGGGTACAAAAAGCCGACACGGGACAAAGAGCCCCGGAGGCGACGCGAGGAGCGACAATAAGAGAAGAGAGCAACTATGTTACTACACCTACTCGGGTAATCTGACCAAGAATATAAAGCTATATGCTCATTACGATTATTGAATCATTTTAGCCAACCTTTTGTGCACGCAATCCAACAATTGTAACAAATTACGTAATATGATATTGGAACACGGTATATCTAAAGTAACGAATCATAATACGGGTATGTGGCTAGTTTGGCAGTCTCTAGAGCTCAGTTCAACTTTACTTATGAAACTTATAAATAAAAAAAATGGTTTACAACATTTAAAAAAGCTTAGTTACTAAAGAATTCATTTATGAAAGTAATTTTATTTTTTAACAGCAACTCAAAATAGATCGCTCTTCTGCTGGCACAAAACGTTTTCCCTTGTTGAAATAATTCATTTCACATTTTTCATTCAACTATTTGACTAACCAGAGCGCCCAGTTTTAAATCGCTGTTTGTTTTAGGTGTGAGGAGTAAGCGAAGTAAGTAGAAGTAACCCGCCAACCTATGATATTTTAAACACTAAACTTATGCTCCTTCGGTCTCCCCTCATAAAACTTGATTTATTTTCTTCTTAATGGCACAAGACAGCTATAAATATGCCGCAAGCAGGTTTTATGAAGCAGTTATATATTAATATTTTTTAATAGGAAATAAACTAGGTGAAAAGAATTGATTAATGAAAAACCAGAACGGAAAAAGTAACGAATTTCCTTATTTGGAATAGTTTTCCGTTTGTATCCGCACCCTGTCTTCTATAGATACTAAAGCTCAAGGTATTCGAAACTCTATAATCATTTGTAATGACTTATTATTATCGACTTGTAGCGCCATTTTCAAGTTTGGAAGTTTGAATCTCGGCCCATTTAATTTTGATCAATTTGAGATCTAAAAAGCATAAAAACGTGACCGCTATGCTTGACATCTGATCACAATTTGATCAAGAGTTGAAACGGGCCAAGAACCGGTCATTAACGGAGACTATTTAAATACAAAATAAAACAAATGATCAACGTATCAATTTTATGATCATCATATAAGTGATCAAATTAGAAACTCCTCAATCTATTTTTTTTTTAATTGGTAAGATACTATCTATCGCCTGGGGTTGTGAATTTTATGTCAATTAGTTATAGAGAACTGTTGATATTCCGGATAAAACAAAACTTTATCAACTGTGTGCAATGGCGATCTTTTTCTACTTCTTCACTTCAACTGTAACCAGAGAATATATTTCTCTAACTGTTTTGTTAAAATTAAAGTTAATTACCTGGGTAGTAAATAGCCTCTTTCTTGACAACGTAGTTGGCCTGCGGTATCCTCAGTTCGCAAACAAACTCCGTGGGTGATGGAAGGATGTCATCCCGAAGAAGGACCCAGGACACTGCGTCGAACCTTCCCCCCGACGGGGTAATAGAGGTTGAGATGCCATCTAAGCGACCACTGTGGAAACAAAAAAAGGTTAGTAAAATATACATCAACAAAACAACAATATTTTTTTTGTGAAATAGGTGGTAAGAAAAGCCTCGAATAAGGTATTACAGAGGTCTCCCGGTTAATTTAAGAACGGTGCGGGTTGTTTGAAAATATACATTACATGAAGAATAATAAACATACCACAAAAAAAAGAGAAACTTTAAGTCTATCATCAACCCTGGACGTTAGGAAAAAAATGGGTGCCTGATATTATTTTAGATGCAAGTTTTTTTTAAGCATTTATAAAAACCGAAAATCTGCCTTAAATAGATAATCGATTCCATTGGCCTGTCTGGAGTGTAAAAGTCAAAAAGTTTTATTTTTCACTATTTATATTGGAGCACACTTCTTGGGATTTTGTGTTCAGTGTTATTAAGCTTTTAAAATCTGATTACCTAATTCTGGTCTAAAGTCAAAAAAGGGGTGATTTTTCACCATGCTAATACTAAGAGTATCTTTTACTGTGTTAAAGAGCACAAATAAACAATAATTTGAAAAGAAATTCATCATAAATATATTTTTTGTCTTGTCTCATTGCACATAAAATAAGCACAAAATAAAATCGATTTATACTAGACACCAACATATACCGCATCACACAAGGTATGTAACAAGGCCTAGGCACAAGCTAGTGTAAGGTATTATCAAGCATCATATATCAATGGTGTCGGGTGTCAGGTATCAGGATACCAGCCGCTTGTTTGAGGGTGGGTCCACTGGGTTAAATACACACATTTAACCGCCTTTCAGATCTATTACCAAACACTAGCTCATCCGTTAGAAAGTGTACTTGTGGTTTTCTTTAACTTTGTGGTATCTTTATCCGTGTCTTTACTCTTTGAATAATAAACATGGTTTCATTGTTCTAAAATCGATTAACCTTGCCCTTATCATACATGTAAACCCATTTGAAACGTGTTTTGAAAATGCAACTTCAGTCATACAGCCTTTGAAGGAATTTTATTGCATTTAAAAACATGATGTTTATACTGGGAATTAACTGTTGCACTTTTGATCAAGCCTTATGAAATTTATACATGCAATCATTTTGTGCAGTTGCATGCAAACAATAAAGTGTTAATCGTAGTTTACTTTGTTATGAATATACTTTAAGTCTTTTACAGTAAAATAAAAATCTGAAATATGTCTGGTTATTTCGGAAGAAACAAAAACTCTAGGTGAGAACAGTGAGGTATGGCGTTTTGAAATTTGCACAGCTTAATAATACTGGATTTTCTAGATGAACGCAACATTTTCCAGCCCATAACGCTATTTTCTAGTTAGAAAAAATATTGTTTCAGACGCAATGGAAACTTTCTATTGGTGAGCTTTGAGGTTAGGATATTTGCTCAACTTTACCATGTTGAAATTTCAGATGAACGCATATATTTTCGGCTCACTACATAACTTTCAAATATAAAAAAAGACTCCATGATGTTTAATTCATATATTTTTCAGTTGTTCAATGTGGACACAGGTATACAAACTTGGGCATAACTTCTTGTAGGTATCTTATAAAATAGTTGTTTATTTCAAACTTAAACGTTTCCCAAAAACCTTGCATATTTGCCTGAACGTTCAGCTTTTTGAACTACAAATTTATATTTGCTCTAATTATTTGAACTGGAAAATTTATAATGCTTACTTTCTTCTGAGTGAAATAGCGTGGCTCCTCAACTCTATTCGTGACTGAAGCAAACTCACCGCTGAAAATCGTTTTCCGCTGTAATTAAAGGTAATTGGATGAAACTCAGTTAGTTTCAAACCAAAGCTTTGAGGTACTCAAAGGATACTTCATGATGCATTAAATAAACTCTCGGCATATCAATGAATAATTTGTTTTTAATAAGTATAAATACAAATATATATAGACTGATGGCTTATTATTAATCTCTCATTTTTTCCTCATAAACCACTCGTGTCACAAAGATAAATGTTGCAATGGAGCTTTTTGACGGTTTCCGTGGTCGACTACGAATCCAGAGGTCACGGGTCAAAATCCCGACTTGCGCAAATACATTTTATGTACCAATCAATTTGTGTCATAACACATTTAATTCATATAAAAATATTACAAATGATATTTGCGGTACGTTCCAGAGTAGTAGATACTTTAAGTATCGTCCTGGTGAAAGACCAGCATTCAGCTTAACTTGAACTCATTCGTAGCTTGAAATGGCTTTAGCCGTGTTTGATGACCAGATCTGAAAATCCAGGTACTTTCAAACCGTACTTTTCCCTCTATCTCCTTCCCCTTTCCCACAATATTCAGCCTCTCAACATAACCTAATCGGGGACGCCATAGTCTCACTAGCTTTAGACGGTTGGAAGCAGTTGGGACTCTTCTGCGGTATTCACTATTTTAAAAAGGCCATATAAGATCTTTATAAATGAAATTTATTTTTATTTTTTTACCGGGGTATGAATGAGGCACCGTGGGTGTACTTTATAGAGTTTGAAAATACCTTTTACGTTAGTTTTTTTTTCCGTACCGTTAGTTTCTAACAGTCAACCCTTATAGCCAACGGATTTTGATTATTTGCTTAGTGCTTGATCATTTTTGCATAAATTGACAGAACAACTATTTAGATGACACTATTTTTGTTGGAGAATAACAGTTGGTATATTTTCTTATCAAATTGTATGAGTTTTTACTGCCTGGAGCTAGTGAAACTATTACTCTCGCTTTACCAACATGAGAATGTTGTTAGGATAAAATATGTATGATAGGGGAAGGAGAAATAAGAAGGGGAGGAATGTTGGGAAGTGTTTGACTCATCAGGTTTAGTCACATTCTGAATGGTTGTAGCTTAGTGGCCAGTGCTTATATCCAGGTAGTTTTTAATTTATTTTTTTTTATGTTTGTTTTTTTTGTTATATTAGTTAATTATACATCAAAGTTTACAAAGTATGTAATTATAATTCGTATTCATTTTGACTTTCATATTCATAATAACCTCTATTCTACTTGATATTACTAATTTATTTTAAGTGGTTCGTTACAGGGTTTTTAAATTTATTATTTGAGATAATTATGATGGTTTTCGGAAGCGTATTATAATGTTTCATCCCTTTATAAAGTCAAACTATTATGTGTATTGGTTTTATTATTTTGTGGTAGTCTGATTTTTTTGCGTGTCCTTGTAATATGTTTGTGTTATATTCACATACAACAGATAGCAGAAGGTTCCCAGTTCAAGTCTCGGTTGCGGCAGGAATCCTTTGTTTTTCACGTGTGATTTCCATTGCGAAATATTTTGATGATTGTTAATATTTTTTCGATACATAATGTTATTTACATATAAAACTTGTAGTGAAATATCATACGCGCGATTTGGGTAGAATAAAAAGCCACCCTTCCCAATTCGGAAGGCCTTCTGTCAGCATTATGATAAGCGGATTTATGTTCAATTCGTTTTGAGTAATATTGGGAAGGTTCCATATTATTATGGAAGGCTAAGGTTTAGTGCCTTTTCCATTTCCGTATCGACCAAGAAGTAACATGCAGTTGTCACTCATAAGTAAAAGGTTTCACGACTGCCAAGGTTTACCTGCAAAACATTTAAAGTAACCAGTTATATTTTTACTAAGCTAACTACTGGACTTCTCCAGAGAATTTAACCCGCTTTTCGTAATATTTTCGCTATTGACAATAATTAAAAAGATGGTTTGGTATTATTTTTTGACAGATAAATTGTCATTTTTATTATGTTTATTTTTTATGGCTAATACCGCACAAAAGTCTCAACGGCCCCCAACGGTCTAGAGCCAATGAGACTATGACGTACCCAATTAGAGTATGTTGTGAGGCTGAAAGTAGTGGGGATGGGAAAGATATGGTCAAATGAGATGACACAAAACACGGCTAAAGCAATTTCAAGCAACGTTTCGATTCTGAATGGTTGTCTTTCACCAGGGCGATACGAGTATCTACCACTCTGTAACGTGGCGCAAATAAACTAAATATTATTTTGTACGAATTAAATGTGTTATGACACATATTGATTATATAATAGTTGTTTGCGCACGCTAGGCTTGAACCCGCGAACATCTCTGGATTCGTAGTCTAGCGTCTTACCACTCAGCCATGGAGGCCGTCAAAAGGCCGTTTAAAGCTCCAAAAACAAGTGAAAATATAAATGCATTACTTTTGGCGTATCGCCTTATTTTTGACAATTTATTGGTTTACTCAAAACTGTATAACTTAATATGAAAATCAGGTTGCGAGCTTATATAAATTGCGTTGACTTACAAACTCCAAAGAAAATTAGCAGTGCTAATTTCAAGACGCCAAGGCACACCGTTCGAGACTTATTAGCCGCATAAGCACACACATTTTCGTTAACAATATGTTCTACTTTTGTTTACAAAATTGTGGGGTTAATTCATTTCATGGTGTTCAACTACTTTAATGGGATTATCTGAAATACGATAAAATTGTTTTCAACATGTTGTGGCCAGGTTTTATCAAATACATAAACAATTCGCGTACATAAACAATCGGCGCATTTTGCAACCACAATCATATGGAAACAAGTAATTCATTTAATTCCTGTTTTCGAATAAAAAATATGTGTATTTCCGTTTCACATTTCCAGGGGAAAAACAATATGGCTACTCGCTTTGATGTCACAAACAAAAGAAAAGAGATCAAAAGCACCGGTGTAATAATATTTTCCCTCAACATTTACTCAACGGTAACTAACGGAAGCAAACGTGCCATTTAAGGATTTATGGTTTTATTTGGAGAAAGCATTATAAAATATATCGAAACATTTCCCGCGAACCTCGCCGAAATCACGATACATATCGTGTTTCGTACTGTTAATGGAAAACAAGTATTTTCGCCTGATATATGAGGATTTGCATATTTCGCACTCTCGCAGCCAGACTGGCGCATGCTATCATTTTCTGAATTGAGATAATGGCCTTCGAACTCTTGCATTTTCACTATTAATACTGACTATAAATTAATTCCCTTTGTCAGTACGTACGTACGAGTGTGAAGTTTTCGAATTTAGAACTGACCGAAAATGTAAAAAATAATAATAAATTATTTCAAATCCCTACTTAATAAAGTAACGTTTAATGTATTTTAGCAGACATTATTCTATATTTGAAATGGTGAATTAAACCAACCAACCTTTTTTTTTGTCAAATCATACAACATTCCGTGATTTTTAACGTAGTTAATATAAAGCACATTAAGATTTATTTTATTGAATATTTTAATATGGTTTTTAGAATTGCGTTTCCACTACACTATGCGTATTTACCTACATACAAGTATATGGTTATGACGTCGAAACCAAGGCCCAATCATCTCAATGAAAGAGGCCAGAAGAGCCAAGACCGAAAAAAGCACGCCAAGTTCGATCAAATGTGAAGGTTTTGCTCACTGTTTTCTTCGATTACAATGGCGTGGTGCATCATGAGTTCTTGCCAACAGGTCGTACGGTTAATAAGGAATACTACAAGGAAGTTATGCAACGTTTGCGTGAAGCAATACGGCTCAAACGATCGGAATTGTGGAAAAACAAATCATGGATTTCGCATCACGATAATGCACCAGCTCACACATCAATGCTTGTTCGTGATTATTTGGCCAAAAACAACACCGTTATCATGCCTCAACCACCGTATTCACCAGATTTGGCTCCCTGCGACTTTTTCCTATTCTCGAAACTGAAGAGACCAATGAAAGGAAAGCGTTTTGCCACAATTGATGAGATAAAGTCAGAATCGAAGAACGAGCTGATGGCCATACCGAAAAGCGCATTCCAGAAGTGTTTCGAGGATTGGAAGAAGCGCTGGCATAAGTGCATTATTTTTGAGGGGGATTACTTTGAAGGGGAGAAAATGAATATTGATGAATAAATAAATACTTTTCGAAAAAATTCGAAATTCTCCTTTTCTTTTGAACAAACCTCTATATAGACAAAAGTTCCACATTATGAAGATTTAAAAAATCATAATGATCCAAGTGATTCTTTTTTAATATGATTTTGAGTGCGTAAAAAAACATTTTGTATTATTAAATATCCCCACGCAAACGTATTCTGTTTATTTTTATTTATTTAATTAGCATCAATAATGATGTTGCGTTTTAAAACACAAAAACCGTTTTACACGAAAGTACCAAAATGCTACTTGGACCCCTTTGGTTTTGACCCCATCGTATAATGGAATTGTTCACAATTATCCTACGAGAAGTTGTCATGATTTAAGGCTTCCCAAAACAAAACTTTCGTGTTCTCAAAACAGCGTTTTTATAAAGGTCAAAAACTTTTTAATAGCCTTCCAAAAGCCTTAAAAGAAGCCTCAAGTCTTGGCACTTTTCGTAGGATTTGTGCTGAACGTTAAAGAAAAACCTATGGTTTTTATTCATAATAAAATATCAATTCATATCTACTTACATACACGTGAAATGTATTTGCTAGATGTGTGAATAATAATTTGCATTAATCTAATTAAAATTACAAAAACTAACCAGAAATCCTCTGGACCAGTAGCAGCCTGTGGGTTTGTAGTTGGATTGGGTCTAAGTAAATACGTGTTAGCATTATCTTATACTGTTTATATTGCAGAAATGAATCGCAAACACACGTGATACAACCAAGGGCGTACGAGTACGCGTGAACGGGGTACATTTCAAATCTTCGGGCACATTTGATATGTGCCCCGCTAGCGGCAATATTTTCAACATCAATCAAGTAATGTCAACAGTCAACAGATGGCAGTAATTCATTTTTAAATGTTGACTCGATTAGTTAAATTGCAAGTATTTTAAATATTACCTCATGTGAGCAAATACGCAAGTGCCCGTTTTCAATAGAACAGTAACTGGTATCAAGTGTCGCTATTTAATAATATAGAACGCTCAATGAAAAAGATTTCAAATAGTTTCTATAGAATGCGTCCAGAACAATGAACTGAAACGTTGACGTCACAACTTTAAAAATGAAAAAATTACCCTTCGAGAAGATTTGTCAGAATGAATGTACCTACATAACCAGCTCAATGATGAGAAAGATCGCTCCTAATCGCCCTACGTCACTTGTAAATGTTCCAACACGGCGAACTAGATGTATTATGCTTCTTCATTTGAACGCTAACAAAAGGCCTATAACTAGCACAATCACAACAAATACCAACCATTAAAAAAATGTAATATATATATTTTTTAATTCTGTGACTATCTCTCTCGTTAAAACCACACAAGAAAAAAAAACTGTTTTTCATAAGTAATATACTTTAGCTCCTACTAATTTGGTCAAATTTTATCTCCGCATCCACTTATAAACACCATTTCTACTCTACCAGCCTCACTACCAGATTTTGTCGAATATTACAAAGTTGTTTTTTTTCATTGAATAATAGAGAATAAATAAACAGTATCGTCACCGGAAAGGCAAAATGGTTGAAGGGTTATTTTGGGAAGTTTACACCAGAGCACTTAGATTTTTTATTTGACAGTAAAAATCATAAACCTTCAGTACCTGCTTGGATTTTGAAAAAAAAATAACTAAGGCAACTCAATGTTCTCATCGAGTTTAGCTGAAGTAAAAAACTAAAAAAGTCTCAAGCTTGTGTCGCTTGAGTCAAACCTTCTCCCAAATGTTAAATATATTTTGGATGGCTACAAAAGCCTTCAGAATTAAACGAGAGACAGAGCTTTTGATGCAGATTTTTTATGATTAAAACTGAATATTCAACAAACTCATCTTTGACCAAAGTGTCGCTTAAGCCGTTTTGCCTTTCCAACGACAATTTGACTTTATCGATGTGAAAAATTACACATCAAGTGAGCAACACATCATACCATTATGTGATCACCTTTAATTTGAATCACCCCTACACATATGTTTCAAAATTTCATTACTGTAATCATGTGATGTATTCTGTTGGAAAAACACAAAACTGTGTAATAAAAATGCATGGTCATTATAATAATAATTTTGTCTCATTTGTTTATCGGTGAATATCGTGTTTTTAATGCTCGTGGCTCAATATGGAAATTATGTAGCGTGCTAAAGAATATTTGCATTGACAGAAAAATTCCAGACAGAAAGCTGTCAAAATTTCACGGATCCCCCCCCGCTCTCGAGTTTTGTTGTTTCAGACAAACAAATTTTTTGCTTTGTGGCTGAGTTCATCTTTTCACAATTCTGGATAAAAATGAAATCATAATAGTGTATTAAGTTACACAATAAGTATTGTGCAAATTAAAATTGAGCGTAATGTCAACTCTGTATTTGTAGATACCCTGTGTAATTTCACACTCACCTTAATTTAAAAAAAAAACTAACTTCAAGAAAACACGTAACGAAAAAAGTAACGAAACACCATCAAAGCGAACAAACAAAAGCTTACCCCAAGCTTAAATTGCATAGGAAAGTTAACATACTGAAATAAAATTATGAAGAGTTTACTTAACACCACATAAAGGAAGCGTTTGCACTTTATTTACCTGTCTTCCGTGACTCCACGTGCAAACATTAAAACACCCCAGAAACACGTGTCGGAATAAGAGGCTGATTTCACCGGCATAAATATTTTAGCGTTTGTTTTTGACAAATAGAAAAATATGCGCCATCCGTTCGGGTATTACGAAACGCACTCCCGCAAATACGTTGCTGAATCTTGAAAATCGTGTGTTTCGAGTTGAATGCATACTACGTTTATGTAGCCATACCTCTAAAAGATTATCTAGAAAAATTGCAACATCCAAACTTAAAATGCTTAAACAAACAAAAGGAAAATAAATCGAAAACTATGTTAGTGATAGACACAGTGGATAATGGTTTCAGTGGTGCAATGGTATTACATCTGCCCGATAAGCGGAAGATTCCGTGTTTGATGATTTGCTGCACCTGAAAACGTTTTTTTTCTGTGTTTTTTTAGATTAATTTCTGATTATCTTTCATAGCACATAGTGTTTTAGAGATCCAAATATCAAATTACATTATAACCATACTTTTAAATTGTAAAATACATATTAAAACTTTGATAAATGTTTATTTATCCACTAGTTATTACTCGTGAAAAAATCACGAGATGTATCTTGACTTTCCAAGAAAAAACATTAGTTGCTTTAATCCACCCAATTTAAATATCACAGCACGGAGTTTCAATGGGTTTACCTACAACGCAGTTTTTCGGAAATGTATTTTTAAATGTTATTTAAAACTTATCTGTGCCTTTTAAGAAATAAGATTTTTTTAATGTTACATATACGAGGCCTGTTCAAAAGAAAAGGTTAATTTTGAACTTTCGCGGACTATGTACATTCGATTATCGTTTTTTTTGTTATGTTGGTACACATATTTTTATCATATGTTAGCATTATTAGCCATTTTGGATTGGTGGTTTGTTTTTGACAACTGGAAAGGTTTGTCACGTTTTTGTGTGTTCTTCGATTTTTTACTGTTGAAAAAAAATGGATCAAAGAATATGTTTTAAATTTTGCTTTGAAAATGGAATAAAGTGCTCCAACGCACTTCAAATGTTGTTTGTGGCATCTGGCAAGCCTACATGGTGTCAAAAAGTGTTTATAAGTGGTGCAAGCGCTTTACAGAAGGCCGAGAAGATGTTAATGACGATGAGCGTCCTGGAGTGGCAACCACGTCAACAAACGAAGAAAACATCGAAACAGTGAAGAAAATGGTTTTGGAAAATCGTCGAATCACTATTAGGGAAGTTGCAGAGGATGTTAACATATCAATGGGCTCATGCCATGCAGTTTTCTTGGATGTTTTGGGCATGAAGCGTGTGGCAGGGAAGTTTGTTCCGAAATTGCTAAATTTTGAGCAAAAGCAACGTCGCATTAGTATCGCTCAGGAGTTGTTGAATGACGTCAACGACGATCCTACTTTGCTCAAAAGGGTCATAACTGGTGATGAAACGTGGGTACGAGTGTGTCACTGTTCTTCACTTTTTCCCTCGATTGTCTGTGATTTGTATAGGATACTAATCTACCAACGTGATGGCATACTTAACTCAATTCTCATCAAAATATCACTTGGACCCCAATGGTTTTGACCCCGTCATTTATAATATCATTTAGCAAATATTTAGGGAGCATGTCATTTTTAAGCTCGTAAATCATCGTTAGAGTGAATAAAACCAACATTTCTTAGCGTTTTAGTACATAAGCTGAATGCTAAAAAAATTCTAGGAGAAAATATTTATTCATTTAATTGTATACGCCCCTTATGGGTTTTTACATAACTGTGTAATGTACTCGTATAACATAAAATAATAGTGACAAACAAATAGCATAGAGTAAACGATTAGCATTTAAAAACATACGTTAGTTAATAGAAATATTATAAAACAATATATTGAACAGTAATATTTTTGAAAGAGTTATGCTGCTACAGCTTTCTTGTAACTAAATTCAGTGCATTTATCTACTATTTCAGCAAAATAATTACCCACTGCATGCAATTTAGGTACAAGCGAGTATCTAAATGACTCAGTCCTGATATTATTGTTACATTTAAAAAAGATTTTGGATCGAGTGGTTCTGTTAGGTGTTTATGAAACGACGTGATTTTTGTGCGTTTGAGGAATACCAATATGACAGTTTCTTCTTGGGGAACACTTTTCTTCGGTAGCATAAAGTAAAACGATATAAATAGATCATCGGGTTTACCTGTCGGGTGTGGTGATGGTGATGTTTGGCCTGGGATACATTCCATCAGCTGAGCACATTACTTTGACGGAGTCTTCCTGTTGTTTGTCTTGCACAAGCCTGAAGTTTCGTTCTGGAACTAGAAAAATAATAATTTGTTATTCATGAAGGTTAAAATAATTGCATAGGAAAGTATTAAAAACTATCAAAACTGATTAAAAAAAATCACTTGTCAACCATAAAATATTTCCCTTCTTTATCTGTATATTTACGTTTGCTTTCATTTCAGATCATTTAATACCTATGCTTAACTATATACACGCAGGAATGGTGTCACAACTTCATTGTGGACCGCTAGCGTCGTATCATCTGACATGTTTTTTAATAAAAGCTTTTGCGTTCTCCAGTCATTTTCCTGAGCAACCTTCCCGTATCTCGAGAGCAGTACTCCCAAATACACAATTCACTTGCATCAAGGATGAATTCATTCACGACTACATTACACAGTGTATTTGCATCCCCTTATTATAACTATTTTTCAGCCTAATCAAAATAAAAACACAAATCTAGGTGGATAGGTTTATTATTCGGGATATAATTTAATATTATTATTGCTTTCCCCTCTAGTGGCATTCCTAGATGTTTTGTGGTATTTTTTGTTCCAGTAAACCATAAGTAAAAGTGCAATAAACCATAAGTCGAAATCAGAAGTAACTGAATCCGTGCACGAAATTATAACACATTGTAATATACACGTGATTTTAATC
Source organism: Drusus annulatus (assembly GCA_022651775.1). Taxonomy (NCBI): domain Eukaryota; kingdom Metazoa; phylum Arthropoda; class Insecta; order Trichoptera; family Limnephilidae; genus Drusus; species Drusus annulatus. The sequence goes on from JAGWCC010000184.1 coordinate 560,910, forward strand.
GAGAAATCGTATAATAATGATGAATGATCACGTGAGACACGTACGGCGCTAAGTCATGCAACTGAAATGTCTACTGGAAACTAGTAGCGTTTAAAAATCAAGCTTCAAAATTTCTGACTAGTGAAAATTTTCTGACGATTTTCCATTTCAGGCTTTACAAAGTCAAATAGGCCACCAAATATGTGAAGGTGCAACAAAAACAATTACGTATCACTGCTATTGGGGTTTGGAAAAAATAAACCTTAAAACCTTGACACTTTGGCCCGAAATAGAAATGAAAAAAGAAAAATCCTTACCAATGGTTCACTTTCAATTAAAGCTTTTTGCACCCTATTTCTCTTTTTCCGCATCGTTATATTTACTAATTATTTAACCCAGTAATAAATGGAAGAAAAGTCTCGATGACTTGAAAGAACAAACTTCAAACATATGTTTATATAATTTTCCTCAATTACATATTGTTCGAAAGTGGTGGGAGGCATAATCATTGTACCCAAAGCCCGCCAAGTGGTGATGGCTACTTAGAAAAGACTTTGAAAGCTTTATAAAACCATTATAAGCTTGCTGTCGCCTTACTCCATCCACAAACGCATCTTCGCTGAAACATTCCTTCAACATAAGTTGGAACTAAAGTGTTTCAAATATAATGTTTTTTTTTACTTTTGAAACCAAGAATGGTTTATTTTAAACAAGGATTCAATGATTTGCACAAGAAACATCTGATGACATCGTGGCGACCAATTTATTAGTTGAATTTTTGTGTAATATTGTTGTATTGTTGAGACTAAAATCTTTATAAAACATCCAACCGAGTCCTATAAAGTCTCAAATCAATGTGAAATTAGTGACTTTGCCAAGAGAGTTGGTCGTTATTTGCCAAGTCTGTTTCAACGTCTGGAAAAGCTGGTGAATATATTTTTTTTCAACCATCCTTAACTTCGCGTTTCTGTTCCGCTCTACTTTTCAACGGAGCTTTCTGGTATATTTTAGCATACCGTTTTTTAGCCACGAGGTTTTAGATTTATCAAATGTCTAATAAATAATACTTTTTAAGGATTCATTATTTTTGCGGGATTTCACGGTTTGTGCTCCATTTCTTCGTCCGCCTTGCTTTGTTATTTTATTACTCAATATGTAACGCAAAGAGAAAATATTCAGTAGGAACTGATTTACTGTCATTTTAAGAGTGTTTAAATAAATCAGTAAAGCCATATTCGTATTTGTGTAACTGTTATTTTGCTTTTTTTTTATTTAGTACAGAAACAAAAACATATTTGTAAATTTTTGAAGTTTTTTTTTACTGTCCAACTAAGAAGATTTTCCTCTATTAGGGCAGTCATGATTGATATCCATTATAAAGATAATAGCTAAAAACTTCACATCAACACTTAAATAAACTTATTGTTATCCACCCATGAACCCCAAAAAATACATAAATTCCCTGGCTTAAATATTATATGTACAAGTCTGAAAATGGCCGTAACATACTGAAACCGGTAGGTACGGTCCACTTTGGAATGCTCTGGAAATAGGTCGTCTCATATTTCGAAAGTTGATTTATTTTGTTCACATATACCTATATCGGTTTAAATAAGGTAAAAAATTGACATATTTTTATCCGTTGAGAAAAATAAAATGAAATTGTACCTATATTGAAAATATTACATATAATATCAAAATTTAAAAAAATACAATATTTTGGCATTAACTTTAAAGCGTTTGTTTTAGAATATATTAAAATGTATAGCATTTTATAAATATCAATAAAAAGATTGCTTTTTTGGTTGTTGTCATACCTGTAAAAGATCATTTTCATTTTTTTATATCAAAATGTTGAAAACCTTAAAATCAAATAATATTTTCACCATTGTTTTCAAAAGTTCGGGTAAACTTTAGACTGCTCAGGGTTTGCAACAATGGATTTATAAATCCTATATCATAGTGCTAACAATATTTTAATATGTTCAGTAAATCTGCGGATTTTGTTTACAACAGCTTAAAAACCGTTTTGCCGCTCCGCCTTTTGTACCACTAACTAAACTCGTCGCAGTGTCCATAAAAGATAAATTGTTATTAAATAACGTATTTTGAATCAAAGTGTTTCAAAATATTTTTTATTTTATTTGAAAAACCCTATCTTGTACAAATATAGAGTATGTGCAACAAACGGAGATGTTTTACATTATTTGATCCACACGTAAAATACATGTATCGCTAGCGTACGAACAGAGGCGTGCACTCCATACAGGCACATATTCACTGCCTACCCTACCGTAATCGCATAAAAATAGGAATATTATTGGTTTAAATAATATGAAATTATTGCAAAAAATAAGTCTATACTATTCGTTTTTTTAAAGATAATGCTAGTATAATATTTTGAATTAAAACAACAGCAAGCCTCCGTTTTGATATACACGAAGCATATTTTTTATACTTGAAAGTTAATTCGTTTTTTTTATTTTATTTATACGAATACCGCAAAAGTGTCTCAACTGCTCCCAACCGTCATGAGCCAGTGAGACTATGGCATCCCCAAATATGGTATGTTGTGAGGCTGAAGGTAGTAGAAAGGGGAAGGAGATTGGGAAGAGGAAAGTTGGGAAGTACCTGGCTATTCAGATCTGGTCACAAAACACGGCTAAAGCCATTTCAAGCAACGTTTCGATTTTGAGTGGTGGTCTTTCACCAGGGCGATACTTAGAGTATCAACCACTCTGGAACATGCCTCAAATATACTTTTTTTTAATTTTTTTTATATGAATTAAATGTGCTATGACACATATTTATTAAATAAAAGTTGTTGGCGCACGCTGGCTTTGAACCCGTGACCTTTGGATTCGTAGTCGAGCGTCTTACCACTCGACCATGGAAACCATGGAGGTAAAAGAAAGTAGTACACCTGATGATATAAAATAAATTAATTTATTTGGGATTAAAAATGCTTGTAACAAATCATATTAAAAATGTATAAAACAGCAGCACAAAAAATAGTTAGATTTTTTATTTTAAGAAACAAAGAAATCATAGATTTTTAAGACGGAAACGTATTTCTGCAACCACTGTTGACTAGTAAAAAATGCGACCAAGTTAAAATATTGTTTAAATTACATCATTAAAAGACTGTTTAACATCGAAAAACAAAATATCAGAGGATAGGTCTTGCAGTTACCGAAGCTTTCGATTAGGATGTTAAAAATTATATATCAGATACATTCATTTTAACAATTTGCAATAACAAAATAAAATAAAATAAACATTTGTAAAGCGACAAGGCGCGCGGCCCCGAACACTTTCTCGCTCCCGTCCAAAGCACTGTCCCTCTCTAGTAATTTTGAGCTGTGTGGATCTAGGACCGGACTCCAATTGGGTAATTGCCGACGCAATTCTAGGAATTCCATCTACTACTCCCACTACGTACTGCCGCTACCCGCCGGCCTATAAAAAGCGCTGCTCGTCCTTGAAACAACAGAGAGCCAGAACAAGTCTCAAGGCCTGATACTGATTGCGCGTTGTTCCCTTTCAGTGAGGTCTTTGAGTACTTACTCAGATTTCCAGAACCTAGTCTCATGACCTGATACTGATTGCGTGTTTTTCTCCCTCAGTGTGGTCTTTGAGTTCTAAGTACGAAATATTCGTAAGCGTTCTATTGAATTGTGCGCCGTCGGCCTTTCAGTTTGTTTTGTTGGTTAAATTTTGTTTAAAGTTTGAAAGTTATAAGGGAAAACCCTTTTCAAGTCTCTTTTCATTTATTCTTGTTTAAAATTGTAAAATAAATACAACGTCTCTGTACCGAACTTCACTCACTCTTTTAATATAATTAATTCTTTCCAGTATAAATTGTCGCCAAACGTGTGACCAACAAAGAAAAAAATTGTCATACATTGAAATTTTTACCACCATTGCATTTTAAATTAGGACGTATTTTTGCAAAAATATAATAATGTTTTAAACGTTTTTTTATTATAATATAACTAACCCAATTATTTTGTATTTATTAATAAATAAACCGAAAAATAGTGAAAAGATTAATCACCACATTTTGTGATTTATATTGCGTATTCACTGTTATTTATAGCCATAAATATTGCAGATTTTTTTGTTCACGATCATTTGAATTTCTATAAAAAAATACTATTATTATCAAAACGAGCTTGATTTTAAATACGTTTATATTTACTGAGCATATGTCTTCGAAACGAAATGGAAAAATTAAAGTAAATCCTAGCAAATCTACCAAACGAGACAGAATTTCGTACATCAAAAATGTCTTTAAATCAATTTTTTATTTTCATTTTCTACAAACATAATCATTTTTAGAATATGTGATTTTGAACAGATATAATCTTACTGACAGCATTGTACCGCACGTCTTAGGTACAAAGCGCACGTTTCGGGATTTCAGTGTTTCAAGAATATTATATCGTCTCGCTGAAGATATAGTCCGCTGAAGATACCATTCCGTTCCGTGCAGAAGTCTGCGCTTCCACTGATTGCTTTAACATATAAATTATGCATGGAGTCTCTGGGAAGGAATCGTCAATAATACAGCGCTGGGGTGGCTTGTTTGTTCTACCCTCAGAACAAGGGTTGTACAGATAGGGTTGCTAGGAAAACGCCACTGTAAAAAGAGTCCTAAAAGAGTGCTCACGATGACCTCAGAATGTCTCGCAGAGAAATTAGCTTGCATGTTTAAGTCACCGTCTTCAATTGCATCAACCAGCTTAGGTTAGGTTAATTGAAAAATTAAAACTTTATTCTGGTAGAAGTTGCATCTGAGAAAATAACGTTTTGTAAATCAATATTATTGGTAAAATATTAAAACTGTTTTCTCTATTTTAATTGAATCTAATTGGTGTATTTACTAAGCTGGTTTAAACCACAAATTGTATGATTTTAAAAAGATAATAAGTTTTTGGAGTGATTATGACAGCGTCTAATTTTAGAATTTCGCGATGTGGAGGGGCAAAGGGAGAGGTTGGAATTTACCTGGCTTTACAAAATTTGCTAAAATCATTTGAAGTAACATTATATTTCAAAAACTTGGTCTCTTTTGATGATTGTCAAATACTGTCCACTCTAGGTGAAAGTGTTATATGTCATTTTGAATTTATTGAAATTTCACATTCCATTAAACTTTTTTTCTTATTTTTTTTTAATTTTTGCCTGGTTTTGAACTCATGAAATTGGGTCCAAAACATTGTATCTTTTGTCCCCACCGCGGAAGTTATCCTAATAATGACATTAACAAACAAAAAAGTAATATTTATGAGTGATTTTCAACCCAAGTGCGCTAAACTATAAATATATACTAACTGTAAGTAGGTAAATTAAGATTGTTTATTTAGTGTGATCCTCATTCTATCTTAAAAAAAACTCCAACATTCGTGTTTTCATAATACAAGCAATCTTACAACTATATTTAGAAAATTATTTTTATAAAAACAATGAATCTTTAGAAATGTAATATACTAATCACTTTTGGTAAAACGCGGGTGGTCTGTTGCTATGTGGGAAATTTGTGCGTCTGAAGATTACGTAATGCATTGTATGTTATAATGTCTGAACCGAAAAACACATTTTACAAAATGCATCTAGACTTTGTTTCCGTCTGTATGTTATTTGTCAGTGCTACCCGTGTATCGCGCTTGCTCTGGGGGGGCGAGCAGGTACTCTGAACACTACACCCCTGGAGAATCCACCCCGACTACCCGTCCCGCACCAGATGCATTCCAACATCTAATTTGAGATACGTGAGAAATTAACGAATCAGAACAAACGGGCGCAGCGTGCTTTGAATATCGTTCTGTCGTCATGCGGGAAATGCCGTTATTATGCACCCATTTAGGGGTACGTAGCGCATAGCGGGCGCATCATTAGTTTATTGTTGACCAATCGTTCTGAACGAGTCATTTGATTTGCAATTTACGTGGGCACAAATCGATACACTGTAGCGCAAAAAAAGGCTAAGTTAATTCATAGAAATGCATTTTACTCAAGCGTGGTTGTGCGGTGAGTGCAACATGCAACCTACCTACATAATAAAACATAAAAAACAATATAGATAATAGGATAAGAGTTATATATTGATTCGACTTAAAATTTTCTATTTGGATAGCTTTGCTTCCATTTCTTATTTTAAAATTCATTCACTCTAGATGATAATGCCTATAAAACACATCGTCGCAAACGCTGCAATAGCGAGGGATCTCAGATAATATTTACTTGTAGACGGTTTTACATAGCTTAAAGGCTCGACTGGTTAGTAGCTGAGTGAATTAACGCTTCGGATTCCCATTATTGCACAAGCAACATTTCTCGCTTATTATGACGGTACTAGGAGTTTGTCCAAAGTGATGGTGTTTGAAAGAGAGAGTACGAGAACAGCGTGCAATATAGTTGTGAATGATGAATACTTGGAGCAAGTGGATGAGTTTGTGTATTTAGGAAGTATGTTTACAAGAGACGGAAAGGCTGATAAGGATATTGAAAGAAGGGTGAATGCAGGAAACTCCATTAATGGAGGACTGAACGCTGTTGGGGCAAATAAGAAATTGTCCAAAGAAGAGAAGCTAGCAGTCCACAATGGAGTGCTTATACCAACCCTGATGTATGGCAGTGAGGCATGGAACTGGCAGAGGAAGGATGAAAGTAGACTGAATGCTGTGGAAATGAGATCTTTGAGACGGATGTGCGGTAAAACCATGTATGACCGTATTACAAATGTGGATATCCGGAAAGAATGCAAGGCGAATATGAGCGTAATGGATAGGATCAAGAAAGGGACGCTTAGATGGTTTGGGCATGTAGAGCGAATGAACGAAGAAAAGAGTGTGAAAAGAATATATGATGCGAAAGTGAATGGAAGAAGAAGTCGAGGACGCCCGAGAAAGACATGGCACGATCAAGTAAATCAAATACTTGAATCGGGTCATGTGAAGAGTCAAAATAACAGAAGAGTATGTATGAGACGATGTATGAATGTAAATGAAGCAAGAAGTGTGTGCCAAGACAGAGTTGTATGGCGGTCCGTCCTCTGCCTACCCCTGCGGGGAAACGGCGTGATGGTTAGTTAGTTAGTTAGTTAGTTACTAGGAGTTTTTCAAATATTGTCAGATTATTCATAGTACGGGAATATTTCTTTCTAAAAAAAAAAGTCTTTTATGTTTCAATATGTACTTTGAGATAAATACTTTTCTCAACACAAAAGTAATCACAGAGGATAGAACGTTAACATCTCTATCTTGGCATACACTTTTTTACATCACCTAAATTTACACTCTTCTGTAATTCCCATATTAACATGAAGCATGACCCAACTCAAATGCATTTTAGTCCACTCGGTTGAAACCAGATTAAATTTGTATTTAACTCACCGAAAACAGTCATATGCTTCGTCTTCTTATCTTCCGCCATGAACGTGGAAACAACGCAAGTGTACTCTCCCGAAAGCTCTGTTCCGGGGTTCACAATCCTCAGGGCTCTGTGGGCCTTGAAGGCATCTTCGCTGGCCTTGTAGCTGAGGTCCAGCTTACCCCTGAGGATGCCCAGCTCCTGGGGCTTCTTGGTGGGGATCCACTGGTAGACCGGCTGCGTCTTATTCTTGAAGAACCACTTGACGACCAGTCCGGCTGTGTCGTCTGTCACATAGTCGCAGTCGAGGACCACGGAGTCTTGTCCGCCCATCTGGATTATTTCAGGCACTTTCATTTCTATTATTTTTACGGCGCTGACACCTGGAAAAATGAAAAAAACTTTAATTCGTGAGGTGTTTGCAATAAAATGACAATAAACAAGCATGGGTAGAAACACTCATAATTTTGAAGAAAAGCACGTATGACCGAAATACGTTTCCATTTATTTTTCACATTATATTTTACTGACGATTACAACCTGGCTTCGTGCGAGTTTTATTGCTCTTTTTCTGATTGAACAATTTAAAAATATAGCATGTTGTGTTGTTTTCTCATAGTAAAAAAAATAACATCAAAGCGCCATAGCTCTTGGAAAAATTACTGTGCGATAGCCGAACGATGGACTAACATCTATATTTAGGTCTTCTATTACCATTTACTTGTACTTTTTGACCGTGGTGGCGATGCGGCCTAGACAAACTCCATTAATTAATTCATTTTATTTTTTATAGTGAATACCGCACAAGAGTCCCAACTGCTCCCAACCTTCTAGAGCCAGTGAGACTATGGCATCCCCAGTTGGGATATGTTGTGAGGCTGAAGGTAGTGGGGAAGGGAAGGAGATAGATGAGATGAATGTTAGGAAGTACCTGGCTATTCAGATCTGGTCACCAAACACGGCTAAAGCCATTTTAAGCAACGTTTCGATTCTGAGTGGTGGTCTTTCACCAGAGCAATACTACTCTGGAACGTACCGCAAATATACTTTTTATTATTTTATATGAATTAAATGTGTTAAGACACATATTGATTAAATACAAGTTATTGGCACACGCTGGATTTAAACCCGCAACCTTTGGATTCGTAGTCGAGCGTCTTACCACTCGCCTACGGAGGCCAGGATAACCATAAATAAAATCATGAATCTCTTTAAAAAAAAACACTGTAATTTAAAACATAATAAATCCTCGACTAAAGATTATCATTTCTCTAGCTACAAATATAATATAGCTCTTTGATCCTTGGGGAATAGAAAATGTCTGATTTGGCACTCACAGAATGAAAAGATTCTCCCTAAAACAAGAATTTCAGAAGATTTTGATGGAAACTCCTCGCCTGACTCTCCTACATCCTATAAATAGTTTCACGGTAGTTATTATGATTACATCTTGGTCATTTTTCTATCGTCGTGGCAATATCCTAAGCTTTCATTTTACGCTTCATTGAGCTCGGCCTATAAATAAAGGGGAAAGGAAATGAAACATAGATGTGATAGAGATTACAATAAGATCATCCCTTTGAACACCAAAATGCTTCAGACTGTCGAAATTCTCCAGCGAGGCCGCAATTCTGTTGTAGATTTTAATCGAATACCTGAACAATTCCAGCGTTAATAGAATTTAGAGCTTAAGACAATGTTTAGGCGGTCGCTGGAATAATTTACTAGGTAAATAGAATGCTTCTCAAATTAGATATGTCGTTTAATTTATTGTTGACAGTCTTGTTTACACTTCGCGGAGAAATGGTTTAACGGACTGTGCGTTACTCTTAAGTTAGACCCAACACAAAACAAACATATTCCAAAGAGAGCTGTAAATATGAAAAAAACGTGTTTTATGTAAGCAACAATATCAAATCTGAGTCATTCCTTCCTTTATTTTCGACACCAACGTGTGTTTAAATTGCACCACACAGAAGTATCGCGTATATTAAAAGCGTTAGAATGCGAATAGAGTCTATAAATAGACGTTCAAAACACTTATTTTTACTATTTCGTTCAATTATCAAAAATAATCAATAAAATCTGTATATATTTTAGTGAGTTATGAGTTATTTTCTTAAATCGATTATACTATTTTTGTAGTACAATTCTTCTAGGCATTTTAGGTATTGTTTTGAAAAAAAATGTCCAGCACTAAAACAGTCAAACTAAAAACCAAAATATCAATTTATTATGGAATACGCACCAGACTTGAATTTTTATAATTTTCATGCTTTAAAAGCAATATCTCATTTGCATAACACCATTACACGCACCAAGGAATGAAATTCTTTAAAAACTTATCTAAAGACATTAAAAAGATGTAGTGTTTAAAACAAGGAACGAAAAAAAAACATTATTATACCCTACTGAGTGAATTACAAAAAAACATAAAAACTATTTACGTAGAACAAAGCTTTTATAGCAAATCACTTGAACCATCGACTTAAATAATTACTATTGGACATATATTAGTTTTTTTTTGAGCCCAACCAATAACATGTATTACAGATTCTATTTTCGGTCTCCTACATACAAGCAGTCAGTCATGCCTAACGCATACCCAATTGTTTGTTCTAAAAGAAAAACATTAAAAATAAAACCAGAGAAGAACTAGTAATTTTTGGAAGAAATCTGTTTCAGTAAAAAAGACATGTAATGCTTTGTTCAATTCATTTTTTGAAAAGTGAATTGAACAAAGCATTATATTCACAAAGAAACTGTCGCACACAATTTAATTATTATTTAAACTGTAACAGGGAACATTTTTCTTTCATGGGGGCAAGGTAGAGATATATTATTTTTTAATCTTTCATTTACGTTCACATATACGTGAAAAATAGAAATAAATAGCTCCTGACAACTGGATCAGAGACTCAAAGCTTACTCTATGAAAACCCATGACCATAATAATTGACAACAGGCTAACATAATTTATTTTATGTCGTTTACATATTTTTGCTTTTCGACAGGAATCGAGCCTGCGACCTCCAATATCAAAATCAAATGCTCGAACGGAGTTCGTCATCACTCTTCTTCATTCTCTCCAGCCTACAGCTAGATAAACTAAGGATAAAGAGAAACAGACGCGTGGAGAAGGTCATAAATATTAAATCCACTACAATCCTTTACATAAGGCTGACCTTATTCAGCCTTCACATAAAAACACTACGAGAAACAAATCACCGTAACTTATCCGCAAATACATTAAATACAGAACGAAGGTAGAGGCAGTATGTTCGCTTGCGCCAAACACGGAATCATTTCTTATTGTTTATTTAAATGTAGGCAAAGCGCTTTTCTTACAACTGTTCAGCGACCGATAAGCACTAGCAAGCTTATGCCACATGCCATTAAACGTTATAATTTATACCCAAGCGATATTTCGCTTTCGGTATCAATTTCATGTCGGAAAAGTTGCTGCGCAATACGCGTTATACTCCTTTTCTTTTAATTTAGAGCTTAATTATGGAAATTAAAATATTTTTTTTAGATTTATCAATACAATAGTATTTGAGTTGTAAAGTTTTTATTACATTTCTTTAATAAATATTTTTCTTTCTGTATTGTACATCTTACACTACCCATATGGAAAAAAAATGCATAGTATTATTTCAAGAAGCACTCATATCATATATCGTCGCTGGAGAGGCAAAAGGGCTTGAGTGACATTTTGGACAAAAATGAGCAAAATATGCAGTTTTTTTTGCATCGACTGCTCTGATTCTCGTTTGATTCTGAAGACTTTTGTGACCCTTCAGCCATCTGAAACATATTTACCGTTTGGGAGAGGGCTTGGCTCAAGCGATACAAGTTTGGGACTTTTTAAACTTTTTGTCGCTTCAGACAACTCAGTGAGAGAATTGAGTTATCTAAGACAACTTTTTTTTCAAAATCCTGCGAGGTACTGAATACTTTTAATATAAAACAAAAAAAAAAACTTAAAAGTGCTCAGGTGTAAACTTCTCGAAATGCCGTTTTTGCCCTTTTGACTTTCTGACGACGATATGAATTTTCTGTTAAAATATTTGTTTGAGGTCAAATTTATAAAAAAATTGTAAGTCGATATTATTTTCCTAACATACAAAAATGCATTTTTTCGTCAAGTTAATTGAAAAGAAACCTATATTTTTAATTTTAAATATTGTGTTCGTATTTTTGTGTTGCCCGAAAATCGAGCAAATAAAATTAAATTCAATTTTTCGTTCTTATTATTTTTGCAAACCGCTTTTTAATAAGTATCATTATTATTTTTTAATAATCTAATGCAAGAACCATCATGCTACTTTTCACTAAACATTCTTTGATTAAACCACAAAGTTTAGAAGAGTCTCCGGAAAACTTTTTTTCTACTTTTACAACGGAGGTTAAGTGAATAAAGTACAGGAAATGAGAGTTCGGTCAGTTGTACCAAGTCCAACATAAAGTCTCGCAAATTGGAAAAAACAATAATAAATGTCCTCCACATGCTCCCTCTCTGCTCATAAGTTTTCCGCTTCGATGAGTTTCATATAAATTGGATTAGAAAATTTTCTGATTACTCACCGCAACTACCTGAAGAAAATGTAAGCCCCGAGACCACTTCTGAATGAGGAAAATCACCGAACTGTGAAGCCTTTCGGGTTAAGGTTATGCTTTCCTCGATAAAGGCTTAAATTCCACGTAAGTCTCTATGATATTAATATTGAGGCTCATACCAGGATTACTTTACAATATTGTTCGTGAGGGAAAAAATAAATCAAATAATAATAACATCCTTATTGGTAGATTGACGTAGATATGTAATTTTAAGGCTTTAAGTTAACAACGGTTAAGTTGACGGCCTCCATGGTCGAGTGGTAATACGCTCGACTACGAATCCAAAGGTCGCGGGTTCAAACCCGGCGTGCGCCAATAACTTTTATTTAATTAATATGTGTCATAACACATTTAATTCATATAAAAATAATAACAAGTATATTTGCGGCACGTTCCAGAGTGGTAGATACTCTAAGTATCGCCCTGGTGAAAGACCACCATTCAGAATCGAAACGTTGCTTGAAATGGCTTAAGCCGTGTTTGGTGACCAGATCTGAATAGCCAGGTACTTCCCAACCTTCCTCTTCCCGATCTCCTTCCCCTACCCACTACCTTCAGCCTCACAACATACCCTATTGGGGATGCCATAGTCTCACTGGCTCTAGACGGTTGGGAGCAGTTGAGACTCTTGTGCGGTATTCATGTAAAAAAAAAAAAAAAAAAAAAACAAAAAAATCGATTGCACAAATAACCTGAAATTGCCAACAGCTAACATTAAATATATTAAATTAATAAATAAGTACAATGATAACAGAGTATAAAGTAATCTATTTTTATTAATATTTCTTTGTGTATTTATATACTAACGGACCATTTTAATAATAACAAAAAAAAATACATGACACGAAATAGAAAAAAAGACCAACAGAGAAAAAATAGTACATACATAAAATTTTAATGAAGCAGTGACAAGAATGTACATTTAGAAAAAAAAGTTAATGCCTCTGCAAGGTTTTGGTAGAGTCGTAAAGGATGAAAAAAAATCATTTAGACTGGTACCGAAAATTTCAAAACCATTGCTTGAGTTAACAGTCTCGATATTCTAGATAATGGATAATGATACCGATAATTCGTAGAGTAATGATTTAATAATACCAAATTCTTAACTTTATTTCACTATTAAAAAAATAAATTAGTAAAATTTGGTATTATTCAATCATTTAGATGTAGTTCCACCACGAATTAACAGCTTTAACATTAGACATAATAGTAGAGGGAAGATTGAGAAACAGCAATTTATTGTTTTTAAGTCTACGGCAGAGAATGTTGAACTGGATAAGTTGCAACAAAGAAGGTGAGTCCATGATATAATTAATAATTTCAAAAATGCAAATTAAATCAAAGTCTGTTAAAGTGATGTTTTAAATGCATAATTTGTATTTTTATTTTAAAAGTAAAATAATAAAAAAAATATGTATTTTCAAAAAAGATATATAAGCCCTTTAATAAATTTTACTTTAAAATAATAAGATTACGTTGTAATAGATAAAAAAATAATCTCAAGCCTCAGCACTCAAAATTGGCCCTAAACGTCACTTTGTAGCTTTCTAATACAAGCAATACTACAAATGATTCATTTGTAAATTCTACACGAATAGTTAAGAAAATATCTAAGGTTTCCAGTGAATGAAAATTTTCAACTGAAATATTTTTAATTCTATGAAAAACGTACCAAAATATCAGTAAAATGTGCAGTTTGATAACCAGGGAAGGCATTTTTTAATGTTTAACCTAAAATTCTAGTATACATTTCAAATAGAATTTAAAGGATTACTGTTTAAAAATTGTATTCACTGGAAACCTTAGATATTTATCTAACTACCCGTATTTAATTAAAAGTTAAATTATTTGTAGTATTGCTTGTATTAGAAAGCCAAAAAGTGTTTATTTTTGGGTGCTGACCCTTAAAAGCCAGATCTTTTAAGGGACCCTTGACTGTTGGTAACTTTGAATAGATAACCCGATACATTTAATATTGTGGGCGTGTGCCCGAAGTAAAGTAATTTTTATCTTACTTCTAGTGAAATTGGTCGAACATTTGCAAATGTCTATCTTGAAGAGATAATCATTTTCACTGCCCTGCCATGGACCTAGAAGTCAGTTTTTTAAAGTCGGTACAATTCAAATTTCTAGGGATTATCTGTTTGGTGGTTGGTAGCCATACGACCTGAACATTATATTAAAGCATTACTTTTTACATTCATATGAAACACATGACTTAATGCGTTAAATAAAATGTTTTAAAATATTCAGTCCTTAATATATTTTTGTGTTGCGAAAACATACCTGCATTTTTAACACAAAGCCGTTTTATGGACTTTTAACCCGGCTTTACCCGGTTACAGAAATTAATATGACTTTAATATCTAATATAAACTCTTTAAAACGATTATAAATTCACGAGCACGGCTTGTTATTCAAACATTAACATGTAAATGTAACGCATTTTAATAAAATAAAGCATCCACAAGGGTTTTATTTGAGCTTGTTATTATTTTGAAGCATACGGCTACTCAAACAGCGGTATTACATTATACACTCTAAAACTGCGGAATAATTTTCTATGGCGAAATTATTCTTTATTAGGGTTTTTTGTCTGGGAGGAGAATATTTATTTTTTCTTTATAAACATGCTTTTAATGCAAATGTAAAACATGTTTAGGTTCACTATTCAAAAAACACAGTTTTTTCTCTTTTCTGGAGGTATGGTAATTTTTTTTAACGAAAACCAGGAAGCCAATACGTTCTTAAATATATTTTTCTACAAATAACAATGTTCAATTAAATTAACTCTTTCAGAGTGGAGGATACTCTTAGCATCGCCCTGGTTAAATACAACCATTCAGAATCGAAACGTTGCTTGAAATGGCTTTACTCGTGTTTGGTGACCAAATCTAAATACCTAAGTATTTCCCCACATTTCACTTCCTCGTCTCCTTCCCCTCCTCGTTACTCTCAGCCTCACAAAATACCCCAAATGGGATGCTTATGGGAGTCTTACTGGCTCCGGACAGTTAGAATTCTTGTGCGGTATTCACCTCAGAGAAATAATGTTCAAGAGAGAGCGCTGTAGAGAGAGCAGTAGTCAGTTTTAACAAGGTTTGCCTGACTCGGCTAGACCTGGGCGTGGCTAGGACCAGGGCTAGACTATTTATATATTCATTCATAGCACATGTCGACATAATGTTTGTGTTTACTCGCATAACCACTTTTTCACAGTATTTAAAAAAAAAAACAATTACATATAACCTAATAAACCGTTGAGTTATGTCAATTTATTTCGCGTATCATAAAGTGTGGGCGGAGTCAACGGAGATGCGGGACACGAAAAACATTCCAACAATACTTTAAAGCGGTGTGGTGATTCGGGAAAATTTGTTATCTCTTTCTTTCTCTTTCTTGTACGTGATTTATCCCAAATTTGTATAGGTTGGGTAAAAAAAATTAGCTCTCTCCATATATTGTTACTTTAAGGTATTCGCATGAATCATTAAAAATAGAGTTTTGAAAGACTTGTACCCTATTATTATACTAATATTATTATAGTTTAAATGTTTTTTGTTACATTTAAGTCACAACAACGACCTCTGTAGCTGAGCGGCAAGCTCATTTTCTGGGCTCTGGGCCTAGAGGTCTTGATTTCAAATTTCGATGATCTGAGTATATATCTTTTTAAACACAAATATAAAATAAATTTTAAGCGTACTGTGCGTAACTCGTTTGAAAAAGAAAGTAAATGAGGAATGAGAGGGTTGGAAAGTACCAACCTATTCAGATCTAATCACCAAATACAGCTTAAGCCTTTTCAAGTGTTTTCGATGGCTTCCATGGTCTAGTGGTTAAGATGCTTGACTACCAATCCCAAGGTCACGGGTTCAAACCCCGGCGCGCGTAAATAGATTTTATTTAATCAGTATTTGTTATTTCACAATTAATTTATATAAAATAATGTAAAATATTTTTTCGGCATGTTCTAGAGTGGTAGATACCCTCAGTGTCGCGCTGGTGAAAGGCCACCATTCAGAATTGAAACGTTGCTTGAAATGGCTTAAGCCGTGTTCGGTGACCAGATCTGAATAGCCAGGTACTTCCCAACCTTCCTCTTCGTAATATAAAAAAGGAAGGTTTCTATTTGACATGGCGATCTTTCATGGGCGATACTGAGAGTATCCACCACTCTGGAATTTGCCACAAATATACTTTACAATATTTAAAATTTATTAAATGATTAACATGGACATAGTACCACTTTAAATACGTCCGCATTGTGTGTTGCTACTTGTTTTTTTATGATTTCGGAACATAAGGTCATGAACGAAGTCTCAAGCACTAAAACTGCTTTTGTACGTTGCATTTTATGAGGAAAAATTGTTGCAGGCTAACAATCTAATCGCCGTAATGTCGTAATTTATCACGCTGCTAGCTTTATCAGGCGAGTCGATGCATAGCGGAAGAACTGGTCAAACGTATTGCCAGGAAATCTACCCTACGTTGATGTATGTTCACGTTAACGTGCTTTCCGAGCAGTCGTGTTTGTCGAGATGTTCCGGCTGGCCAAACTGCAGCACCGTAAACTATGGAACATACTCGTCATATTGTATATTTTAAACTGATCTTGAGAAACTGGAACCTGGTGTTAAGAAGTCACCGGCAACTATTATCAATTAAATAAAGGGTACAACTGCTAATTTACAGTGGTCTTATAATATAAACATTGTCCCTCAGTGTGTTTTATATCCCAAATGCGCACTTGTTGTAGCTATTTTGGAAAGTAAATATTGCATTCGTACAAATAATGTTCTGCCGGTTAGTAGCTGAGTGGACAAACACGTCAGATTCTCACCTGGGCGTGGTGGGTTCAATTCCTCTGCTAGCCCTTCATTGCACAAGCAACTTCTTCCGCTTATTATGATGGTAGTAAGAGTTTTTCAAATATTGTCAGGTTATTCTTAACCTGGGAATGTTTGTTTTTCTTTGGAAAAAAAAGAGTTTATTCTATCGACTTATCAAGAGATAAATACTCTTTTGCGATTTTGTATTTTGATTTAGTTATCTACCTACTCTTCCATAAGAATGTTTAGAAGACCATTTAAAATAATGTGATATGGTGACATATTTATTTAGATATGTTTTTCAAATACCTACTGGACATATTTTAAAGGTTGTACTGTTGCTACCTATATTAAGAACATAATTTATTAAAAAGATGTAGTTGCATAACAATGTTGAAAAATGTGTTCATAGATTTGAATTTGGAAATGTGAGTATTTTATTTTTATTTTTGTAAGTTTTAGACGTGGTGTTGCTAGCTAGATATTTTATTTTGAAAGCGGAAATATGAATTCAATAAAAAAAATTAAGTCATTTAATATAGACATACCAACTGCTCTAAGGAATACGGCAGCAAAGAGAGCAATTTAAATATTGAATGGTTTTTTTAATATTCTTAGGTGAGTACTTTTTAAGATTTTATATTAAAGAAGGATTCACTATAAACTGATTTAGTACTTTGCTCAAATTTGTACTAACTTAGAACTCCCACAAATTGAGGTCAGTCCAAAAACCTCAGTTCGGAGTTAGTGCCATCTTCCTTGGAGCCGTCAATATGTTCATATTATCTGTTTTTTTTTCAGATAAGTTACCGAAAAAATATTTCTCTTGTAACGCATATATGATTTGATAAAACAAATTTATAACTTTATTCCACTTTTATTTTATGACTGGACCGGTTTCAGCCTATGACGGCCATCTTCAGACTAGGCCGTCATAGGCTGAAACCGGTCCAGTCATAAAATAAAAGTGGAATAAAGTTATAAATTTGTTTTATTGAATCATTAAAATCGAATTCTACCACGAATTAACAGTTTCAAAATTAGAAATAATAACGCATATATCGTAATAGTGGTTCCATATCCACTTTCCTTTCTGCATTGTCGCAAACGAAGTTTTACGCGTTATGTGAAATACAGTTTTTTCGTATTCGTTTGATGTTGAAATGTTGATTTGTAGTTGTTATCAATGACGTAATTCAGCGCCGTATTCAACATGTCCCGGTCACTACCGATTTCCTGAAAATAATTTCCCGATCGTAAAAAGATCAGGAATCACTATAAACCTTCGACCCTTTTAATATTCTTCCCGCACGAGCATCCGCATACCAAAGCAGCATTTAATACCATATTTCTCTATTTCTGGTGGTGGGCTCAGTTCCTGCGCGTTCGCCACCTCTCCCTGCCATATTTCATCCCTCTATGTGTATAGCGGGAGCCACACTTTGTCAAAGGGCCGAGATATTCTTATCTTTAACGTCCTATCATAAAGTTCGAAGGCGTTTGTAAAATATTTATACCGGCCGATGTGCGGCGTGGACCGGGGCTATTGGGCTCGTCCACTGAACAGATAAACTGATAGACGTGTACCGCAGGCTCACTTCTATCAATTTTTATCCGAACGGGCCTTTTCATAGTAAATACTGTACAAGAGTCTCAACTGCTCCCAGCCAGTGAGACTATTGCATCCCCAATTGAGGTATATTGTGAGGCTGAAGGTAGTGTGGTACGGAAGGAGATGTGGAATAGTAAGTTTGGAAAGTACCTGGCTATTCAGATCTGGTCACCAAACACGGCTAAGAACAATTTCATGCAACGTTTAGATTTTGAATTTTGAGTCTTTTGACAGGGTGATACTTGGAGTATCTACCACTCTGGAACGAGCCGCAAATATAGTAAACATTATTAAATGTGTAATGACACATATTTATTTAATAAAATTTATTTGCGCACGCTGGGTTCGAACACGCAACCTCTGGATTCGTAGCCAAGTGTCTTACCACTCGACCACTGAGGCGGTCAAAAAAACACCCGACATTCAATCCTGAATCTCGTCAAAAATATTCAAATATCGAAATTCTTTCTTGAAGAGATGATAATTTTCATTAGTCTGTCTGGGGCCTAGGAGTCGAAATGTCTTATGCAAATTGACGATAACCATTTTTTTTTTAATTTTCTAGAATCGGCGTAAATCAAATTTCTAGGGATTGTCTATTCAGTGGGCCTGTCCGATCCGGAATTGGCGCCCAACGTGGGACTCGCAACCAAACTCCGACTTTTAAAGTCGTCCGTCTTTCTGGGGACTTTCATTTCTAGTAAATAATTGCCGATCTGACATTATATAGCGTGTTTTATGGAGGTATTTTCATAATATTTATACGGCTGCGGGATATTCAAGTTAGGTCGTCCCGTATTATTCAGAAAGGGGAGAAAAAACTTAGTCCGAATCATAAGTCATCAACTTAAAACAGGGTGACTTAACGCTAAAAAACTTAATGCGTGGCGTTATTTTTTTATCAAAAGTTAAAATAGTCAAAAAATAATTTATCTCCTATTTACGTCACATGATGTATTTTGAAAATATTTATACTCCAGTGGAATATTTCAGCAGTTTTGACGTATTTTTTTCCCAACAAGGATAAAGAATTTACTTCACATTTAAAAAACACATGCAACTTCTTTCGGAGTGCAATAAGCTTTAAGTATCGTCTAAGTGAGACACTTTCATCAAGAATCTTTAAATTTGGTTGGAATGGTTTAGATATGTTCAGTGACTAGATCTGAATAACCAGGAAATTTCACGCTATTTTTTCCTCCTTCATCAACTTCACAACATTACTTAAACGGAAATACCAGCGCACTAGCTCTGCGAACTATTGCTCTCATTATTAGTTAACCTTGAAGAAGATTTGGGAAAGTGAGATTCGCAATCAAAATAATTTCAGTGGGTAGGTACTAAATATTTATGAAAACATATTTGAAATTCTCAACATGATTCAATTAATGCATAAATTAGTTCGATCATCAAATTTTAACGGAACAAAAAAAAATTTTACACTGATCAATTTCCATCCCTTGTTTTATTTAAAAAAAAACTTTTAAAAAGATCCCCTTTCTGAAGTGAAGTTCTGTCAAAACAAAATGGCAAGTAATTACTTGGAGGAATGTTTTATAATAGAAAACGTGGTAGAAATCAGATCAGCCCCTAGTTGGGCGCCCCGGGCTCCCTTTGTGGGGCTATCCGAGTTAAATCGCGCGTACGAGCCCACTCGACCGCGGGGTGAATGCTTATTTTTACAGTTTTATAGCTCCGCCGGCCGAATTTATTGGACGGGGAAGCCCGCCGCTACCGAACTATTTGTACGTGCGAAAACTGATAACACTCGCGTTATATGAACACGGTGAGTTCTTGGCAGTCGACGCTCTTTAGGCAAACACACGACCGGACTCTAAATTGAATTATCGCACACTCTCTCGCAGGAAAGTATAAATAAACAAATTCCCCGATGTTATGATCTCCATAAGCGATTGCACACACCGCGACCCGGAAAACATGCGCGGTATTTAAGCTTTGTACATCTACATTAAATCGTCGGGCTGTAAATCTTTTTAAAACACTCGTAAATAACTTCGCAATCTATTTCTCTGCCCATTTCTAAGCTCCAATTTTAAAAGATGGGGGCTGAAAGCGAGAATCTACCCAAGTATCGGATAAACCAAGCCGATATCTCAAGATTGAATTTTTGAGTCCATTTACTTCAACTTTGGGCGAATAATGAATCGAATTTGCATGAACTCCTGTGGAGTTTTGGTCTTGAAATAAAAAAAAGTATATCATGCAAGAAACAATCCACACTTTTTGCGCTTGAAGGCTTCCATCAATTACGAAACTTTAAATGCTCTTTCCAGCCCGCGGCGCCCGGCGCTCCAAAAAAGTTTAAATATTGATTAAAAATATTCTTGAACCGGGGAAAAGTTTGACCTTTAACTTAGAGCAGTTTCGGGAGGGGCCTGTTAATTACCCCCCACCCCCGTCTCTAATGACTCTCGGAGACTGCGATCGTCCCGCTGTAATTTGGCACCTGATATATGCAAATGACAGTTCGCAAAATTGTCGCGACACTCACATTACCTGTTGTCTATCGGAAGTAATCAGCCGCTTTGGGGAAAGACTTCAAAGAAAATTATGAAAATTCGTTTTCAACTTTTGCTCCTGACGTTAAGTAGTTTGCGGATTTATTCGGGATATTGAGACCTTCTGAAAAATGCTTTAAATTAATGGCTTCGTAATTTGAGTAAATTTTTACAGTATTTTTCAAATGGTTGTAGCAATTAATCATCTTGGTTTGATATATATTCACATATTTTAGCACTACCCTAAATAATCGTAGTTATTTATATGAAAAATTAGAATGATAAAGTGTCAATTGAGTTGTAGATTAAGAAAGATTATTACAAAAAAAATCTCAAGCGACAAGTAATTTTTTTATTTCTCTGTAAAACAATGATAAAGAAGGTATATACTATATCAAGTAAAACCATAAAAATGTAGTAAAGTGTTTAGAATGATTTCTCCAAAGGTTTGGAGGGTGAATAAATCTTTGTTTCGACTTGTCATTCAGATGCTGCCTTTATTTTATAGCGCTTAAATCACCATCTGTCACTTGGGCTCAGTCCTGACTTGAAAGCACTAGCACTGCCCCTCGGCGACTTGAGGAACTATTGTGTATCTTGGGAAATAGTACCTGTAGGCAGGAACTGCCGGGAATAGCAATTGCACCATTTCACCTTTTCTGGGGTCGAAGAGTAACCGTTGATTTTACTAGCAAACTAGTTGTTACCCGTAAAAAACAAGGGATGTAACTTGACTTGCCAAGAAAAAAAAATAAGTTGCTTTAATCCACCCATTTTTGTCTGTTAAAATACATTTTAAGTAGGTTATTTATTGGGTTAACATAAGCTCCTGATTTGAAAAGCTCACGCTCGTACGTACGTATGTACTCATAAAGGAAATCATAATATTGTGCAATTGGGTAAACCAATAGAAAAATAAAAATATCTTGGTATAAATTACGTAACGAAATTAGTTTCTTCGTAAATTTACTCTTGAAATGGCTTGAGATATAAACATTAAATTTAAACTGCTAAAAACACCTTATTGTAGCGTTAGGTTGTAAACAACCTAACGCTAAAATAGAATGTTTACATGAAGATCACGGAATCGAATACCGGTGATGTAAAATAAACCAATATATGGCTTTTTCCCGATGAGAGATGAATATTCTGAATTTAAACGTTGCTTAAAATGACTGTAATTGTATGTTGTGATCAGATCTGTATAGCGTGATGCGTTATGACCTGAGTCATCTGCATTTGTTTCCCCACTTCTTTCACCTTCACATATTTAGTCTCCACAATCCCACTGATTCAGACATCGCGTCACATTAAAAAAAACTGTTATTTTTTTAATGGTAAAACAAAGTACATACCTACTATTATTGAAATAATGTTAGATTTTTACACTTACATTTTAAAGTAAAAATTATCGTCTTAAGTTTGCAAAAGTAAAATTTCAAAGTAAAAATGATCTCTAAAGCTTTCCCACTATTTACACGAACGAAATGCATAAGATAATTTCCTGTCACGACATTCCGAGGAGACTTATTTCAGTCGAAGCTGCATTCTGATGCATTTCACGTCTAGGTTTATGAGGCTAGTTGTCTCCGCGTGCTCTCTGCTTTATAGCGATTTCTCTCTGTTGCCTCTTGCCTCTTGCCTCTCTCTGTTCTCCTATTCAAGTCCTCTCTCTTCCTTGGTAGAGTTCTCCCGCATTTCCTCTCTCTTTGCCCAGCGCGCTAAGGAGCAATCGTGCGATGCAATAGCGCATCATTTAGCCTGGGTACATTGAGTGGGAAAATATTCAAGACATCTCATTTATTTTTATCAAGCAAGCGGTTTGAACGCTTTTTCGTCTTGAGAATTCGTCTAAATATTTACACAAAAATATCTTTCACAAACGACTTCTTGAATTTTACCACAGTGTTTTTGAGATTTATTTGCATTAATTCGTAAGATATTGGGAAAATATTAAAATTTAATAGACACGTATTTAAAATTTGATTCACGAAAAAATCGAAAACAATAACATGTAGTTTTACCAATTAATAGCATAATCAAAAACATATATTTTTGAAATACAAGCTTAAATTTAAAATTAACAGCCATGTTTTGATTAAGAAGGTAAACTTATAATGAAGAATTTTTTAAACTATGTTTAGGCTCATGCCCTTATAGCACTAAATGATATGATATAAATTGTATTGTTTTATCAGAGGAAATCAACATTTACCTCTTAAAAGATACCCAAACTAAAATTTTAATTGCATCTTGTGTAATTTTCACACACAAGTAAGGTGTAGAAAAAAGCTCAACGCTTCTTCAAATTACTATAAACAATCAAACGCACTCAATGTTTTTTTTTATCTAAGAGGATCAAACTCAAAGAAAATTTTGTGAAAAGAATCACGTTTAATATAGGCAGTAGACAGTAGCCACGAACGTACTGAAAAGTTAAACGTATTTTTTACCGTAATAAGAATCGAACCCGTAAGCTCCCGAAACAAAAACGAAAGTCATCAACAACCAGGTCATTTTGTTACGGGGCCGCTATTATTTTGGGGATTAATTCTACAACTACAATACATTTTACTGGAACAGAGCTACAAATACAATGCATTTTACTCGTTCACAGATTCGTAATTGAAATAATAACAAATACATTAATCAGTTTTATTTTTTAGCAAAATTCGTAACTCAATACTCAGGACAGGCCAGGAATTGTGTGGATATAATTCAGCGCGTTGTAAATATTTTATTACGTTTCAGTTCACAAAAGTACAAATGTATGGTTGGAAAAAAAATATAACGAGGCCAAAATGCAGTGCCGCAAATAAACTATTACTATGTACTATTTCATATATTTTAAATAGTAAATATTGATTCGTGATCACGATCTAAAGTGCATAGGTCGTCAAATATAAAATCATAATGCATTTCAATTATAGGAAGAGAAATTTTCTATATAATGTACCTTAATATTAATACATATTTAAATTATATGTTTATGACACGCTTAAGAGAATTAAACTTAATTATGATACTTAATGTAAAAGCAAAAAATAACCTTTTTTCAGTTTATGGTAAATATGTGACACAAATTCTTGTGATTTTAATTATGTATGGAGTTCAATTTCAACATATCCAAAAGCAATTTGTTTGGAGAACTTGAAATAAAATCTATCATTCGTGTTGTGCGCTATTTTCGGTCTCCGAAAAACAAATACTCCCATATAATAGATCTGAATAATATATAAACAAAAAAATGATTAATGACTTTCAATTCTGACACATGATCGGAATTGAATCAATATGAGGGGTGAGGAATAAGGGTGAGGATTGTTCCGAATCGCGACTATACCAAAGTATACCGAAATTGGGGAAAATACAAAAAAATATATCAGATAAAATATGGTTAGAGGTCAAAGCTCTAACAACTTATAGTTTTAAATTCACGTCGTCGGTTCAAATAGAAGCTTTTTTTCGAAAGTTACAAAAACTTTCGAACGGCGAGCTACGCTGTCATAAAATGTTGATTGATTTTTCTGTCTGGAAATGCTAAGTCGACTCAACTATTTACACTTGTGATTTTTAATATCTGTTTAAGTTTACTTCCTTCAAGGGTAACTCTGAGTTGTTAGCGCTCTGGATTCTTACTAGTAGATTACAGTTCCATGTCAATTTGAAATATTCATTTTCGAATAGGACTGCCCAGGCTCTTCGTTATTTGATAGTTTTGCTTCGTAACCATTATTCATTTGTTTATTTATTATAACCAATTAGTTGTATGTTTTAAATCAATTCTGTTATACTTTGCCAGGCAGGGACACTCGAGGATTAAGCGTTTATACATAAATGTAGCTACGTTTAGCAAAAAAAAAGAGTCCTCACGTGCGCGCCGATAGGAAGAACCTTCAGTTCCTTAGAGCGGTGTGGGAAAGTGGTGGGTCCCTTCGACTGTATTTAAGTAAGAAAGAGTATGTCATTAAAAAAAATCAACTAAATTTTCTGTGGAATAATTAATAAAGGTTCACTTCCCTGGCATAATTTTAGGAAGCCAAGGTCTAGATCAGTTTATACATAAATGTAGCTTTGTTCAACACATTTAAAGAAATAGAGTTGTCTTGCGCGCCGATGAGAGGATTCTTTGGTTCCTTAGAAGGGTGTGGAAAAGTGGTGGGTCCCCTCGACTTTCCGTTTGAGTAATGAGGCTTTGAAATGTTTACTTATTTGTGTAAAGAAGGCAGTGAGACTGATATTGTTTTAAAACTCAAAATAACATCGTATATAATAACATCTTAAGGTCTTCAACCGCTATGCTAGGAACATTTCACCCTTGATAATATTCTAACATTTAGTAATATTCCTAAAAATAAATGCAGTAAGCTTAAATTGTAATTTGAAAATGCCTTGAAATTAAAAGTGTTCTCATGCTGTAAAAATATGTTTTTTGGGCGAAACTTAAACAAAAAACACACCACGTTTAAAAAAATATATTTTTGGTAAAATGTAATGTATTATAAATTATGTTTTTATTAAAAGAAACGATTTACAAAAATATAAAAAAAATTGTAAATGTTAGATTTAAAAAAATAACTCCAACAGAACTGTCGCGTATCTTTCCGATCGTTTAAATATACAAATCAACCGTAGCATTTTTAACCAAGCGAAGTAATCAATCAGTCACCAAGTCAATTAATCAAAAGTAGAAAACCATTTGTTACAAGTCATGTTACGCTAAACGGAAATTAACAACCCTGAATATTCAGGTAGATTGCACCTGTAGTTACGAGTAGAACTCGGTGCAGGTCAGCCAAATGGAAATTGTGTATTTTTTTTCTAGCAGGTTTTTATTTATTTAAACTTATAGGAAACGTTATGCGGTAATTTGTTTCTTTGTTTAAGTTGGTGATAGACGCGGACGTATTTAAAAACGATATGTTTCTATGTATAATATGGTCACAGTTACGGATATCCCGCGAATGAATAATTGATGGTAAAATTATCTAAGAACGATTTACGTGGTTTTGTTTTGATATGTGGTGATAAAATAACAAAACATAGATCGGTTAGTAGCTGAATGGACAAATGAGTCGGATTCCCACTCGGGCGTCATGAAATCAATTTCTCTATTAGCTAAATCCTTCATCATTGCACAAGCAACATTTTCCGCTTATTATGATGGTAGTAGGAGTTTTTTTTTAAATATCGACAGGTTATTAGTTACCCGGAAATGTGTGACTTTCTTTAAAAAAAAACATATTTAAGAAGGTTTTTTTTCATATTTAGTTTCATGTTACCTAGTTACAAAATACCCGATAAGACAATTACGAAACAATTTTGGAGGTTATATTTTGATATGTAATAAGGTTAAAGTTACCGATTTCGTAAGACAAAAAGACAATCATTATTTAATGCGGTTTAATATCGATATTTTCCGATGCCTAAGAAAACATATACGATCGTTAGAATATTTCTATAAACGATACAAAGTGAGTTTTTACAAAGTTTTACTTCAATACGTAATTTTATGAAAATTATGGATGACATGAGGAAATATACTCGTATACGATTAGGTTAACTAACACCTTACATTAAAAAAGTAACTTTTAGAAAAATAAAAATTGTAAAAAAAGAAAGTTCTTTTTATTTGGCTGTGTTGCCAGTTGAGCACATAGTTAGTTTGTTGTATCTAATAAGTCTGCTCACCCGCGGCGTCAGTAAACAAACTGCGACACCACTGCATCGCCAGACCGACACCAATTGGACAGAGTTATGAAAAAGTTGTTAAATTACATTTTTTTTATGAAAACGGAGTAAAGTTTACAACGCTTTGCAAAGGTATGAAATAGTTACGTTCTAATATTTTCTTATTGTGGAATATTTCATCATTACAAGAACGATGCTTTACATAATTTGAATTGTTCAATTGAATCAACCTCTAAGGCGTAAAACTAAATAAACTAAGAATAAATAAGACAATTATAATACATTTTCTAATGGGCAAAATACAGGTATCCAGTTCGATTAATCGAACTAATTCACTTATGTTTTTCTTAAAATGATCGTTTTAAATACAAACAAATCAACAAATGGTGTTCCGATTGAATCGTTCTGATTCGAAATAACAGGAATTTTGGTGAAGTATTCGCTCGGAAGATGGTGTGATTTATAAAAAAAGCGAATTTGCGATATTTGTTTCTGCGTGAAAAAAATCTTCTCTATTCGTGTTGGAGATATTATCTCTGAAAAAATCGATGGGGATCAAAATGATTTTTCAGTGATTGCTCTACATTTTATATTGGTAAAACAACCAGTAAAGTCAATGTTAGAATCAAAGATCATTTTTGGTTTTTCAGAATTCGCCAATCATCTTATTGAAAAAGATCATGCTTTTAATAAAAGCACCGGTGCTCATATTCTTCATAAAAATGGTCATGACAACAGATTGAATAATTTAGAAGTACTAAAAACAAAGCAAGCCATTTAAATTATTAGTCATATTCTAAATAAATAACCAGTTAATTTGTCCAGCAGTCCAATTTTAGGTATATTTCCCGTAAAAAAAAAAAAATCTCATTATTCTTATATCACCTTCTCAGTTGACGTTTTACCTCTTTCATTTCATATTATCTGTATCTTTCTCTCTATTCCTTTGTTATAATTTGAACGTTTTTTATCTGTGTTCTTACTGTTCTTATTTTATTTATATTATTTTTACCTCTGTATGTATTAGTATAAATAACCACAAAAATGTATTTTCATTTTGATTAATTTTGTACCCTGAGGATGCTTAGGCCAAGCGAAACCGGTCGGTCATAAAAATAAATATAAAATGTGTGGTCTTATACAAATTTATTATTTCATTTTCATTCAAATTATTTTAATGTACTTCCACTGTGTGCATTACGAATTAAAGTATACAGGTTTATACACTAAAACAATAATACATTTGGTGTGTTTAAATTCAACTTAAGAAACTTGAACTGTTATAACATTTTGGAAGTTAAGTGATTGTTATACAGCTCCATTCAACTGTGAAAGCAATAATTTAAGAATGATTTATTTATTCTCAAGTCCACTTCCACCCCCTTAATCACAAATTCACCGCGACTTGTATTATTTTCCCAATGTGGATATGTTTTTCTAGGCTGTATACATTGGAAAATGTGAAAGACTTAGCCTTAATTAAGATATAAATTTTTGATAAACGTGGGGAACGTGCCTCAATTACTTTGACACGAGACATCATAACTAAGTTGGCTTCTAAATTATAACTGGGCATTAAAGGATCCGACATGAAATGTGCCTTTGAGTAGAGCATTAACTTTTTCCTTTACTTAATTAAT
The DNA here is from genome assembly GCA_022651775.1 of Drusus annulatus. Taxonomy (NCBI): domain Eukaryota; kingdom Metazoa; phylum Arthropoda; class Insecta; order Trichoptera; family Limnephilidae; genus Drusus; species Drusus annulatus. Next base: position 589,177 of record JAGWCC010000184.1, read on the forward strand.
GGGTTTACTTTTTCCATCTCCTCGGCTCGTAAAAGAACCGCAAATGTCTGATGTAGACTTTGACAAACATATTTCAATTGTACAAACATTGTTTTGAAAAGACTGACGTGGTTGAATTTTTAATTTAATTCAATATTTTTCTCAGTGAACATTACCTAATTACCTCTTTGAGTAACATATTTTTAACATTTTGCAAAAAAAAGTGATTTTGTCTTTTCATGATATCGTTAAGGGTTAGCACCTAAAATACTCACTTTTTGGCTTTCTAGTACAAAAAACTACAAATGATTTATCTGCTAATTCTATAGTGAGAAAATGCCTATGGTTTCAAGTGAATACAATTTTTAAGCAATAATCTATTACATTCTTTATGAAATGCAGACTGGAACTTTTGGTAAAACGTTCGAAAATTCCCTTGCATATTTTGAACTGTATCATTTAATTCACATTTAAGTATTTTTTTCGTAGAATTTAAAAGATAACAGTGTTTAAAAAACTCAAAAGAAACCTTAGACATTTTCCTAACTTCATATTTAGAATTTACAGATAAATCATTTGTGGTATTGCTTATAGTAGAATGCTACAAAAAGACATTAAGCGTCCGTTTTCAGTGCTGAGGCTTAAAGCTAAAATGACAACGCTTTGTTTTTTTTAAGTATTCTATCTATAATCGTCATCAGCCACTGTATATATTAAGCTGAATGAAGTCCATATCAAACTAATTAATGTTTTCATACTCATCAATTCAATGCGACGCACTGCCACGTGACTGTGTCGTGATTGGTCACATCATATTATAGATTCAAAGGGTTTGAGAGCAACCTTTAATCATTTACACTCCTGTTGATGTCACAGAATGACGAGATTATTACTATTTGATTAACTGTTATGCGCAGTACTAATTGCTTTCCCAGGTGTATTCAAATGAGTCAATCTTTTTTTTTTTTGATCGATACAGGTAATTCCCAGCATGCATTTTTCTATTCCACATTACGTCGTTGTTAGTATTTGAGATTTCATATTACGAATTTATTACAAAAAATACGGTAAGAGTCCAAAGTTTTTATAAAAAAGTTAAGCATACCAAAAACCCTGATCCCAAATTTTCTCAGAAAAAAACTCTCGTTTTAAACCGGAGGAACCCTTTTACCAATTATGGGATACAAATAAAACTTTATTTGGTTCATCTCAATTTTAACCCTTTATGATACGTTTTAATTATAACTTGTTCATACCTGACATAATGTTTTATTAAAGTTGCATCAAAGTGTTCAAGTTACCTAGTTAGGTTACCGTCCCAGTATAAAATACAAAAATACACGTAAATATTTTTTAAAAATATTAATTAAAATAGAAAGAAGAAAATATAAAAGTAAAAATCTCTTTGATAATAATTCCGCAAGAAACTTAAATATTTTCATATTGATTATTGAAATAATATCAATAATCCTCAACGTGAATACGTTTATTTTTTGTTTCATATTTATGAAACAGAAAAAATACCGATCGCGACCGAGACTCGAACTCGGAACCTCTACTCTATCCGTGAGTAACGCTTCTGTCAATTGAGCCACCGAAACCTTATAAGAAACCGGCTTTTTTAATCGATCTCATTCTTCATTTGAAATTTATTAATATCAAATTTTTATATTTCTCCCGACTTTTCGATCGTTATTTTATTTGTTTGATATTTACGTTGAGGATTATTGATTTCATTTCAGTTATTAATTTGAAAATAATGAACATAAAAGCTTAAAAGTTGATTATAATTTAATATTAATTCTCGACTTTGTAAGATGTCAAAGATTTCCCGTAAATTAGAATAGATGATTTATCCAAGACACCATCAAGGTATATAATATGTGCTCAGGTAGAGCTTTGTATAATATACACAGATGGCAGCCAAATCGGAAGAATATTTGAAAACATAAATATAAAAATTTTAAAGTGAAGAATGAGATCGATTGAAAATGCCGGTTTCTTATAAGGTCTCAGTGGCTCAATTGGCAGAATCGTTACTTCCGGATAGAGTAGAGGTTCCGAGTTCGAGTCTCGGTCGCGACCGTTTTTTTACGTTAAGGATTATTGATATTATTTCAACAATTAATATGCAAATAATAACTATAAAAGCTTTAAAAGTTAATTCTTATTTAATATTAAATATTTTCATTTAAAGATATATGATAAAAATAGGCTTACAATAAGGTAATAAAGCGGATTTTTTAAAACTCAGTCACTAAAAATGGTTTTGCAAAAAGTTATAAAGAAAACCTATGTATTTGTCTGAATATTTGTGAATATCTGCAAAGACTCCGCCGTAGGTTGGTTGAGGGGTTATTACGGCTGCTGTATCCATAAAGTCGTTGTTGGAATTGTGCCAAATATTGAGTGGAATTCACCTCTGACTGAAGCACCTTTGCTTCGTTGGGAAAAGAATCTCGAAGGCTTCCCAGAAATATGTAAATTCTTTTCCACATTTCACGCTACCGCCAAATTACTTGTCGGCTCCCGGTTATTATTTCAAGACGTGTTATGAAAAACACAAAGAATATTTATATAACGAAGGCATCTTCGAGAAAAATATTCAGGATTTCAATTATAAAATATTTTTGCTAACGCCCTAGAGATCTTTTAGATGAGAATACATTTTTAAGAAATAATTCATATATATAACAAGTAGTTCTAGCAATAGGGAATGGAAGTGATAACGTGATATCTTTGTCTACAGAAACTGACATCGATCTTAAGGGTGAGCACTCAAGAATGGCGCTAAACGTTACTTTCTAGCATTATAATACAAGCAATATTACTAATGATTTATCTGTAAGTTGTCTATGCGTAGATAGAAAAATGTCTGAGGTTTCCAGTGAATATAATTTGTTAACCGTAATTCTATAAAGAACATACTAAAATGTCAGTAAAGGTGCAGTTTGAAAACCAACAAAGGCATTTTTGAATGTTCTACCTAAAACTTTAGTATGCATTACATAATTAATTGAAAAGATTACTGTTTAAGATTTGTATTCACAGGAAACCTTAGACATACTTTTAACCACCCATGTAGAATTAATATACGAATCATGTGTAGTATCGCTTGTTCTAGAAAGCTAAAAAATATTTGATTGTTAATAAATATTTTTGGGTGGGAAAGGAAGAGACGGACGAGTCAATAAATTCGAGTTTTGAGTTATATATGCAGAGTTGTTCCTTAGATACATAACCAAGGAAAAATGAGGTGAGTCGGAAAACAAAATAATGAATAATAATGAAGATTATAAATTGTCATATTTATTGTACATCTGCAATTTAAAAAAAAAAAATAACATGCTGTGTTCTCCATTTTCATAGTTTTTGAAAATACCATTTTTTTATTAATATTTTAATTCAATAACATTTCATGATCTCTACCCTAGGATGTGATTTTATTTTTTCATTTGAAGTACAAGTCGTGCAGCTAGAGTTAACCCAATCAACACAAACATAGGATTGTGTGTATTGGTGCAAATTTATACATTTCCAGCAGTGATGTCCTTGAAAAACGTCACTGAAATACAGCATTTTGTCTTTTTCACGCCTGTTTATTGTTTTAAGCTAGAAATGGATAACAAGTGTATACGCTCGAAATTATATTATTAAAATCTTTTATTTTATTTTTTTTAATCATTTTTTTTGAAAATCATCACGCCATTTCCACGCAGGGTAGGCAGAAAGCACGGACCGCCATACAACTCAGTATTGGCACACACTCCTTACTTAATTCACATTCATACATCATATAATACATACTCTTCTGTTATTCTGACCCGATTCAAGGTTTCAATTCACTTTCACATCAATCATTCTTTTCGCCTTCCTTTCTTCTTTTTATTAGATTCAATACGACCTTTTTCCAATTACACATGAATTTTAGTTTATGAAGTCGTACAAAAAGTTTGAAACATGTTGTATGCATCAATGCATCGTTGTTAGCATTGTGTTTGCGTCAACTCTGGGTGTGATGCCAATAATTACACATCCATAATTTTATTCTGTGAAGTAGTTTCATAATGTTTATCCAACCGAACATTGCACATTTTTACTTTATTGATTTAAAAAGTAAATTTCATACTAGGTGGTAATCAGTTCAGGATCTTGCAAACAATATCCAGTCTTGATTCTAAACCCCTTAATCACGGATGATATATTTATTTTAGAATCGCCAAGTAATACTTCAGAGTGTAACATTAAGGATTCTGCTTTATATTCTGTTTCGAGAGATTGTAAATTAGAATTTACACTTTTACTTGTATTTATTCATCGTTTTAATTTAATCCGATCTACATTTAAAATTGATTTACTAAATGGAATTAAAAGCGAGAAGGCTTAAATCAATTATTTTCAGAAAATATTCGGATACGCCATTAAGTCTTCACTTAGCGAATCCTCGGACAAGGAGGCTTTTAATAAAGGACCCACTATGAAAATATATCCTCTGGTTTAATTCTTCGTATCTACATTACACAGTGCCGAGTTAAATAAAGGTTATCATCTTTATCATTCACGTTGAGTTATATCAAAAACGTTCCATCGAATACGTAAAATTGCAATAATAGCTAATCCGTAAGTACTTGTACGATTAAAAAAAAAAACAATGAGACGTATTATAAATAACCGACTCTAAATAATTTAATTTGTGAGTACGTACGTACGTGCGAGTGTGAACATTTAAAAAAAATAAAATCATATTTAGTCAAATTATTAGTCATATTCTTACTAATCTGTTAAATTGGTCCTGTAGTCCAATATTAAGTATACTTCCTAAAAACTAATAAAATTTATATTTATTCTTTTATCACGTTCTCAGTTGGAGTTTCGCATCTTTCAATTCATACTATCTGTATCTTTCTCTCTGTTCCCTTACTATAAATGAAATGTTATTAATTTGTTTTCTCAATGCTCTCTTATTTTATTTTATATTGTGTTCTCCCTCTGTATTTATATATAACCGCACAATTTGTATTTTTTGTTTAGTTTAATTCCGTACCCCAATGATGAGAGAAACCGGTTGGTCATAAAAAAAAATTTGTAGTCTTATATAGAAATATTGTTTTATTTCATTAAGAAAAGTATCTTTTCAAACCTAGATAGGTGATTAAGTAGGTTTGTACCTACCTTTACTACATTTTACACACACAATTAATTGTAATTTAAATGTCAGATCTTTAGTTTTTGATCTGTGGTACCCAAACTAGAATTCATATAAAAAAACCATAACAAATAATATGGTGGCTTGTTTTATATTTTGAAGGTGAAGTGGTAATTTCAAAGCTCCGTAGATCACAGTGAAAATAACGAGGTGGGCTGTGAGTAAAGCCATCAACATCAAAATACCAGGTATAATATCTTGACTAAGCCACGAAAATCTATACAATTTTCATTACGCTAAAGCTTGCCGTATAAGAGCTTTATTTTGTTGTTTTCACAAAATTTCCACGATAAGATGCTCAAAATGTTTTTTTTTTTATCAAAAAGCATTTATATTAATAACACTTTTTTTGCGATAACTTCAGCCTTGATATAAAGAGCATTGTTCTAAACCACTTGATGTGAGCCCACAACAGTCTAATTTGTATGTGACCTCTTCATTTGTCAACAGCTACCTCGTCAAAAGTAGCCCGCCCCCCACACCGCCCCCGCGCCATTCAACACACCTCCTGGCGGCGATACCACCCCCAACTCGCCTCCTCCCACACAGTGAACAACCCGCAGTTTCACAGCCTTCAACGCTTTCACGATGATGGAACGGATGGAGCGCTAAGATGAAATTATTTAGGTATTTTTCAAAATCTTCAAGTTATTGACATATGTGGTTGTATTTTATTTTAAATAACATTTTGGATACGCCTCATTTGATATCGTAATTAGTTTCAGAAAATTATGCAGAAATATTTCTAGGCTTAGTTTAAATTTTGGCTCAAATGCACTATTTTTTAGTAACATACACAACTGAGCATAATTTTAACCTTGCTGTAATTGAAACCAGCATTTTTTTTAAATCTGTAAATTTAGATAAAAAAAAACTTTAGGATGAATAAGAGCTTCAAAACAAAACTCACTTAAGACAATAATTTAGTTTCTGAAAATATTATTGGTCTTGTGTCTTTTTTTAATATTAAATATTTCGACCTCCCAAACTAGACATATGGACGTATCATGGTGGTCTGCATTCTAAATAATTATAATGTCGTTGCCGGAAAGGCAAAAGGGCTGAAGCGCCATTTTGGGAAGTTTACACCAGAGAATTTTTATTCATAAGTTCAGTACTTGGTTGGATTTTGTTCCAAACTTGTGTTGCATAAATCAAACCTTCTATCAGATGGTAAATATATTTTAGATGGCTGAAGGGCCACGAAAGTCTTCAAAATCAAACGAGAGTCAGATTGTTCGATACAGAAAATAAAATTGATCAAAAGTGAATATTTAACTGTTTTTTTTACCAAAGTGTCGCTTAAGCCTTTTTGCCTTTCCAGAAACGATATGAAACATAGCACTGCTTGATAACAAGAACAAAAACAAAAGTAATTAAAAAACAAACATTTTCTAGTTAGTTCGGGGATGCCATGATGGACCACAGCGGACACAGTAAAAAATTAGAATTCTAGAACGTAATCACTAGGAAAAGTGAAAAAAAGCGAAATTGACAAACGCCTAGCAATTTTAATTTAATTACTAGATCTGAATTTTTTTTTTTACTAGAATACCGCACAAGAGTCTCAACTGCTCACAACCGTCTAGAGCCAGTAAGACTATGGCATCCCTTAATAGGGGTATGTTGTGAGGCTGAACTTAGTGGGGAGAGGAAGGAGATGAGGAAGGGGAAGGTTGAGAAGTACCTGGCTATTCAAATCTGGTCACCAAACACGGCATAAGCCATTTCATGCAACGTTTTAATTCTGAATGGTGGTCTTTCACCAGGGCGATACTTGCGCACGCCGGGTTCGAACCCGCGACCTTTGGATTCGTAGTCGAGCGTCTTACCACTCGACCACGCAGGCCGTCAATTACATACTGTATTAGTTTTATTTTCCTATCTTCCTCCTTCATCTTCTTTATTCTTGAAAATATCCAAAATCGGGCATTCTAATTTTCCGAATCACATAAAAAAAATAGTAAAAAGTCAAGGGTAGTCGACTCTTTCATCATTTCCTTCGTACTAAAGCCTTCACCCTATACCCTTCCCTTCCCCGACCCGCCGCTGGCGCCCACTCCCGACCCGCAGTTGATTACGCCGCCACTCCAATAATGATGTTTCTCTTTGTTCCACATGCCACATATTTTATGTAACTCTCGCTATTACGCGGGGAAATTTCCACCCGGCAGATGTCCCAAACATTTAATCGAACTAAACAGCGCTGTCAACGCTGATTAAACTGCGTGGGTTGCGAGTAACAATACGAAACACGCTCCCCGGTGCGAAAGAAACATTTGCGAATACAATATGAATATTGTTATAACTTGTAATAAACATATTCTGCAAGTTAAAGTGGTCTGTTCACTGCCAGGCTTAAAACTACCAGCGGCAATTTCTAGCTAAATAATATATTAAATATGCCAAAGAAATTTTAATAGCTTACTAAAAGTTAGTTGGCGTCCCCAATTGGAGTATGTTCAGGTGGGTGGCTAGTGGAGAGGGGAAGGATATAAGAAAGAGGAAGGTTGGGAAGGACTTGGCTATTTGGATCTAGTTACCAAACACAGCCAAAGCCATTTCAAGCAACGTTTCAATTATTTATGGTGGTCATTCAGCAGAGCGATACTTCCGCAAATAAACTGTATTTTATTTGATTTGAATCAAATGTGTTATGACACATATTAATTACATAAAAATTAATGCTTCATGCCGGGTTTGAACCCGTGACCTATTTTTTTTATTTATTAACTTCATTTTTATTTACAATATTTTATATACATTGTCATCCACGCTAGAATGAAAAAAAAAATGTAATTCCAAAAATGTCCTCCACCTGTGATGTGGAGGACATTTTTGGAATTACATGATAAAACAATTTAAAATATGGATTTGTACTATAATTCAGGAGAAATAGAGATTACGTAAAACTCCATGGATTCAATAACAGTAACCGCTTTTTTCTTAATTTTAATATATATTTCACAGCTCCATAGCGTATGAGTGAAATAAATTAATCGGCTGAAATTGGTTGCGTTGACTTAAAAATTACCAGCAAAAATACTGTTTAAATTTCGTTTATCCAGAGCTCACCTTTTGTAACTTTATGAGAATAAAATTAGGGTACTCCCAATATTGAGGAATATTTTGAGAGAAAATGGTAGAAGAGACATCGATATATTTATATTTGATATTTATATGAATACCGCATAAGAGTCCCAACTACTTCCAATCATCTGAAGCCAGTGGGATTACAGCATCCTCGATCGGAGTATGTTTTTAGGCTGAAGGTATTGGGAAGGGAAAGAGATTATACAGAGGAAGTTTGGAAATACCTGGATATTCAGATCTGGTCACCAAACATGATTAAAGCTATTTCAACCAACGTTTCGATTTCAAATGGTGATTTTATGTAATGTGTGTTAATAATTATAACACAACTTTTATGTCTAAAATACTGAACTTCAATAAAAATAAAAATACATTGTGAGCTTGCTGGGAAAAATTTCAGGCTTTTCCATGGTTCAAATTTTGTTGGAAATCCGAGTGTAAAATAATTACTCCGTGGCCCACTCATAGAAATATTTCATGACGATATTTAATATCAAACAAAAAACTGTACAGCCCCAGAGGCCTCGTAGTAGTTGAGCTGTGTCATTTGTCAAAGGCTAAATGATGGAAGGAAAGCATCCGCCGGAAAATATGGACTTTCAAATAAATATTTACTAAATTTATGCTGACTTTAAAAAAGTCAATTATGATTTTTTTAAATTAAGGGATGTGTTTTTTTAAACAATATGTATTAAATTCTTAAACATGTTGATGTAGTAAGTATTACTAAAAACACACCGGTTTTTTTTAAGTTTACAATTATGAAAAACCCTTTAATATCAAATAGAACACAAGTGATTTTGCAGCATGACAATGTTCGACCCCATGTTTCGAAAGTGGTCAAGACATACTTGGAAACGTTGAAATGAGAAGTCCTGCACACGATCTGGCTGATTTCCGGTGTTTTGGAAAAGTAAAAGATTGGATAGATTCTTGGATCGCTTCAAAAGATGACCAGTTTTTCAACGCGGGATTCGTACGCTGCCTGAAAGATAGGAAAAAGGAGTGGCCAGTAATGGAAAATACTTTAAATCATAAGTGTATAACCAGTTTTTTACAATAAAGCCTCAAATTTATGAAAAAAACACCGGAGGCAAAGTTGTACACCTAAACAACATCAATTCACATAAAAACTGACGAGATTGAAATAGTAAAGCTATTTTCGGTATCTACGTAAAAAAAAATTGGGAAACAAAATTGTTTTTATTTTTTTTAAAGAAAGACAAACATTCTCAAGGTACGAATAATCTAACCGTATTTGAAAAATTTCTACTACCGTCATAATAAGAGGGAGATGTTGCTTGATCAATAATTGAGGACCTAGTTAGTAGAGGAATTGAACCCACAAAGTCCGAGGTTTGTCCACTCAGCTGCTAGTCGATGAAAATAAAAGTTTCGATGGACGCGCGAGGTTCATCCTCTTGAAAAGTATTAATGTTTTGACTTAAGATTTTGGTCTGCATATTTATTTGCGATACTTGATACTTTGTCAGATTTATTAAAAAGCACAGATATTTTATATGAGTAATAAATATTTTTTAGTAAATTTATAGTTTATAGACGCCGAACAAAACCCGATCAATGTGAATAACAATGTACACGAAGTGATTCTATTCAGAAACACTACTTGTACTCGTATACCAAAAGGAGACAACTATGGGTCGATAGACGATATCTTTTCAGACACAATTTCATATTTTTTCTGCATCCAAAAGAGTACTAGAATTCTAAATTATTTCCGACATGAAACGATTTCACAAAGAGAATATCTTTGTTAATACGTATTGCATGCCATTTTGCTGTAATTTGATTGTCATAATGAAAGTTTCCTTTAATTTTCATAATAAGTATAGATTCGAATTGCGATTGGAATATTTTGAGTTGATCTTGCTTAATCATGAATGTCATGAATTCGAATATCGACTTTTTATGCTAATGGCAACATTCCAATTTCGCCCGAAACAGAGAACGCTTTTATTATTCATCCAATTCCCGTAATGAGCAGGCAACTTATAATTTTATTTGGTTCCGTCGAACAAGGGCGCAATTATTATTCATTTAAATTTTAATTGGTAATAAATTATTATTTTCTAAAAATCTTTTACCTAAAATTTCAGTTAATTTGATTATTATCGGACGTATTGCATATAACGTGTCGTGATTTTATACGACGAAACAAAATAATAAATTGAACCTGAGGTGGAAATTTTGCATTGTTTTCATTAATTATTAACAGATTGTTAAATTATTCAGTTATGCTTTGATAGCTGTGAAAAATGCATAGAGTGGAAAATGTATCCAAATTTTTCATTTTTATCATTTTATGAAAAAAAAAACTCCAGCAGAAAAGAACTAATTATTTTTCAAAATACTTTTTCGCTTATCTTTGCATATTTAGATTAAAACTACACATAACATTCACAAAAGACACAATTATTTTTCAAGGTAAAAATATTTTCCTAATATATATTATATAAAACGCCATTTTGTAGCCTCGTGAAATTAGAAAACATCTTTGAAAATAGCCACGATTTTTCAAATATTGGCCAAGACCAATCTTTGCACCGTCGAAAAATAAAAAATTATGCATGAATTGGAAACGAAAATACCACATAAAATAAATCAGGATGGAACTACGAGATAATTTTGAGAGGACGGTATCAAAATCTGAAAGTGTCTCACATCCATCATAAGGACTTATATAAAAGTAATAAATTAAGACTATCAAATTCATGAAGTTAGGACAGTCAATTCTGAAAGTAGGTACCGGACAAGGTGGTAGGCAGGAGGCGTTGGTGTTGTTGGAGTTGGGGAGTTGTTTGGGCGCAATACCGCCACAGATACGACAGCTATGTATATTTAAATGTCAAATCAACGACAAATAATATTCCACATCTGTGTTGAACCTTCTGGCTCGACAAGGACGATGAGCAAAGTTGTCTCCGTGGATCACCGCAGCGGCTTTCACAATAAAACGAGGATTGTGCCTTTGTGGGATACAGACAAAGTATGAAAACGTTGCCTAAAGAAAACTTTGAAAGAACAACTCATAAAACGTTTTTTAGAAATAAATTGATACATTGAAACGATTTTCCATTGCTTTAGCGTATACTACTACATTAAGAGTCAGCACCCAAAAAACACATTTTCTAGTACAATCAAAAATTCAACTTATTTATCTGTCAATTCTTAGTGAATAGTTAACAGTAAGCTTTTAAATTCTTTACGAAATGCATACTGAAATTTTAGGGTTAAACGCTAAAAAAATGTCTTTGGTGGTTTTAAAACTGCAACTTTAACTGATATTTCCGTATGTTTTTCAAAAAATTTAAATATTACAGTTAAAAAAGTGTATTCACTGGAAATCTCAGACATTTTTCTAACTACCCAATGAAAATGAACACATAAATCATTTGTAGTATAGCTTGTATTAGAATGCTACAAAGTGACGTTTAACTTATATTAATCCTTAATCACTGTAAACCTCATTTCTGTATATATGTTTAAACTCTTGGCTTTGATACTGTACTCTTTTTCAAATTGAAAGGGTTCCTTATTTACTTTCAGGTGGTCAACGTGAGTAAAAACCATGCCACTTGCAAAATAAAGCGTACATTTTACAATAATAGAGAGTCTAATCCAATTCCACTTAGCACAAGATTATGTTAGATAGATGTTTAGCAGAAGAGGGAAAATATGATGATGATACGTGATTTTATTCTGAATTTAAAACCTCACGAAGCGAAAAATAGAATAAAATTATAACTTTTGTTACAACCTCACCTCTCGTAATAACAATAATATTTAATAACCACATTAAAAATTCAATTAAAAAAATTACCACTAATACTATCATAGGAATAATTTTTCAAACAATATGGGTAAACATATCATTTAGAAAGTGTGTTTTATATTTCAACTTAATTTTTTTTTTATATATGTAATCATACTGGGATGAAGCATTTCCAAGATCAAAAAATAAGCATCGTTCCTTAAGAAAATTAAATATTCATTGAGTAAAGTACTCGATCTCCTAAGACCGAAATTATAATTTTCGTGCTATATGTCGTAGTTATCGTGTATACGAGGGCAACACTGAAGAATGAAAACAAATATTTGCTTATCCAACTACAGATCCAGGTAAATTGGAAATCAAAATATCCGACTTCCTCAATAACAACTTTTACAAGCTTCAACATTTTAATGACTAGGAGCGTCACTTCACTAAATGACGCTCAAGTGATAAGGACTTAAGAACCGGAGCGATTTGAATTTGGGCAGGATAAGCCAACAATTTCATGCTCCCGTTTCACAAATTGACAAATTAAAAATAAAGCTAGCATACGGAGCCTTAACAGTGTCTCTTTTTAATTGGCAACAAAACTAATTAGTTCACTGCAGAAGTTAAACACACCAAAATAATTGAATTATGGCATGCGCATTTGGAGAATGTTGTGAGACTGGAGGAAGTAGGGGGAGGCGAAGACAAAGGAGAAGATAAAGATAAGGATGCACTTGGCTATTCAGATTTCAAAATTTTCTTACTTAGAAAAAATAGAAGACATAAACCTGTAGAGACTTTTCACTAAGCATAACTCGTGTTGAAAAGGGAGTAATTCGGCTAACCGCAAGTATCGAACTCGGCTCACCCAACTGCCAGCCAAAGATTCTACCCACCAAGCTATCAACAATTTAGTATTATCACTAGACATGTATAAAGTTATTAAATCAAAGTTTGGCGGTCTCTCAGATGAGTGATACTTGGAGTACACTTTATTTGATTTTCTGTAAAATAAAATTTAAAGGTAATTCTTTCCTAGAATATGGAATTAGCAATCATGCTTAGATGTCGTTAATCGTGAAATGTGAACTAGCGCTTTATATTATTTAAAAAAAACTTATTTTTATTTTTTTCTGCTAAAGGATCTTTCATCTTTTTGTTGGTAGGAGCCATGGGACTGAACATATGGCGCTAGTTACTGAAGAAATCAACATCTTGGGGTGGGAAAATGCTACATTTTTGGGCGGAAATGTTAACGGCGCACCGTGCGGTAAACAAAACAAGGCATCCCTTAAGGGTGCTAAATTTCCGTTGAATTCAGAGAAAGCTTTTAAAAAATTGGTTAAGTGAAATGGATAGATGTTTTAATGTGCATTATGTTTTACTTTAAACATTGTAAAAAAAGTTGGAGCTTTATTAGTGTTCGGCTTACCCATAAACTTTTAAATTATAATGAATTGTTTTAATGCGGTCGATAGCTCGGTGGGCAGAACTCTCATTTAGCAGTTGGAGATAAAGAATTCGATTCCCATTGCTGTTTTTTGAATTTCTCCCTGTTTAGGATACATTTAATTAAGTGAATTTTTCTGGTCTATGAAAAATAGTGTGTAAAGTTATTTAAACATAAAAAATTAAAAGCCAGCTTTAGTTGAAACAATCTACCACGTAAATATATAAGTCAAACAAGGTACATTTGCAAAAGGGTTAGTAGAGTTAGTTGTTAAGTTATATGGGGAGAATTTATAAATCAATAAAGTTTACATGTAAAAAGTGATTACGTGTTTGTCAAATAATGCCACTAGCACAAATCCCATGAAATATATATTCTTGTTATTATCAACACACTCATCTTAAGAGTGTTTTTTTCTTCATTTTAAAATGCAAATGTGTCCAAAAATACAGATAAAATGAGATGTCTTTAAAATTAAACATTTTAATTTTTCAAAAAAAGCAAACACTTTGCGGCTTAACATTATTAATATACAAATATGTCTATTAGTTTTTGTTGCATCAAGCCTTCTTCAGGACAAGACAGTATAATATTAACTAATCTAAGTACACTCATTAACTTAAGAGGGAGACAGCTGTTTTTAATAAAGTGGCTTAAAACTAAATACATATTCTTATTTAAATCAAATATTTAAATATAAATGATTTTTTTGGAACCAGTTTAATTAAACATATATTCGAGATTACGGATCAAATATATTTTTTGTTGTTTATGAAACGAGCCTCTTACCATAAATCATAGTTAAGTCGAAGGGGTTAATGATTCGTGAGGACGTAACCGAGGCAAGCTCTAGACAAAGGGGTACTGTTTGTATTTTCTTTAGGCAAGTTTACCAACCTGATAGGTTCTATTCAATGGAGGCTTTGAATATTAAGTGGAAAAGCTCATTAGATGATAAAGAATCTTCAACCCACTAAAGGCTAAGACAAAAAGCAGATGTTGTCTTTGTACCTATCCACTTATAACCTATCATCTGAACTTATACTCTTAAACGTGATAATAAATAGATGCGTACTTTGCATTGTCTAAATTTTCATCATTTATAACATTGCCAGAATCATAACTATAAATATTTATTTGTGAGTACATAGGTACGCGCGAGTGTAAACTTTTACAATTTGGGATTGACGGACGTGGTCAGGAAATTATCAAACAAACAAAAAAAAGGTTTTCAAATCCATATCTAAGTGTTTACCTAATTTAGTGTATTTCAACAGATCATTATTTTATTCTCTATTTAAAATGGGTGAATTAAAGCTACTAATATTTTTTCTTTGCAAATCAAGTAACATCCTGTGATTTTTCGCAACTAAGGTATATTTTGAATTATATAAAGATACATATTATTTATTTTAAGAATACCAAATCAAACAATAGGATTTAGTTATTAATCGCACCTGGAGAGCGCCGAAATATGTATATATATATATATTTATATACGAGTATGTATACATTTATTTTTCCTTGAGAATAAAACAATATTTCTTTATAATAAAATATAATCAGGAAAAAAATATTTAATCAAAAAATAAAATCAAGGTAATTATTGAAGAAATTTTATGCAAATAAAATAAATCCTTATAAGTATTACCTTCTTCCATTTTTTTAAATAATCGAATTTTAATAAGCAGTGATTAAAAGTGTTTTGAAAATAGATGAAAAACCCCATAACGCTACAGTTCTTAAGGAAAGAACAAATCTTATTTTACAATTATTTACATTTTTTTCTAATTCGTATACTTATTACTGAATGCTTTTCAAAAAACTTAAGCTCGCCATACGAAAATCTCTCAGCTTGAGTTGAAACACCACATTTCCTGCAAAGTGGAGAAATATTTGGGTTCCATTCAGGGACACGTTTTGGTGTCGACAAACAAGAGCTTTCATTGACAAAGAGACCAGTAGGCCTTTTGTCTTCTGCTAATTGAAACAGAATAAATACTTCACATACCAAATATATACTTCACGACCGACAGAAGCGGCACCATAGCTTAAAGCAAAGACCGCCCGATAGTAATTATAGTTTTGTTTTATTAAGAACCGGTATCTAAGCGAGAACGTTTGGCTTCCGGATGATAAGCAAATAAGGCCTGCTATCTTTCATAATAGAAGAGCCCCGAGCTTATTTCCTTTGTGTGGAAATATGTTGTTACTACCCCAGAGGAAGTTTTGTAAACATCAATATTTTGTAAGTAATGCCACCTTAAGCAAACCTTTATCTCGAATGATTTGGAAGAAACACAGGATAACCTATTTGTTTCTTAAAGAAAAACGTCTGGCAAACGCATTTAAAAAAACTTTTTTTTTTGTGTAATGTTCAACGAATTTGGAAAGGTTGAAATCCTGAAATAATGAAATGTAAGTAACAATTAACGAATACATGTTATAAATAAAAAAGATTTTTTTTGGCTTGTTTGATATCTGAAGTAAACGAAATCTTTCTGGCATTTCGAATGCAATTTCGAGGACAAAGACTGTAAAACTTTGTCGTATTGTTTCACAGTCCATTACCGCTTAAAATCTCATGATGGAAATGGCGTTACAAGATCAAAAAGTATACTTTGAAATATAAATTTGAGACAAAAGTTGTGTAAATTTAATGACGCTATAACTCACCTGCAGATAGTTTTAGAAAATTATAATGAATACTGCATGAGAGTCCCAATTGCTCCCAACCGTCTAGAGCCAGTGAGACTATGGCATCTCCAATCGGGGTATGTTGTGAGGCTGAAGGGGATGGGTAGGGGAAGAATATGGGAAAGAGGAAGGTAAGGAAGTACCTGGCTATTCAAATCTGGTCACCAAACACGGCTAAAGCCATTTCAAGCAACGTTTCGATTCTGAATGGTGGTCTTTCACCAGGGCGATACTTAGAGTATCTGTCACACTGGAACGTAACGCAAATATTCTATATTTTATATTTTATTTTAAATAAGTTAAATGTGTTATGACGCGTATTAATTTTAAAAATATATATTTGCGCACGCCGGGTTGGAACCCGCGACCACTGGATTGGTAGTCGAACGTCTTTCCACTCGAACACGGAGGCCGTCAACGTTATTTTAGATATTACATGAGACTTCACCTATTTCCTGCAGAACACCCCAAATTCGAGAGTATGAACTTTGTTTTATTCAATTTCCATCCTAGACCTCCGTCTTGCAGATTCAAAGGAGAAACGTAAACCTCGTGTGCATGGTGTATTATTGCTCCACCCGAGGAAAAGCCACGTCACTAACGACTTAATTCAATTAGGTGTCACTCGCACCTCAGCCTTTCCAGGTGAAATTCGTATCACGTCGCTCACCGGAGCCGTTACGTGATTAAAAACTTTCCGGTCGATGTGAAAAAATTCACGTCCCGTTTACGGTGCAGCCCGTTTTACGGTATCTCAAAAAGCCCGATGGAAATTCCCCGAAGGAAGTGACGTCACCGGAAGAGCCGGCGCCCGCTGAGAAACTGAAGACTACGTACATAAATAACGGCGATAAAAATTTATAAGGGGAATCTGGGACTCGCAAAGTGTACCGCCTAAATTAAGCGATGCAAGTTTTGGAGCCATTGTATAAATATGATGAACAAACTTTATGAATGGCTTGGCTCCACATAGAAAAGTTTTAAATGCGTAATTAAATTTATTACACCTTATCCTTAAATTTACCGGTTTAAGACATATTTTATTAGTTTTTATTTTAATGCGTTACCGCAGAAGAGTTCCATCTGCCCGAAACCAGTGGAAGGTTGGCATCATTATTTTTAGGGGGACGTTTTGATGATGAATGAATCGAGGGTGGGCAGGTAAAAGAGTAGACAAGGAAACGAATGAAACAGACTCTTCAGATCTGGTCACTTAACAAGACTTAAGATATTTGAAGTTAAAAAAAAATTATTAGTGGAACGGCCTGAGTGACATTTTTTAATAGTTAAAACCGCACAAGAATCCCATCTGCTCCCAACCGTCTAGAACCAGTGAGACTTTGGCATCCCCAATGGGGGTATATTGTGAGGCTGAAGGTCGTGAGGAAAAAATAGAAATGGGAAAGAGGAAGGTCGAACAGTACCTGGCTATTCAGATCTGTTCACCAAACACGGCTAAAACCATTTCAAGCAACGTTTAGATTCTGAATGGTAGTATTTCACCAGGGTGATCCGTAAAGTATCTACCACTCTAGAACGTGCTGCAATTAATAATAATAATTTTATATTAATGTGTTATAGTAAATTTTAATCAATCAAAGTTTATTTACGCACTCCGGGCTTGAACCCGCGACCTCTGGATTCGTAGTCAAGCATCTTACCACTACAAAATTTTTGGTGTAATCTTAATTTTTTAACAACTAATATTATAGATTTTAAAAATTTTTCTGTCGTTACTGTTGATTTAACTAAAATTTAAATCAATATGTTTGGAATTTTTCTACAATCTTGGTACATATCGTATATTATATTACACATTCTATAAATCTGTATGACATTCGTATAAGTACCATGCTTTAATTTAGTAATCTTTCAATACATTCTCGTAAAATATAGGTGGTAGGTATATCTGAGAAATCTGTGAAATATATACATATACTCACCCTGTCTGAGAAATCCGTATAATATTCATATACGTACAAACCGTAATCAAGCAAAGATAATCGCGTTAGTTGATGACGAGTGTTTGCTAATTCTGCGTGTGTAATGTTTTGTGCATTCATATCTCATAGGTATAATCCACGATAGAGAATACAGAATGGAGTGAAGCGAGTTTCAAATCTCCCAGGATCCGGGCAGGCTCTATTAATCTGCTTGAAACTGCCTTCAATTACTCCCGGCTGCATATCTCGGCGGTGGCACCATACAACTTGTCCGGAAGTTTATTTCGGCGGAAAACAAGGCGGAAATGCTCCTGGCACTACAATCGGGAGCGGAAATACCACGCAGATATAGTACCTATTATAAACTTGCCTACCCATCTAACGATTTCAGATATATATGGTATACTTCAAAATCCCTTTTCATGTAGAAATCTAAATCATAAAAAATACGCACACCATCCGTGGGTTTCCGTACATTATTCCTAATTCGGGGTTTTTTTTGTGAGGGTTGAGGAGTAGGGAGAGGAAAGAAATGGGGGGAAGAAGGTTTTTTAGAACCTCACTATTCTGAACTGGCCACTAAACACGTATAAAGCCATTTCAGGTAACGTATCGATTCAATATAGTGATATTTCACCAGGACAATATTAGAAGTATCTACCACTCTATGTAACTATTTTATTTATTTATTTATTAAATTTTTGTTTCTTACATTATTTTTTTACATAAACTAACTCACTAGGTCAGAAAAACTTGTTTTGTGGTAAGTGACAGTGAGTACAAGTAGATATATTGTTTTCTTCTGGTGCTCTTTCCTAACGCAAGTTGGCCATCATCGGTGCAATCTTTACAACATTTTAGTCTGCAGCCCGGTTAATCACAGTAAAACAGCACATATACTAATCGTGAAAGTTTTGATACCATGAGATATCTGATTTCTTCCACCACGACTTCCATTACTTTTTCAGTGTATCAAAATTCAGGTAAACTTTTATTTCGTGTCACCAAAATATTGCAGTTAAAGAATAAAAAAACTGTTTGAAAGTGCTACGTGTCTCATGATATCGTAAGTCATGATATTTATTTTCACCTAAGTACTATTTTTAGTAACCATAATTAAAAAGTTTCTAGTAAATTAAACAGACGAATATTTTTCTATCCTCTTAAGCTTAAACCTTCCCACTGCAAAATTACTGAACTATTACTATCAAAGAGATGTTATGTAATCTTTCTGAGCATTTCTTCTATGTATAGCCACGTCCAACTTTAAATTACAATTTAATCGCAACCTTACTGTGACAGGTTTCCAACATACGAGTATTTGCTATAAAATCGATTGCGGGAAGCAACAAAACACAAACTTCTAGCTACCTACCATTATGACACATCATATTTTCAGTTCTGATTTCTGATTACTGAATTACATGCGTAAACATTATAATTTTCATAAAGCTGTATTGGTATGAAACTTCGATATCCAAGACGACAAATTTCATAATAGTATTAATACTTAGAGAATTTATACAGCGCCATTTCTGTGAAATATCGACTTCAGGGCGCTTGGATAAGAGATTATTTTCGTTAAATGAACCATAAAACATATATTAAAATGTCAATATGGTACACTTAAGCAGTTCGTTTCAGATTGGAAAATAATCTCAATATCTTTTTGTTGAGAGACCACCAATCAGAATTGAAACATTGTTTGAAATAGCTTCATCAACAACCCTTCCCCAGTTAGAACCTCCCGTAATGTTAATGACAATGCACGCTTTGCATTTTACATACCAAAATCTATAATTAATTATTTCAACTCGGCACACGGTAAAGCATCGCTTGATCATACCTGCCTCTGAGTTATGGGACTTGTTTGTTGGCGCAAGATTTAAAACTTTAATGGTTAATCAATGTAACGCAACGGAATGCAGCCGCAAAAGCTCTTATTTACGCCCCAAGCGCGGAGCGGCTGAACAGCTTATAATTCCAAGTTCCAAGCTCCGAAGCTTGCTTGATTTCGTAGTTAGTAATAAAGTTCTCGCCAGGTTATATGCTGGCACGTGTTAATTAACGAGAAATCTAGGCCGCCCCACTCAGGAGCTGCGAAAAATAAACTTCAGCCCATTTTGACGAAAGCTTCGGCTCACGGTCCACTTGAGGAAATAAATTATTCATATTATATTGATGGATTAAATACTCGGTCGAGTGATTACTAAAATAATGTGAGATGTTTTAGCTTTTCGGGTGCTTTTTCGTCATAGAAATTTATTTCACGTATGTTAATATTAATTTTTTTTGAAATGTCTCAAAAAAAATCTATTCAGCTCTTTTACAAAAAAAACGTGGTTAAATAAAAACTAAATTGCAAAATTATTGGTACCTTACAGATAATTTATATTTAATTTGGATGTTTTCATCTCATGATTGGTAATGTTTTGTGGTTGGTCTAAAAGTCAATAAATAGTATACAAAACCAAGGACCCCCTCAGTTTTATATTTTAACGTTTATCAAAGTTTAACATTACTAACCTAGATAATATTTTGTTTACACTACGAATATCATTTAATATTTCTAACAAGGGCGTAAAGGGTTTTCCGTCTACGGTGGCTTTAATAACAGAAATCACCTATTATCACATAGAAACAATTTACTTTATATGTGTTTCAAATGCCGATCCACGTTTAGAAAATCTTTTAAGTGAATAACAAAATCAACCGTCGCATTAGTAAATTAATATACACATTTTTATTTGTTAGTTTATTAAGAAGTTGGTATAAATAACAATTTTTTTATTATTTGTAAACCATTATTATATAAAAGGATTTTTCGTATACGTGATATGTTTTTTGAAAAATTGCGACCACCAGGTTGAGAAACGATAATTTAATTGATAGGTCAGTTTATAAGTGTACAAAAACGACCCGTTCTCACGAAAAAAGAACACATGCGTAAATTTTGGGCACGCATTCGGCGTGTCTCCCAAAGGGGTACCGGTGCCAAAGAGATTAATGACGCTTGTTATTCCGAGCTTTTTTTCACTTAAATACCGGTATTCCTGCTGACATCTATGCTCTAATGATTGCGATCCATCGCCCGTCGCGTCGGTTAGATTTGCGTTCGTTTTTGCAATGTCATAAATACGTCAAATCTTAATGGATAATCTTATAATCGTTAATTTTATAAGTTCGTCAAGTTAGTCCAAAATCGTTTTACGTTGTTCGCTTTTATAAATGATTGACGCTGTCAACAAAATTCGTTGTTTTGATAAAGAACGTTGAATAAAATCAAAACTGAATATAAAACAGCCCATTAATAATATGCATAAACTTTATTAAATTGCTTCTTGGCACACACGAAAACTGCTTAACTTTATCAGAGTGATAAATTAAGTCTCTATCGCGTCATCACCCGAGTGGGAGGGTTTGAGAAGCAAACGCCACTTCTTGTTTCCATAGAAGCCAGGCCATAAAATACTTGCCTTATTCATGCGTTTATTTAAATTCCAAGCTCATTTCTCTACAAATTTTATTACCCAAGGCCTCGTTTTGTAGTTGGGAGGCGTCGAATTTTCCAATTATCACACGTGGTTTCATTCAAGTTATTTATAGTCGACGACCTCCATGGCTTAGCGGTCAGAGACTGACGTTTGGTCTAGAACCTAGATAATGTGGGTGTAGAACATAAGGTAACGTATAGTTTATAATACCTCAAATGTTTGAAATTCTACATTTTAATATTAAAATTCATGGCTACCCCACGAGAAGCTGTAAAGATTTTATATTTCCGAAAACAATTTTGTCGGGTACCCAAAATAATATCTATTAGGATTTGAGATATTCATTGAACTACCGACAGATGTTATAGAAGCTAAAAGCGTCTGAACTTTTCACGGGTTATGCCTCAATTTTATTAAGAATAAGTTTTTGATGTAATATAATGTGAAAAAAATAATAAAGGTTTAAAAAAAAACTTTATAACTGTACCAGAAATATTTAAGTAATTACCTGGTATAGTATAATATAATGCAAATAAAAACGTTTTAAATAAAAATTGATCTTTCAAAATGAGATAAGAACGTTGGTTCAGATGGCTATATATATCGACTGTGTTTAGGTCAAAGGCAAATTTAGGTCTTTATGATAACATAACGGTCATGCTACTATGCTTGACACCTGATCATAATTTAATCAAAAGCTTCGAGGAAACGGTCTGAAAATCGGTGGTTGACGGAGACGATTATTTGAAGTAGTGACGGTTAAAAAATCATAATGGCACTAATCATCGATTTGCGACAGGGTAAAATGTGACAGTGGCTCAAACTACTAGGCCTAAGTTTGCTTGCAATAAAATGTTGAATATCGCATTTGAACTAGACCCAGTTGAAATACAATTTTTCAAATCATTAAAGAAAAAGACAAGTACCATATTATATTTAAAAAAAAAAGTATTATTATTTGATTGTAATTAATATGTGATTTTTTTTTAAATATAATGTGAAATGAGTAGAAATTTAATTTCGACCCCAGGAAGGACAACTATTAATCTTGTATTTATCTGATATTATTTTCAAATTGTAAATATTATTTCAATATTTAGTGTAAGGGTACCTACTTATGTTGTAATGCTAATATTAACATCCACATGTCTATCTCCACCACACTCTCTTCAGCCTCACAATGTTACACAGCCCCCTGGATTCAGGCAGTTGAAACACATGTACGGTGTTCACATAAAAAAAGAAAATTATTACTACTAATTACTTAGTGTAAATCTCAACAGTAAACCCACATAATTATTTCTTTACTAACAAAACTTTAAAACTAGTAGATAATAAAAAAAATGTATTTTTGAAAACGTCAATTTTGTTCTCTTCTCAAAATTGCTTTTTGGGCATCTTCTTTTAAAAATTCCAGTTAATTATTTTAGGCTCAGCACCCAAAATAGCGCTAAACGTCACTTTGTAACATTCCAATACAAGCAATTCTATCCATGATTTATTTGTAAATTGTACATGGGCTGTTACGAAAATGTCAATGGTTTTCAGTGACTAAAAAAAATTAAACTGTTATCTTTTAAATTCTATGAAAAAAATACTAAAATGTTGGTAAAAGGTGCAGTTTGTAAACTAACGCAGCCATTTTAGAAAGTTGTATCTACAATTCCAGTATGCATTTCATAAATCTATTACTGTTCAAAAAATGTATTCACTGGAAACCTTAGACATTTCCCTAAATACCCGAATGGAATTAACAGATACATCATTTTTAGTATTGCTTGTATTAGAAAACCAAAAATGTGTATTTTTGGGTGCTGACCCTTAACTAAGAGAGATGTTACGCAAGGTGTTATTAGTCATAATTTGAAAAAAAAAACTATTTAACATAGTTAGCGTTTCATCATACTCGCAAGATTTTCAATAGAACATGCAATTAGGACAGTACGTTTACTCGTGATTATTACGGTTCAATAGAACAAGATGTTACTTGTAACAAGGTGTAATAACTTTATTTTAAAAAACGACACCTTTTTAACATTCTGCAGTTAGCCATCCATTCTGGGCGCGTTGCGGGCGGCAACTCGTTTTCCGAAAGCGCTAAGAAAACGTATAGCCTTAACAATTTATACGGCCCCACCACGCCCTCTTAGTATCAGTGGCGCGTCTAGCTATAAGCGGGCAACTTCCACGCGAGGCACGTATTTTTTACGTCAAGCCAGCCCCGGGCGGCCGCTGCTTTACGACGTCAAACTGCCACTTGTATCACATACAAAACGGTCTGGGAAAGGAACCGCTCCATTGATTTTGCGATCGCGACTGTTATTGTTTCGTTGATAATCCCCGTCGCCTTATCGAGGCGGGAGGATGATACTTCCCACGGGGACGGTTTGTCACGTGACGTGGAAAAACTTTTAACGCCTTACCAAATATACTAAACATTCACAAAAATCCACCGTAAAAACAAAAGCTTAAAACTCAACTGACACTGACAAAAGCTAGGATATTTTTTTTATTATTTCTAGTTTTGAAACTAATTACGCTTAATGGAATTCATTATGAATTTACGATTAAAATATTATTCATTGATTTATTTTTGGCCGAATCAGTTTTACCTCGCGACGGGCAACTCTGGCGTTTTTTAGGTGATATTTCGCAGAAATGGCGCTTTGAAAATCAGTATTGTTTTATTCACAAGTCATCTGAAGATGCCTGTTGCAAGTTGAAACCGGTCAGGTCAAAAATAAATATGTTTTATAATCACAAGTTGTTTTTTTTCTTAGTAGTTCAGTTTCAACACTGTATGTGCAATTGCTTTTCTTGGAAAAAAATAAGTAAAATGCAACAGACAATATCGTCGTTGAAAAGGAAAAAGAGCTTAAGCAAAACTAAGGTTAAAAATAAGTTAAGTATGTTGTTTTGATCGGTTCTTTCCAAAATGGCGCTTCAGCCTTTTTGCTTTTCCGGTGATGATACGACGACTTGGGGTTTTTTTTTTCAAGAGTCCCAACTGCTCTCAACCATCATGATACTATGGCATTCCAAACAGGGGTTGTGAGGCTGAAGGTAGTGAAGAGGGAGAAGTAGTTGAGGAAGGGGAAGGTTGGGAAGTACCTGCCTATTCAGATCTGGTCACCAAACACGGCTAAAGCCATTTCAAGCAAAGTTTCGATTCTGAATGGTGATCTTTCACCAGGGCGATACTTATAGTATCCACCACTCTGGAACGTGCCGAAAACATATCATATTATATTTTATATCACTTTAAATGTGTTATGACACATGTAAATTAAATAAAATTTATTTGCGCAGGCCGGGTTCAAACCCGCGACCTCTAGATTCGTAGTCGAGCGTCTTACCACTCGACCATGCTGACCATCAAATGTCCGTCCGTAGGGTATTTTAAAGCTGCATATTTCTTGGTGGAAGTGACGTTGTTGCTGAAAACAATATTTCCAGGTTAAGATTTGTTTGCACACGACAAAAAAAAAAAAAAAAAGATTTTCAAAACCCTTCACCGACAACAAGTTGACTGCTAAACTACGGAGATATCCAAGCAACAAATAGGATCAGATGTAAGTGACTATTTGGAAAAAAAAAAAATTTATCTTTTTTAGTTTTTCTGCTAAAGGCCTTCCTTCACCTTTGATTATTGTAAGTAAACGTGAAATTCACCCAAAAATACCACTACCATTGTGTGAGATAATTAATCTCTACTCACCTCATTTATATTGCTGACCATCTTATTTTTTGTGACTTATTCAGTCTAAAACGCAAAATTCATTAAAAATATGTAAGTACCGCATTCCCGTGTAAAAAAATGTTCGTCCGCCATACATATTTGGTCGGCGACCACCACTCAAAAATTTAACTGGCGGATTTCTTTACCCACGGGAAAGCCTTCGAATTCACACAGAGATGATAGAAAAAACCTGAAAGTGCTTAATCAAAACTATGAATGGTCCCGAGACAACTCCCCAGGAAATAGAATAAAACAACGAAGTAAACTTCGCAGGAAAACGGCGTGGTAATGAGAGCGTATTGTTTTCTTGGCGTACTATTTTAAAACTAAAACAATGAACATTAGCCATAAAACCAGGCTCGACTAGTATCCAATCGCTGAAATTGCCCGGAACGAGGTTTGTCTCTAAATAGCTCTTTTATGGAGATTAAATTGTGCAACACCCCGCCTAGATGTCTATGGGCTAGCAGTCTATGGGGCTTGGGAGGTCTATGGTGTCTATTCACGCACGCTACGTTCTTCGAGCGCTACGCCACAACTAATATAGATTTAATGAGGCTGAATCCGATACGTCCGGACGTAAATGGGTCAAATTGATTAGCATCGCATTAGTAAAGTCGCTAATACTGGTACTCTATGGAAATAGAAAAAGATTTAGAGATTCTTTTTTTAACAATGTTGATAAAAAAGAAAATGTTGCCATGTTTTTTTTAAATATTTATTCTAGATCGCAGGGAGGGTGGTGCAATCCTACGTGTTTCATATATAACAAAAGGAAACAAATACAAAGATAACAAATAAAGTAACATGATAATATATTATAGTAGATACTGAAAAAAAATAAAGCTTCTTTTGTTAAAATAATTATAAAGTCAAATTTTACTCACCCTGACAACCTGTTTTGGTAACAGAAAACATTTAGTTGATTCATAATTAAGTTTTTTTTTAAAGTTTGATGAACGGTTTAAACCTAAAAAAATAATTCTCTTTATGGTGTTAAAATTTCATTTGCTAGGTCATCAAGAGGGAAATATTTGGATTATCTGTATTGAGTACCTACATAACATGATCATTTTGATAGTGTTTTCATCTTACTATTTTTTTTCAACAAAAAATATTAGTTATTGTTCTCTCATTGTTTTGTTATTTTATTTTATATTTTATTCTTCCTCTGTGTTTATGCAAAACCGCACACTTTTTTTGTTTAGTTTTATTTTGTACCCTGATGATGGATATAGGTTAAGCGAAACCGGTCGGTCATAAAAATTAAAATAACATCCGTGGTCTTCTACCAAGCTATTTTTTCATTTTTTTTTCAATAATAATAATAATATTTTTTATAGCGCCGTTTTTGTGAAAAATCACCTCTAGGGCGCTGTACTAATCTTAATTTCTAGTTGATATTAATTCCTAGTTTACTCTCATTGTTCTGTTATTTTATTTTATATTTCTTTATTTAAAATTGTATTGTTTTATTCTTCTGTTATTTTATTTTCATGTATCTGTAATTTTATTTTATATTGAACTAGTAAAGTTAAATGTCAAATCGCAAAGTAAAAAAATAAAATACAAAAGCAATATTTTTCTACTACTTTGCACCAAATCTAGTTATCCTATGGAGTGTACCAAGAATATTCAAATTTGCGTGATCTTTTGTTATTTCGGAGAATCAAAAAATCTACAAAAATATTAGCTCTTTTTATTGCCTTATTGAGACAAGTTAAGAAAACTGGTGATTTTAGTAAAAATGTGATTTTTTCATAATTTAATGGTGTCGTTTATTTCAAGCTACTCTCAGACAATCACAAAACTTTAAATGGCTTACAGTACTTTGAATTATGTAAAATAAGCTTTTCGAATAATTTTCAATTATCTTATCAGAACTTTGTATTGATTTTATTTTTTATGTGTCGACTCATTCAAAACAGCCTTTATCATTCGGAATATTAATCAGAACTTGAAAAGAATTGTTAAACTCACATAATGATTTCTCAGAAATGATAAATTTCAATCAAAAAAGTTAATTCAACAAGGGATCATTCCTTCCATCAAGTTTAATATTAATAGGTCTGCCTCCGAAATTTTTAAATTATATCCATTTCGTAACCACGTGAAATATAATTAAGAATTTTTAACCATTAAAAGGAAAATCTCAAGAAAGTCAGCCTCTTTATCTGTTACGCTCCATTGTTTTAAATTTATGGACCGGATATATCACTCTTATTTCCATAATTCTTTTTCCCTTATCTGGAAATTGGTTTCAAACATCTTTTTTAACCATGTGAAGTGAAGGATCTCATTTATCTCGAGGGATTTTAGTTTTTCGAAACTTTAATTCGTACCCGTAAAAGATTTAAAAATACATTCCTATAAATATTTAAAAAATTGGTTAAGATCACTTTCAAAAAAATGTAATGATAAAATTATACTAAGTAAGCAAAGCTAAACGTCAAAACTATGTTCTTGTTTAATATTTATTTTCTGTAAACTCATTTAATTTATAATTATTCTTTAATTACCTTCTCAGTTGACGTTTTGCCTTTTTCAATTCATATTATCTGTCTCTTTCCCTCTGTTCCTTTGTCATAATTTAAATGTTATTCTTTTTTTTTCTCATTGTTTTGTTATTTGATATTTTGTTCTTTATCTGTATGTATATATAACCGCACATTTTGTATTTATTGTATAGTTTAATTTTGTACCCTGATAACAGGTTAAGCGAAACCGGTCGGTCATAAAAATTAAAAATAATATCCGTGGTCTTGTACAAAGCTATTTTTTCATTTCTTTTAATTCGTACATCAAGCCACAAAATGATTGCTTTCTACAAAAATACTATATTCTTAGTATTTCTATGAATGTTTCGTACCAATTTTGACGTCAACTGTTGATGATTAATGACAGAGGTCATTCTAGGGTCCAAGACTGTCAACATTTGATTCTTGGGAGACGTGGCGGGAGTTACACGATGGCTGATTTTGAAACTACTTTTCGAGAAGCGCTTGGTTTCGAATTACAACTACTCTATATTTAAATAAATCCCAGATGAGGTGGTCCAAAAAAAGATGTCTAGTTAATAATGGACCCATATTTGAAAAAGGAAAACATAAAATTTAGAGGTGCTTTGGAACCAACACGGACTGATGCCGACGAATAAACGCAAGATAGAGGTTTGTAGAGGCATATTAATAAATAATTAAACTATAAATATTATGATGAGTAGGTACGTATTATACACCATGTAGATTAACAACAAAACCACAGTGTGATTACTAACGAGATTGCAAAATAAATGCAATAAGAGTTTTTTACTTTAGAACAAAATGTTTTTTTTGAGTTACTGCTCGTTGGCTTAATACTTTTTCGAGACAAAGATTTCGACCATACCACACCATATTGAATTGACAAAAAAACATTTTTTTTTTCAAACCATTTGATGATCTTTCTACTAACGTCTGTTTATCGAATATCTTTGACGCGAAGCAACCTTAGAAAGTTAAACGTCATGTCAAATCTCACTCATTTTTCAATGATCTGAAAATTTTATTAGGAATGTTTAAATTGTAAACTATCCCTCCCCCTGTTATCTCAAGTTTTGTGGTGAAAATGTGAAACACGGTGTATAATTATCATTAACATGTTATTATTAACATTGGCGATGATATAAAATTCAATAGATTAATTTTATAAAAGTATTTCAAGCATGGATACCAATAGTTCCATCGGAAAGGGATTTTTATTTCATCTGAAGAGATGTAGGATCATTCCATGAAACACTCCCAATCTGGGATTAATAAGTCATCCTTCCAGTGACAGTTAATCTTCACCCTACCCTTTACCCCCTACCGCCCTCTCAACCCTCCCAGCTTCCTCGAACCGATCCCACATTTCCCGCCGTTTGTTCTTTAAATCCGGAATCACTTTGGACCGAGGGAGCCGGGAAGTATTAGCGGATCATTAGTGCGGAACATTCGTGAAGGAGAACCGCTGATGGCTCTGTTGTAACCTCTCCTTCTTTCTCACAGTCGACTCGCGTAACAAAAAGAGAGGTTTCAGCGGAGTTTTCCGTGGCAAGGCTCTATTGCTGGGGTTGACCTGTCACCCTGTGAGACTAGAATCAAAGGGAACGTTTTTCAGAGAAGAAAAACTGTTTGGTTTGTTCCAGACACGTCTTTGATTCAAATTAATGGCGGGTTTTTTCTCAAAACCGATAGAAGAAACGGGAGCGGCTAGATAATTTCTAAAGATGTTATTTTAAGTACCTACGGTTTTTGCACTGCCGAGAAACATTTTTTCTGCTTTATTTTTTAGCTTGTAAAACATTATCTCGCAGATTTACAAACTCGTCACTACTGCAAATAATATGGTTATCTGTAAAAAATAAATTAGTTTGATGAATCCTCTTCTGACCACGTACACATTGCCTTCGTAAATATTAAATGTGGAATATTGTTTCTATGGATGGCACAACTATTGTCTCATTGCAAAATTAAGATTGCATTTTAACATTTTAATGGACTTCACTAAGAAGGATATCATTTTCAAAAGAATAAAACTTAAATATGCTGAACTTAAGTATTTCCCTGAAACTTTATGGGAGTACTTGCAAGTATAAATTATATCTTATTCGATTTAGTCTGTAGGTAAAGAGGAATGAAAATGAAGTCAATCTTTTTAAATACTAAACACACAAAAAACATTAAAATAAACTTATCTATTTCCGTATTTGTCTTTTTTTATAGTGTATACCGCATAAGAGTCCCAACTGCTCCCAACCGTCTAGATCCAGTGAGACTATGGCATCCCTGATTGGGGTATGTTGCGAAGTTAAAGGTAGTGAAAAGGGAAAGGAGATGAGGAAGATGAAGAGGAAGGTTGGTGAGTACCTGGCTATTCAGATCTGGTCACCAAACACGGCTAAAGCCAATTCAAGCAATGTTTCGATTATGAATGGTGGTCTTTCACCAGGGCGATACTTAGAGTATCTACCGCTTTAGTCGGTAAGTATACATCAAGCTGAATGTGGAGTGGTGGTTAAAATATGTTTAAAGTTATAAATAAAAGTTTAATTGCTTTCATATAAAAATAACCTTTTACATTCCTTTCCATGAAATAATCTGAAAATTAATGCATTTAAAATGATGTCATTATAATGACGGTACCATCGACCACCATATCACCAATCACCAATCTACCAATAATACATCCACTTCGGTCGACCTACAACAAAATAATATCCTTAATGGAAGTCCCATCAATATGTTGTAAATCTTATCATTACATCTTCCCTCTACTCTCTCGGGGACAAAACGTAAAAGCAGTAAAAAACGGCGGCGGTGGCTGATCACGATTTAGTATCGAGGAATTCCAACTGTTATTTTTACGGACTGTAAATCTGAATTCACCCGCTGAATTTATATCCACTCAATTTTATTTTATTTATTATTTAACGATTGGATTCAAACTCGATTCAGTTGGAGAAGTTGTTGCAAAATTAGAGCTGAAATCACCAGCAATTGAATTTAGAATGTCTACCGTTCATTTTTTGCAATTGTGGCAATTGAATTGCTATTGCAAATTATTGCAAATGCAATATTGCTAAACGTGCATTCTAGAGAGATTGGTGGAAGACGTTATTAGTTATAAGTATGCTTAGAGTACATAGAGTGGTACCTATCCAAGGCAGTGTAGTCGGGTTTTGATGATTTTTGCCGGACTCGGCAAACCTGGGCGTGGTTAGGACTAGGGCTTGGGTATGTATACATCCATTCATAGCACATGTTGACATAATGTTTTTGTTTATGCGTATAACCACTTTTTCTCAGTACTGTCATCAACAAAAATATAGCATAACCTTAAAAACCGTTTAGTTGTGTCGAGCTTAGTCGCATGTGAAAACATGTGGGCGGAGTTTCCGGAGACGCGGGAGACAGTACAGTACATAAAAGCGGTGTGTTATTTTTGTTGTCTCTTTCTCTCTCATGGTGTACGACGTAAAAACCCGGAGAAAGTGATTTATCGCAAGTTTGTATAGGTTGGGTAAAAACAATTAGCTCTCTCTCCATATATTGTTTCTCCAAGGTTGTATGTTACTAGTCTAAGTAGTAGGTGAAGCACAAGTTTTAAATTTTAGCTGCAAGTGATTCGTTCAAAGTCTGATAATGATTTGATAATAACTTTTTTTTAAATAAGCCTTAACTTAAATTCATCTCAAATAATATATACTATCCCCCTTACTCATAAACGAGGTGTAAATGTTACGCGTGTTATAAGGTCGGAATAGCGATAAACTTGCTTTAAAACCACGGCTTATCGGTCTCATTTAATGGCCTACGTCCGGTGTAACTAAACCAACGCTAAGTCGGCGCGTAAAAATCTAATGAGTAAGACGGTTAATTTTTGACACGTTCTAGAGCAGTCATTCCCAAAGTGGTCTATATCGACCCCCAGGGGTCGATTTCGACCTACAAGGGGTCCACGTCAATGAAAAAAAAAAATGGGGGTGCATGAGACGTAAATAGGGGTCGATTTAGGCAGGCCGTCACCAAAATGTTGGCTTCCCGCAAATGTAATAATCCACCTTACAGATAGTACCTATGTAGGTACTTACGTAATACTATCTTATAATGGACTTTAATTCCCTAATTATATTAATAATAATAATTTTTGTGGAAAATATTTTGCCGATTTGCTAGTACTTTTCGATTTCAAATCTCTACCGACTAGTGCTTTTTTTCGGAGAGGATTTTTTGTTGATTTGCTAGCACTTTTCGATTTGGGATCTCTGCCGACTAGTACTATTTTTTGACGAGTTCGACCACAATTGAAGTGTTCACTGAGAAGGGTTCATTTCAAAGAACTAGCAGTTCCTGGAAAACAGTAGAATCCCACAGTTGTTCACAAAACTTTGAAGTTTTTCCCAACGCTAAAAAAAATCAATACTAGGAAAGCAGGGGGTCTATACAAAACAGAAAAAATCGACAAGTGGTCTACGGGACAAAAAAGTTTGGGAACCTCTGTTCTAGAGTAATAGATACTCTAAGTATCGCCTTGGTGAAAAACCACCATTCAGAATCGTAACCTTGCTTGAAATGTCTTTAGCCGATTTAGTGACCAGATCTGAATAGCCAAATACTTCTTAACCTTCCTCTTCTCCATATCCTTCTCTGCTCCACTACCTTCAACCTCACAATAAACCGTAATTAGGGATGGCATAGTCTCACTAGCTCTAGACGGTTGGGAGCAGTTGGGACTCTTGTGCGGTTTTCATTATAAAAATAAATAAAAATGGAAATGTTAGATATACCACCCCTTAGAAGTGAAAAAATTGCTGAAGCGATAATCTGTGAGCTGTCCGAACCAAAATATTGCAACAGTTGCCTTTGACTTTAAAAAATTACTCACTTCACATTATTTTTGCATCGCGGAGATATTTTCAGCAATTTGGGAAGACAGATTAGTAGCTGTTTTCAGAAGGGGCGAGCTCGAATTATGGTCCAGCTTTAATCTTAGCAGTATTCCAGTCAAACGAAAAAATAACTGCCTTGAGTAAATCCTTATTAGTGAAAAACTAAATAATAATTTTTGAAGACGAAACATTGTGAAAAAAAAAAAATATCACGATGAAAAAAATATGTTTTTGCTTGTACACTGTCACTGTAAATTAATCGGTTTAAAAATCTTGATTGCAAAAATGTACTAATATTTTTTTAATTAAACATTTTTCGTCTTTAACAAGCATTCCAAAAAACGTTTGAAAAACTCTTTCCACGAAATGCGGAATTTATCATTTATTTTTTAAAGAACATTTCCGTTGCCTATTAAAATTTCTTAAATTTTTTTTTTTTACATTTCTATTTCCAAGACTTCCGGGGTTAAAGTAACTTCAACCCTTCCTTGTTGTTTTAAATTATTTTGATGATTAATGGTTTAATTTCATTTCAAATTCAAATATCATCTAAATTTCAAGGCTTTAATATTTGCGATGGAAAATATACAATACGTTGTGGTGAAGTTAAAATATTATTTCCGTTATTTATGTGAATAATGGCTCAAATTAGCTTTGAATTAAAATATCAAATAGTGTTTCTTATTTTGCTTTTTCCAGTGTAAAAATATCACATTTTATTAAATGTGGAATAGGTGAGGTTAGGGATATAATCAGTTCCATTTATTATAATTATGTATAATACATAGATAAACATTAATATACAGGTAAGAAATAACCAAAAATATTGTAATTCTTCCTAAAACCATAACCGTGTTGTTTGTTTAATGATGGAAGACTCAGCTAGCAGAGGACTGAACACGCAACCCCTGGGTTGAAACCTGACGCTTTGAACCGCTCAGCCACAACCAGTCATATGATAATCAAAAGTAAGGCTAGCAGTCCACAGCAGGATTATTTTAATTTTTTCGTATAATATTTTGCCAGCGTGATTCATAAAATATCATAGTTAAGTGAAACCTGTCGGCTAAATATTTGTAAATTTTAAAAATAAGTTTTTTAAGCAAAGGTTTTTAAAATGTTTAAATGTGTTATTAAACACAAGTAACACGGTGCTTGTTTTCCAAGAAAATATTGTACATAACAACTTTATTCAAAGAATATTTGACACTGTCACAATTAAAAATATGCGCACCATTTTGTTTTTTGATGATCATCGTTAAACATGGATTCTGGGCCCGTTTCAGCTTTTGAACAAATGGTGATCAGATGACAAACATAACAACATGAGCATTATGCTTTTAACAGATCACAATTTTATATTTTCGTAGAAAGCAATCACTTTGTGGTTTGACATATTTAATGAAAATGAAATAATGACTTTGTATAAGACAACACATTTTATTTTTATTTTTTTCCTTAGGTTCCGGTTTAGCTTAGTCTAAGCATCATCAGGGTTCAAAATTAAACTTAACAAAAGATACATAGTATGTGGTTATATATAAAAGAATAATGAGAAAAAATTCTGATTGTTTTTTTCTCAGTTGACATGTTGCCTCATTTATTTCGTATTTTTTGTTTCTTTTTCTCTGTTTCTTTGTTATAATCAAAATTTTACTATCAAATCTTACTGTTCTCTTATTTTATTTTATATTGTGTTCTTCCTCTGTGTGTACGAGTATATATAACCACACACTATGTATTTTTGGTTTAGATTAATTTTCGTATCCTGATGATGCTCAGGCTAAGCGAAACCGGTCGGTCATAAAAAAATAAAATAAAATCTGTAATCTTATACAAAGTTATTATTTCATTTTCATTTGAACATAAACTTAAACGGACCGACGGTCGGGTGGACTGTTCGAATATTGAAAACAAAATGGCGCTCATCATTGAAATGTGACGATGTCAAATGTGACGAAAGTTTGAAATAACCCGCACTGAGCTTAAAAAAAGCTTC
Source organism: Drusus annulatus (assembly GCA_022651775.1). Lineage (NCBI taxonomy): Eukaryota > Metazoa > Arthropoda > Insecta > Trichoptera > Limnephilidae > Drusus > Drusus annulatus. The sequence goes on from JAGWCC010000184.1 coordinate 623,966, forward strand.
CAAGCATCTGTAGTCAATCTGACACATCACGTCGCAAGTATTCGATTAAATTCAATATTTCTGAAAGAGGTTCAACTTTGTGAAAACGTATCCGGCTCCGCCGAAGCATGGCGGTAGTCTGTGAGAGATGAAAAGGAGAAAAAACGCGGCTTTCTGGAAATTCGTTTGATGGACGTGTTTCGCAGAGGAGAAAGGCTTATCGTTGATAAGAGTAAAGACTAGAGAGTGGAGAGCATTAGAGAGCTGCCATTCAGGATACAACACTCTTTACCACGTCACGTAGGTATTGTTTCATCTACCCCCCATCCCCTTTGACTGATCCGCTGATCTAGTTCTAGACACATATTGGGGAATATCGCAGGCTATATGTGCTAAAAGTAACTCAATGTTTTGTTAATACAAATTGTTGACAACCTATTTTATCTACGTAGAAACGTAATACCATCATTTTTATCGCTTTGAATAATAAAGCATAAAATCTGATTGTTTATCCAAAAACTCATGTTAAACTTCGTCACTCAAAAGTGTGAGCTCTGACGTGATTAAATTAGTATTTTTTATACCTAGCATTTATTGTTTATTACAAGCATTTTCAATAATTGTTTATTATAAGCATATTCAATTATTTCTTTTAATTATTTATAAAATAAGACGTCCAATGTTCACTACATATCTTACATTTTTTTAAAAATAATAATAAAAAATAGGGCTTAAATCTGAGTCTGGGTAGCTACTTAAAAGATAGTCAATTTTAAGCCATTACGAGATTAATTGTTTTTTGTTTCATCATCATTAATATTCAATTTAAGAACGCGAGATTCAAAAAATATATCCTATTTCAAACTGTTGTATTATTATTTTTTATATTTAAATTTAAAAAAAACACACACACGATGGTCCAATTCCTTAATTATCTAAGTCTTAATTGAAATTAATAACCTTTGAACTTTTATTTACTTGCGAAATCCAGAAAGATAATTATTTACAGCAAGAATAATTTTCAAACTACTTAACGGTAATTGCTTAAATGAATTGGGAGTTTCCCAAAAACGGATCTCATTTATTCTAAGCAAGTAATTATAAGTTTTACAGAAATTTATTTTTATGGTCTCTTTTCAAATTTTACCATTGTAATTAATCCCAGCCCTTGTTTTGATTCTAAGGCCCATTAATGTAATTGATAATTGTAAAAAAAAAATACAAAGCAAGATGAACGATCGTTCTTGTTTTTGCGAGTTTAGTGAAAACAAAGCGGTTTCTTTGTTCAATTCTTAGGATACCTACTTCACGAAATAAGGAACATCTCTCCAGGAACAAGGAATATCTCCTCTGCAACAAGGATAATGCTTTTTAAGAGATGCCAAGGAATGTTAGCTAGACGTGTAGTAGAGTTTGAAGACTGCCTGGACCTATCCCAGCCTCGCAAAGTAGTCGCTGGCAACGAAACTCTGCATTTATTTGCATAAATCACGCCGCTGGTACGGAAACAGTACACATTTCTAAGACCCGTGTTTATAGCGTGAAGATTAGAAAATCACTGAGCATGTTTTCATTTTATGCCCAAGAAAATAGTTTAATATTACCAACGAATTATTACATTACTAACCTTGTGAAATACGATATTCCTCTCGTAGTTTCCACTAACTTGTTACTTTTACTACTTACAAACATAAGATAAAGCCACTTTACTAGAATTTTTTTTAACGAACACGTTTCCTTGCCAACTCGAAATAATATCGGGTAACCCAATAACAAAACGATCTCCATTAAAAATGAGAAGTGCAAACATCGTATAGGACGATATTTTCTTTTATTTCTCTGTGAGGGGCTTACAATTATTTGTAGCCGAGAGAATTTCAATTCCAGTTTCGCTACACAATCTCTCACCCTTCCATTTCCCTTCTCCCTAGAGATCAAACGTCAGACATGTGGATGGTGACAAGAGGGAACGAAACTGGTAAATTGTTATCATCTTATTTAGACAAAGTTGATAGCATTTAAAGATGATAAAAGCGTTCCTGTTTCTCCCATATGAAGAGTTAAATCAAACGGGAACGGAATGTCAAAGAACATTATTTCATTTAAATTTGAAAGGGACTGCGTAGGTACCTGAGTTTTGTGAATTAATTCTTTGATTCGTTTGGTTTTTCGAGGTTTTTGCTGTTTTGTAGCAATTTACAGCACGGGATGTGTAAATGAAAAAATATTCAAAGAAAAACTTTAGATAAAATTCTTTAGATTTAAATTCGTGGTATGTTTTAGTATATACCTTAACGATTATTTTATGAATACAGGTAGGTATAATTCTTTTATATGCCACCACGCAAACACTTTACATTTCGGAGTGAGGGTTACTATCGATTTAGCATCTCAATGTCGAAATATGGTTGCAGGATATGTGGGAAGGCTTAGGATTTTAGGGAATATATAGGTTGGGAAGTGTCAGGCTGATTTATGTTGATCATGTAATCCAACCTAAATAATTGTTTGTATTTTTTACAATACAGAGTTAAATGTATTGATGTTCTTGATAACAAAGCGTGAATAGTTTACACTATTTATTTGATGCATTTTTTTACAGCATGATCAAAAGCTGTTTATTAAAATTAATTCATTAAATAAAGGGTAGCGAATGGAACTATTGTCCAAAGCTTTGCAAATATAATATCAAGTTAAGATTTTATTATCATGACACGGAAGCTGTAACGTTGGAATTTTGATTTGATGGATCAAATCGATATAAAAATTAAGTTTGTATTCATTTGACGGCCTCCATGGTCGAGTGGTAAGACGCTCGACTACGAATCCAAAGGTCGCGGGTTCAAACCCGGCGTGCGCCAATTACTTTTATTTAATTAATATGTGTCATAACACATTTAAATTCATGTAAAAATAATAAAAAGTATATTTGCGGCACGTTCCAGAGTGGTAGATACTCTAAGTATCGCCCTGGTGAAAGACCACCATTCAGAATCGAAACGTTGCTTGAAATGGCTTTAGCCGTGTTTGGTGACCAGATCTGAATAGCCAGGTACTTCCCAACCTTCCCCTTCCCAATCTCCTTCCCCTCCCCACTACCTTCAACCTCACAACATATCCTATTTGGGAATGCCATAGTCTCACTGGCTCTAGACGGTTGGGAGCAGTTGAGACTCTTGTGCGGTATTCACGTAAAAAAAAAAAAAAAAATGATACAGTAACTGAAAATAAAAAAAAGGATTTAGCGACAATTGAGTAAAAAATGGGTTAAATATGCAATGCTCTGACTCTACGTTAATTCTGAAGACTTTTGTGCCCCTTCAGCCACCTAAAATATATTCACCAAATGGGAGATGGCTTGATTCACGTCACATAAGTTTGGGAGTTTTTTTAACTTTTTATCGCTTCGGGTAACTCGGTGAGAGCATTGATTTACCCGAGTTAACTTTTTTTTATCAAAATCCAACCAGGTACTAAAGACTTGTGAATTTTATTGTAAAACAAAAAACTTTAAAATTTAATGGTTTTAACTTCCCAAAATGGCGCTTCAGCCCTTTTGCCTTTCCGGCGACGACATTATAATTATTTAGAAGTGCTCTAATGTAAATTTCCCAAAATGGCGCATTAGCCGTTTTGCTTTTCCGGCAACGATATATGACATTATGGATAGAATTATCAATTTTTTAGTGACTTAACTTTTTAATTATTTCTAATTTTGAAACTGTTAATTCGTGGTGGAATTCCATTTTAATGATTTAATAAAACAAATTTGTAACTTTATTCCACTTTTATTATTTTGACTGGACCGGTTTCAGCCTATGACGGCTAAATTCTTTGATACCGAGAAATTATAATAATAGAAGTAATCTACTCTAACAGTGCATAATGAATAGAATCACAAAACTAATATACCATAATGCTGGGAATAACCCAATAATTAGAAAATTATGTTGTACATCTGGACATCACAATTGAGATGGGAAAACCTAAAGTAAACTCATTAACAATCAGTATTCACCAACCTTTCATTATATAAATACATTGTCAATTCATATTTATAGAAATGCAACTGTAACCCATCTTAAATATCAAATAAAATAAATAAATATTCCAGATAGATATATAAAATAGTAATACCAATAAATTAAAAGTAACTTTTACCCTGTAACTATTAAAATCATGCAACAATACTGATGAATATAATTAAAGTAAAATCATTGTTTACTACCCCTAACATCCCCAAAAATAGTATATAAGCCGTAGGTTAACAAACATTTGTACTAGTCTGAAGATGGCCGTCATAGGCTGAAACCGGTCCAGTCAAAATAATAAAAGTGGAATAAAGTTACAAATTTGTTTTATTAAATCATTAACTTTTTAAGTTTTCTTAAGTTAACTTTTTGCAAAATCTAGAATAAATACATTTAAATTTAAAATGAACTTGTTAAAGCTTCACGTTTCATTGTTGTATTGATTCTTCTTTATTCGTTTTTCGACTTCATGAGTCATACATATGTGTCATGTGTTGTGAAGGACGTAGACGGGAAACGATTATTTGTGAGAAAGGTTAAACTTCCATTATATTTATCAGCTGACGCCTAAAAAGTTAAAAATGACGGAAGTTGAGGCCATAAAGTCTCAGTTTTGCAGTTTGTACGTTAAGTGAAGCTCCAAATTGTTATTTAAAAAAAAACATTATATTAAAAGTCGAGTGAGCATTGATACTTTCGTTTTTTTAATGCATTGCAAGATAAGATATGTTTTGCATGAATATTTTACTTGCGATACATAATATATATTTATTTAAGATAAAAAACATTTTCCTTTTGACCTGAAAAAAATCTGCATGGAATTCAAAGGAGAGCGGAATAGAAATTGTTTTGTGACAAAAATAATAGGGGTGATTTTGGGGGTGAACATAAAACAAAATAAAATGGTAGATGATGTTGTATTTTATATAAAAGAATATGATTTTAGGGACTATGTTATTTTTTAAACATAATATCATATATATATATATATATATATATATATATATATATAAATTTTAATTTTATATATATATATATATAAGGTATTTATATATATTTCATTTAAATACATACATATGTATATATAGATAAGACTAAAAAAATGTAGAAGATCTCGGAATTTGGATATTTGATCAGCTCACACACGAGAACCCTTAAAATGACCTTATTTTATTTGGCCAATCATTTCGAAACTTTATCAATATTTTACTTACCAAAAACGACTAGATGATCTAAAGCATTTGATTCTTAAAAATTCTTCAATAATTAACTATACACAAGTTTTTCTGTGAGTACGAACAACTATATATTTAAAAAAAAGAAACTGATGTTATTTGAAATTATCAAATCTAAAAATTATCTTACATCTACCTACCCTTAGATAAATCAATGTACCTACCTGTAATGTGTTTCAGCAGAAATTATTTTTTATTTGAAATAAGTGGATTAAAAAAAAAAGCCACTTACTCTGAGGTTTGATATATTTAAAGAAAAAAAAAAAAAATAATCTGTATAAAGAAAGCAACAAAGAAAGAAAAAATAAAAAAAATAAATAAACCCAATAAAATACCAAGTAATATTCTTAATAATCAGGTAAATTTGTCCAGTACTCCAAATATTAAACCTTCTCAGTTGACGTTTTTCATTCTCTCTCTGTTCCTTTGTTATAATTAAATGTTATTCTTTTAATTTTTAATTTTATTTTATAAACGAAAGCCAAGTTTTTTTTTTTTTTGTGTAGTGAAAAATAAAACAATTCGTAGAATGAAATAAGTGGTGTAAACGAAGACAGTGTGTCAAAAATTATATTTTACGAAATATTGTTAAATGCTTTTGCTTTTAACATTATTCGTTTAGTTAAATATTTAAATTCTAGGCACTTGTCACTTGAGAAATCGGTGGGTAATACATACGGAACTTTAAATTTATCGCCGCTGTAGAATATATTTCAAGTTCCGGCATTATATTATGACAGCGCTTCTGGACAAAAACACCTTGACAAAGCGAAGGTTCTATGATCCGTATATTTTAGCCAGAGTAACAGGAGCGCAGGGAGGGAGGGGCGAGGGGTGGGTGTCCGGCGTAGATAAGGTGACCGGCCGTCACGTGAAATCAATCACAAACCCTATCACCTACCACCCCTCTTGTCGTATTATATCCCGATACTTTAAAGACAGCCCACCTTTCGTCATTCCGTATTGTTTCTATTGCGGATTCATATTATTATTTCCCCGAACTGTTATTTTCGTTCGCCAGAAAGAATTATTTTGTTTTTTTTTTTATACTCACATATCCGTCAGTTTAATTTCACCTTTTCAGCTATCAATCTCTTTCACGTGGCAGAGGATCGGCTTACCTGGAATCAAAGAAAAAAATCTAGAGCTTCACATTCGTAAAATACTCGGCTAAAGGGATAGAATATTGAACACACAAACCTATTTTTTTTATATACTGTGGTTCTTTAAAATAGATTTTTCATTTATTTTTTGACGCCTTGAAGGCTTTTACGCGTTATAAAATGTATAAAGGAGTAAAATACATATATTTTTTAAAGTAAGTATGAACAATGTAAGTATATAATTACAGCGTAGGTTTTACAATTAGTTATATTACCATAGTAAATTGCACAAAATAGTGTAATACGTGTATATATAATATTATTATATAATATAGTTATAAAGCTTGTAAGTAAAGTGTTAATATATTATTGCAGCGTAATGTAGTTATAATTAGCTATAGTATTGTAGAAGATTGCAAAAAAGAGTTTAAAACATGGTTTAATAATAACAAAAAATAAATGATAATAAAAATAGTATAATTGTTAAATTAGTAAGTAGGTTCTATGTAAAAAGGAAGTTACAGCGCAATGGGTAGTAGGTTTATTTTAACATTTTTGTTGAAGGCTTACACATATTTTCGAGGCATATTTAGTTTCCAAAACAATATTCTTTGGAAAGGTTTTTTATACGTGGTATAAAAATGTGATTATTATGCCATTATATTGTTATACATGTATTTCATTTTTCCGATATATATATTTTTTTTTATCTAGGTGGCATTGGAAGCCACTAGAAAAATTATGAAGTTTGCGGGTAATATGGACTGATGATAGATACAACTGGTTTTTTTGGGAGGTTATACAGCTTCCAAATACTCTTTTGATTTTGCTTTATCGGATTTCAACTTTTTCGCGCTCTATCCAACAATTTCCGAATAATAAAACGACGCTGTTTTGAAAATTATCTTGTCTTTTTTTTACCTGTATACCTCCGGATTTTTTCAAGCATGAACTTAAAAAAGTAATAGCATCGGTAGTCAAGCGTATAAAATTCGCAAATGATTGTATATTTTTGGTATTAACATGAAATAAAAGAAACAATTTATTTTTGAAAAAACTCTGTAAAACCCATGCTTCAACCCAATATATTGAATATTAAAATGCTTAAGAGAAGTTAAACTGCATAATATCATATTTTTAAATCGTTATTTCTCGCCCTAACCTAAGAGCCTATATTTCATCCTCCCTATAAAAATGTGTACAAGTTTGGACCCCAATATCTATCGCCGGTACCTACTCCAGCACTTAGAAGGTCCGCTATAAATCATACTGGAGTGCCTATCTGCTCATCCTCGTGTGATACCGGTCACATAATGCATGCATAAAAATGCGTACCATTAAAATAAGATTTTTTAGCACATAATGCCTTGAACACGGAATTTAAATGAGAGTATCCTCTAAAAGCCTTACATTAAGGAGTAAAAATATTCAAATAGAGGAATCTCCCAATATTCAAGCAGCGTTTTTATAAAGTCCACTGAATAATATCAATGTTTTCAAAATTCTTTCACTCAAATTTAACTGAATTTTTATTTTCTTAAATATTATTCATTTCGGCACAACAATTTGGGTTATCTTACAAGCGCCTTTATTCGCGTGCTTCCTGAAATTCAGGAGCTCAAATTTTCCAAAGCGCGCCTGCGGGGAGGAGCTTTATTTTCATAAACAGCTTTCAGTTTTTTTTAATCCTCTTCTTCTGTCACAGGATGCGATAAATATTTCTAATCTTTCTATCCCAGCTCAGGAGTGAGGGAGAGAGATAACTAGCTGAGCAGAGCCGTTGGCCGAGATTATCGTCCTTATTTCCTACTGTACAAGTACCTAATTCGGAATTATTTTTAATCTCACTTCAAAAATGCACGAAACTCGTTAATGACGGCCTCTGCTATACCCCTTGCGAATTCACTCCGGACGGCGGAGGTCTGTTAGTCACGATGGAGTGATGTGTTAACTCAATACACATGATAAGAATATCTGACAAACTGGTGAAAGCCTCAAACTTTCATATAAATCGAAATGTTAAAAAATTGAAAAATCAACGACACGGAAAATATTATATTATATTAAGTTTGAATTACAAAATGTTGTGTTTTGTCTGAGACCACTGATTTTATTTTCAATGTGTTCAACTGGTTTCCAAAGAATTATTATAGTACAAATTTAAGTGATGGGGTGGAAAATAGTGATAGGATTAATTGGGGGTGTGCAAGAAAAGCACTGCTTTGAAGTCTAATTGTGATGATATATATATATATATATATATATATATATATATATATATAATATAAATATAATATATTTATATATACTCGTATATATAAGTATATTTATATTATGATATCTGCGCTAGATAAACAGAACAATTAAACAGGTTAGGTGCCGTCTTCAGCACTTACTTAAAAAAATTTCAAACATAAATTATTTTCGCAAATTAATATCCTTTATAGCACTTATACAGTCCAAAAGAAGAAAACAAAACCACCTCGCCGACGTAAAATAAATTCATGTCATGTATTTTGTCAAAATTTCAAAAGTCTAAAAGCTTCGCTTGGTTCCGAAAAGTTTAAGCTCCGTACAAAGAGCAAGTAGCAATGCGTGCGCCAAAGTTGTTAGTGGTAATGGGCTATATATGCGTTTATTTAGGCGTCCCGACGCCTGTGTGGCGACGCCCGGGGTCGCGGCCGATCGGGTTTGAAGGTACCAATATAGCATTGGCGTAACATACAATATACAAATTTTGGGCCTCTTGCCAATAAAATATCAGTTCCTTGTAAAAAATTATACCCTTTTAAATAATTTATTGTTATTTAAAGAATATTTACAGTTTTAAAAAGTAAACCGTAATAATGATGTCCTACCATTATTAATATGCATTTCAAATGTTTTGTTTAGAGTCTAGTTTTATAATAGTTTTGGTTTTAATAATTTGTTACAGTACAAAATAGTACTGGCACTTTTACTATATTGTGTATAAAATGTGGATATCCGGAAAGAATGCAAGGCTGATATGAGCGTAATGGATAGGATCAAGAAAGGGACGTTTAGATGGTTTGGGCATGTAGAGCGAATGAACGAAGAAAGGAGTGTGAAAAGAATATATGATGCGAAAGTGAATGGAAGAAGAAGTCGAGGACGCCCGAGAAAGAGATGGCACGATCAAGTAAATCAAATACTTGAATCGGGTCATGTGAAGAGTCAGAATAACAGAAGAGTATGTATGAGACGATGTATGAATGTAAATGAAGCAAGAAGTGTGTGCCAAGACAGAGTTATATGGCGGTCCGTCCTCTCTGCCTACCCCTGCGGGGAAACCGCGTGATGGTTAGTTAGTTAGTTAGTGTATAAAATTTCATAATATAGGATATTTAATGGAGTTAAGTTATTTTAAAAGAGGAAACCCTAAAAATAGTAAAATATGACGCCACCAATTCTCTTAAGGGTAAGCAGAAATAATAAACTGCCGCACATATATCTGTTTTGCCACATAATCCTTACTTCATTCACATCAATACATATTTTTTTGTTATTCTGACTCTCGACCTTACCTGACTTAAGTGTTTCATTCACTTGAACTTGCCATGTCTAGGTCCTCGGGCGTTCCCGACTTTTACCATTCACTTTTGTGTACAATATTCTTTTTTTTTTTTTTTATACTTTCATCCGTCTACACACCTAACCCATCTAAGCGTTTTTACCCTACACACCAAGCTAATATTAGTTCAGTTAGTTAGTTACCTAAAAGATGATCAATAACAAACAAACCACAAACAAATATAATATTTTTAATAATTTAATTTTATCAAATGTAATATTATTGTTAAGTTCTGATATTCATATTTTAGTTTTAGTAACAACTGTTTCGGCATTCAAGGCCACTATAGAATCAAGAAAAATCTGCCTTTAGTAAAACAATAATAGTTTGTCATACATAAATCGAGGAAACATATTTTATAGTTAAATACCTCATGGAATAGAATTTCAATAAAATTCCGCTTTTACCAAAATAAGTAATTAAACCTTGAACTAAAATCATATAAATAAGTCGTTTTCATCTGGCCTACCCACAGTTAGATAGTGACTTTGAACGCCGAAACAGCTGTTACTAAAATAGCTAAACTTAATAATAATAACTAGAAATTTGATAAAATTTGATATTTTATCTTCTAAATTAATAGTACAGTTTGAATATTGAAGATAGCAGCACTTTTGTTTGTAACTAGCATGTGGATGCTTCATAGCAAGTGTGTAGGACAGACGTTTTACGGTGTTAATACTGTCAGATATTAAATTATGTTAAAATTAAAAATGGAGTTCTACAAATTAAACAGAATAACTCCTAAATAACAAAATTAATGTTAAAATAATAACGAAAACGTTTAAAATATCAAACATACAAAACGGCCACTTTTTTATACAAAATTTTACAATCATTTCCAACATTTTTTTTTTGTCCAATCATATTTTTTTTCGTGAAATTTATTTAAGTAATTGTGGTTCCTCGGGGATTTCGTATTACTATCCACTTATTCGCTACTGGTGTAAAGGTACCGGTACAGTGGCGCGAGTGGTTTAGTGGGGCTACGGGCTTAGTGGCGCAAGGAGTTCAAGTAAGGTACAGCGTGGACGGTGTTGTGACGGGTAGTTGATGATGGATAACGGGACATTTAGAGCCATTTATCAGCGGTCTTGGTATAAAAACCCCTTTGCCTTCACAACCTAGTACCAACACAACTTGGTTCAGTAATAAAAAGCGATATTAATAAATATTAATTTCTATTATTATACTATCAAATTTCGTTTTGACCTTTTGTGTATAGTATTCCAAATAACGAAGATTGTTTTTGTTTTTAATACTGGTATTGATAGTTAATATTTATATTAAAATGTTTACAGAACAAGGTTTTGTAAGCACACCATAAAAACGGAAGAAATAATAATCTAATTTTTTTTTTGGGTTTTGACTTTGATTTCTACCTAAGCAGGTCTTTCAATACCAGTTCTTCGGTTAAAAAAGATTATAATTTTTTAAATATCAAAATATAGACAATCACACGAGAAAATAACTATTATTTGAACCTCGGAGTGAGAATTGCTAATCAGGCGACTGCTTTTAACCACTAAACTATACAGCTTTGTGCGAAATAATGTTGTTTAACGTTTGCATCACAGTACGACTCCATCTTTATTAAAAGCTAAGTTTTACATGATTTTTGTCACGTAAACGTTTACTTCACTACCTTTATGGAGGGTTTATTTTTAAAACCATGGTAGATGAAATAAAATGAATACTTTTTAAATTATGTTTTGGTAAAGGAACAGATCTCCTGAAACTGCTAGTAAATCGACATTTTTGTTTAATTTTCTCAATTTATATATTTTGAAGATCAAAACAACAAATTATTTCAAGCGAATAATTCAAATCTCTCTGTTTGCACATTCTCCCACGCAATGTCTCCTCCAGCTATACATTTCAGAATAACGCCGGCGTCCATGAGAACGACGCCGACGCCGCCTTTCTCCGTAGAGACGCCTTGGTGTTTGGTGTTTTGAAAGCTCGCCACGATAAAGAACACATAAATCCCCTGCAAACCCTCAAAGGGTCGGCTTGAGAATTAACAGATTTATACGCCCCGCCGGTAAATGTTTTTCTTAAATAAAGAGTATGAGGGTATAATAGAATGGATGTTGATACAACGGTTGGGCTAAACGAGATTGTGAGAAGAGCTTACATAATTGTATTTGTAGTATATGCTGCTGTTACGTTCAATTCTCTAAAGGTTTTAATATGTTTAAGTATATATCAAACACTATTGAGAAACAAACAATGAAAATAACTGATAAAATACATTTAACGTCAACAATAACAGGTTTGTTATTGTTAAAATGACCTCTTTTTCCATTTTGAGATCACAAATAACGGAAAGCGTATCATAGTATTTCGATAGCCAGAGGATAAAGACAAGTTTTGTTATTTTTCACGGAAACTACTGGCAGTTCTGTTGGTTAAAGTCTAAGTAAGCTTGCGATTCATATACTCTGAGAAGCCGATTTGGATCAGCGAAGCAAAATAATAACAATATTTTTTTTTATATAATACCGTGTCCTTGACTGTAGGGAAACAGTAGAATCTTCATAATAAGAATGTTGTGAGACACAAAAAAGTCTATAACCACTCAACATAGCTATACCATTTCGAGCAATTAACATAGTGATTCTGATTCTCTCAACAGGCTTATTCTGAGAGTATCGCCACCGCCCGGCCAAATACAGCCCAACTTAATATTGTGAGAGGTAAAGAATTCACAGTGATTATTTTACCACTGGTTAGAAATTGCAACCATTTTAATGTAAGAAGAGTATTTCAGAAACCACTCGATCAGTGTTTTTAAAACAAATGTATTTATTTACATGATTATAAAATAATAACGTTTTTTCAATTTTCTAACACAAAAAGTCAGAAGCTACGAATGCGTACTTGTTTGAATACAGCTTTTACTACTTCTTTGCCAGTTGATACCTCGTTGGAATAGATTAATAAAGCGGTAACATGGCCCTGTACGGTATAACGGGCCGGATCGGGTAAAGGGAGGAAAGAAATAATTCAGCCGAGAGACTAACGCGAGTCTAGGGAGACTTTATATAGCGGAGTTGATCACGAGAGAATGGCCCCGGATCAGACCCGCCAGCCCTGTTATTTCGGGCCGTAGTAACAAATAGAACGATAAATTACAATGCGGCAAGCGTCTTTTGTTCGCTTATCCGCGCTTTTTATACGTTCAGGTATAAAGTAATTCATTAGCTTCAGCCTTATTAAATGGCAACAAAGTACTATCTAATATAAAAAGCAATTAAAAAATTTAAGGTAAATAATTTATTTAGTAAATTCATGGGGTAATTGGAAGCGGATGAACAAAGATGAAGGATGTTGGGGGTGGGGGTGGGACGGAAAAGGAAGGCAAAGGTTGTTAAGAGAGAGAGAACAAATTCTTAATTAGTTTGAAAATTTGAACAGACGACAAGAAACATGGCCTTTCGCTAACCTAATTCTTTGGGCAGAACAAAAACTACCTTAGAAGTTTGTCGTGAATGCATTATTATATAGTTTACTAAAAACTAAATAAAAGCCTCTGAAATCATTTTCCGGGGCTATTGACATAGCAATGCCAATTGGAAAATGTTGAGGTGGATAAAAATTGGGTTTTGAAAGGAGAAAAGAAAAGAGGAAAGTTGGGAACACTCACTTACTAAACATGGATAAATTGATCCTTAGTGAAAAGGTTTTAGCCATAAATCGTAAGGTTTATAGCTTTTATTTTTAAGCCCAATTTAAAAAAAGGTTTCGATTCTGATTAGTGGTCTATCACTAAAACGACACTGATAGTACCTTTCCTCCCGGAGTCAAGCGAAAAAACTACATATTCAAAATTTAACATGTGACAAAATCCATAGCACTTAACTTTTTTTTAAATTATTTCCTCCGCGTCAATTGCCTAACCCGTAACCCCAGAGAAATCATCAGAGCTATTATGAACGAAAACCTAATATCTGATGTAGCCTCAATTCAAGCCCTGATGAAATTTGAATAAAAATTATTTAAATATTCCTTTCGATTTTTGTTTGATGTATTTTTTTTTTGTAACGGTACTAGGCCATTGCTGGAGGGACTTCTAACCAAATGACGTACCGAAAGCACATTTGACCTAGCTAAAATATAATCCTTCGCAGTATAAAAAAAACGGTTTCATGGTTCCAAATATTCGAAATAAAAGTCCTTGACATAATACTTTTATTAAAAGCCTCCTCCGATTGATAAACGAACCTTAAAGTACGGATTTGATATTCATTTTTATAAATAATGTTTAACTCGTGTTTCCGGCGAAGGATTGGACAATTAGTTTACTCAGTAAATAAATAATAATGTGTGCTAATTTAAAAAAAAATACTTTTTTTTCCAAGTCAAAACATACATTGACAAAGTGCCATTTTACCGAAAATGTCTACGCCTTAAAAAAACATATTTAAAAACGTTTTTTTTTTTGCTTTACTTTTAGCTTAACTACCAGGTTTTGCGGTAGATTTGAGTTAAAGTTTATGAGCAAATAAAATCTTTTAAATGTGAATACGTTCAAATGTTCAATCATCTGCTGGCTAAGTTCTTCATCATTGCACCATCAACACTTTCCGTTCATAACGATGAAAATACAAGCAATTCAAATATAGTCAAGTTATTCGTAACCTGGAAATGTTTGTCTTTCTTTTTAAAAAAAAGTTTGGCATCCTACCCTAAAAGTTAATTTCATAGTTCAATCGTCCGCCAAACAATTCTGAAAGCGAAACGTGAGCAGAAGTGGAAAAGGGGCAGCTTTACTCCATTCCTAGCCATTTACTCCTCCGTACGAATCTCACCTAATCCCACTTTGATATTTTTGCCTCCCTTTTAAATCCGGGATAATTTTATCTCATTACTTCGGCTAGAGTGCGTGTTTTAACGCACTGAAAATTGCCAACCCATAAATATTTCAAGCGTTATTAAAACAATATTCTATCCCACCGGCTAAGCCTTTCCATACGTCATCCCTTAATACTCAGTGATACAAATGTGTCCCTGCCGTACCCTTCATACCCATTACGACCGGTATCTGAACATTTTACCACAGAACTTAACCTAAATATAACTACCTGCATAACTTCTTGTGCAAAGAATTTATACATTCAGCCTTTCATTTTTAAAATCGCCAAGGCATTGCATTGTAATGGAAATTTACACTTTTTACCAGGTCTTCCGTTCAGGTTCCCGTTTTTTTTGTATTAAAATTTCGAAATACGCGTTTCTTTTCAAGCACTATTCACATTTTAATTTGCATCTAAAAATAAAACCTAATTGAAAAATTGAAACGCTTTTTTAAAACACTAACTTTAAAACCCCTGCTTCACTCCCTTATTCTTCCCACTACTGTGTATTCGTTCATCATTTTTCAGTTCGAATCATCTGTTGTTTGTTAGAAGTATTTATTTCTTTTCTATTATTAATTAATTATGACATAAAATTAACCATATAAGTCCTGCCATCATTAATGTAGTAAAGACATTTAAAACTTTTTGATATCTAATGTATGTGAGAATTAAACAAAAAAATAAGTGTATTTTTATTATAATGTTTTCATCTTCAGAATGATATCGTCTAATTTTATAAAGAACACCGTTTGCATGCCATTCATTCACAGCGTACTGACCTGGTTATAGTGAAAACATTTTTTTCTCAGCCAAGCCAAAGGCTTTGTGAATTCTGGTTTAGTTGATGGAGGCCGGATTGTTTGCTTCTGTGATAGACTGGCAAAAAGGGCTTTTCAGGGAAAATATTGTTACCCTTACAGTTTATGTTCTCCCAGCTCAAGTATGAAAGTGTCAGCCCTTATCTTCCAAAAAAGGTTAGAAAAAAAGAGAAAATACTGAGATGTGTTTGCATAAAAATGACATGGGGTTCACACGTAAATACTGCTTAACGGAACAAATAAATAAATCCTTAAATACATGTTTTTTTAATTAACTCCTATATTTTAACACAGGAACTAGTATTAAAAACTATAAAAACGTATTATTATTATTGTAAACATTACCCAGCTATATGTTTAAAGACATTCAAAGTAACCTAATAGCTAAACTATTATAATTTGATAAATAAAAATATGTGTACATTACGTTCGAGTTGGAGTCCATTTCTTCAAAAAAATTACAACAATAAGACTGACGTGCAACCCTTTTTATTTAGTTTAAAATTAAAGCGATTTTTTGAAATGTTAATCACGCACAAGAACTCTCAACTGCTCAAAGCTAGTGGGATTATAGCATTCCTATTTTTGGTATCTTGTGATACTGAAAAGGGTGGGAAGGGGAAGGATGAAAAAAACAACGATTAAGAATAACTGGTTATTCAGATCTGGTTACTTAATACAATGAAAGCTATGTCAAGCAACGTTTCGATTCTGAGTGGGTGTTTTTCACTGGGGCGGTACTAAGAGTATATACCACACTGGATATTCTTAATCAATATTAACTCGAAACTGACAAAAATTTGAAATGAAACTGATACACAATGGTAAGAAAGAAGTGCGTTTAAAACGAAAATAATCATTGACATGGTATTTATACAAACTAGCTTCTAAAAGCATTATGACAATTGATTAAAGGTAACGTAACAAAACTACGTTGGGAACGGTATTGCATTCCTCGATGATTTCTGACATGAAAATATTAATTCTTTCGAAATATCATAACATTCTTATACTTGGCTAACACAATAATGATAATGTTTGCTTGGCACTTTGCATGATCATTAAAACTCTCGATATTTCATTTTTAATAAATCACGACGGTAATAAATTGATGGTAGGTGGTGATTATCGCCAAAACTCACCCGGATAGTTACTCACACCCAGAAATAAATCCGTACTACGCTAGATAAAGCCTTATTTTTCACCGTTCGTGACTGAAAACCATTTGTTTTAAAATTCCCGGCATGAGACAGTTCGGGTGACGACTTTTATTATTACCGTGTACCTACGGCAGAACATAACAACAGTGTTTAATTGCCCTTTTCAATTAATGCCCTGGGCGATTAATTAATAACATCGACCCACTGACGGGTCACGAACCGATTTTAGGGGATCCCAAAAGGTTTTAAATTTTGTTTTGAAGATTGAGCTGTAAATAATAAAATTCAACTCAAACTTTTCTTTTTTTTTTTTTTTTGAGGTTTTATTAATGCACACACTTTATCTCTAGAGATTACATTGGCATTAGATGAAAATATGTCCCTCAAAGCCTTCTGTTTAGAGGTAATATTTAAAATGCATTCGGAATGTATCTAGGCACTGCCATCTTTATCCTAGCCACGCTGTAGAAAACGTACTGACGTTTAAAGAGACCCATTTTTGGACTTCGTTCGACCGTTTGTTCTGTGAATTAGTATGAGATTTACAGGCGCGTGGAGACCTCATGCGAATTAATTATACCATTTATTTAATATTTAGTACCACGTTTCTATAATATTTATATTCCATTTTGTGAAAAACACGTTAGTGGTGATATAGAGATATCAAGGTAAGGTATTTTGAACATATTTACGATTATAACACAGTTTTATTAATGCTTATCGTGTCGCCAAAGTTTTTTTCGTAATTATATCTAATTATAATTAGAAATTGTATTATGTACTACATAATATAATCTACATAATTGTACGAATGTAATAATATGTAGAGCTTAGAATTAATCTAGTAAAGTTTCTTGTTTGTTCTTATTTTGTGTTATATGCCTCTTTTTTATGTTAACCGCAAAGTAGACATTCTCGCAAAATTATTTCATTTGTTTTGAAAATACAAATATTTATTAGTGAACATTATTTTCAGATGCCTCATAGATGCTGTGTTCCTGGATGTAAATCCAATTATAGCAGTTCCCTGAAGAAAGAAGATGCAGTTACAATTTTTAAATTTCCCAATGAAGAACAACGCAGACAGGCATGGGATCCGTGCAATTCCACGCAAGAATTGGACTCCTGGTGCTTTTGCTGCCGTTTGTATTTTCAAGAGTTTGCCAAGTTATAAAAGAAGAACGACATGAGGAACAAATCGAACTATTTTTGCAAAGTGATGTGATTGTGGATTATAGTGATTTTGTAAGAAATATTCCAATAAAAAATTAAACTCAGTGAATGGAATAAAAAAAAACTATGAACGATAGCACATATTTATATATTACAAACATTGATGTTGTAGATAAACGTCTATATTTCAGTTCTCAAGTTGTCGTTGACCGAAATCTCAATTTGAAAGTATTTGTTGGGACAAATGAACTTTCTCATAGTGAATTGAAGTGGTTATTCCCTAAAAACTATGAAATTGAGTTTATGGTCACAATTAGAAAATCTGTTGGTTAGATATAATGTTAATACAGATGACGATATTAGTTTTGAAAAAAGAGTCTGAATACGGTCAATAATCATTTATTAAAAAGCTCAAATGTATTTAAAGTCTGCGCTAGACGCTGCCAGTGGTCTTGAATATTCGTACAAAAACTCTTTAGAATTACTCTTAAATCAAGTTAGTTTAATAACAACCAAAAGGAAACGATATAGTACAACTACTTTAATCTTTGCTTTCATGATGTATTCGAGGTCTCCTACATGTTACCGATTAACTAAAGATTTTTTTATTTTGCCACATAAAAGGTACTTACAAAGCATTTCTTCATCGTTCGATGTTTCACCTGATTCTTCAAATAATTTATATTTAAAAAATATCAAAAAGAGCTCTCTGAGCGTGAAAAATTTGTTTGCTTGTTGAAATTTGTTTGTTTGCTTGTAGATAGATTTTAGAATATTATAATAGTTGTGTATATTTTGAAATAAGCCATATCTTTAAGCCTGATCATTTTGGAACTCTACTTCTATTCTTTGTTTTGTGTATTAATGTAATAAAATATCTACTTTCACAAATTATCTATTTTTGAATGATTATAATAAAGAAACGGAGAATTTTGTGTATCAAGATGTTTTTGTACATACTAGAAACAATTTGAAACAATAATCTCTAAATGTATCAACATATTCATGAAATAAAAGTACATAAATCGCTAAATAAATTGCTGTAAATTTTTTTATTTAATTATTTGTGTTTTTTGATTCCTTATAAGATAAGTATTGAACTAGCACAGCGAAATAATTTATAATAAAAAAGATTTCTGCCTTTGCTTCTAGGAAAGTATTTATAATTATGAAATGACACCATGATTTTGGTTAAATTAAAAACAAAAAAATTAGAATACTTTGGAACCAATATAAAATATTTGATTATTATTTATGTGTTATATAGTATATTGGAAAAACCAAATAATTACTGCCTTTGCTGTTAATTAAATTCACCAATATTTAAAATTGAAATCTTCAAAATCGATGCAGGAATATTGTTTTTGCTTCTTGGGTAAATAGGTCTCTTTACTTTGAAATTGTAGTTCCCGCCAATTCTACACCACGGCTTGTGAGATAAAGATGGCAGTGATCTAGGGAATAAAATATACAAACTTACTATTGACCCCCGAGATTTGAAAAAAGGGGTTAACCCTTTGATCCCTGAACATAGATTAGGCGGACTTGCATAAATTATTTTGGGAATTATCTGTTATTTAAAATATAGAAATCATTCTGATTTTTTATTTTCGGAAAACTGCTTATTTATAGGAAAAATTCACCTGGTACTTATTTGTAACCTATAACCCTATAATTTCGAAAGATATTGATATACATTATAAAACTCATTGAAATAATAATGTACAAAAACACACATACCTGAATCCATTATCACAAAAATTGTGTTTTTAAACAAGCATCAAAATAACTCGACTAACCATGTGATGGCTTAATGTAAAACTTGGTCCTTTGGTATCAGTTTTTCTAAATAGGCGTTAAAAACTGGTCTGCGTACAAAATAATGTCCAATAATGTACCTATAGAAACCATTTCTGAGAAATTGTTTTTTTGTGTGGAAGATACATGAAGTTTTATTGATGGTACAAATTTGTACCGTCAGGGAGCAAAGGGTTAAACATACAATATGTCCTATTCATGAATATATATAATCCATATCTCGTGATTGTAATAAGTGGAGATATCTGTTTTAACCTTAAAATTCACATCAAAAATGGTTTCGTGAATTTTACATCGCTAGAGTTCAGTTCGTTTTTTTTAGACAAAATGTCGCTTGCATATTTTTCATCGAATAAGGGTTTTACTTTCTTTAATCGCGATTATTCTCTAGCTAGGTCACAAAGTTTCCGCATTGGAAAAAGATTTACAATGCTATTAAGTTCGGAAACCTGAGATTGAGAAAAAATAGGTACATCTGCAGCAAAAAAGATTTATAATTTTGGCATTGTTGTAGCTACTTTTGAAACACTGAACAGAAAATTCCTAAAAGTGTGATACCAAAAAAAATACGACCAATTTCCAGTAAACCTTTTGACTTCTGGACCCCAAAAAATGGCAGTGAAATTTATTTTCTATTCAAGAAAGAGTATCGGTCTTTGAAAATGTTTGATATCCTTTACACGAAGAAAGAAAGATTGACCTTTAATCAAGGTATTGACCTTTGCAATCGGAATAAAACTTTTATTATTATTATTATTATTATTATTATTAATCGGCCACTCCTACAAAACACTTACATCGGTTTATCTATTCATTGTTTTGGAATAATTCTGAAATGAAATAGCATCTTAAGTAAAGGTGTTATATTAAACACATTATTTGGGTAAAGTCATTATGGTTGAGGAATTTATTTTAATTACGCCATAACACAGATTTTTTTCACGAAGAACAAATCAAGTTTTTATTTTGCCAACCATTACTGTTCCATTAAAATAAACTTTTATTACAAATTACTTTCAATATTGAATTGAATTTTGCAATTAGGTCAATCGTGATTGAATCTGAAAATGAAAATATTAATGTTTTGTACAATATTTCAGAGCCGTTTGATTTATAAAGGCGGAAACATTTTTCGGTGTACGATAATTCAAACATTACGGTTGATTTATTTCATTAGCACATAATATGGAAATTTGTTTTGTAATTTAAAATATAATAACCAAAAACTGTTTTAATATAATTGGTACTTTGATTGTAGTGATGAATTGATTTTTAACTGCTGATATGTTAGATTGGACGGCAAACATAAAAGCTTTGCAAAAACATTTGATAAGCGATGTTTATATGTAACGAAGTTTCACCAGACAACCTTTTAAGTTTTTTTCTACAACAAAATTTACAGGTCTTTAGTACCTGGTTGGGTTTTGAAAAATAAAGTCTGCTCAGGTAACTCAATGCTCACATTCAGTTACCTGAAGCGACAAAAAGCTTTTAAAAAGGCCCAAACTTGTGTCGCTTGAGTCAAGTCTTCTACCAAATGGTACATATATTTTATATGGCTGAAGCGCCATAAAAAATTTAGAATCAAACGAGAGTCAGAGTATTCGATGCAGACAAAAAAAACGTTTAAAACTTAATATTTGACTCATTTTTGACCAAAGTTTCGCTTA
Organism: Drusus annulatus; assembly: GCA_022651775.1. NCBI lineage: Eukaryota > Metazoa > Arthropoda > Insecta > Trichoptera > Limnephilidae > Drusus > Drusus annulatus. Next base: position 645,407 of record JAGWCC010000184.1, read on the forward strand.
AGCTTTTTTTGCTTTTCCAACGTCGATATACCAAGTTAACCGTGAAAAATCACGGGATGTAACATGACTTGTCAAGAAAAAATATTACTACGTTCAATCCACCCATTTCAAATATAGAATAATGTCTGCTAGAATACATTATAGGTGGGTAGGGATTAGAAAAGATTTTTTATTTTATTTGATAATTTAAATTAAAATCATATTCAAGTTTTGGAAAGTTCACAGTCGTACGTACTCACAAAGGAAATTATTATATTGAATAATTGAGTGAATTGTAAAAGCTATTAAATCGATTTTTAATGATCAATTATTATTCTAAAGGTTGTTTTAGATAAAACTGGTTAAAATTTCTCAAAACAACGAAATAATTCTATCGGGCAAAGAGGTATTATAGTAAGCTGTTCTTGAATCAGCTTGTAACAGTAAAGGGTAGGAACTGTACATTGCGTAATACCCCTAGAACTAATTTATTAAGTCCACAAATGTCCTTATTTATCATAACAGTATTACGATCGACCTTTTGCCCGTGATTTGCTTCGTCCTAATGAAGGTTTAATATTGACAAATGGCGAAATGCTTGATAATTTAATAGCTACACCCTAGCTTAGTTCCCTCAATAAATAAACATTAGTTTTGAATGACGGCTTCGTTTTATCAAGAAATGTTCGGACAATAGTAATTTTTTCATTTTGATCCTAGTACATAAGAAATATCTCATGTAGGTACATATCTTTCAAAGACAGCGAAAACCAAGTAAGCAAATTTATTATACTATTCTTGGTAGTTTTAACATATTTTTTCCTTTATGAATACCGTACAAGAGTCCCTACGGCTGGAGCCAGGGGGACTATGGTATCTCAATTTTGGTATGTTGTGTGACGGGATGGAGATGGGGAAGAGGAAGGTGATGCAGTACCTAGCTATTAAAAACTGGTCACGAAACACAGCTGAGACCATTTCAAGCAACGTTTCAATTTTGAATGGTGGTATTTCACTAGTGCGATACTGAGAGTATATACCACTGGAACGTGAAATAAATATGCTATTCATTTTTTTAAATAATAATTAAAAGTGAAATGACACACAAACAAAATATTTGCGCTCTATGGGCTTAAAATCAGCAACCTCTAGGATGGTGAGGAAAAACACTGTAGACAGTCACAGAGATAAGACAGGGTATATTCTTTTTTATTTAGTTCATAAGCTGCCCTAAAGGTGGCACGGTTGTGTTAGTTTCTTTTATGGGTGATAGCGTCCTATATAGTAGAATCGAAATTTAAATAAAGTTGCCAGTTTAAAAAAGATTTTACTAATATTCCACCACAAAGTGAAATTATAAAGACAAAAAATATCCTCTTTGAATTTTATATTCCCATAAGCTTTGATATATTATTTTTTTGGGCTTCAAAACGATCGCGATATTACGCTTTGTGAAAAAGTGATTACATCGAATAAAATCTGTATTTAACGAAGGCTTTATCGAATATTATATTAAATTAAAATACAATTTATCAAGAACTAGCGAGAAAAATTATTAAAAAAATATGCTTTCGTATATTGAAAACGTGAAAAATTCGAAATAAAATATTCCCTTACTTGTTTATTTATCTGGGAAGGATATATTTAAATAACTAAAGATCACCAAGCGCAGAGAGTTAGTATAGAGGGAGTGTGGAATTAATGGTAGGTACCTACCCAGTAGTTCAGCTTGAAACGTGTAGATCCGGTGAATAGCGGAAGCCTGTATTTGAATAATAAGAATATGTCACAGGAACAATACGGTATTTCCGGTCGGGTTCATGGTTGGCAGCTTCCGGAATGCGACCCACAATGCCATGATAAGTCACTTTTTCTCGTGCTGCTGCTTTTTTAAATAGGGGTGATTTATTGCTTATGGAAATAAATAAAAGTGAACTTCAGCACATTTTTTTTTCTTGAATGTAAATGTGGTGCTGTCTTTGAAATTACAACATAAATAATATCGTATTATAAAAATTAAAAAAAACGCATTGTATATATAAAGAATAACCGAAAATGTGCGAAATGGTCTCTACAATCAAATACGGTTCAAATGGAACAATTTTGCTGATTTATTTTGAGTTGCTTATTTAAAACGAATATTAGAAGTTATCGTCGATGGATTTTTTAACAAGATTTTTTTTATTTGAGGTTACATCAATAAAAACAGTATTTTGATTTTATTTATATGCATAAATATATATTGCGATCAGAAACAATAGTTCAATAAATATAATGTTGTTATAAACTACACTAAGCATAACTTTTTTTGAAAATGGAATAATTCATTAGCCTAGTGGTTTACCCATTGAGCAATTATTTACCTACGTAATCACAATTGTAGGAATTTTAAAATCATAGGATTTCATTTAAATGGTTAAATAAATTTGACATTTGATAATGCTCTTTTTGCAAAAAACACTCTTTGAATTAAATTCCCAAAGAGCTTTCTTTACCACGTTCACACTTTGATCAAAGATAACGGACGTTGCCTCTTCCCTGAAAACACTAGGGCTGCAGAGAGCGATTACATGGCGCAGGAAATGTTATCAACGAATGATGTGGATAGCGAGAAAAAGAGGCCATCGCTGTAGATTGTTTTATTTGGAGAAATAAGAGGGTGTAGAAGGAGCGAGGGTAATAGGAGCGCGGAAGATAGAGGGCTGATGAACATTGGGCAGGCTCCGAGGACAAACAAGAAGAAGGCTGAATAAATTCTAATGTCTGCACTGGTCCCCTCTCGAGATCAAATTTATTTACATTTGGGTATTTTCTTTTTTCCACTTCTAAAATCTTTACATTAACGCTGAAACAAAAGAAGTCCTACTCGGCCTTTCTTTGTTAATCTGAAACTAAACTCGGGAGCTTATTATTTTTAGCACATTGAGTTTTATGGAAAGTCGCCCTTTCTTAAGTGCTTCTTGTCTTTGAAAAAAACATACGGTTTTCTTTTAGGGGCTTGTTCTTTTAATGAATAAATTGTGCCAATTTATAACGATGCTTATTATGATGGAACTCTTGTAATCAGGGTGATTATACAATGTATACAAGCGCTTTAAGAGATAGAAAGCAATCTAAATGTTATTTAAAAATAATTGAAAGATACCAGCGTAGCTTCAATACAATGAAAAATGTATTTGAAACGGGCAAAATAAAACATTATTTTGTACATATCGTCACCGGAAAGGCAAAAGGGCTTAAGCGCCATTTTGGAAAGCTTACACTAGAGCACTTTTTTTTTTTTGTTTTACAGTTTAATTCATAAGTCTTCATCTACCTGGATGAATTTTGAAAAATAAAGTTAACTCAGGTAATTCAACACTATCACTGAGTTACCTAAAGCGACAAAAAGCTAAAAAACGTCCCAAACTTGTGTCACTTGAGTCGAGCCTTCTCTTTAATGGTAAATATATTTAAGATGGCTGAAGGTCCACAATAGTAGTTAGAATCAAACGAGAGTCAAAGCTTTCGATGCCGAAAAAAAAACTGTTCAAGACTGCATAAACCTTGTTTTTGATCAAAGTGTCGCTTAAGCCCTTTTGCCTTTCCAGTGACGATATATTCTTGTAGGTAAAATTTACATCAGTATCGTGGAAATACGAGGAAGGTTGATAGTTGAAACTTCGTAACATAAGAGTTTGAGTTGTTAACATTGTAGAGAACAATAGGTCACCCTTCTGTCCCAACATAAAATTCTTGCATTTGTCACATCCATTCATCATCTCGTGTATGAGGGTAGGTACAAGTAAATATCCTCGATTTTCGTGAGAAAAGTGACTTGAGAAGTCGTTTTAAAGGCAAAACATATTTTTTTTTTGAAAATCTTTTTTTTTATCTAACCCCAAACAAAACCCGGATATGAGTTATTATTCGTAGCATGTGATCTGTTCACTGGGAGAAGTCTAAAACAGTTTTTTCTTCAACTTTTCCTCTTTCTACAGCCTGCAAAAAAATGGTTTGTAATTTATAAATCTGTTGTCAAAACACTTTTTGATTTAGGTATTTATACATTTAGTGCGGAGAAAAAAAAAACACATATATACTAATTCATAATTGAAAATCGTACTAGTCTTAAATATACTCGTATATATTTTAATACCCAAAACTAAATACTTCTTTTACACAACACCAATATACTAACCAAGAATTTTTTTTTCAAAATTATTTATCACGAGAAATAAAAAGGGTTAATTACAAAATTTAAAAAATTGAACTCGATCAAAAAATATTCTTAACACATTCTTAAGAAAAAAAATGTTTTCGTTAGAATTACTTATTCAAAACCTATATTCTAATTATTTTTTACAACAATTTCATACAAATACGTTTTGAGTTAGTATGCCTATTTTAAACTATCTGTTATGTTACTATAAATAACGTGTACGGTACTGTATACATTTTTTAATGTAATTTTATGTACTGATTCAACTATTTATAAATTATTGTATTGATTTACACTTCTCTTCTATGAACAAACAATGGTTTCTTACAGAAAAGTTATGTAAAATCTAGATGCACAAATAATTATTTTATGAATAATTATAATATGATACAATGTACTCGTATATACTTAAAAGCTGAACTAGTTACAAAAAGGAAAAGAAAACGTAAATACGTAATTGGTATTTTTGTTTTTAAGTGGTTTTTTTTAATGTCCAATCTAGGAAAAAAATTCCAGTGTTAGGACATTTAATCAGTTTGAAACTTTGTTTTTATTATTTATTTAAAACAAAGAGTTTCTACTTCATCTTTCAGTTCTTTAAAATCCTTATTCCTGTTAATAAATTAAAATTGAGTCATTATTTCTAATTTTGAAACTGTTAATTCGTGGTGGAATTCCATTTTAATGATTTAATAAAACAAATTTGTAACTTTATTCCACTTTTATTATTTTGACTGTTAACCTACGGCTTATATACTATTTTTGGGGATGTTAGGGGTAATTTTACTTTTACTTAATATTCATCAATTTTTGTTAAAATTGGTATTACTTAAGTAATTAAATTAAAAGTAACTTTTTTATTAATTTATTGGTATTACTTAAGTAATATAACTTTTACCCAAATTAAAATCATGCAACAATACTGATGAAAAAGTTTGTTACTTCTTAAAAAATAGTATTCAGTTCTTAAAAATCTGAAACCGGTATTCCTGTTGGAATAAAGTTAAAATTTGTTTTATTAAATCATTAAAATTGAGTCATTTATACTGAGCCGTTTACCTCTCGTTTATTCAGAGGAGCATTTTTTCACATAATTTAGTCTACGCGTTCCTCAATTTCAACATCCAACCAATACTCCGATAAAAGCTTTCCTATTTTCCAAACCCGTACGTCTTTTGCAAGGCACTAATGCGCAGAAAAAATATGGATTCTGCCAAAACTAACATCGTTCTAGTACGTTAGCAGCCTACAAAGTAGTATTATGGGATCTAATCTTGATGTATAGCCATAATCTATATTATACATCTACTCGATCTTACGTTCCCGTTATTATTACAATCAGCGGCGCACCCAATTTAGTTTTTTCCGGTTACTTATATTATTTTTTATGATCAAGGAAAAGCTTTTATACGCAGGAAATAAACGAATACTGACCAATAAAATGACAATTCTTGTACATAAGTACCAACTACTATACGTTTCAATGCATGAACGTAAATACCTCTGAGCGATAGATTACAATAACGCATGTAGAACTATTATGCCTCCATCACTACTGCAACGCTTCGATGGCGTTTATCAAAAGTTTTGTCTATGGAGTAACCAGGGTACTCAAAAGGCTGAACATCTCCATAGTTCGATCATCTGGTTTGAAAAGATCAATGAACTAAAAATAACAGTGTTTTCATAAGATTACCAGTGTAAATATGTAATTTAATTTACGAATGAATTGCACCTTTATTTTTCACTTATGTATCCACATTATCATCACGATAAGATAAGTGATAATATATTGACCAGTTAGTTAGCTTAGGTGGACTAGCTTAGCCAGATAGTTCAAAAGTTCTAGTTAGGGTCGTGGGTTCAATTATTCTGCCAGCTAAGTCCTCCATCACTGCACAAGCAACATCTCTCGCTTATTTAAGGTGGTAGTAATAGTTTTTCAAATATCGTCAGGTTATCCGTAACTCGGGTATGTTTATCTTTCTTTTTTTATTTTAAATGTATATCATTACTATCCCGTGAAAAATTACGGGATTACAGTAATTATTTTCTAAACATGATGCTGTGGTTACGTTTCTAAATTGGGAGGGCGGTCGAGAGTTGACCCAAAACCAACCTACAGGTGCGCCACTGATTACGACTACTTGCTCAGTCATTCAGTAGAATTTCAAGTTAGGTAGATGAAATGTTAAATTTTTCCGTAGGTCAAACTGTTTTCGTGACTTGCATTATTATCGAAGGTGTTTGTATAATCTGTACCGACGAAATAATGACGAAATATGATCATATCTGTTGGTACATACGAGTTATTCAGTCAAGTGCAACCGATTGTAAAGCCCCACTGTATATTTTTTAGGGTAGGGGCTATTTTAAAGGATGTTGGTTTTTTATCCCTCACCGGATACAAATAAACGCCATTGCGTGTTACCTAAAGGTATATAACCCCTTCTGTCCACTGACAATACACACGAGGGTCAATAAAGGTTTTATTTTTATTCAGCAAGGAATTTTTAAATAAAACGATTTGATGTTTTAATTTAGATTGGCTGAATTAAATTAAAACTTTGGCAACCATTCTTGTCATGATATTGATGACAGACTAAATAGAGTGTTGATGAAAAAAAATCTAAACTCATTTGAAAGAAAGCTGATTTCACCAGTTTATTTAATATGTTTCGTTTCCTAGGCCTCAGATAGGTCAGTGAAACTGATTTTCTGTTGAAGAATTTTGATTTAAGAAAATGTTAAATTCCACCATAAGTAAGAACCATTCAGTTTCTCTGGGCACACGGATTCGCCCACGAACAATTTCATCTGTTTGTCTATTCAGTAAAATTTAACAATGTTTATCTGAAAAATGAGATCTCTGAGGCGTTTGCGTAGCACAATGACCAAATTACGAATGAGGCGATGCGAAATAATACCGATGTAAGTACGGTGAGTGCGATAAATAAAGATGGTTAGGACGTGCAACGAATAGACGAAGGATAGACGAATAGGTTATGCCCAAGTGGATGGAAGTATGAAATGGGTCATCCCTCTAAGGCATGGCAAGAATAAAGAAGAGAAAATAATGAAAGATATTACATATGAATACCTACAATTTTTTATTCTTTATTAAATCAAACCTCAATTGTTTACTCCTATTCACAATCTTAAATTTAAACTTACTACAGTAGTAATTAACTGCAAATACGAGTGTGAATGTTTCAAATATGAAACTGATGTTAATTGAATTTATAAAATTTAAAAAACATTTTTTCAAATTCCTACCTACCTAATAAAGTACCTACCCAATGAACTTTAGCAGACATTATTCTATATTTTAAATGGGTGTATTGAAGCAACGTCAAGTTATATCTCGTAATTTTTCGCGGTTAAAACAACTAGTGTAGTCATAATGTTGCGTGGCGTGGAACTTGATGCTTTTTTGGGATGTTTTTTTTTTTACCTTGTATTGAATCTATTGATTGTGGAAGAAGCACTTCATGGCTTCGTAATTTACGTGACTAGTGCAAGAGCAGTTCAGCAGAATTTTTCAAGACTGGAGCTAGCAGGTTGAAGATTTCCTCGATAATAGCCAACCTCCAATGGGAGAAGGCATCAGAACAAAAATTACAATCTTTTTTTAAATGTTATAGTGAATACCGCACAAAAGTCCAACTGCTTCCAACCGTCTAAAACCAGTAAGACTATGGCATTCCCAATTGGGATATGTTGTGAGGCTGAAGTTAGTGAGGAGGGGAAGGACTGGGGTAGAGGAAGGTTGGAAAGTACCTGGCTATTCGGATCTGGTCATCAAACACGGCTGAAACCATGTCAAGTAACGTTTTGATTCTAAATGGTAATATTTCACCAGGGCGATACTTAGAGCATCTGCCACTCTGGAACGTGCCGCAAATATAATATGCATTATTTTTATATCAATTAAATATGTCATGACACATAGAACTTCAATAAAAGTTATTTGCGCAAGCCGGGTTTGAACCTGAAACCTTTGGATTCGTAGTCGAGCGTCTTACCACTCGACCGTCAAATAATCGGTTGTATTCAGCGTTTTATTGGTTGCGGTAAAGAGTTTTTGCCAAAATGAAGGTGTACGGCTTTTCACCCCCTCTGCACACACTTCGGCGTAATTATTCGATAGTTAGTTAGTTAATAGTAGTTAATTGCTTCTGAATAAACAGAATTGCTTTAGCGATGTTTACTTAGGCATAGTATTTAAGACATCGCGGTAATTACTTCAAACGTTTGATACCCTGATAATGACGAGATGAATTTTCTTACTAGCGCGAGCTCTATTGTCTATCCACTTAAACTGGATATTTCCACTCTCCACCCCCCGTTACTCCTTCCCATTCCCTTGCCCGCCCTCCCCGCTTTCACTTCACAATACGGGACCGCGCGAGAGACTAATTCGCGGTTGTTTTCCAATACCATACACGAATCCAATATAACTACTAACGGCATACAGTAGAACAGGGGTACAGAATCTGTGGAACAGGACATATTAATGCTTGTACGTCACTGAACACACAATCCCTAGAAGCTTATTCAATCCCAATTTGAAAGAAAACTAACGTCATCAATGTACACAAAACTTTTCTACTCCCAGACTCCAAGCCAATGAATCAGTTTTTTCAGAAAATTATAATTTAAATATGTGAAAAAGTTTGATTAATTAAAGTAGCCAAATTGGACGTATTAATGCAGAAAGCGTCCAACCTACAATTTGCCAATTTGTGAGTTTTATATATTTTCCTATAGATAAATACGAGATTTATATCTGGTAAAAGCATTCAATCCTCAGATGCAAGAGATTTTTTGGTCTTTTTTTTTTACTAACGCACATTGGAGACTTAAATTGAAATATAAAAACACTAAACATTAGATTTTTTTTTTAATAAACTCATTATTAAATTATAAATTACCTACTTTTAATAATGCTCATAAAGAAAAAAAAACACTGATTTTCACTTTACAAATGCTTTTTTACTGTCATATTTTCAAACGCCTTTTTCTCAGTTTCATCTTTTTGAAGGGAGGATGCTTTCTGCGTAACTACGTCCATTTTAAGCTTATTTCAGGTCAGAGACACGCCTACGATATACTTTAACCGGTTTGTCTCTTCGTTGTTCTACGTTTTCGTGTCTTGTTCGAAATGAATTCGCAAAATGGTTAGAAACAGGTTTTGCAGAGCCAAAAATACCCTGTTTATTTGGAAAGCAACCAATGCGAATGTTTCACAATGTCCCTCAGGACAACCTCCGTAGCAGGGCTTTAAGAACCTTGCCCAAAGCTCAAAGGTCAATGGTTCAAGCCGTGATGTAGCGTAATTTATAAGGATTTTACTGGTGCGGATTTTTAACATATCATTTTCAACTTACCCTGCAGGTTCTATCCACACTTTGGTGAAAGTTACAGGCTACTGAAAATCTGAGTATTTTGATAGCTCCACGTATATTTGTGCTTACCCTAATTAAAATTACTAAGTAAATCGAATTCTGAAAAATCTCTTGCAAAGTTTTGACTGAACCTTTTATAAAATGAGTAGTGTTGATGCGATGAGATAGCGGGTTCCAACCCGGCGTACGCAAATATTTTTTTAATTAAATTAATATGCGTCATAAGACATTTAATTAATATAAAATAATATTTGGTATATTTGGGACACGTTCCAGATTGATAGATATTCCAAGTATCCCCCAGGTGAAATAGCACCATTCAGAATCAAAACCTCACTGAAATGGCTTTAGCCGTGTTCGGTGAACAGATCTGAATAGCCAGGTACTTCTCAACTTTCTTCTTTCCCCATTTCCTTTCCCTCCTCACTTCCTTCAACCTCACAGCGTACCTATATTGATATTGGGGATGCCAAATACTGGTTTTAGACAGTATGCTATTAGTGCGGTATTTATTATAAAAAAAATAAGTTTGTACCATTTACATCGCAGGTATTTAAACGTTAAGTTTTCTATAACTATCTAGTTAACTATTTAAATAAGTTGTGAAGTGAAATTAAGGCAACAAGCATAGAGAGTTATTAAACAAAATTACATAAACAAATATTTTTTAATCAAAGATCCAGCTCATTTGATAAATTCTATGGATGTATTTTTAAAAAAATCCGCAGTCCAAACAGTAGCTTCGTACATAATCAACAATTACAAATAAAAAAAAATGTTTCCATTTCGATTTTCCAATAATATTCTAACTTACAATCCAAAAACAAATCTTTCAAATTGAAGAGTTAACCAAGCGTGAAGTATCAATATCGGGTAAATATATTTTTGGTTTAAAACATGAAATTTTAAATTTTAGATTTTAAACTATTTACTAAAATAAAGTTAGAAGCAAAGTTTGCCGACATACTTTTTAGCAGGGCGGAATACAGACAGGATAAAACCGCTAAAACGGGAATCTAAACGTATTATGCACTACACGAGCACTTAGTCAATATGGTTAAAGTATTTAGTTTGCGTGTAGACCTTTTACTCCATGCGTAGTAACGTAATTATACGTGGTTAAATATTGATCCAAATGTCAATTTTCATATTTCACATATCAAATATGTAGAGATTCTTAGTACGTTAAAAGCATATTGAACAATTGTGGTAGCATAATATCGATTGCGGAAAGGCAAAAGGGCTGAAGCGCCATTTTGGGAAGTTTACACCAGAGCACTTTAAAGTTTTTTTTTCAATACAATTCATAAATCTTCAGTACTTTGTTGGATTTTGAAAAAAATAAATCAACTCAAGTAACTTAATGCTCTCACTGAGTTATTTGAAGCGACAAAAAGCTTAAAACAAGTTTTAAACCTGTGTCGCCGCTTGATTCAACCCTTCTCCCAAATGGTAAATGTATTTTAGATGACTGAAGGGCCACAAAAGTCTTCAGAATCAAACGAGAGTCAAAGCATTCGATGCGGAAAAAAAACTGATTAAAATTGCATATTTAACTCATTTTCAATAAAAGTGTCGCTTAAGCCATTTTTCCTTTCCATGGACGATATACTCTTTTCGATCGGCGAAAATGTTGGTAGGGTTGTTGTTCAGGCAGAACACAACAGACATAAAAAAGTCAAAAGTCACCCAAAACATGGCATCTTGTGTTCCCGGAAGGTTCTCGATACAACCTCCCACTAGCCTGAAGAAATGGTTGGTGGTATACCCTGCAAGAAGTTAAAACCGAGCATTCCCAGGAGCAAGTATGGTATGTAGGATACAGCCTTAGGTGGAATCCGAGCTTTCTCGCGTAGAGAAATCTTTATAAACAATGTTTGAACTCTATCTAACCACAACTCATGTGTTTTCAAACGACCTGATATGCGATAGACAATAAATATTTCATTCTAATTACGCGGGTATACCAAAAACTCGAAGAGACAAAATCAAAAGCAAACAATTTTAATGCTATTTACTGGTACAGTTTAGAAGATCTGCAGCCTCTCGTGTCAGGTATGCATTAAGTATGTAAACAAAGTCGTGACAATTGAAAGAGAAGAGACGTCGACACTGCATTGTGAATGAGTTTGTGTATTTGGGTAGCAAGTTTACGAGAAAATGGAGATAATGACATTGATACGAGGGTGGATGCTGGCAATTCAATCAATAAAGTACTAAATGCAAAAGCATATATGAGGGACTTAGAAACAAATGCACCTTTGAATGATTATTATAAAGAAACAGATGTTCAATTTGAAACATTTAATCTTTAAATGTATCAAGATATTCATGAAAGAAAAGTGTATAAAACGCTTCATCAACTTTTCAAGAAATAATTTAGGATGAAAAAAATTGCTGCTTTTGCTGTTTTTCCCCTTAGATAACCACATATACGTACGAGGAGATTGAAAATATCGCAATTCCGATGTGAAAACATTATAAATTGAGCATTGCATGTTAACATTTTCCATATCATAACTTCAAAACAATAATAATAAATGAAGATAAACCCCATTTGATCAAGTTTCGTCATTTCATTTCGATTCACCGTATCAAAAAAGGTTTTTGAAAAGTCTTTGTAAGAACAGCCTACTTGATTTCCATTAACCAGGAACCTAGCGAAATGGCCAGTGAATAGCATCGAATTTATTCCGCTTGACGTACGCCTCTCCAAACGATGTCGCTCGAGTATGCTTAATGCTTCTATTAGATTATGTATGAATAAACACATTAATATTTAGATTAGACAGTTTAGACGATGCTAAAAGTATAGCAACCGTCAATAAGCTTCAACGAACTTTTAGAGCTTCAAAAACTTTTTACGTCAGTTTTTAAGTTTAAGTACGTTTTCAAATAAATATTTCTCAATGCAATTAATTATTTGAAAAATCTTGCACAAATTTGACGGACATCAATAATTAGTTATCTTATTTACTGGCGATAGATAGTAAGGAATGGATCAATGTTTCATTTTCGGAATCATTCCATAACCACTAAAATGGTTTTGGTTTATTTGTAAAATGTTACCTCAAATCCATAAATATGTATGCAGTATGTACGAATATGGGAAAATCATTAAATCCTGTGGCTATGTGAATATATCAAAATAAATTTCTTGGTGTTAATGCGGTGTCATTTCACATACACTCTCATGGGAGTACCTACATGAGTTATTAATTCTAACATAGTGCACCGAAGAACAGTTAAGTTAGTGTATCGTCTCGTCTTTACATACAGCCATCAAATTTGAATGATTAATGAGATAAGGCATTCTAAGTTCTAGGCTGCTGAAATGAGATTTTCGAGAGACGCAGCCGGAGTCACGCTATTATTTTCTTTCACAAAACCTCAACATACCCAAACGAAGTTGCTCAAAGAGAAGCCGGTACCTATGCAAGTTCAACGGACCTGGCTATTACTTGAAAACAGCAATTGTTTAATATAGAACTCGAAAACATACAGACTCACCTCGTAATAAGAAACAGGTGAAAAGGGTAAATAACTTGATACTTTAAAATTTGTATCTTGGATCACCATTTAAGGGAAACCGGGGCTAAAGGGGCCAATATCTTTACCTTGCCCGCGTGGATTATTCAATAAGGTAACAGCGGGGCCAATGAAAGTATTATACCTGAAAGGCAGGGCCGTAATGGGAGGCTGCGCGGGTAACAAGTGTTTCGTATTTTCGGAAGGGCTGCTCTGTATATTGGAAATATGTTAAGCATTTTCCTGTAAACATTTTGCACAGGTGAACGAAAGTATCGACCTTTCTTTATACGGGGTTCATAAATTCTGTATAATCTTATCGGAACAGGAGCATTATAAGAATATAAAAACATGTAAATCTTTTGTATTTGTATACTAAGGCACCAGCATAATATTATAATAAAACTATCATGTTTATTACAAAGTCAACGTCGGATGAGAAGCACTTCCCTGTGCGGGTAATAAAGGTATCTATGAAAGATCTCGCTTTATTATCAAAGTAAATATATTTGTGTTTTTGAAACTTCAATTGGACTCGACTATAACTTTAATGTATTGTCTTGCACGTAAAAAACAAAATGAGTTTGAGATTAATTACAATCAGAAATAAACGCCCACAGAGTTACACAGTATAGACTCGTAGTGTTTAGTATACTGCATGAAAAATAAATGCAAAACTAAACGATGAAATATGTAAGATGCCGAAGTTTGTGATTTCACATGTTTAGGTTTCACTTTTTTTTTACCGGAATATTTTTCAAAAAAAAAAAATCGTTCCATTAGAATAGGATTCAAAATATAATGGCAAATCATTGCACAGAGATTCCGAGCTTTGTACTGCCTAACATTTGTTTTCATTATTACGAACCTAAGGAAATAAGTAAGTACTTTTGATGAAAACAATCACTTTGTGGTTTGATAATTTTATAAAAATGAAGTTATAACTTTGTATAAAACCTCAGATTTTATTTCAATTTTTATAACCGACCGGTTTCGCTTATTTTAAGCATCATCAGAGTTCAAAATGAAACTGAGCTAAAAATACAGAGTGTGTGGTTATATTTACTCGTACATACAGAGGTAGAACACAATATAAAAAAAATTCAAATAAATAAGAACAGTAAGAAAACATAAGAATAAAATTTAAAGTACAAGAAAGGAACAGACAAAAAGAGACAGATTATATAAAATGAAAGAGGCCAAACGTTAACTAAGAACGTGATAAAATAATAATGAGGTATATAATGAGTAAACGTTAAATATACCTAATATTGGAGTACTGGTCAAATTTAATGGGTTATTAAGAATATGACTTTTAATTTTAATGGCTTCTACATTATTTAATCTGTTGCCACGACCATTTTTATAGAGAAAATGAGCACTGGTGTTTTTATTGAAGGTATATATAACCACACACTATGTAATTTTTGTTAAGTTTAATTTCGTACCCCGATAATGCTCACACTAAGCGAAACCGATCGGTCATGATTTTTTTTTAATAAAATCTGTGGTCTCATACAAAGTTATTACTTCATTTTCATTATGAAGTAAGTACTTTTCAGAATAAACCCAACACTAATCTCACATTTTAAGTTGGCTCAGCTAGGGGTCGTTTCCGTTATTAATTGAATCCCGATCAATACCCAAAGTATTCTTCAGATTATCCGAATTATTTTCGGTTATCCCTGAAATAACTTTACAAGTAATGTTCAACTGGAATTGCCGGTCATATTAATGCTATTAATACTCGGAGGTTCAACTGGATTTCCAAATGTAATTAACCTGCTATGGAATATTTTGAATGGAAGCATTTTGCGCTTAATAAATTCCGCTTGCTAATCCGCTAGATTAGAGTTCGCCGCATCCCCTAATTTCCTCAAGGTTATTCGGGGATGTGGAATTTCGTAATATTGTCTTCAGCCTTTCAATGTATGGCGATATTATGCTAACGCTGCATTTTTTATTCAATTTCAACATATTCTATAAACCGTCTTTTTTTATAATCCTTTGCTTCCAAACTCAATAGAATTTCGTTACTCATAGATTATCAAATATATTTTTCCAACCCTTTTCTTTGGAAACCAGGTTTTTTAACAAAATCTACACATTTAATTTTAAGAAAATATTTATAATATTTTATTTCAAATATTCTGTCTCTTTCTCTGTAATGCCATTCTATTGTTTTCACATTATTCTGTTATTTTATTTTATATTTTGTTATCTCTCTCTTTATGTTTGAGTATATATAACGACACGATATGTATTTTTTGTTTAGTTTATTTTCTACCCTGATGATGCTTAGGCTAAGTGAAGCTGGTCCGTCATAAAATTAAAATTAAATCTTTGGTCTTATACAAAGTTATTATTTCATTTTAACTATTTTTTTCAAACTACAAAGTGATTGCTTTCTTCGAAAATATAAAATAGGAAAAAAAACAACTTGATTTCTCATTATGAACACTAAAGAATAAACTAAATTTGTAATAAATTGTCACTTTACAAAACTGAACTCTTAAAAGCTTAACACGGAATCAATTGTTTTATTTTATGCCCATACAAAAAGTTTTAGCTTGATACAAGCATTTTGTAGGGAAAATCGATGTTTTTGGTGAAAATATATATATATATTTTTTGGTTTGGATTCATTGATTTTTATACAAAACTACTGTTTATTGGGTAGCTCAATGTCTGCGCATGCGCCAAGTTTCAGATTGATGTGAGCTTTTTGGAAGCAAACTATTTACTGCAAGAAATATCAATAGTTCGCATCAAACCTTCAATTTTAAACTCGACGAACTGATTTTAAACTAAAAAAAATATACATTTACGCAAAATTGATTGGATTGTTTAATTTATTTAGGTAAACCAATTATCAGTCCAAAAACAGATCAGATAAGTTTGTAGGAAAAATGTAGCACTTTATTTTATGAAAGGTTTTTGCACAATTCTCTCATGTACGAGTATACCAAGCTTTCACTTCGATAAAAACAAACGGACTAAAATACGCCGAGATTTAATTAAAAATCAGCGCAAGTTTCTTCCAGAAAACGTGGCAATTCGAGCGAGGGTTCAACTTTAAACATAATCAGCCTAATAATACGTACATGAACACGTGAGCGCCGAACAGAGAGCAGCTTTAAAAGGAACAAATTACCAACTTCCTGCGGAGAAAAAGTTTTCTCCTGCAAAAGTAAAAAAAATACGGGGAGCGGTCGTGTTAAATCCAATCAGACAAAATCTGCCTCCGAAGCCGCACAATATACAGCAGATCCGATCCAAAGCAAAGCTACCTGAAGCGGAATAATAACTCCTGTAGAAATATTATGCTAAGTACCTACTTGCTGAAACATCTGTCAAATTTCCTGTTAACTTTTATTTAACACCTGGCGATAAACGACTATGGCGGAAGCGTTCGAAATATTTTTTGGTGATGTTAATGTAGGGATCATAGAGCGTGTAGGCTCACAGCTCTACCCAATTAGATTAAAATGAATTAAGTATTTTGTTTGAACCGGCGAGTTTTAGCACAATTAATACAACACCACCTGCGGGCGGCCGGTTCAAACATATTGTGACGTCACCCCCGGGAGCACTTCACACGATACCGTTAATTAAAGCCTATTTTTCTTAATTGAGTTATTATCACATTTGACGAACACCTAAGAATGAAATAACCTTCGATGTTTTAAAATTCTTCGTTCCGTTCCCTTTATAGCTAATTATAATGTATATTTTTAAACTCATATTCTGCATTTAATTTAACAGTAAAACAAAAATTTGACACATTATTTTTACATAGAACTGTACAAATGTGAAGCTGAACTGTTTTACAACAGGCATCTGTCTTATTAACCAGATACCTGAGGAAAAAATAAAATAATAATAATAATGATCAAAATCGAATAAATAAATTCGAATAAAATGAAAAAACCCAAATCAACGCGATGAGTAAGAATGTAAAATCAATGCTTAGATAGCTTTTATATAAATAGGGGAGGATGGAGAAGTGAATTTAAGGAAAATTTTACTTTACGCACGTGTAATAATAATAATAATATTTGGATATTTTGTTGAGCGACTTATTGTGAAAAATCACTTCAAGGGCGCTGTACAAATCTTACTTTGTAGTTAATATTTATTCCTATAAAGTACAGGGAAAATATACAAGAACATACTCACTTAGCTAGCAGGTCACATCAAATACACACAATCACTTTAATAACTTAAAATTATATACATATATAAATATAATTGTTTTTGAGCATCAGAGCAAATTTAAAAATGGACTTTCTAAATTTGTGGCATAGTGTAGGTGGAAGAATAATTCGGCGACGACTCGGGAAGACATGGCACGATAAAGTGAAATTAGAGAGTTGGGTCAGAGTCGAAATAACAGTGATGTGTGAAGAAAATAATGCTTTTTAAAACAAAGTCGTGTGGCGTTCCATCCCCTCTATCTACTCGTGCGGTACCGATGGCATAGTGGTTATTTAGTTCACATATTTTAAGACGCTTTAATAGTTTTTTTGTTTGTTTTTTACAAAAAAATTTCAAAGGTGCGATCAAAAATGGTTTATTCTAGATCTGAGTTCGGAATAGATTGAGACGAAAAATCCTTTCAATGTAGGTATCGATATGTTGATATCAATAAAAATGGTAATCGCATCCAAACGGGTCTAAAATGGATAATCTAAAAAAAGGGAATTCACACATGCGGATGTTCCCTGAAATCTTATATTCCTCCCGCTGATTGAATCACCTTTCGGGAATAAAATCTGATAACGGCGCCGTAAAGGATGTGATACAAAGACACGAAATTCCATTATTGAATTTTGTTCAAGGGTGAAAATAATTTCAATAATAGCGGAAATTACACGCCTTCGGGGGGGTTAGTGACACAATGCGCTGGCAGGACGCCCGGACGCTTCCGCGAAAAAATAAAAAGTCTTAAGGAACGAAGGACCATCTGCCATGCAAAATTTTTCAAAATCCCAACTGAAAATACTGTTTTACGTAGTCCCTATCAACAGACGCTCCGTATTCTTCGGCCAGGTGTAGTTCCTTACTGAGAGCATATGGCGAGGCGGGGAGATGTCAACCTAAGATTGTAAACATTATTAAAAACAGAAAACAGACTTGTTTTTTATTCGAGAATCCGAGGGTGGGTTAAACGCTTTTTTCTCACTTTGGTATACAAATAAATTTTCGTAGAAATGAAACGAAGCTCTACATAAAACTGAATGTAGAACGTAGACCAAATGAAATAGCCTGTTGAAGTTTATTCTAAAAACGTCAGAAAACCACACAAGAATTTCGTTTTCCCCAGTGTAATTTTGTGAGGTGAAAATTACTCTGCCATTCAGATCTAGTTACGAAGCATACATAAAGTAATTTTAAGCCAAGTTTCAAATATTATGAATTAAGTCCGCCCACCAAAGCAATTCAAAAGATTTTTGCCCTCTGGAATGAGAGGATGATGTTTAAACATTCAAAATATTTTCTTTGTAAATGTACATATTGTAGATATCATTATATCGTCGCCGGAAAAGCAAAAGGGCTGAAGCGACATTTTGGGCAGTTTACACTAGAGCACTTTTTTTGTTTTGTTTTACAAATACCTGGTTGAACTTTGAAAAAAAAGTTGACTCGACACTCGTTAAAGTTAGTTGAAGCGACAAAAAGCCAAATAAGTCCCAAACTTGTGTCGCTTGAGTCAAGCCTTCTCCCAAATGGTAAATATATTTTATATGGTTGAAGGACCACAAAAGTCTTCAGAATCAAACGAGAGTCAGAGCATTCGATGCAGAAAACATAACTTATTAAAACTACATATTTAATATAACGTTTTATTATTATGGTACAGTATTCATTGACTTTTTATTAATACTTTGTTGTAAACAATGCTTTATGATATAATATACAATGGTAATGGTGCAAATATAGGATGTATAACTGTAAAGTGTGCCTGCTCTCAACACAGGAATTCCTAGCGAGACAGGCACAGCACTACCACCTTTATATATGATGTGTAAAAAAAAAAAAAAAAAAAAAATAAAAAAAATCATTTCATTTCTTTATCAAAGTGTCGCTTGAGCCCTTTTGCCTTTCCAGCTACAATATTATCATTGTAAATAATAAAAACCAAACATTTAAGTTTTTTATTCTGGTTCATTTGTTAGGCTAAAAATATTTAAAATACCTGTCCGATTTGACATTATTTATCTCCAAGATTCCAGTTGTGAGCAATAATAGCATCTAGCATTAAATTATATTAAGTATTAAGTGTAAATATTTACTTTCAGATTCACAAAATTTTGCACCTGCATAAACACAACTCAATGCCTTTCCTTTCCACTAAATCATGAATCGTTGTTTATTTTCAATTTATCAGCGCTGTGTTTTGTGATACTCGTGGGTGGACGCTTCTCTCGTAAATCTAAACTTTTGCAAGGAGAAATCATAGCTAACTGGCTACATAATATCTGCAGTAGTTATTTATTACTAAAATATAGCGCCGAGTTGTTTATTTAGAGTCTGTTTCCTCGGGGAAAATCTGCTGCAAATCTTTTCATTCGTCGGCATATAAACCTCAATTTTTCCCGAGTAAATCATCTTTTGTAGCAAACCGCATTTCATTTTCGACTCGATGATAACATTCGGCTCTGTAAGAAAATATACGATTTTGTGGTCGGATACGTTCCTCCGTGTACACGAAATATTAGCTGTAAAAACAAGACGTGAAGCCGCCATGCGTATATAGGTCAGATCAAACAAAGCCCAACGTATTATCGAGTGGGGGAAAGTAAATTATTATTGTTTTCCTTTCCCAATTTTCACTGGAAAACTACTTTCTCCGATCTGGGTTCGAAGAATTTCCCAAATAAACCTATTGATCCGCCAAACTTCAAAGGTGACTTCTTTTTAAAGGTTCGTACTTAGTTATCAATGGGTATTTGTAAACCCTATGAATTGATAGATGGGTAGATAAATTCCAAAAATGTTTTATACTCAAATGGTACATTTGATTAATAGAATACGAAGCATTGTATTTATATTGCTCTAAAACGCAAAGTTTTCCTATCTCAAATTTTGATATGCATTTTATTATAATTGTATTTTTTCATAAAATTTTGTCATTTTTGATCCGTCTAATTCATTCGAGATAACTTTAAGCATTATGAAATGTTATTTTAATTCAAACGAATAAAACTGAATCGAGGTTGGCAATATTGATATCTTTATTGTGGTCATCGCTTTCATTAGTATATTGAATTGAACAAAACTTTTGAATAAATGTACGATTTTGATAATAAAAAAATCATAATATTTCTTTCTTATATAAAATACGTTTTAGATTTAAAATTAGTTTATGCTGTGTGCTTTGATCATCTAAGAATTATCAAAACTAGTTGAGGTATAAAAATAAATAAAAATTGTAGCAAATAAAAACATATCATGTTAAGTGATAATGGTAAATTAAGTAATTGTTTTTTTTATTTTATTTTATTTGTCAAGTGCTTCAACTAACTACATTTTTTTCAACCTTGAGAAGGTATTTCTTCTGAAACTCTCATTAAATAAAAAAAAATCTTTCTACAGAAACTTATGTTCAGAAAAAACGACTTTCTTAGCTCGATTATATAGCAATTGTAATGGTTGTTTGTTATTTAAAAAAATATAGTTTGTTTAATATCCAAAATTGTAGGTGGATACTTCCCCGAAGTCGTGGAGTAATACTATAACTCTTATCAGAAGGCGTGATTATTTTAGCTAAGCTACAAATGAAGCAAATTTATGGCGGGAGGGTTCACGGGCCAGCTATTAATAATAAAAGGAAGGTGTGGGTGTTCGTCTCTACTGACCGGGTGCAGAGTTCCGGGGGAACTGTGGGGGAACTGTGGGGGGACTATGGGAGTGATGTGGAAAGGAGTAATTACCCCCTTTGGTTTCAGCCCCATAACCCCCCCAGAACTTTGTGCAAGGGGGAGGTACGGGAGGGTGTGTTTGTTAACGCGCAGTTGTTTGACGTGAATGAATACCGCTCCATTCAAGGGCGGTTAGCGGTAAAAGTCATATCATTTTAACCATTGAACAATTTAACCACAGCCACGGAATATTGGCAATGTGTCATAATCATAAAATTATTTTAGGGCAAACTCTTAACATTTTTACTATGTTAAAATTAGGGGTGTAATGCCACTTGTTTTTGTCGATACGATACTGATACCGATTAGTGTAGTCAGTTATCGGTGATACCGATACGAACCTATAGCTCAATAGATTAAAAAAACTGTTTTCCATTTCTCATAAAACAGTAAATTATTTAAAAAAAGCGTAATTCAAAAGAAAAAAAGACGCATGATTTTGATTTAATTTCGAATTGTCCTTAATGTTTTTTCACTTCAGGTTACTCATACCTATCAAAATGAGTTTTAAAAGCCACCGTTATAAGTTATTTTCAATACATCCCAGCGTTTGTGGTACGTTTATATTTTCAATAAAAACGTGAGCGCATCTGCTAGAAAATATTATGTCAATAATAAAAAATAAGCACCCATTAACGAACCGAACAGAATTCACTCCAAAAAGGTCCGCCGTAAAGAAACGCAAAAATTGTCTCCGAACCTAAATATCTTTATAAATTATTACAAGCACTTTATATGTTGCCATAAAATGTACACGTGTGGTGTTAGTTGTTTCCCGGAATAATAATACGCTGTCTAAATTATTCAGGCTATTCCGCCGAAACTGACTTCGTCCTCGGAGGCTGCCACGGACTGAATACGTGTCGATGGCATCCTGAGAGCGCTGAATGTCGAAGCACTCCGTCGAAATATGCTTTGCCTTCGACAAATTAAACTGGCAAGTTTCCTTTTAGGTAACGGAATCATGATAAATTATTATGATAAAAGTGAACAGAAAAAACTCCGAATAAAAACCCCTGATGATTGTCAGCAACATCAGAGTTCAAATTAAAAATATTCCTCAAAGTTGTCGGATATTTTTTTAGGGTAGGTTAATTAACTCCTGGTAATTTTTGTTTGAAGTCGTAATGGTTATTTGGTAACGAGATAATGATTTTACTCTGAAATTGTATGAATGGTGTAAGTTATTTTTGTACCTAGCATTAGGCTCCGTAATATTTACCTATATTAAAATACTTACAGATTAGTAAAATATCGTTACATTAAAATAAAATATTTGGCTCTTTTCTAGCATATATTTGTTGATGAAACCCTCTGATGAGTGATGCAGTTCAAATTTACATAAACTTTGAGATTTTTTTATAAATGTTGAAATAAAATAAGCCTGAGAAACTTAAAAAAGACAATCCTCTACTTGTCGTATAACGACAACACATAACTAAATATTTTGAACTTATGACAATATCATAATAATTTTAAATTCCATTTTCGTTTACTTTAAGCTAAATATAGCTAGAATGTAAATATTAAATCACCTTTAAATATATAACCATCATGTCAATTATAAAATAGTAATGCCTATAGAGTTTTTAAACAACACCTTATTATTAAATAAAACAAAACTTATAAGTTTGTCTCAGAGACTTTTTGGGAGTATTATTTGACGTAATTTTTTATATAGAATCATAAACTCCATTATTTAATGTCCTGATCTACTCAACTTGATAAACTCTCACTTATCTACTAGAACCACTAGTGACTAGGCAGTATGTCCTTTTTCACAAAGCAGTTACAATAATAAACTACAAAACAATGAGTACTGTGAAATAGTTGACTACATTAATACTCGTATATACCTGGGTTAAGTAAAAACTAACATATTGAAGCATTGTATGTTAAATAGGTGAAAAACTTTAATATGATGTTTTTTCTTACGTTTTGTAATGCATGTTGCTATCTGCACGCTGTTTGCTTTATTTTGTTGGATAATCACTGTATCTAATGTGTTCCTAGGGTAATGATTTTTTGTATATGTATTTATTAATTATTTTTGTCAATGGTTATTGACCGTAAATCTATATATTATGCACAGATATCGCGTACTTTGAAAGTATTAACATTTTTTGTAGGATAAGCTGTCAAGAAGGAAAAAAATGCGCAAATGATTCAATTTGCAAAGACGGAACGTAAAAAAAACTTTTTCAAAATATTTACTACGCGCTGGAAAGAAAAGAGGGATGATAATTTTACCATCGATATTATCTGGGTTTTTTGATGAAGTGAGTTTTGAGTTTCGTTGTAAATTCTGTTTTCCACTCGCCTTGGTAAGTGATGTGGGAGGTTATTCCAAGCTTAAAGGCCTGATATGAAATAATAAAAAAACTAAATAAATTAGTTGTTCATATCGAATAATTGTTAGAATCCATAATTTAAAGTGGTTATACCATTCTACCAACGATGTCAGGGGCTTTTATTCAAGACATATTCAACTGCCTTATGCAAATCCTAGCTATTAAGATAATATTCAGCTTTGTAATGGGACAAGCTCAGTATACGTTACAACAATGCCCATAGACAACTGCTCTCTGCCGAAATTCTGCACTACTAGTCAGCTTCTGGGGAAGGACTTGAAATTTAACAAGCACCTTCGTCAGGGCTGCATCTGAGTTGCTGCAGCTCGATGCAGGTGATGTGGTAAACACTTGAGGTACTTGTGAGTTTATTTCTCTTATTGTTTGGTATTATGCATTTTCATTACCGGAATCGTAACATATAATTTTGGGTGATAAGTGAGATTGGTATTGCATCCCCTCTGATGAAAACTTGAAAAAAAAACAATAAATTTATAAATAATGTTAACGACTGACGGCATCCGTGGTAAAGAGGTAATACGCTCGACTACAAATCATTAAATTCATATAAAAATAGTATATAAAATATTTGCGGCACGTTCCAGAGTGGTAGATACTCTAAGTATCGCCCTGGTGAAAGACCGCCATTCAGAATCTAAGCGTTGCTTGAAATGGCTTAAGCCGTGTTTGTGACCAGTTCTGAATAGCCAGATACTTTCAAAGCTTCCTCTTTACCATCTCCTTCCCTTCCCCACTAAATTCAACCTCACAATATTGGGGATGCTATAGTCTCACTAGCTCCAAACGGTTGATAACAGTATTCACTATTTTTAAAAGTGGTAAAAAAGTGGCACTTATCTAGTTACTGAGCAGGAAAAGATATTTATTTTATATACATTACACTTTGTCATCTGACCTACGCAACATTAAGTATAATTATGTTTACTTTAACCAAAATAATGTAACCTAACTCACATGAATATATTCATTTCAAACTGTAAATTAGGAGACTTAACAGATTCATACTATTATTAGTAATTAAAAATAATTAACAATTGTTTAAAAAATATTGATATTTCGTTAAACTACAAATTGATTGCTTCCCAAAACAAAAACAAAAAATATTTAAATAAAAAATCACTTTGTTTTAAACCACGAATTTATTATATTTCAACGTTAACCGGTTTTTGCTTAGATCAAACTTTTTCAGGGCAATTATAATAACCAAACGACTTTAATGAACCTGAAAAAGCTTGATCTAAGTGAAACCGGTTAGCGTTAAAACATGATAAATTCGTGGTTTATAACAAAGTGATTGCTCTTTTAAAAAAAAAAAAACAATATTATTCCACTTTAAAGGGTGAATGACACATAATTTTGTATTTCTTATAAGAAATCTACCTGGAACATAAGAATGCAACAAACACTAATATATTCCTTGTCAGTGGAGAGGTAGGTAGGCACTGTAATAGGCAGGTGTGTTCAAGGAGCGTGTCGAGAGTCCTGGCACGAGCCCGGCGCGAGTGAGGCGGCGGTCCGCAGGAAACAATTAACTTACGGAGCGCCCCTCGCCGATTAACTAACAGGCCGTACTACTGATAAAGGGTGTTAGAGGTTCATAGCATGGGTGGTGGTGTAAAACAATGCATGCTAATATTTCACACGGAAATTATTCCTGTTTTATTTTCGATTAGCTAAGTCGATTTATTCACCAAAATCTTCTTTCGGAAGTTTGATTATAAAAATATATTCATCATTTTAATACATTTTTACTGAAAAAGCTTTTGTGTCGAGATTTAAGAACGCACAATAATAATAAATATCGTTGCTGGAAAAGCAAAAGGGTTTAAGCGACACTTTAGTCAAAATGAGTTAAAATGCAGTTTTGATCAGTTCTTTTTTCTGCATCGAATGCTCTGACTCTCGTTTGATTCTGAAGACTTTTGTGGCCCTTCAGCCATCTGAAATATATTTACGTTTTGGGAGAAGGCTTGACACAAACGACACAAGCTTGGGAATTTTTCAGTTTTTTGCCGCTTCGGTTTACTTTTTTTTCAAAATCCAACCAGGTACTGAAGACTTATGAATTAAATTGTAAAATTTTAAAAAACTTTAAAGTGCTCTGGTTTAATTTTTTCCAAAATGGCGCTTCAGCCCTTTTGCCTTTTCCGTGACGATATATTATTTTCAACAAGGATAATACTAAAATAACTTTTTTGTGTCATTTGATGATTAAAACTTTTTGACGCCCTCCGTGGTCGAGTGGTAAGACGCTCGACTACGAATCCAAAGGTCGCGGGTTCAAACCCGGCGTGCGCCAATAAATTTTATTTAATTAATATGTGTCATAACACATTTAATTCATATGAAAAAAATAAAAGTATATTTGCGGCACGTTCCAGAGTGGTAGATACTCTAAGTATCGCCCTGGGAAAAGACCATTATTCAGAATCGAAAAGTTGCTTGAAATGGCTTTGGCCGTGTTTGGTGACCAGATCTGAATAGCCAGGTACATCCCAACCTTCCTCTTCCCAATCTCCTTCCCCTCCCCACTACCTTCAGCCTCACAACATACCCAATTTGGGGATGCCATAGTCTCACTGGCTCTAGACGGTTGGGAGCAGTTGAGACTCTTGTGCGGTATTCAAATATAAATAAAATAAAATAAAACAATTTGAAGATATTTCAAAATATATAACATCTTCTTCTTACAATTTTATTTTAGATAATTAGTCTTCCAACAGCCATTTATTTTTATTTTTATTAATCTATTACTAATTAAAACACGGACAAGGGACTAAGAATACAAAAAAGGTATATAAGATTACACCCAATGAAGAAACAAGCACTCAGATACTCCATTAGGTAAGTACCGGCCCTTCAAATTAAAATTTGTATTAAACCTTTCCGTACTTAAAAGTAGAAATTGAGCGTACGATCCGAAGGGAGGGTTACGTATTAATCTAATTTGATCTTGCTTATTAAAGCGTTTTCATGACATAATCTTAGGTAATTTGTTTTTAATATTACTTAGAGAGAAGTATATATATATATAATATATTTCAGTAACTTTTATCTAAGACATCGCACAAAACTACCAAAGGAGTATTAACTAATAATAGATCAAAGCATAATAACAACATGTTTTTAAAAATCATCAAGAAAAATACAATACGTCAAATATGCAGTACACATTGCACCAATTCTGGTCAGCCTTGGAAAACTATGTTTTCATTTTGATTTAGCCGAGTAAATAATTCATATTTTCGGCTGCAAATAACCGCATGCAGTTTTTGGCAACGTGTACTTTTCACGTGTACTTCATTATTCTATTTCACTCCTTTTAACTGAAACAAACCATTTTTTTCTACGCACAACTGGTACTTACGTTGTTTTGTCTGACGACCCTCAGCTTTAATTATTTTATGAGTCAAGGAACGGGGCCATTAAACAAATAATTCGATTCAAACCGCTGAAGCATACATTGCAAGCCGGCTGATTATTTTATTATAACCAAGGTTTTTATCGTTTCAAATGATGTTTCTTTGTTAGCTTATGAGTCTACAAGAGAATTTAAACAAGTTTATTAAAATTTCAAAATTAAAAATAAAATACATATTTAAAAATATTACGTATCGTTGTACAAAATTCATTTATTCAACTGCTGACTTACTAACGGTACCTACCGACTATTTGAATTCGGCAACAGTAATAAGTTTCAAAGCTGATCGTTCCTGTCATAGTAAATGGAATATTATGTAAAGTAGGTATCAGAAGTTGTTTTTTTTGCATTTTAGGCTTATATTTATGGAGAACAATGATAATGTTTTAATTTAATTTTGTGAATAAAACATTATTGAATACTAAGTTTAAAGGTATCTGATAGTATTGATACGATAAGCGTGTGTCGTACACGGTTCGATCAAACGCCGTGGGGGGGCGCTAACTTCTGCAAAACACCTAGTTAAAACATTATCATTCTAACCACAATATATTGAAAAGGTAGAGACACTTGATCTCCCATCAATAACTCGCAAATAGGTAAAGTTAACATTTCATAGATGGCAGCACAGTCTGGGCGTTACATGCGATACACGTCTGAGCTTGTTTTGTTTGACGTTTTGATTTTTATAACTATTTTTGTTTTCTGTTAAAGTAAGAGAATTTATTATTAATAAAGCATTTAAGTAAATAATAAAGATTTCTTTGGGGTTGGATTCCGTTTTTAAATAAACAAAATAAAACATTACTAGCCTAGGGAAGATTAAATAAGATTCCGATGATATTAACCGCTCGACTACGGATGTTGCCTCTTTGACAAGAATAGACTATAATAAAAGTGAATTTATATAGCGCAGTTTTGTGATAGTTCACCTCAAGTGCGCCTCAACTATATACTCGTACAATGATGTTATCTAACCTGCAGAAGACGGTAAAGACCGGAGAGCATCCAACTACGACATAAATAATGTATTCAAGAGCCATTACTTCCGGTCCCAACTAGCGCCACCGCCGACCGGAACGTCTATTTAGGGTATTATTATTTTTTCTGCCAGCCGCCATTGTTTGCGGCGGTTTTTGTATTGTGTGGTGCACTTCATGTGCATGCAAGACTCAGCAGACCGAAGACTGTTGCTCGGTCCACCGTACCACAAAACCACCGGGTAAAACAACACCACTTTATAAAAAGTGTTATCAATTTCCTATTAAACTAGCCAATTAATTTTTGTTTCATTGGGCTGTTGTTGTAAAGTGTCTTCAGACTTGTATAGTATTTTGATCGTGTCAGAATAATGAATATAGCTAAAGTAACATCAACGAAGCGAAAAGATAAACTATGTATAGCCAAGTTAGTTTGACTAGAAAGCAATTCATAAATGGAATATATAATACCTACTTCAAATATTTACTGTTCATGGCGAACCGACTTCCGCGAGAAAAGCACAATATTGTTTTCTCCTGGAAATCAAGCAATCTGCGGTGTGATATTATATATTATAAATAAAACACAACACTTTGTTTATACATCGCTTTTCAATAACATTTTGAGGCAACCGGGTTTCGCTTTGATTTAAAATTAAATCAGGATTAAATATAAAACAAACGTATTATAAACATTGATTTATACACATAAATAGATACTAATAATGGTATAACATTTCACTTTGTATATTCAATGTGTAACAGCCTTAGTATGTTATATGATTTGGTGTACTTCCCTAAGAGCAATTTGCATTTTTATGAAAAATTATTTTCTTTGTGAGTATGTGCGTACGAGTGTGAAATTTTCAAAATTAGAAATGATGTTAATTATATTTCGAATCCTTACCTACCTCATACAGTACCTACCTATTATATGTATTTAAGAAGATATTATTATATATTTAGAATGGGTAAAATAAAGTAACTAATATATTTTCTTGAAAAATCAGGTTACATTACTTTTCCCAATCTCCTTCCCCTCCCCACTACCTTCAGCCTTACAATATACCCTATTTCGGGATGCCAAGTCTCACTGGCTCTGGACGGTTGGGAGCAGTTGAGACTTGTGCGGTATTCATATAAAAAAAAATTTAAAAAAAACTATTTGAAGATATTTCAAAATATATAACGTCTTCTTCTTACAATTTCATTTAAGATAATCAGTCTTCCAACAACAATTTTTTTAATTAATTAAATATGGACAAGGGACTAAGAATACAAAAAAAGTACCTAAGATTACACCCAATGAAGAAACAAGCACCCAGATACTCCATTAAGTAAGTACCGGCCCTTCAAATTAAAATTTGTATTAAACCTTTCCGTACTTAAAAGTAGAAATTGAGCGTACGATCCGAAGGGAGGGTTACGTATTAATCTAATTTGATCTTGCTTATTAAAGGGTTTTCATGACATAATTTTAGGTAATTTGTTTTTAATATTACTTAGAATGAAGTATATACATATAATATATCAACTTTTATCTAGGACATCGCACAAAACTACTACAGGAGTATTAACTAATAATAGATCAAAGCATAATAACAACATGTTTTTAAAAATCATCAAGAAAAATACAATACGTCAAATATACAGTACACATTGCACTAATTCTGGTTTCAAACTGTTATTTTGAAAAAAATAGTTTTTTCACTTATCATAAGTTGACCACAGCGAGACAATGTGACCCCCAGATAGGTTAATAAATAATTAAAATTATTGATTTCTGTCCATGTTTTGAACCCTAATGATGGTTTTATCAAAATGTTAATATTATGTTATACATTGTTGTATAAAACAAATTGACTGTGCTATCAAGGAAGGAGTCACGATTTTACAAGGTGAGGAAACAAGTTTTTTCAAATTATTTATTATCAATTATCAAGTGCTTAAGGATTTGACTGTGTTTATTGATTAGAAATGCCGAAACGGGCCGAGAATCAGTGGTTATCGGTGGTGATGATTCGAAGTGGTTACGGTTAAAAATCATAATGACACTTATCATCGATTCGCGAGAGTGTAAAATGTTATTAATTAAAACATAATATAAGGACATGCATGAAATCAGACAACCAAAACAGTTTACTTTATAAAGAATGAAATTTTATGATACACTGCCGGAAACCATCAATACCATACCAATTAATAAATTTAAAATAGCCTGTAAAAAATATTTAAAATTACAATAGTGATATCAAGTAGGATATAAGATTTAATATTATTATTAATTTAAATGAAAATGAATTATGTAAAGAAATAAATAAAAAACTTTCTATAAGACTATAGATATTGTTTTTATTTGTACAAAGTTTGCGGTTATATATACATACAGAGAAAGAACAAAATACAACATAAAATAACAAAGCGATGAGAAAAAATAGGATATCATTTAAATTATAATATTATATTTAATTAGATGCTTTGTAAACTTTGATCAAAATACAAGTAAATAAAATACAATAAATTTAAAAAAAAAAACAGTGGATCAAACCAATAGGGTTGGGCTTCCAAAATAATTTTGAATAACTCATGTAAACTAAACATAGTCGATATATATTTTAAATTATGCTCGATGATTAATATTTCTGTTCTTGGTTGTTGAATAACAAAGAGGGGAAATGTTTTTACTCTATTTGGCAACAAGAGGCATCTTTAAAAACCGCCTCACATAATACAAGTGGAGCACAAAGGTGAATTGTATAAAGAAATCGGCTACGGTTAACACGGACTCTGAATAAGTGGGTTGCCTACAAATTCGCTGACGTGATGCTCCGCGCGCTACCCAAAAATATTCAATATATACAGCGCGGGGAAATATCGGCATTTTCCGAATTCTGCGAAGAAAAACACGTACACCAAAGTCCACATATTTGCCCAATATTCGGAAACACGCACATATGCAATCATAAGAATAAACGTCTCGCGCCGATACGACGGCAGAAGGCGGTAACGCGGTTATGGCTGCCATATCTTCGTCCCCGGCTTTCCAGCACTTACGGCCTTTCAAAGGAAAATACGCCAAAGTTTACTGACCACAAAAAAGCCACGTTAAATCGCAACTATTTTTGTCTTGGCAGAAAAGTTTCATCTGCCTGAAGCCGGTAGATGTTTGGTATACCTACCGATTTTTCCAGGAAATGTCACGAGAAGTTGAAGAGGGAAAGGTTAAAAAAAATTGATTCTGAGTGGTTGTCTTTCACCGATTCGGTAGAAATAAAAGATTTGTATGTATTTTATTAAATTGAATGTACGAAAATAACTTTCAATTTACGTTAAGTGTATTTTACGTTTTTTATCCCATACGTCGATGGAAAGGCAAAACGGCTGAAGCGCCATTTTGGGGAGTTTGCACCAGAGCACTTTAAAGTTTTTTTGTTTGTTTTACAAATAGCTTTTATTCTACAGTACCTGGTTGGATTTTGAAAAAAAAGTTAAGTCAGGTATCTCAATGCTCTCACTGGGTTATCTGAAGCGACAAAAAGCTAAATAAAGTCCCAAACTTGTGTTGCTTGAGTCAAGCCTTATAATAAATGGTAAATATTTTATATGGCTAAAGGGCCACAAGAGTCTTCAGAATCAAACGAAAGTCAGAGCTTTCGAAGCAGAAAACAAAACTACATGTTCAACTTATTTTTGACCAAAGTGTCAAAGTGTTTAAGCTCTTTTGCCTTTCCAGTGACGATATGAAAAGCGATATATACGAGGTCAACAAACATCAGTTATTAATTCTTGGAAAATTACAACCTTCAAAAATATCGTGACTGGTACAAGTGCAGTTTCGCGGAGCTGTTCCGGGATGAAAAACTTTAGAGTGAAAATCGGGCTAATATTAGTCAACCCCCTATAGAAGAGAGAATACGAAGATGTTTCATAAAAAGTTACATACAATTTTCCAAAGTGGTAGAAACTCTTATATCGCCCTGGTGAAAGACCACCGTTTAGAATCGAAACGTTGCTTGAAATGACTTTACCCGCGTTTAATGACCAGATCTGAATAGCCAGGTACTTTCCAAACTTCCTCTTCCCCATCTCCTTCCCCTCCCCACCTCTAGCCTCACAGCATACCAAAAGTGGGGCTGTCATAGTCTCACTAGCTCTAGACAGTTGGGAGTAGTTGGGACTTTAACAACAACAAAAAACAAAAAACCCTAGAACCAAGGAAATTTACAACTATCCCACTGAGATGTTATAATTTTTTTTTTAATTTTATGCCTATATTTATTTTAAATCATATTGCAATTTTTCTGCGGAACAGAGGATTGAGAAAATTGTTTTTAAATGAACATCTTAATAAATGCAAATGTTGTTTCTTTGTTCATTGAAATATCAAGGGTTTTCATATGAAATTTAGTATTCTAAATCTTTGTCTTTTATTTTAAACGCCGGGTACCGCGAGCGTGATTCCGCGTTCTGTCTATTGTTATTTTAATGACCATGTTTTGCATAATGGAAATAATATGGAAAAGAATACCTCCTTCATAAGAACCTTTTCTCGGGCCTCTTTATTTTAAAAACATTTTTAGCTGTTATTTCATACCCTAAGGGAGGTTTTTTGCAGTCGTTTTTAATTAAATTATTTTTCATTATCTTGTTGACTGATACAAAGATAGCACGTGCATTTAGACAAAACAAGTTTATTAATTATAATATGTACCCAAGTCAAACTTGAACAAGATGAAATCGTTAATAATTGTTAATCTTTACTGGTGAATTATTTTTTTTTGTAAAAATCCAATGATATACGTATATTTACGAAATATAACTATTTCGCCTTCTTACCAATTATATAGGTAGACGAGAATATTAGAATCTGATCAGTAAGAACTTGACTAAAATCAAAAAGGAAATCAACAATCTATAGCTAACTCACCATCTAATGACCCTGCCATTTTCTGCAGGGATACCTAGAAGGTTGTACCTTAAGGATTAAATGCCACACAAATCTGATTTAGCATATACATGGAATGTTTAAAAGAAAAGGTGAATTTTGAATTATCGCGGGCTGTGTACATTCGATTATTGTATTTTTTTGTTTTGTTGGTACACATATGTTTATCATATGTTAGCATTATCAGCCATTTTGGATGAGTGGTTTGTTTTTGACAACTGGAAAGGTTAGTCACGTTTTTGTGTGTTCTTCGATTTCTTACTTTTGAAAAAAATGGATCAAAGAATAAAATCCATGATTTGTTTTTCCACAACTCCAGGACGCTCATCGTCATAAACATCTTCTCGGCCTTCTATAAAGCGCTTGTATCACTTATAAACACTTTTTTGAGACAAAGTAAACTCGCCGAATGCTACGGTCAACATTTTAAGTGCGTTGGAGCACTTTATTCCATTTTTAACGCAAAATTTAATACATATTCTTTGATCCGTTTTTTACAAAAGTAAAAAATCTAAGAACATACAAAAACGTGACTAACCTTTTCAGTTGTCAAAAACAAACCACTAATCCAAAATGGCTGATAATGCTTACATATGATAAAAATAAATGTACCAACATAACAAAAAAATAAATCGATAATCAAATGTATACAGCCCGCGAAAAATCAAAATTCACCTTTTCTTTTGAACAGGCCTCGTATACTCCTTCCTTCATTCACATTCACAGATCGTCTCATAAATATTGTTTTTCCGACACCTTAGATGACCAGACTGCAGGATAAAATATACTTCTTCTTTCATCCACCTTCGCATCACACGTTATCTCGATATTCCTTTTGTCGTTTATTCGCTCTGCACGTCCAAACAAACTTCAATTGACAGCAACCACTGACACAAATCAAATAACACAAACAATCTGCAAAAACGACGGGCATGCCTAGTGAGGCAGATTATGGGAAGTCTATACTAATAACTTGTTTATAAAAAATATGTTATGTAAATTAGGTGAATACTCTTAATTGCAGTCTTGACATGTTTTTAATAATCGTGTATATATATAGTTTCTACTTTATCGATCTCTAGATCAATTTTATAACTTAATCTTTTTTGCAAAACGCATTTCAATAAAGATAACGATAATTGATGTTTTTATTATCTAAAAAAAACTTAATAGCAGTATATTCACGAAACGTTTTCTTTGTGATAATTAAATATCTATTTTGTAAGCGTTGTTTATTTTTTAATTGAAATAATCTTTTTACATAATACGGTATTTCTTA
The DNA here is from genome assembly GCA_022651775.1 of Drusus annulatus. Classification (NCBI taxonomy): domain Eukaryota; kingdom Metazoa; phylum Arthropoda; class Insecta; order Trichoptera; family Limnephilidae; genus Drusus; species Drusus annulatus. The sequence continues at coordinate 679,445 of JAGWCC010000184.1, forward strand.
TAATATTTGGGCGTAATATAAAGATATGGAAATACTCTGCTTTAGAATGTCTCTCGCACCTAGGCACTGGTTATACGACATAAGTGGTATGAAAAAATATTTTCTCTATCACTTAGAAAATGCCTAATCCCTATGTGAAATACGCCACTTTTATCGCTTCCACGTCAGCTGCCGCGTGCTATCGACAGCTTAGATCAGACTAGGGAATGGGAAGGAGATATAGTGTGAAAACCACGGAGGAAGTGATAGTGGGTGGCCACAGACAAAATGTTAATAGATAAAGATTCAAAAAAACTGTACATGAGGTATAAATGAAAACAAATGTTGGATATATTTCGTATTAAAATAGCAAAAACAAGCGAAGGTTATATATTAAACGTTTTACTTAAAATTTCAGTATACAGTTCATAAACCATTTAAAATATTACAGTTTATGTGATGTATTCACAGAAAACCTTAAGCATTTTCTTAACTACACGTATAGAATTAACAGATAAATCACTTATAGTATTGCTTGTATTAGAAAGCCAGAGAGTGTGTATTTTTAGGTGCTGACCCCTAATGAAAACGTAATTCAATTTATGGTTCCTTTAAAAAATATATATATTTAAATGTTACAAGAGTTTAAAAACAAAATGAACGCCTATATGTTATTCTTTAATCTAACTATGAAGCAGAAACCCGATTGAATAAAGCATCAATATCGCTAGATGTTTGAGCTTTGCCTCGATTTAATATGTAAAGCTTTTACAGTCTGGAATTTCTAGATGAAATTAAACAGTTTCAGCTTGCAGCGTCATTTTAATTGTGAGCTATTGAAAAATTAATTTTACCATAAAAAAGATAGAGAAGAGTCAATTTTGTTAGTTCCATATTTTTCAGTTGTTCAATCAGGAAAAATGATGTTGAAATGTACTTAGAGATAAAATAAATTATTTGATTAGTTGAACATAAACTTTAAACATTTTGTGTGATTACATACCAAAAATAATGTCGTTTGGGTAATAAAATTGGCACGATTTATTTATTTTAAAATTAAATAATGATAATTATTATGTAGGTAAGTATATAGATTATAAACTACGTTAAGAAAATCTGTTTTTATGTTGGCTACTTATAACAGATACACAAGAAATAATGAGATGCTTCACTGACTAACCTAAAAACATCCCCATTAATAATATTAAACTAGCACAAGACAGGGATTACATTTATTTAGGTCAGCAATATACATAACTAGAAGAATGTTTGATGAATTCTCCGCAAAGAAAATTTTGGATGGTGAGCGATTGAACGCTTAGCGATCTTACGATGTGCTTAAAAATAAATGTTTTTGTTAATAATAATAAATATTATAATACGTATTTATTTAGTAGCATAAAATTTCGAAATATATATATATATATATCTACTAGATGTAAAAAGAATTTTGCAGAAGGGTTGAAATCAACCAGCATCGGCAAAGCACCTCGCTTGGAGGGCGGGGAACTGATGAACAAATCTCGCAGTTCAGTGACACCAAAGAGAAACCATTAGAGCCTCTAATCCCCTTTAAAACCCCATTGATCGATGAGATAATCATGGTAGAAAGCATGGAACCAAGGCTGGCTTTCATACAGCACTAGAAATAATGTGGCTGATGAGTTTTGTGTCATTTAATTGTGTACCTTTGCCTACATTTGTAGGTAGGTACTACAAACAATAAAATATACGTCATAAATATTAAAAAAAAGTTTATTAAAACATTAAGCATTACATGAAATAATTTTTTTTATTGAGAATAGAGACTAAATAAAATCAACCCCCTTCCTATCTTCAGAGCAGGGGTTCCTTGTCCCCAAAACACATTGCTCCGAGTGTATCAGCCATAATGGGATAAAATTAAGTATTCCTCGCTGGGTTGGTACAATCAAATTTACTAAAAAAATTACAATTATTTTTTCGTTTTTCTATCTGAATATGCAATTCTAACTATTTAAGTGCTTTTGCATGGTTGATGAATTAACTAGGTACGCGACAATTTTTTACATCGCAGAGAAGACACATTATCAAAGCTAAGAGACTAGGCGCAATGCTGGTCTCATGACAATAGGCTTTAAGATAATAAACCACTTGATCGACTGTCCATACCTCTTGGCATGCTTCTGCTTATTCGTGCCTGAGAAATACTGCCGCAGCAGAAATCATGGATTGTTTAGCATACCCTATGGTTGGACAGATGTTTTGGGACAGCATAGCATGATAAGAGGTATAATTTTATTAAATAAATCATGTATATTTATGCATATATATATATATATATATATACATGATTTATATATATATATATATATATATATGCCAATGGAATAAATGAAATGAAAAACAACAAAAATAGATTTTTGTACAACTAAACATTTTAAAATTAATAAGTTTTTTTAACAAAATTTTAGTAAATATATCTTGTCATATATATTAATATTTTTAAAAAACAATATATATATATATATATATATAGATATGTTTACTGAAAATTTACCTATGTTAAAAAAACTTATTAATTTTAAAATGTTTAGTTGTACAAAATCTATTTTTGTTGTTTTCCATTGTACTGTAATTGGATTTGATATCTGTTGTACACTGATAAAAAAATAATTTAAAAAAATCGCATTTATATAATGAGGTGCATTTTCACTCTTAGCCAGAAACCTGGGATTCAAGTTTTACCCCTCATTGTGAAAATAAATTTTACGAATGCTGAAAACTACAGCCGTCCCCCAGACCTTCATTTCACGATGATCAAACATGACGTTTTGCATATGGGCTCACAACAGTGTATGCGAATTTCGTCAGATCAGTTTACGTTCAAGCATTTCATCAGTTAGTCCGACCGACTGAAGGAATTTAATCATGCTGGCGTGCACGCACGAACTGAGCAGAGTAAGTATATTATACAAAGACGAACCATATTTTCTATGGTTTTATCGAATGAATATTACAATACACTGAACAGATAGAGAGACTAAAAAGGAGATGCTTCATGGAATAGCCAAATCGTAACATTTTACTTCGATACAAAAAATGTAACAAAAATCTTTAGTTAAATCATTGGGGGCGACAAACACACGACTACCCAACTAATAATTAAGGGATTGACGGGATCTGAAGTTCCAGATAATCATTTCGGGTTACGGTCTGTAAGGTGAAGATTGCCCTGATAATTGTCAACCTTCAAAGGGAGAGGGCAAATGAAGACAAATAATCATTTTTGTCAAACATCATATCGTCGCTGGAAAGGCAAAAGGGCTTAAGCGACACTTTGGTAAAAAATGAGTTAAGCATGCAGTTTTGATCAGATTTTTTTCTGCATCAAATACTCTGGCTCTGGTTTGATTCTGAAGACTTTTGTAGCCCTTCAGCCATCTAAAATATGTTTTTCATTTGGGAGAAGGCTTAACTCAACAGACACAAGTTAGGAACTTTTTTTAGCCTTTTGTCGCTTTAGTTAACTTTTTGAGAGCATTGAGTTACTCTGAGTTAACTTTGTTTTTCTAAATCCAACCAGGTACTGAAAACTTATGAACTTTATTTCAAAAATAAAATAAAAACTTTGAAGTGCTCTTGTGTACACTTTCCAAATTGGCGCTTTAGCCTTTTTGCCTTTTCGGCGATAATGTAATTTTAAAATGTAGCTTATAAAATATCAAGGAGCAGACAAGTACCTGAAACTTTAGGTAAATCTTTTAATGGGTAAATACATTATCTCTTCTTTCTAGACTTTGTTTTTAAAAAATATTTACTCAAAACGGAGAACAATATCTACAAGCCATTTCTTGATTCATACGACACGCACATCGCACTTCATCGCAGCTTGGCTGCCACTCAAACTGAAGCAAAAACATCACATTAATGAGTGGATGACGCATTCAGTTGAAATGGCTTAAGTTTAAATTGTGTGTGTTTCATCAGTTGAGTTAAGTCTACGACGCCAATGCGCCACTTTATGTACAATATAACATTTATAATTTTGAAACGGTTAGTTCGTTTTGAAACTCTATTTTGGTGATTTAATAATTCCAAATATAAAGCTTTTTTCTACTATTTTTTAAAAAGAGCTTTGGGCTTAATAAAAAAATATAGAATAAAGAAAAAACTTTGTTATAAATTAATCATTACTGTATAACATGCCATACACTATTAATTAAGTATTTATATATTTATGTTAACTTCAAAGGAATAGCCCGAGCTAATGTAATGTTTGGATCATTAATTAATTATCAAGAACCGAAGATAATCGTGATTTTAGTTAGCAATCTGCAAACTAACATTTTTAACAAAAAAAAAACAGAAGTAATTTAATATTTAACAACTTTGATATCGATTTGATAAGCAATCATACAATTAAATTTGCACAATTTATAAAATGCCACAATTTCAGTGCTTAAAAATACGATAACATTATGTTTTAAACATCAAAATAAAGATTAAAAAGTTTCCTACCCAATTGTATCCAATCTGTCAACACTTTAGCGTGCAATTTATTTGTTATTGGATTGTTACTTTAATGATTGCCTACATCAATATTTTTTTTTAATGTTAAGTCCTGATTGTGGAATATCTGAATAAAAAAACTTTTTTTTTTAATTTATTGGCGTCGCTTAGAACGGAAACTTTAAAGAATCTAACATTGAGGTAAAAACGAAAATATAGGTTGAAAATGAAATCTGGTGCCACAAATCAGTGCTTCAATCTATACCCATAACATTCAAGTCTTACCCCCCGTTTGTATTTTCCTTCCCCGATTTCCTTAGTCAATCACTGACACAGTATACCCTAATCGTCCACCAGCTCTGAGCAGTCGAACTTGCATGGCCGTCACACACAAAGTTCCGAATTAGGCTCAGTAATATGGGCACCATATTGTTACATTAATGTGTCCAGCAAAGCTCCCCCAATCTCGTGGGTTCCGTGTATTATATCAAAGCCTCCATAATGTGAATATCGTCGACTATTCACTTCCCGAACACACCAAAATTAATTCGCAATAAACGACCAGTCATATTTATAACCTTCGCTTTTATCCTCCACCCAAGCATAAAATTCCTCAGGTACGATATCGAAAACCCTTTTCCACCGCGAGCACGAAAATAACATCGGCCGATTATTCCAATCAAACGGGTTGATTAACTATTCACTGGTATGGAAAGGCGCACATGGCCTAAGAATGGAACTCGATCCAGCAATCGGATTTGGGATTTGTCATTTGGAGTGTGATGCATAAATAACATCTCGAATGGCTTTCATAACTCTTCTGAATAGTGTCGGGAACAAATGAAGTGTGACATGGAATCGTGTTGTCTTCAGATGCCGGAAACCCGAGATAAACATTTTAGTCGTGCTGATATTGTTGACTTAACAAAAATTTGACCTACTTGTGTTACATAGCTATTAGCTATGATTTATTGAAATTACGCATAAAACATGTTAAAAGCATGTGATAAAAGGTTCGCACTTAAGCTTGGCAAATAGTTCCATTAGAAATGTTATCGTCTAACTTTTGGGATATGATTTTTCGAATCGGTAGTTTATTTTATTGAATTTGTTGTTCCGAGAAAATCTAGTTTTTATAATATATTCACTGTGCTGATGTCATGGTTTTAGTTATTATTAACATTACTCTAATTCTTGTAATTGTTACAATTCTTGTTAGGACTCTTATATTTATTATTTCTGTGCCTACTTTTCGTATATAACCATTTTTTTTTTCTATGCTTCGTTCTGCAGAAAGGAAGTAGAAGTAGCTTGGCGGTTGAATAATACTTCTGTAATATTAATTAGGGGTTTCACAATAATTTTTTTCTTAAATTGAGTAACCTCTTGGATAAAGAACCTCTTTTAAATAGTTTTTTTATTAACTAACTATATTACAAAGAAAAGATTTCTTTCAATATTACATTAAATATTATGAATTACGCTCTGTAAAAGTAAAGAAAATAATTGAAATACATGGATGACTGAGTTTAAAACTGTAACAAACACAAACTGACGAATAATGGCTTTCTGTCAAAATCCGATTGGCAGTAACGTGTAACCTATAATATTCCGAGTTATTCCTCCAACAAAAACTATTGAACTTGTTCAAAACATTTGTTCCGTTTGTTGACGCAAAACTGAACTGTTAGATTATGGCAAAGCATGGAGATTATAGATGGATGCTGCAAATATATTTAAGAAACCTTCGACAAGTTAATTTTTAAAATTAGAGCAATAAGAGATTAGCGATGTGAAAAAAGTACATTTTTACAAAACTGCACATTTTCTTTTAACTATAATTATTATAATATAGTGTAAAATAGCTTTTAGTAAAGTTACATGTTATTTTAACTGTTTACGCATTGCTAGAGTCTTCAACTATTTTTAGCTCATGGTGCATTTCCACCATGAACAATAATATTTTGAAGTATCCATTGAAAGCAAAAAAAAAAGACATAATTTTTTATCGTTTTAAATCACAGGATTATTGTCAAAAATCTAAATTTGTAAGATATTACAACGGAACATTGTGCAGGTAAGACAGGTCAGTTATTTTTTAAATTCAACACAAACAAACCGGTTAAATTGCAGGACGCCAGAGGTCACCGTTAAAAGTGTTTACTGTTTAATAAAAGCAGAGTGCTGCTTAATAACATAGTTAAGATTTAACATTTAAACATAAAACAATTTAATTTCATTCCAATCCGTATATATTTTTTCGAGTGAAAAGTTTTTAAGCCAGCATTCAATATATATTATAACTACTTAAACGGTTGTTATGGATATTAAACAAAGTCATCTGAAATAACAAATATAATCAATACGGAGAGTTATAATTCCAATTCCTTGTTAGTAGCTAAAGCTAGGCATTTTATCAACGTCACCCAAAAACCAACAGAAGCCAGTCCATCGCTGTCAACGACTTGTCCGTGATCTTTTGTATCTTGAGTGAGTACTAAACGGGATGCTGAATGTTCCCTTTGGTAATTGTAATTCAGGACACGTTCTTCCGCATAAGCCAAGGATCACAGGCCGTGTTCCTGTTGTCATGTGGGTAAGACATTGAATCATGTGTTAGTAAATTTTCATATAAGGGCGCCCCAACGCGTGGGAGATTAATACGGTGTGACATATTTACGGTGTATAAAGCCAAGGCGGCGCCGGCGTCGCTAGCCGTGCCTATCAAAGCGAAAGCGGGTGCGAATCGGCGTGATTAATAATTATATTATTGTCGACTAGATTTACTACTGTTCATTGGAGATTATGCGGATCTCCTAATAAAGCAGGCCTCACGGCGTATATTGTTTCTGCATGTGAAGGCACCTCTCTTCACAAATTAATATATAACCTACAGCCTTAATTAAGGCACACCCACGTCTATGAAAGGGGTGCCGGTATTACTAGCGCAGAGTTTTTATTTGATTTTCATCAAATAAAAACTGCTTCAAAAAAGTTTCGCAACCCAAAAAATCTCTTTTTGTTTTAATGCCTTCTACGTTGAGTAGTGAATTACGGGATTAGAGATAACAAAATATGAAAGGTATCAAACAATCTAAAAACAAACAAAGAACAAACATTTCAAAGTTCGAAATATTTAAAATTACTTTCAATTATATCAACATTTTGTCACTGGAAAGGCAAAATAACTTAAGCAACACTTGAATAAAAAAAATAAGTGACACATGCATTTTTGAACAGCTTTTTTTCTGCATCGATTACTTTAACTCTCGTTTGATTCTGAAGACTTTTTATAGCCCTTCAGTCATCTATAATATATTTACTATTTAGGAGAAACCTTAACTCAAGCGACACAAGTTTGGGTATTTTTAGCTTTATATTGTTGGCTTTCTATTTTTTATTTTTTGTCGCTACAGGAAACTCAGTGAGAGCATTGTTAACTTTTTTTTAAAACAAAAACAACCTGTAAACTTCTCCGGTGTAAACTTCCCAAAATGGCGCTTCAGCCTTTTTGTCTTTCTGGCTTCAATATATTTTATAAAATCTGTAAGTGGAAATAAATAAATAAATATATATAAACCAGAAAATCGGTTTGTTTGTCTCAGCAAAACAATCAAACAAAAAACGCTGGTCTCAGAAAATGTGCATTGCTTTTTACTCTGCAACTGAGATAAAATAAGGGAATAATAAAAAGCTTCGCTCGAGTTTCAACAAAACTACTAGTTTTTTCATGAAACGCCAAATCTTCATTATATAATATAATATTCTAAACGGCTTTAGTACAACCAAAACATGTTAGACATTAAAAAAATTAAAACTACAGTCACTAAAACAAAATTACTGTTTTTCATTTACTCAAAAATAAGAAATAATAATTTTTTGTTTTGTTTAGAAAGCTTATTTTAACGCATGAATGTATTTTGACTAAGATATACATAATCATTTTGAGAATGAAACCTTAATTTGAAGTTTAAATAGCCTCTCGCTCATTTGCATGCCGCCTCCGCCGGACCAGCTCGCTACGTCACAAAATTATATACCTCGGTGGTTTGACATCATTCAGTGCGCCCTCTTTATAAACTTTGTAAATTGTGTTATTAATTTCCGGGCCAACTTTCCCGACCCCGGCTTTTTCATAGCAGCCTCTCCCTCTCCGCCGCGTGATCCTGCGAACTTGCTCCGGCGAGCAGATTACTTAATTTTAGAAGATGGCAAACGTTAATGATGACAAAACATGCGAAACGAAAGTACTCAACTCAATTAATAGGTTATTACAATTTGTAAAGGTCCAATTTTGACGACAATAACGATTTATGGTTATTTAACCAGGTGATGACAGCATTCTAAATGACTACTTTTCCCTACCTACTTTTATGGCAAAACGCGGTGAGATATAACGCATTTCACTGTAGTGTAGATCAAATTGAAGTGATGAATTTACCTCAAAGCAATAATAAACCAACAGCTTGTGAAGTCAGGTTTGTTGATTTTTAACCTGACTTGGGTGTGGCTAGGGCTAGGGCAAAGGGTATTTATACATCCATTCATAGCACATGCCGACATAAAGTTTTATTTATTTAGATGCGGGAGACGGAAAACATGCTAACATACCGAATAGTGGTGCGATATTATGTGACAACTTGTCTTGTCTCTCTCTCTCTCACGGTTTACGACATAAAAACCGGAGAAAGTGATTTATCGTAAATTTGTATGGTTTAAGTAAAAATGTTTGGCTGTATCTCCATATATATTCTTACTCTGAGGCATTTACATTGTCTGACGTTCGACGATAGAAAAAATCTGTGACTGTAACTAAAAAATTGCTGAAAGAACTAATATTATTAAAAAATCTATCTAATATTATTAAATAACAATTAGTAAAAATATTATTAATGCTATAAAATATTCAAGTAATAGAATGAACATCGTGGATTTTTTTTCCAGCAATAATATATTGTGAAGATTTACAACAATATTTCGGTAGCTCTATTGGTAGAGACGTTACTCCCGGATAGGGTAGAGGTTCCGAGTTCGAGTCGCGGTCGTAACCTAATATTTTTTAATTAGGTTTTTTTCTGTTTCATACATCATTGAAAATAACTAGTATTATTTCAATAATCGATAGTAAATAAAACATTGGTAAATTATTTAAAAACAAATATTGTGCTAATTTTCATTGAAATTGTTGAACATCCCGATCTTACAAAATATAAGGTATTTTTTTAAAGTTCGTTTATTCAGCTTTTTTAAGAGAAATATAAGAAATAAGAATGTAATTTAAAATAACTGTTCATTTATTGGTTTATATATATATATATATATATATATATATATATATATATATATATATATATATATATATATATATATACCATATACTAGTGTATATATATAACAGTTGAAGATTTTATTTCACTCAAGATAAATCAATATTCATATTCGCTGGTTATACAGTGATTTAAAGCAGTCATTCTGTTAGAGAAAGCTCTCGGAGTTTGAATCTCAGCGGCGGTAATAATCTCGTTTGTGTTACGATTCTAAAACGAATAAAAAACATACTATCGCTAGAAAGGTAAAAGGGCTTAAGCGACACTTTTGTCAAAAATGAGTTAAACATGCAGTTTGTTTCAGTTTTTTTATGCATCGAATTCTTTGACTCTCGTTTGATTCTGAAGACTTTTGTGGCTCTTCAGCCATCTTAAATATATTTAACATTTGGGAGAAGGCTTGACTCAAGCGACCCAAGTTTGAGACTTTTTTAGTTTTTTGTCAAGATTTATGAATTTGACTGTAAAACAAAAAAAAATAAGTGCTTTTGTGTAAATTTCACGAAATGGCGCCTCAGACCTTATGCTTTTCCGGCGACGATATAGAAATATATGCAATTATTCCAATCAACCAAAAACGTGCTTATTTATTGTTCGGGGATCAGTTTATTAAATAAGTATTTAAAAATTGACTATGTAAATTCATATTTTTTATGGCTTTGGGATCATTTTGGGTGAACTACAAATTGGAGCTTCATTGTTATACGTTACACGAAATTGAGGAAAATGTCGTACGTGACGCTAAACGGTTTCTACTTTGAAAAAATAACGCAAATACCAAAATTTCTGGCGATAAAACCAACACAGCTTCTGATCGTTCTTGCAACATTGGTTCCGGTTGCGTCTATTTCTATAGTCATTTGCTTTAATTAAAAAGCAAACGTGCCGCCTGCGGGGCTGGGAACAACGGGGCGCAGCGGCGCGGCGGGCAATTGCTTCATAAACGTCTTTAATAAATGTATCGATTTTTGGGGGTAATATCGCATTTTATGGCCAAACCGAGGACGGGGCGATAGAAGACTAAATTTATTGCAGATTTCGTAAAATAATAACAATTTACCATCTTAAAATCAATATAGGAAAATTATATTAAAACCGTAATATAAAAATCATCGATGAAGTCAATATCGTTGCCGGAGAGGCAAAACGATTGAAGCGCCGTATCTGCGGTGAAACCGTGTACGACCGTGTTAAAAATGTGGATATCCTGAAAGAATGCAAGGCTGATATTAGCGCAATGAATAGGATCAATAAATACGGTTTGGGCATAAAGAGCAAATGAATGAAAAAAAGAGTGTGAAAAGAATATATGAGTGAAAAAATTTATTGAAAAAATAAGTCGGGGGCGCCCGAGGAAGACATGGCACGATCAAGTGAATAAATTACTTGATTCGGGCCATGTGAAGAGTCAGAATAACAGAAGAGTATGTGTGAGGCGATGTATGCATGTAAATAAAGCAAGGAGTGTGTGCCAAGACAGAGCTGTATGGCGGACCGTCCTCTCTGCTTACTCCTGCGGTAAAATGGCGTGATGGTTATTGGTTGGTTAGTTAGTTACACCAGTGAACTTGAAAGTTCTTTTTGTTTTACAAACAATTCATAAGTCTTCAGCACCTGCTTGAATTTTGAAAAAAAAGTTAACTCTAATAATCTATGCTCACATTAAGTTACCTGGAAGCAACAGCAAGCTAAAAAAGTCCCAAAATTGTGTCGCTTGAGTCAAGCTTTCTCCCAAAAGGTATATTCATTTTAGATAGCTGAAGGGCAAAAAAAGTCTTCAGAACCAAAGGAGAGTCAGAGCATTGATACAGAAAAAAAAAAAACTGATCAAAACTGCACATTTATCTCATTTTTTACAGAAGTGTGGCTTAAGTCTTTTTGCCTTTCCATCGATGATATTGTTTTTGGTTGGAAAAATGGATGCTTAATATTGGCCTCATTTTCACCAACCTAAAAAAATAAAAACCATTCGGAATCTACTGCCAGAGAATTTTTTTCCGAGGCATGTCCCACTTCAGTAGCCTACCACTTAATTTAATTAAAGCATAAAAAATAAGTAGTTTTTTTTTTGCTTCAAAAATATGAACTTCATATTACTTTTTGTTAGTAATTGGAATCTTGGAGTAAAGGTCGAGAGTTATTTTAAACTCATTGTGTACTAATTTCGCCCTAAAATTTAAATATAAAAGAAACCCTATAATGTCTTGTGCTTCTTTTTGTTTTTAGTTAAGAGGGTATTTAAAGCTCTATAGCTCTTGATGGATATTAATTTATTTATTTACGCCCGTTAAAGGCTTTTACATAAATAATTACATTCATCAAAATAAATACGTATTTTATAAGCAGTGCAACATCAATATGAAAAGAAATTTTTAAAAAATAGTAGTGATTAGGAGGTACATACGGAGTTTAATTGTTTCATAAAATAAATTAGCTCTACTACACAAACTAAAACTTTACTAAGGTGTGCTTTTATTGTGATATTGATGTACTAAATATCTCAACAACATCGGAGTATTTGCATCCTAGATGTTGAATTCGTCGCATAGGAGCATAGTATTATGAAGTTGAAGTAGAATTATCACAATAATATGGAAGGTACTGTCTTGTAACTGGAATTATATTATTTTTTGCAATTTATGTATTCTTGTTAAAATATTTAAAAAAATACAGGGCTTGGTCCATGTCTGTCTCTCTAGGATAATCCTTGTCGAAACAGACGTAGTGTACATAAATTATATAATAATTTAAATGTAAATATTAGTTATTAATATTAAATGTAAATATTAGTAATTATTTTTAATAAATTTTAGGTTTTTTAATTTTATTTAAACAATAATAACAATAGATAAATGAATAAATATTAATAAAAAATAAAATAAAAAAATTATAAAAATGGAAAAGAAGAAAAGAAATGAAAGATGAAATTAAATGAAAATTAGAACAAAGTTATTACATGGAGTTATTATGAAACGAGGGTATAATTATTGCATTTACTGAAAAAAAGGGTGAAAATTTAAATGACGAAATACAGTTTAAATCTTGTTCCTTAAAAATCCTTTTAATGAAATTCAGAAAAACATACAATTTAAAAACAAAATAATGTTAATAACGAGAAAAACAATTTTAAATACTTTTAAATGTTGCCATATGAACAGCAACGGGAAGAGACTAACAGCATCACCAGCATCACCCGTTTCCAGGTGTTACGCCACTCTCCTCAACCCTTCCATCCCTCCATCCGGGTTTAATAAGGAAAAAGGCAACAAGGCTGTTACACCCACGACACGTACGGCACGCCATCGGACCGTTATTGGTTCCGAATAATGACAGGTCCAAGTCCGAGCCGCGTCCGACTTTTTATCTGCCGGAGTTAAAAAGCATCGATGGGATAACAGGACTTGATTACCGGCTCTCGTGTGTTTGGAATGTTACGTATTTAATGTAACGTATTGGATGTAGCCCGCTGGGCGACCCTCAAACTTCGGAAGACACCCGAAGCGTGATGAAAGCGCTTTACATCTTTGAATCGCTTTATTAATTATTGAGCGCGCGAGCGATAGATGCTTACAAAATCGCCTCGGGAAAAGATCACCATTCAGAATCGAAACGATGCTAGAAATGAGTTTGACCAAATTAGGCGACCAGATCTAAGTGGTCAGATTCTTTTAGACCTTACTATTCTCCGTCTCTATCTCCTCCCCTTTCTTTCAAACTTGGGATTACATTAATACCAATGGCATAATACCAAATGGTTGGGACTTTCTCACTTGTTGTGCTGTTCTCATTTTTTTATAGTGAATACCGCACAAGAGTCCTAACAATTTTTAATATTTTTTATCATTGTTTTAAAGTTTATTTTGTAGAACTCCATTATAATTTTTAGGTTTTTTATTTCAGTTTGATAATGCCTTCAGAAGGCAAAACAGCTGCGTGAAAATAATTACCTGGCAGAACTTTTGACTAAAAATCGTTTTTTTTAATTTCCAATAATTATAATTATTGTTTGAAAAAAATAAATTAAAAGAATACTAACCACTCTCAACCAGCCATTGAGACTATGGCATCCCCAATTGGGGTATATTGTGAAGCTGAAAAAAGTGGGGAAGGAAAGGAGATGAGTGAGAGGAAGGTTTGAAAGTACCTGGCTATTCAGATCAGGTCACCAAACACGGCTAAAGCCATTTCAAACAACGTTTCGATTCTGAACGTAAAGTTAACGTTTGAGGTTAAAGTAAGTGGGTAGGAGCAGGAGGTGAGAAATAGAGGTTGATGAGTACCTGGTTATTCAGATCTGGTCCCAAACACAACTAAAGCCATTTCAAGCAAGCAACGTTCCGATTTTGAATGGTGATCTTTCACCAGGGCGATTCTTAGAGTATCTTCTAAAGTAGCAAGTAATCTGGAACGTAGAAAATATACGAGTATGTTACCTCGTTTTGACAAGAAACGTCAAAGCTAGACCACGAAACATTGTTGATAACTTCCTGTACAAAACTGTGATCATTAAGTCTTTTTTAAATATGTTTCGTTAAATACACCTTATATTGGATGAGAAATAAATGATTTTATGCCAACAAAAATGTAAGAAATATATAAGTACGAAGAAGACTTTCGTTTCTTGTAGAGTTTTCATGATTTCCAACAAAATACATCACCTTCGGTTCTTGCATCAACCTACTCACGTCCACGTGGAAATAGAATCACGTAAAAGTGAAACGTCATTGCTGATTGTACCCGATACGGAATTTGACGTTTAACGAGATATTCCGCGCTAATGTATCGCCTTTTTCGGCAGGTTCCCTTATCGACAGAACGGCCACACGGAATAAAAGGATCAGAAAGGGCGGTCGGTAAAGCAGCGAACTCAGGTTCCTGCGGTAAGCATTTTTGAAAAGCTACATCTAGACTGGGTAGGGTATGTTTATTTGAGAGAGGTTAATATTTAAAATTTGGCTTTGCTTTGCGCCCGTCGACCAAGGTAACACTGATCCACCGAGTTCGATCTACTCATAGCGGAAGTCAACTTCCTTCCTAGACAAATAACGCAATAAAAATGTCTTCACTATTTATAGTTGTGCTTGTTTTTTTTGTTTTAATTTTATTTTTTTTAGGAAAATATACGGTTGTATACAATTTTTGAAAAGTAAAGGCATTACTATGTTACATTCACCAGAGAATATATATTTATATTTTAACCAGAATGGAAAAAATAAAAGTTTTAAAAAATGCATCATAAAATAATGTTAAAAAGAAAAAAAATACAAACAAAATTAAACAAAGAAACACAACATAATGGAAAATAGAAAAAAATAATTAACAATGCTATGATTTAATTTAGTTTTATTAGATCTTTCAAAATAAGCTGTTTTCAAAACGGTTCTGAGGTGGGTTAAAAATTGAGCGCTTGTATTATTTCGACTCATTTGTGATTTTATGTTTTTAGAAGTAATTATGAATCGCTGAAATTGAAAAAAATATAAATACATCAAAACAGGAACATATTGGGAGAAAAAAATCACTAATATTGCATTACATTTACAATTATATTCATGTTATTATAGTCGTTTTAGATTGTAATAAACTCATAATTTCAACTGAAGTTCTATTATTTGTGTAGTATAAAATAATAGTGAAAGGGTTAAAATAAAAATACAAAATAGACATGTACTCTTAGTTAAGAATATCATGTCAAAAGTTTGGAACGAAGTATAAATCTAAAACTTCTAAAGAAGCAAGTCTTGTTCACTAGAGAAGAATTTAATTACAAAGAGTAAATACAATATACAGAACAAATAAGCTTCCAAAATCTAGATTCTAAATTATCACATGCAAGTTTACAAGAATCATCGTCTAGCGATTCGATAACGACAGTTATTTTTCTACCTTGTCAATGATATGGAACCTCGAGTGTTATCTTTTTATAGGAAAGGATCGATACGCATTACTCTTTATTGGAAAATGTATCTGTATAAAGACAAATGTAAACGTTAATGCATATAGTATTTTTTTTAGATCGCGATAAATGTCAGTTGCACACACCAAACACTCGGTAGACATTGTTTCGTACTTTCACTGATGTCAAAAGAGTTGATTACAAATTGGCGGAATAAAAGGTAATTATGTAATGAGTAATTATCATGGACAATCAAATTTATGCTTCATTGCAGAGTGTAAAACCATCAGAATCACCGTAGTTAAAGACTACCATTCAGAGACGAACTGTAGATTAAAATATCTCCAGCTTAAGTAAAATAGCTACTTCAGTCGTGCCAAAACCATCCAACCCTCTCTCAACCCCAATAAATCCACTATCTAGATGTGCCACAGTCCTACTGACGTCAGAAAGACGACTTCTGCTCTACAAACGTAAGCTACAGTTTCAAAGTGTTACGAAAAATGTATTTTTTCTTTATTTTTACTCTACTGATCGACCATAAATATGTCGATGCCTGAATGCAGTAAAATAACTATTGTCAGTCTTCTCGCGTTGAAAAAAATAAATATTTCACACGTGTACATTCTAGGAGCATGTGCCAACCGTAACCCTCGCAGTATATCATTATCAAGGATCAGGAGAAAAAAAACTACCCCAAAATGTAAATGTAAACATCTGAAAATGTCGACTCGCAGCAGTATATTCAGTAATCTTGGGGTCTATTGAAGAGATCACGCATCAAAAGTAGGCTTTCCTTTGTAAATCAGCCTCCATCACGCGGTCGGATCAGCAGACAGACACCCCGAAACAAATAGGTCTCAAATGATGAAGTAAATACGAAGATTTGTTAGATGTGAGATTAGCCCCGAGGGAAACTGTTTGGTAAAAGCATTTTTCATTTCAACTCAATGTCAATATAACAGTCTTATTGCAATTGCAATGGGGAATCTGTGTGTTGAAAGGAAAGAAGAGAGATAAGACGAAGAAGGGAGGAGAGAAGTTATGGGGATCGTAGGAGGGTGAATAGAGTAATTTCTCCTCTGTCCCGGTACAAATTCCTTGAAGCAATCACATTCATACATACTCATTGACATTGACAAACCGAAGTTTTGGATTGTGCAATATACTTCAGGGGTATCTCCAACTTCTTCTTTCATCCCCTTGTGCTTCATACATTATTTTAGAACTACTTACGCTTATCACCGCACGTCTGTTATTTTTTTACATAGCTAACACTATTTAAGCAATCATGACCATTACATATTATCATTGTAATTATTTGGTTCAGCTTCTATTGTCTTCAGTTTTCGATTACATGAGCTTCCTGTGTTCACCCTTATTTTATTGTCCTCATCAGCTTTTCCGCCTGTCAAGAACATGCTTTAATAGAACACAAGCTCATATACTTACTCCGAGGATCAACTATTCACAACTATAACACACACAGTATTGTTATATCCTTTCATTATAATGCCGACGTTGCTTAAGACTTACTTAAATTCATCATTTAAATCATTCTGCATACGTAAATAAATAAAGCTCTCAAGGAAAACTTAACCTAAATTTAATATTTATTACTGGAGTTCTCTTCCGCTCTGTAATCAGAGATATATATGTGCCCGGAGCTGTCATTTGTTATCTCGTGCTGTGTATTGTATGCCGAACTGGGAGCTTTATTGAAAGCTGACCTTCGTCTGTGAAGACAGCGAAAAATTGCCGGCGATACGATGGAAAAAATGTTCGCAAAGCGAAGGATTACCGAGCTTCCGAAAACAATGATTTCAAAGATGATTTATGGATCAAGTCAATTTTGATTCCCGGGTGCTTAAGAACAGGCTACTTTAAGGCTACCAATCACCATCAAAAATATAAACCTTACTAACTTTACACAATAAATTTCCACGTAACCCTACGTAATGGTTCTCAATCGATCATATCGGTAGTTCGAATTGTTATAAAAAACGCTTTAAAAAAACTTGGTTCATCAATTTAGACCGTTAATTAGAATATATATATATCTATTTATCATCGCTGGAAAGGCAAAAGGGCTTGAGCAACACTTTGATAAAAAAAAGTTAAATATTCGGTTCTAATCAGTTTGTCAATCTGCATCGAATTTTCTGATTCTTGTTTGATTCTGAAGACTTTTGAGGCCCTTCAATCATTTAAGATATATTTACCATTTTGGAAAAGGCTTGACTCAAGCGATACAGGTTTGGGATTTTTTTTACTTTTTATTGCTTCAGGTAACTCAGTGAGAGCATTGAGTTACCTGAGTTAACTTTTTTTTTCAAAATCCAACCAGCTACTGAAAATTATGAATTTTATATGTATATTTTGTGGTGTACAATTCTCAAAATTGTACTTCAACCTTACTGCTTTTCCGACGACGATATTTTTTATATAGTTTAAAAAACTACGAAAGTGAAATATTCATTTTGAAATTGAAAAAAAAAAACGGAATTATGTCAATTTAAGACAAGTTTAAAAAAAAATTACAAAACACCTTGGAGTTAGATTCCAGAGAGAGATTACGAATTGCTTCTAACGACATCAAAGTATCAACTAATATCCATGTTTTAAAAATTATTTCTCTTTTTTTAATAACATTTTATATTTTCGTGGAAAGCAATCACTTTGTTGTTTGACATATAAAATATAAATTTATGAAAAAAATACTTTGTATTCTTAAAAATACTTTGCTTAGCCTAAGCAAAAAATCAGGGTAAGAAATTAAACCGGTCGGTCTTAAGAAACAAAATAATATTTACACACCTAGTCAAATATTGTACAATTTATAAGTATGAATTCTAGTAAGTAAAGAAAAACCTATTTATTTCATGAATTCGAAGGTATTTTAAATTATTTAAAAAAATCAAAGAAACTATGAAAATGTGGGCGGTCAAAGAATTAATCATAAAATATAATATGCCTAGAATTTCTTTCGGCTTAATCGAATTTCTCTTTGAAAAACTTTAAGGCTTAGGGAAGTCTCTCACACAAATACCCATGTGAACAAATTGATGTTTCCCCCAAGAAACTCTCGAATAAAGATAACAGGGATTCACTTCAATCCAGTTATTTTAATAAAGTTCTTTATAGGCTCTGTGTAAAATTACCTTCACAAAGGAGACGAACTTTTCAAATAATGTCAGAACAGTTTCACAACTTTAAATAAATATAAAAAAATCTAACAGGCAGAGAAAATAAACTTTGGATATTTAGTGACTGTTTTGTGAACAAACACATAAATTGCTCGTTTTCTGGATGTGAAAAAGTTTGCATTTTTTCAGTACAAGTAAAGTTATTTCTTTTTTAAAGTGACATGGTACCAAAAATACGGAGGGATTTACTTAAGAATCACATTTGAATTATTTCTGATGAATCTGTAACAAAAATGTAATTTTGTTACGAAGATGCACTCGAGATGTACCTCGTCTAATTTATATTTGAGATGAATAAAAACTGACTCTTACCATTCACATTCTCAACATAAAACGATTTTTTAAATTTCCAAATGGGTTTTCAACAATAGGTTATGGTATTAAAGACCAAATATTTTGATGTGCGATAAATTGGTTACTTCCCGAGATATTTATCATTGATTTTGGAAAATTTTCGCGAAAACAGCGCTATAAAAATTATCCAAATTATATTATAACAACTTTCTAATGTTATATTATGGGGTCGGTTGTTGCGAAAAATTGCTTTAAGTTGTAAAAGAGGTTTTCATGAAATACGAGCACATTTAAGAAATAGTATTTTTTATTCGGTGTTTCAATTTTATCAAATTGATTACCTGGGAGCGGTTTCCCATAAATACGACGTTTCAAATAATATAGTCCAATTACGGTAAATTTTACCATGATGCAATAGTCACCCGAAAATCTATATTTATCTTCTTTTTTATAAAAGAAAGACAAACATTCCCGGCT
The DNA here is from genome assembly GCA_022651775.1 of Drusus annulatus. Taxonomy (NCBI): domain Eukaryota; kingdom Metazoa; phylum Arthropoda; class Insecta; order Trichoptera; family Limnephilidae; genus Drusus; species Drusus annulatus. The sequence continues at coordinate 699,115 of JAGWCC010000184.1, forward strand.
TACAAATAGCCTATTTGAAAAACTCCTACTTCTATCACAATAAGCGGGAATGTTGCTTGTGCAATGATAGAGGACTAAGGTTTAATTAAACTCAAGACGTCCGTATGGGAATCCGATGGGTCTTTTTCACTCAGCTACTAACCGGTCAATTATAATTAAATATTAACGCATACTTAAATATCATTTTTATTCAACTGTTGGCTATGAATGAAAAATGCGGATTTCGACGTAAAATGTTGATATCACAACAGCAAAGATCTTCGGGTACCACTTTTCCAACTAGAAAAACCCAATCAAGTTTTACTGCGAGATACATTTTCAGAATGCCCGAGTTTCTACAAGTTTTTCACGCATCTATAAATACAGCGTCACAAGGTCAAGGCAGAGGCGTCATTTTTCACCGCGTCCAAACAGTTTCGAGCGGTAATGAAAACGATTTTCACGCTGTATCATAAATCGTTTTTCCCTCAGGAGACCGCAGGAAAAGCCGGATCGGTCAGAAACCAGACCGAGCCCCGGGGACCTTTCATGTCGGACCGGATCGATTGTTTTATTGGGCGGGCCGCGGCTGTATTATTTTATTTAAATATATATGCGGCACAACGTGCGCCATTGACACACAAGTATGTACGCCAGAGCAGACAAAGTGAAAAAGTAAAAAATAAATAAAAACAAAATTCAAGGTAGATACTGCTGAGTAGAAGTTTGTAAGAAAAATATCAGTCAACTACCTGTATCTTTGTTTATAATTAATGAAAATTAAATAATAAATTTGTAAAAGACTAAAGATTTTATTTTATTTTTTTATGACCGACTGGTTTCCCTTAGCCTAAGCATCATCATGGTACAAAATTAAACTTAATATTTTGTATAAATATATATACATACAGAAGGAGAACACAATAAAAAACAAAATAAGAGAATAATGAGAAAACAATAGAATAAAATTTAAATTATAACGAAGGAACAAAGAGAAAGAGACAGATAATATAAAGTGAAAGAGTGATTAAAGAATTATGAAAATTTTTATGAGTGTGCGGGAAATATACCTATTATAGGACTACTGAACAATTCTACATTCATACATACTCTTCTGTTAATATGACTCTTCACAAAGCCCAACTCAAGAATTAGATTCACTTGATCGTGCTATGTCTTCCTCGATTGTCTCCGACTTATTCTTCTATTCACTTTCGCTTCATATTTTATTTTAACACTTATTTCTTCATTCATTCGCTCTACATGCCCAGACCATCAAAGCGTCCCTTTCTTGATTCTGTTCAGTACGCTTACATCAGCCTTGCATTCGTCTATTCGCATTCTCACATTCTATTAAATTAGTAGTAAACAGGTAACAATAAGTTGTTATCTTTATATCAGTTGCGATTGTACTTAGGTCAAACCAGTTATAAGGACGCGCACAAACTCACAACGTTACTGTTGTAAGTTTTGCGGTTTTTTTTTTTGCGATAGCCGCAAAATTATTTGAAATCCCACAATTTTGTCGGAATGTTGACAAACTGCGGGGTAGTAGAAGAGTGAGGGGAAGATGAAGTATGGTAATTTTCCAGATATTCAAATCAGGTCACTAAACATACATACCTAAAGTGATTTCCAGCAATACATATTTCAATCCTAAGTGGTGAACTACGAGAATCAATGAAACTATCCTAAGCGTACATTTCTATAATTTCATTTAAATTATTAATGTTAACCCATAATTTTTATAACTACCACCCGGATGCACTTAAATGATGAGCTCAGGTATTGTGAAAATTCGACATTTTTCTGTCTAAAATATCTAAACCGTACCCGTTTTTCGCGTATTATATTTCCCATCTATATTTTAAACTCGATGTTGCTAAAAATATTCCGATAATAATTTCGAAATTCGAGGAACGCTCAATTTCAGGAAAATATTTTGTTACCTACTCATAATGAGGGCAGAAAATTACGACTTAAATTCATTAAAAATATCCTCATTTATAGTTCGAAATTTTAAGCTCAGGGCAGGTTTCGAATTTCGAACTTAATAATCTCTCTAATTAATTAATGCTGTAATTAAATATGCTCCAATCTCCCTAGCGTTCCCCAATTTTCGCAGGTACGTATGAACCTAAGCTCTTCACGGGGTGCCCTTTGAAAGAAGCGAACACAGCTGTAGCCAGAGGCGGCGCAACCCCACGTTCAATGAGTGCGACGCACATGGGCGGTCAAACCAAGGGGCGGTTCCGCGAATATGCCTCTCTGCATTGGCAGCTAAGCGATCTTCACGACCGACCCATCCGTTACAATTCATTCTAAAAAGGTGTCGCAATGTTTTCTCGAAAACGTTATTTCGATTTAAGACAATAATTAAAATGAAAACCATAAGGCGTGTTTATGATAAACGGACAAAAACGGATAAATGGACAAAAAAATCCAAAAAAGATCCTGAAAAAATAAAGATGATTTTAAAGACTTTTTTATTTAAAGATAATACCACACAAGAGCCCCAATTGCTCCCAACCGTCTAGAGCCAGTAAGACTATGGCATCCCCTGAGATTGGGAAGTAGATGGGGAAGAGGAAAGGTTGGGAAGTACCTGGCTATTTAGATCTGGTCACCAAACGCGGTCACCAAAAACAAACATTACAAGCAACGTTTTGATTGTGAATGGCGGTCTTTCACCAGGGCGATACTTAGTGTATCTACCACTTTGGAGCGTACCGCAAATATACCATACATTATTTCATATGAACTTAATGTGTTATGACACATGTTATTCAAATAAAAGTTATTTGTGCACGCCGGGCTTGAACCCGTGACCGCAGTCGTGCGACTTACCACTCAACATCCAAGGCCGTCTAAGGCGTGCAAAGATGATTGAAAAAAAACGTATTTTATGTCAACAAATTCTAAGCGATATAATTTTTATTATATTACCACTTTAAGTTTTTATTATATTTTCACATAAGAAATTAACCTGTACGAAGTTTTTATACTCTAGTGGAAACTTTCTACAGTAATTTCACTATGGATGTAGGTATAAGATTTCAGAGCCATAATAGATATTCGAAAAAGCAATTGATAAAATGAGTGAATTTTCATGATCGTGCATATGAATGTATTATTTTATGTAATCTAGATATCCAGTCATTACAAATGTTCCAAAATAAAATTAGATTTAAGAATCGGAAAATATTCGTAGGTTTTGTATGCTGTAAACATGCAATTTTGTATCTGTAAATATTAACTTATTTGCAGTAGATTTATTTTTTGTAGGCTGCTTTTTTTCGCACGCAGGCGACTATACCCCTCGGGGCGGTCCTGTCCACAGTAAACATCGTTAGGTAGGCCCCCGTTGCTCGGAGCCTTCCCAGTGGACCCACTAAACTTTACGGCATTTTTTCGTTATTTATGACGAATTTCTCTTGAGCTTTAAAAAAACGATACAACGTTTTAATGGCGACACACGGAAACTTTCACTATAACGGACCGCTGTTTTGTTAAGTTATTCGCAGTTTATTTTTCAGAAAAGATAATTCTTTTAAGAGTCTTAGATAGTTACGAAAGGGAACGGCGAATTTAAACCGCCGCTATTACTAAACGTTATTTAGTGTAATGGAAAAGTAACTTTCCAACATTAACAATAAGCAGATTTCATTGAATTTTCTAGTTTATATGGGAAAGGGGTACATTAATAATTTTCAAACAAATGAAAAGAGCTATTAAAACGAAAATTATTAGACAACTTTCCAGTGCTCTATAAAAATCGAGCATCTAAACATAGTACATGGTAGAAACATAGTACGTATCTACATTTGTATTTGATATAATATCACTTCTACGAAAAATTATCATTGAATTGAATTCTGTTACTCTGAGTCAAAGGTTTTAACAACAACGTCATCGAAAAAAATAAAAAAAGCTTTCACTTGTAACATACATAATTAAATGACTTTTTTGTAATATTTCGAACCGGCAAGTTATGGTCTGCATAACAAATTTAAAAGCGCATTTAATTTTGAGCCTGAAAATCATAGAATCTACCAAGTTTTGAACAACCTTAACTCTGCAGATTGCAACTCGGAACAACCCTAAAACTACACAGGTACTTGCATATCAGCCATGCCTCACACATCGAAACTGATGTTTGTGTTAAGAAAATTATCATTTAAAAAAATAACCTTTTTTAATCCCGACAAACAATAAAATACTAACGCATGATTTATTTTAATGAATAATTATTTTTATTGTATATTTTATTTGGGTGAATTAAAGCAACTGACTTTGTATTTTGGCAAGTCAAGTTACATTCCGTGATTATTCACTGGTATCAACTAGTATCAATATAATCTGGTAACTGGGATGCTGTGATGTTTATTGTAAGAACTGACGAAGACGGCTTTACAGCTTTTGTAAGGAGATAAGTAAAAGATTTTCATTATTTAAAACAACTTGACATTGGAATATTCAGCCCGTAAGTTCGCAACACTGCTGAAATAATGATGATTTGTTGATCATTTCCACGCTTAGCTGTTCTCGTAGTAAGTATTCTAAGCTCGGCTTATTATACTGTATTTCCTTGTGTGCCCGGCCTTCTCCCCTTGGCAAGTTTGACGCTCTGTGCCGAATCTTTAAGCACGATCTATTCAAATCGCGCTGTTTCGCTAAATCATATTATCTTCCTCTTTTGGAGTTAAACGATTTCCTTACACCGTTAGCTTAAAGCGAACGGATATTTGCCCCTTGGATAAGATAAATAGAATATAGCACAATATTGACTATTATTTGAAATCACTCAGGGGGTAGACATTTTAAGAATTGCAAAAGATTATATCGTCGCTGGAAAGGCAAGGGGGCTTGAGCGACACTTTGGTAGAAAATGAGTGAAATATGCAGTTTTGATCAATTTTCTTTTTTTTTCATCGAATGCTCTGGCTCTCGTTTGATTCTGAAGACTTTTGTGGCCCTTCAGCCATCTAAAATAAATATATAATTTGGGAAAAGGCTTGACTCAAGCGACACAAGTGTGGGACATTTTAGCTTTTTGTCGCTTCAGGTAACATTGGAGAGCTTTGAATTAACTTTTTTTTTCAAAATCCAATCAGGCACTGAAGACTTATGAATTATATTGTAAAACAAACAAAAAACTTTGAAGTGCTCTAGTGAAAACTTCCCAAAATGGCGCTCTTTGCCTTTCCGGCGACGATATGTTTTAAATAAAACTAAATGCATCTGCTGGAAGAGTCCGTAGTTAAATTCTTGTTTTTAATCTAATTTTTTGATCAATTAGAAAGTGGTAGTAACAGGTTGAAATATATTTCATAATACATACACCGTGTTTCACGCTCATACCGCAAAATTTCTGGAAATCTAAGGAAAATAAATTAAAGAGATTTTATTTTATTAAGAGGAGCACTCGGAGGCTGTTTCATTTGGTTTTTTTTAAATTTACGGATAAAATAAAAAAAACAATTTTAATGAAGTTTTTATATTAAAAATGTACGACATATGTCCAGTATACAATAATATTTATTTATTTTTGTTTTGACTATGAAATAAAGGCCATGTAACATATTGATTTTTCACGATTTCAGAAACTACTTAAATAAATATTAATGACTCAAAGAAAATTATTTGAAATAAATATCTTACCCAGTTACTTAGCAAACATGATAAAAAAAAATAAATACTAAAAAAGTGATTTTTGAAGTTACAAATAACCAGTGGCGGCTCGTATTTTGTTGATGTTGTTGTAGGGGGTAAGTAGGGTAATAGGGTTTTTTTTGTATGAAAGTTTTCAGGATTTTTGAGTTTTGGTGGTGCACTGTACCCCTTGCTAAAAAAACTTCATACAAAAAAAAAAATTTTTGAAAAAAAAAAAAACGTTTTCGGCTATTATTTATTTATCTTCTCACTCTAGCGCGCTAAAAGGTCACGAGCCGCCACTGCAAATAACATTATTTTGTTCCATTCTACACGCATTCAACTTAAAGAACTGTTGACTCCATTTACATCGCAGAAATGACCAGAGTTTTGTGATGTCTCTGCTAAATATCACTGATAAAATATGATAATACAAAAATCGTATTTTTTTCCTGAATTCGATGTGTTATCCAGCGTATCATGTATTTTAAATTCAGATCAGATAAAAACGAACTCATCGACTTTGCAGGCGCTGCGTTTACCCTCCGTTAAATGCCAAAATAATATCGTGTATAAAAATAAAAAAATAAGCAAAATATATTTTTCATAATTTTTTTCTAAAGCAATCAAAAGATATCATAATGTAATTATTGGATAGGTTTTGAATCCGTTAGATTCCAATCACCCATGCTATGGCCTGTATATACAAGTATCATGTGCTTCTGTCGCTGAAAGTTTCGTTGTAACCTTAGAGTATGTAGAGTGGTATCTATCCAAGGCAGTGTGGTCAGTTTTTGATGATTTTTACCGGACTCGGCGGACCTGGGCGTGGCTAAGACTAAGACTAGGATATTTATACATCCATTCATATCACATATCGACATAATGTTTTTTGTTTATTCGTAGAACCACTTTTTCACAGTGTTGTTATCAACAAAAATATAGCATGTAATCTAAAAAAACGTTTAGTTGTGTCAAGTTTTATAGCCCAAGATCATCGTGACAGTATATAAAAGCGGTTTATTATATTTGTTATCTCTTTCTCTCTCATGGTGAAGACGTGAAAACCCGGAGAAAGTGATTCGATCGCAAGTTTATATAGATTGGGTAAAAAGAATTACCTCTATCTCTATATATTGTTACTCCAAGGTTGTAACCTCTTCTTCCTTCTCACGAACGACATATCGAAGGCTTAGGTCCTCAGAGGTCTTACTACAAAAACGCATGTTTCGAGTTAAGTCCGGTTTTGATAAAGCTTTTAACATATGTATTAGGGAAAAAAGCTCATAACTACTGTAATTTGGGGGATATGGTGGTACAATTCAAAAAATTACAAAGAAATAACATATGTTAGGCCTTTGTCTTTAACATCTATGATTTATTAATAGTTAGGCTCGCGCGCAGCTCTGTCAAACAATCAAAAAATAACTGTCAATCTCGTTTTTTTAACTAGCTAACCATTTCGCCGTTTCGCCGCAAGGGTTGGCAGAGAAGATGGACCGCCCTACAACTCTGTCTTGGCTCATAATCCTTGATTCATACATCGTCTCATTACGCACTTACATGTTATGCATTCTGACTCTTGAAATGGCCTGACTCAAGTATTTTTTTAGTTTTTTCTTATGTTTTTTATTAATTGTACAAAATGATAATTTTTTTACTTAATACTAACAGTAGGTTTAATATAAATTGAATAAATGGACAATGCCTAGTTTCTACTTAATGGTAATTACCCCCCAATTGAGAAAATTCTCGTGCTTAGGGAGGGATTTAATTCATTTGATCGTGCCATGTCTTCCTCTGGAGTTTTTGAGGTTTGTTAATTATTCAGAAGTATTTCAAACTAATTCAAGATATTAAAAAAATAAGTAACTAAAAGCGAGGTTGCAACAGAGCTATCGGAGGTAAGCCTTTATGTGCTATGAACTAAGAGATGGGGGTACCTTGTTAGGCCAGCCCGTATGAACTAACTTTTTTTCCTCCAATATGGGACGCCTGCAACTTTTGACATCTTACCCCAAACATAAAGCACGAAAGACGTAAATTAATTACGCTTATTTACTCAGACTTGTCACAAATAGCGGATTTCAGAGGGGATAAAAGAGTCCATAACAAAAGAATCTAACTGGAAAACTTTGTACTTACTCGTATTTTTCCTTTTGTGAGTACGAATTGTTTTTGTACCACTTACTTCGCTACACACACATCCCCAAGAACAAAAGGACCGAACAAAGAAGTAACTACGTATGTCGGCGTGTTTTTGAGTCGAGTTCCACTTTTTATTACTCGGCCCATACAAATGTTTTCGTTCTTTGTAAACAAACAATATGATATCCGTTCGAGTTTTATTGAGAAAGTTGACATTTCCTTTGAAAAAATAACACGAAAAACTCGTACTTTGTGAGCATTTACTAGAAAAAATGGCAAGATAATATATAAAATCATGGAATAATTTAGGTTTAAGTTGTTTGGTTTATTAATTTCTAGAAATGTTATTCTGAATCCGTATTTGCGACGTAAAAAATAAATCGTTCTTTCACTTTTCACATTTCGTTTTAATATTTCATGTTAAATCGAGTGTAATACTTTATACTTATCAAACTTACTCAGATTTTTTTTTTCACACAGCCTCTGTCATGTTTTTGTTTGAATGGTCAGTTATCTTACCTGAAACAAATAGGAAAAAAACATTATTAAAAAGAAATTAATCGGAAAACATATTGGCATTCGAGAAAAAAATACATAAAATACAAAATCAAATCCCTCGGGGGATGTAATAAATTTCGTGGATTTTTTAGTCGTAGTATGTTTTATCTGTAAAACCTTTTTTGATTAATTAATCTACTCTCCATCAACTCTATTGAACTCTCTTATTCCTTGTCAATTGTATGCCATTTTAAAGTGGAGAGAATAGGAGAGCTTTTTAATAACGTAGTCAATGACACTTTGAATCAAAACCAGGTCAGATTATACGCGAGTGATTCGCCAAACTTAAAGCAACAAATGTTTTCAATAAATAATATAAGGTCAGTCTAATAAAATAATCGTTTTTATAGTCTCCAGCAATGTTTTCACTGTATTTTACTCTAAATTGTTTGACCGACTGTCACATTTGACATCGTCACAAATCGACAATATACGTCATTTTAAATAATTTGGTATTTGAAGGGTCCCCGTTAACCACTGATTTTCGGCCTGTCAGCGTTATTTTAGGCCGAAAATCAGTCTGTCAAGTTATTTTTTGATGGCCGTTACGTTTGGCGGCTTAATCAACGGCAGATAATACAATCCAACATTAATTGACAAATCGGTGACAGGCCGTGAATCGACGGTTGGCGGAGACCGTTCAAATGTTAAAAAAATGATCGATTTATGACGATGTCAAATTTAACGGTCAGTCAAACAACTGGTCCTAAGCTTTTAACTTAAATTTTCGTAGAAAGCAATATCACTTTGTGGTTAGACATGTTTAATGAAGATGAAATAATAACTTAAAATTAATGAACGTAATAAATCTGCACTGAACACCAACAAGTGAACTAATATGGAGATAATTGGTGTTAACACTTAAGCCTATGTCATATTTGAGATTTACATGCGAAAGGTCTATTTAAGAAAATATTTTAGTAAATCTGAGTCTGGGAAACACAATATCCAGTAAATTCGATAGCCTAGCCGAGACCGAGCGTAAAGATCCTCGACTAAGAATCCAGAGGCCGCGGGCTTAAGGTCCGGCGTGCGCGAATTATTTTTTAAATACAAACATTTTAGGGTTACGAATAACCTGACAATATTTGAAAAACTCCTACTGCTCATAATAAAATGTTGCTTGTGAAATGATGGAGGAATTACCCAGCAGAGGAATTGAACGCACGATGCCCGGATGAAATCCGACGCGTTTGTCCAGCTAATAATGTATCCGTTTCTTTTACATTACAACTACGTACGTTTCAGAATATGAACGTTGTAAGAAATGGCAAAAGCTGTGTTTGGTGACCAGATCTGTATGGCCATGAACTTCATTATCTTCATATTCCCATATCTTTCCTTTTCAGCCCCACAACATACCCAATTTGGGTATTTTTTAGTTCTACTACCTGCATTGGGGACTCTTGTGTGGTATGCGAGTAGTAAAAAAATAAAATAAAAAACTGTGTCGAAAATAAGCGACTCCTTCTTGTAAAATGTTAACCTCGCGTTTGGTGTGTCTCCCATCCACGCACTTTTGTCGAAGAAATCAATTCCGCGAATACTTGATTAATATTTCATTTATCACCCTGACACAGCTTATTTGATGACTGGTATCATATACGTACATAATCACGATGGTATTATAACACAATTCTGATTATATCACAACGTCTTTCTTGTTTCTTTTTATAACCTTTTACATTATTTTCCATAAATTCAACGCTCTGCGTCTCGTTACTGCCAGTTACTAGGGGAGCATTATAATAATTGCAGTAGGCAGAGACCGTAACTTGACGTCACGCCTTATGGATACTAGGTTCACCAAACAAGCTCAATAGCTCTTGAATCATCTTCAGAACAGACGTAAACAAGGTATGATGGATACTCTAATAGCGCACTGTTGTTATTTTTTACCAAAAATAACACCACATCCTGAAAATCCACGAGCGAAAAAGAGATAGAATTATTCGTAAAAAAGTGTACAACCTATGAAGATACCCCGTGTTAAAATATTCAGTTTTATTAAAAATATATTAAGATAGGCTTAAAAACATTTAACTAGATATCGTCACTGAAAAGTCAAGAGGCTCAAGGGACACTTTGATCATAAATTAGTTAAAAGTGCAGTTTTGATCAGTTTGTGTTTCTGCATCGAATGCTCTGACTCTCGTTTAATTCTAAAGACTTGGTAGCCCTTTAGTCATCTAAAATATTTTGGGACTTTTTTAGTTTTTTTGTCTCGTTGTTAAAAAAAGTTATCGACCTGAGTTACCTTTTTTAAAAATCCAAACAAGGTACTGAATGAATTTATTGTAAAAAAAAAAAACTTATGGTGCTCTAGTTTAAGCTTCCCAAAATGACGCTTCAGCCTTTTTTTCCTTTCCAGCGACGATATGTTTTCTTATAATTTTTAACCTTGTCGTTTATAGTTTTCATTCATAGAAAGCATTTATTATTATTTCACTCTCAATGTTTTACACAGGGTGTCCGAAAATTTGTTGTACAGCAGAAAAACGTGATGATCTGCGGCTTCCATGGTCCATGAGTGGTAAGACGATAAACTATGAATCCAAAAGTCGCGGGTTAAACCCGGCGGGCGCCAATAACTTTTATTAAATTAATATGTGTCATAAACACATTTTAATTCATATAAAATAATGAAAAGTTTATTTTCGGCACGTTCCAGAGTGGTAGGTACTTCAAGTATTGCCCTGGTGAAAGACCACCATTTAGAATCGAAACCTGGCTTGAATTGGCTTCATCAGTGTTTGGTAACCAGATCTGAACAGCCAGGTACTTCCCAATCTCCCTCTTCTTCATATTCTTTCCTTTCCCCGCTACCTTCATTTTCACTACATACCCCGATTGGGGATGCCTTAGTCTCCACTGGCTCTAGACGGTTGGGAGCAGTTGGGGCTCTTGTGCGGTATTCACTTAAAAAAAATAGAAAGCCCAAAGAAATAAGCTGATAATGATAAGACTGGTCACTAAACACGACTAAAGCCATTTCTAGCAATTTTTCGATTCTATCTACCACCGCGACGAAAAGGTGCCGCACATGTACTATTAGATTATCGAAGGAAGCAATCACTTTGTGGTTTGACATTATTATTTAAATTAAAAATGTTTTTGTTTTAAGCCACTTTATTTTATTCATATATATTTCTGCATTCGACCGGTTTCGGTTGGACTCAACCTTCTTCAGGAATGTCCAAACGAAACCAGTCGAATGCAGAAATATATGTGAATAAAATTAAGTGGCTTAAAACAAAAAACATTTTTTATTTTATTAATGTACTATTTGAACCCGCAATTTCTGGATTCGAAGCCGAGTATCTTAACCGCTCGCTCGCGGAGGTCATCAAATAATATTAATACGAGCCAAAACGAACAGATTCTTAAATGGCTCAAAAAATATTAGAATTAGAATATGTTTTGTTGCCAGAGGCAACCCAAACTACGCAATCGAATAGATCCACAAATAATTTGTATTCATTATCGTGAACCGGTAGCAAAGAATTTGATTTATTTATCATCTAGTTTCAGACGTGAACCGGTTTACAAAAGAGTCGTTCGCCTGAACACAAAGGATTTGAAAAGCATCCGCTGTTTCCGGGGCATTTTCTTTGAGATGTTCTTTTGGTAAGTGCATCAATAAATGCATTGTGAAAGCGTGTACTTAGAATATCAATGAAATACATCCGAAGCAGCTCTTTACTTTTACTCACGTGACCGTGCAAAGAGAAGCTTTCAAATTCTTCGGACAATGTTGGACTGCCGAGTACGCGAATACGTAAATAGGTTCTGAGTGCACGAAGTGCCCACGGCCGAGTGCATTCGGGAAATACCGTAAATTATTTGTATTGCATCAAAACGACGTTTATTCCGATATGTTTTTCATGGCGCACACTTTGCAGTGTTTTTTTTATTTTCTAAAATTTTAAACGATTTCCGTCCAGCTTATTTGTATTATTTAAAATAAAATTTACTACGTATTATACCAATGGCTGAAAAAGTGGATTTGAAACTAACAAAATTAACGACGTATCTAAAATATATTATTTTTCAAAGCAAATACATGATTCTGCGATGTAATTTTACAACATTGAAATTTTCTTGAATAACGAAAAATATGTTTTTTTTAAACAATCCTAGCACTGCACACTACGAATAGCAGCACAAGGCAGCTAGTAAAATAATCAGACTAGCATTTTTTATTATTTAAAGTTTTTAAGTATTAAAAATATAGAGGAATCTGCATTGAATCATTATTACTATTTGTTGCATAATGTGTAAATAACTCTTACTTTTGTTTTATGTTTTGTTATTTTGTACTTTTGGTTGCATTATTTTAATTTTCTTATTATGCAATGTGTTGCATTGCACTATATCTGCATACCTTCTGGAATGAAATTATTATTATTAAATCAGACCATGGCTAGAACCATCTATATTTGTTTATTTAGATGTATGCAATTTTTCCTCATAGATCTCCGCATATAGTTGAACGAAGCACATAAATTGAAAATAGATAGTCTTGTATATAAGTGGATATAAATTGAAATGAAATTAACTTAAAAGTATGTTGGTATGTATACAAATCATCAAGTTTTTTTTTGTTCACACATTCAGCTCATATCCTACTAGAAGTGCCACGAAGGAGGTAAACTGCGGCAGAGATATCAACTTCTAAAGCTCGTTGATATTGGTGAGACCCCAAATTTTCCAAACAATAATGTAGGTGCTAAGTAGTAATGTGGACCCTGACAACAATTGCAAAAAGCATGTTCGAACCATTGAACTCTGAGGATATCGAGAGAGTTGAAGGATTGATTGTTATATTGTAATCCTTTACGACAACTAAAAAAAATGTGAAACTGCAGCTCATAAATGCAAGGAAAAACACACTACATAAGAAATGCTGCCAGAAGGCGAACCTTACCTAAGGTATATTCGAGAGTGGTTTATAGAGTGGCTTCACAGTAGTCACTAATACATATTTCAGCCAAATTATCATTATCTTTTTTTCTTCTGCGGTCGAAACCGGCAATTTCTGAAAACTGTTCTTTAAAAAAATATTATAGTAATTCTTTGGTGAATGAAACAGTTTTTTCTTTACTGGCCACCCCCTTCCCCCCTGTTTCCTTACTGATTCAGAATTTCGCCGGTCACCCCCCCTTCTTTATAAAATAAAAAAAATCCCAATTATATATTCTAATATTTTTCCTTACGTATTCCTTATAATACTTACGCATTTTTTGTACGCAGGTATATTTTGGCATCGATAGTGCATATTTGGATGAAAATGTTGCCATTTTGAAAGTGCATATAATCCGATGTCTAGTAATAACACATATAACACATCCATTATAATTCAAATTCTTTTGCTTTAATATATACGACTCGCCACTCCACGGACAGATAAAACTTTAATGTTTAATGATCAAAGTTTAATCAGTGATTGCACCAGGCCTTACAATCAAGATGAATAAATTGAACAGGTGATGAAACACCCGAATCAAATAACACCAACGAGTTTGCAATCGATATCCGATTCGAATCTAATTAGTATATTTACGAGTAGCTGCGTACAATAATTGGAACAAAATAGATTCAATTACTTGTTCTCCGCTCCTGTAATTAGAGTGCCGAGCGTCGCGAATCGATCAACCGCGATCGGTTCTTTGAATAATTGAGATGCAAGGTTAATCTTAAATTGAATTCACAAAACACATGGATGAAACACTAGAACCTATCCCACGGCCTCTGGTCGGCAGTCCGGACATATATTTCGGATTCTCATACAAAATTCAGGGAACACATCTATCATCCCCCACTCATCCATTATTCCCATCGGGGTGGGTGGTGCCGGGGGGAGTTGGGGGGGCCTCGAATATCTCTCGAGTTTGATTAGAGCGTGATCGAAATACGAGAAGTATGCGGATTTTGCGAGAATCACTAGGTTAACGGCGAGTAACCTAGGTGAAACAAATATGTATAATAATTAATAGTATGTTTTAAATTATTTTATTATTCCAGTAAATAACTGTCGAACACGATTTTGCATTGCTAATAAAAAATATGTTATCGTTTTCTAAATTCTCGATGTAGGTACTGTTAAATAATCATATGTCTTTTACATGAGAAACAAATTTAATGAATGACTTCGTTAACTCTGCTACGGTCCCTTTATCTTACTCAAAGATTTGACGTAGGGACATATTTCGTATTATTTTATTTTATTTATTTAAGTGTATATGATACGTTTGAATAATATACCAATGTTGAATTGCACCAAAAATTTTGAAAACAATAATTGTTTTCTAAATTTGTAAAAAGCCCTGAAAAGTCATGAAAAAAAAAAAAAACGAATCCTGGGTCATCCATACCGGTCGTAGAAGTAAAGTGGTGGATAAATTAAGATTTTAGTTTTTGTTTATCAGAACGGTCTGATTTTGAGAAATTTTATGAATTACATAATTAACAAAGCATTAATATAATTATTCACAATAATTTATGTAACCTAGGTAACAATCCTTATACGACACTCGGATCTTGTGTTTATCATACTGTCTTAACCAAGGCTTGAAATGTTAAATAATTGTTATTCGAAGATCAGTTGTCAAATTATGAGCCTACTCTCAAGGAATACAAATTTGAACAAATTGCTTCTGTGCCTAGATATTTGAGTCAAAATAATAATATTAATTGAGAAAGGTCTGTATTCTAGCGTAGTTGCCTTATTTACGCAATACACGAAAAATATACTCAATACCCTCAAAAAAAGTTTGGAAACATTTTATTATATTTTGATCTAACATCTTGCTAGGTGTCGGACTCCAAAACCAAATTAGCGAAATCCTAAATGAATATCTAAAACTGGATAGAAAACAAGTTTAATGAGATGAAATTGAAATAAAAATAAGTGTTAGGTTAGGTTAGGTTAGGTAGCATTAATTCATGTTTCGGGTTTTTAGAGTTTTCGACTTTCGGTTTTCACGATTTCTGCATTCCAAAAGTTGACTCTCATGACCCAAACGTGATATATCTAAATCTTCACAGAGCTAATAATATCGTCTGTTTCTCTTTGCTGTTTCAAAGTTTACTTAGTCTGAAAATATATGATGATAATTTATTCTAGTATAAAACATGTTTGAAGAACTAAATTATTAATGTATTTGATAACGGGCTTCGTTATAACTGTTTCGTAGGTATTTCCCGGGAGAGCTTTTATTTATGAAGCTTAAATAACACTGCTGTCCTAGATAAATGTGAAAGAAATACATATTGCGAATGTCACCAGCTTTAGTTTAAGAGTTACCAGATATTATCGTGACATAATAAACATATTATCTGTTTGTTTTTTTAAATACCATCATAATACCTTCCCACTTGTTAGTCTGGATGAACACGAGCCCACTGTTCGCTCAAATTATGGAATGACCTTTAATTTTCGACCAAACATTCTCAAACGCCACGCTCGAGAGTGAGATTCCCTCTCACACTTGGAGTGCCCTTTCAAACACCATCTTAAAGAGGCTTTTTTTGTTCCCACCAACTTAAATCTCGCCTTCCACCCACCATAATTTCTTTCATTTCGTTTCTCGACCGCACTTAACGAAACGTTCACACTCTGCAGAAATACGTAACACAATTTTAAAATAATAAAAAACAAAATGCTTTATAAAATGCACACAAAAAACGTCATTTTTTTAATAGATTCCCATAGACTACAAGACGGGTTTACCGAATTGCTATTTTGGTAAAGCAGTGACTAGGGTAGTAAAAGATACCAAGATCAAATATTGACTTGATCCAAGTATTTCCTTGAAAAAATGATGAATAAACAAAATGACATCGGTTCTACGCTTGAACAGATAAATTTCTATTTTTTAGCTTTATAACTCATGATGAATATAACGTTTCTTAATGAAAATGGTAACGTTGACTTTGAAAATGCTGACCTCAAAATATGGACCTCACCGCTTGATAGCTGCTTAAAATTTTCTGGTGTAACTAACTAACTAACCGTCACGCCGTTTCTCCGCAGGGGTAAGCAGAGAGGACGGACCGCCAAACAACTTGGTATCGGCACACACTCCTTACTCCATTCACATTCGTACATCGTCTCATACATACTCTTTGGTAATTCTGACTCTTCGCATGGCCCGATTCAAGTATTTGATTCAATTGATTTTGGCATGTCTTCCTCGGGCGTCCCGACTTCTTCTTCCATTCACTTTCGCATCATATATTATTTTCACACTCCTTTCTTCGTTCATTCGCTCTACATACCCAAACCATCTAAACCTCCCTTTCTTGATCCTATTCATTACTCTTGCATAAGCCTTGCATTCTTTCCGGATATCCTCATTTTTAACACGGTCATTCATGATTTTACGCGCATACGTCTCAGGGATCTTATTTCTTCAGTATTCCGTCTACTTTCATCATTTCTCTGCCAGTTTCATGCCTCACTGCCATACATCAGCGTTTGTATAAGCAATCCACTGTGGACTGCTAACTTCGCTTCTTTGGACATTTTTTTAATTTGCGCCAACAGCGTTCAGTCCTCCATTAATGGATTTTCCTGCATTCACCCTTCTTCCAATATCCTCATCAGCCTTTTCTAGTCTAAAGTTCAAATAATAATACATTTTTAAACTTATTCGTAACGTACGACATGGGTTGAATTGTATTTTAGATCCGCCTCATTTCTAATTAATCATTTACGGGTCCTCCTAAGCTTTCAGTGCTGGTGGCTAGATTAATGATAAGAGCTTAAGTACCTGTGTCAGGCAATCAGCACCACCACGCGTGCTTCCGGTCTGCTCCTTTCCCAATATGCTTTTATGGAATCCTCGTAGAACATGTTGAACGTTGGCTAATATTGAATTAAACAACAGCTTCGTTATCGATTTTTTTTTTTTACTTGGACGCAAACTTTGTGTTTGTTGATACTTCACGTATTTACGTGAACAAGTTATTTAAAAAAATAATGGTGCTTTCGATTAAGTTGTATAATATGTTTTAGCAATGCCCGTCCAAAACAAGGCTTTGCTTACAGAAGTGTCTAGTTGAAATTAGGAAGTTTACTCAAATATAACAAATAAGTTCACGCACATACTGGAGGACTCGCGGTGGTGAGGCGAAATGCTAATTGCGAAATCGAGTCAAGAATAGCAAATGTATTCTGCTTACTGTTTTATTATAATTTCTTTTTCTCAACATGCTAAAATACGTTTTTCCAAACTTTAACGCCTTGTACAAAATATATGATAGAAATAATTATAAATCCACTCTAAAAATAACTCTGTGTCAAACAAAGTGTCACCCTGATGAAATACCACCATTCAAAAACCAAACGTTTCTTGAAAAGGCTTTAGCTGTATTTGATGAATAAATCTCAATAGCCAGGTACTTCCTAATCTTCCATTTTATAATTTATTTCCCCTCCCCTTCAAGGTCCTACTGGCTCTAGACGGTTGGAAGCATTTAGGACTCTTGTACGCTATTGTGCCCCTACATCACAGGTGGACAATTTCCTTCAATCCGCCGTAAAAGTTATTTTCTCTTTTGCATTATTATTTATTTATGTAATTGCATATGCTATTATCTTATTATTATCGTTTTATGTTACTTTATATTTTAACTTAAAATATTATTACAATTTTTATGTTATCTCTCTTTTGTTGTTTTTCATTTTCTCATATAATAATAATAAGAATATTTGGATGATTTGTATAGCGCCGTTTTTGTGAATAATCATTTTCTAATATTACAAATTAATTCCTAGTTTAAATAAGAAAATATACAGGAACATACTTATATTATAGACACACTTATTAACTTAAAATATAATTATGATTTTAATTTTTAATTATTTTTTTTATTTTTTTTTTTTTTTTTTACGGTTTAGGGCATGGGAGCGAAATTGAAAAATGGACTTTCTGAATTTGTCGTACAGTACAGGATTTGGTTAAAATTTGTATATCTCAAGGTGATTCGTCGAGAGACAGATTATGTTGAGATTCTTTTAATGAATTTAAGGATATGAGAGTCTGAAAAGATAAGTTTTCAGTTTGGACAGAAATTCTGTTGGGCTCGTTATACATCTTAGTTCTGGAGGGAGTGTATTCCAAGCCTTCGGCCCCGATACTCCAAAAGCGCGATCTCCAAACTTAGTATTTGGATATGTTCTATTATTTATATGGCAGATAGAGTATTGAAACCCACCGCTCTGTTCCGCTGAAATAAAATGCTATTGTTATTATTAATACGTAACACATATAGTTGCATTGTAAATATTTTCCCAGCTTAAAGCCGAGTGCTGAGTGATCCAAAGTGTATGGTTCAAACCCAAACTTTGCAGGTTAAAACTTGCACAAGCCTTTTATCACGACACAAGCTATAATAACCGCACTTAGGTTTTGTTAGGTTGTTCGCAGCCCAGGATTGTTTGCCCTTAAGAAAAGCTTCGTCGCTTTGTTATCTGCGCGAATGGTGCTAGCACAGTTTCGCAGAGCTGCAGAAGAAGAAGAAAATTTGCAACCCGGAAATGTTTTTCTTAAATAAAACACAAAAAAATGTGAATGACATCTGGCAAACATTTTGACCTACGACCACAAAACTTCAGATGCACTGGCAAGAGTCTGTTGAAACTACGCGGCATCCTTGGAGTAACAATATACGGAGAGAGAGCTAGTTCTTTTTACTCAACCTATACAAACTTGGGATAAATCACTTTCTCCGGGTTTTTACGTCGAACACCATGAGAAAGAAAGAGACAGCAAATTTTCCCAAATTATCACACGCCTTTGAAGTACTGTAAGGATGTTCTTCGTGTCTCGCGTCTCCGTTGACTCCACCCTCCCGTTTTCATTTGCGACATAAATAGACATAAGTCAACGATTTTTTAGGTTATATGATATATTTTTGTTAATAACAATACTGTGAAAAAGTGGATATACGAATAAACAAAAACATTATGTCGACATGTACTATGAATGGATGTATTAATACCCTAGTCCTAGTCCTAGCCCCGCTCAGGTCTAGCCGATTCCGGCAAAACTCATCAAACTTGACTACAGCAGCGCTCTCTCTTATATGTATTTGCTCTGAGGCGGCATCACATAAAAAAGCGCAATTTTTTAACGGCTTGTTGGTTTATCTATTTCTGACCGAAGGCTTGGCAAGAAGGTGGGGAGGAGAAGTGTGGCGAGGGAGGGAAGGGGGTGGAGCAGATTGCGCGCGTGTTTGTGCTTCCGCTTCCTTCCGCTACCTCCAGAACACGCCGCAGGAAATTGGCCCAAAATCACAGCCCAGGCTTCTTCCACCATTCAGTTCTTGCAGGCATCCCAATAGAAATCTTGAACCTTACTCAGGATTGATACACGGATAAACTACTGTGGCTTAGTGAATAAACTTTACAAACCAAACCCGCCCTAACAATGGGGATGATACATAGAACATTCACTGTATGCTATTGATAGATGCGTTGTTACCTCACCCCTTTTCTGAATAACGACGAATGTAACAGATATGGAGTTAAAACGAAGCTCTCAGTGGCAAGAAAATAATAGTAATTTCTTTAAAAAATATATAATTTTAAGCCCGCCCTTACGGACGATAAAATGTTATGAAAATAAAATAAAAATTTTATATAAGATAATTATATATTTTTATTACATCTTGGATGTTTGGTAAATAACCACGGTTTCCAGAATTTTCCAATCATCTTATTGAAAAAGATCATATCTCCAATAAAAACACCAGTAATAATAATAATTGGCTGATTTATATAGCGCCGTTTTCGTGCTTATATTCGTCACGAAAATGGTCGTGGCAATAGATAAAATAATTAAGAAGCACCAAAATAAAAAAGCTATTCAAATTCATAGTCATATCCTTAATAATCAGTTGAATTTGTCCAGTAGTCAAATATTAGGTGTAGCTCTTGTAAACTCATAAAATTTCTCATTATCCTTTAATCACCTTCTCGGTTGACGTTTTGCCTCTTTCATTTCATATTATCTGTCTCTTTCTCTCTGTTATAATTTTATATGTTACTCTATTGTTTTCTCGCTGTTTTCTTATTTTTATTGTGTTCTCCCTTTGTTCCACTTTCTATTTTTTGTTTAGTTTAGTTTTGTACCCTGATTACGCTTAGGCTAAGCGAAACCAGTCGGTCATAAAAAATAAATTAAAATCTGTGGTCTTATACAAAGTGACTATTTCATTACAATAAATCCATTGCAACCGCATTCTTTCTTAATCATCAACTACATATAACAGAAAAGAAAGTACAATGGAGCTCTCAGTGGCACAATCAAAACCAAGAAATCCATTTTTTTTAAACGCTTCAAATAAAAAGAAAGGTTACAACAGAGGTCTTAGAGGCAAAACCATAGCACAGACAAATACCAAGAAAAACTAATTTTAGATGTGTCAATGTACATATTGAATTCTTTAACCTTCTTCATTTCTGATATTCTGATAATATAGAGTGGATAATCTTTTCGAAAATGTTTTACCATAATAAAAAAGGGACATGTATATAGTGTTGTACCTAGGCATAAAAAAAAACAAGTGTTGACGCATGTGAAACGTAGACTTGAATAGAAGCCATGTAGTTTTTTTGTTCCCTTTGAGCTGTGTATTCAAGCATTACATTTTGAATAAATAACATCAACTCAAAGATAAGAATATTATTTGTAAGCTAGTCTTACCCATGTCAGACGCTAATCTTGTTGCTTTCATTGAAAAATATGATTTAAATTGGTTTTCTCTATGTCATTTCATTATCTTTATAATACATGTAGAGTACTGCTATATTTCACTGAAGGTACTCGTGATCAAATAACTAGAATCTTGTTCGAATCTAAATTTAATCTTATTTGTAATGATATAAAAATTAGCTGTCATACTTAATGGGTATGCAATAGAATACAATTTTATTCTTAGAATATTTCACTTTTTTCCATTCTAAGCTATTTTGAAGTCAATTATTATTAATTGTGCTTTCTGTACACAATGTTAACGAAAATAGATATTTTTTTAGCGTGCAGGGTCACTTTCATCACTAGATATGTAGCTCAGAAACAAGTGACAAAGTTTCGTAAAGTGTTGCGTCACTTTGTTCGTTTCATTTTTTTTATCTGTGTCTCTGGTAAAGCCGGACTACAAGCTTGAATATATTATTTTATAAAAATAAAACTACAAAAAAAATAAAACATTGATCATATCCAAGACGTGAAACTATTTCCCAGATATCGTCGCCAGAAAGGCAAAATGGTTAAAACAACTGGGAAGTTTACACCAGAGCACTACAGTTCCTGGATGAATGTTGAACAAAAAATGTTCACTCAGGAAACTCAATGCTCTCACTCTTCAAGTCTTTTCTCAAACGGTAAATGTATTTTAAATGGCTGAAGCGTCACAAAAGTCTTTAGAATCAAAAAAGAGTTAGACTATTCGATGCAGAAGAAAAAACTGATCAAAATTGAATGCTTAAATCATTTTGACCGAACTTTCGCTTAAGTCTTTTTGCCTTTCCAGCGACGATGTAAATAATTTATTCAAATAGAAAAAGAGTGTTAATATCTGAGATAAAGTCCGGCAGTAAAGCTAGTAATACATAAATTACAATAATTTATTTCTAAACGTATCTAAAACAACAAGAAAGCATTCGTTTCGAAAAGGTGGTGTAGTCATAACCATACCAATAATGTAATTTTCCAAAGTCGATTCTAGCTCAGAACTTTGGAGAGCAGTATTGACAAATGACGGATCGTTTGGCAGGATGAATGGGAACATTTTTTCCTTTCAGCCATAATAAGCTTCGCTCTTTATCTTATTCATTTTCTTTTACAACTGGGGAAGCTTTTCCGACATCGATGCATCAACTGTTGCATCACATTACAATGGTTATAATAAAATAAAAGCAATCGGATTTACAGATAAATCACACCTTTTTTGAGGAAAGCAATGATTATTTTATTGATTATTGAAAGAATATTAACAATCTTCAAAGATAATGGAAAATAAATATGAAAATGGAAAAATTCACAGAAAAAAGTTGTGACCGAGACACGAACTCGGGACCTCCAATGTATAAGTGAGCGACACATCTACCAACTCTGCCATCTCAACGAATTCATTTAATGTAATTTTAAAATTAGCACATATATCTTGAAAACAATTATTATTGCACACTTTCTCTTTTTCTTCATTTTTTTCCACAATAACCCGATACTGCCTGGTTAAACTAACTTACGAACCATCGCGCTGTTTCACCGCAGGAGTAAACAGAGAGGACGGACCGCCACACAACTCTGTTTTGGCACACACACTTTACTTCATTCACATTCATACATCGTTTTATACATACTCTACTGTTATACCGACTTTTCACATGACTCGATTCAAGTACTCGTATGTCAATAAATATACTGCCTTGTACATTTATTACAATGTGAGATAGCTGTTTCGCCTTCTCAAAGTTAATGTCGAAATGCTTGCGTTAGTTAGGAAAAGCAACAAGTTTTTCAATACAAAACACATAAATAATTTAATAGTACAAGTTCAGAGTTTTTCGTTAAGACGTTATGTAATTAATATTGAGCTTAAATACAACCTTTATTACCCTTGTCGGAAGAGGCTTCATTGTGGAAGGACTCAAGTTCATTCATCATTCTTTTTTCCAAAAAACAAAACAACACTTCTCAAAACTTTTAAATGATATCACAAAAACCCTTTTCATGCTTAATTGTGGTGATGTTATTTATCCGTTTTAACCATAAACTTATTACGAAAAATAACGCTAACCACGCACTTCCTACCAAATGTGTGATTGTGGTCTTTTAAATGTATCTATTCATTTATTAGACGAGACCCTTTAGCCCTTTTGTTCCGGAAAGAGAAGAGCACACAGGTTGGGCGGGGTTGGGGTTGCCAAAAAAGGGAGAGGGTGTTTTTTCATCAAAAGGATGAAACATTATCCCCCCGCTTTATGAGATACTAGAATAAAACTTTTTGCAGCCCGTATAACAGAAAAAAAGGCAAGAAAGAAGCTCAGACATACGAAAGAATTGTTTTAAACGCGAGTTTGTGACTTTGTTTTCTTCCACCTGCAAAATATGGAAGCTCTGTTACTGAGAAAAGATTTATTTAATATGTATAATATTTAAATGAGATTTATTGTTTTAAGGCTTAAGTTACTCACGGATAATGTTATCTGAGGGTTTATCGAAGAAAGTTTTAGGGTTATATAATCCTGTCAGTATTATATATATATATATAATACTTAACCAAACGAGTAATTAAAATCGATTAAAGAATAGTTATTGCAACTTCTACAATACATCAATAATGAGATAAATCTATTAACAATAAAAAAAATTTCTTACATATAAAATAAATAACAAACTCGTACACACACTCAAAGAATTCAAAACATCAGAAGTACATGCACACTTAACACGACAGCATGATAATAATAATAATTGGCTGATTTCTATAGCGCCGTTTTTGTGAGAGAAATATCACCTTAAGAGCGCTTTACGACTTAAAGTAACCTACAATTTAATCACTAAGACTAATAACTATTGGCGTATAAAATATAACTTATAACTATGTACTTACAACTAAAACTTATGATTAGTGACTTAGAACTTAGGCTAACAACGTATATCACTTGGACTGAGTGATCTAAACTCAAGTGAAACATTGACGTTATTGTAGATATGATAATTTAAAAGGTGAGTTCTTAGTTTTGCTCTGAACTCAGCTGAGCTGTCGATCTTTCGTAAATTGAATGTGAAGGGAGGTTATTCCAATAGCAAAACCGAAATAGGCAAAATCAAAACCTATGATAACATGCATTCAAACACCATAAATACATAATTGTGATAAGCATTTAACTATAAGAAGGGGGCAGTGTATATAATTGCTTTCCAGAAGTATTAAAAAATAAAAATTATCTTTCTAAAATTAGGAGAGCAAAAGAATTCAAATGTTAGAATTTTTATGTATTTTATAGGTATTCCATAATGAAAATGAAATTGTAATATTTCATTTATTTTAAATTAAAAATCACTGAAGAAATTTGAACCATAAAAAGATAATTTCACTTTCATTCATTTATTATCATACATTCCTCAAAATATTATGTTAATCTAACATGTCTGCTTTATTCACTTACAAAATTTTAAGATTAATAAAACAAGTTTTCTTATATTCCCCTTTCTGTAATTTTCATCCGTCATAAAATAAACCTTATAATGTATCCTCAGAGAACTTATAAAAATCTTAAGATTTCGTGTTAGGCTGAAAGGCCTTCCAATATAATGTGTGACATAAATTTTTATCACACTATGAGATGAATATGTGAAAATGGCTCCCACAATTTAAAGGCCTACTTTTTATAAGCGAACATTATTGTCACATAAAAGTAATCTTACGTAAACCCTTTGTAGCACGAGCGGTATGAGTCAAATTTATTAAATAAAACGTTTTTCACGATGTCTCCCAGAGCAGGAATCAAAAGGAGTGGAATATTTGCGGAAGAAACTCCGGGGAAGGTGTTTGAGGGAAAGGGTCTTGCGGCTACATGGAAATGATTCACATGTGTATTGAGGGAAATAATTGAATGTAAATTGAACTGTCAAAGAAAAACGAATTATTTGACACTAAGACCCGAATGTGAAGTCGAGATAAACCGCAAGCCATGTAAACACCAACTGGAATGATTGCTTTGGAAATTTGTTTTTATTGAGGCCGTTTGAATACACAACAAAACCGAAAATAAATATGAAATATGTTGTGATTCGAGAAAATCGAACACAGCCTTCAGGACCAATAATATTCAAAAAGTTTGTTTAGGCGTGTTATTCATCCATTAATATTCAATTGAATTGAATTTATTTTTCACGAATGTTTCGGCATATTTCTGTTTTTTCGTGGAATATATTCGTGAAAGTAAAAAAAAACATTATTGATTAATACGTTGTACTAGTCGATAACCGGCTTAATTTTATCTAAGTCAGGATGATTAAAACACTAATAAAACATATTTTGGTCTGAAGTTTGCAGATAAATACTAAATAAGATAGGTAGTCGGAAAACCACCCTTTAATCTATCTAATACATAATTGTCTCAACCTTCCGGCGGATACACTTAACTTTACATTTGTTGGTATTAAGGAGCCGAGGAAACGGAGCCACAAGATAATGAACTTCAGCCGGTTGTAATCGTTATCAGCGGAGGAATAACTACCCCTAATCTCTGGGGGGAAACCATTACGATGGGGGCTTTCATTTGTTTTTAGTGCCCTCGGATTATGTCACAGTAGAAACCGAGTGACCCGCGTCACGACTGCCCCAGATATCTCGGCGGATAAGGCTCGCACGCACTCGCAGGCTGCGTCCGCCGCTGGTCTGGCTCCGGCCGGACATGTTAACTGAAGCGCGAGATAACGGCACACAGATAGGGATGGTTTCACTCTATCGCTCTGCTCATCATCACGCAATGTTGGACTTCTCTCACCGTCACCTCTTGTCTCTACTAATTCCGCTCGTGTGCTTTATTACCGCCAATGTAAGAAAACACTTTCGCCTAAATTCCACACTTTTAAATATCATCCTGGAAGGGGCAGGTCGTACATTTTACACGGTGGATAGATTCCATATATTCACCTCGGTAGAGAGGCATTGAAAAAATACTTTATGAATATTTTTCACGTAAAAACAAATTGAGGGGGGTGTCTGCTTTTTTAGGGCTCCGTAAAATGGAAAATAACATTCGTATGAATGGGTGAAAAAATGTCGTTTTTAAAGAAAGTAGGTTTTAACCGCAATCTTGGAAAATTACAATTTTAACAATGAAAACACCTTTACCCTTAATTTTTTTACTGGTCTTTTTTAGATTTTCAGTGGATTTTTTAGTTTATGCGAAATTAAGTAAACATCAATTTAAACCTTACCAGAAGCTGTTTCTCGATTAAGTGCTCGCGGTTTTTGCCAGTGCGATTTTCGAAATAGTCAGGGAGTATAACATCTTTTAAACTTTTCTTACAAATATGGGTGGATACGTACTCGAATTCTTGAATTTCGACTGTTATTACCTTATTGGAATCGGCTCTCTTTTGAATCTGAGAAGGACTATATCCCAAATAGAAGGGTCCTTAAGTGATTGAAAACTATTCCCGAATAGACAAGTTTTGGTGCATCTCATAAAATGAAAAACAGCCTCCAAGAGGTACATCATATGTCGCTTTTTACCGCGATTTACCGCCTAACCTTCATTTATCTTTAGTACCGTGAAAAATATGTAGAATAAATGATAACCGATAAAATTAATGACTAATAGCACAAACAAAATATATAAATACTCAGGATTTTTTAATGCTAAAACATTTAATTTATGAGTGGGTTAGTAGCAGGAAATTTTAAGTCGGAAATAATTATCAAAACTATTACCAAAGTTCCATCAATCATGAAAAAAATAACTTCAAGCTAGGAAGTAAAATTATTGAATAAATCAAAAAAAAACTTAGTTTAATACGGGAAAATATAAAATTGAGTAATTTGTTTTATAAACTGAACATAAATAATACTGCAAAGGATTTCGGGGCCGGGTGCTAGGACGTCCCGAGGTTCCAACGTTCGAACCATGGAAGGTTCCACCCTGGACTCCATCTCCTCCCCGGGCAATGTTAACTTGTTAAACATTCAATATAAGTTTTAACGTTCGTTTCTTTGTTTTTTAATGTTCCGTCCCGAAGTAAGTGAGTTAAGTTTCCCGTTTTAGCGCCGCGAGGGAAAAAGATTGAAAACAAATTGAGCGCCCCCTCGCCGCGCCACTGGTGGGGGATGATTTGATTTGGGTTAACGCTATCGTTAAACGCCACTGGATTCTTTCCCCGACAGGCCGACTTTATTCAACAAACTGTTTTTTTACAACATTCAAATTGTATACTTTCCGAGTCCACTCAATCGCGCTGTTTTCTCTCGGAATTCCACATTTACAGAACGGAAATATTCAACGTTTATCTTTATGAATCTATTCCACATTTCGTCAGTGAATTAGTTTTCTTAATGTTGTTTCTCTTTAACGTTTCGCATAAATCAACCGCGTGATAATTTCGGCAAAATATCTTTGCATAATTAAGATTTTCACTTTGAAATTTCGCTACTCTTAAAACTCTTTAAGTAATCGCTTTTTGTCTTACTATTTAAAATTTTACATTTCAATTAGTAAATTTTATATTGTTACCACATATCAATAAACTCCCGTGAGCTGGGAACTTCTCGCTATTTGTCATTTAGTTTTACAGGTAACAATTGCTCATTAATATGTTGTGCGCAACATGCAAGCCTTCAAATCCACCAATTAGTCCAAAATCCAGCTTATCTGTGAAATATAAACAATATTGAAAGGCAAATCGCTCATAAAAATGGGACGTGCTCGGTGAGTACATATTCTAAGTATACCGTATGCAATATGCCTGTATGTGTGTACATGCTTGCATGTGTGTATAAGTCTGCATTTGTGTTTATGTAAGTATGTGTGTCTATATGTCTGTATAATGTGTGTGTCTGTGTGTGTATAGAACAGGTTGTTCGTGAATTGCTTCCCTTATTGCCGGCTTCGGCCGTATGACAATATGATCGAGCACGTATGTAATTGCTCGGCCATAGTTGGACCGTATTGTGATAAAGTTTAATAAAGCCTACACAGAAGCTAGTCCCGAAGCGTGAGGCTCATTTCTGGATCAAATAACAGCGCCATGTTTGACCTCCCTGATTTCATAAACATTGTATTAAAAGGTTATTGGCACTAAAAATGTATTTACTGTTAATAATTACCGACTTAACTTGCTAATATAAATTTATGAATTCAAAGATTGACAGCCCTGAATATTATATTTAATTGCATTTCATGTTCCTGGCAGGACAGTTAGTTACAAGACAGTACCTACCATATTACGGTAACAATTTTACTTCAACCTCACAATATTACACTCCTATGCAACGAATTCAACATCTGGGAAACAAATACTCCGATGTTGTTGATATATGTAATACGTCAATTACACAATATAAGTACACCTTAAAACAGTTTTTATTTTCATCTAGTAGATCTAAATTCACCGTAGAAACTATTTAACTCTAGATGTACCTGTAATAAAATACTATTCTTTATTTTCTTCAACAATATGTTTTTCCTCTGTTTGTCTGTTTATTGTTTAAAAAATGTTAATATTTGTGTAAAAAGCTTTTAACGGCCGTAAATTAATAATTTCCTTTGTGATTACGTACGACGTCGATTAAAATGATCAAATTTCAAAAACAATTTTGTGTCCAACCTACCTAATAAAGTACTAAACACGGCCACCATAGTCGAGTGGTAAGACGCTCGACTACGAATCCAAAGGTCGCGGGTTCAAACCCGGCGTGCGCCAATAACTTTTGTTTAATTAATATGTGTCATAACACATTTAATTCATAAAAAAACAGTAAAAAGTATATTTGCGGCACGTTCCAGAGTGGTAGACACTCTAAGTATCGCCCTGGTGAAAGAACACCATTCAGAATCGAAACGTTGCTTGAAATGGCTTTATTAGCCGTGTTTGGTGACCAGATCTGAATAGCCAGGTACTTACTAACCTTCCTCTTACCCATCTCCTTCCCCTCCCCACTACATTCAGCCTCACAACATTCCCTATTTTCGGGATGCCATAGTCGCACTGGCTCTAGACGGTTGCGAGCAGTTGAGACTCTTGTGCGGTATTCATATAAAAAAAATAAAGAAAACTCACCTAAAATATATTTTAACAGAAATTATTCTGTATTTAAAATGGGATTGAATGTTTTTTCATGGCAAGTCAAGTTACATACATATCGTGTTTTTTTCACGGTTAAGTTTATTCATATTATTTCTGATAAGTATGTGATTTTAACAACCTGTATGATATTACGAGCCGCTATTGTAAGGTTCCAACTGCAAAAACCCGCTATGAGATGTACATATATATTTTCGAAACATAATAGAAACCTATCTCCATCATAAATCTATCCACTTGAAAAAGAAGGTTTTCTAATGTCTCCGTTGTTATGAGAGGTATTATAAAATATACATTCTACATTCTTATTTAATATTACTCTCGCAGTGGTATCCGTGGTTGAGCGGTTAAGACCCTCGACTGTGAATCCAGAGGTCGCGGGTTCAAATCCCATCGTACGGTAATACGTATTATTTAATCAATACGTGTCATTCCACATTTAATTAATGACAAATATCATACAGTATATTTGCGGCACGTTCCTGAGTGGAAGAAACTCTCAGTATCGCCCTTGTGAAATACCATCCATTAAGCTGTGTTTAGTGACCAGATCTGAGTAGTCAGGTACTTCCCAACCTTCCTCTTCCCCATCTTTTTCCCTTCCTTACTATTTCCAGTCTCACAACATACTCTGATTGAGAATGCCATAGACCCACTAGCTTCGGGCAGTCGGGAGCAGTTGTGACTCTTGTGTGGTAATATTTATACGTAACACATTAAAAAAAAACACACACACACACATTCCTTATAAAAATCTATTGGTATTATTTATTAAAATAAATGAATACCTAGATGAAACATAATGTGTTAAAGTTGAAAGACATTTAAATTAACTCAATTTATTTTTTAATGCATCTTAGGGCCAGTTGTTTCACAGAACTTGAAGGATCCTTCAAAATATTTGATTGTGACGAACTTCTTTTCAGTGAATGAGATGTAACGAGAAATGGGTTGTTTCAGAAACAAAATGATGTTCGTTACATTTGAAAATTCAATTGAATATGACCAGTATGAACGGACATTTATTCCAGAGAATTTGAATAAGATTGATTTTTACGCTGGCCACACTGACTAGTTGTCCATGGAATATTGAATATGTCAGATATTGGCCGCTATTTCTGGTTTGACAGTGAGTTTTGTTTTTGTGCGTATTCACTTAATTGCGTGTTTATATACACATGGTAACAACCAATCGCACTAATGTTTAATTATTATGTGTTTTAGGTAACCCTGTATTCAGAAAATAACCTAAAAACTGACGCGAGCCCCACGGAATTAATTCAATGGCTTGGAAATCTATAACAAATACAAGCTATATACTTCGTGCGAGAGAGGTTTGTTGCATATAAATACTTGGAATTTGTTATTTAGCTTGCATTATCTGTTTAATTTGTATGCTTACAAACGTGAAACCAAGAAAAATCTCTAACATAATTGTAAATGATTACCCTGAACACAGTATTATTTTAGTCAAGTTTGTGTCAAGTGTCTTTGTTGTTTGGCTGCCCTGATTATTTGTTAAGTGAATTAATATATGTATAATTGATTATTTTGTATGGATATATAATATTATTACTTCTTCTAGAATGGTCGCAAGGAAGTCAACGAGGTGAGGGCCTCATGGAGGAAGGAATGAAACAGATTTAATGCAATTGGCAATACTGTGTTTTGGAAAACAGTGAAAGAAGAATCCCACAGTTGATCTGCTGTAACAATAGTTATAACTTATAAGCTTTTAACCATCAACTGTGAACCATTTTAGTGCGTTTCCTTGTTAGAATTTATAATAACGTCAGTACAATTATCACAAAAAATGTTGTTATTGTATTAATTCTCAAGTTATCTCCATGCAAAGGATGTCAAGTGGACTTTAGTAAAGCCAATTGTTTTACCAATCATCAAACGTAACATTTTTATTGAATTCCCAATTAAAGATGCACGTGAAATGAATTGACGGTTTTCCTCCATAAGGAAAGTATCATATACTAGTTAATCTAGTATTTTATTTGTATACATCAATATTGTAAATAACTATTGTCATATGGCAGATTGTCCATCATCTACCCAGTCCTGCTGAAATATATACTCAAATAAAATAAAGTTAATAATCTAACAATATCTGTCAGTATGTGTTATAGCTATATAGAAAAATCACCACCTCAAATTAATTGGATGTGATTTGCCGCCATGTTTTACTTCTAATTTAAATAAAGACAATATTGAAAACAAAAAGCTTTTCATTATAAATACATTTTACCTGTACCTCTCTTTAGCTCATTAAATAGTAGTTTTTTTAAACGAATGTGTTTTTATCATCATACCAGTTGCAGGTGACTTGTAAACGGTAAGGTTTGTATGTAAACGCTAAGTCAGTTGGAGAGCACCAGTTGTCAGACTATGGAGGGTTCAACCAATCTAGCTGACGCATCTGTGTTAGTCAATTACATCTAGGTAAGATTGTCCCTCGCGCAGAGATCAGCTAAGGATGATGGTGCGAGCCAGTTCGTGCAGAACTTTTTACACCGTAAGACTAATTTTCAACTGGAATATTTGTGATTTGACGTTGAATGTGCTTGGTAATCTATACACATGTGAACTAGCATGCAAACTGTCGCAGTAGCCTAATATAAGTACTAAAGCTTAGAAAGACACTATAGATTTTAGATAATTGTCTTTTATAAAATGAACTGCCAAAGTTGTAAAGATTATAATATATGTTGCTTATAATACAGGTGTATGATAATTGGTTTTCATATCATTCATAAATTCAGTTTCCCATAGCTTATATATGACAGAAAACTGTATATTTAATTATCTTTACAACATGAGAAGTTTTGGTGAACAATATTATGTTATGTCATGAACAAAAATCATGTGTATGTACATACATTATGTTTGCACATAAAATAGATCAAACTTTCTTGATAGATTCCAGTATACTTGGATGTCGATGTTTCTATACGATTTTAAATGACAGAAACCAACTATTTTTAACAATCGTATATTCTAAAAAGGGTTTCAAAACATTTTCTCATAAAACCGTTAACTTCGGAAGTATAAATCGTTGGGTTTTAATTGAGTAAAATGTCAAAATTGTAATAATAACCAACATTAGCCCTCAAGTTTGAAGATGTCCGCCATTTTTTTTTTTTGACATTTCCATTTCAAATATTTGACGATCCGTCAGCGCCGTTAACCGATCGATTTCGGGCGGTCAGGAAATCTGAAGCTTTCGTCAAATTCCCGCGTTGATGAGTGGTGAAACAACCGAATTTTTGAAAAATCACGCTGATGGACGATTTGACGAGAATGTTACATTTGAATTTTTCCGAAACAACTGGGCCTTAGTGTTTTACCCATTCAGCTATAAAACAATAAATGAAATTTTACTGTGTTCGATGAAATGAAAAAAAATGCATGTTTCTCAATGCACTATTTTATTAAAAGTTCAATTATTATTAGTAAAGTATGTATTTGATTGAATCTACGGTAAGGAATCCAGTGAAATCTATTCAACGTTCAGTGCATTTCTCACAAACAAGAAAACTGCAAAAGCTCTGCTAGGAAATCGTTTAATTCACATTGAAACATTAAACCCGACCGCTTAAAGTTAATTAATTTCTTTAGCCCCAAGAACAAGGTTTTTCCGTGACAATTGTGCTTACCTCCGCTCCTTACCTTTACGGGAATCCACCAATTTAAGTCTCGTTAGCGCTTCACCCCAATTTATATTCACCGTTTTCTAAAACAATGTAATCCAATTCCGCCTTCTGGGAAAGAAAATGAGATACGAACTGTGTAGTTCTTAGTCGCGACGCTCAGTTAATCTTTCGCTGCGGCGTGCGGAGTTAAGCGAACCCGGTGAAAATTTTGGAGGACTCCCCAGCAAGAACTATCGCGAACAAAGGACGAGCTGGAGGACGACACAGTAAATAACGCACGCTACCTACAGCGGGTAGTTACCGACTCCTCCTTCTATCAGCCACGGGCTTTATCCATGTTAGCCCCCTATAGGGTGATTACTCCGGTGAAGGTGTGCGGCTTTTTGGAATGAATACATTATTAACGCGAAACTGTCAGGCGGCAGATTGCCTGTTACCGAACACAAGAACAACATTAAAAAAGAATACCGTTTGGCATTTCGCACATCTCTATACATTGGAACTTTGGGTATGCTACATGCTACACTGTACCTCAATGGCATAAACTGAAAGTTATCAATAATTACTCAAATATTCTGGCTCTTTGGGTACTGCAGCGCTACGGGTGTATTCCTGGAGGGACGAGTGCACTTTATCAGAGGAATCCTGCGCCACCGCGTGGAAGCACTTTGGTGAATACTGTGCCAATCCAAAAATACTATTATCAATGTCACGACTGCCTGAAAATCGTTTTCGCTAATGGCCTCCTAGAGGCAGACCAAAAAATAACCTCCATGAATTCATGAATTACAATATATTAGTTTTAGGAAACAGACTCATTCAAGAACAAAATTACAATTAAAGTCCGGTAACATTAAATCAAATGTAATTATTGACAAATTATTGGTACCTACGTTAGAAAACCTTTTACAGCAGCTGATTCTTGGTGTGAATAGGTTAATAGCCAACAAAACGCATTTTTAGCGTTTACAAACTGCACTTAATTATCCTATACCTTACATAACTTAGTCAATTATAACAACGGTTGTCGGTGAAGTTGAGCAATTACGTGCATGCACGCGATGCTCTAAATTGTGCATACCAAATTACTAAAACTAGAGTGGTTAACATGTTATTATTATAAACAAAACCCAAATAATTTTACACGATGGTTGACAATTGTATTTAGATGCACCACTTTATTTTTAGTTAAAAATCAACGTGTTTCGAACACAATCAAGACTTTTTCAAAGCATATTACCTTCTTCCCAGGAAACTCTTTATCAAAATCAAGTCCATCACAAAGATGACAGTGTTTAGGATAAATATTATTAACTTGTTTAAAAACGCACTTGAGATGAAGTATTTTCAAACTGATGCGTTATATCCGCAAGCAAACAAGTTATTAGCTGAGTGGACAGACGCGTCGGATTCCCACCCGGGCGTCGTGGGTTCAAATTCCTCTGCTAGCTAAGTCCACCATCATTACACAAACAACATCTTCCGCTTATTATGACGGTAGTACGAGTTTTTCTAATATTGTCTGGTCATTCGTAATCTGGGAATGTTTCTCTTTTTTTTTTTTAAATATAAAAAAGTATTTATTTGACGTCGTGAATATCAAATATACCTAATGTTCTGGATTTTTTTGGCTGGGTAAAAATAGTAGTTCCCATATAAAATAATAATCTTCTAAAATACATTAAAAGAAGGTTCTTTATTAGGTAGGTAGGAATTTGAAAAGCTAATTTTTCAACTTTGATAATTTCAGGTAACATCAGTTCCTAATTTGAATTTATATTAAGCTAGTAACATCATTTCGAATGTTTTTTTTTAGCTTATTCTGGTAATTAAAGCACTAGATAATATTCTAGCTTAAAAAATAGAATTTTTCTTCCGTTTTGAAAATAACTTTTAATTTAACTAATAAAGGTACGTAGTGGATTTTCACGCATCTTCTGATAATATAATTACTAGATCATACCCTAGCCTAGAAGCGAGAATAGAATTAGATCTTGCATTATTGTTTAGCGGGGGGTCCCTGTAGCCTGCATTGCGCGGGTACTGCACAGTACAGTGTTCGGCCATACCTATCCATAGATCTCTGTAGGTGGCACAAATGGGGGACTAATTGAAATATATTGCTGGGAGCGCCAACGGCGAGACACTATTTAACCATTAATAGCACTAGGATGCTGCCAGTCAGATGAACCCTCCGCCGTTAGATGCCAAGATAGAATAGCCGTGACAACACTTCCCGAATAATGGACCAATGGAGGGCCGTTAGCCGTTAGCGGAGTAAACCTGAAAAATTACTACGGCGACACTCGGGGGTAAATAATGACACTCGGCCCTATTATTTTTGGCGTATTTTTTTATCTTTATGACCATAACATGATCGCGATTTCGATGACCTTTGAAGAAGCAAAAACATTACGTTTATCGTAATCGAAAAAGTTTGTTAATGCCTTAAAAAAGCTATTTATTTCAAAAACATTATCAACGCTAGAAAGGCAAAAGGGCTTAAGCGACACTTTGGTAAAAAATGAATTTAATATTCAGTTTTAATTAGTTTTTTGTCTGCATTGAATGACTTGCTCTCGTTTGATTATGAAGACTTTAGTGGCGGTTCAGCCATCTAAAATAGAAAGCTTGACTCAAACGACACAGGTTAACATATTTAGTTAAATAATTATTTTTGAAATGTAAAAATACTTACAACGCAGATTTTTTTTTTAAAACCATTTTTTTATCACTAAATAATATTTTCAATAATTAAAAATAATATTATTTAGTGACAAAAAAATGGTTTTTGATAAAATAAAAATCTGCGATGTTAGTATTTTTACAATTCAAAATAATTATTTAACTAAGTAGTTAAATATCACAAGGGTGGGCAGAAGTATATACTGCCACACAACTTTGTCTTGGCACATACTCCTTGATCGATATTCATACCATATCAATAAGCTCTCTTGCTGAACAATATCGCTTCAGGTAACACAATGTAAGCGTTGAATTACCTGAGTTAACTTTTTTTTCAAAAATTCAACCGAAAAATCGACTTAACTTTAAAGTGCTATGGTGTAAACATCCCAAAATGGCGCTTAAGCCCTTTTCCCTCTTCGGTTTCGTTATTGTTTCTTTAATTTTCGAATTTTCATTTTAAATAACTAATTTCAAGGAAGACAATTTTCAAACACGACCACAATCAAGCATTGCGAACAGTGGTATATGAAGGAATGTCAACTATGAATATTTTATATCTCTAGGCCCTGGATAGATAAGCCAGTAGAAGTGTGTTGTGGAAATGTCTGTGTACCCAAAGTAAGCTCAACATTTCCTCTACCTGATGGAAAATTGATCGGACATTTAAAAAAACAAAATTCTTCCATTCTTTACTATGGCGCCGAAAAGTCTTTTGTAAAATGGTGAAATCATTTTTTTCAAGATTAGTATTGATCACGTTTTAAGGATTATTTTGGTTATTTCAGTGTTTATTATATATTGATCAAAAAATGACGTTATTTAAAAAAAATTACATTAGATTATTATTATTCAATCCAGTTATGAGGTACATAGTAGTACAAAACGACATGTTTAAATACATATTGAGAATTAAGCTATTTAAACACTTAAATACTATATGTTTTTTATAAATTATTTTGTAACACCATTTTGTATGCCTTACATTAACCTACCTAGCTAAATGTAACCTTTTCTGGGGTAGGTAGCAAAAAGTACGACGGCCTCCATAGTCGAGTGGTAAGACGTAGTCGCAACACATTTAATTCATATTATAAAAGTACTGGTGAAAGACCACCATTCAGAATCGAAACGTTGCTTGAAACTTTAGCCGTGTTTTGTGACCAGATCTGAATAGCCAGGTTATTTCCAACCTTCCTTATCAGCCTCACAAAATCTCACTGGCTCTGCGGTATTTATATAAAAATTTTAAAAAAGTACAATAAAATATTACCAACCAATGCTATATATATACACTATTGTTACATGGTTATATTCGATTTTAAAATAACAGATTTAAGTTTGAGATTCGTTTTTGCATTACAGAATTTTCGATTATGATTGCTATGATGATATATGAGAATAATGATTTAAGTTAATATTAAATTACAGTTTGATCAAAACGTAAAAAATGAATTACATATTAAAAGTTACATTTTTAAAAACAAAATGTTAATAAAATGCGCAGTAAAAATTAAACAAAGTTTAAAATTAAATAAAAAGGGTTTGCAAACAATGAACAGTAAAACAGATTATCTAGTTAAAAAAGGTTTATTAGAGCGCACAAGATCTTAAACTTTCACAGGAAGCAATTACTTTGTGAACAGACATAATTAAAATAAAAACAAAAATATTTTGTTTGAACACTACTTTGGTAAAAACAATTAAAGAACCTGATAAAATATTCAGACTGAACCGAAACCGCTAGGTTGATTATTAAACTTACAAGATCTTCGTTGAGAATGATAAAAATGATAAAAAATCATCATCCGATCCAATGTAATAATGTATATTTCTAACTAAAAACGTATCATAATGTAAATGCACTTAAAAATTCCAAACAATCAATAGGTAATAACAATAAATGTAAGTTATTACCCAAGTGCATAGCACTTAAAAATTCCTTGATACCGAGAAATTATATAATAATAGAAGTAATCTACTCTAACAGTGCATAATGAATAGAATCATAAAACTAATTATACCATAATGCTGGGAGTAATCCAATAATTAGAAAATTATGTTGTACATCTGGACATCACAATTAAGATGGGAAAATCTAAAGTAAACTCATTGACAATCAGTATTCACCAACCTTTCATTATATAAATACATTGTCAATTCATATTTATAGAAATGCAACTGTAACCCATCTTAAATATTAAATAAAATAAATAAATATTCCAGATAGATATATAAAATAGTAATACCAATAAATTAAAAGTAGCTTTTACCCTGTAACTATTAAAATCATGCAATAATACTGATGAATATAATTAAAGTACAATCATTGTTTACTACCCCTGACATCCCCCAAAAATGGTATATAAGCCGTAGGTTAACAACAACTTGTACTAGTCTGAAGATGGCCGTCATAGGCTGAAACCGGTCCAGTCATAAAATAAAAGTGGAATAAAGTTATAAATTTGTTTTATTAAATCATTAATGATAAAAAGAATTCAATAAAAAGTTATACACCTGAAAAACAATAGTCAGTAACCAAACGAAGTATTTTCTTGTAGATGTTAAATGTTAAACGCAAAAACAAAGGGAATATCCGAAATATTTCCTCTGCGGTGATTTATTTTCAATCTTGAAAACTATTTCCTTAATCCTTTTCGAACATGAACAAATGTCAGCATCGGACGAGCTGCGTGGGCTATAGCTATACTCGTGTGCTTCTTCAACTCCCCAACTGTTCCCGCTGAATAA
Source organism: Drusus annulatus (assembly GCA_022651775.1). Taxonomy (NCBI): domain Eukaryota; kingdom Metazoa; phylum Arthropoda; class Insecta; order Trichoptera; family Limnephilidae; genus Drusus; species Drusus annulatus. Next base: position 737,378 of record JAGWCC010000184.1, read on the forward strand.
CAGCTTTCTCTTAACTTATACAACGTTTAAATAGAAACGGAATTGGAAAACAAAACTTTATAATTCGAGGAAGCGACGTCACTTCTGTATGGAAACTATGGCATCGCGTTGTTTTAACGTGTTTGTCTGCATGCCAGTCCTTGGGTAATAAGAAATAAGAAATAAGTAAATGTGTTTGTCTCGCCAGAAACTTTCGAATTGTGAGCTCTGGCGTTATGAATTTTCCACGTTTATAGCTATTTTGTCTGAAATTTCTAGGTTGAGGGTCAGCATCCAAAAATACACTCTTTCCAGTACAATCAAAACTACATATTATTTATCTGCTAATTCAATACGGGTAGTTAGAAAAATGTTTGAGTGAATACAAATCTTTAACAGTAATCTTTTGAATTCTATATGAAATGCATTGAAGAATTTTCGGTTGAACGGTTAAAAAATGGCTTTGTTAGTTTTTAAACTACACGTTTTATTGAAATTCGAGTGTGTTTTTCAAATAATTTAAATGATTACAGTAAAAGAATTATATTCCCTGGAAACTTTAGACATTTTTCTAACTACCCATAGAAAATTCGAAGATAAATCATTTGTAGTATTGCTTGTATTAAAATGCTAGAAAGTAACTGACCATTAACGCAAGTAAAAAAAATAATTCATCGATTAAATTCATCACGATATAAGAAGCTTTGAAATTTATTCATAAATTAAATAAAAAATAATGCTAAAATTGACGAGGGACTAAATGTATTATAATATTAATTTTTATGCAATAAAGGAGTAAATACTGATTGGTAGTTTACAAACGCGTCGGATTCCCACCCGGGTGTCGTGGGTTCGATTCTTCTGCTAGATAAGTCTTCCATCATTGCTCAAGCAACATTTTACGTCTATTATGATGGTAGTAGGAGTTTTTTTAAATTGTAAAAATAAGAAAAAAATGCCATAAAACCATGGACGAACGCAGTTCATAAAAGCAGTGGTTAAAAAAACAATGTTCAGCAAAATCATTTTATATTTTCGTTCAATAAATGATTTTGCGATAGGTTTATAAGTTCCCCTCGTTTTATTTTGTTAAATGAAAAAAAACGACTACTTTTTTCGACGACGGAAATTTTCTTCAATAAATTAAGACTGTATTCATTTTAAAAGCAAACTTTGTCAATTTTGCATAACAATCCCAACTTTAAAGAAAACAGAGTCGTCAACTCCGCCTTTATGGCGTCAAACTTTTACTCCACCTAGCGGGGAAATTTACAGGAGGCTGCGAAAAAATAAATATATTTTCCAGAAAACACATAGAAATGGCTGCATTATGTGGCGTCACAACTTTGAACCGAGCGAGACGCCGTACCGGGAGGCAAGAAAGTACATGTTAAAGAAAACTAAAGATTTAAGCACTAAAACTGTGGGCCTGAGAAAATGAGTTTGCACATACGTACACTGTACTCGCTGAAGACTTCCCTCTGAGGGAAATTTCAAAACTATGAACAACAAACTTGTGCCTTGCACGTTGTTCCAACTTTTGAAATGAGCAAGAAAATCCCCAACTCTCAAATGGCTCTAAGGAACAGGGCTCCTAGTACGCCCAAACACATATTACTCTTAAGGGTGTTGATTTTTCAACCAAATTGAAATTTCACTTCAAAGTTGGGAAGCCCTTTGTTAATTTTTTTTTGTTTTTATCCATTAATACTGTTACATGAAAGAAAATGAGAAAATAGAAATCATAGAACAAAGATAGTAGATACAAATTAATATAACATCTTTGGCGGCCTTCATGATCGAGAGGTTAAGGTCTTCCACTATGAATCTAGAAGTCACAAGTTCAATTTCCGGCGTGCATTAGTAAATTTGATGTAATTAATTAGTAACATTTCGCAATCAATTCATTAAAAATAATACATAAAATGATAATGAAAGCTTTTCTTCCCCTCCTCGCCAACTTTATCCTCACAACATACCCTTATTAGAGATTTTATAGTGCCACTGGCTTCAGACGGTTATAAACAGTTGAGTTTCTTGTACGGTATTCACATAAAAATAAATAAAAAGGCAAATAGGACAAAAAGGTAAGGTCAAGTCAAACATCGAATAAGGTTTTTGTAGAGTCCATGATTTTTTCATAGATCTAAGTCATATTAAAAGATAATACTTTTTCTAAGTTTGTTTGCGTGACGACTGGCAAAAAATATTTAGACATGCACCAAATAAATCAAAGCCTCGACTTAAGTTTACATGTCTCGACATTCTAAACAATGTAAAATGGTACCCATAGTTAGTTAAATGTTGATGGAGGAAAAACAATTCATTATTCTCAGTCGACAAGGATGAGATGTTGAACTATAGGAGTTGCAATAGAGAAAATGAGAGCAAAGTTTTCGTGTGTTTCTCTAAAAAAGAGGAAAGTTTTCAAGTTTTGTAACGTAATAAATTATGCAAAAATTGTACAAGTACTTTTCGCACTACACAATTATATGCACAACACTATTACGCACGGACGTCACTATTGAGAAGCAGCGTAGAAGACAGAATCTGGGCGGTGTGCAGCCCACTGAAAAACAACTAACAACGGCTTACCAAGAGGGAATCGACTGCCGACAGACTCACAGAGATGAAGGAGGAGAATTAACGGGTCTGATTCCCCAAAACTTTCTGGAGGAAGTCTGAAAAGAAAGAAGTGTATTCTCTCGGAAAAATGGACAGCTGAGGAATCTTACCTTCACCAAGATGCTCAAATTGACTGGCAATACTGGAAGGGAAAACAAGAAGACTATAATCATTCTCCACCATGTGCGTATGCTACTCGCGACGAAGAAAAGCTCTACAAGCTGCTCTACGCAAAGACATTGCCAGAAAGGTGTTATGTTTAACATCGCGGCCGTTCTACATCACTCCGCAGGACAACAAATATAATGTACGTTTTCACCAAAACAAACATTCCTGATTTGTAAATAAGTGTTATCTCCCCATCATATAAAAAAAACTTTTTCCTTAATATGAGAAGATACACTGTGTAACGATTATGAGTATTTTTATTATTTACAAGCAAGGAACCCCCCAAAAATGACCAAGATGACATCCCACTTTCTGAGATAGAGAGGCTCGGTTACATTTGATGCCCAACATTACACTCGGCATAACAGTTTCTTCCATTTCATCGTATGAGTAATTGTCTCTTTCTAGTCCCAACCTCCAAGCTACTCTTCCCAAGAAGCGGTGTTAAACAGATTCAATAATATTATGAATGTGAACAGCATATAAAGGAAACCAAATGACACTAGCATATTCGAGAGTTAGGCCAACAGTAAAGACTTACTTATATTAAACAAAGATAATAAAAAAATACAACTTTTTGTTCGCACTCAAGAAAACATTACAAAAGGTTTCTCATGAAACATATATTTAGTTTTTTAGTTATTCCAAAAGACAAATTTCTTTTCAGTGAAAATGTTTAAATATTCATGTAACGTAATAAATTATGCAAAAATTGTACAAGTACTTTTCGCACTACACAGAATTTGAAATAAAAAGTGAATACATGAAGCATAACAATTATATTATTGAATCATCGCTATTTTCCACGTGGACCCATGAGGTATAGCTTTTACCAATGGTGAAGTTTTGTAAACTGGATGACAGAACTTTTATTTACCTCTTTTTTAAATTACATTAAGTATTTGATAGAATACATTAAAAAACTTCTTTTATATCATATTTAATCGTATGTCGGTGATATCATACCGAATTTCATCACCGTTCAACCACTCGTTTTTGGCAGGTTTCCCATCGGAAAATTACTAAATACACACAGATCCATAAATTTATATCTTTAAAGTATTAATGTTTTGAGACAAGAAAATATTACGTAAGTGATCAAAGTTGTAAATTTTACATGAATACAAAAAGTGTGGTAATTACCTCTAAGATTTCTGTAGTATTATTTAATTATTTTCCGAAGGCCTAATCCCAAATATAGAAAAAATATTAATAATTTTCAAGGAAGTATGAGATTGATAAAAATGGTTAGTAAGATAGTTTTTTTTTTTTTTTAGGTTTTTTACATTTTATTTAAACAATAATTATTATTATTTTTAAATTATTAAAAAAACAAGTTTTTGTCCGGTTAAAATCTTCATTTGAAAAATGTTCTAAACAGACAGTACTGTGGAACTTGGGAATCCAATCTCCCCGCTCTATTGCACGAATCCAAAGTTGTCGCCTTATCTCATCTTTTGGGAATCTTAAAAATAGTTAATAAAAAAAACGTTTATCACAGCCCTTAAAACATACAAATATTGTACAAAAAACGTCAAAGCAAGATATGGGTCTCTCTCTGACACACACATATTCCCGCCCGTGTAAGTAGATAGAAAGAGACAAATATATATTTAAGAATACGGTTGTTTTTTGTGTAGCCGAATTGTTCTCGCCTACAAGTCTGAGATCCGGCCATTTTGATATAATTTGTAAACAAACAAACAAAACGATACCAAAAACACCATTTAAATGATTTACAAATACAAAACGTATAACATAACGTTTGCTTAAATAAGAGTGAAAGTTTATAGTTAATATAATGTACATATATACTTATATAGGTACTTGATAATTCGATAACCACGATAGTAACGCTGTCATAATTATTATATAAACTACAGATTTACGTGTGAAAAGTAATGTGTTTAACTGATTTTTTGATGTATTTATACATGCATTCATAGGACATGTCGACGTAATGCTTGGTTTATTTGTATAACCACTTTTTTTTTTCACTGTATGTTTTTCAATGTAAATATACGACATAACCTCAAAAAGCGTTCGCATAACAAAACCACAACAGAAACAATATTAAATGATTTATATAGTCAACACATTTAACAAAACGAATAGCATAACGTGTGCTTAGATAATAATGGACGTTTATAGTATTTATGTACTCAATGATACGATAATTCAAACGCGATGTCAAAAAATATAAAACACTACGGGCTTACCTGTGAAAAGTTATGCTTTTAATACCATTTTTGATGTATTTCTACATGAATTCACAGAGCATATAGACATGATGTTTTGTTTATTTGCAAAACCTCTTTTCCACCGTATTAATCAACCTTATAGTAACCAAAAACAATAGATTTAAATTTAACGTCAAACCGACAACTTTGACATAAATTGCGACGTATTGAATGTAGGCGGGAACGATAATCTTAGAACATCCTTACCCTACGTTCAAGCCGTCAAAAAAATGTGTTGTCTCTTTTTCTCTCATGGTGTATGACGTAAAAACAGGGAGAAAGTAATTTATTATTATTTAGGATGGGTTGGGTAAAACAAATTAGCTATCCCTCCATTAAATTATTACTCCGAGATTTTGCTCTTACACCAGGGCGATGCTTAAAGTATTTACCATTCTGGAACGTGCCGGAATATACTTTTTACTATTTTATATGAATTAAATGTGTTATGACACAATAATTAAAAAAAAGTTTTGGCGCACGCCGGGTTTGAACCCGCGACGTTTGGATTCGTAGGCGAGCGTCTTACCACTCGACCATGGAGGCCGTCAACCTAAGCCTTTATGGGGCGTTAATAAATAAATAAATACTCTTAGTATATCAACTCGTCAACTCAACCTAACTAACTTACGAACTAACCATCACGCCGTTTTTCCGCAGGGGTAGGCAGAGAGGAGGTACCGCCATATAACTCTGTCTTGGCACACACTCCTTGCTTCATTTACATTCATACATCGTCTCATACATACTGTTATTCTGACTGTTCACATGACTCGATTCAACCCGAGTCAACTCAACCGATTCGAGCATTTGACTCACCTGAGGCTACCCAATAGGAAATTACCTTAGAGTATACTAGAGGTAGCCCAAGCCAAGGCAGTGAAGTCAGTTTTGGACTTGTTTTTGATGATTTTAACACGACTCGGCGCACCTGGGCGTGGCTAAGACTAAGGCTACGGTATTTATACATCCATTCATATCACATATCGACATAATGTTTTTGTGTATTCGTATAGCCACTTTTTCACAGTATTTTTTTCAACAAAAATATAGCATCGAACCTTAAAACCGTTTAGTTGTGTCAAGTTTAGTGGCATAGTAAAAAATGTGGGCGGAGTCCCGCCGTTAACCAGCGAAGATAGCCAGCTTAAGATCATTGCGACAGTATATAGAAGCGGTCCAAGAAATTTGTTGTCTCTTTCTCTCTCATGGTGTACGATTTAAAAACTCGGAAAAAGTGATTTATTACAATTTCGGATGGGTTGGGTAAAACAAATTAGCTATCCCTCCATATATTGTTACTTCAAGGAAATTACCAACTCCTTCCATTCACTTGTATGTTATAATTCTCTTTTCCACACGATAGGGTACATTATAATATTCATCCAGCATTTCATATTTGACTGTTTCCTTTAATAAATCGCGGCCTCAACTCTCTCCCAGAAATAGCTTATGATGGCACCACTATTTCAGTTTTTATGAAAAATTCCACGCCATCCAATATGCAATAAGCAGAAATGGCGACGGAGCCTTCGCCGTCCCGGGCACGTGTAGATGCATACGACAAAATGTAATAAAGGATTATTATGAGGCGGGAGGAAAAATAATCGAAATTGTGTCGCCGCACAAACAGTGCTCCCGCGCCACTTGATACCGCGCCGGGTCCCATATGTTAAATTTGCATTCAATTTATTTAAAGCTCTCCCCACGCTGCGTTGATACGGCCGTGTCACTCATATGATACATTATTTTTGTTGCCGCCGCCGCGTAGGAAGAGACGAACTTGATTTATTACGCAGGCGAAATGTTGCTTTTTTATCAGAGTGGTAAACAGAAAGCATTTAAAGCTATTTTTTGCAAGTTTAAAGAAAAAAGCTTATCGATAACTAATATCCATACATTGTCAACACTGAAAAAAAAACAATTGATCAATGATTGATGGTAATTGTGACTTTTTCACCCTCGCTCAGATATTTTTAATCGGCACTTTGTTGGCAATATTTTGAGTGTGTTTAAATTTCTTCAGCAAATTGTACAACCGAATAAGCTACATTTAAGTATTAAATGACGCGCAGAACTTTGGGCCTATACGTGCGGTAACATTTAAAGACTTTCGAATAATTTTTGTGTTTGACGGTATATCCTTCTGAGAACGGCATTTATAACAAAACAACATTTTTATTTTTAAAGATTTAAATTTTAGCTTTTAAATTTGAAATCAATAAGCGCAGGAATGCAGCTTTTACGTGAATTCATATTACTACCGTTAGTTGGGTTAAATCGATTTAAAAACTTTGTTTTTGCCGTCCGTATATATTTTGTCAGATCAAATATTAACCATTGCTATTTTAATACTGATAATAGATATCCGAATATTATTTTAAAATACACAAGAATTAATGACCACGTAGCAATTTACACAGTTTATGAACGTTTGTATTTTATTTAATTCATGTGACTATTTTATGTTACTTAGTAAAAAACTAAGCAATTACTTCGAAAAATATTATTTTAAAATAACAGTTAGCAAATTTCACGAATTCCCAGTTCGAAAAACGAAACAAATCATTTCTTTTAACCAATTCAGACATCCACGTCCACTCGAAATGGCGATTCTTAATATTGCCAGCATCTTCATCTCACGTACTAAGATAGCTCGGAGAAAAGCAAAAATGGCATCCATAAAGCTTCGATCTAAAGAGTTCACTGGAACGGGATAACGAAACTCCCAGCACCGAAGTAAACGCCAGAAGGGGAAAGTTGTTGTTTGCCAGATCGAAAGAACTGAGAGATCGTGTTCGACGCTTTTTGATGCGGAAACGTTTTCTTGTCGGCAAACTTATTTTGTTCTCGCTTCGTGGAGCGACCTAAAGATTAGATCCTCGATGAACGGGATATTGCTGGGATTGTGTTCCCGGTAGCGAATTGTAGAAACCGACTCAGCAAAAGTTGCAATACTTGAGCCGAATAATCTCGCTTCGTACCTTCCACCCCCTTGGCTCTTACAATTTCAAAAGTAATTGATTAGTATTAGAATTGCATGCAGAATGAAACGGATCTGCGTGTACCGACTGTACCCAAAGCTATTTTATATTCCAAAAAAATAGATGAAATGTATTTGTTCCAGATATCTTAAGGTAGACTTTCACTTAATTAAATAAATGGTATTGGTTATTATGACATAATAAATGTTTGTGTTGGTTTGATACACACCTAAACATTTATTGCCTACACTATCCAACTAATTTGATTCTGCTCAATTGTTTTTATTTTTTATTATGTGATTACTACATGTGAGTTCCAACTGCTTAGAGCCATTAAGAGTCAGCTCCTCAAAATACTCCCTTTTGGCTTCCTAGTACAAGCAATTCTACAAATGATTCATCTGTTAATTCTATGTGGGTAATTATAAAATTGTCTAACGTTTTGAGTAAATACAATTACTAAACAATAATCTTTTTAATTATTTACTTTTTAGAAAGCACACTAGAATTTTAGGTTAAACGTTCAAAAATACCTTTTATGGTTTCAAAAGTACAACTCTTATTGAAATTTTTGTATGTTTTTCAAAGGAATTTAAAGGATTACAGTTGTCAAATTATGTTTACTGAAAATTGACATTTTTTTAACTACCCATATAAAATTTTCAGATGCATCATTTGTAGATTGGTTGTATTAAAATAATAGAAATTGACTTTTAGTGTCATTTTTGAGTGTTGACCTTTAAGACTAGGTCATTCCAATACGGGATATGTTTTGAGATTCAAGAAAAAGAGGGGGGAGATAGGAAAGAGAAAAGGCTGTATATTCAGGCTGCCAATTCTAGACACGTTTCGTTTTTGAATGGTGTACTTTCCACCTGGGCAATACTGAGAATTTCCACCGCTCTGACAAAAGACTTAAGTTTGCTTTCTTAAATAAGGAACGCTTATCGTTTATTGTGATACGTACAAGCATGGAGTGACGTGACAGAGGTATAAGGATAAATTTAAAAATTACACTTGTCCGAGCTCTAAGGTACTCCCTTTTCTGAACAGTAAACACACGCCCCCGGAATGCGGGTTTTTCAAGGAATGTTCGGAATACCCAGGCGTGCCAATCTATCGATTTTTGTAAAACTAGACATCCAAGTTACTGTCAACGGTTTGCTTACAACATATCCATAATATTTTAAACATACAGATTTATAACCACAATTTATTGCACTTTTTTATTATTTCTAATTTTGTAACTGTTAATTCATGGTGGAATTCCATTTTAATGATTAAATAAAAATAATTTTTTTATAAACCAAATAAATGATAATAATAAAAATAATCTACTGTAAAAGTGCATAATAAATGTAATCATGTAATTATACCATAATACTGGGAGTAACCCAATAATGAGGAAATTTTATGGAAAATCTAGACACTTCAATTAAGATGGGAAAACCAAAATAAACTCTTTGAAAATCAGTATTCACCAACCTCGCATTATATAAATACATCGTAAAATGATACTTAAAGAAATACAACTGTAACCCATCTCAAATAAAAATTCATACCAGATAGATATATAAAATAGTAAACTAAAAGTAACTTGTAACTAGTAAAATCATGCATAAATATGATTAAAGCAAAATCATGGTTTACTACCCCTGACATCCCAAAAATAGTATATAAGCCATAGAATAAGAACAACCTGTACTAGTCTGAAGATGGCCGTTATAGGCTGAAACCGGTCCAGTAAAAAATAAAAAAGTGGAATAAAGTTAAAAATTTGTTTTTATTTAATCACAATTTATTGATCTATTTAAACTGAATTGAAAACAAATACATATACCTATCATCCTTTGACTAATTTAAACGAAACTTTTCATAGTACTTGTCAGCAGCCTGCGAAAAAATAAATGCACCCTCCGCTTGACATGAATGTGTTTTTATTTTGAATGCCATCCGTTACGAATTTTGCTCCGTTGCACTTCTCCACAGGACCCTGATCACCATAGTCAACCCATAACACCCCCCCCAACCTCCTGATACTCCACCCTCCCTATACCGGAACCATATTGTGTGAAATAGTTTTTTTAATGTGCAGAAATAATTTATGACTCATGAAATTTTTACGTTGAAAATCTGCATGGGTGATGTCTGAAGCAGCAAAAACTTTTAAACGGTGAGCTATGGCGTTATTAAATTTGCATGGTATATATTTTTTTGTAACTTCTAAGTACGCCTTAAAATTATTTTTGAAAAAATCACTATGATCTCTGGAGATTTGAAATAAGTCATTATTTTTTTCGTGATTAAAAATAATAGGCATTTAGCTCGATTCCGTTTTTTTTATCTCAATCAATTGTTCATTGAAATAAAATATTTTGGAAAAAATTGTTTTAATCCCGAGTAACTCCGGGCACGAGCGGTGAGATCAATAGTTTGCGTGATAAATTACAATACTTCATTCACGGAAATTCAATGTTACCGTAGTATGGTAAAAAAAACTGTATTTTAATATCAGTACCCACTTATATGGTAGATACCGTGATTTAAAAATAAAGTTTTTCACATTAAACTCTTAAAGAAATATTATTTTTTATGTAAAAAAAAAAACATGGCAGCCAACGTCTTGATTCAGCAAAAAATAAGCTCGCTGAATAAATAATAACATAAAAGACGCAAAAAGTCAGACATTCATAAGACACGTATTTTTATTGTGAAATTGAAAACATTCCAAATCTACTTTCCTGCCGGCGCCGACGGGTACAGTATTGTACCAAAAACTGTATTTTATATATAAAAATCCAATGATGAAATAAGCTTCGCAATGTAGTTTTTTCTTCCTTTTTCGTCTTTTCACTGTGCTCAAGGAATCGGTTCTGTAAGTCTACAAGTTTTAAAGTGGGCGCCATTTTTGCCACTAAGTATGTGTAACTTGTTTAAAAGCTACAGACTACAGATATCAAAAAGGCGGCTTTTAAAAAAATATATTTAAAATATTCGCGTTTAGTAAATATAAATTTATACACGAATATCATTACATCAAAATTTACGCTTTTTATCCACAGACACAATTGATGTTATTAGATGTGGGAGATATAAATACATAATATTAAATAAAATATGTAAGCTTCGTTAAAATTTAATTTACTAAGTATTTTCTAGACAAAAGTTGACTATCATACTTTTTATGCATTTTTTTTATGTAGTATTTTTTCTCCTGCTACCAATAACATATATTTAGTTTTTTACATTCCTTGTTCAATAACTTAAAACCAGCAGAACTCAATAATAACAATATTAAATCAGTTTTCATTTAATTACAAAAAAATATTTAAGGACCTGTTTCAAATTTAAAAAATAAATATATTGTGTGAATACCACACAATATATATTTATTTTTAAATCAAGAGTATCAATTGCTTCCCCTAATGTGGTATGTTTGGAGTCTGAAGGTAGTTGGGGGGGGAAGGAGATCAGGGAAGAGGAAGGTTGGTTTAGGTTAGGTTAGGTTAGGAAAGTACCTGGCTATTCAGATCTGGTCATCAAATACGGCTAAAGCTATTTGAAGCAACTTTTGTTTTTAAAATGGTGGTTTTTCTATTCAAACAGACAAACATTTTTTTAAACATTATATGTTAACACTCTACGAAAATGGAAAGTTTGCTTATTATATTCATAATAGTTTGTACATATTATGTCCTAATTTAGCCTTTTAATATAAATTAATGACATATTTAGAAGCTTAAATTTAAATAGTTCAAAACTTTTTTTTAATATTCGAAAAGTGCTTGTTGCAGTCAAAATGCGAGAAATCCTAAGAAAAACTGAAAGATTCTACCATTTTAGGATCTAGAGTTTTTTTTTTCTTAATTGTAGAATAAAAAATATTTTTAATTTTTCTGTAACACTGCTGCTCTATAATCTGAGGTAGTATCAATACAAAGACGAAAAAACTTTAGCATTTTTATGGTCCTACTGTTGTATACTGCAGACGACAACCTCCAGTGGTAAGTAATAAAAAGAGGGCAAGTTTTGGAGTATTGCCCGACGCGCAGATTCAGAAAGAATTCGATTAGAACAAATAACCCGTGAGAATGTCGCATCAATACCGCGGGAAGCAGTCATTTTGTGATTGCCTATTGTATCCGGAAATGTTTAGGACTGAAGTTGATCAATCTTATTTTTGAAACGAATAGCATCATGTCCTTAGAGTATATAGAGTGGTATCAATCCAAGGCAGTGTAGTCAGTTTTTGATGATTTTTACCTGACTCGGCAGACCTGGGCGTGGCTAATACCAAGGCTAAGGTATTTATTAGCGTTGGGAAAAACTTCAATGTTTGGTGAATGCTTCACGAATGGCTAGTTCTTTAAAATGAACACTTCAATTGAAGTCGAACTCGCAAGAAAGAGATTTGAATTTATCCGGTTATTTACTCAGTTATTTTTGGAACCGGTTCCTCACCGAAAAAGCACGTACTAGTCGGTAGGGATTTGAAAACGAAAAGAACTGATTTCTCGTCGAAAAACGACACGTAATAGTCAATGGAAATTTAAAAGTGAAAAGAACTGGAATCGATTCCTTGCCAAAATAAAAAAAGAACTGAAACTGGTTCCTCGCTTAAAAAAAAAAAACCGGTTCCTCAACTTCAATTGAAGTACTTCTAGGCTTTGAAGTTCACCTTCACAACTGTACTGCTGCAAATTGTAGTAGTTCTTTGTAATCTAACTTCCATTGAAGTATTTGTTCAATGAAATGAAGTAATGAAATGAATGAACGCTAAAATTAACTACCAACTTCAATTGAAGTATTTATTCAATGGACAAAAAATAAAGTAGGAACTGTTGCAAAAAGAAATAGTTATTTCAAAGCGGTCACAACGCTAGTATTTATACATCCATTCATATCACATATCGACATAGTGTTCTGTTTTTTCGTATAACCACTTTTTCACAGTATTGATATCAACAAAAATATAGCACCTAACCTAAAAAACCGTTTAGTTGTGTCAGGTTAAGTGACATAATAAAAAATGTGGACGGAGTCCCGCGGTGATCTAGGAACCCAAGATCATTGTGGCAGTACGTAGAAGCGGAGTATTATATTTGTTGTCTCTTTCTCTCTCATGGTGTACGACGTAAAAACCCGGAGAAAGTGATTTATCGCAAGTTTGTATCGGTTGGGTAAAAATAATTAGCTCTCTCTCTCTATACATTGTTTTTCCGAGATCATGTCTCTTGTATTATTATTTCAGCTTACTACAGTTTTGAGAAATTGTGAATATTATTGCTTAATGTGCGCTAAAAAATGTCTAAGTGTCGATTCACACCAACGTCCGGATCCGCTCAATGACGATATTGTTCCGCAAGAGAGCTTATTGATATGGTATGAATATCAATCAAGAAGTATATGCCAATACAAAGTTGTGTGACAGTATATCCTTCTGCACACCCTTGTGATATTTAACTACTTAGTTAGTTAAAAATTATTTTGATGTGTAAAAATACTTACATCGCAGATTTTTTCATTAAAAACCATTTTTTTATCACTAAATAATATTTTTAATTATTAATAATTATTATTATTATAATTATAGTGATAAAAAAATGGTTTTTAATAAAAAAAAATCTGCGATGTAAGTATTTTTACAGATCAAAATAATTATTTGACTAACTAAGTAGTTAAATATCACAAGGGTGGGCAGAAGGATATACTGCCACACAACTTTGTCTTGGCACATACTCTTTGATTGATATTCAACCATATCAATAAGCTCTCATGCGGAACAATATCGTCACTGAGCGGATCTGGACGTTGGTGTGAATCGACACTAAGGCTTTATAATTGCACAAAAGTAACTCATTGCCTATTTTTCATGTTTAGATACATTACTTTTTTTCTTGACACGTGATGAATAAATCAGGTGATACTTGATAAATAGACACAAAAACTCAAGAAAAAAAGTATATATATAAATGAATATAAATTTTTTTTTTGACTGATAGGTGTCTTTTAATTCCTTATGTTATAAGGAATCAAAAAACACCAAAAGTCCAAAAACTTTTTATTTTTATTTGTTATAGTATTGAACTAGCACAGCGATACATAAGTATATATATAAAATGTATCCATGTCTTAGAGATCTTTTGATATTTGTTCCTTAGAGTGGAGGGTGGTATTTTTTTTCAAAATATTTCTTTTAACCGGAAGATAAATCTGTGTGCGCAAGGAAGAACGGAATGAGTTGATACACGCAAATGTTCAGGAGAGCCAAAAAACAAATGGGATTTCGTTTTTTGTATGTAGTCCTGTCATATGTCTTTTTTTCAAAAAATAATAGCAAATTATTTTATTTTCTGACTTATCTCATTTTTCCTTGCTAGATATGTATGTAGCGAAAAAATCTGCACACTTAACTCAAAATTTGTTTTTTGTTGACTCATTCCGTTCTTTCATTTGCACACAAAAATAATTTCGTCTCTTCTGGAAAATAAATTAAACTTAAAATATGTGTAAAAATCAGCTAATTTTAAGTTATTATGATATAGCGATTGTGTCCTGACAGAAGTGACCTACCAGTATGTTGCTGTATATTTACATAAACTATGAATTGATATTAAAAAAAAATTAAGATTTGTACAGTGCCCTTGAGGTGTTTTTTCACAAAAACGGCGCTATACAAATTATCCAAATATTAATATTAATTATTAGAAGGTTGCTATTTCACTTCTCGCTATTAAAATTTTCGCTAGTAGTGTTCACTGTTCCGACATCAAATTCTACAAATAAACGAAGGCGGTAGCGCGAGGCCTACAGGCCACAGACACATGCCGCCGAATCACAGATATAATAAACTCACGTATATCAGTAAGTTGCCAGTAATTTACATACAGAAACCATAAGTTTCGTGAATGAACCTTGGATTCCCCAGATTCTGCCACATTAGCATTGCTCAAAAATAGAGTGGAGAAGTTCCTCCAAGCCTCACCGTTAGTTTAATCCCGCTCCCGAGATTTAACACAAACGTCACTGCAATATTATACCTCTCGTGTAATCGCACCCTTCCAGCCCCTCTTCTAGGCAGGGCCGTTCTTGGGCCTGGACAGTCTAGGCAGCTGCCTGGGGCGGCGGCATTTCACCGAACAAAGAATATATCGTCGCTGGAAAGGCAAAGGGTTGAAGTGCTATTTTGGGAATTTTACCAGAGAACTTCAAAGTTTTTTTTTTACAATAAAATTTATAGGTCTTGAGTACCTGGTTAGATTTAAAAAAAGTTAAATAACTCAAGTAATGCAACGCTTTCACTGAATTACTCGTAGGGACAAAAAGCTAAAAAGTTCCAAACCTTATGTCGCTTGAGTCAAGTCTTCTCCCAAATGGTAAATATATTTTAGTTGGCTGAAGGGCCAAAAAAGTCTTCATAATCAAACATGATTCAGAGCATTCGATGCAGAAAAAGGAATTGATCAAAACTGTATATTTGATTTACTAAGTGTCGCTCAAGCTTTTTTGCCTGTCCAGCGACAATACAGTTATCACATCATAGGCCAGACGCGCACGGGTAACTTTTGTCACGGCCATCAGTTTCTTCACCATCTCCAAATCTATTGGAGTGTATAAAGGTCCGCACACGCAGTGACGTGACATTAGGGTGACTTTTTAGTGCCACTGTCCGGCGACTTTTGAGTAACGAAACTGTCACCGTGTCTGTAGAGTACTTTTGTATGGGCGCTTGCGCACGGGTGACAAAATATCATTCAGTGGCTCATCCACCTGTTCGAAATCCATTGCCAGAATAAAAGGGTAACGGGTTACAGTCATTCACCGTGTGCGTGGTCGATTGGAAGACAGTGATAGTGACGGTGACGAAACTGTTGCCGTGACAAAAGTCACCCGTGCGTGTCTGGCCTTACTTAAAACCTATACACATCAATAAATGTGAATCGTCACCATGAGGTAAAACATCTTTTTACCACTGTTCTGGATACTATAACATCTATGATGGGTAGTCAAAACCAACCTACGAGCGACGAAAAATCAAGCTTATCATCTTGTCGAATATGTTCCATATTCGGTTCTCACCCTTTTTGGAGCATCAACTACTAAATGTTAACGTGTTTTCATAAAAAGCAAGTTTACAGGGCGATTGCTTCCGTTTAAAAGGACATAAGAGATAACAAAACATGTCTCAAGCAATTGTAATTGCCTAGGGCATCTCAATGCCTAAATATGGGCCTGGTTCTAGGCGAGCTCCTGCCACAGTGTTTCTGTGTACGGTGGGTACAGATCACAGGCTGGGAGTACAGCATCCCATAGACCCACACACAGGGTGGGTATAATGTACGTCGCAAACTATGCGAAGGCCATTCAGAAAGTGCCGACTCAACGATCTTCGAAGTCGCGATCCATTCGTATGCAAATGCCCTGTGTTAGACCGCATCGAGACTCGGCACGGCCATATAAAAAGGATATAATAGAATAAACCTCCTACAAAGGCGTGCCAGGGAAAGTTTTTCCTTCTCCTGTATTTGTGTATCTGGTCAAAGCAGCCGTTATTTCCAAGTAGGTAGTTTGTAAACTAGGCCCCAAACCGGAGGGCCCGTGTATTTTTCCGAGGGCATAAATCTAACGTGCGCCCCCTTCGGGTGCACCCGCATGTGCCCCCAAACAACTTGATTCTGCGTTGGCTTATGTTTTCGGCGAGGGATTACTCCGCTGAGCGGGCACACTCCGCAAAAACATTTAATTCAAAGACTCATTCATTACGCTTTGAAAATATTTTAACCAGAGATAGAAGGTAATTAGTAAGAAAACAGTTTTAAAGCCTTTAAGATTCAATTCAATGGAAGCATGCGATCAATATTAAGCCGCATTAGAGATTTAATTAAAGGGTATGACTATGCATACACAACAATTAAGTAGGTGTGTAAATATATTATTCTAATAATAATACGTTCCTGAAATACATCTTATCAAATCATAAATTTTATTTTAAAATAATGTTACTCCCACCAGATAAATTGAGAAGTTTTAATATTTTCAAAGCTAATTTGGTCGAGAACCCAAAATATATTTTTTTTATAAATTATGGGACTAAATGGAATGATTTTTACTATTTGAAATTGAGTTTATTTGAAAATAATTATATCCTTAGATTACACCGACGGCCTGTACCAAGGTATGAGTGTGCAATGTACCCCCAAATTATAATGACTAATGACCAATCAAAAAACAACCGTAAATATTTATAATTTGTCGCCCACAAAGATTCATAAATACATCTGTATTTAGTAATCTCGACAGCAAACATGCGCCTTACATCGGTGAACTGCTCGAATCTGGACGTGTGGCTTGGTCAGAATATTTTGAATCCTGCACAACATAGTTTCATAGTTTTATATTAGAAATAGAGGGAGAAATTTAAAAAATGACTAAATCGTAAGATGGGAGACATCATCAAATTTATATATTGATTTTAGTTCATTTGGGGCAACACACCGTGTCATTTCGTCAATCTCCGCTTTACCGAAGTCTTTCGAAGCCGAATAAGGTAGTAGTTACGTTGGTATTTATAAATTTGTTGTTTCGACTTTCGTCTATTATTTACTTTTTTGTGAGTTGCTATTAGCCGATATGCCTTACGCCCCCATGAATTCAGTTTTGGTTGCGCATTTGGTTACGATTGGTCAATTGGTAGAAAGCTTCAAACTGTTCCTAAAATAAACAATATTGCAGGTGTACGCTGATTCATCAAATGGGTTTTAAGAGATAGTGTAAAATTGATTAACATATTTTGTTCCCTTCTAATGACTTCTGTGTTGGGTGAACTTTGTTAAAAAGAATTACGTGGTTTTAAGGATCCCAATATCCTAAAAATATTGAAAATTTTCATAGTATAGTTAATTGTTTATAAATTGTATTTATATTCGACACATAGCGTTATCCGTGATAAGGATAAATTACTTTACGGTATTATAAGTTTGATGTCAGTAAACTCGTAACAGTAAAATCGATGTATTTTTACACACCAAGTATCGTAGAGTTGATTTCTTCTACAAAAAGAGGCAACTACGATTTATTTATTGCACCTTGTCGTTTACACTTGATATGAAAATTAATTTAATGTCGATATGTGTTTTTAAACATTCAAGAAATAATCTATTTCGTTCAAAATAAATTACTTCAAAAATTAAAAATCACTACCATTCCGGTAATTATCAAAATTTCACAACTTTTTCAATCTCGTCTTTGAAAACATGTTCCCGTTTACGAAAATTCAATTTCCGTAAGAAACACGAAGCATAATACATTAATTTGTAGGAACGTCCATTACACGAAGTATCCAACAAAATTCACACCGCGGTGTTTAACGTACAGAAATGAAACATAGCAGCAAGCAACATTACGATTCGTGTTGAGAAATACTCCTACATATTACGATTAGTCTTGTCCGTTCCACATCACCTGTTAAGGTTCCAAAACTTTCGGGACGATGCGATTCTTCAAAACTTTATTTTTATTTTTAATTACGGTTTTTTTTTCTTTGTGACTTATTATAACTTTCTTCCTAGCTCTTCTTCCCGGCGTCTTCCGACTTTAAATTCTATTTTTAATCATTTTTTAATCCGTTTGAACAAATAAAAAAATATGGAACAACAATATGTAGTTTTACGTTGATTTATGAAAGTTAAATTGATATTTAAGCCTTCCGAAGCTCATGATTGGTATAACGTTGCAAGTTAAAAAATAACTGCGATAACTTTTTAAATCCAGACAGATACAAACTTGTGCAAATTTATTCACTCCAGAGCTCACCGTTCTTGAGTTTAATCGGCTTCAGTAAAAATCAATGTGAAAGTCATTAGATAACCTTGCATCTTGATTTTTTTCCTTCTACATAGTGCAATTTAAAACACCTCTATGTACGAAGTAACGTACATTATAAAAATGTTTTTGTTTTGTAATTTTCTGTAAGCAACCAAAACAAGCATTCAAATAACATTAAATTTACTCACAGAATTCTGCTTTATAGTTTAGATCTGAAATTCTTAAGGGTTGTCTATTCAATTTCGTTATTATTTACTATTTCCAATAATTACTATTCTGTTGACGTTCAATTCCCGACAGCTTATGATATTGAAGGTATTTATTTGATGTCAGACTCAGAGATGGCATCTATCAAAACAGAAAATTTCAGAGTAAATCTCCACCCTTGCCAATATAATTATTCTCAATTGACTGTGTTCTGTAAGTGCTTTCATACTTAAAAATTCAATTTATTTTGTTATTAAGCTAGGTTACTTCTTAAAGCAGTTAGTAGGCACGTGTTAAACCAAAACCTTCATATTTAAATTGCCTCGACACAGACAGTGCCTCTAGTGGAAAACCTGTATAAGTGCCTTATTCAAAAGCAGGCATTTGGATTTTGTTCTCCTTTTTTTACTTTTTACTGATTTTTTTTTCAGAATTTTCATATTTGGCGGCGTTTAATTAGAATTTGAGTAAATACATAAGATACTTATGTGTTGACTGTGAATATTTTTTAAGAGCTGAAGTTAGATTAGGATAGATTTTCAAAATCTAACCCAAACTAAACTTATTAGATTCAGATTAAGATTCACTCACGAACAAACTTTCTAATTAATTGAAAAAGTTCTTATAAATAAACATCCGTATTATACAAAAAATAATGTTGGAACCAGATCGGTGGCCATCTTGTATATTGGGCATTTAAATCTGAAGGTTTTGGTTAAATACTGCTAATAAAATGCACTATCATTTGAAACAAACAACGTTTTCCACACTGTTTGAAGATCAACCTCTACTCCCTAAGTCAGAATAACCTTAAATTTCCGAATGTATTTTCTTACACCACCGTAGCTCTGGCCGTGCTTAAATTACATCAAGAATTTACATTTCATTTCAAGAAACGGTACATAACTTCGTTCGTGAAAAATATAATGGCGGAATGTGAAATTACTTATAGCGAGTTTCGTTTAAATGATTTTCGGAAAGCGAAACACCAGTCAAGTTCGGGCTGGGATTATTATATATAATAGTATAGTATAGTGTATTACGGAGTACGGGTCACGTGCCACTGGGCTGGCTGGCTGGCTGGCTGGCTTGGCAAACCTCTTGCGTGGATATTAACACGAAGCTGGATTTCCCGGAGAATTTCACGCCGGAATTGACGTTAATCGAAATGTGCAACCAATCGTGACTTTATCCCTTAATCAAATAGACTTGTATTTAATACCATTAGGCGAGCAAAAATATTTGTAACTCGTTTCAAGGGGGCCGAGTGCAGGCATTTCGGAAGACTTTATCGAATTATGAGTCCATAATAAACTTTTAGTTCTCCTTGGCCCGTATTAAAGATAAATACAAATTATTTATTCATTAAAAATATTTACAAATTTCAATGTATTTTTTTCTCCTAGCTATTTTCTTCTAAATCACAATATGACGCCACCACTTCAGCTGGTCTCCTGCTGCCTCCCTTCAGTTTCTTACACTTAAGGATGCGTGGCTCGCCTCCGTCTCTTTGATGGTCAACTACCTTCCATTGAAACTACAGTGGTGCCTCGCATAACGAACGCCTCGCACAGCGAACGCTGCACACAACGAACTTCCTTTTCGTTCATTTCACGATTCATACAACGAACTTCGCTTCACACAACGAACTTCGCTTCACACAACGAAGTCGCCCACTTCACACGATCACTGCCGATTTATTGCATCCTTCCGCGCAGGCAGTCGTTAGTCAAAAATTTATTATGGATGAAGGATACTGCCCACAACAAGTGTTCAATGCCGATGAAACGGGTCTTTTCTGGAAAAGAATGCCGAGCAGAACCTTCATTACAAAAGAAGAGAAGAAATTGCCAGGACACAAAGCCATGAAGGACAGACTTTCACTTATGATTTCGTCTAATGCCAGCGGAGACCTCAAGATCAAACCTCTATTGGTTTATCCTCTGAAAATCAAGAATTTTTAGAAAAACTAACGTTATTAAGTCCAAATTCGTCCGAAGTCCAAAAAAAGCCTGGGTGACCCAAGTTATCTTCAACGAATGGATTCTGTGGAAACCTTTGCTCCTGCCGTGAAGAAATTCTTGTTGGAAAAAGAACTGCCGCTCAAAGCCCTTCTGATACTTGACAATGCCCCTTCTCAAAAAGACCTAGAAATATTGCAGGAAAATTATCCTTTTATTTGCCACCAAACACACATCCATTCTCCAGCCAATCAGCAAGTTATACACTAGAGCCCTCTTTAATAAGGTGTTTGAAGAATGCGAGTTTGGTGGAGACAATATGACTATCCGAATGTTTTGGAAGGAGAAATTTTATGCTACAGAACTGCATTCAATTTTTAACATGTACAGTATGGGAAAACGCGTTTCACAAAACGAACTTTTCGCATAACGAACTTGCTCCTGGAACGAATTACCTTCCATTGATACTACATGTCTTTTATTGACGGCTCGTCAAACGATTGGTATAAATCGTAGTCGTGCGTTGTCATTCTCTCGTTAAATCCATTTCATTTCTACTACATTTTAATCAGCCATGACAACGTTACATCAAAAACCACTGCCTATTTACCGCTTCATGAAAGAAGCCTCCCAACTCGAAGTCACGTGCATTGACCACTACGCTTTGTAGGCTTCAGGATTCTAATTTATTTTCCGTTCCACATAGAATTTCATGTTTCCATCTCTCTCGTATGCAAAAGTTATGATAGCTGCAGTTTTTTTGTGACATCCACGAACTTTTTAATGTAATTATATGTAGTTTGAATATAATAACCTTTCCGCCGTCCACTCTGAAGCTTAGCAGGCGTATAAAGCATTATAGCTGAAATAGCGCAGTCCTCGACTGCTGTTATTATTTTGGTGGATAAACAGAGCCGTTTGCGCGCTTGTTATGTTCGTTTGAAAGCCACTTTTCGTTGGCTGTCGCCGGAGACACCGCCGAGGCGTTGCTGTGGGGAAACCGCAATTCAATCCTCCCGCCCCGGAGGGATGTAATCATAAAATGGTAAAGCATTCCAAGAAAACTTACGTCCCTAATAAAAACGACACTCCGGTAAAGGTAATAACTTACACTAGCGAAGCCTGGCGTCCATGGGGAACGGGAGACCGTCTATCAAAAATATTCCCTAAAAAGTCGCCCGAGAGATGTAGGTAATGTATTTCCTTCCCGTAAGGTATTTCGCTAGCGTCCTCCATTTGTATGCCGAGTGGCGGTTTGCCTACATATAAAATAATAATTTATGCGCGATAACGGATAACGTTGCGAGTGCCGATTCCGTACTTCTTTCGATTCTGAAGGCACCGTGCATAATAAATATTTTTACTTTTCAATAATGGAGGAGGAATGAGACAATTCGGAGAGTAAGCACAATGCCTTCAAATTCTTTACAATTTTGTTTTGAGCGCTGAGCGTGTTTGTGTCTAGCATCCTCGAAATACAATTACAGGTGAGGCAGCATTTTATTCGCGCTTTTGGTAAGAATTCTTCGGAAGAAAACATTCAAATAAGTGACGTCAGCTAGTAAGTAAGATTCTAACTGAATTATGATAATCATAAAATAAAGGTTTTCGCTGCCATCGTGGTGAAGTGCCATAAAAACTTTGTTTTGGTTTCCGAAGGTTGCTAGACTAATTATTATCGAATTATTTAAAAATACAATGTATTAATAATTCATCTCCACAATCCTCTTGACCACAGTATTGTCATAGTAAGTCATTTTGTGAAGGTAGATGATTTTATAAATAGTACCTTTTTTATATATATATACAATATTTAAAGAGTTTGAGCATGACCCGTGATTATATAATAGCTTCGTTAAAAAACGAATTTAATATTTTTTTCAGCCTTAAGTCTCAAAAAAGTATCATTCACCACAGCAAAAAATATTTAAATAAAGTTTCATTAAAAAAATATAAATACTTTTTATTACCAAAATTCACTTAAGGCTGTTTCAAAAGCCTAAAATGATGATAAGAAATCACATTTTTTCCATAAAAAGTTCGGCAAAGTCAAAAAATAAAAATACTAAAACCGCCTGCCTCGGCGGAGAAATCTGCCAATTTTCCTTTTAAAGTTCCCAGCTTACATTGTGTGGAAATATTGCAACTGGTATTACGTAAAGCTTTCCTGCCAATGAAACGAGCTATTGATCTGCGGGATTAGACCCGTCGATGTCGGGATAGGGGATGGGGCAGGGAGGGAGAAATCACTTTACATTGAAAATTCTAAAGTAACATTAGTGTTCACATTAGAGCTTTGAACCTGAAGGCAAAAGAAAGCGCGTGAATGCCGTGATTTGAGATTACACCTCGGAAAATGGTGACTCATGAAAATTGCGTACTTACAGAAAAGTCTATACACTTAGGGTTCATTTAAATTGTGAACTGCGGGTGCGATTATTTTTTTTAATTCTGATACACGGGACCCTCTACTAGATCCGGGAGTAACGTTTCAAACAATTCAGCAATTGAGAAGAAAATTGAAAAAAAGTTTAATATTTATAATTTTTAGTGAAAAGTATGAGATCGATTAAAAATGTCGGTTCCTCATGAGGTCCCAATGGCTGAATTGGTTAAAACGTTACTCCAGGATAAAGTAGAAGATCCGAGTTCGAGTCTCGGTTGTGACCATTAACTTTTTATTTTCTGGCTTTTTCTGTTTCATATTTGTGTTGTTGATTTTTGATGTTATTTAAATATTTAAAAAAAAACATTAATGCTGTAACGTTAATTCTAACTTCAATAAAATGTATGTAATGCAAAACATATTTTATTTGAACCAATAAATAAAGCTTACCGAATTTCTTCTTTTCTCCGTGGAAACCAAGAATTAATTCTAACGTTATTAAGCGAGGTTCTCTTTGAGCAATAATCGGTTTAAATCGGTTCTTTTTGGAACTCAAAACTACTCAAGCCTTATTTTAAAAACCGCAAACGTTTTATTAAAAGTTCCTCAAAGTATTGAACACGAAAACAGTCGGCGATTTTGTTCACAGGAGGCTTGTTTTATTTCCAACCAAATCAATTTAATTTGTGACAAATAAATTTCACTACCATTAAATCTAAATTTATAGAGCGAAATAATAATTATATTTTTATTTTCGTAGAAAGCAATCACTTTGTAGTTTAACATATTTAAAGAAATGAAAAAATAACTTTGTATAAGACCACGGCTGTTATTTTAATTTTTTTATGACCGACCGGTTTCCCTTAGTCATAATCATTTTTTTAATAACCTTCTCAGTTGACGTTTTGTCTCTTCTAATTCATATTATATGTCTCTTTCTCTCTGTTCCTTTTTAATAATTTAAATGTTATTCTATTGTTTTTGTTATTTTATTTTATATTTTGTTCTCCCTCTGTATGTATATATAACCGCATACTTTGTATTTTTTGTACAGTTTAATTTTGTACCCTAATGATGCTTGGGCTAAGCGAAACCGGTCGGCCATAAAAAATAAAATAGCATCCGTGGTGTTATACAAAGTCATTTTTACATTTCTTTAAAACTTTAATTAAACACAAGATTCAGCTTCAAGAACAAGACGGTAAAAAATAGTATTGTAGATGCTCGACTTCGAATTCATATATCACGAAGTCAAATTCCGGCGTGATTAAGTAAATTTTATGTAATTAATATGTGTTATTTTACATTTTTGCATGAAAAAATGTATATAGCTTATTTGCGGCACGTTTCAAAGTAGTAGATACTCTAAGTATCGCCCTGGTGAAAGACCACCATTCAGAATCGAAACGTTGCTTGGCATGGCATTAGCCGTGTTTGGTGACCAGACCTAAATAGACAACTACTTCCCAGCCTTTTTCCTTCCCATCTCCTTCCCCTCCTCACTACATTCAATCTCTCAACATACCCCAATTGAAATTCCATAGTACCGCAGGCTCCCGACGGTTAGGAGCATTAAAAAAATGCATCCTTTGTCATTGATCTTTGGTGTATTTCACTGAATTCTACAAGGAATTGGTGGGAAGGAAACATTTTTTTGTTACTGGAACGGAATGAGTATTTAAATATTTGACGGATTTTTCTACTATTTTAATGTTTATAGATTCACATCTACCACTATCAGCAAAATGTCCAAATTCACTGATGTAGGACAATGATCATCAGAGGCGTGCACTCGATAAAGGCACATAAGCACTGCCTACCCTGCTATACTCGTATAAAAATATGTAAAATTTTGGAATAAATAATATTAAATTATTGCAAAAAAAATAACATTTCAATCAATACTCGCAAAATTTAACTATTCGCACCGCCGCGAGCGCCTCACCGACCTTCTTACTATAGCGTGTCAAAACCAGTTACTACATATGCTCAAACGCCGCCAACGTCAGTGTAGATTATTCATGTGGCTCGTTTGTGTTAGTATATTTGTTAGTGTCTAAGGCAGTGCTTTTACAGAACAAATCCAATAACAATTAATGACATTTGTCGGTACTTATCTCTATAATCAACTACTCCGCTGTTTTTTCCTATTGCCTACCCTAATCAAAAACTCTGTGCACGCCACTAATGGTCATTATAATAAACCAGATTATATATTATATTATACCATATTGCAACACGGTATGTCAGCAAATATATCATTATGATGGCTGCTTGCTTTTTGACATCGAAACTCTATATTAATTTTTTTCAAACAATTTACGAAAACTTTTGAAGTTAAGTTTTCTAATTGAACGTAATTTGGTACGTCAGAAATGAGATTGTACAACTTAAAGGGAGTTAGTACTTTAGTTAATCGATTTCTAAATCAATTAATCAAAATACCCGTGACCAGTTCTTCGAGGCTATGTCCGTACAATAAGTTTCTTGTTATTTTGATTTCTAGTGGAACGCGAACTCATTTTAACTTGGAATATTATTGAACATGATTTATGGTGATTTTAAATAATGTTAAATGATTAATTATGAAATATTGTTTTTTTTAAATCTATACGTGCATACCTAAAAAGTAACTCAATATGAACTATTTACCACAAAATATGTCTGCTGAAGCGGCCAATCCTGTCAAACCTTGAGTTCTAGCGTCGTAAATTTCCAACGCTTTCTAAAATTTTAAAATACGTATATGAAACTCTTTGAAACCTTTATTTATATTTAAATTAACATTGTCCTCTACGCTAAGAGTTCACAAGTGATGTGGAAGCACGATTATAAGAGAACTATAAATCTTTGAAATATCCATTTAAAAATATATATATATGCGCTCATTAGCTGTATGACGTATTTGGTACGCTTCGTGGTATTTTTGGATTTTTCTAAAGATTTAAATTTGTTGAATTGTAAAAACGAAGGTGAACTCTTTTTTAGATTTTTTTTCTCTGAAATCAACGAAAATTCAACAATAGTGTTACTTGTTGTTGTGATTCTGATCAGTCAGTGTGGTTAAATACATTTTTTTTTTTGAAAATTAAAAAATATATATTTGTCAAAAAATAGTAAAGTGCCCTTAAGGTGGTGTTTATTACTAAACGGCGCTTTAAAAAAAACAGGTAATAATAATTACATAGTAAGACTGACATAATAAGATTGAATATTTTTGATCGTTAATAACATAAAAGATCTCTCAAGAAAGATAAAAAATGTGTAAATTGTCGAAGACGAGTAGTAAACAATACAAATGAAAACAAAGTAGACACCATTTGTAATACCACAAAGTAAAATAGAAACTTAAAGCGAGATCGAAAAACCAACCTGAAATAATGTCTAAAGCTGTCTCTTTACTACTGAAACCCGTAGAGAAGGGGAGGCAGAAGGTGCGGACGCTGATATACGGAATAAGTTTTCGATTAATTTACATTTAATGAAACGAAAACTAGAAACACCGCGCAGAGAACAACGACCCACATAAAAACAGTTTTACTTACATCAACATTTCGATATTATGTTTACCCGAAACGCGAATCCAACATGTTCGTTCGAATTCACAATTCAAATCCACACCCTTCGGAATATGAGACTCTATGTATTGAATTTTAAGGATATCAAATGGCAAAAAAGTATATTTGTTTGCAGCCTTCCTCGGTCTTGTGGTTCCTTTGATATCGCTTTCATTCGACAAGATATACCGCTCAGCGAGATTCTGCGGAGAATATTAAATTTGGCACCGGTAAAGGCATTGTATCCGGGGGGCAGGAGGCGCGAGGAGGCCATGCGAATAGCATATTTGAACCGCGATGAATAAAAAAGAATTATTTATTTCCAATCTGGAAATCAGTTGCAGATCCCGGCAGACGGGAGACCTTGCTAAAAGCCGCACTCTTCCCGGAGGAAATGTTCGCGCAGTTATCAAAGAACGTATTGTGAATCCATTACATGCTAATACAGCCCTGATATATATTTGCCTTATCCTGTTTCCGTTCTTTGGCTTCGTTCAGACGGTACGTTTCGCGTCTCGGTTTACACACGCTAAGCTCAAATCGTCCGAGCAAGAATATGTGTATGGAGAGAGAGCTAAATATTTTTACCCAACCTATACAAATTAACGATAAATCACTCTCTCCGGGTTTTACGTCGTGAACCGCGAGAAAGAAAGATGTTAGATAAGTTCTCACACAATATAGCTCCGCTTTTAGGTATGAAAGAATGCTATCCGTCTCCCACGACTCCGGTGACTTCGCTCACTACGTTTTGTGATGCGACATAATAGGACATAACTCAACGGTTTTTAAGGTTATATCCTACATTTTTGTTTACAACAATACTGTAAAAAAAGTGGTTTTACAAATAAACAAAAACATTATGTTGACTTGTGCTTTGAATTGATCTATAAATACCCTAGCCCCAGCCACGCCTGAGTCGGGAGAAAATCATCAATACTGACTACACTTGCACTCTTTCCTGATAGTCTATTGCTCTGACCTAAAACCAAAGCTGTACAGAGGACACCTAACTCGAGTATGGTAAAATGAGATTTGGAACGCGTTTATTCAACGTGATTCTCGTCAGTATTATCGTAGAAGTTGTGAACTTCACGAGAGAATTTGTCTTTCTCTCGGGACTTTACAAAGCAGTTACTCCAATGAAATATTTTCAGGTTTTACGATGTATAACTTTATTGACATAATTTGTATTGGACTTCATGTTTCAAATAAGAGATACAATATTGATATAAATGTTTTCTTAAGAGCGCTTTTCAAAGCAAACAAACCTTATCAACTAATTTGATAGCAAATAACCTTAAAATGTCCAAATACATAGATTAATCTACGCAAATATAAGATTAGTAAAATAAACATATTTACAAATCTCAAGAGGTGTGCAAAATAATCAAAGAGTTCAATATTTTTTCGATTCGTAAATTAAATGATTAATGACAAATTTTCATTCCATTCCGTACACGAATAGGCAATAGATTTACTTAAAATTGTACCAGTCTGAAGATGCCTGTCAAAAGTTGAAACAGGTCAGTCTTAAATAAAAAAATAGTGGAATAAAGTTTAAAAAAATAATTCTTATTTGTAGGATTGCAGTAACCTCACCACAATACAGAAAACATAAAGTATAAAATAAAAAAATAGCTTTGTTTAAGAACACGGATATAATTTTAATTTTATATGACCGACCGGTTTTACACTCATAAAATATATCATTATTCTTTAATCACCTTCTCAGTTGACGTTTTGTCTCTTTCAATTCATGGTATCTGTCTCTTTCTCTGTGTTCCTTTGTTATAATAAATGTTAATCTATTGATTACTCATTGTTCTGTTATTTTATTTTAGTTTTGTTTTTCCTTTGTTTGCTTATATAACCGCACACTTTGTGTTTGTTGTTTAGTTTAATTTTGTACCCTGATGATGCTTAGGGTAGGCGAAACCGGTGGGTGATAAAAATTTAAAAAATATCCGTAGTTATACAAAGTTACGTTTTCATTTCTTTAATATGATCATGTTAGTATTATGACATAATACCGTGTATCGCACAACGCGTTGATGTTGAAAACACGCTACCGAAAACGCCTCACCTAAACTAGGACTTTAGGCTCAAGGTTAGCTCCTCCCGCCAGCTAAGCCTCCCGATATCATATTTCCGAATTACTTCCAAGCATTTACTCGCCTGATCCTAGTATCGTGAGTATCGCCCGTAAATATGCCAAGTAAAAAGGTTTAGCATAATATTGTGTGATTCGTAATTTTTTCGTAGGCTAATTTACTGAGAACGATTTCTAAATGAAAAATAAATGCTTGTTACGCGTAAAATATGCCAAGGCTTTCAGCGAACGATAACGTATTTGAAAACACGTTATTTTGTATTTATAAAAACATTCCGTTTGGCCGATTAATAATTATTAAGGGCGGGGTCTAAAAATAATAAATACCTACCACAATTATGTTTAGTATTAACTACACATTGATACAAATTATAAACCAATAACTCCGTCGGAAATTTGGGGGTGAAAAGCTCGTTCTGAAAATTTTGAAGAACTTTCGCCCGCATAATTAACTTGTGGTAGTTATATATGAGAAGTAAATACTAATGGTGTTATTATTTTTATTCCAATCTTGGGTTTTAGCCAATAATCTATAGAGTTCCGCTAAGTGTGGATGAGTTCCCTAAATATTTTTTAACGAAGTTCGAACATTGTACTTATTATTAATCTTCGAATATTCATCACTCGAATCGGGTTAATTTAAACATGATTTTAACAATAACAAATATTTGTCAGATAAAAAATATTTAAAAAATAATAAAGTATATTTGCGGAACATTATAGAGCGGTCGATACTGTTAGTATCCCCCTGGGGAAAGAAAACCGTTAAAATCGAAAAATTGCTTAAAATAGGATTGGCCGTGTTTCGTGACCATATGCGAATATTCAGGTACCTTCCAACCTTCCTCCACCTCATCTAATTTCCGTTTCTAATCCCTTGAGCCTCATAACATACCCCGATCGGGATGCCATAGTCTCACTGGTTTTGGGTGGTTAAGACTCTTGTGCGGTGTTCAAATTAAAAAAAAGTATAGTTTTGTGCGCGGGTTTAGACAAAACTCACCTTTAAATAAAAATATATACCTATCATAAAAGACGTAAACCGATATTGTGTTTTAGGCGTATGTGTGTGCCCGAAGTGAGTTCAGTTTATCCTTACTCCTAATGATTTTATTTGTTTTACATTTTTACATAACATTTTTTTTTTCTTTAACAGATAGTCAATTACATTAGCCTGTCTGGGGCCTAGGAGTCAACGTTATTATGGAAATTGGCGACATCAGTTTTCTAGCAAATTGGGATAGATCACACATCTAGAGATTTTTTGCTCACTGATACCCACCACATTTGCTAGCAGGATTTGGCACAGAGATTATAAATATTTCAAATCATAAATTCATTTACCAACTACAATTGGAAAAATTATATTAATATTTTGTATCAAATAAATGGCTTTACGGTTGTGGTGGTTTCCGATAAATAAATAAAACGATACATTACGCGTTCTACTTTATTTTTCCCATTATGATGTAATTTCTGCGATTGCTCAGTGTATTGTAGTAGTTTGTCGTTGATTGATTAGATATTTCAAAGAAAATGTTTGTTTAAATAGGTCACCTTTAGTACTTTTGCTCATAGTTTACGTAGATTACTTTAGTACGGAATATTCATTGAAAATATATACTCGTAAAAGAGCATTCATCCAAATAATCCACGTATTTTACTGTGGTAAAGTTTAATCTTATGGCATTCGTATAATAAAAAAAGTTTGTAATGATGATTTAACGTTACTTATGTACAAGTTTGGTTTCCTCCTTGGAGGAACAATATATGGAGGTATAGATTTACGAGCAATTGTAAGTCAATTCGTCGACATTGGTCTGACTCTAAACTAGGATTTCAGGTTAACATGCAATAGTGCACGTCTCTTTCTAACACAAACATATTCCTGCCCGTGTAAATAGATAGAAAGCAGCAGATATATTTTTAAGGAGGAGTTTGTTTGTAAAATAGGCTACTTTGTATCATTATGACCATTTTTAATTAAATTATTTTTATCATAATAAATTATAATATTGTAAACACTATTTAAATTATTTATTAAATCAGAATATTACACACGTGCTAATATTATGAGGTTTGCTTTTATAATGATGAAAGCTGCTCGTTAATATTACATATTTATACAATTAAAAAATACGAATTTTCAAACGTTCTATCAAACATCTTAAGAACTTTAAAATACTCTTGAAAAGTGGTCATTTTACCGCTTTTTTTGGTCATATTAGTGCATTCACACATACGAGTATAATATATCGCCATAGTGTTTTCTCTTGTATAAAACTACTGCAAATATTTTAATAAACAAAAATATAAGGAATAACCTCAAAAACTGTCTGATATAATTGTTACGATGAATGATGTGAAGTTCGCGCGTACGCCGGACATGGTAACACGCGTCGACGCGGTGCGATATTGTGTGACATATTTTTTGTCCTTCGCTTTCTCATGGTATGCGAAGTAAAAATCCGAAGAAAGTGGTTTATCGTAGATTATTTATTTTAGATTGGGTAAAAATATTAGCTCCCCCTCTTTATTGCATTGTTCCTCCGAGGTTTCC
Organism: Drusus annulatus; assembly: GCA_022651775.1. NCBI lineage: Eukaryota > Metazoa > Arthropoda > Insecta > Trichoptera > Limnephilidae > Drusus > Drusus annulatus. The sequence goes on from JAGWCC010000184.1 coordinate 768,982, forward strand.
TCCGACATAGATGATATAGATGCTTGAATCATTAGATAGGTAACATGGCGGACGCAGGGATACTCTAAAATTGTAACAACCTTGTTAGCATGTAATTAAAAGTGTTTTATTATTATAATTTAAAAAAAAACAGTGAATTCATACAACATGGTTTTGTGATAATTCGCCTAATGACGATGAGCGTCCTGGAGTTGTGGAAAAACAAATCATGGATTTTATTCTTTGATCCATTTTTTTCAAAAGTAAAAAATCGAAGAACCCACAAAAACGTGACTAACCTTTCCAGTTGTCAAAAACAAACCTCTAATCCAAAATGGCTGATAATGCTAACATATGATAAACATATGTGTACCAACATAACAAAAAAAAATCGATAATCGAATGTACACAGCCCGTGGAAATTCAAAATTCACATTTTCTTTTGAACAGGCTATGTATATATATATATATATATATATATAATCACACACTTGGCATTTTTTGTTTAGTTTAATTTTGTGCCCTAATGATGCTTAGGCTAAGCGAAACCGGTTGGTCATACAAATTAAAATAATATTTGTGGTATTATTCAAAACTATTTTGAAATTTCTTTAAATATGTCGACCCACAAAGTGATAACCCACAAAGGAACAAATAAAATTTAATGATTTTTAAATAAAATTCGGCATTCATAATAAACAAATTCAAAATCATCTAAAGAGAAACGTTAAATATGTTATCGTTTTTTTAATTTTTCCGTTTTATAAGTGGGTTTTATAAGGAATGATTCCATTCCTTGGAGGACTATTTCTGATATTCAATCATTAATTTATTTAGCTAAATGTGTCAATATCACTTTCAGATACTAATTGAAAAGGTCCATTAACTTGAGTGACTGTTTATTGAATATTCATCAGTCTATATGGGTTATCCATCATACAAATAATAGTATTGATCGTTAAATGGCGACTAGGCATTAAATAAACATATAAAATTATAAATTTGCACCTACTAATCTAGAAATTAACTTTAAAGCGTTAATGCTTATTTATTATTAAATATTTAAATAATATCAACAATCTTTAACACAAATTTGAAACAGAAACAAAAAAAAACAATGGTACAATGTAATTTAACAATGTAGAACTTTGAAACTCATCAAAATATGGTAGCATAAGTATAAAAAATCTTTTTTCAATTAGGTCCTGGTGACTCAATTTCCGTGTGCCAGTGTTACTCCCGGATAGAGTAGAGGTTCCGAATTCGTGTCTCGGTCATGACCATTATTCTTTTTAGTTTCTGGCTTTTGTTGTTTCATGTTTATGTTTTGGATTATTGATATTATTTAAATATATATTTATTTTTTTTAATCGTTTTTAAACGTTATTTCGTGTGAACATCTTGCATTATCATAGGTTATTTGATTAAAACGCTGATCAATGGCCGTATGTTAGTTGTTTTGGTGGGTTTTCATGTTTACTAGCGGTGTTTTCAAGAAAAAAACGATATATTTGGGACGATTATAATTTTTCCACAGAATAATTGTATTTTCAAGGTGTAATTTAATATAATTAGATGAATTTAGTTTAATTATTTTTAGTTTTAATTATTGGCATGCGCCAATAATTAAAACAATAGGCACTATATAATTTATTTTGTAACACCTCTCAAGAGCAGCACTCTCTCTCTTTCTCTCTCTGTATGGTGTACAAAGAAGAGGACTGAATTGAGAACGTTCTGAGGTTTATTTAGGAAGAGAAAACATAACTTTTAATCTTTCAATAAAAGATTTCAATGTTTTTTTAACTCGCATCGATAAAAAAATTATGGTGGAAACAGCCAAGCACAGCGAATTTACTTTGCTAAACATATACATAAATAATAGCGGGATAATTTTTGATAGAATCAAGAAACCTTTGCAATTAAATTTGAATATCTACATATTTATAGAAAAACTATGAAATATGGATGGAAAAACTCTAATCAAGAAATACATTGATATGAATCAAGAAATGTAAAGTGCATAAGATTACTAATAATGAACACAACAAGCACGCAAAGCTAAGTATACAACGGGTCACGCAACTTTAACATATAATGACATTCCAGGAAATATTAATTTCGATTGTCACATAACTCATAAACTTGGAATTACGGACACGAATGAACTCGCAGCTTTATTAGGTACGTTTTTCTGTTAATGGACACTGCAAGGCAACTCAAAACGCAAACCCAAGATGCAGGAGGAATAACAACCTAACTCAGTAGCCAAAAAAACAACCAACCAATAATTATTTAGAAAGTCTGTCATTTTTGACACAGGCTATATGGTCACAGACCTTATTAAGGGATATACCAGGACTAACTAAATCCTTCGTCCCATCCGGTTTCCCAACAAATAAGCTGGTATAAAACTGGCTTCAATACGTGTTCAAAATAAATGGCCACAGGTGTCGGAGTATTTTTACGGAATAAAATATATTTTTGGCGCCGCGTGTACGCATAACATGCCACAGTTTTGTGAATTTATTCATTGAAATTTCTGTTATTGTATATTCTTATGACTATTGTCAAATCATTATAAAACATTTTTTTTATAAAATTGTATTATCAATCGTCTTTCTAGGTAATCGAAATTCATTACTTACTATTATTTCAACCAAATATGGTTTATAAGACAACAGTAGATGTCAAGCTGTCACTGAGAATGAGCAACATTTTTAACGTTGGTAGTTATCCTCAAAACAGTTTTTTTTAATTACTATAAAGGTTAATTTAGATCTACTAACAAACATAATGTTTTAACTATAAACGTAAACATTGATATGTTTTTTTATGTAAGCTAGAAATCGAACTTTTTGATGGTTACGGTTTAGTTTAAAAAAAAACATAATTTCAGGCTGAATTTTTGCGTCTAGGTGTATTCAATACGGCACTTCCGATTGAATTGAACTAATAAACTCACTATCTCACCATTTGACTGCAGGAGTAGGCGGAGAATAGGGACCCCTATACCACTCTGTCTGGACCACACTCTCTTTGCTTTAATCACATTCATACATCGTCTCAATCATACTCTTATGTCATTCTGACTCTTGCATGGCCCGACTCAAGTATTTGCTTTACTCGATCGTGTCAAATCTTTCTCGGGCGTTCACCAAATTTTTCTACCACTAATTTTCGTGCCATATACTCCCTTTACACTCCTCTCTTCGCTTATTCGCTTTACAATTCCTAGCCATTTAAGCATCCCTTTCTTAGTATTATTCATTACGCTTATATCATTCTTACGTTATTTTCGCAAATCTACATTTTTAACGCGGTCATACACGGTTTTACAACACATACGCCTCAGGGATCTCATCTGTACAGCGTTCAGACTAATTTCATCTTTCTTCTGCCAGTGCCATGCCTGCTACTATAAATCAGGGTTGGTATAAGCACACCATTGTGGACTGCTAGCTTCGCTTCTATGGACATTTTTTTATAAGCGATAACCGCGTCCCATCCTTGATTAATGGATTTTCCTGCATTCGCCCGTCTTTCAATTTTCAATCAATTTATATTTTACACGATTGAACTGAAACTAGACATTTTACATATTCTGGCTTAAGTTTAAGATTTTCGCATGTAGAAGGTGAAAACAGTTCAATAGAAAATGAAAACTGGAAAAAATCACATGGTGTTTTCACATTATTGGATATTACCACACATCTTATTTTCCATATATTTATACAGGTAAATTTTTGCTTCGCAATTTGTAAAAAAGCACGTCAGATTAGATCTTCACACAACGTCTTTACATACGGAGCCCCCCACGGAAGCTATCGTCAATTCCTCGCATAAATCTGCCAAAAACACGCCATGTTTCCAGCAATATTTTCACTCCACTATCTTGTAAATGAAACATCTTTTGTAAGGGAATTTTCCAATGTCGAAGAAATACCTTTTATATTTTCTTCTTACCTTTTGTACGTTACTACTTCATAGATATTAATACAAATTTGGGGTACTTATTTTGTAGCTTTGAGTATAAAAGCTTGTCAACTGAATAGTTTTTCCTTGAAGTATATTTTTTTATGCCAAAACACAAATTCCTACTGTCCGAAGCCCGGTAGGATGATCCTTTTCTCAATTGAGGAATGTTCGGAGGTGGAAGAGTATTGGGGAGTAGAAAGGGAAGATAACTACCAATAATATTCAGAACTATTAACTGAAAATTACTATTTACACAAAGATTATATTTCAAGCACGTTTTTTGATGGCGGTCTGTTTTCAGATCGATTCTGAAAACCTCGTACGAACAAGGACGTAAATTTAAACTAAATCTAATTTAGTTCAAATATATCCGTGAGTTTGGTGGGCTCAGTTTGTGGAATGTTGTGAGGCTGAATGAAGTGGGGAGGCAAAGGATAATGGCAGGAAGAATGTTAGGAAGCACCTAAGTATTCCTAAGCGGCCGCCAAACATACATATCTAAAGCTATTTTAATCAACGCCTCTATTGTGATTAGTGGTCTAATACCAGAACTGTATTTTGTAATCTGGAACAAGGTCTGAAAGGCTATATTTTAGGTAATTAATTTCTTTACCACCCGTACTACCCGGCTTTGCCCGAGATTTGGATTGAAAAAAATTTAACAACAATATGGCTTTATAGTTTTTTGTATTGTATTGAATGCATATTTCTATGCTCAATCGATGGAAATGATGTTTCGAGCAAAAAATAGGTGCGTTTATCTAGATATGTATATGTGTTTTTTTTTATAGTGAGTTTCTATTATATATATTCCCAACCGCTTGGAGCCAGTGGGACTATGACATCACAACATACCCAATTGGTGTATGTTGTGAGGATGAAGATAGTTGGTATGGGAAGGAGTTGAGCAAGAAGAAGTTAGTGCCTCGCTATTCAGATCTGGTCAACAAAAATATGGCTAAGCATATTTCAAACAACGTTTCGATTCTGAATGGTAATCTTTTACGTGAGCGAAACCATACCGCAAATATATTATATGTATTTTTGTAGAAAGCAATCACTTTGTGGTTTGACATATTTAATGAAAATGAAATAATAACTTTGTATAAGTCCGCAGATATTATTTTAATGTTTATAACTGACCGATTTCGCTTCGTACCCTTACTTAGTTTTATTTTGAACCCTAATGATGTTTAGGCTAAGCGAAACCGGTCGGTCATAAAAATTAAAATTAAATCTGTGGTCTCGTAGAAAGTTATTATTTCATATTCATTATATTATATAGGATTTTAAATTCATTAGAATTTGAAATAACACTAGCAATAAAATTTACTTGTCCACAGGATTTGAGCCCGTGACCTCTGGATTCGTAGTCGAGCGTCTTGAAGAGCAAATTATCTGTCTTATGACTATATAGAATATATGATGCGAAAGTGAATGGAAGAAGAAGTCGAGGACGCCCGAGGAAGACATGGCACGATCAAGTTAATCAAATACTTGAATCGGGTCTTGTCAGAATAACAGAAGAGTATGTATGAATGTGAATGAAGCAAGGAGTGTGTACCAAGACAGAGTTGTATGGCGGTCCGTCCTCTCTGCCTACCCCTGCGGAGAAACGGCGTGATGGTTAGTTGGTTAGGTTTCTGCTTTATAGTTAAGATTAAACATCAGTTAGTTGCTTTACCTTTAAGTACCTACCTGCAATTCATGAAGGGTTTTCTACAAATATTTTACTTGTAAAAATATACGGTGTGTAACAGAATTGATGGTGAATAGCAAAGTCAACGAAAACTTCCCGCCAGCAGCGGTATATCAAACAAATCGGGTCATGTCAGAATACCAGAAGAGTATGTATGAATGTGAACGAAGCAAGGAGTGTGTACCAAGACAGAGTTGTATGGCGGTCCGTCCTCTCTGCCTACCCATGCGGGGAAACGGCGTGATGGTTGTTTAGTTAGCTATGACTGTAAACCGTTTTTAGCTGTTTGGAATTCGCACCGAAGCGCTTTGTGACGCATTCATGCCGCTTCGATTTCCGATACATTCTATCCGCAGGATGTAGTGTACATTGCGTCAGTTCAAAAGGAATTTCCGCGTCGCCCGGAGCCGTAACTTACCGGTTATCCCGGCATTCCGGTAAATCCCGGCGCGTGTACCGCCGACGCCGAATTGTTCAATGACCCGATTATCGGAAACAATGCGCCGAATAGGTCAATCGGCCGCAACTCTGTCTTGCGGACCACCCCCGCCGGGTCGGGGCGTCGGGTCACGGCGGCCGGCTGACCGGCGACCTGCCGACTGGCCGGGGACCCGCCGCTTCTTCATTATCTCCTATATTAATGAATGATAACGTGCCGAATTAAGGCAGTTTAGTTCTCTGTCGAATTTTAATCGAGTCGACTTTCGAAGGATTGTATAATAGATACTAGAAATAAATGTTACTGTAAAATTCACTTTTGGTATTCACAGATATTTAATAACTTGTTAGAATTTTCATAATACGATTTTACGTGTAGATTATAAATTACCACGCGTTTATAGTATTTTGCCTATTGTAGGCAAGTTTCATATGACTTTTTTTTACTCTTTACAGCCTACCACAAAACTTAAACCTATTTTTGTATTATTATTCATTTTTGTAAACTTATTATGGCAGTTATTATTTTATGTACCTTGACGAAACTTGATATAAACGAAACCGGTCGGCGTTAAAACATAATACATTCGTGGTTAAAAAGAAAGTGTTTTTTTTTTTTCCAAAAACCTTTTTTTTTTCAACTCACGTTATGAGTCTCAGCTCGAAAACTGCGTGGTAGAGATGTGTAACCTGCGTCCTATATAACGGTGAATTTATTTATTTATACTTGGTTTTAACAGATGTCTAATCTAGTTACATAAATTTAGTTATTGTACAATAATTGTTTAAAAAAAATACAAATACAAAGGAAACATCAAATATAAAATTACCAAAAACACAATCAATGTTAAACAATGCAAACAAAAGCAAGATACATAAAGAGAAACGATAAAGGTACACAATATTATTTTCCCAAACATTTTTACATATTTTTAAGCAATAGCAGGACATTTTTTCTGAATCTGTACAATTCATTGACAAAAAAATATGAATTACTTTAATTGATTCAAAGTGAAATTTTATGTTTCTTTTCAAATATTTTGAGTTCGTCTACCAGTAAATAAAGGCTTCAATTAATATAATACGAACGAATGCAAAGAAATGTATTCTTTTTTAGGTCTCCACCCATTTATTTTTGGGAACACCCCTCACCGATTTATTTCTTGAGTAGTGTATTTTTTTGTTAAAATAATTTCAAATTGACGACAAGGAGAAGTAATCCAACCAAACTTCGTTCATTCGCTCTACATGCCCAAACCATCTAAGCGTCCCTTTCTTGATCCTATTCATTACACTCACATCAGCCTTGCATTCTTTCCGGATATCCACATTTTTAATACGGTCATACATGGTTTTACCGCACATTCGTCTCAAAGATCTCATTTATTATTTACATTTATCATTTATTATTTACATATTATCGCGGGAGGACACGAAATTCAACCAACGTCATTGTCGCGGCTGCATCTGAATGGCTCAGCTCTCCTCTCAACGAGCAATGGATGCAGATTGTGTGGAGACCACCTTGAAGCACGTTCAATTAATATGACATTCACTACTAAGAGGAACAACTTATTCAGCTAGCGTTTGGATGGACCGAGTTTGAATGCTACAGCGGGATCCGTACTCTTTTTAGCACATGGAAAGTAAGATATTGGCCCCATCAATCTTAACGCTGCCAGGATGGACTCCTCTGGATGGGGTTTTGCAAAAATGAGACCTAATATACTCCATTAATATTTCAATTATTTTTTTTTTTTCTTTATTAATATAATTGTGTGTATTACAACTTTTATTATTATTATTACTATGTATTATCATCAATTATGGAAGATATTGCATTGCACTACGCCTGCATACCTTCTGAAATAAAACTTTATTATTATTAACAGATAAAATTAACACAGAATGAAGGTTTGAAATTTAGAATGAAATGAAATTTCACAATCAAAAAACGTATTGAAATTGTTTCCCATAAAAGAAAGCGATGCCCAGTTTTCATTAATCTGTAAAGGTCATAAAAATCGTTTTCCGTTTGGTCCGTTCAAAGTCACTGTGCCTACAATAAGACTTTTTAGTTCATATAGTGAAAAAAAACGAACACAGATGAGAGGCCGGCAACAGATTTTGGCTGCTGGATATTGAACATGGGAATACAAATATATAATTGAATACAACGCTATTCCGTTCCCGATTAAACGAAAAATTGGCAAAGGCAATAAATATTATTAAAACCGAAGCCAAATGAAAAGATTTTGAAGAATAGAAAGCAAAATGAATATCAGAGAGAGAATGTTAATATCAGGTAGAATGTTGAAACTAGGTTAAGCTGTTGATAGTGACAGGAAATATACGAAAAATGGATAGAAGTCAAATACAGAGATTTATCATATTTTTGGTGGTATAACTATTTATTCTTACCACACCACCATGCAATATCTTTAAATTTGTATCTAATTTTTACTCACAAATCCAGTTAATCACCTGAAACTTTAAGTTTGGTGATGTTCAAAATTTATATTCTTGAAAAAAAAACACGAAGAAAAAAAGTTTAATGTTTTGTCTTTAAATTAATACAGCCCCCCCCTATTGTTTTAAATTAAATTTAAATCAACTCTGTGAATCAAACTTTTGCATCGTACCTGGTAACAATTAAAGTGTGTGTTTTTTTACAAATGTATATAATGTCGTTTTTTAAAGTTAAAATATTCTCAGTCGCTTATTATTACTTGAAATTTAATGTGTAATTGGTTTAAGGCGATGTAATTTCAAATAATGCAAAACATGTGAACTTCGTTTGAAAACTTGACCTTTCCTTTGAAGATTTTTTTTCAGCAAGACTTTTTATAAACCTAAAAATATAGTTTTAAGCCTGAAAAAAATATTTCAACTTTTAAGTTTTCTTCTTATTCATCGCATTTTATTTTATTTTATAATATGGCGAATTAAGTTTTTAGACTGACCAGAAAAAAATTGGTTTTTTGTCCCTGAGATTGGTAAAATAAAAGAAAACATGCTTTTTGCCATGTTGTTTTTTGCATAAATCGAAGGTTTCAAGTGATGATTTCAACCTTATCGTCAACTGGATATCGCCAATTGGACAAAGGTTTCAACAAGAAAAACATCTACTTTTTTATAAGAATGGCAAACATTCCCGGGTTACGAAAAACTCTTACTACCATCAGTATAAGCGGAAAATTTCGCTTGTGAAATGATGTAGGACTCGAATCCAACAGAATAATTGAACCCACGACGTCCAAGTGCTAACTCAGCTACTAACTTAAAGATGTACCCTTGATATGGAATAAATCTGCAGTGTTAAGTTATCAAACTTTAATTTTACGTCTATTATTTCCAACTGAGCAAAAAATAATAGTGGTCCCTGTTCACATATTCTAAGAATAACTCAGAAGCTCAAAAACCGCTGCCTTCATAAAAATGCCGAATAACTCACAAAGTTTTCATCTGGAAATTTCGGTTTCCTTGTCGGGCGGGGTTCGTTGTGATAATAACCAAATTAAATGGGTTATCTAATTAATTAAAAGTTTGTTTTCATCATAAACTAGCTTATTTACCTTCGTACCATTTCAGCACAGAAGAAAACAGAGATAATGGAACAACACAACTCTGCCTAGGCACACTCTCCTTGCTACATTTATATATATTCGAATACTTCCGTTATTTCGACTCAGGACATGATCCGACTCAAGAATATGATTCGATTGATCGCGCCACGGCTTCTTGAGTCGTCTCCGATTTGTTACTAATACCTTGGTAGTTCATTCATTATTATTTGTTACTTACTTTAAAACTTATGTTACATGGTATTAAATCGGAGAGACTAACCCAATAACCAGTATCATGTTCGTACATATATCTATGTAGAAAGAAGAAAAGAATAGCACGTAACAAGTTGTTTACTGAAGAAGAAAATCTTTTCATGCGGAAAAAATCCTATCTTTAAGTTTTCTGCAGCCAAAAATTTCGAAAATCTGTAAAAACATCCTGACCCGTACCAGCGAAATTATTTTGTATTTTACTGTATAGAATCGTGTGGTATCACAAAAGCGTTCACGATTTCTGATACAAAATTATCAAATTTATTGAAAAAACTCCACAATAGAGCAGGCTGATAAAAATTCGCATCTTTTCGCAAATAAACTTTGTAGAGATGACGAATAAAAGGTACCAACTTTGATCAAGATTAATTATGACAAGAAATTAACCGAGTAATTAATGGCGAGACAAAAGTGCGTTCTTTTGTGGCGGAGTGAAAAGAAAAAGAGACGAGCAGTTCATAAACGATAATTTTAAAACACCGAGAAATTAAATGAGGAGCGTTTCACTAAAGTAGAATATTTCAGTCGGATACTTGTTTACCCCTAAGTTGAGTTCTCTAATGGATCCCGTCTTGCTTAGCTTGCTCTATTTTCATTTCCAGCGAGACTTAAAAATTAACGTTGATACTCGCAAAACTTTTAAAAGTTTAATTCAAGAAGAGAAATATTATCATCGTTATGGCGATCTCCCGACTAGATTTCACCCGCTTTGGTAACGAATGCACTTGAATGAAATATACGTTCGTCTGTTCTGCCAAGTGGACAGACTATACACGTTTTGCTTTCGTTAACCTTACTCCCTTAATAAATCCAATTATCATCTCTCTGAGTTATCTCTAACTTTGCCATTCTTATGATGAGCATTTCATTGCTTGCTTAGATTGTTTTATTTTACAAAAGATAATATCCCGTATAATTTCCTACTTATATAGCATAGATTGAAAACTTTGTTTTTAATTGAATAAGAGCCTATAGGGCACTTTTAAAAGCAAGACAGTCAATTAAAACCATGAAAAATCTTTCGAATTGTTTTATGTTTTTTTTACAAAAATTAATTGAGACATTATGAAATTGGCGAAATTTGTACATAAGTAAAGAATACCTCGTCAAGAATAAAATACTAAAAAGTTCAGAATTTGAAAAATTATGTATTAAATTATTAATAATTTAAATATTGAGATACTAAGTAAAAAGTACCCTCGAAAAAAAAACTTATTTTAAAAAAGTTTTTTTCGGTGTTAGTTCATCGTTAGCATTAATGATTTGATTTTTTTAATAATATTTTTTTTACATGGTAGAAATTTATTTTGAAATGTTCATTTTTAATAGAACTTTTTGTCAGATCAAAGCGCTCGAAAGTTTTTGGTAGTTAAAAATAATTTACTTGGGAGTATTTGCCTTCATGGATACGCACATTTTAATTTACATTAACATCACGTCAAAGTCAGATTGTAAACGAGCTTTAAATTAAAATCTCCAGAAAAAAATTCGACAACTTTTTAATAAGTAAAAAAAGATCAGAGTTTTTTTAAAATAGCCCAGGAATTTTTTCGATGCGAATTAAAAAAATACTTCGTATATAAATCTTGTTGGAGAGTTTTTTTTTTAATATTAAGTAAACCCATATATTTAGAAAGCTTCTCAATTACAACATATGAAATGTGCTTTTAGTTCTTAAGTTTCTTCTTCAAACCGTTGTGAAAGAACAAAAAAATATGAAATCTTCGCTGGAAGAGCAAAAGGGCTGAAGCGCTATTTTATAAATTTTACACCCACTTTGAAGTTATTTTTTGTTGTTTTACAGTAAAATTTATAAATCTTCAGTCTTGGTTGGGTTTTGAAAAAAAAAGTTACCTCAATGCTCTCACTGAGTTACCTGAAACGAAAAAACTATAAAAAATGTCCCAAACTTGTGTCGTTTGAGTCAAGCCTTCTCCCAAATGGTAAATATATTTAAGATGACTGAAGCGCCACAAAAGTCTTCAGAATTAAACTTGAGCCAGAGAATTCAATGCAGAAAAAAAAACTGAACAAAACTGTATATTTAACTCGTTTTTGACCAACGTGTCGCTTAAGCCTTTTTGCCTTTCCAGAGACGATATATTACTTGAACACATTACTTTTGTTTTAAAGCACTTTATTTTTATATAATTGTCGACCGGTTTCGGAAATGCCCCACCATCGCCAGTATTAAAACTGGTAGATTTTAATATCGGCCCGATAGTGGTAAAGTGACGATGATGGAATTATGGCAAGCCGCAAAGTAAATGCTTTGTAGGACAAAAAAAACACTATTTTAAGTGCTCTATTAACATGGATTACATTTTTTTATTAAAACAAAACATTAATTTGATCATTGTGCTTGCCAAGGAATAAGGGATTTTATACTTTAATCATGTATATATATTCAAAAACAAGCATTTATCTGTTCTTTCAATATTAATTTTGCAATTTTAATAGCTGGCGGCGATGGGTGATTAAATTGAAGGGAAAATTTTCAAAAAATAATCTGTATTTTTTTAATTAGCGTTATTTACGAAATTGATTCATGTTTAAGAAAACGATTCCTTAGATGAATATTAAATGTAATGTCCCGTTTCTCAGAAAAAATAAAAAGGGACAGTTTCACTACGCCTAAATTCATTGGATGAAACTCCAGTGTTGGTAATGGAACATTAATTAATACGCCGGCTCAAAGGAGCTACCGGAAATATTCTATGGAAATAACAAAACAATTTCCTTGCAAACTTTGATGAAATATTTGAAAAAGTAAAACGGTATTCAACTCCAGAAACCATTAAATATACTCTATTAAACGGTTTTATGATATTGAATATCACCGCTGTGAAGGACACATTTTTATTTCTCATTGCAAAAGAACTATATCAAAGAAGGTGAGATTTTACTGTTTGTTATTTTATAATTCATCCCTTCAATTTTTGTGCTGCATTCAACTTGTTTTTTTACCTTGGTTTTATTCTAGAAAAATCTCCACCCTGCGTTTTCAAGGTTTATCAAACCAATCACGAAAATTTGGAAGCCTTAAGTTACGGAATAAGCTTCTTTTTCGTCTTTTCCCAATCTTCCCCAGAATTATCAATTAGGTGATCTCATCTTTAGTGTTATATATGATTAATTTAGTATTTACACACGTCAAAAGGGACATACTGAGTGAATCGTGAAGTAGCGTATTCGGAAAAAAATTTCAGACTTTTTTACGTATGAGCGATAATTACCAGTATTGTTTTTGCAGACGTTAGCGCCCCACGCAATCTAACGATTGATGTATAGAAGAAGGCTTAGCATATTAATGCATTCGGATGTTTTCTTTTAAATGTAAATACCACCCAAACTTCTCAACCGTCCAGAATTGAGGTATGTTTTGATACTCAAGGGAGTGGTAATGAGAAAGAGATGGGGAAGAGAATGGTTGAGAAGTACCTGGCTATTCATATCTGGTGTCCAAACACGGCTAAAGCCATTTCAAGCTAAGTTTTGATTCTAATTGTGGGAAAGATATTTCATGGTACTTATTTTAACGTCAAATAATTTTTCGCATATTTAGCTTTTCAACCACCTACCTTTACGTTAGTCACACCATCTGAACAGTTTGTACTTTTTGAACTCTCGGCTGCAGTATTAAGGTCCATTGCCTCTACAGCTACTTATCTCTTTACTCGGTGAGTCAAGACGGGCACAAGGAGAAAGATCTCACCAGGATATAAAAATCACGGAAGAGGGGTACCAAGGAAATGGGATATTCCCGTGATGGCGGATTACTGTTGGAACCTACAATGAGACTATCTTTTAACACTTTACTCTGGAAAAGGTTTTACAGGAAGGCTTTAAACTGTGCACCACGACAGTTACATTCACATATTTTAAGATTTATAAAATAATTAAAGAAATTAACAAAATAACTTTGTATGAGACCACGGATATATATTTTTTTTTTATGACCGACCGGTTGTGCTTAGCCTGACCATCATCAGGGTATAAAATTTAACTAAACAAAAAACACAAAGTGTGCCGTTGTATATATATATACAGCGGGAGAACAAAATATAAAATAAAATAACAGAACAATGAGAAAAAACTAGAATAACATTTAAATCATAACAAAGTAACAAAGAGAAAGAGTCAATTTTTTTTTTAATTATATGAATACCGCACAAGAGTCGCAACTGCTCCCAACCGTCTAGAGCCAGTGAGACTATGACATCTCATCAAATAGGGTATGTTGTGAAGCTAAAGGTAGTGGGGAGGGGACAAGATTGAGAAAAGGAAGGTTAAGAAGTACCTGGCTATTCAGATCTGGTCACCAAACACGGCTAAAGCCATTTCAAGCAACGTTTCGATTCTGAATGGTGGTTTTTCACCAGGGCGATACTAAGAGATCTATCACTCTGGAACGTGCCGTAAATATATTTTTATATGAATTAAATGTGTTATGATTAAATAACACATTAATTAAATAAAAGTTATCGGCGCACGCCGGGTTCGAACCCGCGACCTTTGGATTCGTAGTCGAGCGTCTTACCACTCGCCCATGGAGACCGTCAATAATATGAATTGAAAGAGATAAAACGTCAACTGAGAAGAAAATAATAATAAATTTTATGAGTTTACAGGAAATATACCTAATATTAGACTACCACCACTAATAATATCCGTAGTCTTATGTAAAGTTGTTTTTTCATTTATTTAAATATGTCAAATTACAAAGAAAAAATATATTAAATAATTATTAGAAATAAACCGATTACTTTGTTTTGACATTATGTTGATATATAAAAGATTTCTTCAATAAAATATGTTAGTAGAAGAAACGCCATAAAAGGTTACCGTGCTAACTAACTTAACAACTAACCATCCCGCCGTTTCCCCAGAGGGGTGGGCAGAGACGATAGACCACCTAATAATAATAATATCAAGGTTGTACTCGACTCACCGTAGGTACTTAACCCAGTGAACTAACTTTATTCTAAAGATTGAATAATAAATAATTCCTAGGCTTTGATGTATGTTTTCCATCAGAATGGTACTAAGCATTTAATCTCCGAGTAGTTCTTAAATTATTTGAACAGTGAATTACAAACCTCTTCTTGACCTTTACGTCAATCACAAAACCAAACCTTTTAGGTAAAAACTATTGATAATTTTATATTTTCGTAGAAATCAATCACTTTGTGGTTTGATATATTTGATGAAAATGAAATAATAACTTTTTACAAGACCACAGATTTTATTTTATTTTTTATGAACGACCGGCTTCGCTTAGCGCAAAATCAGGGTACAAAATGAAACAACAAAAAACACAATAAATAATCTCCTCTGTGAGTAGGTACACATGTACGAGAGTGAAGTTTTCAACTTTTAAACTGACATATTCAGTAAATTATCAAATAAAAATAATGATTTTAAATTCCTAACCTAACCAATAAAGTACATACCCATTATATATTTTAGCAGACATTATTATATATTTGAAATGGGTGGCTTAAAGCAACTAACATTTTTCTTTACAAATCAAGTTACATCTCGCAATTAATCACAGGTAGTAACTATCACACTAGTACCAAATAATGTAAGTATGATCGGTTAACGGTGACGCATTGTAAAAATTCATCTCTTTATAGAGTAAACTGTTTTGTTTATTGGATTTATTCTTTCTGGTAGTCTAATTTCTTTGCATTTCCTTGTATTATGTTTGTGAATATCCACGTTGTAAATAATTTGGTAATAAGTTTTATTTCTGTTTTTATTGTATGTGTAAATACTAATGTTTTTAATGTTAGCATCTATTTCACTGTTAGCCAATTTAGTTCGTCTGACATTTTTAATACTTTTGAATAACTATTTTCCCTAGGTATAATTCTCATTGCTCTTTTTTGGAGAATTTGAAACTTGTTCTATTATGTCATTACACAAGAAAAGAATTGTTGAACAGTAATGCAAATATGGAGCAATAATGAAGAGGTAATGAAGTAATAATAATGAAATATCAGATGTAAGCCACTAGTTATAAGTTTTACTCAGTAGTAAGTAATAAGCTATAAGTCTTAATTTTGTAAGTCACTAGTTGAAATTATTAGTTGTAAGCCATTAGTAATAAATCTTAACTGTAAGTTATTAGTTATAAACTTAAGTGATAAATTATAGGTTAGATAAATTAATTTGTAAAGCGCCCTTGAGGTGATTTTCCCACAAAAACGGCGCTTTAAAAGTTATCCATTGATTATTATTATTATCAACCAAAAAATACACATGTTGAAATAAATTTACGAAGATAAAATATATATTCTGCTTGTCCGAGAGAGAAAGATTCTCAAAATACGGCCCTAGTGAGAGACCACCGATTAGAATTGAAACGATGCATGAAATGACTTTAACTTTGTTCAGTGACAAGTTAAGCTAATAGCTGCAAATTATCAAGTGTGTTTTTGGTTAAATAAGCTTTTAAGGTGTCAGTTACAATTAACTCTGCGAAAGTTTCATGTTTAAATTTGCCTATAGGTAGGAACTTTGTTAGTTCTAAGTAGGTATTTATTTAGATTGTAACATTATTTACTTTTCGGAGGAATAATAATATGACAACTTCCGTGGTTGAGTGGTAAAGATCCTCGACTAAGAATCCAAAGCTTGCTGGTTCAAATCTCGGTATTGCAAATATATATTTTTTTAATCAATTTGTGTTATTTCAAATTTAATAATTAAAAAGCACGTTTCAGAGTGGTAGATTCTCTCAGTATCGCCCTGGTGAAAGACTAACATTCAGAATCAAAACTTTTCTTGAAATGACTTTAGTCGTGTTTAGTGACCAGAGCTTAATAACCAGGTACTTCCCAAAATCCTCTTTCACATTTCCTTCTCTTCCCCATTTTATTTCAACATACCCCCGGTTGGAATCCCATAGTCTCACTGGCACTGGACAGTTGTGGCTCTTGTTCAACATTTATAATAAAAACTAAATAATTATAATAATAATCCTATTTTTGTTCCTTCTCTTTCTTCATCCAACGTTTCGGACAGCCTTCAGTGCCTAACATTACTGTGAATTACTCCAAAAGTCTAACAACCTAAAAAGGACACTTTCAGTAATGTACTGATATTGCGGCGTTATTACGTATTATAATAACATGTACATTATCCGTGATGAATAAATATCTGATACGTTCTCAATCAGAAAGCGCATTGTTATGTCCGGGCGTGTAGCACGCAGCCTATAAACAAAGTTAAGCTTAAAGCACGGAATAATAAGAGCAGCTTTTAATGGGGGAGGTAGAATTAGCTCGTTATGTTTGTTCCAGGGGATTAAATTGCTGCTTTTGATGTGTCGGCATTACAATTCTATTCATAACTTTGGAAACTTTAATTCAAATTAAATAATACCCTTTACTGGAGTTCAAATACTTTATTATGTGATAAGGAAATATTAACTTTAAATAAGCTTCCATTTTTTGTTTGAATTTAAAAGCTTAGATTTTTTTTAAGAAAGACAAACATTATCCGGTTACAAATAACCTGACAATATTTTAAAAAACTTCTACTACCATCATTATTACTTTAAAATATTGCTTGTGTAATGATGGAGGACTTGGCCTCCAGAGGAATTGAACTCACGACCCTCGGAAAGAAATCCGACGCGTTTGTCCACTCAGCTACTAACCGGTCAAAATATATACGAAAGAACTGCCTAGTGTTTGATTTCGTGTAAAGCCTAAATAATTAAGGGTACTTCCGAAACCGGTAGACAAAATATTAAATAAAAAAGTGGTTAAAAACAAAGTATATATGTTCTATTCCTAAATAATTAATTTAATATTTTTTAGACAACCGTGTCAGCCATACTGTAAACGTGTATGAATGTATAGATTATAATTATTTTTGTTTTACTTTGTCTTTGATTATTTATTTGGGACAAGACTGGTTTTACCTTTCTACAGACATCTTCAGACTGGTCAGTTATATTGTATTTTTTTCGTTATATAACAATAAACATTCAGCATTCTCATTATGGAATTATTGGAAATATTTTTTTTTAATTGTTGCTTATTTTAAGTTATTTATTATGTTACAATATTTAGCAATGGTAATTTATTGAACTATCTATGTTTTTAGGAAATTTGTGTAATTTTACGTGGGTTTATTGAAAAATTATTCTGAAAGGAAGCATCGTATTTTAATGTAAATACAACAGAAATAATAGAACGCTTATTATTTATTGTATTATAATATTTGTCATCTAACGGTTTTCACCATGGCAGTATATGACCAAAGTATTGTGATACAAAGTATAATATCAAACATCAAAGTAATTGCATTCTCAGTTTTTTATTTTATTTTGATGAATGAACATTTTTTTATAGGTAGTTTTATAATTATTCACGTGTCAAAGGCAATAAGGCATTAAATAAAAGATTAGGGTGCACAAAAAGTAAGAGTGTAATAAATGACTTGTTGATGCTCACCTAGCAGTATGTTGATGGCCATGACCAGCGCTGCAGCAGCCGCCATCGCGTTTCCGGTTCTCGGTGACTTCACCATCGTTGGGCTTTCGCGCGTTCCCCGATCACATCCCGCGCCCGCCACTTCCGCCGGATCCTGTTACACGCTCGGTACCACTGCACCAATCAGCCAATAGAAACCAATACCTATCCAGTACCTACCAACACCAATCACACAGAACCGGAACCAAATTGAACAACTTTATTAAATGTCTTTTTTTGTATGTCGAATGGTAGGTTATTTTGATTTTAAATACCTCCACGTGATACTCTAATTATATATTCTAAAATTTGCGGTTTAATTGAATTTTAAATTAAATTTACGTATGCTTGTATTTCACGTCACTTTTGTATCCAATGTTGTGTTTTCTCTCAAAACACCGTGTCAAGAAAAACAACCCCTATGACCACACGACGGTTTACACGACGTGATAAGCTTTTCCAGAAGTCTTCACGCTCGCTCACCTCCTTACAGCGGTCGAGTCGATACTAATCATCGACACCCTCGCACATAAACCTGTCAACTTTAAAAAGCCTCAAAGCTCGCTACAATGGGGCCAACACGTGGATATGGAGGGCTTAATACGGGGCACATAAAACAACGATAATCGCGCTATTGTTTCCCTTTAACACACCGAGCTTTTAAAGCACCGCTCAGATCGCAATAATTCCAGAATGATAACCGAGTGCGTCCCGATTCCAACCCTTGCCAGAGTTTTGCATGTGAATTGTGAAATTCTTAACTTTGGCCGACTTTATTCCGACGCGTGTAGAGTGAAAGCTCCCGAAACTCGAATTCGAACACAACCGCTCGACTCGGCGGCCGCTTAGAGACTGACGGCGGACGGCGGACGGCGGAGTGCGGCAAGTTGATATCGTACCGGTCGAGTAAAAAGGTCGCCCTTTGTCGCGCTACGCGAAGCGTGTCGCCTCTACGACAGTTGGTATCATTAGGGTGTTTGGCTGACGGAGATGCCCGCTGACAGTGGTTATGCAAGACTTATCGAATGCCTAAGTTTACCTTCGTGTATTAAATTCAGGGCGGCCGCAAAACTAATTTCTATTGGAACTTAATAAATCTGTTGCATTCGCGTAAAACTTCAAATGTTATTTGTATTTACTTGAGACCGACAGGAGCATGTTAATTATGTAGCTCGTTGGAAACCACATCGTTCATAAAGTGTGGTAACATGTATTCAAGTGAGAATTGTTCTTTAGAGTTTGGCAGCAATGGTGGCTAATGATGAAATGTTTGGACTCAAAAATGGTTATCGTTTAAAAGCATAATCATAAGCGAAGGCACTTAAATAATATTACCAATGCAATCGATATTTGTAGGTAAAGATTGAATTCTGCCTACTTTAACATGTTCAAATTTTATTTCATTTAACGCGTTTGCGATGATTTCTCACAAAAAGGCTCTTTAAAAATAATTTAGGCTTTGTATTTTTTTTAATGTTATATATTTGAACTGTATATTTCCTCCAAGTAAATAAATTATACTAACCAGTGATCCAGTATATTCGGGACTTGCGATGGACAAAAGCAATCTTTTATATTTGTTTTAAAATATATTTTTTTGGTTAAATTCCTTACACAAAAGCAGAACAAGTTTCATGACACCAGAGTTCTCCAAACACGAGTTTTTTTTACTATGGCGATTCAATTAAAAATATTGCGAAATCATGTGTCTTTGGTATGAAAATTTGGATGCCTAAAAATATATCAGGTGATTTAATTAAATACTGCGAGTCAAACACATTTTTAAGTCTAGAAAAAAATAAGTCTCAAGCCTGTAAAAAAATATGTTAGTTTAAAATCTTGAACTTTTGAACCTTTTTTGGATTTGATTTTATTGCATAATGTAGAAAAATAAGTTTTTAGACTCTAACCGGAAAAAATGATATTTTGCCTGTAAAAACAAAATTAAAAATGCTTTTTGCAATATTTTTTGCACAAATAAAAATAGACAGCAGGCGTAAAGTGGCAATTTCAACCTTACCGTCACCAGACTAAGGAGAGCGTCATCTCGTTTGAGTTGTTTGAATAGGACTGCCTTAAGACATTACAATAGATTTTTTGCTTTATATAAACGATAGTATAATGATATTCAAATAATATTAATAATCAACAACACAAATATGAAACAGAAAAAGCCATAAAATAAAAGAAAATGTTCACAACCGGGACTCGAACTCGGATCCTCTACTCTATTCGGGAGTAATGCTTCAAACAATTCAGTCATTGTGACCTTATTGGTAACTGTTATTTTTAATCGATCTTATACTTTCATTGAAAATTATTGATATTATTTTTTCAATTTTTTCTCCGATTTTTGGAAAGAAACATAAATTTGTATTAATGCTTTACATTTAATTCGAATTCTGATAAAATAATGGTTTTCTACAACGTCAGTTCTCCGAATATGAAGTTATCAGCTCACTCCCGATCACAAAAACATGTTTTGAAAATATTTGTAACATGGCAAAAGAAAAAAGCGGCAACTCCACCGAGGAAGAGATAAAAAATAACGGCCCCCGTCGGAAATCGAACCCGTGATCCCGCCATGACCTATAGACATTTTTGGGGAAGCTTTGACTTTATCTGGAAACTCAATAATAACCATCTGCCGGGGAAGTGAGAAGGTCACTATCTTTAAAATGATTTTTGTATGTTTCTGAGAAATATCAAGAAAGTAGGTTCGACTGTTTTTAGAAGAGTTTGTTTTTAGGTAAGGCCACAAAAGGTTTCTATCGCAATGAGCCAGTTGCATTCTGGGACCCTAAACTTGGTAATGTTGTTGAGCAGATGAACATGAATAAGTGGTAAGAAGTGAAATAGTTTATTTATGGTTTTAAAGTTTATTTTGTAGAACTCCATTTTAATTTTTAGGTTTTTTACTTTTATTTAAACAATAATTATTATTAATTTAAATTTTTTTTAAAAACAGTTTTTAGTTAAAAGCTCTGCGATGTAATTATTTTTACGCGTGACAGCTGAAAAAAAAAAAAAAAAAAAAAAAAAAAAAAGTGAAATAGTAAAAATATATTTTTTATAGTTCATTTTAATTTGTAAGAAGTCAAAAGATCTTCCGTAAATAGAAATGAATGGCTTATCCGAGACACCATCTAGGTATACACTATGTGCTCGGTAGAGCTTTGTATACCATTACAAAGATGGCAGCCTATTGAGGAAGAAATTAAAAAATAATATTAATAGTTTTCAATGAAGAATGCTGGTTTCTAATAATGTCTCGGTAACTTAATTGGCAAAGACGTTACTCCCAGATAGAAAATAGGTTCCGAGTTCGAGTCTCGATCGCAACCGTTATTCTTTTTAGTTTCTGGCTTTCTCGGTTTCATATTTACGTTCAAGATTATTGATATTATTTCAATAATTATTAGGAAATAATAAGATTGGTACCTGGAAATTTAAATCTGGTTATTAAACATTAATACAGTTAAATATTTTGTTTATTTGTATACTGCACAAGAGTTCCAACTACTCCTAACCGTCTGGAGCCAGTAAGACTATGGCATCTCCAATTGAGGTATATTGTGAGGTTGCAGGTAGCAGGAAGGCGAATGAGATGGAGAAGAGAATTGTAATAAAATACCTGCTATTCAGATCTAGTCATTAAACATGGCTAAAGCCATTTAAAGCAACGTTTCGATTCTGAATTAATATTTGATATTAATTGAAATTTCCCCAGCTACTTAATCTTGTGTGGATATTTTTTCGGGTGTTGATCATAATAATAACAGTGAACTTATATGGCGCAGTTTTGTGATATTTCGCTTCAAGTGCGCTTCATATCACATTTACCCCGATTGTGGGTGCACCAAGTCTGTCTAAAACTTTTTATAAGCAAGAACAAGAAAAATCAACACCACTCGTCACACAAACAATAACTAAAAAATAGTTCTTTTAATATACTAAACGGTGTTGATCGATTTAATTCAATTTTGTAACCATTTAGCTCAGGTATTAAACCCGTTACCTCGGCGCCAAAAATATAGTTCTCACCGCTCTGCCCCGAACTCCCCCTTTTTTTGCATGCAATAATGTTGCTTACGACATATAAAAACATGTTTGTGGGGTCCATCAAACACAAACACAAACATCAACATCCCAACACGCAAGCTGGCACCGCTTTTTTACGTAAAATAAAATAAAAACCACCTCAAATATTTTTTGCGGTGTAATCGGACGCACAACCCTCAGACTTGAAGTTAAATGCTTAGAACATTACGTTGGCTATGGAATACGTTATTATATAATTCAGGAAATATAACTTATTCTAAGGGTGCGAGTACTGCCTACACAGTATTTTGAGGTGAGTATTAAACGCGCTGTATTTAGGCAGAACATTATTCTATTGCAAAATTATCGATTTCTCCACAATTCGCATTATTGTTGAATTTTGTGATTTTTCTCTTGTTCGACCATTAAATCGATCTATTTGATATTCTTCTTCTTCTCTCTCCTATCGGCGGTTGGCTGCCATCGAGGCAATCTTCACCCTGACCACCCCAAACAACTCAGCGGAGTTATACTTGTACCACTCAAAAATACATGTATATTTATATTTATTTTTATATAGTGGGACTCTTCCACCCTAAACTTAGTTATTTTGTTGAGCAGATGGAAATGAATAAGTGGTGAGAAGTGAAGTAGTAAAAATAAATTTAAAATAGATAATTCAAAATTAATATTAATTCTCGACTTAGTAAGAAGCCAAAAAATCTTCCGTATATAAAAATAGATAGTTTATCCAAGACATCTAGATATATAATATGTGCTAGGGCAGAGCTTTGTATACCATTACAAAGATGGTAGCCCATTCCGGAAGAAATTAAAAAATAATATTAATAGTTTTCAATGAAGAATGCTGGTTTCTAATAATGTCTCGGTAGTTTAATTGGCAGAAACGTTACTCCCGGATAGAGTAGAGGTTCGCGACCGTTATTTTTTTTATTTTCTCGCTTTTTCGGTTTCATATTTATGTTGAAGATTATTGATATTATTTCAATAATTGTTATGAAATAATAAGATTTGTACCTGGCAATAGAGAAGTTGAGTGAAAAATATTATGACTTTAAAAAAATATGTTCATTCAGATCGAAAAACACAGATTCTGAATATATATTTATATTTCCATATTATTATTCCCAGAATTAATAAACCCTTCTTGAAAATTAGTTAAAACGCCATAAAATAGAAACGCTTCATATTAGTCGAACGTCAAATGTACCGTTTTCGTACGATGCGATGCCGCGAAGTAAATGGCGGTGAACCATTTTTTACGTAAAATTTCATTTCTTGGAATGATTGTAAATTGCAGTAATGCTTGTATTTTTACACATTAGTACGATGCAATAGCAAGACGTATTATCTCCTGACATTTTATAAGGTTTTGTTAAATTAAAAGCGGTAAAATTGAAGAAAAAACACAAAATAACAAATATGCAACTGACAGCTGGATAACGACAATGTGCGATGTCAAATATAAGTACCGTGTGGTGCCCCTTCTGAAGGTACAAAACGCGTCACGCACCCACCCCGCTCCTTACCTCTGAGATATTGCCGTTTTGGCGGCGTGTACAAAATTCAAACTTTGAGAATTAATTTAACTATAAAAACTAACTTAAAAAAAAAAAAAAAAAAATACCTATATTTAAGTTTGAAGGTGGATATTGATAAAAAAATATAAAAAAAATGGACTCAACTTCCTTATTCAAATTTGGTCACTAAACATTAATACAGTTAAATATTTTTTTTATTTGAATATTGCACAATATTCCTAACTGCTCGTAACCGTTTAGAGCCAGTGAGACTATAACGTCTCCAATCGGGATATGTTGGGGGGGAAGAGTAGTGTTGGGAAGTATCTGGCTATTTAGATCTGGTCACCAAACACGGCTATTGCCATTTCAAGCAACGTTTCGATTCTGAATGGTGGTCTTTCACCAGGGCGATACTTAGAGTATCCACCACTCTGGATCGTGCCGCAAATATACTACATATTATTTGTACATGGATTAAATGTGTTGTGACACATAATTAAAATTATTTGCGCACTCCGGATTTGAACCCGCGACCTCTGGATTCGTAGTCGAGCGCGCAGGCCGTCAGAATTTAATTTACGTCAAAATAGAATTAATTAAGCATCTATGACCGTGTTCACTTTCCTACGAGATCTAACAAAATTACCTACGTGCTCCAATGTCACGGAGTAAATGTTCAATTTAATTTTTGGCTTGTATTAAGAAAAGCAAATATTTTTAAAAGTCTATGCATTTGGATATTTTAAACGCATTGCATTTTTGTGGTAAGAACATAAAAAAATTACAGCAAACGATTTGTGAATAAAATTGACTTATCGAATATATAAACAGGGTGTTGCAAGACGTGCCTGACCAATTTTTACCAGCGTTTCCTGAACTTGTTCAGAGTTTAAAAAATAATATTTTTTTTATGTCCGGTAACATTTAAAAAAAAAAAAAATATATATATATATATATATATATATATATATATGAGGCCTGTTCAAAACAAAAGGTGAATTTTGAATTTTCGCGGGCCGTGTAGATTCGATTATCGTGTTATGTTGGTACACATATGTTTATCATATGTTAGCATTATCAGCCATTTTGGATTAGTGGTTTGTTTTTGACAACTGGAAAGGTTAGTCACGTTTTTGTGTGTGTTTTCGATTTTTTTACTTTTGAAAAAAAACGAATCAAAGAATAAAATCCATGATTTGTTTTTTCCACAAATCCAGGACGCTCATCGTCATTAACATCTTCTCGGCCTTCTGTAAAGCGCTTGTACCACTTATAAACACTTTTTTGAGACAAAGTAGACTCGCCGAATGCCACAGTCAACATTTTAAGTGCGTTGGAGCACTTTATTTATTTTTAACGCAAAATTTAATTCATATTCTTTGATCCTTTTTTTTTAAAGTAAAAAATCGGAGAACACACAAAAACGTTACTAACTTTTCCAGTTGTCAAAAACAAACCATTACTCCAAAATGGCTGATAATGCTAGCATATGATAAACATATTTGTACCAACATAAAAAAAAATCGATAGTCGAATGTACACAGCCAACGAAAATTCAAAAATCACCTTTTCTTTTGAAAATATTCCTTATTTCGGTCACATTTCGTCACTCGTCAGCCGAGACACCGTCCACACTGTCTAATGCTGTGCAACGCTGTATGTACCACGTGGTACAACAATTTAACTTGTTCACAATTCTGCATGTACCACGTGACACAAATGTAACTTGTTCAGAATTCTGTGTGTACCACGTGATACACACAGTAAGGGTGGGGGCGAGGGGCGGGCGGTTTCTCAGCTGAGTGACCAGTGGCGACATGTGATAGAAATATTTTTAAAGTGTCACCGAAGACTGAAATGCCATCTATATTTTTCATTCCAAACAAACGAAGAAGTTGTTGGTAAAAGTTTATCGGGTACTTGCTGGAATAATCTGTATTTAAATAAGTGACGTTCTTCTCTGAGAAGTCGAACTAGAACGTAGAGCTAAATAAACAATTTATTATAGAGCTTCGTTTCAATGAAAATCTGTATAGCTAAGTTAAAAGGCAGAAATCTAAATTCTAGCGATAGTACTGGCATACCTCCTACTTCGAAGGCCGGGCACGAATAATGAAAGTGTTGTTTTAGTCATGGTCTATTTCCTTATGTTCCTACCAAACAATAATCTTAAAAGAGTAATTTGATTAACAGATATTCTATATTTTACGTTGTCAGTATTGCATCATTTGTATATTTACAAAATCGTTAAATAACTGAATAATTTAAAAAAAAGAAAAGTTTATCATTATTCTATTTTATTTGGAAAACCAAAAGTACAAATTTTTCATTATTAAATAATTACTAATAATAATAATAATAATAAATGGATAACTTTTATAGCGCCGTTTTTGTGAGAAGATCACCTCAATGGCGCTTTACAAATCAATTTATCTAACCTATAATTTATCACTTAAGCTTTTAACTAATAACTTACAGGAAAGATTTATTATTTTGACCGGTCGGTAGCTGAATGGAGAACGCGTCGGATTCCCACCCGGGCGTCGTGCGTTCAATTCCTCTGCTGCTAAGTCTTCCATCATTGCACAAGCAACATCTTCCGCTTTTTATGATGGCAGTAGGAGTTTTTCAAATATTGTCAGGTTATTCGTAACCCGGGAATGTTTGTCTTACTTTAAAAAATATATATATATATATTACTAATGGCTCACAACTAATATTTTCAACTAGTGACTTACAATAAAGACTTATAGCTTGTAACTTACTACTGGGTATAACTAGTGACTTACAAATAAGATTTCATTATTAATTTTAATTACGGCCTCCATGGTCGAGTGGTAAGACGCTCGACTACGAATCCAAAGGTCGCGGGTTCAAACCCGGCGTGCGCCAATAACTTTTATTTAATTAATATGTGTCATAACACATTTAATTCATATAAAAATAACAACAAGTATATTTGCGGCACGTTCCAGAGTGGTAGATACTCTAAGTATCGCCCTGGTGAAAGACCACCATTCAGAATCGAAACGTTGCTTGAAATGGCTTAAGCCGTGTTTGGTGACCAGATCTGAATAGCCAGGTACTTCCCAACCTTCCTCTTCCCAATCTCCTTCCCCTCCCCACTACCTTCAGCCTCACAACATACCCAATTTGGGATGCCATAGTCTCACTGGCTCTAGACGGTTGGGAGCAGTTGAGACTCTTGTGCGGTATTCAAGTAAAAAAAATAAAAATAATAACAATACTAATTAATTCATTTACTCTTACGAACAAAGATAAATAGATAATATAAATCGAATATAAGTTATCGGGTAGGTAGGTAGGTAGGTACACGAATATTTAAATAAAAAACTGAAAAATAAGGTTAAGATGTTTTAAACATTGTTCACATATTTGACATCGTCAAAATTCAACGATTAAGGTCATTTTGTTTTTTTTTTTACATTTGAATGGTCCCCGTTAAACGTCGATTCTAGGTCCATTTCAGCTCGTAACACATTGTGATTAACCGACAAGTATAAAAACATGACCTTTATGCTTTTAACCTGATCAACATATGAACATATTGAGATTGACAAAAAGATTCGCTAAAGAACACAACTTCGCTTTTGCATGGTCAAGAAATGGACGATGCTACCTCAGGAAGACATGTACATCCAAGGTTATAGTGATTTCACATGAGGAGCAATTATCACCAGGGTTAATAAAAAACCTATCGGATATACCTACAGAGCAACCGACCAACCCAAGAAAAATAATGGATTGACGTATTCACCCATAATACAAAAGCATTGATTAACACACTACTTTATCCAATGATTTACTGCTATTATATGAACATAAGGGGAATGAGAACCAAAATTGATGAATTTAATATAAATATTCTTAACAACGACTATCAAATAATAAGTCTAACGGAGACATGGCTGAAGGAATCGATCTATGACCAGGAACTATTTGATGACCGCTACGAAGTATACCGGAAGGATAGACTGCATAAAACAAAAAAAGACGGAGGAGGAGTCATGATTGCTGTTTCAAGAAAACTAGAGGCCAAGAGGATGGCGCATTACTCATTTACTTAACATTTTGCATAAACATTTAATTAATTTACTTACTGTTGTTAAATACTCTAATAAATTAAAACACTCATGTATATATGTTTTGGACATCATGCCTGTTATATGTACTAAAATAAAAAAATAAAAATAAATAAATAAATAAATAACTTGTTCAAAAGCCGAAACAGACCGACAATCGGCGTTTAACGGGGACTGTTCAAATGTCACAAAAATAAAATGGTAATGGATTGTCACGATGTCGAGTGTGACGAAAGTTTGAAACATTTCAACTTAAATGAATTATTTATAAGATATCTATCATGTGCTGTGGAGCTCTCAAAAGCCTGTTAAGCTGTTAAGATGGTCAAGATAATATTTGATAAGGTCACATATTTACAAAAAATACTGTCGTAACTAGTGCTAAGCCGAGCAGTGTAGATATCACAGCAAAAAATGGTGCACACTTAGTACTCATACATATGCATTGCTTGTATACATCATGTTTCAAACTTATTATTCGACTTTATAAAAGAAAATAACTCTAAAAAACTTTTAGAATATCCAAATTCTATCAACGTATGCACTTGTTCTCCCTTTTTCGAAAAAAAAACAACAGGTAGGCCTTAGCAAGACAAAATACTGTTTCTCAGTGACGTTCCGCAAGTACCCCACTGTTGGGTGAGTATACATATGCATCAATACATAAAATCCTAAGCATGTGTTGATCGCCCATAACTTTGCGACCAACAACTAACTACCAGTGTTAAAATAAATTCTTACCTACCAACACAGGAAACTAGGCAGCAGACACATATTTTAAAACCATCTCAATGGTGTTATTTAATAACAACGATATTTGCGTAAAAAAATACCAATAAGTATTAGCATTTTTTTCAATCTAACGTAAAATATTTAAACTCTGAATAATTGACATATTTAAAAGTCTAACTAACTCGAAAAAAACATGAATGGTTTTGACAATCTGTCAGATATTTTGAATTATTCTGACGCAAAAACAGAAATGATTTTTTATCACCACTGTTTAATCCCACCTGCGAGTTTTTCACGATTTTTGGGAATATTTTTGTTGTTGTTCATTCGACAGTCACGGACATATTTACACAAAAAAACTTCACAGAATTATGGACTTGTTTAAACCTACAAATAATGAATGTTGCGCATTTTAAACAAAAAACAAACACTTCGTAACCGTGAATCGTAAAGTGCAAATACGTCGGGCTACAAACTTGACATATTACAAGACAAAATCCTTCTGTAGGTCTAACCGTCCGGCGTTTCGTTAATAAACTGAAATTTATCGTTTAAGGCTACCATACATAACGCATACGCTGGCACATAAGACTATATGTGGCATCGTGTACAGTATGTACACGATCGTATATCTTATCTAGTTAACTAACAGCTCATGTTCGAAGAGCTGTTGTATCTCGATGGATGATGTGAAGCTCAGACAATAGACAGTGAAGAAGGTTAACAAATATTACATTCTTTACAGTTAACAAAAAATTATGTTCTTTCCTTCAACCAAAAAATAATTTATTTGATTAATATCTTCAAAGAACATGAAAATAGAAAAATACCCAGAATTTGAAAGGTTTTTTGGCACGTTCCAGAGTGGTAGATACTTTAAGTATCACCGTGGTGAAAGACCACCATTCAGAATCGAATCGTTGCTTGAAATGGCACTAGCCGTTTTTGGTGACCAGATCTTAATAGCTAGGTACTTCCCAACCTTCCTCTTTCCCATTTATTTTCCTTCCCACTACCTTCAACATCACAACATACCCCAACTGCGGATGCCATAGTATCACTGTCTCTAAGCGTTTGGGAGCAGTTGGGACTCTTGTGCGGACTTTCACTATAAATAAAATAATAATAATAAAATTTAATAAATATCTATTATCACAACCAAATCATGTGTCATTTTTCAAAAACCTTCTTCTTGAAAACTTTTAATATACTTTGGCAACCACCTTAATAATTGAGTTCTATCCGAACACAATTGCAAACATAGATGGAGATTATAGAATAGATAGAATTATCCGTTTTTATTTTATGCTGTATGATTATGTGATTGTTAAAAATGACGCTTAATAAGTTGGTTAAGATGACAAAGTTGGTGAATGCGCCGCTCCCGCATAGAGTGGATTTCACAGTTTTCAGATTTCGAGTTCAAATCTTGGTCATAAACCAATGCTTTTTTGCTGTATTTTTTTTTCTATTTTCATATTCTTTAAATATTGTTTCAATAATTAATACTATAATGGAGCGCAAAACTTGTAAGTTAATTTTAATTATTATATAATAACTTAATGAAAAGTCGTTTAGAACCCAATAAAAAAAACCTTCAAAGCTTATATACGGTAACATATCAATAATATAACAGATATTCTGTATAGTATGATGTTTGGGCCAATTATATTGTGTATCTTTCTTGTCTCTCTTTATGTATCTTGCTTTTGTTTGTATTATTTATCATTGATTGAGGTTTTGTTATTTCATACATGATGTATCCTTTGTATTTGTAATTTTTATTTAATAATTATTGTACACTAACTTTAACTGAGTTTTTATGGCCGGATTGTTTTTATGTAAGTGAGAACATCTGTTAAAACCCAGTATAAATAAATAAATAATAACTGCTTATTATATTCAAATATGTATATTTTGTAAAATGGATCTTATGAGTTCCTGCTATATATGATACTCTAATATATAGGTGGGTACGTAAGTCAATAATATCACATATTTCACAAAAATTGCATTGTGTAAAAATGTCACATACAATATTATTTACATAATAGAAAACTGTATGCAGTCGCTCTTTCTGGTTAAAGTTTTTCAACTGAATTCAAAAAACCACCCCTGACGTATGGCAACGAGACATGGAAATGACATAGGAAGGAATAAAGTAGACTGATGCAATATAAATGAGATCCCTGAGGCATACGTTTGCCTAAACCACGTATGACCGAATTGCGAATGAGGAGATCAGAGGAGTGCAAGAACGATAAGCATGATTTATTTTATATTAGCTCCCCGCGGACCTATTTCATCTATGGAGAAGTGTATGTGGGGTGTTTTTAAGGAGAGGACGAAGTGAATTTGAGCTTTGAAGAGACCCACATTTATTATACGAGGGAAGATATACAAAAGCCGCCAGGTTCTTCCACAGCTGAGTCACTCGAAAAAAGGAAGAATTTAATAAAATATTAGTACTCATACAGAAAATGTCCAATGCGACTAACTAAGAAGCAGGGCCGAAATTAATAATAATATTAGTTCCCAAAGAGCACTTTCCATTGAAATAACGCTAAAACTATCACAACATTTCTACCTGTTGTCTATTTAAAAAATATTATATCCGCACAGGAGTCGCAACTGTTCCCAACCGTCTAGAGCCAGTGAGACAATTGCATCCCCAATTGGGGTATGTTGTGAGGCTTAAGGTAATGGGGTGGTAAAGTAGATGAGGAAGAAGAAGATGGGAAGTACCTGGCTATTATATATTCTGTGATCCATTTTTTTCAAAAGTAAAAAATCGAAGAAAGCACAAAAAACGTGACTAACCTTTCTAGTTGTCAAAAACAAACCACCAATCCAAAGTGGCTGATAATGCTAACATATGATAAACATATGTGTACCAACATAACAACAACAAAAAATCGATAGTCGAATGTACACAGCCCGCGAAACTTCAAAATACACCTTTTCTTTTGAACAGGCCATGTATATTACTTTACATGAATTAAATGTGTTTTGACACATATTTATTAAATAAAGTAATTTGCGCGTGACGGGTATGAACCCGCGACCTCTGGATTCGTAGTCGATCGTCTTACCACTCGACTACGGAGGCCGTCTACATATGTTTCGATGGTTAAAATGTGTCTGTTGATAGTGTTGATAGAAATTAGAGTATGTTAGACAGGTTGTCCGTTTTTTCAAATTTAGTGTATTTTCAAAAATCTACGGGCTGCACATCAAATGTGGTTAACAAATTTAAAAGTGTACTGTAGGTACACTTAGATCAAAAATGGAACAATAGAAGAAATAAAGTCTTAGAAGGGACATCGTGGAAGAAAGGCATAGAATGATTAAATTAATAAATTAGTTGTATGGGCCCTTGAGCAATGTTATGTCGGATTAGATGGTAAAAAGTGAATGTTATTTAAGCAAAAAGTATGTAGCAGAGTAGTGTAGTATTGCGTCCAATCCTCTCCACCAACATCTTGGTTTTAGAAACGGCGCGGCGTAAGAGTTAGTTAGTAAGTTACTTAGAACAATAGTCTAAACCTCAATGCAAGAATATATATGGAGAGAGAACCGGACCTGGATAGAATCATACGATAAATAACTTTCTCCGGGTTTTCACGTCGTAAACCGTGAAAGAGAAAGAGATTAAACAAGTTGTCATATAATATTACATCACTTTTCGGTATGTAAGAATGTTTTTCATCTCCCGCGTCTCTGTCGACTCCGCCTACTATGTTAAGTTATGCGACATAACACGGCGGTTTTTTAGGTTATATCCTATATTTCTGTTTATAACAATACTGTGAAAAAGTGGTTGAATTGAATTTTCAAAAACAATGTTATTATATCGTTTTGCTTAAATAAAAAAAACATTTAAAACAATGAAAACAGATCACAAGATAGACTTAAACTATACTAACTAACCATGAAATACTGCCTCAATCTCAATGCAATAATATATAGGAGGAAGCGCTTTTGTAGTCAGTATTGATGATTTCTGCCTGACTAGGACTAGGATATTTAAACATCCATTCATAACACATGTCGACATGATGTTTATGTTTATTTGTATGACCACTTTTTCACAGTATTGTTATAAACAAAAATATAGAACATAACCTAAAAAAATCGTTGAGTTATGTCCTGTTGTGTCTCATAACAAAACGTAGTAGGCGGAGTCGCCAGAGACGCGGGAGACGGAAAACATGCTTAAATACCGAATGGTGGTGCTATACTATGTGAGAACTAATCTTGATTCTTTCTCTCTCACGGTGATTTATCTTAAATTTGTATTGGTTGGGTAAAAATATTTAACTGTCTTTCCATATATTCTATTCTTATTCTTATTCTTGCTCTGAGGTCTCAACTTTAAAAAGTATATTTAATTTCAAAGGATCACCGTTACAAAATTATGTCGCGAACAATGCACGGGTATTTTTATTTCAAAATTCCATTTGTGTTTGGCAGGATTAAAGCCAATGATCGAGCCACGATCGGCAGAAAATATATTTTGAAAATTTTCAGAGCATTACCATACTCCTGGGGTTTGAAGGTGGCACGGCGCGGGCATACAGCGCCACTCCCGGTTAGTACGGCGAAAAATAGGTTTAAGAGAAAAAGTCGTAATTCTGGATCAGGCCTAACCCCATCCCCTGGCCTGCCCAGCCTCCCGCCTGGGGGAGGTACAGGACAGAACTGGATACAAAATATTCAAATGTATAAAGAAAAACTAGTTTATCGGCTAAGATGGAAATTATATAAAATATATTCGTAGGAAGCAATCACTTTGTGATAATCAGGCAAATTTGTCCAGTAGTCAAATATTAGATATATTTCCTGTAAACTCATAAAATTTAGCATTATTCTTTAATCACCTTCTCAGTTGACGTTTTGTCTCTTTCAATTCATATTATCTGTCTCTTTATCTCTGTTTCTTTGTTAAAATTTAAATGTTATTCTAATGTTTTCTCATTATTTTGTTATTTTATTTTATATGTTGTTCTCCCTCTGTAAATATAACCGCACACCTTGTATTTTTTGTTCAGTTTAATTTTGCACCCTTATGATGCTTAGACTAAGCGAACCCGATTGATCATAAAAATCAAAATCATATTATTGGTCTTAAACAAAGTTATTTTTTAATTTCTTGAAATTATATAATTTTACCGATTTTTTTGTATAGTGGTAGATACTCTCAGTATTCCTATGAAAAAGCTGAACGCATTTTGAGTGACGAAATCTGATAGAAGTCATGTACTTCCCAACCATCTTCTTTCTCACTGCCTTTCTCTCCTCACTTCTTTCAGTATCACAACATTCCACAAAGTGAAAATGCTTTATTGCTACCGGCTTAGGGCAGTGGGGCTCTTGTGCAAAATGCACATTTAAAAAAAACAGTCGAAATGATTTGCTCTGAAAAATCAACGAAAACAAAGAGCTTTGGGTATTATATTTGATTGTGTTGGTAGTGAAAAGTGAACTCACTTATTTAGTTATGAGAAATGCTCTAGTTTTTATGACCAGGTATTATAAAAAATAGTGATACTTGAATAAAATTACATAAAACCTTCAGAAGAGAATACAAAATTTCTCACCAGAAAGCACTTTAGACACATTGAAACTCATTACTTGACATGTAATGAAACATTTAATATTTAGGTAAAAAATCTAATAAGATTTTATTTAACTATTTAAAGAACAATTTGTTACCCCTGCATCGATCTTACAATTCAGAAAACTTTATTCAACTTCGCCATTTATCTTTTTCACAAAGAAGTAAG
Source organism: Drusus annulatus (assembly GCA_022651775.1). Classification (NCBI taxonomy): domain Eukaryota; kingdom Metazoa; phylum Arthropoda; class Insecta; order Trichoptera; family Limnephilidae; genus Drusus; species Drusus annulatus. Next base: position 803,610 of record JAGWCC010000184.1, read on the forward strand.
CAGTGATGAAAGACAGGTAACCCATATCATTTTGCATTATTGTTCAAACCACACAATTGTTGTTTCTAGGCTGCTTTAACGTCATATTTAGTAGAACTACAGTATGAATGGCATAAATAATGAAAACAAAAGTCAAGGAGAGTTAAGTCAATTTGATATTTATTCATTCGAGTTCCATATCTTTAAGCTGGTTGCAAAATTGTATTAGTCCTGGGTTTTGATAGAATTTTTTTGATTTATTGCTGAAGGCATTTGTTTATTTATAAACTAACGGACTATTGTCCAACTACAAGAAAATACATAACACGAAATGGGAAAAAAGATAAAGAACAGCACATACTCGTACATAATATTAAACGAACTAATGAAAAAAATAGAATAAAATGTTTAAAAGAAAGAACATTCAAGTTCAGGCCAAAGTTTTGGTAGAGTCGTAAAGAATAAAAAAAACTATGGACTGGTACCGAAAATTTTAAAACCATGGCTTGAGTTAACAAGTCTCGACATACTGGATAGTGGAGAATGATACCCATAATTAGTAAAGTGATGATTGAGGAACAGCAACTCATTGTTTCTGAGTCTGCGGCAAGGAATGTTATAATGCATTTAGGGGTAACGCGATGATATGTAAAGTAAGACATTCTATAATTGACTATATGTATTTTTAAGTATAAAAATATTATTATACCAATAAATAGAATAAATCAAAACTACAAAACAAAAATTCAAAACTCGAAGAACGAACTCATTAACAAAATATGTAAAATAACATTAATTTTTTTTTAAATATCCAGAGGGCAATCGAGGAGGACTTTTTATAGGCAGTAATGGTAGTTATAGTGGTATTTTTCGACATGCATAGTCTGCGCCATAAGCTCCTCATGCGGTGGCGAAGAAGCGCTCTGAACGTTTCCGTAGCGCTGCACTATATCGGTAGGCGGATAGGCGTTAATGTGGGTTACTCTTAGTTGATGTCATTAGATGCAACATTATCGACCAACAGTTTTAACTTAAACAGAGATCTGCAGAATGTGTTAAACATTATTATGTTGACGTTTGTGCTGCAAAGGTGAAAAGGCGTGCACTCTATAAGGGCACATAAATACTGATTACCCTGCCGCACTCACATGAAAATATATATGTATCTATTTTATTTTTATTTTTTTAATCTACACTTACAAAAATAAGCGTGAAAATTAGTTTATCACACCGCCGCGAGCGCCCCACCGACCTTCCTAATAAAGCGTGTCAAAAGCAGTAACTACATATGCTCAAATACTGCTAACGTCATAGTAGATTATGCTATGTTCATTAACTACTCAAAATATGTATGCTGTGAGCTGTTCCCCGTTTAAGTGGTGTGTTAGTATGTTTCTTAGTGTCTAGACAGTGCTTTCAGAGAACAAATCCAACACCAATCAGTGATGTTTGTTGGTATATATGTACATATCTCTATTATCAATTAAGCCTCTGTTCCTACTGCATATCCTTATCAAAAACTCTGTGCACGCTACTGCCTGATTGCATGATGTGAGCTGTTGCCTATTCAAGTGACGTGTTAGTATCTTTGTTAGTGTCTATGCAGTGCTTTTACAGAATAAATCAAATAGCAATCAGTGATGATGGTTGGTACCTACCTTTATTATCAATTAATTCTCTGTTCCTACTGCCCAGCCTGATCAAAAATTCTCTACACGCCACTGTTTGATAGCACACCTGCTCTAACGGATATCGCTCTTTTGTGTCTCTACATATCCTCAATGTCCTTCAGGTCGTCTATATCGAGAAACATATATTTCTGTTTCATTTGAGAAGTCATACTATCCAGGATTCTCTGTTCCCTATCTAAACTTGTGGCTATTCCAAATTGAAATATTCAATAAATTGCAAATTATTCATGAGACATTGAAAAAATATCAAGTTGAAATAATTTCATCCTGATAGTTTTTCCGAAATTTCGTTGGCATATTTATAACAGTTTTCAGGTACCGACATTTCGACTAGCATACCTAATATATCGAGCACTTTGATGGTCGTTCAAACATTGTAGTATATTTTTAAGGGATGAAGACAATGATAAACGTAAAGAATAAAAATATGTTATTGCTATTAGCAAAAGGCAAATTATAATTTGTTGAATGGTGTATTTCAGTTTAATAGAGCCTCGAATCATTCTACTCGCACTTTTTTTAATGGATATTCAAAGTGTTTTCTTTACTAAATTATTTTATTCTGGTAGTTACCACCCAGATTCCCTGTTCCACACCACTCTTTCGAAACTTTTTTTCATATCGAACAACCAAATAAAAATACGAACCAAACAATAAAGCGTTTTGTCTCAGCATCATGCAACATCAGCAACGCGTACTGAAAATTGCGTTCTGAGCTAAACAGACAAAAAACTGTTTAAATCTAGTTACGCCAGAACTCACTTAGATCGATTGAAGCATCAAGGAGATATGTGTCTTCACTGGAATTGCGAAAAGAAGTACCTGCTAAAGTCTCGCACTTTTCTTGTGATTTATTCCTTTAAAAAAAAACTAAATAAAATAAAACAACGACCTATGTTAATTTCAATTTATATTGTAATTTCGCTTTATGAAAATTGTTAAAATAATTATAGCTAATGAACCGTTATACAAAATCAGGAGACTGGCTTTGACTCGCCCATCGCCGCAGACAGGAAGCTGGGAGGTAGGGTGTAATGGGGTACAGAACAGAACTCTAGAGATAAGGAGCCCCTCAATCTAAATAATATTAATTTAAGTTATTATTTTAATTCAAATAATTATTTTCTATTGTGATACAATATGTATTAAATGATACCTGTGATATACAAATGTATAGTATAATTTGAATAAATAAGTTATTGTTGATATTATTTGAAGACCTTCTTTGTTATCTATTTATTCAGGGGTATTATGAAACAATTCTATCTAATGCTTACAATTTTCAGGAATATTTTAAGAATTCCTCAGAATGCGTTTTGCCTGAGTTCTGAGCATTTCAATTAGTTGTGTAGTCTTAATATTTAAAAATAACTATTTTTCTCTTTTTTATGTTATGTTAAGTTTTATTATTTTTCTAGAAATACTTCTAGTTTTTTTATTTAAAATAAACTATGTTTTACAAATTGGAAAACAAAATTACATGTAAATAGGTATCGTCGGTTTGTCTAGCGCCATTTCCGAGAGAAACATCTCAAGGGCGTTTTACTAAAAACAGTTCATAATAAATAAATAATTAAAGTTATTAGATACGACAAAAAATCCTAAACGTGTAACAAATAGCTACGGAGAAATTACTAACTGTTAATAGTTAATGGATTATTTATAAAATTTACAACTGTACCTACCAAAAATATATATTAAAGTCCAGGGGCTGTCTATATAAGCTATTAACAGCCATGATTTTGTTCATAGTTCAACCGAGCTCACATGTTAGTACTTCCGAGATATGTGATTAATGGTTTCGGTAACGCACGTTAAGGTGACTTGAACTTAAACTCCAGTTAGAAACACAATTTTTTGCTGCTATTATTCTCATACAATATTCATGTTGGTTGATTCACAGACGGCTTATATTCCCTATCAACAGTCAATCGTTTGAATAAAATTACCACTCAAACAATGTTTGGGCTTAACTCAGGTATGAAGGCCACGTTACGTAAACATGGGAACAAAACAAGAAACGATTTTGCGTGTATGCGCAGTTATTTTCTTATCAGGTTTGTTTTGTTTTTAATTGTATTTAGTCACCTCAGACCGTGATAAAAGCAAAATAATGTTGGCCACAAGACTTATCTTTTCCACGATTAATAAGGACTTGGTAATTTCTTAAAGTTTTGGTTGCTATCAAGTAGGCACATAATTTTCTAACGTAATTATCGTAACGATTTGAAAAATTGTATAAATTTTAGAAAAATTTTGGTAAACAAATAAATTTCATTTTACTTATCGCGTAGTCTAAGCCGTTATATATTAATTATTGGCATTAGAAAAGTATTTGCATATTGAAATATAGAGATTATAAAGTTTTGAAAAAAAAACTGAACTCGTTGTAAATTAATTAATTCTCTTTAAGCAGAGACGATTTTATCATGGATTAAAATTGAAATAAAAAGTTTCCATTGGAAATGAAATACGATGCCTTGTAAAATAATGGCAATAAGAGCTTTCGTCAAAAATATTAAACAGCTTGACATCGTCAACTTTACAGATGCTTAATGTAGGAACTAATGCACGAAAATCTATTTTTTAAACCAAAAGTTTTAATATATCTACAAAATCTACACTAATGAGGCAACCAACTGCAAAGTTAGGCGTGTGATGGTATAATAAAAATTTAAAAATAAATAAATAAGTGTGATGGTATCATAAAAATTTCTCACGTTGTAACATGGTTAAAAAGTGGAAAAAAACCCTTTTTTTTAATTGAAATATTTAGCCTTTTCAAATAATTTTGATAGGGAATAGTAAAATTTAACGATTAAGATTAATAAATTAAAGTTTTTTTTAAACATATTTTAAGTGTTTTGCAAACGGTAGGAAAAAAACGAATTTTCTTAGAGAAATTAAAAAAAAAAAAAATAAAAATATATATATATATATATATATATATATATATATATATATATATATAATGAATCTAAGCATCTTCGGGGTGATATTTCAGAAAAATGGCGATGAAAAGTAGCCAAGTCTTACTATTTGGATCTGGTATTTAAATGTTTCATCCAAAAAATCAACATCGATTTTTGAAGAACAAAGAATAAAAGGTAATGTTTTGTAAATAAAACTGTCATCTAAAGCTTGAATTCTAAATACAACCCTGGGTGTGATACAAACCAGGGGTGTAATCGAGGTGGCTTGACGACCAAACCGAAAAGCAGACCGCCCTTCCGACCCATTAAGGCTACACCCCAACTACGCTGTATGAACCCCACCCCTAGCCGTGAAACAGAACACTGCGATACAGGAAGCTGGATAACTTTTTATCGCGTTTCGTCTCATCCCTCTTCTAGGGAAGGAGACAACACTAATTTGCCGTGGGCCTTACATAGAAATACTGTTCCTACCACTGAACATAGAATTCCTAGAACAATTTTTGCTTAGACCTTTCAACCTCTAGGCTAGCCCCAGACAGGCAAATATAACTGATTATATTTTCTAGAAAAAAAATCGGTATTTTGCGAATTTCGATATAATTCGACCTCACTTCAAACCTATCAGATACGCCTTAAACACATTTATGTCAGTTTATCTCTTTACTGGTTACAACAAACACAGTGTGAATTCATAATAAGATCAATATTTCATAAAAAAAAACGATATAACAATTATCAAATTACATGCAATATAATTATACAATTATCAGAAAAACAAAGCGAAAAATTTCGAAAATACACCTCTTTTAATGATAATTTTTATTTATTTTTATGGTCAGTATCACTAAACCATATTTCTTTTTTAAACGTGATGTTATCAAGCGGTGTTAGAGACAGTTGGTAATATGGGTGAAGGCTGAAACTGCTGTCAGACGGAGAATAGCCCAATTAAACTCAATCATTGTACAAATTAAAAAGTACAACTAACATTTTTATATAATTCAATTGAATTATATAAAAATTTAAATGGAGTTCTACAAATTTAACACAAAAACTATAAATACAACTAACATCTTGAAAAACAAAAACCATAAGTAAAAACGTAAAAAGCCCACTGAAAACGATATTTTTTTTTAATTAAGAAAATACTGAACGTAATGGATTTCCCTGAGTTTCTCTGATGATAGCCAACCTACGGCGGAACCAGAATTAGTCAGTGAGAATCTTGTTTTTTTTTTTCATTAAAAAATACAAAGAAATTCAGGCAAAAGTGCACCTTACCGATTCCAAAATGTAAAAAAACAATGAATTAGCAAAGTTGCAAATAGCTAGGAATAAAATTCTTCAATAGTTTACCAGTAAAAATAAGATTGTTGATCTCAAAGAATTTAAAATACATTAAAAACTTTAAATAAAAATATATTAACTTTAACAACAGTTTCTTCCTAACTAAATAAATAGAACCCCTTCCCTCAAACATACAAGCACAGTTTTTTTATGAGGGTCCATCTTTTAAATGAAAATTTAGACATAAAAAAAATAATTGTAAAATACTTTACAGTATAAAGTATTATCTTTCTTTTGTATTATCTATTATTATGTTTGAATTAATAAAAATTTAAAAATGTTATTTTGCCAGTAAATGTTATTATCACCAATAATGTAATAATCAAAAACAGATTTCTTCACTTCTGTTTTTCATAGTCGATTTTATATTTGTCCCACTTCTATTAAGCGTTGGAGGCTAGTTACCCAAGTTTCATCACGGTTCCGATTAGCAATCATCCCCTATTATTTCTCTACGTAACTTTATTATTCATTTCTTCATCTTTCATTAGCGCTATCCGGTATGTAAATTACAATTAAGCAATGGCTTAACTAATCGACGCTCATAGCAGCCATTAGCTTCTCGTTAGCCAAAAGCTGCGAAAAGCAACTCGAAATCTGAAGAAATATCACTGAAATTTTTAGGATTCAGGGAATTCGTAACAAAATACGGTGATAATAGAACGACTCGCTAATGTTTGCTCAGAAAAAACAACCAAAACGGGTAAATTTGGTTTTTACACTAAAAACCAACTAAAATTTATAACAATAACAATAAGTGGATGATTTCTATAGAGCCGTTCTCGTGAAAGAAAAATCTCTTCAAGAGTCCTTTACAACATAATTAACATAACCCACAACTTTGTCAAAGACTATGTACTTACAGCTAAAACTTATGATTAGTGACTTAAAATTTAAAGACTTATTGAGATTGACTTATGCCTAATACTTAAAACTGGTGACTTACAGCTAAAATATTTTCATTAACAAATATATATAATGGTTGTTGCTCGTGCTGTTAAATCTTAGGATATAAAAAAAAATATTGTCTCTCGCTGGCAGTGAGGCATTGAATTGCTAGGCAAAAGGACAGTAGAACCAAATTCCCTGAAGGGTTTATTACGAATCTTTTAATACCTCTGGCGACCTCTCCTACTGGCGGTTGGCTATCATCGGGGCAGTCTTCACCCTGCAGGCTGCCGCCCGAAATAACTCTACGAAAATGCACTCGTACCGGTTGGTTTAGTGTCCAGGCTTTCAGATGAACGAATACGAATATGTAGATTCGAACAAAATTCAAGGCTGATGTAAACGTAATGAACAAAATTAAGGAGGGTACGCTTAGAATATAGTATTAAGCTATTTTTAAAACTTCGATATCGAAATCATTTTCAAATAGTCATTAATTATCACTACTAAATAATTTCACTTTCTTTCGTTTCTTTCACTTTCAGGAAAATACATTTTTTGTATTTCTTTCACTAAACTTTTTTTTTTTTTTTTTAGGGAGAAATCTCAGATATAGACAGTTATTAGTAACGATTGGAAAATTCGCCTGCATCCTGACTATTGTATTACGAAAATATTCATTTTAGCGATGGGAAATTTTCTGAAATCGTAGAAAAAAAAACAATTCGAACAGAGGTTTGTTATCGTACAACAACAAAAAGTTCGCTAGAAAAAATAAAGTAAACTTATTCAAATTTGCTGGTTGCTAAAAATGGCTGCATCATACGGCTTACGTAGAAAAAAAATCATTTAATTTTTAGTGTAACAATACTACAAAATGTAAAGGTTTTCTGTAAGCCATATTGTAAAGTAAAAACAACAAAAAAATGGGTTTTCAATTAAAACGTGTGAAAAGGTAATTTCGTGTGAATGTGAATGTGAAGGACGCACCCAACCGACTTCAACCAACGATTCCCGAGATTCTTTGGAGTAAAAAATGTGGATTGCATTTTGGTCTCCTGGAGACGTTTTTTTTATTTAATACGAAAAAAATCATCCCTGGACATTAAGGATCAGGATGAGAAAGATAAGAGATTATCCACCTGAGTAACCAGTGACGACAAATATTTTAAATATGCTTAGAAATATATAAATATAAGGTAAGCTAGTGAACAAAATTTAAAACCTGGATATCTAACATATAAGTATGAAAAAATAACTAAATGAATACAAATACAAAATTTAAAAACCACAGAAAATATTAAAAATAAAGTTGGTGGTAAGAAAAAGTTGTTGATCATTTCATTACAAAGTATATACATTATATTACATTACTATTGGTTGTATGTTAATTGCGCATGAAGTATGGTCTGCCTCATTATTTTAGTGGTTTAGAGGAGTCCCCGGTTAGCGAAAGGTCCCGCAGCTCAAAACCCAGTTACGTTAAATTAAAATACACTTTTTTCCAAAAAAATATCTTGTAATAATAAAGAATATAATTTTAGTCTAGTTATAAATTAACTATTTAATTAAAATGAGTATGAAATCATCATCAGAATATTTTTTTACCTTTTATTTTTTTACTCATAACATGCTGTATGTCACTTCGGCACTGTTTTATGTGGAATATTTTAATTTGTATAGTATTTGGTCTCATCTTTCTATGTCTTTATTTCACCTATCGGCCAGCATTTGTAAAGACAAAGTAAGACTAGCGAGTTAAATAACACGAATCTAATGAAATATTATGCATTTAAAGCAATAACATCCATAGATATCGTTCTCGCAGGTAATTTAGTAGCAAAACTCAGCCGAGGGTGACGAAGGGGAGTAAACGGAAACTCTGACGAGTATTTCTAACCGGTTTGAGCTGGATTGAAGTGCGCTCTCTACGCAATCGTATTAATGATTGATTACATCTTAAATTAAATTAACTTCGAATTATGATGAGATATATCGCTCAAACTCGCCTAAAAACCGTACCGTAAATGGCCTTATCATACTTACATATAAATAATATTGGCATTTAAATTATAACACCATAAAGAAAAAAAAATCTCAAGCTGAATAGTAAATTTTATTCTCTCTTCTTGTGTTTATTAAGAATGCTTGACGGACTCCATGGTCGAGGGGTAAGACGCTCGACTATGAATCCAAAGGTCGCGGGTTCGAACCTGGCGTGCGCCAATAACTTTTATTTAATTGATGTGTGTCTTAACACATTTAATTAATATAAAAATAATAAAAATATATATTTGCGGCACGTTCCAGGTGGTAGGTAAGTATCGCCCTGGTGAAAGACCATTATTCAGAATCGAAACGTTGCTTGAAATGGCTTTAACCGTGTTTGGTAACCAGATCTGAATAGCCAGGTACTTCCCAACCTTCCTCTGCCCAATTTTCTTCCCCTCCCTATTACCTTCAGCCTCATAGCATGTCCTATTAGCTTTAAAAAAATACTTATACTCGTATACGTGTATTTAGCGATACGCTAGACACTTTAAATTCATTTTATTTAGTTCAGTTACGAGAATCTAAAAGTGTCAGGTTATTATTTTTCCAGTTCAGAAACACATTATTTTTATTCGTCTCACTCAGTAGGCGTATAATATCAACATTTACAACTAAAATATAATTTTTCAACAGTGCGTAGCATTTCATTCAAAATAAACTTCGACATGTTTGATCAAATTTCTGCGAAAATCTCCTGAACAGTTTACCCTCAATATATTTCTATATTCTAGTACAATTAAGAGTTAGTCTGAACACGCCTTTGACAAGAGCTCTGAATGGATTCTGGCTAAGGGCGAGCTTTCGTAATATTGTTACGGTGTCAAATTTGTGTTATTGCCACCCTTGTGTATATTGCCTAACTTTGCCACTGACTCTGCCACCATAATAAAACCCGGAAATAACAGGTGGTTTTATCATCAGTTAGCAAAACCTTATTTTATTAAAAGTGTTGATCCTTTGTCTTTATAAAATATTAGAATATATCTATGAAAATAATTACCAATTTATGTTGTACATCTGGACATCACAATTGAGATGGGAAAACCTAAAGTAAACTCATTAGCAATCAGTATTCACCAACCTTTCATTATATAAATACATTGTCAATTCATATTTATAGAAATGCAACTGTAACCCATCTTAAGTATTAAATAAAATAAATAAATATTCCAGATAGATATATAAAATAGTAATCCAATAAATTAAAAGTAACTTTTACCCTGTAACTATTAAAATCATGCAACAATACTGATGAATATAATTAAAGTAAAATCATTGTTTACTACCCCTAACATCCCCAAAAATAGTATATAAGCCGTAGGTTAACAAACACTTGTACTAGTCTGAAGATGGCCGTCATAGGCTGAAACCGGTCCAGTCAAAATAATAAAAGTGGAATAAAGTTACAAATTTGTTTTATTAAATAATTACCAATTTAATAATATACTATAGTACGTAGTTGAACCATTTTTAAACAAACTACTACTAATAATACACAAGTTTCAGAGGTGATACGTGTTCACTAACGAAGTGTATTTTTTTTATAGAAATCATACGCGAATTAAAAATATTAAATTAAATTTAAATTACAGTTTTCATCTCCATAGTGATCCTTCTTAGAGATTTAGTATGAAAAAAATTGAAATATTGAAAAAATAAATTCATTTTACAATTTAACATTCAAAAAAATATTGATCAGAAACAAATGTAAGGATTATTAATGATTTAATTATTAATTAACTCATATTATCAGAAATTCACACATTTTGAGTTTTTTCTATAAAAACGCTTTTTTTCGCAGATTTTTGTGTATTCCGATTTCATTTGCAGATGTTCGGATTATTTTGTTGCCTAATATTTATTACTCAATCTTATCATGTAAGAATTTTGTTCACATTTTTTGTTACACTGCTTTGCATTTAATAAGACAAAAGAACTCGTGGCATTCGCAAGTCCATTGAAATGAATTTTATTTGGAATTTCCAAACATTGAATAAAATTCTTTAAAAGGCAAAGCTGCCTCTACATAAAACAAATCGTTTGAATCAACGTGCTATTACAATAGGTGATGTACTTCAACAACTCATAAAACAAATTTTAATAATGTTTACGTACACAATTAGTACTTGTTGGGTTCATGGAAAAAAATCTATGCTTTATGATTTCGGGTTTGGATAAAGCCATGTTATGGTGATAAGTTGAATAACTTTTCTTTATCGCGACTGACCTAGCAAGCTCGTGGTTGGAAAAGCTATCAACCTTCAGGCTGGCATTTTGCAAAGGAAGAAATACAGGAGCCCGGCTATCACAGAGCGCGGAGGTTTCGTTATTGGCGATCTTGGATAGTGAACGAAGGAATATATCATCATTAGGACAAGTAAAGAGCGACCTTCGATGGTGTCGAGGAGGCTTCACAACGGAATCTGAAGAAATATTCATGAGACGCTTTGAATTCATAGAACTTTACCGCTCTCATTGTTTTTTTGGCGTAACTCCGTATCTTTTTGTGTGATGTTTGTGAAAAACTTTCGATTTTAATAAGGTTTTTATTTTATATGACAGTTTTATTACGGTATTTTTAGTTTGATCTTTTTTATTACACAACGACGTTTAACATTAGTTAAACCGTGGCAGCGATAAGCTACATGGCTTGCGCCCCAAGTTCTACAAGGTATTTTTTTTTATATGCATACCGCACAAGAGTCTCAACTGTTCCCAACCGTCTAGAGCCAGTAAATCTATGGATCCCCAAATAGGGTATGTTGTGAGGCTGAAGGTGGTGGGGAGGGGAAGGAAATTGGGCAGAGGAAGGTTGGAAAGTACCTGGCTATTCAGATCTGGTCACCAAACACGGCTAAAGCCATTTCAAAGCAACGTTTCAATTCTGAATGGTGGTCTTTCACCAGGGCCGCAAATATACTTTTTTATTATTTTTATATGAATAGTGTTATGACACATATTAATTGAATAAAAGTTATTGACGCCTGGTGCCACAACCAGCGACCTTTTCAATTACTTTATTTTGACATAGAATTAAATGTGTATAAGACCACGGATATTATTTTTAATTGACCGAATTAAAAATAAAGTTATTTTTGATGCACGCCGGGTTTGAACCCGATTATTTTTTCATTTCTTCGAATATGTCAAACCACAAAGTGATTGCTTTCCACAAAAACATATTATTCAATTATTTTGTGTCATATATAAGCAAAATATTATATTGTACGGCATATTTCGCCTCTTTCCAGTGTGTAAAATATTTGCTTACAGTATCGTCCTAGTGAGACACTACCATTTAGAACCATAACGTTGCTTGAAAAGCATATCCTTCAGCATTACAAAACTCTCCAAAATTTGAATGTCTTGGTCTCACTAAATTAGGTAAATTAAGACTCTTGAACTATCTTGATAAAAAAAATGTATATGTGTAAAAATATACCCACTGTTAATATAATGAGGGAAAAACGCGAGCGAGCTAAAGAAAAAGGTGTGCCGATCTTGGGAAACATTTCTCATAATTTATTTTGAATGGCTTTTATAATAAAAGAAATATGCTCGAGCAGATAAATAAAAATAATTTTCCTTCTTCATGAACCATTACAAACTGAAAATTAAAGTGCTCTTTCAAATAGGGCGCCATTAAAGTGAATAAATGTCTTTATAATAATGGCGAGAGTATCTTTCGAGTATATTATTTTATTCAGGTCCATATAGTTTGTCACGTTTAATGGTAGCAGGAGCAAGTAAATGTGGACCCATTATCAATCAAGGTCGGGTGGTTGGGGCTTTTTGCCGCTCACCTTCTTCCCTAGCGGGGTGCTTATCGGACCCTATTATTTCATCTTTATTACTGACCATTCGCCATCACTGCATGAAATCTAATATACACATGAGTCTCGCTACTCATTGTTCCTTTGCCAGAGGCTCTGCAGAGAGGCGGAAAGAAAACGTTTCACGTGATATGCATAAAAATTTAATAATTCACACATTGCGCCGGTACACATATTTATTGTAATCCAGATAGTGCGTGGAACGAGGTATAAATAATGATTATATTTTTATAACGTGACTGCGACCACTATTTTACGAGTGTCGTGGTCGCGATTTGGGATTAAACACAAATAATTTATATTTAGGTCAATAAAGGGGAACCATTTTGTAGGCGGTACTTTTACACGGGCATTTTGTTGCTTTTTCTATGTCCAGTTTACACAAAGCGTAATGGATCGATTCCTCGCTGTAAAGTCATTTGTATGTTGGCATTCGTACATTAACACAGAATGCTGAAAATACCAAAACATGTTTTTTGTATATACTCTAACAGTGCTTTGACAAAATATGTTATTTTCCCCTAACTTACTAACTAACTAAATATCGCGCCGTTTCCCCGCAGGGATAGGCAGAGAGGACGGACCGCCATACAACTCTGTCTTGGCACACACTCCTTGCTTCATTTACATCAATACATCTTCTCATACATACTCTTCTGTTATTCTGACTCTTCACATGACCCGATTCAAGTATTTGATTTACTTGATCGTGCCATGTCTTTCTCAGGCGTCCTCTGCTTCTTCTTCCATTCACTTTCGCAACATATGTTTTTTTCCCACTCCTTTCTTCGTTCATTCACTCTACATGCCCAAACAAGGAATAAGATGAGACTCAAAGGAGAGGGGAAGAGCGAAATTGGGAAGGAACTGGTTATTCAGACCTGGTCGTCAACCATAACATAAGCTTCGCACAGCGTTTCGATTTTGAATGGTAGCCCTTCAGCAGGACAATATTGAGAAAACCTTTTACAGCGGAATTAATTCAAATACAAGCATACTGCATTTATTTCCTATAATTAGACGGCCTCCATGGTCGAGTGGTAAGACGCTCGACTACGAATCCAAAGGTCGCGGGTTCAAACCCGGCGTGCGCCAATAACTTTTATTTAATTAATATGTGTCATAACACATTTAATTCATATAAAAATAATAACAAGTATATTTGCGGCACGTTCCAGAGTGGTAGATACTCTAAGTATCGCCCTGGTGAAAGACCACCATTCAGAATCGAAACGTTGCTTGAAATGGCTTAAGCCGTGTTTGGTGACCAGATCTGAATAGCCAGGTACTTCCCAACCTTCCTCTTCCCGATCTCCTTCCCCTCCCCACTACCTTCAACCTCACAACATACCCAATTTGGGGATGAAATAGTCTCACTGGCTCTAGACGGTTGGGAGCAGTTGAGACTCTTGTGCGGTATTCATGTAAAAAAAAAAAAATTAAATAAATTTCCAAAAAGGTAATATTTTTCCTTAGCCGAGTTTTGAGCTTTTGTTCATCGTTTTTATGCATATGTTGCTACGTATGTCTTAATTTTTCTAATTTTTCATAATAACTGTTTTAATCTGGTTGTTATTTTCTTTACACAGCAACTACTGTACTAATCTTTATTTGAACATGATGCTGAGAAACGATTTCTTGAAAGTAGACCAATTTCATCAAAAACAATCTTCAACTTTTAACTTTAGTTTAACAAACTTCTTTGAAACTTGTCCACTCAACTTACTTTTGCGTTCAATCATAAATCTAACCATTTTATACAGGAAAGCTCTGTTTTACCGGTTCGTAATCAGTGTCGACGGAATATTTCTATAACTTTTTCCTAATGAGTAAAATCATTTTTATAATATCCGATTACCTAACATAATTTTTACACCAAGTCTGTATTGAATAATCATTTCGGGAAGTGGCATTTTTTTTAAAGAAATGACAAAATAGCTTTGCATAAGACCACGGATATTATTTTAATTTTTATGATAGACCGGTTTCGCTTAGCCTAAGCATCATCAAGGTACAAAATTAACTGAACAAAAAATACAAAGTGTGCGGTTATATACATATATACATATATTATACATAACAGAACAATGAGAAAACAAAAGAATAACATTAAAATTATAACAAAGGAACATAGAGAAAGAGACATAATATGAATTGAAAGAGACAAAACGTCAAGTGAGAAGGTGATTAAAGAATAAATATACTTAATATTGGACTACTGGAAAAATATGTATAAAATGTGTCAAACCACAAAGTAATTGCTTTTTACGAAAGTATAAAATCTATTATCTTTTTAAGACCTCATAACCCAAGCGAGCAAAGAAATTCTCAAAAAGACTAGAAATTCACTGAACGAACTAGTAGAACAATTAACATAACATTGGCACCTCAGGAGATAAATGCACCTGTTGGGAGTAGAAAGCATCAATATCTGTAGAAATTTTACTATTTTATTTTACAAATGTATATATATACTGCACAACATGTGTCATTGACATACAAGCAATAAAAAGCACAATAAAATTATTTCAGTGAGAAGTGTGTACACAAGAGAAAAAAAAGTAAAAAACGTTTTTTTTTAAATACAATTCAAGGTACTACTGAGTAGGATCAAAGAAGAAAAATATGATGGTAAACTACCAGTTACATTGTATATAATCTTGTGGAATTAATGACAACGAAATAAATTATCACGATGGCATCACTGTTGAATTATATTTAAGCGACTGGTCTACCACGAAAAAAAAAGAATCATTTGAGATGGGCCCATTTTCTGAGTGCTAATTGGAGATAAGGAGATCTTCTGCAATTGATAATAGTGACCAAATGGATTTTTTTACGAATTTAATTCATGTTCTTTAACAATTATATGAACGTCGCTCAAAACTAACATTTCATTAAATGTACTCGTATATTTGCATAAATTACAGTCAAAACCTTATTTTCGGAACCATTTTTTATTTGTTTTAAAAGGTATACGTTTAAAAAGACAAGTATAACAAAGATATTTAATATTAAATACCTGTATGCAAATGTGAGAAAATGATTATATTAATAATAAATTAACATCGTATATTTTTTTAATATTTTACTTGGCAACTGTTTTTCATATCAATACTGTGAAAGTGTCTTTTGACTAACAATTTGTCCAAGTCTACGAATTTGACTTGACTAGGCAGGTAACTGTTTCATTACTCCAACGGGGAAATAATATATTTGCTCATATATTCTTTGGGTCCGTATAATGCACATATCGTTGGATTCACTTTTTATATCAAAGCGCCCATCAATAACAATTTATGTTTAAGTTAGGCATTTTTCAAATTCGGGTACTGTGCCAAAGTTATTTATTTTTTATTATATTTAATGAATATTTTAGCAAAACAAAAATCAGTTTCTTAACGGAATTTTCATCACCTTCATACGTTTATTAAAAAAATCGTACATTATCTTTCACAATTTTTTTTTATTTCTTACTGCACTTCTCGTCAAAAACTTTTGCTTATGTACTATGCATCTAACGTTTATGCTTATATACCGCCATTTTAAAATCGCTCTTCTTACTTTACCTGCTAACGGGAAACGAGTAAGTTTTTTAAACTTCCCCGAGTAAATCAGGGATACTTTTAAAGTTGGTGAAGGATGTTTGGTTTTGAAACGCCGGATTGGCTCACGTACCTACGTTTTATACTCCTAGTCTCAGATTTCCAATCGAAGTCAACAGGTCAATCGCGTTCAATCCAATTCCCCGCTCGTTTGCAACCTTTACTTTATAGCACAGCCAATACAAACACAATATTATTTTGAGAGTACAGCGTCTGCTTTCAATCGCCTACACACATCTATACTTGAGAAGCAAACAAATGTAGGTGCCGATTTTGTTTGAGATAAACACAATTGAAGTCACGATCATGTTCAGTAGCAAATAGATGAAATTCTTACTGTATTATCTAATAATATCATATGCACTGCGGTTTTTTAATACTTGTGCATAGAAAACAACATATTTGACTTAATTTTTCTGTGATATAGAGTGATTAATTGGTTCTAACTATGACGCCAATCAAACTGAGCGACTGCAAATTAAAATGTTGGTTCAAATACATTACCTCGGTGTCACCTACGTGGTGAAGCGCACTTTCATGTCTATACATGGTCAAGTCAAACAATTTACTTGCCCGGATTCCGATGTGCGTTGTACCGTCAACATGATCCAAGGTTTGTGTGTTCGCGGATCGGACACACAGATATCGGATTAAATAAATATTATTTTACAATTTCACTCGATAAACCCGCAGTGAGGAAAACGCAAAAAAAAGTTTCAACAACAACAAAAAGTCGTTCGGCTTAATTTTGTATCTCATCGAGATAAAAAAATACTTTTAAAAAATATATTCCCTTATTAATTTAAATAAGATACAGTATTAAAAACTTTCATTTTCTACAGCTATTCAATTCAAATTGCAAAATTTTCCATGCAAATCATTTTCCGATGTTTAGATCCGTTTTAAAATAATAATTCACATCGAGAAATAACAAGTAGAATAAGAAATAAACATTTTATCTGAAACATTGTCTGGAGAAAGAGAAGAAACTTGAATATTCCAAGTTTCAGCGTGATTTCCAATTGAACTGAATAAAAAGAATTTCCCTGAAAGCGGGTGCCCCGGGCAGCGATTCACCCCGATCTCTCTCGCTTCCTCTTCGCGGAGAGGATAGCACTCACTTTGGAACAAATCTTACTTTCTTTTACCACAACTGACACGTTAAAGATTTCTAATGCTATTATTGGAATAACTTCGATACTCGGTACATTATTCTCAGCAGGAAATCAAACAATTCGATAAGCTTTTCAATCGCTTTGAATGAAAATAATTGAAGAGTGTGAATACTTTTTCGCGGAAATTTTCCTAAAAAACACATTGATTTGATTTTTCTTTTGGAATCGGTGCGCTTCCATAATCAGATTAATAAATCACCATTATTTGATTGAATTGGTTTGATTTTCGCAAAGCATACTTAACTGCAAGGTACCGGCTTTCCTTTCGGGGAACTCGTTTGTGGTGGCTTCGAGAGACACGATAAAGGCCTTTGATTGAGTGCGACTTGAGTTCGAATGCCTCGTATTGAAATGTGTTTGAAACATTTCGTGGTTCGAAGAAATAAAACACTCGGAATTCACTTGTTAGATGTTGGCGAAGAACTGATGTGCCGTGTGCGGAAATCGATCTAACTTTGTTTTGTATCAAGGACACAATAAGTAAGAATCTAAAATGGTTCGTGTTATGGCAGAAGACGTTAATTTGACGAAGTTTACACGTTGTGCCGGAACAAAAATGAAATAGTTCTTCGAACTTGGTTCGAGTTTTTCCAAATAAAATACTTGAAATTTACTCGTTACAAGTTATCATTGAGCCTGAGTGTTACGGAACCTACTTTTAGTCAAATCCTTCTCCCAGTAGAGGGTAGCAGGTAGTAGGTTAACCGCATTATTTGTAAGTATTTCGTACAAAATACGAAATTACCGAATGGTGGGTACAGTGTTTTATGCCTGAGCGGAATGATTAGTAGTTGCTGGGTTATTATGCCAGCTTTATATCCGTTTTGAATTAGCTGACGCGTCATTTTACAGCGTTTAACAGTGGAAGTAAAGCATTTCTGTGAAATCATTCAAGGAAAAATATTTTAAAAATCAACGACTGTAAGTATTGAAATATGGGATTGTGTAATATATTTGACGATCTCATTCCAAAAACAAGTAAATAATTTTTTTTTCGGCATTCCAAAGACAATTTAATAAATTTGGAATAATTGTATTTTAACATATAATAATAATCGTGGTCTTATACAGAATTATTTTTTCATTTATTTAGAATATTTATAACAATACTTGAATTGACTTTTTGCGTGGTAAATAGCTGTGCAAATTTAGCATTCTTGTTTTAGTACTTATTTTTATTGTTATAACTTTATTTTATTGTTATAACTATTTTATCCGGTGTATTAATATGTTTTTATTATGTTTACCATATACACCATAAATATACTAAACAAAAAAAGTTTCATTCATAACCAACACCATTAAGACCATAAACTTCAAATGTAAAAGTTATTTTTCTTTGAACATTCTCAAATGACTTTCTCAAAGCGAATTAATAATGTGTATCAGTGAGAAATAAAGTCGCGATGGCCGCGTTTCGACGCAAAGTATGAAGAAATACCCTCTTACACCCGAAATATCAGTTTATTTGAGAAATTTGCGTGCAAAAAGAATGACACCGTGTATACATTTGAACATCAAAGGTCATTACAAACAAGTTAAGAAAGCTCTTTATAGAAATTTCAACAAAGTTGTTAAGGGCTCCGGCGTCTCCATGCTTTCCTCGCAAATTACATTTAAAACATTACATGCAAACGCTCTTTGTCGCGAAGTAATAAGACATTAGCGAAGTTTAAAAGCTCGACAATTTGAGGCATAAAATGCTTGGAAGAATGTGAAAGCCTTCGCGAGTACTGCAAGGATGCCTTATAGCCTTAAGTGAAAATAGCTTATCAAAAGCTCGCTCACCTAGAAAATAATGAAACAATTTGTCACGTACAAGAGATGTACTTCAAGTCGGTGCAGCTTCAAATACACGGCTGTCTTTTTACCAACAGACTCCCCGGGAACTTTTATTTCACCTAATTTTCTACGTGAACTTTTGATGGTATTATCTAGCACCTGCTTTGGGCTGTATAAAATCTATTATTGGAGTTTCTAAAGAAAAATAACTTCTCATATACAACTAGTAAAATGTATACATTTTTTTATAAATTTTTTTTAAACTATTAGTAGTTAGATACATAATAGTTTAATTTCATTTGACAAAAAAAAAACCAAAGCCTTAAAATTATAAACTTGATGGCCTTCTGTAGACATGAGACCTAATATCCTCCACTAACAATTTTTACATTTATTATTTTTATTTTTTCCTATGAATTTATGTTTTTTTTATTATTGTGTATACGAGTATATGTATTACAACTTTATTTTATGTATTACTATCAATTATGGAATGTATTGCATTGGACTACTCCTGCATCTCTTCTGAAATAAAAACTTTATCATTATAATGAGATAATTTATCATAGTAAAAGCGATTTTTTCCTTTCATTTTTATTTTGATTTTACAAAATCACTTGCCCAAATATGCTTTCTGTATTTAAGTTAAATATCCATTTTTGATTTGTTCAGTTACTACCGCTTTTCGGTTTGTAAAAGTTATATTAAATATTTTAATTCTTTAATGTACTGACTTCATAAAGTAGGGAAAGAATTTGATTTTTTTTAAAGTAGTTATTTGAAGTTTTCAAGTATTCTTTTTTTTGTAAAATTATTTGTAGAAATCAAACACTTTATGTTGAGACATTATAAATATGTTTAAAATACAGAATCTTTCTTTTACACCAATAAGTGCTTATTTATACTTAAAGAAATGAAAAAATAACTTTGTATAAGACCTCGGATATAATTTTAATTTTAATGACCATCTTAATTTTTATAGGTCATAAAATTTAAAATGATATCCGTGGTCTTATCCAAAGTTATTTTTTCATTTCTTTAAATATGTCAAACCACAAAGTGATTGCTTTCTATGGAAATGAAATTTATAATCATTTGTTTTATATCGAGTGCGTTCTGCTTTGACACAAGCTTCTTCAAAGTTAATTTTTATGAAATCATATTCGTGTAAAACAAAGCTACTGTGATTTATTCAATTTACTCTGTATTTTACTCGATCGATAGTTAAATATTCTTTATATTGTATCTTTTACATTTCAAAAGCATTATTAATTACTTAATTTCTGCATTGAAAAGACATGACACAATCAATTACCATTCAAATACTTTTACGGCCTTCGTGCTCGAGTTGTTAAGACTCTCGACTACGGATCCAAAAGTTGCGGGCTTCAATCCCGGCGTGCGCAAAAACATTTATTTTAGAAACATATGCTATTCCATATTTAATTCATATAAAAAAATTAATCTATATTTGCGGCACATACCAGAGTGGTAGATACCTTGAGTATCGCCCCGGGGAAAGACCATCATTCAGAATCAAAACGTGGCTTGGAATAGCTTTAGCCGTGTTTGATAACCAGATCTGAATAGCCAGGTACTTTCCGACGTTCCTATAACCGATCTTCTTTCCCTCCCAACTATCTCCAGCCTCATAGCATACCCCCATCGGGGATGCCATGGTCTCACTAGCTCTAGACGGCTGAGAGCAGTTGCGGGCTTTTGTGCGGTATACACTACAATTTTTTTTTAAAGACTTGAGGTGAGTCATATCTACAATTGATATCTCTGAAGAGCATGTGAGAGGCGATGTATGAATACGAATGAATAAAAGAGTGTCTGACAAAACAGAGTTGTGTGGAGGACCATCCTTCTTGTATATCGCTGTGGAGAATGGCGAAAGTTTATTTAGTTACAAAATATTTTTCTAGATCGGTACAAACATTTAATAGTTTTATTCAATTTATTTATACTGTTCCTTGTATTCTTTATTCGTTCATTTTTGCTTTCTATATGGTAAACTATATATTAATATTTACTATGAGTAAATATAATATTAAAACGAGATTCGAACAATAACGATATTGAATTCCATTTTCGTGCGCAATTTGATGAATTTTATCTTCCGCGTGGAGAAATTCTCATAAGCCGGACGCTTAAGATGGACTTTTTATGGACTAAAAGGGGGCGAAAGGGGGTGGGAAGGTGCTGGAGGCCCCTATCGTGACGGAAAGGGCCGGTGTCTCGAACAGCCCCGGGGTGCCCCTATCGGAGCTGCGTACAATCTCAAACTTCAGGAACCGGGTTAGTTCGAAACTGTATTTGTTTTTATTTTACAATATCAACAGAGCGCCATCTACATCTTGTGAACTGAGATGAGGGCATTATCTGAAGAGAAAGTATCATAGAAGAAAAATATTGCAAAACGAAACACTGTAAAACTGTGCGCATCGCTTTATCATAATATTTGTACTGTACATGATTATACATCAGGTCTGATATAAACATTTCGCATAATATTTTAAGAAAACTGTCTAACACAAAATTCAAACTTTTTTATTTTTTACGAGTATTTGTATTATCAGTCAGTAATCAAAAAAAAATCTTCCTGACAAGTGAATTCAGTATTAAATAGGACCGATTTTCGGGTTTTAATTTGGTAATTTATACAGTTGTATAATCATTTTGACATATTGTGTGATCACTTTATTGATTTAACCGGTGAAGTTTCCACTAATAGTTAATAAATAGTATAATAATATATTGTTAACCAAAGTGGAAAATAAATAAAAAATAAAAATCGACGGTAAAATTTATAAAGAAAATAATAAAAAAATGAGCTCTTCATTTAGTTTCTAAGAAACACTAAG
This sequence comes from Drusus annulatus, assembly GCA_022651775.1. Classification (NCBI taxonomy): domain Eukaryota; kingdom Metazoa; phylum Arthropoda; class Insecta; order Trichoptera; family Limnephilidae; genus Drusus; species Drusus annulatus. Next base: position 825,765 of record JAGWCC010000184.1, read on the forward strand.
TTAAACAAATTATATATTAAGTTTAATTGGTTATGCAGAAAGCGTCCAACCCACAATTTGCCAAATCGAGTTTTAAATGTTTTTCTACAGATAAATACAAGATTTATATCTGCTCAAAGCATCCAAGCTTCAAATGCAATATTTTTTGGTAATCAATTTTTCCAATAACCCACATTGCAGATATTTGACTTAAATTGAAGTTTTAAAACATTATAAAATGTAGGATCACATAAGAAATAATTTTTTTTTAATAAACGCATTGATAGATTATAAATTACCTATTTATAATAATGCTCATAAAGAAAATAATACTGATATTCACTTTACAAATGCCGATTACGCATATCAATCTTTTTTATCGTCATATTTTCAAACGCCTTTTTCTCAGCTTCATCTTTTCGTCGTTGGATGCTTTCTGCATAACTATGTCCAATTAAACAATATCAAAATAACACATCAATGTAAGTAAAGTGGTAAATAAAAACAGAATAAAATAAAGAAACGGAACATAATGTTAATAAAATAGAGAAAAATAATCAAAATAGCTTTTAATCTGTAAAATACAGCAGGGGTTGGGGGATATAATAATTAACCTTGTAATATAATTCTATTTAAACAAAAAATATAATTGAATGTAAAAGCACAACCACTCAGTCAGTGAGCTTTGTCGTTTTGAAATTTTCCCATATTGTCTTGGAAGGCAGGTCAATGCTGCCCTTTTCAGCTCGTAACGTCTTTTCCATCATGATATATGGAGCTTTGAAATAACAATTTTTCAGCTGAGATCTGGAAAGTGTGCAAGGCAGATCTAAGCGTAATGAACGGTATTAAGAAAAGAACACCTAGATGATTTGCGCATTAAGAGCGGATTAACGAAAAAAGAGGCGTCAGGAAAATATATATCGCGAACGTGAGGAAGAGATGACACGATGAAGTGAGTCGAATACTTGAGTAGGATTAAAAATATGACGCCGTATTGTTGGCTATATGTTATTCCAGCCAAATCCAGTACGAATCCTTGTATACAGCCAGTCACGTATACAATTCAATACCACATATTTCGTATTCTAAACTTTATGTCACATATTTCTCGACTAAAAGTGAGATTTAATATTCCTAAAGAGTATAAAGTAGCAGCACGTCTAATCATTGTGAATTTTCTGCAGGAGAGCTTTTTCATGTTCGATGTTCTCTCGGCTGAGGCTGGTGAAAAAACACCCCGTTCGCTTCAACCACTTCCATTCAAAAGCAAAGTTAACCGTACTAAAGATTGCATTTTATTATTCAACCCTCTTGGAAAAGGGCGATCATTAGGAATTACTTCTCACTTATATAACTGGCTGAATCAGATGAAATAAATCCTTCCGATTTTATTACAAAGTTATTTCTACGTATCGTACTATGAATAAAGAGTAGTTACCTGCAAGACTACAACAGTATTTTGTTTATTTTAGCCATACTCCAATACTAAAATTTTAAAATGTTTTTTTTTTTTTAAATACTCTAACGCTTTAAATTAAACATTATTAATACTTTTAATACCTGAAATGAAACATAATCAATTCTTTAATACCTACTATAATACCTAAAATAAATTAATCCTCTAATACATACTCCGAAGGCCTGCGTGGTCGAGAATTAAGACGCTCAACTACGAATCCAGAGACCTGGCGTGCGGAAATAAATTTTATCAAATTTATATTTTTTATAACACATTTTTTTTTTATTATTATCAAACATAATACATAGTAGTGTTACACAAGTGTTATATCAATATATATATTTTTAAATCTAAACATTTCATTATAAATTATAAATTACCCTCATAAAAAAGCAATGCTTGTGTGTATGAGGAGGTGTTATTTCTTAAGTTACTAATAATTTGCTGTAATGATTTTTCAAAGATATTTATTTTAAGTTTTCAGTGTAGTTTTTTAATTTTTTTTTTTTCATTTAATTCATATAAAATAATGAACAGTATGTTTGCAGCACGTTCTAGAGTGGCAGATACTCAATGTGTCGCCTAGGTGAAAGACCACCATTCAGAATTGTAACGTTGCTTGAAATGGCTTTAGCCGTGTTTGGTGACCAGATTTCACTATTGAAATTAAATATATAATATTGAATATTTCACTATTGATTAGACAGGTACTTCCCAACCTTCCTCTTCCTTTTTCCTTTCCTTCCCCACTACCTCCAACCTCACAACATACTCCAGTTGGTTATGCCATAGGTTCATTGGCTCTAGACAGTTGGGAGCAGTTGGGACTCTTGTGTGATATTCACTATATAAAAATATTTTTAAAAAACTTTAATATCTCAAAATAAATATTACTCAAAATAGAGTAGATACCTCAGAACTAAGCCAGCTACTTTTATTTATTTCATAATTAAGACTTAATATTTTTTAAACTTAGTTTATATACTTTCCTGAATAAGGTTAAGTTTAACCGAAACCGGTCGAATGTTATATGTATATAAATAAAGTGGCTTAAAACTAAAACATTTTTTATTTCAATTATATTTTATTTAGTTAAAAATATTATGTAAATTTTTGTATTTAATGCTAATGAAACCCATGTTAATTTAATTATGGCATAGCATAGCGAACCAAATTTATAATTTGCTGTTCTGATCAATTGTAAATTGATGTTAGTTAGTTCCGTTGTGATAAAAAAATATAGTTTGAAATTTATTCGCCTTTCAAAGGAAAGACAAACATTACCGGGTTACGAATAACCTGACAATATTTGAGAAACTGGCCGTTCGTTATAAGGGGTGCCGGTTCTCTGATCGGCGAGCTAATAGTTGTTTGCCTGGTCCGGGTGCTGCGAATCCGTGTTATTCAAAGGTGAAAGTGAGCGATGGTCCAAGGAAATGCAGAGTCAAAGAAGGTAACAGTACAGGGAAAGAAGCGATCAATGAATGAGTATATGTTGCTTGTATGTTAGTGAAGGACTATTTATTTTTTCTGCTTACCGCTGCTGCACCGAATTGGCTCAACACGCCCTTTTTCATTTGATAATCTGACTCCTGTCATGACCCGACTCATGTATTTGATTAGAGATTAGATAATAAGTATTTTTTCTATGTGTTTTCCTGTCGTACGATATTATTTATTTAGAACATATTCTTTACGGACTGTCCCAAATTGTTAAGAGTATTTATTATAATCCTACAATAGCGAAAATTACATCATTTCTTGTTATTAAATGACCATCACAAATCCCGAAAACAAAACAAATCCTCAGACTGTTACTAAACGGGAGACACAGCACTAAATTAGCCACAAGTTTGAGTTTGTCATTAGACGCTGTTATCACTTTAATTCGTGTTTAGTTATAAAGTTAGATCGCGCCTAATAGATAGAATGACAAAATTACATGCAAAGATGTTGATGGACTCTAGCCAAGGTACTGAGGAGATTAACAAATAGAAGTGTTTTTTTGTGTGTGGCTGTGTGGCTGTGTGTCCGACGTAAGTAAAATTTAGTCTTACTTTGATTGATATTGATTTAGAATTTTTAAATACTGATTTTTTTTCTAATAAGGCAGGGTCTAGAATGGACTCTTGTGGTACGCTTGCAAAAATATAAAATTCTTTCATGAGCAGAAAATTAATCTTAGTGTCCGCTCTAGAGCCTGGGGTCGAAAAGTATTACGTCATCTACCAACATCAGTTTTCTTTCTAATATTTCTAGTCATACGTGGGCGTGTTTGGGTGCCCGAAGTAGGGTTAATCTTATCTTACGTACTTCAGGTCCAATTGATCAAACATTTTTAAATATTGAAATTCTTCCTCGAACAGATGATCAATTCTATTTTCCTGTCCGGGGTATAAGACTCGAAAGATCTTATGTGATTTGGCGAGATTTAATTTTCTTTCAAATCAATGTATATCACACTTCTGTTGGTTTTCTGTTCAGTGGCCCAGGCTACAATGATACATAGTTTTACCTCGGCGGAAACCGTCACGGAGTGGTGATAGAATCGTAAGGCGTGGATAAATTTAATTATTAACCCTTTGCAGGGGTAAGAATATTCCATTTAGCAGCGGGGTAGTTTGGAGCCTGTAGTTTCAGGAAAAGGGTTGCGAATAGAGATGGGGTAGGAAGATATTTAAAGCGCTGTGATTCCAACACGGTTATTTGATATATAGTCACATTAAATAATCATTACAAAGTGCGGTTAGGCCTGTGTTCTGTTGACCCATAAAGTCCATCATTAGGCTGAGTCAAAAAGTTACAAGGGAAAAGCCTAATTAGTACCAGAACAAACGACCCAAATATGTTTTATGGATTAGGTACCAGGAGGCTAAAACTAAAATGATTATTTTCACAGACAGAAAGAAATTATTTCCCATGCTCGTAAAAGCGGTGTCATTGTAGCTAGCCATAAAACGGTCTAACGGTTTGAAAACATCATTTTCTAATACAAATGGTTTTAGAATAGTAAATAAAAAGTCAACATTCAATTTTCAAAAATTTGATTTATGTAGATATCATATGTAAATATTAATATCTACAAGAAAATAAGATTTGTACAGCGCCCTTGAGGTGATTTTTCACAAAAACGGCGCTATTCAAATCATCCAACTGTTTTTTATTTCATTTTTAAATTATTTTTTAAGAAATTTGGACTTCCGGAACGAATGCAAGGCTGAGCGTAATGAATAGTATAAAGAAAGGGACTCTTAGATGGTTTGGGCATGTAGAGCGAATGAACAAAGAAAGGAGTGTGAAATGAATATATAATGCCAAAGTTAATGGGATAAGTCGAGGACGCCTGAGAAAAACATGGCGCAAATAGTCAAAATAACAGAAGAGTATGTATGAGACGATGTATGAATGTGAATGAAGCAAGAAGTGTGTGCCAAGACAGAGTTATTATTCTCTACCCCTGCGGAGAAACGGCGTGATGGTAAGTTATTTAACTGTGATAATTTGTAAAGCACAATTTTTTTGTAAAATATCTATTCGTGGGCGATATATAAAGCTATAAAAAAAACATGTAACTGTAGTTAAATTATGCTATAAATAATAATCTATTACCATGAAATAAATATATATAGTATTATGCCCTTCCCCTTCCCTTCCCCTTCCCTTCCCCTTCCCTTCCCCTTCCCCTTCCCTTCCCCTTCCCCTTCCCCTTCCCCTTCCCCTTCCCTTCCCCTTCCCTTCCTTCCTTCCCCTTCCCTTCCCCTTCCTCTTCCCCTTCCCCTTCATGGCGCTACGTGCCATATGGCGATTGTAACCATCAAATAACTGAAATCAAAATTTGGCGATAACTTGATTTCGAAAAATCAGACTTTGAATTTGACGCTTGTCGATTACTTCCTCTTAATCCTTTAACTGCGGATACCGAGCATAGACGGGAACGGACGCGATGCCACCACTGCGGGTCCCGAGCATAGACGTTTTCAATGTTTTCTCTCTTACAGTGACATCTCTATGCATGTTTTTGAAACTTTTTTTGGTTCATTCGATAGACACATTTGTCCTCTAGAAAGGGAATTTTTTTCAAATATAAATATTATTATTATAAAGTCATGTCCTGATCATTTTTCCATCTCTCGGGCGGCCGCAGTCGGAATTTGTCGCGATGCGCACTTGACGTAGCGCCGTGTATAGTCTGTTTTAGAACTTATTGCTCGTATTTGAGATTGTTTACATTAACTCGAAATAAAGTAAACATTAGGATTAACAATCAAATTAATCATCGGCGTTGGATATATGTTTGTTTATTCTGTTATCTAAACAGTTTTGACACAGTGGACCGTATTCACATTACGTCTTTGAAGTGATTAAATAATTATTTTAATATCTTTTGTGTTTTGAGAAGTGCGTTTCTTACATTAGTTTATCTTGACGTTCATAAAGTATTACTTGTTATTTTATTGTAATATTAAGTGGACATTTAACTATTTTATTATGGATCAAACTAGAGATAATAATTTGTTTGGGAAAGATGATGAAATAATGAACTTTATAATGAACAGTGATTCAGAGGATAATAACAGTGAGAGTGGATCAGATTCTGAAGTTGAATTATTATCCGAAAATGAGTCCGTTCCATGTGAACCTAATATTATTCCAACATTGTTAACCTTTCCGCAACCATCCACAAGTTGCTTTTCATATGATTGATATGATATTATTAAATTCTCATGCCATATTTTTAACAGTAACTGAAAAAACCATCTTTAGCAGACTTTCACTACAAGTCATTACACAAATCCTTCATAAATTCAAACTGAAACAGTCTAAAACTGGGCGTCCAACAACGTCATCAGATCATCCGCTGCGATTAAGTGGAAGACACTTTCCTAAATTCATTCCTGCAACAAAAAGTAAAAAAACCCCATATCGAGCTTGTCATGTTTGCTCACAGTCGCAACGACGTCAAAAAAAAACGCAAGGAAACAAGAATAATGTGGATAGAATGCAATATTCCATTATGCTCAACGCCTTGCTTTGAAGAATATCACACCTCTTCTAGGTATTAGAATATGCCACATATAATTTGTTATGTTGAAACTTATGAACGAACTCATTGTTGATAGTGAATAAATACATGGAAAAACACCTAACACTTAAATAACAATTTATAATGAAGTGATATTAATATACACGACAACGTTATTGTCAATTAGTTTCAATAAAATTAATAATATTTTTTGTGTAAAGTGACGCAAACAAAAGTAAAACAGACTATACATTATGTTACGTAGTATGAAAATATTGACTTGGTGTAGTTTATTATTTATTTACGTAAGAAATAAATGCGTTGGTGAGAGTTTAATTGTTTTAAAGCATTGTTGACATTTCAGCTTATATCATAAAAAAATGTTTGTGCTTCTTATATGAAGGTAAGACATTATTTATATTTATTTTAACACAAATCGTCGATTCTAAAATAAACCCCGCACAGGGAGTAAGATCGCATGCTCCAAAGTCCGCAGTTAAAAGGTTAAGGTACGTAAAGTTGGTAAAACTGGTTTACGCTGATAAGCTAACAATTGACACTTTGGAAGCCAATATTGTTCGTTCTGTTCGTGACATGCAGCCAGCGGTGCTAAAAAATAACCCGATTAGACGTCCAGAATGCCCTGTATTCATAATAATATTTTTTTATCAGAAGTTTCTTCGTGTTATTTTTTTAAATTTCTATTATGTACTATTGGGCTTAAAAATCACTTTCACTGCTGCATCTCATGTTATTCACAAACACATGCTTATTTTATTTCCATTTTTATACTCAGGTCATGTTTGAGGCACGACGTGAATTCGCTTCATTCGCAGTGGTCGGAGATGGGAATTCGTTTTCAATATTTCAGTTCACATCTACGTATTTTAAATATCTCTGAACTCTGTCGATCGTTCAGCACGTTTTTGAAACAACCCTTCAATTCCTATAAAAAAGGTGAGGTAGAATATTTTCATTTTTAATAAAAATAATACAATATTTATTACTTACTCACTTAAAAAATACCGAAAACTAATTCTTTAGGGTAGAGAAGCTTTCACCAAAACACTTGCTTCGTGTTAAAGTTTTTTCATCTTATCACGAATTCATAACGAAAAGATGCCACGTTGTTTGTTCCATAGTGTTCATGTGTTCAGTGAAAAAAGACGAGTGGAGAAAGTCGGTTGAAATGAGGCAAGCGACTAGCAGATTTTATACCAAAAAGAATATAAATGATACCGTCAAAAAGGAAATAAATAATGTGGAAATTAGAATTAACTTTAAGGTATAAATGCTTTTTTAATATTAAAATAATGTCAATAATAGACAACACAATTTGAAACAGAAAAAGACAGAAAATAAAAAGACAATGATCACAACCGGGACAAATCTACCAAAACGAAGGAAAAAATTTAAAAGATTATATCAATAATCTTTAATAACGTTATTCTCGAATAGAGTAGAAGATTCGAGTTCGTTTCTTGGTTGTGACTATTGTCTTTTTATTTTCTGGCTTTTTCTGTTTCATATGAAAAAACTCAAAAAATGTAGGTTAATTTAAAAATTTTCCTATTCTGTAATCTATGCTATACAATGGATTAATTAAAAATAATATTACATACTCAATGTGAAAAAAAAGTGAGACTCACCTGAGTAAACAACTCATACGCACAGAATATCCTAAATTTTTTTAATAAATTTATATTTTCTTTTGAGGAATTCAGCGTGATTTTTGGCATTTAAATTATTTTGTGTCCTTGGGGGGATTTTTCTTACCGTTTCGACTCAGTATCATTAACCATTATCAGGAGAAAAATTTTCAACAGGTATTTTAAACCAATGTTTCTGGGCTTAAAGCAGATAATTTAAGAACCCCAATTTGTAAAAAATTACATGGAACGAAAATATTCATAATTTATGTTATGTTTCTAGCTTAACATTTATCTTAACTTAACACAACACAGTAGGTGAATATTTTGTGAAATATACTCCTTGAGAAAATATCATTTGGGTGGTGTCTTAGTTCACTGGGTGGACCGACAAGCCAGTCGGTTCACCCTGTGATCTCCAGGAAACCACAACCGCAAAAAGCTTATCCATAAGGCCCCCAACACCCTTCCTCAGATACAAATTGCTCGTGAAAATCTGGAAAACCAATAACAAACGCATTTCTAAACTATGCTAAAAAAACTACACGTAATATATGTATATTAAATAATATTTTTTTTAAACGTATAAATTTTTACACCTCCACACTATGCATATACCTCTACATAATATTAATAAACTAGCTGTTATACATCACTCGATGTAACTTGACTCGCCATGAACATTTTTACTTGCTTTAATCCACTCATTTTAAATATTTAATAATGTCTGCTAAAATAAATTATAGGTAGGTAGGAATTTGAAAATTTATAATTTCAATTAACATCAGTTGCGAAATAGAAAAACTTATCCTCGTACGTGCGGAAATAATGTTGTTTAATAAAACAAACATTTTTACGCACATCCACACAGTGAACCTTACACATATTCAAACAATATAAATGAATAAACCTGTTATTTAAAAAAATTTATATGATACAAAAATGTACAAAATGATTTTTCTTGCCACAAACATACATGTTTACTTGTAAATTAATGATTAAATACATTTTCTCTGCCAATTTACATACTCGTATATGTTTTAAGTGCCCAAATATAAATATAAATGCAGCCGTATAAACTTTAGTGTACAAACTAAAGTCCTTACCATAAATCTCATCAAACTTGGTCAAGGGATAAGTCAACTTATCTTTCAATAAATGTAAATAACTTCCAAAGAGTGTGTTATCCAGAGGCAATAACGCGCAAATCTCCCGTTTCCCTCCCTCCCCCTCGAAGGGTAGAAGATCATAAGTCTGGCAATGCCTCGTATAATCCTTACTTTTATATTAAATAATGCGGCAAGTCCCAGGGCCCATTGCGCGCGATAGGGCCCATTGCTCCGAGGAACAAATGTCCTGCGGGACGCACCCCCTGCAAATAAGGGAATAAACAAATAATAAGAACTTGAACCGGCCTCCCTGAAGACGTAGTGAACTCTACTTGTATTTCATAGTTTCTTTGTTTTTCTTTATAACAAACTCTTCTTGAAGAGAAACGATTGATATCCAGTGCATCCCAAAGTGATTGGAACCTTCATTTAAATCTTAGTTGACCATCTACCGAATCCGTTTAAAATTATTACAAGATTTTCAAACAGTTTCACTACCTAAATAAATCACTAATTGTAATTTTGTATGTAATACCGCTCAAGAATCTCATTTGTCCGGAACCAGTGGGACTATTTCAACCCCGATTAAGGTGTGTTGTAAGGATAAAGAGGGTGGGGAGAGGAAGAATACGGAGAAAAAGAATGTTGAGTATTACCTGGCTATTCAGAACTGTTCACTAAACACGGATAAAGCCAATTTAAACAAAATTTCGAAAATCCAACTTTTCGAATGGTGTTCTATCACCAATACTGGAAATATCTTGAACTCTGAAATGTACCGCAAATACGCCATTTACTTAAATTTTATTTTATTTATTTGCGCACGCTGGGTTTCAAACCCGTGACCCCTGGATCCGCAGCCAAGTGTCTTAACCGCTCGGCCACGGAGATCGTCATGATCTTTCACGTGTTTATGTGAAAATATTTCCTAAGCCCAACGAAACCAATTATTGTCTAACGTTTTCTAAACACCCACAACATAACCTAACCTAACCTTGTATAACCCTAAATAACATCACCCTTACATAACCCAACCTTAGTATACCCATCTCAGCCTTGCATTACTTTCCTTTATCTTTCCATTACACAAACTAACCTACCCAACTGCTTAAACTATCCTGATCACAGCACTAATATATCGTACCTAATCTTAGATAACTAAATTTAACCTCACCCAAAAAAAAAAACAACTAGATAATTAACTTTCTTAACCTGAGCACAAGCCTACCATGCGTAACTTTTCCTTTTTTAACAATTCTCACACTAGCATAACCCAACCTAACTTAAGCTTGCTTAGCTTAATCCAACCTGACCTAACCTTTTCATAACCTATTTTACTAATAAAAATACAGTGTTCTTTTGCTGTAAAATCCGAGGAGAATAAAAATCGTACATCGATTTTCTATAAAGACGCCGAATGTAAAACCTACAGGTGTTAGTTTCTGATTCAGCGAATGTAGGTTGTGTTTATACCTTGTCGAGAGATCAAGTCCGCTTGTGCCATCAACTGCAAGTAAGCTCCATTAGAACACGGTGTTCTTTCGGGTTCAATTAGCGCACAACCCAAAGCTACCAGCTTTCTGTTACGCGACATTTGGAAGCATTCCCTATCAAGACAGATTTGACGTCCGGTATTGGAAAACAATAGGGTTTTATTGTTACCCGATAATATCATCTTGTTTTTTTTATTGAAAACGAAAGAAATGAGGTGCGGGATACACTGAGAAGTATTTTTTAACGATGCCGTAAAAATGGGGATTTGTCCAAATCGAGAGATGAAATTTGAGAACGGTGTTAACTGCATTAAAGGGTGCGATACGTTTGTTTTCACACTGCTACTGAATTGTTCAGAACATAAACTGACAGCCAATATTCACTAATAATAACCACAAAGGTTCCACTTTTGTGTACAGGATTTAAGCTCGTTAAAAGTTAATATTACTGAATATAATAACAATGAATGGTTAGGGTAGATTAAAAAAACTTTTATCATAGAAATCAATTACTTTGTGGTTTGACGTATTTAATTAAATGAAAAAATCACTTTATTTAAAACCACAACTTTTTTTTTTATGAACTGAAGCTCATATTCTCCACAAAAATAGTCATGGCAACAGATTAAATAATTTAGAAACACTAGAAATAAAGAAAGCCATTAAAATTAATTATCATATATCTTTATAATAAGTTAAATTTGTCCAGTTACTCAACATTAGGTATATTTCCTGTAAACTCATAAAACTTCTTATTATTCCTTAATCACCTTCTCAGTTGACGTTTTGTCTCTTTCAATTAATATTATCTGTATTTTTCTCTATTTTCCTTTGTTATAATTTAAATGTTATTTTTTTATTTTTCTCACTGTTCTCTTATTTTATTTTATATTGTGTTCTCCCTCTGTATGTATATATAATAGCACTATATTTATTTTTTTGCTTAGTTTAACTTTGTACCCGGATGATTCTTAAGCTAAGCAAAACCGGTCGCTCATAAAATTTAAAATTAAATAAAATTATTTCATTTAATTAAAATAAGTTTTATTCGTTTTGGAAAATCTATCTTGAAAATATATACAATCGGACAGTTATTTAATTCATAATCGGAAATATAATATATAACGTTTCCTTTTTCCCCGTAAAGTCCTACATAAAGAATCTTGTGTGGTGTCCTTGTAAGAAAAATAATTAAAGCAAGTCTTTTCCTTTATAAGGATTGATGAAAGTGGAGAATGTTTAAGTTGGAAGTTGGTTTAGGCATTGGATGGTATTGACAGAGTCAGTAGTTCGGGAAAGAATGTCGTCGGATTCTTTGGAGGAAGAAAACTTGTAAGTTAGACCCATTGGCATTGCTCTTGAGAATTTCCCTCTTTTTTCGTTTTAGTCGAACTCATCAAACTGGCTTTATTTTCACGACATCTTTTTTGAAAGTCCTCATCTTTTTTTATTCTTTTTTTTTATAATGAATACCGCACAAGAGTCCCTTCTTCTCCCAACCGTCTAGATCCAATTAGACTATGGCATCCCCAATTGGGGTATGTTGTGAGGTTGAAGGTAGTGGACTGGGTAAGGAGATGGAGAAGAGAAAGGTTAGGAAGTACCTAGCTATTCAGATCTGGTCACCAAACACGGCTAAAGCCATCTCTAGCAAAGTTTCAATTCTCAATGGTGGTCTTTCACCAGGGCGATACTCAGAGTATCTATCACTCTGGAACGTGCCGCAAATATAATGTATATATTTTTTCACGAATTAAATGTGTTATGACACATATTAATTAAATAAAAGTTATTTTAGCATGTCGGGTTGGAACCCGTGACCTCTGGATTTGAAGTCGAGCGTTTTACCACTTGACCACGGAGGCCGTCATCTCGTCGTCGTTAATTATTTCTTTATATCTATTGGTAAATAATTCTACTGACATTAGATTATTTCGGCAGTCAAATGGCATTTATTGATGACTTGACAAACGCAGTGATAGATTAATTTGCAGACGATATTTTCATGTTTTTTTAACGTTTTTTATGGGCGCTGCCAATCGGATAATTTATATTTAAATCGTTTATTATTGCAATTAACATTACTTGTTTGATTAATATATTATTTAGGTATGTGCAGTCATAATTCTAAGTAAATATTCAATAAAAAACCCGAATTCGGGCAGCTTTTAGACATTTTTTCGTGGAACTGACTAGTATGATGTAAGATAAAAGCCTTTAATCCAAGGAGTGGTTGTTAAGAATAAATCCTCTTTGCAATTAATAACACAATTTGATTATATTTTTAATAATTTCTTAGAAAATAAACAACCCGAAGTAATAAATTCAAATGCAAAAATATTAAAATTACCGTTCAAGAGCTTTGCTCGTCTTATCATTTAAGTGTACAGTATTATAATGGATAGTATTAAAATGTTAAATAAGTTTATTAAAGATATCGATTTCATTATGTGATTTATTCGTGTATTGTCTTAACTTATCAGTTGTCCAATTTTCGTTTTTAACTTTATGTATAGTGAAGATTTTCTCAAAAAAACATATTTGAAGTCATCCTACCATCCTATTAAGCTTCTCTCTGTCTTCATATTTTCAACAAGCTATTTTATACCTTGGACACCTATCTATTGATGCTTGTCACCAAATTCTCCCAAACCCCGACTCCTTAGCCTTCTACCACTTTTTCATTACAATGGGTTTTCCCATTTCATTGTCATTGAATAACAATTTCTATATTTATTAACTATTGCTAGTGGTTACAAGCCGGCTTCGCCTGAGTTTCAAAATACAATTTTTCTTACTCAGCATTTTAAAAATATAAAGTCTTGTGATATTTTCTTATATTTATGTCAATATTTCAAATCTTCTTCTTTTTATATCTGCTTTATAGTTTGTTAATATTATTTAGGGTTATATTTTATTTAAGCAGATAGGGTCGATTTGTAACCTCGGGAATGTGGCGTGCAGTATGCAAGCCCACTTTAGCAGCCACCCAAATGGGGTGGAATGTAGGAGATACATACAGATTAAATATGATTGATATCAATTATACGAGTATGTTTTCATCTTGAAATTATCTACGTATTATTACACACTGCAAAGAACGTGCATGTCGGTATTATTATTATTATGAGTCCACCTTTTCATATAATGAATGAATTGATAAAATTAGGCTTTTTAATAATTTTTTGATCAAGCATGTTGGTTTTGAAAAAGAATTTGACCTCATAAGAGTCAAGCAAAATGTATACACATGTTTTCCTAGAAAACCTTTTGGGAACTTTTACTCTCTTTATCTACCTACACTTAGGCTTATATTTTAGATATATTCAAAGACAATATATGTTTCAGTTATTTCTTTGAAACGATTTCTTAGAATGATAGATTTTCAAGATTTTACACACGTCTTCTAAATCTGCACATAGCTCGAGTAGTTCTTCTTTTGACTCGCAGCTAGAAAGGCTATTTTTTACTTATTTGAAATAAAGCTTCGTTCTTTAGATTAGTTAAGTGCATTCTACTGTTTACAGATGAAAAATAAAATAAAATATAATATTGTAATACAGGTATTTAAGTTTTAGGCATTCTGCAAACATGTTGATGATGAGACAAATTATTTGTAGGTTTGTCGTAAACTATCAAAACCATTTTTTTTTGTATTACTTAATTATATTAGCTCCCTTACTTTACACATTGAATGAGATTCTTCGCAGCTTTTACCCATCCAAGCCTGCAGATCTTTTATTTCATCAGCCCGACTCATCTGTGGGTGACCTCCAGTTCTGTTCCTTTAACCAAGAACGCCACCCGTCGATGTTTAAAATCCAACAGTTTTATCTAAAACGTAAAACATGTCCAGCATTGTCTTCAACAAAAACTCTAAGCCCCAAGAGAAAGTTTTTTGCACAATTTGACAGGCCATGGTGCAATATAAATAAAATCCATTACACACACTTCGGCATTTGAGACATTATTTATCTGGCATACATTTTCAGATACGTCCCACCACACTAAATAAAAGAAAATCATTTCTCTATATGCCACAGCCGGGGAAGTAAATACCTGAGCCAAAAAACTCGTCAAAATGTAGTTATAAAGAGAAGGCACGAACCGGGATCTCTCGAGAGTCGAAATGCGTGAGAGCTTACCCTAATACACTCGGCACGACCCGTAATATAAGGTGAACTCCGGAACACACTATACTTTTTATATCGCAGGTGATTTAAACTTTGAAGTTTGGAGGCTTTCGCGGAATTCGCTGACACTGGGCTGTGTTTTGAGGGGAGCTTTTATGTAATCATTCTTGTAGGAGCTTTTATTCCGGGTGTCGTAATTTATTTGAATATCTACGCACAACCTGTTCGGTGAACAAACCCACGCAATTTGATGAGCGCCCCTAAAATATAGATTGCTTCAATTTATTATTAATCTGCCTTTCTCGTTTTCTATACGAAACCTTTTCCTTTTTTCAAATTTAACCATATTTTATAATTATAATTTTCTTTTCGCGGAATGAACAATTTAGAAAACATTCGCAATAATTCTTAATTTGAAACGTGAAATTCGAATGAATCCTAATTTTTTTATTTTCTACACAAAAGTTGATAACAATAATAATAGAGCCTTACCTTGGTAAATCGACTTTTTTCTTCTCAACAAAAAATCGTAAAAAGGAATTCCGCCTTTATCAGAAGTTCAAATATTTGTCAAAACTCCGTTTGGAGCTCTACTCGTATATATTTAGTTTACGGTTCCAATTATTGTAAAGTTCATCCATTGAACAGAGTGAAAAGTTTGAGTCCTTTTTATGACTTATACAATCGACCAAACTTCCCTCCTTGGGACGACGGAACCAGAAATAAAATATGATTATGTTTTTCGAAGTTTCCGTTTTTTCGCAACGTTTTCGTGTTTTCAATGTGCTTAATGCTTGGTCCCTTTCGACCTTACCGAGTCACAGATAATATTTTTTCATTAATGCAAATTCTATTAAGAAGTTTATTAAACTCAATTACTCCCGCTGGCTCCGGGAACAAGTTACAGACATTCACTTTTAGAAATGTCCGAAGCAACGAACTTTACTTAATATAGTATAAAGTAAATATAAGTTCCTTCAGAGTCAAGCAGTGGAAAACGTATTTAAATTTGAAATACGCGAATAGCATCGTGTCTTAAAACCTCGTACATTATTAGTAAAATAAACCGCCTACTTAAATTACTAAGGCAAACCAAACAATGAATAATTGAAATGTATTAAGTAGTTAAAAAGAATCGAATATTCACATCAGTATCAAAGTCACTTAGAAGTTTTTATCGTTATTTGAAAAAAAAAAACAATTTCGGATCCTTTTTTTAAAAAGTTATCATTCTTATGAATTTCTTCAATAATTGTATTTTAAGTACAACCCACACAAATAAAAATTAAGTGCCCTCGGGGTGATTTTTTTAGTAAACATCGTAAAATAAAATATGACGGAGTATTTTTTAAAGATAATGAAAAATAGGAAATTTGAAAAAAAAAATTTGAAAAAATCCTTGTGACTTTATTTACATCAACTTATTTTTATTAAGTAAGCTAGTGTCGACAAGGCCGATCTGATTTGAAACAGTTGTCACTGTGTTTTATTAAATAAATTCCATTGCAAAGAGGTACTCATACCAAAGAAACATTATTCTAATTATAATACATTAAATAAGACAGAATTTTTGTTTTTGTTTAAAAGAAAGAAAAATATTCCCGAATTATGAAATACCAGACAATATTTGAATTCCTTCTACTTCTCTCGTTATAAATGAAAAATGTTGCTTCTGTAATGATGGGGACTTGAGGATTGAACCTGCGACGCCTGGGTGGGAACCCGACGCAATTATCCAATCGGCTACTAACCGGTAAAAATATCATAAGATTACTATTTATGATAAATGTTATCAGGCATTATCATATATTTTAAATGGGTGGATTAAAGCAACTAATGTATTTTTCTTGGTAAGTTAAGTTACATCTTTTGATGTTTTACGGATGATAAACAACTATTTATGTAATAATGTCAAAACATTAAGCAATGATTTTGCTACACGTAGTGGTGTAATCACTTAGGTACCTACATTTTACAATAAATATATAGGGGAAGGGTGTACAAAATGACAAAGGAGGGTAAAATGACACTGTGCCTGTTTTAAGCTGTTACTGTTGCCTGTACGAAAACAAACACCTAGATGCGCCATAACCACTGTTCTTGAATTAATGCACTTTTAATGTTTGTTTTTCTTCAAAGACACCTAGTAGGGCAAGATGACATAGACGCTGGTAGGGTAAAATGACATACTGTGTGATACTTATGACGACAATGTTTATATTATTTATTCAAAAATAGTAAAATAAGCATTAACAGAACCCAGAATATATAAAAGGCAAAATAATAAAAAAAACACTCCAAGAAATCTGAAAAAGAAAAAAATTATCGCATTGAGGTTTGTTTAAGGTCTAAACCGGAAGAAACAAGGTTGAAATGCATGAAATGTGGAAACTGAAATTTGTTCAAAATATTCAATTATTTAATAATTTATTTTTTTTAATATTAAATTTTGTATAGTTATTTGATGTATGTACGCGTACATATATTTTTAAATATATCTATTTTTTTTATTGCAAACTAATCATTTTTATTTTCATTGTGATGAAAAATATGATGTGTGTCATTTTGGACACCCACGTAGTAGGATGATTATTTGTAAGATGTTTTAACTGTTTTCTAAAACATTTTTTTGAATACTTTATTTTTGAGAATATGCAAAAATGTTTATAAATAGTGTAATTTCCTTAAAAATATTATAGTAATAAATAATGTAATACATTTTGCCATTCATTTTGCTATATAACCAAACCTTATGTCATTTTATACACCCTTCCCTTACACGTACTTGAATTTTACGTTGATATGTCTTACCTCTAAAGCGTTTATTATTTTTCGAGCTTTTCACAGATGTTTTTCGGGGGTAGATAATTTTTCGTGAAATTCTGACAAGATTCGTTAAATCGGATATATTAA
The DNA here is from genome assembly GCA_022651775.1 of Drusus annulatus. NCBI lineage: Eukaryota > Metazoa > Arthropoda > Insecta > Trichoptera > Limnephilidae > Drusus > Drusus annulatus. The sequence continues at coordinate 843,526 of JAGWCC010000184.1, forward strand.
AAATCCAATCTTCTCTACGCGTGTTATCGATTTCAGATCAGCATACGCTCTCGTGGATGCTGTTAAATCATCTGATAGGAATTTTACAATATACCGCTCTAACACTCAATATTCTTCACTCCGTGGAAAGACTTACACTCTGATGAATTTTTATCCAAGAGATTTCCTCACTCGATTACCTTCGATATATTTTTCGATCTTTCGATTAAGAACGAAACGAAGTTTAATTTTCAAGGCGTCCCGCTAGCTAGAAATAATTGATAGATGAACACAAATTGCTTAAAGTGATACCCGACTCCGAGACTCGCTGTTCGATTGAAATGTTTTCCTAGCTCAAGGAGAATGTATTCATTTAAGAAAGTACATTTTAAATTCTAATAATGTGAATATTTTTTATATTTTCATGACCGCATATGTATCACAACCAGAGTTGACGCAAACATAGTACTCACACAGATGCATTACTTGCATTCAGCATATAACATTATTATTTGCATATACCCTGATTTACTTAGCTTAATTACCTTCCATGTATCTAACAGATCCACTCGATCCAAAATTATTTTTAAATGTAACAATAATATCAGGACAGAGTCATTTAGATACTCGCTTGTACCTAAATTGCATGCAGTGGGTAATTATTTCACTGAAATAGTAGATATATTCAACTGCACTGAATCTAGTTACAAGAAGGCTACAATAGAATACCTCTTTCAAAAATATTACTGTTAATTTATTGTATTTTAATATTTCTATTAACTTACTCATGTTTTTGGGTGCTAATCATTTGCTCTGTTATTTTTATGTCACCATAATTTTATGTTATATATTACACTGTTATGTAAAAGCCCATAATGGCGTATATAATTAAATAAATATTCCTAACTTGTTAATCGACTTTTCGAATAGCTAACTGAAAAACTTTTTTAACTTACAAATTCGATCAAAGTGTACACTTATTGTCTCTTTTTCGCTTATAACTCAGCTGTTTCTAAGTGACGTCTCACAAGGATATCACTGTCGGGAGTGTATACATATGCACCAGTGCACACAACCCTTAGTTTGTGTTGTTCGGTTCCACTCTAATTGGACGACTACTATTTTGATTTAAAAAACCTAAATAAAATAAAAATTGATCGGTTGGGCGTTTCTTTATCAGTATTTATTAGACAAATTTGGACAACATTTTGTAAGAAAGACTAATTTACCTGATAACTTAGATTTCACAAGGAGAGAATTTTCGTCCATTTATAAATGTACTCAAATTGTATAACTCCCGAACCACCCTGCCACCTTTTGTTAAGAGCCGGTAGTCTGAATAATGACGCTCGCATCGGAATTTGGAAAATTGTTTTCAACGCGATAAGAAAATAGTACAAGGAGACTCATAAATAACTTTAAAACTCCGGCTGACAGCGTTTTCACTCTTTGCGTCTACACTTTGGATCAAAACAATAATTTATTTTACATTGCTGACTTGATAATAATGATCTATGAAATATGAAAAGGAATCCTACGTAAATCGTAAATACAAAGTTGAAAGGAAAATATTTTATCGCATACAAATTGCTGAAGCAAATAATTTCGGGAGACCTTAGAGGACTGATTTTTGCTTTTTACTTTAGGTAAGTTATATTAATACATCAAATAGTTGAGAGCACTGAAAACACAAGACGATGGTATTGTATAGCGAGCGTGTCTGTGTGCCTGAAGTTATGTATTTTTTTTCTTAATTCGAGTGAAATGGCATAAGCATTGCCAAATATCGAAATTCGCTCTTGTTTAAATACATAACACGAAATGGGAAAAAAAGCAACAAAGAAAGAGCAGCACATATATAATATTATAATGAAACAATGCCAAAAATATACATTCAAGTCAAAGCCAAGGTCAATTCAAGGTTTTATAGAACTTTGTCTTTCATCCGTTGTTGTACGTAACTTTAGGTAGTCAAGGTAGGAAAAAACGTGCTTTTAGCGGGTAGGTAGTTAGGTTCCTACTACCTACAGACAAAGCACAAATGAAACGACATTGTTTATGTCGTTGACTATGTATGTAGTTTTCTCGTTTATTTGGGTGGTTTTTTTATATAGATTAAAATACAATAGAAATATTGATTCAGTGTAATTTATTAATTTATTTATAGATTAACGGACTATTGTCCATTACAAAAAAATACATAATACAAAATGGGAAAAAAAAACAACAACAAAAAGAACAGCTCATAATAATATTTGAATGAAGCAATGACAAACAAAATATACTTTATAGAGAGCATTCAAGTCAAAGCCAAGATCAAGTCAAGGTTTTGGTAGAGTCGTAAAGAATGACAATAATCATTTAGACTGGTACCGAAAATTTCAAGACCACGACTTGAGTTAACAAGCTCGATATTCTGGACAGAGGAGAATGATACCCATAATTAGTAAAGTGATGATTGAGGAACAGCAATTCATTGTTTCTGGGTAAAAGGCAAGAAATGTCGCACTGGATGAGTTGCAACAAAGAAGGTGAGTCAATAATACAATTCTTGAACGTACAATCAATTCCATTGGCCTGTCTGGGACCTAAGAGTCGAAGTGTCTCATGAAAGTTGGCGAAATTACTTTCTTGTAAATTGGAATAAATCACGTTTCTAATATTATTCGTTTTCTATGGTTTAGAGGTTTCAAACGAATAAAATGTTTTGAAATTATTACATTTGTGATGAAAGATTTATTTTGAAAGCCGGCTTTCTTTGTGTTCATCACTTTTTCGCAAAAGGTAATCTACAAAAAGTAATTGAGATTTCAGAAAAAAAAATGATTTCAATGTCAAACTATACAGTTCTATTATTTATTGCTGAAAAGTATTATCTAAGTATAGAAGTATTTTTCCATTCGGCTTAGAAAATTTCTTATTATAACATGTTTTATTTTGTTAATCTTAGAAGAGGAAAGATATGATTTAGGTGTAACGTTTCAAACATTTATGATAAAGCTGTAATGGCCGTAAATAACGAAAGATATAAAAGTTTTCATAAACCTAAGAATATCGTAAACATAAGAGATTTTTCCTGCGTGACGATACACTTTTAAGATTACTTTGAAAGATTAAATATCGATTTTTAAATAAACACGTTTCTGTTCATAATAATATTCCACGTTTTATACTTGTAAAATTTCTCCTTTTATTATCATTATATTATGTAAACATGAAACGTTTTACGACATTTCCAATTAAGATAAATATGTAAAATGACGCTGGTATTTCGCAATTCCTGAGCTCTTGGGTTTTTTATTTGATATAAACATGAATACGACTTCCTCTTGTGATTTAAAAAAAAAATATTATTCATCTAAGATTAAGTTATTAAGAGATTAGGACAGTAAGCGATATGATCCGGTAGTTTATTTTAATAATCCCATCTTCGTACACCTGATTTTACTATATACGAGTATATTTCAGGGAATATTTTTTAAAGAAAGACAAAAATTTCCAGGTTGCGAATAACCTAAGAAAATTTGAAAAAGTCCTACTACCATCGTGATAAGTGGAAAAATGATTCTTGTGCAATGATGAAGGACTTAGCTAGCAGAAGGATCGGACCTAGAACGTCTTTGTGGGAATCCGACACAATAAATTGTCCACCTAGCTACTAACCGGTAAATATTCATTTGACAATTATTTTTCGTCGTAATTAAATTCCAATTATTTCGTTTAACTGTTACAGAAGTTTTTAATTGAATACGCTACAGTAGTCCCAACTGTGGGAAGCCAGTGAGATTATGCCATCCCCAAACGGGGTTTGTTTAGAAGCAGAAAATAGAGGAGAGGAAGGAGATGGAGATGGAGAAGAGGATGGTGAGAAAGTACCTAGATTTTCAGATCTAGTCACTAAACACGGCTAAAACTATAGTTTAGTATTATAGTTTAGAAATACGGATAAAAATTGAATTTAGTAGTACTGCTTAGAAACACAGTTTAGTAGTATCTACAGTTTTTTTTATATAGCAGGTTAAAAATACTGTAAAGAAACACGGTGCTAATAAAAATACAGTTTAGAAATACAGTACATACTTATTAGAGTACAGTTAGAAATGTAGTTTAAAAATACAGTTAAGAAAAGATATTTAGTAGTTTTTGTATTGAAACATAGTTTAGTGATGTTTAAAATGAAGAGTGTTCCTATTGTTTATTTTGATTACAAAAAGTTTACAAATGCCGGGCGGTCTATCCCGTTAGTGTAAAATTTTGATTTAAAAAAACATCTTTTACTTATCTTCTTACTAAATCAAAACCAAAATGCTTTATTCCAACCAGACTCTGTATATCTAGAAAAATGTTAGTATATTTCAATTGTTTGAATTGAAGGGCCCACATTTGAATATTTCAGTTTCCACTTTAGTACTGGGCTTTTAATGTGCAGAAAATGTAAGGCAGTAAAGGGTCCGCAGTGATACTACGTTTTATCCCTCCGGTAAAAAACGATAAACCCTTATCAAAATAACTGATAGCCTTCGTTAGGGCTCTGCCAGTGGCGCTGCGGCGCGGCCCTTTCCAAATGGCATTCAGGTGGATAAAATAACCAGTTTATGAAACAGAACCACCAGATGAAAAGATCAAAGTTCCTTGCTTACATTAAAAAATATATTCAAAACGATTAATTTCTATTCTTTCTTCGCGATTAAAGTGCATCACGTAAATTATGTTTTCATTCAATTACACGTGAAAAGTCACGGGACGTAACTTGACTCACTGGAAAAAATATTAGATCCTTTTTTTCCAGTGAATACCGCACAAGAGTCCCAACCGTCAAGAGCCAGTGATACTATGGCATCCAATTGGGGTGTGTGGTAAGGTTGAAGTTACGAGGAAGGGGAAAGGAAAGAGGAAGGCTGGTAGAACCTGGCTATTCAGATCTGGTTACCAAACACGCCTAAAGCATTTCAAGCAACGTTTCGATTCTGAATGGTGGTCTTTCACCAGGGCGATATTTAAAGTATCTACCACTCTCGAAATTAATAATACTCCTCATTAGATATGCCATAGTTCTACAGACTCCGGGAGGATGCAACTTCTGTACGGTAGTCTCATAAAATAATAAATAAACTTTAATATGTGAAAGAAAAATCTAACATTACACTTAAATTTAATAATTTATTTGCGCACGCCGGCCTGAGGCCGAACCCGTGGCCTCTGGATTAGTAGTCGAGCATCTTACAACTAAACCCCTGAGGTCTTCAAATATTGAATAATGTTTGCTAAACCACATTAGTAGGTACTTTAATTTAATAATTTCAATTTACATCAGTTGCGAATTTGAAAAGCTCACACTCGTACGGTCGAACGTTATTCATAAAGGAAATTATTTATGGTTATTTTTTTTTTTATTACAGTATTTAGATTAAATGTTGGAATAAATTTCTGTCAATGTGCATTACTGCATTTATATTAAATTTAATAATCCCTTCACTGGGAGAAACAGTAGGTACTGATTTGCTTAAATTTCTAAGTTAAAACATATGGAAACATTACCAGCGAATTTAATCAAAAAATTAAAGATAAAGTATTTAACCCTGCTCACTTTAATAACTACACTAGTATATATAATAAATGTCGATTGCTGTGGACTTTAAGGTACTTACGGCTGGAATGAATTACTCTAAATATCTACTACACAATTCATAATAGTATCATGAATCTCTAACTGAGAGAACTTGTTCAGACGTCTGATTTCTAAATAATACAGATATTTTGTACTCGTGTTAATATAATCACTAATACCTAACTAGCCCAAAACTTCAAGACAATATTTTATAAATACAGATCATGATACGATGTTGCGGGCTAAATAAAAACCTGTTTTCCCATAAACTCCGCAGAGAAAAAATAAATTCTTTTAAGGTCACCGTTTTTTCATGACCATTTCTTTACAACTCCAGCATAGAGATATACTGTTATACCTTATTGTCCACCGCTACAAAAACAATACTTAAAGTGTTGTTGCAAACTCATAGTATAAACATACAGCATTTATAAACAACAGTAGTTTATTGGTACAAAGTGCTAACTCAGCAATGTATTATTTTGCAAAACGTTAAATTCCGGGAGCGTAGTCCTGAGTCAAGAATGGATACTTTTACAAAGTGTTTAATTACTGCACCCTGTTTGTCCTTTTGTAGACTTGGTCTTATCTGAACATTTGTACGTGTTTACAAAAACATCAAAGTGTTTGTCCATTTTCATTTAAGGCAGAATTTTAATTGTATCGTGCCTCGGGGCTTCTTCCCCGGTAAACGCAAATTACGTACGTGACAAAATTGTATAAACGATTTTTTACGAATACTTTATTGGAAATTGGAAAAAAAATGTTTTTTATGTTATTTTCAATAACGCAACATTTTTTTCTGAGAAAACATTTTTAGGGATGATATTTATTGGAAAATACTAAAAACGTGTCTAGAATGAAGGTACCTACTTATATTCCAAATACATATTGTGTGATTACTACATGAGAGTCCGCGTCCCGAGCCAGTGAGAATGTATATTGTGAGGCTGAGGAAGTGAGGAGGGGAAAGAGATTAAGAAGAAGGAAGAGGTTGGAAAGCACCTGACTGTTTAGATCTGGTCACTAAACACGGATGAAACCATTTCAATCAACAAAGTTTCGCTTTTGAATGGTAGTCTCTCAGCAACGAGATACTAAAAAGTATCCACCACACTGTTGCAGTGTATATAATGTAAATTTAGAAAAAATCAGTCGTTAAAAAATAACAATAGTATTATTTTTATAACTAGATATAAAAATCCTGAAAAATTGTTACTTTTTTGGGATACGCACAGGAATATTACAATGAACCAAATTAGACAGATTCGGAAACATTAACCTTGTTAAAAATCTTTAAAAAAATAATGTTATTCAAAGTGTTTGGTTTGATAATTATTTTCAAATGATTTTTCGGTTTTTACAGGCATTTTGAAAATTGAGTCTTTGATGCTCTCCTCTCCCCTACAATTTTTTTAGGTAAGTTGTTAAATAAATGAAAAAAATAAATTACCTTCAAAAATATGTATCAGTAAATTTCATAATAAAAATTTTCGTAGGATTAATGCTGAATATGTAAAGAAAAACCTACGATATTTATACATACTAAGATTTCAATGTATATCTACTATATTATAAATAAACGTTAATAGTAACCTTTTGTGCTTCGTTCTACTATTGTGATTTCTATTTTTTTTTATCTTACTAGATGTGCGTAAAAATAATTTGCATACATCTAAATCAAAATACAAAAACAAAACTAATAATTATGTCAAAAAAACGGGGACAAATACTCCTGTTTGGGAAATTGTGCACTAAAAAATACTACCTAATTATCTTTAAATATAAGAAAAAAAACACTTTACCATTCCATCAAATTTCTCTTAAAATGCACCCAAAATGTGGACGCTACATTGTAAATGTATACAATATTATAGGTTATTTGATTTAGAATACTTAACGAAACTTATGTAATTAATGATTTGAGTTTGAATTACATGAATCAATACGAGCCGTTAATTAAATGGAATTGTAATTTGGAAATAGCAAGAGGGTTCTGTTTGATCAACAAAGGGTTATATTTTCGTATTTTGTTATTGATGACAATGGGCCTCGGTCCCTCATTCAGTATAGTCTTCCCTTACCCCCGCAACCTTCAAGTACGAACCTGTATCGGAAGAAGGACATTTGTAATTTGTTTCCCCGAATGTAAGCATAGCAGAACCTATTTTTTTATTACGTTAGCACTTTTAGGGCTAGAACATCAAAAGTTCATTTTATTTGAGGCTTGCGAATGTAGATTTAATACACAGCCTTGTCATGTTTTTCTTTTGTTTTTGCTCAAATATTTAAAGCTAAGTGGGTAAATATTTAAACAAGAAGTAAGTACTCATTCACAGAATCTTAGCATTCCACAACCATATTTTTTTCTATCAATTCCCACCACTGGTGATATAATTCGACAGAAGTGTGTTGTCTCATTTTTTCCTTACTTCTGATGAAATTGATCAAACATTTTTAAATGTCGAAATTTTTTCTTGAACTGAAAATCAATTTCCTTGACCCGCCTAAGGACTAAGAGTTGAAGTAAGTTGATTTATTTAAATTGATAACTTTGTTTAAATATTTAAATAATATTAATAATCTAAAACACAAATAGGAAACAGAAAAAAGCCAGAAGCTAAAAAGAACGATGGTCATGACCGAGACATGAACTCAGAACCTCTACTCTATCTGGAAGTAATACTCTGCTAATTAAACTATCAAAATACACTATTAGAAAGCGGTATTTTTAAACGAACTCATACTTCTATGGAAAATTATTAATATTTGAATTTCTTCCGATTTAACGCTGTCATCTTTTGATGATATTCCCGGTCATAGCCATTGTTTTTTTGGTTTATGGCTTTTTTGTTTCAAATTTGTGTTTTAGATTTTTAATGTAAATTGAATATTTTATAATTAACAAGCATTAATGCTTTATAGTTTTTTCCAATTTCATTAATTTATTTTTTTATTCGTGTAAATCACACTTTTATGGGTTATTTGCACAGTGGGCGGCACTGAATTAAAACTCCATGCAATTAACCCATTGGTTATTATTAATACACACAATTAACTCAAGGTTGATTGACAATTTTAATCACTCAAAATAAATGTGAAAAGTACCAAAGACTCACTTTGAAGTAATTTTCTTATATAAACGCTTGATAAATTAAGGCTTTTGTAATTAATTTTCAAAAAAATCTATTTATATCTGGATAATTTAGAACGCCAATTAATTATCCAGTAATAAACGAAAATAACTTGAGTGACTAAATTGCGAAAATGTTTTTTTAACCCTTTTATTAGAGAAATCACTTTTTAAATACCTACTTCAAACGTAAACAAATATTGGAAAGGTAATTAAACATCTGCTTTTATTAAAAACATTTTTATATTTCACGTATAAAAATAATTAATTTAAATTAACGTGATAATTTTCATAACGTTTTTGATGACTTATATTTTACGGATAAAAGTTTTGCGCCAAATTTCACGAAAGGGATTTATTTCTCTCTAAATTTTGTAGAAATGATGTTCGCTACTTCAAAAGCGCGAGATTCGAATTCGAGCAGAATCTCGACAGCGCTTTTGTTCCTCCGTTATTTCGACAGCTGATGATGTTACAGGTTCATGTAAATTGGTATATTAAGGAATGCAGTTTGAAAATGTAAGGTTCATACCATATGGCGGAGATGTAAATACCAGCGCTGCTGAGAAATGTGCAAATGTTTAGATATTCCAGAGTTGGGCCCTTGTTCACATTTGGAATCCATATTAATTCAAAACCTTCAATGAAAGCGCCAGTGCTCATATTCTCCACCAAAATAATCGTGGCAACATATTAAATAATTTAGAAGCACTAGAAAATACGAAAGCCATTGAAATTAATTGTCATATTCTTAATATAAAATAAATAAATTTATTAAAACTTTCAGATCGAAGTATTATTTTTGACTTGACTTTATTTTATAAAATTGTCAATGGTATTATAGACAGCCCTGATTTATTAAACCTTATTTTGTTTTACATACCAAAGAGAACTACTCGATCCAAATTTTTATTTAGCTGTAACAATAACATCAGGACTGAGTCTTTCAGATACTCGCTTGTACTTAGATTGCATGCAGTTGGTAATACATACGCAGATGTGGCCGATGTATTTAACTGCACGAAATTTAGATATAAGAAGGCTATAACATCATATATCTTTAATCAATATTTTTTTTATGTATTCAAACACTATTTTTTATTACTCTACAACCATTCCTTATTTTGTTTGTGCATATAATTCTCATCTTTTCACTGTCAATTGCAAACCTTTTAATGTAAAAGCCCTCTCGGGCGTATCCAATAAAATAAATAAATAAACACGTTAATTTGTTTGGTAGTCCAACATTAGGTATATTTTCTGTTAACTCATAAAATGTATCATTATTCTTTAATAACCTTCTGATTTGTTTATTTTATTTCATATTATCTGTATTTTTCTCTCTGTTCCGTTGTTATAATTTAAATGTTATTCTATTGTTTTCTCATTGTTCCGTTATTTTTTTTTCCCCCTTTATGTATATATAACCGCACACTTTGTATTATTTGTTTAGTTTAATTTTGTACCCTGATGATGCTTAGGCTTAGCGAAACCGGTTAAAAATATATATCAATTCACCTTGCTTTTAGTGTGCAACTGAATTCTGCGTTTTATAGATATGTTTATTTTAATCTAAATAATGATATATTTGTGAGTGATAATGATGTTGATCTAGCTTGTTCCTCTCTATGACCTGTTTTAAAACGAAAGATCAATGCTGAAGAGTTTGAAGAAATGTAAATTTATTTATCGTGCCGATTTCCTGCCATGGTGGGAAAGGGCTTAGATATCCATGAGCCACGTGGTGGAACCAGTAGACATTCACAAATAGCCCATAACAACTCTGGTAACTTTATTAAGAGGACTTGGCTACCGTCAAATAAATAAGGCTAAGTGCGGAAATAGCACAATGATTGGCCTGTAGCCCGTGGGCCGAGTTATGAGACTAAAATCCTGTAATTACTATAATCATCAAAAACAATTATAATTCTGAAAAAGAAAAGTCTTTAAACAAAACACTTTTTTAAATGTTTATTTTAAATGTAAATTGTTCCTCTTAAAAATATTAATCCTGTTTTCAACTAGTCGGAAGAAATTTGGTATCTCAAAATACAATTGGCTTAATTGTCAAAAATTTACAAGCGCTGCATAATTTTGGAGCGCAATTTGCATATTTTCAGAGATAAATTTTCACAGCATTTGCGCATTAAATTATCGTAAATTCTATTAACACAATACTGTAGTCATCTTGACTTATTTACATTGTCTTGGTTTTAATTATTTTAATCAAGTCTTCCACCATTAAGAAGAAAAAAAGTTTCGAGGTGCCGGCAGGTGACAAATGTTGGTAATTCAATCTTCCTTACAGACCGTACTCAGCATCTTTTTCTGAAACACATTTTCCTTTTAATATTTTAATTAACTTTTCACAATTCAAATTTGAATGTAAATAAGCCAAACTTTCAACGTTGTACAAATCTTTTGATTCTTAAGAAATAATAGTTCAAAATAAATCCGATTTCAAAAAAATGTTTTCGCATTAAAAGCTTTTAACAATTACTCGCTAAACGTTTGTTTAAAATAATACTCCTTTATTTAACATAACACGGTGTTGTTGAATACGGAAATCGATATTGCAAAATAGTTGGATAGGTAGAAACGGATGAAAAATATGAAGGTAAGAACCTAACAAATTATCACTTTGAAATCCAACAGGCGCAATGGTACATTTCAACCCCAAATATGATGAGTATATAATATATTTAATAGTCGACAGAAATTATTTTTAACTAGCCGCCCGTACAGAGCATCTTTCACAATACTATACTATACAAGCCTATTTCAAACGATTTTATTTGAAAACACGCCGCCCGCACGCTGTTACAGCATTGCGTTTTCAATTTTGGCAATTTGGGCTGGTCGTTATGTATGAATATTAGACAAAGAGCCGCAAACAGAACCGACCCATGAGATGCAACATTTCGAAGGAGAAATGACTGAATTTGGAGCGCTGCACAAGTGGACTGGTGGAAGTCTAGCTAAGGCGATCGGGGAAGTGAGTCAATAGGGGTTATTTTGAAGTCAGTCGAGGCCAGTGACCCCGTCCATTAGCCAATAGCCAATTTTGGCGCACTAGGAAGCAGTTTGTAGAGATTCTTAAAAAAACTTTATGTAAACATAGGATTAAGAAAGGGACACTTAAGTAGTTTGAGCATACAGAATGGATGAACGATGAAAGGAATGTAAGAAGAATATATGATGCGAAAGTTAATGGTTTGAGAAGTCAAGAACGCCCGAGGAAGACATGGCACGGTCAAGTTATAATTATGACCGGTTAGTAGCTCAGTAGACAAATGCGTCGGACTCCTGTCTGGTCGTCATGGGTTCAATTCTCCCAACCGTCTAGAGCCAGTGAGACTATCTCATCCCCAAATAGGGTATGTTGTGAGTCTGAAGGTAGTGGTGAGGGGAAGGAGATTGTGAAGAGGAAGGTTGGGAAGTATCTGGCTATTCAGATCTGGTCACCGAACACGGCTAAAGCCATTTCAAGCAACGTTCTGATTCTGAATGGTGGACCTTCACCAGGACGATACTTAGAGTTTCTACCACTCTGGAACGTGCCGCAGATATACTTTTTATTATTTTTATATTAATTAAATGTGTTATGACATATATTAATATTATTATATTATTATAATGCTTGAGTCGGGCCATGCCGAGAGTCAGAATAACAGAATAGTATGTATGAGTGTGAATGAAGCAAAGAATGTGTGCTTATACAGAATTATATTTATTTATTTATTTAATTATATACGCGCTCATGGGCTTTTACAAAACATAAGATATAAAATAACAGTGACATAAAAAATAACATGATGACAATTCACCCTCTCTGCCTACCTCTGTGGAGATACGGCGTGATGGTTTGTTAGTTTTTTGATGAAATATTTCTACTGAGAATTTCTCTAAAATTAAAGAAAAAAATCGATATAAGAAATAACATTTTCCTATCTAGCGTTGTGACCGCTTTGAAAGAACTACTTCTTTTGGCAGTACTTCCTACTTCATACATTGTTCATTGAACAAGCACTTCAATTGAAGTTGGTAGTTCATTTTAGCGTTCATTCATTTCATTAACTTCATTCAATTATTTTCATTGAACAAATACTTCAACGGAAGTAAGATTACAAAGAACTACTTCAATTTGCAGCAGTTCAGTTGTGAAGTTGAACTTCAAAGCTTATAAATATGTACTTCATTACAAGTACTTCAATTGAAGTTCGACTTCAAAGTACTTCAAATGAAGTTCGACTTCAAAAAAGTATTTCGATCTAAAGGAACGTGTGTTTTTCGGGAGTTTTTTTGGCCGGTTCCAGTGTTTTTCACGTTCAAATCTCCACCGACTAGCATGTGTTTTTTCGGCGAGGAACTAGTTCCAAAAAAATTGATCTAATAACCGGATAAATTCAAATCTCTTTTTTGCGAGTTTGACTTCAATTGAAGTGTTCACTGCGAAGAGTTCATTTTAAAGAACTAGCAATTCGTGAAGCATTCACAAAACATTGAAGTTTTTCCCAACGCTACTCCTATCCAAGCTCAGAACCGAGTAGTGTATGTATTTTCGCATGTCTAGGGGTAGTGAAATATTGTTATAAATGTTTCTAAACTTTATTCCACTATTTGTATTAATACCGGCCCGGTTTCACCTTATAACGGGCATCTTCATACTGGTACAATTTGTCACAAGTTAAAAATTCGGTATTATCAAATCATTAAAATAAAATTCCACCACGAATCAACAGTTCCAAAATTATAAAATATTTAAATATTTACTTATTACTTATTTAGTCGGCACCGACTAAAAGTATCTTTCACTCTCGGAATGAGACGCAAGGATACACGATATCAAATTCAGTTAATTTCTGCATGTGGGTAAATTACCATAAATTTAAACTATTTGAATTTCACCCTCGCCGTGTGAAGGCTCTTACATAGAACCTCTTGTTTCAAGGGTAAATACCCTACTACTTTGTCACAGAAGTTATCAGCTTTGCGTTCATGATATTTTTTAATAATAAAGTTGGCAAAGTAAGTAGACGCCCAGTCAGCAGTTAGTTGTCTAGCATAAAAATAAAAAAAAATCCTTGTAGGAATAATTTGCTGAAGCGCATTCACATTTGCAGCAGAGCGACGTATCCAGATTTATGGTTTACATAAGAAAAAGCGTTCCCCTAAAACGCCTCGAGTTAAATTGATGCCAGGTGAGAACAACGCTTAAATTGATATATCGAAGACAGAGACAGGTAGATATATTACAAAGTTTTATATCCAATAAAAGTACTAAATGGGGCCGTTTGTTTTGTTCAGAAATGTTCCTACATTCGCTTAAATAAACTCCTCCGTGTCTTGAGGGAAATCAAGATGGCTTACACAAACTTGCTGCCTTATTTTCCGAGGGAATAATTCATTTCTTTGTCCAAACAAACCTTAAAAAGTTTAATTTGTTACGATGTTGATATTAGATACATTGTGCTTGTCAGATGTTGATAAAATTTAAATTGAACGGGCACTATTCAAACTCACTAGCCTCGGGTCCTTGAACAGTGCCGCACAGTCCCAAGCGAGCATTAATATTGTAGGAATACTCGCATTATCTTGGAAGATACACTATTTTTTATTTCTAGTGAATACCGCACAAGAGCCCAACTTCTCCCCACCGACTACAGCCAGTGGGACTACGGAATCTTTAACTGGGGTATATTTTGGAGATTGAAAGTGGTGGGGAGGGGAATGACATGAGAAAGAGGAAGTTTAAGAAGTACCTGGCTATTCAGATCTGGTCACCAAACACTACTAAAGATGACATTTTAAGCTGATTCTGATTCTGAATGGTGGTCTTTCAACAGGGAATACTTAGATTATCTTTCACTCTAGAACGTGCCGCCAATATAACATATTTTAATTTATGTTAATTAAATGTAAAACAACACATGTTAATTGGACAAAATTTATCTGTACAAGCCAGGATTTGAACCCGCGACCTCAACGGGATTCGCAGTCGAGCGTATTAGCCACTCGTCCACGGAGGCCGTCAAACTATTTATATAAGATTTGACCATAAATAATTTTCTTTGCCAGTACTTACGTACAAGTATGAACTTTTCAAATTGAAACCGATCAAACTGATGGGTAGGGATTTAAAGAATATTATTTTCAAATATCTACCTATTTAATAAAGTAACTACTCATCATGTATTTTAGCAGACATTATTCTATATTTGAAATAGGTAGATTGAAAACACTAATGTTTTTTTGGCAAGTCACATTCCGTGATTTCTTACGGGTAACAGCTAGACAATCGATTAAAGTGAATCTTAATATTAACGTGATAAGCACATGCCCGTATAGAGAAATAAGCTACACCTTAGACTTTTTTTTACTCCCTTATTGTTTTTTTTATTTGGTATTTTTTTGTAATTCGATTGATAATCTAACCTCTATCTTGTTATTATCAATGTTTGTTACTTATCTGTTAAATGTTCTAAAATAAATAAACACAAATTAACAACCAAACTTTAAGCTTCTAGGTAGCTAAATATAATCACCCGATGATTTCACAGCCTCAGCTATTTAAGCAGTGGGCAGCGTGTCATTTATGTACTTATTGACCCTTTCGGATCAACACGAAGTTAGCTCGTGAGGCCCCGCTCCACACACGATAGACCGCGACATCTGTTCGAGGAATTACAAAGCGATCGCAGAAACCGGCGACACCGGGAACCTGAGAGGCTGGGATTCTGTGCCGGGAGCAGACCTGACCCTTCCCTCGCAAGTTTAATTGAATTTCAAATTAGTTCGTCATAGACGCATTCCCTCCGTGTCTCTACAAGCCATTCCGTCGAGCCTCTGTTTTACAAGAGCGCTAAATTCATTTTAGGGTTCTTATGTCTTGTGCTCACTGGGTGTGACACGTCAGAGGGTGTTAGATCAGACTTGTTCTCAGTTTAATGGCTTCCTTTATGAAGATTTTAAGGAAGGTAATTTATTCCCCGAATTAATATACACGGGAGCGTCTTAATTCTGCTCTGTAAGCATGATATAACTTTTGATAATAAAATTTTGACACTCCTGTGGAAAGTAATGAGTTTGTTGACATTTTCAGGCTTGAGCTAAGTTTAAATGTATCTCCTTCGAAATTAAATACAAGAAAGAGAAATTATTTTTCGGGACTAGTATTCATTCATGCTTTTGATACCAACCGGGTTTTATAATAATTTAACAGTACAAAAAAAGATTGAAAAAAATACATACAGCCTTTATAACATTTACTCTTTGTTAAACCTCAATGATTTTCTATCAAGTCACTTACTTGCCCACTTTTCTATTTCTTAGCTTGGTTTATTTACTTTGTCAATCTCTTAAGCGATTATTTGACCTCGGATTAAATGAATACGATGAAAATAAGAATTTGTCTTTTGGAAGACGAAAAGGTATGTTAAAATTTTCCAATATGGAAAAAAAATGGTTACATAGGGGGTGGGCTGCCGAAATTCAAAGTTTGTGTAAATTTTGAAAGTGCTATTTTATAGGGGGTAGGAAAATTCTGAGTAAGGAATTGGTCCCAGTGACGGCAAGGTCGTCAAAAAAGGGTAACTGGAATAACAGTATCGACTACAAACTAAAACCGTTCAAATATGAAGAATAAAAATATTAAATTTGCGCTTACGACCTAAAGGGTTAAATTTACATTATGCGTATGCAAATGATCTGATGTCTGATGTGATTGCATATATTTGTACATGTAGTTATGTCAATGTTAATTTATTCTTCTTTTTAAGTTAAGCCCTGATAATGCTTGGGTCCCAGTGAAACCCGGTGGTTATACAAATATTACACAATAATGTTGTAAAAGAAAGTGACAGAAAGTATATAATTTCAAAAAAATATTGTTTTTAAGTTATCCATAAAAATATTATTGAGAATGTCTTTAGTCGAATCATCTTCAACCCCAAACTCAAAAAGGAATGTTTTTAACTTACTTCCATCGATATTTTGATCACTGCAATATTACCCTCGAGAAAAAAATGATTTTCATGAAAAATACCATGTGATAAAATTCTGTTGGTTTCTTTTATTGATTCCCACATCGCAAAGTAGGTATTTACGTGATGTTTTCCCCATAACATTTGTTTATTTACGACCCCATATCTCTTTAAAGGCTGGAAGTGTCATTTCTATTTAGGGCCTCCGATCTGTTTTCCTTCGGCGCCATCCTTCGTAAAGAAGTAGTGTTATCGAAATACCGTGAAAAAGAAAATCCTTGCCATCCGACATCCCTTGTAAAGAGTATCTGACAGTAGCTGTCAAAATGCGAGGGGATGAATTTAGGCGCATAATGCGGGCAAACCTTCTACAAATGGGAGAAATATCGGGCCTAGCGGGGGGTGGTGGGTGGCGGGCGGTTGGCGGTAGGGGGGGGCAACCGGCTGAATTTAATGAAAACTACACGTCACTCACGTTTCAAGTATCAGAATTAGAATATCCGATGGTGTCGCACTCTGGAATTCTAGATGTTCTATCCCTATGGAGTATTTAATGGTGACGCGTTGAGAGTGCTTCCGTTTGAACCTTACTAAGCTAGTTCTACTAGTTTCCAACGTATTTATGTTAAATCTTTTTTTTTTACGATATTAATATAAACTCTTAATTTTATTGATAAAACCACCAAATAATACACCTTCGTCTCAAAAGATTTGTTAAATAACTTGTGTCCGTGACAGAGAAGTACGAACAATCTGCCTGGGTTCAGAGGTCACGGTTTAAAATTGTTGTGAGCTTTCTTACATAGGTCTTCAATATTTTATTTTAAGTTTAAAAAAAGAAAAACCTTCAAAGAAGCGTTCCGTTACGAACAACCGGGCAATATTAGCCCCCGTCATTGAAAACTAAATTTGTTGCTTGTAATGAAGGAGAGTGAGAAGAATAAGATTTTCTAACCCGCGACGCCGGGATGCAAACACGACGCTTTAAACCTCTCAGCTACAAACCAAATATTTAGGTAAATTAAAATAAAATAATAACTATTAACTGCGGTTATATATACATGCAGAGGGATAATACAATATAAAATAAAATAACAGTGAGAAAACAATAGAGTAACATTTAAAATTAAAACAACGGAACAGAGAGAAAGAGACAGATAATGTCTATATGTATATATAACCGCACACTTTGTATTTTTTGTTCAGTTTAATTTTGTACCTTGGTGATGCTTAGGTTAAGCAAAGCCGGTCGGTTATAAAAAATAAATAAAATATGTGGTCTTATGCAAAGATGTTATTTTATTTTCATTAAATACGTCAAACCACAAAGTGATCGCTTTCTACGAAAATATTTATGAAATATATTTTATTCTTTTCATATTAAAAGATACTGTCGCCTACGTCAGTATTGAAACGTTACTTGAAATCATTTAAACCATGTTCAATAAATACATCTGAATAATATTATAATTTCCACTCCCTTTTTTTTCCCATCCCATGTACATCGCCTTCACAATATTCACCAAGTGTGGGCGTCACTAGCAGTGGGTTGTAAAACTCTAAGATACTTTAAATATTTCAAGAAACATAGTCTTTTTCCTCAGAGTAGGCGAATAATCAACAATAAAATGTGTATTTTCAACTGCTTATTGGAGCCACTCAGCCAAGTAGGCCTCGTAGATGCTCGAGAAACAGAGACGTTATGACGGATACCTAATAGGATGTTATTATTAGCTAGATACTACTCGTTTTTTTTCATTTCATAGTCATTGAGTCGAATTAAGGGATTACAGATCTTCCATTCAGAACTGTTCTCGAGATGATGGATGGATTGAATTCATTCAGATTTGTTTTAGCCCTAACTCAGCGTAGGAGTTGGTAGATAAGGCGGTAGGGCGAAAATAAGATCTACAAATATGCCTTAAATATATACTAAATTTGAAAATCAATTGAAAAATTCAAAACTTTTTCAAAGCACAACGTAGTTCAGCTTATTGTAAGCCAATCACATATGCACAGTGGTGTGCATAGAGCGTTTTATCAGGGTAGGCAGTAACAGCAGATTAATCGATAATAGAGATTGGTACCAAAAGATGTCATTGATTGCTGTTGCATTTATCCAGAGTGGAAGATACTCTAAGTATTGTCCTGGTGAAAGACCACCATTCAGAATCGAAACGTTGCTTGAAATAACATTAGCCGTGTTCGGTGACCAGATATAAATAGCCAGGTACTTCCTAACCTTTCTCTTCTCCATCTCCTTCCCTTCCCCACTTCTTTTGGCCTCACAACATACTCTGATTGGGGATGCCATAGTCTACTGGCTTTAGACGGTTGGGAGCAATTGGGACTCTCGTGCGGTAATCACTATAAAAAATAAAATAAAATTGTTCTGTAAAACCACTGCCTTAGACCCTAACAAATATACTAACACAAACGAACCACTTGAACGCGCAACAGCTCACAGTATACACATTTTGTGTAGTCTAGTGAACATAATAATCTATTCTGACGTTGGCGGCGTTTGAGCATACGTAGTTCCTGCTTTTGACACGTTATAGTGGGAAGGTCGGTGGGGTTTTCGCTGTAGTGCGATTCGCGTGTGGATATCTTTTTTGAAATAATTTCATGTGCACCATGTATTTTTTAATAAATATCCAAGAAGTTTATCTTGAACATTGTAAAATGTGGACGATTTTTTTCTCTTCGGAACCCTTATTTGAAGATCTGACTGGAGCCAGTCAGGATATTATATATCCCTAAAAAAATAAAAAATAAAAGGGTTTGAGAAAGGATAATTGGTTGCTAAACATAGTTAAAGTCATTTCAAATAATATAACGAATCGAGTGGTGCTATATCAACAGGCTGATTTTAAGAGTCATATTTACTTATTTATGCTTACATTATCTGCAGTAGTTACTACCCGGATTAGTTCGACATTCAAAACTCTGTTTAATACAATATTTAAAAATATGTATAATCATGAGTTATAAAATAATGTTACAAACTGAAAACATTGCATTGTTAACCGTCCCAGATTTTTTTGTACTTTGTAATTAATATATATAAAAAATCTCGAATATAACATATTCCAAAAAAATGTTCATCGATTCAAAGGTCTTATTTTATGGTTCTCACATTAATTCGAAAATACCCTTTGTATTAAGCATTCAAAATATGACGTAGACTTTCCATATGGAGTTAATATAAACATACAAATTCAAGTAATGTCCCACTGTGAAAGATTTCTCGGATATTCATTTAATTCAAGTTCGGCTTTTTTCCAATAAAAAAAGTAGGGAACAAAACACCTCACATCGTAGATGTATATAATTACACTAGATGCTTGAGGCTCCGCTCAACTAGAGCCGACTATAGTCACAGCTCAGCCGTGCCAAACAGTTGCTTACAAGTGGCTGTCGATGCATGACGTATTGCTAGCTGAACGACTCTGCTCTGATTAGATAATCAGCATTTGAGGGTGCTATCAACAATGCTAATACCGAGGCAAAAACATTCCAATAAAGCTTGGATAAGCCAGTGAAGTACCTACCCGAGGAAAGTTTGTTATTTGATTAAAATAACTGCTAATTACGCAACAATAAGTTTCTGCCGGAAATATGATGTTTGCAAAACCTAACAACTATCACGTATAATATGTTCAGCTAATTTCGGCACGTTTCGGCATTGTTCGTGGGCATCGTTCAACTGCAAGAGTCCTCTCTTAGTACCACATACCTCCCCCGATCCAAATGGAATACCGTTAAAAGTCTCTTTCTGCATGGGTTGACGCTCTATATTATATACTTCTATGCCACACATCCACTTTTTGTACAGGGCAAAAACTTTAAAGTCCCAGAGCGGCACACTTTCCAAGCCACCGGTCTTATACTTAGCACACTCCGGACACGTTCCTTTTGTTTCGTAATTATAAGAATAACAACAAAGTTCATTGTCCATATGTTACGGGGAATTGCAGCCGGCCCACTCAGAGCGCAGAGCGCACGCGCCGTGGAGGCTGGCCATGCATGAAGGCATGAGCCGAGCTGTGGTCAGAAGCGAGGCGAAGAAACTTAATTTAATGCCTCAGACTTGTGAGGTAGACGTATGGTATTTTGGAGTACGTTCCACCGCCTACACAGTGTGTTCTATTTCAGATATGAATCTCCTTGCCTGATAAGATTTGTGTTTTTTTATAATGGAATAGAATTGAATTACCTCTACTCAGCTTTTTGTATCAATATATTCAATCAGAGTTATGATCTTTGAAGTTGAGTCGGCGAATCGAAACGACAATATAAACCTATTCATGACGCAACGAAAAGCACAAGAAGTAAAAATACCTATGTAATCACCCTTGAGGCGATTTTGACAAATAAGTTTGTCATATTTCACCCTCTTGCTATCTAATATATTTGTCGATATTTATCTTTTACTACTTATGTCACACCCCCTTCTGTAACAGCTTCGCCTTCAACAAGACGATCCTTGGAGACCGAAAAGGGGGACGAGTAACAATGCCGCCTTCAACTTTTTCATTTCTCCAAAGGCACACCCTCTTGCATATAAAGTAAAATAATGCACACACTACACAATTCTGATATTGACTTCATATCGCAGAACCTAAAACTCTGGTAGGAACGCCCATAAAATATATTTATAACCATCCGACTTCTAACGAAATGGCGTAGAAATCCACTTCCTACGCACTACTCGAGATATAATTTAATGAAAGCTTTGGGAACATCTGCCAAATGCAAATTCGTAACGGCAATGCCCAGTGTAGCGGAACTTCCACACACAAAGACGGAGGGGGAGCATTTACATTTTTACTGCGAGATTTTCAACGCAAGATCAAGACGGAATAGTTTATACATTGTGTACGTTTTTCTTTGTCATGCTGAATCTTTGAAATAATGAGTAAGCAAGATCCATCATCTTGTTTTATGGCCACTACTTTCAGGGTTCTGTCCGTACTTGAGTGCTCGTGTAATCTCGGTCTTAGCTACATACTGAAAAGGCGTTTACATAATTTTAATTACTGCGTTGATTCTTTATAATTGGGGCACCTTTATAAATACCATGCTTAGCCTAACCTTAAAAAAATCATCATTTAATTGTCAGTGGAATATACATTCAGGGAGGACCACACGCTCAAAGTCACAGTTTTTTAAATACTTTTTTTAAAGATTCACGTAACCGCTTGGAGTAGCACAAGCCAATCAAATTTTAAGTATAATTGGAAGCATTCGCTATTAATTACTTAATTTAAAAGAGATGTAAACTAACACGAAGACTCATAAATAATGAATTGTTGTTCCTCAATCATCGTAATCGTAATTGTATTTTATTTGCATACAGTTTGCGTCCTGAATATTAATTTCCGTGACTAATGGGTTTTGATCATTGTTTTTTGTGTATACAACAACCCCATCATTCTGACTATCAAATTTTGTTGAGTTGTATGAAGTGAAGTTAATTAGGTTTTTAGGTGTGGACAAGTTTGTCAACCAACATTCCGTAAGAATAATTATATCAAAATCTACACATAGATGGTTAAGTTGAATCTGAAGTTCATCAAAGTTTTTATTAATCGATCTAATATTTTGGTGCATAATGGTAATGTTATTTGGATCGTCCATCAGGTATTTGCATATTTTAGCTTCTGAAGTCGTATATCACTCTACTAAGTATGGGTATCATTCTCCATTGTCCGTAATGTCGAGACTTGTTAACTCAAGCCATGGCCTTAAAATGTTTGGTACCAGTCTAAATGTTTTTTTTTCTCATTGTTTACGACTTTACCAAAACATTGGCTTGACCTTGGCTTTGATTTTAATGTTCTTTCTTATGTATGTTTTGTCCTATTTTTTTCATTGCTTCATTATAATATTATGTATGTTATGTTCTTTCTCTGTTGATTTCTTTCCCATTTCGTGTATATATATATGAATAACACTCCGACTCTCTCTGATTTAGTATGAACGCATTTTACGGCTGCTTTATTTCTAGATGAACAGTAGCTAAAACAGTTTTGAAAAATAAGGTATATGTGAGCGAGTAACGATTTATGCATGTTCATATATAACGTTAGTAAATAGTTTGTTAACATTTTTTCAAAATTGCTCAATGCGAACAAAAATATTGAAACCTAGGTGTAGCCGGGTAGTTACCAAAAAAACTGTGTAGTTATAAAACAAAAACAGAGGTGCTTTTTAAATATGCGTAGCCTGGTGTGGTGGATAAGGCTTACCTTTTGTTCCGGAAATTGCGAACGCGAAACTCGTTGGATTATTCAGAATCTAGACTGAAGGTGATGTCAAAAAGTGGCCTTCCCGTTTAGGAATATTTAAAAACAAAACAAAAAACCATTTAAACCCCTATAAATTATGTTTCTTCTTTCACTCAAATCGTGGTGTTACAGTCAATTCTTCTTCTGCCTCCCTTTTATTGAAGGTTCAATATCATCAGGACATAATACACTCCCCTTGCACATTGTAGCCCAGAATAACTCGGCTGAACTGCGTATTAATCTACCTCTGGATCAATCTTGTACTTTTCGTCCCTCATTATTTAAAAAGGAAAATTATTTATAAAGCTTTGACCATTCGATGAAGACCTTTAATTTTAGTAATCCTATCGTCCGATTCGATTTATAATAAAGTTTTGATGAACTAAACTCTCTCTCTCCATTTATTTTTTTACCGCTTTTAGTCTTTACTTGCGAACAAATGTTGCGAACAGACCAAAGAGCCGTTAGTATTCAAATGTATGCGGGAGAAACATCCAAGATGGCCGTATTGTTATCATTTGTGTTATTCTTACTTAACTTATCTTCTTTGTTCTACTAAATTTTTATTCACCCGGGAATAAAAATCTTAATGAAGAGAAAAGTTTTATTTTAACTTAACTATGTTTCCGATTCAATCGTTTCGCTTTCAGCCTTCCCTGTGTCTACGGGGGACGTCCAAGATGGCTGCCCAACACACCATAGGGATGTGGCATCCAGTTTAAGATGTCTGCATTAACCGTCATAAGTACATAACGAAACGGTTTTATGTTAGTAACGTTTTATTTTAACCAAACTCTTTTTACCAATTCAAATCATTCCGCTTTTAACCCTAGCTTTAGAACGAATATCAAATTTATTTCTAAAATTTAAATGGTTATGTGAGAATGTTTTTTCTGGTTTTTTATTTTATTATTTTTCTTCAAATATATTTAGTTATAACGTCTGTGATTAAAATAATAATATTATATCAACCTCTGAAAAATAATATATTGTTGATTGTTAAATAAAAGTTTAGTTTTATTTATTTTATTTTAGTTATTTGTACATCAAAGTTTATAAAGTAACTAATTATAACTCACACTTTTTTTCTTAATAATAATAACGTTTATACTATTTGATATAATATACTAATGTTTTTTATACGGTACTTACAAGCTATTTTAAATTTGTTGATGGGTATAATTTGGATGGTTTCCGGCAGCGCATTATAACATTTCATTATTTTATAAAGAAAACTGTTCTGTGTATTGGATTTATTATTTTTTGATAGTGTGATTTATTTGCATGTCCTTGTATTATGTTTGTGAATATTCATGTTGTAAATATTTTTTTCAGAAAAATATTTTGGCAACATGTGGTTTTGTTTTTTATTTTAATTTTATTTTATTTTTTACAGCCAACCAATTTAGTTCCTCCGACATTTTTAAGAGCCTTTTGACAAACTGCTGTAGCAATTTAGCGAGACTGTTTTATAATTTTTATGGAAAAAAATTAAATAATATTTTTTTAAATTAAATAATTGTAAAATGATTAGAGACAAGTTAAAAATCAAATGTATGCAGAGAAGAGTGTCAAAGGTGGCCGTGTAAGAATCAATACGTGTTAATTATTAATGAAATTTAAATCATATTTCTATTCTTAAATGTTTAGCAACCAATAAACGCTGAATCGCAAATAAACTAAGCTTCCGTTTCCAATAGAAATCGTCTCGCTTTAAGCGTGAGTCTAGGTTTAGTACTAGCCCGGGCCGACCGCAAGCCGCGCGGCAGTCTGGCGCTGCGGGTTATCTCAAACGTCCAATTACCCGGGCCGCAGCTACTGGCTACTGGCTACTGGTTACCGGTTGACAGTTAGACAGAAGAGGTGCATTCTGCACTCCGTGCAAATTAATACCATTACGTCTTTTAAGATCTCAAATAATTACGTTAAGAAAGCTAAAATTAAGCTGTACGAAAGATTTCATCAAATTAAAGGTAGCAAACACGCTGTGGCCTGACATAATAATTTAGCAAAATTACATCGTCGCTGGAAAGGCAAAAGGGCTTAGGCGATACTTAAAATAAAAAATTTGATGCTCAGTCCCCTTCTTGCTGTTTCTCTCATAAATTTATTATTTGGTGACCTGTCCACCTCTAATTTATTGTCTCCCTCTTTGCTTTCTTTACTTTATGGCGGAAGCGTCATTCTGGGAAGTTTACACCAGAGTACTTTAAAGTTTTTTTTTTGTTTTACTTAAAATTCATCTCTTCGAGTCTTCAGTACCTAGATGGATTTAAAAAATAAGCTCAGGTGACTCAATGCTCTCACCGAGTTACCTGAAGCGAAAATAGCTTAAAAAGTCCTAATTTTGAGTCGCTTGAGTCAGGTTTTCTCCCAAACGGTAAATTTATTTTAGATGGCTGAAGGGCCACAAAAGACTTCAGATTCATACGAAAATCAAAGCATTCGATGCAAAAAAAGAAACTGATCACAAGTGCATATTTAACGAATTTTTGACCAAGTGTCGTTTAAGCCCTTTTGCCTTCTCAGCGACGATATGGAACCTGTTTATTTGGTGGAGAGAAATAGGTAACAGATAACACATAAAATAATAACCAATCATTAGAACACTGCATCAAATTAACCATAAGAATGAATTATGAACATCGCTTGAGGTTATTTTCTGACACGTGAAGCCGCATTCAGACGGGAGTATCAAAGCAGTTCGGCGTCTTTTCGTGAATGACAGTCACTAAAAGGGTGGCCATTGTCGTGGTGGTCAACAATGGCCACCTTTTCGGTGACAGTCATTGGCTAAAAAAAGACGAATGGCTGCTTTTTACCGTTTTCTAACTTTGGCTTTATTAGATGCACATAGTATTGCCTGGGCTAAAATAATATAAAATTTGCTTCGACTTTGAAAAACGTTAATTAACACAATTAGTAACGGTTTTTTTTGTATAAAAACTTGTATCCAGTACAGAACCCATTACATACAAAAAAAATTGCACGAGCGTGTTTAAGGAAATAAAATTATGAGTCCTTTTGATGATTTACTGACGTTTGGAAAGAAAACAATTTGTGAAATCATTATTATAATTGAATCATTATTATGTTATTTATGGTTTTAAAGTTTATTTTGTAGAACTCCAATTTAATTTTTAGGTTTTTTTAAATTTTATTTAAGCAATATTTATTATTATTTTAATTATTTTTTTTAAACAATTTTTAGTTAAAAGCTCTGCGATGTAATTATTTTTACGCGTGACAGCTGTTTCGCCTTCTGAGGGCGTTATCAAACTGTGGAGAAGCCACATAAAGACGGACTATTTATATCATGTTTAATGTTATTATTATTTTTATTTTTAACTACCAATGGGAAGTGAAGAATATTTTTTTAAGAGTATGTTAATTTTTTTGTTTTTGTTATTGAGTGAAAACCACATAGAGTCCCTGCTCCCAACGGTGAACTATGTCAGTGGGACTAAGGGATACCTAATCGAGGGTATGTTGTGAGGCTGAAGGTAGTAGAGAATGAATAGAAATGGGAAAGAGGAAGGTTAAAAAGTACCCGACTATTAAGAGTTGGTCACCAAACACGGCTAAAGTCATTTCAAGCATTGTTTTGATTCCTAACGGTGGTCTTTCACCTGAACGGTACTAACATAGAGTATCTGACACTTTGCAACGTGCCGCAAATAAACTATCATCAAATATATTTATATTTTCGCACCTGTTCATTCGTGGTGACGTTACATTCGAATGATTAATAATACAATTTTTAAACCAAATAAGCAATAAATACACCAGTTTGAAGATGACCATAACAGGTCGAAACCAGGTCGAAACCAGGTCTGGTCTCAATAAAAAATAGTGAAAAAAGATAAAATACATTTTTTAAATTTTAATCAAATGTTCACAAATTAATTTAAATAATCTATTTTGGTACGCCGGGATTTGAATCCGTGACTTCAGGATTTGTAGTCGAGGTTCTTGCTAGCTCAACCACGGAGCTCTTTTTAAATTATCTTAGCATTATTTTATTACTGTTATTAATCTCTACAATTTCAACCAGATTTCATTACTTTCTCCTATTGAATTTATTTTTAGAATTTCATTATCTCGACCACGAAATATTCTCAGGTCATGGCCTACTTCCTTATCGAAGGATAGCTTCTCAGATCCCATATTTTACGTGTACATTTACAGCTTAAAGTTTAACGAGAACAACAATATTTCAGCGTACGCTCCGTGGTAAAATATTATTGCAAAACTTTCCCCTCTTCGTCAAGAATAATAAGGGTGGAATAACCACCTTACTCGGCGAAATCTTTGTCTATTTGCCAGCCCATCGGTCAAAGTAGGATTCAGGAAATGTAAAACGCCTTATTTTGTGTACAAATAATCTAGAGTGGTAAAAACTGTCAGTATCGCCTCGTGACTGACGATAATTCATAAATTGAACTTTAAAGTAGATACTTAATGTTTTCGCCACGTAATGGTTCTAAGCACACAGAACTCTCTCATGTACCGGGCGTATACGTAAAAATAAGAAATATATACGTTAAAAAAATAAACAAGGAATATTGTTGGTCAAACCATTAACGCTGGCATATTACATCGTCGCTAGAAAGAAAAAAAGGCTGAAGCGACACTTTGGTAAAATTTGAAAAATAAGCAGCTGTGGTCAAGCTTTTTTCTGCATCGAATCGCATCGAAGACTTTTAAGGCCCTTCAACCATATAAAATATATTTACCATTTGGGAGAAGGTTCGACTCAAGCGACACAAGTTTGAGACTTTTTTTAGCTTTTTATCGCTTCAGGTAACTCAGTGCTCTCACTGAGTTACCTGAGTCAACTTTTTTTTCAAAATCTCTCCGGGGACTGAAAACTTATGTATTTTATTGTAAAACAAAAAAACTTCAGCCCTTTTGCCTTACCGACGACGATATGTTTATTTTTTCTGTATTTGTTATTACAAAAATATGTTTGCAATAATCGTGTCTGTATATATTATATTTAATATTTTACATGAGAAAACACAATGATGTGATCTAATAAATAAAATTAATAAACAAATACACTCATGAAAAAAAAAGTTTAAAGCATCTTAAAAAACGTTTTCAATTTCTTTTTGAAGTATGCTCTGTTGTAAGAATTTACGTTCACGTAAGTTTTTTTTGGTTTCGTGGGAAATCCGAGATGTCACTACGTTGTCGGATTTGCTTTCGGCATATATTCGGTGAAATATATTGTTAAATAATTGAATCTGAAATAAACTGAGCGTAGGATAACTTCATTTCTTCGTTCTAATGCCATAAGAAAATAATATTTTGAATATAATTGATTGTGCATGGGATCTGTTAAGTCCACTTAATATGATTATTTTGGTATCCATTTGAATCGTTAGAACCTTTTTTATGCTAATGCTAACTTCTAAGACTTTCATAAAACGAATAATTTACCGACAAAAAAAAATATGAATAAAATAAGTGTGGTGCCATGGTTCATCGTTCCACTAACTCTGAAAGTATACCACTAGTGTAGCTTTTGAAAAAAAATATTCCTTAGAATATAAAATATTGATTTTATTTTGTATTTTCCTTCCGAAAATTATGTCAAATACAGATTTTAATTTTACAAGATCAATTGTGGGGTGTACTCGCTTATCCCTAATTTTCGTTTTTCGTGCTTGTGTATTTTTGGTGTTTTGAATAAATGTTTTCTTAACATCAAAACACTGTCAATCACACCCTTCTTTGTAACGTAAATGATAATACAATTTTCCAAATTCAAATTTCACACCCCCATCACTTTCGAATTGAGGACCTGACACTTCCAACTGGTCTAATTATTTAAATATTAAAGCTTACTTGAAGAGAGGCGCTTTTAACTCTGAGAGAAGCAAATCGTCGATATTTGCGTCGTTTTATTTGGGTCAACGAGATGAAGTTGGGAAATAAATATTTAATTATTTTCCGAGGTTGTTTAGTGTTTACACTTTTTTAGATAAAAAAAACATTTTTGTAGGAAGGTAGCATGATAGGCGTGCTGTGAGTTTTCTATTCTCCTGTAATCTAACTCTATTTCTTTCGTACAGGTTTGGTAATAGCCAATGCTCCGGAGATAATTTGTACACTGCCATTCACCATATCAATGAATTCCGATAGTTAAGTTATCAGAAATAAGGGATTTAAAAAAACGGCAAGGTTCAATTAATTAAACTTTTTTTGTACTCGTATATCTCTTTTAAAAATATATATGATGGCACCTATTTCGGGGGATGATAGTTAGGTTCAGCCTCACGTAATGATAAGTGGTAGTTACTCTAAGTATCGCCCTGATGAAAGACCACCATTCAGAATCAAAATATTGCTTGAAATGGCTTTAACCGTGTTTGGTGACCAGATCTAAATAGCCGGGTACTTTTCAAGTTTCCTCTTTCCTATCTCCTTCCTTGTTTGCTACTTACTGAACGCCCTATATGGTTAAAATCCTTTTTGAAGAGATGCACGCGCTTCGACAAGCAGCTTATAATCGAAACATGTCACCAAAGACTTGTGAGAGACAAAGAGTTTTGTTTTCTTCCCAATGATTTTAGTAACCAAAACTAATATAATTTTGTTTATGTTTCTAAATACGTATAGAAATTATTTCCATGTATATTGATAACTGACTATGAATAGTACACCCTTGATGGGTGCTCACACAGATAGATAAAGTTGTCCAATAATAATAATTGAAGTCCTTTTTTCATTTAGGCCGAGACCTCAGTAAATAATCGGAATAGAATTGAGCAGGAAATTCAGCCCTGTCAAGTGCTATCTACCGTCCATTCTAGCAGACAAGTGTCCGAATAACCCTCCTCCGCCCCTCCAACCTTCCACCCCTCTTCTCTCCTCCTTTCGACCCCCTTCCATCCCCTATACAGCTCATTATTTTAGCCTCCCCACTGGACTTATAGTTGGGGATTATATCAAGTGTTCATGTGTACATTCTGAAAAGATATTAGGTAGTAGGTATTCAAAAACCTGCCAGGCTTACGTAGTCTTCAAATTGCAAACATTGTAGCGGCGTTTACTCGCCAAACTTTTACGAGAATGAGAATAAAAACTAATAATGGTTCTTTGTTGTATGTAAACACACAAATTTGGCAGTTTTTCTCAAGTTATCGTATGTTCAAGTATTTAAGATGAGCTTATACTAGAACCACTAGAAAACGTGTATTCACAAGCAACGAAGAGTGGTTCTTTGTTGTGTAAACAAACAAAATATTAGTTATTTATTCGTTTGTATTTATTTTCTTTTTAAAATTACTTTTGAAACCTATCTTCTTGAATTTGTGAAAACTCTAAGAATGTTTTTATCCAATCTAGAATTAAATTTTGTACCTCAGAAGACAAAATATATAGTCATTTTTTTTCATAAAAATGAGTAATGAAAGAAGATTTTGTTAGTAAATTTGGTACTGACTAGCGTTGGGAAAAATTTTAATGTTTTGTGAATGCTTTACGAATTGCTAGTTCCTTAAAATAAACCCTTTGCAGTGAACACTTCACTTAAAGTCGAACTCGCAAAACAGAGATTTGAATCTATCCGGTTATTTGTTTAGTTCTTTTTGGAACTGGTTCCTTGATATTTTTTCGAAACGTACTAGCAAATCGATAAAAGTTCCTCGCCACTTCGTTATAGCCTTTGAAGTTCAATTTCACAACTGAACTGCTCCAAATTGAAGTAGTTCTTTGTAATCTAACTTTCATTGAAGTATTTGTTCAATGAAATGAAATGAATGAAGTTTGAACTGTCGCAAAATGAAAAAGTTCTCACGGAGCAGTCAGAACGCTAAAATGAGCTACCAACTTCAATTGAAATATTTGTTCAATGAACAATGAAGGAAGTAGAAACTGCTGCCAAAAGAAGTAGTTCTTTTAGAGCGGTCTCAACGCTAGTACTGACGCTTAGATATAAATATTTATTTATATACTAACAAACCAATGTCCAATTACAAAAAAAAATACACAACACGGAATGGTAAAAAATAGCAACAGAGAAAGACCAGCACATACAGCGCCCTTGAGGTGATTTTCCCACAAAAACGGCGCTATAAAAGTTATCCATTTATTATTATTATTTTAATACGTTCACGAAGCAATGACAAAAATATACATTAGAAAGAACATTCAAGTCAAAACCTAAGCAAAATTTTGGTGACAAAAATCATTTAGACTGGTACCAAAAATTTCAACAACTCTCGACATTCTGGACAGTGGAGAATGATACCCATAATTACTAGGGTGATGATTAAGGAACAGCAATTCATTGTTTCTGAGTCTACGACAAGGAATGTTATTATGCATTTAGGGGTAACGCGGTGATACGTAAAGTAAAACATTCTATAATTGACTATTTGTATTTTTAAGTAACAAAATATTATTATACCAATAAATAGAATAAATCAAAACTACAAAAAAATTCAAAACTTAAAGAACGATTCATTAACAAAATATTTAAAATAACATAAAAATTGAAAAAATATTTAGAGGTCCTTTCTACGCTATTCTAATAAATACATTTTCAATGTTTATTCAATTTCATCATATGAATAATCGTCCTCTTCTCGTCCTAATTTCCATGCTAGTCCGCGCAAGAAGCGATGTTCAATATTATGAATATGAACAGTATATAAAAGAGAGCAAATAACACTGGCATATTCTAGATGAGTATATGGTAAAGACTGTTTTCTCTACGACAACCCTTACCGCAGTTACGCTATTTTAGAAAGATCTATTTTCCTCAATGTATGACGAGATATAACCTTTTACTGTCGACAGTTGATGTTGTTTTTTTTAAACCTCAAATGTGAACATATTTATTTTTCTAAATGTGTAATTTTATGAACCTGTTTCATTTCCAAGAATGAAAAAAGCTTTGACCTAACAATCCTGAAGAAAAGCGAGATACTTTTGTTATTGAATATAGTCATCTTGTTCTGATAATGTAAAAACTGTGCAACAATTAAATGTTACCGTTGGTACAAAAACATCGAATTATCTAGCACTCGTCAGTGATTCTCGAGATGCGTTGCAAGTTACGTAGTTAACTTATAAAGCCAACTTATATAAGTCAGCTGATAATCTGCTGCAAAAAAAATCCTGAAGATTCGCCGGACCGATAAGACAAAATGGATGAGGGTTTCCAGGAAAAATAGAACACACAATCTTGAAACGAATAACCCACCGGTTGTAGAAGATAACATTTTCAAAACAAGTACAGAAAATTACTTACCTCGGGGTGAATATGAGCGATTGCAGCAAAATAAATAAAGTTTAAAAACCAAGTTCAAAACAGACCACGTTCCGTAAGCAAGCTTTTTATTATCTAAGAAGATGAATGTGTGTGGTGGAAAAACATGGAAAATAACTGTAAAACGCTACGATATAAATTTGTTCTGGTTTGAAAATAGGGCCCTTAAGATGATCATAGGCCCGAGAATAGGTTTTATCCTACCTTCTTAAAAATATATTTAAGTTGCAGTTTATAACCCTTAACCCTTTTTTCCCTGATGGTACAAATTTGTACTCGTCTAAAAAACTTAATGTATCTCCTATACCAAACAAAACCAATTTTTGAGATTTTATTCTTGTCAATACATTATTGGACATTCATTTGTACGTAGGTCAACAATTTTGAACGCTTATTTACAAAAACTGATACTAAGGGAACCAGTTTTACATTGAGCTGTCACATGATTAGTCGAGTTATTTTAGTGCTTTGAAAACATCATTATTGTGATAATGGATTCAGGTATGTGTGTTTTTGAATATATTATCATTTCAATGAATAACAAAATGTCATTGTCTGGCGAAATTGTAGGATATTAAAAAGTAAACAACGATACACACATTATTTTTTTAAAATCCTTTTGCCTGACGGTACAAATATGTACCGGGTGAATTTAAAAAAAAAATCGGAATGATTTCTACGTTATAAATAACAGATGATTCCCAAAATAATTTATGAAAGTCCGCTTAATCTTTTTTATGTATCAAAGGGTTAAGGACTATAAACGTAAGATGAGAAAAAAGAAATTGTGAAGAGTGAAGTTAGAATGAGTGAATTTAATAAGAGAGCGGTTTTTCTTACTGTAAAAATAATTTATATCTAAAATTACGAAAAAATAACTTAAATTTAAGTCACCCGTTACAACTATAAAATAATGTGAGGTAAAGCTTCCAGTATTTTTTTTATAAATTACATATTTAACATAAAAAACAAGACACTGTAAAACTTTGCGCATAACTGTAAAAAAATCAAACAACGTATACACTTGTTATCTATTTTTGCTAAAAACAATAAAGAGGCGTAAGCAAGACGAAGGGCTGTTTTTCAGAGACTTTTGGCATGATAATCACTGTCGGTAATGAATACATAATATGGAATACACACAATACTCTAAGTCTAACTTTAAAGTTTGGGGTGTTTCCAACTTTCGTCACATAGGACATAGTAACAATTCAACGATGACCGCCATTTTTTTTTTTTTTGATCGTCCTTTTTAAACGTCAATTCTAGGCTCGTTTTAGCTTTTTAAGGCGATAAAAACTGTGGGTTTGCTCGTAATTTTCATTTGAATTAATTGTAATGAAGTTTTACAAAAATATCAAATGTTTTTCGAGGATGCACTCCGTAGCTTATATTTTAGATGAATAAAAATTGACCACTTGTTTTTTCAAATTCACATTCTTCCCGCAAAACGATTTCGGGGAACATTTTGTTTTTTCAGCCCGCATTTTCTCCTTTTTTGGCTCAGTCGCCGTTCAAGATTCGGCTGATCGAAAACGAGATCCGTGCCTATTATCAGCTTAATTTTTAATTGAAATACCTAGTAAATTTTTATTTTATTTTTGCGTATTTTTATAGAAAACGAACAAACACAAATAAAGTTGATGTATTTTTAAGACTCCTCCCAATTTTATTGGGAATGACATTTACCGACTTTTCTAGGGTGCTGTTTCCTCTTAACAAATTTTGACGAGCATAAAAATATAACTGTTAGCTTTGATTTTAAGCTGATCACAATTTGTTCAAAAGCTAAAACGGATCAACAGTCTGCGTTTATCGGGGACCACTCAAATATCAAAAAACAAAATGGCGTCAATAATCGAATTTTGACGATGTCAAATGTGACGAAAGTTTTTAAACACCCCAACCTAAAACTCGCGCAGATAAATATACTAAATATAAATATTTAAAAATGTTATCGTTATCGTGACGCTGCAAAATGAAATTGTTGTCTCAGAAAATTGTATTCAGAAAAGCAAATCAGATGACCACAATAAGAGTATTCTAATGCAGTTATGTGTGTGACAGGGCAGACCGACAAGGCTTCATGTAAAGTGCACCCAGTCATGAAAAATAAACGGTAACTGCATAAATATGAAACATTGTATGAAAAGATGTTTCCATTTTGCTTTTATTTTGCTATACCATCGCCGAACGCGTTTTCCTTGCAAAGGAAATTACGAGAATGGCTCCGGTAAAATTTTACTGAAATTGTGCTTTGTAAGTTTGTACCAAGTTTTCCCGCGTGGAATAGAGAAAGATATTAAAATAATCACATTGTTATTTTTCAACCGGGTACGTAATACAAAATACACAGCTCAAAATCGAACATCTAACGACTTGCCAAATCGTTAAATATTCCAAATTTGAGTAGTTTTAACTTTGATAAAAATAAGATTGCTTCTCACCTCCACGTTTTAAAAATAATTTCCTTTCCTACCATTGAACAGAACAATATTAGTTTCCTACGTTCTGGCCAAAACACATGTTTTTTTTTCAGGAGTGTACACTATACAATAATGATAAACTTAACTTGTAATCATAATATTTTTAATCGTAAAAGCCTATAATAATTAAATTATCTAAATTTAAAATGATTTTTATTAGTCTGTTAAAAAAAATGTGAGTTATAAATTATGCTATGGTTTTTAATCAAAAATTTAGATCAATGCATCTTTTTAAATCCACAATATCGTTTCTATCATGCATTATGGAATGTTTTAATACTGAACAATCTTTAAACATTAAGACAACATGCCAAATTGATTGTTCAATATTTTAAAACAGTAAAAAAATACCTTTTTAAAAAGACAAACGTCTCTTCGTTACGAATAATCTTACAGTATTCGAAAAACTCCTACCTCCATCGTAATAAGCGGAAAATGTTGCTTGTGCAATGATGGAGGACTTAGGGTAGCAAGAGGAATTGAACCAACGACGCCCGGGTGGAAATCCGAGGTGTTTGCCCACTCAGCTACTAACCTGTCAAAATTGTTTTGAAATCCTAAGCTCGTGAAGTATTTATTGATGCACAACAATTAATTTTCATTCAAACCTTGTCCTCTAAACCCCCACTACGGATATTCTTCGTCTCCTTCGAAACTTCGTCGTATTCTCTCCTTAACAAAAAGGACAGTTTACAAAATTTCACTTTAGGTACTTTTATATATTTAAACATATACACAAAAAGCTTTATTGTAGCAAAAGGCAGCCCGCTCACCGGGTAGAAAAGATTATCTCCTTCATTTATGCGCCTCTAATCACACAGGAAGAGGGAGAAATGTTCCATAGCACTTTTGTTCAAAATTTCTACAATACGATTTATTTTATAGCAATTAATTTATGTTGAAAATCAAATAGTATCGGATAAAATCATGCCTTCTTCAATACAATACAAAAATTATAACATAAAAACAGCATTAAATTAATATTTAAATAATATGAATAACCAACACACAAATATGAAACAGAAAAATTCAGAAAAAAAAACAACAGTGGTCACAACCGAGACTCAAACTCGGATCTTCTACTCTATCCGGAAGTAACGCTTCAACCAATACAGCTACTGGGACCTTATTAGAAACCGACATTCTAAATCGATCTCATACTTTTCGTTGAAGATTATTGATATTATTTTTTTCATTTTTTTCCTCCGATTTGACTGCCATCTTTGTAATGGTAAACAAAGCTGTTCCTGAGCATTAATGCTTTAAAGATAATTTTAATTTCGATATTTTTTATTATTTATTGTTCGATCACTATGTAACCATTTTTGTTTATAACAATGCTCATTTTCACAAATTCGTTTAAAGGGTAGTAGTGTAACCGGCAACTGATAGAAAATACATTGTGGTAGGTGTAAAATTCAAACGTGTTTCGCGAATTCGGTTTTCGGTCGGAAAATTAATGATTGGTCTGAAAATGGTTTTAATGATCGACTCGTTATTTGCAGTTTCGTAACTACGCTGCAATCATTCATTATGCATACACTGGCCGTTAATTTGAAAAGTTACTTTTGTTACATTTTAATTGATGATGCAACATGTACGAATATGATGCATTGTCTCCGCGAGTTATAATAACTTAATAATAATAATAACAGTGAACTTATATAGCGCAGTTTTGTGATATTTCACTTCAAGTGCGCTTCATACTAAATTAATTATGCTAATAAGATTAACTAACAAGGAGAAAATACTATATGATATGTATACAAATTAAAACTATCTAAAATCAGGATCGTTATCATAAATCATGACAGAAAAGGTTCAGATATGGAATTAACAGTGCATGTGTATATCAACAGATAAAAAAAAAAACAATTTACCAGAAGCTAAAGGTATAAAAAATTCAGAAGAAACGTATGAATTTATATTGACATATTTGTTAAATCAAAGAAAAGGAAATTAGATTGAGGACAGTTAATATGTTGGTACTTAAAACATTTATATTCAAGAATTATAGTAGAAAATTCTAAAAATGCAAGCAGTGTAAATATAACAAGTAACAAAAGAACAATAAATATTTTATGACAATGAGTATATGGTTTTCAGTAGATAGTGAAGACATTGAGTTATAATGATAGAAGTAAGAGAGAATTGAAACAAAGCAAATTCGGGACGTTTTTAAAGAAATAAAATTTGAATAAGCAACATATTGTATTATTATTATCATTATCATATTTTTTGTAGGATTTTTATACAATTTAGTTTTTACAACTTATTTGTTTATCGTAAGCGCCGGCTCTTTGTACGATGTTCTTAAGAATTTAACGTTGTAGAGGTCAATGAAATTTTCTCACTAGATAAACTTGAAGAAAACACAGCTTCACATATACAGTGAATTAAAAAAAATACAAATACAGTAAGATATTTCATATTTCCGTAGAAAGCAATCACCTTGAGGTTTTACATTTTTATTGAAAATTAAATAATAACTTTGTAAAAGACCACAGATTTTTTTTTTAAAGACCGACCGGTTTCGCTTATCCAAAGCATCGTCAGAGTACAAATGAAACTAAGCAAAAAATACATAGTGTGTGGTTATGTATACTCGTCCATACAGACGGAGAACACAATATAACATAAAATAAGAGAACAGTAAGAAAACAAAATAATAACATTTAAATTATTACAAAGAAACAGAGAGAAAAAAATAGATTATATGAAATAAAAGAGGCCAAACGTCAACTGATTTATTCGATTTGTTTATTTTTTCTGTGAAAATACTTTCTGTGGAAAGTTAATATTTCGCAAGTGATTCGACGCTTCTAGGAAAAGCTTTTATCTCTTTTGTGGATGCATTTAGAAGTTTACTTACTGCGTTTAATTCTATTCTAGCAGAAATAGGAACCAAATCAACCAAAAGTCTTTGGCTAATGAGCACGAAGATGCGCAGTGAAGATGTCGCAGAAAGCCGATAGCAACTGAACGATGGAACCATTCATTTTGTAACTCGAATAATTTTGAATTCATTTTTAAAACCCTTTTAAAATACAAGTTAATTGATGGGTCCAATCCAGAAAGAGACAAACTACCAGTTAATACAACCGTCCCGTTTGACGCTATAAACCAGAAAGAAAGCTCTCGTGAAAGCCTCGAACTCACAGGTAGCGGTATCGTTCTTCCCTAAAAAAACTGAGACAATACAAGCCTTTTTTTTTTAGACTTGCCACTAGATAAAAATATATTAGATATTGAAAGCATAACAAAACGGGGCTTAAAGTTGATTTTCATTAAAATCTGTTTCATATCAACGGGTATCTATTATGTTGTCAATATTTTTAACAATATATATATATTGTAATCAAGTGTTTTCTTTTTTAAAGACGAAATTCCCGGGTTACAAATAACCTGACAACATTTGTAGAACTCTTTCTGGCATCATAATAAGCAAAATATGTTTCTTGAGCAATGATGGAGGACTTAGCTAGCAGTGGAATTGAACCCACGACGTGGGAATCCGACGCGTTTGCCCACTCAGCTAATAACCGGTCTGCTGACAACATTTGTAATCGATCGGAAATTGATTAAATAGTCGCAATCGTAATCGTAATCTACGTCGAATAATCGCTGTTGTTGTCGAATGATAATTATTATTTACGGAATAATTAATGAATTTATCAAAATTTGTTTTAACATTGCCTAATATGTTATATATTTAATATTTTAAAGAAAGTTTTGTCTATTTTTAATACTTGTTTGCCAGTGAATACATAGTTTCATACTCTAAAAGTTAAGGATTTTAATACTCATATTGTTGGATTTCAAAGAAATAATTTTTTAGGTTCTTACCTTCTTGTTTTTTATCCAGTTCCTACCTAATCGAACCATTTTACTCCATTCGATTTCCATATTCAACAACACCGAATTTGAAAACAAGTGACAATCGAAACAAAAGAGAATTATCTGAAAAAACGTGTTCGTTCGTTGGTGTCTCGCTTAGTCGTTCGGTTTGTTGTTGTTCTTAAATATTAAATTAAATTAAGTGTGTTTTTTGTTTTGGTGTTCGTTAATAATACAATGTGTAAGAATAATCAAGAGCTTCAACTTCATCGGTGAGTGAATTGGTTTCTGACTTCCTTCATTCCATAATTTCTCCACATCCATAATAAAACACTTCCATCAAGTAGTATAGTGTATCATTTTACAGTCCACTATTTTCCAAATTCATCTGAAGCTGAAAACACATTTTATTGCAGCTTTGGACCCAACACATATACTTAACTCATAATATGTGTTCTATAATTGCGTGAGTAGATGTTATTTTTATCTCACATTAATCTGACTCTTCATATTTACACTTAACAATAAAAGATAATGTTTTGTAAACACATAGAAGACACCCATAAACACCCCAGACTGCTGCGCCCTGCACTATCGTAACCCGTTCGCGGTCACAACGTCATAACCATGAATTACTTCCCATTATAAGTAGCCTGCAACAGAGCGGAGGCAGCTATGGCACATTTGGGGATGGAGCCCGCCCCTGGCGCTGCGGCATTAGCAGGGGATGAATATAACGGCCATCCCCGTAGACAGGAGACCGGAGAACGGAGCCTGATAGTCTAAGGCAGGACCTGTTTGTTAACGGTTTACAGTGCAGACCAAAGCAAATTCAGGTAACTAGTTAGCTAGACGATGGAATGATTTATAATGGACGTAGTTATACAGAAAGCATCCAACCCCAAAAAGATGAAACCGAGAAAAAGGCGTTTGAAAATATGACGATATAAAAGCATTAATATGCGTAATCGGCATTTGTAAAGTAAATATGAGTATTTTTTTCCAAACGAGAATTATTATAACTATTAATATATTTATTAAATATATATAATATATATATATATATATATATATATATATATATATATATATATATATATATATATTTAATAAATATATAATAGATTATAAATTACTGATATTGAAAGATTATATATATATATATATATATATATATATATATATATATATGTGTGTGTGTATTTACTATGTTACCCTACATTTAAATCGTTTTTGAAACTTCAATTTAAGTCACATATCTGCAATGTGTGTTAATAAAAATAAAATATTTTCCAAAAATGTATTGCATTTGGAGCTTGAATGTTTTTAGTAGATAGATAAATCTTGTATTTATCTATTGAAAAACATGTGAAACTCGATTTTGGCAAATTATGGGTTGGACGCTTTCTGCATAACTACGTCCTATTAGTTCCTTTTTTTTCCTGCACGTATTTATTCAAAGTAAAGAATATTCCTGTTTAACCGGAAAATTTTTCTTTTTAAGACGCGAAAGTAGTCAACTTTGTAGATACTACTACATTGTAAATTATCGATAAAGGGATGAAAATTGGAATTAATGTTATTTTTATTTAAAAGCTTTACCCTACGCATACAGGAGTTGCACTTTTTAAAATGGCTAGTAACATTAATTCGTGTGGACGCACATTTCAAATTTAGAGTAAAAATATCATCTGCTAAAATATATATAGGAAGGTATTTTATCACTAGTCTGGATTTGAAAAGATCAATTCCAGTTTTTTTTAAATATCTCGCTCGAAAGCGATTAAGTACTTACAAAAAATATATTTTATAAAAGGACAATTTCCATTCTGTATTTGAAATGTAAACATTTCTCAGTTCATTTGAACTATTCGTGCCAGTTCTTATAATGCTACGAGAACAGCACGATTAAGCCAGAAACTGGCTGACATTTAACTCATAAATCAAAGTTGTTCACAAATAAATCTTTTTTAATTTCTTATATATTTATGAGGTCTTGTTAAAATCTTAGAAGACCCATTCAAATGAAGATAGTTACATTTACACTTGTTGTTACCCGTGAAAAATCACGCGATGTAACTTGACTTGCCTAGATTTTTTTTCTTCCGTTTTGATGTTCTCATTCTTAATAAGGAATAATGTCTGCCACACAACATTAGAGGTAGGTACTTTATTAGGTAGGTAAGGATTTAAAAAGATTATTTTTAAATTTGATAATTTCAATTAACATTTTCAAATAAGAAATATATTTGCACACTGACAAAGACAATTATTTATTGAAATGAATAAATAAATTTGTACTAAACCACAGATTTTATTTTAATTTTTATGACCGGCCGGTTTCGCTTAGCCTAAGCATCATCAGGGTACAAAATTAAACTTAACAAAAAATATAGTGTTCGGTTATACAGAGGGAGAACACAATATAAAATGAAATAAGAAAACAGTAAGAAAACAAAAGAATAACATCAAAATTAAAACAAAATAATAGAGAGAAAGATACATAATATGAATTAAAAGAGGCAAAACGTCAACTGAGAAGGTGATTAAGGAAAAATGAGAGATTTTAAAAGTTTACAGGAAACATACCTAATATTGAACTACTGGACAAATTTAGCTGATATTAAGAATATGACTATTCATTTTTAATTGCTTTCTTTATTTCTAGTGCTCCTAAATTATTTCATCTGTTGCCATGACCATTTTTGTGGAGAATGAGAGCACCGGTGCTTTTATTGAAGGAATGATCTTTTTCAATAAGATGATTGGCGAATGCTGAATAACTATAGTTATTTAAACATTTAAGATGTTTTTTGATTCTAACATTGAAATAACGGATTGTTTTACCAATATAAAACCCAGAACAATCACTACAATCCAATTATTGAATTCCCGAGTGACCCTAGTTTGCCATTGTCTTTAAAATTGATTAAAAATTTACCTGAATAATTGTTTGTATAAAATTTGATTTAATAAAACAAAAATACAGGTTTCAGACTAGTACATGTTGTTGTTAACCTGTTAGGTTAAGTTAGGTTAGGTTAACAAAAACATGTACTTGTCTGAAGATGGCCGTCATAGGCTGAAACCGGTCCAGTCATAAAATAAAAGTGGAATAAAGTTATATATTTGTTTTATTAAATCATTAAAATGGAATTCCACCACGAATTAACAGTTTCAAAATTAGAAATAATAAATACAGGTTGTAGTTCCGAATGAAGGTTTTAGGTCACTTTCTACAAAAACAATTATTTTTAAAGATGTTTTTTTTTTTTATTGTGTGTGGAGACGAGGGTTCTAATTTATGAAACGTGGATCAAAATTTAATGAATCGCAAAAAAGTTTTAAAATGTGTAATAACTTTTATATTAAACACGTAAATTTGTTTTAACTAAGCTTACATTTGTGGTTCAAAATATATTACTCAGAAATAAACAGTTAATAAAGCTGTACAACTTTTACTAGGGCTTTTTATTAGCTTCGTCGGAATTGCGGAATCGTCATCCAACGAAAAATTACATTCACTCAGCATAATGTGAGTACGCTACG
This sequence comes from Drusus annulatus, assembly GCA_022651775.1. Classification (NCBI taxonomy): domain Eukaryota; kingdom Metazoa; phylum Arthropoda; class Insecta; order Trichoptera; family Limnephilidae; genus Drusus; species Drusus annulatus. The sequence goes on from JAGWCC010000184.1 coordinate 885,676, forward strand.
AGAAAATATTGATTACGTTGGAGCGACATAAAACAAACCAACTAAAAAAATAACCCAGTGCTAAAACGTCGCATAACAACTAATAAATTTATTCAAATTACTCCACTGAAGCTTCGAAGGTGCTTCTCCTTGCTACATTTTTGGAAGTTGAATAATTTCGGCGATTGTAGGAATGAAAATTCAATTTCGACACCTTCAATTATTATTTATGTAAATTTATTTGCGTCAGAAAAATAACCAGCATTTAGGGGCATAGCAAACGTGCCATAAACCTTAAAAGTTGATAGCAACCTGAGGCTGATACTTCAAGGGGCCTAAATATTGGGAATAATTCAATATTAAATGGTAAATACTCTGAAAGATCACCATTTACGGCCTCCGTCGCCGCGGTCGTAGGTCGCGGGTTCGAATCCAGAGTGTGCAAATAAAATTTATTAATTTAATATATGTCACAACACATTTAATTATTATAAAATAATGTATATAGTTAGTGTAAAAGTAAATGTATGTATAGTATATTTGCGGCACGTTACATATTTTGTAAGATACTCTAAGTATCGCCCCGGTGAAATACCACCATTCAGTATTGAAACGTTGCTTGAAATAGCTTAAGCCATGTTTAATGACTGGATCTAAATAGCCAGGTACTTCCCAACCTTCCTCTTAGGTATCTCCTACTCCTCCTTACTACCTTCAGCCTCACAACACACCCTAATCGGGGATGCCAAGTCTCACTGGCTCTAGACGGTTGGGAGCAGTTGGTACTCTTGTGCGGTATTAACTATAAAAAATAATCATACACAAAAACAACAGAATCGAAACGCTGTTTGTAATGGTTGTAGCTATGTTTGGTGATCAGATCTGAATGGCCAGGAACTTCCCAACCAGTCTACTACCTTTACTCTCGGTCTCACAACGTACTACAACTGGGAATGCCCTAGGCCCACTGGCTCCGGCAGTTGCGACCCTTTTTTTATGTTTTTAGAAAAAATATTTTTTTTTTTTTGCTATTTTAATCGACTGTAAATTTATGTTTTTAAGCTGAGGACAAATTTGAATACGTCTAAAAAGTTAAAAACAGTATAATAATAGTTGCAAAATAGTTAGACACTGAAATAATTACCACAGGTGCAAGAGTACGCCAGTATTATCATGAACAAATTATAATGATGTAGTAGGAATGAAAAATAATCGAATAGCCTTATAATCATATCGGATATTAGGAATAGTCTGCGTACAAGAATTTATCCCTGCCAATAAAGAATAACAGCGTAATTAAAATGATGGCATTTTAATTGAATTGAAAATCTACCCCTTTCTTCCTCGTTCGTCCATTACAGCTCGGGAGGGTCGCAAGGGTTCGTTAGGCTAAAAAGTTGATAAGTGGTGTTGAAAAAGTTAGGAAGCACTATTCAAGAGCATATGTGACTAACACCACTTGAAAAATTGACAGTCTGCAGAGCGTAACCTGTTGAATCACGCTTTGAAAAACACGCAGAGTGAAAAAATCCTCCCGTATGCATTAGGCATGCCCCTGATGTAAGCTGCATTGCAACCTCTGCTACAAGGGTCGTTTATTAGGGAGACCTAGAGGTTGCGATGGAACTTATTTCAGTGTAATCTCTGTCTTCCTAATGTAACAGAAAGAGAGGTACATCGCGCAGTGGTGCCCTTCGCATTTTTTTTTAACTTCCTTTTAAAATAATCTATCTTACCCTTTACTAGTTATGTGCAAATGTGTAGGCTTTTTTATTTATGAAAACAGTACAAAAGTCTTGACTGACTGAAACCAGTGGAATTATGGCTTCCCCAAATCGGGTGTGTTATGAGGCTGAAGGGAGAAAGAAGGAATGGAAATGGAAAAGTGGAAGTTTGGGAAGTACCCGGCTCTTCAGATCTAGTTATTAAGCGCGGCTATAGCCATTTTAAGCAACGTTTTGATACTGCGTGGCAAACAAACATAACACCATATTTCAACAGGGCGATACTTTTATTTATTTTTTTAGTAAATACCGCACAGAAGTTCAAACTGCTCCCAACCATTAAGAAGCAGTGGGACTATGGCATCCCCAATTGAAGTATTTTGTGAGGTTGGAGGTAGTTGGGAGTAAAAGGAGATGGGGAAGAGGAAGGTTAGGAAGTAACTGGCTTTTTCGATCTGGTCACCGAACACGGCTAAAGCCATTTCAAGCAACGTTTCGATTCTAAATAGTGGTCTTTTACCAGGGCGATACTGAGAGTATCTTCCGCTCTAAGAGGTGTCGAAAAGTATTCACAGAGAGGCTTCATAATTTGAGAGTGTTAATAAAGATTACTACCCGAAACACACTGCAATGCACATTTGAAAAACAACTAAAATTGTGTTAAAAGAAAGACAAACAAAAAATGCCTAATTGGTGATTTTCTTCGAACAAGACAAAAAGCAATTCATTAAAAATTGTATTGAATTAACCTAATCTCTTTCGAATCGCTACAAGCGTAAGGTTTGGCTGATAATTAATTAAAATCAATTAAATTGACGCTCATGAAGATAAAGTTCAGTATCGACTTTTAATGGGGTGCTTTCTCCCCTCCCCCCTCTCTATCTGTGTTAGTGTTGGGCTGATCTGTATTAATTTGTTCCCCCATCCGGGGGTGGACCATTAGCCCTAATGGAGGGTACTCTTCTTCCACGTGATGGAATTCGAGGAAACTTTCTGGTGTTCTGGACTCAGTCTTATAACGAGAACAACGAAACAAATCGGATCGCGAGGATCAGCCACTGTACTGGAGGCTAACCAGCTACGTTATAACTAAGACGTGGTATTACATTTTAAACAATGAACTTTGTTGTTATATTAAACTTACTTGTTTTTAAGTAATTAGGTTTGTCGTATTGTTAAATTTACTCGATGATTTTTTGCTTCCACGAGGTACGAAGAATAATAATTAACCCACAGAAATGTTGCATTATGGTGTGTGTGAATATTGGCTATATCATATTATACATTACTTACTAACTAACTAACCATCACGCCGTTTCCTCGCAAGAGTAGGCAGAGAGGACGGCCCGCCATACAGCTCTATCATGGCACACACTCCTTGCTTCATTCAAATTCATACATACTCTGTTATTTTGACTCTTCACATGGCCCGATTCAAGTATTTGATTCACTTGATCGTGCCATGTCTTCCTCAGGCGTCCTCGACTTATTTTTCCATATTAAACATGACGTGTATTATATATGACAGCCTCCGTGGTCGAGTAGTTAAGATGCTCGACTACAAATCCAGAGATTGCGGGTTCAAATTCTGACGTGCGCAAATAAATTGTACTTGATTAATATGTGTTATTTCACATAAAATACATATAAAATAATATAGTATACTTGCGGTGCGTTCCAAATTGACAGATACTTTAAGTATCACGCCCTGGTCAGGCTTTACTGTGCTTGGTGACTAGATCAGAATAGCCAGGTACTCTTCGACCATCTTATTCACCATCTCATTCTACTCCCTATTACTTTCAGCCGCGCAACATGGAGATGCCATAATCCAACTGGCTCCAGATGGTTGGGAGCAGTCGGGACTCTTGATAATACAGGTGCAAAAAAAACACTTGAGCGACAAACTCCTCTGTAGGTATATATCGTCTTGTAGAAATTTTGAACGGTGCCAGGGAGTATTTTTCCCTCTTCTTGTGTCAACTGTGATTAGAGATGCATACACAAAGCCGTAATGTTTTCTACGCGATGAGCGGGCTTCTTTTTTCTGCGGCTTTTTGGTACTTAATGTAAGCTATTTATATATTTTTAAAAAAAAATTTAGGTTTTTCAATTTTATTTAAACAATAATTCTTATTATTTTAAATTTTTAAAAACAGTTTTTAGTTAAAAGTTCTGCGATGTAATTATTTTTACCAGGTCACCGTTGTCACAAACTATGGCAGTTTCACTTTGAAAATGGTGTTAGGAAAATCGGAAGTAGAGGAGGAGCTTAAAAGGAACGTTGGGTTGTTCTAGGTTATTCCTATTTAGATCGTTAACAAACACAGATAAGTTTAACTAAAGTATTATAGAGTATTTTAACTTTACACATAGTAACTGTCACGCGTTAAAATAATTACATCGCAGAACTTTTAACTAAAAATTGTTTTTTTTTAATTTAAAATAATAATAATTATTGTATAAATAAAATTAAAAAACCTAAAAATTAAAATGGAGTTCTACAAAATAAACTTTAAAACCATAAATAAGTGAACTATATTATGAGTAAAGTTAAAATACTATGTGTAATGTCAAAATACCATTTGTAATGTTGAAATACTATGTGTAAAGTTAAAATACTCTATAATACTTTAGTTAAACTTATCTGTGTTTGAACGATCTAAATCGGAATAACCTAGAGCAACCCAACGTTCCCTTTAACCTCATCCTCTACTTCCGATTTTCCTAACACCATTTTCAAAGTGCAATTGCCATGGTTTTACTGACTTCAAGCAATGTAACTTTTTGTGGTAATCACAAAACACTTTCAAAAACATTCAACTTAAAACAAATATAATTTTCGAAGTTCTAAATTTTATTCATTTATTAATATCTAAATCCTGCTAAATTGCCTCTGTTGTTTTCAGCAGAATTTTTTTTTAAATATTAAGTGTGAATCTTGAAGTAAGAATATATATGGAGAGAGAATTAAATATTTTTACCCAACCTATACAAATTATCGATAAATCAATTCCTCCGGGTTTTTTACGTCGTAAACCGTGAGAGAGAAAGAAACAAAACATGTTGTCACATAATATCGCACCACTTTTAGGTATGTAAGCATGATTTCTGTCTCCCGCGTCTCCAGTGCCCGCCAAGTTTTGTTTTGCGGTTTTTGTGGTTATTTCCTATATTTTTGTTGATGGCAATATCTTGAAAAAGTGTTTATGCAAATAAACAAATCATTATGTCTACATGTGCTATGAATGGATGTAAAAAAGTGTGTCCATGAAAACCCCAGCCACGCCCAAGTCAGGAAAAAATCAACAATCCTGCCTACACGGTTTCGCAAAGCTATCCCTCATGGTGTATTATTGCTCTGATGTGTAAATGAATCCATTACTGCATTCACAGCTATCTTTCTAATTCAATCCTTTAGTGATTTTTTCGTCCAATCATTGTCATCGTCAAATTATTCCCCGATGGGCCATTACTAAACTGGATCGTTCTTACGGTCTATTAAAGGTCTATCGAACGGATCTTCGAACCAATTCCAATGGAGCCGAAAGTACCAACTTAAGATTAAATCGTTAACTGGGAGAAGAAGGAACATCTCTGCCCTGGTGCCTGGTGTCTGGATGTCAGTATTTCTATAGAGTTAGTATGGAGTGCAGTAACTTTAGGTGCGCTTGCAGAAAATCTACAGAATGACAATAGATAAAAACATGGCTCACCACTCTTTTATAAGAGTAAAACAAGCAAAACTAACTAAAATTTTGGCGATGCAGCAAAACAACATATTTTTTTATTTAATGAAAACGAAATAATAACTTTATATAAAACCAAAGATTTTATTTTATTTTTTATGACTGACCGGTTTCATTTAGCCTAAGCATCTTCAAGGTACAAAATTAAAATAAAACAAAAAATACATAGTGTATGGTTATACGAGTATATACATACAGAGGGAGAAAAAAATATAAAATAAAATAACAGAACAATGAGAAAACAATAGAATAACATTTAAATTTTAACAAAGGAACAGAGAACATTTTATGAGTTTACGGGAAATATACCTAATATCGGAATACTGGACAAATTTAATTGATTATCAAAAATATTAATTTTAATTTTAATGGCTTTCTTTATTTCTAGTACTTCTTAATTATTCAATCTGTTGCCACGACCGTTTTATGTAGAATATAAAATATGTCAAACCACAAAGTGATTGATTATAACGAAAATATATATTATATTACACGAAGTGGGAATTAGTAGAAGTTATGGAATAGCATTTTTGGGTACTTGCGTACGTAAAATACAATATATGTTAAATAGAACCTTAAGTTTTAGCTTGCTGATATGTTCACATTCGCATTGTTTAAATCCCTCGTTAACCCAACCTTACCTAACCAAACAGCATTTCCCTTTTGTTTTCTTTTTGTATAATTAAAATTAAATAATTCTGTTATTGATTTTTAGGTTTTAGTTTGTATTTGTTTTTTTTTCAGTTGACCAATCCCCACGTACACTCTTAATCTGTTGAGCTAGGTTAAGTAAAGTTAGTTTAGGGGCATACACAATACTGAGGTGAGCATATTGATATAATCATGCAAAAACATCAGGTCGTGTATTCGATTGTACCTATGTATTGCATCTGTTCAACACATGTACTCCTTTTTTTTAACATTTTATTCACAATTTTCATTAAATTACGCTATTTTTAATCAGCTCAATAAATATGCTCAACTTCTGAATATAGATGTCGCCTTATTACACTTGAAAACATAAATATATGATGATAGTAAAACCGTCAAAATTAAACTTAGTGGTTCCAATTAAATACTAGATATCTTATCGAAAGTGAAAATGTACAAATTTCATTAAAAGTACCTAGGTACCTTTTAAATAAATGTAAGCAAATAAACTGCTATTTATTCAAAATTAATACCAACCGTTTAAAGGGAATCAATTTCAAAAATACCTCGAATCTTCTACTCTCTACTAAGATCGATAACACTAAGTTGCTACTTGAAACAAAATATTAATGGTATTTGTGTGTTTTACGCCCAGCAGCGAGTCAAGAGCTTTTAGAAAATACCAACAGTGTAATCAAATCTGAAAGTTGTTGTTGGCAAGGTAGGAAACCTAATAAATGGAAACCATTATTATTGTGTAAGTAAGAACTGATAATATTTCGTTGTCAGGTAAGAACGGAAATTAGTGACGAAACTTTAATAACGATAAGATTTATAACTGCAGCTTGACACATCTAACTCTGCAGGCGACCAAAATACTAGCTGAAGTCACCACGTTTTCACCAAAATACTTTCGATTGGGTTTCTCCAGAGTTTTTGTTTTGTCTTAGTTAAACGATTTAAAGTGATATACTCGTAAATGGAAGAACCTATTAAAAGCAATGCAAAAAATATTTTTTCTCGAGCTAAAAATCTAATTGTTATTATAACGAGTTGCTGCCAGTTAAAGAAGTATTGTCAGCTTTGCGGTAAAATATTACAAATAAGAAGGGTTAAATAGTTTCGTTGATTCGCAATTGGACGTAGTTATGAAAAAAATATGAAGCTGAAAAAAAGACGTTTGAAAATATGACGATACAAAGGCATATTACGGCATTTGTAAAGTGAGTATCAGCGTTTTTTCTTTATGGGAATTATTGTAAATAGGTTATTTATAATCTATCAATGTATTTATGAAAAAAATATGTATTTCCTATGTTGTCCAACATTTTCGTGTTTTTTAACTTCAATATTAGTCAAAAGTCTACAATTTGGGTTAGTAGAGAAAAAAAAATAACCATTAATCTATTGCATTTGAAGCTTGGATGTTTTCAGAAGATAGAAATCTCGTATTTATCTATGGAAAACATGTAAAACTTGATCTTAGCAAATAGTGGGTTGGACACTTTCTGCATAACTACGTCCAATTGACTTTTTGTTCGAATTAGTTATTTTTGTATTTATGCCGATGATTTACAATTAATAAAATTGTCTATTGCCATTTTTTCACATATTATATCATATTATTGAATCTATGGAAATTATTTGGCATTGCTATCCCAATATCCACAGTCACTGACTGTAAATATAAGTGTGTCGATATATATATATATTGGAGATTGTAAACACAATGAAAAATCGTTTTATATCTCGGTGCAAAAAGCAAAGGATTATCCGAAGGGGAATAACATCTTCAAAAAGCTAAAACTCTAAAAGAACTGTATGAAAAGTTAACAAATACGTGATTAACGGTGTTTTTGTCATTATTTGACACGAATTAGCGGCTAACCAGGTCACCGTGACGCTGGCAGTATTAATTGACATAACAAACGCTCCGAGCAAAACACTTTTATTTTTGAAAGAATCAAATTAATAATGAGCGGACAACGGCTGTCGGCATTTTATGTGTGGTCCAATAGAGAAAAAACTATAAAAGATGTGTGACATTAATAAAAACAGCTGAAACCGTTTCAACCTGAAAATTGTAATGGTGGCTTTTATGCTGTAATGGTGGCCAAAACGGTATTTAAATGTTGAATTTAAGAATGTATTTATTAATTTATTTACTACTAACAAAAACATCATGTGACAACTAGTCGTAACCTGCAAAGAAAACACGGGATGTAACTTGACTTGCCAAGAAAAAATATTAATTGGTTTGATCCACCCATTTTAAATGTAGAATAACAATGACTGAAATACAGAAGAACAGAGACAGAGAAAAAACAAGTTTCAAATACTCCAAAAAAGAACAATAATAATTATACTTATGGCGAAATAGATATTCAAAAGTAGCTCAAATATCAGAGGAACTAAATTGGTTAGTGGTGAAACAGATGCTGACATTATCACATTGATATTTATACCTAAAATAAATAACAATTTGTTACCAAAATATTTTTCTCACAAAATTATTTACAACGTGGATATTCACAGACATAATACGAAAACGTGCAAAGAAATCAGACTACCAATAAATAATAAATCCAATACGTACAATAGTTTATTTTACAGAAGGATAAAATATTATAATGCACTGGCTGAAACTATAAAAGTTACACCGATGAATAAATTAAAAATAGTTTTGAAGAACCATATAAAATCCATTAGTATGTAATATTTGTTCTTTCTCTTAAATTCTTCAAAAAATATTTTCTGCTTCTACTTCTTGTTAATTGCTGTATGTATCTATATGTTCTCCTTAAATAAAAAATGAATGAAAATCAGTAGCATATAAGTATAAATAATAAGTTTTTTTTCACTTTGACAAATAGTAAATTTTGTTTTTAATTTTTTTTTACATTTTGAACCAGCTAAAAAGCGTAAAAATAATTACCTAGCAGAACTTTAAAATAAAAATTGTTTAAAAAAAATTAAATAATAATAATTATTGTTTAATTAAAATTAAAAAACCTAAAAATTAAAATGGAGTTCTACAAAATAAACTTGATTATAATTAGTTATTTTTTAAGCTGAAATGATCAAATAACTAAAATAATTTATTTTTTTCATTTAAATACATTATTTTTTGGTGCTCGTTTAACTGGTTTTGAAAAGATTTATTTTTAAATAAACACATCTATACATATGTAGTCACAACGGAAATTATTTATAGTTAATTATAGCGAGAAATTTTTGTAAAAGAAGATTTCCCGTATTAGAAAGTCAAATTTACAAAAAGAATTAAAAATAATAACTTTGTATAAGACCACGAATACAAAGTTAAATCAAGTTATTTTTTTATTTCCTCAAATATGTCAAACGTGAATGAAAATATAATTAACATTACAGTTTACAAAAAAAAAATACAAACAAAGCAAAGGAGTAAAAAATAGTAAAAAATCAAAAATCATGTTTAGAATTTACGACAACCTTCAGGCAAATAAAAATACTTGTAGCACTTTGTAACGGAAAAAAAGAGAGTTAAAGCTCGTAGTAACAGCCAGTGCACTGTTCAGTAAGGTGTAAGAAATAGATGACCCTATAGGCTAAACCCTGATATTTCTGTAAACAGTATAGAAATTATGATTTGGAACAATTGTTCTTCAATGCTGCTGTCTTACACAGTGTAATAATCCAAGTCGTTCTCGCATTGTCGCAATGTCGCTTACAGCCATTACTGGCCACCGGCCGCGGCGGGTACCTGCCCGAGCTGCAGCTTATGCCGGGGAAAACTTTAAATTAAATTTACTCCAAAAGGTAATCCTTTAACGTCGCCCACCTCCCACCACGCGGCGCACCGGTCGCGGCATCGCCATCGGTACACGGGACCCGCAAGCCAACTTAGACCTGCCTGACCATTGTCTTAGATTGTTGGGAAGCTCGTTTATGGTGGTTGTCAGTTAGACCTTAACAGATTTAAAGTTATTAGTCCACTTTAATTCTTTGTTGCAACTCATCCAGTTTAACATTCCTCGCCGTAGACTCAGAAATAATAAATGGCTGTTCTTCAATCATCACTCTACTAATTATGGGAATCATTCTTTACTGTCCAGAATGTCGAGACTTGCTAACTCAAGCCATGGTCTTGAAAATTTTGGTACCAGTCTAAATGATTTTTCTCACTTTTTACGACTCTTTTCATGTATTTTTTTTATGATTCCACGTGTTTATTCTGCACGTGAGGTGGGCGGGTTGGGTGACAGAAACGGAATTATGAAATAAGATCACTGTATCTCTACAAACCTTACCGTGGTCGAAAGATTATAAAATCCTTTGGTTTCTGGTGTGGTGGCATTTTTCGTGGTTGATTTCAGATATTTGACGAGCAAACGGATGAAAGAGAGAGTTAGGGACGCCCAGAAAGACGTGGAACGATCAAGTTCGAAACATTCGTATGGGTCATCAGACGTATATTGTAGTACACATGAGACTAAATGGGAAAGTGAATGAATCCAGGAGTATCAAGACCGATTTGTGAGATGTTTCCAATGTTAGCAATGGCATTGTAACGATTTTTCTGTATAAAAGTATTTTGGTTGGATTTTTACTACAAAATATATTATTCAAATTCTTTATTTTGCAAACTAAACACGTATTTTATCATGACAGCAAATAAGCTTCACATTATTCTTAAGAACACGTGAATAATATAATATTATTCTTTAAAAAAAAATTCGCAACAAATAAACAAATAATTACTGCGCGACATTAGATTCTTGAAAGCCGTTATTTTCTTTAGACGTCCACCATCTATTCAACGAATATTATGAAATATTTTTTCATTTCATTATAGAGTCCAACCCACTACTTTTAGATTCACAATAATTGAGTTTAATAACCTCTTATACTACGTTTTCGTCTGGATAAATGTCCCGTTTTTCTTATAAGTGTTTAGTTTTATGATACTCACATACAAATGAAGGTACACAAATTGGGGTACCAGTATATTTACCAAGTACTCCCTACTCAAACACGATTTTATCAAAGAACCCAAATGCTATGTACCGACGCTCAAATTCGTCATTTTAAATAAGTACCCCATTGAGGTCCACTAGGTGTCGACTGGGCAGATAGGGCACGATCGGAGGTGACCAGCGGCCGGCCTTACCTTCGTCAAAGGATTAAAACTTTAGAAATTTAACTCCTTTTTCTCGCTTTAAAAAGCTTACTAAGCGATGTGCTGTCAACCTCAACCTGCTCTGTTCTATTTTTGAAATCTTGTCGTGCCGGATGTATTTATGAGCACGTTCTACAATGATACTTTTAGATGATGTCATTCTGTTTCGTTTTACCTTTACAAAATGTTTCATAAAAATATATTACTCAACGGTACTTTTTAAAAATATTATTTTCTATTTGGTGAGTACAAGTATTAGATATTTATTTTTCATGTTTAAATCTTACTTTCTTCCAGATAATCATTTTATCGTCACCGGAAAGGCAAAAGGATTGAAGCGACATTTTGAGAAGTTTACACCAGAGCATTTTGTTTTACAATAAAATTCATAAGTCTTCAGTACCTGGTTGTATTTTGAAAAAAATAGTCAACTCAGGTAACACAATGCTCTGACTGAGTTACCTGTAGCGACAAAAAGCTTAAAAAATGTCCCAAACTTGTGTCGCTTGAGCCAAGCCTTCTCCCAAATGGTAAATATATTTTAGATGACAAAAGTCTTCAGAGTCAAACGAGAGTCAGAGCATTCGATGCAAAAAAAAACTTTTCAAAACTGCATATTCAACTTATTTTCGACCAAAGTGCGGCTTAAGCTTTTTCACTTTTCCAGCGACGATACTCTTATTATAATAACTGAACACGAGAGGCCCTGAGAAAAACCTTTTCCTAAAGGTCTATGTCATATTTGGAGATGCTATGTGCAGGTTTTTTTTTAATGAAAATAACGGAGTAAACTTGGGTCTTGAAGTGACACATATTATAGGAGGAAGGAAGCACAGAACCCAGCCAAATTTTCCAAAACCCAACTATTGAGCACAACAATGAGTGATTTAATGTTTTACTGTGTGATAGCTGTATCGCTTTCCGAAGGCATTATCAAGCTTTACAAAATTATGGAAAATATTAGTATTCAACTATTTTACACAAGCAGTCTCCATGATCTCCGTGGCAATGCGATAAGACCCTTGGCGTAAGTCTATGAAATTACGGAATCGAAACTCGGCGTAGAGCAAATATATTCAGTTTTGAAATGGACTTTTTATATCTTACACTAAAAAATGCTTTTCAGAATTCAAGATTTGTTCGAAAGCGAGGATTTTTCTCTTTTTCTGTTTTCTTTCTCGCTTTAACAGTATTTAATAACTCGCTTATGCATTATATTCTGTACCGTTTCACGTTATTTTAATTGAATTTTTAAATTGATGAAAGTTATTTTTAAGAAAGACAAACATTCGCAGATTATGAATAACCTGACAATATTTGAAAAACTTCTACTACCATCATAATAAGAGGAAGATGTTGATTGTGCAATGATGGAGGAATTAGCTAGCAGAGGCATTAAACCCACGACGCCCGGGTGAGAATCCGACGCGTTTGTCCACTCACCTACTAACCGGTTTATCAAATTGTTAATGCATTTGTAATGTTGGGCTAGTATAATATTTTTATTATACTTTGAAAAAACAATGGTTTTATAATTCAAAGGCTTTAACAGATTAAACAAGTGAAAAATATTGAATTCGAATTATTAATACCCTGCCTATTTTTCAAATATTTCAATTTCATACATTTGCCGCAGCGTCAACTGCGGAATTCTCATAAAGCAATATGAAGAAAATATAAAAAATCTCATCATAGTAAAAGTGGGAATCCCTGATTTCTCTGAGCCCTCCAGCTTTCGTACTTTATTTTGTACGCACCGTTAGACGTAATACAAAAATATGCCATCGTTCCTACCAGCAGCGGCTAGGGGAGGAGAGGCAGTCGAGGTACCACGTGAAACCCCCGCAAACAATATTTCATTTTATATCCACCATTCCGGGAGATAAATTCTCCTCCTGGCCAGCAACAACAGCGTGTGCTAGACCGGCGCCACAGTATGCTGCCCCGGTGGGTAGCGGACCCCGAACCGATTCTAAACTGCACTATAAGATGGAAGTTTCGTGTGACATTCGAGTAACTAGGAAAATTATTTGTCTAATATTTATCACCTCTCATCGCTTTCCCTTTACTGACCAAGTTATATTTCACTGTGAAACTTTCAATGGCCAAGAATTTTTTTTTTACCTCCATTTTGTTGTGAGGGATTTTGTTAATTTTAACGCAAACAAAATCCGAGGCTTTTTGTTATTGCCAACCTTTTATCTCTGAAACGCATTTATTATTATTCCTCCAAATTCCGTGTGATAGCGCACAAGAATCCGAACTACCCATAGCCAGTGGGATGTGGCATTCCTATTTTTATGAGGCTGAATGAAGTTAAAGGAGAAGAAAAGGGAAGAAAAACTCTACGTTCCTGACTATTCTGATCTGGTCACTGAACTTGACCAAAGTCGCTTCAAGCAAAATTTCGACTCGGAATCGTGGTATCTACGTATATATAAATTATAATTAGTTTAATCCTTTGATTTGAAAACGTGAATTCTGGAAACTAACAACTTGTCACGCCATTTCCTCGCAGAAGTGGACAGAGAGGGTAGAATGCCGCGCAGTATCTGTTTTTACACACACTCCTTGCTTTATTCACATGTATGATCATCTTATACATACTCTTCTGTAATTCTGACTTTTAACATGCCCCAACTCAATTAGTTACTTGATCGTGCCATGTCTTCCTCGGGCATCCCCGTCTTTTTCTACAAATCATTACCGCTCTGTCCGTATGTAACATTGCATAGTTCTTGGTGAAATCATTTTTATGATATTTCACTAGCATGATACGATATTTTACTATTTATTTTCTCATTCATATTGCTCAGCTCAATATGTATAGTTCCTACTTACTGTTTGTAATAAAATGCAAAAGAATGTGAAATAAATAAACCTATCTTGAAATACGATGCATCTAAATGCATAAAAGTGGATGCGGCGAGCATTCAACGATCTACTTCTTTTGTAAGAGAATACGAAAAATAAGTTGATTCATTCTCCATAAACTTCCAAGAACCTGTACTGCAATATATTATATGGAAGAAGTGTGTTTTCAAGAGTGGACAGTGTCCGCAGAGCCCATTATTACTTCCATTCATTGTGCAGCGGGACGACAATATTCCTGGAAAATGTAACCACTCGCCTCCAACGCTGGCTATGAAAATATACGGTTATTTAAAATGTCGTACACAGTACGATATATCCATACATTGTACATACTTGTAGTTGATACACGACTAGCACAAGCCAAAATACCGATAGCATATAGCAAAAAAATCGTTACCTAAGTGCTTTTTTACAGCTTTATAACACGATACCTACGATAAAAATTCATTAGTTTTGTCTACCACGCACTTTTACATACTTGGAGTGGGTATTTAATATCATATTGCCGAGTAAACGCTTTACCAGGAGAAGGCTATCGATTTCATAACGCATGTGTTACTATTTTTTGTTATATACAATTACCGAGCTCATTTTGAGAGCTGCTCAGAAAAAAATGTTGGCAAATAAATGTTTCACGTGAGATATATATTTCAAGTAATCTAGATTTAAATAATTACATTTCTAGTTATATAGAATCTGCAGTTATATTGACATTAATTAAATTCTCAAACTATGTTTTTTTTATTTTATGCAACACTCAACTCGTTTAGTCGTTTGTGCACAAATATGTGGAAGACCGTGTAACAGTGATTTTTAACAAACTGAATACTCATTTTATACTGGAGGATAGACACAATACCAAAATGGAAAACATATATTTATTTTTTTTATTATCTACCTTGTGTAATATACCCTTAACGTATTGTTTTTTTTTTTTTAAGAATGACAATCATTCCCGGGTTGCGAATAATCTGACAATATTTGAAAAACTCCTACTACCATCATTATAAGAGGAAGATGTTGATTGTGCAATGCTGAAGAACTTAGCTAGCAGTAAAATTGAACCCACGACGCCCGGGTGGGAACCCAACCTAACCTGACCGGTCTAATGTACACAACTATTTTTAAATGTTCATGTTTCTAAATAATTAAGACAAAAATACAACAAAACCCGTATTCGTATTATTATAATGTTTTCATGTATTTAAAAAATATTTTGTTTAAAAATTATCAATGTTCTAAATTCTAAATTTGGTAATTATTTCCTGCAGCGAAATGTGATCAGTGATCTGCAATTTATTATTTCAACGAGTACCCCAAAAAACTATAATAAAGGGTCCGCCAAATAACTTTTTTTTGAAAATGCTATAAAAAAAACTACTGAACACTAATGTACAATGGAAAATATTTCATTCAAATGGTCATGCAGTCTAAATCCGTAATTTTAAGCACATTATCGATTGTGTGCAGCTGTATTTCACCAATGGCTTCACGAATATTGTCCTTTAAAGCGTCAATTGTCTCTGGCTTGTCGGCGTAACATCTTTGAGGGCACCCCACAAATAATAGTCCAACGGTGTCAAATCGCAGCTCCGAGGTGGTTAAACGACATCAGCTCTGCGGCTGATAATGCGATCTTCAAAACAGTCCTGTTGAAACCAAATGTTGCCAATTCTTGTGAACAAAATTCGTTCAACATGGCCCGATAACGATCGCCATTGACTGTAACGGCCACTCCTTGCTCATTTTCAAAGAAAAATGGCCCAATTATGCCTCTGGACCAAAATCCGCACCAAAAAATTTCATACGACAATTTTGCTTGTTTTACATACCCGCCAAGAATGCTTCATCCGAAAAGATGATTTTTTTGGCAAAATCGGCATCTTCATGTTGATCGCAGGCCCACTCAGCGAAGAAAACGCATTGGATGGTCAGTTGGCTTCAACCTGAACCAATTGGACTTTGTATGGCGTCATACCAAGGTCTTTATGCAAAATTCGTCTCAATGATGTCTCCGAAATGTTCAATTGTTGAGAACGACGGTGAATTGATGTTGATGTCACGCACACTTTCTGCCACAGCATCGATATTCTCGGTGTACGCACTGTTTTTGGCTTTTCACGCTTTGGTTTATCGATGAGGATGCCAGTTTCTTTCACTTTTTTCACAAGATAACGAACATACGGAGCTGACGGTGCTTTCTTCTTCCAAAAACCGTACGCAATTTTCGCACATTCTGCAACATTACCATGATTTTCAAAGTAATGTCGCAATATTTCCCAGCGTTGTTCAAGCGTATACACAACCATATTCGCTCAGCGGAAGGATAAAACTAATTATCTGTCAAATCAGACATGAGCTAAGTGTTACCATTCACGAAATAAGCACTAGTTGAAAAAAATAAAGTTATTTGGCGGACCCTATATAACACGAACCTACTCTACTCCTTTAAAAATGTTATGAACACTAATGTTATTTTTTAACAGCAAAAGAAAAATGAGGTATTTACAGCTTTAAAAATCATCTTAATAATCTTACATGCAGATTTTTTACGGTCTGAGGAGTGTTGTTATTAAAATAATTATTCAACTGAATTTCATTCAACATTCTCAAAATTATAAATTGTAATTTTTACGTC
Organism: Drusus annulatus; assembly: GCA_022651775.1. Classification (NCBI taxonomy): domain Eukaryota; kingdom Metazoa; phylum Arthropoda; class Insecta; order Trichoptera; family Limnephilidae; genus Drusus; species Drusus annulatus. The sequence goes on from JAGWCC010000184.1 coordinate 902,449, forward strand.
TGAAAATTAAACTTGGTGAAAGATATTTTCTTCGTCATCTTTTCAGAGAATTCTCGTAAAGTCTTAAATTATTTAAGAGATGCTGTAATATGATAATATTTTATCTTTATTTCAAGCAACCCGCTACATTATTTGCTCTCATGTCTTTATGAATTCATAATAATTACGAAAATGTTTTTTTTTTCTTCTATTTCCTCTGTCGTTCGTCTTTTAATCGGTGTTTCAACATCACTGTACCATTAGTAATTTATTTAAATACTAGACAATGACATCTCCAATTATTAAGGTATTCTATATGGTTAAAGAACGTTGGGAAAAGAAGGAGATGAGAAAAGAAAAAAATTTTTTTTTAAATACAAAGCTATTCAAATCTGGAAAAAAACATTTTTTACGTGAATTCCGCACTAGAGTCTCAACTGCTCCCAACCGTCTTGAGCCAGTAAGACTATGGCATCCCTTTTCGAGGTATGTTGTGAGGTTAAAAATGGTGGGGTGGAGAAGGCTATGGGAAAGTGGAAGATTGGGAAGTTACTGGCTATTCAGATCTGGTCACTAAACATGGCTAAATCCATTTCAAGCAACGTTTTAATTCTGAATGGTAGTTTTTCACCAAGGCGAACTACCCTACCACTCTGGAACGGGCTGCAAATATACTATATATAATTTTATATTAATTAAATGTGTTGTGGCACATAAATTTATTTTTTTTAATTGCGCACGCCGGGTTTGAACCCGTGACCTCTGGATTCGTAGTCAAGCGTCTTGTTAGTCGACCACGCTGGCCACCAAACAATGCAAAAATAAAGCAACGTTTCAGTAATAATTTGTAAAATTTATGCCATTTTCCAACAAATAGTTGAAAAAATATGTGAATGCGTAGTGGAAATCTGTATTACGTTAAATTTAATTCCATTTTTTTCCCAATGTTATTAAAATACAATAGTTCAATCACACTTTTTTTTATATCTCGTTTTAGGTGATAAACAAGTGAGTAAAAATCTCTCTGAAAACTAGGTATATAAATAATATATTGCAACTAAATTGTGATCATATTTTTTTTTTGTATTTCATAAATGTTAATTACAAGTTTTAACAAAAGGTTTAAAATAAGTAGATTTTAATTTTATCCACATATTAGAAAATTTACGTCCTGAAGCAGCAAAACCTTTTGAACGTTTAGCTCTCGGGTGATGATATTTAAATAACTTTTTCAGTCTATTATATCTGAGAAAACATACCTATTTACATTTGGCAACGTCATCTTATTGTAAACAATGAAACTTTGAAATATCTGTTCTAGATTATCAACAACGAAGACAGTTAACATAGTTGGTCAATATTTGAAAATACATATTTAATAAGACAAAATGTTTGGAAACTTGGTAGTAAAAATAGTTAAATATAAGTTAGGATTTAATGATATCCGTTTATTATTGGTATTATTAAGAAAGATGTGATTAAATCTGAATCATATTAATTAACACAGTAAATGAATCATTGCCCCCAAAGTCAGGTCATCTAACAAAGACACGGGAAGAGATGTGCTGCCTTAATTGGATCGCGTTTCTCTTTATATTAAGCCTTATATTCATTACTGAATGTAATATTTTCCTCCTGAATGTGGAGGAGAATCACCAGCTTATTTAGGACCCCCGCACAGTGGATCACCTAAAGAAGTTAGGTGGGAATTAGAAATTTTGTAAATACATTTTCGGTCTACCGCTAATTGAACAACAAAACTCACAGTATATTTGATATACTTATTTTATTGAAATTCTTATATTATTCATATTCCCCTATTTTTCAATCATTGAGCTTTTATTCGCAAATGGACGTTCTCTCCGATCAGTTATATATTTTTTATTTAAAAAAAAGACAAACTTTTCCGGGTTACAAATAACCTGACAACATTTTGAAAACTCCTACTGCCATCATTATAAGATCTAGCAGGGGAATTAAACCCACGTCGCCCGGATAGAAACCCGACACATGTATCCAATCCGCTACTGACCGTTTTTTTTTTTTTTTATGCGTTATTTATGAAATATTTGTTAAAATATCTTAACAATTTGTATTGTTTTATATTTGTAACAAGTACACTTGTTAAAAATAACGTTTTTCAATCACTCATTTTTAATTAACTCGTGTTAAGATTATCAAAAGGTACAATTTAACTAAGGTTAGAGTAGGTTACCTCATCATATGGACTGCGTTTAGGTGAAAGGCGTTATTCCACATTTTTTTGCAAGCAAACATAGGCCATAGTGATTTTAACCATTGTCACATCTTACACGATAATCTTAATCGATGATCCACCATTACGAATTTCTTACCGTTACCACTACAAATAATCGCCCCCGCTTACAAAAAACTCTCGGCCTATTTCAGCATTTGATCAAAGTATGATCAGGTGTCAAGCATAACACCATGATCATTATCTTATCAATAAGGCCTGAATTTCCTTGAAAATTTGAATAATGCCTTCCAACTAAACACAATCGATTTGTATCATATTTGAAAGCTTATCCAGTGCATCACAAATAAAACGATACGTGTGATAACTGACGGTATAAAATGGATTTGTTTTGATGAAATCTTGCTTAACCTTCCCCTTACTGTGCTGATTTATTATTTGCGTTACGGTACTGTGTAATCATTACACAGGTAAAAATTTGCGATTTTAGATCAGAAAAAAATTCAAAGCTTAGATTAATCATATTTAATGTCAAAGAGGATGATAATCGAAATTTAAAAGCTGAAAACATAAAAAAAACCATCGGCTGTACTCACGGACTGCGCGAGAAAACCACCGAAAGTGCGTCCGAAAGCTACAGCCAGCCGTAGTCACTATGTATCTAGAATGAAAAAAACACAACTGTGAACTGAGATTCCATTTCTCGGGTTCCCATATAGCGAAGTCAAGTAAGAGTGAGATGTGAATAGGGTCGTATCTCCCCGCACACTTTTCGCGTATCTTCGCATCCCATAGCGGTTTTTTAGAATGAATATACCTACGTCACACACTAGCACACGTTTGATTGTTTTGGTGAATTAATTCCCAATTTTCACAAAATATCTCGTATTTGCCCGATAAGTGATAATCAATATGAACACTATTTTTTCATTCAATGCGTTAATGTATTATGGAGGAATACCCAAAATCTGAACTCAGTATTTATGATGGTTATAAAGTTATTAAAGTTATTAGAAGCATTGTGTAGTCATTACAAATCATAGTTAAGGAAAGGTTAAACATAATAATGTTTAAAAAAACGGCGTGGATTTACGTTCTCCTAATCTCGCGATCCCGCCCACTGTGCGGCGTGTTCCCGTGTTCAGTGTTCATTTTCCCTGTGTGACATGTGTTGCCATACCGCCGCTGGGTGGCTGGGTGGGTGGGTGGCTGGCTGTTGGTCGGTGGCCGTCTCGGGAAAAGTATTTCCCCCGGATTGCGGCTAATGCCTTAATCCAACAGATAATATCGCTCGCATTTGTCCGCTTCCCCGTCCATCCTTTACTCCAACTGTCAGTATTAGACTGGGGGAGAATCAGACTATACAATATACACTACACCAGGGGTGGCGGACCTATTTTTTCACATATTTCAAACAACACACTTTTTTTTGCCTTCTTTCCTAAATTATATCTACACATCGTATTAAGGGTCGGCACCTACAAATACACATTTTTTTCTTTCTAGTACAAGCAAACAATAATAATAATAACATTTTATTTCAGCGGAACAGAGCGGTGGGTGCATACTCTGTCTTCCATATAAATAATACTACGGATAGCACGAAATGGGAAAAAAAGAGCAACAAAGAAAGAACAGCATACGTAATATTAAATGAAACAATGATAAAAATAGATCAAAATATACTTAAGAAAGAACATTCTAATCAAGGTCAAGTTAAAGAGTCGTAAAGAATGACAAAACTCATTTAGACTGGTACCAAAATTTCAAGACCATGGCATGAGTTAACAAGTCTTGACATTCTGAACAGTGGAGAATGATACCCATAATTAGTAGAGTAATGATTGGGGAACAGCAATTCATTGTTTCTGAGTATACGGCAAGGAATGTTGAACTGGATGAGTTGCAACAAAGAAGTATTGATTATTACAATCAATGAATCTATGACGACTAGAAAAGAACCGCTGACTTTGGGTAAGTGTACGCTGCCAAGAATCGGAAAAATTAGAGACATTAGAGGAAAATCTATGCCCAAACCGAACACCAAAGGCTTTCAGAATAAAATAAAATCTTACTGTAAAACAAACTGGTGTTAGCTCCGACATCCCATTTGTAAAAACGTAAGTAAAACTTTGCTATGGAGATTAAAAAAAATTCAACGCAGGCAGTAGCAGACGACTAGAGGTCCATGAGCGAAATGACAAACAGCGATCAGCAAAAAATCTTATTCAAATGATTCTACACAATTCAGTCGTTTCCTGGGTGTTATCCAAAATCTTCCATGCGATATGTTACTTATCCCTGAACCAGACCTTTGGCTGAGGCGGGATATACACTACACACGTCAGGGACGTTTCAGTCCAAATTGCTGGATTACATCACTTGAGCAACGGGTGGCATTCGAAAATCCGTGATTCTACCTTTGTATTGGCATCACTCCTAATAACAGGTACCTATATATTGTATAATATTATACTTCTTAAGAGTCCCATCATCTTTAAACAAGGAAATTATCAATTCCTTGCATTAATTAATATTAATAATACCATATTTCAGTTCTCTACTACAGATCGAGATAGTTAACTTTGCAAACTTATAAACTTTAACTTTTGACGGCCTGCATGGTCGAATGGTAAGACGCTCGACTACGAATCCAGAGGTCGCGGGTTCGAAACCGGCGTGCCCAAATATATATATATATATATATTTTTTTTTTTTTAAATATGTGCCATAATACTTTCGATTGATATAAAATGAAATATCGTATATTTGCGGCACGTTCCAGAGTGGTAGATACTCTAGGCATCGCCCAGATGAAAGACCACCATTCAGAATTAAAACGTTGCTTAATATGGCTTTAGCCGTCTTTGGTGACCATATCTGAATAGATAGGTACTTTCCAACCTTCCCCTTCCCCATCTCATTCCCTTCCCCACTACCTTCAGCCTCACAACAAATCCCTATCGGGGATGATATAGTCTCACTGGCTCTAGACGGTTGGGAGCAGTTGAGACTCTTGTGCGGTATTCACGTAAACAAAAACAAAAAAAAACAGTGGCGTAGCTCGAGTCGATTTTGCAGATATAAAAAAAAAAAAATTTATAACGGTTTGTTCGTTTGTTCGTTTTTCCTTTGACTACCTACAAAGTTAAGTGTGTCAAACTGTATCTGAATCTAACTGACAACCTGTAAACGTATCAGAAACTACTTGGTTTACTACGTACGTATATGAAACCTTATTTCTTACTGCATAAATGAAAATATAAAACAAACAATACGGCGTCTGTTTTTTTTTATAGATAATAGATATTTCCAATTTTTTTGTAGTTTGTCATATAAAAAATTGTTAAATAAAAAAATAGTTATATTTACCTGAAAATTAAATAAATTAAAACAGGTAAATCTGCGCATATTTAAAAATGACAGATCTCACAATTCAAGATTTTAAAGATTTTCTGACTGCTTTACTTCTAGCCGTATTGATTTGTTTGAAGTCTAATAATGTCATCCATACAATCAATTAACTAATTAGTATTATAAAAGTAGACACCCTTATCTTCATAGGCGGCCAAAGGTGAAACTAACAAAGTTTTTTAAATACATAGATTTTATTGTATCCACAAAATCTACACTGGTGACGGCACCGACTGCAGAATTAACTATGTCGATATGTAACAAGGGGCAGGACACATTGCTCCAAGGACGTTAAATCGACGGATAAATCTCGTAATTCAGTGCCGCCCAAAAGGACACGAGGCCGCCCTAAAACCCGCTGGATGGACGAGATAGTTGAGTCAGGCAGAAACACGTCACAACGCAGAGCATAGAATCACGATGACTGAAGGTAGCATGTTGAGGCTTTTACTCAGGCTTTGCTGGTGGTCAGGGCTGTTGATGACTAATCAGTGTTCGCAGGGTATTAATTACGATTACAATTTGTAAACGCATCATAGACGACTTGCCAGACCTCTGTTGTTTTCATATATGCGAAAGCCCTTGCCGATTGTCTCATCTAAATTTGCACCTGCGTCAATAAGTCTATTGTAACAAGAAAAGCATTAACACGTCTAAAATCTCCATAGAACATAATGCATGAAATTATCAATTAACAAGACCAGGAAGCGTTTGAATCAAAACAACAACTTTACAACATGAAACTAGACCAACAATTTGTTTTAAGAGAACATAATATTATATAATACAATAGAAATAATTCGCTAAGGAGCCTTCCCAAAAAAATAAACGGAAAAATCATAAAAATCGAATGGAAAAAATACAATCACCCTTTATTTATAGGTAGGTGAAATCAATATGTTAAAACACATAAGATATCACTAAAAGATCATTAAAATTAATTTAATTTTTTTTTTTTTTTTATATTATCTGTCTCTTTCTTTCTGTTCCTTTGGTGTAATTTAAATGTTATTCTTTTGTTTTCTTACTGTTCTTTTATTTCTAGTTCTCCCTCTATATAATATGTACGAGTATATATAACTACACACAATGTATTTTTGTTTAGTTTAATTTTGAACCTGATGATGAAGCGAACTTAGGCTAAGCTAAACCAGTCGGTCATAAAAAAATATATTTTATCTGTGGTCTTATACAAAGTTATTATTTTATTTTCATCACATTATAATTGGTTATGAATGTTATTTTTTTCCGTAAACAATTATTGAAATAGGGGCAGTTATAAAAACAAAAATCTTCTTGTTTTTCAACTTTGGCCTCCGGCCAAAAGAAATATGTACAGTATTTGAATGCGCATTTTTAAGACCCTTGACGTATCGAAGATCGGAAAATGTTTTGACGATCCAACCTAATACGTTAGGAAGTGCTCCGTATTTGTATTTTGTGTATTTAAGTACTTTTTGCGTATCTATACCAAAATTTAAGAATAATAGAAATGTTCCAGTGTAAAAAAAAAAAAAATTCCAAAATGGTTTTCAGAACAGATGAATCCTGCTTTCTACAAAAATATTTATTATTTTGTTTGAAAGTTGTATTGCGGTCGTAGGTATACAATAGATCGCGTCATAGCTTACACCTGGTGGGAGTAAGTACCCCCCACATTTGCATAGGTGGGTATATACGAGTACCTTAGAGAATATAAATGGAGAGAGAGCTAAATATTTTCACCCAACCTGTACAAATTTACGATAAATCACTTTCTCCGGGTTTTTACGTCGAAACCCGTGAGAAAGAAAGAGACAAGACAAGTCGTCACATAAAATTGCAACATTTTTAGGTATGTAAGCATTTTTTCCGTTTTTTTTCGCATCTCCGGCGACGCCGCCCACTACGTTTTGTTATGCGACATAGCTCAACGGTTTTTGAGGTTAAATTCTATATTTTCGTTAATAACAATACTGTGAAAAAGTGGTTATAAAAATAAACTGAATATTATGTCGACATGTGCTGTGAATGTCGATATGGCCATGAAAACCCTAACCACGATCGTTTCAAGAAAAAATCAACAATCTTGATCACACTGTTTCGCAAAGCTATCCTTCATGGTATATTATTGATTTGAGGTATGGTTAGGTTAAGGACAGTCAAAAAGATTTCGTATTTACCGAGCAAGTAGCTCGGTAGATTACCGATGTAGTGAGCGGTACCATGTTTACTATAAAGGGTCGGTTACACTAATCGAACATATATATAAAATAATTCATACTTTTTTATGTGAGCTTTAATGAAAAAAAGAAACATTAATATTTTTGCCTTAGATTTTCATGAACCCCCTGAAATCTTGTGGTACCTTGTACGGTGTATAAAGGAAATTGTTTTTTCTCTTCTTGAATGTACAAAAATAAATAATGAAAGCTGTTCCATGTGTGTGGCTAGCTTTGCGTTGCAACATCCCACCATATCTTGGTATGTTCATATAAGTTTTCCCCTACAGCTTCCACAATCCCTCGGTCCACTGGCCGCCTCTCGAGATGAATCAGGTGATTTATTCGCGGAGACAGATAGATGCCTCCCACTTTATTACTGATACTTCTCCCAACGATAATTGGCGACGCGAATGAATTTAATTATCTGGCCCGTAACTTCAACTTTATTACCTTGGAAAGCTCAGCGTTCTGTGAAAACAAATTTCCAATGAAATTTGTTATGGTTCAATATAATGTACCTACTCGAATAATATTTATTGGAGTTTCTCTTACGGAATCAACGGTAACTAGATAATACTTCCTGATCAAAATATTATATGATTTTCCGAGGGTTTTTCTTTTCCCATAATTTATATTATTGTTGCGGGGAAACAGGTAAACAACTATCGTTTTTGTGTTATTATTAAGAAACGTTAATAGTCCATTTTAATCATTTATACCCTTTACAAATATTGACGATCTCCGTAGACTCAGTTAATCCAGAGGTTGCGGGCTTAAAGCCAGGTGTGGACAAAAAAATTATATTTGATATGTATTTTTCAATCTTTATATATAAATATATTTTTTTAAATAAAGACAAACATTTACGGATTACCAATAACCTGAAAATATTTTTAAAACTCCTACTATCATCATAATAGGCGGAAAACGTTGCTTGTGCAATGTTGGAGGACTTAGCCAGCAGAGAAATGAAAAAAAAAAAACAACGCCCGGGTGGGAATCCGATGCGTTTATCCACTTAGCTACCGACCGGTTCATCAATTTATTTGTTAATACATTTGTAATGAAAAATTCTTTTCGAATAAAATAACAGTATTTTATTTGCGGCATGTTCCAGAGTGGTATCGCCCTAGTGAAAAATCACTATTGAGAATCGAAAATTGCTTGAAATGGCTTTAACCGTGTTTAGTGGCCAAATCTGAATATCCAGGCTCAACCTTCTTACTTCCCCATCTTCTTCCCTTCTTGGCAATACTTAGGGTATCTACAACTCTGGAACGTGTTGTTAATATACTTAAATTAATTAAATGTGTTATAACACATATTAATTAAATTAAAGTAATTTGGTTTGAACCCGCGACCTTTGGATTCGTAGTCGAGCGTCCTTCCACGGAGTACATCAGTATTACAAATTGTTTTTATAAAATATAAAACCTTTATTTTTAAGTCATATTTTGATGAGATAATATGCATACATACATTGATGAATACATTGATAGTAGATAGGTAGGTACATACTTTTATTTTCTTAAATATATTTTTTACGTAACGAATAACGGCTATAAAGAGCAAATTCAATCGTTCCTTTCATTCTCGTTCTAAATAAGTTTGGCTGTATTAAGAATCTGGTTTGTGGTAAGGAAGCATTGAGTACAGCAGTCATACTGAGTAATCATACCTTTATTTATAATAAAATAAAAAATATTTATTCATTAAATTAATTAACAATCACGCTGTTGGCAGAGAGAACGGACCACCAAACAACTCGTTTTTGACACACACTCCTTTCTTTATTCACATTCATGCATCGTCTTATACATACTCTTCTGTTATTCTGACTCTTCACAAAGCCCGACTCAAGTATCCGATCAACTTGATCGTGCCATGTCTTCCTCGGACGTCCCTGACTTCTTCTTCCATTCCCTTCGCGTCATATTCTATTTCCACACTTTTTTCATCGTTCATATTGCTCTACATGTCCAATCCATCTTAGCGTCCTATTCATGATTCTATTCATTACGCTTACATCAGCCTTGCATTCTTTCCAGATATTCACATTTTTAACATGGTTTTACCGCACGTACGCCTCAAAGATCTTATGTATCTAGTATAACAAAATAGAATATAAGAAAACAGACACACGTACATCTTAATAAAGAAATAATTAAATAAGGTTAAAACGTGTAGGTACACTTATAGTATAATAGAAGAAATTTAAATTTATAAATAAAACAGATAAACTTTGTTTATAACCACTTTTTTTCAATATTATTCGACTGGTTTCGGAAGCAATAAGGAAAATATTAAAAAAAAAAAAACAATAAAAAATAATAATATTGTCCTGATGATTCAATTCAATTTTTTTTATTAATTTTAAAAACATTACAAAATTTAATTTTCAGGCCTTTTTAAAGATATATAGAAAAATGTATATGGAGAGTACAAAAAACCAAGATTTTATAACTAAACAAGATAAATAGTAAATAGAAGTTAATCAAGCAGCAATAGAGCTTGCTGTTTAAAGACAGTTTCGCTGACGGAAAAAATGTCGATATCCGAAGCGATTCGATTCAACAGCAAAGTGCCCTCCCCACCGGCATGACCATTGGCAAGTTAGTCCTGCAGGCCGGGAGATAAAATAATCATATGCTGTCGATGACGGCGATAACCATCGGGAACATAAAAGTTAATGCTCTCCATGATGGCTAAGTTTTCAAAACATCCACGTATCAATTTGAAGAAATGGGTGACGATGTATACATCCCTCCTGACCCGCAGATGGTTTGTTCCGAGCATACCCAAAAGATAGAGCCACGAGTAATAACCATACTCCCTCAAGTAAAGAAATCTCAGAAATTTCTTCTGAACTCTCTCCAACATGAGGGAGTATTTCTCCCAGTGCAAACACCAAATCACTGATCCACTCTCCAGCCTGCTTTTTACCAAGGAATTAAATAATATTGTGAGAACTCGGATCTCTCTAAAATGTTTCGCAGTGCGTACAACAAAACCCAACATTTTCAATGAAATGCCACAGGTGTAAGGGTGCTTCCGAAACCGGTCGATATAATATTGAAAAAACAAAAGTGGTTATAAACAAAATTTGTCTGTTTTATTTAAAAATATAGCAAGCCACAAAGTAAATGCTTTTTACAAATATAAAATTTAAATTATTTATTCACACCCCACACATAATAAGATTAGGTATATATAGGCGTATGTGTACGCCTCAGGGATCTCATTTCTACAGCATTCGGTCTACTTTCATCCTTCCTCTGTCATGTCTTCAAAATTTACTTTCCAAAAATAAAAACCTTCTTTATTTATTATTTATTTGATGGTATAATGTACTCTTTGAAAATATACTACCACAACTCTCGTTGGTCCAAGTGGGCACTTACTTCTCAAACGAAATAGTTATCACAATATTGGGTAGTTATGCAATATTTCCCCATTCTCTCGTACACTTGACTATTCGGGCAAATGAAATTCCCTCCTCATTGTTCTACCTCTCGGATAACTTCCGCACTTCAAGTTCTCGATCCGCATGTTTATTACTCTTTTACCCCGAAAGACGTCATCGGCTTCGCTAAAATAATGAGTCAAGCTACTCGCATATTTATTAATCAAGATAAACTCCCTTACTTTATCGAAATCAAATTATCGCTGTGCTAGTTCAATACGATAATAAGTCAACAGTAAGTAACTTGTTATAGTATTGAACTAGCACAACGTCGTGAGTAAGAAAACATTGAAAATGAGTCAGGTTTGTGTTAATTTTTTTTTTCTTTTAAATAACAATAACAATTAATGAACAAAGTATTTCGTTATTAATAAAAAAAATGTTGGTTAAGCTGAAGGAGGTCGCGGCTTGATGTTCGCAAATAAACTTTAATTTATTTATATGTGTTATTTCACACATAATTTAAATAAGATAATTATATGCGGCACGTTCCAAGTGATTGATAGCGTCTTTGGTGAAAGACCACCATTTAGTGATTTTAATAATACCATTTTTTTTTTACTTTATGCCTCTTTTTTATTTAAGACCTGGCCGGTTTCACCTAATGACGGGCATCTTCAGACTAGTTCACCAGTCTAAAGATGCCCGTATTGATTAGATTAGATTTAGTATTGATTGAGAAGATGCCCAAATTCAACCTTCGGACCCTGAGCCAGTAAGAATATGGCATCCTTACATTAGATATTTTGTGAGGCTGAAAGTAGTGGGCAGGAGGAGGAGTTGAAAAAGAGAAATAATAGGAAGTACCTGGTTATTCCGATTTGGTCACCAAACATGACTTAAGCCATTTCAAGCAACGTTTCAATTCTGAATTACGGTCCAGAGCGATACTTAAAAGTATCTCCCACTATAAAATATACTATTTTTTTCTTTTATGAATTAAATGTATTATGACACATATTAATTAAATAAAATTTGTTTGCGCACGCCAGGTGTGAGCCCACGACCTTTGGATTCGTAGTCGAGCGTCTTACTACTCAACTACGGAGGCCGTCAGTAAAAAGTTTATTTTTATTACCATCGCTAAATGCTTCATTTTCAAACACCTTCAATCTTTTATATGATCATCCCTTCCTTTAGATATTTATGTATTTTCATTTTCATCTCATCTTTTCCCCCTTGTCCTATTGGGTCGGGCACCCATTGCCTCGACAAGGTGCCCCAAGGCGTCCCCGTCCATAGTAGGCCCAGCCTCTCATAGCACAGCCTCCGAAGGCTTTTCCCCAACTTCGCCTGGGGCGGCCCACTGGACGTCTTTCCTCTGAATAGCACTCAGTATTTTAAGTGGAAGTCGGTCTTTATTGTTACGCAACTTTTTTGTTGTAATTTATATATTTGAGATTAACGTTTTCTTTTACATATTTAAATTGATTTACATTCAAACCATGCGAAAATACGTCTTTGTATCTATTCTTGCTAAGAATCTGGGCTCAATGGAAAAAAAGTCTTACATCGCATTAAGCCAACATGCATGATGTACCACTGTATAATTATATATTACATAAACTATAAATATATTTACATTTTTAGAATTTACATTTCCTATTTTTGTGTGTATACTACTCAAGAGTTCCTCTACCCGAAGCTAATGAGACTACTGCATTTCCAAATAGGTCATTTTTGAGTCTGTACATTTAGATTTATTACTTTCAGGTGGTAGATACTTTAGTTTCGCCCTAGTGAAAGATCACCGTTCAGAATCGAAACGTTGCTCGAAATTGTTTAGTCGTGTTTGGTGAACAGATCTGAATACCCAGGTACTTCCCAAAGTTCCTCTTCTTTGTCTTCTTCCCCTCTCCACTACTTTCTCCACTGGCTTCAGACAGTTGGGAGCAGTTGAGACTCTTGTCAGATATTCACTATAAAAAAGTACATCAAGGTCGGAACACATGTTAAAGTGCATCATTGTACAAAAGTTGATCAATATGGATCAGCCAAGGAAATGCTATCCAACACAAGAGAAAGAAAAAAATCTACGATATTTGAACCACTCTTCTGAATGCACAAAAAACTTCCAATTAGATGTTATAGCTTTCCAAAATTTTGAATAATTAATAAAATCAGAGAGTTTTTTTTATTCTACATGATGCTTTAACCAGTTTCATTAACTTAGCTACGATTGTTTTTTTTCCTTAAGAAATATAGTAATTATTCATTAGTAATGGAAAAACTATTTTATATTTATATAGTCAAAGAGTATTTTAGTAAGTCAAGATAGAGATATACTACACCCTAGAAAGGACCAGCAGGCCGGCGGTAGTATGGAAGTTTTCAGTCAGGACTTATTTGAGTTTACAAGAGTATTATTATCAATATACTCGAATATGTATATTTTAAATATATAAAACGGCTGATAAAGTAAAGCCGAATAAACACTTCTACATTTATTAATGAGGCCTTGTAAAGCATTGATAATAAAATCAAACAAGATGCACGACTTTTGAAGTTCATATATGTCAGAACACTGGGAGAATTATTTTGAAATGGGAAATCAAAACCAAATAAAAAATAATAGAAAATCGGAAAGCGAAGGGATTCGTGATAAGTATGTTGAAAATATTTACTTGTAAAGAGAAAATCGCCATTCAAGATAAAAAGTCACATGACGCCACTTGTCTCCAGAATTATCTTTTAAAACATATTCTCAAAAGGTTCATTGGAACCGTTTAGAAATTTTGCTCCTGAAGAATATTACGTCATTTTAAACGATTTTGAAAATGTTTTAAAAATATTAAATTATGAAGGGCTTAAAAACACCCGTTCGAGAAGTTATTAAAAATGATCTACCATTTTAAATTAACGAGACAAATTTTACTCCTGTCAAAAGTTTAACCCATACCGGAAACCCAATGGAAGCGAAAATATTTAATCTAAAGGGTAATGTGTTGTACTCAACATACTTACTATCTAGATAAATATATTGTTTTTTTTTAAATAAATACAAACATGAAAATTAAAGCTTTTTTTTCCTGATATGAACACAAAAACAGGCATATGTTGAGTTTTGAAAACGCTCCTGAATTATAAATGGCATGGCTCCAGACGGTTGGAGCTTTTTGGTGGTATAAATACATTTTTTAAACCTTTGATTACATAAAACAATCACACGATAAAAAAACATTTGTGAAGCGACCGGGATCCGAGCTCTGAGACCTTCCGTTAATCGGGCCACTGCTCTAAGCCACTAAGCTACCGAGGATCGGAGAGCGAACCGAGCATAATGGTCGATGAACGCAGCTAAACAAGAACCATCATATATAAAAGAGCTCAACCTAAAGGTGAACCGTGGCTTAAGCAAACTATTAAGAATTATTAAGTATCAAAATTGGTACGTTCAAACGTCCTAAGATAATTCGACTTTAGAAATATCATCTACTTATTTGAAACAATTTCGTAAGCATTTTGTAATATCAAAACTAATTTCCAACCCCTGTACACTTTAAATGCAGTAAGCAATTATATAAATTTAATTAGCTCACAGTAACGTAAAGTTAACATTTTACTACTTCAACCCACTAAGCCCAGGGGGGTATAAGATGAAGAAAGTGAGCATTTTTTTATTCGTTAAAAATACGAAGCATCGGGAAGATGGTTAATTAAGTTCCTCGGATAATTATTATTCCAGCGTAAAAAGTGAAGCTTGAGTCTAGTTTGGAGCAAATAATGACGACCTTTTTCAACTTCGGAACCCAGATGTCGTGAATTCGAAAACCGGCGTGGAAAAAATTGCATTATTTCACATAAAATATATGATACAATTGCACCTTTTTGAAAAGTTGAACATGACGAAACTCTTTACCGCCCTAGCGAGAAACCACCAGTCAAAAACGCAAAGCTGAAGTTTGGCTACAAATGGTTTGAACTAGCGTTGTGACCGCTTTGAAAGAACTACTTCAAAGAACTACTTCTTTTGGTAACAGTTCGTACTTCATTCATTGTTCATTGAACAAATACTTCAATTGAAGTCGAAAGTTCATTATAGCGTTCATTCATTTTAATAACTTTATTTCATTGAACAAATATTTCAATTGAAGGTGGTAGTTCATTTTAGCCTTCATTCATTTCACTAACTTCATTTCAATAACTTCATTTCACTGAATCAACACTTCAATTGAAGTTGGTAGTTCATTTCACTGAATCAACACTTCAATTGAAGTTGGTAGTTCATTTTAGTCTTCATTCATTCGATTAACTTCATTCCATTGAAAGAAGTACTTCAATTTGAAGCAGTACCGTTGTAAATGTAATTTGGCAAGGAACCGGTTCCAGTTCTTTTTACTTCCTAAACTCTACCGACTAGTACGTGCTCTTTCGGCGAGGAACCGGTTCCAAAAAGAACTGAACAAACAAGCGAATAAATCCAAATCTCTTTTTTCGCGAGTTCGACTTCAATTGAAGGGTTCACTTCGAAGGGTTCATTTTAAAGAACTAACAATTCGTGAAGCATTCACAAAACAATGAAGTTTTTCCCAACGCTAGTTTGAACCGTGATTTGTTACGATATCTAGAATCCTTGGTACTTCCCAACGTTCATCTCCCCTGTCTTCTTTTCCTTTAACCTCACAACGTGTGTTTTCTGCCAGCGGGTGGATAGCGAGATGGCAAAAGGCGATTTGCCTACACAATATTAGAGGAGAGTAAAATAAAATACTTGAGTCATTAGGATTATTTTAAATTGTACGTCGTGTGTAGCATACTACTTCAAAAAACTGTTCACTCATTCTGGATTATATTTTAGATCAAATTGACTTTTATCACCAAGTTTTCGAACACCTATCATTACACATACAAATATCTTTCAAAATATTACAGTTTTGATTGTTTACCATCTGAAAGATTATTTGGAAAAAAAAACTTTTAATTATTTTAAATTGCCATAATTAATTTTAAATTACAAACATTAATTTAAATTACAGAAATCAATTTAAATTACAATTTTTTTTTATTTTTATTACTATCACAATACCTTATCATAATTATACTCAAGGACCCTCAATCAATTTTAACCCTTTACCACACACTAATTACAAGTAAAGTAAAATATGGAAGCAGTATTTGGAATCTACATTAAAGAAAACATTAAAAACAACGGTTTAAAAATATGATAAAACAGTTGTTTTCCAAACATTTTAAATCATGCCAAGTAAGTCTTGAATTCTTTAACATTAATCCACTAAAAAAAAAAAATTTTTTAATTAATATAATACACGGTCACCTCAACATTACTTTTGTATCGGCATTATTCAAATAAACATCCCTACTTTTTGTTGTTTGAGACGTCACAACACATTTGATCTGTAAACATTTCAAAATAATATTGCGTGTTTTAGCCCTCTGCCTAAACTGTGCCGATCGTACAATTAGATTGAATTTACTGAGTTGACATTTAAAAAAAGTTATCTGCTACTGTTTAAAAATATACAAGAACATGTATGCAGATTCTACCACTTTTGTTATTTCTAAATATTTCATTTATGTTTTTTTTGTACTCTCTTGTGATTGCTTTTATTGTGCTTTCCTGTTATTTTCTTTTAACTCTCCTTTTAATTTCCTTTTACTATTCATATCATTTGTATATCTCTCGTATTATGTATAATTCAACAAAGTTTTTTGTTATAATTGGAATGTTCTCACTCGTGTAAACAATCTGCAAAACCCGTTATAATAAATAAATAAATAATGTTACAACAATCTGAAAAATATTAAAAATTACGTCACAATTAAAAAAAAACAGCCCGGTCAAAAATAGGTTAATTATCCGAGTCATTTTAATATAATAAAGTTTTAATCATAGCTAATGGCCTCCGCCGCTAGAGTGTGCACCGCAACATCGCATTTAGCAAAACAATAATTTATTGTGGCGAATGGTTCGTGCCTCGGCTTTACTCCGTGATGCAGATAGCGGGGACGCACTACCTAGTGCAGTTTTTCACATCGCTTCTCGGCATTACCGCGGCACTATAGGTGCCCAGGGACCTGCCGTTTAATTTAACCACATCTGACGGCTTTTTATTTAAGCTACGGTCCTGTGAAAGGAAACGGGTCCTGACACTTTATTCGCACCCCATAAGTCTATCTTCGTAATTAAGTTTTAAGTATTCCCGCGCGGCGCCCCCACTTGTAATGAATCCAAGTAAGAAAGGAATTTCAATTCATCTAAGCCCCTTGTGAAATCTAAAACTCACCCTTTGAGACAGGATAAGCTGATTAAATTTCAACATTTAATTTATTTTACACTTCAAAATATTATTCAACCGTGAAGAAATACATTTTTATAACCGTTAAAAAACTCTAAATGAATAATTGCTACGTAACATTAATTGTGGCTTTAAAATAGCCTTATTCGGTAATAAAGAAACTTCACTTTGAAGTATAGAAATATGCAAATATATTGAAAAAGTATAGGATAACTGGTAATATTAATTAGCTAGTGGTTGCCTAGCACAAATGTGTTTCGTCTAGTATAAAGAGGTTTCCTGAAACATTGTATGAATACACAATACGTTCAATGAGTTGACTATCACAAAGAAAGAATAATTTTGCTCAAGCAAGTAGAAGGGAAACTGGCCAATTTAATTTTATTAAAACTTTTATACAGAACGTGGACTTATTTTTAGAAAATTCTCAAAAACTTTAATTTATAATATAACTTTCTGATTGCACTACATTAAATGAAACGCTGTTAATATGCACATTGGGCATTTATGTCTACCCAATTTTTTTTTTCGTATCTAGCGAAACCGGTTGGTATTACCGTTTAAGGAAAGTAATATTTGCAAAGTTACAGTGTTTCATAACCTGAAAATATTATTGCGTGACCCATAAACAGGTGCTGATTTCAGTAATTTCCTTAGAAGAGTTGACCCAACAACACCCTTAAGATTGTGTGTATCGGTGAATGTTAATATGCTTTCGAGAGTGATGTTCGGGCCGAACAATGAGAAACAGTATGTTGTCTCGCTTATGCTGACTTATTACTATTTGAGAGAAAATAACAACAGTATATCGTCGCCGGAAAGGCAAAAAGTCTGAAGCGCCATTTTGAGAAATTTACATCAGAGCATTTAAAAGTTTTTGTTTAACTATAAAATTCACAAGTTTTCAGAACCTGGTTGGATTTTGAAAAAAAAGTTAATTCAGGTGACCGAATGTTCTCACTGAGTTGTTTAAAGCGACAAAAAGCTAAAAAAGTCCCAAACTTCTGCGGCTTAAGTCAAACCTTCAGCCAAATGGTAAATACATTTTAGACGCCTGAAGAGCCACAAGTCTTCAGAATCAAACGAGAGTCAGAGCATTCCATGCAGAAAAAAATTTGATCAAAACTCTACACGACAATTTTTTTTCCCAAAGTGTCGCTAAAAGCCTTTTTGCCTTTCTAGCGACGATATGATAATCTAATTCAAGTTTTTGACAAGTTTTACAGTGTGTTATTTCCATTACCTTTAATAAAAAAAATTACTTTATAATATCACTGGAATGTTCTTTTCTGAATTAAAATAAAAAGTTGGAAACATGCTGTATGCAAGCGAGTATCGGACCCAAAGGCTTGAAATAATCTCCCTCCAGAAGATGTATAATGAGCCCAACAGAATTTAGGTCCAAAATGAAAACTCACCTTTTCAGACTCTCCTATCCTTAAATTCATTAGAAGAATCTCAACATAATCTGTTTCACGACGAATCACCTTTAGATATACAAATTTTAACCAAATCCTGTACTGTATGACAAATTCAGAGAGTCCATTTTTAATTTCGTTTCCACGCCCTAAATCGGAAAAATGAAAAGTATAATTTTAAGTTAATAAGTGTGTCTATCTGAGGGGCCAGCCAGGTTAATATGTTTTTTTTATATCTTCTCTTTAAACTAGGAATTAATGAATAATAATAGAAAATAAGATCTGTACAGCGCCCTTGAGGTGATTTTTCACAAAAACGGCGCTATATAAATCATACAAATATTATTATTATTACTAATGCATATGTGTGAGTACTGTGTTTGACCCAACATTCCCTGCGATATTTATTCTCAATTAAATCAGCCGTTTAATTGATTGCATAAAATAAATTTAACCAATTATAGGTTTCCTCTCAGATCAGTTTTCGAAGGTGAAATTTATATCGGAAATACTTGCGCGTCCCAAAAACATTTACCCGGCCGTACGCGGTCCGCGTGGGAGGGATTTCTGTAAGCTCTTAATGTATTATTCACAAGTCGTTAGGCCAGAAAACAAAGGATCGGATTGGTAAAGTATTTAGGCGGGTCATTACGCCTAATGTATTTGCATCACTCGGAGAACGATGCTTCTTCTTAATATTGAATAGAACCGAAGGGTTGCGGAGGTAGCGAAGGTTATCGAGGGCTGGGGAGGGCCGAGGGAAGCAGGGTGGGCCGATCGAGCTTTTTTACAAGTTTGAATACGTCGAGACCACTGAAGAGATAAACCTAGTGTGTTGTGAGCGTGTCTCGAAGGTCAATTTCCCTTTACCTCGAGTGAAATTGATCATTTTTTTAAGCCGATCATCATTAGCTTTGTCAAGAAGAAAACAATAATTTTCTAGTCTAGTCAAAGGAGAAACAAAATATTTAAAATTAATTGGACGAAGTTATGCAGAAAGCATCCAACCCCAAAAAGATGAAACTGCGAAAATGGCGTTTGAAAATATGACGATAAAAAAGCATTAATATGCGTATTCGGCATTTGTAAAGTAAATATCAGAGTTTTTTTCTTTCTTTATGAGCATTATTATAAATAGGTAATTTATAATCTATCAATGCGTTTATTAAAAAAAATGTATTTCTTATGTTATTCTACATTTGATAATGTTTTTAAAACTTATATTTAAGTAAAATATTTGCATCTGCAATGTGAGTTAGAAAAAAAACACAAAAATCTATTGCGTTTGGAGCTTGGATGTTCTCAGCAAATATAAATCTCATATTTATCTAAATTAAAACATGGAAAACTCGATTTTGGCCAATTGTTGCTATAATAATATATTCGAGCCTTTCCATTAATGTTCAACTATTGCTCAATACTTTTTTGGTCGTAATATGTTAATATTTGAAATATTTCAACCATATTTAATAATTTTGTAAAATATTAAATTAAATAAATTAATCAAATTGGTATTTACACAAAAAACCTACATCTCACAACAACAACAAAAAAACGTCCATACATTGAGGGTCCACCCTATGGAAAGGTTGCATCGCAGCATCCCCTCGGATCTTGATCCTTTTAGTGATATTAGAAGGGAGGAACATCAATTTGTGGCTGCCGTGGTTACTTCTCACCTGTCAGACTATCGCATTGCCAGACTCCCACTTACAGCGAGCTGACTGTGTACGCCCAAACTCTGTATCAGGGGTGGCCACCCTTCGCTGAAAACCTCATTTATCATTTTTTCAATGGAACAATAAAGCGCTCAGACCCTTGACCTATTTTTACAATGCACTAAATCGACACTTGACTCACCCCACAAATGAACTAACTACTAGCTTAACAACACCGAAGAGTCACACCGGCAGAAGTGTGTTGAGGGCGTGTCCGTGAATCTAAAGTCAGCATAACTTTTCCTTACTTTTAGTAAATTAATTCTACGGAATTCGTTCTTGGCAGTGCATTTGAAATAGATCTCTGTTGTATATATTTATATAGGCAAACCCGACTTAACGAGTATTCCCAATTTTTAAAAATCCGAAAATACTGCACGGCTGATGTAAGCATTATAGACAAGATGAAAAAGACACACTTGGATATTTCAGTCATGAGTAGCGAATGGATGGAGTGTGAGAAAAAAAAATGACGCGCAAGGGGAGAGAAAAAAGAGCCGGGGACGCCTATGGACCACGTGGTTTGATCGAGTGAATCAAATATTTTTGTTGGTTTGTTGGTTTTGTTGGTACCCTTTGGTCGGAATAATAGAAGAGTGTATATAAGATGATGAAGAAATGTGTATGTGGCAAAGGATTTACCCCAATACAGATGTATGGAAAGTTAAATCCGCTCTGCTTACTTCGGCAAAGAAAAGCATGATATTAAGCAAATGGTTTTTTTTTATTGAAATTCAAATAATTTTGTGTTCATCACTTTTTCGTGTTTTTATTTGATAAAAACTATTTTATTTTCCATGATTTTTTCTTACAAAGCAGTTGCTTATAAAATTTGATTTATTTTAATTATTATTGTTACATATTTTAAGTTTTTATACTAGCAGAACTGGGCGGTTGATGCAATACTCGATCTGTCATATTTTACAAGCTAAATAATTCAGAAAAAATATTATAAAAAATATATTAATAACATTGAATATAAGTTTTTTTACACATATGAAATAAATATAATACATAATAAAAGCTTAAATGGAGTGTATGTGCTATGTGCCTTAGTTAATGTCAAAACTAGTTGACCCATCTAACGAATAGTGTGTCTTTTTTTCAATAAAAATGTTAAAAGTTATTTACACAAAGTTATTGGGTTTTCAATATAATATTTTGTCACAAAGTTAGTAATTTTAAAAAATGTATATTATTTTATTTTTCTATATGAAACAGGAACGTTTTCAGTAAGTTTTACCTATTCACGATCTTTTTTAAAAAGCTAAATCTAATTTTAACAAAAGAAAGCATTGAAAAAACTATCAAAACTGCTGAATGTAGACATATGAATATTTTCACATAAAAATAGTTGTAAATAACAACAAAATACAGTAAAACTTCAATCACGATTCCCATCCCATTTTTACGATTTAACAGTTTTTATTTTTTATTATTTATGACTCACAGAATTTTAACAATCACAATGGTTTTGTCAAAGTGCTAATTGATTGTCGATGAATTATTTCGTAATGTATTTGTTGTTCCCACTGTTCACAGCTTTCGCACCCCTGTTATATAAAGTTAATATACAATGTACACAAGAACCATCCCTTCTAAAGAGTTATGACTCTAGCAAGTAATTCTTGTTTTTCGTTCCTTTATTTTCCCCGGGTCACCTTTCTTTGTTATTTTCTTTAGAATAAAAACTTTCCTGGCATGGGCATAATATTTTTTTTATTTATATCTGTTATTGTCTCATCAATCTACGGTAATTTCATTAATTTTATGAACAAAGTGTATCATCATTTTAATCGCTTAAGGAGTAAGCTGAAATTACTTTGGAATTAGAGCTTCCGAATGTAAAACTAGTTTAGTGCGTAGGAAATCTACACTGAGCTCAAAGCTCGAGATCTAAGCAAACAATGGAACATCAAAGGTAAGTATTTCTTAAATGTTTTTTTAGTGCTTTATTTTCACTAAAATATTAATCTTTCCTTTTGTGACAAAGGAAGGTCTTCAAATATTATAGTCCAGGGTTCTAGGTACACCGTAAGTTCATTCCAAGCTCGTATATAAAAAAAGGTTTTTTTGAGATTCTTACTGTGGATTTTATTATCTGTTGAGTTCTAATTTTTTTTATACAATACCTGGAATACACTCGCATTTTAGATCTTGTTGTGGATTTAATGGACAGTTTATTGATTCTGAAAATTCAAACCAAAAAATACGATGTAAATCTTTATCATAAAGCATAACATTTCGCAAGCATCTATCACTCTCTGACAGTTAAGCTCTAGCGTAATAAAGTGTGAACTACTTATCTAACTGAAATTTTAAGATCGACACAAATATTATTTTGAGTTTGCAATATCGCTTCCATCATAAGTTATGAAAGTTTGAGATTAACACATAAATATTTTTTTAAACGTGAGGGGGTTAGACGGAATTTTTTTATTCGACATTCTTTAAATGTTCAATTGGGACAAAATATTAGTGCGACTTTGACGAAACCTATGTATAACTACTAGTTTTCTATTGATTGTGCATTTCTTCAAATTAAATGGTAATTTCAAGGATTTCGTTGACATTAAATTAGATTATAGAAAGATTGAACAGATAATTAATGCCAATGTAGATAATGACGAGCAATATTTATTGTAAACAAATTTGGCGCTGGCATCACATTAATATGGAGCGTTGCGACGATCATGACCGCAAATAACTCAGGGCGAAATATTTCCTCAACCCGTTAGGTCCTTCGCACCCTCTCCGCAAACCGATGAATTATTTCAATCGATTTCTCGCTTGTCACAGTTCCAGCTGGAACTGGAGCTGAAATTTTTACTGCTCCTGCAACGGCCGCTGAGAAGCCGCTTCTTGTATATTCCTAACCGCGTTTAACCCCATCAGGAACTATCCAAAACTCGTGACCCGAAATAACATCAATTAGTTGAATCATAATGCCATAATTCTTGATATAAAAAACTTAACTATCAAGATTTGGAGTGATAAATAAAATAAAAAAAACACAAGCTAGGTAAAGAATTTTAGAGATGTGTTTATAATTTGATGTGAAACCGCACAAGAGGTTCAACCTTGGAGGAAATGGAGAGGTACCTTTGCGAAATAGTGTAGTCATTATTGTTGACTTTATACTGACTCGATAGAAAGAGACAAAGATATATTACAGGATGTCGGATAGCCTATTAGTTACCGCATGGAATTCAGACATTTTTAATAAAAACACATTTGAACACATTAAACAAAAACAATATCAATACACCACTCATATGATTTAAAAAGTCAAAATATCACACAAGCGCTAATAATAGAAAGTTTGCCTAAATTACGATGGAATTTTTTTTTTAATTTTATATCTTTATACAATTTAAAATGTTAAAAATTCTAAAGTTCGGTCAAAAATATTTAAAACTGTTGAAATACCTCTAAAAATTTCAGTTTCGTAATCTTTGTTTGGTCTTATTTGAACATTCGCGCATAGCACATATCGCCACCATCATGTTTGATTAATTTGTAAAACCACTGCAAGTTTTTTAATCAACACAAATAAAGGAAATAACCTCATAATGCGTTGACGTAAGTTAAGGCGACTCGATGATGTGAAGTTGGTGCGGACGGAGAACATCCTTACACACTTGGAAGTCATGCGATATTATGTGACGACTTTTCTTGTATCTTTCTCTCCCATGGTATACGACGTAAAAACCCGGAGAAAGTGATTTATCGCAAATTTCTATAGGTTAGGTAAAAATATTAGCTATAACTCCTTATATCATTACTCCAAGGTTTAAAATGAGCAATCTCATTGTATGGTTGGCCCACACTTCAAACCTCAGGGTCAAGGGTTCGGGAGATTCAATGATGTTGTGTTAGCTCCAATTTATGTGAAACATGAAGAATAAGAATTAGAAGAAGAAGAAAAATAAGAATCCAAAATGGACGAGTGAAAGACCTAAGACGTGAGAAGAAGTTTGGGACTGGATTGGACAACATTTGTCAGCCAACTCGAAGTGTGGAGGCGTTCTTTTGGAAGCTGGGAGATGTGGCAAGATGGCATCTTTATTATTTACAGAATAATTTTCTCGGTGCCATGTTATGACACCCCGCAGAGTAAGAAAGCTAATAAACTAAATGTTTTCAATTATTGATGTAGCTGCCCATCCCCCTGCTCAGATCGATATAGCAGGGCTGCTACTAGACTTTCCAAAACATCTTTTTTAAGCTCATTATTCTTTAGAATTTTGTTCATAATGAGAAGGTCAATTTATTTTTTTAATACCTTTACCGCCTAACATGCCAATATTTTTAATCACGTTTAAATTGAAATAAGTTAAATTTTCTTACTCGTAAAAACAGACTAACATTGAAGTGTTAAGTGGCGCCATACGATTTTGCATCAGATGACGTCACGTAGTTGTCAATCTCTTCGCGGTGAGATCTCGATCCGATTCAGATGACCTCAAAACTAAGCCGGACTATTTCGATCTGTTTCTTTTATAATCGTTTTTTCAAAATTAATTGATTTATTTTACGAATATACCATGTATAATGAAACATATAATTGATTCAGAATCGCCGTGTGTTTTTCTAAATGTTTTTTTTATCATAATTTTTTCACTGAAATTTTTAATCAATAATTTCGTTGGTACAAACAAAATCTTCAAAGAATTCACCTCATAACACCAAAACTTGTTCAACATTACAGAAGTTCCGCAGTGCCCGAGGAACAACGGGACGGAAAAATACTTTGTATTTAATGAAACCGCAGTCCATATCACAAACACTTTACCAACAGATTTATTTTCAGTTTATCTTGGGTAAATAAGGGCGAGCCCACACTTCCGGAGTGCGGCCACCGTACTAGTGTTCGCCGTGTCCAACCCTGAGAGTAAATGGTGAATACCTTCCGATGTTCACCAACTGCCTCCGTTGAAGATTGGTAAAATTTTGAAAACTTATGAATATGCAGTGTATTGCTCTGCCATAGCCTGGATGCTTAAGGGGGTTTGAATTAATATAATTACGGCTTATCATATATATATATTCAATAAATGTATTTGAAGGATTCCCTGAGCGTTATGACAAACCGAGTGCTGGACTTTCCACGAACAAAATAAACTAATTTTAAATAGGGTTCGGTTCTCAGAAAACGTGTGCAACCATAGAGTTGATAGAGTATTATCTATCCAAGGCAGTGAAGTCAGTTTTTGACTTGTTTTGATGATTTTAACCTGACTCGGCGCACCTGGGCGTGGCTAAGATTAAGGCTACGGTATTTATACATCCATTCATATCACATATCGACATAATGTTTTTGTTTATTCGCATAGCCACCTTTTCGCAGTATTTTTATCAACAAAAATATAGTATTCAACTTAAAAAACCGTTTAGTTGTGTCAAGTTTAGTGGCATAATAAAAAATGTGGAAGGAGTCCTGCGGTGAACCAGGACCTTAAGATCATCCTTACAGTATATGGAAGCGGTCTATGAAATTTGTTGTCTCTTTCTGTCTCACGGTGTACGACGTAAAAACCCGGAGAAAGTGATTAATCGCAAGTTAGTGTAGGTTGGGTAAAAATAATTAGCTCTCCCTCCATATATTGTTACTTCAAGTGTGCAACACTAAATCACTACGATGCAGCCACAGCGGCCGTCCGAACACTATGCGCAATAGGAGGGACGGAGTTCAAATGACTCGATGCATTTCGTCAAAGTGGATAGTAGTAAAATTTTCAAACACATTGCTGAAGAATCTACACTCTACCAGTTCCTCGGTCAGATTGCAACGACGAGTATTATTTAATAAACGAAAAATGACTTTTTTTTATAAATGTATTTACAATTACTCACTCTTCCAGAGTATTTACTAATCTCAGTATCGACCTGGTGAAAGACCTTCATTCAGTTAATTTGCTTGAAATAACGTTGGCGACTAGATTTGAATAGCAAGATACTTTCCAGCCTTCCACTTCCCCATCTCCTTCTCCTCTTCAACACCTTACAACGTTCTCCAAATTAAGTATGGCTCCCATTGACTCCTGACAGTCGGGACTCTTGTACGGTTCTCAAAAAAAGTGTCCAACCATCCAAAGAAGTGGACGAGCAAGATCCATATAAAAATTATTTCACCTTCGATTAAAATTCTTGACAATCTTTTGAAATGGGGGTACACGCTTCAATTCCTATACAAACTATCTTCAGTTGCTAAAAATATACAGTAACACCCAAGGATCTCATAAAATAATATGATTTTGTCCTCAAAGCAATAATATACCAGGATGGATAGTTTTGTGAAACAGTGCAGTAAGGATTGTTTTTTTTCCTGACTTGGGCGGGGCTAGGGTTTTCATGGACACACCTTTTAACATCCATTCATAGCACATGTCGACATAATGTTTTGTTTATTTTTCCTTTCACATACCAACGAAAACTACTCGATCTAAAATTTTATTTAGCTGTAACAATAACATCAGGACTGAGTCTTTTAGATCCTCGCTTGTACCTAGATTGCATGTAGTTGGTAATACATACGCAGAGGTAATGTATTTAACTGCATGGAATATAGATACAAGAAGGCTATAACATCATACATCTTTAATCAATAATCTTTTTATGTATTCAAACACTATTTTTTACTACTCCACAACTATTCTTTATTACATTTGTGCATATAATTCTCATTTTTTCACTGTCAATTGCAAACCTTTTAATGTAAAAGCCCTCTCAGGCGTATACAATAAAATAAATAACTATATTTTCACAGTATTGTAATCAACAAAAATATAGGATATAACCTCAAAAACCGTTGAGTTATGTCGCACAACAAAACGAAGTGGGCGGAGTCGCCGGAGACGCGGAAGACGAAAAGAAATTTAAAATTGTTGCGATTTTATGTGACAACTTGTTTTGTCTCTTTCTCTTTCATGGTTCACGATGTAAAAACCAGGAGAAAGTTGTTTATTGTAAATTTAATTATCTAAGATGGGTTAAAACATTCAGCTTTTTCTTCATATATATTCTTATTCCCAGATTTTTATAAAGTTACAGTGGAAGAAAAAACAACCGAATTCCAATTTTTCTTTAAAACTACGATGAATTTCTCTAAATTCTGGCAATGCCACAGCACAGCAAGAGAGAGAAGAACCCGGTAATCCCGCAAGGAGCCATTAGGATGAACCATCTCCCGGCTCTCCTCATATAAAGTAAACCCTTCAGGAGAACAGATCGGACTCTTCCGAGTGTATAAAAAGACTTCCCCGGAATCGAAGGTAATTCTTTCGCCTGGCTGAGCGAGAATGCGAATTAGTGGAACGCTAGAAGAACAAACACAATGAATATTGAAATGAAATCAACAAAGTAAAGATAGCCAGCCGTCAAACAAGTATTAGATTCCGTCTCATTTTCGGTCGCCAACACAACTTAAGCCTTCAAAGATATTCAAACTATAAAAAAGAGCCTTCGAATTTTCTTAACGTTTTTGCTTAAAATGTGTAAAACAAATTCAAATGATCGACTTAATATATAATGAAAATGAAATTTAAAAAATTGTGTAAGGCCACAGGGTTAAATTTTCTACTAGTCCAATATTAGGTTTACTTCCAGTAAACTTATAAAATTCCTCATTATTCTTTTATCACCTTCTCAGTTGACGTTTTGCCTCTTTGGTGTTATCTGGGTTATGAGGTCTCAAAAAGATCCAAAAAATAAATAATAATAATAAAAATTTCATTTCGTAGAAAGCAATTACTTTGTGGTTTGACACATTTTATACATATTTTCCAGTAGTCCAATATTATGTTAATTTCCAGTAAATTTATCATTGTTCTTTAATCACCTTCTCAGTTGACGTTTTACCTCTTTCATTTCATATTATTGGTATCTTTCTCTCTGTTCCTTTGTTATAATTTAAATGTAATTTTTTTTTTTTACTATTCTCTTATTTTATTTTATATTGTGTTCTCCCTCTGTGTGTATATATAACCGCACACTAGGTAATTTTGGTTAAGTTTAATTTTGTACCCTGTGGTCATATTTTTTTTAATAAAATCTGTGGTCTTATACAAAGTTATTACTTCATTTTCATTGAATATGTCAAACCACAAAGTGATTGCTTTCTTCGAAAGTATGACTTAAAAAATGTTTTCAGGAACATTTTTTATTTAATTACGGCGCATATTCCGATTGAATATGAAGGACCTTTTTTATTTTGGACTCGTGTAGAAATTTTAATTAACCATTCAGTAATAGAATCAACGGTGGGTATTATTTATAGATTTCATTCAAATCTCATTTCTTAATCAGTGAACGCGAGTGGTAGATGCTCTAAGTATCGCCCTGGTGAAAGAAGAAAGATGGCTTTAGCCGAGTTGGGTGGCTAGATCTGAATAGCCAAGTACTTCACAACCTTCCTGTTTCCCATCTCTTTCCCTCTCACCGCTACTTTCAGCCTCACAACATACCACAATTGGCGATGTCATAGCTCCCACTGACCTCAGACGGTTGGAAGCAGTTGGAACTCAGCATTGAACTCAGTATTCAGCATTTCGTCGTCAACGCGAAAATACCTCCCATGTGTCAAAAACGTAATTGTTCGGGAGGAAATTAAAAACTGATTTTTGAGAGTTACAGATTGTTTTTTGAGATATCAAAAATACGCTTTGTAGTTTTAGGTGCAATAATGTATTTTCACCAATAAAAACATCGAAACTTGAAGTATAAATTGAAACTGTACCATGTCATGTTTAACTCATTTTTGTAAAGTTGACCTCATGGGAGGTATTTTCCCGTTGACGACGATTTACATTTTGTTCTTACTATATACTAGCGTTGTGACCGCTTTGAAAGAACTGCTTCAAAGAACTACTTCTTTTGGTAACAGTTCGTACTTCATTCATTGTTCATTGAACAAATACTTCAATTGAAGTCGGTAGTTCATTATTGCGTTCATTCATTTTAATAACTTCATTTCATTGAACAAATATTTCAATTGAAGGTGGTAGTTCATTTTAGCCTTCATTCATTTCATTAACTTCATTTCAATAACTTCATTTTACTGAACCAACACTTCAATTGAAGTCAGTTCTTTTGGTTCTTAAATCCCTACCGACTAGTACTTTTTAATTTCGCAAGGAACCGGTTCCAGTGCTATCTGACTAGTATGTGATTTTGTTGGCGAGTAAGCAGTTCCAGTTCTTTTGTTTTCAAATCTCTACCGACTAGCCAGTGCTTTTTCGGTGAGGAACTGGTTCCAAAACGAACTGAACAAATAAGCGGATAAATTCAAATCTCTTTTTTGCGAGTTCGACTTCAATTGAAGTGTTCATTTCGAAGGGTTCTTTTTAAAGAACTAACAATTCGTGAAGCATTCACAAAACATTGAAATTTTTCCCAACGCTACTATATACGTAATAATAATATTTTTGATGTAGCTTTGCTACGTTTTTTGCCCTGGGCTTATTTCGGCAGAAGGTAATCAGATGACAAATATGTTAAAATTATAACTTAATAGATCTTATGCCTGCTATAAGGATTATTAAAAACTCTATAACTCAAGATGTGTTGTTGAAAATTGTTGCGTTCACTAAAAAAGTTCAAACTTACAGCTCAATACTTTTTGTTGCTTCCTGATTTTTTGTAGCCTACTTAAAAGTTGTAAATTGATTGAATCACCTATTTCAATAAAAAAATTGCCAATAAATAAAAATATGTAATACATCCGAAAAGTTTTTTTATTTCCACACTCGGAAATAAACAGACTTCCTGTTAGGATTCAAAAACACCGATAAAAAAATACTTTTCAAGTCCCATTCATGGAACTTCTATCCAAAGTATAGTATATCGTAAACTGTTATTTATTCATAACCTCGTGAACGGAATTACAAGTTTGGGGAGATAATTAAATGCGATAATCACCTGTTCGCGTGATGTTTTTACTTCGTCGAAACTTTCCTCGCAGAGGATGGGTACGTTATTTTAATTGTATTTATATCTAACAATGTTATTATTGCGTGATATCTCTGTTGTTTTGAGATCGTTTCCCACTTAAAAACCTCAATATTCTTTGATTTTTGATAACTAACTAAATAAGGGTTTTTTTATCCAGTAAAGACTTTTTCCCTAAGAACTTACTGACGTAAACTTAAATTCAGTTAATTAAATACAACCATCAGATGGTGATAGTAATAAGGCCTAATGAAGGCCGCAGTACTAGTTAGATAGTCATTATGAGGGGTATTTGTATAAACCCCGGCTAGTTAGCAGAGGAATACGAAAGTATCCATAAAATTAAAAATCAACTAACTAAATAACCATCATGCCATTTTTCCGCAGAAGCAGGCAGAGAAGACGGTCCGCCATATAACTCTGTCTTGGCACACACTCCTTGCTTCATTCTAATTCATAAATCGTGTCGTACACACTTTTCTGTTATTTCTGGCACATGGGCCCAATTCAAGTATTTTATTCACTTGATCGTGCCATGTATGTGTGTGTGTGTGTGTACCACCTCCCTCGGGCGTCCTCAACTGCTTCTTCCATCCACTTTCGCATCATATATTATTTTCACCCGCCTTTCTTCCTTCATTCGCTCTACATGCCCAAACCATCTAAGGTTCCCTTTCTTGATCCTATCCATTACGTCAGCCTTGCATTCTTTCCCCATATCCACATTTTTAACACGGTCATACATGGTTTTGCCGCACAATCGCCTTAGGGATCTCATTTCCACAGCATTCAGTCTACTTTCATCCTTCCTTTGCCAGTTACATGCCTCACTGCCATTCACCAGGGTTGGTATAAGCACTCCATTGTGGACTGCTAGCTTCATTAGACTTACTCGAATATACCTACCGGTCCTCATATTCAACAACTAGCATACTTTAATATTATTATTTTACTGTATGTAATTATCACGTATCATTAAGTAAGAGGGTTGATTTTCTAGTTAATAAAACATTTTTAGATTCTAATCAAGTCACTTTAATACGCACGGGAAGCTAAAATGTATGAATTATGCTTTCCTAAATAATTTCGAAAAGTTTATTTATTATTCTAGGTATATTTCGAACTTAAATCGCTAAGGTAGAATCTAGAAATCGTTGGTTTAATCTCTTGGCTAACATAAGTTTCATGAACAGTCGGGGCTTCAAACTTTCAGACTCCACTTTTAGATAACCTGGCCTATCGTGCTATTGAGTAATAATATACATATACAAAGAAGTGTACAGCCACAGAACAGATCAGATAATGCACACCTTTATTCTAAGTACAACGGATTATACAGAGATTCTCCAAAATATTGCGCTGCGCTGAAAAAGTTGCGTATTCGCCTTACAAAGAAATATTAGAAAATTCAGGTACCTCCTCCATATTTTACAATTCTTTATGAGAACACCGAAAAGTCCAGCTCCTTTTAGAGACTTCGCAACTAAATTGTCTCGCAGCCAACTTTACACTTATTCTTTATGAAAGAATTTGGCAAGTTACGAGCAAACGAAGTTTCTCTCTGACGACGTTATATTATTTAGGAGTACACACTTGTAAGTACGTAGAACTAAGACAGCATAAATAAGATTTTTTGATGTGATGTGAAAGCTTTGCTTTCAACCTATTTTGAAATAAAATTCAATAGAAAATAATAATAAAAAATCACTAACGATATAAAGGATCGTATAACCTTTACTTTTTTCCACACGTTTCAAAAACTTTGTAAAACATCGCTAGATACCAGAATAATCTTATAAGCGGAATAGTATTTTCATGAATTCGCCGATGCGAAAAAACATTTTCCGTATAAACGAGATATGGAGATATACAGCTTGTATCTGTATAGTAAGTTTTTTTTTATTTACATTCCCGTACCATCCGAAGTTTTGTAAGGGCTGTAATAACATACAAACGTTACAAGTTAACTCACAACATGTCTCCTGAAGTCATGTATGTAGAAAGTACTAAGTCCACGTTAGGCGGAGATAAGGCCGCCTTGGTAGGCCGGTTTATGGGAGGATTTGGGCGGTTTGTGGGTGGTTTGCGGGTGGCTCTGTGAGGGTCGCGGGCGGGTGGGGTCCGACCGGGGTCACCCAGGGGGACCAGGTCCCAGGCCGACCCCAGGGGCAAGATGCCAACGGGAGTACAAAGTTTTACCCAGTTAGTTCTCAAGTTTTCTTATGATAACACTGTTATTATAAACATGTCTTGTAATGTTTTAAACGGCCGAGATAGTGAGCCAAAAAACGGCACTTACTTCTACAAGATAAGTGCTCTCAAGGATGTTGATTCAACAATGAAACTGATTTAAATAAAATACCCAAATACAACATAGATATTATTCTTTGCTATTCCTTACAGACGCATGAAAAAACAAGAAGTTGAAAAGACACGATTAACATATTTCCTCTGTAAAGGCAAAAGGTCTAATGCGACACTTTCGTCCAAAATTAGTTAAATATGCAGTTTGGATCAGTATTTATTTCTCCATTAAAAGATCTGACTCTCGTTTGATTCTGAAGACTTTTATGGCCTTTCAGCCATCTAAAATAAAATATATGTACGATTTGGGAGAAGACTTGACTCAGCGACGTACGTTTGGGCCTTTTTTAGCTTTTTGTCGCTCCAGTTAACTCAGTGAGAGCATTACCTGAGATAACTTTTCTTTTCAAAATCCAACCAGGTACTGAAGACGTATGAATTTTATTATGAAACAAAAAAGTTTAAAGTACTCTGGTGTAAAGTTCAAAAGTGGCGCTTCAGCCCTTTTACTTTTCCGTCGACGATATGACGAGAACCCGTTGAAAATATCAGGCAGCGGCTTTTAGCCATTATGAATATATATTAGTTAAACTAAACAATAATATTTATCTCGTATTATGTTTACACTGTTTATTATTATTACGTAAGATATACAACATACAATTATGATATGTTCTTCAATTTCTAAGAAGGGTAAGATGGGCTTAGAAAATAACGTCGCCCATTTAGGCAATAGATTAATACAACCACAGTAGCGTGCGCTCATATTCGTTCTTCGTCATGATCAAACATTCAGATATTTACGGTCGGTACTTTACACAAAATAGTATCATGTCTCGTGAACAAACACAGAAGAAAATATTATCGAAACATTAGAAAAATTACTATAAAAAATACATTATAACATTTCTTGTAGCAAGATTTTTACCATCATTACTTTGGAATTTCGCGTTTGTAATTGTTTAGATTTTCGCCGGAAAGAGATAATGATCGATGTTTTTCTAAATCAAAAGACACGCGTATTAGGTAATAGTAAACTATTTAGCTACAGTAAAAAATGTATTGTAGAACAACTTTTACGAGTTATTGGGGACGATGTATTGATCAATTTCATGTTTCATAGAAATAAATGTGGAAAAAGTTTTTTAAATTATGTACTTAATGTGATAGATAGATTATCATGAGAGTTATATTTTTACCAGTTAGTAGCTAAGTGGACAAACGCGTGGTGGGTTCAATTCCTGTGCTAACTAAGTCCTCCATCATTGCACAAGTAACATCTTTCGCTTATTATGATGGTAGAAGAAGTTTTTCAAATATTGTCAGGTTATTTGTAATTTGCGAATGTTTAACTTTTTTTAAATAATAATAATATATAAAACTTTCATGAATTTTTGCTAGAATATTTTTCAATTTTTTTTTTATAGTTTTTGTGTTCAATTTGTAGAACTCCATTTTAATTTTTATATGATTCAATTGAATTAAATTTAATATTATTATTATTGAGTTCTGCTATTTTAAGTTTTTTATTTTTTGTTTTTAGTGACAGCTGTTTCGGCGTTTAAGACAGTTTGACAATGGCCTTAAACGCCGAAACAGCTGTCACTAAAAACAAAAATAAAACTACTTAAAATAGTAGAACTCAATAATAATAATATTAAACTTAATTCAATTGAATTATATAAAAAAAATATATATTTCAATTACTTCGAACTCCACGCCACTGCTATCTTACTGTCCTTGGTCACCCTCACGTCTTCTACCGCCCACTTTCACCCTTTATTTTACTGTTTTACCATCCTCTCATTATGTCAGACCATTTTCCGAATTCGAACTGGGTCGACAGGGTCACGCCGGTGATATAAAATACATCGATCGTATTCTGTGCATCCCTTCGGGAACACATTAGGCCAGGACTACGAACTCGGAGTAACATCTTGAGTGACGGGAGTTTAGCGAACGATCCACAATCTACAGAGATACAATCGTATAGCAACATTATTGTTCATAAATAAAACAGATAAACTTTGTTTAAAACCACTTTTATTTCAATATTTTGTCGACTGGTTTCGGAAGTACCCTTTCATCTTCAGGACAATATTGATTAATTCGATTTTAATATTGTCCTGAAGATGGAAGGGTACTTCCGAAACCAGTCAACGAAATTTTGAAAATAAAAGCGGTTTTAAACAAAGTTAATTTGTTTTATTTATAAATATGGAAACAACAAAGTTAATGCTTTTTACGAATATGTACATTATTGTTCCTTTAATTTATTTGACCAAAGTCAAATTTTGGTGCAAGGCTAAGTTTCAAGCTAACTAACTAACCAACATGCCGTTTCTCCACAGGGGTAGACAGAGAGGACGGATCGCCAAACAACTCGGTCTTGGCACACACTCCTTGCTTCATTCACATGCATGCTTCGTCTCATGCATACTCTTCTGTTATTCTGATTCTTCACATGGCCTGACTCGATAATTTGATTCACTTGATCGTGCCACATCTTCCTCGGGCATCCCCGACTTCCTCTTCCATTCACATTCGCATCACATATTTTTTCACACTACTTTTTTCGTTATTCGCTCTACATGCTCAAAGCATCTAAGCGTCCCTTCCTTGATTCTATTAATTACGTTTATATCAGCCTGGCATTCTTTTCGGATAACCACATTTTCAACACAAACATACATGGTTTTACCGCACAAACGCCTCAGGGATCGCATTTTTACTGCCGAATTCCAAATTTAAACTAAATCGCCACTTGTAGGTTATGTCGGAGAAAAATCTTTTGTAATTTTTTTAATAATCATTTTTAAACTAAATATTATATTTAATCAAATAATAAAACAGTCCATATTGACCTTGGTGAATACCTTTCTACGTCGATGTTGATATTTTAGCAGGCCACAAAAAAGATGTATCTGTTTATGAATATACAGCTGGAGATTTTTTTACAAGAAAAGATTTTGTCAACACAACATCAATTAAAAAAATAGTACAAAATTTCGTGCATATCGTCTATTCTACTATTAAGTTTGACAGTCACATCTGGTCTAGAGGCTCTAGGTATATTGATAAAACTCTTGACAAAGCGTAAACGGGCGATCAGTTTGCTAGTTGATTGACGGATGAATTATAATATTTGTAATTTGGACATCAGGTTGTAATAAATGATAATTAATTTAATAAAATCTGCGATGTTAGTAATTATTTAACTAACTAAGTAGTTAAATATCATAAGGGTGGGCAGAGAGGATATACTGCCACATAACTGTGTCTTGGCACATACTCCTTGATTGATATTCATACCATATCAATAAGCTCTCATGCGGAACAGTATCGTCACTGAGTGGATCTGGACGTTGGTGTGAATCCAGCTTAATGCAGTGTTTTTTGTATGCAAGTGTTTCATTTCGATGTGCCGCAAATGCAAAGAAAAAGCATCACTGCTCCATTCAACACCAGTTCTTAAATGGAAGATACTATTTCACAATCAATTTGTTTAAAAATAACATATAACATAGACCGGTCGGTAGCTGAGTGGAGAAACGCGTCGGATTCCCACCAGGGCGTCGTGCGTTCAATTCCTCTGCTAGTCTAAGTCCTCTATTATTGCACAAGCAACATCTTCCGTTTCTTATGATGGTAGTGGGAGTTTTAAAATATTGTCAAGTTAATGTTACGTTAAATAAATCGGGAATGTTTAACTTCCTTTTTTTATATATATATATATTTGAGGTACGTTCCAGAATGGTAGATACTTTATTATTAAACTGTTTAAAGACCACCATTCGGAATTGAAACGTTGTTTTAATGGCTTTAGGCAAGTTTAGTGACCGAGAATATCCAAGTACGTTTCAATCTTCCTCTTTCCCATCTTCTTCTCCTTTTTACTACCTTCAGCCTCACAACATATCCTAATCGGGATTTTTTTAAATTTTTTACAATTTATTTAATCAATTGTACAAAAATAAACATTTTTATTTAATACTAACAGTAGGTATAATATTAATTCAGTTTATATACAATGTCTAGTTTCTAGTTAATGATAAATACCTCCCTAATTGAGAATACCATAGTCCTACTGGTTTCAGACGGTTGATGACAGTTGGAACTCTTATACGGTATTCACATAAATAAAGACGCTCCAAATGTACGTGGTTAACATTTCCAGCATTAGAATGGGTTGATTTTTTATCGAATAATTCGGCTGTGAAACGATTTGTAGGCTTTTATATTTCCTTCTTCCTGGAACCTATTTCATATGAACGAACGAAATTCCAAAACGAAGTAATATTGCCATCGAAAGTGTATTGTATGTAATACAACAACAGAGTTATGGCTGACGTATCAATTTATTCATAAATTCAATTTCACTGGAACTGAAATGGCCGGATTACCAAGAAGAATTTGCATGACCTATTGCGTAGTGAGCAAACTGAAATATACACGGAGACAAATGGCATAGCGGAGGCTATAAATATGAGATTTGTCCGAGTTCTGCGAGCACCACTGATCTTCCGCGTATTTCAATACTGTAGGAACATTGACGCTCAAAGGCAGTAAAAAAATGGATATTTAGAATACCAACACCATTCTCTGGACGGACAGGATGACCGCAATCTTTGTCGAAAGGCGAAAAATAACGGAAATGTGTACGATATTAAAATAAGTAAGCTCCTATATAATATCGGTCACATAATAAGGAGTAACAAATTCATAATTGGACGTAGTTATGTAGAAAACGTCTAACCCACAATTTTCCAAAATCGAGTTTCACATATTTTCTTTTGGATAAATACGAGATTTATATCTTCTGAAAACATCCAAGCTTCAAATGGAATAGATTTTTTATAATTATTTTTTTTTGCTAACGCACATTGTTGAAATTTAAGTTTAAAACATTAAAATGTAGCGTAACATAAGAAAATACTTTTTTTTAATAAAACATTGATAGATTATAAATAACCTATTGATAATAATTATCATAAATAAAAATAAAAACAGTGATATTCACTTTGCAAGTGCCGATTACGCACATTAATGCTTTCGTATCGTCATATTTTCAATCGCCTTTTTTCCGATTTTATTTTTTGAGGGTTGGATGCTTTCTGCGTAACTACGTCCTATTGATAACGACGCTGTGCCTCGTGGCTACGAAACTCGTTTGACAGATATGAGTACAGTTCCGCAGCTTTATTTTGAACTGCAGTCGTGAGTGGAGTTGTCCAGATGATAGCCAAATACCAATAAGATAGAGTGAAATCAAGCAAACTGGAGATCTACCCCAAACGCGTTCAGCAGTGTTTATAATTCAGCGGATAGCCAGGCTTCGTTCCAGTGTGGATAATACCCTCAGCATCATCCTGGTAAGATACCATGATTCGAAATGGCTTAAGCTGCATTTAGTGACAAGATCTGAATAGTCAAATACTTCCAGTGGGTCTGGGCAGTTGGAACTTTTTCAGGTAAACGTGTTTTTTTCTTAATCACATTGGCCGGGTACGCACAAATGCTGGTGTCAGGGATCCAATAAGAAGAATGTGCGATTTATACAATCAACATCAAACTTCAATGGATCCCGACATATTCTTTGAGACAAGCGGTACATTTTGTAGAAAATTGAAAGCTGTGTTCACTTAAAAAAACATATACAAAAAAACAACTCAGTGTTAACTTTTTTTTTTTTTCTCTCTGTTACCCTTAATTAATTAATTTACTTTTATTTCCCTTTAAATTTGAATACAAATATTCCGTAGAGATTCATTTAGCAGCTTCAATATGTTAATCAGTAAGAAATGGTCGTGATACAGACTAATTCTCCAGTGTATGTATTTATATGTGTATTTTCTCCAAATAAATATTTTAAAAAAAAACAATGAGGAAACTCTGAAGGAGAATAGTTTACCGGAAAAAGCTTTTAGTCTTAATCAAATGGTCTTATTTGAAAACACCATACGAAACATTTTCAAAACTCTCCAAGAAAGCGTATTTACAATATATTATCTTAAATAAAGTGGATGTTCTACTAGAACTATAGTGAAAGATTACCCGAATACCTCAAACCACCGCCAACATAATCATCATTAGAAAAGTTGGTCAAGGAGGTGGGGGCTAATACTCGGCCGAAGAAGGGTGTATAGAAGCCAGGCGTGGCAAGCCTTTGGCTTACGAAATATTATTCTCATTTTTTTCTATTGAAGTACCTTTACTTATCTTACCACGTTTTATTTTACTGTTTTTGTTGGTATTTTCATAGGCTGAAATAAATAAATCATTAAAAATATGACCATTAACGAAATAAGATAATTGGATTGGTAAAAAAATTGGGCACGAAGTTAAACAGCACTATCTGTTCAGCCATTTATACATTTGAATTTGAGTTTTGATCTTTTTAAACACCAAACCAAAAATACCTTTGAACGTATTTTGTAATGTAACACGCAAAAATTAAAATAATACTAATAAAACGAGAGAAAATTTCTAACAGATTCTCTTACCTTAACAAACAGATTGCAAACTTTGGAGCACAGATGTCAGGTGGGAATGCTGTCTTTGTGTTACAGGTATTTCAATGGAAGATGCTCCGAGAAACTTGCGTTATTGATCCCTTTGGCACCGGTGCATAGTCGGGAAACTCGCCAAACGCGCGCCCAACATTTGTACACGGTTGACATTCAATACATGAGAACGGTTCGCTTTTACGACTCGTTCTTATGTTCAACAGCTCGGCTATGGAACGATTTTCCGGCCTCTGGTTTCCTCTCTCCTTCAACATGGGCCTCTTTAAGACTAGGCCCTAAGGGAAATTATTTCCCCTCAAGGCCTCCTGTGTGTTATTAAAAAACTTATACATCAAGTTCACTTCTAATATTGGACTTTAAACGATTAACAATACTACTTGATGGAAGTGTCTAATTATAGCTGGTGGAAACATTATGAAATGAAGGAAAAATGGGAAACCATTCACTCACCGATGAAGTTGAAGTTGAAAGTTCTTGAAGTCTTCTTACACAATTGTATTATTAATAAAAATAAACACAACACACTGATATTAGTCTTCTTATTCACAAAAATACCACATTTATTTTATATTATTTGGACAAGTGAAACAAGCGAAAAATCAACGAGAAACACGTTTTTTCACATTAAACTCTTCTGTTTGATATTCAATTGTTTCGAAAACGGTGTTGTTGAATGCGGAATTCGATACAGCGAAATGGTTTGATAAGTACAAAACTGGGGTTAAAAACATCAAGGTAAGAACCTAACAAATTATCACTTTGAAATCCAACATAACCATTTTAAGTCACGCTACTTTTCAATTCTCAATGGTAGTCTTTCACCTGAGCGATAGTCAAGGTATATTCAACTCTAAAACGGATGCAAAAATACATATTACGATTTTTTTTTTTGTGAAGTAACAGAAATAATAAAGTACACTTTCTCACGCCCACGCTTTTGGATCGGCAGTATTTGGAACCAGAGTCAAGCACTTTACCGCTATACCAAAATGTTTTCAACGATTGTTTAATATGTAATTTATGTAGCTTGTCATAAATATATAAAGGGTTCATCAATCGGGTCCGGTTTTTTGATCGAGAAAAGTTGGCCACGCCTGGCATAGGTAATGGTTAAGCCGTAAGATTTTCCTCCGAGACCAAACCCACTTCAATGACTTGAAACTTTCCCTTCCTTACCTATCTTGTTATAATATGTTTTCTTTGAAAATTTATAC
Organism: Drusus annulatus; assembly: GCA_022651775.1. Lineage (NCBI taxonomy): Eukaryota > Metazoa > Arthropoda > Insecta > Trichoptera > Limnephilidae > Drusus > Drusus annulatus. Next base: position 943,110 of record JAGWCC010000184.1, read on the forward strand.
AAGATCTTAAACAAGGTTTATTTTGCCCGTACATTTGTACTTGCAATATTTCATCAAAATCTTTGTGGATTTAGTAAAATTGCCTAACTTCTGGGTAAAATATTTGTTTAACCAATTTTCATAAGGGCATGGGTGTAACATTCCGAAAATATCAGGGATATATTTTGTTTCCAAAAATATATCTTGTATTTATTAATCAAATATACGCCTTACCCGCGTGCTTATAAAGAATGTATAGATTCTCTTTGAATTCGAGATGAAATAAATACAAGAAAAGCCTAGGAAATCATGGAGCACAGAATCAATATAATATGTAGAACCAACTCTAAGAATAAGATTGTATTCCTTTAATTTCAGTCCAATTCTGTTCAACATTGCTTAAAATCATACTAACTACACACAATTAACAATTAATTAATAAAAAATAATACGCGCGTCATACTTATGACCCACGATACAGTTTTTGAAGGCATACTCAATGTACATTCATCATACTCTCCAACTCTTCTCACTTCTTTCAATTTCCTTTCCCATAGTGAGAAAAGACGATGTATTTAATTAAAATGAAATAATAACTTCGAATAAGAATAAAGATTTTATTTTAATTTTCAGTGGTCATATTCTTAATAATCAGTAAAATTTGTTCAGTAGTCCAATAGTAGGTATATTTTCCGCAAACTCATAAAATTTTTCATTATTCTTTAATCATAGTGATTGCTTTATACTAAAGTAGAAAATATTTATTTTTAAATGCTTTAAGTTCTAGAATTATTTAACCACATTGTAAGTACAGACGTTCTTAGTAACCATAACATATTTTAAATAGGATGTACGAAACATTTGTCGATGCAAGGGTTCTTCCCATGTGTTCAACCACCCTTAAAAAATGATTGTTGTATGAAAGAGATGGTAGTTATACGTACATATTACAAAAGATTTGTTTCGAAAACAATTCAAATATTTTTTATAACTCTAAATAAGAACTCTCACGAAGCGCATACCTTCTACGTTTTATATACTCCTTTGGTACTTTTTCCGACACTAAAATTTTCCCAGCGATTGTTTTATGTCTGTACTCGAATGTGTATTGCGTCTAACAAATGTCTAAGGCAGCCTCAAAACAGACACGTCCCTATATAATTTAATTAATCGAAAACAAGCTGACCCCGGAACGGGTGCCCATAACAAAAGGTCCCTAGTAATAATAAGAAATCGTTCAATTTACCGAGCATTTCCTCACTACCGGACCGACGATCGCAAGAACGTGAGAAACCGCATGACTCTGTGTAAAGCAATTGTCATTCCAGAGTCTCCGAATGTTTACAATTGTAGGCGGAATCTCTAATCCAATCATTGGATGGGCCGGGGGTGCGGGGTTCGAGCCACCCTACCGGGAAGTGACCCACCCTACCGGGCTTGCGATCCATCCTAGCGGGGGGGTGGCCCATCCTGCCGAGGGGGCGAGCCACCCCGCCGGGGGTGAAATGTGAAACCCGTGGCCAGGCTCAGCACGGCAGGAGACGCGCCTCGTCTAGAGTCGCCATCTCTGTTGTGTTACGCATGCTAAATGATATTTATCTTATCAGAATAAAGACGTCTTTCAGACGTGTGAAAATCGTCAGTGACGATATTGAATGAAGACATTATTTATTCATTCTCATTGCAGCATTTTTATAAGGTCGCACACATGAAAGCACGTGGCTTTTTATTTAGTTTTCTTTGTTTTTTTAAGAATTCTTGTTTGTGTGTTCTGTAATTTATCATTAAATCTAGTTTCGTGTTAGCAATTATTAAGCTGTACTATGTTACTTGCAGCAAAGCTTATGTATACCCTTGTTACTACCATACGTTAAATATTAAACACTTGTGGTTTAATTAAAAAATATTAATTAAAAATACCAGTTTTTCTTTTAGGAACCTAGATTTCCTAATACCTGACTCCGTTTGCTTACATTTGCAGAATGTGACGATTAAACCCTGCTATTATAAACATGTTTAATGACATCTTTATATTAAAAAAAAAAATGTTTCTTTGTATCTTGCGTTAATGAAGCACACTACTTAAAACAATGCAAAAGATACAGTGATTTTTTTGTCGTTCAAAGCAAATTGGCTATTCATTCTAATGTTATGTTTCAATTTTACCTTTACGAGAACCATGAGAAACAGAGATGAGCGTACTTGGAAGGAATGTAATCTAAATAAATTCCAGCACTCTTTTAGAAACAAGATGTTACTTATCATTTTAATTCGTACGTCAAAAGAAATTAGCAGTTCACCTTCATTTAATTTACTAGTACTTTTTTTATTTTCTTTAAAAAAATAGTCCCATTCGCTTCGAGCAGTTGGGACTCTTGTGTGATGCTCATATAAAACAAAATAAATAATTTAAACACAAAGTAGGTCAACTATCAATCCGAAAATCAATGAACTTCAAAATTGCTCCACAGTAGTCAAAATAATTGAAAAAAAACACAGAAAAAATAATTTAAAATTTCATATCCCACGCTTAAGATTACTTGTAAGTTCAGGCAAAAGAAGCTTCTAGACTGTCAAGGTAAAAATTCATAGACAACGTGAATTCCCCTTTGAATCTAATGGGTTTAGAAATTACCCATTCCATGGCCTGATGCGATGAAAATGACGGCTCTATTATGACAAAAAATTATTTAAAAAATGTATATTTTGATTCTATAGAATTCAAAACCAAAACATTACACAGCAATCAAATTTCGACACTTCACTTGAGTGTGGTTAATGCACCATTTTTTTTCGACTAAATGCCTGTACAATAATATTAATAAACTAACTAGCCATAACGCCGTTTCTCCGCAAGGGTAGACAAAGAGGATAAACCTCTGACATACAACCTTGTCTTGGCACACACTCCTTGCTTCATTCACATTCATACATCGTATCATACATATTTTCATATTTTTATGACTCTTGACATAATCCGGCTCAAGTATTTGATTTACTCGATCGTGCCATGTCTTCTTCATTATCCGCTCTACGTGCCCAAACCATCTAAGCGTCCCTTTCTTAACCTTATTAACTTTATTAATCTCGCCTTACCATAATAATAATGGTGAACACTGGTTGTATTGGAACATCCCTTTGCGCAACCTTAAGACTAATCCTGCCACACTAAGTCGACCAACAGGATCTGGTGGGAATACCATTGCTCACCAGGGTGGAATGAGAAGTTAAGAAGAAGAAGAAACGGGCTATATCGGGAGTTAGTTCACATCAGGAGAGGACTAGAGATCAGCTCTAAGTCTGGCGTGAAGGAACTGGGAGGAATTAACAGTACGGGTGACCACACATCGATGCACAATTTTTCAATTGAAAGTTCTGAAACTCGCCATGTGTGTACCTACCTACTGCCCGTCAGTTGTATATGTTTGAACTGTCCGGGAAATTTCCGACACTTGTTCGATTAATAAAATCGATAATTGAAACGTACAACTCAGGCATAATCAGGGGCTCCAGCACGAAAAATCGATATGGATTTTATCGACAATGTCGGTAATTTGTAATCGTTCCAGAGCCTACTGCGGATCGCGAATGAACAAACAATTTGCATCGACTAAATTAAGCGTGTTTAGTTGACGTGAGTTGTCGTTTGTCCATTGGCGATCTGCTGTCTGGCTCGGGAAAGATTCCAAATTACCGACATTATCGATAAAATCTACGTCGATGTTTCATGCTAGGGCCCCAGGTGTGTTTCCAGTGAGATTGTGAGAGTTGTATTTTAATTATTATATTAGAAAGAGAAATTTTATTTCACTTATAACTTATCATTTTATATTATTATTCACATATTTGTGATATTTCTCAAACCTAAGTCATATTGAAATTATTTTAAATACGTAAAACTTAGAGTTTAAAGGCATCTTATTTCGATTAAAAGGTAATTAATTTGTCGTCTTTGGGAATGAATAATTATAGGCGAGTATAAGTAATGAAATAACGTTGTATAAAAATTAAAGATACATATTTTTATTAAAAAAAGATTATTCATTTTGGTTGGGCATTTTACTTGTAAATCTAAAACAGCATTTTAAATGGAACGGGCCCCGAATGCGTTTTTTTAAACGAAAAAATACCTAGAACATATATACTTTGTTTTTAACCACTTTTTTTTTTTTTTTTTTTTTTTATAGATTTTCATGAATGACAACCCCATAAATTTTACGAGAAAAAATACCTGTTTTTTATTTGTTTTTCTTGATTTTCAGAATGATAAGAAAAAATGAAACACTGTTCATGTGTCAGGCGATAGAGAAAAAATAAACATCAGAGATAGACACTGAACAAATAGTCCTATGAATTGTGATCCATGCCAGTTTCAAAGAAACAGACCAGGATTCAAAAGTTATTTAGAGTCGTCTTACTTAATAACTTTTGAATCCTAGGCCCCAGAAAAGATAGGGAAATGAAGTATATATAATTGAATATAGTTTGAGATCGAATTTTGCAAAATTTCACTATTTTCCAATTTTCCCCATATTTGGAGGATTTTTATAAAATGTTACATGTTTTTTATAAAATTTTAAAAAGATTTCTAAAACTCGTGTTTTATGCCAATATTCACTTTATTTTACCTTCTCTCACCATGTTTGTTCGTTTCCTATCATTATAAAAAAAATCTGCATTAAAAATTGCTTGGTTAATTTCACCAGAAGTATAGAAAAAACAGCTAGCGTCAGGCACATGGACACACCCATAATGTACTTCTATTATCTCTTCGATACAGACAGATTTTTTTAAGGGAGAGGAAAGAAGTTATTACGTTTTAAATAATCTTTCGCTACAAATTCTTAATGTAAAAAAATGTATTCGATATGCTTATCTCAAACTTTTATAAAATTAAGACATAATTATGTAACACGAATGTTGGTCACTCGAATGGTCCAGGGGTGGGTAAGGCTACACGGGGTGGATAAGGCTGCCCGGGGTTGGGGCCCTAACTCCGGCCGTTGGGCTCTGGGCAGCCGGAGCCGGAAGCTGTGGCTTTGGGAGGAAACGGAAAATAATTAACAAAAATTTGCTGCGTACAGACCTCTCCCGGGAACATGGCGGCCGAGCTCTTGAATAATAAACAACTAAAAATGATCCGGCGTAGCCAGGGATTTGCGCCGCTATAAAAGTGATAGAGGTAGGTACGTTATTGTTTCGCTTTGATCCGGACATGAAGGATTTATAGCCCATAGGAGGCGAAATAAATGTCCATTGTTTGTTCAACCAATCGCATTATTATTTGTAACTGGTTTTTTATTCTTCTTTTTGTGAACAACTCATTTTCACAGTGTTGATACTTTATTTTTAAATAAGCATATTTTGACATCTGTTATTTACAAGTAAATTACCTTCCTGTTTATCAAAAATAAAATATTTTTTTTTTTTTTCAATTTTCAAATGTTTTTTTTAAATATATGTATCGTATCTTAATTTCATAAATAAAAATAAAAGTTGGGTGATGTAAGAAGCAGCAAAAAACTCTAACGGTGAGATCTACCAACATGAATGTTGCATTTAGGGCGTGGAATATCTAGTTTGACGCAACTATTTTCAAATCAGTACGCAATTTGTGTCACATGTAAAGTTTTTAAACATTCATTAAACAATCAAAACTAACTTTTGTAAAATTAAATAAATAAATTTGAAAAAAAAAATTAAACATTCGTAAGGTAGTACTAAATATTCACCAATAAATTACACAATTCCTTCAACACAACGGTAAATGATTGATTGTTAATCTCATCCGTATCAAAACACAGTTAAGATGGCTTTTTGCAGAACCGATTTGGACAGCTTTGTTAGTGAAATATCAGAAAATATAAACAGAATACCTCGAAGAATTCCAATCACGAACGAAGCCGTGTACCATAGTAAGCTAGCGGTATCGTAACTTAAAGATTTTGGGCACAAAAATTCAAGTCTGAACTTTAAGACGTTAAATGCCTACGTACAAGCAAGTGAATAATAGACCGACCAACCCAAACCCTGCTGGTAAAGTTATTCGAGGAAAATTATCTTATTTCCCTGAAGCCAGAAAGTCTCTCGAGGTCTTGACCTTCGTACCGACCCGAGGATTAAGCCTTCGCTGTTACTAGAACTTGCTACCAATTAGATACACCTCTTCTAAAGTATAACTAACAATAAAACAATTCAAGTCTTGGTACAAACACAAGTTGAGCCATGGCCAGGAACAAACTAGAGGCGAGGGTATCCGAATAAATCTTGAACGCGTTACTGACTCCTGGCATTCGTTCTATGCTAAGATTTCACCCAAAAAGTTTGTGTAACTGCGAGTTATTATGTAGTTAAAACATAAACTTAAAGAATTCGACTAAGTTCTGGGCTTTTTCCAAGAATTCAAGAGTAATGGCAATTCACGTTCATAATTCTTAAGTTTGAGTCTAGAAAGGAAATCCTAGTTTTATGCTCGTATAAGGAATCTTTATTAAGCGTTGAAAATAAACCGCTTATAATAAACCTGAAATACTCTCTCACTGAGTTTTATACCACTGCAAGCTTTACTGTCTGACTTGGTCTGAGATTCAATAGTAAAAAAAAAGTTTTTCTTACTATACAATTCAATTATGTGAAACAAACAATACGCCATCTTGTCTTATTATTTGTCGGTTGATTTGATATTGCAAAGTCCATAGCTCATTATGAAAATAAAGTTGCGAGCTTTAAATAATTGTGATACTAAAAGCTGAACAAATTTCTTGAGAGAAGAGCTCACCCTTCAAGAGTTTTTTTCTGCTTCAGATTCAGACTGACACACAGATTTTCCGCTTCATGATTAATATATTTCATTTTAATCAATCAAAATAATATATATAATTTTCAATAATTAAAGAAAAGTCTCTTAAAGTTAGGGTGGTAGATATTTTCAGTATCGCCCTGTTGATATACCACCACTCGGAATCGAAACGTTGTTTAAAATTATGTATTATTTTTTTAAGTACCGTTATTATACTTTTTTTTATTTATTTATAAAAAGAAAGACAATCATTCCCGGGATTCGAATAACTTGACAATTTTTGAAAACTCCTACTGAAGATGTTGGTTGTACAATGCTGGGGGACTTAGCTAGCAAAGGAATTGAACCCACAACCCCCTTGGTGGGAATCCGACGCGTATGTCCACTCAGCTACTAACCGGTCAGTAGGTTACGTAATTAAGTGTGATGCGCACTTGAAGTGAACTATCACAAAACTGCTTTTTAATAATTATTATTATTGCATTTTCCTCTTCCCCATCGTCTCCCCCTTCCACTCCTTTCAGGATCGCAACATACCCCAGTAGAGGATGCCATAGTATCACTGGTGCGGTATTCTAATAATATAGTTTAACGATATATTTTTGAACACATGTAGCAATATAAAACATTCGCACCATGCGGACAACGCTAAAATATATTTTATTTATTCCCACTTAAGAGTCTTGGTTTTTCGGAAGAAATTGCCACCTGTCAAAAATCCCACCTGTGTCCTACTGCAATGTCATGTAATATGTAGTGTTGAAAAGAAGTTCGAAGAAAATCCGAATGTATCACATTTATTTGCTAGTCTCTTTAAGGGCGAACGACCCTTAATACTGGCCACTTGTTCTTTGTGCGCTCCGTGGGGAAGGCGTAGTGGAATAAATGATGGATGCGGAGAGGGTTGGGTGGTTGGAGGGTGAAGTGAGAGTGTCAGTTTTATGGTTAACAGCTGACTGCTGGTTTGCCGAGAGACCTTTCCGCGTATTCACTCCCTATCACTGTCAACGCCTTCGGGAAGTATCCTTGCATTCAGGCTTGAAGATTTAATATTATTAGTAGCTTTGCGAACATTGAGATCAACGAGAAACGCCAATTTAGCAATTTTAACATTTCAGCATTTTGTGGGGGCGAAATGCAATTGTAGCACAGTTTTCTGCTAGTCATGTTTCCAAGATCTTGAGAATTATTCTTGTGTGGTTTTTTACACATGAGGGATATAGAAATAAAGGTAGCGATCTTTTTCATCCTAAATTATTTCTTAAAAAGTTGATTAAGCGATGTATTCACTACTCTTTCGTGAATATGTTTAATACATTTAGAAATTGTTGTTTCAAATTGTCTCTAGTTCAATGTACACAAACATTTTGATACAAAAATTCTTTGTTTCTTAAAAATAATCATTCAAAAATTAACAATGCTATAGTGTATATTAATTGTATCCAGATTAATTTATGTTGGGAAGTTTATTTATCCATTTATACACTTTTCTTCCATGAATTTTTTGATACATTTGAAGATGACTGTTTAAAATTATTTTTAATTTAGTGTACACAACATTTTGATACAAAAAATTCTTTGTTTCTTAAAAATAATAATTCAGACATTAGCAATGCTATAGTGAATATTAATTGTATCCAGATTAATTTTTGTTGAGAAGTTTATTTAGCGATTTATACACTTTTTTCATGAATAAGTTGATACATTTAGAGATTACTGTTTCAAATTGTTTTTAATTTAATGTACACAAATATTTTGATACACAAAATTTTCTGTTTCCTAAAAATAATCATTCAAAAATTAACAATGCTTCAGTGCTGTTTTTGTAGATTGCTGCTTTTGCTTCTAAATTAAGTATCTGGACTTTTGATATACTCATTTATACGCATCAAAAACAAAAAATATATTTGATTAATTGCGTCCAAGTGGGTTTTTACCTAAAAAGGTACATTTTACAGAGATGCAGGTGTAAATCATTTACTCGTATGAAAAGTAAGAATTGTAATAAACATATATTATGTAATTGATTGAAGAGTATTATACACTTATTGTATGTACAATCTGTGGACGTATTAGTACTTACAACTACATGCAATCTAGGTACAAGCGAGTATCTGAATGACTCAGTCCTGATTTTGTTGTTACAACCAAATAGAATTTCGGATCGAATAGTTCTCGCAGGTGTGTGAAAGGCAATGAGGTTCAGTAAATCTGTGCACTCATTCCCCGCCTTACTTCGCCACCGACTAGCCAGCTTTTGGGGGAGGAGGAGGGGGAGGACACGGAATGCAACCAACGTCATTGTCGCGGCTGCATCTGAATGGCTCAGCTCTCTCCTCAACGAGCGATGGATGCAGATGATGCGGAGACCACCTTGAAGCACGCTCGATTAAAATGACGTTCACTATTTATTTATTTTTTACGAATTTAAGTTTTTTTTTATTACTATTATTATTGTGCATATTACAACTTTTATTTTATTATTATGTATTATTATCAATTATGGAAGGTGTTGCATTGCACTACTCCTGCATACCTTCTGGAATCAAATTTTATTATTATTATTATAAATCAGGGCTGTCTATAATTCCATTGACAATTTTTCAAATCAACAACTTTCAAAAATGATTTCTTTATAGGAATTAAGTCATTTATAAAATATGTTACACAGGAATCAATACTGTAAAATGTCAATAAATGTATTAATATACCAAAATGAGAAATTCTAAAGAAATCAACTATTTATCTGAAATGAGCAATCAGTACAAATAGTTTGTTTCTCGAACAAGTAAGATTTGTAATTAAAATTGGTAGACGCTTGTGTGTACTGAATATTGAATAGTTGCCCACGTCATTACGAAATATTCTATAATGCTGAGTGTGCCCAAAAAAATTCTACTGGTATTTCAATAAAAGACGCTCCAAAAAAATTAACGCTATTGATTCTTTGGGTGCGATATAAATTTGTGGTGTGATACATTTTCCCGGATAAAAATGTTATTTATATATGGGTCCTTTGTTGAGGCAGACAAAGTTTTACGTTTTCAAATTATTTGTGACCACGAAATTTGTACCATCTTTTTCAATACTCTATACGTTATTTAAGCAAGGCTTTTAAATACAAATTACCAATACATACACTTTTATCCTGTGTTATTGCTACCCCCACTCCAACAACCTCTCCCGTACTTAATCCCCACCTAAGTTGATGGGCTCATTTTATATTTTTCCCAAGCATTGTAATTCTGTTTTAATTTAATACATATTTGTTCAACCCTGAAGAAGGTTCAGGTAGAGCCGAAACCGGTTGGTATATATATCTAATAAAGTGGTGTCAACACAGATAATAATGATAACAATTTCTTATGATTCAATTTTTTTTTTACGTAATAGTAGAAATTCGAGAACAGGGTTGTTTTCTCGTAAAAATCATATTTTTCGTAGCTATTCCCTCTCAAGTATTTACTTCGGTCTAACATAGTGCCTCATTGCCTCCGATACAGCACAAAAATCAACATTAAACAGCCATATACAAAACCTATTTAACCAAAGCCACCAATCTCTTCACCATTTCAAAAAACTTGTGAAGCATTTGATACATGCCATAAATATATAATTACTTGCGATATTTTCCTCACTTAAAAGTGGTCAAAATATGACATGCAAACTTTCACTCGATCTTAATAAATCCGGTCATATTAACATTATTTAATTCAAAAGCAAACTAAAATTGGTTTAAATAAAAATTTGATAACACGAAAATAAAAGGTTTTGAAATGTTATTTCGACGTATCTCGATTTGCCTGTTAATTAAATGCTGTCAATTAGCCATAGTTGCAAATCACGTAACATATGATGTATTACCACTTATTCATCGTTTTTATTTTGATTTTGAATAACTTTATATTTTTAAATATAATCAAATTGAATAACGGTCATAAATGGCGTGAACGTCGAAACAGCTGTCACTAAAACAAACCATAAGAACTTAATAATAATAGTATTTAATTTATTTTTTTTTAAATGTTGTACCACCAACAATTCTTAAATATTATAACGCCTATGTAGGCCTATTGTAATATGTATTTACATGGCCAGCAACGGGCCGCACCTAACAGCCTATCAGAGGAAGGATTTCCCGCGGGAAAGATGTTCCTAGCGGGAAAGGATGAATTTGCCCGCTGACACTTCGGTTTACTCTTTGAAACGGAATACACCTTTTTTTGTGATTACTTACGTCAGCGTGTTTCGTAAATAAACGTGATCTACCTAACCTTAAAGACTATCATTTGACAATTACCTACTACGTTTATTCATTATAGTTCCTTAGTTATACAATATGTTACATTTTTCATTTGATAAAAGTCTGTTAAGAATTTTATAACTTTGTGTTAATCACTTTATTTATGTTTGCATATAAATAACAGTCGACACCTTTGGGTGTCAACTGTTTTCGTTAGGAGATATATAAGCTTAATGTGATATATTATACATGCATATGTTGAGAGACAAAATACCTACGTAATTATGTATAAATGCTAGTGATTAGGACAAATTCTATGGATATGGAAGCTACAGCTGAGATGGAGATCGACGTAAAGAAGACATGGTTGGCCGAAACCGGTTGGCATATCCGCCTAAGTAAAGTGATGTGAACAAAGTTAGAGCGTTTCATTAATTTGATTTGTTTATTGTTTGAGTGCTACCAGTACCGACATGGTTTTATGGCAGATAAATACTGTAGCACTGTGACCCCACATATATACCTAAGAATATTCGGAAAAAAACACTTTAATGTGCTCTGGGGTAAACTTCCCAAAATGGCGCTTCGGTCCTTTTGCCTTTCCAGCAACGATATTTATATCCAATGCACTTCAGAATATAATGTAATTGCATTAATTGTCCGGTAAGTAGGTATTTGGATGTATGTTATAGGTAACGCAAACAGGGTTGAATTGAACATCGTACTCCATTGCTTGCACACAGCATGTTTCAAACTTGTTATGCGACTTCATAAAAGAAAATTCTATTGAAATTGAAAAATAAGATCATTTTTTAAAAAAACCAATAGAATGCACTGGATAACTTTTGTTCTGGAAAAGGGTAAAAACTTGTATGAATATTTATTGTATATAAGACAAAATTTTGTTCTTCAGTGACGTTTGGCAGTGAATACATATGCACAAATACATCCGATTCTTAGTTTGTGTTGTTGGGGTTAATCCAAATTACGTGATCTATATCTGGATTCGCATGCGATTCAGATTCTGGTTTATATTTCAATCACGTTACATTTATATTTCGCAGAAAATTTTTATTTGTCTCAGTAGATTCCAACACTATTTTTTATTCTTATTGAAAAATTTTAAATTAAGTAACAAAGGATTATGACGTCACTTTTTTACATTTAAATTTATATTTCAAACTGCATGATAAACTTCAAAGTAAATAGATACTCAAAAGTGACTAAAATGTCAGAGGAACTAAATTGGCTAACAGTGAAACAGATCCTAACATTAAACACATTGATGTTTAAACATAAAACGAAGAATAACTTATTACTTAAATATGTTTCTGACAAAATTATTTACAACGATAATTACACATAATACAAGGACATGCAAATACATCAGATTGACAAAAAAGATTAAAACCAATACATCAAACAGCTTACTTTATAAAGGGATGAAATCTTATAAAGCGCTGCCGAAAACCATCCAAATTATGCCAATTAATAATTTTTAAATAGCCTTTAAGAACCATTTAAAATACATTCATAATATCAAGTAGTACCTATATAAGTTGAAATACCATTATTAAATCAAAAAGGATATGAATTACAATAAGATACTTTTTAAACTTTGATTTAAAAGTAACTAAAATGAAATAAAAACTGATGATGGAAATAACTTTTGTTTATAATTTTGACTTTTGCTTAAATTTTTTTTTTCTTTTATAGCTCAATCCGCCGTAAAAGTTCTTTTCTTCTTTGCATTTTATGTTATTTTCTTAAATTTTATGTAATTTTGTAATTTTATTATTATTTTAATTTTATGTTGTCTCTTTTATTGTTTTCATTTAACTCATATGTATTATTATTTAAATGGCAAACAGAGTATTGCACCCACCGCTCTCTTCCGCTGAAATAAAATGTAATTATTATTTTTAGGGTCAATATTGTTGCACTGACCTCCGAATTTAAGGCAGAAAAATCTGTGCTAATTTCACTACGCCAGAACTCACCCGTTGATTACAATGTAATCCTTGTATTTGCTTAAAAAATTGGAAACACTAAAAAATATATATTATGTTAAAATATATTCATGAGTTTTTACTATTGAAATATATTTGGTTTTACGAATGATGTTTCCATTTGCGGGTCTACCACAAAGTTCAAATTTATTTGGTTTGTGGTTTCGACCTTTTTTTCATAAACCAATCCTTGATATCGCATTTGAATTTATTTATGTTTGGGCTTGTCTAATAGTAATTGGAAGTTCACTTTGTATAAAAAGGTTCTTTGACCGAACATGGTTTGGGTAAAAAGGGTATCCGGTATCCTCTCATTTGAGACTGGTATCGTCGTGAAAGTTGTTTTTTTTTTAGATAGTGTCTTTATAAATGAAATAGGAAACTATGAGTGATTGAATACTTCCAACATAAGCCTGTCTAATAATAATCATGGCTCACATTAAAAAAAAAACACTAGTAATACTGCTCCCAACCGTCTAGAGCCAGTGAAAGACTATGGCATCCCCTATTAAGTATGTTGTGAGGCTGAAGGTAGTGGAGAGGAAAGGATATGAGGAAGAGGAAGGTTGGGAATTACCTGGCTGGTCACCAAACACAGTTAAAGCCATTTCAAGCAACGTTTCAATTCTGAATGATGGTTTTTCACCAGGACGATACTTAGAGTATCTACCACTCTGGAAACCTGCCGCAAATATACTTTATATAATTTTATGTGAATTAAATGTGTTTTAACACATATTAATTAAATAAAAGTTATTTGCGCATGCCGGGATTGAACCCGCGACTTTTTCATTCGTAGTCGAGCGTCTTACCACTCGCCCACGGAGGCCATCAAACTTTTAGTGGGAAACGATTTTTTTATCAATGTTTAAGGTTCATTTCTATATTTATCGATTTTGTATTTGTATAATTTGATTTCCTGGGTTATTTATCACCTATTTATTGTACTGAAGGAGATTAACTTGTTTGCCCTAAGTAAGGACGTCATATGACGTTTTACGTACTGAAAATCAGAACTTCCTCATACAAAATATGCCAATACATAAAGCGATGGAATTATTTAACGAACCTGCATCTACCTTAGATGTATTTAAGATGCACATATGTACAGTTATATCATTATCACTTGGCATGAGATACCGTACCGTACAAGAGTGACCGTCAAGACTGCTTATTTAATATGAAAACACTTTTTTTTTAAATTACAATAAAATTAATTATTTCGCATCACTGTTTGATCGGTACAGTCCGGGCTGAATCGTCACAAATTAAAAGAAAAATGAACATCTTACAAATGATTGTAAAAACATACTAATCAGGGCTTTACCATATAATCGCATCGAGGTCATTATTATTTTTCTTTCGAGATCGCGCTTAAAAACGGGTGATAATAATATTTCGTGATAGCAACAACAGCTAATCCATACGCATTTCGGTATCAGGAATAGATTTCCTTTGAAGTCCAGTCTTCCGAGCTACATCAGTTATTTACGATTTAGAAGTCTGAATTGTGGATAGTCTCTTTTTGAAATCCTGTTTATACTTGCGAAACTGCAATGACCAACCATATCCTAAAATAAATCAGAATTGCTTTATTTAATTTTTATTGATAAGGTAGTTGCCAAGATGAAAACTGAGAAATTTTGGTTGTACAGATTTTTTTAAATATGATCTTTAGCCAGACATTTTTATTTTGGAAAAAAATACATCGCCAGGTAAAATATAATATTATAGATAAGTGGAGTACTTTATTGCTTGCCTCGATTTAAAATGTTTTTTTTCATAAGAAGCTTTTTGGTTTGTCATTATATTATAATAAAAGAACACTTTTTCAAACTACGAATTTATTATGTTGAGCCCCAGCCGGTTTCGCTTAGATCAAGCTTCGTCAAAGAACAATATAAAGTATTATTAGTTATTATAAGTGCTTAAAATAATAAATTCGTGGTTTAAAACAAATCTTTATTCTTTAATTTTAATTATTTGATAATTTTTTAAATTATGTTGCCAACATCATTTTGAAAATATCACCCACGTATGCACAAGGAAGTTAAAGTGTTTCATAGGCTTTATTTGGAATCGATAATGTAATAACTGCAGAAAATTTTATGTTCAACACGACAATCCACGACATGTGTTATTATGTAAATAGAGACCAGCTTACGGTTATTTAGAAAAAAACCTTGTGTGAACAATTTATTATGAGTTAGTATGGTTTTAAAGATTATTTGCATTCTAAGCCCTCTTGAGATGGCATACATAAAGCTGATTTTATAGGAATTCCTTAATTAAATATAAACCAAATCACACTATTCATCATGATGTTTTAGATAATTTATATAATTTTAAATAATGCTAATCACAGTTCAAAGAAAGGAGAGACATGAGCCAAAGCCAATCCTAAAAATTTTCACATAAATGGGGTCGAGTGAGATCCATCACTCGTACAAAAAAAAACTGCTTGCGGGATGGACGCATTCGAACATGTTGACAGAATAAGGCTGTGACCTTATACTGTGAGGTCAAAGAATACCAAAAGAAAAATAGAATGGAAAAACTACTAAAATATTGCAACATAAACCGAAGTTTGCCAAGTATTACAAGTATTAAATTACATACCGTCGCCGGAAAGGCAAAAAGGCTGAAGCGCCATTTCGGGAAGTTTACACTAGAGCACTTGAAAGTTTTTAATTCATAAGACTTCAGTACCTGGTTTGATTTTTTAAAAGTTAATTCAGTGCTTTCACTGAGTTACCTAAAACGACAAAAAGCTGAAAAAGTCTCGAACCTTGAGTCAAGCCTTCTCTCAAATGCTAAATATATTTTAAATGACTGAAGCGCCATAAAAGAGAGAGTCAGAGCATTTGATGCAGAAAAAAATTGATCAAAACTTGCATATTTAACTCAATTTTGACCAAAATATCAATAATATGTTATACCTGTACTTAAGCTCTTGAGGTGATTTTCCCACAAAAACAGCGCTATAGAAGTAATCCATTAATTTATTATTATTAACTAAATTTCCATCGCTATACACGCAAAATGACGTGGAAATAAACAATTTGCTGTGATGTAGTAATATTTATATGTAAAACCGCCTAATCAAAGATTTTTCATAAAGGGTCGATTTTGAGGTGTACATGAATCTCAGCAAAAATAAATTCAGGTTGGAAATGTTCTTTAAAAGAGACGTCTAGTTTACCGGGAGATTTAATTTAAGAAGAGCAAACACTTTTACTGGACAATTGTGCCTTTAGGCTTTAACTTTTTTCGGTACAGGTTTCGGAACCAATAATAAAATCAAGCGTTTCTCGCACGATTGTAAAACAAAGTCTTATCTACTATTTGCCTTGAACTTGACAGACTATTTTAAACACGTTTCTACCAAAAATATTTTTAAAACATCACATTATACTAACCATTTTTAATTTTAATCTTAATATAAGGTATTTTTCAAATCATGTGAAAAATGACTAGAAACACCTCTGAAATAAAAGTGACCACAATAACAATAATCTATTCATCCAACAAATGGAAAAATAAATTACATAAAAGCTGTTTTTTATTGGGTTTTCGATTTAAAAAATATGTATTGTGCATAAAGATTCTTGGCATTGTATCGTGTATATTGTTCTACTTAGGAAATGGTGGAAAGAATTAATATTCTTTACTTGCAAAAAGTAGCGTTTTCTGTAAAGCTAACCTACATGTTAATAATGTTTATCTTTCCGGGAGCTTGGTTGTTAAGTTCCTGATAATTTTATCTGATAGCAGGTGGTGTTAAGCGCTTATACCTCCATTTCCTTTCCCGAGCGAAAAAGTGTTTGGAGCGCTTACAACTTGCGTACTACCTGAGAAAGCTGGGAGCCGATTCACGATTTAAAAATGTTAGTTAATATCTTGTCCTCATGAAACATAGACTTAAGTTCAACTGGTAGGTTACAAATATTATAGTAAAATTAAATATTGAATTAGACAAATTATTGGCTTTATTCTATTTATGTCAAATCACAAATGGTTGATTTCTATAAAAATGTAAAGAAAATTATATTAGTGACATAAATATGCTAAAATGGCATAAATATGTTAAAATGGCATAAAATATATGTTAAAAGAGCATAAATATGTAAAATGGCATAAATAAAATGGTATAAATATGTTAAAATGACATAAATATGTTAAAATGGCATAAATATGTGAAAATGGCATTAATATGTTAAAATGGCATAAATATGTGAAAAATGCAAAAATATGTTGAAATGGCATAAATATGCTAAAATGGCGTAAATATGTTAAAATGGCATAAATATATTAAAAATGCATAAATATGGGAAAATGGCAAAAAAATATGTCAAAATGGCATAAATATGTGAAAATGGCACAAATATGTGAAAATGGCATAAATATGTTAAAATGGCGTAAATAATTTTTTGTAGCTATCCTAATGGATTTATATTTTTTTTACACGCGGAAGGCCCTGAGGAAAATGATTTAACTCCTGGGTCACCTTTGTGGAGGTTTTTTTTAAGAAGTAATAACTTGGATTTTGAAGAGGCCTTTTTGTAGGTGGGAGGAAACACAGAGGCCGGCAAATCATTCCACAGCCGAGCTGTTGATACAAGAAAGAGTCTTAGAAGCAACCACTTACCATGAATCAAATGTCAACCATTTACAAATATTGGAAGCGCGTTTGGCAAGTTTCTTGACTATCCACCGGTGCCGAAGGGATCAATGACGCAATTTCTTCGGAGCATCTTCTATTGAAATACCATTAGAACAAGGACAACATCCCATCTGATGTATATGCTCCAAATATTGCAATCGTTTGTTTGTTGAAGATTCTGCAGGAGAGTGAGTCTAGGGTTTAGGTATTTTTTTGGTTCAAAAAGGGCGCATCGTGCAACATGCTCTTTTAGCCACGCTCTTGGTTAAAAGGTTGAATAACATAATTGATGCCTGAACTCTTAAGACTGAAGTTCGGAATATCTACTCACGATGATGAGGTTCTCCGCATTATAATCCATACTTATTTTTTGTGTCATTTTTTTGCAATTTGCGGTGAAAGAAAAAATAAAGTGGGTAGCAGAGAAATGGCGCAATAAAGTGTAAACTGGGATGAACGCATTTAATTTTTGAATTACGAACTGGAATATAGGTACTTAAATAATAATAATTATAAATTTATTTTTTGGATATTTCAATAGCTATATTGGTGTTAATCAGTGGTAAACAACTTGTTGAAATAACTATACATTAACAAATAATTAAGCAAAAACCATTAAAACTGCGGACTGGAACACTCAAACATCACGTACCTATAGTATGATATTGGTCTCAGAGCAATAATATATCAGGAGGGAGCGCTAGTGTAGTCAGTATTGATGATTTCTGCCTGACTGGGGCGTGGCTAGGGCTAGGGCTAGGGCTAGGGTATTTTTACATCCATTCATAGCACATGTCGACATAATATTTTGTTTATTTGTATTACTACTTTTTCACAGTTTTGTTATGAACAAAAATGTAGGACATAACTTAAAAAACCGTTGAGTTCTGTCCTGTTATGTCGCATAACAAAACGTAGCGAGTAGAGTCGACGGAGACGCTGGAGATGGAGAACATGCTTACATACCTAAAAGCGGTGCCATATTGTGTGCGAACTTGTCTTGTCTCTTTCTCTCCCACGGTTTATGACGTAAAAGCCCGGATAAAGTGATTTATCGTAAATTTGTTTAGGTTGGGTAAAAATATTTAGCTTTTTTCTCCATATTTATTCTTGCTAACAGGTCTTGATAACTCGCTTGCGAGGGATTGTAGGAAGTGTCGAAACTGAATCAGACCTCATTTGTACTACAAACGCTAATGAGCCGGTAAAGAAGAATATATAACAAAAAAAAACAAACCGCTTTCTCAAGTTTTCTCACCGAAAAACGTTGAAATCGGCTCCCGGGAATAGTGAATACCGCGGGGGTGGCTTCCTGCAATATTCACTCGCTGCAACCGCTTGAAGCTTTCATTATCGCAGCCTGTAGAAAGACGCCTGACACGGCGGAATGTGTTCCACAACTTAGCGACCGCTCCACAATAATGAGCTTCTTAGCAAAGCTCGGCGAATGGTTCAATGAGCGAGGGAAGAGCTTTCAAGAGCTTCTTTACATCTTTCGTGACTGACTACGACTAAACGATTTCAAATGAATTATAGAAATAAAATACCCGTGTTTTTAATTAAATGAAAGCGTATTTTTCTTAATGATTAAACATGTATCATCTGAACTTATCTCCAAATAATAAGTGGAAACATTCCAAAAAATTACCACTGAACTAAATATTTGGATATGTGTTTGTTGATATGTTACTTTGTACATTCAAGTTTACAAGTTACTAATTATTTTATTTTTGATGTTTTAATATTTTAACTCAAAAACTACTTATTATTTATATTCAAATGCATTTTAAATATTTCTTACAGGCTATTTTGAATTTATTGATAGGCATAATTTTGATGCTTTCCGGCAACGCATCATAAGATTTATGTAGTAAGCTATTTTGGGTGTTGACTTTATTCTTTTCTGGTAGTCTAATTTCTTTACATGCCTTTGTATTATATTTGTGAATATCAACATTGTAAATAATTTGGCCAGAAAAATATTTTGGTAACAAGTTGTTCTTCATTTTATGTATAAACATCAATGTTTGCATCTGTTTTACTGGTAGCCAATTTAGTTAATACAAATAACAACGCAATATTAAAAATGGGTTATTTAGGATGATTTTCTAAAATAATATGTTTTAAAACCGTATTTAAAAAAACAGTTAACATGTCTAAAAAACATGTTATTTTTTCATTTCCATTGATGAAGACGATTTGGGAAATAGTTATATGCCGTCATGGCGGCTATTTACTTTGTCAATTGTTGAAACAATATAAATACCATTCTAAGAATATGAAACGGAACGCGACTTCATCTTTTTCCTGTCTCTGTCTATTCCGTTTCATATTCTTTGAATCTTATTCATATTGTTTCAGTAATTAATTACACAAAGGAGCGTAAAGCTTTATTAGGTTAATTCTAATTTAAATATTTACTATTGAAATTGAAGTGTATTTAATACATAAACAGAAAACACAATCCAAAGAGATAAACGGAACTGAGACAACGGAGCTTTAATTTTATTTGACAGTAAATAGATTGCTTAAAATATTTGTAACTATTTAGTAATTTGTGTATTACTACATAAAGAAAATAAATGAACAATAAATTTAAAACCATTTTTTTTTTATTATTAAATCATATTCGATATTCTCCAGGTCTTCGTGACAGCCTCCGTGGTCCAGTATTTAAGACGTTGAACTACAAATTCAGAGGTAACGAGTTCATTCCCGGCGTGCGCAAAAACATTTTAATTTAATTAATATGCGTTATTTCACATAAAATTCATATAAAATATAATATAGTACATTTACGGTAGGTCCCAGAGTGGTAGATACTAAGTATCGCCCTAGTAAAAGACAACCATTCAGATTCGCAACTTTGTTTGAAATGGCTTTAGCCGTGTTAAGTGACCAGATCTCAATAGCCAAGTACTCATCAACCTTCCTCTTCCCCATCTCCTTCCCTACCACACTACTTTAAGCATCACAAAATACCCCGATTGGAGATGCAATAGCCCCACAGTATCCAGACGGTAAGGATCAGTTGTGACTCTTGTGCGGTATTCACTATAAAAATAAAATAAAAAGTTATATTTTTTAAAAATCATAAATCCTCAAAAATCGCACACCATTTTTAACTAGCCGTGAGTACTTTAACCACAGTATATTTATTTTTTAAGGCCACATTAGAAAAATCATGTAAAATAAGATTATTCCTGTATTCAAATAATATCCAAAATCGCGAGAGATTAAAATTTTATCACTTGAGAAAGAGGAACCGTAAATAAATATTTAATGAACTTTACGGTGTCGTAACAATGTTGAAATTTAAATTAATCATCCACCATTTATTATCGCTTTTGTGCTTTTTAATGCGTTTTGATTTTAGGAGCTTTTTAATCTGATAAAAACCCTTTTTAGCTTAATCGTGGGGTAGTTAGTTCTTATGAATTTGCATCACAATATACACAATGTTGTACGTACAGCCTTTTTCCATTCGAATAAAATGTCTCCGCAGCACGCACGGCCTTATCAAAACATAAAGACCGTGCAGACAGTATACGTTTGATAATCATTTGTTTAATTCTAAAATAGATATTGTTGCAAAGTGCGAATTTATCTTTTCATTGCCTGTTATAAAACGACGGGTTTTTCATCACCTACAAATAAAATGTTTTCTTTATCATTGAATATGTTTTCTTTAAATATTGTTGCTCTTTGCATGTTAGAATGCATTAGAAAATGTAAACTTTATTACGAATTGTGTTTTTTTATATTCAATAAAATATAAAATTAAAATAAAAAGTGTTTCATGCTTGGATTAAATATTTTGACTTAATTTGGCCAAATTATTAAGAGGCTATTTTTTTCCAAGTCTGCCCATTTTTTCAACCTCTTTTTTCAATCCTTATAGAGAGTACAATTTTTGATAGATGGGGTTTTAATGATACATATTTATAAAAATATATCTAAATATATATATAGCTCCATTTCTTGTGAATAACCACCTCAGGGGCTCTGTGCAAAGCTATAAAATAATTAAGAATATAGTTTATACGTCATAAAAATACTTTTTTTTTACAGTTAAATGAAGTTAAATACAGTTTTTTTATTGGATTTTTTAATTCGAATACCACAAAAGAGTCTCAATTGCTCCTAACTATTCCCGAAAAGAGTATTTTGTGAGGCGAAAGTGAGTGAGAAGAGAAATAAGTGAAATAGAACGATAAAGAAGTACCTGGCCATTCAGATCTGATCATCAAACACGGAAATGAATATATGTTGAATTTAACGTTAATTTTAAACTAGAAAGTTACAGTGAATTTCAAGTTGAACGCCAGAAGAACTAAACAATACAATCTAATGATTTGAGTCAATACCTTGGTGTGGTCGTTCATTATTCAGTGTGGCTATTTGTAATTCTAAAAATTTCACGATCTGGGTAAAAATATATAATTTTTAATAAAGTTAAAACAAGGTTAAGTTGTTTTACACCACTACTTTTTAATATAACGTGAGCCGATTGGGACCTTAGGTGAACTTTAGACCACTTCATGAAATTGTCGGATGAAGTCCAAAACAAAAGCCCGGTCGATATAAAAAAATGAGCGTTGTTACAAAGTAACAGTGTATTCTTTCAATTGTAATGTCACACCACATTGTTCGATTTCTGCGAAAAAAATAATACGTCGTGTCACAGGTCGGTAGTGTGACCGCAGCACTGGTAAATAAAAATCTCCCCCACTCGAGAAGTTGGACATTTCTGCTGAGTAAGCCGCCGAATGATGGATGGTGTCACGGCCATATTTTAAATGACTTTTTTGGCAAATATTAAAATGTACCTCCTGAGTGAAAATGTGCCTGCGGCTTAAACAAATGTAGCCTTTTACGACCGCACTTATTAGTTATTGAAAAGCGATTGTGAAAATTAAATGTTTCGACCTTGTTAACGTGGACATTAAATGTTCCGACCTTGTTCATGTGGAAATTGAATGTTCTATTGAAATCGATTGTTCCAACTTTGTGCATGTGGATATTAGGTGTTTGGACCTTGTCCGTGTGGACATTAATTTTCCCCACTTTTTTAACGTGAATATTACATTTTCCGAACTCATTTATGTACAGATTCAATTTTTTGACCTTATTCATGTGGATATTAAATATTGCGAGCTTGTTAATGTGGACATTGAATGTTTTGACTTTGTTCATTTATATATTGAATATTTCAGAAGATGATATTTTCCATTTATCCACAGTTCAGTTTAATTTTTTTCAGCATACGGGACATAATTAAATAACAAGGTTAATTATTACCTCCCTAACACTGCTGTGCGTTACAGATCTAAGATAGTTATGTTATTTATTTGTCTCTATTTTCACAAATACACAGTGTGTTGTGTTTCTTTTCATTTTATTTTTTCTTGTTTATATTAATCATCTTGGGTTACATTCTATGATGTATTATTTATTATGCAGTTTTATTCAACTTCATACATAGATATAATTCTTATTTGTTTATAATTCTGAAAATATTATTATTATTTTCAATATTTCATTCTCCATTTTAGTTTCAAAAAAAAACATTATTAACGGAAACTTTACTGTTTGATGCAACATAGTAGTCACTTTATTTTTAAAATTTTGTAAACAACTGTATGTTTTCCTAAATAAAATAAAAATAAAAATATATGTGGATATTAATTGTTGGGACCTTGTTTTTGTGGAAATTGAACTTTCCGACCTTTATCATATGATGTCTCGTTAAATCCTGTAATCTTTAAGACATGTGTAAGGTGAATTAAAAAAATAATGAGTTAAGACAATTGGTGTTAATATATGGTTACAAGAATCATTGTAAACAGAAAATAAATAGTTTTTTTTATTGACTTCTGACACAAATTGCCAAAAACTTTTGTGCCTTATGTACCTGGTAAAAAAATGTTCACTAAATTCTTGTTTAAAATAATTCTTATCCAGGTCAATAGGATTTTCACAGTCAACACTAGGCAATTTGTGTTACAGAAACATGATTTACTTAAAAAAACACAAATCCAAGGGAACTCCCTCCTGGATATTATTAATAATATTAATTATTAATATTATTTATTATTTCAAAAGAATGACTAACATTCCCTAGTAACGAATAACCTGAAAATATTTGAACTACTGCCATCAAAATAAACGGAAGATGTTGTTTGTGTAATGATGGAGGACTTGAACTCACGACGTCCAGGTGGGAATCCAACGGTTTAGTCCACTCAGCTACTAACCGGTCAAATAATAGTTTTGAGAAGCCATGAAAACGCTATTTACACTGCAACGTAGGTGTTGCTTATTTTAGCGCTATCTCATATCCATTAACAACCTGATATACCTTCGTAGTAAACCTTAAATTAACAATTCACCACCTTAAAACACAAATAAAACCTTACCGAACTTTAATTTACTTTTAAAATTTCGTTTATTTTCAAAATCAGAAACAACACATTTCTACTATAGACGTTTAAATATTTCACAAAGAACTTCGGTCGGAAAAATACATATTCCATTGAGAACTTCGGATTTAAGTAGTAAAAGAAAGCTTCCACGTCTAACCATAAACAATATTTGATAACAAAGCTCCCGATAGTGAATATCTTTGAGTTTGAGAAACCGAAAGTAAATCCACAACTTCCGTCATCATCGTAAAGCTATTCACTTTAAACTATTTATATGCGCATACTGAGTGTAAAATATAGCTGGCGTTCGCTGAAAACTTTCAAGTACAGATGGGGCGATCAAACCTTCCCGAGCTTACGATATTCTCTCCCCGTCTACACAATTCATAGACAACATTTATAAACATATCTTGCCGCCAGCTGCAAAGAGCAGCATTATTTGTGCAAACAACCAGATATTTGAAGTAATGCTATTCGATATTTTATAAAGGATATAAACATAAACGGCTCAGAGTTTCCTGAGATTCTGTTTCTTATCGAGAGAAAAATAAACTTGGATTGCAAGTTTCTGTACGTCTGATATTCATTTTTTTTCTGAATCTTGAAAAATAACTAGGGATATTCAGCAGCTCGCAATTAAGCAAACCACTGAACTTCTGATGATCAAATACATTAATTGTTCGGTAAAACAAAGAATTTTAATGTTATAACAGCTGCATAGGTAGTTAATACGCGAATTTTAGGGCTCTTTTCACGGTATCTTTTGTACATGAATTTAATGTATTAATTATTGTGCCTGCTCTCAACAATTTCTCAGCGAGACAGGCACAGCACTACCACCCTTGTATTGTAATGATGAAAGAATAATAAAAATTAAAAAAAACAATAAAGCGAATATCTTTTAAAAATATATCATGAATATTTTAATGATCCATAGCTCGTTATGGAAATGACGTTGCCACATGAAAATTGTTCACATTTAAATTTCAGACTTTTTTATATTTTTTTATGAATACCGCACAAGAGCCTCAATTGATCCCAACCATCTAGAGCCAGTGAGACTATGGCTTCCCCAAGTAGGGTATGTTGTGAGGCTGAAAGTAGTGGGGAGGGAAAGTGAGATTGAGAAGAGGAAGGTTTGGAAAGTACCTGGCTATTCAGATCTGGTCACCAAACACGGCTAAAGCCATTTCAAGCAACGTTTCGATTCTGAATGGTGGTCTTTCACCAGGGCGATACTTAGAGTATCTACCACTCTGGAACGCGCCGCAAATATACTTTTATTATTTTTATATGAATTAAATGTGTTATGACACATATTAATTAAATAAACGTTATTGGCGCACGCCGGGTTTGAACCCGCGACCTTTGGATTTTTAGTCAAGCGTCTTACCACTCGACCATGGAGGCCGTCAAATAATTTACAAATTTCATGACGCCGGAGCTCACCGTGTAAGACCGTTTGTTTCTTTATAGTAAATTTTTGAGCTGAGCATAATATGCGGTGTGCGTTCGTTAATTGTTTCTACCCGCTTCAACACCTTAAAAATAAGGCTTTAAATCGTTCCACGAACACGCGCACGCCTGCGAAACAACAGATTGAGATAAAATGTATTAGCCTCCCGTTAGTTAATTTACGGTCCTCACGGGGCTTATCTTCCGGCGGCATTAGGCCAGCAGCGCACAATCTGTAGCGCAGTCTTCGCTGCACATTGGCCGGCGCAGGGCGTTACCTGCCCGCACGCGGCATTTCCGCTGCGCCGAGCGCAACTAACCGCTCCACAACGTATCGCATTACTGCCCGGCATTATATTCTCATATCGAACTAACCGGGAATGACACCTTCCACCTTCCACCTTCTGCTTTCCGCCTTCAGCCTCACATACTCTGCCCGGCCAGAAACGCAGTATGCCCGAAGTAATAATATGGGTGAACCTACATGCAATTGCGACTGAAAATATGTTTCTACTTTTCTTCTCAGTATTATTCAAACAACAAAAAATCTAACAGTGACAATAGGGGTTTTATAATCAGTTTCCTTGTGACCATTTTTATTTGTTATAAAATACGGTAGTGCTTTTTTAGATTCAGTTCTATTTTATCAATAAATTGCACCTCTATTCATAGTTTCTAGAGATGGTCGATATTCCTGTCCCGGTTAAAAGGAACCGGTTCCCATCCGGTCACTAGAACCGTCGATATTATTTAATTTTCGCAAATAAAAAAATAACCCATATTCTTTGTCCGTTCTTTTCGTTTTTTGGCGAGGAACCAGTTCCAGTTCTTTTCGTTTTTAGAATTTCTCTAGCAACCCCCCCCCCCCTTCCCACCCCCCACAGTCCACCCCCACCATGAAAGTATTTTTTTTTTGCGGTGAGATTTTTTTAACTATATAATAAAACATTTTTCTTGGAAGAACTTTTCTGGCACCAAGAACCGGTTCCAAAAAAAACTGGATAAATAACCTGTTCCTCGCCGGTCACCGGTAACTGGAACCGTAGGTACATCCAATTCTGATATCGACCATCTCTAATAGTTTCTAACGTGTTCCTTTGAGATATACAAAATAGTTAAAGTTTTGGTGGAATTAGCGAAATTTTAAGCCAGCCTTCTCTATTATACGAAAAATTTTCTTGCGTTTCTGTTGTCAGTGTGTAGATTTTTATGACAATACGTTGGCTTGCATTTTTTTGTGTAAGTACTGCAAAGGAGATCAAACTGCCTGAAGCCAGTGGGACTATGGTATCTCCAATGGTATTTTGTGAGGTTAAAGGACGTCCGGAGAGTAAGGAGTTGAGGAAGAGGAGAGTTGAGAAATTAAAAACAATAATTTTTATACTAATAACGCAACTAGTGGGTCTATAGTATCCCCAATTGGAGTATTTTGTGAGGCTGAAGGTAGTGGGGAGGGGGAGAAGATAGGGTAGAGGAAGGTTGGTAAGTAACTGGCTATTCAAATCTGGATCACCAAACACGGTTAAAGCAATTTTAGGCAACGTTTCGATACAGAATGGTGGTCTTTCACCAGGGCGATACTGAGAGTATCTACCACTCTGGAACGTGCCGCAAATATACCAAATATTATTCTACATTAATTAAATATTTTATGACATGTCAATTAAGTAAAATTTATTTGCACACGCCGGGTTTGAACCCATGACCTCTAGATTCGTATTCAAGCGTCTTACCACTAGACTGTGGAGGCCGTCGATAGTGTGTAGTATATTTTCATTTTTCGACAATTTTGAAGTATGTTATCAGCTTCTCAGGTAATAGTGTATTTAGGATTATTATATTTTATTTTTTTAAACATCTGATTTTCTGCATCTTTACCTCAAAAGTCGAATTTTTGTCTCGTCAGAAAAATAACTAACGCTGCAAAGTATGCAATCGTTTAGAACTAGGTTTGAAAAGATTTTTTTTTCATTGTTTTCTCCACAAGCGATAAATGTTAGGAAGTGTTGTGAGGCGAAAGGAAAAATGAGAAAGGAAGAATAAATGGATTGGAAAAGATAGCGGTAAACTGGGTAATAAGATTCTGTGTTCCATTTGGATGTGTGGTATTTCACCAAATATACTTAACCCATATACTTTAAAATCTAAGTAATAAGTCATAACGCGTAAAGGTTTTAGAAATTTAAAAAACAGTGCTAGGATAGTGAATAAGTTAACATATTTTTTACAAAAAACGGTATAATGTGTTAGGAACTAAGGTATGGCTGGGTTGGTAGATAGTGTATTCTATCCACCTTCCCTACGTTACAGATGTCCCGGCCGGTAATCCGATTTGTTTACACTCTGATAGGGCTCCGTATCCCCTTCACCCTGCCTTACCCCGCCTCACCCTCAAGAGGGGGCCAAGTTAAGGAGGTCTACTTCTGGTGGTATCTATTCCTCCTACTTTTGGCTGGATTTTCAAATTGTGCTGAAAAAATGTTTTTTTCAAATTCTATTTTGTTTAAACTAGATGGTTACATGTTCAGATTTGTGAGACTTGGAATAATATGACGCTGAAGATATAAAGCGATGGAATTGTATTGTTAGCGTCTGTGTACTATTTTGCCTTTGATCGATCGAAAACTTTAAAATTTATATATACGAGTATATATATACTCGTGTATATTTTTTTAAATTTATTAAATCAATTGTACAAAAATAAACATTTTTACTTAGTACTAACAGTAGGTATAATATTAATTCAGTTTATATACAATGTCTAGTTTCTAGTTAATGATAAATACCTCCCTAATTGTGAAAATTCTTGTGCTTAGGGAGGGAATACTATCATTGGTTTCTTGAAATTATTTTTTTATGAGTAAAAATGAATAAACATTTTAGGTTATTTTATTGAAAATTGTACTTAGAGTTTTTTTTAAATATTTCGTAGTTGTTTACATCTATTATGTCTTTAGGAAGTTTGTTGAAAATGTTAATTGCTGAGTAGGAATAGTAATATTGTGCTGTTGTTGTATTGAGTTTCGGGGTAATGATTTGGCCTAATGTTCTTGGTCTGGTGCTCACTGAATCCAACTTGCTTTTTTCTTTGTGGATTTGAAGTAACGCATTTTTTATGGACATTTTTTCAAATCTAAAACTTTGAATTCTGTAAATAATTCGTCAGTAGAGTAATCTAATGGCTTTTTAGGTTATATATTATCTTTTTTATATTCTTCTTATTATTTTTTTACTTGTTTGAGAAAGGCCTTAAGTAAGTTAGCAATATCAGTTTTATTTAAAATTGGTATAGTTCACACTTCTAGGCGTTTTTCGTTCATTGTATTATGGGTACTGTTCTTCTCTGAAGGTTGAGCTCTTGGATTCAAAGCCATGATGATCAGAGGCGTGCTTTCCATTTAGGCACATAATCACCGCCTACCCTACCTTACTCGCAAATAAATACAATATTTACATAACAAACTAACCAAAGTATTGCAAAGAATTAATCTGCACTTTCAAAAATACGCGCGCACTACCTACTAAGAAACGCAGTGCCACATCACAATAACGTGTCAAAAGCTAGAACTAACCCTGCAAAGCATAATCTACATAAATATATTCAAATTTTGAATTTATTCTACACGAAAAAATATATATGTGTGGGTATTCACGTCAAGGGACGACTCGTTTGTGGTAGTGTCGTTGCTTTGCAGTGCTACCACAGTGCTAATCAGTGCCATCTGTGGGTATCTCTTTTAATTAATATAGTTGCACACAAAATTATTTATATTTTTTTTTCATATGAATACAGCACAAGAGTCTCAACTGCTCACAACCGTCTAGACTCAGTGAGACTATGGCATTCCTAAATAGGGTATGTTGTGAGGCTGGAGGTAGTGGGTAGGGGAAGGAGATTGGGAAAAGAATGGTTGGGAAGTACCTGGCTGGTTACCAAACACGGCTATAGCCATTTCAAGCAACGTTTCGATTCTGAATGGTGGTCTTTCACCAGGGCGATACTTATGAGTATCTACCACTCTGATATTGTCCGTAATCAGTAACGTAGTTTTCTTTAGTTGGTGCGAACAAAATAAATTGTCTCACTATATTTAGTGAAAAACAAATGATAATTTTATCATGTGAAACTTTTGCTGGTTTTTTTAATATTATTTTGGATACTTGCATGAAAGCGTTTGTCTGTAGTAAGTTTTTATAACAATTGATACGCTGTGTTTTCTACTGCCCACCCTGATTATAATCTCTGTGCACGCCATTACTAGTGATACACTATGTTATACCGTACGCAAGACAGAGATGGCTTCGAGGAAAAAATACAACCTTTATTTTATGCATCTACCTATCTTCAAGTTTAATTATGGCCGTGCCGTGTTTTACCGATTTTTTTAATACATAATTTATAAATATATAAACATATTTAAAAGCTACATGGTTCATGATAAAAATAACAATGCTCAATCTGAAAAAAATTAGGTCGACTTTTAAAATTTAAGGCGGAAAAAAATGTGCTACTCGAGATTGTTTGCCGCCAGTGAGAAATAAATTTGTAGTTATTTTGTTCGGTTTACTTTAATCGTACTTGCGAAATAAATAAATATATATCTCTTATTGCTATTACTTATCACAACACACTCAATTTTTATTATTCAAAGCTACACAATAAATTTATTTCAGTTCATTTCGTTTTATTCTGTTGGTATGGCAGCGGCATGTTATTATGTAATTCAACTTTCTCGGAAAGCAATTGACAAACAGGCCGGCCCAGGGTGAGTAGACTAGGGTGGACTAGGTAGACTAGGGTGGAAGACACGTTCTCCACGTTAGTTGAAGCACCCTGTATACCCTTTACCAGATCCCACGAGCCTCCAAAGCTTTGTACATTTTCGTGAGGAGCCTTTGTTAGCGATGCGTTTGATGTTTATTGTTTCTTTTCCTTTTCTTTGCGAAAGTTCTAGACAATAAACAAGGAAACAATATTTCGATACTTTGAACATGAAAGCAAACTGATATTTGAATAAATGCATACCTTCCGTAACTCACCTTAAAAAGCGGAAAACACTATAAAAATCAAATTAATTAAAAAAAGCATTACACTAATCAATATTACTATTGATTTATAGCTTCTGATTAAAAATACAATAATCTTATTATTTCGGAAGGAAGAGGAAATATAAAATGTTATTATGTTTTTTTTTAAGCTACCAGATTTTTCAAAACTTTTCTCATTTTTCGAAAAAATATCATATACACAAAGAGTCATCTTGTATTCATTGTAAAACTATTATTTACACATATTATTAGGTACCTACCTATTTTTAAAAAAAAACTTACAAACTGTTGGTTGGAAAAATGGATGAATATTAAAAAATATAGCTGTTACAATCTGATGAAATCTTAAGTCAATTTTTTTATTCCTTATTTTGATATGGTCCTCTAGCACGTAAAACAGAGCGTGTATGCAATGATGGAGGAATTAGCTAGCTAGCTAAAGGAATTGAACTCACGACGCCTCGATGTTCCCACGGTGGGAACTCGACGCATTTGTCAACTCGGCAACTAACCGGGCACTATAAGAAGCCAGTTGCTCATTCAAATATGTCAAAAATATCAAAGCACTTATGTTTTTTTTTAACGGTTTCATACATTTTAGTCAAAATGATTTTTTGACAAATGCATTAAAACCATCAATTTATTGAATAAAGAAATTTAAAAAAAGCATTGTACAACACCACGGATTTTATTTTATTTTTTGTTACCGACCGGTTTCGCTTAGCCTAAGAATCATCAGGGTATAAAATTAAACTAAACAAAAAATTAAGTGTGTGGTCATATATGCATACAGAAGGAGAACAAAATAAAAAATAAAATAACAAAACAATGAGAAAACAATAGAATAACATTTTAATTATAACAAATGAATTGAGAGAAAGAGACGAAAAATATGAATCGAAAGAAAAAAAACGTCAACTGAGAAGGTGATTAAATGAATAGTTATGTAATCATCTACCTACACATGTGTTATATTTTGTAAGTACGCATTGTACACTGAACGTATACCAACTTCCTAGATATGTTGCCTGCTGAATTGTGATTGTTACGTGCCATGCATCATTGTGCTCCATTCAGTATTCTATTTGACCCCTGACCCTTAACGGGATCTTCTAGGAGATATACTCGTATAGGAAAGTTTATTCCTCGAATCATCGAATTTCGCAGAGAACGAAATTTGGAATTTTTAATAAAATCGGCAATGATAGATTTATTATTTTTGTACTATATTTGCACTCTTTGTGCAATACGTTTCAAGAATCACAACTACTTAGAGCCAGTCGATCGTTGGCATTCCATTTTGGAAAGGTTATGGGGCAGGAAGTAAAAGAAGGGGAGATGTACCTGACTATTCAAATCTATAAAGCCATATCAATGTTTTGATTTCAAATGTTCTGTTACGGAGGCGTTACTGAAAGTATATTGTACTCTAAAACGAGGTGTAAATTAACTATTTGGTAAACATAGAAGAAGTGGTGGAAAAATTCTCGAAACTTACTTATTGGTATGAGTCTGCACGGAGTCAGTGGAACTACGGCATCTCCAAATGAGGTGTGTTGTGAGGCTCGAGGGTGTGGGGAGGGGAAGGAGATGGGGAAGAAGAAGATTTGAAAGTACCTGGCTATTCAGATCTGGTCACCAAATACGGCTAAAGCCATTTCAAGCAACGTTTCGTTTTCCATTCTGAATGGTGAACTTTCAACAGGGTGATACTAAAAATATTTACCACTCTAGGCCACTTGGAGAAACAATGTATGGAGAGAGAGCTAATTATTTTTACCCAACCGATACAAACTTGCGATTAATCACTTTCTCCGGATTTTTACGTCGTACACCATGAGAGAGAAAGAGACAAGAAATATAATACTCCGCTTCTACGTACTGTCACAATGATCTTGGGCTCCTGGGTCACCGCGGGACTCCACCTACACTTTGTATTATGCCACTAAACTTGACACAACTAAACGGTGTTTTAGGTTATATGCTATATTTTTGTGAATATCAATACTGTGAAAAAGTGGTTATACGAATAAACAAGAACATTATGTAAATATGTGATATGCATGGATGTACACATACCCTATCCTTGGTTTTAGCCACGCCCAAGTCCGCAGAGTCAGGTAAAAATCATCAAAATCTAACAACACTGCCTTAGGTAGATAGCACTCTATATAGTCTAAACTAGGCCACCTATGATAGCCAATATGCATTAGGAGAAAGCACCAAAAGAAGATTAGATAAATAAACTACATAAATAATGAACACTTCAGGTAGCAAAAACCGTGTGATAAATAAACAGTTAGTGAACGCATTGTTAATTTATCCTGATAATTAGGACCAGGATTTAAATCGCAAAGGCAGAAAAACAAAAAAAGAGTTTTTTTTATAATTTAAAAAGAGGCTATTCACAGTATAGACTTTTTAATTAAGTTTAACCATTCAAAAAAATCTTATGGGTTTAATTTTTAGCTCAAACATGATATGGATACTAATCAGTGTTTATGTATTATGTTTTATATTAAAAAAAAAACAAACTTATTTTTTACTAGAGGTGAGCCCCTACTTTTGCGATGCGAATCCGGGTATTACTGATGTCAGTCAACACACGATAAAAGAGGACACTAGCGTAAAAGACGAGTCTGTCTATTCAACACTTGCCACAGCGCAAAATGTGAGAAAATAAAACAGTTGGTGTTATTACCAACGTTGTGAAAAAAGCCTTTCAATTTTAGGTATCCGAGCAACTTGAATTTATGGTTTCATAGTTCACAGGATACTAGATTACAAGAGCTGTGGGTCTATCACAAAATCGGTAATTCCCTGGCATATCAGCGGGCCACAACAACATGTGTTCGGCGCTGCCCTGTGAAGCGTACCCCTGGTCTCGTAACTGACCCCGTGCCCCGGCCCCGTACCCTGTGCCCCGCACCCTGAGCCCTGTGCCCCGCTCCTACCTTCCCTGTGTTGCGCCCGTACGGTAATATTCCCGTGACGTGCCTGTGTGCCGTGCACAGGTAATAGGTAACAGGCACCCGAGCGGGCACCCTGGGTCACAGTTCACAGTTTACTTGTAGAAAGCAAGGATTGTGTAAATGTTGAATTGTTGAGGAAGGTTTTTATTTGTACCATGATTTAATATGGACTTATGGACAGAATCATGTCGTACACGTGTGGTTCACAATAAAGTAAATGTTGTTCCTAAATAATATCTCTTTCATACTTAAATGAGATCAGTTGTCACCTACGGTCGTGAGACATTAATAAGTAATGCCGGTTAGTAGCTGAGTGGACTAACGCGTCGCATTCCCATCTGGGCGTCGTGGGTGCAATTACTCTGCAAGTTAAGTCTTCCATTATTGCACAAGCAACAGCTATCGCTTATTGCAATGGTAGTAAGAGTTTTTCAAATATTGTCAAGTTATTTGTAACCCGGGAATTTTCTAATCCATATTTCAAAAAATAAAATAAATATTTTAAATAATTAATATAATGAGCTATATAAAGATTATATAAAAGGCATACAGTGAAAAATAATAGTAAAACTATAATATTTTAGTAGAAAGCAATTACTTTGTGGTTCGACATATTTAAAAATGAAAAAATAACTTTGTATAAGATTACGGATATTATTTGAATTTTTATGACCGACTGGTTTCGCTTAGCTTAAGCATCACCAGGGTACAAAATTAAACTTCAATAATCCAAAAAGTTTAATTTTGTACCCAGAAATTAAATAATATCCGTGGTTCTATACAAGGTTAATTTTTCATTTCATTAAACCCATAATCATTAGAATCATTTGCATTTTTATGACCGACCGGTTTCGCTTAGCTTAAGCATCACCAGGGTACAAAATTAAACATCAATAATCCAAAAAGTTTGATTTCGTACCTAAAAATTACATAATATCCGTGGTTCTATACAAAGTTTTTTTTTCATTTCATTAAAACTATAATCATTAGACTAAAACTATATTAAAATACAAAATAGTAAAACTACAGTTCTTACTCTACAATAATTTGCAGGATTCAGCAAAGTGCTGGTATAAATTACGCTTCATCCCGTGAATAGAGTCACTAAATATATCGACAATACCCCCAAACTTGTTGCCCAGATCATGCATTCTATTAGTTAGTTAGTGTTGCAGATAGTTGGTTGTGTACTCGTGGGAGAAAAATGTTACATTTTGTTTTGTGTTCCTCGTAGGTACGTGAAATTTTATAATGGCGACGATGGTAGAGCTGTCAATTAGGTGGATAATGACTAAGCAATACAAACAGAACATAAATAATTATCCTGTCAGACAGAAAACTAGATACAAATGATTAATTAGCGTTTTTAATTATAATTGACATGGTGCCTATCCTAAAATGAAGATGCCAAATAGCAGTCTTCCAGCGTAAAATTCTAAGAAAAATCTTTAAACTTCCACGCGTCAATAGATCATACGATGAATCATGAACTCAAAACTCTTCTAAAGCATGAAACCATTGTAAGATTGTCTATGCCCCAAGGACTGCGATGTGCTGGACATATAGAACAAATGCTAGAAGGTGAGACCCCAAAAATTGGGACTAAGTAGGTGCCGCAGTAGAAGCCCCCCAGAGGCAGATCGAGGAAGAAGTGGATGGACTGTGTGGAAGAGGATTAGAGCAGAAAAGAAAGAACTGAAGTCTGAATGCTAATGTCAAAGGAGGCTCAGCCAGCGGAGAACGTTTGTGGAGGAAACCAAATCCCACCCTGGAATGTAGCGCCGTGATGATGAATATTCAATATGTTACCAATCACAATGAAAACTAACATCGAATATAACACAGTATACGAGTATCTTGGAAAAGTGGTTATTAGATACAGGTCCTTAATATGAATTATTCAGCTATCCTTGTTGGTAAATTGAATATTCCATAATTACCTATTACTAGTTACCCGTGATAAATCACGGGATGGAACTTGACTTGCAATGTAGTCTGAGACAGATATCAAATACTGAAGATCTAACATTCAAATGTTACGCAATAATTTTTGTAAAATGTATTTTACGTAGGTACGCATAATCGCTTCTCTGGATTTGAAAAGATTATTTTGTAATTTAATTATTTTTAGCCACAGTTCCAATTTTGAAAAGTCACACTCGTAGGTATGTACTCCTAAATAAAAATATTTGTTGTTACCTTAATCCACCCATTTTAAACGTAGAATAGTATCTGTTAAAATACATTAGTAATAATAATAATGATAATTTGGATAGCGCCGTTTTTGTGAAAAATCACCTCAAGGGTGCCGTACAAATCTAAATTTCTACTTAATATTAATTTTTAGTTTATATAAATATACAGCAACATACTTACCTGGCAGGTCACTTCTGGAAGGACACAATCACCATATCATAATAACTTAAAATTTAGCTGATTCTTACATAAATATATATTTATTTTTTTTCCATTTATTTTCATTTTTTTTTTTTTTTTTTTAATTTTGAGGGCATGAGAGCAAATTTAATATAAATTAAATCGGAGGTATTATTATCGGTAGGTTCTTTATTAGGTAGGTAGAGATTTGAAAAGATTCTTTAAAAAAAAGATAATTTCACTTAACATCAGTTCCAAATGTTAAAAGTTCACATTCGTACGTACACACTCGCAAAGAGAATTATTTAGTAGATGTTGAGCCTCACAGTATTTCCCGTCTTTAAAATATTGCTTCACAAAAAATTTAACCACATAACACATTCACGTAACTTGTTATTTCATCATTGCCTCGGTCGAGTCTCGAACTAGACACCTGTGCGGCAATACAGCACACACTGCACCTGCCCACTTGCCCACCTGCCGGCCTAACGCACTGAATACCCAAATAGTCCCCACTAATGAATCGTCGCATTTAATAACCGGTGCACGTGATTGCATTTGGGCTACATCTGTTTATGTGCAATGCATTCTGTAAATTCACAACAAAATGATATTTTGGTAACATTTATGGTACTAAAATTTTTCTGCTTTGTGAAAACTTAGATTATATTATTTCGGGCCAATAGATACTGTTCTTCTTTTCTAATTTTAATTGGCGAATGAGGCTAAACTATTGGAATACTGATCATTGACGACCCCTGTGATAGAGCATTAGGCTCCTTGGCTTGTCCCAGATATAGCGAGTTAGAAAACCAGCTGTAGCATGTTTTTAAATTGTGTGCCTATTGAATTAATAGAACGAATCAGTGTCGCCTTGGTGAGAAACTATAATTTAGAATCGAAACTTTTAAAATGGCTTCAGCTGTTAAGTGACCATTTTACTACTATTTCTCTTCTCCTTCTCTTCCCCACTTTCTTATGCTACACGTCAGTAACCAAATGGGAAAGCTTTAGTTCCACTGATTACAGGAATTTCGGCGTATTGTGCGATATGACATTGAGATGTGTTTTTGTGTATTATTACCTTGATTGTTATACGTTTATATCTTAATCTATGTTTGTTGAATTAACGTTTGCAAAATCTTTATCTTTTCTTCTCCTTCTATTCCCCCACTTCCTTCAGCTTTATATTTTTATTTAATATATCGGCGCCGGAAAGGCCAGAGGGCTTAAGCCTCATTGTGGAAAGCTTACACTAGAGTACCTTAAAGTTTTTTTGATTGTTTTACAATAAAAGTCTTCAGTACCTGGTTGGATTTTGAAAAAAAATGGTTACTCAATGCTCTTACTGAGTTAGCTTAAGCGACAAAAAGCTAAAAAAAGTCACAAACTTGTGTCGTTTGAGTCAAGCCTTCTCCTAAATGATAAATATATTTTAGATGGCTGAAGGGCCACCAAAGTTTTCAGAATCAAACGAGAGTCAGAGCATTCGATGCAGAAAAAAACTGATCAAAACTGCGTATTTAACTCATTTCGACTAAAGTATCGCTAGGGCCCTTTTTTACCTTTTCAGCGACGATATTTAATAGATGTTTAAGTAGGAACTTAATTCTTCCTTCTAATTTTATAATAATGAACGCGATGGCGCGTCACATCAAGCCAGTAAATATATTCGTCCAGAAAACCGTATTACCACCTCAACGCACTTCACCCCAACCTTGTTTGGAATAATACATGAATATCTCACGGGTGTCGTTCGTCACAACCTGTCGCATTAAACAAGGAAATGAATCAAAGACTCGGAGGAAGCATAAAATATGAACAATTGCTTACATAGATCCTAGATCTACCCTCTACCCTGTAGTCTACACCCCTCCAGAGGTCTCCAAGCCTCAGGTCTCAGTTCCCACGAGCGGTGTAATGATCCGTGTAAACCACCCGCCCTAATATTACTACAAAATGGCAAACTAAACGAGGATGAAGGTCTCACGGATATAATGTCGGCTGGCTCCTGTTAAAATGATACCGTCAAAGTTTTCCAACAAATGTAAATTTATACCCCGAAGAATAATATTTCCATCTCCCCGCATCCTTCTCAAACAGATAAAGTTTTTCCACTTTAGACTTGGCTTTGTGTGGAGAGACTGGAGAGAGTGCTTCGCGCTTTCGCAAAGACACATATCAATTCTCGACTGATTCACGGAACACGGAACATATCAAGTGTTTGCTTCGTGCTTCATCTTGAAAAAATCCCAAAATGTTTGCGTTCGAGGCTTTTTTCTGTAACCGTGATATTAAACTTTCAAAGCTCCTGGAACCTATTTATTACTACCTGTGATGACTGTAAAAATGCGTGTGAATAAGCACAAAAGAGATAGCATACGAGTTTAGTATATACCTGCACTCTTAGACTAAAATATTACGGTAAGTCGAAATTTCACACATTTACCAGAAAACCGTTTGAAGTTTACGAATATTCCTGTAAATCGGTTAACAATGAGTTCTTTATTTTATGTACATACTTTACAAGAGTACCATCTGCTCTCAATTATTTGGAGCCAGTGAAAGACTATGGCATCCCTAAGTATGTTGTGAGGCTGAATGGAGTGAAGAAGGGAAGTACATACTTATTTGTTTTTTTTAGTTTTAGTTTTATATTAGTTACTTGTACATTAAAGCTTACAAAGTATGTAATTATTTCATTTTTTTTTTAATTAATAGTATTTCAACTTGCATGCTACTTATTTTGTTGATGTATATGTATTTTAAATAGTTCTCACAGGGTATTTTGAATTTATTGACTGTCATAATTTTTATGGTTTCCGGCAGCGCATTATATTATATAGAAAGCTATTTTGTGTGTTGGCTTTTTTATTTTCTGGTAGTCTGAATTCTTTGCATGCCCTTGTATAATGTTTGTGAATATCAGCACTGTAGATAATTTTGTCAGAAAAGTATTTTGATTACAAGTTGTTTTTATATGTGGAAGAGAAATATGGGAAAGTACCTGACTATTCAGATCTAGTCACCAAACACGAGTAAAGCCATTTAAGCAATCAAATTCTGAATGATGGTCTTTCACCAAAGCGATACTGAGAGTATCTACCATTCTGGAACATGCCGAAAATATACTAATAAGTATTTTATATTAATTAAATTAAAAATAATAAAAAATTACGCACGCCGTAATTAAACTCGTATTCGTATATATTTGGGTTCGTAGTAAATGATTTGAACCTCTCGTAATTAACTTAGGTCGTGTGCCTCTGTAAATCGATAAATAATAATTTTAGATGCTTTTATTTTTTTTATTTTAGTAAACCGCTTGCGTGTTAGATGTAGTTATCATAGTTAAAAAATTAAAAAACATCACATATATATATATATATATATATTTTAATATCAATTTTCACTGATGTGTCAGTCATCGTTGTACAAGAACAGGATTCGAATGAACAGTCTCTCATCTCGCAGATCACCTTTTGACTAATATAGTTATATTGCTTATAAATACAAATAGGTACTTTACTATACAGAAATATTCTTTTTGAAAATATACCATCTCACCAATATAAGAAAGTCGTAAACATCTCACTAACGTTATTAATGTTAGAGATCCTATTTTGATTTTCTTGATTCCTGTATGTTTACCACATTGTTTTTGAATAAAAAAGAATTCCAAACAACAACAAAAAAACACAGATAAGAAATAAGAATACCCAAACCGTTCCATAACTTCTAATCAGTTGCCGTAACTTCCCATTCGTAGAAACAAGAAGCGATATTTATAGTGGCGGATAGCGATGAAATCAAAAAATGTTGCAAAATTCTGATTTGTTAAATTTAATTCAATACTGCTTCTCTGATGTGTTGATAACTTAGTTATTTAGATTAATATTACTTCTTTATTTAACACTTAGCTTTTAAACTATGTCACTTAAATTTTGATATAAATGTGTTAGTTGTAAATCACTAGCTATAAGACATAGTTGAAGGACACTAGTTTTAAGATTAATTTTTGAGTCACTATTTATAAGTTTTAGTTGTAAATCACTTGCCATAAGTTTTAGTTAAAGTTTGAATTATAAGTCGATAGCTATAAGTCTTAGTTTTCAGTTTAAATTACACGTAAGTTTGCAGAAAGCATCTAAACCTAAACGTTCGAAAATATGACGATAAAAAAGCATTAATATGCGTAATCGGCATTTGTAAAGTGATTATCAGTGTTTTTTTCGTTAGGATCATTATTATAAGTAGATAATATATAATCTATTAATATGTTCATTAAAACATGTACTTCTAATGTTGTTAGCCTATATTTTATAATATTTAAAACTTTAATTGAAGTCAAATATCTGCATGATGCGTTAGTAAAAAAAATAATTACCAAAAATCTATTACATTTGAAGCTTGGATGTTTTCAGCAGATATAAATCTCTTATTTATCTATGGGGAAAAAAAAGTTAATTCGATTATGGAAAATTGTGGATTGGACAATAGTTATAAGTATTAGTTGTAAGTCACTATACATTAGTCTTAATTGAACAGCACGAATCATAAGTTTTAGCTGTAAGTCCATAGTTAAAAGTTGTAATGTATTAACATCCAGTTATAAGTCTTGGTCATAAGTTATAGGTTATATAAATTAAGTTTTGATGCGCCTTTGAGACTATTTTCTCTCACGAAACAGAACTTGTAACTTTATATTTTTATTTCATTTACAGTGGTAATAATAGCGAAATTTCGGGTTGGGTTGTCATAATTTTTATTGTGTGTACAAGATTTCTTTTCCTCTTTTTACTTTTTGGTACTTTTAGTTTTACTGTTATTTTATTTTATTTTATTGTTACTCTTAATTAATGTATAACATTTAATATTCTTTCATGTATGCACTCTTCTTCTGTCTCAACATAGGTCTATCCTAGCGAGACAGACTTGGACTGAACTCTTATTTTTTATATTTCTTAATAAAAAAAAATAAAAAAATTTGAAAAAAAAATTAAATAAAAAAATAAAAAATAAAAAACTATAAAAATCATAAAATTATTTTTAATTATCATGAATAATATATGCAAAGGGTTCTGTTGTATTCGACAAAGTATTTCGTTAGTTTGTACGGCTCCTAATTAATATTTCGAATTCAGTGAGCAGGGCAAATCTGTAAATATGTACGAGCAATTGGAAAATGTATTTTAACACAATGCGGTTTGCATCGGAACCAACTTTGTTCGTTATTGTATGAAGCCATACCGCAATTCAACAATAATTTAATTTACGAAACACTGTAGCCTTAAGCTGTTTATATGTGCCCTGACGAATGCGCATTTATCTAATTTCCTAAACTAATTTCCTTCAAATTTGTTCCATCATAAAGTTACAGATAGACATAGGTAAACTTGTTGTAAAAGATCGGAATAGTAAATATGGGTTACAACGTGAAAAAAAAAGTTTCTTAGTTTCACTTTTAACCGCCTGCACAGATAAGTTTGTAAATCTTTTTAAAATTTTAATACCGCACAAGAGTCCCAACTGTCTGAAGCCAGTGAGACTAAGGCATTCCCAGTTAGGATATGTTTTGGAGCTGAGGATAATAGGAAGGGGGAGGAGATGGCGTAGAAAAAGGTTTGTAAGTACCTGGCTATTCAGATCTGGTCACCAAACACGGCTAAAACCATGTAATGTTTCGATTCAGACCGGTTAGTAGCTGCTCTGCTAGGTAAGTCCTCCATCATTGCACAAGCAACATCTTCGACTTGTAATGATGGCAGCAGGAGTTTTTCAAATATTGTCAGGTTATTCTTAGCCCGGGAATGTTAGTCTTTCTTTAAAAAAAAAAAATAATAATTGTGGTATTTGACCAGGGCGATACTCAGAGTATCTATCACTCTATAACGTGCCGCAAATATACTATAAGTTATTTTTAACTATTTAATTGTGAAATAAAATTAATTAATTAAATTTTATTTATTTGTGCTCGCCGGAATTTAAGCCCATGATCTATAGATTCGTTGTCAAAGATTTTAACCACTGATGCTTAGTGAAGATCTGTACTTACTTCCAAATGTATCTTTTTTCTCTGAATGAATATTCATCACGTCACACGTAAAAACGTAAGCCGATATTATCTTCAGATATAAATATACGCGGAGGGAGGCTTTCACGGCGTCATCTGCGTTTAACGATATCCAAAATTGCGAGTAGGTACCTCGCTCAAAATTCAAATATCCTTGACGTATTGCCAACTGAATTCGCAGAATGTTACATCCACTACATCGCGTAGACGAATGTACGTATCTGAACCTCGTAGTAAATACCATTTATTTTCCGATATCTCGAATTCTTTATTCAGTTACCTTTTAAATCTTTTCCCTCTTTGATGGTTCGCTAAGAAAAACAACCGAGTTGATTTTAAACTAACTCAAGCATAAAAAAGACCTTCCAGATACTGTTCTATTATTGTAACATTGATTCAACTCCACTCGGAGAACATTACAATACCGACTTGTGAAATGTAATAATACTTGGCTAATTTATAAAGCGCCATTTTTGTGAAATATCTCCTCATGAAAACTCATTATTTATTACACTATTTTACCTACTTAAATATAAATTACATACGTACTATTTATTAACCCACTACACCAAGTTGATAAGTTATTAAATTATTTTCTTATACACATTTAACAGTCGTTTTTGGTCTGACAAAATGTTTAAACAAACTTTTGTCAATGCAGAAACAGGCAGTCCGTTTGATAGATTCCCCTTTCTTAATAAAAGGATTGCAATTTTTGGAGCACAGACGCCAGGTCCCTGTTCTACCGGTCTTTCAATAGAAAATGCTCCAAGGAACTTGCGTCATTGACCTCTTCATTACCAGTGCAGAGCCGGAAAACGCACCAAACACGCGCCCAACATTTGTGTACGGTTGGCATTTGTCACATGGAAACAGGACGCTTCGTTCTTATGTTCAACAGCCGGGCTGCAGTATTATTTACCAGCTTCTGTGTTTCCTCCCCCCTGCAACATTGGTTTCTTCAAGACCCAGGTTCACTACCTTAATTTCTCAAAAAAACCCTCCCCACATCTTTCCCAAAGATAACACAGAGTGACAGAGTGTGGACTTAATGTTTTTAAAAAAAATTAATTCATTTAGATAACTTGAAAAAAGCTTTGTTAAAAAACTTTTGCAGAATTAATGTTTTTAATCGTAGATTCATATTAAAATGAGATTCTACATCATCATTCCACAAGCAACATCTTTCGCTTATTATGATGGTGGTAGGAGTTTTTTTTAAATATTGTCAGGTTATTTGTAACTCGGTAATGTTTGTCTTTCTTATAAGAAAAGGGGAGAATTAAATTTGTCTGTCGGGGGACACACCGAGATTAAATTATTGATTTAGTGGAAGTACAATCGCTTAAGATATATTACATCGTTTAATACAATGTTTTCATGAAACATTCATTTATTTCAATATGTATCTACGTGCTATCGCCGCTCAACAGCTGCTCATTAAAGGAATTATTTTATACGATAAAGCCACCATGCAATATCACTCCATTCTCAAAGCTCGCTACCAGGAACGCAAAAGAACAAAGTGATATTCCTGTTTTCTTATAAACAAGTTATTTCCATAAATAACAAACGTACATGTGGAAATGCAATGAAAATTCTTTCTTTGAAATAAAGACCCGTATCGCGTGACCATTAAATAAAACAGAACAACGTTTGAAGAATAAAATAAAAGAACAAACGAAAAAAATAATATGAGAAATCGGATTCCTTGGCGATTACCTTGGATAATAAAAAGCTAACACTTTAGAAGGGAATTTCTATAAAATCAACGGAATCACTGCCTCAAAGCACGCGAGCCACAAATAGAATCAGGATTCATGTCACTCCATATTTCTCAAAATACTTTTATTAGTCGATTTATTAATATTTTCAAACCCAATTAAGCCCTTTACGTGTTCAATTTCTTTATAGAAATTATTAATTTTGTAATAAATCTAGTAGATTTGAGGTTTTAATGTACAGCAACTGTTATCATGGATAGATTTAAGTAGAATTTACTCTTTGCAGGGGCAGTAAATCTCGTCACTAAATTAACGTCGCATGACTAACAGCACCTTAAAACTGAACTATCCCTTGTTTTTTCTAGCTCCCTGTCCTCCCATCTCGGGCAGGAACCCTAAATTATGATACAATATAATGTGGACGTAGTAGGTCCGTATTCCATGGTAATATTTTGCCCTGCCATTATGATGCGGGTTGGCATCTTGTTTAACATTACAGATCACCGTCCCTTCCGCCAAGAACTCTGATTTATATTACTCCAATAGACCCTTCGATATCCTTACCACTTACCACTTGCCACTCTGCAAATAGACTCCTAAATGCTTTCATAATAATTCTGAAGCGTGCTAAACTATGGCTCGAGTCCAATCCCGTGATAAATAAATTATCGTTTATGAACGCCCACTGTTATTTAATTATGTGAAACTGTTGAAAATT
The DNA here is from genome assembly GCA_022651775.1 of Drusus annulatus. Classification (NCBI taxonomy): domain Eukaryota; kingdom Metazoa; phylum Arthropoda; class Insecta; order Trichoptera; family Limnephilidae; genus Drusus; species Drusus annulatus. The sequence goes on from JAGWCC010000184.1 coordinate 987,595, forward strand.
TATGTGAATCTATTTGAATTTAGTGAAAATATTTGTAAAATGTATTTAAATTGTGTGAAAATGTATATAAAGTGTATGTTAAATTAATATGTTGATAAATATTGTAGTGCAAATTGTGAATAGTGAAAATTAAGGAAAATTTATGCAAATATGTGAATTTACATGAATTTATATGAGTTTATGTGAATTTAAAATTACATGAATCAATATGAACTCATGTTAATTTATTTGTATTTGGTCATGAAAATATGTGAATTTATTTGAATTTGTGTGAATTTATATGAAATTGTGTTCACTAATTTGAATTCTAGTGAATTTCTGTGATTTTTCGTGAATTGGTATGATTTTTTTTTAAATTTATTTGAAAATGTATATTCACCAATTGATGAATTAACAAAAAACAATATTTCTGTTAATCCATCAACATTTACCGCGCAAACCCTCAATGTTATTGGAAAACTATTAATGGTTTTATTAATCGTGTGACATTTTTGACGACATATATGCAACTTCTATATTTCTAAATTGTTATATTATTTGCATCTCTAAACTAGGGTGCATACAACGAGTATATGGGAGTCCCCACACCTCTCCCACTTGCATGTAATTCGAGATATTTCCATACGCCCTTATGACGGGTAAATTTGTCAAATTGAATTCCGTGGAAATGCGGTTCTTCAAAGGAAAACGCGATTGAATGATACGCTGTCTCGATGTATTCGAACAGCGAAGAAATCGATGCCTTGGCGGTGGGTGTTTGATGATTTGATTTTAGATTGTGAGACGTCCACAAGGAACGTCTGTTCAATATTAAAAATTGTGATATGATGTACTTGAAAACGATATTATCACAAGGCTTTTAACTAATTATAAAAATAACAACGACCCAATTTGAAAATTTGTTTTACATATTGTGTTATTAATTACTTCTGTTTTTGCACGCAGTGTATTTTATGGTGAATTCCGCGCTGTTCTTACTGCTCTCAAACGTCAAGAACCAGTGAGATTATAACATTCCCAATTAGGGTATGTTGTGAGGCTGAAGGTGATGCGGAGGGAAATGAGATGGGGAGAGGAAGGTTGGGAAAGTACCAAACACGGGAATAAACACGGCTAAAATTCATTTCAAGCAACGCTTCGATTTTTAATGGCGGTCTATCACCCGGTCGATACTATAGTATCTACTACTCTGGGACGTGCCGCAAATACTCGTATACTTTGTATTATTTTATTTTAATTAAATGTGGTATAACACATATTAATTAAATAAAAGTTACTGGCGCACGCCGGGTTTGATCCCGCGACCTTTGGATTCGTAGTCAAGCGTCTTACCACTCGACTATGGAGGCCGTCAAGTGTGACTTTGGCTAGGATTTTTGTTTCTATCTCATCTTAATGAAAGCTGAAATTTGTTTTCAGTAACTGAAAAAATTCTCGAATGTGGCATGAAATTTACAAAGCTTATTATTGTGTCTGTATTTTTTTAATCAAATTTCCTTTTCACCATGAACTGTAGAGCTTTTAATATCTGTTAGCCTGTAAAGAAATAAGACAATGTATTATTTTCTCCATGTTTTTCAATTGTTCAACTTTTCTTTTTTTTTCAGAATTATCTTTTTAAAATAAACACGACTCGCGAACATTATTACGACAATAAACTCTGTATTTAATGATTTACGGCATTGGCTGTGAGTTGAAATACGCAGTACAATAGATACCACAAAAACACACAGATTTGTTTAATTCCATGGTGAACCTATATAAATGGTTTTACAGCTATCGTAAGAAATGTTAATAATACGAGTACATTAACATATTATTTGTATCTTTGTTGATTTTATTATATTGGTTGACCTACTTTAGCAATCCTTACAAAAATAAGTTTTTTACTCTGTTAGACTAGGAATTGCAAATCCAGCACTGTTTTTCAAAATTCGAATGTTCTGATTTATTGAAACTCTAAATTCAAACATCCGTTTTAAAAATATATATTTTTTCCTATTACTATTTGTTATTTTTTAAGCAAAACTTTCAGCATGACGTAAAATAAATACTAACTCCATTTATTTGATTAAAACCTATATTAACACGCTGTTAAAATCATAGAAAGGTTTTTTTATGTTCAAAATAAACATTTGTGAATAACTAACCATGTGCATAACAAGTAATAACACTACCATCTTACTTGATACGATATCTTTATTATTGGATGGCAATAAACGTTTATTTTTAATTTATTAGAAATTAACAAAAATGAATCTTTCTCGTAAATAAAAACAAATATATATTCAAAACTTATCATTTCAAAATTACGGTAAGCACCTAAAAGAAAAACTTATTTCAAATTTTTCACAATGATTATTAACTACACTGTGTTTAAAATATAAACATTTTTTTATAGTCATAAGATTCAATATTTTTCTTTCTTGTGTTTAATATTTTCTAGATGTATAATTACCACATTTCTTAAATTTGTACATGATTTGAATTTTATAATCGTGTTTTAACTTAATATTATATATCCATTGCTTATAAATGTCTAAATATTAGGTTTTGTTTGCCTACTAGTTTTGCATTGTAAATAAAATATTATTTTTAAATTTCTAATCCGGATAAATCTGATTTCATATTTGAATATTCGAATACTAATTGCAGTGTGAATAATCCGAAAATCCGGATTATTTTAACTCCAAACTATCCAAATTGCAGTCCATGTCATCCTCCTCCCTTCCCTTCCCTCCATTTTGCATGTTTTCAATTGTATTTCAAATTCGTAATAACATTGGATCCATGAATAAAATAGGTTTCCACGAATATGTTGTGGTTCGTCGTTCAATAATTTATGCATCAAACACAATCGTGATGCATAATGTCCCAACTAAGTCTTTTGCACTCAACCAGAGCTTAGTCTCAAAACCAGATGCTGAATTGCTGGACCATCGTTACCACATTTATTAGTTCTCTATTAGAGCCACTTAATATTCACATCTCCAATTCTATAGCCTTCATTTAGCCCAGTATAAATGGTCCCCAAATTATCATAGAATCCTCTCACCAAAACTATTATAATCATTAGCAGTACCTTTGGTATTTAATTATTTATAGTATTATGTAGATAAATCATATGTGATTTGAATGAAACGGAATTGATATATAAATTATTTCCACATAATTTCGGAAGGATTTTAACATTATACACGGAGCAAATAGAGAACCAGGTGACAGACCGTTCCTGCAAAAAGTATAGACGGAAGTGATATATTTGTATTGTGAAATTATTTATTTTAGCCCGTTAAAAAGGCTTTTTACAAAAATAACAACAATAAAACACAAATATTTACATTTTTTAAAAGACAATACACTCATAAACAGTGCAAAAATATTGTACAAGAAAGAAAAAAATAGTATTGAATAACAGATACATCCAGAGTATATATCAATAACATCGGAGTAATAAATAACTAATGACATGTACAATTTTTTTAATGTGTGAATGTTTTTAAATTGATTACATATTCTTAATTTTATCATATGCGGTCTGCTTGACGTGAGCTATGAGCGTTTTGTGCAGTGTGCATGTGCCTAATATGGTCGTTTGGTAAATATTGCCAGTGTATAAAATTAATTTAATGGTTTTTTTCCTGTGGTGGGTACCTAAACACGTCAAATTTAATGATGATGATGAATGATAAAAATTAGTAAATTTCCCATTTGACGGATTCAACAAGATGGCGTACAAATTGGCTGGCCAATGTAAATTTGGCATTACTCCCGACAGTCCCAGTACGTGATGTTGCCAACCTAAAAGGGATGACAGTTCATCCGTTCCATTTTAATGATTGCCAATTATCCGCCCAATAAAATTTTCAAAATACTTGCATGTTTGAATATTGTTAATTGCCTAAATATAATTATTATCATTCCTGAATTTTGTTGGCAGTTAAATTAGGCTACATGTCCTTTCTACTATTGTGAACTCATTTGAATTTAATGTAGCGAAATCATTTAATTTTTCGCCCCATTGTTCCGTTTTATTGTAATAATAATTAGTGCAAATTGTTTTTCGTCACTGTTCCGGATTTGATCATTATTTTATAAATTGTTAGGAGAATTAATTTCCATTCACATGAAGGTATTTATTTATATTCCGTATGATCAGTTGTTTTGAATTGCGGAATTCATTGTTGCTTTGCATCTAATGAGTTGAGCATTTTGTAATTGAAATGTTCCCGGATTTGCCCGAGTTTGAGCTCTACTTTTTCAAAATATTTTTTCCTATTGTGATTTATCTGCAAATTTTGTATGGGTAGTTAGAAAAATGTTTGAGGTTTCCAGTGAATACAATTTTCTACTATAATACTTTAATTTTTTTGAAAAACATACTTAAATGTTATTAAAAAGTGCAGTTTGAAAACGAGCGAAGGCATTTTTGAACGTTTTACCTATAATTTCAGTATGCTTGTCATAAATAATTTCAAAGATTACTGCTCAAGAATTATATTCACTGGAAACCTTAGACATTTTTCTAACAACCCTTATAGAATTTACACATAAATAATTTGCAGAACTGCTTGTATTAGAAAGCCAAATAGTATGTATTTTTGGGTGCTGACCCTTAAACAATTTGACATTTTGCATCATATCTTATTACATGATCAGAACTCATGACGGAAATTGTGTTGTTAGCTGAAAATTATTGCGTTCACATAGAACATCCAGGGAAGACCCTGTGGTAGTCATATCGCACAAAAGCTTACCGTTAAAAGTGTTGTTGCAAACGAATCTAGAATCTAGTTTCATAGCTCTGAAAGTCTAATACTCTGGATTATTAATACTTTTACTTTTTCCTCATATTACTTGAAAAACATGTTTTAAAAAGGCTATTAAATCTTTATTTGTGTGTGACTGGAAGGGTACCCGGGTACCGTCTTCGGTTTTCAACATAGATTTTTTTAATATTCCAGTAAGTCTAACCGGATGAAACTTACTGAGTTCTTCACAATAGTGAAAATAAATAATTGAACATAACCGTTTGATATGTGGAGGGTGGTATGTCAGCGGAAAATGAAAAAGTATAATTTACATCTTCTGATGACTGAAATAGTACCCGGGTATTGATGTCATGTGTTTTAATTTTTTTTCTGAAGCTTGTTTTTATTTATTAATCATTTTATCGTATTTCAAATGATAAAAATGATGTACTGTTGTGTTCAAAGTACATCACCTGTATCCTTAATATTATTTTGAATCACCCATTTAATTTAAAATCTCAAGAAAATATGGTACTGGGTGAAATTTCTATCCACCTCCCTAAGTTTTGAACTGAGTCGAAATATATTACGTCATAAAAGTGGTCCAGCAAATGATATACTGTAAAAGAAACCTTCATCTCAATTTAAAAAGGTGTAATTTTCTTCAGTCACGTAAGGGTTAATCGTCATCCTCCATAATCGAATCGAGAATCATTTACTCCCTCGTTTACCTACGGGGCTGATCGATTAAATTAGATCCTGGGCTACAAATCCGGATGTTGCAGGTTCGAATCCTGGCGTCTGCAAGTAATATTTTTTGGCATTATTTCACATAATTAATATAAAATAACATATAGTATATTTGCGGCACGTTCCACGAGTGGTTAAATACCATCAGTACTGTCCTAGTGAAAGACCATCGTTCAAAATCAAAACGTCACTTGCAATGGCTTAAGCCGTCCTTGATGACCAGATCTGATTAACCAAGTACTTTCCCATTTTCTTTTTCCCAACTTTTTCACATATATTTTCCCTACCACTTTCTTCAGCTTCGTAACACATCCAAAAAAGGGGTGCCATAGTCACCTTGGCTCTGGGCAATTGAGACTAGTGTACGGTATTCACAGAAACAATCAAAATCCTTTAATAAAACGCCTCCAGAAATCAAAGCATACTACAGGCATTATAATCATAAATGTATAAAGGTAATCGTAATGTTAATGAGTGGTGAGGTAGAAATAAGTCAAAATTACCTATTTATAAAATAAATTGAACGATTCTTAGATACGTTATTGGAAAAGGCACAAAATCCAATTAACCCTAAAGGGTGTTAGGCATTGGATATTTCATTAATTTTGGCAATTGTTTAAAAACAAGTAACATGTACTTACAATCGAGCAAGAAAATCTATTCAGGAAATGAAAATACTCCTTAAAAATGTCCCCTCGCATACAATATTGAAACATACTTAGAATGTCGTATCTGATCAAAAATAGGAAAGCTTTTAGGACTTGGCTTCCAACACGCCACCCAACTAACGTCACTTCTAACAACTGGGTACTTAAAAGCCGAGGTGTTAGTATAACCACCTAACTGAGATGTCTTTTAAAATGCCTCGAGTTTAAGGGTAGTTCCCTCCCTCCGGACTAATATAATATACAGGGTAAGGCAGTGGCATGCAGTCACATCTATTTTTGGTCACGCAAAGACTCATTCAAACCATCAAAAACAAAACACCAACAAGAATTCCACCATAAAATAATTCAGTTAATAATTATCTGAGGTATTTGTCTAGAACTTAATAAGAAAATAAGATAACATGTGGCTCAAAGAAGAAAAAATCGGCGTTCAATTGCCAAAAATGATCTAAGATTATTGAAGCTCATATTTGTAATTACAACTTAAAGGCCAGCACTCAATAATGACATTAAACGTTACTTTATAGCATCCAAACACAAGTAATACTACAAATGATTTATCTGTAAATTTTATATGGTTAGTTATAAAAATATCTGAGGTTCCCAGTGAATACAACTTTTAAACTGTTATCCTTTTAATTCAATGAAAAACATACTAAAATATCGAGTAAAAGGCGCAGTTTGAAAACCAGCAAAGGCATTTTTGGACGTTTTACCTAAAATTCCAGTATGCATTTCATCCAGAATTTAAAAGATTACTGTTTAAAAATTATATTCACTAGAAACCTTAGACATTTTTTTCTAACTACCCGCATAGAATTAACAGATAAATAATTTGTGGTTTTGACCATACTAGAAAACAGAAAAAGTGTGTATTTTTGGGTGCTGACCCTTAATGTGGATATTTTAGTCAAATTAAATGTATGGATATTCTTAGAAACTTCCACTTAGGGTAGAAAATGGCGCTGGTGTGCAAATATATAATATGTATATATATTTATTGGGCAAAATAATTGCATAAAACAGTCGATTCTACGCATATTGAAAAAAATAAATTATGAACCCTAATATATATAAATACGATACGAAAAATCCACGCTTTTAAAAATAGTGCGTTTGTTCGTTAGTTCCTCCTTAGACCTCCTGAAAAGTTAAATTTGTGAAGCTGTACCTAATGTAATATGTATGTTTACATATATATATATATATATAGTTGTCGTGCTTAATTTGTAGGACTCCATTTCAATTTTTATCATTTCATTTTATCAAATTTTATTTTATAATTAATAAGACAAAAACTAAATATAGCAGAACTTTTTAATAATAATTTTGAATTATTTTTACGTGAACATATAATTGTTCTTATTTGATTTTTTTTATAAATAAAATTTTGTTAATTACCGCACGCCACTGTAACAAGGGTATAAGGTCTCCCCACCACACAAGTGACGTGCTAGTTAAGCAATTATGAAAATTGGTTGCCGATGGATCATTATCTGGGATCACAAATCTATCAGGGGAAAGTGTGCTTTTTGCCTTTTGTGTAGCTATTGGATATTCCCATCACGCGTTCGGTTTACGGGTTTAGAATTAAAACATCAAAGCCGTGGCGTGCCACTCTGTGATTCAGTAACGATACGGTCACTTTCCGACGCCATATTTCCGTGGCACTTGCGATTTTGAAAATATTTTTCTACTATTTAGTAAATATGCCAATTACGGCATCGGCCAATCAACTAGGGGAAATCTGAAAGGTTCGGTTTTTGAATCAGATAATATCGACTGGGGAATTTAACTAAACAAACTCGCGTATTGGCTACAAGCACTGGCTACGAGTTAATAAGGCAAATCCTTAGCCCAATGTTCAAATTAAATACTTTGTACTTAAACGATATTTTAAATAAAGCTATCTATTTAAAAAGCCATTCTAAACCCAGTGTAAAATCTATACTACCAATTCTTAAAGGCAAAAAACAATGACTAGACACAATTAAAAATATCTACTAAGAAGTAAAGTCCTTCGTTCCAAATAAATAATTTTACGAAGAGTTGATATAATAAGAATGATAACTCTGTATTATGCATAAATGGTTCTTCAAACCACACCTAAAAAAATCGGTGAGTGGCCTTCACGAAAAAAATATGGGCGGAGATCTAAGAGTAGGAAAAACTAATTTGCAATTGCTCATAATCTATCGTACAAAAAAAATGGTTTTCAAAATTATGCCAATCAATAAATTCAAAATAGCCTGTAAAAACTATTTAAAATATTAAACAAAATAATAAGTAGTATATTAGTTAAAATATTATTAATTCAAAAAGAAAATGAAATAATATAATACTTTGAAACTTTAATGTACAAGTAACAATATAAAATACATAAAACTAAACTTAAAAGCACGTTTTATTAAATCATATAAAAATGCATTAACCTTTTATTTACAAGCAAGTGAAGTCAAAATGCTAAAAAACCTGAGATTTCACTAAGAATTCGTTAAGATAAATTATTAATTTACCGTGACATTGGGCACAGCTTACACGTCTGTACCTGGTGAATGATAAAAAGGGCATCATACTCGTAACCGTGGACGGCAAAATGAATATTTGGCGTACGGCAGCAGGCGTATAAGGTTGAGTTTCCTGTAGCAGGTTCAAAAAATCAAACGTTTTAAGGTTTAAATTTTACTTAATTCTGATGAACATATTACTATAATCTCTATGAACAACTTTGTAATTTTTTTTTTAATAATTATTAAACGAGAAACACAAAACTGGTCAAGGAATAAGTGAATTCCAATGGATTCAGAAAATTTTGAATAACATTATTTCTCATAACCTTAACTTCACAATAAGGATGAAATTGTAAAATTTAGTTTACTCCAAAACAAGTTTTTTTTAAGTTAACGCAACTTTGAGCAGTAACCCCTATATATATTACTTTTTAAATATGTTACTAGTCATAAAATGCAGTCAATTTTCTCGTCATAAAGTTTTAATCACATTAAAAATACTGCAACGTGTAGTATCAATCAAGGTTCTGGTTTGGTAACTGATAAAGCTAAAATATGATGCGTCACTTTATTCTGTTTTGAAATCAAAGATGCAGAAAAGTTACTACATTGAATTAATATAGTTTCCATCACAAGGAAGAAATTGTTTCAAAATGAATTTTCATCCTCAAAGATGATTACGGACAGATTCGATGAATTCCTTCAAAACGTTTAAAATAATTATTTATTTTTAAAAGATCTCAAAAAATGCAGTTATTCAGAAAACTTAAAACTAAAAACTCAAAGAATGTTAGTAGTACAGAAGAAATTAATCTAGACAAACATAATAATTAATCTAACTAACTAACTATCACGCCGTTTGTCTGCAGGGGTAGGCAGAGATGACAGACCACCATACATTTTTATTTTTTTTATAGTTTTTGTGTTTAATTTGTAGAACTCCATTTTAATTTTTATATAATTCAATTGAATTAAATTTAATATTATTATTATTGAGTTCTGCTGTTTTAAGTTTTTTATTTTAGTTTTTAGTGACAGCTGTTTCGGCGTTTAAGGCCATTGTCAAACTACAGTTTGAAAATGGAAAAAATGAAAAAAAATAAAAAAAATAAAAAAATAAATAAAAAAAATAAAATAAAAAAATCAAAAAACTTAAAATAGCAGAACTCAATAATAATATTAAATCTAATTCAATTGAATTATATAAAAAAATAAAAAAAAAATACAACTCTGTTATGGCACACACTCCTTGCGATGCTTAAAAATGATACATTGCGATGCTTTGAGATGCTTAAAAAGGGGGGGGGGGGAGATGACGGGGAACGTTAAGGTTTAAAAGTACATGGCTATACAAATCTGGTCGCACAACACGGCTAAAGCCAATTCAACTGACGTTTCGATTCTAAATGGTGGTTATTTCTAGTTTTGAATTCGTGGTGGAACTCCATTTTAATGATTTTAATAATACCAAATTTTAAACTTTATTCCACTATTTTTTTTACTTAAGATCTGGCCGGTTCCACCTTATGACGGGTATCTTCAGACTGGTGAATCAGTTTAAAATATTTTTTTATTTTTAAAAGATCTCAAAAAATACAGTTATTCAGAAAACAATTTAAGAGATGAATGTTAGTAGTACAGAAGAAATTAATGTAGACAAACATAATTATCAATCTAACTAACTAACTATCACGCTGTTTGCGCGCAGGGGTAGGCAGAGAGGACAGACCGCCATACAACTCTGTCTTGGCTCCTTGCTTAATTCACATTCATACATCGTCTCATACATATTAAATTATATGTAATTATATACTGTCTATCTATTTATGTTATTGCTATAGAGAACCTACTATTGATTTATATTAGTATACCCACGCACTTTGTCAGGATTTTTGATTCTACATTGTTCTTCCTTATTTTATTGTTTATAATATGTCTTTCTTTCTTTTTTAATTAATGTTTTTTACTTTTGTAATCTTTTTTCTAATTTTAAAAAAAAAAAAATGTATGTGACTTCAAATAAAAAAAATAAAAATAAATATTCTTCATTCTAACTTTACATGGCCCGACTCAAGTATTTGATACACTTGATAGGACTGATGTCTTCCTCAAGCGTCCCCGACTTCTTTTTCATTCACATTCGCATCATATATTATTTTCACACTCCTTTCTTCGTTCATTCGCTCTACATACCCAAACCATATAAGCGTCCCTATGTTGATCCTATCATTACGCTCACATCAGCCTTGCATTTTTTCGGTTTTACCGCACATACGCTTCAGGGATCTCATTAAATCTATTATTACAATATATAAGATTAGTAAACAGATAGACGCACATCTTATACGTAGAATAAATAAATTATAAACTAAGGTTAAAAAAATGCAGGTACATGCATAGTTTAATAAAATAAATTGGAAATTATTTTAATTATTGAAATAATATCAACAATTTTCAACGTAAATATGAAAAAATAAGGGTCGCGACTGAGACTCGAACTCGGAACCTCTACTCTATCCGGAAGTAACGCTTCTGCTAATTGAGCCACCGAGACCTTTTAAAAAACCTGCATTTTTAATCGATCTCATACCTCATTTGGAAATTATTAATGTCATTTTTTTTTTAATTTTCTTCCGATTTGGCTGCCATCTTTGTGTGGTATAAAAAGCTCTACCGGTTTTTTTTTCTGTTTCGTATTTACGTTTAAAACTATTGATATTTTTTCAATAATTAATTTTAAAAAATAACCATAAAAGCATTAAAGTCAATTTTAAATTTATATTATTTACTTACACCCCACAATAATAAGATAAGGTATATTCAAAGGAGTTATATAAATATGATGTGAGAAACAAAAAATATATATATGAATGAAGAAAATACATGTGTGCTGGTGTTACGCTATTTATTATATTTCCTACCTACCACCGAATCGTATATTAGGGGTGCGATACAAAGAAGGCACATCGCGATTGATTTATTGAGGATAGGTAAGCTAGGGGGCAGGTTCTTAGAAAGAGTTAACTTTCGACTTCCTGTTGAGAAGTTGCCGTTCGTCTGAGGCCTTTATCCGGTTTCATCAACACGATCCGCATAATCATCACGCAGGATATGAGCCGCTTCCAATCACTAAGGCAGGGCAGGCAGTAATCAACAAGCCACTGAATTATGTAACAATACCATCCAGAGCCATGCGTGCTCACTGCCCACTTTGTGATAGCAGGGTGGCAGACCTGCAGAGAGGCGCACGCTTCTACTGAAAGCTTGTAAAGAACAACCAACAACCCCTACCAAAGTACCTACCCTTAACCAACGAAGCGTTATTAATTTTCGGTCCGCATTGTAAAGTTTTAATTATTTTGAAAGTTTGTCTTGCAACAGTACATTTCATTTGAACCAATGAAGCTTTATTATTTATAAACTAACGGACTATTGTCCAATTACAAAAAATACATAGCACGAAATGGGAAAAAAGAGTTACAGAGAAAGATCAGCAGATACATAACATTAAATGAAGCAATGATAAAAATAGAACCAAACATACATAAGAAAGATCATTCGAATCAAAGCCAAGGTCAAGTCAAAGTTTTGGTGGAGTTCTAAAGAAGAACAAAAATCATTTAGACTGGTACCAAAAATTTCAAGACCATGGCTTGAGTTTTAACAAGTCGCGACATTCTGGACAGTGGAGAATGATACCCATAATTAGTAGAGTGATGATTGAGGAACAGCAATTCATTGTTTCTGAGTCTACGGCAAAGAATGTTGAACCGGATGAGTTGCAACAAAGAAGGTGAGTCAATCATACAATTAATAATTTTGTAAATGCAAATTAAATCAAAGTCGTCTTTCATACGCTTTTCTAATGAAGAAAATTTCAATGATTATTCAATTTATCGTATGAATAATCGCCTCTTTTCCGCCCTTATCTCTATTCAATTCCGCGTAAGAAGTTTTATGTAGCCGTATAAGCTTTCTCCTCATTCAGCTGACGTTTCAGACAGCCTCGCAGCGTTCATCGTCAGGGCAGATGTGTAGATTTTTCTTATTACCCCCAAAATCAATCATCATAATACTTTTTGCCATAAAAATCTTTGATCACACCCATCGTAGCTTTAATTATAACATTACTAGAAGTCGGGGACGCCCGAAAAAAGAATCGCGATCAATGGATTCACATGACCGGTTAGTAGCTAAGTGGATAAACGCGTCGGATTCCCACCCGGACGTCGTGGGTTCAATACCTCTGCTAGCTAAGTCCTCCATCATTGCACAAGCAACATCTCTTTTTCTTTTTTTCATCTTCAACCGAGTTTTTCAAATTTTGTCAGGTTATTCGTAACCCGAGAATGTTTGTCTTTCGTTTCAAAGTTAAAAGTTACAGTTAAGTTAAATACTTCTGTTGTATCAAGTCAAAAGTCGCTGTAAAAAAAGAGTTTTTATGAGATGATGTATGATTGTGAATAAAGCAAGAAGTGTTTGCCAAAAGAGAGTGGTGCTGAAGTCCATCCTCTCTGCCTACCCTTGCGGTTCAACGGTGTGATGGTAAGTTAATAAAATAATCGGTCGGTGTGTTTTTAAAGAGAAAGTGATACGAGTACAAAAATGTACAGTGCTTAGGTTTATAATAAATTACAATACTCTAAATTTTATTTTTCTCAAGTTTACAAGGCATCTGGGAATTCGCAACAGCTGGTTGATTTTTCACGAGTTAAGGGATGGCTTGTAGTAGAATAAGAGTAAGTGGAAGTTAGATAGATGGGTACGTAGTATATAACTTATAACTACCTTAGTACCTACCCGAATGTTCAAATCATTTTGATAAGCCGAGCGACGGGCTCTAATCCACTTTAAATTTCTTGTTAATCTCCATAAAGTAGTACAATATTTGGATTAAACTTTTGAGAAGGTAATGGCAGAGCCTTTGTTTATTCACGTTTCACTGCGCAGTTTAAAACAATCAAAATGTTAGTCAACCGATCCGATACAGATAAAAGCTATTGGGAAATGTTTAACTATGTACATCATTTTAAGTTAGAGGCTACTGAATCTAAATTTGTTCTAAATAAAGTATTTTAATAATAAATAAATCATTGTGGTATTTTAGATGCTTAATTGTGATTAAAATAAAACATTGACTTGGTTTGACAGCACTTTTATTTATACCAATGCCGACCAGGTTTCGCATCCACCGTAGCTTCATCGGGGCAGTATAATGCTAACTATGGTATATATATTACAATGCCTTACATACTGTTATTACCTAGAAGTAACAATGTATGGAGAGAGAGCTAATTCTTTTTACCCAACCTTTGCAGATTTGGGATAAATCACATTCTCCGGGTTTGTATTGTTAGAATGTTTTTCGTATCCCGCTTCTCCTTTGACTCCGCCCACACGTTATGATACGCGAAATAAATTGACATAACTCAACGCTTTATTAGGTAACATGTTATTTATTTTCTTAACAATACTGTGAAAAAGTGGTTATGCAAATAAACAAAAACATTATGTCGACATGTGCTATAAATTGATGTGTAAATACCCTAGCCCTAGTCCTAGCCACGCCCAGGTCTAGCCAAGTCCGGCAAACCTTGTCAAAACTGACTACAGCTCTCTCTACAGCGCTCTCTCTTGTGTATTATTGCTCTGAGTTTATTACAGAGTGAGACAAAATACAGTACGGGGCAACAAAAGACGGGTAACGTAAAGGAATAGACTAAATAACTAATAAACGTAGACCCAGAAACAATGAATTGCTGTTCCTCAATCATCACTCTACTAATTATGTGTATCATTCTCCACTGTCCAGAATGTCGAGACTTGTTTACTCAAGCCATGGTTGACGGCCTCCATGGTCGAGTGGTAAGACGCTCGACTACGAACCCAAAGGTCGCGGGTTCAAACTCGGCGTGCGCCAATAACTTTTATTTAATTAATATGTGTCATAACACATTTAATTCATATAAAAATAATAACAAGTATATTTGCGGCACGTTCCAGAGTGGTAGATAGTCTAAGTATCGCCCTGGTGAAAGACCACCATTCAGAATCGAAACATTGCTTGAAATGGCTTAAGCCGTGTTTGGTGACCAGATCTGAATAGCCAGGTACTTCCCAACCTTCCTCTTCCCGATCTCCTTCCCCCCCCACTACCTGAACCTCACAAAATACCCAATTTGGGGATGCCATAGTCTCACTGGCTCTAGACGGTTGGGAGCAGTTGAGACTCTTGTGCGGTATTCATGTAAAAAAAAAAAAAAAATGGTCTTGAAATGTTTAGTACTAATCTAAATGTTTTTTTTTTTCATTCTTTCGACTCTACCAACACCTTGTTAAGGTTTTGACTAGATTTTTTTTAAATTTGTATGGTTGTCCTATTTTTGTCATTGCTTCAAATATTATGTACGTGCTGTTCTTTCTCTGTTGCTCTTTTTTCCATTTCGTATTGTGTATTTTTAATTGGACAATGATCCGCGAGTATAAAAATAAATAAATAAATAGAGGGGTATTTTTTCAATTGACAAAATCTTTAGTATATGGCATCTGTTTTATTTTATTTAGTTGTTAATGACTTCAGTGTTATTATTTGTGGCTTTCCTTATCCCTAACACATTAAAATTACAAATTCGGTTTAACACCTATTCCATCAAGATTAATTTACTTACCTGTATTGTTATTAAAAGTATGAATCCCATTTTACTCCACATGTTAACTAAGCTAAATTAGCTAATAGTAAAACGGATTGAACACAATGATAAATAATTGAGATGAAAATGAAGTAAGAAATTGGTTTCGCCTAGCCTAAGCATCATCAGGTTTTTTATTTATCTCTTTCTAGCATATGATCTATCTCTTTCTCTCTGTTCCTTTGTTATTGTTTAAATATAATTCTATTGTTTTCTCACTGTTCTCTTATTTTATTTTATATTGTGTTCTCCCTCTATATGTATTATATAACCGCACACTTTGTATTTTTTTGTTTAGTTTAGTGTTGTACCCTGACGATGTTTAGGCTAAGCGAAACCAGTCGGTCATAAAAATTAAAATAAAATCTGTGGTCTCATACAAAGTTATCATTTCATTTTCATTGAATATATTATTCACTAAAATAAAATAAATAAATGATTTTTTCAAATCTGTTTCGATGCGATGGTTAGCAAATGCAGAAAAAGTCGTTACTTTTAACAAATCTTTAATGCTCTGTGTATAATTAAAATAATTAATTATTCTACTTTTATTATAATGTTACACCACAGAGTGTTTGCTTCAAATGAAAAATTATTTTAATATTGTTTACATTTCGCTAGTCAACAACATTCTAGCTAATCGAATGAAACCTTTTAGGGCTGTTCCGTTTAATATATCAAGCAGTTTCGAATTCCCATTAAATTAATTACCAAGCCCATATTTATAATAACTTTCCTTACTTTGCATAATCCAGAGAATCGATTTCCTCGCGTTAGCAAAGCTCATAAAGTCAAATTTGAAAAGTGAAACCGCCCAAAAGCACACGAGTCAAACAGAAAATTACTATTGGCCCGTGATCGATGACGCGTTTAAAGTTTATGATTTGTGATGATTACGTGTTTACGGCGGGATTTATTAGCCCCCGCTTTGCTCTGTGTTCGCCGGCGCAGTTCCAGGTGATTCATCGACCTCGCTGACAGATTAATGCCGCTACAATTATGCATTCATAAATAATTCCGAATAAATCTCAATAAAAGAATGCTCCCGCGCCGGCGAACAAGCCGGGAATATTAACCCGTGTTTCGTTAGCGCTTTTTTCGGATTAACCATTTCTTCCGCGTGCCACGGAGCCCGCTATTAAATGATCAATGTTTCACTTACTTTACTGCGAGTATAAGCAAGTCTACGTGTCCTAACAATGAAGGCGCCGCTATTATTGTCGGCGAGTGCTTTACCGACTGTTCGAGCGGCCTCGAGCATTTGGCCAAGGGCGATTGATATCTCCAGATGTCTTTCGTTAATGTTTCCTTACAACCACATTTAAAACCTTTAAACGACCATAACCCACTTCACTTAAGCATAAATCCTGGCTGTAATTAAACACTTCCACGCCATACTTGCTGCATGATCTTAATCATTGTGCCGAAAAACCACCGACATCATTGAAACATTTTCACATAGCACATAGGTACCTACTTATTCAAAAATAACAATAGTCAATGTTGAAAGGTAGGAACTCTTTCACTTTATGAAATATACCCTCCATAAATCATTCGATTGTTTTAAAATCATGATAAGCTGTTTTTTCCCCCATCCCATCCCAGATTTTAACTTCGGGCGAATAAATCATTGCGGAGTATGATCGAAAAAAATACACTCGCCCATCGAACAGTAATTTTGTAATTGGTAGAATTCCATTAGGGAATGTAAAACATCCGATAAATTCCGCGGAGCAATCGAAGGGTAAGAAATTCCTGAAGAACCAGAGGCAGGAGTAGAAGCAGCGAATATCTCCTAGTTGAAGTTATAGCACAATGGAGTCGGGGCTGTGCGCCTGTGCTAGTGCAGTGTG
This sequence comes from Drusus annulatus, assembly GCA_022651775.1. Classification (NCBI taxonomy): domain Eukaryota; kingdom Metazoa; phylum Arthropoda; class Insecta; order Trichoptera; family Limnephilidae; genus Drusus; species Drusus annulatus. The sequence continues at coordinate 1,004,816 of JAGWCC010000184.1, forward strand.
CATATAGCTGTGCACTAATTGCACAGTTTGGAGCACGCGGAAGCCATTGCGCTAGGGTTGGGGGATGGGAATGGGGTTGGGAATGTTTATACACTTTCAAAAGACTATACCGCTCAGTGCCTGAACATCAAATGCAATTGATAGTTATTATGAATATTTCTAAATTTGATTATTAAAGCATTACGTTTTTTTTTGTATAAACTAAATAAAAACAACAGAGTATATTTAATGTGTTCATTTACTAACAAAATGTCTATGCCTTAGAGATTGGAGTGCTTTTTTATTCACGCAGCAATTAATGTAAAGAATTTGTACATTGATTTTAGCGATTAGTTTTTAAAGACAATTGATTTAAGGTTGGGTTCTTCGGTATCTGCTTATTCAGGCCGTTCAAATGTCTTTCTCGAATGCCTCCTATCTGAGGTTGGTAATCATCAGACTAAACATTCAAACATCACTTCAACATCACAACATCTATTTTAAAAATATTATTAAAATTCATTAGAGCAAATCTTTACCGTCGTAAAATTCATGCCAGATATTCGCTGTTTGGCCAATGCACTATCTTTTACAAAGCTAATAACTAATTGTGGAAAAAACAACAATTTAAATACCCTTAATCAATCCTCTAATTCGCAGCCCTGTATGGGGGAGGAGGGGGGAGGTAAGACGACGATACGCCCGAGTTATGTATACACATCTCTGCCAGGCAATAAGCAGCCCGATGCCTGCTACTCCCCTCTACCAACAGGGGAGGCCAACTGCAGGCCGCATGCTAATGCTAATCGCCGACTAGAACCTTTAAACTACAAGCAGGTTCTGCTCATACCTATATAATACATACTCGGAGATGCTCTTTCGTGGTACGATTTATTTAAATTCTTAGATACCACGTATCTTCAGGGTTTTTTTAAAAGGAAGACAAACATTCCTGGATAAGAAAATACCAGTCAATTTTTGAAAACCTCATACGACTATAATAATAAGCGCAAAATGTTGGTGTGCAAAGATAGAGGACTTAGCAGCTAGCAGAGGAATTAAACCTTCGACGCCCGTGTGGAAATCCGACGCGTTTGTCTACTCGTCTACTAACCGCCTATGTTGTCCTGTAGCATTATAAAAATATCAGCTAGGCACTTGAAACCAAAAACAATACTTTTTTTTCATATCATTAGCACAAAGAGTGTACAAAATCAAAGACAAGCAGAATAATTTCTAAGACATAGTTAAGCCTAGCTAGACATACTTAGCTGCGCAGTCGGGGTGTCGTTAGTATAGATGTTGCGGATACTTAAAACGTATTAATTAAAGTAACTGTTCATTTTTTCCTGTTTTTCCAATTTACAGATGCATCTGTAATAAAAAACCCCTCTGCCTATAGCTCTCACACTAAGGTTATTGTCTTTCAAACTTCCGTCACAATTCGATGATTTACGCTGTTTTGTTTTTTTTTACCGGTCCCCGTTAAACGCCGACTATCGGTCCGTTTCAGCTTTTGAACAAATTTCAATCAGCTGAAAAGCATAGCGGTCATGTTGTTATGCTGGAATCGACGTTTAGCGGGAGCATTAAAATTTCGAGAAAATAAAATAGCGCTAATCATTGATTTCTCACGATGTCAAATGCGAATAAAGCTTAAAATACGTCAACCTTAGTCTTTTAAGTAGGTTTTATTTAATTTTAGATTTGCAAAAAATTGAAAAGGCTTTTTCTTTAAATTTTTAAAATATTATTTCGTCAGATATTTTCACTGAATCGAAGACATTTTATTATTTTTTTATGGAAATGAATATTTATAATGCTTAATAAAATTCATTTAAAACTAATGCAAGGCCACTTGATTTTTTTAATGTTTTTCATCGAAGTAAACGTGAAAATGCTTTTAATGTTTTTCATGTCATGCTAACATAATTCTAAATGATTATATTATGGTAGTCAACCTCCAATACAAGGATCATATTATTATGATTATGATCAAAAGTAATTCAGAAATTCCATCTTTGATTAATCCCACTCAATTTCCCTAGAGACTTTCCTTTGCTTCCTTTTATCTAATGTATATACATTAACCCCTTTTCATTCAAGTGTGTCGGAAGAAATGGACGAAGGGGAAGAAGAAAGGTGTCTGAGAGATGGGGACTACCTGCCTGTTCAGCCCTAGTCACTCAATACAATATATCTCTCAAGTCATTTCAACATGAATTAAATGTCTGTGATTGTTGGTATTTCCGCTACTTCTTTGTTTCGCTACTAGATCTGGGTAGCCCGATTTACTCGAATCTTCCACTGCGCAAGTTTAACCAAGAACATAGTAGTTACCGCCCGGTTCCGCCCTTGTTTCTTCACTATCTTCTCATATTGATAGGTATATTCTAATTTTTTAATTGACAGTTTAAATGAAATTTCAAAGCTCTTCAGCTCATTATTCAAAAAATGTAACCAGTTGAAAACGGTTGCATTGACCTAGACATGAGAATTTTTTACAGCGGTAAATACTCTCGAAACCGCCCTGATGAAAGACCACCATTCAAAAACGAAACGTGGTTTAAAATAGTATGTTTAGTGACCAGATCTGAATAACCTTGCCAGAGTGAGTTTTTATAACTCATCGGGATTGCTATGTATGTTAGCAAGATATTTAACAATAAAAAAAATGAAAACAGGTTTTTCAAAAGCTACCTCTTCCCCTTTACTTCTTTCTGCCTCACAACATACCTCAGATTATTCTAGTCTCATTGGTTTCGAGTAGTCGGGACTCTTGTGCGCTAATCACATTTAAAAATGTGCATAATGCATTAGGTATTCTGAGCAAAGCTCACCTTTTGAGAATTCTTGCTACTTGAGACTAATACTAATAATAATAGTAATTTTCTGATTTTTATAGCGCCGTTTTCGTGAAATAAAATCACCTCAAGGGCGCTTGTCTCAAGCAGCAAGCAGAACTTACCATATACTTTATAGTTAAGAGTTTTTTTATTTATTTATTTAATAACTTATTGTAATTTCGTACAAAATCCATTCCTGGGCTAAAATTATTATTTTCATTCATCTTTCTGTGTTATTTAATTGTTTGTTAAATCAATAATCAGACATTTCATAATTATAACTCACCGCTTAAGGTTACGTAATTCTCATAACCACGAGCTATTAGTTCAACTTATGGAGAGTAAAATAAATATACAACAAAACATAAATTGTGTAAAATGTGTATTTGTTTTTCATTGTTTGAATAAACAAATAAAGGTTCGACAGTCCTGGTTAAAATGTCGCGTTACTTCTAACTTTCCCGTACTGGCGGAATGTAGGAACTTCCTTGATTCCCAGTTCACACTGAGAAATACCTTTATTAAAACATATCCTCAGTTAAGAAAAGCAGGCAGAGACTTCATAACAGTGCACCGTGTTCCGAATGTCTCTGGAATTTACGTACACCTTTCCAAACATAGTTTATTAATATACAACCAAATGATTTACTAATTGGTGTTAGCTTATGTGAATCATAAACGATAAAAAAAATTATCTATGCTTAATATTATAATCCGGCCGAATACCAATAGAAACCATAAATATAAGACGAGGCAAGAAATACGCCATACATCACAGCTTCGAAATTTTCGTGATTCGTACAAGTTCAGTTTCGCATAGTTGTTTCGGTATGTAGTCCACAGGGTGAAGATTACTCGATGATAGACAACCTCCTATAGGAAATGGTTCAAATAAAATAATGAAAATTCTGTCATAGTTTTATGATATTTAACTATATTGAAACACCACATGTATTGTGTCAAGCATTCTTTTCCCTATGCTAAAGGAATCCACAACAAAAAATACATCATATTTTATATGAATTGAATGTGTTATGACGCATATCAATTAAATAAAATGTATTCGCGCACGCCCGGTTTGAACCTACGACCTCTGGATTCGTAGTGGAGCGTCTTATCACTATGTATGTTATGTTTTGACTGTCCTAAAGAAAGGTTTTTTTAATATTTCATTAATGTAATGTTCTGATCGTTATTTGACTAACTACGATGATTGCTAAAGCTAAGATGATTGACTCTCCGGGCTGATTGTCCAAAATTAATATAAAAAATAGTAACTACCTACCCACATAAAATATATTCCTTAAATGTACGATTTTTTGTTGTTAAGCAAAATACCTTAAAAGTTTTTATCTACCTGTGGTTTTGGTATGACTTCAAAAAATATTTTACTCTCAAAGTTTTGAATTTGTACATTTCGATTAGTGCTTTTTAATTATTGTGCATTACACACAGCTTAGATTTTGCCACAAAACGCTACAACTGTAATTTCGTAAACGGGCTTAAATATCATTAGTGCTCAAAAATAATAAACCGTTTCTCAATTTACTACAATACAAGTCTGTAAACCCTAACAAAAACAACAAATATTACTATTTATTTTAATAATAAAATTTATCATTATTCTTTAATCACCTTCTCATTTGACGTTTTGTTTCTTTCAATTCATATTATTTGTCTCTTTCTCTCTGTTCTTTTGTTATATTTCAAATCTTATTTTCTCATTGTTCTGTTATTTTATTTTATATTTCGTTCTCCCTCTGTATGTATTTATAACCGCACACTTTGTATTTTTTGTTTGGTTTAATGTTGTACCCTGATGAAGCTTAGGTTAAGCAAAACTAGTCAGTCATAAAAAAAATAAAAAATATCCGTGGTCTTTTACAAAGCTATTTATTTAAATATGTATTGTATTTGTATCCGCATTCTCTTTAGAACGATTTCCCTTTGCCTTAGACGAAATGGATTTATTAATCAAACCTGCGGCTTATTCGACCATTACACGTAGCTAATATTTCCGTAATAATAATATTAATTGTACGTATGCATTTCCAAATGAAAGCTCCGGCAGCTGTAAGGCTTTGAATTTTACGGGCCTGTAATTCCTAAACGTTATAAAAGGGATTCCCGGTATTATGTAAGCTCGGCTACGTATAGCAGGACATGTGCAAAAACTGCATAGAGCTTTGAATACTTCGCAGGTGAGCTTAACGTAAAGCTCCCGCTCAACTGCGTTCTATTGGCTAATTCCACATTATTACTTTTTCGACCACGCGCAGAGTTCATAAAAACCGTAGTTTTTAATTTTTTTTTATGAATTCCGATTGGTTTTCTGTCAAGTTAAAACCACGTCAATTTTATTTTATTATTGAACTAGTTTTACTACCTGGCATAACTCATCAATTGGATTAGCGTGAAATTATTGAAAAATTCTTTATATTTTACTGATTGGCTTGAAAAGAATAATAAAAATATATCTGTTTTATTGTAACTACATGAAAACTTTTTTTTTCAAATTCATTTTCTGTTGAAAACTTGAAAAAATATGGAGCGTGTTTTGTAATCATTGTTTTTTATAGTTAAGTTGATATTTCCAAGCCCCATAACTCATGATAAAATTGACGCTATGGCTAATAATATTAGTACTAGTTACCCAGATAATTCAAATATAAAAAGCTGTGCAATTTTCAAAATACTAGATCTCAGCGTTAGACAGATTTTGCTACCACAGCTGTCAGATTTTCTGATCAATAGTTATGATAAGGAACTAAGGAAATCTTCTCGACAAAATAAATGCTATTTATTCACTTCGAATTTTGAATCCGAGAATGTTTGTACATTATTTAGACTAAGTAACATATCTTATTTACTTTTCTTTCGCACTACGTGTTATCATATAAATAAACTTAGCCGTGGGCTAGAGTAACCGCCAAATTAATCAGGTACGTAATTATTCGTTTTCGTTCTGAAGATACCTTCAGCGCGCATAAACTCCCTTCACAATTCAGAAGAAAACCAAACAAAGTAATTCCAAGTAAAAGTTGCGAACGTTCGGTCGACTGAGATCCCTCGCTTCTACGGGCTGCACAGCGGCCCGAATCACAACTTTAACTGGCCAAAATTATTTGTGAAAAAAATTTAAGAATCTAATAATTAGACATCGAATTATATGCAAAATACATCTTCTTTTCCAGTGCCCCAACCTTTACTCCGCAAACTTAAGTCCGAACAACTCCGCAAAAACCCAGATCCCCGCTCGTACCTAGGACTGGCCCTGTGCTGGCGCAATTGGAGCAGTGCGCTCCAGGCGGCCAGTTGCCAAGGCGCTGATATTTTTTTTCAACAATACACGAATCATAATATTACTAAATAACAAAAAAATTACACTTTAAACAAGTAATTTATTGGATCTGTTAGTTTATAACTAGGTCAGGCGCGCACGGGTGACTTTTGTCACGGCGACAGTTCGTCACTGTCACTTCCAATCGAGCACGCACACGTTGAGTGACTGTCACCCGTCACCTTTTCATTCCGGCAATTAATTTCGCACTGGCGGATGAGTCACGGAATGACATTTTGTCACCCGTGCGCGAGCGCCCATACAAAAGTTACTTTCTACAGACACGGTGACAGTTTTTTCACTCAAAAGTCGCCGGCTAGTGGAACTTAAAAGTCACTCTAATGTCACGTCGCTGCGTGCGCGAATCTCCATGCACTCCAATAGATTTGGAGATGGTAACGAAGGTGTTGCCGTGACTAAAGTCACCCGTGCGCGCTAGGCTTTAGTTATTTTCATAGGGAAAACCTGCCAAAAAACGAGTGGTTAACAGTGATGACATTTCATTTTTTTTAATATGCTTTTTGTGTTTAATTATCATGGGTTCACGTGGAATATAGCGAAGATAGTTATTATTACAATTATACACTAAGATATTTCATTAGACGTCGAAAGTTTTTCGTGTTTATAAACGAGATGTAAATGTTACGCGTGGTGTAAAGTCGGAATACCGAAAAACTTGGCTTATAACGACGGCTTATGCGTCTAACTTAATGGCCTACGTCCGGTGTAACTAAACTAACGCTGAACCGGCGCGTAAACATCTAATAAGTAAGACTGTTGTGTTTAAATTTAGGTTTTTTTCAAAAGCTTAACCTGCGCCAGGCGCCTTTTGGCTCAGGGCCGAGCCTGCTCGTACCATTTTGAATTGATTGGTTAATTTAAAAAGAAAGACAAACATCCCCGCGTTACGAATAACCTGACAATCTTAGAAAACTACCATGATAATAAACGGAAACTGTTGCCTGTGCAATGATGGAGGACTTATCTAGCAGAGGAATTGAACTCATGACACCTGGGTGGGAATCCGACGCGTTTGTCCACTCAGCTACCGACCGGTCAGGTAAATTACGAATCCATAATAAGTGCGAAGTCAACATCTCACACATCTTTGTAAATGCAATCTAGTACTGATCGTTCCTCATAATATGACCGAGAACACGGAATGAAAATTAAAATTCGACACCACTTAAATCAGGCCAAATACGCAAGCGGTTGTTTCAGATGCACAAATTCCATCAACAGACGGCCAAGGAAACATAAAGAAAGTGACGTGCGGCATCACTTAACCAGAAGTGCTGTCATTTCTGGTTAAGCTCATAATATAAGCAAGATATTGAAGGTTTCTTCATTTCACAGCTGGTACAATTACACATGTTATTTATTTATTTTTATAAATATGATTTTCATATTATACGAATTTTTTTCGTGTTACTAATTTAAAAAATATTACGTATTATGGTGGGCAGCATTGTATACAAATTTATGCGATCAAATAAATACTCGTAAAAATTCGTAAGGAATTAACTTTGTGGCTCGCTATATTTATAAATAAATTACGGTTCAATAACAAGACTAGAACAACGCAAATTTAAAATCCTTTTTCTTATCTCACGAAGTGAATTTGTATACATTTACATATTATTTTCTCCTTGTTAGTTAGTATTACTAGCATAATTAATTTAGTATGAAGCGCACTTTCGGTCAAATATCACAAAACTGGGCTACATAAGTTCACTGTTATTATTATTATTAAGAGATTTCTTTAAAAGAGAAAACGGTAACCCTATTTTAAAGGCATTTTAATTGTATTTTTAAGGTATTTTATTGGCTATCTTCAGTTTAGTGTCTAGGTTTCCATACCGTGCAGAAAAATATAACAAAACTAACAACGTACAGTTCGTATACTTAATCTACACGATATAAAGCATTTAATACGACGTGACTATGGTGAAAATCATATTTTTGGCAAGCAAATGTTGTTGTTTAGACGCTTGTGGGGTGCGGAAAGGTACCAAAATTAAAACAATAATTCAATTAACTCGCTTTGTTCCGTGGTCGCCGGCATGAAATATAACTCCAAATTTTACACAGATATAATAAAACAAATTAATTCGAAAGGGGCGACCAATTATCTCAACTGTTTGGGGAACATTTCCGACTTCGCAGCGAGGGCGGGAAAACTTCGACGAAACCAAGATGTTTCGATTACATACATTTACTCCGAAGTTAGGAGTTATTCAAATTGTTGCGGCAATACAATATGTTTTTAACAAAATATAGACTTCAATATCATATAAAAAAGACAATAATATCATCACATAGGTATAGTATAGGTAAACTAGCTTTTAGGAACTATCAAAGAGCCTAAACTTTTAAACTTATATTTGCAAGCGACCAAAAGAAGCACTAAACGAATTATGTTATCACTCTCATTTCAAAGGTTTTTATTTTTGGTTCAAAAATTTCAATCGATTTAAAGAAGAATCTTTTCAAAAGTGATGCACATACGTACGTTGATGATAAAAGCTGTAAAAAGTGTCGATAGTGCCATTTGATAAAATATTTAACAAGTTTCCACCGAAATAAATAATTAGGTATTAGCTATGAAGGTTTAGTTTTAGAAATAAAACTGATAAACTTTGTTTATAACCACTTTATTATTCAATATTATGTCGACCGGTTTCGGAAGTACCCTTCCATCATCAGGACAATATTTAAATTGTGTGGTTAATAACAAGTGGTTATAAACAATGTTCATTAGTTTTATTTATAAATATGGCAAGCCACAAAGTAAATTCTTTTTACGAATATGTTTAGTTTTTGTTTTAAATATATATATATATTTTATTTTAGTTACTTGTACATCAAAGTTCACAATCTAATTATAATTTATTTTTTTACTTTTTAATAATATTATAACTTAAATACTACTTGATATTACTAATGTATTTCAAATGGTTCTGACAGGCTATTTTAAATGTATTGTTTGGCATAATTTGTATGGTTTCCGGCAGTGCATTATAACATTTCATCCCTTTATAAAGTCAGCTGTTTTGTGTATTGGTTATATTATTTTTTGCATGTCCTTGTATTACAAAGTGTGTTTATTATTTTTATTTGGTAAATAAGAACTGATTTCCGTTTGTATTAATACTGGCAATGTACAGTTGAAATATTGGTGCATCGATTTTTTTTCTATTTACTATATGTAAATATTTTTTAATTAAACTGGTTTATAAAGAAAATAATTTATCGGTTCACATAAAGGTTATTTTTTTGTATTTCTTTGAACGGGCAGCCCCAATATCGACGCTCTCCGACTGCACAGTTAAGAATATCGATCTGGACAGATTGACTGGGCAAGTATGTTCAGACCTTGGAGTTACAATATACGAGTATGGAAAGAGAGCTAATTCTTTTTACCCAACCTATACAAATTTGAGATAAATGACTTTCGCCGGTTTTTTACGTCGTACACCATGAGAAAGATAGAGACAGCCAATTTTCCCAAATTATCACACCGATTTAAGGTACTGCAATGATCCGTTGACTCCGCCCACACGTTTTCATATGCGACATAAACGGATATAAGTCAACGGTTTTTTAGGTTATATGACATATTTTTGTTTGTAACAATACTGTACAAAAGTGGTCATACGAATAAACGAAAACATTATGTCGATATGTGCCATAAATTGATGTATACATACCCTAGCCCTGGTCCTAGCCACGCCCAAGTCTAGCCGAGTCCGGCAAAACTCATCAAAACTGACTACAGCAGCGCTCTCTCTTGTGTATTATTGCTCTGAGGTTCGGACTAGTAAGAACTATCAATGTACCCAACCAACAATATACTTTCACATTGTAAGGAAATTGGGGTAGGAACTTTCACAGCAGAGTTTTCTCAATATTTGAATTCATTTTTTTAAGTGTACTAAACAAAAGCCAAGGACTTGGTCTTGACAGGTGGATTATTGGATGGATAACGAGTAGCGAAATAGAGTAGAGAAGCAGTGGTGTTTGAGATTGGTCGGAGGTTCGAGTTATTGTAAAAATGGTGTAAAAACCGAGAGAAGTAGATAATAAACTAGAGGGAAGAGAAAATACGTTGAATTCTTATTTTGTAGCTAACAATGTACTGTAAACGTCCAATAACCTCAACTAGTACTTGACGTAATATTTTTTTATTAATTTAACAAAGAAAAAATATCTTGGAAAACACGAAAAAAATTCATTAATGAGCCACTCGAATCACGAATTTCACGGGTATTATTATTTTTATTTATTTTTTACTTTTTAGTGCATTTTTAAAACTGCAGCAATTTTTTGATAACATTACATTTCCAATACATTTACCAAAAAAGTGATCTTAAGGTTTGAATATCCATTTTTTTAAGGCCAATATTTTATTGACTGTTGCTAAATTTCAATAAGTGTTAACAATTGTACTAACAAATATCTCTAATATCAGAACTATAATAATAATTTACTGTGGCTAATACTCAAGCTATCGCTAACGTAGAATCTGCTTTATCATACGGATTATATGTAAATTAATCTCTTTCTTCTATCAACTCCTCCAAGGAAGCAATATCTTTGAACTTAAAGCTCCTCTGACCTGTGCCAAACCTATCTTGGAAATTAAATTATTGAAACGATAAAAATAACTTTGGATTTTAAATATCTGTATTATCAGTGATCTGCCATTTTACAACTTTCAAAAAACGTTGCTAATTTTGAGCTATATTAGGATTATACCATGCATTTAATCAAATATCATGGGGTGCATGAGCGTAGAAATTAATAAAATAAATAAAAAATAATGAAAATGAAATAATAACTTTGTGTAAGACCGCATATATTATTTTAACTTTAAAACCGACCGGTTTCGATTAGCCTAAGCATCATCAGCATAGAAAATTAGACTGAACAATAAAATACATCGTGTGCGGTTATATACTCCTATACATACAGAGAGAAATCACAATATAAAATAAAATTAGAGAACGGTGAGAAAACAATGCAATAACATTTAAAATTATAGCAAAGGAATAGAGAGAAAGAGACAGATTATATGAAATGAAACAGGCAAAACAGCTACAGAGAAGGTGATTAAAGAATAATGAGAAATTTTACGAGTTTACAGGAAATATATTTAATATTAGACTACTAGACCAATTTAACTGATTATTAAAAATATGACTATTAATTGTAATGGCTTTTTTTTTATTTCTAGCGCTTCTAAAAATAAAAAAAAGCATCCTGACCGTAACATAACCGCACACTTTGTGTTTTTTGATAAGTTTAATTTTGTACCCTGATGATGCTTGGGCTAAGCGTTTCGTCATACAAACTTCATAAAAACTTTAACAATTCTGTGGTCCTATACAAAGTTATGATTTCATTTTCATCAAATATGTCAAACCACAAAGTGATTACTTTCCACGAAAATCTGAAAAATAAAAATAAATCAACAAAGATTAGTTTAAGATTCGTTAAAATAACGTGCTAACACAAATTCGTCACATTTCCATTTTCTAATCAGAAAATTTATTTTTTCACAACATTTTTTCCAAGTTAATTAAAAGTGCATGCCAGTGGCTTTCTGTTGTGCGTGGTGGCGAACCGGGTTAAACTGTACCGGTTGTTGAAAAGGGGTGTGTCGGAAAGGTGCCAACCGGTTTTAATTATTCTCGCTACCCTATCAGTGTTACACTCATGCAGTCAACAGCTCTCTTGGTGATGATTCATATGCCTTTAATATCTCTTTCGGGAAATCATAATTCTCTTTTAGAACGATGTCGAAATTCCATTAATTATAACTGTTGAAAATAACATTATTATTTGCGTAAGAATTTTTGGCAGCCAACCAAAAAAAATTAATGACAGAACTTGTAAAAAATTGGTGAGAAACATTTTTTTTACCTTTAAAAAAAAAATCAAAGGGTTATAAATTAAATAAAATCGTATGTGTGAATCGTTTGATTTAAACGTTTTTTTTTTATTATTTTAGAGTAAGGACACAATACAATCAGTTTCATGCCGTGACTTATTTTTCAATATTCACAATTATACTTTTTTTTATTTAATGAAATGAAAAACATAACTTTATATAAGACCACGAATATTATTTTATTTTTTACGATCGATCGGTTTTGCTAAGCGTAAGCATCTTCAGGGTACAAAATTAAACTAAACAAAAAATACAAAATGTGTGGTTATAATTATATACACACAGAGGGAGAACAAAACATAAAATAAAATAACAGAACAATGAGAAAATAATAGATTAACATTTAAATTATAACAAAGGAACAGAGAGAAAGATACAGATAATATGAATTCAAAAAGACAAAACGTCAACTGAGAAGGTGATGGAGAATAATTATTTAAAAAAATATTTTTTGACCACCGATCAGATGATCACACCTAGTGTGAAATCTATACCGATTAGAAAGAAAACTGATGTCGCCTGTTAACACAAGACGTTTCTACTCCTAGGTTTCAGATAGGCTAGTGAAATAGATTAGAACGTTAAAAAAATAAATTCGATAAATTATTTTTTTGTACAATTTCTCCGGAACAGAGAAAAATTTGAGTTAACTTCGGGCACACGCAGACGCTCACAGAATACAAATATAGATACGAAACGTATTTCGTGTATCTAGACAGATAGCTGTAACTCTTTTTGCGTGACGATAAAAACAATACATTATAAAAATTAGCCGTCCATGCAAAAAAAACGTTTCGCAAATAATTGTCGGTTAAATTTTCCTATCCGTTAATAAATTGTATTATTCTTTAATTACATTATGTTTATACGGAAAAGATACATTTTTTGTGTGCTTTTTCAGTGTACATTTTATTTCGGCGAAATAATAAATAACGTAGCTTTTAATTAAAAAGACCCTCATCCGGAGAGTTCATAACTCAAAGAAAGCCACCAAACCATTTCGAGGTCTCTTTCTAATGTGCACTTGACATAAGATCTCCGGAGGAGAGGAGAATTTTTATAAAAAAACCGGATCTAATGTTTTCAGGTCGGGTTCAAATTCACCAATTCGTTGGCAGAAATTGAGATACCAGTCTTTTAGGTAAATCATGAATAGGTTCTTGCTTATCTAAGTACTAAGTGCCCTTGATATGCTCTTTCACATAACCGACGGTTTATAAATTATCCACGCGTTATTACAGTTGAGTTTTTTTTTAAGAAAGACAAACATACCCGGTCTACAAAAAATATCTGAAAAACTCCTACTACCACCATCATAACCGTAAAATATTTCTTGTACAATGATGGAGAACTTGGCTAGCAAGGGTATTGAACCCATGACGCTTGATTCGAAAGTGAATGGAAGAACAAGTCGGGGAAGCCCGAGGAAGACATGGCACGATCAAATGAATCAAAAACTTGAATCCGGCTATGAGAAGAGTCAGAATAACAGAAGAGTGTGTATGAGACGACGTATGAATGTGAATGAAGCAAGGAGTGTGTGCCAAGCCGGTATAGCAGCCAACCAGGTTGTATGGCGGTCCGTCATCTCTGCCTACGGCGTGGTGGTTAGTTAGTTAGCTACTAACCAATCAGTTAATTTAACATTATTGTTGTTGTAGTGTTATTTTGTAATGATACCTTTACAATAAAACAGAATTTTTATTCGAACGATTAACTCTGAGTTTATGAAATTTCGATAGGTTGCAAAGTCATTTCCATCACGAGCTGCTGTAGAGCTTTTAAATATCCATTTAACTATCAAATAAGACGCCATATTCTTCAAATGTTCAAAAGGAAAAAAAATCGTAGATAGACTACATACTAAAACCTGGGTAAAACCGGGTAGTAACTACTAGGTAATCAACAGTAAAAAAACCCTGCTTTACGCGGTAGGGATTTTCTCGGGGCATCTCCCACTTCCTTTAAATTTAAATGTAATACCAACATAAAGGACTAGTTCATAGTTATTCTCAAAATAATAGAGCGAAATTTCGCGGTCGAAATATCCAAAGCGCGGGCTGTTTCGTAGAAATTCCGGCACAACGGCTGACCGAAAACTGGCCACAAACATTGGACGCGAATGCATTGTATATAACTCCGTAATTCCAGGGTCCAAACTTCCAGAAAGCGTTTTTCATTGTTTACCCCGAAAAATTTAACACACTTATTTCAAGTTACAATTGCAAAGTTTACTTGAAGCATACGTGGAATAGTTCGCATATTTACTTAGGCTTGTATCATCCCACATCGCGGTGAGCCCGTTGAGAATTCAGGAATTAACTTGTTTTAATATGATTTGCTTGATATATTCAACGCGTTATTTGAATAATTTGTTGCGTTTTGTTTACCCAGCTCCTTAATGTTGATTTATTATTGTCCGCGGGAGTCAAGCAGTAATAGGTAATACCCAAGGGTGGAGTGGTTTTTGTTTTGAAACCCACTGATAAATATGACCACGAAGTCAAATTCATCATCGTTTACGGCGCTAGATTCCAGGATGGGATTTGCCCTTCACTGAGTTTTTGATTGGAGTAGACAGTAGGAAAAACAGAGAATTAATTGATAGTAAAGATAGGCACCAATTGTTTTTGCATTTGTTCTGTAAAAGCACTAACAAAACTAACAAAGATACTAACACAGAGTCGCTTGAACGTGCACACAACATACATACATATTTTGTACAGTGTAGTGAGCATAATAATCTACTCCGACGTTGGCAGCATTTAAGTATAAGTAGTTACTGCTTTTGACACGTTAAAGTGAACGGTCGGTGTGGCGCTCGCGGCGGTGCGATTAGCTGAACTTTGCGCATATTTTTTAAAGTGTAGATTTATTTTTGGCAATAATTTCATAGTATTTAATCCAACATAATTCATATTTTTAGACAGTGCTTGTGTGCCAAAATACACGTGCCTAAATTCACGCAGTGTGATTCATTTTAACGTTTAAAAACTGCTAATTTGGTTTCTTCTTTTTAGGTTAGACACCTTGTTTTACAACCGTGGATAGTAACTTATAACAAATTCAAATTGGGATGACTTCTCTATTAATTTTTGGTCGTCGGAAACTTGTTTTAGGTTCAGTGGCTTAACGGCACACTTACGGACTCTCAGCTTTTGACATTTAATGACGCTGCGTTTTGTAAAGATGTACATACTTATCTGTACAAACGACCAAAAGAAGAACGGTAAAAGCGGCCAAAAGAGGGATTAAGTATTTTTTGCACGGATAACAACGAAATCTCTCGTAACGGGAGACTACGCAAAAAGTTTGTACGTTTATGTATGACCGCATTTAGATTGATCCGCGGAGACAGTGGCAAAATAGTAGATCTCACTGTCTAAAAAAATACGTTGGATGCTTTTTAATTATTTTTAAATCAGTTGAATGCACGCTGCAGCCAGCAATATTGATTTGGTCAGCTAAAAATTTTGGTATCATTTGCCTCGAAAATAAATACTTGAATGACATTACTGTAGCACGAGAAATTATATTATACGAGGCCTGTATTATATGTACGAGGCTTATATAAATCGAATGTACGCAGCCCGCGAAAATTCAAAATTCACCTTTTTTTAATAGGCCATGTAATATTGTGATTACTCATTAAAAATAATGAACATGAATCACGGTGGAAATCCTTTTTGATTTTAGCTATTTTTTAACACTTTGACGGACTTCTGTAAAGGAGAATTTGGCCTTTCAAGCCTGACGCCCACAACTCTTTCCAGTTAATGTTTGCTACCGCATTCGCTGCATCTGAGACTACATGGACTTTCCCAGGCTGCAATCGGTTCTCGGCGAACGTACGAGATCGTAGCGTCGTAGTCCCGTAGCCCTGTAAATCTAGCTCCGTAGCGCCGTAGCACGTCGCGACGCGGCGCATAGTCATCCTTGTGAGGCGTCGTTAATCTTCGTTACGGGAGGCTGTCGTGTGCACCTTACAAAATACCCTTCATAACTTTACGATGCCGCAAATCAGGGCAAAAGCATTGTGTAAATCCCATAAGGATTTATAAATTACCCCAAGGATACATTCATATATAATGCAGCTATAATATACCTATCCAATACCTTTTCAGCGTGTTTTTTTTCGTTTCTAATCGTATTGGGTTTACGCTCCAAATGTCTTCTTCAAAGGCAATCACTTGGAAAAACAATGTATGGAGAGAGAGCTAATTATTATTTTTACCCAACCGATACAAACTTGCGATAAATCACTTTCTCCTGGTTTTTACGTCGTACACCATGAGAGAGAAAGAGACAACAAAAATAACACACCGCTTTTATGTACTGTAAGGATGATCTTAATCTCCCGCGTCTCCGGGGACTCCGCCCACATGTTTTCACATGGGACTAAACTCGACACAACTAAACTGTTTTTTAAGTTATATGCTATATTTTTGTTGATGACAATACTGTGAAAAAGTGGTATACGAATAAACAAAAACATTATGACGACATGTGCTATGAATGGATGTATTAATACCCAAGCCCTAGTCCTAGCCACGCTCAGGTCTGCCGGGTCCGGCAAAAATCATCAAAAACTGACTACACTGCCTTAGAGAGGTATTACTCTATGTACTCTAAGGGCAATCAACTCAAACAGCGGTGAATTATTGGGCATTTTTTGACATGTCTACTTTATGCGATGGTTATATTGATATCTAGTTATTACATTTCTTTATTCTTCGTAATCTATAAATCATCGTCGTTCTTCATTGTCATATACCCACTAATTTACCACAAACATATCTCTACGATTCAATTTCTTGATTGTAGCTTTTTGACGTAACTAACTAACCAGATTCCCATCCCGAAGGGCTAGACTGAGAAGATAGACCACCACAAAACACACAACTCTGTCTTGGCACAAGCTCCTTGCTTCCTACACATTATCTTGTTATTATGACCTGATTCGACTCAAGTATTTGATTACCTTGAAGGTGCCGTTCTTCCTCGGACGTCTCCGACTTCTTCTACCATTCATTTTCGCGTCTTATATTCTCCTTGCGAACCTTTCTTGTTCATCCGCTCTACGTGTTTAAACCGTCCGAGGCTTGGTCCACACGTCAGGGTTTTTTCCGCGCGGAGGCGCTGCGGCTCCGCAAGATACTATACTTTAGAGGGGGCGCTGCACAAACACCGCCCATAGAATATCAAATTGATATTCGAATATTAATTGTGATTGGGGAACCGCAGTGGAAAGAACCCTGACGTCTGTAACCAGCTTATGCGACTTTTTTTTACGTCGTTGGTGTAAATCAAAGAAGCCTTAAGACAGTAGTGTAAATAGAGCAAAACGCCTAATGCTGGTGACTATTCATTATTTGTATGAACCCCCCTTCCCTCCACGAAATCAAAATATCCCAGGAAAACTCCCATTTCAGTTGTAAACCAATACTTCGATTTTTGTTTTGCACCCCTTATTAAAAACAAAAAAAACGAAAAATTTTATTCTTCAATTACATACGTTATATTTTCGACATTTCAGAACGTATCATCCGATGAAAGGTATAAATTAAGAATTTGAAGTTAAATATCGCATTTTAATTTAGCTACGCAGTCCATTCTACTAGAATATGTCACATACTTATCTCTATGGACGGTCAAAAGGAAAAATTACAAAAGAACGAGCTATTTTTTAATCCATAGATTTTTTGTATCCAAAATAAGTACACTATCGACGACCGCTACGCTTTCATTATGTTTTTGAATCTTCATACGCAAATTACGCCGAATGTCAAATGATGCTTTTTGTCGCGTGTTATAATTTCCGATGAAAATAAAAAAATACAGACAGCATTTATTAGATTAAATTATGATAAGTAAATCTTCATTCCCAAAACGTAAGTGCGAGAGATAAACTAAGAACATTTATCTTAAAATTCGGAGACAAATATAAAAATTGGAATCATCGGTGTTTCGGGGAAAAGTTTTGTTTTTGTCACAAAAATGACATTTTATTTGGTATCTAGTAAAAAAATATAAAATGTTTTTAATGTACGTGGTATCTTCTCTATAAATAAATAGACACATTACCACGAAGGCGATATTATATTGTAACGTGCAATTAACCGCCATTAAAATAGTAGCATACTGCCATCTAGCGGATTAGATGTTAAAATAACGATCACGAAAACCATTTATTACAGAAACCTACCAAAAATTAAAGGCCTAACAAATTATTATTTATTCGTAGGTAGGTACTAACTAGGTAGCTATTATTTTGTTCAATATTTTAACCATTTTCTTGGTGCTAATTTAAAAAATAGCACACAATAATCATATTATATATACTATATTCTATTTATTTATTTCAAATTTACTGTGTATAAATGTGATTGAGCAAAATAAACCTTTTTATATAGTTTTTTGGTGTTTAAAATTATTTTTTAAAAAGAAATAAAAACAAGTTTGTAACAAAAATGTATATTTTATATTATTTGTTTAATCAACCCGTTATAATGTAAAATGTTTTGATTTCCATCACCTTCATTAAATGCATATTATATGGAGGCATTATTGTGATGTCCACGTTTTTTTATTTTTTGAAAAGACACTTGACATGATATTGTATTATGTATATAAAAATAATTCACCTCCCACAATTAGTACCCTTATCGATATCAGTTGCCACTTATTTACAAAATTTAAAATAATGAAAACTTATTTACAAAATTTAAAACTATCCAATCTAGTATATTCCAGTAAAGATTAATGATTCGTAAAAAGCATTTACTTTGTGGCTTGCCATTATTATTACGATTTAAACACAACTTTATTTTAAATTCCATCTTCAGGGCAATATCAAACTATTTTTTAATATTTTCCTGATGATAGGAGGGTGTTCCCAAAACCAGTTAACCAGACAATTATATTCAAATAAAGTAGTTAAAACAAAGTTATGTGTTTAAATTATTATAAAGATTAATTGCATCACTAAAGAATTCAACAAATGGGTTTTTAAAAAGGGGTTTTTAACAGCTAGCGACATTATGCAAAATTTTATTGACCAATTACTTAATTTTAATAATCGTTTGTCTGTATTAGGTTTCACAAATCAAGTTACAAAATAGTATTTTAAGATGCTGGTTTGTAATTTGCCTTGACGTGAGTCGGGTTTATAATGTGGCAAGATGGATCTGTGGTGAAAACGGCATCACATCCATAACAAAAGTACCTTCTCTCATCTATAAATTTCATTTGATGTTGGTTGAGGAAATATTTTTTCTGGATTTCATTTGTCCTCCATTGGGTTTTACTATGTGGAGTACTGGGTTCACCTACATTAAGTGCTAGTTTACCAACATCATTATCATTGTACTTATTACTGGGCTCACCTGCATTCATCGCTAAATTGCTAGCAACGCTTTTCTGATTACTAAGTTTATCTAAGTTTAGCGCTAGCTTGGTAGCTGTTTGATTACTCGTGCCTTGGGTATCTGGCAGTTTTCTTGTACTGCCCAACTTTTTCAAATTATGTTCCGTGAATGTTTCTTTGATTAAACTGTTAATAACGTCAAAAGTTTTTCCAGGCAGTTCGATGTTGCAATTGAGTTTCTTAATACTATAAACGATTTGTTTCTCCAACGCTAGATCAAGTTTACATAGTAAACTGTAAAGTCCTAAAATTAAGTAAATATTCTCTGATTCGCGCATCGGTGATGACAGCTTATTGACTATTAGTCCGTTGGGAAAAAGGTGATGGATGCCGTCAGAAATGACCGATAAGGAGTTGAGCACATGTTGGGTGGTTTTTCCAGGGTCTGGGAAAGCAAACTGTTTACGATTAGTTTCAAATGTCTCCAACATAGTGAGTAAGTCCATATTTCCTGCTGGTTGTAGACTTATCTCTGTTTGAAAGTCTTTTTTGGAAGTTGCACTGGAAGACTTCTGCTTACCGGAAGATTGCGAGTCATTGTGTTCATCGTCACTGAACAAAGTGCTGATGTACATTCCGTGATAGAAAAACTTTTGCCCGTATAACTTTTCCCCTTCAGCCCACGCTGGAAAAATATACTTTCTAGGGCTACTTCTTTTCACATTCTGCACAATTTTATTGTTGTTCATTTTGACTGCCTCTGAAAGATGTAACTTGATTTAACGCTAGTACAAAAAAATATTTTCATAACATTATTCGCATGGTTCGTTAAATTGTCATAACTGAAATAAGCGAAGTGAAGAAATCTCAATACTGTAGGTTTTAAATTAAGTTACTGACGACATAAAAACACTGTTAAAAGATGTTGGAATTATTAAGATATTTTAAGGTTACCTCACGTTATGATTTCTAGTTTTTCAAATTGTTCAAATTTTTTGCAGTAGCAGTTTTCATGGACACTCATCAATCATACAGAATAGTGTGTAGAATTATTATTTTTACAAATTGAACGTGATTTGGGCAGACAGTGGTAATGTCAATATATTTTACGAAGTCACAATTCTTATGAGTCAAACCCAAACGTAAACTACTGATTGATATTAAGCGCAATCGATCAAATTAAACTAATTACTTAATAAAGATTATTCGAAATTTGGAAGGTTAAAAATATTCATTTCACAATATTATGTCAACGGTTCTGACTTCTGGCGATATCAGCCATATTATTATATTATAAACCGGTCCCCTTACCGAGAGGTTTATCTCTCTGATTTTGAGTTCTGATTTCTGATAGTTCTAAATAATAAGTTCAGTAGTTCTAACCAGTCCATTCAATAAAAAAAGAAATAGGCTGTATTATTTACTTGGTTCAAGAAAGTATACTACGCATACTTTAGACATCTTGTTTATTTTTCAATGAGTGTCCATTTTCATCATGTAAAAGTTATAGCTGAATAGTATATTGAGCCTTTTCAAACACCACAGACCACATTTTATACGTCGCCATACACTTTTTAGGTTGTAAAGCGTTGTGTGTAGTTAAATCAACTTTTATTTTTAAATTATAACATAATTTTATGTTAATTTGTTTTTTTTTGGCAGTAGTATTCTAATTATGGTAGTTTTTTTAGGCATCACATATTAACTAAAATGTTTAAAAGATTTTTCTTTAGTCGTTCAAATTTAAAGATTTTTTTAATGGCTCTTTGGTATTTCTATATTAAGATTTTGAAGTCAACAGATTCTTTTTAATCATCTTAAAGTGTTTTCCGTGGATGGGTGCTACCCATGCTCAGAATTTCGCATCTCTATGGTTGCTTATGGTGTTTTTACGGTTTTACAATTGAAAGGAGTTAGGACGCAGATAGTAACCCTCATTGTCTTAGTTCAGAGATAAATCAATATCAAACTTTGACCTAATCCATAAAACAAAACAGTTTGTTTTTTTTTTTAATAACATATTTCAAACAGAAGTATAGTAAAAACGTGTATCCTAAAATTATTTTTTTGTTTAGTAAGAAGATAAATTAATATTATTAAGAAAAGTGTGGGGTAGCACGGTTTGTTCAAAAATATTTTCAAAAAATCTTTGGAGAAAACTTAACTATTGCCAAGCAGCCAACCGATCAACCAAATGCGATAGTTGTTTAATTTTCACATAGCTTATATATTATTGCCTGGATGGCATACTTAACTCAATTTTAACAAAAATGGGGGTTGACCTTGAAGTAACAATATATGGAGGGATAGCTAATTTGTTTTACCCAACCCATCCGAAATTGTAAGAAATCACTTTTTCCGAGTTTTTACATCGTACACCATGAGAGAGAAAGAGACAACGAATTTCTTGGAACGCTTCTATATACTGTCGTAATGATCTTAAGCTGGCTATTTTTGCTGGTTAACGGCGGGACTCCGCCCACATTTTTTATTTTGCCACTAAACTTGACACAACTAAACGGTTTTTTAGGTTAGATGCTATATTTTTGTTGATTAAAATACTGTGAAAAAGTGGCTATACGAATACACAAAAACATTATGTCGATATGTGATATGAATGGATGTATAAATACCGTAGCCTTAGTCTTAACCACGCCCATTTGCGCCGAGTCATGTTAAAATCATCAAAAACAAGTCCAAAACTGACTTCACTGCCTTGGCTTGGGCTACCTCTTGTATACTCTAAGGGGTTGACACTATTTGCACCCGAGCCCTTCATTCTATAATGTCATATTTTTGTCTATATCTATTAGGGATGTTGATATATAAAATGAGTTGACACTGCGGTTCCAGTTTTAGACCAGCGAGGATTTGGTTATTTATTCAGTTACTTGTGGAATCGGTTCTCGGTAGCGAGAAGGTTTATCGGTAAAAAGAAACCGGTACAGAAATATCGAACATTTTTTTTTATATCCATCATAAGCTGTCAGTGTCAACAGAATGGTCTTAGCTATTTTTTTTTATTTTCACAACAAATATAGTTTGGGTGAGGAGACAAAAAGAGACTGGCATTTGATAAAATATTAACGATTTGTTCACCATAATACATGGACATCCCTAGCATGATGATGGGCAAAAAAATATACTGTAAGTTATTCAAATACCTTATTTAGACATGATTGAAAATAGTAATGCGAAAAGATTTCCACATATTTTAAAATAAATGCACATGAACTAATTGGACACTGTGCAATATTATACACAAATAATGATTTTATATAAAGTTTAAAACTTTTGAGTAGGTTAAAAATCTTGACTTCTGCGCTTACGTGTGATTTTTTTGTTAAAACCTACTTATTTAACTTTGCAAATTAATATTAAATTTCTCTTCTTCTACAAATTACTTTGGAAATGATAAAAACCAATTAAACGTAAATTAATACATTTTAACCCAAATAGCGAGGCTTATTAATATAAAAAATCCAAAGCACGCTTGAATTCTGAAAACGTTTCAATTATATAAAAAGCACTTACTACTTAGTTGATTTTGCTCGACCGTGAAGACTCACCTTTTTGAAGATATTGTGCAAAGCAGCACTGATAATCTAATCAAAACAATTCACTTCGTCGCACTATCACATACAATATTATAAAAGCGTATCTGATTATTATTTTTAAAAACTATTACATTTTTATAATTATTACTAAAAGAAGGATTAACTTAATCAATAATTTTCGATTTAAATGAAAACACTTGTAAAGATAAAAATAAATCACTTTTCTTTGAAATAGTAGTTCGTCAAACTTTTGATAATTTTTTAACAAAAGGTATTTTTTTAAACGTTTTTACGGCGTATTGTGCAATCTTTTCGGTGGCGCAATTTTGATAAGGATTAAAATTTTATGAAAATACTGTAACCTTTAAACTAAGATATTTGGTAATACAATTTCATTATACTGTTCAATTTTCCCGATTGCGCACTCTGGATACTTATTGACACAAGTAATACTTTGATCAACTTTAAACCGAAAAAAGAATTATGGACATTCGATAATTTGCGACCGGCATAACAATGAAGCGTCAAAAACTGACAGTTTCTTAGGTTTGCTGTGCGCTGCGCAGTTTGCGCAGGTTTCTACGCATGCGTAGAAACCTGCGCAAAGAAAAAAATAAGAAAGGACATTCATAATTTAGAAGGAGAAAAACGATAAATGGAGAAATCAGACCATTGTAAATTGAATATGTTATTGTTTTCAACTTTTTAAATGTTTCTTGCGTTAGTTATTAATTTTAAAACTTTTTTTGTCTGAAGGTTTTAGAATATACAAACGCGCCAAAACTTAAAGGTGGTTGATATCTAATGAATCAGAATGATTATTGTGAAAAATAACCAGAGCCGGGCTCGTTTCCTCTCGACATTCTAACGAAAAACTACCGGTACTACCATATTATATTTTAATTTACAAAATAGGAACCGGTTCCTAAAAATCGTTTTCCTCAGGAGAAAAAATGTCGACGCTTCCAGTGATCGACAAGTCACCGGGACAAAGTAACTGGGACCGGAATATTAAACATCTCTATTATATTATAATTTCAACAAGTCTGCGCAGTTTTGTCTGTGTCTGTCGGCCGCTGAAGATCGTGGTCTGTGATTGATTTACGTCAAATTAACTAAATTGCTTTTGAACTTCTCTAGCGGTGAGCATCGTTTTATAAAACTACAGAGATTTTATTTATGATATTCTTCACCTCCAATACGTATTAAATTCTTATCTCGACCTATTCCAACGTTATTGAATGTTACATAATCTGACAATCCTTATTTTTTAGGCAAAATGGGTCTACATTTTGGAGAATTGGCCAAGATTCGTGGAATCATCTACTTCAAGCTTTCGCCCCACGAACAGAAGGCCTTTACCGGCTACCTTACTCATTCACTTCCAAATGTGTTCAGAAGGTTCCGTTCCAATGTCTTCACAGTCGCACCACGTAAGTATTTACATCGTATAATATCCGTAATAGGAACATCATAATTTGAACAAATATTGATATTTCAGTTTTCAATCGAGTTGATTTCAAAGATCCTCAAACTGGCAAGATATTCCAATTGTACTAACCATCTGCCAACCCTTATAATATTAAAGACACTGGTGGCTTGCATCCAATGTACAAATAATGTTCTATAAATAAGTGACCTAATACAGATCAATTCTCTTCATTTGTGCCACTTAAAAAAACGCACACCAATACTTTTAAAACAATAATATTTATTGACTATTGTTTTAGCTTAAGTGCTTAAAAGATATCTTTCACATTATTCCTTAATCTATTACAACTTCTTGCAATTTCATAAAATCACCCCTTTCAGAAATGCTGGTTTTAAACTTGCCTGTAATTAATATTCATATATATTTATTGTGTATTATCTAAAAACATACTAAAATAACCAAAAAGTACAGCCTTTAGAAGAGTATTCCATTAAAATGTCTTATATTTTTTTCAATCTATGTTTTTGCACTCGAATGAGCCTAAACCAGAACTGGCTAAATAAATTACTCAATATTATTATTATTTATTATTTCCAGCTTTCATCGTTAGCTACGCCATTTACGACTGGGCCAACAAAACCTATGCCGCTTCCCAGCCCAAGAACCCCAAGGACTTCGAAAATGATGTTTAAATAATCAGTTCAATTATTTCTTTGAATGTATATTTTATTTATAATTCTGTTTAAAAATCAATGTGATTAAAATATAGTTGGAAAATAATTGGTTCTCTGTTAACCTTTTCACTGCTGTGATGTGTATAAAATAATGGGCCCATAGGCATGTTTTACCGTGGCTGACCATTAAAATCCTTGGCTTCTATCAAAATCATGTGTAGTTCATTTTCTGTGTATGGTTTTCCTCTTTGCTATCTGATTGTATTATTATTATCCTAGATCCTCTGCCGGGTGCAGTTCAAATGTCAATGTACTCCAACTTATGGGGAACTAGGGAATTAATAACTTAGATGTTTATTGATTACTTCACCAACTTGGTTGTGCACATCAGTGCAGGGGATGTTATGGGGAAACCGAATTTGAATCAAAATAGAACATTTTAGTTACTATCTTGAATTTCTGCACTGATTTGTCTCAAAATTGGAATAGGGGATGGCAGAGTAGAGCTGAACTCGAATCTGAAACCAATAAATGCTGAATGTTCTGCACCCATCCCAACTTTCTAAGATACTCCGTCAGCTTCCATTAAAATCTCCAAAGAATATTCGAAGCTTAAGATTGTCGACGAATTACTTTTAATCAATTCATAATAAAGTGGAATGCTGTAAAGACAATTTTGAATCTGTGGTAATCTTCTAACAAGCTTTTTGGCAGCACGCACTCACATATTTATGCTGTCAATATTAACTAATTACTCTCTACCTACCGCTGGAGAAGTGGCGAGAGGTTAATAAGTTGCTAAACTTTGTTTTTGGTGTTTAATAACTTTGATAAAAAATCAGCCGATATGTTCAATACATCAAAAGCGTAAAAAAACAGTAAGTTTTGGTAGATGGAACCAATCTGTGCAGAATAAAAGAAAATATTGTATTAAGCAACGCTTTCACTAAAGCCAACCCATGGGAGTGTTCAAATAACCATGCTTTGATAATTGAACAATACATCAGAAGGTGGGTTCCTATCTTTTTGATAGATTGTGTAATATTCACCAATCCAATGGATTATTTTCACATATAATTTATTGCAAGTCAACCTGAGGACTGCAAGTGTTGGTTATTCAATGAAGAGCCATTGTTGCCAGAGAAAAAATAAAACAATCATTATTAGGTAATATATATATTTTATTGAACAAAAGCCAAAAGTGTTCAAATAAATAACTTGTGTTGAATATTCATCCACTCAATTACAAATAAACCAACTCACGGACTGTGTTATTTCCAGATGCTTTCTAGTACGAAGCCTGATTATATACATTGAATATTTTTATTTCGGTACTATTACTGAAAACAAATTTCCCAAATCACCTTCCTCCACAATACGTTAATTGAACTGCTAAGCATGATGGATGTTAGGAATACCAGTTGGCAATAAGTTAATGCACTTAAAACATAAGCAAACTCTCAAAAATTATTTCTACCATGACGGAACATTGCATTTTTAGTAAACTGACAATCCGTTTTACACTAAATCAATCGGAAAGTAAAGTACAAACATAATATTTGAAATAATAAATTTATTTGGCTGTATTAATTAAATTATTACTTCCAGAATGCAACATGTTTCGGTTGGACTAGTAAACTAGCTGATAAAATAAATGCCATACTTCAAACTTATATGGAACTATTGTTCAAAAACTTCGGTCGATGATTAAGCCATTTTAGTTCTCCGCTCAGATGAATAACACATTTATTTGATAAGTGGTAAAAACTACATATTATTTATATTTAACGAGACATCAAATACATAATGAACGCAAGATTATATTATCACGAAAACGTCAAGAATTGTGGTGGAACAATAAAAAGAAATTATGAAATTTCATTCATAGTATGTAAATCTTTTCCTTATTACATTTACATATTGTGTTTATAAATGTACGCATTTAAAAAAGAAAAGATAAAACATGCAAATATTTTATCATTCGAAATTAGTTCACACTATTTATTATGGTGGTAAAACAATGATGGAAAAACTAAAATGCATCTACTAAAAAAATTACAAAAATAACTCGCAAATTTGTAATTAAAAAAATAGTATGTACTTATAAGTGATTAATTTGCATATTATAAAAAAATAACAGGCAAGCAAAACTTGTAATTGCAAAAGTTACAAAATGCAAAAACCGGTGCACTTTTAGTATAAAATTGATAAGTGTACACCCTCCCCAAGAAATGCCAAGGATTTGAGCATTCATAAAACAGTCAGATCAACCAGAAAATACAGTCCACTTCCAGCCAGGGAGGTAACATACAATAATAATGTATGCCTAATACATTCCACGTTATTTGTTCATAAAATTCTTATGAAATACTAAAATAAATCGATAGGATGTAATTCGAGAAATTATACCGGGGAGCGAATGCCGGGAAATATCCACATATTAATTTGGAGGCAGATGAATCTATTCACCGTGGTTAAAACCGAATCAAAGCATCATCAAGATCTCTTGCATGTTCATTCAAAGAGATTCCCTATCGCGAAAATTGAATAGCCGAAAGGAATTAACAAAACTAAAATAATTTTCATTCCGTTAAGATTTTATTTATCGATAGAACGACTAATGTTGAAAGATATCAAATGACTCCAGAGGTGGGAAAACACAGATCTGGTAATATGTAATATGAACTGACCCATATTCAGAGTGAGGGCAATCAGTATGTGATAGTAATACAAACGAAACGAAGCCTAGTTAAGTTGAAGTTAGAACTAAAGTTATTGAGGCCTAATGGAACTGGGAGATTATTCTACGTCCATCTGGTTGTCGGGGGGTGTGGGGGCCTGGGGCTCGTCTGCGGCAGGCGGGGGCGGCGTCTTCTCCTTGGGGCGTGGCTTGTTGGATATTGGGTTCACCACCGAGTTAAACGCCTGCAAGAAGTCATGTTAAGTTACTGTTTTGCTAATTACGCAGGCTTGTGGTAGCTATAAGAAAACAAAATACGAACCACGTAGAAGTGTACATATTTTTGAACATGGGGAAGTGGTTAAATGAGTTTAAAGTTGAAACATATTGTAATCAACAGGATCATGTTGACTTTTACGCATCTTTTGAGACAAATCCCAACAGGAAAGAATATTTGATTGACATTTTAAAATTACTTGGTATGAAAAATACAGATAACGCAGTTACTAAAAGTATTTAATGGATAAAAAATAGCTCTTCTGCTGAAAAGGTCCTAATTATTCCGGACAATGACTTAAATAATGTGTACTAAAAAAAAAATCGTTGCACATTTCATGTGACACCATTACACCTATTATTGTGTTTACAGACACCGACAATATGTTTGACATATGAAACATAAGTCGACTTGTTGAATGTGATACCAATACTACACATTTAATATAGCAAGTGAGAAATCGAATATAAAATTAAATAACTTGCTTCTAAATACAGTCAAACCCGCTTAAGAAGTTCCCGCTTAATATGTTTTCCCGCCTAAGAAGGCCTGTTTCATTAACCCCGAAAAATTCCCATACAAATTACGCATTTTTTTCCCGTGTGAGAAGATTTCCCGCATAAGAAGATCGAAAATATGTTCCCCAACAAAAGTATTACCCTCTTAAAAGGATTTACAGGACAAATTCTAAGATTTATTGTCGGTATTCTTTAATCTTTCGACGGACCGGCCGGCCGGCTGTAATGGGTCTAATAAAACCCTAAAATTGACAAGCATTCCTAGCTTTTGTTATTACAAGGGTATTACCCATCGGCTGGGATTAACCAAATGCAGTGAATACTAGACTATTACAGTCATGTTATGAGATAATGGGCTCTAAAGTAACGTACTCTAGAGTTCATTATCGCATAACTTGACTGTGTCTTATTCTAAGGATTTGAAATGCTAATTGTAAAATCGGAACACCTACTCAGATTACCTAAGACACCATGAGTGCAACAAAGATAGACAGTTATTGCTAATACGGGCGCTAGGTAGTTAGGTACACTATCTGTTTAAAAGAAAAAGGTGGCATCTACTCAAATCAAATACAAAAAATATTTTTAATAATTAAATTGGCAGCCGTGAAATTTCAAATTCCACACGAAAATGTCGTATAATCTCGAATAATTACTTCGTAAACTGCATCTGAGAGACCGTTCGGGGCGATAATGATGCCGTGAAATTTCAAATTCCGCGGAAAATGTCGATAATCGAATAATAACATCTCAAATCTGCGTCTGAGAGGCTGTCCGTGACGATAATGATGCAGCGAAATTTCAAATTCGGCCGGAAAATGTCTTATAACCGAATAATTACTTCGTAAATCTGATTCTGAGAGACCGTCTGTGGCGATAACGATGCCGTGAAAATTAGAATTCCGCGGGAAAATGTCGTATAACCGAATAATAACATCTCAAATCTGCATCTGAAAGGCCGTCTGTGGCGATAACGATGCCCCGAAATATCAAATTCCGTGAGAAAATATCGTATAACCGAATAATTACTCGAATCAATACTCCGTAAATCTCCATTTGCCAGATCATCCTTGACGGTAACCCCGTCGCGTATTTTTTAGTTTCGCGGTAAATGTATTCTCTAAAACCATTACTTGGTGAATCTGACGGCCGTTGGGGGAAACGTCTGCGATTTAATTTACGCAACTTTTCAGCGAAAACACTGAATTTGACTTAGATTAAAACGAGTTTAAAAGTAAAATCGTATAATTGTTCAGTTTTTTGTTTGTTTATTCGCAACATAAGATTTTTTGTAGATACTACCTTTTATGCAACAAGGGATACCCGGCCTGCCTGGGAATATCGGATCGTATTTTTACTAGACTTGTTTGTAAATTTGTAACACTTAGTAAAAATGACTAAATCTTACACTCTTACATTAAATAAGACTTGGCATTTGGATGACACATTTTATTTTTGTCATCTTTTCCCATCCTTTTTGTTGTGTTTTATCTTGTGCATCCCCCCCAGGCATTGTTATTATTAAAATGAAAATAAACATATGGTTTAGGTTGACGTTTCGCGGTCGCTTAGTATTATTTCCGCAAGGATAAAAGATTAACCTATTCTTCTTTATTATTTTACATTTATTTGGTATAAGTAAGTAACTTTAAAGTTTAGTTTTTTTTGTGTTTTGGAACATACATAGTTAAGTTCAACTAGGCAAAAAAAAAAGTTTCTAAACGAAATATTTCCTAGTTGCTGTAAAACATCCGAAACCATGTAGGTGTATATTATTATTTTAAATTCTACTAGTGTAAAGTAATTTTTGACTCATAATAACATTTTTTTGCACCAAACTGACGACATATATATTTATTTTATCTACTTATCCATCATATTACAATGATAGAAAAACCTGAATTTAGATGTCAAATTTAATCTAAAATTTTGGGAAATTTGAAAACCCTCTTAAGATGTTTTCCGGCTTAAGAAGATTTATTTGGCTGGTCCCTTGAAAAACTTCTTAACAGGGTTTGACTGTATTATCATTACATACCTTCAGTTGCTCCCTTATGGCTTCTACTGTGATAGAAGGATTCTGGTCATGGGGAACAGAGTTGAGCGCATGTCGGGTCTTTTCCAACCAGGAATCCTCGCTATCTACCTTCTCCGTCAACTTCTTTACCTCTTCTTCCGTTAAATGAGCATATTTAGGATCTTCTTGTCTTGTAAAAGAAAAAACAACAAAATTAATTATGTTTCTTGAACTATTGTGTAGATCTGCTGTCAATATGAAAACATATCTGTATTGTTGAAAAGTCCTAAAAATTCTTTACATTCGGAATACCATTTTTTTGTTACTTTACATATTAGCGACTTACTTGCATAGTTCTACAACTTTACGGGAAAGCTGGATAGCGATTGCGAACTCTTCTAAAGCCGCTGGCCGACACTCCCACTGGTAGTGACGCATTTTGATGGGTTCTCCTTGATTACGCAGTTCCGACAGCTTTTCTTGGTAAATCTTTAATTAAAAAAATACAGTAAAAAAAGTGTTGTACATTTTACAAATTTGTGTTCAATAGAAAAAAAAATTCTTAACATACAGTAATCCATTTTAAATTTAATCTTAATATGTGCGTATATGTTTTATGAAAACATACTTGTTTGTTGCAATCTTCTCCGTCGCCGTAGAGCCAGTCCACGGTATCGTCAAGCACGTGGGTGAAGGTTGTGCGCTGGGCGGAGGCCACAAAGTTGTAGAGGGCGCCTCCTTCAGCGATGTGGTTGCGAATCTCGTACACGTACTCCTCCAAAGCGTTGCGGGCATCGGCCCTCTCTTTCTCTTCTCGATCTGCATTCTGCATTGTGCTCTATGAAAAAATTGATCACATATTAAAAAGACCCTCTGCACAGGATCCCCAAAAATCTCTCTTTTTGGGGTACAGCAATTAATTATTTTTATCGACATTCAAATAATCGTCCTCGTTGACTACCGATTCTCAACCTGTTTCAGCATTTCATCAAATTATGATCAGGTGTCAAGCGTAACAGCATGGCTGTTGTGTTATCACTAACACCTAAATTTCCTTCTAAAAAAATGTGGAATAATGCTTTTCACCTAAAGACAGACAATATGATTATGTTACTGAAGTAAAAAAACAAACCTTACTCACAATATGTACAATAGGGACACCCCCGACTGCACAGATAAGTTAGCACTTCTGTGGCTTGGTTATAATTTATATATATACTTTTTTATGTGAATACCGCACAAGTCTCAACTGCTCCCAACTGTCTAGAGCCAGTGAGACTATGGCATCCCCAAAAGGGGTATGTTGTGAGACTAAAGGTAATGGGGAGGGGAAGGAGATGAGGAAGGGGAAGGTTGGGAAATACCTGGCTATTCAGCTCTGGTCACCAAACACGGCTAAAGCCATTTCAAGCAACGTTTCAATCCTGAGTGGCGGTCTTTCACCAGGGCGATACTAAGAGTATCTACCACTCTGGAAACGTGCCGAAAATATACAATATGTTATTTTATATCAATTAAATGTGATATGACACATATTAATTAAATTTAATTTATTTGCGCACACCTGGTTAGGACCCGCGACCTCTGGATTCGTAGTCGAGGGTCTTACCACTCGACAATGCAGGCCGTCAAAATATAAAACTGTCAAAGCAAGAACATACAAGACGGGGCGTGTGTTTTACTATTGGGGTAAAATTGAGTAAGTCTGTGATACTGTATACTTGATTTATTGTGGAGTTCCTCCGATACAAATAAAGTGAAACTCTCTATAAGGTTTTCCAAGGGACGGGAAATATAAACTCTTAAGTGGGATAAATTATCTCATATTTCAATTTCAGTCTTTAAGGGACGTAAAATAAAGTTCTTACGCAGGTTTTACTGTATGCGAGAGCAACACCTTTTTAAAAAAAATTTATCACCGGCGTCAACTATTTTTGACAGTTCCAAACATATTCATATCAGAGGGACCCCACAACAAAGGCAAGTTTGAAATATCACGGAGAAAGTTAGTATGACGGAACCACCTCAGTTTTACCATGTATCTATATGGATTCTCGATGAAAAAATATGAAAATAAATGTTGTAGAAATAAGATCCTTATGTGTGGTAAAACCGTGTAAAAAATAAATAAAAATAATAGTAAGTGTAATGAATAATATTAAGAAACGTGCTCTTATATGGTTTGGATATAAAGAGCGGATGAACAATGGAATAAGTGTAAGGAGAACATATAATCGCCCTTGAGGTGATTTTTCACAAAAACGGCGCTATACAAATCGTCCAAATATTATTATTATTATTATAATGTAAAATTGAATGATAGAAGTCGGGGACGCCCGAGAAAAACATGGCACGATCAAGTGAATCAAATGTAATATATTTGACCGGTTAATAGGCGAGTGGACAAACGCATTGGATTACCATCCGGGCGTCAGAAGATCAATTCCTCTGCTAGCCAAGTCCTCCATCATTGCACAAGCAACATCTTCCACTTATTATGATGGTAGGAGTTTTTCAAATATTGTCAGGTTATGCGTAACCCGGGAATGTTTGTCTTTCTTTAGAAAAAAAAAAATACTTGAGTTGGGTCGTGTCAAGAGTCACAATAACAGAAGAGTATATATGAATGTGAATGAAGCAAGAAGTGTGTGCCAAGACAGAGTTGTGTAACAGTCCATCCTATCTGCCAACCCTTACAGCGAAACAGTTGTGTGTATTGAGAAAAGATGATGCATACCTCTTTCTCAGAGTAGGATTTCAATTCATTTGGAGAGAGTCCGGATACGTGGGCTTTGATGGGCAGCTCAATTGTCTTCACCAGCTGCTTTTTTCCTTTCTTATCCTTTTTTTCCACATCGGTCATTTCCTAAAACCATGAACAAAGCTTGACATCTTTAAGAATGAGACAGTGCCACTCTGCCCGCAAACATACACACACATTATTCTTCAATTTAATTTTGAATCTTTGAGAAATTACTAACTGCTGTCTAATTAAAAAAGCAAAGCACTGTTTTTTTCTACAAGCAAATTTTCTAAAATAATTTGCCTACTATTAAACGCTTTCTTCCAACGATTCATTCCCACTAATTTGTATTTTGTCACCGAGCACAATTTTTTCTTGCAAATTACGTTACATTTTTTTTTGTAATTTGTTTGAAACAATGGAGTTTGGTGACAAAAGTAGAACTAAATAGGATGCATCATTAAGTAAAGAAATTCGAAAACACTGTCAAATTGTAAGAATTTGGTTTTGCACAAATAATTTAGTTTTTGAATATCCCATATCAAAACCTCTAACGCCACCAACTTTTGTAAGGTTAAGGTTGCACACAATTTTTGAATGTGGCAGTTTTAAATTATTTAGAATTACATTAGTGTTGTACAGTAGTTTGATAAAGGATAGCGAGTAATCGAATATAAACAGTGCAGAAGCTAGGATAAAGGTCTGCGTAAATGTTAAAAACACTCTGTGACGCAGGACGATTTGTAACCATTTACATACATCTAAAGACCGTTTGCGTCCATAGAAAAACCAATAGTCTAATAAGGCTTGTATCCAAACGGTCATTTCGTATCCATGACTACAAAAAATTCTGTCATCAGAGCATTTTTAAAGGTTAAAATGCGCTGTAATGATAGATGATTTGTCCTTCTAGATATATAAAGACCGTTTAGCGTCAGTCAAAGGTACGGTCATTTTGTGTACATGGCTACAAATAATTCCCTCATCACAGCAAGTTTGCATTTCCGCAGACCTTAAAGAACATGCAGCAACAGAAAACTAAGCGACAGGGTTAAATAATGACGGGTCCAGAGGAAAGTAACGAAACAAAAAGACAAACAATAGGGAAATAAAAGTGTGTGTATGTCTGGCGGGCGTAGCGGTCACTGACGGATAAGTGTGGGACGTACCGATGAGAACCATTGGGTAATTTTCCGTGTCCACGATTGTTGTTTGTCAGGTGAAGCTGGGTTGCTCACCTCGGTCCCGGGCTCTGCGGCCCCGTTCTGCTCTGCTCCCTCGGGCGCCCCCTCCTCGGCCTCCCCCTCCAGCCCCGTGGCCCCCTCCGCCACATCCTTCTTCTCTATCAGGCTGGCGCTGGCCACCGCCACGATGCCGTGCAAGTTCACGCGCATCTTGATCTTTAGCTTCTGCGATGTGCCCTCGGGGGTTGGCACTATGTCGTTTATCATCCACTTGCCTGCAATTCGAAAAGAAGCAAACATTGTCATTGTTGGTACATAACAGAATATTTCATATTTTAATTATTTTTACAGAAATTATAAACTATCGTGCTTGCCCTACATCTGACTAATATTCAGTGAGACGAAGGGGACCAAGTGCCTCTTCTATCACAGTTGTTGCTTGAATTAATGTTGGTTGTGTAGTGGATGCGATCCCCCATCAGCACAAGTCACTCTACGATAATGAATAATCTCACATTCTTCCGGAACATAGGCAAGACGATGCGAGAAATGGTGAGGCCAGGTAGTCTCGCGAATATAGAGTATAAAACAGATTAGACATGTTCACCAAACATAGCTTATGACAAAGAGGCAAGTCAGTATTCAATGTAGAATTTCAATTTGGTCAGTCGTTTCAGACTGCCATTAATTATGTTACTATCAGATTACTTTGTAGTCGTTGTACTCACCAATAAGTTTGTCCGGGTATGGGACTTGGTCAGTATAATAAGCACTGATGCAGAATGGCTCTTTGCGGTAAAATGTCAATAGCTTAGAGAAGGGAGCAGGTTGGTTGACTGGGAACACCTTTAAAAAAAAGAAAGAAAACCTTATTATACGAATAAATTTTATTACTATTCAGTATTAGTCACATTAATTAGGCTTGTGTCGTTAATGTAATTTAATAGATAGGTTCTGAATAATGTTTGAAATGGAAGAGTGACTAGTAATGTGAGGCATTTTTAAAAATAAATTTGACGTCATTTGGGCAAACAAGACAAATTATGACAAAAAAAAAGAAGAATTTGTATGGATCACTTCACTTTAGGTTAAGTTAACAGTTGACAGTTAATTAAACGAGAGATATTTAAAGAAAATAAGCTCTAATAATAATGAAATAAAACCAGATGTACAAGAGACAGAATCCGCAGCAGAGACAGATATGTAAGGGGAGGAAAACCCCTTGTGCCCAGATGAAGGCACAGTTGTGTCAATAACTGGTTGGCTTAAGCTTTGGTGTACATAAATAAGTGTAATTTTTTTTGATTAATGAAACCTTACCTCCATTTCTCCGTCCTCTCGGGTATCAGCATCCCAGCAGAGTCTCACAGCATAGGGCTGCACATCTGTGACAGAGAAGTCTCTGACGCGCACGGCTGGCGACAGGATAGCGCACTGCAGAGCCGCCCCGCGCGCCACAGCTTCGTCCTGAAAAATACATTACATTATCAATGACATGACAGCATAATTTTGCTGGAATATAAAAAGTTGTAAATCACATCTACTACGGGCTAGGTTTCGAAGGACTCCAAGGGGGTCTAAAGAATTTTAAAAAATTAAAACTCTACAAAACTGTATGTAATGTGCTTTCATTGGATGCCAGATTGAATACAACTCTTTAATATTGTCCCCTTATTATAATATCCATTCGAAGGCTTTGGAAAGAAACATCCGATATATATTTACGAAAAAGTTAAAGTTTGGACTTTGTACACAATCATGTGATTAATCATTATTTCTCACTACAAATGTGTTAAATTAGCTTAATCCATTAAAGAATATTATATAGTAATAGTAATTATTATCAGAATTTTATAAACGCATTAATTGATGGTATGATTCGTTATCTTATATTATTTTGTGTGCATTATTACATCAAATTAGGATATTTGATTCTGAAATACTTCAACAAATACATATGGTCATTTGACAATACCTTTACTTCATGATTACACTAATATAATTGGTATGTTTACCTTTACTTCTACTAAACACAATTTTAAAATTTCCATTTGACGGTTAAAGAACAAAAACTAAAGACAATTAAAGAAAATTATTTCCCTAGTTCTAATTAGTCAAACAGAAGCCATCATCTCATGCTCCGTTACAAATGGATAGTTATAATCAAAAGTATCTCACTTGGTTTAATGTTGTAGATGGAGATTTTCCAAACACATTTTCTATCAAACCCTTAATGGCTGGAATACGAGATGAACCTCCGCAAATTTCAACAGAATGAACATCGTCCAAACGCAATTCTGCAAAGAAAATACATTGAATTATTTAAAAGTCATTACATGAACCACCAACTGTATTATTAAAGAAGAAATGTATAAATAAGTGATTTTTAAATCATAGCAATGCACATACATAAGTAAGCATAATTTCCCTGAAATGCTGTTGTAGTCGGTCAAAGACTAGAGGTTATTTGAATACAATATGATAATACTTCATTATCTTTTCAGGGTGTGGCAGTTAGCAACAAAATTTGAGAAACTGGACCAAGTTAGGAACAAACTCTCTCCTTTGAGCTACTGAGGAGGAAGTTGATACATAAAGTGGTCTCTAACAGCCTCCAGAGATGGGCCTTCGTGAATATTTTTTAGCAAAGAATGAACTATGGACAGAGGTATTATTATGCATTGGTACAAACTTGATTGTTGCAGGCAACTGCGGAAGACTCTTTCCACCTTCTGGAAAAGGTCGGCGCACAAGTTCTCCATGAGGGAGCGCTGCATCTCTCCGGTGACATCCTTCTCGTCGATGAAGCACTCAATGTTCAGCGGCAGCTTGGTGCTGTTGGCTGACATCTGTTTCTTTATCTTCTCTACCTCTTGCAATAGCCTCAAGTAAGCCCTAGAAATTAACATATAATTGTTGTTAAAATGATATAGCTTATTGCGAGACGATTCTTGACTATGATAAAGTGGAATTGGTGATATAACACATGAAGAGGAATGAGATTGAGGATGCCATAACTATCATCAAATGTCTTCTTCAATTTGAAGTTAGGTAACCGGCAATCTAAATTCCTTCCTGTTATCTGCAACACGCTTCAGTCACTATATTAAAAACATAAAATGGTTGTTTTGAATGCATATTTATTATAGGCACAATAATAAACAAGATGGTGCAGGATTACTGATATGTATGAAAAATTGGAATTGTGGTTTTATTTACGATTATTTGACATGCCAGAGCACTAAAGTGGCAATTTAGTGAGATTTTACTATACCCATAAATAACTTTATCCTAATTTAAGTTGCTGAAGGTAGGCTTCCGTCTAGCGTTTGAAGCAAGCCATTTATAGACTGAAAATTATCAAGAGACACTTTGTTAAATCTGAATGCAAATATGTGTTTAAGAACCTGGGGTTGCTTCGGGTGTCCATCTTGTAGCGCGTCTGGAAGTCTTGGCAGAAGTAGCTGGCCAGCGCTATGTCGATGTCTCGGCCACCGAGCTCTGTGTCGGAGGCAGTGGCCAGGATCCGCAGTTTGCCGCGGTGGAAGGCGCAGGCCCACACCTGCATGGAGGTATGGCCCATGTCCACAAACACTACGTTGCGCGCCTTTTCCTCAGGCGCAGGCAGGTCCTGCTTGTAGATGCCGTATGCCAGCGACGTGGCAGTGGTCTCGTTCATCAGTCGCAGAACGTTCAGCCCTGGAAATTGAAGGGTAAAGAACCCACATACATTGTTTAAACATACTACTCAAGGGTAACTTGTTATTTAATAATGATTAAATAATCTATAATTTATTATTACCCAAGAAGAGTAATGTTTAATGAAGTAGTCACATAGTTGATTATCATTTTCTTGGAGTGGCGAAATAAGATAATTTTTGTCAAATTATCCGAAAAGTAAGCTGAATGAACCTCTGTGAGGAACTATTGTTATTGAGGTAACCCCAAAACGGAGAGATACTAGGCATAATTGTCTTCTATCAAATGGGATAACACTTATATAATGTGAATTATAACAGATGATTCATTAACCGAAAGGAAACATATTGAAAAAGTGGTCAAAGTATAGAAGATTTCCATAAATATATGATATTTAACGTAATACACACGGCAGTCATACTGTAACATTATTTAAAGTAATTGTTGCCTAGGCTAATCGTTGTAAGTTCCAAATATACTTGTAATAATTATTTGTGTGCTGAATAAAGAAAAATATTACTTCTTAAAAATTTATTGGTCAAAAGAATATAGTCCTAAATTACCTGAAATGGCAGCGGCATCGAGAAGCGCTTTCCGTTCCGTATTAGTGAAATAGGAAGGGACGGAGATGACGCAATCGTTGACCTGTGTCTGCAGGGCGACCGCAGAGGTCTCCTTGAGCTTGGTGAACAGCATGGCCGTCAGCTGCTCGGGGGTGAACACCTCGTCTCGGTCCATATAGTTGACTTTCACTCCCACCCCGCCGTCACTGCACTTTTCCGTCCGGAAGGTGAAGTGCGCCAGCTCCGCCTGCACATGCGGATCATCGAACTTCCTGCCCAAGAGTCTCTTGAAACCGGTCACCGTGTTCTTCATGTTGGTGACCATCTGGTTTCTGGCTGCCACGCCGAGGACTCGTGTTTTTTGTGAGAAGGCCACGCATGATCTGAAATAGTCAGTTAAAATAAACTTTATGGAGCGCCTGTCATAAAATAGAAAGTTTTTAAATGTTTTTATAAGCAGTCAAGTAAACCAGTGCATTTGCACAAATTTCATAGAAGGAAGGAGAACATGCAACTATCAAATTAGTATTTTATTTCTCGTAGTCCATTTTTCAATGTTAATAATAGGCTTATTGGACCTAGGGAAGCAATTCCTGTCTACTATTTCTTTTTGCCAGTAGAATATAACCGCAAAATACATAGGCATGATTTCTGCCTTTGATTAAGAAGCAATTTTTTAATTTGATGGTCATTTATAGACAAATATGAACACATAGTAAGTTAAGGGGTGGCTATAATAAATTGTGAAAATTACATCCTCTTAAAAACAATCAATTTTGTGATGTGTAAAAAAAAATGAATGGTACGGTCAGGATAATTAACGCAAGTAATAAAATTGAAACTTTTGTAGATAAACCAATGAGGCTAACATTTCTCTTGAATACTATCTCTCTCCTGAACCCCAATGATTTTTTTTTTGAATGGTTTGTTTTCCATATTATAATGAAACATGGGCATAAGTAAAAGTATTCCTTATCTACCATGTAATAAGAAACTGAAAAAAGTGACGGAAATGAACTCTGGAATACTTGGAAACATGAAATCGGGTAACGTCCGCGGTATTTGTTTCATGTTTCTGAAGTTTCCAACGAATTAAAGATCGGAAGTGTTAATTTTCAAAATTGCGCTGTCAGATACACCTGAAAAGAAACCCACCATGATTTAAAGACTGCGTGAAAAATTTTACGACACGAGGGTATATCTGACATTACACCGGGAAAACATAGCGTGGAAACCGGACGAAAAACATGCAAAACCGCAGAATGTGAAATTTAATTTAACACAATGTACTTACGGGGTTCCGCGCAAACTGTAGTCATTGGCGATTGTTTCAATTCCTCCAGCTTTGGCGACGGCAACATAACACGACTCGTTACCGAAATCAATTCCAATGACGGACATTGCAGCCATTGTGAAAAACTTATTTTTTAAGCACGACACTAAACAACGGGACGATCAAGACAGATAAAAACCGAAATACGGAATGGTCAGGAACAGTTGCAATCGGTTTACCGGCGAATGGAAGTCCTTAAAAGGAAGTTTCTAGAACAGCCGTATACTGCGGCACTACTGTCGAAATTTCGAGTAGGTAGGTAAATCATAGACAACCAGAAAAAATAAAAATCTTCCTCGAGTTGGTGTGACATGCTGTGCTTCGTCAGTAGTGATGGATAATCAAAATATTCGTTACTGAAATATTACAAAAATCTATTTATATTTCGAAACAATCTAATCACTTAAAGGACAAAAATGTTTCCATGTAAAAAACAAAATTATTTGTTATTGCCACTTTGATTTTATATACATTGGATATGTTAACGATTTTTTTTTTTAATCTGGGCGCTGGCAAAAAATTACACGTTCGTTTGAGTTTATAATATAAACATTATAAAACATCCATTTTACTTGTATTTATACGATTTGCGTAATCGAAATATTATTTTAAGAAAAATCATTTTTCACGATTTATTTTGATAAAGGTATTTTTTTATTTCAGTTTATTACAGACGAAAAACTTTAGATTTAAGTACTCGAAAAATATTGTTTTAATGTTAAGCTTATGTGGGTGTGGAACATAATAACACCTTTCTTATAAATACGTATCTAGTGTATCCAGTATATTCAGTCAAAATTCGTTGACCCGCCGCGCCGTCGGTTCAGTTATCATTTAAAACCTGTTTTTCGCAAATTTAAAAAATCTTTATCGCTTGTCAACGAAATATCAATCCATAGCGCCCTTGAGATGATTTTTCACAAAAACGGCGTTATAAAAATTATTCCAATATTATTATAGAGATATTTTGAATTGCGTTAAATTTGATACAAGTCGAGGGATAAATATTTGAGATTTGCTTGCGTCAGTGCGGCAGAAAAAATCGATTTTCAAAGTAACATTACTGTTTGTATTTACAGGAAAACTATGTAGATTTATTTTAATTAGAAAACAAATTTATTTAACCATATAAAAATACAAAAAATGATCACATTTCTGAACTAAACTTTTTGTTAGCTTAATGAGGGAGAAAAAATTGATTCTTCGAATATAAGTAACTATTTTAGTAAAACCACTTATACTATTTGATAAACAATTTAAAAATTACATAAAGACATTATCTGAAAAGATAACACTATTGATAAAAACATCACTTTGTAAAAAAAAAATAAATTGTGAAAGTCCAGCATTCCAGAGGTTAATAATGAATTCCGTGTCAAATTGGATATCAGATTCAGTGTTTCAAGCAATGTCTTAATTATGTCAATTTTGCCCGTGTCTACTACATCGTGTATTTTTTCGGTTGAATCCGGGCGATTAAATTAAAATTGCCCTCAATCATTATAAAGTTTCGAAATAGATGTTTCGATTACATCGGCACAATTTTTATTTTGGTTGTCTATGAAAATGTTTGACGTTTGTACCGCTATTAGCTTATGATCTTGGAAAGTGCGAAAATCTAACCTATATTATAAATATCTAATTCTGTACATTTTGATTATTTATAAAGTTCATTACAATGCAGAGCCTACTTAAAATAAATAAACACGTTCTTTTACCATGTCACGAATCCTTGAGTGCAATACTAACAGCCAAATTGCATCTGGACTCACCTTCTTACTCCTGGAGGAATATCGACGAGCCAAAACGTTTCCTAAATTACAACAAAAAGATGTATCCGCCTCAATTGGAGGGAGAAGAAAGAAGACCGGCAGTAAGTTCACTTTAGTTTCACTTATTATTTCATCTTAATTGTTTATATATAATATTTTATGAAATTTCCTTAAAAACTATCTAACCGATAGGGTTACGAGCTATGCATGTGTGTCTCATTATGTAGGTAGATATAGGAGAATATCTCTCGTATAGACTTCCAGTTATCAATACGGAAGACCAACAAGTAGGTAATTTGGGTATCTCTATAGTCATTATCTTCTTTGTAAAATAGAACTGAATTCACTGGCCTATCCACTCGGCCGCCCAGCTCCTTTAAAAAAATAACCCACGTAGTGCTATCCATATAGTGAGAAAAGCATTATAAAATATCATAATTCAAAGGTGGGCAAATGTTTCTGACTATTATTGGGATACCAGTGTGTAAACAGTGGAAAGAACATTGTTTTGATAATTTACACTAATTTGATTTCTGAGTTAGCTTTTACTTCTTATTTGCCCCCCTGTGTAAGGAATCCATTTTAAGACTAGTAACCCTGACAGTTGTGTTACTTATGTGATACCCATAAAGCAATATTTGTTTTCTTTTTCAGTTTGTGTGCCACCAAAAAACCAACATCAGGTATAGCCCTAAGAAAATGTGGTATGT
Organism: Drusus annulatus; assembly: GCA_022651775.1. Taxonomy (NCBI): domain Eukaryota; kingdom Metazoa; phylum Arthropoda; class Insecta; order Trichoptera; family Limnephilidae; genus Drusus; species Drusus annulatus. The sequence continues at coordinate 1,047,459 of JAGWCC010000184.1, forward strand.
GGCTGCCTTTGTTCGTGGTATGGCAGTTGATGAAGCAATCAAACAGTTGAGTTTTGTTTTGAAAAAAGGTGCCGCCGCTGTAAAGGAAACCATCTTGGAAGCCCAAGAATTAGCCGTTAGTAAACATAACGTGGAATTCAAAAGTAATTTGTGGGTTGGTAAGTAATCATTTTGTGAACTTTATGTTGATAGTAAGGAGCATTCAGACTAGGATTCCACAGAGTAAAAATAATCCGAGATTCTTTGTTTTTGAACTTTATGATTGGCTAGAAAAAAAAATCTAACTAGAATTCGTGATTTTTTTCTTCCAGAACTATCAGATTCCATACTAAATTGGAGTGGATATTTTAGAATCTCGCCAAAAAAATTATCAATGTGACACCAGGTGCTCAAAAAGGCTCCAATTTACTGAAGGCAGTTCAAACCACTGCTCTATAGACCTAAACAGTCAACTATAATTGTGCAACCTATAACTCACATTGAAGTTGTAGGAGTGCAAAATATCATCCACCTGAATATGAATGAATAGAAAATCAAACTATTTTACTACAAAAACACTGCAATGTTACTGATCCTTGGTTTCATCCATATAATATGTAATAGTTAATGAGTGCCTTATTTAAAAACTAATTTTTATTTCAGCTGAATCTTTGTGCAGCAAGGGAATGATGATAAAAGGAATCCGCAGGCACGCTAGGGGGCGAATGGGTGAAATACGATACATTTACTGTCACTATTTCGTCAGACTCGAAGAAGGTCCTCCACCAAAGAACTTCAACAAAGAAACACTCGAGACACCGCAAGAACAGCTAGATTCTTGGTTAGAAGCAATGAGGAAGAGAAAAGTTATTGGATCATTATAATTTAATACCAAACTCATCGTATTTTTAAGTGTCTTAGTTATAGAATAAAATTTGTTTTAAAAAGTAATTTAGTTTTTATTTATTTAAATTTCCATCTTACTTGATTCTTATGCACCGGTATAGTTAAACCTGGCATAAGGTCTAGTTTAACTTTACCTAAACCGAGGTTAAAAATAAAGTTTCCCACTATCCAGTCTTTACGGGCTGCATAAAATGATGAGTCAATTATCCTCCTCGGGCCCAAGACCATTTTTTTAAAGTTAGAAACTTTTCTCGACTATTTTCATATTCTCTGCCATAATGACAAGGCTACATTTTTACTAAACACAACCTAGCCCAAATGTTCCCAGTCGGTAAGATACGAATCTTCATTATCAGATACTTTGGGCCTCTGGAAATATTTTTTTGAGCATAACCTCTTCGTGCCCAAGCATTGTTTCATAATTAGAATCCCTTCTCAAGTATTTTTCATATTCTCTACCCAAGACCATTTTTTAAACTCAGAAACTTTTCTTGACTATTTTCATATTCTCTGCCATAATGACAAGGCTACATTTTTACTAAACACAACCTAGCCCAAAAGCTCCCAGTCGGTAAGATACGAATCTTCATTATCAGATACTTTGGGCCTTTGGAAATACTGACAGGAAATATTTTTTGAGCATAACCTCTGCGGGCCCAAGCATTGTTTCATAATTAGAATCTCTTCTCAAGTATTTGTCAACTATGTTTTTCAACATTTCGGTGATAACAAATCTTGCTCTTGAATATTATTCCGCATTCATATCTTATTAAACCTTTAAAACAAATTTATATAAAAGCTCAGAATAATAGTTATTATTCTTTTCTGATATTTTTTCTCGATTTTTCGGTTTTTTTTTTTTTTAAATTATTAGGTCATCATCTTCAAACTTTTTCAAAATATTTTGTAAGATATTATTGTTTTGTATTTCTATCAAAATAAATACTTTTTTAAATATAAAACTATTTTGTTACTGACTTTGACTGCAACCTTACGAAAAAACGTGTCCATTTCAAAACTGGCAAAGTCCAGTTGTGTTGAAAACAAAAGCGGCAGTTGTCAAATGTGAACAACAAACACGGCAAAGTCCACTATTAATTTGAATATATTTTTTGTTTTGCACCAGTTAAACTAATGTATCAAGAAGAAAATTAATGTTTTTAGTAAGCACTAATTGTCGAATTTATTTTAGTGACAGTATCACAAGTAATTTTTAAATTAAACGTTTTTTGTTCTTCCTTGAAAACTGTAGTCAATGGACTTAGCCGTGTTTGTTTCTACAGGCCTCATATGAAGCATAACTTTGTGCCTTACTCCGAACTCTGACTAGCCCGACTCCTGTGGCGTTCATATAAACTATTCAGACTAACACTCCGAGACTCTCGGGCAGCGCCTGTGCAAGCTTCATGAAAGCATGAATGATTTACCATAACTAACATTGCGTTTATAGGTTACAGTTAAAATTAAAAATGGTTAAAAAATAAATAAAGTAAGCAGCTTTACTGTGAAACTACTGGTACCATTTTGATTTTTATAAAATAAAAATACTAGAATACGGATAGTGGAGATTTTAAGATTGACACTGGCTTCAGACGGCAGTAAAATATTCCTCGATCATAATAATTTGCAGTGCTAAGAGAAACAGGTAGTAAAATGCTGCATTCACAATTAAAGATAATTTATTCATAAACTAAGCTAGTACGAAGCACAAGTGATTATTGGTAACGTTTCTGAACTTCAGGTGGAATATAATTTTCTTCTACAGTCTTCGAGACTTTCTTCTTTCCGAACCACCGCTTGGGATAGTATATTTTGTTGTTGTCTATCTTCAATTCGAACTTCTCCTCGTTATCAAAGAACCAGATTTTCTCATCAATAAGCTGCAATTCGTCAAGCTTAGCCTTCTTCTCTTTCAAATTCTGGGCATCCTCCAATTTCTTCAATTGTTCCGTTAACAACGATTCTCTTAATGTGGCCCAGTTTCCAAACAACTAAAAGAATACAAATAAATAAGAATACAATATAGCTTTAAATTTTTAAATTACAAAATGGATAGAAATTTGCAGCTTGCATGCATACTTTGAGAAGAGTTCTGTTGTATTACAACACAGCATTTAGTTACAAGTGTTTTGAGTTTCTACAGTTGGCACTCATTTAAAGGGTCGAAATTGTCAGACTTTTTTCTGAAAGGTTAAAATGTCAAACAAAGATGTGTGTAAGCACCATAGACATAAAATACAAGACACGTCATATTCATACAAATCTTACGAAAAATTTAGCACCACTAATGTTGCACCACTAAATGTTTCACCCGCGTATGAAAAGGATAGCTATTCAAAGAATATGTGTGTGCGGAAGGGATAGCTATATGAAGCGTGTTTTGAAGTAATGTCTCGTTGACTTGGTTTAATGCAATCAGGCGTGTTGTTTCAGTAACGTATCTATATTATTTAATTCATCTAAGGTAAGCACTGAGCTTTGGCAATGTTAGGTACTATGAAAACTACATAGGTTAGTGGAAATGTCATCACTACTTTTCCAAGCTAAGAATCTTTTTTTATTGAAATAATATTTACCTGGCTGTGACGCTGTATATTCTCTTCTTCCGATTTACTTATTGCAAGTTTGATGTGTTCGATTAGTGTTTCCTCCATTGACTGAGGTTGATCAATGCATTTTGTGCTTTCCAAATCTGCTAGTACTTCAGTGCACATTTGAAATGTTTCAGGATCGTCCTTGATATGAGGTAATTCCAAAGCATCTTTGAAGACTTTAAGAAAGTCTTTTAAAAGTAAATTTTTATCCTTGATAATTTTGTAAATTTGCTTCATTTTATCGACTTTTTTGTAATATAGCCATCCGATAAGTTGACAGTTTAAGCTAAAGGCATCGGTATTGTTTTTAGTTAATGCAATCAGTGTTTTACCAGCTAATAGTTTCAAATCTGCCAGGTTAAAATGGTCATCAAAGAAAGGGTTTCTAAGAAAGCCAACCCTCACTTTGAGTTCCTCTTCTTTTTTTTTCTTTTTGGTTGGAGCAGCATCGGCGACAGCCTCTACCTTAATCTCCTCTACCACCTCTGGTTGAAGGGTACTTAGATATTTGAGACAAGCGTACATACACAGACTTTCTGTAATTTCATTGTTCTCAAAATTTTCTTGAAGCATGAAAAAGCTGGCTACTTTAGCAGCCGAAGAGAAATTATCAATTTTAATTAATTCATCCAGTAGTATATTACCAGTAAACTCGTCGAGAAATATCCCGTAATTCAGTCTGTCATCTAAAATTTCAACGAGTTGGTCGTATTGGCCATTGTCCATGTAACAGCGAATTGCTGCGTATTGAGTAGAATTTAGAGTGTTTCCAGTTTCCATTGTGAGGCGAAGTTTGTGCAAGATATCTCTCAGTTCGTTCAAATAGTTATCGTCGGAAATGGCATTTACGAATATATCGATATCGATCGCACTCACCAGGTCTCGGCGGGAGAATCTTTGGTCTATACTATTATACAACTCTTCTATTCGAACTTTTTGTAAAATCGGCAAATTCAGTCGAGTATTCCAAGCTTCGGTACATTTATATGCCTCAGAAAGGAAAGTTCTTGTGTTCTTTCCATGGCTACTTTTGATTGCATTGTTACAAAAATGGGCGAATAACCTCAACATTGTTAACACATCAAATTTTGGCGATGTAAATATAAGGTGATTATTTAAATGTTTTATTTAGATGTGAACTAGTATAAGAAAATACATAACCCCAAAAAGTTAATCCCTGGCACCACAAACAATACGAAATGTTTCATAGAAAACTGAAAACCATAGAAAAATCTGGGAGCAAAGAAGTAAATATTATATTTTTTTATACATGTTATAAAATAATTCAAGCAGATAGGCACCTACTTGAATTTTTTAAATGTTTTAATGTTATCATTATGAAAGAGAAATCTGTTTTCTAGAAGCTGCAAAATCTCTCGTACGCTTAGCTGGCATCATGTAATTGGGGAAATATTTTTAACTTTCAATGTCATTTCCATCTTGAGCTATGGAGCTTTGAAGTGCATATTCAATTTTCAAACAATAATAAATACCATATTTTGTGTTGGGTGTCCCCACTGAAAATTTATTCTATAGGTATTCAACTTCTCCCACACAATTCATTATATACGTCCAAATCATGAAAGTGCACATTACATTGAAAGCATTGTCCATTACTCTTACTTAATTTTTTTTTCGTCATTTTCATCAAATTCTCCCACAGCCCAGTCCGGTACATATAATCATTTTCCTCTGGGGGTTGGCTTGAACAAACAATAAACTTTCAAAAGCTACATCCAATTGATATTATAATCACTGGCCGCAAAATGCTTTTTAGTCATCAGAATGGTCAGTCCGTTGTGAGGATAGAACATTTTATTTGTTTATTTATGTAAATACTTAAAATACACATATTATTTTATGCATTACATTTATTATTTCTGAACCTATACATATCTAAAATTACAAATATAATATTATGCAGTACATTTGATAGATCACAATAGATATGTGATGTTACATGGATAGTACCTATCTAAAGTTAAATACAAAAAAATAGAGTGATATATTAAGTTCCATGGTTCATTATTTGATACGTTTTTTAAACTCTAATTATCGTATGTGTAAGAATGTTTAATTATTTCACGGGATTCTTTTTAGAGGTATAAAATCTAGGAGTATTTTAAGCATAAATAATAATGTCATAAGCAATAACAGAGGAAAAAAAAACCTGCAACCTATGGACAGTGGCGGTTCGTGGCCTATCTCATTGGGAGTTCAATCGGAGATTAAAAAGGGAAAAAAAAATTCCCCCAGTTGGATAAAAATTTCCCCAGAATTTCACCGAAACTAGAAAATATTTCCACAAATGAGTGCGATGTATTTTTTTTTCCAGCCTTAAAAATTACCTAGATATATGAAAAAAATCTATGTTGATTTTTTCCAATATTTTTTTCCTAGAGCTAAAGGAAAATTTAAAAAAATATCACATCACAGCACCAGTGATTATTCGGCGATTTACAAAAACGTCTATGGCTAATTTCTGAACGTGCACTAGTGGCCAAAATCGACCAAATGAATCGGGTAGGCGATCAGTCATCGAGACCAATTCGTTGAATTCCGTCTGGTTACGTGGTATGTGGCTAAGGTTCGCATTTCTACCGCGCTAGTGCCAGCAGTATGTTTTGTAGGAGCTATTTCTTAGAACGGAAAGTCCATAGGTGCTGAATTCTTTCATCACAGGGATTCATTCAGGACTCACTTTTGGACGGGATAATTCGGACAGGTGAATTTAGACAGGCTGTTTAAAGTGTGGTAAAAATATAATACTAGTTTGTCCTATCTTTTTATGGGAGTTTATACTGCACAAAAACTCTTTAGAGAAAACCGCCACTGCCTCTGAATAGAAAAAAAATTGCATTGTAACTAAACAGATTTAACTAATATTAATTAATACAATAATGCATAGTGAAGATATATGTACATTTTGTTATTTTAACATCCCTGATTTTTTTATTTGTAAAAAATGTGAATATATAAGTTTGTCTTTATAATGAAATTTTTTTTTTGTGTTTTTAACAGGGTTACTTACTAATTGTTTTTAAAATACAACTATTGATTATTGTCAGGAGCACAGATATTTTTTGATTGAACATATTTCAAATCCAAATAAACTCTTTGCAGATTCTCTGTTATATTTTTTTTCTTTTCAGTCTCCACATGTTTCTCAAGATCGCGAATTTCTCTTAAATTTGATCCGATCTCATTAACCTTATTGACAATTTCCCCACATCCAGTGTGAATGTATGCGATCAGTTTATATGTCTTTCTAGCGTGTTCATCTCTTTTGGCATCCTAGAAAAAAAGAAAAGTTAAATAACTTAATTCAGGTGGAATAATGTGTTTTTATGGTGTAAATTAACTAATGGCTAAAACATACCTTGAACACCAATTCGTCCACCACCGTGAAAGATCGATCCAGCCGCCCATTCATGGTGTTCATGTCTTTCTGCAAGATTCTTGTATCGGAAAGAATTTTGTTGATTTCAACCTTTTGTTTTGATATATTGCCTATGATCTCCATTATTCGTTTAGTATAAGCAGATCTAAAAAAAAAGTTGCATTAGGGGTTTAATTTCTTTTGCAATATAATGTTTGATTATCACGATGGAACCTTTGGAATTGTGGTTGTACAGGATATTGCTGAATATACCGTGGATAACACGGGTCATAAACTGGCAGTTGCTAAGGGTGCTCAACAAGGAGAGGGAAACACCAATGCTGTACTGAGAAAATCTCTGGCTGTAGTCTTTAAATTTCTTTTTAAAAAGGAAAATCATTATCATTCATTGGACATGTACCTTTTTTTAATGTATTTCTTTTTCAAATTTCTTTTATCGCAATCCTTTCGTAATTGAACCTTCAAAGCAGATTGCTTATGGTGTTCATCAGAAAGCCGTTTAACTTTTCCTTCCAACGTCTTAATAGTTTTAAAATGTTTTGAATGTTTGACCTGGAAAACAGAATAAGCATTTTAATTATCCAGTAAATATAAGTTTGACTTTATAACTTTTTTTATGAATGTATTATCTCGTATAGTATGGAAAGACAGGGTGGCAGAGACAGGGTAGTCAGGAAATGGAGAAATAACTGCAGCATCACAAAGGAATATTTTTCGCCGCCAGGAAATCGTATTCACAGTTTCTATGTTTGCATATACATAGTCCTATTTTTTTAAATATAATATGATATTGATATAATATTCATCAAACGTTGTGTAATAGTAGTTAATAATTGAATATATTTATTTATCAATATCCATATGACATCTCAAAAGACAACTTTGAAAAGTTCATTAATCATATAAAGCAACACACAACACCCAGAGTGGGAGCGCTCATATATTATGAGAACAAAAAAAACCGTGCCTATGATTTTGAGGATCGGCAGAAACTTAACCTGGAATCTTATGACTCAAAGTGACCTGCATAGTTCACTGCCCTATGGAATTCTTACAAGTACTGCTTCAAAAAGGGTCATGGTCAAATATTGTAGAATACCGTGTAATTCTTAACTCTGTATACAACAATGAAAAAAAAACCTGTAATAATACAAAATTATTGTGAAATATAAAATTTTTAAAAATTACCCTATGTTTTTCCAATATTTCTTTTTCTTTCTGAGATTTAATTTCCAAAGCAGCCATATCGTTTTTTAGTGCCGCCAACTTATTTGTTTCCTTCTCATGAATCTTCTGCAGTTTCTCCATGTTCATCTCAATATCAGGCAATAGTGATGTTACGAGAGACAGTGTCTCCATTTTGTCTTTCATTATTGATTCTTTGGACTTTTCAGCAGCCAGGTCTATTACAATCTGGAAGAAATTTAAAACTAATGAATTGATAGTTATGTTTTTGTAGAAAACAATTACTTTGTTGCATAATAATGTATGAGATGAAACAATGACTTTGTTTTCAACCACTAATTTTATTTTTGATATGATCACCTACCAATTTTGCTTTAGTCAAGTTTATATCAGGGTCATATCAAAACTTTAATTAGTTTCCACCACAAACTTCAAGAAACCAGAAGAAAATAAATACCGAAGTCGGGTTAAGAAGAAAGTAAAGTATTACTCTGTATTCCATCCGTTCTCGTACCATAAGAGTAGTAATACTTCTATTACGTGCTGGAATATTTTGCATCAAGTAACAGTTTAATTTGTAAAAAAAACTCACAATAAATAGGATCGTACATAAAAAAAATTACCTGTTCTTTTTTGCTTTTGGCTTCATCAATTTTTTTAATGAGTTTTTTACTTTCTTTCTCAATTTCTTTCAAAGCTACATTCACATCTTTAGATGATAACTGAGCTATTTCTTGTTTGAATGCACCATCATGGGACAAATCTAGATAGCTCTTCATGGATTCACTTCCTTCCTTGAACATATTTTCCTTTGAGAATTGATTGCTTTTGGAATGTTTAAGCTTTTCTATGATGGCATTTGCTTGAGTTTCAGATTCGGCAAGATCAGGTTCATTGTTTTCTGATGAAATGCTACTTGGAACATTTTTACGCCAGTAAGTTTTGAATGCTGGAAAGTGAATAAAAAATTAGAGATGTGAATAAAGTTTGCTTGAAAGTCATCAAGTATTTCTGTGGAACCGATAAATTTATTATATTAAATACATACTAATTGTGTTTTAAAGTTTATTGGCACTTTGTGCCACACAAGCATACAATATAAATACACAAATATTTTTATTTTACTGGACCAGTCTGAAGATGACTATCATAAGGTGAAACCGGTCAGGTCTTAATAAAAAATAGTGGAATAAAGTTAAAAATTTGGTATTATTAAATTATTAAAATGGAGTTCCACCACGAATTAAAAGTTTCAAAATTAGAAATACAGTACCATTAGCAGTTTAAAAAAATATGGAGGTTGCCGATTTTGCAAGTAATACCCTTAAATATGAATGTTTTTAAAATACTACAAATTGCAGCGTGCAGTCCATAGAGACTGTAAGGCTCTGTGTGCTCTAAGAAAAGAAGAAGGAAAATGGATTCCAATAAATTTATTAAATTAAGCATTAACTTTTCATAAATTTATTAAATTAAGCATTAACTTTTCATAAATTTATTGCAAGGGTGCATTTAAAACTTTCCAATCTCTATTAACTGCACACTTCTGGTGTCAAGCTATTGTACTTAACCATATTGTCCTTTACATTTTTTTTAGGCAAACAATAATGCTCAGCATATTTACATAAAATAATAAATATTTAAATAATATTAATAATCTAAAACACAAATATGAGACAGAAAAAAGCCAGAAACTAAAAAGAACAATGGTCATGACCGAGACTCGAACTTGGAACCTCTACTCTATCCCGGATTAACACTCTGCCAACTAAGCCATCAAAACCTCATAAGAAAGCGGCATTTTTAAACAATCTCACACTTCTATTGAAAATTATTAATATTTTAATTTCTTCCGAGTTTGAGTCTCAGTTGTGACCATTGCCTTTTTTATTTTCTGGCTTTTTCTGTTTCCTATTTGTGTTTTAGATTATTAATATTATTTAAATATTTCATAATAAATAAGCATTAATGCTTTGAAGTTAATTCCAATTTCAATAAAATAATAGTTGTCGAATATGTACCTTCAGTAATATTATTGTCATTTCTGTCTACTTTAAATGGAATGCTATCTATTGGGTGAACATAGCGACATCCGGACTTGCTCCAAATGCCATTGGATTGTACGGTGAAACTCTTCATTCTGCAGTACGGAGGAGCCCAAGGAAGATCCAGGTCTTCAGACACTTTCTGGCAAATGTTTTGCATAAGCAACGAGAACTCATCTCTCATAATATACATATAGGCTTTATCAGATTCCTTTGGCAGTTTGTTGATCAAGAAGGTAAGAATTTTTCTGGTGTCTGTTTCGTTTGGATACAGCAGTAATTCATACCCCAATTTTCCTTTGAATCCTAATTTCTGAAAGAAAATGAAGGCACATAAGTTATTATTTAACTAAAATGTGGAATAAGTAACATTTTTCTTATTACTTGGCAATCTACCAATAGCTGTTTCAATAAATAAAAGTTAATTTTTGTTGCTTGAAGCATTATTCAACTTTTCACTGTGAATAGATGTATTTGAAACGCGGAACTTTTAAAGAAAGTCATACTTAATTTATTTTATTTTATGTGAATACTACCCAAGAGTCTCAATCGCTCCCAACTGTCAGGAGCCAGTGGAACTATGATATCCCCAATCGGGGAATTTAGTGAAGCTGAAAGGAGTGAGGAGAGTAAGGAGATGGGGAAAAGAAAGGTTGGAAATACCTGACTATTTAGATCTGGTCACTTAACACGGCTATTGCCATTTCAAGCAACGTTTAAATTCTGAATCATGGTCTTTTACAAGGGCGATACTTAGAGTATCCAATCATATATTTATTTTAAAATCAACACATATATGTATGCAATGGAGGTTTGGAATAATTGTGCATAATAATGGGGTATGCGTAAATACTAAGCAATCATTTTTTTGACTTCATTAACACATTTTTGATCATAAATAATGGGCAGAAAAGCCATGTAGCAAACTGTGACTTCCCTTCTTCAGGAAGAAATACATTCTAATGGTTAAATATTCATTATTTGTCAGTAACGGACTATCAAGAATATAGAGCGAAGCACTTACTTTGCAATGCATTATGATTTCATTTGCAATAACAATCTTCTGGGACGTTTCTTCAGGCACCTCCCATTCATCTTTATTTCCCATAATCACTTCTAAGCATTTTATAGTCGAAAGAAGGACATACTTCTCTGGAAGTTCTTTCAGCGTCGTCACATCTTCTGGGAATATCCTAGAATAAAAAGTTTAAATCATAGATGTTTATAATTGGATAAAACACTAAGCACCTAAGTGGCTCCACTCAGTTTACTCTTACATTAGTATTTAGTCTAATATGATATATGAAAACTGAAAAAAATTAGGGTTTTCGTAATAATATATTGCAAGAACAACACCGCAAAGTGTGAAAAAACTGATTGATTTTTTTCCTTAATAAAGTGTATTTTTTTAAACACTAAAACAACTGCTAGAATTGGTTATTTGGTTATATTATTATCGTCAAGTTCAAAACTGAAATGTTTATAACATACCAATATATACAACTAAAGTACAAGTGACCGAAGCGCATGCAGCACAGTGATTCAGCCAACATAAGGTACCGAACCTGGGCGATCTTAGTCGAAGCTTCCATTGCAGAAATGTTTCCGGAAGCGCAGAATGGAACATGATTTATACAATATTTCGTACGAAGCTGTCTTCTCTATTATGTATACATTTAAGTTTTTAATGGTTATTTTTAAGTCTTACTTTGGGCAGTGATTATTAATGTTGGAATGCACTAGGTTATTTCGCAACAGATATATTTTATGAAAATCCAGTGCGGTGATATGAGAAAACATCATTAAAGTAGTATTAATTTTCGGCATCTACTTACATTCCTAGCTGATGGAGCGTTTGTAAAATTATATTATCTACCTCCTCCATTATGTACAAAACCGTGATTTATTGCACAAAAAATCTAAGCGATGTTTGAACAAAGAATTCAGCTAATTTTAATTCTATTTATTGCACTTGTAAAACTTTTGTAGAAAGCTAATGACAATAGAATCGTAAAAACCGAAATATTTGTCATGTTGACATTTACTGACAATTTGACACGGCCGGTAACCGTTGCCAGGTTACAAAATAAAAACTCCCTGGCAAAGGCATAAAAAAATCCCAAGAAATACGAAAAACTCCCCAGATTTTAATATCATTTATTCTTTTGTGACATGAAATTAAACCAAACACAATAAAAAGTATTTTATTAGTAACAAAATGAAAAAAATTGTCCCTTTTTTGATTTTTTTTCCTTATACTTATTTTTACAGGATGGACTAGTGTATTTTAAGTAACATGGTAAAATTACATTATAAAAAAAAGACACAATATATATTTTTTAAATTAAGGGAAAATCGTTCACTTGAAAATAACATACATATCAGATTTAAAAAAATTTTGGGCGTATATTTCTTGCTTTTTTCTTCCCATTGTTATTTTGATACAGTAATAATATAATGACGTGATATGAATATTTATTTCATGATAATATTCCGAGAAGACGAAATTGTTTGCAACTCTACTTAACATGATTGATAGATACTTCACTGATGTAGAAATACATTAAAAAAACAGTAGTAAAATACTTAACTTATCAAATATTTAAAATAAGAACTTTGAGCGAAACATTACGGCGCTAGACCACTTCAATGTTTCTCTTTTTTGTTTAACACATCTGTGTACTTAAAATGATAACTTTTTAAATGTATGTTATTTTTAAAAATAAACATTTTTTTCATCGTTTTCTGTCTGAAAAATATAATTAAACAACGTTAGTTATATTTAAACAATAAATTACACATCTATGACCTTTTACAAAATATTTTTTTTTGACTATGTCTATTTCAAATCATAATCCGATAATGCATTATTTTTTAAAAACAGATATTTTATTTTATTTCCGAAAGTGCCCATTGTCACCACTTCTAATTGACAATCATTATTGAATTTATCTATAATTAAAGTATAAAATAAAATTAAATGAAATCATGGCTTATTTTTAAATTCCATACCAGTGAATTTATCGGTGAAATATCACTTTTCAAAACCAATTCAATTTGATGATTTTGGCGTTGGGTAACATTTTATTGTTGCAGTAAAGGAATATTGTATCGCTTGCTCAGGTTCTATGTGACCGAATGACGTGAATCTTTGGAATTCCACTAAATATGATGAACTAAAGACGATAACATAACAAAAAATGTCCAAAAGAAGAATTTGTTAAATAATACACCACTTTGTAGGCAAAATTCGAGGCCTAGGGTTGGAAAAAAGGTTTCGTTTTTTCTGGCTCTGTGAGAACGAATAACGTGAACCATTAAGATTCTGCTTAAAATGACGAACCAATGACGATTAATGAAAGAATCCTTTTAGAGTAGCATTTGTTAAAAAAATACCAGTTTGTAGATGAAATGCGAGGCTTGGGGTCGAAAATATAGTGTCTTAAATCTTAATCTTAAAATTTTGCTAAATATGAGGAACTTAAGACGATTAAATTAAAAAAAAAATCAAAATAGAATATGTTAAAAATACCAAATTGTAGGCGAAATGCGAGGCTTGGGGTTAGTTATAAGATGAGATTTTTTCAGATTCTAAGGGACCGAATGACGTGAAACTGTGGAATTTTTCTAAAAATTACAAACTAAAAACGATTACATTAAAAAAAGGCTTGGGGTCAGAAATAAGGTAAAGTTCTTTCAGTTTCTATGGGAACTAGTATATCATGAACCTTTGAAATTCTTCTAAAAATAATAAACTAAAGACGACTACATTAGAAAATCTTTCAAAAAGAGAATTTGCTTAAAAAACAACACATTATAGACGAAATGCGAGGCTTGGGGTCAAAAGTATAGTGTCGCGTTCTCAGGCTCTATAAGACCGAATGACGTGAACCTTTGGGATTCTTCTAAAAATAACAAATTAAAGACGAAAACATTAAAAAATCCACCAAAAGTAGAATTTGTTAAAAATATTACCACTTTGTGGGCAACATGTGAGGGTTGGGGTCGGAAATAAAGTGTCGCGTTTTCAGGCTCTATGAGACTGAATGACGTGAACCTTTAAAAACCTGCTACAAATGACGAACTAAAGATGATTACATGAAAAAAAACTTAAAAAGTAAAATTTGTAAAAAAAATACCAATTTGTAGGCGAAATGCAAGGCTTGGGGTCGGAAATAAGAAATCGTTTTTTCTGGCTCTATGGGACTGAATAACGTGAACCTTTTAAAACCTGATACAAATGACGAACTAAGAACGATTGCATGGAAAAAATCTTAAGAAGTAAAATTTGTCAAAAAATATACCAACTTATAGGCGAATTGCAAGGCTTGGCGTCGAAAATAAGAAATCGTTTTTTCTGGCTCTCTGGAACAGAATGAAGTCAACTTTTGGGATTCCGCTAAAAATGACAAACTTAAGACGAATACATCAAAAAATCTTTCTAACGTAGAATTTGCTAAAAAAACAGCACTTTGTAGACGAAATGCGAGACTTGGGGTAAGAAATATGGAATTGCGCTCACAGGCTCTATTAGAGTGAATGAGGCGAACCTTAAAAAACCTGATACAAATGACGAACTAAAAACGATTGCATGAAAAAAATCTAAAAAGTAAAATTTGTCCAAAAAAATACCAACTAATAGGCGAATTGCAAGGCTTGGGGTCGGAAATAGTACTGTATCAAAATATATCTAGCTGTTAGAAATAACAGCTAGATGCCGCCAACGTCTAACGCTATTGACGAAAATTTGCGCCAACAGTTAAATATTATTATTAAAAATATTAGTACCTACATACGAATATTGTTCGACGCTATTATTATTGTATTAGCGTTAGCGCCAAGTAAACAAAAAGGTTTAAGATTTTATGCATCGTAAGCGACATTATGTGTATCTTTTTATACTTTCTTACTAAACGTTTTTGTGGAATATCCTATCCGAAACGCGCGATACGTAGCTTCAAGAGTCAAACGAATAAAATAATGGCTAGGTAAAATAACGACGGCACCTAAAATGTAACTGTTATGAATAATTCTCCGAATGTCACCAAAATATCTAACAGCTAGATATATTATAACGACGCCTCGTATTGTCATGTACCTATTATTTTAGTCTTTATAAAGGTGTAAAGAGTGTGTGCGTCGTCCACAATATTATACGTAGTTTGGAATAATCTTTTGGTTATACTTCTTCTTACTAGACATCTTTGTGGACTTTCCTATCCGAAACGGCCGATACGTAGCGCCTAGAATCAAGCGACGAAAATAATGACAAGTAAAACATATCTAACAGCTAGATATATTATAACGACAATATCTTTTCATCAAGCTGTTATTTTTCAACAGGGGATTATTATTATTGAAACCAATAGGCTCGTTATTCATTATTTTTGCTAGTTAGTTTTATGTCAATCTCCCACTCGTTTAGTTTGGCGCGTTTTTACTCGTCGCGCGTGCATTCGATGTGTTTTTGTGAATTGAAGAATACGATTAATGGTGTAGTTGTCAAATGTTTATGTTTTGTTTCACGGCCAAAGTGCAAATACCTTGTAAGCAAATAAATTAAGTTTTAGTAGACAATACGACGCAATATATTATTTTACTATTGCATTTGCATTATTAGGTCATATAATTCAACGTCTAAACTTAATAATAATAATAAATGGATCCATTTTATAGCACCGTTTTCGTGGGAAAATCACCTCAAGGACGCTTTGTGTACTTATTTGTAATTTAGAAAATATGGTATATAGGTAGTTTACCAAAAAATAGTCAACGTCGGCGTTATTTTTAACGGTTATATTTAACAGTTAACAATCGCCAACGATAACGGCGTTGGCGTTTTTTCGAATTAATTTTATTAATTATTAAAAATATTATTTAGTGATAAAAAAAATGGTTTAAAAAAAAAAAATTTGCGTTGTAAGTATTTTTATACTTCAAAATAATTATTTAACTAAATAAGTAGTTAAATATTACAAGGGTGGGCAGAAGGATATACTGCCACACAAATTTGTCTTGGCACATACTCCTTGATTGATATTCATACAATATCAATAAGTTTTCTTGCGGAACAATATCGGCAGTGAGCGGAACCGGACGTTGGTGTGAATCAGGCTTAATAAGTCGAGAAATTGAACAGTGTTAGGTGACGTTAGGCGCTCTAGATGAATGTTAATATCGCCAGTTATGAAGATAGTGTCAGAAAGACCTACAATGCGTTTCAAAAAACATGAAAACTCATTAAAAAAGTCCGCGGTAATTCTTTTTGAACCAGGCCGGTACAGGGCAACCAATGTGAAAGACGCTCCTGCAGAAGAAACTCGGCATCCCAGGTACTCAAAAGTAAGGTAAGTACCAATAGACAATTTTGTCAAGCGTAAGCCTTGGCAAGCTATAATCGCGATATCTCCGTGATTTAAGTGATGGGTGTTTTCATCCCGAGAATTCGTTGCTTTAAGCTTCTTCCAGCACCTAGAGCTCGGAGTTTTTTAATTGACAAAGTGTCACAATTTTCATGTTCACCAAGTCTCAGTTAAAGCCAGGATGTGCAGATTATGCTCGTTGAAAAACTCTCCTACCTCCTCTACCTTATTGTTGAGGGATCGAACTTTCCAACTTCCTTTACCTAATTGTCGACTTTTATAGTTGGCATGCCGATGTATGGGTGCTTTAACTACTTTATGTTCTCTCTGAGAATCAGAGAAGATTTGCGTTGTTTGTGTATTGTTTTGTTCCTTTCTGATGCACAAATGTTTTTTACTATTGCGTCCTGCTCGGCAGCCACGGAATATAATTTTACGAACATTACCGCGTTCAAGATTGAACGACGATATTTTTGCAGCTATTAAAAGGTGTAGAGAAACACTTTCACTTCTGAAACTAAGTAATGTGGCCCGGTTGTATACAATATGATCTAACACGACCATAGCCCAAAAAGTACACACGACGAACTAAAAACGATTATAAGAAAGGATATAGGCGAATTGCAAGGCTTGGGTTCGAAAATAAGAAATCGTTTTTTCTGGCTCTATGGAACCGAATGAAGTCAACTTTTGGAATTCCGCTAAAAATGACAAACTGAAGACGATTACATGATAAAATTAAAAAAAAGTAAAATTTGTCAAAAAAATGCCAATTTGTAGGCGAAATGTTTGGGGTAGAATAAGAAATCGTTTTTTCTGGCTCCCTTGAACCGAATGAAGTCAACTTTTGGTATAACGCTAGAAATGACAAACTCAAGACGATTACATTGAAAAATCTTTCAAAAGTAGAATTTGCCAAAAAAACACCACTTTGTAGACAAAATGCGAGGCTTGGGGTCGGAAATATAGTGTCGCGTTCTCAGGCTCTATGGGACTGAATGACGTGAACCTTTTAAAACTTTATGCAAATGACGAACTAAAAACGAATACATGAAAAAAATCTCTGGAAAAAATGCAAGGCTTGGGATCGAAAATAAGAAATTATTCTTTCTTGCTCTATGGAACCGAAAGAAGTCAATTTTTGGTATAACGCTAGAAATGACAAACTCAAGACGATTACGTTGAAAAATCTTTCAAAAGTAGAATTTGCCAAAAAAACACCACTTTGTAGACAAAATGCGAGGCTTGGGGTCGGAAATATAGTGTCGCGTTCTCAGGCTCTATGGGACTGAATGACGTGAACCTTTTAAAACTTTATGCAAATGACGAACTAAAAACGAATACATGAAAAAAATCTCAAAAAGTAAAATTTGTCAAAAAAATACTAATTTGTATGCGAAATGCAAGACTTAGGGTCGGAAATAAGACATCGTTCTTTCAGGCTCTATATGACCGAATGGCGTGAATCTTTGGAATTCTTCTAAAAATTACAAACTAAAGTCGATTACATCAAAAAATCTTTCAAAAGTAGAATTTGCTTTAAAAACACCACTTTGCTAACAAAATGCGAGGCATGGGGTCGGAAATATAGTGTCGTGTTCGCAGGCTCTATGGGACTGAATGATGTGAACCTTTAAAAATCTGCTACAAATGAATACATGAATAATTTCTGAAAAAGTAGAATTTGTCAAAAAAATACCAATTTGAAGGCGAAATGCAAGGCTCGAGGTCGGAAGTAAGATATCGTTTTTTCTGGCTCTATGGAACCGAATGAAGTTAACTTTTGGAATTCTTCTTAAAATGACAAACTAAAGACGATTTCATGTAAAAACCTTCAAAGAGTAGTATTTATTAAAAAAAACCACACGGTAGGCAAAATGCGAGGCTTGGCGTCGAAAAAGGGTATCAGGCTCTATAGAACCGAATGACGTTAATGTTTAACATACTGCTTAAAATGACGAACTTAAAATGATTAAAGAAAAAAATCTTTTAGAGTAGAATTTGTCAAAAACTACCTCTTTGTGGGCATAATGCGAGCCAAGGGGTCGGGAATATAGTGTCGTTTTCTCAGACTCTGTGAGACCGAATGACGTGAACTATTGGGAATTTGCTTAATATGATGAAGTCAAAACGATTACATCAAAAGTTCTCCAAAAGCAGAATTCGATAAAAATAATACCACTTTGTAGGCGAATATCGAGGCTCGAATATTAGAAGTAGTTTTTTTTGGATCTGTGGAACCAAATGAAATGAACTTTCGTACTCTGTTAAAAATGATCAACTTAAAAAAGTACATTTAAAAATTTTCTAAAGGTCTAATTCGTTAAGGTAGTGGGGATGGGTAGGAGATGGGGAAGAGGAAGGTCGGGAAGTACCTTGGTATCCAGATCTTATCACGAACCACGGCCAGAGCCATTGAAAGCAACGTTTCAATTGATTAATGGTGAGTACTAGGAGTATCTACCACTCTGGAACGTGCCGCAAATATACTTTATATTATTTTACATGAATTAAATGTGTTATGACACATATTGATGAAAAACACACTTTGTTTGACTCCACTTTATTTACAAATACAGGGGAGATTCAAACAAAGTGTATTTTTATTTAATTCATCATGCCAATCCACAAAGTGTTTGCTTATTGTGAAAATTAAATGAAAAATATTTGCGTACGCCGGGTTTCAACCCGTGACATCTGCATTCGTAGTCGAGCGTTTTACCACTCGACCACGGAGGCCGTCAATATCGTGTGATATTGCTGAAAGAATGAAAGAATGCGATAGCGCAAAAAATTCTTACGGCGCGGTCTCATTTTTCCTTCGACTTAATTTTTGCCACTTTCTCTCTTATCAGCACTGCTAATTTCTGCATAATTCTGTTTTATTTAACCACCCAGTATAAAATTTTGGTCCGAACAGAATATAGCCATCAAATCGTATCAAGTATTAAACGAGAGGCGCCGAGCAAAAATCCATGCTGTTAATTGCAGGTTCGATTGCCGTCCTTAAATAGCAGTGGCGTGCAGTTTTTTAGAGTTTTTGTATTAGGGCAGGCAGTAGAATTGTTCTGTAAAAGCACTGCCTTAGATACTAACACAAGCGACCACTAGAACGCGCAACAGCTCAAATCATACATGCATACATATTTTCTGTAGTCTAGTGAACATAGACTAATCTACTTTGACGTTGGCGGCGTTTAAGCATACGTAGTGACTTGTTTTGACACGTAATAGTAATTAGTAGAAAGGTCGGTGGGGAGCTCGCGGCGGTGTGATTTGCTAATTTTTGGAAGTGTATTTTAAGTGTGTGTTTTTTTTTGTAATTTATTCATCACTATTTATGTATTTTTTATAAATTTATATTATTTAATCCAATCTTATACATATAATTTGATGCGAGTACGGCAAGGTAGGCAGTGCTTAGGTGCCTTTATGGAGTGCATGCCTCTGACTGCTCCAATTGTACATGCAAAAGACCAGCCCTAGATATTAGTCAGGTAGGTACTAATATAAGGTAGTAGGTAGGTACGTTAGTGATTACCCTTCATTAGGTAATACTAACGTGATAAACATAATATTTAAATCAATCGGTAACACATTCAGCTGAGTGCTTTTGTGAATTTGTGTTCAAACTGACTTTTTGAATTCCGTGCAGGAGGCAAAAAAGAAAAAGAACGATGCAAAAGTTCTCCCTCATAAAAAAAACTTGTAACTTGCGGAATGAGTTTAGCCAAAGAAATTCACCGTTATAAATTTTATATCCCGCTGTGGGAAGGGGGACATCGACCCCCTCGATCTCGCAGGCTTTGGGGGCCTCGAGTAATCCGAGGAGCCTCTCCTGGGGCCTAGGGGGCCCTAAATGCTTCAACGTTCTAGGGGTCTTTCCACCGCTTCAAGATTTGTGGTACCCCCTCTGGTTCCTGACACCGCATTCGGCGGTACCTACCTGCTTGGCTTCCTCACTCGTCTACCTTAAACTTTGAAATAATATATTTTTATTAAACATTTTCAGGATGGCGCCCTCCACATGGATTGTATGAATTTGGGAAAGTTGTATTAGGAATGTGTTGCTTTCGAAGTTTCGGAACATTTTATTTACTAGTTTTACTAATTGACTCCACATAAGAAATTATTGACGTTAGTACTTGACAAGCTCCGTTGTTGAGCGGTAAGAGATTTGTTTCTTGGTCATAGATTGACAGAAAACAAGACAGTGGTAAAAAAATAGCCTTTCAGATATTTAAAAAAAACTGTATTCGCATTTTCAGCAGAAATGTAGGATGAAATTAATGTTTTTATTGGTATTCTTAAACCAATTTCTTAGTCAAAGATTGAATATACAATTGAAATCACGGAGAAATCTGAAAAAAGGATACATGAAAACGAAAGATTAGGAAAAAATATTTTTGATTACAAAAATGACCGCCGAACACGCCAAATTAAAATGATGTAATATCATTTTATTTTCATTACAGTGATTACATCGATACAGTGATACGGTGAAATCTCCTTACAGCGTATATTTATATGTCCTGTAATGAACAGATTCATCGCGCCCAACATCGCGTACGGCCGGTGCCTTCTCAACAGGGTAGGTTGTTTTGAGATTAATTAAAATGCGCAGGTAAAGTATTGTAGCCAATTACACGCCGCCTTGAACACGGTTCGGCACTTTCGGGCCCTCGGTCCCCCATTCGCGAAGAAGTTTTTTTTATTTATCTTGTTTTGTTTATCGCGTTAAAGAGGATTAGATATATTATCACGGCGCCCCTGCAGCCTTTCCCGCGGGGACGCTCGGAAAATGACATCGTAATGGTTGGGTTTGGAAAAAAGAAAAGTGTATTGAGATACTAGTATGTTCAATTTCTATCGAAAAATATAATAGATAGATAGTAAAAATATTTTATTGAATAATTTATGTAGCGACAAAATCCAAGTTTCATCACGATGAATCAAACAACCCAAATGAGAAAAAAAAACATTTGCAGTAAAAATTGAAGACACTATAATATAGTTATTTGTTTTCGAAGCATTCAAATTCTAGACCGGTGGACTGTGGCGTCATGTAATGAAAATATGTGTCAGGAATATGTAGGAAAACGTATTTCGTGCTACCAAGGTTGTTTCCATTATGAGTTATCGAGTTAAAAAAATATAATTAAAAATTTAAATAAGACAAAACGCCATTTTATTCAAGAATGAAGAAAGCGTTTCGTACGGCTAGAAAAAATATTATAAAAAAGTCAAGCTTTGAGTTAATTATTCAAACGTTAAAATTATTAAGAAAACGTGAAAAACTGATTTTATCAATAAAACAACGAGCATGTTGTTTACATCTACAGGTTCAAAAAAATAATGAAAAAGAATTATTATGACAGCGGAGACATGTTTTTCGTCGTTTATCCTAAAACTACAAAATTTGAGATGTTAACATTTAACACGAGAGTTATAACTTTTGTCAATGCCGCGGGTTCAAAATAATCCAGAATTCATTAAAACACAGGTTTTCATTTATGTGCGCAATGCCTAGTGCCTAATGCCTACGAAAAATTGTATTTCGATGTATTTTTCATAAGTTAGTGGACTCCAGTGAGTCGAGGCGGCTGAAAATGACTGAAAACTGATTTTTCACAAAAATTTCGTTTGGAATTTTTTTTGTCGATTCACCATTCGAATACTCACAGAATATTGAAATGCAGTCTTGATGTATTTTGTTCTCTAAAAAAACTACCTGAAAAAACATTGCAAGAGTGAGAAATCGTTCCCTTGTCTCACTTAAATGAATTTGTGCATTCAATTCTAATTTTCATTATTTTTTTGTAGGACAAATGTCAATTATTGCAAAAATTCAAATCCAAATCCGAAACAAAAACATTTTTATCATCACTATCTAAAATTCAATGTAATATCTGTAAAGAGGATTACTTATTCAACAATTAATTTTAAAATTTTCATGCCATGTCGGTCCAAGATAGGATTAACAACGTTAAAGAAATACATGTTTGTTAGAACTGTTTAAATTCAGGTCATTTATTTGCGAATTGCAACAAAAGCAATTGTGAAAAATGCAACAATAAACATGATTAATTATTTTACCCAAAACAGTAAGAAAATCAAATTATTACTGCGACGAAATTATAATCATGCAACAATTCAAAATGTATGAAGAAGTATCGTTTTTTCACTGGCCATTTGCAAGGTTGCCGTTAGATTCCTTTGCTGATACCATGGGTTCTATGGGTCCGAATCGATAAAAAAATTGAATCGTTCTATTTTTTGTGTTTTGAAAACGATCCTAAAAAAACATTTGAAAATATAAAATTTACAACAATTTAATCGTTTCACTGTTCATTTGCTAGGTTGGGGTCAGATTCATTTGCTCGTATCATGAGCTCTATACCTTTGAATCCATTGATTGAATTTGAATTTTCGGATTAGTTCATTTTTTTGTATTTTGAAGACGTTTCTGAAAGAAAAACATCAACAATTGAAAATTTAAGAAAACTTGTTTTGTTTAATTAATTTATTTTACGGACATTTTGCAAGGTTGGGGCTGGATTTCTTCGTTCATTTCATCGTAACAATAAAAAAATTAGAAAATATTGATTTTATCTTGAGTTCTATTTTTAAGAATTGATTAAAATCTTGATTCTGAAAGAAATTTTTTACAAATTGACAGTTAAAAAAATGTTTGAAAATTATGGGTATTTTGGCTTAGGTCTGATTGAATAAGGTTCCAGCGTTCGAGTCTCGTTTACAAACACATCTTTTATTATCTGTGTCTTTCTTCTACTTTCATATTCTTGGGAGATTGATATTCTTTTAATAATTAACAATTTATTGTTTTAGCTTTATGTGTTGTTTCATTCTATTCCAATTTTCACGGGTCTCGTATTGATTGTTTTCAAAGTTTGTTTGATGTAGGAATATAGAATAAAGAAGACATGTAGAAATAAATCTAGTTTTTTAACGTCAATGTAATCATTGAGTGCGAGTGAAGAATTAGAGTTTTATCTGAAGGTTTTACTGAAACGATTTTTAAGCACAATTATTTATTGCAATACTAGAAAGATTGATGAGCGTATGCGGATACCTGTGTTTACACACAGAATTTATAGTCTCGTTTTAATTCAGTTTCAAACGATACACAGTGAAAGTAACCTTCTCAGCCGAATAAGTAGAGTAGAATAAGTAAGGTGGAATAAAAAAAAAATAAAAAATCGGTAAATTAAGTATGTAAATCAACGTATTATGTTAACACTACCACGCTTTAAATAAAAGCCATTTTGTATTACAATACCTGAGGGATATGCGTATGCATAATTTAGGAAGCAAGATGGAATGACGGCTTTAGGAAAGGGGAAAAAATAATATTCAATAAATAATTTAATCCAATTTTGCGGACCATTAAACGCGCTCCTTTGATTACGGGTGAAGCTCGTTTCATGTAGAACATTAAGCATTTTCATGGGAAAGGGAATTAGTGGGAAGGGCGGGAGAATCAGGATAAATATAGGGAGAGGGGGGCATCACTGAGGATATTTGACATCATAATATCTAAATGGGGAATCTCGATTTAGACGACACCGTTTCATTTTCAAGGGAAAACTAATAGATGATGAATACAGGGTGTTTGGTACTTATATTTATGCTTTCCAAGAGGAAAAAATTGCAAGCAAGTGGTAGATACTCTCAGTTTTGCCCCAAAGAAACAACAATATTCAAAATTAAGCTTTGCAGGAAATGACTTTGTTTTTTTAGACCAGATCTGAATAACCAGGTAATTTTTAACCTTCCTCTTACCTATTTCCTCTTAACCGCCTCACAACATGCCCCACTTATTCATTTATATAAAAACTTATCATTTTTAATTTTATGTTTTTATTAATTGCTGTGCAAGTTCAATACTACAAGTAAAAAAATTTTTTTTTTGACTTATGGGTGTCTTTGATTCATTTTATTATAAGGAAACAGAAAACAGTGAGAAGTCATTTTTATTGACTTGTTATCGTATTGAACTAGCACAGTGATGTATATAATGTTTCAAATGTTTCCAATGTATCGATATTATATGTTTTTTATTACTGTAAACTATATTTAAATAAAGATAATTATTTTTGACTTCTCCGTATTTTAGAAGATTTTGTCAAAAACTGCAGTCTAGCTAAGAAACTATGAAACAATAAAGATATATTAAATTAAAGTAACACAATCTGCAAAAAACACTACCTCAACACAGGCTTGCCTAGAGAGGCAGGATTATGAGAATGATAAAAGCAATAACTAATAACTAATTTATATAAAAACTTATCATTTTAAATTTATGTTTTGTGAAAATCGCTGTGCTAGTTTTTTTTTTTAAACATATTAATAACAAATATTTTCTAAAAATATTATTTAGTGATAAAAAATTCCTTGTTTTTAAAAAAAAAATCTGCGATGTTCACTTCTTAATTATTCAAAATAATTATTTAACTAAATAAGTAGTTAAATATCAATGGGCAGAAGGATATCGCCATTATATGTTTTTTTATTACTGTAAACTATATTTAAACCATAATAATTATTATTGCGGTTTCAAGAACGATTTTGAGCAAAAAACTACGGACGTCTTGCGTATAATGCGTGAAAATTCAATCGTTATGGTTTTAAAATGTAAAAATAAAATTATGCAAATACCCTCCGTGTGGCTAGATTGAAGTAATGTGAACGTTGTAGTGTAAAATATTTACGGTATATTTATTTTCACAGACAACCCAAAAGACATTGAAGATATGGAGAGACAGAGAAGAGCGATATCAGTTAGAGCAGGTACGAGTATTCCGTCAAGGCGTTTTCACTTTTGTAGCACAAACGTCAAAAGAATACTGTTCAACGCATTCCGCACATCTCTATTTACGTCAGAACTGTGGGTAGATTATACTGCATTCTAATGGTAACTAAACATCACCTACAATAACCCTTATCGCCAATTGTTCTGCCTACCGAGATACTGCAGCGCTACGAAAATGCTCCTGGAAAAATAAAATACGCAGACTACGCCAATTCAAGAATACCATCCGGGCCCGGCCCTGAGCCAAAAGCGCCTGGCGCAGACATTTTTTTGGCGCTCTTGTCAAAACCGTCGAAACGTAACAACTAATTTAAACACTAATCTCTAATAAAAATAACTTAGTGAGTAATTATAGAACGTGCCTTTGTTACACATAAAAATCATAACTCTTATAGAAATGTCATCACTGTTAACCACTTGTTTTTGGCAGGTTTCCCCTCCGATTATATATATAAACAGATCCAAGAAATTGTGATATATGTTTAAAATATAAGTGTTTTGTTAAGTTAAATTAAGCAGAGTAACATAATGATTCGTGTATTGTTAAAAAAATAACAAAATACAATAAAAAGGACAACGTGGGTCATAAATTCCAAAATTATTTGCAAGTAACTAGATGTTTCTATTGCGTTGTTTCTATATCTCAACTTAACATTTATATAAAGAATGCAAAAACATTTTTTACGTTGCTCTGCATCCATTTCAAATTCATGTGCATTGTGAAAAAACGTCGTAAGTTTTTAGTTAAAATGGCTAACATTGCCGGAAAAGATGCGACAGCACTATGCTCGTACATCACACAGCGCTGTCACATTAATTGATTTCGCGCCAATTGCTCTCTCATTTGCACTGCTTGATTCTGCATAATTTCGTCTCTTTTAACACACAGTATCAAGTATAAGACGAGGGGCACGGGTTTTTTTCATTCCGCATCGTTCGATTGCCGTCCATTAATAATATGTTAAAAAATTAGTTTTATTTATAGTTTTTTTATGTCAATAATATACAGGCGCTAGTGTTATGGTAGATTATAAAAATTACAACACTGATTTTTTTTCTTCTTTTTTATCATGAATTATTTTATTGTTGTATGCATCAAGCCAGGTAAACTAGGTTTTGGGTGTAGTTGCGGCGCGTCTTGATATTTATTATAAAGTGTCCTGAAAACAGAATTGAAACATCAAAGTAAATACAGATTCAACGAAAAAAATCACGATTAATTTGTTAACAAAAATACAACTTTGCGGGGAAAATGCGAGCCTCGAGGTCGGTAATTATGTGCAGTTTTCTCAGGCTATATGGGACCGAATAAAGCGAATTCCTTTGGAATTATGCAAAGAAAAAAAATACCCGAAAGTATTTTTGAAGGTATGGTAAAGCTACCTCTGTCAGCCATAAAACTAAAATCCTTAAGTCACAGATGATTTACTTTGAATATTAATATCCATCCCTTCCGGAACTAATAGTATATATTCCATAGACTTACTTAAAATTATACCAGTCTGAAGATGCCCGTCATAAGGTAAAACCGGTCAGGTCTTAAATTTAAAAAAAAATAATGGAATACAGGTAAAATTTTGGTATTATTACAATCATTATTTTAAGAATAATGAATTAATGAACTAATGAAAAAATAATCCAAAAGTAACATTTGTTAATAAAAATACCACTTTGTGGGCAAAATGCGAGGCTTGGGGTTGGATATTATATACAGTTTTCTCAGGCTCTGTGGGACTGAATGAAGCAAACCTTTGGAGTTATGTTAAGAATTATGAACTTATGAAGATTAAATTAAAAAAATATATATTCCAAAAGTAACATTTGTTAAAAAAATACCACTTTGCGGGAAAAATGCGAGCCTTGGGGTTGGAAATTAGATGCCGTTTTTTCTGGTCCCGTAGGACCGAATGCAGTCAACTTTTAGAATTATGTTTAGAATGATAACCTAGTGACGATTCAATGAAAAAATCTTTCAAAAGTATTTTATTTTTGAATACCACTTTGCGGGCAAAATGCAAGCCTTGGGGTCGGAAATTTGCTATAAATTCGACAATGATATGCAAGTAGCCAGATGTTTCTATTGGATTTTTCACATTTTAATTTTTTAAAAAATTTATAATGGTTGGTATTGCTGAAAGAATGAGACAGCACTATAAGTTCGAATAGTACTGTCTCATTCTTTGATTTGACGAATTTCGCGTCACTTTCTTTCTCATTTATCGCTGCTTGTTTCTGCATAATTTGATGTCTTTTTAACACCCAATGAGAATTTTTCGTTCAAACAGGTATCAACTCGTATCAAGTAATAAAAATCCACGGATTGAAGATCCACGTCGTCGGGCCGGGAAATTGCGGGTTTGATTTGCCGTAATTAGACACTTTCAGCGCCTTGGCAATTTACCATTTTGAGCGGACTGCTTCAATTGCGCCTGCACAGGATTGGCCCTGATATTGCTGCCTACACGGAGTCCCCCTTGATGGTCCTCTGGAGACCGTCAAATTTCCCTCATAAACGCTTTTCTTAAAACGTGTATATACTGTTATTTGAAATATTTACCAATTAATCTATTTTCACTTATTCAAGTTTTTTGTTGTTGTTATTGTCAAGTATGAAAAAATGTATTGCATTGATTTTATAAATAATATTTTAAAAATCTCGAATATATTTCACTTTTTATCATCTAAGTTCTAAATAGTGCCTTTCTAAGATTTTTTTGTCCTTAAATATTTTGAATCAAGTAGGTTCTACTCTCCCTGTATTTTTGCTGTTGTATAATAATGTGGTCTTGTGTTAATAATATTTTTGTTTTGATTTTCAGATTTTTCCAAGTTGTTGTACGGCTTGGAGCAAAGTACAAACTAGATGTATGATGATAAAACGACTACATGTTGTCATAAAGCGCATTCCGGACCCTAGGGTTCAATTTCACGAAGTGATTATTTTAATGGGAATAAATCACGCGATTTAGCCATAAATAACTCTATATTGAAAACAGAAAAGCATTTTCAGCTTTCTCTACTGACAGAGGTGAAAACTATCAATTTTTTAACTACTTGCTTGCAAACTATTTCATGGAAATAATACAAATGGTGCTATTTAAATGAATAAAAAAAAAAAAAATAAAAAAAAAATATATATATATATATATATATATATATATATAAAATATATATATATATATATATATATATATATATATATATATATATATATATATATATATGTATATATATATATATATATATATATTTATAGTGAATACCGCACAAGAGTCCCCACTGCTTCCAACCGTCTGGAGCCAGTGGGACTATGGCAACCCCAATTGAGGTATGTTGTGAGATTGAAGGTAGTGAAGAGGGGAAATAAATGGGGAAGAGGAAAATTAGGAGGTACCTGGCTCTTCAGATCTGGTAATTTAACATGGCTTAAGCCATTTAAAGCAACGTTTCGATTCTGAAAGGCGGTCTTTCACCAGGGCGATACTTAAAGTATCTACCATTATGGAACGTGCCGCATTTACGCATCTGTGTATATTTATAGTATATATTATTTTATTTGAATTAAATGTGAAATAACACATTTTAATTAAATTAAATGTCTTAACCACTTGACCACGGAGCCCGTATTTGAAATCGTTCGATAATAAATCAAATAAATTTTGTTATTATAAGAATTTCACTTTTGACACAGGATAAAAGTTTTTTATCAACAATATCGGTGATTAGTCGACACTTGCTTGCGGTAAAAATTGCCCATAACATTTGGCAGTTGATATCCAATAAAATGTTAGTTTTTCGAGCCTGTTCGCTCCCTAGATAAGCTGGTCAAAGTGTCAATCTAAATCGTTAACAGCTTGGTTTATCGAATTGACTTTTTATAGTTGTCGATGTGACGGTGCTAGACCCCAGGAAGTAGTTTACGAGTTGTGGTGCGCCGTTAATTTTCACGTTTTACTTCCTCAAAAAGTTATTTTTTGTATGTTTATACGTTTTCCATGCACATATGAATCTAATTCGTGTGTGCATTGAAAAACAATTTATTGGTTCTTTTTTCTTTCAGAGAGTAGTTATTTTTATCTGTTTTATTCCCAGGGGAAATCATTTGAAACTTGAAGCAAAAACTTTTTCAATATATAAACCCAGCCCAAAAGTTACTGTTCTGGCAAATCGGACAAAGTTACCACAATCGAGTGGCCCTTATGGTTTCTCTGATTGTACACCGTACAGAAAATTAAAATCTTGATTTATTGTTTGCGTCACATAGTAAAAGGAACATATCATAAATGTCGTGAATGTAAATTTGGATATCAAAGTGATAACTTTTTAGGTTCTTACCTTCACGTTTTTCATTTAGTTCCTACCTATCCAACCATTTTGCTAAATTCGATTTTTGTATTTAACAAAACCGTGTTAGAAATAATTGAGAATCAAAAACAGATGAGTTTGATGTGAAAGAATGTGTTTCTCGTTGGTTTTACGCTTGTTCGTCGGTTTGTTGTTCTCCAAATAATATAAAATAACTTTAATGTTTTGTGATTAAGAAGAGAACATTCAATGTTATGTATTTGTTCCGTTAAAAATACAATTGTGTAAGAAGACTTCAAGAACTTTCAACTTCAACTTCATCGGTGAGTGAATGGTTTCCCATTTTTTCCTTCATTCCAATAATCTTTCCACATCCATAATTAAACACTTCCATCGAGTAGTATATTTTATCGGCTAATCTAATCTACTATTTACCAAATTCATCTGAAGCTGAAAACACATTCGGCGTACTATGGCAGCTTCGGATCCTACAGTAAAATTGTTTAAAGAACGTCTAGTAGTGGACTATTCTCGAAATAGATCCACGGTCATGGCCCACACAAACCAAAACCCAAGAATATAATTAGCAGGTAGAGTACCTTTTGGTAAAAGCGAAGGCACGGGTGTGTGCGACAGCCAAATACAGCGTATATATTGTGAGTTTAATAGACTGAAAACTGAACGTATCGCATTCAATAAACATCAAAGAGATAAAACGGGGCGAGGGTTACCATCCCCGGGGTACATTGCTAACTGTTTCACCTCGAATCCCCCTTTTCACTTATCAAAATGCAAAAATATTCCTAGTGCTTTAGGCGTTCGATTTGTATTTAAATTGGAAAACGGCGCTCTGGCGGCCGCCCGCCAACCTTAACTGTCACAGTGACGTTTGTGCTTTGGCGCCAAAATGCCTCAGCCAGATTCATACCTTTTCATCCATTTATGAAAGAGAAAAGAATAACGTCGTGTCAGCAAACTTTTCATAAATATATATTTTCAGCCAGTTGAGTGCAGCTTTATTAATGCATCGGATAGTTCAAAATGATAGGGAAAAAAGATAAAGAACAGCACATACATAATATTATAATGAAGCAATAACAAAAATAGGACAAAATATACATTAAAAAGAACATTCAAGTCAAAGTCAAAGTCATGTCAAAGTTTTGGTAGAGTTGTAAAGAATGACAGAAATCATTTAGACTGGTACAAAAAATTTCAAGACCATGGCTTGAGTTAACAAGTCTCGACATTCCGGACAGTGGAGAATGATACCCATAATTAGTAGAGGGATGATTGAGGAACAGTAAGTCAGTTTTTATTAATCTAAAGTATAAATTACCAACATTCCGAGTGCATCCTTGAGAATTGTTTAATTTTGGCTATTGAATATTTATAAGTATTAATTAATATCGACAAATCAGGCAAATCCTCCGTTTTTAGTGTCACGTAGCCTAAATAAGGTTTTCTCCATGACAATTTAAAGAAAAAAATTTACATAATGCTATTTATTTTCTGATGAAACATGAATAAAAAAGGGATGGTAGGTGTAAGCATGTCTCGTAGTCGAGTAACGAACTTGTTGAACTGATAAGAATTGTATTACGCCAGTATAATAAGGTAATACCAATAGAATAAATAATGAATATTATTTTACGCAGGCCACAAAAATATAAGTCCAGCCCTAAATTATTTATAGGACTATACAGTGGCAGGTACGCGTACGTATTGTCAGAGCCGGATTTAGGAGTTTTAGCGCTTGGGGCACCCATTTGAAAATATGGCAAAAAATTGTGTGATATTTTATTTAAAAAAAAAAGTACATTTTGACTCGTGACT
This sequence comes from Drusus annulatus, assembly GCA_022651775.1. NCBI lineage: Eukaryota > Metazoa > Arthropoda > Insecta > Trichoptera > Limnephilidae > Drusus > Drusus annulatus. Next base: position 1,078,904 of record JAGWCC010000184.1, read on the forward strand.
GGTGATAGAATTGACTTGAGGTTCGTGTAGGTCAGCCCCCTTTTTGCAGCAAGAAGAAGATAAATAAAAAAAAATATTTTTAGGATTTTTTAAATTTAAAAACAAATGAATAGGAGATAGTGGAACAATGGGATCCCCAATTGTGATAGGTTGTGAGGCTGAATGGAGTGAGAAGGGAAGATGATGGGGAAGGGGATGGTTGAGAAAAATCTGGGTTTTCAAATCTGGTCACCAAACACGGTGAAAGCCATTTCAAACAACTTTTCAGTTCTGAACAGTGGTCTTTCACCAGGGCGATATAATATCATAGCGTGAAAGTATTCACTATCCTGGAATTATAGTGTATATAATTTTTAATTAATTAAATGTTAGATGACACTTAAAAAATAATCAAATTTATTGGCGGATATCGAGTTTCGAACCCGCGACCTTAGCATTCGCAGCTGAGTGGAGTGTTAGGAACAACGTGATGCGTAATAAATGCGCGTTCACATGTGCATATATCCTTTTTCCAACAGATAAAAGGTGTCAATATTGTCTTAGTACCTTCATATTTATCTATTTTTAACCTGTTGCACACCTACTTGTAAAACGATTTACCTGACATGTTGCCACCTTAAGAAGTAATAGAATCGTGCATCGAAGTTTTCTACAAAAATTCAAACGACATGTTTGAAAAGATGATTGCACCAGAATAGCGAAGTTGTGAAATATGTATGTATTGTATGAAACATATTTTTTCGTTATTTCTTTTATTGCCTTCAAAATTTCGAAAAATAACCCTTCAGATATTGCGCCCGAAACCAGCTCCCGGATTCCCCATACTTTGTTACGGCCCTGCGTTTCCGATAGGCTTTCATCAAGGTCAAACATTGGGAAGTAGGCGCTAGGCTGGTACCTCTAGCAACTCATCCATCCACAGGTTTTTATCGGAAAACGATTGCGGCATCTTGATAAACCCCCCTCGTTCTTCATACAAACATTCCGAATATTTTTTCATCAAATATCCAAATGGCAAAGTTATCAAATTTATACCGCCATATAAATGAACGATATTTCTTTAAGAAATTTAGGGTTAAGTTATGACGTCTATTGAAGTTGTTTTCGTCTCGAAGACTGCACGGGATCACGATGTTACTTTGGGAAGAAGTCTACGTTACGACTCTTGGAATTTACGAGCATTTCAGGCAAATGAAATCCATAGAAACTTTTCATTGCACAAGAAAAAATCGCGTTGAACTAAATTGCGATTTGAAGAGTTCGGTTCACGCTAATGCTCGCGGTCGTAAATTTTTTCAATAAATCAAATATATTAGCATTAAATTTACTCCATAGATCAACAGAATGGAGGGTTTCTTCAGTATCATCTGCCATATAAACAAGATTTTATCCAGTGGAAGAAATTAATGCTAGAAGAAGTCGGGGACACCCGAGGAAGACATGGTACGATTGAGTGAATCTAATATTTGACTCGGGTCATGTCAAGAGTTAGAATAATAGAATAGTATAATACATGATGTGAATGAAGTAGGGAGTGTGTGGTGGTCTATCCTCTATGCCTACTCCTGTGTGAAAACGACATGATAATTAATTAATTAGTAATGTATAAGAGATCACATTTTTAAAGTTGATCTATACTTACTTGTTCATATGAAAATAATTAATCATTTTATCCATTTCCGCGAAAATTTATAAAGCATACTTTTAAAAATGTTTTATACAGATAGAGTTTAAAGTTAACGGCATAGTTCACTTCGTAAAGGAGTCTGTCTCCGTAGAAAATACCTGTACACAAAAATAAATTGGTAAGCGTTGGATGATCGGTTGGATGGTAAAATTTTCATCGCGTTTATTATTTATCGCTCGAAATTCCCCCCGCGTCATTTAAAAAAATGACAATGCTCCTACACTGCCTACAAACTGGAGCAATCCATGTTACCGAGAATTTTTCAATGAAATCAGAGTGGATTTTAAAGTGAGGGGACCAGATGGAAGAATTATATTCGACTCGACTTCGAACTAATGAAGAGTACAGGATTTTTAATGTTGATATATTTCTAAATTCACTGGTGAAGAATATTAGCTAGAAATTTTAAACCTTTACTTGTTATTATGTTGATGTGTGAGAGAAAATTAAATTTGGAATCAAAAGTAATGCCGAGGTCATAAGTTTAATTATCAATTATTAATTTATATCGCTCTGCCTTGAAACTCATTTTGAGTGTGGACTTCATTACCCAGTTAAAACAGGTCCAACTTATTCAATGTGATTTATTCAAGCATCAAACACATCAATACTCAAGCAAACATGAAGAGGGGTTACACAAAACATAAGCTGATTATAAAATATTCGTGTTTAACCTACCCTAAACGCATTACCGAACCATACGAAGGAATAATATGGTAATATGTAAAATGATCAATTTATTTTGGCTTTCGTAAGGTCAGAAAAAATATGCAAACTGCCAAATAAAAATACGTAAAATATGAAAGATATTGATATGCTCATAAAACCAGAGGAGAAATATTAAATGGTGATTGCGTGAACTGTTTGTTGCTGCTGAAATTTCTACCTTATAATATAAAAAAATGCGATGGTTTATAGTATTCATGTTGTTGAAATTCATCGCTCATCAAATAATATAATAGTGTTGATGCAATAAACGGAATCCGTTATAGGTTTTTTTTATTCAATATAAATATTTGAAAACCTGATAAAAAGTGCACTCATTTACCGTGAATAGTTGTTGTAATCAAGAAAGATAGAATATAGATTTACTTTGCTTAGTCAATAATACGTTCAATTATTCGGTTTGAAACCGATTGATCAAAGCTTCGGGTTCAAGGTTCAACACCCTGCTTGCTAAATTCTCCATCATTATTGAACAATTAACATTTTCAACTTTTTTATGATGGAAGTGGGGATAGTTGATATATTATCAGGTTTTTCCTAATCCGGGAAAATAATTTCAAATTTCAATATCTTTCTATCTCTAGGCATATACAACCGAATTTTTATTTTTATATTTACCTTTAACTGGATTATAAAATAAACAAAACATTATATATGTAACCTAACCTGTATACACATCAACAAATACTTAAAATTTAACCTTCATCTTTTCGTTCTCCGTTTTTATTAATTTTAATTATTATTTACATTTGAAAGATAAAACTTGCTTTATTTCTTATTCAAATCTTCTGTTAACATCAAAAAAAATATTTATCAGTGTATTATTTCAACTTATTAGATCATTTATGTACCTTACGTCTGTCTGGACACAGAAATTTCCTAGTCAGACACACATGGAGCAATCCTTTATATTTTATATATTACCAATAAAAAAAATATGACAAAAAAGACAAACAAATCGTCCATTGTTTCATGAAAACGAATGGAGGTAAGAAAAACAAATCGTCCATTGTTTCATGAAAACGAATGGAGGTAAGAAAAACAAATCGTCCATTGTTTCATGAAAACGAATATTAATACAATTAACATATTACTGCGTTAGCACCACAGGGGGAAATTCAAAGTTTGTTTCTCAAGATACCAATACCTTTTGGCAATTATATGTACCATTGGGGATTTTCAATATTATTATAAAATGTTTTTCTTTGTATATCGAACGTGATAATAATAATATTTTGATAATTTTTATAATGCCGTCTTGGTGAAAAATCACCACGAGGGTGCTGTTAGGTTATGGTCAGAAGTTGTTTCCGTAATTTATGATATAATGATGAAAGGTTACGAAATCATTTCCACACAGCGAAACATACATTTACATGACTAGTGCTGGGTTGTGAACGGGCGCTAAAGCAGGCGAGCACTGTAGTTAGTAGGTAAGATGACTTTACAAACACAGCGCCCCAGCTGCTTCAATTGCGTCTGGAAAAGACTAACCTACTAACTAACCATCACACCCTTTTCCCCTCAGGTAGGTAAAGAAGACGGACCGCCATACGACTCTGTCTTGGCACACACTCCTTGCTTCATTCACATTCATACATACTCTTCTGTTATTTTGACTCTTCACATGGCCCGATTCCATGTCTTCCTCGGGCTCACCCGACTTTTTCTTCCATTTAGAGTGGTAGATACTTTAAGTATCGCCCTGGTGAAAGACCACCACTCAGAATTGAAACGTTGCTTGAAATGGCTTAAGCCATGTTTGGTGACTAGATCTGAATAGCCAGGTGCTTCCCAACCCAACCTTCCCCTTCCTCATCTCCTTCCTCTCCCCACTACCTTCAGCCTCACAACATACCTCTATTGGGGATGCCATAGTCTCACTGGCTCTAGATGGTTGGGAGCAGTTGAGACTCTTGTGTGGTATTCACGTAATAAAAAAAAAATCGTATATTTTTTTCACACTTCTTTCTTCGTTCATTCGCTCTACATGCCCAAACCAGCTAAGCGTCCCTTTTTTGATCTAACCTAAAATAACCCACTAGTCACAGCATAACCCATTCCACCAATCACACGGGAGAATAAGATTGACCCTCTGTATGTATATTAGTACTCGTACCTTACGTTAGTTAATTTTCCAAAATTTTCGGACTTTCTCCGAAAAGGTTTTGATTTACGAGTTGGAGGGGTCGGCAACCGCCGGTTTGGCGAGCAGATTGAATTAATGGGTGCCAATCCTGTGCCAAAATTAACTCCTCTTACGGAAATTAAATGTTAAGTTGGCTACTTATTATTTAAGCTGAGGTGATTTATTCGTGGCCCCGAAGCGATTTATAAGCACTAAATCATTTTCCAACAACACATTTCAAAATATGAAATAATAGGTTCATTCGACCTTTTCATACCACAGCCTCTTTAGTCTATCCCAAACTTATGAGTAATTCTTATTTTAATGTCTAATTTATTACAAAGAAGGAAAAAAGTGATCCTGCCGCTGATAGCACCGTTGTAACCTCATTTTGTTACATGCGTACCATATACGACGATGAGGAAGGAAAAAAGATCGCAATTTAATGGCTTGAATATTATATAACTTCAGCACTAATTTACTTAGCTTAATTACTTTCCATGTACCTAACAAAATCACTCGATGCAATATTATTTTTTAACTGTAACAATAATATCAGGACTGAGTCATTTAGATACTCGCTTGTACCTAGATTGCATACAGTGGGTAATTCTTTCGCTGAAATAGTAAATATATTCAACTGCTCTTTCAAAAATATTAACGTTGATTTATTGCATTATAATATTTCTATTAACTTACTTATGTTTATGGGTACTAATCATTTACTCCATGCTATTTTTATGTCACTATTATTTTATATTATGAATGACACAGTTATGTAGAAGCCCATAAGGGCGTATATAATTAATTAAATAATGATAAAATATATTATACTAGCTGTCGTTCCCGGCGTTGCTCGGGATCATGGTTGGTTTGGAGTAAAGTTTTTAAAGTTGTGAATTCTAGTAAACTGGACGTAATTGTAAGGTGGAAAGAAAACTTATTTTTATTAAATTTTATTACATACGAGTGTGCTGACACGACGGAATTAACGAAAAAGAAAACTTATTTCCTGAATTTATCATAGACATAAAATACAAGACACGTCATATTCATACAAATCTTACGAAAAATGTAGCAGCACTAATAACGTCATGTATTCCGTTTCACCCTCGTATGAAAAGGATAGCCATTCAAAAAATGTGTGTGTACGGATGAGATAGCTATATAACGTCCCACGCTACTGTTATAATCGGGTATTGCGCTACTAGCTCTGGTTGTCTTTCGCACACTTACTCGTATGTATTTCTGCATTCGCTATCTAACACCGTTTTCATGAACCTTTAAACCTTGTGAATAATTGTGTTTATTGAATCGAAATAATAATTGATTTGTGGGTAATTATGAATGAAAAGAAACTCCATGAGATATGTTTTTTACTCCCGAATGATTTTTACACCTCTCAAGGCATTTTTTCTCAGAAAGGAGCCTACAGTGATGCGTTTGTGGCAGCTGGTGACAGTTTGTCTGTCGAACGAATGTTTGTGTGAAACTAAACGTAGTAAATCTCAGGTTTGTCTCGCGGACTCGGTTCCAATCCCTGTTGGAATCCACGCGCGTTGTCTCAGTAACGTATCTACATTATTTAATTAATCTAAGTTCCTGTTCTGACAATGTCTGGTCCCCTCACTTTGAAATCCACTCTGATTACATTGAAAAAATGGAACATAAATTTCTAAGATACATTAATTACAAACTCGGTCTACCCAAAGAAACCATAAATTACAATTACTTAATGAAAGGATTAAAATTATTAAAACTCTCAAACAGAAGGCTTATTTCCGATTTGAATTTTAATTTTAAAATTGTTAATGGTATTATAGACAGCCCTGATTTACTTAGCTTAATTACCTTCCATCTACCAAACAGAACTACTCGATCCAAAATTATTTTTAAGTGTAACAATAATATCAGGACTGAGTCATTTAGATACTCCCTTGAACCTAGATTGCATGCAGTAGGTAATTCCTTCGCAGAAATTGTAGATGTATTCAACTGCACTGAATAAAGTTAAAATGAAGCTATAATCGTATACCTCTTCCCAAAATAATAATGTTAATTTATTCTCTAGTAACTTGTTTATGCTTTTGTTGTGCTAATTATTTAATCCTTGTTATTTTTGTATAACTATTATTTTATATCATCGATTGCACAGTTATGTAAAAGCCCATAAGGGGGTATAAAATGTAATAAATAAATGAACAATGTCACGTTTCCCATGTTATTGGTGCATTAAATCGGTAATGGTGTTCTTCTTGTGATCTCTGATCAGCAATTATAAGAACTTTCAAGTTGAAATTTTCAAAAAATTCTAATAAATACTAGAAGCTACTCACACAATTGTTCGTTTCGTGGATCATTTCTTGCAGTTGGAGTAACAGTTCACATCGGAGGCTTGCGTGATAGTTGTCACGTCGCTCAGATTGCTGATGTGAGGCGTTAACGAAGTCAAGTTGTAGAAACTTTAGCTCGTCACTCGGTAGAGTTTGAAGCGATCCTATGGGGTAGTACACTGGCCCTTGTGCTTTGAATGTGGGCATAAAGCCAGTCTACCTTACGATGTTCGCCCCAAAATATGCAACTTGGAATGCTGCATTGTATCCGTGAATATTCTTTAAAAAGAGCTATGATTCCCTAACAGGAATCCTTTAAAGGTTTAGGTAGCTCTGAGAATACGCCGAGACGCACTTTTCCCCCTGTACAACACATTCTCAGTCTTTTTCCCTTCCGCTTAAATGCATTATAATCATTGCATTGCATTGACAGTCCACTTGTTGCAAAGATGTCATGGCTGACATAATCCAAAGTACGGTCATATTTGAAGGCTCCTTGATGCCACTGATCTGTTATAAAGAATTTCATGCGACTGGCAACAGCTCGTCTCCTCATACCTTTATTTATTTAGTACAAAAAAACTAATCATCAATGTTTTGACTGTCCAACTAGGAAGATTATTTATTTATTTTATTGTATACGCCTGAGAGGGCGTTTACATTAAAAGGTTTACAATTGACAGTGAAAAAATGACAATTATATGCACAAACAAAATAAGGAATGGTTGTAGAGTACTAAAAAATAGTGTTTGAATACATAAAAAGATTATTGATTAAAGAAATATGATGTTATAGCCTTCTTGCACTTACATTCCGTGCAGTTAAATACATCAGCCACCTCTGCGTATGTATTACCAACTACATGCAATCTAGGTACAAGCGAGTATCTAAAAGACTCAGTCCTGATGTTATTGTTACAGCTAAATAATTTTTTGGATCGAGTAGTTCTCTTTGGAATGTAAAACGAAATAAGGTTCAATAAATCAGGGCCGTCTATAATACCATTGACAATTTTATATATATGAAAGTCAAGTCAAAAATAATTTATCGATCTGAAAGTTTTAATAAATTAAATTCTTTCATTGAGTAGTTATAGTTAATATTTTCAATGGGTAGATTAAGTTTATAGTTTATGTATCTAATAAATTTATGTTGAATTTTTTCGATGGAGTCGGAGTGGATTTTATAGTAAGTGGACCAGATAGAATAATTATATTCCACTTGATTACGAACTGAAGATAAATACAATATTTTGAGTGTAGAAATATTCCTAAAGCCTCTGGCATTTCCGAGAATGAAGCCAAGTATTTTTAATCCTTTGCTTATAATTGAGTTGATATGTAAAATAAAGTTGAATTTAGAATCTAAAATTATACCAAGATCATTGATTTCATTGACAGACGTAAGGAGAACATTGTTGAGATTAAATTGATAATGCAAAATGTTGCTTGTATAATGATGGAGGACTTAGTTAGCAAAAGATTTGAGCCTACGACGCGACGCCTCGGTGGGAACCCGACGCATTTATCAATTCGGCTACTAACAGGTCCGATACATACATTTATCTGCATAAAGTATATACACAGGAACAAACACCTAGATTATAAAATACATTAAAAATATGTAATTATAGTATATTAATAATTGAAATAATATCAATAATCTCCAACGTAAATATGAAACAGAAACAAAATAAAGGTCGCGACTGAGACTCGAACTCGGAGCCTCTACTCTATCCGGGAGTAACGCTTCTGCCAACCCAGTCAGCGAGACCTTATAAGAAACCAGCATTTTAATCGATCTCATTCTTTATTTTTAAAATTATTGATATTTATTTCAACTTTTCTTCCGATTTGGCAGGAAGCGTTACTCCCGGATAGAGTAGTTTCCTAGTTCGAGTCTCGGTCGCGACGGTTATAATTTTTTTTTTTTCATATTTACGTTGGAGATTATTGATATTATTTCAATTATTAATATAAAAATAATAAATATAAAATCTTCAAAGTTAATTCTAATTTAATATGTAATTATAATAATAACAATGCATTTATACAGCGCAGTTTTGAGATATTTCACCTCAAGTGTGCTCTAATAGAATAATCTTAAACATAAACACTTTCTGACCCTATTCAGGGGTCATGTTCTTAAAATTTCTCCCACAGTCTTCCTTATATCGACGATAAAGTTACAAGTTACAGTTGCATTTAAGTAAGTACTTTAATTTCGAAGCTGTTTTTCTTTGTGTGAATTGCGATTGTATCACTCCTTGATAATTCAAGAATATCGAGAACAGATGTCAACATACTCGTATATTTGTAAATTTTGATAATTTTAAATAGGTACAAAATAAAGTATGGTTCTTGATTTCACCGCGGACAATCTCACCGCGGTCGGAGTACACAAGTTCGCTCATACCATATATTTATGTCGCATATAAAAGGGGTGTAAAATTCAAATACACAAATATACACATGAGTAATAGTTTGTTTTTAGCAATTTCATATTGGATCTGAAAGTTTTGGCGCACGCGCAGAGGGGGCCTCGTCCGGAGCTGCGCGGTTTTACGACGTTTTTAGTCCGCCCGCCTTTACGACTCAACGGCGCCACTAAATATGAAATTATGATAATGTAGTAATCCTAAAAACTGCTGTAAAGTGTATAAAGTCAAAGCTCGCGGTGCTGTTTATAAGGACAGCACGGTATAACGGTGAGAAAAGCACATGATTCCTGCTTTAATTCCAGCCGCAATATCCCATCGCAATAATCCTTCGCCAGCCGGCAGGCTATATCTGGAGTTACAATCGCTTGGCTAGTGACAGCTCTGTCTTGGTTCGTGAGATTGCTTGATGCATAATTAATAAAGAGTAAAATAAGAACAAAATGTCCCCCGTTGCAGGGTTTACCTGTTCACGAGACAAGATCATGTACGTGGGGAGGCAGGGATGGACTGCGTTCTGTTTAATGTAATTATACAATATAATATATATTTTCAAATCGTTAATATTGGATTTACGCAGATTGTTGTGGACAATTTGTTTCGTGGAGTGTTTCTTATCGTGTTGAAGGGATAAAGCTACGGAAATGTTTCAGGTGATTTGGCGTTTGTAACAATCATTACGCTTGGGCGGAAATCTTAAATAATTTATGTACTTAGAGAATGTACTACCGATTGACAAATTCTCTCATATCCTTGGCCAAGAAGAACCATTGAGTAATGTTTTTTTTTCTTAGAACAAGCATCCACCTAGTTAGACATTAGTTTTACAATATAACGCTGTGCTAGTTCAATACTATAACAAGTCAATTATAAAAAAAACACTTATTAGAGTCTTTTGATTCCCTAATTCAAAAACACCAATGAGTCAAAAAATATTTTTTTGACTTGTCATAGTATTGCACTAGCACAGCGATAATATATTTTCAATTCATAAATATTGAAATTTACGGAGATTGTTGTGGATAATTTGTTTCGTGGTATCGTGTTGAAGGGATAGAACTACGGAAATGCTCCAGGCGGTTTGGGGTTTGTAACAATCACAACACTTGGACTAAAAATCTTAACTAATTTATGTACTTGAATAATGCACTATCGATTGACAAATAAAAAAAAGGCAGAAATAAAATGTATGATTTCAAATAAAATTGTGACTATAATAATATATTCAGCCTTCCCATTAATGTTTAAGTTTTTATTCACAGCTCATGTTCTAGCATCGCGGTTGCTGGACAAGGCTATTCACATTCAGACATCGTCTTGTACATACTCTTCTCTTATTCTCTTTATTGACATGGCTCGACTTAAGTATTAAATTCATTTGATCGTGCCATGTGAAGACATGAAAGCTCGGACGCCCCCGACTACTTATAACATACTTATAGGCAGGAGATATAAGTTACAAAGTATTACAATGTTTTCTGGTATTTATTGTTTTATTTTTGTCATAAAAAATAATAATAATAATATTTGGATGATTTTATAGCGCCGTTTTTGTGAAAAATCACCTCAAGGGCGCTGTGCAGATCTTGTTAAATTGTAATGTTTATGTAAGATGAAATGCGGCCGCCCTAACAGATTTAGACCAACGTGGGAAAAAGTCATCTGGCTGTCGTAAGGGTGTCACTTGGGTGATTTATTGGATGCCTGGTTCGTTCGCGTTCGGGAACAGTCGGTGGAGATCGGCACTCCCCCGCCCCCCTGCCGGTTCCCGGGCCGGCGGTCGAAGAGACAACACATCTGGCCAAGGGTCAAAGCAAACCATTCTCTATGGCACTGCATTTAAAACACTGATATTAAAAGATTAAAATATTTATAAATAGAACATATATACTTTGTTTTTAACCACTTTTTTATTTAATATTTTGTCTACCGGTTTCGGAAGTACCCTTCCATCATCAGGACAGTATTAAATTAATCTGAAATACAAAATACTGAGATAAATATACATATTTAGGAGTTGGAAGGAGAAGGAGTAATTGATGAAATTATGGGAATAACAGAGCGGTTTATTGGAAAAATATTTAGGATAGGACTATAAGATAAATTAATTTGATTGTTTAAAATATTGCATTTACTGTTTAATGATTTTCTAATTTCTAGTGCTTCTAAGTTATAGGTTATTATTAGATTAAAATATTTTCTTAAAAATCAAAATTACGTTGAAACTAGTCACTTTAAAATTATTTAGAGTTTATTCACTTAACCTATACAGAACAACGGTAATTTTAAAGAAGTAATTTGTGAAATATCCTACTTATTTCGCGAAAAATAACAAGAAAGACTAAAACACGCCAGGTTGCTCCGAAAGCGCCACGGCAGTTATATACGTAAAATTCCATTTCTGGCATTGGATTGCACTATCCCTGCAGACATCCGGAGTAAATAATTAACTAACTAACTAACCATCACGCCGTTTCCCCGCAAGGGTAGGCAGAGAGGACGGACCGCCATACAACTCTGTCTTGGCACACACTTCTTGCTTCATTTACATTCATACATCGTCTCATACATACTCTTCTGTTATTCTGACTCTTCACACGACCCAATTCAAGTATTTGATTTACTTGATCGTGCCATGTCTTTCTCGGGCGTCCTCGACTTCTTCTTCCATTCACTTTCGCATCATATATTCTTTTCACACTCCTTTCTTCGTTCATTCGCTCTACATGCCCAAACCATCTAAGCGTCCCTTTCTTAATCCTATCCATTACGCTCACATCAGCCTTGCATTCTTTCCGGATATCCACATTTGTAATACGGTCATACATGGTTTTACCGCACATCCGTCTCAAAGATCTCATTTCCACAGCATTCAGTCTACTTTCATCCTTCCTCTGCCAGTTCCATGCCTCACTGCCATACATCAGGGTTGGTATAAGCACTCCATTGTGGACTGCTAGCTTCGCTTCTTTGGACAATTTCTTATTTGCCCCAACAGCGTTCAGTCCTCCATTAATGGAGTTTCCTGCATTCACCCTTCTTTCAATATCCTTATCAGCCTTTCCGTCTCTTGTAAACATACTTCCTAAATACACGAACTCATCCACTTGCTCCAAGTATTCATCATTCACAACTATATTGCACGCTGTTCTCGTACTCTCTCTTTCAAACACCATCACTTTGGACTTACTTACATTCATCATCAACTCATTTTGCATACATACTTGGTTCATCCTAGACACGAGAAACTGTAGATCTTCCATATTGTCAGCAATCAGCACCGCATGGAATGTGGGAACCATAGGGCTATAAGCTTACTAAGTTCAGTTGGCAAGGTGTATGGTAGAATATTGATTGAAAGGGTAAGAATGAAAACAAAAGACAAAATTTGGGACATTCAAGGTGCTTTCATGAGTGGAAGGGGGTGCATGGATCAAATTTTCTCATTGCGGATGCTTACAGAGAAGTTTTTGGCAAAAAACCAGAAACTTTTCTGTGCTTTTGTCGATTTGCAAAAGGCGTATGATCGAGTTGATAGGGACAAATTGTGGAAGGTATTATCCATGTATGGAGTTAACACAAATCTTATACAGGCAATCGCGTCCTTGTACGGAGTAAATAATAATTACAAAATTATGTTTATTAATATTACTACATTTGGTATCCTTATTATTTCCATTTGCAGATATAAAACTTTTTTTCTAAACTTATATTCATTATTGCATTTATAATTTAATGTTGATTTTAATTAGTAATGTAATGTAAAAATACTAAGAAATATATTTTTCTTATCACTTATTTAAAAAAATAAAATTATTTTTATTGCGTTGCTTACAGGAATCCCTGGCTTGCTTCCACCCCTGTTTGATTTAGGGAAGGTGAAGTTGTTACCAGATGATATTGAGATTAATGGCGCTGCAGGTAACTGCCGCTTCACTCGGTTTATTTGAGGTAACACTAGACATTTATCATTTCTTCAAAGTATTTTATATTTAGTAGCTATAAACAGCATTACTGTTGATAAATAAAACAGTTTTTATAAAAAAGCTTCAAATTATCGCACCGTAAGCTCATTTTGTGTGTTTTACGTTTTTCTTTTGTTCCAAGAATGGTAGGAACCATCCTGCCTAAATGCATTCCTCCTTATATCCTCAGAAAATATTCTAGCGCCACAGGCGAAGGTTTTTGGTGCGTGTCGTAGTAAACCAATCAAATGCATTAAGTGACACAGTTTTGACATTATCAGGAAGATACGTGCCCTATTTTTAAGCTTCTTTTTTGTGATAATGATAACGCATAGGTGGCTGGGGTGTATTTAATTGCACAAAATGTATATACAAGAAGACTAATTTATCATATACCTTTAATAAATAATAATTTAATGTATCCTAACACTATTTTTTACTACTCTAAAACTATTCCTTATTTTGTTCGTGCATATAATTTCCACTTTTTTACTGTCGATTGTCAACCTTTTTATGTAAAAGCGCTCTCGGGCGTATACAATAAAATGAATAAATAATGCGAGAAGTTTAATTTCAATTTCACGAAAGCATTCAAAAGTAAAAATATTATGGAATTTTGTTTCGATTATTTACAATCACGTATTGAAATGTAAAATATACCAAATGTATAATACTGAATATACACTTTTTAAGTATTTCAACACATTACCTCTGAACGTTTTTAATATTGTTATCCTCTCTGATCTGTTATAAAATTCTTGACTGTTTTAATCCACAATTATTTAGAGGAAAAAACAGTTTTCCAAAAGCCTAAAAGGCAAGAAATAATGAAGTGTTTCTCCTTACAGTTAGGCCATCAGAACTGTGGACCCGAGTCGTGAAACGGGAGCAATGAAGCATACTCTCGTGAATAACTTTTCTGTAACGGTTCAGTGGAAATAATTCCCTGTCGGCTTACTTCTTTACCTGCCCTTTTCCTTATTTGCCTCATTCCCCTTCCGCTCCCCCTTCCATCACAAATAACAGATTATCCCTTAAGTACACAAGTTTATTACTCAAAGCCTTCCATAGTCCATTATGAAATCATACATTTTTGAGTTCCAGTAACTTGAAACAAGGGAATTGTTTACTTACTGGGTGTTACTTTACTGTCTGAATTCTGAGCAAGTGCCAGTTAAAGCAAATATTATTTTTATTACAAATGAAACAACTGACTTAATGTGTTCCTAGTCAATTTAGAACACGGTACTTCTTAAATGAAATATTTTTTTAACCTGGTTAACAGAATATTAGATATATTTTTTAATCAACGTGTTGGTGGAATTATTATAATAGTTTACTTTCACCCGTTACATCTGCTAAGTAACACGTGTCGTAATGTTATTACCAAATAATTGATAAGTAAGTGATTATATATTTTTATGCATTCGCAAAAAGTATTAACTTTGTCGCTTGCCATAATTACAGTTTAAGCACATACATTTGTTTCAAACCATATAAATGTAAAACAATAAGTATTAACTTTGTCCTGAAGATGGGATATACTTCCGAAACCAGTTGATCAATGTATTCAAATGAAGTGGTTATTTTTTAAAAATGTGTTCATATAGTAATATTAGAAAGCCGATTCGAAAAATATTGATCAAACGAAATGGCAACACAAATTATTTTTTGATAGTCATATGAATATTTGATAGCTGAATAGATCTTGATGGAAGCGACTTGCGAGCTGAAAATAGTTGCATTTACCTACATACTCTTCGTAAAAATAATAACAAAAAAGCTGTGCCTACATATTATATCATGACCTCAAAGCTCTCCGTTCAATAGTTTAAGCTGCTTCGAGAAACAGATTTATGCTTCATCATTAAGATACTCACTTGAATGTGTGTACCTTGAAGCTTTTTAAAACTGACATTCGTAACCTTGAATACTTATTTAATAGATCTAAGTATAATGTTATGCTGTGTACTCCCAATGGCTTCAGATTATGTTTATGTCGGAAAAACAGAAGCGTTTGCGTGATCGAAATTTGAACAGATAAGAATAAAAACCTATTTTTGCGATTTTGTAATAAATAATTTTAGTTTTTGTGGGATTATGTTTTATTTTATTTTTTTACAGTGAATACCGCACAAGAGTCCCAACTGCTCTGAACCATCTGAAGCCAGTGAGACTATGGTATCAGAATGTAACCTATGTTTTTTTTTATTAAATTCTGTTTACCGCACAACTGGTTACAACCGCCTGGAGCCAGAGGGAGTATGGCACCCCTAATCGGGGTATGTTGTGAGGCTAAAGATAGTGGGGAGGGGAAGGAGATTAGAAGAGGAAGGTTGGGAGTACCTGGCTATTTAGATCTGGTTACCAAACACGGCTAAAACCATTTCAAGCAACGTCTTAATTTTGAATGGTAGTGTTTCACCAGGGCGATACTAAGAGTATCTACCAATCTGAAACGTGCCGCAAATATTATATTTTGTAACATATGAAACATGAAATGGCGTGCAGTGTGTTGGATTAATTAATTTAAACCGATAAACTGGTATTTTTATACCCCAAAAAAAAGCATAAAAAGAATATTAAATAACGTATTTTTTCCTACTAAAAACATAAATTTAAGATATTGAAAATATTCTACCACTTCATGTTCCGGAAAATAGCAAAAATCAGGAAATAGGTCACTGTATGTTACCGGTGGCTTGGTACTGCCAATATGTTTTCGGCGGAATCTCATATAAATGGGGTTATATTAGGGGTTTGTTGCAATTTGGGATTCAACCATCGATATTTCCACCACGCATCCTATGAGCTCTGAACCCCCTTGATATAATAAAGATATTTCTGCAATGACGGAATAAATATGAAGCTCTGGTGATTAAGGTAATTATATGATCAATAACGAAGTTAATTTAACCTGCGCTCTGATGGCGTGTCAAGATCTGGCGTAAGTGGTATAGGGTGAACATAACGAGCTGGATGTCTCTGCCAGGGCCGGCAGAGAAGCCAAGGGCCTGTGTCTCGATGTCTTAACCCTTCCCGGTCCAATGGCGCGCACTGTGAGACAGCGATATTTCGTTTCGCATTCAGAGACAAAGCGTCTACCGTGTTTAAATGAGATTGTATTTCACCACAACTATGATCAAACTAAGTAAGTCTAATGCATATTTGGATAGTTCAAACATATAAGACCGTTGAATGAAATGAGTCAAATACATAGTTAGGCGCTAGAAAAGGCTGTAAAATATTATAAAAGAACGGTATATACTATTCGATAAACCCACTAGATCCATTGGATTTCTAAAATCCACGTAGCACTTAACACTAACGGATTGACTGATAAATATGGTAACTATTTAGGGAAATCAAATACAAAAATTGAATAACTTGTATTAAATCACTAGAAATAACTCTGTCATGAAATGGCAAAATTTTATCCTTAAAACAGTGATTTTTTTCCTGTTCCGCTATATACGAGTATGTGGTACAACGCAAAATTTTATCATCGTTTGCAAAATTATTTTGAAAAGAAAAAAAAAAGTTATGGTAATTAGCATTTTAATTATATATTTTTTTAAAATAAAGACAAAAATTCCAGGGTTACGAATAACTGGACAGTATTTGAAAAACTCCTATTGCCATCATAATAAGCGGAAGATGCTGCTTGTGCAATGTTGGAAGACTTAGCCAGCAGAGGAATTGATACCACGACGCCCGGGTGGGAAATCCAACGCGTTTTTCCACTTAGCTACTAACCGGTCAGTAGGTTACGTAATTTAGTGTGATGCGAACTTGAGGTGAACTATCATAAAACTGCTATTTAATAATAATTATTATTGCATTTTCCTCTTACCCATCGTCTTCCCCTCCCATTCCTTTCAGGAATTGATGCCACGACGTCCGGGTGGGAATCCGACGCATTTGTCCACTCAGCTACCGACCGCTAAAATATTCTACTAGATGTTTTATGCATTTGGACGCGTTAAAACATTCTAAAATGATTCGAAATACTTCACAAGTACCGTAACCTTGTTTCTTGTTCTGTGAATATTATTTAATCTGTGACCACGACTCATACCGAAAAACCGTTTAAGATATGACTCAAGTTGAAAATATTTGGAAAAATTTTCCTCCCGAATGATTCACGCGCCTGCGGGAAAAATTATTTCTTTCTCCAATTTAAACGTTCCGCATATCGCATTAGCGTCGGGTCAGTAAGATTTCGAAAAATACAATGCCGGGACTGCGAGCTAGTCGCTGCGAGATGCCATTCGCCGTTATCTCCCGGCTCTGCAGCCTCCAGTCGTATCGTGTTCTGGCATAACCATCGATTGTTTCCATCCATTATTATATTATGGTAATCGGGAACATTCCGCCTGAGTGATACGCCATGATCCGGGTGCCCCACCCTCCCACCTGTCTATGGGGTTGTAATATTCAGGGTTGCTACCTTGGAGTAACTAATGTATGGAGAGAGAGCTAATTATTCTTACCCAACCTTTACAAACTTGCGATAGATCACTTTCTCCGGGTTTTTACGCCGTACACCATGAGAGAGAAAGAGACAACAAATATAATACACCGCTTCTATGTACTGTCACAATGATCTTGGGCTCCTGGGTCACCGCGGGACTCCGCCCACATTTTTTTATTATGCCACTAAACTTGACACAACTAAACGGTTTTTTAGGTTAAATGTTATATTTTTGTTGAAAACAATACTGTGAAAATGTGGTTATACGAATAAACAAAAACATTATGTCGACATGTGCTATGAATGGATGTATAAATACCCTAACCTTAGTCTTAGCCACGCCCAGGTCTGCCGAGTCCGGTAAAAATCATCAAAAACTAACTACACTGCCTAGGATAGATACCACTCTATATACTCTAAGGTTGCTACTATGGGCAGACGATCTGTATCTACTAAAATTTTATATTTCAAGAATCTTTCCGTGAAAAAAATGTATGACCTTGAAGCCAGGGCAATCTTCGTCTTGCAGGTTGTTATCTATTTGACAGATTTGTTATATACTTGTTATATTTTGAAGGCATTAGGGGCGGCGTCTTTACTACGCCCTTCCATCAATCTACCCTCCCCTTCCCCGGAGTCATCAAAGTTCTTGCTTGTACCTAAATTGCATGACCTAGGTAATACTCACATACGCACAGCTGGAAAATACATTGACATTAAAACAAATACTTTATTAGATTATTACGCGAAAAAATCACAAATGTATTTTTGTGTGTTTTTAGACGATTTCTTATGCTTCCTTTATCATTACAATAAAATATATGTTCATTATTATTGGTTGATGCTTGGGCTTATCGTTACCCATATGAAAGTTTTGAAATGCTTATTTTTTTCGGAAGGCAGAGCAAAGAGCTAAACTTAAATAATTGCAATAGATCCTGGACCAAGATTAAGAAAACTTGAAGCTTCTGGCTGCTTCAGCTATTGGCACTATGGCGCATGCCCTTCGATGCATCTTGCGCATAACTATGATTGCGATGTAATAATTTATATGACAGTATCCATGGTTAAGTGGTTAAGACGCTCGAATACGAATGCAGAGATCGCGGGTTCGATTCCCGGCGCTAGAAAATAAATTTTATGTAATTAATTTGTGTTATTACGCATTTAATTCATATTAAAATATATAGTAAATTTGCGACACGTTCTAGAGTGGTAGATACTCTGTATAAGATTGCCATCCCAAATCCAAACGTTACTTGAAATGGCTTTAGCCGTGTTTGGTGACCAGATCTGAATAGACTGCTACTTCCCTATCTTCTTGTTCCCGACTCCTTCCCCTCCCCACCACATTAAGCCTCACAACATACCCCCGTTGGGGATGCCATAGTCTCGCTGGCTCCAGGTGGTTGTAAGCAGTTGTGCGGGACACAGTATTAAAAAAAAACATAGATGATATTCAGGTGTCAGTTTCGTTAGCACCGTCTTCTCGTTTTCGATGGGAGAGATTTATGAATAAATATTTAAAACACAAATTATACGTTTATAGTACACCCATAGTACGAATTTTACGTTTATACGTATTTTGATATATTTTTTCAAAAATTATTACTTTACAGTTGAGACTCTAAGAATCGAATACATAATTTGTCTTGTTAAGCATTAAAAAATTTATGAAGATTTAACAAAATTTACAAAAAAATACAAAGTGGTGAAATTCGCCAACCCTGGTAATAATACAGGGATTGTATGAGAGCGTCACAGCCTCCTTATACGTGCAGATCCCGTCAAAGATCAAATTTTCGAGGCAAAGGGGGGAAATTCGATCAAAAATTATATACACTTCGTACTGAGCGAAATAAAACGCCTTTGTGTTCTACATAATCTTGGCGGTGCGAGGCGGGGAAAATTTGTCAGAATTGCTAGTGTTACATGCACGTGATATATAAAATCTACCTGGAAAATATATTTACTGTCATGTCAACTAAGCAGTTTTTGGCAAGAAATGTTTATTTTTTTGGAACATATGCATCATATCGAGACTATTGATATTTTTAATGTATGACTACTTTGGGTTATTTTCTTTTTAAAATTATTATTTATAAAGGTAATAGAAATATACATATTTCGCATTCATAACTTACATAGGTATAATTATTTCCTTACTTATGTAATACAAATAATACATTTTAAAATTAATTATTGAAATAATATCAATAATCTTCAACTTAAATGTGAAACAGAAAAAGCCAGAAACTAACAAGAATACCGGTCGCGACCGAGACTCGAACTCGGTACCTCTACTCTATCCGGGAGTAACGGCTCTGCCAATTGAGCTACCGAGACCTTATTAGAAACCGACATTTTAATCGACCTGATACTTCCTCTTAAAACTATTAATATTATTTTCCAATTTATACCGATATGGGCTGCCATTTTTGTAATTGTATGCAAAGCTTAACTCGAGCACATATAGAATATTTAGATGGTGTCTTCGATAAATTATCCATTTTATTTACGGAAGATGTTTTAACTTCTTACAAAGTCTAGAATTAATATTTTTTACAACAATAATAATAATTGGCTGATTTTTTTGTGAAATAAAATCACCCCTGAGGTTCTAAATAAGGACGCATTCAAATTTTATCTTGAAATGATCGTTAGATAGAATAGTTGTTGAAAAAAAATTGTAAAAAAAAGAAGTTATTTTATTAAATAAAAAAAAAAGTAAATAAAACTAAGTTATTAGGTATCTAATATAACGAACTTTCACAAACATAACATATTAAACAATTTAAATCTTTTAAATAATTTTATCAGCAGGTAGTTATTTTATTTATTAAATAGTTGCTTTTAAAAAAATACCAAAGTTGATAGGTCACTGTATTTGAATGTGCTTAATTTTATTTATTTATTTATTTATTTTTATTTATTTATTTATTTATTTTATTTATACTGGGTTTAACAGATTTTTTCACTTACGTGAAAAATCCAGTTATAAAAAACCAGTTAGTGTACAATCATTGATAAATACAATACAAATAGACAAGATACATTAAATTTTAAAAAAATTGTTGTTTTTGTACTTATTACTACTAGATAGATACAAAATATACTTAGGGAATTACTCTAACACCCTTTTAAGCAATAACATGACATTCCGTCTGAAACCGTACAGACCATCAACAAAAAAATGTCTACATCAGCACACTCTATTAGATTATATAGTCGGCACATTTGCGATAGAGGGCTAAAGTAGGCAATATTGTTTCTGAATGTATTCAGGTGGAATGTACTATGGCGTCTTAAACAATGAGCATTGGGTACATTAATTTCAATAGCGCTAAGACATATTGCAGTGTCGAGATGACCGTGAATTATTTTATGTAGACATATCAACTCAGTTAATTGCCTTCTAGTTTTCAGTGTATCCATGTTAAAGTATTCAAGGCGTGCATCATATGATCTAAGATGGTCATGTAGACCACATTTGAAAGATAACATTCTTAGCATTTTTTTTGAACAGATTCAACAGTGTTTACATACTTGTGGTAATGAGGATTCCAAATAGTGCTACCATATTCCAATTTACTTCTAACCAAGCTGTTGTAAAGGGTTAGAATTGATTGTGGGTCCTTGAATGGTTTACATATTCTGTGAATAAATCCCATCATTTTGAATGATTTTACACTTAATGTCGTTAATGTGAACATCAAATATGAATTTAGAATCAAGAGTGATTCCTAGATCTTTTATCGAAGAAACTTTATTAAGGATAGTATTATTAATGACGTAGGAAAAGTTCTTTGTAATTCTATTTCGAGTGAAGTTTAAAGTGTAACATTTATCAACATTTAAGTGCATATCATTGTCAATACACCAGTTATTGAGTGTGTTGAGGTCATTCTGAAGCAATTGATGATCAGAGATCGACTTAATTTTACGAAAAATTTTAAGGTCATCAGCAAAAAAGGCATAATCACAGTGTAATTTTGAACCAAGGTCATTTATGAATATGAGAAAAAGCAGGGGGCCAAGATTCGATCCCAAAGAATAGATTAAACAAAATGATGCAATCCGAATATTACGGGAATAAATAAAAATAAATAAAATAAATTGTTACTAACGACATGCATGTAGGAAATTCATTCAGTCAGTTCATTCAAGGTTCATAAATTAATTTAATGGGGTAAAATAAGGTGAGAAACGTGAAGGCACATGTTGGAAGGTGACAGAAGAGCCTGCTTGCTAGTGGGCAAGGGAACAGGTTTAGATAAATCACAGAGGAAAGACGGGGCACACTTGCTCACTGGACGAAACAGTGCGGTAATGGTAAGGTCCTGTTGCTCGAGGTGGAACCCACACATTAGGGAGTCATATATTTCGATTTTGGTCGAATGGGCTCTCGTTCTGTATTACAATCCACAAAAGATATTGTAGTTTCAAGTAATTTAAATTAATGACTAAGCTGTTAACTTCGTATTACTTCAACAAAAGAGTCATTTCAGAAACGAAAATGACCAGTCCCTTTCACCAATCGAAACTGCAAAAAAAATATTTAAATAATAATAAAAATTATCTCACCATTCTTTATACTAAGAAACAAAATAAATAAATAATAGAAATCTAAAATAAAAATACTCAATATTCACTTTATTTAATATATCAAGTATTGAGGAGAATCTCAAATTTCTGAAAACTCACGGAAACTATAAAGAATACAAAATATTCAACACCACTAAATATGGTACATAAATCAATATTCGCTTTATTTATTTATTTACGTCCTAGTGGGCTTTTACGTCAACTTTATACAATACAGTTATGTTGACAAAGGTAGAGCATTATGTTATGAAAGTACATGGTACATAAAAATATAAAAAAAAAAAATTAGCAAATTTAATATATAACCAGGGGAAAATAAAAGCTTTGATAAAAAAAATTAAAATAATACAAATAAAAGTATAAAAGAGAAAAAATAAATAAATATATATATATAAATAATTTAATTTTATATATAAAATTTTTATATATATATATCATTTTTCCTTGCTAGATATGCATCTAAGGTACAATTCTGCATACTTAACTCAAAACTTGATTTTGTGACACATTCCGTTCTTGAGAATATCTAGCAAGAAAAAATGAAGATTTCAGAAAATAAAATAATATGCTAATTTTTTGAAAAAAGAACATGTGACACTAAATTTTGTTTTGGCTCTCCTGAGCATCTGCGTGTATTGACTCATTTCGTTCTTCCTTGCGCACACATATATTCACTATGGTATCGTAATCTCGTATATTTCAGTAAAGTATTTTTGAAAGTTCGTTTCATCACTAATACTAAATCCCAAATCTATTACCAAGATTATGCAAACGATTTATAAGTGTGAGCCTGATAGTTAGTTTTGAAATTGTTGCAGAAAAAGGCAGCAATTTGTCTCGTATTTCTGATCGGTACAAATAATTTTACTTTGGCGAGAATATCAGGGCTGTCAAAATCATAATGAATAATTTTATTTAGTAGGGCAAGGTCAGAAACAATCCGCCTATCGGATTATAAATCAAACATTGAGAAAATCCACAAATTTCCGAGAGCAATTATTTTCAAATTGGGAATTCCCGTTGGTGATATTAATTACAATTCTCCAATACTATCAATATGACTCTTAACATTAAAAGATAAACGAATATTCACTGAATTGACTTTTTTTTTTAAATAAATAAAAACTGGTTTGATTCTTCTAAATTAGTTTGGCTAATAAACTACCACATACCTAGTAAGTCAATTAGACTCAAGTCCCCATATTATTGCAACAATACGGGCACTAACGCAGAGCGAAGTTCAATAATTCATCGCCTGTATACATTAGGGAATACGAGGCCTGTTCAAAAGAAAAGGTGAATTTGAATTTTCGCGGGCTGTGGTCTGCACATTCGACTATCGTTTTTTTTTGTTATGTTGGTACACTTACGTTTATCATATGTTAGCATTATCAGCCATTTTGGATTAGTGGTTTGTTTTTGTCAACTGGAAAGGTTAGTAACGTTTTTGTGTGTTCTTCGATTTTTTACTTTTGAAAAAAATGGATCAAAGAATATGTATTAAATTTTGCATTAAAAATGGAATAAAGTGCTCCAACGCATTTAAAATGTTGACTGTGGCATTCGGCGAGTCTACTTTGTCTCAAAAAAGTGTTTATAAGTGGTACAAGCGCTTTACAGAAGGCCGAGAAGATGTTAATGACGATGAACGTCCCGGAGTTGTGGAAAAACAAATCATGGGTTTTGTTCTTTGATCCATTTTTTGCAAAAGTAAAAAATCGAAGAACACACAAAAACGTGACTAACCTTTCCAGTTGTCAAAAACAAACTACTTATCCAAAATGGCTGATAATGCTAACATATGATGAACATATGTGTACCAACATAACAATTTTTTTTTCGATAGTCGAATGTACACAGCCCGCGAAAATTCAAAATTCACCTTTTCTTTTGAACAGGCTATGTATATATTTTCATATCGAGGAAACTACAGTCTGCAGTAGTTTAGTGGCAAACAAAAGCATAATTTAACAAAGTATCGATAGACAAATCTATACTCCATAACTATGTTAAATACTTGAAGTAACAATATATGGAGAGGGAGCTAATTCTTTTTATCCAACCTATACAAATTTGGGATAAATCACTTTCTCCGGGTTTTTACGTCGTGCACCATGATGAAAGAAAGAGGCAACAAAATCGCCCAAATTATCACACCGCTTTAAAGTATTGTTAGAATGTTCTTCGTGTCCCGTGTCTCCGTCCTTGACTCCCCCCACATGTATTGAAAAGCGAAATAAATGAACATAACTCAACGGTTTATTAGGTTACATGCTATACTTTTGTTCATAACAATACTGTGAGAAAGTGGTTTTACGAATAAACAAAAACATTATGTCGACATGTGCTATGAATGGATGTATAAATACCCTAACCCTAGTCATAGCCACGCCCAGGACTAGCCGAGTCCGGTAAACCTCATAAAAACTGACTACAGCAGCGCTCTCTCTTGAGGTTAATATAACCAATTTATTGCTAATTTATATCATGAACACATTTAATTGAATCTTTTGGATTATACTATACTTATAATTTATTTTATTGTTATTAATTCCACAAGATTGTGTACAATGTTACTGGTAATTTACCGTCATGCTATTCTTATTATCTATTCTTCTTTGCTCCTACTCAGTAATAGCTAGAATTTTGTATTTTTTTCCTATTTATCTCTTGTGTACAAACTTCTCACCATTTAATTTTATTGTGCTTCTTCATTACTTACTTGCATGTTAATGGCACATGAACTAAAATAAAAATAAACAAAATAAATAAATTTGATTACAATAGTGGGCGTCAACTGTGATACTTCAGCCTTCAATGAAAAAATGGTGTGTTTCTTTTTAAAATACATTAATTCAAAGGTCGACTGTTGTCTCCTGAGTCTGACCAGCATAAGAGTAAAAACTGACCTTTTTCAATGTCATCGTTCACATATTATAAATAATAAACCAAACTCACCGATTCCTCGCTTACATACTTTAACAAACGAATATGTATACAGATGATATCGACATTTTTAAGACAGCAAATTTGGTGTATAAAACAAAGTTTAACAATTTTTTCATGCGAATTTATTATGTCTGATAATTTTTAATTTTATTTATCTAAACTATAAGCCATTGTAATATTAGTAATTATTGTATGAAATCAGAGTCTTATTATTGTAACCAACTTACAAAATGTACAAGTCCTATGGACGTATACGAAATAAATAAATAAAAATAAAACAGAAAACAGAAAACTTTACTTTAAATATGAACCACGGTGGGAAAATACGCTGAGGGATTTTTGTGATATCGGCAATATGCATTTGATACACATTTTAACTAAGCGATCGCCTGGATTGATTGGCGAAAGCGGTTGTTAGCATAGAATGCCATAGGATCTACTTCGAGGAAATTTTGTCTAAAATTAGTCGCATTTTCAGTGGAGTGGTTTATTTTGATATAGCTGGACACTTAGTAGAAATTACAATATATTTAAAGAGAAAGTTTCCGGCAGATCGTAAAAGAGTTTTGAGTGGAGAGGATTTCATTCAGCAGGGATGTGACGGTTGCTAAAAAATAGATGGAAATATGTTAACCTTATCACAGTTCTTGAAACCCCTTCATAAATTGTTTATATTATTTTGGTTAATTTAAAAAAAATCGTAATTATTGTAAATATATATATTAATCGAAAGTTGATAACCAACAATCGGTAATCCAATCTTTATTAAATTAAATCTGTTATATTGTGTGAAGGTATCGCAAGGCTCCGTGAAGGCTTAAAATTTCTTTTACTTCTGATATTCTCTCCCATCAGATGCTGGATATTGTCAGAGTAAGCTTCACGTTGTTGACTGAAGGTTGGAACAACTTGGCACAGCACTCCTCACATAAGTATCGCGGCCATGTGGCGCGGAGTCTCCCTCTACCATGTCTTCCCCTGGATTGCCAGTTTTCAGCAATATTAAGCAGTCCATTTAAAGAGTTCTATCTACTGTGTGTTTGTGTGTTAAAAAATAAAATAAAAAACCTTTTTATTAAGCTTGGCAAAAAAATAAATAAATTAATAATTCCCGTGTAGAAAATGTTTAAGACATTTTTTGTCCACTGAACTTAAAAATAAGTATTAAAAAAATGTTCCTACAAATTATATATTATTCGCCTTAGTATAATTCCTAGCTATAGAGCTAAGGAATTACGCTTAGGCGAAATAGATTCTCAAAAGTACGTAAAATGTCATGGGAACTAAATTGGCTAACAGTGAAACAGATGCTGCCATTCAAACACATTATCTATACATGAAATAAAATAAAACCATCTGTTGCCAAAATATTTTACTGTCAAAATTACTCACAACGTGGATATTCACAAACGTAATACACAAGGACATGCAAAGAAATCAGAATACCAAAAAATAATAAATCCAACACACAAAACAGTTTACTTTATAAAGGGATGAAATATTATAAAGCGCTCCCGGAAACCATCAAAATTTTGTCAATTGATACGTTTAAAATAGTTTGTAAGAACCATATAAAATATGTAAGTATGTAATATAAAGATATATGAGTTATTATTATTTATTCAAAAAGTATATATATGAGTTATAATTAGTTATTTTGTAAACTTTGATGTACAAATAACTAAAATAAAATAAATTAAACCAAAAATAAAGTAAAGTTCATAAGAAAAGGAGTGTGGTTGGAAAAACTATCAGCCTAACGTTGGCTCTTTTTCATCGTGATCCTCTATTATGGATACCTAGGTATTCATTTTATAAAATAATTGTACTGGATTACAAACAAATGTGCAAACACACTACATAAATAAGTGTCAAAAGTCGTATATTACATTAATTATAGAATGTTTATACATAAAGGCACGAAAATCTTTGCAATTTTGATGCGCAACGTGATTTAAATGAAAGGCAGCATACGCCGCGAGCCAGGTAGGCCTCCCTAAATAACCTGAAAAAGCTAATAAAACATTCCCATCAAAAGATTCTCGCAAAATGGCGTCGCGGCGCCGGAAAAAAACTATCCGCGGGTTAGTTCGCGCCCGCTCGTCTAAAATCGGTAAAATCACCGACATTAAAGAAGCCATCGGCGCGGGCTCGCCGCTCACACACGGGCGGGCGCGGCGTGGCCGATCGCGCAGAACGCCGCACTCCGAATGAACGAACGGGTGATAATCGTCAAAGTAAGCGACATAATCGTCCCCGCAACTCTTTACCACCCCCTCCCCGTCCCCCCCTCCCACAGTCATGTCTATCACTTTGATAATGATCCCCCAACCGTGAAATCAATTTAGCCGTAGCTATCTGAACATTCGCCGCTCCCGTATCCTGCCGGCTACAAATCTGATATTTCAAAGACCCGCGTCACGGCTCTTGTGTTGGAGATGAGATGGCGCTGTTGGAATGCCCTCAGAGCAATAATAAACAGGAGAGAGCGCTTCTGTACTGTCTGTAGTCAGTATTGATGATTTTTGCCTGACTCGGCTAGACCTGAGCGTGACTAGGTCTAGGGCTAAGGTATTTATACATACATTTATAGCACATGTCGATATAATGTTTTTGTTTATTTGTAAAACATCCTTTTCACAGTATTGTTACAAACAAAAATATAGCATAAAATCTAAAAAACCGTTGAGTTACCATATGTCCAGTTACGCCGCATATCAAAACTTGTGGGCGGAGTCGCCGGAGACGCGGGAGACGGATAACATTCTTACATACCTAAAAGCGGTGCGATATTTAGCGAAATTTTTGTTGTATCTTTCTCTCTCATGGTGTGCGACGTAAAACCCGGAGAAAGTGATTTATCTCAAATTTGTATAGGTTGGGTAAAGAAAAATTTAGCTCTCTCTTAATAAATTAGAGAGAAAGCTATTACTTTTTACCCAACCTATACAAATTTGGGATAAATCACTTTTTCCGGGTTTTAACGTCGTACACCGTGAGAAAAAAAGAGACAACAAAAACTCCCAAATTATTACACCGCTTTAGAGTATTGTCTCCGTTGACTCCGTCCATACGTTTTGATACGCAAAATAAATGAACATAACTCAACGGCTTATTAGGTTACATGCTATATTTTTGTTTATAACAATAGTGTGAAAAAGTGGTAATACGAATAAACAAAAACATTTTGTCGACATGTGCTATGAATGGATGTGTAAATACCCTAGCCCTAATCCTAGCTACGGCCTGGTCTAGGCGAGTCCGGCAAACCTCATAAAAAACTGACTACAGCAGCGCTCTCTCTTGTATATTATTGCTCTGAGGTTGGAGATGAGATGGGCGGTATTAGAATGCTAATGTGATGGTATGATATTGCCTGTTCCCTGTTCGGCTGTATCGTGTTGAGATTTCTTATGTTTTGCCGGTTGCAATCTTTGCGGAAAACCAGTTTGCCTTCGGGAGCTTTCGGAAGCAATGATGTTATCATCATAACGGAAATCTCGGTTTCCTGTTTACGCGGATCATTGTTTATTATTTACTCGAAAACGCGAGCATATTTTTTGCTGTTGTGTTTTTGATCAAAAGTACCTTTTAACGATATACTGTCATTGGTTTGAGTAATAAAACATCAGCCGATCTAATTATTGAATCGGCAAATAAAAAAGGTAATTTAATGAAATTTTGTTTTCATTGGAGAGGTAAAGGCAAATTCACGAAAGAAGAATATGTGTGGAAATAATAAAACGTGTGTCTTGGATATTTAAATTCTTGGAGAAACAATGTATGGAGAGATAGCTAATTATTTTTTACCCAACCGGTACAAAATTGCGATAAATCACTTTCTCCGGGTTTTTATGTCGTACAACATGAGAGAGAAAGAGACCACAAATATAAAGTGGTTATACGAATAAACAAAAACATTATGTCGATACGTGATTTGAATGGATGTATAAATACCCTAGCCTTGGTCTTAGCCACGCCCAGGTCCGCCGAGCCAGGTAAAAATCAGCAAAAACTGTCTACGCTGCCTTGGATTGATACCACTCTGTATACTCCAAGGTTATATTCTAATCTAACAACATAATGGCGTTGCTACCCAACCCAAACACGAGCATTGATTTCTCTCCTGGGTCGGGTAGTCTTGTCGAAAAAAAAGGAATAATTTAACGAACTTCATGTACTGTTAATATAAATAAAAAATATTAAAACATAAATAATTAAAAAAACACATTACTCTACCACTAGATCAGTCATTCCCAAAGTGGTCTATTTCGACCTCCAGGGGTCGATTCCAACCTGCAAGGGGTCCACGTCAATGAAAAAAAAAATTAGGGGGTGTATGAGATGTAAATGGGGGTCCACGAGAGTGGATTCCATTTAGGCAGGCCGTCACCAAAATGTTGGTTAATTTTTTGGGGAGGATACATTTTGTTGATTTGCTAGCACTTTTTTGGGGAGTTTTTTTTTGTCGATTTGCTAGTAGTTTTTAATTTCAAATCTCTACCTAAAAACGCTAAAAAAAAATCAATATTTGGAAAGCAGGGGGTCTATACAAAACAGAAAAAATCGGCAAGTGGTCTGCAGGACAAAAAAGTTTGGGTACCTCTGCACTAGATGATTATCAACCACGTGCCCAATTATGATTGATGAAAAAATGTTAATAAGACAATTTAAAGTTATTACATCAGATGAAAACACACAGAGCCATAGCAAAGGTAGAGAGAGATAAGAAGAATATAACACGAGGTTTTATATTGTTGAAATGATGATCCAGTTCATTCTGTTTTGGCTAAACCAGCTTAGTTCAAAACTCTAATTAACAAGTGTAACAATTTTTTTTTAAATCTACCTATATAATAAATATATGTATTATTTTTTTTTAAATATGAATACCGCACAAGAGTCCCAACTGCTCCCTTTTATCTGGAGCAAGTGAGACAATGGAATCCCTATTGGGGTATGTCGTGAGGCTGAAAGTAGTGATAAGGAAAAGGAGATGGGGAAGATGACGGTGGGGAAGTACCTCTCTATTCAGATCAGGTCACCAAACACGGTCTCAAACCAGGGCGATACTGAAAATATCTACCACGCTGGAACGTGCCGCAAATATACTATATATATATATTTTTTTTACATGAATACCGCACAAGAGTCTCAACTGCTCCCAACCGTCTAGAGCCAGTGAGACTATGGCATCCCTAAATTGGGTATGTTATGAGGCTGAAGGTAGTAGGGAGGGGAAGGAGATCGGGAAGAGGAAGGTTGAGAAGTACCTGGCTATTCAGATCTGGTCACCAAACACGGCTTAAGCCATTTCAAGCAACGTTTCGATTCTGAATGGTGGTCTTTCACCAGGGCGATACTTAGAGTATCTACCACTCTGGAACGTGCCGCAAATATACTTGTTATTATTTTTATATGAATTAAATGTGTTATGACACATATTAATTAAATAAAAGTTATTGGCGCACGCCGGGTTTGAACCCGCGACCTTTGGATTCGTAGTCGAGCGTCTTACCACTCGACCATGGAGGCCGATAATATAATATTTCGACCGATCGGTAGCTGAGTAGACAAACGCGTCGGATTCCAACCCGGGCGCCGTGGGTTCAATTCCTCTGCTGGCTAAGTCCTTCATAATTGCACAAGCAACATCTTCCGCTTATTATGATGGCAGTAGGAGTTTTTTTAAAATATTATAATATTGTCAGGTTATTCGTAACCCGGGAATGTTTGTCTTTCTTTTAAAAAATAAATTTTTTTTTAAATTAATTAATTGTGAAATGGCACAAATAAATTATAAAGAGATTTATATGCGCACGCCGAGATTTGAACCCGCGACCGCTCAATTCGTAGTCGAGAATCTTAACCACTCGACTACGAAGACTGTCAAATAATTAACCATTGATCTCGAAGGAATAGGACATGTAGCCGAATGAGATTAACAGAATTGGTGTTCAAACTCAGAAGAAAAACCATTTATCAATAATACACATTTTGCTTTATGACGAAGTAAATATTGTAAATAAACACATTGTGATTTATTGAGTGCTGGAAAGAAAAGTTATACCGCCACGAGGCACATTTATAACCCTCAACCTCCGCGTGTAGAAAATTAATAACTGCATTTCAATTGAATGCGCATTATGGCACAAATGGATATATTTCATGTCGAGAAATGAGTAGTGAATTATCGCCGAGTATTATCTCAGTTGATGTTGGTTCAACAAGAATACTCGGTGTATGCGGTGCTTCACCTATACCATCACTTTATACTGAACATCATGCACCATACCTCCATACAGCCTTCAGGTCTGGAGCTAGGGGTTTCTTTTTATAAGCTAAAGAAAAGCATTAAGTAGGATAACCTATTATTGGTATAAGGGTTTCTTAAAGGTTGATAGCTAATATTTGATAATTTATTGTAGTTAAGTTAGCTGGCGGCCTCTGTAGTCGAGTGATTAAGATCTTCGACTAAGAATCCAGAGGTCACGGGTTCAAATCCCGGCGTGCCCAAATAAATATTATTAAATCAGGTCATCTGAAGAGTCAGAATAACAGAAGAGTATGTATGAGACGATGTATGAATGTGAATGAAGCAAGAATTGTGTGCCGAGACAGAGTTATATGGCGCTCCTTCCTCTCTGAATACCCCTGCGGGGAAACGGCGTGATGGTTAGTTAGTTAAAAGAAATAACTTTGTATAAGACCACGAATATTATTTTAATTTTTTTGAACAACCGGTTTTGCTTAGCCTAAGCATCGTCAGGGTAAAAAAAATTAAAGTAAAAAAAAAACAAGTAATTATTAATTTATAATTTTAGCTTAATTCTGCACCCTGATTATGCTTACGCTAAGCGAAACCGACCGGTCATAAAAAAAATATATATTATTCGTGGTCTTTTACAAAGTTATTTTTTCATTTCTTTAAATATGTCAAACCACAAACTGATTGCTTTCTACGAAAATATAAATTAAATTGAATTGATTTGTGTTCTTTCACAATCAAATTCATTAAAAAAATAATGCCTGGTATATTTGCGGAACGTTTCAGAGTGGTAGGTACTCTCACTACCCTGGTGAAAAACCACCATTCGGTTGTGTGGTCAGATCTGAATAGTCAGGTACTTCCCCACTTTCCTCTTCCCCTCCTCAATCCATTTATCACTACCTCACAACATACCCTAATTAGGGATGCCATAGTCCCACTGACTTCAAGAGGGTTGGAAGCAGTTAAGACTCTTGTGCGGCATTCGCATTATAAAAAATCAACATTTTAAATTTGCACACACGACCCTTTGTAAGTGTCATCATATAACGTAACTGTCCATGATCTGTTGGAAAATAATTTTATTTATTGTAAATTACTAATGATATAATTAAGACACATATACGGGATTCTGGCAGACATTCTTATACGTTATTTTCAAAACCAGCCGCTAATATGTCACTTTATTATAATAGTTCATCTGTGAATTAATAATTCACAAAAATCATAATTACAATACACACATAGGTATTCATTTTTCACGGTATCAAGAATAAAAAGAAAATATCGGTTGATATATGTATGGCAGTACTCCAAGTTTTCATTGATTTAAATTAAATAAATCTACAGGATTTGGACTACTCTATGTCGAAACTTTAAAAACTATAGCAAAGGGTTGTCTTTCTTACTTCGAATCAACCATAAAAATCCGGAATACCCATATATCGTCTACATTGTCTTTCTCCTGTAGTCAGGCAAGAAAAAAATACCGCTTTTTAGCTTTTTAGCCCTAATGATTTTAATTAAGAATTTAGCGATCATTTTTGGCAAAGTGTTTTTTCTATTCTAGCATTATGTAGATATGTAGCGTAAATTATGTAGCAAAGAATGTTGGTTAGAGATAAGTCAATTGATTGAGTACCTGCTTTATAATAAAACCCCCACAAAGCTTCTAAAGCAGGTCAAAACTTGATCTAATACTACATTAGGCTCCAGACTCAAGGTTTGAACTCTGCCTGAATTCGCCTCTGATCTAAACGGTAGCGCAGACGTAGTAAGTAGTATGGCGGTATGTTGTATCAGTGCCTTGCAAGTGTGTGAGTGGGAATCATATGAGGATAACATTATGTAGGGATAGACCAAGGAAAAAGTTTCTCTCGTCATGCCTCACTGCTTTCTAACTAATGTTACTTTGTACTCCATTTCATGACAGAAAGCAAATAAATGAATATTTTCTCCAACGTTTATGCCACTGTGTATTTTGTTAATGGAAATGGGAATGTCAGAGAGAGTAATAAACCGTTCTTACATTTTTTCATTATCTCTTTGTTTTGTGAAATTTTCGGAACACGATAATGTGTTTTCGTTCCAGTCAAATCCGACTAAACGAGGCTCCTAAAATATGAGACCTATGAATTTTATAAAATAAATACAAACTACATATTCATTTTACGGGTTAGGAAAGAAGCCTCTTTTCATTTCGATTGTGGGATAAATAACCCACATACATTGCTAAATAATTAAATTTTATTTCTATCAATTTCATCATGTTTTTGGGTGCATTGTTATTTTTTATGTCATTGTTATTTTTTATGTCACTGTTATTTTATATCTTATGTTATGTAAAAGCCCATGAGGGCGTATATAAATAAATAATGCGTTTTGTATTGTACTTAAAACCTTCGGGATAGAGTAGTAAGTTCCCTGGCTCTGGAAGTTGATCCCAGAGGAGACGAGCTTAAAACCAGGTGCAGGCTCAATAATTAATATTAAAAAAGGTTTTTTAACATTGAATGATAATGTAATATATATGCATCCGTTTCAGAATGGAATAAGTAAGAAAATATATGAATACCTATTTATTAAAACAATATCCATGGGTTTAGAAGTTTATTTATAAAAAAAAATTTAACGACAGTTTAACGAATTAAAAAAAAAGTATTGAAAGGGTTTTACGGAATCTGCTGTGTGATGGCACTATATTAGTGTTTTATAGTTTGGTACTTTGTGTACGTACATGTACGTACGCAAAGTACTAAAATCGGTTGAAAACAACAGTATGTTTGGATCAGGCTAATTTGGAATCCCTGAATAGTATTCATCCATTTCCAAATGATCAAAGGTTCTAAGGAAAAAGGATCTTACCTGATTCTCCGCCAATCTGATCACAAATTAAGGGTTGATATTGTTTATTCACTCCGCTGAACAAAGTGGTACTAAAGACCTTAGCGCTACAACGCTACAGTGCCACTTGTCTGAAGCAATACATAATTTTGTACAATTATAACTAATTTACTAGATTATGTAGAGATTTAATATTTATCTGTGTATTGTGAGACTAGCTTTATAGTAATGACAAAATTATCAAACTTCATAAATATTCATTTTTGAGATGAAATTTTTGTTTTATAAAAGTATGGAATTATTTATAAATATATTTTAGTAAGCCAGCACCTCCAGTGAAATAAAAATATACATTTTCAATTATTTTGCTTTAAATAGAACGAGATTTGCAATCCTTTATCTCAACTCAAATGAGTAGACCAATAAACCACATAGGCATATATTTAAACGGATTTTTAGTTATTCCTTGTAATTTTGCGACAATTTCTTAAGACTGAATTGTGAAAATGTTAAGATGTTTATTAAAAGGTATTGGCGAATATCAATAAGATTATTAGAGAATTTAAACAAGGAAATCGATAGAAAAAATATTTTTTTGTTATGGGAGAGTTGCATTTCATATTTCTTGTAATTTATAGCTTAGATCTTCGATTGAATGTGGGATTGTGCAATACTTTTGAAAGTTTTGAAGGTCATTGAAATATTTTTAATGTATTTTTTAAACTTTTTTGAACAAAGTACTGCTTTTAGGTCCCTATGTTATATCGATATTGAGTAAATAGCTCACTATCCAGGTGTTTTGCTAATGTCTGGTCTCAAAAGACCAGATATTCAATTTGAATAATTTGTTAAAAAAAAAACTGAAATGTCGGAAATCGATCCAGTGACCTCAGGTACAGAGTAAAATATTTTAACCCTATGCTATTGCAATACATAATAGACTAATACTTGCTAGATACCTCCCTTTCTGTACGTGAAATGGAGCATGAAAGGTTAGTGTATCGAACAAGGAGTCAATTTTGCATGCTCTGATTCCAACGAAAGTTAAGAATATTATCTTCTTTTATAGAGCGGGTTATAACTGACTAATTTATAAGACGATTTGAAGAAATAAGAATAAAACGAATATATAAATATGAATAAATCCCTCGAGATGTGGTTTGGGCGGAGAATTCTCAAAGCTATCATGGACAACCAGGTGTGTAGGTCTCTCATCTAGAGTTGAAGCAAGCACAGTAATCATACAAATGCAATGCATACACACAGTGTGTTTTGTTTTAAAGTTCAATAAAAAATAAACAATTAATAAAGAGGTACAGATTTTTTTTTCATTTCTTTAATTAATAATTATTTCACACTTCAGAGGTCGAAGCCAAAGCGTGTTGAAGTCAGTTGTATGAAAGTTTTTTTTACATGTATGTTGTTTTATTTCATTGTTGTTAAAAAACTGAGTTTTCTTACAAAACCGTTCTTAGTAAAGGACTGAACTCAAAGGGGTATTGAAAAAAAAATGCAAGGTTAGGTAATTCGTAGTATTCCCCAATTTGGGAAATTTTCGAGCACGAGCATGGATGGTAATTACTGTTTCTTAAAAACAGATTATAATATTATTTTCAACAGTACCCGGTTGAACTGCATGAATAAGACACGCTGTAAGTAGACTTTCAATATACTAGAAGAATCATTGTTAACACTTGCTGTCCCTTTTCCACTAGTGACAATGAGTAGGCGTAAACAAGACAAAGAGCTCTTTCTTTATGACGCATCGTAAATACATCGCCACTGGATCGTATACCAATACACAATACACCCAACGTTTAGCATGTATTGTTTGTTTCAACTCTTGTTGCGTTACCTTATACCAATGTATCTATTCAGGCTAATATTTAAAGCATACAACTGTCAACTGTGAGCATGCAGCATATTCCGAATAATTTTGGAAACATAAGTCTGGAGAAAAACTTGTTTAGTGGCAAAGTCAAAACAGGAGAATCCATGGATGGTCACCGATGAGCAGAACTTTTGGACCAATGATAATTTATAAAAAATAAAAATTGAGTGTTATAGGTATATCTTATAATGTTATCAATTTTATAAAGCGCCGTTCAGTGTTTTACTATCTTTGGGTGCTTTGTATCGGTTATTTCATGATATAGCCTTTCCTAAAAAAACTGTTTTTATTTAACTGTGAAAAGTTTTCATTGCCACCTTTATTTTCTATTTTTTTTTTTTACTTAATACCTACCTTACTGGGTTATTAGAGCCTGTTATGAGGTAGGTGAAAGTAAGTGCGCATAAATATAGATCATGTAAAAGCAAAACTTGAGTACATATATGACATTAAAATTCCAAAATATAACACTAAGCATTCTCAAAATACCTACCTCTATCTAGGAATAACTTACTTTAATAATCTTCCTGTAAAACTAAGAACTATAGATAATATTCATGAATTTCAGCTTAAATTGAAAAATTACATCAAACAACTTTAACAGTCTTTAATAATTGTTTTTGTTATTATAATTTATTTTTATTTGACCTTTTCCTTCTTTTTATTCTTCTTATTTCCACAAAATTTGTGTCATCATTATGTATTAATATTTATTACTATAACTGATTTTTACACAAATACTTATTTTTAAAACTTTTACTTCTATTTTTTTCTTTGCTGTATTAACTACATTATTTATTATTTTAGCGTAATTTCCCTCACCAAACACAAGAACCTTGTTCTTTATGGTGAGGAACAGCATATATGTTTATTATGAAATACACTGTGAAAATTATCAATTCTTTTAAATATTATTGTAAAAAAATATATATATTAAATAAAAATATATATATATACATATATATATATATATCATTATGTGCATTTGCATATACGGATTTCTGTTTTTTTTTAAGTTCTAAGAAACATTATTTAATCAAACTCTTTATTGTATATTTCTTGATTTAAATTGTATTGTATAATTTTGAATTACCTACATGTATTTATAACGTAATAGCGTTGCTCCCCAACCCAAACTCGAGAATTGATTTCCCTCCTGGGCTGGGTTCTCTTGTTAAAAAAAAATCAAAAATACATGTAATAGTTTAAAGAACTTTATATACTGTATATTTTATATAAATAAAAATTATTAAAAAAAAAGAAAAAAAAAATTATAAACATGTGTATGAAAAGATATAGAGCATTTCAAAAAATCAAAAACAATAAAGGTAAAAACGATAAAAGTAAATTATAGAATTATTACAAAAATAAAACATATATACTGCAAAAATATATATAAAAAACAACGTGATGGTGATAAATTTAGCCAAATAGAAAAATATAAAATATGTTGATATTTATTACACAATGCTAAATGATATTAGAGACATTAACCGAAAACTCTCTTGATACATATATTTTTCAAATAAGATACGATGACAGTAGGTAAAATTGCACGGCACTAATCCAACAATTAATGACAAAAAAAATATACTTAAATTTTACCTTGTAACAATCCTACGATTATTGATAATGAAGACATTGCCTGAAAAAAATGCTGAATTTGAGGTAGCAAATAATAATAGTTGACTAACAAGACTTATTAAAGTATTGCAATATTTATATAATATCGTGATATTATGTACGAGAAATGTTTAGGAAAATATTTTTTTTTATTTACACACTCGTTAAGATTTCAAAGTACAGCAGATGAAAAAAAATGTTAAAAAATGTACTCCTTCAAGCATTTTTTTCCACATACATAACGATATCAAGACGATACTAATGGCGAGTAAGCACGATTCCAGGATTTTAGGATACAGAACAGAAATCAAAAGGTTCATTTCAATCGGTTACATAGAGTGTGAGAAAACGGCATTTTATTTCCAACCCCAAGGCATACATTTTTCCCGCAAATTGGAATAATTTTTTTAAAGAATGTCACTTTAAGAAAAGTTTCCCATTTAATAGTCATGAGTTCATAATTGTAAGCAGAAATATAAAAATTAATTTAATTCGGTATCATAAGGTTTGAGAAAATGGGATTTTTTTTCAAACCTCAACGATTGATTTTGACCAATGGTATGTTTTTTTGGAATATCTAAGTTTTGGAGAATTTTTTCATTTAATCGTCACTGGTTTCATTCTGAACTAAAATTAAAGGGATCACTTCATTCGGTCTCATAGAGTCTAAAAAAGCGGCATATACTTTTTGACCCTAAGGCTTGCATTTCGCCCGCAAAATCGTATATTTTTTTAAGAAATATCAATTATGGAAGATTTTATTTTATTTTATCGTCATTATTTAATAATTTTGAACAGAAATAGAAATGTTCACTTTCATTCGGTCCCAAAAAGTCTGAAAAAAACGGCATCTACTTTCCGAGCCCAAGGCTCGCATTTTACCCGCAAAGTGGGGATATGTTTTATTACCAAACGTAACTTTTGGAAGATTTTTTCATTTTATCGTCTTCAGTTTATCATTCTAAAGAAGTCCGAAGATTCATTTCATTCGGTCTCATAAAGTCAGAAGAAGCCGCATCTTTTTTTCGACCCCAAGTATCGCATTTTACCCGTAAAGATGTATGTATTTTTAACAAATGTCACTTTCATAAATATTCATCATTGTTATATGAATATTCTGAACTGAAATCCAGAGGTTCACATCATTTAGTCTCATAGAGTCAGAGGAAACCGCATATTTTTTTCCGACCCTAAGTATCGCATTTTGCCCGCAAAGATGAATGTTTTATTAACAAATGTCAATTTTGGAAGATATATTTATTAAATTGTCATTGGTTCATCATTCTAAACCGAAATCCTAAGGTTCATTTCATTAGGTCTCATAGAGTCGAGAAAATGGCATCTTCTTACTGACCCTAAGGCGTGCATTTCGCCCGCAAAATGGTTTGTTTTTTTTTAACAAATGTCACTTTTGGAGGATTTTTTCATTTTATTGTCATTGGTTTATCAGTCTGAAAAGAAATCCAAAGGATCACTTCATTCGGTCTCATAGTCTCAGAAAACGGCATCTACTTTCCGACCTTAAGGATCGTGTAAGCAAAATGCGATCCCCTATAAATATATAGTATTATTTGATGAGCAGAACTTTTGAACCAATGATAATTTATAAAAAATAACAATTGAAAGTTATAGGTATATCATAACAATGTGTTCAATTTTATAAAACGCCGTTCAGTGTTTTACTATCTTTAGGGTGCTTTGTATCGGTTATTGCATGTTGAAGCCTTTCCTAAAAAAAAAACTGTTTTTATTTAACTGTAAGAGTTTTCAATGCCACCTTTATTTGGTTTTAATAACTGTTTTTTTTTTTTTTTTACTTATTACCTACCTTACTGGGTTATTAGAACCTGAAACTGAACCTCATAAGGTAGGTGAAAGTAAGTGCGCATAAAATATAGATCATGTAAAAGCAAAACTTGAGTACATATATCATTATGTGCATATGCATATACGGATTTCTGTTTTTTTTTTAAGTTCTAAGAAACATTATTTAATTAATCACTTTTCGACATTGAATCAAACTCTTTATTGTTTATTTCTTGATTTAAATTGTATTGTATAATTTTGAATTACCTACATGTATTTATAACGTGATAGCCTTGCTCCATAACCCAAATACGAGAATTGTTTCTAATCTTTATTTTGTTTATTTTATTTTATTTTTTTTACTTAATTACCTACCTTACTGGGTTATTAGAACCTGTTATTAGGTAGGTGAAAGTAAGTGCGCATAAATATAGATCATGTTAAAGCAAAACTTGAGTACATATATCATTATGTGCATATTCATATACGGATTTCAAATTTTTTTTAAGTTCTAAGAAACATTATAAACATGTGTATGAAAAGATATAGAGCATTTAAAAAAATAAAAAAAACAATAAAAGTAAAAACGATAAAAGTAAATTATAGAATTATTACAAAAATAAAACATATATACTGCTAAAATATACATAAAAAACAACGTGATAGTGATAAATTTAGCCAAATAGAAAAAATATAAAATATGTTGATATTTATTACACAATGCTAAATGATGTAAGAGACATTAATCGAAAACTCTGTTGATACATATATTTTTCAAATAAGATACGATGAACTGTCATCCCGTTTTACCTACTGAGGTAAAATTGCACGGCAATAATCCAACAATTAATTACAGAAAAATATACTTAAATTTTACCTTGTAACAATCCTACAATTATTGATAATGGAGACATTGCCTGAAAAAAATGCTAAGCTTAAGGTAGCAAATAATAATAATTGACTAACAAAACTTATTATAGTATTGCAATATTTATATAATATCGTGATATTATGTACAAGAAATGTATAGGAAAATCATTTGTTTTACTTACACACTATCGTTAAGATTTCAAAGTACAGCAGATAAAAAAAATGTAAAAAAAAGTGTGCTCCTTCGAACATTTTTTTCCATATACATAACGATATCAAGACGATGCTAATGGCGAGTACACACGATTCCAGAATTTTAGGATAGAAATAGAAATGTTCACTTCATTCGGTCCCAAAAAGTCTGAAAAAAACGGCATCTACTTTCCGAGTGGGGATATGTTTTATTATCAAACGTAACTTTTGGAATTTTTTTCCATTTTATCGTCTTCAGCTTATCATTCTGAACAGAAATCTGACGATTCATTTCATTCGGTCTCATTAAGTCAGAAGAAGCCGCATCTTTTTTCTGACCCCAAGTATCGCATTTTACCCGTAAAGATTTATGTATTTTTAACAAATGTCACTTTTGTAAGATTTATTCATTAAATTGTCATTGGTTCATCATTCTGAACTGAAATCCATATAATTACTGCATTCTGTCCCAATTAGTCTAAGAAAACGGCATTTTATTTTCAACACCAAGGTTTGCATTTCGCCTACAAAGCTGTATGTTTTTTTTAACAAATGTCACTTTTGAAAGATTTTTAATTTCATCGTCATAAGTTGTACATTCTGAACCGAAATCCCGAGGTTCCATTCATTCGGTCTCATAGATGTCAGAAGAAACCGCATCTTTTTTCCGTCCCTAAGTATCGCATTTTGCCCGCAAAGATGTATGTTTTTTTTAAGAAATGTCACTTTAGGAAGATTTATTTATTAAATTGTCATTGAGTTATTATTTTAAGGCTTGCATTTTGCCCGCAAAGTGAAATAATTTTTCAACAAATGTCACTTTTGAAAGAATTATTCATTAAATTGTCTTTGGTTCATCATTCTGAACATGAAATCCAAAGGACCCACTTCATTCTGTCCCATAGAATCTAGAAAACGGCATTTTATATTCAACCCCAAGGTTTGCATTTCGCCTGCAAAGATGTATGTTTTTTAAACAAATGTCACACACGGAAGAATTTTTTCATTTCACCGTCATAAATTGTACATTCTGAACCAAAATCCAAAAGTTTACTTCATTCAGTCGCATAGAGTCTGAGAAAACGGCATTTTATTTCCAAACCCAAGGCTTGCATTTCGCCTGCAAAGCTGTATGTTTTTTTTTAACAAATGTCACTTTTGAAAGATTTTTTCATTTCATCGTCATAAGTTGTACATTATGAACCAGAATCCAAAGGTTCACTTCATTCGGTGTCACATAAATTCAGAGGAAACTGCAACTTTTTTCCGACCCCAAGTATCGCATTTCACCCGCAAAGATGTATGTTTTTTTAACAAATGTCACTTTTGGAAGATTTATTTATTAAATTGTCATTGAATTATTATTATGAACTGAAACCCAAAGAATAAATTCATTCTGTCCCATAGAGTCTGAGAAAATGACATTTTATTTCCAACCCCAAGGCTTGCGTTTTGCCCGCAAAGTGAAATGATTTTTTAACAAATCTCACTTTTGAAAGATTTTTTCATTAAATTGTCTTTGGTTCATCATTCTGAACAGAAATCCAAAGACTCACTTCATTCTGTCCCATAGAATCTAGAAAACGGCATTTTATATTCAACCCCAAGGTTAGCATTTCGCCTACAAAGATGTATGTTTTTTAAACAAATGTCACATACGGAAGATTTTTTCATTTCACCGTCATAAATTGTACATTCTGAACCAAAATGTAAAAGATTCACTTCATTTTGTCCCATAGAGTCTGGAGAAAACGGGATTTTATTTCCAACCCCAAGGCTTGCATTTCGCCTGAAAAGCTGTATGTTTTTTTAACAAATGTCACTTTTGACAGATTTTTTCAATAATATCACAAATGAGACTCGAACTCGGATCATCTACTCTATCCGGGAGTAACTCGTCAACCAATTCAGCCATTGGAACCTTATAATAAACCGATATTTTCAATCGATCTCATAATTTTCACTGAAGATTATTGATATTGTTTTTTCCAATTTTTCAGATTGTGAGCATTGTCTTTTTATTTTCTGGCCTATTTCTGTTTCGTATTTGTGTTGTTGATTATTGATGTTAAAAATGAAATAAACTTTAATGCCTTAAAGTTGATTTTAATTTCAATATTAATCTTGTATATCCCTATTTGTCTTTTACATTTCATAAAATGGTTACAATAATAATTCTCTGGTTACGTACAATAAATACTCACATTAAAATGCCTTAAAATTTAGGTAAATAAAATTAATTTAAATTGAAATAAATTGGTTTTTGAGGTTTGAAATAAATTGGCAAAGTTACAGTTTTTTAATACAAATTAATTCACTAGTTGCTAGTACTTGAAAAATCACCCGATACCACTTGAATTTAGAAGAAAAAACATTAGCTCTATTTCAAATACAGAATAATGTCTGTTGATAAACACGTTATTGTAGGTGCTTTATTAGGTAGGTAGGGATTTTGAAATGTTTTAAAAATTGATAAATTCGACGTCAGTTCCAAATCTGAAAAATTCACACTCGCACGGTCGTACGTACTCACAAAGGAAATTATTTATACTTTTATTATTGATATCAATTATTTGGCAAGTCAATTCAGGTGT
Source organism: Drusus annulatus (assembly GCA_022651775.1). Classification (NCBI taxonomy): domain Eukaryota; kingdom Metazoa; phylum Arthropoda; class Insecta; order Trichoptera; family Limnephilidae; genus Drusus; species Drusus annulatus. Next base: position 1,122,296 of record JAGWCC010000184.1, read on the forward strand.
CATTGTAGTTGGTGAGTTTACTCAGAACGAATTTAATTAAACATTATCATATTGATAATTATGGGAATGCTATCGACTGGTGTGTTTGCTTTGCTAAATTGGTTTTGCACGACCACAATGACATTGCATTTTGCAACTAACAATGCTGTTGATTTCAAAGACCATTGCGCATTTACAATCAAATGCAATTGGCGTGAATACAATTGATATGATTTTAGCGGAACCGCCGCTCCGCTTACATTATAAAGTTTTCATCGGAATTCGCCAACCAATTGGCATCGTAAATTTATACGACGTCTTGCACAATGTTGGATGTATCTACTATACACATTTCGAGAGTCCCAACCGTTTGGAGCCAGTGGGACTATGGCATCCCCAATTAGGGTATGTTGTGAGGCTGAAGGTAGTGGGGAGGGGAAGACGATGGGGAAGAGGAAGGTTGAGAAGTGTCTGGCCATTCAGATCTGGCCACCAAACACGGATCAAGCTATTTCAAGCAACGTTTGATTCTGAATGGTGGTCTTTCACCAGGGCGATACTTAGAGTATCCACAACTTTGGAACGTGCTGCAAATATACCATATTTTATGTTATATTGTATTAAATATGAAATAATACGAGAACATATTAATTAAATAAAATTTATTTGCGTGCGCTGGGATTTGAACCCGTGACTTCTGGATTCGTAGTCAAACGTCTTACATAAATAAATAAATAAAGTTTTATTCCAGAATGTATGCAGGAGTAGTGCAATGCAATACCTTCCACAATTGATATGAATACATAGTAAGAATAATATTAACAAATAAAAATGAACAGAAATTTATAAGAAAAACCAAACAAATAAAATGAAAAATTTAAATAATACAAGTAGAAAATATTAATGGAAGATATTAGGCTTCATTTCTGCAAAACACCATCAAGAGGGAGTCCATCCTGGCAGCGTTAAGATTGATGGGGCCAATAATTTACTCCAATGCGCTTCTATGGTTGAATTCGGGATCTGACGGGATTCCATGATGAGGTCATTTCTGGAGTTGTTAATCCTTTCCCGCATTCCTGCCACCCTGGTTCTCATAAGGGCTGCAAATCCTGGAACTCGCCCCTCGGTAAACATACCGAAAGCACAAGTGCCTGGGAAGACTGAATATCGTGCGGTAGGCATTGTTGTACTGGACCCGAAGCATTTCCATGCTACTCTTCTTAAAATTGGTCCAGAGCTCGCACGTGTATAGAGTAGTACAGAACGCCAAGAAGAGTGTCCTTTTCACTGGTGGACTACAGAGCCAAAATCTTCTACTGAGCATGTTTGATTTCACACTGAGTGCTCGCCTTTGCCTGTCAATGTCGTCGTCATCCATTAGCTTGCTGGCGATGATGTGACCTTGATGTTTGGTTTCTTCTACCACCCTTAGAACCTCACCGTTCGAGTTAGCTGGAAGAATGTTTTTCGGACCCTGCCCGTATCTGATAACCATCAGTGCCTCAAACACTTGATCACGAAAGCTGTCATCAAGCACACTCACACATAGTTCATTGTTGCACAAACCATGTATTGTTATTATTTTTATTATTATTGTAAACCAGGGATGTTTGTCTTCCTAAAATAAAAATTAATAAATATATATACATATATATTAAGATACGGATAGACATTTTTCTTGCATTCGGTTAACAAAGACCTCGTTCAAACGCGCCTTTACGTCCCATATATTTTAAGAATACCAATTTGATACGATTGACGCGCGTACCATGAGTAGGTAAAAAGTAAAGCTAGGTTTTCACTACTGTTTTTCGATAAATAAAAAACACCCTCCAAAACATTTTAATCTGTTTTTTTAATTAGATTAATCACCTTTTAAAGTTTTGCAGTATGAGCATGAAACCAGGATACATACGCACGTGATATAAATGTTGACATGTTCCGCCTGTAGGCGTGATAAACACCTTCCCTTATTAGAGGCGACATTGTGGACGCATTGAATAAATGCCATCGACATAGTGACTGTGATATTTATATTGTTTGCATACAATGAGCCAAAATAGTCTAAATTAGAGGCAATGGACGTAGGCGCCATGCTCGCTTCCATAAAGTTAAATTAATAATATATTCAGTATTTACGGATTGAGCCGTAAATGTACATTTAATCAATGTTGTTTAGCCAACAAATGCGAAAATTCTGCAGTAAATGGCTTTTTTCAATAAATTTAAATCATTTTATCTGATAAAGAAAAAATCAGTCATGGGACATTTATTTCAGCGGTTGATTTTGTATGCATGACAAAACATTTTTCTTTAATTTATTGATACATATTGTTGAACCCAAAAATATTATAACCTACGATAGTGAAACATTAAAATAATGAAATAAATATTTCAAGAGGATATATAATATAATTAAACGGGGTTAAAAGTTAAATCATTTAATATTAATTTTCTCAAGAAGACGCTGCAAATAATATGTAAAATTAATTGACCATTAATAATTACATTTTCGTAGAAAACAATAATAACTTTGTATATTTTCTTTTGTTTTCTTGCTGTTCTCTTTTTAATTTTATTTTATATTGTGTTCTCCCTCTGTATCTATGAGTATACGAGTATATAACCACACACTATTTATTTTTGTTTAATTTTGTACCCTGATGATGCTTAAGCTAAGCGAAACCGGTCGGTTATAAAAATTAAAATAAAATCCGTAGTTATTGTTATTATTCAAAGTTATTATTTCATTTAAAAAAAATAATAATGAATTATTTCTTATTGGTACATCATGTAGAATCACCTGTGAAATTAATGCCGTTTGCCCCCGGACACCTTGTATAATAACGCAATAAATAAATGCAATGATATTGAACAAATAAAGTGACAAAACCAAATCATGGTTTGTTGCCAAACATGCAAATATTCAACTATTCCTGGCTATACCTACATGTCCTTACTTCCGTTCGCCGCGTCACCGCAAATCTTTCAGATCCCACAATGCAATGACATCAGGAAACTTGTGTCAAGTGAAAGCGAGGGTGCATTTTCAATAGCAGCGGGGAAAGGGAAAGTTTTGCATTCAACGGTCGGACCTTTCCGGCCTTTTGCGGGCTGCGTATATAAATATATTATATTACAGAGGAGGGTGTCCTTTAGTGTTTTCGTTATTTCAGACTTGTGAGATTTCACTCGGAAATGTTTGTAACGAGTGTAACGTGGACTGGGTCTTGCAATTATAATGTTGGAAGATTTCAACAAATCCAGAAATTAAAAAAATATATTTATATTTCATCAAAATTAAATTTTGGCTGTAATACATTTTTGAAGTATTTTTCAACCGCCATGACAGGACAGGACTAGACTTTAAAAATTTAGCCTCTATTGTGTTTTTTCAATTGCTTGTGATTTATGATTTTAAAAATATTATTGTGACGATTCTACTTCAACCTCACAATATTACACTCCTATGCGACGAATTCAACAACTGGGCATATACTTGTAGAGTGGTAGAAACTCTAAGTATCGCCCTGGTGAAAGACCACCATTCAGAATTAAAATGGCTTTAGCCGTGTTTGGTGACCAGATCTGGGTGGCCAGGTACTTCCCAACTTTTCCCTTCCTCATCTGCTTCCTCTCCTTACTACCTTCAGCCTTACAACATACCCCTATTGGGGATGTCATAGTCTTACTGGCTCTAGAGCAGTTGAGACTCTTGTGCGGTATTCACGTAATTATTATTTTTTAAATCTGGGAAACAAATACTCCGATGTTCTTGATACACTTAGTACGTCAATATCACAATATTAGTATACGTTAGTACAGTTTTTGTCATCCAGTAGAGATAAATTAATTGTAGAAACTATTTTAACTCTGGGTGTACCTGTTTTTCAATACTATTTTTTCATTCATGTCCTTTTTTTGCACTGTTTATGAGTATCCTGTTTTTTTTTAATATAAATATTTGTGTAAAAAGCCTTTAACGGGCGTAAATAAATAAATACGCAAGTACCTATCAATGTTTAAAAAAAAATTGAATGTGGGTTAAACCTCGAAATATGAGGATTTCAACACTATCAAATTAAAAAAAAAAAAAAAAATTTTACACATCCCAACCTAACTAATAACGTACCTAACTATAATTTATTTCGCAGAGATTATTCTATATTTGAAATAGGTAGATTACAAAAGCTTGTAATCGTTTCTTGGCTAGTCAAGATAAATCTTGTGATTTTTCACGGGTGACTACTAGTTTATACATACATAGCGAGCGAGAATTATTCAGAAGATTTTCTTTAGAGGATATTTTTGTTTGGTCTTTATTTTCAGGTGGCAATCAATAGGGACTCCAGCCAGGCAGCCATGGCATTGATAATAGCATTATTAGATGGGCGTGGTGTACTCCATTGAATCATTTCTATGATAAACAGCGTTGACATAATTCAGGTCGTTCACAAAATCCTTCAATAATTTCGAATGTTTTTCTCGAAGTTGTTTATAAAAAATGTATTTAAGTTTTACAGCTTTCCGTGCATATTATTTCTCATCACAGAGTTGTAGGTCTTGATGTCTCATTTCTCAAATTAATAAGTAAATTTAATTAATTCTCTTATCATTATTTGATGACTTAATTCGGAATTTGTTATTTCGTAAGAAGAGTGAGATATTGTAGGCGATACCATAGATGGCGTTTTATTGCGATTGAATCAGCTACTACAGAGTGTCGAGGATTGCCGCAAGATGTCAGTCTAGTCGTTTTATTTACACGTTTATTTTCGACGGTCAGTTATCGTGTCGTAGTGATTTTTTTCTTTTTTATTGCTTATTAATCTCCTGATTAAGATGTAAGAGTTATTAACAGGTGATAAATGTGCTTCGGATCATCATGTTGTAATGTTTTTGGTTGTGTGTAACTCGTATTTTAAAATTTCTACATTTTTAAAGATGTCGTGACATTGACGTTGTGGAAAGTGACAAAAGGCGTATGTTTAGATTTAAAAGTGCAAATGTTGGCAGCTTATCGGCGTCGGACTCTCGAATCTTCCCATGAATGTCAGTCAAGCTGAAGGGACTCACATATAAGGTAAAACTCTTTTTGATATTGTGATATGTTATAAGTTTTAATGACTGCACTCGTGTAAACAACTTTTGCTGATTCCTACCGAATACTGCAAGCCATATTTCCAGTTCCTTTGAGGTTTGAATGAATTCATTTGTATGGCATAAAGCAAAGAAGAGATTTTTAAACAAAATATAAATTTACGTTTCGAATAATTGTATCATTATCTACGTCGTTAATAGACGTAACAACACTAAAAGTAGTGTAATAATATAAAAACGAATTGAAGTAAGGTTAGTGCTCGGGATATATAATAGAGTAGTTGTCTGTAATGATTTATAACTTGAAAATGAAACGAACAAAATCACCCAAAAAATTCGCACAAAACACGAATTGCAGAGAAGCGTTTTACTCGTCAAATTGCAAGGAAGAGTAATCAGTCAGAGAAATGTTTTCGGCTGCGAATTCGCACACATACGCATTTAATCTTCTAGCATCTCGTTTTCCGAGGTTTCTGAATTTTCCATTTGCTATGATTTGAAAGATTTTGAGAAAGCACCGAATGCAAGAAGATTCCGGTGGAAAAAGTCGGAGTGAAATTTTTGTGTCAATTTACCAAAAGGCATAAAGTGCTAAATTGGAGTGAAACGATTTATTGTAGACAGCATTCATATTATATGGAGAACGCGGGGATAAATCTTACAGATATCTGAAATTTCCGCAGTAGATGAAGCGTGAAAACAAGTGAAAGACATTTTATGTGGAAGTAATTCGCAAAATTGATTTGTGTGACAGCAAATGAAGTGTGTGAAAACAATAAAAGCCTTTAAATGTATATATTTTAATTTCGAGATTGAAACAATGATTTGTTTCTGAGAAAGGGTCGGAGCAAATAATTGAGTAAAACTTGATGCCAACTTGAAGTAAACAACTAATTTAATATATTTTTGAAACTTAAGTAATACAAGCACCTTATCTAGAAAACTTGGGGTTAGCTTATGATAAGGATTGAAGTCTATCTCTAAAATTAAATTAAATAAAAATAAAGTTTATTAGAAAACGGGTTTGTGCAAACAACTTATTAATAATAATGATTTTATTCCAGAAGGTATACAGTAGCTTAAAGAAAAACTTCAATGTTTTGTGAATGCTTCACGAACTGCTAGTTCTTTAAAATGAACCCTTCGCAGTGAACACTTCAATTGAAGTCGAACTCGCCAAAAGAGATTTGAAATCGAAAAGTACTAGCAAATTGAAAGTTCCTCCCCAAAAAAGTACTAGCAAATCGACAAAAATTCCTCTCCGAAAAAAAGCATTAGTCGATAAAGATTTGAAATCGAAAATTACTACAAATCTTTGTGGTCGACCTTCAATTGAAGTGTGCGCAGCTGAAAAATGGAGTAGTTCTTTGTAGTCTTTGAAGTTCAACTTCGTAACTGAACTGCCCCAAAATAAAGTAGTTCTTTGTAGCTTTGCAGTCTAACTTCAATTGAAGTATTTGTTCAATGAAAAATGAATGATGTTTGAACTGCCGAAAAATAAAGTTCTTTATAGTAGTTTGCACGGAGCGGTCACAACGCTAGTATACAACTATAGTGCAATGGAATATATTCCATAATTAACAATAATGAAAAAAAACTAGACATCAGTACATAAAACAAAAGTAAGAATTTTTATTTATTTTAAATTTTTTATTTATTTATTTAATATATATATAAATATATTTTTTTACAATAATATTTAAGAGAATTGAAAATTTTCATAGTGTTTTTCATAATAAACATATAAGCTGTTCCTCACCATAAAGAACAAGGTTCTTGTGTTTGGTGAGGTTTAATACATAATATATGCAATAAAATAATAATAATAAAATCAAAAATTCATAAAAAATAAATCAAATTAAACATAATAATAAAAATAACTTCAACAGTGAGCTATTGTTTGCTTAACTCCATAGATGACCATGTCGGCTGATAAAGCGCCCTTGAATTCAAATTGGTTATCGAGGGTAAATAGTTTTTTCTTTATTAGCGTGAATGAGATTTTTTCAAAGAGTTTTGAAACCATTGTCGCCAAGGAGATTGGTCGGTAATTTCCTGATATCGATGCATACAGTCGATTGGATTTCAAGATTGGTATGATTACGGTTTGGCTCATGTCCATCGGCATGTGTGTGTCTCAGGAGGCTGTAGTGTAGGGCGGCTAGAATAGTGCAGAGCTGATCTCCTGCGTATCTTATATGGTCGATACTTATGGTGTTGTACCCTGGAGTCTTGCCTAGGGCGGTTTGCTTAATCGCGACTGCAATTATTTCAGGTGTGACGTTCGTGACGAGGTCATCATTGGCCGCAGGTGGAAATGTTATTCTAGAAGGTTTCGTGGTATCTTCCCGATCCTCGCTTAGAGAAAAAAAGTCTCTCAATTTATTGGATACGTTTTTATCCCACGTGATGTTATTGACGCATAGTGAAACATTGCTTTTGGATTTGGAAGTTGTAATTTGTTTGTTTGCAGCTTGTAATTTTTTAGTTTTTTTTATAGCAATCCACCCTGGTTCATTATGTCTTTCATTATTTTCTGAAAAATAATTACTATCGACATCTCTTAATGATTTTAAGCAATCGATTTGTTTTTCGGTCGGAAGTGAGCGATATGGTTTTGGGCTTGTCTCGATAGATGGCGTTACAATATCTGCCTTTGACGTAGAAGTGTCCTCGATATGCGGCTTCGGTTGAACGCTCATAGATGGTACTGCACTATCAACATTGAGAATTTTGTTTGTTTTTGTTTTATCATTGACAGTACATTTGAGACTTTTTATTTCAGAAGTTAGCAATTCGATTTGTTCTTTTATTGCCAAGTTTTTTATGATGGTCGGATTTATCCTTGAGTTTTTGGATGTCAATCTTAATAAAAATAAGATCTCTCAGATGTAATTGAATGTGACCAGCGGTAGTTTACTAATGTTTGAAACTGAAAATTTAGGAATATTTTTTGGGCCAGTATCTTTCAGAATCTTTATAATATTAGTGATAGTATGTTTTTTCTTACCTTTACTAAATTCTCCTGGCAAAAGTTTTTTTCTGGAACGCATTTGCACAAAACACTTCTTGCGGATTCCATGTTCTCACGATTAAACGTTTTCTCGCAAATTATCTGCATCGTTTGTCATCACGTTGATCTTTTGTTGGTTAAAATCTCGTTGATGATAATCCCGCACGGACAGTTTCCGTTATAAGACATCCTCGGTAATTTTTCGTATTATTATTAATTTGTTTTGTTTTAGTTCGCGGAATACGTGTTAGTGTCGCGACGCTACCTAGCTACGTATCATATCGTCGCTGGATAGACAAAAGGGCTGAAGCGACACCTTGGAAAAAAATGAGTTAAATATGCAGTTTTGATCAGTTCTTTTTTCTGCATCGAAAACTCTGACTTTCGTTTGATTCGGAAAACTTTTGTGACCCTTCAACCATCTTAAATATATTTACCGTTTGGGAGAAAACTTAGCTCAAGCTCAAAAAGTTTTCAAAGAACAAAAGGTAACTCGTGTAATTTAATGCTCTCACTGAGTTACCTGAAGAAACAAAAAGCTAAAAAAGTTTCAAAGTCTAAAGCCCCATTTGTGTTACACCAGAGCACTTTAAAGTTTTTTTTGTTTTTTAAAAAATCATAAGTTTCAGTACCTGGATGGATTTTGAACAAAAGGTAACTCGTGTAATTTAATGCTCTCACTGAGTTACCTGAAGAAACAAAAAGCTAAAAAAGTTTCAAAGTTGTTTTTTTGTTGTTGTCAACTTTGAAACTTTTTTAGCTTTTTTGTTTCTTTGCTTCCAGTACTTTTTTGTTGTTTCTTCAGGTAACTCAGTGAGAGCATTAAATTACACGAGTTGCCTTTTTTTCAAAATCCATCCAGGTACTGAAAACTTATGATTTTTTAGTAAAACAAAAAAAAACTTTAAAGTGCTCTGGTGTAAGCTTCCTAAAATGGGGCTTTAAGCCTTTTTGCCTTTCCAGCGACGATATGCTATCATATACAAATAAAAAAGGTGTAAACAAGTAAAATAGACAATTGTTCAAAAAACTTGTTGGTAGAATAGCCGATCTAAGTAGTTAGATGTTAGCTGCTCACAATACGTTGTCAGAACCAAAAGGTTGCATATCAATTTAATTGGTGTTCCAAAGGAAATTAACGCTTTACTTCTATGTAAATGTAAACGTTGTCTATTAAATTTGCCTATAAACGACTCTGTTAGATACAAATTTAGATTTTGTTAGAAACTATTTATTATGTTAATTAATTTCCTTTAACAAAAGGTTACAATGAAGTTCACATTTCAAAGAGATTTCACTACACATTTTAGTGTTTAAAGATTATTATTTAAGAAGTTGTTCACAGTTAACAATTATATATAACATTATACATTTGTGTAGAGCACGTGTACTGAATTAGTCTCATCAGATAGTGGGTGCTATTATTACTTCAATTTACACAGTTGTATTTACATAATATTATTAGCCACCTTATTTATGTTGGCAAGTATAAACTGTTATTGATATTAATTCTAATGAAGCATTACAGATATTATTGACCGTAAAAGACCACATAAAATAATACATTGAAAAACAGAAAAAAAATTGAATGGTTTTGATTCAAAGAAAAATATTTACTGAAGTAAGTAAAAATATTAACTGGCACTAAAATTCGTGACAATGAGGGTTGTATTCGAATGCAGATTTTTACTTTCAATTTTTGCAAGACCGAAAGATAAGGCATTAAGTTCGAATGTCATAACAATATTATTAAATTACGTGAAAAGATCAATTTGAAATTTAAAAAAATATATTTCAATTTGTATTGTGTTTATATTCCAGATACATGATTTTTTTTCGATTGATTACTAATTAATTTACTTTCGTTAACTTTTTTCATAAAAAATATACGTATAAAAAATAATATATTTTTTTGGTATTTCTAGTTTTGTCTCATGTTTATGATATCTTCAGGGCAAGTAAAGGAAATACCAAATAAAAATAAATATTAAACACAAAGTATTATAATCACATAAGTAATATATGTAAGCGTATATTTTAATAATAAACATAATATTCAATATGGGATGATATAGCCAAAGGTCAATGTACCTATATTTTGCAACTACCACGGAACAATAAATTCTCATATCAATTGTGTATTTTTTATAACTTTTCCAAGTTTTTGTGAGGGATCCGCTCACCAGACCAAAGTCTACCCTTGTAAAAAGGTATTCATAATATGAACCTACCGTCCAGTGGCGTGCAGCTTGTAACAACTGAAAATTTGTGCCTACCACGAGTAAAATAAATTTATAAATATATTTTTTTAAATACCACAAATTATATACTATAAATTAATATCTTTCGGAAATTTTTATCATTTCGGAAACGTATTTTTTCTGTTTATTGTTAAAAAAAAGAGTGTTACTTATGATATCATATTTATTAGGGTTCACATGCTGTGAGGTGTTGCGATAAATCGCACGGAAAAAGGCGAAATAGTGATTAATTCATAGACTGATAGGTAAAGGTACTAGGACAACTTAAATGACGATAAGGGTAATTCCCTTTAAAAAACCAATAGCATATTGGGGACTTGTGACGGTTTTGGGATTGAATTACGCTATACCTTAATCGATTTTCCTGCTGCAACATTCATCAAAATTTACAAAAAACGAGGTAAATAAATGGAATCTCTAAAAATAGACAATTTTATTGGTAATGCCAACAAATAACGCAGCCACTGATGTTATCGGTGGGATTATTTGCTTCTAAATCTAAGACAATAAATGGTGATAATCAACAACTGAAAATCTACAGTTTACTATTGGTCAAGGAGCAATGCACGCCACTGCTATCATCAAATACAAAACACCTTCTCTTTTCTTGGAAGATCTGTAGTCGTTGTAAGACGAACTTTAAATAGCGGTATTTATGTTATAAGTTTTCAAACTTTTTTTATTATTAACTCTTTACAGAAGGCACATCTGGCATGCAATTCTTATGGTCTGCTCAGTTTTTTCTCCAACCCGTGCAATGTGTCTTGGTTGTGTTGTGCTGGATGTCGGAGTGACAGCTATTGTGCTTTTTGCGCCTCGTTGAAAGGGTGGGGATTTGCAGCTATTCCTGATTTTCTAAAGAGCGTTTGTTTGCGGCAAATTTATGCGTAAACAGTACGTCTGCTTTGAATTATTTATTACTTACGGCTGAATGACTTCATTCACTGAAAAACCAACCGCACGTGAAAACGATTTATGCAAATGATGTTTTTGTTTTGACTTGTTTAAGCTGCATCGTCTCGGGTTGCTCGTTGTTCTGTTTAACACTTGATAGCTTTCATGGCTTTTTGTGGGGAGGATTGGGACATGTACTCGTGGCTCAAAAGCAGAACGGACCATAAAATATACAAAAACGACAAGTGGGAATGAATATGAAGGAGGACTTTTATTTTTAGGTTTATGGTATACCGAACATTTGTGCCATAAATAATTTGTAAATACCTGTGTGCGTTATTTAATTTAATTCAGGCGTGCAAATGATGTAATTATCACTCAAAAGCATCTCTGTTTGAAGCTAGTTGCACTGTGATTCCTACAAATAAGGGAGGCAAAAATAATGGAAAAAGCGAAAGAAAAGGACAGAGGAATAGCTGGAGAGTCTTTTGAGACCCAGTGTTAATTCAAATTAATACGAAATTTGTGATTTTTTCCAGAATCCATAAGAATTTCAAAATGTCTTTTCTTTTCCAGAATCCATAAAAATTTCAAAATTGTTTTGTTTTCTAATAGCTGGTATCTTCTCTATGTCGTCAATTTAATCGCTAGGTCACAATTCTTATTTCCGCCACAAAAACGCAAATATTTTGACAGCTCTCGTTTCGGTGGAAATAGTTAATTAATAGTTTCATTTTGTGTTATCTCATCTTTATATTTATTCATGTTACGCTGTAAATAAATTTAAAAAAGTCTTTTGCGTGTTATGTTCATATTACATTACTATTACCCCCCTCCCTCGAGCCCTATATTAATTCAATTTAACGTAGGAAAAGTTCTGAACTATAAAACGAAAAAACATATATTTACACCGAAAAATTTCATATCATTTTCTGATATGTTATCATCAAACATAAAATATTTTCTAAATGTGGAAACAATAATGCAGGTCTCACCGAGTTAAGAACGGTTAGGTCTGATTTTGTCATTTTTTCAAAGCTCATTAATTAATTAATTTGCTTTAAATGTAAATAAGTAATAATTTATTGTTATTTAATCTCACATGTTCGTATATTTTTTTCTGTATTTTTTAATAAATTTATCTCACGTGATGCAAAAAAAAGTTTCCTTTTTTTAAGAGCCTTCTTGCGTCTAGCTTTGAACATGGGCCCCTTATTTTTTTTCCAGGTTTGCCAATCCTGGACGGTTCTTATCCATTCAAAGCTTGTAGCCCTCTTCAGATCGTCGGTCAGCTCATTTCATCTATATACCTCTGATCCTCTTCCCAAACAATGTATATTTATAAAAAATACTAAAATGCAACGATTTATTAAGTTACGCAAGCAAGGTATCTTTATCATCTTTGAAAGAAAACATTTAAATTTTTCGAGAGCTTTATTTCTTTTGCAATTGATGCAACATTGTGAATAGTTTTTCTATCATTTGGGTTGAAACTTGAAAAGTTCATTTATTTCCGCTCCAGACAGACACACTTCTAACATCTGTGAGATGTTTCTCTTTTATGTAAAACTTTAGTAATTTACACTGTATTCTGTTTTTCTGGTAACTAAAAGTGAGACGTATCGGCCTGAGAGGAAATAGATACTTATGGCGAAGTTGTATTAACTAGAAACATGTTTGAATGAAGATAAAATCGTTTAGCTCAATGCAGGTGATGTTTAAATGATCACGGGAAAGATATCCATCGATTTAAAAAAAACTGTTTTGGTGTAAAATGTAAATAAGATTGTTTGTACAGTACAAGAACGTAGGATGTTAAGTAACTATTTGAATTAGTTTCGTTTCATTTAATGTAACAATGTGAACTTTTTTTAAGGCGGTAAAAAAGAGCCGTATACTTAATTGAATTGTATGTATGTTACGAGTCCGCTTTCAACATACATGGCAATATTTGATGCTGGACTCAGTGGGTCTATGGCAGCCTTAAATGGGTGGTGCTTTGAGTCAAGAAAAAGAGAGTGGGAAGAGGATGGACGTGTGATACCTGGTTGTTCAGGTTAGGTTGTTTGAAATAGCCAAAGCCTTCTGATGTAACGTTTCGACTTTGAATAGTAGTCTTACAGCAGGACGTTACAGAGAGATTAATATCTTTAGAACACATAACATATCTGTTTTTCATATTTTTGTAGAAAGCAATCACCTTGTGGTTTGAAATATTTACAGAAATGAAAACTTAACTATATTTTTTAAATTTTGTACTCTGATGATGATTTAGGCTAAAAGAAACCGGTCGGTTATAAAAATTAAAACAATATTCGTGGTCTTGTACAAAGTTATTTTTTCATATCTTTAAATTTGTTTTTCTTTGCATAGCAATTTATTTTCGTCATATTACTGGTTTTAACCCGTTTTTTCAAGATCCATAGCCAGGAATCTTAAAAAGAATTACAGGAAAAAAATTCGTTCAAATCATTCCCTTTAGGGGTACTAAATGATCCGCATTTAAGTTTCTGAAAAATAAAACGTAAATCTTACAAAAATTGCAGTACTTTTTTAAAATAAAGCATTTTTCCTCCATTTTCAACTTCTGTTCATCATACCATTGAAACTCTAGTTCAAAACAGAGATATCGAGTTGAGATTAAATCACAGACAAACATTCCTCAACCGAAAAGTTTTTTTAACTTAATGATCCTACATTATTACTGTAACGTTTTTTTTAAATGCACATGCAATTAAGAAGAGAATTACTGAATGTTATTATAAAACCCAAACGAAAAACAATAGGAATTTCATTATTTTTTTACGAGAATAAAACAATTAAAACAGTGGTCAGAGCTACGTATTATTTAAAAATTACACCTTAAAAGTATCTAAGTACGAACATTTTCCCAATCTTACGTGAAGGTAGCAGGAAAATTCGTTCTGCAGATGGCGCAATTTCCCCTTAGGGACGCATTTTTATTTTCATTCTAAGCTCGGATGTGCTTTCCCATAGCCTAGCATACTCGTAGAACCTGCCGGTGGTAATTTTGCTTTCCGCCACGTGAACTGCACCTACTCTCTGACGGTAAAACGTTATTTACGGTAAGTACCATTAACTATAACACAGGTAACATTACAAAAAAGTTCTATTATTTTTCTGTTCAAGTTTTTGTTGAGGTGTACATATCTGGTATTTATTTCGATTAATTGGCGTTATTATTTAATTTTTATACCGAATAAGAGTACTAAATGCCTGCAGCCGGTGGAACTACTGTGGCATTGCCATTTTGAGGGAATGTTGGATGGTAGGCTTTATATGTAGATGATTGATCACTGAATTTAATTCTGCGTTTGTTTTTACAGTGTTTCAGTTGTAAAAGTGTTTTGTGATGAACCAAATAGTCGTTTCGCTTTAATATTATAGTAAAATAGTATTCAAAGCTTTTAGCAAATTTAAAAAAATATATTTAGTCAGTGCATTTTTTTAAATATTTATTTTTTATAGTTAATACCGCACAAGAGTCCCAACTGCTTTCTACCGTCCAGAGCTGGTGAGACTATAGCATCCCCAATTGGTGTTTGTTGTGAGGTCTTAAGATAGTGAGGAGGGAAGGGAGATGGGAAAGAGAAAGGTTAGAAAGTACCTGGTTTTTCAGATCTGGTCAGCAAAGACGGCTTAAATCCATTTCAAGCAACGTTTCAACTCTCAATTGCGGTCTTTCACCAGGGCGATACTTAGAGTACCTACCACTCTGGAATGTGCCGCAAATATACTATGTATTATTTTATATTACTTTTTTATTAACTTTTTGTTTCTTACATTATTTTTTACATTACCTAACTCTCTAGGTCATAAGAACCTGTTCTGAGGTAAGTGACAGTGAGTGCAAGTAGAATAAAATTTATTAAAAGTGTTTTAACACATAATAATTAAATATATTTAATTTGCGCACGCCAGTTTGAACCCGTGACCTTCGGATTCGTAGTCGAGCGTCTTACCA
The DNA here is from genome assembly GCA_022651775.1 of Drusus annulatus. Classification (NCBI taxonomy): domain Eukaryota; kingdom Metazoa; phylum Arthropoda; class Insecta; order Trichoptera; family Limnephilidae; genus Drusus; species Drusus annulatus. The sequence goes on from JAGWCC010000184.1 coordinate 1,137,531, forward strand.
CTCGACATGTTGTGCTGCGGTCAAAATACTAAAGCACGAATTGATTAAACGATGTAAACCACGATTTACATTATATCTCTAAAACGGGAGTTTCTTACTTTTGTGTATAAAAATGAAAAAAACAACATAAGGCATAAAAAAATGAATTTATTTTGGAATACCAAGCCTTCAAAATTTTTCGTCTTTGAAATTGCGGAAATCGCAAAAGTCCACTTTTCAAATTTGGTCTTTAGAGTTTGTATGTAAATTATCTGCGCTGAGTATAAAAATAGCCTATGGAACTTATGGATTGTTCAATACAAAGCTGTATCTTTTTTTATTTGTATTGTTTAACACAAATTCTTTGTACTAATGAGCATAAAGGTCCTGTAAATGAAGCATGAAAGCGACCACTGTCACGCTGAATTAACTCGCCACTCCGAGCGTCCCGAAGCATTTCTCATACAGATTTTTCCACCGCAATGATAATTAAAGCTACAAGTACTAGTGTTGCGGAAAATTACACTCTCGAAGATAAAAATGCCCGGTGTGATATTTTTTTGTAATTTTATACGGATGACAAAATAAGACACATGCTTGCTCAGACGGAATGATCGGATTCCTGAACACACGGTTGATTTAAGGCTTATACAGAACGCCGACCCTTATTTTATTTTTCTCATGCGTTTAAAAAATTGGTTTAATTCAAAATTACTGTGTGCCATCAGGAGTGAGGCAATAAAAACAACACATATTTTTTATCCCTTATGTACCGTTTATAGTCTGTAATTTTCAAGCGATATTTCGGCTTATTTTCCCCTTTCTTTGCCAATGTTCAAGACCTAATACATTTATTGGAAGTTATCTCGCTAGATCAATAATAGCTCCCTTCATTTAAACTTAAAGGATGCGTGGATATTGAAATGCATAGCAATATTATCAGCGTACAATGAAAATGTTCTAGAAATACCGTAGAAAGTGATTTGACCGGTCGGAAAATTAGGGGTCCAAGAGTCAAGCCTTGCGGGACTCCGTGAATGTTTTTTTTTCTAAAGTACGTTTTATTCGTTATAAAGAAGCGTTGTGGGATCAAAAGTTCCCATTTCAAAATGTCTTTGAAAGACCTAGATTTTGACCCCAACTTTGTAAGTGAGTCAATAATAAGAATTTTAAAAGGGAAAAGCTCTTCCCGGAAAAACATGTAATTTTCATTTTATTCTGATGAAATTCTGAAAATACTCCGGATTCTGATGAACACGGCGAAAAACAATTTACAAAACACAATATTCCGGCAACTCTATTCCGCCGAAGAACGTCAGCGTACGGAAAATCTGAAAACAATGCGATATTCGCGGGAAGGTGTTTCAATAACATAGGAATCTCCATGCAGGGATTTCAATAAGAAGATTTGCGGAACAAAGCCCGGGAGCCTTCACGCACAAACGCGTTTTAATAGAATTCTTCCATCGGATATCTTGCTTTCTTGTCTCAAGGGCGCGCTTAACCCTCTGCCCGCTGCGAGCAAGCGGCTGAACAGCCAAAGGGTTAACCCCGTTTTCTTTGTAAAATTGTTGCGTGTGTACAGTTTACGCTTCTTTGATTAAAATAATATTCCCACGTTTCTTTTCACGATGTGTTTATTCTCGATGTACACTTTTATATATACAGGTATAGGAAACTTGTATTCGTCGACGTTTACCTTACCTTAAATAATGGTCATTGAAAACATAGAGGTGTAAAACTTTAAACTACAAACTTACCCGAGTTAAGAGTAACCCAATGATATTTGAACTATCATCTCTTCTATTATAGACAACTGAAATTGTTACTTTATTCAATGATGGAGGACTTTACTTACAGAGGTTTAAATGCGCGACGGCTAGGTGCGAACCTGATGCTTTGGACCACTCAATTACAAACCAGTAGTTTCTTATTGGATTCAATCGATTAAGATTAGATCCTTTTGTGTATTTTATACGTTACGAATCATCTTGCATCCCAACTGCTCGAAACCAGTGGTCCTACCCATGGGTTTCCCTCAGGAGTTTTGTAAGGCTGAAAAAAGTGCAAAGAGTAAATAAATGAGAAAGAGGGAGGTTGGGATTCAAATTGATCACAAAATATAGAAAAACCCTTTACAAGCAACGTTTCAATACTGTATGGTTCGTCAACCAAGATTTTACTGCAAGTATTTTCCACTGTGGAACGAAGTGCAAATACACAATATTTTTATTGAATAATGCACATATGTGAAAAGTTTTATTTATTTGCCCTCGCTGAGTTTTTAACTGGCTACGAAAGTGTTTACCACTTTGCCACGGAGGTCGTCAAATTCTAATTCATTGCATGATATTACAACTCTACCAGAACATTTTATGTGCGAGCTAGATTTTCCACTCATCCATACTAACGCGTTTTGCACAAATTTGAACGAACGAATTTCTGCATCGATTTCTTTACACTAATTCAGTTGTTTATTTTTTTATGAACTTATTTCAAGTGAGTTCACTTAACTGAATTGACGATTGGGACGTTAGGATAGGCTTGACCTAGGCGCCACAGTTTATCTGGTAATATTGTGTGACAGAAAAACCTTTCAAATTATTCAAAGTATGGAATAGGTTGAGTTATTGATTTTTCATTCATCCAGTGAGCAGTGAGCAAGCAGTGGGGAGTTGGAGTATGGAACTACAAACGAGGCACGTAATATCTGCAGTGACTTGCTTTTCCCTTCAGGAATCTCTCACGATGCTGGGGAACCATTTCCTGTACCACGCTTAGTTTTGACATGCCGACGGGCCTTTCTTTTTGCTTGCGGATATTGGGAATGCTGGGGGTGATGGGAGATGGGATGGGGGTTGAGAGCCTGTGGGGAGTGGAGCACTACAGGGAGGAACGAGGGAGTGGAAGAGGAAGACAAACGCAGCGCGGGGCTGTTTGGGGTGTAAACATTGCAATTTGTAAGCAAACAACAAACATTACGTTGCTGTAATGACAAAAGGTCGTGTGTTTAAAAAACCTTTTCGGACAAAAATCTGCATGGTACCATAAAAACTATAATACAAATAATATGTTATTTCTAATTTTGAAACTGTTAATTCGTGGTGGAATTCCATTTTAATGATTTAATAAAACAAATTTGTAACTTTATTCCACTTTTATTATTTTGACTGGACCGGTTTCAGCCTATGACGGCCATCTTCAGACTAGTACAAGTGTTTGTTAACCTACGGCTTATATACTATTTTTGGGGATGTTAGGGGTAGTAAACAATGATTTTACTTTAATTATATTCATCAGTATTGTTGCATGATTTTAATAGTTACAGGGTAAAAGTTACTTTTAATTTATTGGTATTACTATTTTATATATCTATCTGGAATATTTATTTATTTTATTTAATATTTGGGATTTAATTTTGAGATGGGAAAACCTAAAGTAAACTCATTAGCAATCAGTATTCACCAACCTTTCATTATATAAATACATTGTCAATTCATATTTATAGAAATGCAACTGTAACCCATCTTAAATATTAAATAAAATAAATAAAATGAAGATGGGCGTGTTAGGCTGAAACCGGTCCAGTCAAAACAACAAAATTGGAATAAAGTTACAAATTTGTTTTATTAAATAATATGTGTTTAGAATTTTGAAAAGCATGAGAGATTTTTTTGCCAAATTGACTATTGCCTTTTGTTTGTTGTTTTGTTTCATGTGGACGATCATCCGAATGTTTAGAGTCTTGTTTAAACATTGTGTTTGACTTTATTTTTATTTAGAACTATAGTAACGTAGTTTTCAAACCCCTTTTACTGTCGGGTCAGAAATCTTAGCTTCGATAGGGTGCCTCTAGGTGTCTGCTCTTCTGAATTATAATACTTCAGTGGCCTTGGTCCATTGCAGGTACAGCCCATCATCGAAAAGTTTCTAAATTCTGACGACTATGTGGCACAGCAATAAATTACAAAAAATCCAAACAAATACTCTGTATCCAGAAACCACGGGATGAAACAGGAATTTTTATGTCAATTAGTTATTTTATTTGTATTTGCAGATCTTTCCTAAATGGAAAATATCAGTTTCTCTCGAGAGAGCGCCATTCAGAAACGAATTTTGCGAAGATTAACATAAATTTATTTATTTTTGATTGTCAATTTGAATAGCTAGGTACCTTTAAAGCTTCCGCTTCCCATTCTTCAAACCCTACCTCTCCTACATCCTGCAGCCACACAACGTTCTTGAATGAGAAGGCCATAGTTTCACAGTTGCACTAACTTAGAGCAGTTGAGTCTCTGTTACGGTCACCATAGAAAAGCTAAACCGATAGATTTGTGCTCTGGACGTGTTTGTATGCCCGAAGAAAGCTCAATTTATCCACTCATACTCATGATGTCACCCTGGTGAAAGACCACCAATCAGAATCAAAACGTTGCTTGAAATAGCTCTAGCCGTGTTTAGTGACCAGATCTGAATAGCCAGGTACTTAACAACCTTTCTCTTGCTAATCTCCTTCCCGTTCACACTATTTTAAGCCTCACAACATACCCTTACTGGGGATGCCATAATACTTCTGGCTCTAGACTGTTGGGAGCAGTTAAAACTCTTGTGCGGTATTCACTATAAAAAAGGTAATCAATGTCATTGGCTTATTTACCCAGATAGGAGTCGAAAGGTCTTATGTAAATTGGCGAATCGAATCAATTTTCTTTCAAATATGTATACCTACATCACACTCTTAGAGGTTATGCATTCAGTGCGTAGAACATGTAGTATCCATCCATTGCTATATTTTTTTTCACTTATGTGCGACCATGAAATTACTACTGATCGATAATCATTCGACGATGGAAGATAAATTTAATGAAATAAAATACCGCGGGCGGGTTACGAAAATTATTCATAAAGCCTGAAGTATGAATTGACATGCCATGAGCCCCGAGGTATGGTGGATGATGAATTCAATTTCCGGCCTTTTGCCCCCTCTGAGATTTTTTATCCATCTGTTGATTCAACAGCGATCGATCCGCGTGTCATTGACTCGAGCTCAAATTGATTTTACTGTTGAATTTATAATTTTAAGCCATCGTATTTCAATGAAAACAAATTTTATTTATCTACAATCAAGTTTTTATCAATTTTGTTTACGGAATAGAATAATTTTTTTAAATCCTAATGGGCAATAGCTTTCATAAAAATGGTAGGTTAGGGTATCTCTTAAGTGGCACTTTTTAAAAATTTCTCTGGGCAACCCTTTTAATCTTTTCTATATATAAAATAATGTTTGTTTATTTGTCTGTTTTCTGTCTGTTTGTTTTCTATTTGTTTGTTGTCTGTTTGTATTAGATTTTCTCGAAAATTATTTTGTTTTATTCGTGACGGGAAGGTTTAGTGAGTAGTTTGAATGAAAACTGCTGCTATTAAAATTAGTTTGAAAAACATTGAACCTGCCATTTTGTATTAAAGTTGTTGTTATTCCACAGACGAAGTTTTGTTTGGGTAGAATATTTTCAAAATGGAAAACACAATTAGGTACTTAGTTAATAATGTTTTGAATTAAATATTTTTTTAAATGAATCTTTCTTTATTTAGAGATAGTTATCGTCGTGAAAACGCATAACTTTTGCTGTCAAATTAATTATGGCACCAAAAAGAAAAGCTATTGGTCGATGTACACCTTAAGCACGAATAAAGCTCAATGCTAAAAAGCTCATAGTTTGAAGAGCTCAAAGCTTAAAAAGCTCCAAGCTTAAAAATCTCAAAACTTAAAAGCTCAAAGCTTAAAAAGCTCAAAGCTTAAAAGCTCAAAACTTAAAGCTCAAAGCTTACAAAATTCAAAGCTTAAAAAGCTCACAGCTTTATAAGCTTAAAAAGCTCAAAGCTTAAAAAGCCCAAAGCTTAAAAAGCTCAAAGCACAAAGCTCAAATCTCAAAGCCCAAAACTCGCAGCTTGAAGCTAGACGCTCAAATCTAAATGCGCTAAGCTCAAATTAAAAGCTTAAATCACAAAACTAAAAGCCTAACCTTCTGACGAGTGAGTTTTTACAAACTAAGCTAAGTGAGTTACTTTATATTTGACTTTTTAGTGTGTGAATTAAATTTGGAAAATCCGTGCTTCTCACATGGACCATCTGATTTATTCATATTCGCACCAGACGGAAGAACAATAAATATTTTGTATTCAAAAGCACTTCAATAAACAGAATTAAAACATAAACACTTTCTTCTTTGAGTGACATTGCAAAACATGCCGGGTACTCGCTAATAAATTTATGAAAATAACAATGTTGACTTTCTTCATAAGGGGAAATTAGTTATAGTTGAATTATTTTTTCAAACATTAAGTGCTATTTTTTTATCCTTTCGGTCCTTCTACAAGCATCAGAGAATGAAAAATAAATGTTTGAAAAAAAAAATCATAAAACTTAACTCATTAAAATTTCGATGATTGGTAAAAATTAATAGGAAGTTTGTTGGAAGACATGATGGAGGAAGACGTAGTACCACACCACTTGGTTGTTTAAGTGCTTCAGTATGCAGGGTAAACATTATATTGATAGTGGTAAACTTCCTATAAGGGAGGGAGTCATAAGAATAATAACATAATTTAAATTAGTATGTATCTCGCTTCGTTACATTGAATTGCCCTAAATTCTCAAGGAAAATAAGATTGATGTCCTTCAGATACCGAGATGCGATTCCCGTTATTTGTCTCCGTCAGTCTTGGCTCGGATTTAGCGCCAAATGAAAAATGATGTATGAAATCAAATTATATAAGTCTATACTAAATGACAATTTTCTGATTAAAGCCGCATTAAGATGGCTTCAATTCTCTTGAGGTTTCATGATATATTAAACGTTAAATGGGTCTCTTTTTACGTTCGGAGGAGCTTAAAACGTAGGCATTACTGCGATGGAAAGCTCGCAATTACTAAGCTCTATGAAGCTCCCAGTGCTTACATTTTATGACGGCAATACGAGCTTTGATCGGCGTTATTAAGGTTTATCCAGTGGCAGCTTTCAGCTCCATCTTGTTGCATTTTAGCACTAAAAGTTCATCACATTTTATAGTTCCTCAGTCACTTTGCGAAGAAACTTTGCAAAGGCAAACATTTCGACATGATTCGCTCGATCTTTCAGCGCGATACTGGCGGAACTACTCGTACGATCAACTTAATGCATTTTTCACTCTCGGAACTGCTGGGTTCTTGAAGCGGGGTTTAATAGCGATTTTAGTTCTAATAAATAATGGTTCATATTCTAAAATCAGATATCAAGAATAAATTATAGTATATATATGATAGAAGATGTAGTCGGGGGCATCCTAGGAAGACATGATATGATCAAGTGAATCATACACTTGAATCAGGTCATGTCAAGAGAAGGAAAATATCAAAAGAACACGTATAAATTTGATTAGATGGTACCCAATGTTATTGTGATTTGTAAGAATGAAGGATTTTTTAGCTCAATTACAAAAAAAATGTCTCATAAACATTATTCAGTTAAATAAATGACGCAAGTATTCCGTGAGTATACAAATATTGGCGAACGTTATTACAACGCGTCAAATGCCCTGCTCAATGAACAAATGTAATGTGAAACGAATTGGTTTTCCCTTGATATTGTTTATAAGATTACATTATTGATAAAGCAAATACGAAGAAGGTCCTTAAAGGCGATAGTATACATAATAAAGATTATTTATATTATGTGATAATGAACAAGAATCCTTACTGACCGTAGCCACTGGAACTACGACATCCCAGAATTACAGGCTAGTCAGAAAAGGTCATTAAACATAGCTAAATGAATCTAAGCAACGTTCCAACTTTGTTCTACTCTTTTCTTTTGTTTAAAATTTATTTAATCTTTTAAGCAACTTTATTTAGATGTTAATTTTATATAAAGGGATCTTCTTTATTTACTGCATTATTATCTACTTCATAGAGAAGGGAATAAACAAGTCAATAAAATGCAGGTGAAGTTTTTTCGATTTGCCTTACTAAATTTACCTTTAGGTCATTATTTTTAAATATATACACCATTGAGATGAATATTTGTAGCATTACAAATTAAAGTGAACTTTAAACCCCTAGTTTTATGGGGGGATCTAGTGATATTTCATTATTTTTGGTACATTCTAGCTCTAGAATACTGTGTGCTGTGTGTGTACTCTGTACTCTACTCTGGGTATTGGTGTACACTAACGTAAGATTCCAGTAGCCTACGCTGTTGAGGGGCCATAGCGTAGGAGGGTGGAACATAATTAGTTGGATCATTTTAATGATATATCTGGATCATCAAAACCCGCAGTGGCGTGCGTCCATAAAAACTGAAGCGTTATGCCTTCCCTAAGAAAAACGAAGCATAAAAATAATTTGAAGGATCAGATAAAGAAAAAAAGACAATACACAATTATTTATTTTTTCCACAAAATTATGAATATTTTTCATGTCACAATCGTTCTACATTAATAAATTCGTTCTGTTTGACGAAAAATCTAGTTTTTTCCAGTGGAATACCTACACAAAGCCCTACATCTGCATACTAGTTGCACTGAAGGCTGTGAAGTATTCCGCCCGCATTGTTAGTAATTTTTGCACAGTGGCATGTTCACTCTGAAATTACATACATAATGTTTTCCCTTCGCTAAAGGTTATATCCTTTTTGTAAATTGTCTGCTTTTTTAGTTTACAATGCCAGCGTTATGTTAAAAACCATCATCGCAAATGTTGTTTTGCGATGCCGTCTGTCGGAAAGAAAATGAATTAACAATTTTTTTACTGAAGAAATTTAGTATTATTTTGCATTGTCGTACGAACACGTGAAGGTTCACTGCAGTGTTTCCCTTTTCTGTCATTTGATTGTGTTTCCTGAGTATTTCCTGCTTAATATATATAATGCATCTAGGATTTAAATTGTGTACCTATGTCTGTAAATGTACCTAAATAAAATAAAATAAATATGTTGATGTCAAGTTTTGAAAAAATGTAGCAGTACGAATATAAAAATCCGTTAAAATAAATCATAACGAAATGATTTGCACACCTTTTTAGAGATATTCTGAGATAAAAATCACAGAAGATTCCTTTAAAAAATCACAAGTATTTACGAAATACACAAAATCAATCAAAATATAAAGATAAATAATTACAAGCAGATGTAAAACGGTCGAAAACGTTGTATAATAGACGTGAATTTGCCTAAATATGTACAAGGGAATTTGATTATAATACATAGTAAATACCAAGTACTAAACGGCCAGTAGGCATCTCTTCAGTACAGGTGCCAATAATCCATGTATGTATGTTCTACCTTGTATAATATTATCAATTTGGTTTTGTTTGTTATTCATTTACTTTATTATTTTTTATAAGCATTTACTTGATTACCTACTGTTGTTAAATATTCCAATTAAATAACCACTCATATATATGTTTTGGGCATCATGCCTGTTATATGTACTAAAATAAAATAAAAAAAATATTAGTATAGGTGAATCTTAACGCTACCAGGATGGACTCCCTCTTGATGGGGTTTTGCAGAAATGAGACCTAATATCCTCCATTCATATTTTGCACATGTATTATTTCAATTATTGTTTTTTAAATTTCTAATGAATTTATGTTTACATTTTATTTTATTTTATTATTACGTATTATTATCAATTATGGAAGGAATTGCATTGCACTACTCCTGCATACCTTCTGGAATAAAACTTTATTATTATTATTATAACGTGCACGTTCGTTTATTCAGTTGGCCACAGTAATCAGCGGAAGATAATAATAAAATGGCCGCTTTCAAATATTTAAAGCACAGTTCATACCCGAGTCTGAAAAACTACACACAGCTTACTTTTAGTAATAGAGCAATACACGCCATTGCTGTACTGTATATGTATGTATACTACGTATTTGGTTTAATTTAATAAGATTCAAGAATAATTGGACACTTAAAAATGTAAAAAAATAATTTTATTCTAAATAAATATATTTGGTCAACATCACTTTAACGCTTTTTTAATGTAAGCGCATAAAATATCAAGCAAAAATTAAAGAAAATACGGCTTTATAAGCTGTCGTTTTCCATTTTTTTGTGAAGGCATAGATAGTTTTGGAATTAGTTGGCATATAAAAAAGTTAATTATTTAATTTAAACAAAAAAATGCGTTTTAACGTAAAATTAATCACAACAAACATGGTGAAATTTGTAAATAAAACAGACAAACTTTGTTTGTAACCACTTTATTGTTCAATATTATGTCTACCGGTGTCGGAAGTACCCTTCCATCGTCAGGACAATTTTAAAATAAACCTAACATACAAAATGCAGATATGTATATACATATTTAGGAGTAAGAATACGAGGAGAAGTTTATCTGTTTTATTTATAAATATGGCAAGCCACAAAGGAAATGCTTTTTACGAATATACTGAAATGTGTTTAATTAAATGAAATAGTAAAGTGGGATCATATTAAACTTATCTTAAAGCTCGTGTCGTAACTAGTTTTCAGTTGTCAGCTTTTAATGTTATTAATAAAAAAATACAAAATTTGCCCTGCCTTCATTAAAGCGCACCAAAAGTAAGATTATTCAGACCAGCGCTAGTATTACGACATAGAAAAGGCGTTAATAACTAATAACAAAAAAACTGTTAAAAATGTTACATATTTACTATGAAGCTTTACAGTGATCATAGTCGAATACATGATCGAAGTCGAAATAACTACGTCATAGGAGGCGCTGTTCTAGCCGACGGAAATGACTTTATTTCGGTTGCCTGAGCAGATTTCGTCGAGTTGAGTCGAGCAGTCGTCAGGCTGTGTATTGTTTGTATTGTTTAAAAAATGAACTACGTGGCTTTTACAATAAAAAAACCTATTTTTAATCAATATGATTTGTGTATTTATGGGGAACAGCGGGAAATCGTTTCGCGATGACAGTTCGAGGAACAAAGATTCTCTATTGCTGTAAACCAGAATGAAAATTAAGACATACCAAAAAATAAGCAAAATTATCGACCGCCAGTCGGGTAATTTTTATGATAATTTCTCGAGTTTCCCGGTATGCGATTCCTCTGTAAAGTTATTGGTGGAAGTAATCGGCGCTGATTATGATTTGCTGTAAAATGCGTGGTCGTAAGCCTACCTTCTCTCTTCTCTCTCTAAAACTTCGGCACATTCCGTATTCAATCACATTCACTAACCGTTCAATTCCTTATCGGTACCATGATATTTGTATAGTTCACTCGACAGTGCAGATATCATATAGGCGGTTATTATCACCTTTTAGCTGCTATTAATTCTCCATTCCCGTGTTTGCACTTTACACCTAACGTTTATTGCTTTCATAGGCAGTTTAGGTCCAGTTCACACCTTGGTATTATTTGTTGGTTGATTATCAACTCGATATCCTAATGTCCGCACGTAAATCGTCGACAAGGTGGGCAAATGGTTCCATCGAATAAATATCCCTTTCATTTGTATGAAAACCTTGAAACTAACCATTTATAATTTTTAATGACTTGGCAGATTGACGTAATTTTCCTTCTGTTGCACGTATTAATTATTTATGATGGCGGTTTGAGTACTCATTATATTTAAGAAAAAAAATATTTTGCTGACGAAACAATGTACAATTTTCAAACAAGTCCCGTGGAAAATAGATAAATGCGATGTGAATAATTTTTTCTCTCGCGGTAAATATTATAGGGTAATGTCGCTAGCGGAGTATTAAAATTAACTGCTTGTGGCGAATGAAAATAATTCACAAAAAACCGTTGTCAATGGTAAAGTGTAACGTATTGAGGACGTATACCATCTAATTGGAGACAAAAGTCGGGTAGTTAAAAGTTAGTTTAATGATAAAAAAAAAAATTAATCCTATCTCTACCTCTCAGAGTCAGGAGGTCTACGGCACCCTCTATGCTGAAAAATGGTTTTGAGGGGAAAACAATTCTTAAAATAGAAGGGGTTAAAATAAAGAGAGTTAGAAAAGCATATCCAGTTGTCAAATCAAAGCATTGCACTGAACAAAGCTGTAGATATTTCAAGCAACGACCAATGGCGTCTTATTTCTGGGTAAAATGATGAAAGCTGTTTATGTCTGTTCTTCATTGTTTCCATTTTAAGGAAACCATAATATTTCAACGCTTAAGAAAAAATACCTTTAAAGAAAGTAAAAATAACTTTGTATAAGACCACAGTTATTATTTTAATTTTTATGGTCAATTAGTTTCGCTTAGCCTAAGTATCATCAGGGTACAAAATTAAACTAAACAAAGAATACAAAGTATGCGGTTATATATAAGTACAGGGGGAGAACACAATATTAAATAAAATAACAAAACAATACAATAAAATTTTAATTAAAACAAAGGAACAAAGAGAAAGAGACATAAAATATGAATTGAAAGAGACAAAACGTCAACTGAGAAAGTGATTAAAGAATAATGATATTTTTTTTGAATTTACAGGAAATATACGTAATATTAAATCGGTTGGTCATAAAAAAATAAAATTATATCTATGGTCTTTTACAAAGTTTTTTTTTCTTCATTTTTATAAGCATGTCAAACCACTAAGTGATTGCTTTCTAAAAAAATAAAATAAATAAATACATTTTTTGCCCCAATGTTGTCAATATTAGTTGAATAAAAAAATAAAAATGAATCCACCTAAAAGGTTATGATAATTTTCAAAATAGTGTTATATGAAATGTTTTCTATATATATTAAGGAACAAACGAATTGTTGCTAATCATTAAAAAATATAAATAAGTAAAATATATAAATCATAAACATGTATACCTATATAAATAAATAATGGGTACCTACTTACTTAATTAAGCTTATCATGTGCACTATGTAGGTAACAAACAAACCTACTTTTTTGTGTAGGTAACCACAATAGCAACGCCGTCGAATACACAGACAATTGTGTTCATCTGTTATTTGTCTGTCTTTAGTTCTTGGTCAGACACATACTAATTTAAAAATCATAAAAAATACGTTTCTACGATTATTGTTTTTCAAATATTTTTTTAATATATTTTTCTTTGATTAGATTTTGTTAGAACTATTCGGTAGCACCGCTTTAATAGCATCGCTACGTCACGCATACGCGTATAAATTACTTGTGTCAGCTTGCCATAAACCGTCCGTCGGTCGAGCGACCGACAATGCAACCGACGGTCAACGTTCATCCAGATAACATTGTGTTCGAATTTCAAATTCAAGGGGTGGACCAATCCGAGCGCTGGGCATTCCCGCGCCCGCTCGGAACACGGTGGAATGATCGGCCAATAAATATCTACATTGCAGGAATCACGGCGTAATATCAAATGCCATCGAGTCTTATATTGGCTGACTTATGGGAATATTTGGCCGCAATGCAAACTCTGGACGATTTGTGTACTGATATTAATTTGTGATCGACATGTTTATTTACCCAAGAAGTTAAATGTAATAAAATTTATACATCTGAAATAGGTTATGAGATGTTTCTTTTTCGAAGGAAGCAAAAACTTGGAGGTGTGACATTGTATATTAAATAAAACAATACATTTTGTAAAACACCACTTTATTTGAGTTAATCACCAACCAGGTTTCGCTTTTCTCAAGCTTCTTCAGGGCTTTTACATCAACTAAATAACATTGCATACAGACAGTCATAAATAGGATAGTGATGAAAGAGAGAGATACAAGATATAGTAGAGAGAGACAGAGAGATATATAAGTATAATAAAGGAATACAACTAATTAGAGGTGGAGCGGGTACAGGAAAGTGGTTTTTTTTTTACCTGAGCAAATCAAATATGGGACTTATAAATTTTGTTTGTTTATTAATTAAGTCTGAATAATTGTTAATATTATTAATAAGTATTATTCAAAGAGTGGTACGTTTCAAGAATGTGGTTGGCGAATTCTGAGAAGGCGTTGTTAGTTAGACGTCTTAAATGTTCTCTAACTCTAATATTGACGTTTCGAGTCGTTTTCCCGAGACAGATATATATAGGACAGTGATAAAAGAGGGAGCTACAAGATATAGTAAAGGGAGACAGAATCACACACAGAGAGATGCATATGGACAGTAATGAATGGCAGAAAGATATACTCGTACAAGATATAGAAGAGATACAAGATTTGGTAGAATTAGACAGAGAGATATAAATATAATTATTATACTGTATTTCTCTCTTTCATCACTGTCCTATATATATATCTGTCTGTATGTAATGTTATTTGGTTGACGTAAAAGCCCCGAAAAAGCTTGAGAAAAGCGAAACCTGATTGGCGGTTAACTCAAATAAAGTGGTGTTTTATGAAGTTTGATGTTTTATTTAATAGGTTATGAGTTTTAGGTACAGATGTTTATAGCAACCCTATGGGAAAATAAACCCCACCATTGTCGACTGGTGACTTTTTTATGCAAAAAGGCTTTACGAATGCTTACCATAAAATCTACCTTTTACCCTTTTGTTCTTTGGCAGCCTAAGCTTCATCAAGGTAAAAAATAAAACTAAGCGAAATATACCAAGTGTGCGGTTATATTTACAAACAAAGAGAGAAACATATAAACTAAAATAACAGAACAATGAGAAAACAATAGAATTACATTCAAATTATAACAAAAGAACAGAGAGAAAGAGACAAATAACATGAAAGTGAAACCGGTTCGGTCATAAAAAATAAAATATTTATTAAAATATCCGTGGTCATGTGCAAAGTTTTTTTTTCTTCAATATGTCAAATCACAAAGTATTTGCTTTCTACAACAAAAAAAATAAATTATTTACATAAAATGAAAATAAAATATGTATGGTTTGTTTGCGGCACGTTCAAGATTGTATTTTTTTCAGGATTGGGTAGGATTTTTTTTGCTTTCTCAGAATAACCTTTTATAAGATCAATAAATTTTATCCAACGATATCCAAGTGTAATTATGTCGGTTTTTAAGTGCGATTTCCAAAACTCTTGAAAATAGACGACTTTTTCGCCTGTTAACTCCTCATTTGTCTGTAATCTCTTCCCATCAAGCAATATTTTTCAGTTGTAGAAATAAAAAAGAATCGGAGTAGGTCAGGTCTGCTCAAGTTGGGCAAAGGAAACCAATTAGAAGTCAATATGATCGATTGTGGCGGCTGTTTTCATAGTCGAATGAGCCGTGATGGAACATTTTTTACATTGTGTGGGTTGTTTTTCGTCAATGGCTGTTCGTAACTTCTCCAAAATATTAAATAAATAAATCTTTGTTGATTTTTATTCTCATTTCGAAGAAGCGTAAAAAAGATATTATCACAAAATTTTTTTTATTTTTATTTTATATCATTATATTTTATTTTATTTTATTTTATTTTATTTTATTTTATTTTATTTTATTTTATTTTGTTTTGTTTTGTTTTATTTTATTTTATTTTATTTTATTTTATTTTATTTTATTTTTTTATTTTATTTTATTTTATTTTATTTTATTTTATTTTATTTTATTTTTTTATTTTATTTTATTTTATTTTATTTTTATTTTATTTTATTTTATTTTATTTTATTTTATTTTTTTATTTTATTTTTATTGTTTATAATACCCATACAAATAGAATTATGAAATTTAGATTTATTAAATTGCTTTTTAGACGTTCGAATGTCAGTCGTCCAAGTCACCAGTGTTAAGCACTTTTTTTAAATTTGAGAAGAAAAAAATGCTTGAAACTGCTCACAAAAAAATTAATATTTAATTCCGGATTGAAGATAATATTATTATCATAAAACAATTATTCTGGTTTGTTAGTATTCTTTAAAAAGCTTCATTAAAAAAAAATATTTCCATATATTCGTTCTTCTCATAAATTAATAAATAATCACAACTCATTTTGATTCTCCCATAATTTTCAAAGATATCATTCATTAAGTGAACTTTAAAGCTGGTATTATTTATTATTGCTTTGCAGCTATGTTTTATTTACTCAATATTATATAATAATCACCAACCATAATGTCGACGGACATATGCTAAATATATATTTTTGGATGTGGCATTCAACTATATTGATAATGACAGGGATAAAGGTTTTGCTCGTGCAAGCAATTTGCAAAGTTGTATTCAGAATGTAATGTAAAACACGAATAATGCAATAGTAGTAATCTTTTCAGTGTACAGACAAATATAATGTCGATAAGCAAATATTGGGATACATTTCACGCTTATTTGAAAAACTGTTTAAAAAAAACCCGTTACACAAAAAGCCAAACACGTCTCATTTCAACTCTTGTTCAAATTAAACTAAAATTCGTTTACACTAAAATTTTAGCTGAATGCTTTTGAGGTTGGTATTACGTACAACAAAAAATACTTATGGGTCGTTTCGACATAATAGACGAGTACAAATATACTCGTATATGACACTTTTGCGATTTTTTTTAACGTCCTAGGTAATAGACAATGTTGTATTTTTCTAATTTTGAAACTGTTTTTAATACATGGTGGAATTCAATTTTAATTATTTAATAAATTTGTAGTTTATTCCACTGTTTTTTATTAATACCGGACCGGTTTCACCTTGTAACGGGCATCTTCAGACTGATCTGAGGATGCCAATTTCAAGGTGAATTTTGCATTTCAAAATCATTATGATGTTATTATTATTGCAAGTTAACACATTTTGAGTTATCGTGTTTTTTAGTAACAGAATATTTTAAGGATTTTCTGCAACACAAGCTTAATAATATCCGACTTCTTATATTGACTTTATCTTTTAAATGCTGCACTCCCGCAAGGTACAACTTCCGTCGTCCTTTGCTGACAGTAATTTCGTAATGACTTACTTGTGTTTTACAATATGCTTTTTTGACAATTATGGTATCTTCTCAGATAATGAGTTTAAGTATTTAAAAATAATAATAATATTTGGATGATTTTTATAGTGCCGTTTTTGTGAAAAACAACCTCAAGGGCGCTGTACTGATCTTATTTTCTACTATTACATGTCAATTCCTAGGTTAAATTAGAAAATATACAGGAACATACTTACCTGGTAGGTCCCATCAAATAGACACTTGTTCAAATTGTATGTTAATGACATAAGTGGTTTTTACCGAATAGCTACTTATATTTGGTGACTTGTTTTTTTCTAACAATTCACCAAAAAAGTTTGATTAAGAAATATGTAGTTTTATTGTATTTTCATGTGGTTGATTAAATTTCATTTCATATTTTTTTCAATGCCCGAGGTATTCCTGTAAATACAAACAGTAAAGTAACTTGGTAAGTAACTTAACTTACTGTTTATATTTAGGTTTGTAGATTTTATTTAGCCGTACTAACGTAACCAAACTTTAAATATTGACTCGATTTGTAGCAAACTTAACGCAATGTAAAATATCCCAATGAATTGATTATTTTGTTGACAAGCGATAACAGTTCATTTAAATATGCAAACGACAGGTTTTAAAGGATAAAAACTCCCGAAAATATAAAGATGAATAAAACCCTGTGACTATTGGCACCTCCGGCACATTTGAGATTAAGTATTTATCTATTATATCTTGATATGTAATAATTTTCTTAGCTTAATTATCAATCTAACTCCACATTTGTACATCATTAATATTTAGCGGGATGAGCATCATCGCATATGTTTGTTTTTGGTTGTGTTTAAATTAATTCTGTCCATACGTTTAATAATCAGCCGTCGGTTTCCCGAAAACAATATTATTTTATTTGTCGACTCATTTTCAATCAAGTGCTAATATTATACATTAACGTTTTATGTATGGGCAACGCCACCGGAAACAGGATGTTCAGTCATAATATAATAATTATAACGCGATGTAACTATTTGTTTATCGAAAATTCGAATATATTTAATGTTATTTGTTTTGGTCGGAGTCGAAAATCATTAATTAATTAAACATTCAGCTTGGTTTTAATGCGGTAAATTATTTTTTGGAATAATAATATAAATACAAAAAAATCACCAATGTGTGCGCAAGGAAGAACAGAATGAGTCAATAAACGCAGATGTTAAGGAGAACCAAAATACAATTTTGAAATTTCGTTTTTTGAATGTATTTATGTCTTATGTCACATGTCCTTTTTCAAAAACTAATTGCATATTATTTTATTTTCTCACACATCTCATTTTTCCTTGATATATGTGTATTTAAGGAACAATTCTGCATACTTAACTCGAAACTTAAATTTTGTAACTCATTCTGATTTTTCTTACAGACACAGATATGTACTATTATGTATAAATGCATTTGGCTAGAAAAACATAATTATTACTGTTTTTAATTTAGAATTAACATGAAGGCTTTATGCTTTTTATTTTGATATTCATTATGAGAATAAAATCAATGATTTTCAACGAAATATAAAACTGAAAAAACAGAAAATAGAAAAATTACTAAATAGCGATTGAGGCTTGAACTCGGAACCTCTACTCTATCTAAAGAAATATGAGATTGATAAAAAATGATAGTTTCTAAAAAGGTTTCCGTAGCTCAATTTGTAGAGACGTTACTCACGGAAAAATGTTTAGGTCAAAGTTTTAACTGCCCGAAACCAGTGGGAAGTGGGGAAGAGAAGGGGATCGGGAAGAAGATGGCTGGCTATTCAGATCCAGTCAAAAATGACTAAAGCCATCTCAAAGAACGTCGATTCTGAACGATGGTTTATCACCAGGCCATACTGAGAGTATACTGTGAGGCTGAAGCGGGGAAGGTTTGGAGCGGGAACTGACAAAACGGAAACAAGAAAAGTAATAAAAAGTATATTTGCGGCACGTTCTAGAGTGGTAGATGCTCTAAGTATCGCCCTGGTGAAAGACCACCATTCAGAATCGAAACGTTGCTTGAAATGGCTTTAGCCGTGTTTGGTGACTATATCTGAATAGCCAGGTACTTCCCAACCTTCCCCTTCACAATCTCCTTCCCCTCCCCACTACCTTCAGCCTCACAACATATCCTATTTGGGAATGCCATAGTCTCACTGGCTCTAGACGGTTGGGAGCAGTTGAGACTCTTGTGCGGTATTCACGTAAAAAAAAAAAGTTCCTGTCTATTCAGATCTAGTCACTAAAGCTAGTTCGTTTAAAGTTTCGGTTTTGAATGTTCTCGCCAAGGTGACACTGAGAGTATGTTCCACCCTGAAAAGGGAGTAAGTCGGTTATCCGCTGTGATCATCAATCTCGATCCGACCGACCAATAGTAGAGGTTGCAGGTTCAAACCCGGCGTGCGTCTATGACTTTTATTTAATTAATATGTGTCCTTAACACATTCAATTCATAAATAATAATATAAAGTATATTTGCGGCACGTTCCAGAGTGGTAGATTTTTAAATTTTATTTTTTATAGTGAATACCGCACAAGTCCCAAATGCTCTCAACCGTCTAGAGCCAGTGAGACTATGGCATCCCAAATTGAGGTGTATTGTGAGGCTGCAGGTAATGGGGAGGGGAAGGAGATGAGGAAGAGGAAGGTCAAGAAGTACCTGGCTATTCAGATTTAGTCACCAAACACGGCTAAAGCCATGTCAGCAACGTTTTACGGGCGATACTTAGAGTATCGCCCTGGTAAACGACCACCATTCAGGATCGAAACGTTGCTCGATTGAAATGGCTTTAGCCGTTTGTGACCAGATCTGAATAGCCAGGTACTTCCCAACCTTCCTCTCTCTCGTCTCATTTCCACCCCCCACAACCTTTAGCCACACAACATACCCTAAATTGGGGATGCCATAGTCCCACTGGCTCATAAACGGTTGAAGTAGTTGAGACTCTTGTGCGGTATTAACTATCTTACCAATTTGGCATTCGATCTCTTAAAATATTTAATTTCAATTTTAATGATTTTATTCGGTGATGATGAAGTGAAATATTTTGGCGGAGGGTGAACTTGGGACAGTGGGTAGACGCTTCGAGCAAATTTGAGAACATCATCATAATTTGCCGCATACTTATAATGGTAATGACTTTGAGGTTGGGGTCTCGGGGGATTTCCGCGATTGGGGGAAAGTAATGCTTAAAATATTGAGGGATAGAATATTAAAATCAAATGGATTAGGGTAGGAAGCCTTTGCGCGTGCATTAAGGGTGGATCCGTTGAAATTATTGCAGCCGGCTTTTAATTTGCGCAACCCCTCTGTGCAAAGTGTTATTAGCATTATTTAAAAAAGGTTATTTTTGTAAAGAGAGTTTTACGTGTGTTGATTTATGCAGTAAAAAATAAGTTATTTTTTGTTGTTGTTGTTAATACAGCACGAGAGTCCTAATCGCCCGGAGCCAGTATGACTATGGTATCTTTGTAGGTAATTTTAACAGGTGTAAAGGGAAGGAGTCGATACAGAGGAAGATTCGGATATACCTGGCTATTCTGATCCGGTCACTAAATACGGCTAAAGTTATTTCAAGGAAAGTTTCGATTCTGAAATCTTAGCGTCCTTGAGGTTTTTTCGCACAAAAATAGAGCTTTAGAAGTAATCCATTTATCATTGTGTTATTTGTAGTTTTTGTTTTTAATTTATAAAACTCTGTTTTATATTTTTATAATTCAATTGATTTATATTTAATATTATTATTATAACAGTTTGATAGTGACCTTAAATGCCGAAACAGCTGTCACATAACATAAAAACTACAACTAGAAAAACTCAATATTAATACTATTAAATTTAATACAGTTGAATTATATTTTTTTTATTCTACTTCATTTTGATTGTAAGCGAAATAACGCATACATATTTATTTTTTATTTTTCATATTCATATTATTAACCTATATTATATATTTCAAACCCGTGACCTTTGGAACCGCAGCCAAGAAAACGCTAACCTATGGAATTCGTCAACTATGATGCGGGGTATGGGAGAATGCAAGTTAGACAAGGGGGTTAACATTAGCCGATATTTTGTAGAAACGTAATACGTTAGCCTGGAGGCTTGACTATTTAAATTGACTCTAAGATGAGGTTGTTATTTATCAAAAGTGTGATATATTCAAATGACTATTTTTTTGTGCGGTATTATTATTTGTGACTTTAACTTTTGACATTGATGAGGAGAGGCGAAGCGAGGCTAGGCGAGGCGAGGCTAGGCGAGGCGAGGCTACGCGAGGCGAGCTCGTTACACTCTGGGCTCCTCGGATAGTCTCGTTGAGGTGTAGAACAGAAATTAGAATTAATGTATGCACTTTTTCAACTTCACAACATACCCCGATTGGGGATCCCAGAGTCCCGTTGGCAGCAGTCGGGACTCTAGTGTGGTATTCACTGTTAAAATCTGATTACTAGAGAGCGTTATACCCACCAGACTCACAAACACCTTGTATTATCCCGTTATTTCCATCTTAGGGTATCTTTTTAACATTCAATAATTTTTTCTCACTTTTCAACCCTCCATAAAAACCGAAGATATATTGCAGACATCCACCAAAACTACCCTGAGATCGGGGAACTTACGAAAATACCTTTAAAATATCCCGCCCCTTTGATGTACTGTTAGCTTCCATATAATAAAGGTGAACCAGATAATTACGTTGTTAAAAAAAGGTATGGCACCCCTATTTTCGACCATTCAATCGACTTCAACAGCATTCTAGGACAAAATTGTCAAATCATTCATCAGCTGTAGTAGAAACTTTAAGAATCGTCCTGGTGAAAGACCACCATTTAGAAACGAAACGTAATTTGAAATGGCTTTAGCCGTGTTTAGATCTGAATAACCAGGTAGTTCTCAACCTTCATCTTCCCTATCTCCTTCCGCTCCCTAGTACTATCAGCCTCACAACATATCCCAATTAGAGATGCCATAATCCCACTGGCTCCAGACGGTTGGAAGCAGTTGGGACGTATTCACCTTTTGAAAAAAATCTTCAGTAACTTCACTAATTTAAAAAATGTTTAAAGCTTGAAAAAAAAAACGCTTATTTGAATAGGTGGTGTTATAATAGTGACATTGTTTTCTTTTCATTGAATATTTAAAAATATGAGAGAAAACTATGAAATGTCGCATACATGTATTAATCATTCTATATGTTAGTATTATTACAACAGTTTTTTAGTAACCTAATAAATAACACCCCCTCCTCCATATACACAAGCTCAGCTTTTTATGAGCTTTTAATGAAAAATTTAGATATAAAATAAGTAAATTGTATTAGTATAAAACTTTACAATATAATGTATTATCTTTGTTTTGTATTATCAATTAATACATTTCCATAGAAAGCAACCGCGTTGTGATTTGACATACATAATGAAAATGAAATAATAACTTTGTATAAGACCACAGATTTTGTTTAAATTTGTATGACCGACCGGTTTCACTTAGCCTGTGAAGCATAAAATTGACAGTCATATTCTTAATAATCAGTCAAATGTATCCAGTAGTCTATTTCGTAGTTTAGTCCAATAGTAGGTATATTTCTTAAACTTTATCATTATTCTTTTATCACGTTCTCAGTTGACGTTTTGCCTCTTTCATTTCATATTATCTGTCTCTGTCTCTTTCTCTCTGTTCCTTTAATATAATTTAAATGTTAATTCTTTTGTTTTTTTTTACTGTTCTCTTATTTTATTATTTTATTTTGTGCTCTACCTCTGTATGTACGAGTATACATAACCACACACTATGTATTTTTTGTTTAGTTTAATTTTTTACCCTGATGATGCTTAGGCTAAGCGAAACCGGTCGGTCATAAAAAATAAAAAATGAAATAGAATCTGTGCTCCTAAACAAACCTATTATTTCATTTTCACTATCTATTAATATGTTTGAATAAATTATAAAAAATATATTTGAAAAAAAAATGCAACATTGGGATGAAATATGTTACATTAAACCGTGTATTATAAGACTAGTCCTGGCTTGTACGCCTGTGCTTGAGTAAATATTATCGACGTTAATAAATAATACAATATAAAATCCAATTCCGAAAAATGCAACTAACTCATTGATTAACTTGTCAACTACAATAATAACAACGTCATTTACTTATGTAGTTACAAAATATATTATTTGTATTTATTATCAACTTACGTACCACAGTTAAGCTTCGTTGTTGACAGCTTTTAATGTCGCCCCTAGCGATTTTTTTGTAAACAAAGGCCAACACGGTTTAAATACAAGCCCACACGGCCATTGTGGGTCGGCATACCGAGAAAATTTAAAACCGTTTACGACAAATATTTTTTTATACGGACCAGCACGATCGTATCAGCCAGGGCTGAAAAGGTTATAACAAGTTAAACCCTTTTTCGTGTATGCTATCTTCAAATAAAAATACAGGGAATATTTTCAATTTGCCACTCTGGTACTTGGCCACAAAACTATTTAATTAATTAGACCAGTACCAGTATATTAATTAAATCCGGTTTATTTGCCCCCCTTAAGCCCGGTACTTTCAATAACTGTAGGTAGGGGAGAGTAAATTGAATATTTAATTTAGGACTGTTCGTTGTACAACTGTATCTTACTTGCGGCCTGAACTCTATTGACTGCGAACATGGATAGCTAATTGAAAACAAAGGGAAATTATTTACCTTACGACACAGGTCTTTTCCTAATCATCGTTTTTTTAATGTGAATACCGCTTCATCTATTTACCGTTCCGTGTAGTCATTTATATGACTTAACTCGAGGAAATAGAAAATGGAATGAAAAACAAACAGTTGTTGAAGGGTACCAGGCTGAAGTGATATCTAAATTGTTTTTAACCAATTTTTTAATCGATTTTGAGGATTTTTCTGGTTAATTGAACATGATTCACCAATTTTCACCATTCATTCCTATATTAGAAAGATTTTTCAAGTAAATTTCACCGGAATTCCTCGTTTTTGACCTTTTTTGTGGATATTTTCAGTTTTTTCAGGTAATTTGAACATAATTGACAAGTATTCACTATTCAAAATCATATTTTGAAGATGTTTGACCGAATTTCACACAATCTTACTTTTTTTCCAGCAGTACTGGTTTTGTCATTGAATACAACTAAAGGTACCTACTTCTCACCAGTACGATATTGAAAGTATTTGAAAAACAAATTATTGTTTAATGTTAATACAGGACAAGAGTCGTAAATGCTTCCAACTATCCGGAGCCAGTTGAACAATGGCATGACACATTAAGATGGCTGAAAGGGGTGGGTAAGGGATGGATAGATGGAAGAGGAAGTTAGAGAAAAACCTGACTATTTAGATGTGGTCACCAAACACGACTAAAGCCATTTCAAGCAACGTTTCTGGTACCAAATGGTGCGTTATCACCAGGACGATACTTGGAGTACATACCACTCTGGATAAAATAGTATATTATAATTTTGTAATAATAATTATATAACACTTATATTTCACTTTTTTTCTGCAAATGACAGGATTTTAAACCACGGCCTCTGGATCCGTAGTCGACGGTCAAAACCGCTCAACCACGAAAGTGTCTTGTTCTTCTGAAACCCAGTATGTACCTACTCAGATAAATGGATTTCCCAATGATTTTGATTTATAATATTTTTTTGACTTTTTCAAAACTTCACTTGTCCAGCATTATTACAGGAACAAATAAACAAGTTTTCTAGAGGTAGGTACTTACAAAACGGCTGCGTCCAATTAACCCATTTAATATCAGGGATAGCCAACCTCTTTCTTTAAAAACAAATGGCAAATAATAACCCTCAATCATTTTTACGAATCGGCACTTGTCAGATAAGTATTTCGAACATTATTCAAACTTTTCGATCTAAATATGTTTATTCGCCAAACAACTGAGTAAGGTTTTAATTCATTTTATAGTATTTCAAACATAATACACCCGTAAATATTCTTTAGCATAAATTCATAACATATTTTCTTAAATTTATTAAAATTAAACAATATATGTTTTCCCAATTTAAAATCGTCAAAAATCTTTATAGGTACGTGTTTCAATGACTTTTTCTAAAGAGTTAGTTTTATTCGGTACTAATTCCTCGTCTCATGTTTGTGCTTCTGCTGAAAATTTCTAATATGTCCCAGAAATTCAATTGACTTGATGTATGGGAAATAATACTTTTATAAATCAAAAATGTATTGCTGACGAAATTAATTTCTTTAAATGAACAATAATATTTGGACCCTTCAATATTTCTTTAACTTTCGTAGATTCAGTTTTCTTCAATATGATTCTCATAGCTATGTTTTGTAGTATTGTCATTTGTTTCATATGTACATAGTTGGCTAATAATAAAATGCTGCTACAGTAATTAATGTGTGATACAATGATTGCTTGCATATGTTTTTGCTGGATCCTGTGTTTATGGATCTTAGTTTACTTTCCAAAATTAGTAGTTCTATTTCGGTTTTCGTTGTTATTATATAGAGAAATTCACCGCACGCAGTAGCAGATGAATAAAGTTCCACGACGCTCAGACCACCAGAAGAACGATAAAAAATGACTTATTATTCAAAATTCTTACATTCCCCTTTTTTCCTCTTTTTTATATGAATACCGCACAAGAGTCTCAACTGCTTTCAACCATCTAGAGCCAGTGAGACTATGGCATCCCCAAGTAGGGTGTATTGTGAGGCTGAAGGTAGTGGGAAGGTATAGGAGATTGGGAAGAGGAAGGTTGGGAAAGTACCTGGCTATTCAGATCTGGTCACCAAACACGGCTTAAAGCCATTTCAAAGCAACGTTTCGATTCTGAATGGTGGTCTTTCACCAGGGCTATACCGAGTATCTACCACTCTGGAACGTGTCGCAAATATTATTTTAATATGAATTAAATGTGTAATGATACATTTTAATTAAATTTAAGTTATTGACGCACTCCGGGTTTGAACCCGCGACCTTTGGATTCGTAGTCGAGCATCTTATCATTCGATCATGGAGGCCGTCAAGTTGTCGTAGCTTGTTGCTAAACACATGTTTTCATAAAAACAATTATTGTTGTTCGTACATCATAAGTTACCCAACCCAGGTCTAGGCAAACATAACTCTTCGGAGTTTTTATTTTTCTTGGAATTCGCATCGGTTCGTGTTTATAAAGTACTCATATTAATTACTGATAAATAGCCGAGGGTCGGTGCACGGAATGACGAGGATATCACGTAACATGTTTAGCATCACAATAGCGCCACCATTCTTAGTTTTAAAAGTATTTTATTATAGGGGCGGTACCTATAAATTAACAAAGTTTTAACGGTTTCATATTTTATTTCTCCGAATTTTATGCCAGTATGCGAATGATATAATATGTAGTGGATATTTATATCCTACAAAGATAAGTTCAGAATATTTGTTCTGTCCATAGTAACATAATAACATGTTGTTATTTGGATAAGTAACATGTCATAATCTAAAGTGTAAATGGACTAATAGTGAAAAGAATTCTTTTTTTTTAATAAGATTTTCATCTTCTTTACATGTCCAGCTTTTAAAAAAACGTTGGCAATTAGTTTGTCAATTTCCTGATGGTCTTTCTAAAACGTTCTTCCCTTAAAAATCTTTTTTCTGATGAACGTTCTCTAGGAGCCATAATAATCTCCAGCTGCCTATATTTCTTTGGTTATCCACAAATCCTAACATGAACAATTTTTCGTTTTTAGCACCGGTTGTTTGTAGCACGGGATGCTATTTTTATTTTCTTTATACTTTTAATTAGCCTTTTGTTGTTGCGTTGTTTTCTCGTTGTTATCTCGTTGTGGTCTCGTTGTTGTACTGTTATTGTCCTGTGGTTGTCCTATTATTGTCTTGTTATTTTATCGTTTTTGCCTCACCTAAACACCTTCTCGTTTATGACTCATGCTGTCTATGGAATCGTCAGCAATCGTTAGCAACCTCTTGTACACGTAATTTTCTAAGAGTTCAATCTTGTCCAATAAGGTTGCTTCAATGATCAAAGTTTCGCTTATGATTATCGAAATTTGCATTGGGTAAAGTTTTCAAGTACGAGTTCAAAGCTCGGTCACTTAAAAAGGTAGATATCTTGGTTAAAGCTTGTCTGGCCATGGACTTACAGCAATGCCTGTTAAGTAATAGTGTTGGTGAGACAAAGTTTGTGCGTCTGACCAACATTTGAACACAGCAACCACTCAGTTTGATTGGCAAGAGCGGCTGTTAGCTACTGGTATTAACGAAAATATTTCGTCTGCTAATTTTGTATAATGCTCTCTTTTTAAATACTTAAATAATGAATTGACGCTGAACAGATGTTCCGATCAGTGAATCGCGTTCTGAAAGATTAATCGAGATCTCTGTGTTTATTCATGTTATGTTTGTATTCTGGACTGGACGGGGTCAAAGATCTGAGAACGAATCTGGTTAGTGTCAGCCTTGCAGAATTTAGCGACTCTTGGAATTCCGGTTTGTGAGTTGAAAAAGAACTTTCAAACAAACTTCACCGAGAGGGCATAAACAAATGTGTTACAAAGTTCAACATAGTTTTTTTCTTGGAATATCTCAAAGTGAGTGCTTAGCGAACTGACGAAGGTAAATTTATTATTTGACTAGACTTTATTAAACTTCACATATTTCGTTTTTTATATCCTTCAAGCATAGCTCTAAGATTTCATTGCTTCATATGGAAAATTTTAACATCAAGGTAATATTTGTACATGCTTTTCTCTACTGAGTTGCATATAAAACCATTTAAAAGCTTTTTTGTGTGAAAAGTATCCAAAATTGATTAAAAAATATCATCCACGTAAAAATAATTATGTAAATGAAAGAACAACATACCAAAATAAAATGTTTTATTCCCTCAAATATTGCTGATAAAATTATCGTGGATAGGGAGGAAAAAACGATATCCTGCATGATTGAATTCAAACTTTGCGAGAGAAAAATAAATAATACCCACATTTCATAGAAACACACGCAGCTTAAATAGTATTTTTTTAATAAAATAATAATAAAAAAATACGGAAATACAAAGATGGTTGTTTACAAGTATGTCGGAAAAAAATTAAGCAGTTAACAAAAAACTCCAAAGAAATAAGGGATCGATAAAAAACGACAGTATTCAAAAAGGTTTTGGTAGCTCAATTAGCAGAGATATTATTCACGGATAGATTAGAGTTTTTAAGTCCAAGCCTTGGTCGCAAGCTAATATTTTAATTTGCTGTGTCTCCTTCTGTTACACTTTTGTTGATAATTATTGATATTGTTTCAATAACTAATATCACAATAATGCGTAGAGCTTTCTTAAATTAAATATAATTTTAGAATGAAAATATATTTATAACGCTTTTTTATGTATATAGAAACCATGTGTGATCATTGTTCTAAGACAGATTAAAATAACTGGCCTTACAGGTGAATAATCAATAAAAAATAAATACAAATATAAATTAAGAGTAAGTTACCAACCAACGTTTAGCCTTGATTCGTAGTATCTGTCTTAAACATATACAATACCAGTTTTAGTTCTTAAACGTGTTCACTTTCTTTTGCACCTACAAGAAACTTAACATTTGTTTAAATATTTGATTCTAATTCACTGTCTTGTCAAGTCTCATTACATAATCAATTACGTTTGATTTATTTACAGTAAACAACTGCTTGAAGTCTGAATCAGCTCGGCGATAAATAAATCTCTCTAATTTAAACTGGTTAGCGAGATATGTATGCTAAACACTACAATGAAGAGTTATTGAAGCGCAAATTTATTGCAACCAGTACTCGTCGTATTGAGATTAATTCATCCAGTGACCAAAGAAATTAAAAACACCATCAGTCCATTACCAGATAATAAATACAAATGTAATATGTTACATATTATGTAGTTTGGAAAATGTATAAATAAATTGTAAAATTAATTTAGTTGGTATGGGTCACGCAAACAACGGTGTGAAACAATCGCTGTGGTACCTGGAGGAAATATTATTAGATTAAAATGAAAAAATAAAAAGTTATAAGGTATGAGATTTTATTTTAATTTGTATGACCGATTGGTTTTGCTTAGCCTAAGCATCATCAGGGTACAAAATTAAACTACACAAAAAATACATAAGGTGTGGTTATATATACTCGTTCATACAGAGGGAGAACACAATATAAAATAATAAAAAAAGAGAACAGTAAGAAAACAAAAGAATAACATTTAAATTATAACAAAAGAACACAGAGAATGATACAAAAAATGTGTAACGAAAGAGGCAAAACGTCAACTGAGAACGTGATAAAAGAATAATGAGAAATTTTATGAATTTACGGGAAATATACCAAACATTGGACAACTGGACAAATTTAACTGATTATTGGGAAAATGACTTTTAATTTTAATGGCTTTCTTTATTTTTAGTGCTTCTAAATTAGTTAATTCTGTTGCCATGACCATTTTATGAGAATTTGAGCACCGGTGCTTTTATTGAGAGCATAATCTTTTTCAATATGATGATTGGCGAATTCTGAAAAACCGTGGTTATTTAAACATCTAAGACGTTCTTTGATTCTAACATTGACATTACGGGTTGTTTTACCAATATAAAATGCAGAAAAATCACAACAATCCAATTTATAAATTCCTAAGTGACTTGGTTTGTCATCTTTATTCTTAGCGTTAGATTAGAAATATTATTATTCACACCATCCCTGTTTTTGACTCCGGTCACATCCTAACCATCATCATCAACGCCAATCTGTGTCATCTCCTCTGCAGCCAGGCCAGTAGAAAAGAGCTCATCCTACTGACAGCGGATAATTGAAGTCATTATTAAGATAAAAAATGGTTTATGATAAAAAAAAGATATTAATTATTTAACGTAGATAAGTAGATTATTTGGATTCTGCTGTCATATTATATCCGATGTGATCCATTATGACTTACTCGGATTGACTTGATGATAATTATATCATGTTGTTTTGAACTGCACTATGTTTCTTCGAATAATTTAATATAAAATACCACCATAATAATATACGCCTAGGTTGGGGTGTCGTAATATATTTTACTGTTTAAATCTATCACTCATTAATAATTTTGAAAAAAAAAAGATTTGACCCAAACAGCAAAAACTAAGGATTGTGTGTATTAGTGCATATATATTCACTTCCGACAGTGATGTCGTTGCCAAATGTAACTGAGAATCAGCATTATTATTATAAGCGAGAAAAGGACGGTAAATGCAAATATTCGAAAGTGTTTATAGTAAAATATGATATTCGAAAAGTCATTTGATTTTTTTCAGGGCGTTCTGTTTATAATAAAGTAAAAATGAACTTTTTTTCAATTACACTGGATTCATCTTTTATGAAGCCAAATAACAGGTTTGAAACTTGCTGTATGCAAACAATGCATCTGTGTGAAAACTGTATTCGTGTCAATCCTGGTTGCTATACCTACACAAAAGTTCAATGAATCTATTTCTATTGAATTTCCAGTTGAATAATTTTTCCACCGCTCTATAGAAATGACTAATGATTTCCTCTAGAGGTTTATCTTGTAAAGATTTTAGATTCGATCGAGAAGTCATCCATTTTGAAATTGTCGTCATTTGAAATCTGCCGAGTTAGTGACCTGGCTGACATTTTCACTATTAATCATTTAAACATAAGATATACGTTATACGCAGTGGCGTGCCGACCGCCTTGGATTTGGCTCATTTGCACAATACAAAGTAAAAGAAATACATTTTATCTTCAATAATCTCTTCTCGAGGTTAAAGATGAATGAGATTTATTTTTTTATGATTTAACTTAGATCATTTTTGAAATATATTTTATTTTTTTTCCACTTGGATTTTGACTGCTGAGGAATACATTTTACACTATCTGTTTGTTAGGATTTATGATACAAATTAAATCAATTTCTTTATACCCTTTACATGTATTAGAATTTACAATATACAATCTAGCAATCCTTGATTTCTTCGAAATTTCGTAGATGGTCACACTTCAATCATTCTGTGTTCGGCTGCAATCTCGGAGTAACAATATATGGAGGGAGAGCTAATTCTTTTTACCCAACCTATACAAATTTAGAATAAATCACTTTCTCCCGGTTTTTACGTCGTTCACCATGAGAAAAGAAAGAGATAGCAATATTTCCCAAATTATCGAACCGCTTTAAAGTATTGTAAGGATGTTCTTCATGTCCCGCGTCTCCGTTGACTCCGCCCACACGTTTTAATATGCGAAATTAATGGACATAAGTCAATGTTTTTTTAGGTTATATGCTTTATTTTTGTTTATAGCAATACTGTCAAAATGTAGTTATACGAAGAAACAAAAAACATTATGTCGACATATGCTATGAATGGATGTATAAACATCCTAGCCCTAGTCCTAGTCACGCCCAGGTCTAGCCGGAGTCCGGTAAAACTCATCAAAACTGAAAACAGCAGCGCTCTCTCTTGTATATTTTTGCTCTGAGGCTGCAATACTCTGTCAATTCCATGTTTTTCTATGTCTAAGGTCCATTTTTTGTACATACTTGTATTTAAAATATTTTGATAGTTGTAAGATTTTTTGTTGGAGAGCGGTAATATATTTGAAAGTAGATTAAATTTTTTGTTCAAATGTATTTTTGTTTGTTGGATGTGCTTTTGATTGAACGAACTAGTGATTGTGTTGAGCGTATGAGTTAATAGTTTCAACGTATTATTTTTGTGATTGTTAGTAAGTATAGTTTTAAAATAAAGTTGTTTGACTGAGATGATATTTAGATTATTAAAATTTTGGTCTGAACCAGATCTAATGAGGCTTTGAGTTCTAATGATTGGCTTTTGTGTTATGATTAAACAGTTTGTTATGATTTTTTTTGCAGTATACCATCAAATTATTTTATATTCTGAAAATTGTTGACATAAGGCCATGAAAATGCTTGTGAGACCAATTGCGTTACATATATATAGACACGTTGTAGCGCTCTCAAAGTGGCAAGCAATAATCACGCTAGTTGGTGTGATCGGTGATTAAGCCGATTTAGTACTAAACGGTCACGCGTCGCTTGAGGTCGTTTCAAGCAAGTATGGAACGCGGTCCGAGCTTCGGATCTGTTTCGTTCATACACATATATTCTATGAATGTCTATCTTTATCATACATGACTGATATTTGAATGATGAATTTACTGGTAACCTGTGTGTTTTGCCTGCCACTTTTTGTGTTAATATTCTAAGGCTATAACGTGTCTATATATGTAACGTCATTGGGCGAGACCTTTTTTGTCAAGAATATTTCTGATTGTTAAATAAACATGAATTGTTGTACCTGCAGGTAAAATTTTCTACCCATTTTTTGATTTTTGTTAATATTTATGTCTAGGTACTTTATATGATTGACATTTTTAATAGTGAACAATCGCACAAACGTTTTATATCGTGGTAATGATGGATTACTATATTAAATTTCGTTATTTCCTCTTCCTTGTTATTTATTTTAAATTAATATTTTTAGTTCTTAGTCCTAGTCTTCCCATTTAGACCACCTGCTAACCCTGTGCAGAGATCAATTTAATACGTTAAACTCAAACGAAGTCGTACGTTATTTTGTTTCAAAATTAGAAATAATAAAATGAACTAGTATGTAGTTTCTAACTGATTTTTCCAGATTTAAAACGCCCATGTTTCAAAGTCTTTAGTCAAAAACGAAAAATATCAACAACAAATAAAAGCGTTCTGACTTAATTTTGAAAAGCTATATATATGTTTAGCGTTTCATGGTTCATAAAAGAATTGATAACGTTTTTAGCTGACAATACTTTCGTTAGAGAAAAAAATTCTAGTTGCTAAAAATTCGGTTCTAACGATCTCCGAGATCAGCGTTCAGAGTTTATGCTTCTTCATTTTAACATAGTTTTTATTGCAACTTCTTGTAGCATGGAGAATTTTTTGTAAGTATATTTGAATTCCCCGGGATGCTCTATAGTGGAGAGTAGCGTTGGTAAAAATCTTCAATGTTTTGTGAATGCTTCACTCACGAATTGCTAGTTCTTTAAAATGAACACTTCAATTGAAGTCGAACTCGCAAAAAAGAGATATGAATTTATCCGGTTATTTGTTCAGTTTTTTTTGGAACCGGTTCCTCGCCGAAAAATCACGCACTAGTCGGTAGCGCTTTGAAAGTGAAAAGAACTGGAACTGGTTCTTCGCCAAAATAAAAATCACGTTCCTTTAGATCGGAGTACTTCTTTATAGGCTTTGAAGTTCACCTTCACAACTGTACTGCTGCGAATTGAAGAAGTTCTTTTTAATCTAACTTCCGTTGAAGTATTTGTTCAATGAAATGAATGGACGCTAAAATGAACTACCAACTTTAATTGAAGTATTTGTTCAATGAAATGAATGAACGCTAAAATGAAATACCAACTTCAATTGAAGTATTTGTTCAATGAACAATGAATGAAGTAGGAACTTTTGCCAAAAGAAGTAGTTCTTTGAAATAGTTCTTTTAAAGCGGTCACAATGGTAGTGGAGAGTACTACAGAAAATTTAAGACACTCGATGTGGATGGTTTGGGACCCTGTCCGCAAGCCTACAACGGGGTTCTGAGTTTTGTCGCCACGCCACTGGTCAAAACACAAGCTTCAGAAACATAATCAACGTGTTTATTTTTCTAGTAAGTGGGCGGACATTAGTAGGGATTTTTTCAAGTTGCGTGTCTGCCAATTACTCTACAAATTATGACACGTGGTTTGAAATATTACAGCAGCTCGCGGATCTACGAGAAGTGCTGGCAAATTGGAAGAGACTGCAAAATTACGAGCGGATAACATTATGTTGATTACGTAGGGTATTAACATAAATCTCTGTCTTCGCTAATTCGGTAGGCGTATGTTTTACAGATGAGATAAACAGAGCAAAAAATGTTTATAATTGTGAAGTCTGGATAACGTGGGCCTTAGATATTTTGGTTAATGCGTTCGCTAGGCTACCATATCTTAAAGTTAAATGAGATCATTTTTTAAGTGGAGAGTGTATCTTACTGTTGTTACTTTTTAGTTGCTACTTATTTTATGAAACCTTTAGATACCTGATAAAAATCGTGGATTATAATTGAATCCGGGAGTGAATCCAGAAATGCTGAAACAAGTTCTGATGCTAGTGTCAGTGAGGCATACAAATTAAATTTCATAAGCGATTTAAGCAGTTCGTTAAAGAACTGTATTTTTTTCCACGTTAAAAATGTCGTGACTGGAATAGCTAAAGAGCTTAAGCAACATTTTGGTTAAAATAAGTTTAATTTTTTTTTCTGCATTGAATGCTCTGACTCTCGTTTTCTTCTGAAGACTTTTGTGACCTTCAGCCATTTAAAATACATTTTTCATTTGAAGGAGATCTTGACTCAAGCGACACAAAATTGTGATTTTTTAGGTTTGAATTACCTGAGTTAACTTTTTTTTCAACACTCAATCAGGTACTGAAGACTTGATTTGTATTGTAAAACAAGAAAATACTTTAAAGGGCTGCGGTGTAAGCTTCCTAAAATGCCTATTCGGCCCTTTTACCTTTCCGGCGACGATATGTTCATAGATCTAAGCTAACACCCTCTAAAGAAGGCTGAATGCAATAGAAGCAAGAAATCAGATGATCATACGTTTTAAATCAACGTAATTATAAATACGGAGGTCCGAAAGGAATCCAAAGAAGCCGTGAGCGCGGTGAAAAATATTGAGAAATCTTTTCCTAAATAAACTGGGATACAGAGTTCGGACGTAAGATGTAAGAAAGAGTCTGGGACGTCCCAGGAGGTTCTTTACGTGGGCACGCCAAAAGTTAAAATAATTGATTGTGAAAAAGACAATGTGATGCTGGAAAATAAGAATGCGCGCTAGGATAGAGTTTTAAAGCGTTCCATCGTCTCAGCATACCCATACGGAGAGATGTACCTAGATATCATAACACTGGTATTATGCCTGCTCTCAGCGATACTTTTCTTGAGATCGGGTCGCCGAAAGCGTAGAAAAGGTTTTAGGTAAAATCATGGAGTAACGATATAAGGAGGTATAGCTAATACTTTTACCCAACCTATACAAATCGATTTCTCCAGGTTTTTACGGCGTATACCACGAGAGAGAAAGAGACAAGAATAGTCGTCAAATAATATTACAGCACTTCTTAGTATGTAAGGATGTTCTCCGTCCGCGCTAACTTCACAACATCGAGTCGCATAACTTACGTCAACGGATTTTGAGGTTATTTCCTATATTTGTGTTGATTAAAATACTTGCAGTGGTTATACAAATGAATCACACATGATGGTGATATGTACTATTCGGTAATGTTCGAATACGACCAAATAAAGATTATTAAACATCACTTTTCAGAGGTATTTCAACAGTTTTAAATATTTTTGACCGAACTTTAGACTTCTCACATTTTCAATGATATAAAGACATGAAAAACTTTCATTATTATTTAGGCAAATCTTTTGTTATTAGTGTGAGTATGATATTTTGACTTTATGAATAATTTAATGGTGTATTGATATTGTTTTGTTTAATGTGTTCAAATGTCCGAATTCCATGTGAGCAGTAACTCATAGGCTATCCAACATCCTTTAATATATCTTTGTCTCTTTCTATCGAGTCAGTATAAAGTCAACCGTTCTGACTACACTGTTTCGTAAACGTACCTCTCCATGTCCTCCAAGGGTAAAATTAAATATTATGGTAGACTTTAAAAAATATGTGTATAGTTTACAACAGAACAACGGTTGGTTGGGAGATAATGTCAGTCATGGTGAGCGCGATTAGAAAATGGAAGGGGTGTTTTTACACAAAGGTCTGAGAAATTAAGTATCTCCTCAACTACTTGTGTACGTTCACTACAGAGTGGCGTGAAATTAGCTAGTGTTACTTGAAGTAAGGAATGATAACAAGCCGTCGTCTTCTGATTTAGAATTTGTACTGTTGGGTAACTCGGTGATTCCCAAATTGGACGGAATCACAACCTTTGAACCATTCTATATTAATATCAAAATGCTGACTAACCTAAACTAATTAAATTTATTTAAAGGTAGTTTCTTACACTGCAGATGTTTATTTGACGGCCTCCATGGTCGACAAGTAAGACGCTCGACTACGAATCCAATCCGAAAACCCGGCGTGGGCCAATAACTTTTATTTAATTAAAATGTGAAATCGATATCATTTGACCGAGGAACCGGTTCCTATTTTTTGGCAAGGAAACCGGTTCCAGTTCTTTTCGTTTTCAGAAAATTCCACCCCCCTCAGAAACATCTTTTTTGGCGGCGAGGAATCCGTTCTTTATAATATGAAAATCTTTTTCGTGGAAAATTTCTGGCACCAAACTGGTTGCTGAGAAGTTGCGTCGTGTGCGGATCGCCATTGAAATGCACAGGAGAGCTTTTTTTATGAGTTGCCCTGTGTGCGAAGGGCCTTAGATTTGCTAAAGTACCTACCCATGGCACCGGGCAATGAGACTCTTACGTTGCCTTCACATACAAATCGGATAGTCTCCAACAGCTTTAAGGTAGATTCAGATTTGGGAATCACTGACTTGCTACGTGCATGTTCTCAAACATTCCAATACGCATGATGTGTTCCCTTGCCTATTAACCGACAAGTAATTAAAAAAATGTACGGCGTTTAAAGAGTAATTAAACATTCTGAGTCAATGAGAAATTCGGGCCATTTATCCCGATGGAGAAACGCCCCGTGGCCAGGAGGCCATCGATCACCGCGGAGTTAATCACAAAGCAAAACGAATGCGAAGGACTTTTTAACATGAACCGTCTGACAACTAACTATTTGATCTTCAGACGAACAGGGCTGATTTTTTAATTAAGTTTTCGGTTTTAAATACCATCGGAGCATCGCTTTCTAACAATATTTTGGAAATTTATGCTGGCCAAGTTCAGTTATATACTCGTTTATAAGGTTTGAAATATACGTGAATTTAAAAAAATACGTTTTTAATTCCAGTGAATTTTGCGCCAAAATACATTTCTTACTAGTGTCTTTACCAAAACATTGAGAAATATGACTTTTTTTAAAAATAATTTCACAAGATTGTTTTTTTTTTTTGTACTCACCTATCTAGGTTCATATAAGACCTATTGTAGGTTGAGCAATGTACAATAGATATAGTATGGCCTCATTCTGGTGAGAGGCTTTCATTCAGTACACAAACATTGCTGTAAATGGAAAAAAAAATATATGGGTGAATACTGAACAAGAGTCCCAACTGTCTTGGCGCCAGTGGGACTATGGCATTATCAATTGTGAGAGATCAAGAAATGGGGAAGTGGAAGGTTGAGACATACCTGGCTATTCAGATCTGGTCACACGGCTAAACTCATTCCAAGTACGGTTTCGATTCTGAATGGTGGTCTTTGACGAGGGCGATACTTAGAGTATCTACCATTCTGGAACGTGCCGCAAATATACAATTTATTATTTTATATGAATTAATTGTGAAATACACAAGTTAATAAAATAAAAATTATTTGCGAACGCTGGAATTTTAACACGCGACCTCTAGACCTCCGTATTTCCTCTCTCCTACAACATCGGTCTGATTCTGAAGACTTTTGTGGCCCTTCAGCCATCAACAATATATTTATCATTTGGGAGAAGGCTTGACTCAATCGACACAAGTTTGGGACTTAGCTTTTTGTCGCTTCAGGTAACTCAGTGAAAGCATTGAGTTACCTGAGTTAACTTTGTTTTTCAAAATTCAACCAGGTGCTGAAGACGTAATGTAATGAATTTCGTTGTAAAACAACAACAAAAAAAAACTTTAACTCTTAATCTTCCGAAAATGGCGCTCAGCCCTTTTTGCCTTCCTCTCCGGCGATGATATATTGTTTTTATTTATTTATTTGTTAACTTTTTGTTTCTTACATTATTTTTTTACAATACCTACCTCACTAGGTCATTAGAACCTGTTCTGAGGTAAGTGACTGTGAGTTCAAGTAGAATACTATAAAAAATGATGATATTTGTACACAATGTTAGATGATACAACAATGTAAAGTAATGATTTTAATAATCCCAAATGTTTATCTTTATTCCACTAATCCTGACCGGTTTCACCTTATGACGGTTATTTTTTTTAAAATTTGCTAACAAAGTTAAAAAAAATGGTATTATTAAAATCATTAAAATGGAGTTCCACCACAAATTAACAGTTTTGAAATTAGAAAAAAACTTATGTGAAGAAATGAAAACATTATGCTACAAACCCCACGTAATATTGGTAAGAATAACCAAGATCCGTCCCTGCGCCAACACGACAATGTTGTTGAGCTGGTCAGAAATATGTCCGGAAAATCATTGTTTTGTATTGGGAAATAAATGTCGCGTAGAGTAAAAGGCATTTCGGTAGACCGACACGTCCGGAACGTCCAGCATTCCCCACTGCCCCGCCGTGAACGGAATGCCAAATAGGCCGGGAAGAAAAATTCACAACGATTTTAAATTGTTCGGATATTCGATGACGTATTATTTCCAATGGCTGTGAAATTCGCTGCATTCCCGGTGCTGCCGATATATTCTTTCGTGCTATTTTAGAGATACAACATAACACATCGACCGGTCAATGCTTGAGATATTCAGAATACGAGAAAATAATTTATATTGGCCTCTACCTCAGAGTATATAGAGTGGTATCTATCCAAGACAGTGTAGTCAGTTTTTGATGATTTTCGCCGGACTCAGTAGACCTGGGCGTGGCTAAGACCAAGGCTAGGGTATTTATACATCCATTCATAGCACATATCGACAATGTGTTTATATATTTAATAAAATATAGCATATAACCTAAAATACCGTTTAGTTGTGCCAAGTTTAGTGGCATAATACAAAATGTGGGTGGAGTCCTGTGGTGACCCAGGATCCCAAGATCATCGTGACATTACATAGAAGCGGTGTATTATATTTGTTGTCTCTTTCTCTCTCATGGTGTACGACGTAAAAACCCGGAGAAAGTGATTTATCGCAAGTTTTTACAGGTTGGGTAAAAATAATTAGCTCTCTCTCCATACATTCTTTCTCCAAGATCTCCACTATGTCTTGATTTGTCTGTTACTTGACACCGACTTACGTTTTCTGACTTCAAGCTGATATTAATAAATGTTGGTATAACGCGTCTTGGCCTGTCTTTATATGTGATACTACACAAGAGATCCAACTACTCGGAGCTAGTGAAACAATGGCATCCCCATTTCACGGATCGTATATAGTATACACTTTGATTTTTATTTTATTTTATTGTAGCTGAGTGGACAAACATCATCATTGCA
Source organism: Drusus annulatus (assembly GCA_022651775.1). Taxonomy (NCBI): domain Eukaryota; kingdom Metazoa; phylum Arthropoda; class Insecta; order Trichoptera; family Limnephilidae; genus Drusus; species Drusus annulatus. Next base: position 1,176,690 of record JAGWCC010000184.1, read on the forward strand.
CAAGCAACATCTTCCGCTTATTATGATTGTAGTAGGAGTTTAATTCTTGTCAGGTTAGGTTAGGTTAAGTTAGGTTAGATTATGTTAGGTTAGGTTAGGTTAGGTTAGGTTAGGTTAGGTTAGGTTAGGTTAGGTTAGGTTAGGTTAAGTTCAGGTAAGTCAGAACATGTACTTTAATTTTTATTTTATTTGACCGGTCGGTAGCTGAGGGGGTAAACGCGTCGGATTCTGACCAGGGCGTCGTGGGTTCAATTCCTCTGCTGGCTAAGTCTCCTATCATTGCATAAGCAACGTCTTTCCGCTTATTATGATGGTAGTAGGAGTTTAATTATTTTCAGGTTATTCGTAATCCGGGAATATACCTGAATAAATATACTTACATTTCTGGCCGAATTCAGTGAAGCTACGCCGTGCCCAATGCCGTTTGAGGTTTAGTTAAAGAGGCTGGTTGGGAATTCAAATCTGGTCACCAAGCACTTTCCCCTCTACAGCATTCTTGATATAATTATTGGAAGGCGAATTCTCATTATTTATCCGAGCATGGTATGCTCATATATGCTCTCTTTTCACTCAAGCGACAAGAGAACCCTTTGTAATCCCCATTCACCAAACTACATCATTCACTCGTGCCTTTGAGGTGATATTTCTTTCACGAAAACGGCGCCATAAAAATCAGCCAATTCTTATAATTATTATTGATTGTCAGTGAAATCATCATGTTTCTGGAACGAACTGTCCTATGACGCACGGAGTGCTCCCTCAAAACTTATTTTCAAGTGTTTTTTTTTCTTTCTCTCCACCAGCACAATAATTGTTAATTTCATTCAATTTAATTACATTCTTCTCTACCCCATCCCTTTTCTACAAAAAAGAAATTAACTTTTTTTGCTATTTATTTTTTGTTTTGCTTTGATATACCCGTTTAATTTTTAAAAAAAAAGTTTTAAAATTTTTTTTTATAAACGCTACAATATATTTTTTTATTTTTCCACTAAAAACTGGTTGCATGGTAGAAATTGCCGCCAGGCAAATTGCCCCATAATGAATAATACCTATTGACATATGTTTAGTAAATATAAAAGTTTTATGAAAAGTAATTTAAAAAAATTAAGCATAGCTAAAGATATTACAAGCAACGTTTCGATTCCGAACAGTGGTCTTTCACCAGGATGATGCTAAAAATAAATTCTACCCTGGAAAGAGGTATAAATTTAATATTTTTTATTTAAATTCTATTATTTTGAAATTTTTCATTGGCGCCAGATTTTATAAATATTACATATTGTTAATTGTTACCCTCCAGAACTAGGCATATGCTTGTATTATTGGTAGTCTTCATTTTATATAGAACTAGCGAGTACCCGGCGTGGTTTGCAATTGCTATTCATAAAAATATATATTTTTGTTTTAATTCTGTTTATTTAAGAGCATTTGAACACATAATATTTTTGTTTTCCCTTCTGATGCGTATATGAATAAATCAGAAGGTTTTCAGACGCGTGAGCAGACCACATACATCTGTCCATGTGAGAAGCACGGATTTCACAAATTTAGTCCACACACAAAAAAATCGAATATAAAATAATTCACTCCCTATATGCAGTTTAGTTTGGTTTTCAAAAACTGACTTTTTCGAGCTAGCTTTGAGCTTTTAGTTTTGAGCTTTGAACTTTGAGTTTTGAGCTTTTTAATGTTTTAGAAGAAAATATTGAAGAAGAAGATATAAATATTTTACAGTTCAATAATAAGAGTAAAATAACAAAATATAATTATTTTAAAATCATGATGGATTACAGCGGAAATAATACGACAGTAGAATTTAAATAATCGGCTTATATCAGTGAAATCCTCTTCGCAAAAACATCTTTGAAAACCTCAATTATCCGCTGTAAGTTGAATTAGCTCTTTTCTACCAAGCTGACTTGTGGGGAGATGACCCATCCTCTGTTGACGTTGATGATGATATTCATTAACTGACCGGTGTTAGGAATAAGGATGGTGTAAATGGTAATATATTCTCCAGGTAATGATTTTATTGAAGAAGATTTCTGATTAATTTCGGTCAGTTATTATTAGTTTTAAAATATGCGTAAAAGGCTTTTGTAAAAGCTCATATGAACACAAACGTTCTCACGCCGGGTTTCAAACACGCGACTTTAGGGTCCGGAACCCGACAAGTAATGAATAAATATTTGAAAACGTGATGTACACAAGGTTATTAGTTTTTTTCGGAAATATATATTTTTTAACCAGCAAATAGGCAACTAACAAAACAGTAAATTAGTGGGTAGGTATTTTCATACTGGGATTCGAAAATTTAGGTAAATATATCTGAATTTCATTCAGCTAAGCATTCGTAAGTACCACCATACCCAAAGAAGGGATAAATTGATAATCGATAGAAACTAGGCTGAAGTAAGCTCAATTTTTACTCACTTCCGTTGAAAATAATAAAACCTTTTCAAATATCGTAATTCTTTTTTGAAGAGATCTTCTATTTCATTAGCCTGTCCGGGGCCTAGGAGCCGTACGGTCTTTTGTAAATTGCCGACATCAGCTACCGTTCTAATCGGTAAAGATCAAACTTCTTGGGACGGCCTACATGGTCAAGTGGTAAGATGCTCGACTACGAATCCAAAAGTCTCGGGTTCAAACCTAGCGAGCGCTAATAGTTTTTTTTTCATTTATATGTTTTATTACACATTTAATTCCTATGAAATAATAAAAAGTGTATTTGCAGCACGTTCCAGAGTGGTAGATACTCTAAGCATCGCCCTGGTGAAAGACCACCATTCAGAATCAAAACGTTGCTTGAGGTGGCTTTAGCCGTGTTTGGTGACCAGATCTAAATAGCCAGGTAACAACCAACCCTACCTTCCTCTCCCCCACCCAATTCAGGGGATACCCCCAATTGGCGATGCCATAGTTTCAATGGCTCTAGACGGTTAGGAGCAGTTGAGACTCTTGTGCGGTATTCACTATAAAAAATGTCTATTCAGTGGTTGTACCTAAGTACCAAGAATCAAACTCAAGCAGCGCAGCATAAGTAATAAATAAGAAATATAAATAATAATAAATGATAAAAAAAAACAAAGAAATGTTTGAAATATGTCCCAAACTTTATAACTCTATCCCGAGATGATCCTAAAGTACCAAAATGAAAATAAATACCTCGCCCAGAACTGGACAACAATAAGCTTAAAACATTATCACACGAGGGTTTCATCGACTGTGGTCCACAAATAATAGTCCATCGATCGTAAATAGATAAATTAGTGATAGCGTGGGCGTGATGTTACCCCATTTACTTCCCAGAAACACCTGCCACATTACCATTTAGCTCTTCCACCTAGTCACTCTTCTCCGCCCGGCGCTCCCGGCCCCCTCGGCCCCCTGGCCCCGGGCATTTGTGATGGGAGGCTGTGCCGTGTGTTTTTCATATGGTAATTGATTTGACTTGTTCCCTTTAAGTGGACAGATAAAGCATGGATAGACAGCCGACCTGGATACCGGTTCTTTCAATTCTCGCGTACACTGGTCCTTACGTGCGCAGGGCTGCCCGAAAAATAGACAATGTCTGTTTTTTCAAACTCTGATCTAAAAAAAACACCAAAAACTTTATTTTTTTAAGTGTATACCGCACAAGAGACCCAACCGCTCCCTACTGTTTAAAGCCAGAGAGACTATGGCATCCCCGATTCGGGGTATGTTGTGAAGTTGAAGGTAGTGAATAGGTGAAGGACATGGGGAAGAAGAAGGTTGGGAAGTACCTATATTCAGATCTGGTCACCAAACACGGCTAAAACCATTTTAAGAAACGTTTCGATTCTGAATGGTGGTTTTTCACTAGGGCGATTCTTAAAGTATCTACCACTCGGGAACGTGCCGCAAATATACTATTTATATGAATTAAATGTGTTATAACACATTAATTAAATTAAAGTTATTAGCACGCGCCGGGTTTGAATCTGCAACTTTTGGATTCGTAGTCGAGCGTCTTACCACTCGACCATGGAAGCCGTCATAAAACGTCATAAGAAAGGTAGAGACAAAACCAAAAACAAAAAAAGGTATGTTTTATATTGGATTTTTCGCTAACGCGGTATCGCCGAGGAGTATTTTTTTCTGTCTCATAAATTAAAATTAATATTAACTTCTTTTGTAGTTGTATATCTACCCATTTTTATTTAATTTACAATTTGTACAAAATATTTACGGAATTTCATTTTTTTTTCAAACTTCTATTTGTCATAATTTTACCGTTATTACGGTGTGTACGCAATATCATAAATCCTGAAAATGCGTTATAAATCAATAAAAAATAGGTCGATATTTAGATCCATAGTATTTAGGAAACGTGTGTATAAATAAACACTGAAATCGTTCACAACTATGTATTTATACTTTTCTACAAATTTTGTTTATTTGTAATTTCCTACGTGCTTATTATTGTCTAACTTATTTAATGTTTCTCTTCGTTTCCATTTTTACAGTAGTTTGTATCTTTGTTATTTATATTAATTACCTCACTTTTTTGTACCGTATTTATTTGAAATATGCAATTTTAGATTCTCTTTTTAAAATATGTAATTTTTTACTATTAACTATTAATTACATGATGTAAAATTATTTTTGTCCCAAAATTAGTTTTCTAACTCATCAGGAATTGCTGTGTAGCAAGATTTAACATAAAGAATAAAAATAAAACTCTGAATTCCAGAGTCCAGATTTCGTTGCAATTAAGTTTGTGCAGATACAAACTTAATTGCAGTGACTGTTCCGCTTTCTATTTGGGAAAACGACTCGGAACGTCAATATTAGAGTTGGAGAACATTTACGACGTTTAATTAACAACGCCTTTTCAGAATTCGCCAACCACATACTCGAAACGAACCACTCTTTGAAAATTACTACGGGAATCAACCTCTTACACAAAAATGCATCAGGTATCAGATTAAATAATTTGAAAATCCTGAAAATTAAGAAAGCAGTTAAAAATAGTTCAGACTTATTTAATAAACAAACAAAATTTATAAGTCTCATATTTGATTTGCTCAGGTAAAAAACACCACTTCCCTGTACCCGCTCCACCTCTAATAAGTTGTCTACCTTTATTATACTTATATCTCTCTGTCTCCCTCTACTGTATCTTGTATCTCTCTATGCCATTCATTACTGTTTTATGTGTATCTCTCTGTATGTAATTCTGTCTTCCTCTACTATATATTGTATCTCTCTCTTTCGTCATTGTCCTATATATATATATATATATATATATATATATATATATATATATATATATATATATATATATATATATATATATATATATATATATATATATATATATATATATATATATCTGTCTGTATGTAATGTTATTTGGTTGATGTACAAGCCATGACGAAGCTTGAGATTAGCGAAACCTGGTTGGCGGTTAACTCAAGTAAATTGGTGTTTTACAAAGTTTATTGTTTTATTTTAAAAAAAAAAATTGTTGTTCCAGTTTTATTTTTTATATTATTGTCACCTACTCTGGTGATGCAGTATTTTTTTCAATAAATAGTATTTTAAATTTGAGGTTAGGACCATTAGTAGATCTCCAGTCACCGAGTCACAAAGTCAAAATTAGGCATCTTCCCCCGACTTACGTTAATGTTGCAAAAGCACTTCAATAAAAATATGAAATTTAAAAAAAAACTGTCTTTGAGTGGCATTACGAAGCATACCGGGTATTCGCTAGTTAGTCTTAAAACTCGATTGCTTAAACAATTTTTATACCTTTTCCGGTAAAATGTTACATTACAATAAGTAAACACATTGTTCTATAGTTTTTAATTATTTTTTTAATGTTAGTGTGGATAGCTTTAAACACAAATTCGACTTTGTCAAGTCAGTTAGTCATTATAAAAAGTTATTAATGTTTGGTAGAACCCATTCATATTAATATCGCTATACGACGCTATACAAACGAAGATAAAATTTTTATTTGCTTTTCAACGCGTCATGTGCGAAATAAATAAATCTAAAATAACTGACAGATTTACATTATTTACAAATCATGATGATGTAAATGCATCTGTTCCAAAATCACAATTTGTATATTTATAAACAAGTCAACCCTGTCTTCAACCTTCTACTTGTTTTATTCGTCGGATGTTTACGGAGAAGATGATTTGTTTCCTACGATGCTGTTAAAACGGACTTGTGTTTTACGGTGTTCGTGCGGCCCATGTATTCTGGGCTCATAGTGTTGTGATTATTATTAGGTTCCTGCATTTAATGGATGCACTCCGAATCATTTAATGTATTCCGAATCATTGAACGATGTTTTAACGTTGAATAATGTTTTAAACGGCTTTGGTACAGTGGTATCGGGTGCCAAACTGTTCCTTATAATATATTACGTTGTAAGTGGTTTTATAGAAAATGTTTATAAAAGTTTCCGACGTTCTCTGGTGTAAAAAAGAACCGCACTATAATTATTATAATTGTTATTACCTGACTTTGTTATTGAGCATTAATTCTTGTATTTTTGAAAGTCTTGTCTCTTCTTAGGGCTGTTGTAAAATAATGAAGCTGAGAGCTAAAAGTAATTGCGCCGATCAATAAATTCTAGATAAAAGAGGGCGTAATTTTCATGACCTAACATTTCGATAGTTTTTGTGTGTGAATAGATTGCTTATATTGCTGAAAGTTATTACTCATGACGTTCAAGAAGCTAGTTCTGTTAAAAAAAATTACATTGCTTTATTCAGTATATACATACCCCCTTACTTATAAACGAGGTGTGAATGTTAAGGGTAGTGTAAGGTTGGGATAGCGAGAAACTTGATTTTTATAACCACGGCTTATTCGTCTACTGATGGCACACGTGCGGTGTAACTAAACCAACGTTAAGCCGGTGCGTAAAAATCTAATAAGTAAGATAGCTAGTCAATTACAGGTACCAGGCACATGTCCATGTGGTTCCAGTAGATTTTTTTTATCCAATGCAATAAAATATACCATTAAAAATAAAATCAATAAAATAGAAAATAAAATGAACTAAAACAAATTTAATACGATAATTATCGCTAACGTAGACGTACTACGTCAAAGAAAATACCAATAGTGAATAACAATCAGATACCTTGATTGATACTTATCCTAAATGTAATTAAATTCTTAACAAAGATAAGCATGCAAAGCTAAGGAAGAGTTTTGGTAATGAACATGTAAAATAAAATTAAACTGAAAGTTAAATAAGTGGTACTGCCACAAAGAGCTGCGCTGTAGCCTTTTTTCTGTTACATGCGCAATTTATGGGAAGGGTGGAAAGGTTATAATAAAGCTTTTAACTCACGTTGAGTGCAATCAATCTCATATTATGTTAATTTGACAGCCTGCATGGTCGAGTGGTAAGACGCTCGACTACGAATCCAGAGGTCACGGGTTCGAACCCGGCGTGCGCAAATAAATTTTATTTAATTTGTGTTATAACACACTTAATTGATATAAAATAAAATATAGTATACTTGCGGCACGTTCCAGAGTGGTAGATACTCTAAGTATCGCCCTGGTGAAAGACCACCATTCAGAATTGAAACGTTGCTTGAAATGGCTTTAGCCGTGTTTGGTGACCAGATCTGAATAGCCTGGTACTTCCCAATCTGTCCCTTCCTCATCTCCTTCCTCTCCCCACTACCTTCAGCGTCACAACATGCCCCTATCGAGGATGTCATAGTCTTACTGGCTCTAGACGGTTGGGAGCAGTTGAGACTCTTGTGCGGTATTCACGTAAAAAAGAAATAGCATGTTTTGATAATTCATGGGAACTGTCAAAATATGCGTTAAATGGTTGAGTTAACGCGTGTTAAGAGATTACATCTTGGGCTCCTGTTTTTAACTCGATTTCGAGAGTGAACTTATCTTTTTGAATTTCCAATGCATTTTAAATCTAGTCAACATCTATTTTTCAGTCAAATTATCAACAAGCTTATGAAATTCGTTACCTCATTAGCCTCCGCGAGTTTTCACGCTCGTCGCTCGTGAGCTTAAAATAAATCATAAGAATTCCAAAACTCTTAATGATGTTTGGCAGAGATAAAGATCAGTGGTGAAGAAATCAATCATAAAATAAGAAATGCGTGCGTCTTGAATATTAAAAACTCCCGGAATGTATTCCCGAGAAAACGTGTCCCCGATATTGTCAGTGGAGATGACATCTCATATAAATTAAATTTTGATCGAAAAGTTGGTACGTGGGCTCTGAATGTGGGCTTTATTGTTTTTTAAGTAGATAATATAACACTTTTTTACACGAAGCTGAAGAGTGATGATGATTTTTAAGTGATGTGAAGATCTTTATTGCTTTATGTACACGAGAAATTATTAAATAATCAGTCTTCTTTTTTTTTTTAGTTTTTTTAATTTTTTCAAACAATAATAATTATTATTTTTAAATTTTTGAAAAACAATATTTAGTTAAAAGCTCTGCGATGTAATTATTTTTACGCATGACAGCTGTTTCGCCATCTGAGGGCATTATCAAACTGTGGAGAAGCCACATACAGACGGACTATTTATATCATGTTTAATGTTATTATTATTTTTATTTTCAACTACCAATGTCCCCATTAGGTTTTTCTGATAAATTGTAATTATTGTTGATGTCTATTAACATGGGGAGTTTTCCTACCTAAGGGCATTCTATTGAATAGAAAAAATCAGTCTTCTTCCTATTTTTTCCTTTTCCTAGTCGGTTTGAGGATTTATCGCTTCAACAATGCACCTTCAGACGTCCATGTCCTGCCCATTTTCAGTGCAAACTCAATCAACATTTAAATAAATGAAATAATAGCTTTTTATAAGACCACGAATATTATTTTAACTATTTCAGTGTAAACTCAATCAATATATAAAGAAATTAAAAATACCTTTGTATAAGACCACGAGTATTATTTTTTTTTATGACCGATCGGTTTCGCTAAGTCTAAGCATCATCAAGGTAAAAAAATAAGCAAGCAAAAAAATACAAAGTGTGCGGTTATACATACGTAAAGAGGGAGAAGACGATATAAAAAAATAAGAGAACAGTGAGAAAACAATAGAATAATATTAAAATTATGACAAAGAAACAGAGATAAAGAGACACATAATATGAATATGTTCTCCCTCTGTATGTATATATAACTGCACCTTTGAATTTTTTGTTTCGTTTAGTTTTGTACCCTGATTATGCTTAGGCTAAGAGAAACCGGTCGGTCTAAAAAATAAAATAATATTTGTGATCGTACTCAAAGTTATTTTTAAATTTCTTCAAATATGTCAAACCACAATGTGATTGCTTTTTACGAAAACATCAATCAATATCAATATTATGACAAATATAGTCCACCTGTTTTTTTTTTATTATGAGTGCTATGAGACACGATCAGAATTGAAAAAAATCCGTCTTTCAAAATATATTATTTACTATCAGACATTTTTATAGCGCCGTTTAGTAACCCCAGGGCGAACTTTTGTTTTTGACACTAAGATAATTTAATCGTTTTGCTAAATAAATGGTTTGTTGTAATTGGCCGTACTAAGGCCCTAGCAAGAAACATCGATACCGATTTTTTAGGTAATTTGGAATCGTTCTCGAGCCAGACCGCAGATCGCCAACGAAAAAACGACGGTTCACATTGATTAAATGTTTAGTCGATGTGAGTTGTGCTAGGGCCCCTGATATCTGAATTGCAACAATTAGTGAAAACCATTTTTAGTATGATTTTGTGTTGTTACTTTTAAAAACTTTAAAAACTCATGACACAGTTCAAACCAGTACACTTTTGTGTAAAACGATGCAATCATTTCGGATTTTTTTTAGAAAGACCTTAAAAAGCTATGAAGCACAATTATACGAGTTATATTTAAACGTACGTTTTGATGTAGGCGATGTTTTAATAATATCGTCATTAATAATATGAACCACGGAGTAATCAGAACCTTTCCAGTTGTAATGTTCGCTGACGAACTCGACAGATGCTCCTTGGGTAAGGCGCGATTTTGTTCCGGGATGTAGAATAAAATATAATCACTTTACTTGCATATTTTTTTATTGGAAGAATTTATAGAGTACAATTTTTAAACCTTTAACTGTGCTTATTTATGTACCGCACGGCAGTGCGATCTGGCTAATAATGTGAGATGAAATGGGTTGAGGGTAGAACAGAGCTGTAGTAAAATGGTCATTGTCCAACATGTGATATAAGGGATCAAAGGAATTTAGAAATCGGCCCTTACAATACAATTTAAGAGACAGAAACACATTAAAAGAAGCAATTAAGAAATACAAAATGACGTTTGTATGAATGGTTTTTGACATGGGTTAACTGCACAAGTAACGCGAATGGGTGAGTCTCTTTACACAGTCTACGTACTACATTATATAACAAGAAACATATTTAACTGTTACCAGTTAACTTATTGTGCGTTATTTTCTTAATTAAAACAAATGTCTTAATCCATGCGTGTGCAGGTGGAATGCTTTCTGATAACCATGCGGACTAAATAAAACTGGATTTTATAATAATATTAAGACGCATACTGCTTTCATCGCAGCATCGAACATGCGAGGATTGCGTGGTAACATGTCAATAAATCAGTATGCGTTTTTAATTTATTTTCGGGACGTTATCAACAATAAGTCATTTATTATCGATAAAAAATTACCCACGTGAACAAGTTAAATAAGTTTCACAGAGAAGTACATTTGTGAGAGTCAGGATGAAGAGAATGATACAACCTAAGAGGTACGAGGGGTATGATTCCAGCCATGATTTGTCGGAACACGAAATGCATAGGTTCTCTAGGTCAGGGGTATTAAATCAGGGTTATGCACTCTCAAAGCGAGAAGATTTTAAATAGAAGTGCCCTGAAATACTCAATTATAAAAAACAACTTGTATTTTCAACTATTTAAAAATTAAATACTTTTTTTGATTATATTTGGACCGCTACGATCCTTTTTTCAGATCTTTCCTTTCTTGAAAAATCATCATTTTCCGCGTTTCTTCAGAGAAATACACGAAAATAAAAATATTACGTTAAATCAAAATAACGTAGCCGGAAAGGCAAAAAGGCTGCTCTCACTGAGTTACTTGAAGCTAAAAAAAGTCCCAAACTTGTGACGCTTGAGTCAAGCCTTCTCATAAATTATAAATATGTTTTATATGGCTGAAGGGCCACAGAAGTCTTCAGAATCAACGAGAGTCAAATCATTCGATATAAAAATAACATAATAACTGTGGTCTTATACAAAGTTATTATTTTTTAATTTCATTAAATATGTCAAACCACAAAGTCATTGCTTTCTACAAAATGTAAAAAAATAATTTTATGAATGTATCTTTGTCACACGCTTCTAACCTTGTGGATAAGAGATATCACGAGATAAGAATATACATAAGTGTTATCTCTCGCTGTTAATCAGATGCAGGTACTTTAATCCACCGCGCCTAACAATGCATCCTCGTTAATATGAAATATCTGTCTTTGCGGGAGTCGAGGTTATAAATAGCCATTCCCTTTTACATTCGAATATTTGCATAAGGTCTCTCGTAAAATCGGATGGAATGCAGCTGCGTTGGTTGCAACATAACACTGATTGAGTAATTTATATCTTATGGAAAGTCGTTTCAGTTAATATTTTTATGTGACTTGCATTGTCTTCACTTTCGTAAGCTTAAACATTTTATCTTTTCATTACGTTGGTATGTTATGAAAATATGAATTCTCGGAGAGGGTTTGTATACTAAGGAGTATGGTATGTATTGTATATAAGTAAGATACGAGGGCTGATTAGGACATTGTTAAAAGAGTGAAAAACGTAAATTATTAATACAGTACTTGCTAATAGAACGTTTTTCAACTCACATATTAATTGAGATATGGAATTGGTAAAAGAAAGATGCAAGGAGATTGATTTAAAAAAATCATTTATTTATTTATACTGAATACCGTACAAGGGTCAAAAATGCTCCCAACCGTCTGGAGCCAGTGTGAGACTATATCATCCTTATATGATATCTTGTGAGGCTGAAGGTAGTGAAGCGAGGAGAAAGAAGATAGGTATGGGGAAGGTTGTGAAATACCCTGATTAAGTCACCGAACACGGTTAAAGCCATTTCAAGCAACGTTTCGATTCTGAAAAGTGGTCTTTAACCAGGGCGATACTTAAAGTATCAACCACTCTGAAATGTACCGCAAATATATTAAATACAATTTATTTGTGCACGCCGGGATTCGAACCCGCGATCTGGATTCCTAGTCGAGGGTCTTAACCACTCGAACACGGAGTAAAAGTAGCATGATTTGTAAAAGACATCCTGAGGCGTGTGTGTGTAATAACCGTGTCAGCAACGAACATATGCGAAAATAATGCAGGCACGATGAACAAAGTCGAGAAAATATCGCTTAGATGATTTTTAGAAATGCAGAACGGATGGACAGAGAAAGAATCGAACTAGGCGAAAGTGGATGAAATATGAATTCAGTGATGCCACATAAAAGGCTTTTAGGTACTCTGAGATCGTCGTGTAGGGAAGTAGTGATTAATCAGCGATAGAGTTATCCAATTTTCTAGATATTGCAACAAGTCTGTATTGTATAGTATGCCTATGATGACTGATCGTGCTGGTGGATAGAACGGGAAAGGGTGGATAGAGATAGGCGGGAGGGTCGCTACTTAAAACAGTCGGTACACACTTTTCACAGTGTCATTCCATATCATAGGGGATCGTAAATGCGCCCTCCTTCCCTGCACTATCCACTCTACCTGTCACCGCGAGTTTCTCCCATAAGAACTAGGCCACACGCTTCAAGTGGCAGAGAGACGTTCCTTGGTATCAAGTTCCCATTTGATAGACACATTTGTTATCTAATTCTGGGGTGTTCAGGGAATAGCATTGAGCCTCAACACAATTAAAACCTTTATATAAAACACACCTTTCATTAAAAAAGTGTTGGGTTATAAATAATATTATTAATTATTTGAAAATATATCAATAAAATTGAAGAAGACAAAAAAAAAAAAAAGATTTGGTTGTGACCGAGACTCGAATCCGGAATCTTCACTCTAACCGGGAATAACGTCTCTACCAATTGAGCTACCGAAACCTTTTTGAATGCTGTCATTTAAATCGATCCCTGTGTCTTCTTCTTTTTCATGTTTCGTTAAAATTTATTAATATTGTTTCACTAATTAATTTATCGATAAAACTTTAATAAGTTAATCCTAACTTGAATAATATTATTACTTTTTGTCGAAGGAAGCAAAAACTTGGAGGTGTGACATTGTATATTAAATAAAACAATAAGCTTTGTAAAACATCACTTTATTTGAGTAAACCGTCAACCAGGTTTCGCTTTTTTTTTGCCTGACGAAGCTTGAGAAAAGCGAAACCTGTGTAATGTTCGCTGACGAACTCGACAGATGCTCCTTGGGTAAGGCGCGTTTTTGTTCCGGGATGTAGAATAAAATATAATCACTTTACTTGCATATTTTTTATTGGAAGAATTCACAGAGTATAATTTTTAAACCTTCAACTGTAGATGTTTATGTACCGCACGGCAGTGCGTTCTGGATAGTAATGTTAGAAGAAATGGGTTGAGGGTAGAACACAGTTGTAGCAAAATGGGCATAGTCCAACATGTGGTATAAGGGATAATTCATGTTCAAAGGAATTTAGAAATCGGCCCTTACAATACAATTTAAGAGACAGAAAGACATTAAAAGAAGCAATTAAGAAATACTTAAAGGACGTTGTATGAATGGTTTTTGAAATGGGTGAGTCTCTTTACACCTGGTTGGCGGTTAACTCAAATAAAGTGGTGTTTTACAAAATTTGTTTTTTAATTTAATATTAAATAATATTATTGTTAAAACATGATGCATGTTCTGATAAAAAAAAAACCTCAATGCCTTCAATGGTGAGCGCTGATTCATAAAATTGGCACAGATTTTTGTATTATCTGAAATTTATAGGTCGACACAACTAATTTCTGCTCTTTGACGGTCTCCGTGGTCGAGCGGCTAATACGCTCGACTGAATCTAGAGGTCACGGATTAAAATCCCAGTTTGTGAAAAAACTTTTTTCGTATGTTTACCCTTTTGCCTTTCTAGCGGCGATATGCACCTATTATAAGCAATAATCACAATTTGTTGTTAGTTTTAATTAAACTCGATTAATTTATCATTTTCCCACGGCTTGCTCTTCTTGTATGAAAGCCTGCATGTTTCTTTGAATTTGAAATTAAAGTGCCCACAGTATGTACGCGTAATCCGGTTTATGAATAATGATTTATTGAAGAAAACGAAATAAGATCATCTCTTTCTGAGAATTTATTGAGATAAAAGTTCTCGTTTGAAGAAAGTGACACTCCAGATAACAGCTTTCTTGGGTCAACATATTTATGCTATACTGATTTTTCACAAATGAAAATAATCTAAACGAAACACCGCACTTGTCTTATGGAAAAGAACTAAATATCGTGCTTGCTTTAAACAATATAATAATACTTGGCTAATTTATAAAGCGCAATTACTGTGAAATGTCACCTTTAAGTAGCTGCATCCCATCTTTTGAGTAATAGACATATACATGGAGTATCAGCAATCAGACGTACGATTGTATTTTGAATCCATTTTAACATGGCGCGATCGAGTGACAGCCGAAATAACAGAAATGCATGAATGGAATGAAGCGAAAAGTGTGGTGCGATACAAAAGCATATTACGGAATTTGTAAAGTGAATATCAGTTTTTTTCTTTATGAGAATAATTATACGTAGTTAATTGATTATCTATAACCTTAGATGATTTAAATAATGTAGATACGTTACTGAGACGACGCGCGTTAATGTACTAAGCCGAGTCCGAGAGACATACCTATGAATAACTGCGTTTAGTATCACACAAACATTCGTTCGACAGACAAGCTGTCACGAGAAAACGAGACTTCTTCAATCGAAATAATGTGAGATAGCGAATGCAGATAAACATAAGTGTGAGGAAGACAACCGTTTCCGTACGTCGTACTCTACTTGGTTAGTCGCTCAGTAAGTTCGTCGGGGAAGAGAGATTATAACAGTAACGCAAGACGTTCATATATTCTCATCCGTACACACACATTCTGTTTAGTATCGCTATCCTTTTTAGAAGCGTTATGAGCTTTGAAACTTAAATCAAGATCGTGCCACATTTATCGTTCGATTTGTATGAATATGTCTTGTATTTGACGAGAATATAATAGTATTTCCCACGTTATCCTACATTTTAATGTTTAGATGCTTTCTACAAAATGTTGATATGTCAAAGAACTTAGTGCTAATGCGTTCTATGTGGGTTGTAGTCTTCTATGAAATGGTAAGCGGTGTATATCTAAGCGCACTTTTTTGGACTAGGTGAAAACAAAAAAAAACAGCCGACATTATAGACAGAAAAAAGCATGCTTCATGTGACCATAAACTGAACAATACAAAACGTTCAAGTGGTTTGGACGTTCTATGAAACATAATATTGGCACTTTTAAAACTTACATTTAAAACGCAGAATACGTCCAACCTACATGTATATTTTTTACAAATTATACTGACGCAGTTAAACAAAATCGCTGAATGCATTCACACCACTTGGATGTTTTCTAACATTATTATCGTTAGTTGATATTTTAAAAGTTAGAAACAGCAGAAAACATTCAAATCACATGGACGTTTTTTACTTCAACTTAAGTCATATCTCCAATGTGGGTTGGTAAAAAAATGAATGACCAAAAATCTATTGCATTTAGAGCTAAGATGTTTTCAGCAGATATAAATCTGGTATTTATCCATAGGAAAACATGTAAAACTCGATTTTGGCAAATTGTGGGTTGGACGCTTTTTGCATAACTACGTCCAATTGTCGGAGGGATATTGTACTACTACTAATGGCATATCAAATTCTGAATATCGGATTCTTTGTCTACACAACCTCACGTTCATCAAATGATACACATTTTTTTAACATACGAGTATATTACTGTTTTATCGTATTGAATATTTGACATTAATAATTATTTTTCATTATTATTTTGGTAGGATTTTCACTTTTTTTTGGACATATTATATACGTATTACATTTTATGGGGTATGTTGGATTGTACCAAGTCCCCACATTCCCGAGTGAAGAATATTATTATTTATTCTGAATGATTTCACACGAGACCGCCAACTTTGGCTTTTAACACATCCTATGTGCAGATCCAACTTACTAACGTTGATGCTCTTAAGAAAACTATTTAGATATTTTCCATTTAAGTACCTAGACTTTATTAGATTTTAGTTATTCATGTAAAACATATTTTCTGTTATTTGGTATCGCTTTCAAAATGTTTTCCTTTGTTGTTTGTAAATTAATGAAATAAAATAACAAATTTTCGGGAAATAACGTGATATTATCAAGTTGATTAGTTAGCATTTGTCCAAACTTCGTTACTATATCAATCCATCAAGAATACAAGGAGGCATTGTTAGTCCACTTCACTCACCCCTATAACGAAGGCTTTCTAATTCGAGGAACTACCTACTTTATTCGCTTATCAAATATTGTTTAATTTTAATTATTCAATAGTTGCCTAACGAATCAAGTGAATTTCCCATTTCGGTCGATAGCCCAAACTGCTAAAGTCGATAACTTCAACACGGAACTCGGTCCATAGGCGTTCCCAAGTTATTGGGCTGCAGACCAGATAGAGTCCCGCATTAGCTATGCAAATAAAGATAACTTTTTAACTTGTCCCTCTGAGATCTTTGACTGAGCGGAGCCTGCGGGGGTAGCCGGCGGGGCGGGGGAGGAATCGGGGGACGGGCGGGGGCACTTCAAATATCCACCCTAAGGAACTAGAGCAGGGATTATTCAATTTAAAAGCTAGGCTTTTACGGAGGGGCGGGATTGCAATGAGCCTCATATTACAAATTATTCGTGGTATTCATGTAATGAGTTATTGAAATTATGCAAATAGGACTGACATCATTTAGGTATATCTGCACGTAGGAGTATGTTTGCATAGTTATCTGAATTTTAGGGCATAAATTCTGCTGTTTGTTTTGAAGATGCAAACACTCTTTAACGGTGAACTCTGGAGTCGTGAAACGTGCACAGTTAATTAAAATTGGAATTTCTTGATCAACTTTTTATAGCTAGCGCCCTAGGGGTGGTTTTTTCACTGACACGGTGTATAATTAAATTATTTTACTAGTTTTTACCCGAGAAAAATCACGGGATATTATTTGATTAGCCAAGCTGAAAACTGAGAAAAAATGTTTCTACCAGAATAAAATAAACGCATATTTCAAATATAGAATAAAAATTATCGTCTGGTAAAATATATTATAGGTAGATACTTCAACGCTTGTCTGGATTCAAAAGGGTTGTTATTATAATTTTTTTTTTAATATGTGTATTTAATATCACACTCGTACGTGCAAGGAAATAATATTGTTTCATTATCACGAACTAGTCACAAATAAATTTGAATAAAGATGTATTTTATTATATTAATCTATTTTCGTATTTGCACAATGGCTAACATTAAATGCTGGCTTTGTGTAAACTTATGGAAATATTAAATAAGTAAGGTAATGTCAATTGCCTTTTCAAGTACGGAAAGGTTGAATAATTAAATTTCCCCTAACTCAATAACTTTATTTTTCCAACCTTAGTCTGTGAGAAATAGTTTTTAAAATTTATTTATTAATGTCTGTATCTGTGTTTTCTACTTAAAAAAATAATGAATCAATAGTTTGTAATAGCATAAATACGAGTATATAGCTAAATAACCATCACGCCGTTTCCTCGTAAAGGGCAGGTAGAGTGGATAGAACGCCGCAAAACTCTGTCATAGCACACGCTCCTCTCTTCATTTGCATTTATGCATATTGTGCATACATACTATTCTGTTATTTTGACTCTTGACCTTAATGCCCTTTCTCAGGTTTATGTGCATCGTATTTCGTAATGTGCTAATTTTTCAAAAAGAGCAATTCTACTCTTCATAAAAAATGCAACACATGTTGTTTGAAAGTTGTCGAAAACTTTTATTGTGGTAGTAGCTTCACAGAAAATTAATCGCAAACATCCGGTGGCAGTAGTTACCCGTCCATTCCTCAGATAGGTACGTGCATAGGCAATTAGTCGTTAGGCTATGGTCGGTCAAATAGATTTAAAATTAAACGAGCTAGTAGCGGTAGATCACTGCCTGTAGTGGGCGGTACAGTGTTTACTATAAAGGATCGGTTACAACAATTCTTAATAATTTACTGTTTGCAAATACCATATACATCATAAATATTTTATTTGGTCCTTATTTTTAATAATTTTTTCACTAGATTTTCATGGATTATTAATTACCCTTTGGAGTTTCGCGGTGCCACACTGAAACAAGGCTTGTATATATTATCGCAGGAAAGACAAAAGGACTTAAATCCTGGAACGAAGTCACTGAAAATGCTAATAAATGCACCTCCATTGTCAAAGAATGGCTCAACCAAAACCCTTTAACTCTGAACTGTGAAAAAACTATTTATATTCCATTCTATAATACCAAAAAGGCTGCACCTCTAACTAACCTAAATATAAGGTTCCATAACAATAACTGCAACCCTATTTTATGCTCTAATTGTGTAGAAATGAAATCGGGAAATACAGTCAAATATTTAGGAATTACAATAGATAGTCAACTCAAATGGACGAATCATGTAGAAAAGCTTGTAAATAAACTAAGATATTTAACTTACATTTTTAAACGATTAAATAACATAGTTGACATAAAAATAATGAAATTGGTGTACCATGCTTTGGTTCAGTCATCAGTATCTTATGGAATAATCGGCATATTAAGCCATTAGAAATATCTCAAAAATTAATAATAAAAATAATGTTGCATAAAAACATTACATACCCCTCCATACAATTATTCCAAGAAGCTGATCTCTTAGATATAAGAAAATTTATTGTATACAGTGCCTAAAGTACATATTTTCGCGAAGTAAACTATTTGCAAAAAATGAAAATCGTTACAACAGAATAAATAATGTACTGGAGGTACCTCTGCAAAAACTAGACTTGCGCAGAGACATACCATTGCCCCAAAATGTATAATTCACTTTCATTACATTTTAAGTGTTCAAATTCAACTTCCTTAAATACATACAAAAATGTAATAAAAAACTGGATAAAAGCAAAAGATACCAGCCTCTTCATACTATAAGTGCTAAATTCTAAAAATTAACTAACTTATCTGTTGTGATTTTGTATTTGGAAAAAACAAAAATACCAACCTCTTAATACCATAACTGCTATATCTGCTGTGATTTAAAAAAAAAAAAAAATTAAAATGTTTTGCTTAATTTGAAATGTAACTCTTTATTAATTGTAATTATATACTGTTTATCTATTTATATTATTGCTATAGAGAACCTACTATTGATTTATATTAGTATACCCACGCACTGGCTTTTGCCTATGTGGGATTTTTTGTTATATCTACATTGTTCTTCCTTATTTTCTTTTCTTTATTGTTTATAATATGTTTCTTTCTTTTTAATTAATGTTTTTACTTTTGTAATCTTTTTCTTTCTAATTTAAAAAAAATGTATGTGACAAAAAAATCAAAAAAAAAAAAAAAAAAAAAAACTTAAGCGACACTTTAGTCAAGAATTAGTTTATAATGCAGGTTTATCAGTTTTTTTCTGCATCGAATGCTCTGACTCTC
Source organism: Drusus annulatus (assembly GCA_022651775.1). Lineage (NCBI taxonomy): Eukaryota > Metazoa > Arthropoda > Insecta > Trichoptera > Limnephilidae > Drusus > Drusus annulatus. The sequence goes on from JAGWCC010000184.1 coordinate 1,196,468, forward strand.
GTTTGATTCTGAAGACTTTTGTGGCCCTTCAGCCATCTCAAATATATTTACCGTTTGGGAGAAGACTTGACTCAAGCGTCCTAAGGTTTGGGATTAGATTTTTGTCACTTCTGGTAACTCATTGCATTGAGTTGCCAGAGTTAAGATTTTTTCAAAATCCAATCAGGTACTGAGGACTTGTGCATTTTATTATTAAAAAAAACTTTAAATGTTCTGGTGTGAACTTACCACAATAGCGTTTCAGCCCTTTTTCTAAAACTAAATTAAAATTTATCCACACGAGTAATTGCAGAGTTTGTAATGTGAGGCGATAGACGCGTCTTACAGAGAAAGCAGGCGAATCCATTGGTTTTATTTTTACATGATCTTAAAATAACCGAACGCAGTCTGTATTCAGTAAATTCCGAATCCCGTCCGGAACCGCGAAGTTAATGTAGCTTTCTGCTCGAATATCGAACTAACAATACGCGCGGAGTAACACCGGCGTATTTATACTTGCTTTAAAAGCTTTGCGGAAAACAGGGCATTAGAGTCCCGCCTAAATGATTTCAGGCCACTGAAGGGATAAAGCGATAGAAGTGTGTTGTAGACGTGTGGGCTCAAACTGTCATTACATCTGTTAATTAAAAAAAATGCTTGTCATAAATCATTTTCTTATGGGTCAGCACCCAAAAATACATACTTTCGGCTTTCTAACACAAGCAATACTACAAATGATTTATCTGTTAATTATAAATGAGAAGTTAGGAAAATATTTATAGTTTTTGTGTTCAATTTGTAGAACTCCATTTTAATTTTTATATAATTTAATTGAATTAAATTTAATATTATTATTATTAAATTTAATTCAATTAAATTATTTAAAACCATTGTCAAACTGTCATTGTCAGACAGTTTGACAATGGCCTTAAACGCCGAAACAGCTGTCACTAAAAATAAAAACTGAAAATAGCAGAACTCAATAATAATAATATTAAATTTAATTCAATTAAATCATATAAAAAAAAAAAGTTAGGAAAATAAAAATAATTTAAAAAAGGCTGATGTGAGCTTAATGAATAGAATCAAGAAAGGGACGCTTAGATGGTTTGGGAATGTAGAGCGAATGAACGAAGAAAAGAGTGTGAAAAGAATATATTATGCGAAAGTGAATGGAAGAAGAAGTCGAGGACGCCCGAAAAAGACATGGCACGATCAAGTGAATCAAATATTTGAATCGGGTCATGTGAAAGAGTCAGAATAACAGAAGAGCATTTATGAGACGATATATGAATGTGAACGAAGCAAGGAGTGTGTTCCAAGACAGAGTTATATGGCGGTCCGTCCTCTTTGCCTACCCCTGCGGGGAAACGGCGTGATGGTTAGTTAGTTAGGAAAATTTCTAAGGTTTCCAGTGAATACAATTCTTAAGCAGTATTCTTTTAAATTATTTTTAAAATGCATATAATTTCATTTTAGATAAAACGTTCGAAAATGGCTGCGCTAGTTTTTAAACTGCACCTTTTACTGTCATTTCAGTATGTTTTTCATAAAATTTAAGAGATTTCTGCTTAGAAATGTTATTCACTAGAAACCTTAGATATTTTCCTAACTGCCTATGTACAATTTATAGATAAATCATGGGCAGTATTGATTGTATTAGAAAGCCAAAAAGTTGACGTTTAGTGCCATTTTTTGGTGCTGAGCCTTAAATTTTGTCGTATGAACTTAATATCGGTACATGAGGCTACCTTGACCTAACATAAAATCGCTAAATTCCTAAAAACCAGTATAAGATAATGTAATGAGTTGTTGGTGTGTATGTGTGCCCAAAGTGAGCCCAATTGTTATTATTTTAAATCGGTACATTTAACACTTCTAGGGATTATCTGTTCAGTGTTTCAGGTGTATGTGCTTTCAGCGTATGTGCCTCCTTTAAGTCCCTAGATATGCATAACATAAGCTCATGTTTAGTTATAAATGTGAACTTTCTAGGGAATGCCAAAAATTTCCTGGACGGAACAAATGATTAACGTGAAAGTTGTACTTACCTATTAATGATCATGGAACAGTTGTTGGTGACGACCAGTTTTTTCAAATAACATAATTATTGAAAAAAAATTTCAGAATGCAGGAAAATAATAAAATTTAAAAGTTTGACATAAAAAATTACTTTAACGCATACTTAGTGAAATCTTATGATTAAAAAAATAATATTTTGACTTCACCCGCAAATAAAGGGATTATTGTGTTTTTTCTTAATTTAATAGAACACGAAGAAACGCAAACGAGTTTGTTATATTTTCCCATCAATTCATAAAGTGAAAATGTTGAAAATATATATGTACCGCTAAACACATGAATTTTAAACAAAAACCCGTCAATGGCTTCGTCCAGACAGTTCACACAACGCACGGGAGCCATTTACTTCTAGCAAGTACATGATTAAGCCGTCAAAAGGGCAAAATAAAGTTTATTAAATCACCTTATTAGCTGACGTTTTGCCTCTTTAATTTCATATTATCTGTCTCTTTCTCTCTGTTCCTTTCCTATAATTTAAATGTAATCCTTTTATTTTCTCACTGTTCTCTTATTTTATTGTATTTTGATTTCTACCTCTGAATGTACCAGTATATATAACCAGAGAATATGTATTTTTTGTTTAGTTTAATTTTGTACCCTGATGATGCTTAGGCTAAGCGAAACCGATCGGTCATAAAAATAAAAATAAAATCTGTTATCTTAATCTTTTTCTTTTAAATTCATTTGTATTAAATCAATTCATTTGTATTAAATCAATTCATTTGTATTAAATCAATTCATTTGTATTAAATCAATTCATTTGTATTAAATCAATTCATTTGTATTAAATCAATTCATTTGTATTAAATCAATTAATTTGTATTAAATCAATTAATTTGTATTAAATCAATTCATTTGTATTAAATCAATTCATTTGTATTAAATCAATTCATTTGAATTAAATCAATTCATTTGTATTAAATCAATTCATTTGTATTAAATCAATTCTTAGTATAATAATGCATTCGGGCCTTTACATGAAAAAGTATGTATTGACTTACTTGCTAGTTGGAAACGGCTCATGCACCAACTTCGCGGTGTCTGGACAAGGCTATTAAAATTTCTGTGCAATTCTAGGATCAAGTTCACATCACTAAAATTATAATAAAATATTAGCGTTTAGAGATCGCGCTAAACCGCTAGACGACGACAACCATATAGAAATATTCAAGTTCTCGAGAGCCATTCGATGGTTCACACTGCGGTGGCAAATTAGTATGCAATGCCACGAGGCGAAGCATGCCACTGGGAACTCTAAGGTGTTAAATAATACGTACTGTTTATCATTGTGTAAACTGAAATTGAATTTTGATTCCTGTGTATAAATTATATACCAACAATTCAAATTATAGAGGATATCGTCGCTGGAAGGGCAAAAAGGATTAAGCGACACTTTGGGGTCAAAAATGAGTTAAATATGCAGTTTTGATCAGTTGTTTTTTATGCGCAGAATGCTCTGACTCTCGTTTGATTTTAAAATTTTTTTGCGGCCCTTCAGCCATCTAAAATATATTTACCATTAGAGAGAAGGCTTCCCTCAAGCGATAGAAATTGGGACTTTTTTAATTTTTGTCGCTTCAGGTCAGGTAACTCGGTGAGAGCATTGAGTAGACTTTTTTAGAACTTAAGACTTTAACAAAAACTTTAAAGCTCTGTTGTAATCTTCCCAAAATATCGCTTCAGCTCTCTTGCCTTTCCGGCAACGATTATTATTTTAACAATATACTAGTTAAAGATATCCATGTGCTCTTTTTGAAACTAGGTTATCAAAACATCATTAGTTGATGTACAACGTTTTACTTTGAAAATGTTACAAATGTGTTTTAGTTTTCAAACTTTTCTGATTGGTTCTAATAAATACACTTGACTTTGATTGGCAGGTCAATGAAACTGGAGGTTCTTGAATAATTTAACTTGTTTAATTACTTTGTTTTCGAAGATAATATTGAGACCTGGAAGTGTGTTATCAAAACTTCCAGCTTTCAATACGAATACCTACTCCATTGATTGAAAAAGGAAGCTTTCAAATAATGTAATATCATTTTGATGTCATGATATTCTTAGTCAAATTTATACGATATGTCGCTATGGTAGGAGTAGGCAGAGGCGATAAATAGAGGGGCTTAAAAGCAATAGAGGCAGCAATATTTTACAATCTAAATTATTTTTCTAAAGGCGATAAAGCGTTTCATAGATTTTTTCTTTCATGAAAATGTTGATACATTTAGAGATCATTGTTTTATTTTTTTTCCTATTTTACACCTAAAGTTCCTGTTTCTATAAAAACAAAAACAGTTTTCATACGAAGGAAACACTTTGTGGTTTAATATTACAATTTAAAAATTAAGTATTTTTTATTACACCACTTTAAATTATACTAATACCAACCGGGTTTCGCTATCACCGTAGCTTCAACAGGGAAGTATAATATTAATACAGTGGTGTAAGACAAGCATTTTTTTTCAAATTTATTTTTAAGTTATATTTAAATAATCATTCAATAATGCTACAGAAACGTTTGTGAAGATTTGCTGTCTTTGCTTATATAGTAATACTTGTCTCCCTCTCGATACCCTACTGTAGACAGGATACCCAATATCTTCCATTAACAATGCTTACAATTTATTATTTTTTATTATCAATTTATGTTTTTTCTTTATTATTTGTGTATATATGTATCACAACTTTATTTTATGTATTATTATCAATTATGGAATATATTGCTTTGCATTGTATAAAAACTCTTTTATTATATTGCACCATTTTGTGAAATTTTAACTTAATTTGTTTTGTAAGTCGTTAAACACACGCCTATTTCTAGTAGATTCTAGTAGTGAAGCACCTTTGAGGTAATATTATAAAATACTGGCGCTATGTAAATTAACCGCAAATATTATTATTCGTATGAATTTAGAACATTAAAACTTTCTTTTCCATGTTCTTAATCTAATTCATGTATTTAAAATTAAACCCAATTTTTAAAGTTCTTATCTATAAAATAAGCATTTTTGTACACGATATTTTTTTTGCCATTTAAAACACTTTTCGTTTATTATTTGCATATTTTCGGTAAATTTTAGATGGATACTAAGTTTTCATTCCGAGAAATAATTACTGATAGTACAAATGCAAATTGCAGATAGTGCAAAATACAGAAAGCGGCATTCAAAATTATCAGTTGTCGTCAAAGATAAGAAAAAATATGACACTCCCCATATACTTATCCGGTTTTTAACTCATCAGAAATCGTGTGTCCTCGGACATCTTTTTTGTATAAAACAACATCAGAGCTATAATTTACAGGAGGGATAGCTTTGCGAAACAGTGTAGTCGGGTTTGTTGATTTTTTCACTCGTGCGTGGCTAGGGTTTTCATGGACACACCTTTTTACATACATTCATAGCACATGTCGACATACTGTTTTGTTTATTTGTATACCCACTTTTTCACAGTATTTTTATCTAAATCTTTATTATCTTTAAAAACCGTTGAGTTATATCGCATAACAAAACGCAGTAGGCGGAGTCACCAGAGACGCGGGAGACGGAAAACATGCTTACATACCAAAAAGTAGTGCGATATTGTGTGACAACTTTTCTTGTCTCTTTCTCTCTCACGGTTTACGACGAGGAAACCCGTAGAAATTGATTTATCGTCAATTTGTATAGGTTTGGTAAAAATATTCAGTTCTCTATCCGCATATATTCTCACTTCAAGGAAACAAGCGAGAGTATGGTTCCACTGAGGCTATGGCAATCCCAATCGGGGAATATTGTGGGACCGACAGAAATTAAGAAGGATATGAGGAGAGGAAGTGGAAATAAAATCGCAATTGTTGTTACAGAGTCCTGCTATTGGTTAGACCATAATTTCCAACTTTTAACAATATTTAAGCGTCGATGTTGCAAATAAATGCAGCTTATTTTAAATATTCCACTTCAATATACGAGTGGAGATAAGAATTGTATTTCCACAATACCACTAAGGCTTTAGTATTAAGAATGAATGTCCCACGAAGCTTGTGATAACGGTTGTTCACAGAGATCTTAACGGACCAGATAAATTGTAGGTAAATAGATGTCAAGGAATTATAAAAACAAATTTTAGACTTAAAATTAGAGACGACATAATTTACGTGTCATCTAAAGTAGCTAGGTTGATTTTCCCACTTTCATTGTATCAGCTATTTAAATTATGCACTTAGTTAACGATTATTTTTCTTTAATTTCACATAAATATAACCTATCAATCAATTTTATACCTTAGCTCTGCATTCTTATATTAATTTAGTATCTAAGTACATCGCAGATTATTATCAATCCAAGTGTCCGATCAACTTTTTTAGTAAAGTTATCTTCTGTCATGTAGCAACGTCTACGTTTAGAATAGATATTATCAGTCGCTGGAAAGGCAAAAAGGCTTAAGTTAAATATGCACTTTTGATCAATCTGCATTGAATACTCTGACTCTCGTGTGATTCTGAAGACTTTTTAGGCCCTTCAGCCATTTAAGATATATTTACCATTTTTGAGAAGGCTTTACTCAAGCGACACAAGTTTTAAACTTTTTTTAGTAAACTTTTTTTCTAACAATATTTTATTGCACTGTGTAAAAAAACAACCGCCACAACACGAACATGTGGTTATTATTGGGTCGGATGTTCCAAATACTCGCGTAATAAACAATAATATTTAGGTACTGAATAAAGGAAAAACAAATTTAAAGCTATTTAGCTAACTTTAAACATGGGAATCAAGGAAAAAATATGATATATTTAATTTTGATATTTTTAAAATTTTTATTTTAAAATAATTACATCTAAAAAAATTTTTTAACTAAAAATTGTTTTTTTTAATATTAAAATAATAATAATTATTGTTTAAATAAAATTAAAAAACCTAAAAATTAAAATGGAGTTCTACAAAATAAACTTTAAAACCATAAATAATGATATATTTATTTTACGGGCATGGCTGCATTTTTTTGCGATTTTTCGGTTAGATCTTGATTGAATTTCATATTTCCTAATACTTTTGGGAAAGAATTTGCGAATTGATTGAAGGACCGTTAAACTGATGATTAAATAATAATAATTGTTCTATTATATTCTAAAATGGATGGTTAAAACCCATTGTGATTGGGGTACCTACCGCATAGTTTTAAAAACACCCACCGTAAAAAAAGGGATGAGTATTTTATGACTCTAACATATAATTTGTCTGCTATGGGCCCGCTGTTGTTCTTTGACGAGCCAAAGGGCATTGTATTAATTACCTTCCCACGCTACCATTATTGTAAAAAGGTCCAGAATGAACAATTACATACATGATTTCTTAATCAAAATATTCTTTGGTAGAAATTAATCTTCCGGCCTGATTTTTTATTTGACGTGATTTAAACTAAAATGGTTGTAATTCTAATTTACTTTGGAAATATGCGTAGGTTATAGACAGCTATAGGGATTCATATTATTATTAATGGATGTATTATTCAGACCTGGAACGATTACGTAGGAAATGGTTGCTAAGAAATTGAATAGGAGATCTGTCACTTTAGAGAATATCTTTATAAACGATATAGTATTACAATAACATCATAAAACATATTTTAAAGATTAATATTACACTAATGTGTCGCCTTGCTAGGCTTATCAATAAAGTAATATAATATAGGTTAATAATAAAAGTTCAACTAGTTTCAGAAACAAGCGTGTCATCCTTAGAAAAGTAAAGGAGAAACAAATTCCTGAATATAAATACTATTTCAAAATTATTTAAACGAAGTTTACCTTAATCTGAACATTTGAACTAATTTAATGGTGTTCTATTCTGTTTGATGAGCTATTGATAAAGTTGTTCAACTGTAAATAATTTAAAGTACGTACGCACGAGTGTGAAATTAAAAGATGTAACTGATGTTGAATGGAATTACCAAATTAAAACAAAAAAACTTTTAAAATTCCTACTTATCTAATAAAGTACCTTACTATAATTTGTTTTAGCGGACATCATTATATATTTGAAACGAGTGGATTCAAATAATAATCGATGGGAAAAAGTGTATCAAAATTATAAAAAAATAATGTTTTTCTTTATTTTGTGCTCATATTTTTTTTCCTTCTATTTGTGTGCATATCGTCGCCGGAAGGCAAAAAGGCTGAAGTGCCATTTTTTGTTTGCAAAAAAGACATAAGTCTTCAGTACCTGGTTAAATTTTGAAAAAAAAGTTAACTAAGGTAACTCAATGCTCTCACTGAGTTACACGAAGTGACCAAAAGCCAAAAAAGTCTCAAACTTATGTCGCTTGAGCAAAGCCTTCTCCCAAATGGTAAATATATTTTCGATGGCTGAAGGGCCACAAAAGTCTTCAGAATCGAACGAGAGTTTGATCATTCATTGCGGGAAAAGAACCTCAACAAAACTGTATATTTAACTCATTTTTGACCAAAGTGTCGCTTATGTCCCTTTGCTTTTCCAGCAACGATATGGGCAATATATTGAATGTATAGGATTGTACCAACCTCCCTGCAATTAGGAATACATTCAAAATACACATCATTTTTATTAGATGTTGTTTACTGTAAAGGTTTTGAAGTTAGTCGCAAAGTATGTATAAGTTCTTTTTTTATAGCAGGTAGATTGTATTAAAGGCAAATATTGGATTCACTTTCTAATTACTTTCAAGTTTCTTTAGGACATAAAATACCTTCACTATTCCCGTAAGGATCAATTAGGATATCACTCTGAGCACCTTTCTTTCAAATTGAAAGTGGATAATATTTTTACTGAATAAAGGCTATTTGATTAACTATCATGCCGTTTCTCCAGGCAGATAGGATGGACCTTTACATAATTCTTATGGAATGAAGGCATTTTTATTGATTAAAATGTAATGTAAAAAGATTGGAAGTTTTAACGATAAGTATTTATCATGGAATTCCAGGAATTATATTGAGATTACATCGGTCAGTGCTCTACGATTTTTGGTATCATTCACACCTCACCGTATTCATTCTGAGTCTTTATTATCGTTATTAGATAACGAGAAGTTGAATGTTAATAAATATGTTTCTGATAAAACCAATTGATTAACATTGTCTGTTATTGGTGTTTAATAATAGTTTCTGTGTGTTTTATTGATTCCCTTAGAAGGTATATTTACCTATACTATACTATAACATCATTAATTATTTACTGATATTTTAAACATCATCATGAATACGATTTCATGACCCCATAACTTACCGTTGGAGAGTTTTTGTTGGTTCAGGATTACACGTGGTATTATAGACGGCTCTGATTTACTTAGTTTAATTACCTTCCATGAACTAACAGAACTAGTCGATACAAAACTACTTTTAGTGTAACAATAATATCAGGACTGAGTCATTTAGATACTCGCTTGTACCTAGATTGCATACAGTGGATAATTCCTTCGCAGAAATAGTAGATATATTCAACTGTACTGAATCTAGTTACAAGGGAATAATAGCATACCTCTTCCAAAAATACTGATGTTCATGTATTCCATTGTAATGTTTCTAGTAACTTATTTATGTTTTAGTTTTATTTAATTATAAATAAAATAAGATTTGAAACTAATCAAATTTGAAGTCAAGAAAGAAACCAATTTATTAAGGGTCTATCTTATATTTGGAGATGCTGTGTGGGGAATGACCTCGGGTCTCGAAAAGATCCATATTGTAGGAGGGAGGAAACACAGTACATGGAAGATAGAAAACTTCTGAAATGTATTAAATTATTTGTCGGAAATTAATTTTTGTTCGTTGTTAATTATTTTTCTATGCAGACTTGTTGACACAATGAGTAGATACCCGATTGAAAGGAAAAAAAGACAAAAAATACCCAAAATACCCCGTTTTGAAGATAGAAACAAAGGGTTGTTAAAAAAGATACACACTGTGTTATACATATTTATCTGTCAGTTAGAGGCTTTGCCGCTATAGATATCTGCTTGGCAATGACGAGCCAACGCCTTTGGATATTGAAAGACAGGGTCTTGTGTTAAATTTTCTTGAACAATTAGAGGTAAATAAAATAACAAATGATTCAATATATTTATTGATAATCAAGCAAAAATGATCTTCTCTTCACTCCCAACGGAGAAATAACTAATAACAATCGACTTAAGTCATACTCTCATTATAAAACAGTTAAGATAAACCTTCCAATAGTAGGTAATCAATGGTTTCTAATCATTGAAAGGGTAAAACAGATTTTGATGTCAAGTGCCCCACAAAACAAGAATTTATACGTGAATCGGATTTCGCCGAACTTATTAATCAAACATTAAAAAATATATATGGGAAAGAGGTAACTTAATTCATATAAATAAGTCGTCTCCAAGTGGCCAAATTACAGTTTGATAGTGGCTTTGAACTACGAAACAACTGTCACGGTAAATATACAAATAATTAAATTTATGAAAACATTAAAATGGAGGTCTACAAATAAACACATAAACTTTAAATAGCAATAGATACTTTTTTTTATTCTTTGACTGACTGAAAATATTAGTTGGTAAATCTTTTAAAGATTTTAGCGATGGTTCAACGTAATAAATAAGCCTAGAATAGACTACCACACGATCTGAGAACAATGAAAGTCTCAACAGAGTTCAGAGCTAAACTCAAAACTCACCTTTTCAAAAAATCAAATCCATAAATAACAGAAGTATTGCCCTAATTTACACAGCTAGACTAATTTTTGGCATCTAAAACTCACCAGTATAATAACATATTTTCATACAACCATCCGCGATCCTCAATCCTCGATCTACTGTTAAACAAAAAGTTCGTCAATTTTTCACAGTCCGCGACAAATGTAAATATCAATTAGGTAATTTTAGCTATAGCTTTAGGTACATATATAGTTTAAACGAACATTTGGCTATAGCTTTTAAAATTTGCAAACTGCCCTTGAGGTGATATTTCACAAAAAGTTGCGCTATGGAAATTATCCAAGTATTATTTTTCTGGTCCTGATTTGGGTTTTGTAATTTTGTTGATCTTTAAAATGACTGTACATCTGTCGTTATGAATATTGGCAGTAAATAAATGAACAGTGTTGTTTGTACGGTTATCCCCGCCAGTCCTATTTTACATGCTTCGGTACACCCACTCGAATAACTCGGATGACAATGTCCTGCATACTCGTATATGTATGGTGTGGTCCATTGAGATGCTCTCTCCCAACAATTGAATACTTCTCCGTGAGATATTTGGTCCTAAAAGTTTATAGACTTTTATTCGATTGCCTTATGAGTTCTACAGCATGTAGAGATATGAAATTCGACACTTAAGTAATATGAATCAATTATTTGTTACCCGTGAATAATCACTGGATGTAACTTGAATAGCCAAGAAAAAACATTTGTTCTTTTAATCCACGCATTTGAAATAGTGAATAATGTCTGTTAAAATACATTTTAGGTAGGTTTTCATTTGAAAAGATTCTTTATAAAATTTGATAATTTCAATTAACATCAGTTCTAAATTGAAAATGCTTACATTCACACCCATAAAGGAAATTATATCATTGCCGGAAAGGCAAAAGGGCTGAAGCGCAATTTAGCGAAGTCTACACAAGAATATTTTAAAGTTTTTTTTGTTATACAATTAAATTTATAAGTCTTCTTCTTGGTTACATTTTGAAAAAAAAAAAAATTAACTCAGGTTACTCAATGCTCTTACTGATATATTTAAAGCGACAAACAGCTAAAAAAGTCCCAAACTTGTGTCGCTCGAGTCAAACCTTCTCCCAAATGGTAAATATTGTAGAAGATGTCTGAAAGGCCATAAAAGTCTTCAGAATCAAACTAGAGTCAGCGCATTCGATGCAGAAAAAAAACCTGATCAAAACTGCATATTTAACTCATTTTGACCAAAGTATCATTAAGTATTTTTTTATTTAATTCATTTGATTTTTTTCTCTTGTTAGGACGCATATGTACATAATCGGAATTTATTCACCACAGATTAAATTTGACTTGTGATTTCTGAAAAACTTTGCTTTTTATCTCTCTCCCGGAAACGGCTAAGACAAATGGTTTGAAGATGATTCAAGTCGAACTGTTTGAATCGTTCGTAGATGCAGGAAAATCAGAATTCAAAACTCAGTAAAAAAACATATGGACATTTTTAATCAATACGTTATTATTCTAAGAGTAGTACATTAGTACAAATTCATAACCTAGGTGCTTTTAAAGATAACGCAGAAAGTGTGTTTGTGTATATTACTAAAAACTCACGAACGGTGAGCTCTGGCGTCATAAAATTCACATACCTTTTTCCGTCTGAGTTTCCCAGGTCAATTCAACTTTTTTCATTTCTATCATGAGTCACGGAGCTATGCAATAAAAATAATACAAGACGCCGAATGGTTCCACACATTGAAATTTTTCAATTAGAGAAAAACTTTGAAATAAGTGTGGGTCATGTTAATACTATTTATATTATTAGTCTCCTTCTAAGGTTATTACCAACAAATCTTCTTTTAAATTTCTGTAAATGTAACATGCAGATATTCATATATTTTATTAGAAACTTATACTAAATTAGTGATTTACTACTACAACACGGAAAATTCTTCCAGCGAGACACGCATTGTAAAAATCGTTGTTATATCATGATCAAACATTTTTAATACAGAGAAAACAATCTCGGGCGAAACCGGGTTGGAATATATTGATTATCTTGTTAAAACAGTACGATGCTCAGTACCGGTTTTAGAGCGAGGTTTCTTCTATGTTTTCGAAGGATGACTGTCCATTTTATTTTATCAAATATATATCCGAGTAGACAATTATAGTTGGAATCTTATGGGAGTCTCTTTCCAGACCATTAATCAACTTTGACAGGTCGACGGGAGAAGTGCTTATATTGTTATTACTAAATTGAATTTGACAGGTGATACTGGGTTTTATGTTCAATGAATGTTTAAATAAACAATAACTTTGTCGAGATATTAAATTAAATATTGTTAGAAGAATTGTGATTCTTTGATATGCAACCGTGAAATATATAAACGATTAAATTTAACTAACTAACTTAACTTACCATCACGCCGTTTCTTCGCAAGAGGGGTAGGCAGAGAGGACGGACCACCATACAACTTGGTCTTGGCACACACTCCTTGCTTCATTCACACTCATAAATACTCTTCTATTATCATGATTCTTCACATGGCCCGATTGATTGATTTGATAGTAGTATGTATTTGATTCACTTGATCGTGCCGTGTCTTCCTCGGGCGACCCCGACTTCTCCTGCCATTCACTTTCGCATCATATATTCTTTTCACACTCCTTTCTTTGTGTATTCGATCTACATGCCCAAACTATCTAAGCCTTCCTTTCTTGATCCTATTCATTACGTTTACATCAGCTATGCATTCTTTATGGATATCAGGTCATTCATGGTTTTACCGCACATACGCCTCAGGGGGAATTTAAAAACATCTTTATAATGTAAAATTATAAAGAATAAATCTTTTTTTTACCAATTTCCTTATGTGGGAAATTCAATTATTTTCAAAAACTAGATTGTGAAAGGAGAAATTACAACTAATACGATTCTCAAATTAACAAAATCAATAATTACATACAAATCTACTGTCTTTGAATATGAACACTCTAGTACGCTTAAGTCACGATTGCTAGGCTGATTGGGAGTGCAATAGATCCACCTGCTTCCGGGCGCTAAGTATCTTTGACGGCCTCCGTGGTCGAGTGGTTAAACCGCTCGACTACGAATCCAGAGGTGGCGGGTTCAAATTCAAATAAATTCTGTTTAATTAATATGTATTATTTCACATTTTAGTCAAGAACTTCCCGATCTTTCTCTTCCCATTTCATTGCTTCCCCCTCTACCTTTAGCCTCACAACTTACCATTCAATTTCACAATATGCTTAAATTGTGGATGCCATAGTCTCACTGGCTCCAGACGGTTGGGAACAGTTGGGAATCTTGTACGGTATCAAGTATAATTTTTTTAAAAATCTTTAAGCAACATGTCTGCCTTTCTAAACATTTTAGACAGTATTATGTTTTAATGTATTTTGCCCTTGAGGTGGTATTTCACAAAAATGGCGCTATGTAAATTATCGAAGTATTATTTTTAATGTTTCAAGAACTACATAGATAACATTCATTAAAATAAACCAAAAGTGATAAATCAGAGAGCGGATGAAATTAAAAAAAAAATCTTATTTCAATTGAGCGCCTCGCGATTCATTATTTGTGCAATGTGCTGTCCTATCTACCCGGCAGTGCGCATGTTCAGCAGCAAGCTCGTGCCGGTTCAAAACTTCTAAAGTTCCCATGCGACAAAACCTTCGGTGCATTCTCAACTGAAACTTTACTCTGAAGTTTCCGACTGCACGCGCATCGTGAGCACGCAGGCAGAGACTTCCGATACTGCCGAGCTCTTTACACGCATTGGGCTTACGGAGCAACCCGCGTTTCGATAAACGCCGAACGTGGTAAATGACAACCGAGTAAAAAAGATGTTTCATTGATATGCCTCAAACTTTAAAGGGAATTATTTTTTTGCAGATGTGTCTTAATTTTCCTACTTCATTTATCAATTTTCACGGATGTGTGTTCGGGCCCTGTAGAGCACTAGTCAAAATATACCTGACTTCAAAGAATCTTCTTTGCACTCAGTCTGATTTTAAACTTCGCCGCCGAAGGTTGTGTCGCTGGCTGTACTTTCCGCGGTGAATTTATGTTTGCGTATTTCGACCGATCTCGATATTCAGATGGAACACGTATGATTAAGTCGAAAGCATGCGATCGAATTACGCGAGATGCCCGAAAGGACTGCGTGCAATTGACTCTATGGACTTGTAAACTTTCAGGCATGATCGATTGAAGAGTTTTTTGTGTTTTTTAGAAGTTTATAAAAAGACACTAATGCATTTTGTGTTGATATAAACATTGAATTACATGTGTAAGGAAGTGTGGTTTCTGGTGGGAAAAGGATTAACATGTTTAGATGTGATTTTACGAAACTCATTCCTACTTAAAGTAAAAAGTAATGTACGTTATTACATACGAATTGATAAGCGCCATTAAGTGACAGTTTGTTTGCATTGAAGTGATAACAAATCGCTTGAATTTGTCCTACTAACTATCTTTTCATTGCCATGTTTATTATATTTCCTTTGTTTCTTTGTTCAGTACAGCTAATGCTGCATTGTTATTGAAAACATTCATAAAATAATGTATGGAAAAAATAAGTCAATCAGAGCATTTGAATAAAAAAAACTTTTCAATTGAGTCTCTGAAAAGTTATTTCGGGAGTATATTTATCAGATGTGGAGAATTTGCAAAGCACTTTGAAACTGTGACATTTAATACATTATGACAGAACTTTTCATTGGTTTGTGAAAATTGAAATCATCGCATGGAAAATATTGACGATGTTTATGAAGTAATTCCAAAAAGTCTGCGAATTTTGCGAAAATAAAATAAAACTTTATGATAGTTATAAGGAAAGGTAGATACCAAAAACGTTACCAACCAATTTAAAAAAAAAAGTTTTTCTGATGCAAACTACCACATTCAGGAAATTACTGTCGTAATAAAAATCACGTTATCAGGTTGAAAATCAAGTACAATAAGTGAAATTGAATCATTAAACGATTTTCATAGTATTAAAAAATAAAACTGTCTAAAAAACCTTATCAATCTGACAGTTGGTGATATAAATGTGGTTCAGTTCGTCAAGTGCGGGTTTTGACGGTTTCTGGTTAGGATTTTAACTGGCTTCTGGTTGTGGACTCATGATGGGGCCCAGGCTCTGGTGGCCGATGTTCTGGGTGTCGGTAGGGCTCTGCCTGATGGGGGCCTTGAAGGGCGCGGGGGCCGAGGGCTGGAGTGCCTACCTTGAGAAGCCCTGCTGCGAGGCGAATCACCATCGAATCAGACATCATAGAGGTAAAAAAACTCACCAAACTTTTTTTTTGTCACAAAAAATGCATAATGTTTAGTGTAATTGTACTTTCAAGAGTTATTTAGAACATCTAACTTCGTCAGAATCTCTAAAGATACCACTAAGATAAAGTTTATCAAACTAATTATGTATTTTCTAAGAAGAACTTATTTTTAAAAATACTCTAGTAATAATGTTATAGACATAACAGCTGTATGTACGCCAAAGGTAAATAACATGTTTTGCTGTACTTTGAAGGGTTGAAAAAAAAAAATTCAATTCAATTAGATAGGGTCTTCAGACGTTTGATTAAATTCTTAAAATAATTCTAACTCGCTTTGTGAGATAGTCGAAAAAATGTGTTTTTGGAAAAAAGTAACTTTGTGATAAAAAAAGCATTAATTAAACTATTATCACTTGGAGTACCTAACTTTATTTAAAATAACGATCTCTGAAACCGGTTAGCGTGCTGTTATTGGTAAAGCGTTTTGTGTTTACAAAGTCACGGTGTTTAATTTAAATCTAATTGTACTCCCACTTGTGGGAAACTCATTTTTATCGAGGTGCGAATCTCAGATTAACGAAGTTATTTGTTTCTTGGGACGTAAAATTGAATGACCAAAAACTCATGTATAAAACAAAACATCATCTATTGAACCATCGAGTAAGGATTAAAAAGGATTTTAACGTTTTATTTAGACAAAGTTAATTGTTGGTAGGTAAAACCTATTAAATAAAAATGAAAGAATAATTTTGTACAAGACCTCAGATTTTATTTATATTTTTATTTTTTCCATCTGTATATAACGGTAAACTTTGTATTTATGTTTAGTTTAATGTTGTGCCCTAATGATGCGTAGTCTAAGCGAAACCGGTCGTCATCAAAATTAAAATAAAATCTGGATACAATGTTGTACTTTTATTTTCATTAAATGCGTCAAACTACAAAGTGATTGCTTCCTACGAAAATATAAAATCTATCAAAATATTAATGTAATAAATAATATATTATTTATTAATTTATTTAATTATATAAGCCCTTATGGGCTTTTACATAACAGTGTAATATATAACATAAAATAATAGTGACATAAAAATAACATAGAGTAAATGATTAGCACCCAAAAACATAAGTAAGTTAATAGAAATATTATAATGCAATAAATTAACAGTAATATTTTTGAAAGAGGTATGCCATTATAGCCTTCTTGTAACTAGATTCAGTGCAGTTGTATATATCTACCATTTCAGCGAAATAATTACCCACTGTATGCAATCTAGGTACAAGCGAGTATCTAAATGAATCATTCCTGATATTATTGTTAAATTTAAAAAGAATTTTGGATCGAGTGGTTCTGTTGGGTACATGGAATAATTTATGAATAAGTTATTTGAAAACAGTCAATAACACGAAGTTCCCTGGGCCTAAATAAGGGTTTAATCATAGAGTACTAAACTATACAAAGGTTACCATAAAATAAATGTTTAACGACTAAAACAATATTATATATTATTCCAGATATGATTATTTTATGTAACCAATATTTTCACTTCTTATCGAAGTAGCACTGTAAAATGAATTTTGTATAAACTAGACGAGTTGAAAACAGTTTAAAATTTTATAAATAACTACATTTGTTGCCATGGAATTTGTCCACGAATTTTTCAGCACCGAAAATAGAAGTTTAATATGTGGAAATCGATATTTACTTTATACTAGGGATTATCTTGTCTTAAGACAGCAGAAAAAAAAGGTTGCGTATTAATTTTGGTCGTATTTCAAAAGAATTCGACACTTGACAATTTGTTTACAAAATCAGGCACCTCCTTCAAAGTTAGTTTTTTTTGTGAAAAATATCATCATTTAACGAATTATTTGCATAAAATTAATATTTGACGATTACGTCTCAATACAATTTCTAATACAAGGATACAAAAATAAAATATTTACTCAATGTTGAGTTTATTAAAAAATAATATCTTTTAATTAATTTTGAGTTCAAAAGATTTTATAAATAGAACATATATACTTTGTTTTTAACCACTTTTTGATACAATGGATATTTTAAAACTTCACTGGAATGCAACAATCTATTTAATTTCTAATCAAAATAAAAATAAAATATTCACTCAATGTTGAAACCGGTTAAAAAAAATATTAAAAAAAGTGAATAAAAAAACAAATTATATTTCGAACTAAAATGGCAAGCCACAAAGTTAATGCTTTTTACGAATATATCAAAAGATTTTAACTAACTAACTAACCATCACGCCGTTTCCCAGCAGTGGTAGGGGCATAGAACGGACCTATATACGACTCTGTCTTGCACACATTCCTTGTTTCATTTACATTCATACATCGTCTCATACGTACTGTTTTTTTATTCTGACTCTTCACATGGCCTGGTTTAAGTATTTGATTCACTTGACCGTCTCATATCTTCCTCGGGCGTCCCCAACCTCTTCTTCCATTCACTTTTGCATCATATATTCTTTTCACACTCCTCTCTTCGTTCATTCGCTCTGCATGCCTAAACCATCTGAGCGTCTCTTTCTTGATCCTATTCATCACGCTTACATCGGCCTTGCATTCTGTCCGGATACCCACATTTTTAACACGGTCATACATGGTTTTACGCACATACGCCTCAGGGATCTCATTTCTACAGCATTCAGTTTACTTTCATCCTTCCTCTGCCAGTTAATTATAATGCCAGTTAATATAAATATGCCTCATTGCCATACATCAGGGTTAGTATGGTAAAAGCACTCAATTGTAGACTGCTAGCTTTGCTTCTTTGGATATTTTTTAAATTTAATTACTCCAAACCAGTATTCAGCGTTAAACACAACTTTATTTTTGCCCCCCGTTTCTAAATTTTTCACACGTTAAAATGCTAAATATCTGTTTTAATACTCGAGACGAAATATTAGTAGGCACCGAGATCGACCGCCCAAACAATAGAAAAAGAAGCGTGGGTACCTACATATTATGTAGGTAAGAACTATAAACCAATACTCTAAATTCAATAATATCATTTTTCAATAATATATTTTTTATGATTCCTTTCTGATCGGGATCATAAAAACTTGCATCGTATTATTTATGTTATATGATATCCGTCAGTGGCGTCGCGACCAACTCAATGAGACCCCAGGCACGAATATTAAAGTCAATCCAACAACAGATTCAAATTATTATAAGATATCCGAATCCGGTGAACAATATTAAAACATTCGACCAGTCAGGGGATTCTGGTGGTTAATTGATTTATCACCATTCGGCGAATATTTGCCACAATGGTTCGATTAAAAAAGAATAATAGGATATTGCGCCACAGAATAAGGTTATATTTTTCGTTTTCCTATAGTAAAATTATTGCAAATGAGAGGGTTATATCCTAGTTTGTTGTCTTTGATGTTTTTTTGTTGTTTTTGCTGGAGGAAGGCGAAAACTGATGCTTTGTTTTAGAAGTAAAATATTTTATAAATTATTTAAATAAAGTTGAAAATTTTCAAAATTGTTACTGCTTCGGTATTTATATTTGGTAAAATCAAAAAGCTTGTTTCTAACAAACAATTTTGACTGTTATTTTTACAATTTAGCTGTCAGTGCTGTAAAAATAAGATCTCTGAAGCGTATGTGCGGTGAAACCATGTATGACAGAAATAATGCAAAGCTGGTGTAAACGTAATGAATAGGATTCAGAAAGGGACGCTTAGGTGGTTTGGGTATGTATAGCTGAGAACGAAGAAAGGAGTGTGAGAAGAATATATACCGCGAAAGTAAATTGTAGAAGAAACCGGGGACGCTCGAGGAAGACATGCCACGATCATGTGAATTAAATACTTGAGTCAGGCCAAGTCAAGAGTCAGAATAACAGAAGAGTATATATGTAAATATAGCAAGGAGTGTGTGCCAAGACAGAGTTGTATGGCGGTCCATCCTCTCTGCCTACTCCTGTGGAGAATCGGCGTGATAGTAAGTTAGTTAGCTATCAGTGTGGAAAATTACAATATGTATTTTTTATAAAACGAATTGTTAATATCGTCCATCAGAAGTGTTTAGTTTCCTTGACGTGATTTTTTTTGAACGGCGCAATTAAAAATGTTCTAAAAAAAAACTTTAATTGTTTGCCTGTGTCACCAAACGACTGCCCGAACCGGCCAAAGTTGCTACGCCACTGAAAACATAAAAAAACCTATCATCTTACCTACCTATTATGTTATGAACTTATTTCCCCTATATATGTAGAAGTGTCACAAAATGAGTGACATAATATTGAAATTTACTGTACTCCTACGTGAAGTAAATAAAATGATTTATTCTACATTCATATACAGTATATTCTCTACTCTATGGCAGTCGCATATCTTTCCTGATGTTATACCGCTATCACCAACACCCAAAGAATATTAAATCATCAGAACTTCCGGTGGAACTGCGAGGTTTTGATACACTAATAATATATCCCCAAAAATGTGAATGTTTGAGAATAATCCTGATCTTTGTGAGCTTCCTAAAGAATTCTGAATACATGGCTTCCGCTGCGTGGGTAATGGTTTACGCATTTGACTCTGAGTTTAGAGATTACGTGCTCGATTCCCGCCGAGAGAAAAAAAAAATTTGATCCTTAATTATTGTAACAAGAATGTTCCGTTTATTAGTTATTTACAAGGTGTGTAGTCACGATTTTTTTGTAATGCTGTGGTGTATTTAATTATCACTATAAGCAAACACTTTGTGGATTGGCATGATTAATTAAATAAAACACACGTTTTTTTTAAATCCACTTTTATTTTGTATATGTTAACTAGTTTCGATTCAGCAGAATCTTCATCGGGAATTAAAATATACTAATGAAATAAGAGGAAGTGAAAATGGGGAAAAAAGAGATGTAATATTAGGAAGGAGACAACAATAAGACAAAAGGAACGTACCATATAATGTATTTTATTTATTTGTTTGCTGCAAACATTAAACCTGTGTTTTGGGTAAAAAACACAGCAGTAAAAATGAATGATATTTAACTAGGAAATATATTATACCTTCTTGCAAAAAATATCATCGATGATGGAGGAGATTTAAGGAATACCATGAGGGTAAAAGATTCTGGGGAGGAGAAGGAGAAAACAATGGGTTTGCAGTCTCTGGCTATTAAAATCTGGTCACTAAATATAGTCAAAGCCGTTTCAATATTAATGTTTCGAATGTGAATCGAGATTTCATATTTTCAACTCCCAGTGTAATTTTTATAACAATTATGCAATCATTGCAAAACTCAAAAAATGGCATGGAGTTTTTAAACATACACATCGTCGCCGGAAAGGCAAAAGGGCTAAAGCGACACTTTGGTTAAAAAATAATAAAATATGCAGGTTTGATAAGTTTTTTTTTCTGCATCGAAAGCTCCAACTTTCGTTTGATTCTGAAGACTTTCGTGGACCTTCAGCCACCTAAAATATATTTACCGTTTGGGAGAAGGCTTGACTCAAGCGACACAAGTTTGGGACTTTTTTAGTTTTTTGTCGCTTCAAGTAACCCAGTGAGAGCATTGAGTTAACTAAGTTCATTTTTTTTTCAAACTACAACCAGGCACTGGAGAGTTATGAATTTTATTCTAAAACAAACAAAAAAACTTTAAACTGCTCCGGTGTAAAATGGCACTTCAGCCCTTTTGCCTTTCCGGCGAAGATATGACTGTAGAAAATAAAATTATTTTTTTAAATGTGAAAAAAGTATTGTTGACTCCTGAAACCCGAGCAAAACCGCGTTGTAACTCTTATTTTATTTTATTAGTTCATTAAATCAAGTTCTACGTCAGGACCAAAAGATTTACCAAAACAACTTGCTTTTACTCTTATACCTGAATAGCATTTATAACGAATATGATCAAAAAAGGGACGCTGAGATGGGTTGGGCATGTAGAGCGAATGAACGAAGAAAGGAGTGTGAAAATAATATTTGATGCGAAGGTGAATCAAAGAAGAACTCGGGGATGCCCGAGAAAGACAGGGCACGATCAAATTAATCAAATACTTAAATCGGGCCATATATACAGTCAGAATAACAGAAGAGTATGTAAGAGACCATGTATGAATGTGAGTGAAGTAAGGAGTGAATGCTAAAACAGAGTTGTACTCGTATGGCGGTTCGTCCTATCTGCCTACCCTTTCGGAGAAACGGCGTGATAGCTAGTTAATATAATATTCATGTTTCAGTTCATCAGTTCTCTAAAAGTTACCTTCAAAGAAAATGATGTTACGTTAGACATTAAATTTTAGTCTTTAAATAATAACAAATATTATGGTCATCAATGTAATAGTGTTTCATTGGTACGTCGATGATGTTTTGTCACATTAATGCGTCGTTTAAAATAATTCAAACCTGCTCACATACTAAAGGAGTGGGAATATCTGAATATTGAGATCCCAAGTTATTTTGACATGTGAATCACTTCACACCTGTCTGATATATTCTTAAAATAATACACACTCATGTTCGAGTTGTTTTTAGTGGTTTCGTACTTAGCTATCACAAAGAACTAAGCCGTGCGACATGTCTTAGAATATAATTATAGTACATACCTAACTAAAAGTACATAGCCTCGACGTTAAACTATTAATAAACATATGTAAATCTATTCACGCGTGTATTTGGATTGCTCCTAAATGCTTGACGTTTTAAAGAATGTATTGTACTAGCTCTGTCGCATATCGTTGAGGGGACATTTAAAAATAATGATTTCTTACAATTTACATCACAATACCCAAACCCGACAGCGTCAATAAATAATATGAAAAATTCAGGTCGAATTATTTTTGCGAGACTTGTGTTTCAAACATTCGCCACATTTGACGTCGTCACATTTGACATCGTCACATTTGACATCGTCACATTTGACATCGTCACTTTTGACATCGTATATTTAACATCGTCAAATTTGACATAGTCGAATTTGACAGCGTCGCGTTTAACATCGTTACATTTGACATCGTCACGTTTGACATCGTCACATTTGACATCGTCACATTTGACATTGTCACATTTGACATCGTCACATTTGACATCGTAGATTTAACATCGTCAAATTTGACATAGTCGAATTCGACAGCGTCGCGTTTGACATCGTTACATTTGACATCGTCACATTTGACATCGTCACATTTGACATTGTCACATTTGACATTGTCACATTTGACATTGTCACATTTGACATATTTATAATTTTATAGGTCCCCGCCAAGCGGAGATTCTAGGTCCGTTTTAGTTTTTTAACACATTTTTCCAGCTGTAAAGCATGACAACAAGACCGTCGTGCTTTTCAGCTAATCAAAATTTGTTCAAAAGCTGAAACGGACTGACAATCGGCGCTATTCATTAAATTGTGACGGTGAGGAAAGTTTGAAAGGGATCACAAAATAAATAACGTTTTTTCTTATTATCAAAGTATGTACATTTTGGAAAATATTTTTTTATCTACGAAGATCGTCAAATAACAAAGTCAATTTTACAATTATTTATATCGTAGCCGGAAAGGCAAAAGGGCTGAAGTGCCATTTTCCAAAGTTTAGACCAGGGCACTTAAAATTTTTTTCTGTTTTACAATAAAGTCTTCAGTACCTGGTTGGATTTTGAAAAAAAAACTCAGGTCACTCAATGCTCTCACTGAGTTGCCTGAAGCGACAAAAAGCTAAAAAGGTCCCAAAATTGTGTCGCTTGAGTCAAGGCTTCTTTCAAATGATAAATATATTTTAGATGGCTGAAGATGGCTGAATCAAACGAGAGTCAGAGCATTCGATGCATACAAAAAACTGATCAAAACTGCATATTTAACTCATTTTTGACAAAAGTATCGCTTAAGCTCTTTTTCCTTTACATTGATGATATTGAAAAATAACATGTCACATTAGTCCTTGTAACTAACTATTACAACGAATTGATTACGCATTTCGATGCATGGTAACCGCAGATAATAAGCATATTTACGGTTATCGCAATGGTTAATATGTACGGTTTTCACTAGTAAATAATCACTGGAGCCTATTTATTTTTCATGATAGTCGATTTCTATATTTGAATTTATTTCATTCAAAATTTTGTAATAATAATAATATTATTTGTATAGCGCTGTTTTTGTGAAAAATCGCTTCAAGGGTGTTGTACAAATCTTCCTAGTTTATATAAATATAAAGCAACATACTTACCTGGCAGGTCACTTCTGGCAGGACACAATCACTATATCATAACAACTGAAAATTTAGCTGATTTTTGCATGAATTTAAATTTTTAATTTTAATTTATTTTAATTATTTTTAGGGCCACGAGAGCAAAGTTATAATATAGTATTTCAAAGGTATTTTTACATTTTTCGTAGTGAGGAACAGATAATCATGAAAATCTTCTAACGAATTTATGGAATGAGAGTCTAAAAAGTTTTCTTGGTTTGAATGGAATTTCTATTGGACTTGTTACACATCTTGATTATGGATACGATTTTCATATTTATCAATAAATAATCTTTTCAACAGAATGATTAATACATTTAGGATGACATTTGAAACTGTTTAGGCGTAATAGATTTATAACTGCTGCAATAGAAAACGTTGTAAATTACAGTTAGCAATTAAAAAAAAAAAAACTCTAGTTAGAGTCCTAATTGCTCCCAACCGTTTGGAGCTAGTGGAATTATGGCATATGGGTATGTTGTGTGGCTGACGGTAGCAGGGGGGGGAAGGAGATGGGGTATTTTTTTATAGTGAATACCACACAACAGTCAAGAGCCAACTGTCAAGAGCCAACTATGGTATCCTCAATTGAGGTATGTTGTGAGGCTGAAGGTAGTGGGAAAAAGGATGGTTGGGAAGTACCTGGCTATTAAAATCTGGTCACCAAACACGGCAACTGCTATTTCAAGAAACGTTTCGATTCTGAGTGATGGTCTTTCACCAGGGCGATACTTAGCATATCTACCACTCTAGAACGTATCGCAAATATACAAAATCTTATTTTTATACAATTAAACGTGTTATGACACGTATTAGTTGAATAAAGTTATTGGCGCACGCCGAGTTTGCACTCGCGACCTCTCGATTCGTAGTCGAGCGTCTAACTACTCGACTGCGGAGGCCGCTCGGTGAAAGACCACCATTCAGAATCGAAACGTTGCTTAAAATGGCTTTAACCGTGTTTGGTGACCAGATGATAATAATAGTAAATATATTTGAATGATTCGTATAGCGCCTTTTTATGAAAAAATCACCTCAAGGGCGCTGTACAGATCTTATTTTCTATCATCAGATATTAATTTCTAGTTTAAATGAGAAAATATTTAAGAAAATATATATAATATTTAGAACTGAATAATTAAATACTACCCCAACTTTTCTCTTCCCATCTTCTTCCCCGTCTCACTTCCTTCAGCCTTACAGCAAAACCTCAAATGGGAAAGCCATAGTCTTACTTACTTCAGAAAGTTGCCACTCTTGTGTGGTCTTCACATAAAAAAATGAATTGAACGAGTACAGGAAAGTAACGTACAAATTAAGAAACGACATCTTGTAATTTTTTGTACACTTGTTGACCATTCATGTTTCGGCAAAAAAAATTCTCTCGCAGAAATATTTTTTATGACCTATTTTATTTCAGTAGAGAAATCTCCTCACTCGGCGGTCTGCAGTCGTAGCAGTAAAAGCCAACGTTAAAGATTGTTTGACGTATAAAGGCTGATTCACACCAACGTCAGGTTCCGCTCAGTGCCTATTTTGTTCCGCAAGAGAGCTTATTGAAATGGTATGAATATCAATCAAGGAGTATGTGCCAAGACAAAGTTGTGTCGCAGTATATCCTTCTGCTACCTTGTGATATTTAACTACTAAGTTAGTTAATTAATTATTTTGAATTGTAAAATATAACATCGCAGATTTTTTATCGAAAACCATTTTTTTATCACTAAATAATATTTTTATTAATTATTAATTATTAAAAATTTTATTTAGTGATAAAAAAATGGTATAAAAAAAAAATCTGCGTTGTAAGTATTTTTACACTTCAAAATAATTATTTAACTAAATAAGTAGTTAAATATCACAAGAGTGGGCAGAAGGATGTACTGCCACACAACTTTGTCTTGGCACATACTCCTTGATTGATATTCATACCATATCAATGAGCTCTCTTACGGAACAATATCGGCACTGAGCGGAACCGGACGTTGGTGTGAATCAGCCTTAACGCGGGAGAGTCTGTATCGGATCCTTCATCAATCATCTTGTAATCTAAGTATGTACCAAGGATGGCGTTTCATGGTCAGCCGCGTGGCCGCGCACACGTGGGCTACGGATAAGCTGGAAGACATAACGATTTGTTTATGTTATGTCTTCTTGCGGCCCGTGAGAACCGTTTTTTAAGTATCGGTGTCATCTGCAGTTCGATGGAGAGAAAGGGAATTCTTCTCATTGATCTTTTCACTAGGTATGTGGGTAGATGTTGCAGTTGGAATTTGAAATATTATGATAGTACCTACCCAATATAGTAATAAACACTGAATACATACATCGATAGAAGTGTGTTTGTTGTTATAAGCCTCTCTGAAACCTTTTTAGAAAACGTAATTTTTATCGATCTCATATTTTATTGAAAATTATTTATATTATTTAAACGTAGTTATGCAGAAAGCATCCAACCCCAAAAATATGAAACCGGTAATAGGGCCTTTGAAAATATGACGATACGAAAGCATTAATATGCGTAATCGGCATTTGTATATTTATTATCAGCGTTTTTTGTAAGCGAAGTGCTATCTCGTTCTTACCAGAGAATTCAACGCTACTAGCAAGTACGGAACGCAGTCCGATCCTACATCTATTTCGTTCATACACACATATTCTATGAATGTTTATCTTTGTCTTACATGAAGATGCATGACCAATATTTGAATGATAAATTTACTGGTAACGGAAGTGTGTTTGTTACTTGTCACATTTTGTGTTAATATTCTAAGGCTATAACGTGTCTATATATTTGTAACGTCATTGGCTAAACGTCACTTTATAGCTTTCTAATACAAGCAATACTCCAAATGATTTATTTGTAAATTTTCAATAGGTTGTTAGGAAAATCTCTAAGGTTAAAAAATAGGGAAAAATATGCTAAAATGTCAGGAAAATATACAGTTTGAAAACCAACAGAGAAGCCTTTTTGAAGGTGTTACATAAAATTTTAGTATCCATTTCATAAAGAATTAAAGAGATTACTGTTTAAAAATTGTATTCACTGGAGACCTTAGATCTTAGACATATTTTTAACTAGCCTTATAGAATTAACAGATAAAGAAAAAGTGTGTATTTTTAGGTTCTGTCCCTAAATGTAAAAAAAAGTTTAGTAGTATCTTTGACTAAATTTGATTAATTAAAATAATAATTTTTGAATGCCTGCTCTATAATCACGACAGTATTTTTTTGAGGCGAGGGAGACCAATTTTTGATTTTCTAGCGGTTGATGCATAGATCCCTCTGAGGCAATGGTTTACCTCGCGTCCTTACTTAATAAGACACCAAAAACTGACACGGGACAGAGTGTTGTAGATAGTGTATAGTAGACATAATAAATAATTTATTTAATCAGTTTTACATTGCCAAGGGCCTTGTTTAGTGTGTATGTATGATAACCAGAAATAATCACGAAAACTTAAGTGATTGACCAAAATTGACTCATGTAGTTTTTTCTGTGTAACTTGATAACGGTGGAACCGTAAGTAAACAGTTACACTTCTCAGAATATATATCAGATTATATGGAAAGGTTCGGGTTTTTTTTCTCAGCCTCTTATCACGAATATTATTAAGATGTTAAACGCTGTCATTTTTTTAATGTGAACACCGTACACAAGTCTCAACTGCCCGGAACAAGTGGAAATAAGGCATTTTCAATTGAAGTACCTTGTGAGAGTGAAATGAATGGAAAAGGAATGAGATGGATAAGAGGAAGATTAGGAGAAATACCTCGCTATTCAGATACGGTCACCAAACATGGCTAATGCCATTTCAAGCAACGCAACGTTTCGATTATGTATGGTTGCCTTTCACCAGGGTAAAACTGAGGGTGTGTAGTAACTAACTAACTAACTAACCATAACGCTGTAGGCAGATAGAACGGACCGCCATAAAACTCTGTCTTGACACACACCCCTTGCTTCATTCACATTCATACATCGTCTCATACATACTCTTCTGTTATTTTAACTTTTCACATGGCCCGACTCACGTATTTGGTTCACTGGATCGTGCCATGTCTTCCTGCGGACATCCCCGACTTCTTCTTCCATTCACATTCACGTAATATATTCTTTTCACACTCCTTTCTTCGTTCATTCGCTCTACATGCCCAAACCATCCCTAAAAGCTGTTCATTATAAGGTACTTAGCGAATATACAAATATGTTACTGTTGGGTTGGCAGAGTTGTATTTCAGAATTTTTGACGATTTATAGCTTAAATCTTTGATTGAATAATACATTGCTTAAAACTTCTAAGCGAATTTCACTCAATAAAATTTACTTGCGCTTGCCGGGATTTAAACACGCGTTAGCTGAATCCGAAGCCGAGGGACTTAACCGCTCGACCACGCAGGTCGTCAATGGAAGAAAATGTGTCAGTGGAAGCTTTGCCAACATTACAACTGTGTACTCCTTCGGATATATCGCGAGGTATTTTATTCACTTTAGTCTGCCCACTTAGCTCACGAGTACATAATATCAAATTTCAAGAAATAAACTATTCAATTTACAAGAATGGGCGGTGTCGAGTATCGATAATTTATTTTTATTTACATAAATATAACATCGGAGTACCGAGTGTCACGTATATTGCTTACGACTCCAGCTAAATCACAATTTTTAACGTGAAGACCACCAACACGTGAATGTCAGAATTATAATTTTTACGTCGGTACTTTGATTTGTGGCTGAAATACGATACATATATTTATATATATAAACTACTAATTACATTGGCGTGGAGAGACTAACCGGTTTTTCATGCCATTTTAATTTCTATCGGCTCTTTATTATTCATTGAATTGAAGCAATCACCGAATTAATTTTGAAGTAATGTGACATTTTGAATCGTTCATTAACTTTTCAAGCGGTATCGGGTGTTCTAATAATGTCCATCCGATACGGCTGGTAGAATTT
The DNA here is from genome assembly GCA_022651775.1 of Drusus annulatus. Lineage (NCBI taxonomy): Eukaryota > Metazoa > Arthropoda > Insecta > Trichoptera > Limnephilidae > Drusus > Drusus annulatus. Next base: position 1,225,676 of record JAGWCC010000184.1, read on the forward strand.
ATCAATGTGCTTATTATACAATCTCTTACGTTATTTGTAGGTTTATTTATTTATTATTATATTTATTTATAATTAACGATTTTTTTTTCTGAATTTTTTCGTTTCTTTGTTTGTAAATTGTTTGTTTTTCTTGTCAACCTTATCTATATGGTACCATTATTTGTATTTTTTTTTACAAATATAATTTCTCATTTCAAATATGTATTAAATTGAAAACAGTTTGTCATATATACATAAGAAATTCAATACAGAATATAATCATTATGAAAATTATTATTATTTATTACGTTCATTTAGATGTGTTAGATACACTGAAGAGATCAACCAATAGAATAGTGCCATGGGCTTGTCCGTATGCTTGAAGTAAGATCAATTTTTCTTTAATGGGATCGATCAAACATATTAAATTAGCAAAATTCTTCCTTCATTAGCCTCTTTGGGGCCTAGGAGTCGGAAGGCACTTCAAAGGATCATCTGTTCAGTGGTTGGATACTATTGGTTCATTCCCGGCGTCGCTCGGGATTCTGAATATTATCTATATAAGTAATTTAAGTGATTTAGACCGTTTTGAAAAAACTCCACAAGGCTACGAAAATAACCCTCTGTTATCTAAGGCTCTAAAAATAAACTGAATGATCTAAAGCTCCGTGAAATTAATTAAAATAAGACAGAAAGCTCGAATGAAGCCCTTACTTGCAAAGGATCTAAATAATGACTAAGCTGAATTTGTCTCGATAGATCAAAGGTTAGAGATATCAGATAGACCTATCTCCGTGGGAGAGCATAAATCTGAACCTAGAGACCGTAATTTTGAACTTGGGTGAACAAATTTCAATTAATTTTTTTATCACAAAGAATTTAAACAAATAAAACATAAACCTACCTATGTCGCTTCACTTATACTCGTGGTGTAAATATTATGGGTCGCGTAAGGTCGGAATAGTGAAAAACTAGGCTTATAATCGCGACGCAGGTGTTGTTAAACTAGGCTTTACGCCCGGTTTAACTATACGATCGCTGAACCAAGATGTAAAAAACTATAAATAATACCAATGAAGCACATTTGCACCTAGTTCTAGATATTACATTTATACATAGTTATATCAGTATCGCCCTGGCGAAATATGGCCAGTTAGAATCGAAACTTTCCCGTTACTTGGAACGGCTTTATCTATATAAAGTGACCAGCTCTAAAATTACAGGTTTTACTAAAACTTTGTGTTCCCTTGTCATTTGATTGCAACTGTAATTGCCTATAAAAAGCGTTTTTATTATCCATCTACATATAACGATATAATATTTTATGTGCGTAAAATATTTATGGTTTTTAAATGCACTTAAATATGAATTAGCTTCGATAATTTTTTTTAGTTTTCCATTAAAATCAGTAATTTATTTCTTATCTTTTGTTATCAGTAATTTTCATTGATAAAGCATTATCTCATTTATTACGTTTTTCGTGGAAATAAAACAGTCCGATCAAATTATTATATTTATAAAGTAAAAAGATAGACATATATACGAGTATATGAGTGAAATTGTAATCATTATTATTTTTAGAAAGCCAAGTTCATTGATAAATAAAACATAAAAAAATTATGGAAAATAGTTCACTAATCAATATTTCAGAGCTAGGGCGTAGTTTTTTAATTATATATTTAATAATTTAAAAAATCCACTGTTCTACACATTTTGGCTAGAGGTCGCGGGTTTAAATCTTGGCGTGCGCAAATAAATTTTATTAAATTAATTTGTGTTATTTCATAATTTAGTAATTTCAATTAATATATAGTGTAATAATATCCGCGGCTCGTTCCAGAGTGATAAATCAAAACAAATGTTTCGCCCTGGTGAAAGATACATTTTTACAGTAAAACCCGCATAAATGATACTCATATACAACGCTTTCACGCTTTAAAAGTTTTTTTTTATTTCTTTCAAAACTAAAATAAGACATAAGTTTTTGGGAACCCGTGTAAACATTTTCTGATTTAATAAGGTTTTGGTGTGTTTCTATGAAAAACCATAAGTTCTTTTTACTATGAATTGTTTATGTGGTCTACCACAGTGCACAAATTGCATCTAAAACATTAACTAGATCAGTATGTTAGTTGGGATGGTCGCATTCGGCGCATACAATCGTTAAGTTCGCATGATGCGGTACTATTTTAAGGAGATGGTGCTTGTCCCATCGTACTCAAATTGAATTCCAGAAACCGTTGGCGTAGTCGTGTTTATGACAGGCAGACGAGAACGCGTTTCATGCTCGTCTTGAATATCTGACTGCATTCGGTTTCTGGTGAAGTGACCGGAACGTTGTGTCAGATGTGTGCGGTTGCGTGCATCATCTGACGAGATCTGTCAGATGTTTCGAGCCCCGGTTACAGTTAGCGGACGCAGCGGTGAAATGTATTAATTTTACGGATAAAAAAAGAATTCAGCTTAACTGAAGCAAATCCCATGTCCCGTCCGAACAAATAAACAGGTATCAAGCAGGTTTTGAGTTCCAGCAAGTGTTGAAAAGCCTACCTGTAGGTACCTACTATGGAAACTAAAGAGAAATGCGTATATTTGGTTTTCTATTATATATATATACATATATATATGATAGAAAAAAATAAAATAATAGTGAATACCGCACAAGAGTTCCGTTTAGAGCCAGTGGCTGAAGGTAGTGGGAAGGGGAAGAAGATGGGAAGAGGAAGGTTGGGAAGAACCTGGCTATTCAGATCTGGTCACCAAATACAGCTAAAGCCATTTCAAGCAACGTTTCGATTCTGAATGGTGGTCTTTCATCAGGGCGATATTTAGAGTATCTACCTCTCTGAAACGCGCCGCAAATATACTTTGTGTAATTATCTACGAATTAAATGTGTTATGACACATATTGATGAAATAAAATGTTATTTGCGCTCGCTGGGTTCGAACCCGTGACCTTTGGATTCGTAGTCGAGCGTCTTCCCACTCGACCATGGAGGCCGTCATATACCAGATAAGCAGTGTTATCAGTACATATTTCAAAATAAAATCGTCTTTGTTCAGTCCGTACGATACTTAAAATACGAATAAAAAACATTCTTCCATGTTCAATTTTTCTTACCATAATCACAGCCATTTAAAATGTAGTTATTTCAAAATGGAGGTCTATCACCAGTGTCATACTGAAATTATATTTTACTTTTATAAACGGACTTGGTATTGATTTGCCTTAACGATATATATTTACATTTAATGTTGTAAAAAACTACAATTAAATCAATTATGGTAATAAAATGCATTGGCAACAAGCACAGAACTCATTTTTTTCGAATTGGAATTAATGAACGAAATTGGATATTCCAAGTATGTTGATGTTAGTAGACTATTAATCTAAACTCTTTATTGTCATTTCACTCCTTGATCTCATCCATCCTCTTTCTATGCTATCTTCCTGGTGCTTTTTTTTCCGAGATTCTTCCCCCGAAACTAACCGGAGAATATCATATTGGTCCATAGACATAAAATACAAGACACGTCGTATTCATACAAATCTTACGAAAAATTTACAGCACTAGTAACGTCTTGTATTCCGTTTCACCCGCGTATGAAAAGGATAGCCATTCAAAGAATATGTGTGTACGGATGAGATAGCTATATGAACGTCCCACGCTACTGTTATAATCGGGTATTGCGCTACTAGCTCTGGTTGTCTTTTACACACTTATGTATTTCTGCATTCGCCATCTCACACCGTTTTCATGAACCTTTAAACCTTGTGAATAATTGTATTTATTGAATCGAAATAATACTTGATTTGTAAGTAATTATGAATGGACAGAAACTTCACGAGATATGTTTTTTTCACTCCCGAATGATTTTTACACCTCTCAAGGCATTTTTTTTCTCAGAAAGGAGCCTACAGCGACGCGTTTGTGGCAGCTGGTGACAGCTTGTCTGTCGAACGAATGTTTGTGTGAAACTAAACGTAGTAAATCTCAAGCATGTCTCGCGGACTCAGTTTAGTGCAACCACGCGTGTTGGCTCAGTAACGTATCTACATTATTTAATTAATCCAAGTATTGGTCACTTCTATTTCCATACTTGCAAACAGTTAATAATTCTGGAAGTAATTTTATTGCACTCCAACCGCAGTAATAAAATGATCTCATACTAAAGTGCAGTAGCGAGAATTGGAAAGCAACTAAAATGCCAGACGCCTTTGTTTATCTAGGGTTATGTCATGTTACCAATGTGTATACCGTCAGTAAACAGCAAGTGGAGAACATACTGTTTTGTTAAACATAAAATTGAATTCAGGTCGTCTTCCACGTAGACCATACTCTGGATATTATTATATTTAACCATCCTACTACAAAAATAAAACCACAAAATCCGAAATTTGTATTCGTTATTGATTTTCAGATTTTCAAAAAAACAGAACTTTAAAATAAAGAAAAAAAACAAATTAACATTAAAATTGATCTAAAACAAACATCGATTTATTCTCACATGTCCATGTTTTCGAAAAACCCAGTTTTTTGAACGGAAAAAAATCACTACAAAATAATATGTAAGTTTGCGTCTCTTAGATTTTGGTTATTTTAATTTAAAAAATTGTAGGTACGAGTTTGTAATTTATGCTCAAAATATTTTTAAATATTAAAATTATTCATGATTCATCAAAGATAATTTTAATTTTTGGGGTATTATATCGTGGTGCGCTTCATTCTCCTTTAGCCAACATTATAGGGTTGCAGTGCGATTGATAACATTTAATTACGGAGGTAAAATAAATTCGCAAACAGCCCTACATTTATAAATAAATAGGGATTACTGAGCACAACTTCATAGTTCGTGGTATCCGGTATTCGATGGTTATTCCAAACATGACCGCCGAAAACCACATGAAGAAGATTGACGCTGACAGCCGACATCACTTTTACTTAAATAAATACACTCTTCATCACAATTGACACATCTCCCCTGATGATGTGCACTGCAAGGCTGTCTGAAACGTCGGATAATCGAGGAGCAAGTGCATATGGCATTATACCCTCTTGGCTGTGATAATCTCAAATCATATCTCACTTCAAAGTTGTTAAAAAGTTATCTTATTAATGCATTTATATGATGACATTCGAGATAACCATTGAGTATGGCGAGTTATTTTGAAATGTGGATTTAAAACTTATCTCTTCAGATATAATACGACGTACTTCATTTTTTTATTTCTTTGTTTAAGGTTGTTTACTGTCTGTTTATTTAATTGTGACACGTTACACGTTTGCTGGGTTTGTAATCTATATGAGACGCAGTCTAAATTGCCTGTTCATTTTTTTTCTGGCCGAAAGAAGTTTTGAAATTTTTATTTTAATATCATCCGGGTATTGTCGTAAAATCTTATGTTTAATTTATGTATGACGGCAGTACATGTTTTTCAAAGATAGAAACTTAGAGTACATAGAGTAGTATCTATCCAAGGCAGTGAAGTCAGTTTTTGACTTGTTTTTGATGTTTTTAACCTGACTCCGCGCACCTGGGCGTGGCTAATCAATCATTTTTATCATGTGGGCGGAGTCCCGCGGTGAACCAGGAGCTTAAGATCATCCTTACGGAATATAGAAGCAGTCTATGAAAATTGTTGTCTCTTTCTCTCTGATGGTGTACGACGTAAAAACCCGGAGAAAGTGATTTATCGCAAGTTTGTGTAGGTTGGGTAAAAATAATTAGCTCTCCCTCCATATATTGTTACTTCAAGGATAGAAATGAATAAAAACACCTATTCAAAGAAATGAGTGGTAGAACTTCCATGTATCGCCCTGGTGAAAGGCCACTATTTAGAATCGCAAAGTTGCTTGAAATGGCTTTAGTTGTGTTTGGTTACCAGCTTTGAATAGCCAGGTACTTACCCACCTTCCTCTTCTCCTCCACACTACCTTGGGTCTCACAACATACCCCTGGCCACTGGCTCCAGATGGTTGGTAGCAGTCGGGACTTTTTCAAATGTTTTATTATTACATATATCTCAATGATATTATTTATTGACAATCAAAACACTCAGTCGCCTGCGTGGATCAATGTGCATGCCCTAATATTTTTAATGATTGACAGACATATTGACGAATTTAAGTATTATTTTTAATCTATCAATAGTATTTTCAATATTGGTAAACGGTTCAACCCCACAAAAGAAGTTAGCGTATTAATAGCGCAAGATTATTTCCTACTAACCATTTAACGATACCATAAATCTGATTTTAAATAGTCTTACAGTTTACCGTCCAAGATGCAGGGATGTTTCCGATGTTGGTGCGAATGACGCAGTGTTTTATTTCGTATCCCTAACTAAAATTAGACGTAGTTATGGAGAAAGCGTCCAACCCACAATTTGCCATAATCGATTTTACATGTTTTCCTACAGATATACACGATATTTCTATCTGCTGAAAACATCCAAGCTCCAAATGCAATAGATTTTTTGTAATTATTTTTTTTACTAACGCACATTGCAGATATTTGACTAAAATTGAAGTTTTAAAACACCATAAAATGTTAGATATCATAAGAAATGCATTTTTTCATTAAACGCATTAATAGATTATAAATTACCTATTTATAATAATCCTCATAAATAGAAAAAAAAACACTGATATTCACTTAACCAATTACGCATATTAATGCTTTTTTATCGTCATATTTTCAAACGCCTTTTTCTCACTTCATCTTTTTGGGGTTGGACGCTTTCTGCATAACTGTGTCCAATTATAAAGCAAATATTCAACAAAATTGTAATTTTCAGGAAAATAAACAATCAGCCATAATTCCTTTTTTGGGTATGTACCTACGTACGAGTGTGAACTTTTCAAAATTGGAACTGATGTTAATTAAAATTTTCAAATTTCAAAAATAATCTTTTCAAATCCCTACCTACCTAATAAAGTACCTACTTCAAATGTTTTTGAGCAGATATTATTTTATATTTAAAATGGAGCAACTGGTATTTTTTCTTTAACAAGTCATGTTAGATTCCGTAATTTTTAAAGGGTTACTAGTGTTATGATGCAATACAAAGCATACATTTCAAATAAGAATAAAGACGTTTTTTTCCTTCGTTGATAGTCGGGACAGATCGGCACACTTAACTTTATAGTCGTAGGCGTCGCCATCACAGATATTTTGAATGTAAAAAATACGGATTTATTAAACAGTACGTTCATTACTCATTTAGACTTGTGCAAAGATAATCGTGTCAATCCGTAATTTGAAACGGGTGGAATAAAGCAAATTATATTTTTTCTAGTTACATCCCGCTATTTTTCACGAGTTTAACCAACTGGTTTAATCAAAATGAATATAAAGTCAATTTGGTTATTATCGAGGTACTTGAGAGTGTGATTAATACATGTTTTACAAATCTTGTCATTCCTATATTTAAAACTTAGTTCTGCCCATTGCTTAAAACGTATGTCGATTTTCGCTAGTGCTGACTTACGACTAACAACATTCACAAATATTATCAATTTCTAATGAATTAGTTCTTTTTGAACTCTTTGGGAGTGACAAACAAAGAAATGTATATTTTTGCACTATTTCAACATTTTAAGAAAAAAATATAAACATTCCTTGATAAGTATATCGTCGCCGAAAAGGGAAAAGGCCCGAAGCGCCATTTTGGGAAGTTTACACCAGAGCACCTTAAAGTATTTTTTGTTTTAGAATAACATTCGTAAGTCTTCAGTACCTGGTTAGATTTTGAAAAAAAAGTTGACTCAGGTAACTCAATGCTCTCACTGAGTTACCCGAAGCGACAAAAAGTTAAAAAGAGTCCCAAACTTGTGTCACTTGAGTCAAGCCTTCTCCCAGAAGGTAAATATATTTTAGATGGCTAAAAGGCCTCGAAAGTCTTGAAAAACGAGAGTCAAAGCATTCTATGTAAAAAAAACGATATTTAACTAATTTTGACCAAAGTGTTGCTTAAGCCCCTTTACCTTTCCAGCGACGGTATGGTTGTTGAATACATGCTTGAAATAAATGAAGTAAATACTGACAGTTAATAGTAAGTATTCGATTCATCGCAAACACCTAGCGATCCATTTTTGTAAGCTAGGACAAATTTACTACTAATGAAACATCCAAGTTAAAATATATTTCGCAGTGCAAGGGAAACTAACCTGCCACCTTCTCCAAAGTCAAATGAGTGGTAAGGCACTACGCTATGTAAGCTGTCATATTATTTATATATCAATCATTGCCCAGCCATATTAAGGAACAACCGTTCTAATAATATACCTTCCTATATACCGTACAGTATATGCTAATGGTATCCGAGTATAATATGAGGAGAATTATAATATATATGTAAGTGAAGGGGGGTTAATCACTTATCAATTAGTAATCGCAGTTTCCGCCAGGCGGCGCCAGAGTATGCAACTTTGATGGGGATGACAAGTGGTTTTGATGGGAGCACACTGGTGTTTACTACTATAGAATATAGGTGTCGGTACCAACTTTCAAACAAATTCCTAAATCTGTGACGTATCTTATGGAAGAATAATGTTGTTCCTTGAAATATGTCCTTTTTATTATTTTTACTTTAAAAAAAAGACAAACATTCCCGGGTTACGAATAACCTCATAATATTTGAAAATCTCCTACTAACATCATAATAAGCGGAAGATATTGTTTGTGCAATGATGAAGGACTTAGCCAGCAAAAGAATTGAACCCACGACGCTACCTTGATTGGTTTTTAGTAAAACCAACCAATTAAAAAAAATTTTTTTACGTAAATACCGCACAAGATTCTCAACTACTCCCAACCGTCTAGAGCCAGTGAGACTATGACATCCCCAAATAGGGTGTGTTGTGAGGCTGAAGGTAGTGGGGAGGGAGAAGGATATTGGGAAAAGGCAGGGTGAGAAGTACCTGGCTATTCAGACCTGGTCACCAAACACGACTAAAGCCATTTCAAGCAACGTTTCGATTCTGAATGGTGGTCTTTCACCAGGGCGATACTTAGAGTATCTACCACTCTAGTATGGTACCTTTTACAAGATAGCAGACACTGTACTTACTTAGGCATACATATAAAAAAGTCATAAGTATTCGAAACATGCATTCACTCTAAACATAGCTAGTAATCAAACACTAGTGCGGTGATAAGAAATAAAAGCAGCGTGTATAATATATTTAGATATCGACTTTTACTGTTCGTGTCAGACAATGTATCCATCATGAAGAATTTCATATCTGCCACAAATAAAATAATAATTGACGGAGTTAAACTTACACACAACACGTGAATTATTATTATAAGAACTTTAAGGCTGTGTTTCTTTGCGTTAATTGAAGCCTTGTTAAACTCGTTAATTACACGTTGTGTACTCTTGTAAGTGACCGAATGTCCATAATACGGTTTGTCCAATAAATAATGCATATGTCTTCAGTCCACTTACATTGAGTGATCGATTGATTCCACCACAAATTGGGTCAATTAAAATTGAATAGTACTTTCTTACCGTGTTTCATTAATGTATTTCGAATATGGTGGTAGAATTTGTGAGACGGGTAATACTTTTAATCTAGTCGTTTTTGAAAATATTCGTAAAACCTATATTAATACAAACTGGTGATTGGCTGATTCCAGATGATTCCGAAATAATTGATTCAAATTTATGCGACTGAGTTGGAAATTGAAAAATCTATTGAAAAACTTCAAAATTAATTTGAATGAATTGGTACTCATAATTATAACACTTGGATTGGTGTGCTTTGAGTTTAAGGGTCAGCACCCAAAAATATTCATTTGTGACTTTCTAGTTCAAGCAAAACTACAAATTATTCTACTGTTGATTCTATAAGGGTAGTTAGAAAAATGTCTAAGGTTTCCAGTGAATACAATTCTTAAACAGTGATCTTTTAAATTCTTTATTAAATGCCTACTGGAATTTAAAGTAAAACCTTAAAAAATGCCTTTGCTGGTCTTCAAACTGCAACTTTTATTGATATATTTTTTGTATTTTTTATAGAATTAAAAGTTTACAATTAAACAACTGTATTCACTAAAAATCTTAGACATTTTTATAACTACCCACAGAAGATTTGCAGATAAATCATTAGTAGTGTTGCTTGTATTAGAATGTTACAAAGTGATGTTTAGCGTCATTTTTGAGTGCTGACCCTTGAGTCATATTTGACCTCCTCACAATTCAACGATTATCGCCATTTTGATTTTTTTCTAACATTTGACCGGTCCCCGTTAAACACCGATCGAAACGAACGCATAACGACATGTTCTTGTCAAGTGATCACAATTTGTTCAAAAGCTGAAACGGGCCTAGAATCGAGGTTTAACTACTCAAATGTAAAGAAATGCGCTAATTGTTGAATCGTGACGATGTCAAATGTGACGAATGTTCAATCAACCTGACCTTAATATGTTTGACGTGTTTGGAAATACGTTATATTGAACAGAAAAATCAAAGTGTTTTTCTTTATGAAAACACGTTGAGACAGATTTTGAAAAGGTTAAAATACAGTCATAAGAAGGCAAAAACACTGTTACAACCAAAAACTCAGCTTTACACCGGAGTAAAAAACTTTAAAACGTTTAGTTTAAAGTTTTTAATTGTCGTTTGAACCCGCTACCTATTGTCTAGCGCCAAGAATCTTACCGGTCTGCCACGAAGGTTGCATAAATAAATACTTTTGGATAATACAAGTGAAACATATTATGTAACTTTTACAAACTAGAAATAGCTGAAATGACCTGCCAGGTAAGTATGTTTCCCTATATTATCTCTTTAGATACTGTAAAATAAATTATAAATGTAATTAGTAATAAGCTAGAGCCTATGAATTAAGATTTGTATAGTACCCTTGAGATGATTTTTTCAATTATCCAAATATTTTTATCGTTATTTAAAATAAAGCGCTGTACAATTGTATTTCCCCCAAAGAAGACACGTAAGTTATGTTTTATTCCAGTTTTTCGGGTTTCGATCAAATTTCCTATGGTCTTAGAATTAAAGCTCCCATGATTTTACCACCGAGTAATTATTAAAGAAAAAAGCCAAACCAAAAAGCTTATTTCTTTCTTCAGTCCAATTTTGATCCACCCGCTTAACTGACACAAAGTTCCGCCGAATTTCGTGTTCATGATTTATTTGTCCGAGGGTTCTAGCGCCTTGAGGGATATTTGCCGAAGGATTTACGATCTCATCAGAGTGGAATTGCATTTCGTATGATTTTTAATCTCAAATAACGCCCGGAGGATATCTCGAAACTTTTATAGCGATCGTAAACGTTGTACTCTTTGAACAGTTAATTTACATGGGAAACGCCCCCGATTTCATTGCTCGATTTGGGAAGATAGTTAAAATCATTGTTTCAGACGCATTAAAGGTTTTAACTTCTGGCATTAAATGATCTGAGAATATGAGTTACTCTCGAATCGGTACTTAACATTTTGATTAACAAATGGATAGCGAGATTAAGAGCTTTTCGAAGTGGGACTCAAAACTATACGGCACAAGTTTTCTTCACCTAAAATAGAAATTATTACTTAGTCAATGAATTCATCGTTATGATCTTCCTAGTCGGTTCGGGGTATTCATTGTTTCAGCGTGGCGCTTCCAGGAGTCCCTCTTTTGTAATTATCCAATTATCCAGGGGCTTCGGTCCATTGTTGATCCAGTCTCATCTCGCATCGCCCCTGAATTTGTTTTCACCAGATCCATCTGGGACGACCAACTGAACGTCCTCCCTCTGGAATTGTCGACGGGATGTTTTGTATAAACAGTAGCAGGAATTGTATTTATAGTCCGCACAGAGTTCGGACAACAAGCCTGATGAGGCTATGAGGCAGTAAAACTGGGATCTTCGAGGCGTACGTGCCTTAAAATCAAGTACAATTGTATTATGAATGATGATATCCGAAAAGAATGTAAGACTGATGCGAGCATAATTAACAAGATAAGGAAATACACTCGTAGATCAGAACGAAGAAAAGAGTGTGTTAAGGCATAGTTGTGTGGTGTTTCATCCTACCTCTTCGGGGAAATGGCATGATGGTTAGCCAGCCAATTATCAAATAATATTCTTTGAAATGTATGCTTATACGTGGTTGTTAAAGGAATTCGTGCATTAAAACATCGTTTAGCCGTCTGGATTGAAAACTATGAAAATATTTTATGTCTACGTGCCTATCAAGGTGCTATGTACGAAGGCGAGCTATTTAACATTCTTAACCGATTTGCAACAATTGTGTCAGATAAAATAAAATGGCTTCTAACGAGCTTCCATCCCTGTCCCCTCAGCTTTCTGCATCCCAAACCTGAAAGGGGTCGCTGATAACCGGAAGGGCCTTCCCCTACGACGTCATATCCTCAAATTATCCTTTAATCAGCGAGGGTTCGCCGGAAACGTGATGTGTAAATACGAATCAACGCAGATTCACATCTTTCTATGAAAAGGGGTGATTTTTGTCATCCCAGCAATTTCTGATTATATTTTTTCTTCTCATTTGTAAAGGACTTAATGTCACAAAAAGAAATCTTCACAACGGCCCATTCTTCAAAAAGATATTTCTTAAAAAAACGCAAAATAGGATAATTTATTTCAATAAAAATGTCATTTCAAAGAGACTTGAAAGTGATTCAAAAAGGGACTTCACACCAATTTATTTATTTCTCGGTCATTTTATTTGTTTGTCTTTTGAAACTGAAAAAAATCAACGTTATTTCATTGGTTATCTTTCGCTATTTTTTTTTTAAATGTAAACGAAAGCTCTCTTGTTTCGCATGGCAGAAGGCTTCGCAGGAAATAATTTATATTCAGATTCAGACAGATGAGTTGAATTGAGCCGAAGTCCTTTGGTTCATCAGACGGTCGGATATCCTGCATTCTGCTCGTCTAACTCAACCCGATAGAGGATTGTGTATATTCTTTCCGTACTAGACATCATAGAGACAAAGTTTTGGGTAAACTAAAACACTTAACTTTGTCAATTTGCAAAATTATGCCAAGATAAATTATCACTAAGATGAATATTTTTGGGGTTAAGCAAGCAACAAAAAAGCTTGGATCACACTCAAGGGCGTTTTTCATTACAAATGGTATTTAGATTTTTTTTAAAAGGTTTATACATATTTACAGTGAAGCATGAAACTGGCAGAGGAAGTATTAAAATAGACTGAATGCTGTTGAAATGAGATCCCTGAGCCTTATGTGCTGTAAACCCACGTATGCCCGTGTTAAAAATGTGGATATCCTGATAGAATTCAAGACTGATGTAAGCGTAAAGGATCAAGAAAGGCACGCTTAGATGATTTGGGCATGTAGAACGAACAAACGAAGAAAGAGGTGTGAAAATAATAAATGGTGCGAAAGTAAATGGAAGGAGAAGTCGGGGATGCCCGAGGAAGACACGGCACGGTCGAGTGAATCGGGCCATGTGAAGAGTCAGAATAACAGAATAGTATGCATGAATGTAAATGAAGCAAGGCGTGTGTGCCAAGACAAAGTTGGAGGTCTGTCTTATCTGCCTACCTTTGTAGAGAAACGGCGTGATGGTAGGTCAGTTAGTTAGTTTGATGTGTACCCGACGTGATCAGTTACACAAGTAAACTGTAATAGGGGGGGCGGTCCCGATCTGCGAAGTGCTCCAAGGGGTCGTCTCGTTGTAAGGGAGTCGACTAGGGTTGACTTGTAGGGGCTGGTTCTGCTCTCAAATGAAGATGCTGCGGCGTGGTCCGGAGAAAGTTGTAGTCAGGCGGTCCAGGGGGGCAGGCGATGGTCAGAAGAAAAGGCAGGAGTCAAGTTGTAGGCGATGTCAAGCGGAGAGAAGTCAAGGTAGGTAGATGATGCTGGCGGAGGATGCTGGTGATCTGCCTTCCTCTGGTTTTTGCGCAATTAATATTGCGCTCCAGAGCGCGACCACGGATTTGGGAGATTTGTATGGGGGAATTTTGTTTCCCCCTTTCTCTCTCTTTCCGGGTCGCTGGAAATTTTGTGGGATAAATTTAATTAATCTATCCCCTTCTCCTTTTCACCAGCTTTTACCTCAACTTTATTTCGCCCCTCTATCATTTTTATTAAGTTTAAAAAATACATATCAAAAATTCAGTTTACAAATAATGCCCGGTTTTTTGGGGCTAAACTCTTAATAACTAACTTATCCTAACATTTACATACATAATAACATGACAGTTGTGTAGCTGGGGGCCGAGTTATCACTCCGGTATATTTTATTTGGCCGGGTGATTAACCTGGCCCCCGTGAAAGGGTTAGACAGATTAATTTTCTCCCAGAACCGCTCACGCAAAGATCGATAGGCCGGCCGGGATCAAGCCGCGCTACGCGCCCGTCATCCCGCTTGTTGTTGCCTTAGTCTGGCTGACCTGCCCCGAAGAGGCGATTGCTTTGCGTCATTCGGGCTTTATCAAGCCGGGAGAAATATACATTACAATGATTTATCAACATTTCTAAATAATATAAATAATCTTAACGTCGTATTTGTCGTGGACCATGTACGTCCGACACATGATGAATAAAACGATTTTTAAAAACTAAAACTTTAGGAATCTTTATTTTGTTCGTTGATTCATTCTCAAAGTTTTGTTTAACGAATTAGAAAACTTATCAGAGTGATAGTTTACTTTATTTATTATGCTTTACATTACTTAATTTTGTAATGTATAAGTGTTTGACAATCTATTATAGTGTTATATTAATACATAAACTGAATTTTTAAAGCGCCCTTAAAATTTTATTTATTAATCCACCGAAATAATGTTAAAACTATTGTCATTTTAATAAAAAAAGTTGCTTAATATATGATGACTTACTTTAAATTAATTGGTAAAAAAACCACATTAATTATAACTTAATTGAATTTGTCAATAATATTGTATGCATTCGAAATTATTCCCTTTTAACATTTTAAACTGTAAAACAAAATAGGTTTGTATTTATAATTGGTCTTCCGAGTCTCAGGCCACATTTAGATAGCCACCGCGCCACGCTATAAGGCAGTGTTTCTCAAACTTATTTAAATCACCGCCCCTCTTTTCAAACATATTTTTTTCTTTAGCGCCCCCCTCCATTTAACAAGACCTGTGCCAGAAAGAAACGAACTCTAATTTTCGCGATTAACTCCACCTAAACCCATATTTTAGAGCACCCTGTTTTATATTAGGATTCAAATTTTTGCTGTATGATTTTTTACAAATTTATTTTATCAACTATAAGGACTTACATTATGGGAGTAATTTTAAGAATATGATCCCCTGAGTTGGGTCACAAAATCTTTATTTTTTAGTTTATTTTAGTAGACTATTTTAGGTGAAATATTACAAAACTACCCTATATAAATGTAATGCAGAAGCGATGGGAAAAAAATCAAAGTTTTGTGAACGCTTCGCAAACTACAAGTTCTTTCAAATAAACCCTTCGCGGTGAACGTTTCAATTGAACTACGGTTTAATCGCTCAATCCGCACCGTGGTAGGTAGTGTAGCGTGTTGTGTAGGAACTAGGAACTCCAATGACTGCTACATAGGCTACTTTGTTCGTTTGTGCAATCAGTTTGCAGTTCATACATATGCTTCACGAACTTCACACTATAAAAAAGTGCGGCGATTTGAAGTACTATAATTGAAGCAATCGTACAGTGAGAAAAGTTTTAAGTGTGAACTGCCGCAAATGAAGTAGTTATTTGTAGTACTTCGTACAGAACAGTTACATCTCTACAATGTAATGTTATTATTAAAGTAGCTTTCCGTTCTTTATACATTATGTTGTATGCTATTGCTCACTTTGCAATATGTCTTTAGTGTCCTAGTCCCAAAAAATACTTAACAATTTTTCGATGAAACACCAATTTATCAAACGTTCATATGAATGTTTGTACGACGATACACGAATTTTTTCATTTTTTTCACCGTACCTTAGAACTCCAACAACCCTGGTGGATGGGCAGGAGGGGTGGGGGGGGGTGATATTGCCCACTTTGAGAATCACTGTTCCAAGAGAATAAGGGCATGCGGCGTCGCTGCAGATACTGCGGATGCAAAGCAATTAGAAATGTGCTTTTAATGATAATGTACGCCACTTAAATGGCCACTTTAAGATAGCGTAATGAAAATTGGTTTTACATTTAAGAACATGTTGGTCGGTATTGCGGATAACGTAAGTCTCTCAGACGTGTGATGTGGAATAAAAGTTTTTCGTTTAGTGTATAAACAGGAAGATCGATAAAGATGCAAAGGTTTGTAGGCTTTAGTAATTAGTTATCATTAAAAATGCATTTACCTGACAAAACACCAAGATTGTTCGTCCCACATTTATCATTTGCCAAGTAATAGAACAGATTAAAGATTGTAAAACTGGTGAAGCTACTATTTTTCATTTTTTTTGTGCCATAGTTTTTAAGTTTTGTTAAACGCCGTCGAAGTGATAATTCACAAAGATGGCGCTATATAAATTAGCCAAGCATAATTTTTATTACATACGACCGAACGAGAGTGAACTTTTCGAATTTGGAACCGATGTTAGTTGAAATTATCTAATTTTGAAATCCCTACCTACCCTATAAACTACCTACCTCTAATGTGAGCAATAATATACAGGAGGGAGCGCTTTTGTAGTCAGTATTGATGATTTTTGCCTGACTCGGCTAGACTAGGGCTAGGGTATTTATACATCCATTCATAGCACATGTCGACATAATGCTTTTGTTTATTTGTATGACCACTTTTCACAATATTGTTATAAACAAAAATATAACATATAACCTAAAAAACCTTTGAGTTATGTCCAGTTATGTTGCATATCAAAAAGTGTGGGCGGAGACGGAAAACATTCTTACATACCTAAAAGTGGTGAGATATTTTGCGAAATTTTTGTTGTCTCTTTCTCTCTCACTGTGTACGACGTAAAAACCTGGAGAAAGTGATTTATCCCCAATTTGTATAGGTTGGGTAAAAAGTTTTAGCTCTCTCTCCATATATTGTTACTCCAAGGTTTTAGCATTCATTATTATATATTTGAAATGGGTGGATTGAAGCAACTAATATTTTTTCTTGGCAAGTCAAGTTACATCGTGATTTTTCACGAGTAGTTATAAATAAAAAGAACTTGGTTTGTACATAATTCAAAGGCATTCTAGAATAAACACATCAATTTGTAAACAGTTTTTTTATTAAACAAATTCTGTCAATAATGTTTTGAATATTTTTTATTTGTTTATGTTTTAAAAGTGACAAGGTTTTTAATAACGAATCGTCATGATGGGTTCAAATAAATATTTAAAAATATACAGGCACATTACAAAATCAATTGGGAGTAAAGGTTATTGGTCCAGCCGTGAGTTTTCGCGGCAATCTTCAAACTCCCCGTGTTCGTCTAACGCATATATACAACTGTATCAACACTTCTAAAATCAGAAAACATTATTTATAGCATCAAAGGGCCATAAATAGTTATTCAAACTCACATATTATGAGAACTTAGCCTTTGTCAATCGCGATCGGATTGTTTGTGTACTCAGTTACTTTTTACCTAATTGAGATTCACAGAACAAACACGAAGCAAGCAACTGACCACGGTAAATATTGTGTTTTCCTACCCTTACGGAACGACACTAAACAAATAGGGGCCCTGATGCATACAAACACATCCGTCCTATCCAAATAGCCCGGCCGAACTGCATCGAAAACAGAATGCTGAAAAATGGAGTTGTTTTCTCCGCCGTTTCGGGCCATAAATCGCGATGCACTTAGAGATGCACTCCCGCATTGAGATGCATGTGGGGCTATTTTTGGTTTGAATCTTTCAAATTGCAAACCTGTATTTGGGCACTGCCGGCCGGAGGCTGCAGATAAGGTGGAAATGTACGAGTATACGAGAAGGTTTTTTGAACATGCCGGTCGAGCAGCTAGACACTGATTTATTTTCACATCGCTTGTGTAGTGCGCTAGATATTTTATTTTAGATTGTTCTTATGGCATTTTAATAATTGCATTTCGTGATATACATCCATACTAGGGATGTTTTGATAACATGCGTCGACGTAGCTGGTTTTTGCTTCATCTAAATTTCCTTCAGAAATAGCAGGAATATGTTTTTAATAACCTTTTTTTGTTTAATAGATATCAATGTATCCAAGCTACAAATAATAAATTCAAAAAAGTTTCACCACTCAGCCACCATTATCGAACAAATACAATATATCAAAGAACAGGAATACATTCCTAAAATATAGGAATTTTGTTTGTTACACTGTTCCCAGAACCATAAGATTAATGGATTAATATTTGGTGCTTAAAATAGGTGCCTTTCTTAGGCCCAGTTGTTTCGGAAAAATTCAAATGTAACATTCTCGTCAAATCGCCCATCAGCGTGATTTTTCAAAAATTCGGTTGTTTCACCACTCATCAACGCGGGAATTTGACGAAAGCTTCAGATTTCCTGACCGCCCGAAATCGAGCGGTTAACGGCGCTGACGGATCGTCAAATATTTGAAATGGAAATGTCAAAAAAAAAAAATGGCGGACATCTTCTTCAAACTTGAGGGGCTAATGTTGGTTATTATTACAATTTTGACATTTTACTCAATTAAAACCAACGATTTATACTTCCGAAGTTAACGGTTTTATGAGAAAATGTTTTGAAACCCTTTTTTAGAATATACGATTGTTAAAAATAGTTGGTTTCTGTCATTTAAAATCGTATAGAAACATCGACATCCAAGTATACTGGAATCTATCAAGAAAGTTTGATCTATTTTATGTGCAAACATAATGTATGTACATACACATGATTTTTTGTTCATGACATAACATAATATTGTTCACCAAAACTTCTCATGTTGTAAAGATAATTAAATATACAGTTTTCTGTCATATATAAGCTATGGGAAACTGAATTTATGAATGATATGAAAACCAATTATCATACACCTGTATTATAAGCAACATATATTATAATCTTTACAACTTTGGCAATACCGTTGGCAGTTCATTTTATAAAAGACAATTATCTAAAATCTATAGTGTCTTTCTAAGCTTTAGTACTTATATTAGGCTACTGCAACAGTTTGCATGCTAGTTCACATGTGTATAGATTACCAAACACATTCAACGTCAAATCACAAATATTCCAGTTGAAAATTAGTCTTACGGTGTAAAAAGTTCTGCACGAACTGGCTCGCACCATCATCCTTAGCTGATCTCTGCGCGAGGGACAATCTTACCTAGATGTAATTGACTAACACAGATGCGTCAGCTAGCTTGGTTGAACCCTCCATAGTCTGGCAACTGGTGCTCTCCAACTGACTTAGCGTTTACATACAAACCTTACCGTTTACAAGTCACCTGCAACTGCTATGATGATAAAAACACATTCCTTTAAAAAAACTACTATTTTATGAGCTAAAGAGAGGTACAGGTAAAAATGTATTTATAATGAAAAGCTTTTTGTTTTCAATATTGTCTTTATTTAAATTAGAAGTAAAACATGGCTGCAAATCACATCCAATTAATTTGAGGTGGTGATTTTTCTATATAGCTATAACACATACTGACAGATATTGTTAGATTATTAACTTTATTTTATTTGAGTATATATTTCAGCAGGACTGGGTAGATGATGGACAATCTGCCATATGACAATAGTTATTTACAATATTGATGTATACAAATAAAATACTAGATTAACTAGTATATGATACTTTCCTTATGGAGGAAAACCGTCAATTCATTTCACGTGCATCTTTAATTGAGAATTCAATAAAAATGTTACATTTGATGATTGGTAAAACAACTGGCTTTACTAAAGTCCACTTGACATCCTTTACATGGAGATAACTTGAAAATTAATACAATAACAACATTTTTTGTGATAATTGTACTGACGTTATTATAAATTCTAACAAGGAAACGCACTAAAATGGTTCACAGTTGATGGTTAAAAAAGCTTATAAGTTATAACTATTTTTTACAGCAGATCAACTGTGGGATTCTTTTTCACTGTTTTCCAAAACACAGTATTGCCAATTGCATTAAATCTGTTTCATTCCTTCCTCCATGAGGCCCTCACCTCGTTGACTTCCTTGCGACCATTCTAGAAGAAGTAATAATATTATATATCCATACAAAATAATCAATTATAAATATATATTAATTCACTTAACAAATAATCGGGGCAGCCAAACAACAAAGACACTTGACACAAACTTGACTAAAATAATACTGTGTTCAGGGTAATCATTTACAATTATGTTAGAGATTTTTCTTGGTTTCACGTTTGTAAGCATACAAATTAAACAGATAATGCAAGCTAAATAACAAATTCAAGTATTTATATGCAACAAACCCCTCTCGCACGAAGTATATAGCTTGTATTTGTTATAGATTTCCAAGCCATTGAATTAATTCTGTGGGGCTCGCGTCAGTTTTTAGGTTATTTTCTGAATACAGGGTTATCTAAAACACATAATAATTAAACATTAGTGCGATTGGTTGTTACCATGTGTATATAAACACGTAATTAAGTGAATACGCACAAAAATAAAACTCACTGTCAAACCAGAAATAGCGGCCAATATCTGACATATTCAATATTCCATGGACAACTAGTCAGTGTGGCCAGCGTAAAAATCAATCTTATTCAAATTCTCTGGAATAAATGTCCGTTCATACTGGTCTTATTCAATTGAATTTTCAAATGTAACGAACATCATTTTGTTCCTGAAACAACCCATTTCTCGTTACATCTCATTCACTGAAAAGAAGTTCGTCACAATCAAATATTTTGAAGGATCCTTCAAGTTCTGTGAAACAACTGGCCCTTAGTGTGTCACTGTTTTACCATATGAACTAACCCTGATGAAGGTTTAAGAAGAAGAAGAGGAATATCACGGGCGTGAGTGTCTTGTACACTATACCATGGTGTACGGGACACTCACGCCCGTGATATCGACTCTAAGATATTTTAACTGTGTTCAGCTCCAGTATTTGCCCAGTCACGCGTTTCAGCTAAATTTGTTTATCTAGTTGATGAAGCGGGCTTAAGCCACTGTCTCAGCTTTTTATGTATTAATTATTGTTAAACATTATTTATTATACCTGCATATTATATACAGTATTAGGTGGTACGTGATATGAAATGACAACATTTTTTAATGTAGAAACTCCATTATTTATTTTTACATTATTCGTTACTAAATAAGTGAAGCCTTTAAACTCTGGGTATATCGTCGCATGTCAGGAATTGTCTGGACTGTTTAAATAACTGTTATAATAGTACAAAAAAAAAAAACAATTTAGACGGTCACGATATTATGAGAAACAGAATATTCATTAATTCCAACTTGTAATGCGGGATAAAAGTCGCAAAGGGTACTAGCATTGAGCAAACTTCATGGCTTAGGAACCTTCTGGAATGGTTTAGCGCAGATGCGTGCACTCCATAAAGGCTTTTAAGCACCGCCTACCCTACCGTACTCGCATGCAAATATGTATAATGTTAGATTAAAGAATACGAAATTATATTTGAAAGCGTGGATTCAAAAAAAATCTACGCCTTGAAAAAATCGCGCGAAATTTAGCCAATCGCACCGCCGCGAGCGCCCTACCGACCTTGTAGGAATACAATAATAATACTATAATACTAAACTGTAACTACATATACTCAAACGGCGCCAACGTCAGAGTAGATTATTCTATGTTCAATAGGCTACACAAAATATGTATGCTGTAAGCTGTTGCCCGTTCAAGTGCCGTGTTAGTATCTTTGTTAGTGTCTAAGGCAGCACTTTCAAATCCAATAGCAATCAGTGATATTTGTTGGTACCTATATCTATTATCGATCGATCCCGAGTTTTTACTGCATACCCTGATCAAAAACTCTGTGCACGCCGCTGGTTTAGCGGTAGCACAATATTCTCTTCATTCTGTATACGAATCGTCTTGAACACCTCATTCACTCGGCTGGATTTGAATCACAAAGCTATGCAGACGATCGTTTAATTTTCAAGTTTTGCTCTCCGGATGAAAAAGACATTCTAAAAAATGAGGTAGTTGACTTTATTGATACAGTTTCAAGTTGGATGTCTGTAAATAAACTCAAACTTAACCCGACCAAAACAGAATTTACCTGGATAGTTTCTCCCGGAAGGCAGGCCCTTCTTGACTCCAGTCCGATACAAATACAGGGTACCGATATCATTCCTTCCAAATATATCAAATTTCTCGGTTTCATAATTGACAATTGTCTATCTCTTGAGTCGCAAATCTCAAAGGCTGTGAGTTCTGGATTTTTTCCATCTAAGGCAGATTAAATCAATCAGAAGATGCCTTCCTTCTGATGCGGCTAAATCACTTATAAATTCCTTTGTCGTCTCACGTATGGACTATTGTAATAGTGTATATGCTGGCCTCCCTCAGAAACAACTCAACAGAATACAGTCCGTCTTCAATGCAGCGGCGAGAATGATATATAGTGAGTCCAAATATTGTCACATTACTCCACTTCTGAATCGCCTTCATTGGCTTCGATACCCTGAAAGAATAGAGTTTAAGATTTGCCTTACAATTTTTAAAGCACTGCAGGGAATGGCACCAGCCTATATATCGGAACTGTGTGTCCGACAAGCCTTAAATAGTAGACAACTTACTTTGAGGTCAGCAAACGTAGATACTGCTGTTCGATTAATTGAACCATCTCGATCAAATAAACCTGTTTACTATGATCGCGCTTTTGGTGTATCTGGTCCAGTTATCTGGAATAAGCTTCCCACAAAACTTGCCAACATACAGAACCTAGCAGAGTTCAAACGAGTCTTAAAAACCAAATTGTTTAAAAAATCCCACATACAAAACGTAACTTATTAAAATTTAATTTCTTAGAAAACGTCCCTAATTTGCTTTGTTTCGGTATTCTCCTTTCTTCTATCATTATAACTCAATGTCCTCACTATCTACTGAAAACCATATACTCATTGTCATGAAATATTCATTTTCTTTTTGTTACTTGCTATATTTACACTGTTTGCATTTTTATAATCGTTTACTTATAATACCTGAATATTAATGTTTTAAGTGCCAACATATTAACTGTCCTCAATCATATTTTCCTTTTCTTTGATTTGACAAATGTGTTTAAATGAATTCATATGTTTCATCTAAATTTTTATACCCTTAGCTCCTGGTAAATTGTTTTTTTAATCTGTTGATGTACACATACACTGTTATACCCATATCTGAACCTTTTCTCTCGTGATTTATGATAACGATCATTATTTTAGATAGTTTTAATTTGTATACATATTATGTATTATTTTCTCCTTGTTAGTTAATCTTATTAGCATAATTAATTTAGCATAAAGCGCACTTGAGGTGAAATATCACAAAACTGCGCTATATAAGTTCACTGTTATTATTATTATTATTATTATCTCCAATCAGCAACTATAGTGCCAAGGTTTCAGGTTCCCACGATATTATTCATCTTTCAATAAGAGCAATACACGAAGTAGAAGAAAAAAAAAAAATAAGTTCACATAAGAAAAATAGCTTTAATATTGTTTCAAACTAACGACTGTTTTCAAGACTGTACAGCGTTCCGTAAAACTTGTCTGTTTTTAGACAGGGTGATGCGCTTCGCAGCGGGGTAGTTTTCACTAGAAATAAGGTTTTACAGCTTCCCTTATTGCCACTATCAATTTTGTTCACGCCGCTTGTGACATTTTGCTCCTTTTCCGAAGAAATTGTATCCTTGTTCCGTGTTCGGGCGGAGAAGCCAAGTGCCGTTCTACAAAAGCCTTACCTGCTTTCTGGGACACAAACACTGCGGGACATTTTCTACTACCTTTTTGATGCTATGTAAAAAGAATGGTCTTTTAAATCTGGCATCAGATGGTACACGATGAAATTAATGCTAGTAAAATATCAAGATTTTTTCGAAGGAAGAAAGGAAATACAATAATTATTCGTAATTCTCGTCCCCAGAATTTGTATTCCAAAACACAATCAATACATTGATAAAGAAACATCTTATTGTGCATTCAGAGTGCATTTGGAGTATCCGGCCTTCAGGCTTGGAATAAACTTCCTATGGAATTAAGATGCATAACCAGCTCAACAAAATTTAATTCACTTTTTCAGGCATTCATTTCCATAAATTTGTCATTTGACTCGTATTGTATTAGATGTAAGAGGCTAGTTATAAGTCTCAGTAGTTAGTTACTAGCTAAAAGTCCTAATTGCATGTCACCAGTTGAAATTCTCAACTATAAGTTATTAGTTATATGACTAAGTGATAAGTTATAGGTTAGATAAATTAAGTTGTAAAGCGCCTTTGAGGTGATTTTCTCCCAAAAACGGCACTGTAGAAGTAATCTATTTATTATTAGTTATTTTTTTGGTTTGATCTGGGGTCGGGCGATATCTCTGCAACTTCATCTCTTGATATTTTGTTGCCTTCTGTCAGCATCGTCAAGAGCTATCAGCCACTATTTACTGTAATTATTCTATTTCTGTATAATGTTTTTGAAATAAAAGCTCTTTGAAGCCACCCATCATAAACGTTAAGCATAAAAAAACTTTTATGCACACTTTACTAATAGCAAATAATAATACGCATTGCCGCAAGTTAGATTTACAAAGTATGTCTGAAGCAAAAAGCAAAAACTTTGTTTATCTGATGTCTGAAGTAGAAAAAACTTTCCAGCTGTGAGTTCTGGCATCATTAAATTAACACAGAATTTCCGTCTAGAATTTCCAGGTCTAACTTTTACGTAAGTATTTTCAGCTCACAACGTTACTTCCATTTCGTGTATCTACGACGAATTATTTACTGTTTATTAAACATAATATAGTTTGTAGTATATTTGTGGCACGTTACAGAGTGGATTCAGCGAATGCGCACCTGAGGTGATATTTCTTTCACGAAAACGGCGCTAAAGAAATTAGTCAATTATTATTATTATTATTATCTCAGGATCGTCTTGGTAAAAATCGCTATTCCAAATCAAAATTTTTCTTAAAATAGCTTTAACCATGTTTTTTGACAAGATCTCAAAGGCCAGCTACTTCCTAACCTTCCCCCTACTCATCCCTTCTCTTTTCTCAATTCTTTTCAGCCTCACAACATTGAGGATGACGTATACCTACTGGCTTTGGGCGATTAAGATTCTTGTGAGGTGTACATATAAACATATAAATGTAAATAAAAAAATTGGGTACGGATTCTCGAAAGGAGTTGGCTAATAATCCAAGATGTTTTTAATTCGCAATTCCGTCAATTCCACACTTGCAAACAAACTATTACCCTTCACAGTGCGTGAACACTATTACTGAAATTGGCCGCAAGTCACGGCTCACAGTGCACAGCGTGTCTGGTTGTCTAGCTGTCTAGCCGGAGACCCAGCGACCTAACGGAATAAATGCCTCGACTTTCCGTTCTTTCTGTTTGTTGACAGACGGACGCCCGCCACGAGGCGTCGCTAGGCGTCAAGCGGCGCCGCCAGCGAAACGGACGTCAAATGTAAATGGCGTCGGTAACAGCGGGTGGCCGTCACGGAATAAGTCGTGTTTCCGTACAAATAATTGTTCTTACCATTGAAAAGTGTTGTTTTCGACACGTCATTTATGATTTTTCTTCGAAATTTTCTTAATGGTCCCGAAAAATAATATCTCAAACTACATAAGTACCTCGCTTATCGTACACACACTGTTTCATAGCTGTCATTAAACTCACGAGAAAAGTAGACTCGTGCCAACAAAAAATCTTTAAAAATTTAAGACGACGAAACCACATCAGATGTTCGATATTTAACAATCCAAATCTCGAGCGAAACCGGGTGGCAAAGCTAGTCTGTAATAATTTTCGTACTTAAGATTTATTTATCAAGTAACACGATAATGGTTTATGTCGCAGCGTCGATAAAATTAATTAATTTTGATTGTATCGCTTGCTAGAATGCTAAAGCAAAAATACAAGTACAGCAAAATCTCATCAATCTGATACTATATAAAACTTTATGGTGCCAAATTACTGGTTTGTATGGATTTCTGGTAATTGGTAAGTTTTTATGATTTTTTTTGAAAGTGTATAATTCTTTAGTAATGCACACTTTAAAATTCTGTTCAGTATTATGGTTAGTAAAAAATAATAGTTTTTCTATTATTTTCCAAAATAATGTCTTTAAATTTGCAGCTAAATTGGCTGAGACGTTACTCCCAGATAGAGCGGGAATTCCGAGTTCAGGTCTCAGACGCAATCTAACCATTTTTTTCTGTGTCGTCTTCTATTTCGTATTAGGTATGTTGAAAATTGTTGATGGTGTTTCAATAGCTGAAAATAATAGCTGGTCGAAGAAAAAATAATTAGTAATATCTTTCAATCATTTATTTTATGAATAATATTGCATACAGTTTGTGATAATTATTGGAAAGCGCTGCATTTTTTTTCTGTTATGTACCTACATATCTAACACTTATTTCGCCTACCTACTACTCGAATTCACATTACTGTTTTGTCAAGTTATCAAAACAATACGTCACCCAAAATCATTACTGTTGCTTCTAATTTATGAGTTAATTAATTGCCACATTTATGAATGCTGTACCCTAATAAAATAAATTTTCTTAACTACATTCCTTCGTACCTAATGCAATAAAGTTCCCAATATCAATACCTACTGTTTTTATGTCTTCCATTGTAATTGATAAAAAATCTCTTTGTATTGTTATCTTATTAGTAATTATTTGTAAAGATTATTGACTGTAAAGATGTGACTTACTGTTTTCAAATAAACATCCCCCAAAACTTCAAAGTCAACTTTCGAAAAATCTATTTCCTTAAACACCATGTCTTTAGTATTGTAAGAGGTTGCTCTCTCATTTCGAACCATAGGGTGCAAACGTACCCCTAATTTTATACTGTTGTAAAGTGTTAATAAATAATATATACTTAATTTACAAACCCGAACTAACAAGAGCGATATACCGAAAGATTATTTCCAGTAAAGTTTTTAAGTGATATTAGCCAAACAGACCTGGAACGAAATTTCAGAATAAAGAAAAATCCAATTGGATAAGTTTAAGTTTTTCTAAAAAAATCCATTTTTGCTTTTAATATTAGTATCCAACTTAACAGCGAGAATGACCCAAATTCTGAGTATGTGATAATTGTTTTGCTATCGTGCACTTGTTGAGCTTTAGTGTTTTTGTTGTTAAGGCAAGCCAAAGATAAACACCAAGTTTTGTTGATTTAAATTCACGTACATACTACTCAGTAACTACGAGTACATGCATGAACCAAGCATACCGTTGAAACAATAAATCTGTGCTTACAAAGTAAACGTCACTAAAAGGTTCAACGGAGAGTAATTTAAGTATTCTGCTTTTGATTGAATAAATATTACTGTGTTCTTTTTACCCGTGGGTGTTTTTCATTTGAATATTTATGAAAAGTGGTCAAAAACTGTTTGCGTTTCAAAAACACATCAAACATTAATTCACTGTTTCGTTAAATTATTTAACAACATTCAACCTTATTTAAAAAAAAAAATTTGTTAAAAAATACATTTAAACCTGGTCGGGCGATCTCGCTAACCTATTAAAAACAAACGAAAAAATTTTATGCTTAGAACTTAGAAATTTTATAGTGAAATTAATTATTTTTCGCCTTAGGGCTAGACTTTTGTATCTAAAAACATTATTATTTCTTTTCTTATACCATGGTTAGTATTTTTGTAACCCCTTGCTCTGTTATTAGTTAAAAAAATACATCTGCCACCTTCATGGTTATATGTAAACTTCGCATGTATGGTATAACCAACGCGTAGAGTTTAATTTGAACTTTCTTTAAATCACATTAATACAAGGTAGAAAATCCTGCATACCTTCTGGAATAAAACTTTATTATTAATACAACAACCGAAGAATGAAAAATGCTTTCTTTAAACTTTCGGCAGAGATAATTTTTCTTGATATTCGGCATTCCGCCCCTTGGGAGCTGACAGCCGAAATGGCCTGAAACAATTCATCGCCAGAATCGGCTCCGACATTCCCGATTCCATGTGTTTACCGCTGCGCTTTGAGTTCGCTTTTAAGCTGCTCTAGATGGGATGCTGCCACCGAAGATCTCTCTCTCTTGAGCAGAGATATAAAACTATTGACCTCGGGGATATTAGGCTAAAGTGCAATCCCACGTCCAGGACTAAAGGAGATTTACGACTCTGATATATTCCGCACACAGTATTGGCGGGTTCACACTTTTTGGTGCACTTCGACAGTGAATCACATGTATTTACTGAGATTTATTAATGCTATCATTTTTTTTTTTCATGTCGATGATATATTGATCGTTTGCTACTTACAAAAAGCTTTTATTATTTCTCATTTTGAAACTGTTGATTCGGGGTGGAACTCTATTTAAATGATTAAATTTTTTTAACAAGAATTTCACTACAAAAACTTGTTTTGGGGGTTAACTTAAGCTTAAAGTTTGACCTTCATTATGAAGTCAGGGTTATGGAAAATTATGTAAATCTAATAATCCATTAGAGTTCACTTTTTCTTTGACTTGCTTATTTTTGTTGAGATTTTACAATATATTTACTAACTAACCATCATGCCGTTACCCCGCAAGGATAAGCAGAAAGGACGGAGCGCCAAACAATTTGGTCTTGGCACACACTCCTTGCTTCATTCACATTCATGGATCGTCTCATACATACTCTTCTATTATTCTGCCTCTTCACATGGCTCGATTCAAGTATTTAATTCGCTTAATCGTGCCATGTCTTCCTCGAGGGTCCCTGACTTCTTCTTTTCCATCCAGTTTCGCGTCATATATTATTTTCACACACCTTTCTTCGTTCATTCGCTCTACATGCCAAAACCATGTAAGCGTCCCTTTCTTGATTCTATTTATTATGCTTACTTACATTCTTTTCGAATGTCCACATTTTTAACACGGTTTTACATGGTTTTACCGCACATACGCCTAAGGGATCTCATTTCTAGAGCATTTAGTTTATTTTCATCCTTCCTCTGGCAGTTCCATGCCTCACTGCCATATATTAGCGTTGGTATAAGCTCTCCATTGTGGATTGCTAGTTTAGCTTTATTGGACATTTTTTATTATTTGTGCCAACAGCGTTCAGTCCTCCATTAATGGAGTTTCCTGCGTTCGCCCTTCTTTTAATATCTTAATCAGTCTTTCCGTATCTGCTTTCAGTGCTTAAAATAATTCAATTTTACACCAGGACCAGGGTTTAAGTTTTGATCTAAGTAGAATTACAACATCTTTCTTACGTACAATTTTATTTGCAATTAAGCGGCATGATTAATCTCCCGAGGGCCTACGACAGAACATCAAATGTACATAAAAATATCGTCACGTAACATATACGAAATGCTGTAACGTTTATTCCCCACACTTCCTGACGCGTAGGTACCCACTAATTATGAAATAAACAATAAATTATTCTGCCTCTAACAGAGGTGCATAGTTGATACTTTTGTAGAATCTTTTTGCATGTTTTTTAATGTGATAATTAATAAAAATAATAATTGTCTTTAATTTATTGCTAAAAAAAATTACGTTTTTCTAAAAATATCTTATGTTATGATGTCTGTAATTAAAATACTAATGTAATATAAATGCACATTTGTAAAATATAATAATAAATAATCACCTGTTGACAGAATGCTGCGTAAGTGTTTAACGGTGCTTTATTTCAATAACATATGGGTATTCAACATTTGAAATAATAAATAAAATAATATAGAGCTAAAGAGGTTACAGCCTAACAACGGAGGAATTTTATTCACTCAAACATTTTTAATTGGATATAGGGTTTTTTCACGGCTTGCATTGGTCGAGTGGTAAGACGCTCGACTACGAATCCAGAGGTCTCGGGTTCAAACCTTTTATTAATTAATATGTGTCATGACACATTTAATTCACATAAAATAATATATAGTACATTTGCGGCACGTTCTAGAGTGGTAGATTGGTGAAAGACAACCTTTTAAAATTGAAACCTTGCTTGAAATAGCTTTAGCCGTGACAAAGATCTAAATAGCCGGGTACTTTCCAACCTTTCTCTTCCTCATCTCCTTCCTCTCCCCACTATCTTCAGCCTCATAACATACCCCAATTGGGGATGCCATAGTCTCACTGGCTCTTGTGCGGTAATAACTATAGAAAAGAAGGTCCTTGAAATAAATCCTTGAAAACACTTTCATTGAATAAATATTCCAATTGTTTGATAAAATATGCAATATATATACATTTTTAAGTCATCTGAATTGTTTCATCTTTATATACAGCCATAATTATAATTCTTAAGATCTCCATTCATTTCCGTGCCTTTAATCTCCCGGGACTTGCCAGTCTTACCACCACCGCATCATAGGTCTCCCCCAAGCCACCATAAATTATTTCAACTGCTCCATATCTTTCCGTTCCATATATCTTGATCATCGGCCGGGCTTGTGTTACTTTATGGCACCAGCAATAAACTGATGAGGATTTTTAAACGTATATTAAAACATATCATTATAAATTTATCGGTCGGAGATGTGCGACGATAAAATCGGAGAAGATTCACGAGATTATTTTTATACAGAGTTCAGAAATAGTTTTGACTGAAGCTTTTGGAAGCTAAAATAAAACAAAAATGTAATATTTGATGAGTCAGTTTTATTAGAGCGTTTCTTTGTCCGCTGTGAAATTATAAAATTCAACGTCGTATATTTTATTCATTTCGCAATTTACGACTTTTGTTCATCTGTTAGTAGCCCCAATTAAATAATAATTTATTTAACAAGCTCAAAGCGTGATACAAAATACTTTATAGAAATATAACTCCATTTAAAAAAAAGGGAATTTCGCACAAGAGTCCCAGCTGTCCGCAGCCAGTGGAAATATGGCACCGATTGGGTATGGTATGAGGCTGAAAGAATTAGAGAATGGATGGAGATGGGGAAGATGATGGTTGGGAAGTACCAGGCTATTTAGATCTGATCACAAAACATGGCCTAATCGATTTGAATAAACGTTTCACTTCTATGGCGGCCTTTTAACAGAACAATGATAAGAGTATTTATCACTCTGGAATGTACCGTCAATATTGATTAAATGTAAAATAGCACAAATTAATTGAGTAACATTTATTTGCGCACGCCGGGATTTGAACCCTCGACCTCTGGATTTATAGTCGTGGGCATTATTTGCTCGACCACTCGGGTCTTTCAAAAATGTTTTGCACGCATTTAGAAACAATGGACAATTCCCACATTATTTTAAAATGTGTCATCCTATCAATGATCGGAAAAAAACCTAAGTAAACTGTGAATTTAAACGAATTACTTTGAAAGCCATTCAATTTGATCTATCAAGATTGCAAAATATTTTCTTTACTCTTGAAAATATTAGATATTCCGTCAAGGGTTTGATTGCGTTGTTTGTCTGCAACTTCCAACTCGCGTACATTTTTTATATTTAATTGCAATAAATAAGATACCTATTAATCTTTTTTTCTTTTTTCAATTAGTATTATCTCTGGTAAATTCTAAATTCTAAAAATGCCTACACAAGTGCTCTCATTCGCAGAATATTTTTCTAATAAAACGGACGTTCTAACGCTTACATAATATTCCCCAATCGGGTTACAAATTTTAATAAATGCAATTATATACAAAGATGCTTAAAATTAATTGCACCTATGCTACATACTCGTACGTATTTAACAAATATGGTTGAACTATATGGAACCATTTTGGGTGAACCATATTAACCTAATTTTCACATTATTCTTGGTCAGAGAATTGCACTAGATCCATTCAATATTTAACGACCGCCGATCGCGGCAAGTTAGGCAGCTTCGGCGGGACCCAAAATAGCGTCGACTCGGAAACGACGCTCTCATTTCGGGCGTCGGCGTCGGCGTCTAGCGCACGGTGACAGCGTCATTAGCATTGTTTTCTTGCAATGACTTCTCGAATGTCGGGCCCGGGGAATTTAATACTGAACGAAGAAAACAAAGACGTTTAAAAGGTTCCGCAATTATTTCGCCCGACTATTTTTATAATAATAGAACGTTTACCAAACATTTTGTTAGGAGAGAACCCTTACTGTTGGTGTTTTGTTTACTGTTATTTATTTTATGGAAACGACATGAATATTTTTGTGAGTCTGCTCTAAGGCTTGATATAATCAACAGGTTATATCAATTTGAGTCAAATTTCAAAATAAAATATAAGTTCTCTCTAATGAAATTTCAGAACCAAATGGTAACAAAAGGTTAGTTTTACAAACAAAATTAACCAACTTTATCACAAAGGTATCGGTTAAATTTCAATTTTGCCTGCCTAGCATTATACTCAAACCTCGATTTTCTAAAAACAGTTAATTTTATAGTAGGTAATTTTGTTTAACTCAGATGGTAATAGAGCACTATTATCGCATATTTTGCTTACAAAGAAAGCTCTTAACTCAAACCTGAGCTTTTCTGATTTAACAAAAAAAAAAAAAATTTGACATTATTTACTCGCTTCTTTATAATGTTCAATGATATTAATTTTAAAAAAAACTACTTGGTTTGTAATTTTTTTATGAAAAAATATAAATTCTACGATGCCGATACTCGTATATTTAGGACGTGGCATCAAATCATTACATTAAATCATATTAAATACACATTTTTACACAAATTCCAACCGGGACCCCAATTCTCTCTATACATTCAGTACTATTTTAAATTAAGTTATTAAATGTTTTAACATTCTACCCAAGCTACTGAATCAACCCTCTGCATACCTGGTAGTGTCTGACAGACCCATGACAATTGAAAACAGCTGTAACTATTTCAGATTGCGCGCTAATTTCGAATGTAGTAAACAAAGGATTAATCATTTTTGTATTTTTTTTCCTATTTATTTATAAAAACATAAATTTAAGAAAGAAAAAAAGAGAAATTAATATAAAGACACAATAACAAAAGAAAGTATTGTCGGGTCCCACAGATCCTACTAAGCATAACTCGTAGTATAATTTCACTAGGTACGCAGAGCGTCAAATGGTCTTTTAGATTGAATCATTAACTAAATAAATTATTACATTGTAATATTAAGTTGACATTACATTTTTTTAAATTTTTATTATTTTAAATATCATATATATATATATAGGTGGTAGTGCTGTACCTGTCTCGCTGGAAATTCCTGTTTTGAGAACAGGCGCACTTTACAGTTTACAGTTTTACATCCTATATTTGCACTATTACCATTGTATATTATATCATAATGCATTGTTTGCAACAAAGTATTAATACAAAGTCAATTAACATTGTACCATAATTATGAAACGTTATACTTAGTATTTGTGATTGCTTACACTACTAATAGGAAAGTTCTTCTTAAAAATCGTTCATGTTTGATCTGTCTTGGCTGGTGAGCCAAATCTTGGTGTCCAATTTATATTTTACGTAATTTGTGTTTTGTCTAATGACCAGTGGAAGTACATCGTTAAGCTTTGTTGCAAATTATCAAAAGTTTCTTTGGCCATTTATCATGTTGTAATTTTTCGCACTGCTTTGTTGGGTTTTTGGTATATTTTTTAAATACGAACAAGTTCAACTGTAGGGAGTGAATATAACATTTACACCCTTTGTGATTAGGGCATGAAATAGGAGTGAAAAGGTAAAAGTTGGAATGTACCTGGCTATTTAAATGGACTTATTTACAAAAACGACTCTCATTTAAAAAACTCTGCTATTTTTAACAACCCTTAGATTCTAAATGGTAGTCGCACTGCAAGGCAATCCTGAAATCTTTTTTTAAAAGCATTTGCGTTCTCCCAGAGCCAAGGTTCTTACGACTCTTCAACAGAGCTTTTGTATACGAACGCTTCTTTTGTTATCCAGCTACGCCGGTCCGTGTTAATTATCATCCTAACCCCAAGCGCATAGTTTTATTGTTACAAAACAAAGTTTAAATTAAACAAATTGAGTTGTCGGTACATCATAGAGACGGCCGTCTTAATTGACAGGGCAATTATTTATTTGCTTCTCGCGTTAAATTTACGACCGAAATACCGCTGAACATCTGTTTGATATCCCATATTATGTCCAAACTCTTTGCCTATATGGAGAAACAAGTATTCACGTTGATTAACGCACTACTTTTGATAGAGTAATTACGGCGATACAAAGGCGTAACAGCATGACTCGTGGTATTTATATTGAAACTAATACTCTTTTCTTATTCATCGCTTGCTTTATTTGATATACGGAATGGGTTTTAAATAATATATTCAACATTTAATAGCGTAACACTAAGTGTAAATATGACACTTAATAATTTCCGTTGTGTAATTTATAGTTTTGTGTAGATTTATTTGAATGGAATATCTAAGACAACGATTTTTACTTATGCTGGTTTGCATTCAAGCAGATGTTTATGAAACAATACTAAACGTTTAAAACAGTTATGTGTAAAGTGAAAGCACAATTCTCTAATAGTTATGGGTAAATACTATAACCAGTATGCGTTAGAAAACTGATATGTTCTTGATGTGTTGTTTTAACACTTAACTCGTATACATTATGTTTACACACGTGCATTGGTCTAATTAGGTCTAAGGTATAAAATGCAGGGTGTAAATTTTATTTAATTTTTTTATAGTTTATTCACATTTGTTGTATTGTTGTAAGTAAAATATAGAATAAAAAAATATTTAATATAATAATACTTCATATTCGTAAAAAGCATTTACTTTGTGGCTTGCCATATTTATAAATAAAACACATAAACTTTGTTTTATAACCACTTTATTATTTAATATCCCGTCTACCGGTTTCGAAAGTACCCTTTCACCATCAGGACAATATTAAAATTATTGTCCTGATGATGAAAGGGTACTTTCGAAACCGGTAGACGTGATTTTGAATAATAAAGTGGTTATAAACAAAGTTTATGTGTTTTTTATTTATAAATAATAATACTATTCACACGATACAAGTCTAATTTTTAAAAAACCATACTTTTTGTTGGCTTTTACCTTTCCAGCGACGATATGTATTCCAATTAAGGGTTAATTCAAGATGCTGTAAGTACCTATCAGGGAACTTTTTATTTCACAGTTAATGCATTCACTGCCTAATCGAATGTGACATTTTGTATAAGGACATACAAATATTTATAAACATTCAAACGTTAAAGTTTTCTTTATTTCTCGATCGTTGTTTAGCAATGTTATTTCACGTTTGTAGGCACCTCGTAAACTTTTCTAAAAATCAACCATGTCGGTATTGATTCCACAAATTTAATGTTATTTAACTAGCTCGTGTGATGCGAAACTATCCATTTTACTTTTCAAGTCAGCGTTGAAGCTTTGTGTCATAACGTAAAGATACAAAACTTATTAAATAAATAAATTACTCTTCCACTATTTTTTGGTGCATTTTTTAAAGTATGTATAGTATTTAACATAAATAATATAAAATTTATAATGCAATAATGATGTTCTCGTTAAGTGCCTCAATAATTATTCATAAAGCAAGGATAAACCTTAACTAGGTAGGCAATAATTTGTAATTATCTTAAGCGAACATTAATGGATAATAGCCCTACATTGTTCTCTATGATGATGCATCAATGTGAATCGTTTACGTTTAATTGACGTGTCATGTAGGTTTAATCACATGTGTGTTCAATATGGAGCTATCTCTTTATTAGAGGATTTACCAGAAAAAATATTTCTTTAATGTGTTTCAATTGATGACTTTCATGACAGAGTTGTAAAAACTTCCAATTGCACAATATTATTTTATTCAAAGCTTGTGCTTTGTAAAAAAAACTAAACATTTCAGACTTATCGTTTTGATCGAGTTTAATGGTCATCCTTACAAGCGGTAAAATTCAAGTAAAATTATTACACATATTTGAACCATAAAAAAACAGAAATAAAACTCCTCCACTCTAAAATAAACATATTTTGTATCGTTGTCTATGCTCTAGGTTTTAATTTAAATTCTTTAAATATCTTATAATGATCACCTTAGTCGAGTAAATTCAAAACAATTTTAATAATTAATGGTAGCAAAGTCATATTTAGGATTATTTGGGCAATACTTTTATATTAATTTTATTGCAGGTAAGGAGGGCCGTTAACAAAGAAGTTAACGCACTTGTCGCTCAAACTATTTTTTTCCTTTACGATGAAAAATCCACCGGACTGCTAACATTACAAAAGCTCTCATTCAAGAGCTCGATTGGGGGCTTATTACGTAAACGCCCTCTTCTTCTAATCTTGCTCTAATCATATTTTGAGTTTTCCAATTTCTTTCCGAAAATCTTTAACGGGTCTCCGTTTAAGATGACGGTTGTTTTCAAAATTAGTTGATCAACTTCTTTACCTCCAAACCAACAGATTTTTTTAGGCGTATAATTTTAAAACTGCCAGATTATTGAGGAATGCAAACAACTGAGATAAATATTATATCAGTATTTTGTATGTGTATATTTATTATTATTTGAAAAAAAAAACATGTTCCTATTTTTATAAGAATGCCATGTACGTATGCATCAATCCAATATATTAGTTTGAACGAAAAAAAAAATGTTTATATTTTTACTTTAAAAAAAAAAAAAAAACAATTAAAATAAAAAAAATAGTAAATACAGCACAAGAGTCCCAACTGCTCCCAATCGTCTAGAGCCAGTAGGACTATCGTATCCTCACTTAAAATATGTTATGAGACTGAAGGTAGTTGGCAGGGGAAGGAGATAGGGAAAAGAAAGGTTGAGAAGTGCCTGGCTATTCAGATATGATCACTAAACACGGCTAAAGCCATTTCAAGCTACGTTTTACGATTACGATTCTGAATGGTAGTTTTTTACCAGGGCGATACTTGTATCTACCACTCTGGAACATGCTGCAAATATAATACATATTATTTTATATGAATTAAATGTGTTATGACATATATTAATAAAATAAAATTTATTGCATACGCCGGGTTTGAACCCGTGGTCTCTGGGCTCGTAGTCGAGCATATTACCACTCGATCACGGTGGCCATCTAGAATTATCGTTTTAAACCAAAATGAATATGTTTCTTTCTGGGGAAGTCTGTATATGACACAAAATACATAATTCATATTAAAATAATAACGGTTTGCAATAATAGGTAATACAAACAGGCTAATTATTTGAATAATATTCCAGGTATTCCGTTACATAAATGTACGTTTTACCCGAAATACAATATTCGATTTCCGTTTTTATTCAATCAATTTTAATGTCAAACAATGAAACCAATCCGTTGATTGTTAGACTGTCGAAAAAATGGTTCACGTCATATTTTTTTCAGCCTACGGACATTTTTAGTCAGGGATCTCTTAAGTTAAAGGAAAAAAAATCACCACAGGAGCAAATAGCTATGTAATACGGTAAAGGGAGTGGAACAAGTACAAATGTGCACAAATCAATTGGTTTTACTGTTTGTTTTAAACCTCTGCTGATTTTTTTCCCCAATATTTGAGAAGAAAATGGTCGTCTTGATAATGTTTCACTCAATTAGATCTGTTCTATTTAATTGATTTCATGACGTAACCTTAGGGAATTTGTTTTTGGTAGGTAATTTAAAATATCGCACGAAACTCTCGCTCGGGGTTATATTAGAACCCCCGTTCGGAACGACAGTGTTAAAATTAAGGTATTAATTTTAAAAGCACATTGACATGTGTTGCCAGAGTTTACTCACAGTAGACTGAATGCTGTTGAAATGAGATTCCTGAGGTGTATGTGCGTAAAACCATGAATGATGGTGTTAAAAATGTGGATATACGGAAAGAATGCAAGGCTGATTAAAGTGTAATGAGTAGGATCAAGAAAGGGACGCTTAGATGGTTTGGGCATTTAGAGTGAATGAACGAAGAAAGGAGTGTGAAAAGAATATGTGATGTGAAAGTGAATGAGATAAGAAGACGGGAACGCCCGAGGAATACATGGCACGACTAAGTGAATCGAATACTTGAGTGGGGCCATGTGAAGAGTCAGAATAACAGAAGATTCTATATAAATATGAATAAAGCAAGGAGTGTGTGCGAAAACAGAGATGTATGGCGGTTTTTCCTCTCTTCCTACTTCGAAACGGCGTGATGGTTAGTTAGTAAGTTTAGTCAGAGCTCAATGTTGAAGAGTTTTTTCTGCTTCAGAAAACATATTTTCTTCTTTATAGTTAAGACTGAAGAAAAACATATGAGTGTATACGAATGCCTAATTTAGACAGGAGAAATTAGTACCTACCTACCTAGATATTGGTGAAATATATATGTAGCAAAGTTACCTGACTATTAATATCGTATAAATATGATATAAATTAATTTAATTATACGTAATCAGGAACAATTAGATGCCTTTATGAATCGAAAAAGGTAAACATTATTGAATAATATCTCCTTATCAGATGAAAATAGACAATAAGGCTTATTCTCCGAATCTCGAACGTTTGTTTATGGCTCGATTTGCCGGGCGCAAGGAAATGTAAGGCCACCTTATGCAGAACTGTAAATTCCTTAGCGGGGGAGATCAGAGAGTTGGTGTGTCGGTTCTGAAGGTGAAATAGATAGAGAGAAGTACTGATGTTAAATAATTGATTTGTCAAATTTTCTCACAATTGCTATTTATATTTTTATTCTATTTAAATTGATTTATGAAACATCAAACATCTGATTTAGTATTTAGCAAAATCATCATTAATTTTATTATTAATAAATTCCTGATTTTTTTAATTAAAAAAACGAACATTTCCAGGTAATACACAATCTGACATTATTGAAATTTTTCTTAATACCATCATTATAAGCGAAAATGTTCGTTGAACATTGATGGAAAACTTAGTTAGGCAAAATATTGAACCCGCGATGTACAAAAAAAAAAAATTAGTTTTAATAATAATAATAATAATAATAATATTTGGACGATTTGTATAGCGCCGTTTTTGTGAAAAATCACCTCAAGGGCGCTGTACAGATCTTACTTTCTATCGTTACATACTAATTCCTAGCTTAATATTACCAAAGATTCGCGACTGCTACCAACCGTCTGAAACCAGTAGGAATATAGCATCTACAATCAAGGTATGTTGTGAGGTTAACATAAATGGGAAAGATGAAGGTTGAAAAAGGCATTTTTTGTCCGATTACTGAACATTAAGAAAACATACATATTTTACCGCACAAGAGCTTAAACTGCCCGCGCCATACAATATATACATCTATACACCTACATACAATATATATGACTATTTAAAGCTTTTTTAAAGGAACTTTGTGTGTGGTGGGTCTCGTCAATATCTTCCACTCTGAGTTAGAGGGTTCGAACCCTGTGTCTTTAATTCTTATAACCGTTGACTGCTGTGTCTACAAATAAAATGCTCTGGTCTTATCATCAACACGGGTTGTTATAAAATAAACGGGTCAAAATTTTTACCAACGTTGACTGTTTATTGTCCGTTCTCTCCAGTTCTATCGTCTCCTTAATATTGGTTCGTCGAACTTTCAATAGTCTCTACCCAGCGATATTAGTGGCTATCGGTGGGCCTTATAAGGCACAGCAGTTCCCAACAAGGCAGTTCCCAAGTTGGCGAATAAGCCAACAACCAACACTGCTGTGCTGCGGTACTTCTGTGCCGATGTCTGTGCCGGTCGGATGAATCGCAGAATAATCATCGGCTTACAGTTAAATACTCGGCGCAAATGTTGACTCTTGTCGAACGCTGTGCAGTGCCACATAGCAATTTAGGACGTGCAAGCAAATTTCTCTTTGCGCTATCAATGGGGAAATAATGGAGAATATTATCATTACAGGTTGACATACTTGTCTTTGCAGGCGGTCAAAAAAGGGACTCGCGCAAAAACGAAATTAACTTCTTTGACCGTTTTTTGTCAACAATGGCGACATCACCGACTGCATATTGCTGGAGAAGCAAAAAGGCTTAAGCGACACTTTGGTCGAAAATAAGTTAAATATGTGTGATCAGTTTTTTTCTGCATTTCGTTTGATTCTGAAGACTTTTGTGGCCCTTCAGCCATCTAAAATATATTTACCACTTGGGAGAAGGCTTGGCTCAAGCGACACAAGTTCAGGTCTTTTTTTTTGCTTTTTGTTGCTTCAAGTAACTAAGTGAGAGCATTGAATTAGCCGAGTTAACCTTTTTTCTCAAAATCTTACCAGGTACTGAAGACTTATGAATTTTATTGTAAAACAAAAGAAAACTTTAAAGTGCTCTCGTATAAACTTCGCGAAATGGCGCTTCAGCCTTTTTGCCTTTCTGGTGAAGATATATTCACGTTTCAATCTTTACTAATGTAATAGATTTAAAGATATAAACTCTTGACCAGTTTTACTATGTAGGTACTAGATACTGAGTTTGGCACGAGTTTCAATTCTCAACTTGCCTTTTACCCATTGAACAATTGAATAATGTAGATTTTTTTTTCAGAAATGAAAAATGTACTTTGTTTAAGACAACAGATTTAATTTAAATTTTTATGATCAACCAGTTGC
The DNA here is from genome assembly GCA_022651775.1 of Drusus annulatus. NCBI lineage: Eukaryota > Metazoa > Arthropoda > Insecta > Trichoptera > Limnephilidae > Drusus > Drusus annulatus. The sequence continues at coordinate 1,266,242 of JAGWCC010000184.1, forward strand.
GCTTAGGCTAAGCATCATCAGGGTACAAAATTAAATTAAAAATACATAGTGTGTGGTTATTTACCAGTACATGACATTTTTTTCTCCTTAAACATATATCTAAAAAGCTCTAAAGTTTATGATAGAAATAAAGTTGTGAACTTAGAATAATTTAAATAATATTTTTTTTGTTTTAAACTCGACCGGTCAGGAACGTATATATAAACTGATATAGTTCATATATATACGTTCCTACAAGTTTAACCGAAACCGGTCGAATTATGTGTATAAATAGATTGGCTTAAAACCAAAATATTTTTTATTTAAATTATAATGCCAAGCTACAAAGTGATTGCTTCCTTCGATAAATTAGAATAATTTCTTTGTTTTAAACAGGAAACGCTTTGCAAATTTTATTTCGCCAAGTAAATCCCATCTTTCATCAAATTGAAATATGTTCATATCGTTGATATAATACAAAAGAAATAAGTTGTCTACCTACAAACATAATTATGCACTTACAAACAAAAAATATGATATTGACTAAAAATCAAAATAATAGTATGAAAATAAGTGGTAACTTTTGTAATTAAAAGGAAGTAGCTACCCTTGCATAATGGCAGATTACGTTTCTATTCCAAAAAGGGAAAAATTCAAAATAGTTCTTGATATTCAACGAATGCCTCAAACAGCGCTGTGGATATGTCTGTAGTTAATTTGATTCTCGTGATGCAGAATTTCGAAAATGTAACAAGATTTCCTCCTTTTTTTGGGACATGGTTTCGGAATATGTGGTTATTCAGACAGGATAACGATGTTCGAAATGAAAGGCCTATTTTGTATCAATGGATTAATTTACATGTAGATATTTATGGTAAAGCATAAAGTAAATATTACAATTTTAGTTTTCTGTATTTTTCCGATTTGTATTGAACGGTTGGAAAAAAAGGCATAGTAAAATTAGATTTACAATAAAAATACACGCTAGGTATTCTTATAATACATGGGTATTCTTGTTATTCTAGTGCCCTCATTTATTGTAGGCTAGCTTTCATCAGGGAAATTTTCACCCTGCTGGCTGCAGCCCGGAACAAATACGCGGAACTGTACTTGTTCCAGCCATTTAGATTTTGAAGCCATGAAGCATGGTGGCTTCCTTCACTACGTTTAGTTTTGTATTTGTCGTTCCTTATAATATGGTCAACATATTAAGGTTTTATTCGCTATTTGGATTAATTAGATATTTAGCCATTGTGGATTAATGTGGACTAGGTACTTACGTACTGATATTCACAATTTTGTAGGGTTTTTTGGAAAGTTAAAGGTGTTATTTGAAAAATAAAACTTTTTATTACTTCCTCCATTATTATTTTTTACAACTATTATTTTTTTATTATAAATTTATGTTATTTTTTCTTTATTATTATTATTGTTTGTATTACAACTTTTATTTTATTATTATTATAACTATGTATTATGGAAGATATTGCATTGCACTACTCCTGTATACCTTCTGGAAAAACCTTTATTATTATTATGATAGCGTGAAGTTTGCTATATTACGAACATGCATAAAATAACTTTTCATATAGTGAATACGGCGGAAGAGTCCCAACTACTCCCAACCGTCTAGAGCCAGTAAGGCTATATTTTGAGCCTGAAGGTAGTAGGGAGAGGGGAAGGAGATGGGGAAGAGGAAGGTTGGTAAGAAATTGGCTATCCAGATCTGGTCACCAAACACGGCTTAAGCCATTTAAAGCAACGTTTTTATTCTGAATGGTTTTAGTATTATTTATTTGATATTAGTTACATGTACATCAAAGTTTACAAAGTACGAGTATTTAATTATAATTCTTATTCCCTTTTACTTTATTATGATATAAAAACTTACGTACAACTTGATTTTACTAATGCATTTTAAATGGTTCTTACAGGCTATTTTCATTTATTAAACGGCATATTTTTTACGGTTTCCGGCAGCGCATTATAACGTTCGTCACTTTATAAAGTAAGCTTTTTTATAATGGTGGTCTTTCACCAGGGCGATAATTAAAGTATCTACCACTCTGGAACGTGCCGCACTAACTACTCTACTGGCATGACGTAATTTTGTATTTAAATCGTTATTGACTGGATGCAAGAGTGGAATTAGCCTCAATTCTTGACAATCCATTGAAAAAAACGTGAATGTCGCGCGTTGTGTACATTCACCCAGAGTGTAAATAATGTCCAACTGACAAGTTACTTAGCAACCGAAAAAGCTTCGTTTCCATGGACGAATGCCAACTGCCCGTGTAAAACTGTGGGCGCTGAACATTTAGTCCTCCAGTGAATGAGGTTTTACTCATACCAAATTCATTATCATTCGACTACAAAGAGATAAGGCGAACGGAGTATGGTAAATATGTATTCGATCGATTGTTTTTCGATATCAGATACTGAGAATAACTGGTAATAAAGCGATACAATGCGATATGATGGTAGGATCTCAGTGCTCCCAAAGCAACCGGTACTGTGTTTTATGGATTAGGAGCACTTTCTCTGGGGATGGGAAGGAAGTTGGGTTTGAATCAGCTGGTTAACATAGCAACCAAGAGTCACAATAGGAATATATCACTGAAGAGGACAAAGGAAAAAGTGAGCAGTGGGCTAACTTTCCCTCCTGAGAATTAAATATTCATATGGATAATAATAGTAATAGATGATCCCGCGACAACTAGTATATTCTTAAAAAACAACTGGTAACAGCTAGTATATTACCGGTAACAACTAGTATATTACCGGTACCACAAAAATTTTAAAACAATTTCCGTCGGCTAATGTACTTATGAATGTGAATTCGGAAGGGCGGCGGCTTTGTTCGCCAACATCTGCACAATTTTAAATTTCACTTGATAATAACCTGCCTTGGTTATTATATTTGTTTTGATCAACGGATCAAACAGCTTTAATTGCTATTGTTATTGGGTTCGTTTCCGGCCTTTGCGGCTTATGAAAATCAAATACATTGCTGCTTTTGTGTACAGAAACTTGTTAGTTCAATAATATCTGTTTTCGAAAAAAAAATCCAATAAAAATTTTCAGTTTTTTTTTGTCAATTTTCAATTAGGAGAGAAAATAATGTACGCCGTTGAGCATCGTTTCACAACCTTTTAGTGTCACGACCCCCTTAAAAGCCAAAAAAGTGTAAAAAACTTTACGACCCCCTCACCATGTATTTTAACTATTACCAAAGTTTAACATTACTAACGTGAAAAATAATGTGTTTACACTTGCCGCGAATACCATTTGCCACTTCTTACTTGTGCGAAGTAGGTTAAAACTAAATAAAAAATCGTCTATTATTGCTTTAAAACAATTTACTTATGTGTGTTTCAAATGTCGATTCATGCATAGAAAACCTCTCAAGTGAAAAACTAACTAAGCTATCGCGTTAATCAATTAATTAATACATATTTATTCAATGATTTTAATAATACCAATTTTTTTACTTTATTCCACTAATTTTTATTTAAGACCTGACCAGTTTCACCTTATGGCGGGCATCTTCAGACTGGTACAATTTTAAGTCTATGAAATATATACTATTAGGTCCGATATATATACTATTAGATCCTTATTTATTAGTTTATTAGGAAGTAGGTATACGTAACACTTGTTAAATCTCGCTAAAAGTCCGCCTCTTTAAAGAGGCACAAAATAGAGAATGACGGGTTCGTGAGAACCAAGGATTTACTTACCTTTTTAAATGCCCACCCGGTTAGGTTCAGTCGATAGAACGAATCTTTCTCCGTGTTTGAAATTCGTTTATTTTGGTTTAGAGAGGACCTTCTTCTTCTTCGTTAAAAATGGGGGTTACAAAAGGGACCCATACTTGCAGGGTTTAAGGAATTTTAACAATAATACACTCTAAATGCTCTCTCGTATTATATTTGAGAATATTGATTCTACGTCCAGGAAAAGCTTGATTAACTTGGTGGATAACGTTAGAATTGGGTACTCGTAGAGACAAACTATTATACTAAATTGTTCAATTATCACCGATACTGGAAAATGCGTGGATCCTGCGCGCTGAGAATCCTTCTGTCCCGTCTGATAGCCGAGAAACCTGGCTAGTTCTTTCCTCGATGGCAGCTGCCGGGGATTGTCGCGACTCGGATTATCCATCGAAATATTTCATTCAATTTGCTATTTCACCATAGGCGGTAAATACTGTATTGGCTCTAAAAACGTTAACTGCACTATTCGGCGTCTACTATGAAAACTCTGATGTTGAACGTTGAAACTTGAAGGTCGAAACTTGTGTCTTTGAAGGTCTAAACTTGAATCTTTGAAGGTCTAAACTTGAATGTCTAAACTTGAATGATCCTCGTGGCCGTTTCAGCCTGGGTCCGTTCGCCGTTTGGCCCCCACTTTTTGACTTTTCAGTGGGGCAAACAGACAAAACATTACACCATAATAAATAGATTTTTAACTAGCGGGAAAATTCAAAATCGCACTGGATCGAATTTATCGTGCTTCATAACACACTTTATTAAAAATAATTTTTCGTATACGTGATATATTTTTTGACAGATCGCGACCCCGGGCTGAGAAACAACGCTTTAGAGTGATTTTTCACAAAAAAACGGCGCTATACAAATTATCCGAATTCAATAATAATCTTTCGTTTACTATAATATATGTTTTTTGTTGTATAAAGCAAAACTGATCTTATGTGTAACATTAACATAAATCTAATATGAATATATTTAATTGGCAGCCTTCGGGTGCATTCTGCAGGTCTCGAAGGCTAACAGATTTATTTAAAAGAACCTTTTTTTAGAGTAAAAAAACTAAAAACACTTTTTTTAGAACTTCGATCATTTGTTTTAGTTTTTTTTCATCCCAATACTTAAAAAAAAATTGTCTTTAAAAATGCAACCTTAAAGTTTAGTTTAAAAAGCTCTAAAATCTTAAGAAAGATGTCTTAGACCCTACCGATTACCCATGAAACCAAAGTCACAACCTTAGAGTATACTAGAGGTAGCCCAAGCCAAGTCAGTGAAGTCGGTTTTGGACTTGTTTTTGATGATTTTAACATGACTCGGCGCACATGGGCGTGGTTAAGACTAAGGCTACGGTATTTATACATCCATTCATATCACATATCGACATAATGTTTTTGTGTATTCGTATAGCCACTTTTTCACAGTATTTTTATCAACAAAAATATAGCATCTAACCTAAAAAACCGTTTAGTTGTGTTAAGTTTAGTGGCAAAATAAAAAATGTGGGCGGAGTACCGCCGTTAACCAGCGAAAATAGCCAGCTTAAGATCATTACGACAGTATATAGAAGCGGTCTAAGAAATTTGTTGTCTCTTTCTCTCTCATGGTATACGATGTAAAAACTCGGAAAAAGTGATTTATTACAATTTCGGATGGGTTGGGTAAAACAAATTAGCTATCCCTCCATATATTGTTACTTCAAGGTCACAACACTGTATCAAGATACCATCATCTCCTTCCCGTGGTCGAGTACCGTACCCGTAACGTTTTGAATGGAAGTTAAATGGGTTAAGTACATATGCTATCGTGCCACGGTGTACATCAAGTGAACTTCAAAGGTAATACGCACCAACTGGGTCAAAGAATTTTCGATGCTTTGTTTAAAAACGCGTATTTCAAGCAATAAAAAATACATAACGAATTACCCCTGCAAGAAAGTAAAATATTCAACTTTTTTTACCTATCCCCGCTTTACCTAAATATAAAATGAAGGTACACGTATGTTATTATCCGCGCTGCGCAGGGAAACTTTCACAGGAGCCGAATAAAATATTCGAAGGGTAAAATTTTGTGGGACTGGTAAAATATTCAGTTTATAAGTGATGGTTTCGGTCATGAATACAGGTACAAGGAGTACAGAGGTTGAATTGCCTCCACGACTATTTCTTCTGGAATTGTGTATAATAGGGTCGGGAAAAACTTCAATGTTTTGTAAATGCTTCACGAATTGCTAGTTCTTTAAAATAAAACCTTCGCAGTGAACACTTCAATTGAAGTCGAACTCGCAAAAAAGAGATTTGAATTTATTCGGTTATTTGTTCAGTTATTTTTGGAACCGGTTTCTTGCCGAAAAAAACACGTACTAGTCGGTAGGGATTTGAAAGCGAAAAGAACTGGAACTGGTTCCTCGCCGGAAAAAAAACACGTCCTATTCGGTAGGGATTTTAAAGTAAAAAGAACTGGAACTGGTTCCTCGCCAAGAAACACGTACTAGTTCCTTGCCAAAATAAACGAAGTACTTACAAGTCGAACTTCAATTGAAGTACTTGAAATGAAGTACTTCTTTATAGGCTTTGAAGTTCAACTTTACAACTGAACTGCTGCAAATTAAAGTAGTTCTTTGTAATCTAACTTCCGTTGAAGTATTTGTAAAATGAAATGAAGTTTATTAAATGAATGAACTACCAATTTCAATTGAAGTATTTGTTCAGTGAACAATGAATGAAGAAAAACTGCTGTCAAAAGAAGTAGTTCTTTAAAGTAGTTATTTCAGAGCGGTCACAACGCTAGTGTATAATGTTGCCTGTTCTAAAAAAATGATACCATCAATTGGACCTGTTAATAAATAATGGCTTATCGTCAATTTATTTAGGGTCGGTCAATTTAAATCCGTCTTGAACTATCTTGTCAAATTGGAAATGTTATCGTTACTCCTAATCTAATTATTCACTTCTTAATTATTTTCTGTACATCGCATATCATGAAAGATAAAATCTTAACAAGAATTCTACTTAAATTTTACTAAAAAGATAGGATTTCTTGTTCAGTAGATTTCTTATATCTTTCTTTCCCAAAAGGAAAATACTCAGTATCGCTCTGGTGAAATACCACCATTCAGAATCAAAACGTTGCTTGAAATAGCTTTAGCTGTGTTGAGTGACCAGATCTGAATAACCAGATGCTTCTCCATCTTCTTCCCATATCACTAACCTCACTATACCTCCAGCCTCAAACATATTCCGTTTGGGGATGACATAGTATTACTCTGGCTTCAGACGGTTGGGACCAGTTAGGACCTTTGTGCGGTATTCACATAAATTAAAAACAACAAAAAACTATGCGCTGAGTACTGCCTCATTCACGTTGTTACATGAAGCCTAATATGTGTGGTATGTTATGTAAGATACCCAATCGAATAAAGTTTATTTCAATTGAATATCTATTTTTAATATAAATAAAATATCTATAATATTTTATGGACAGGTGAGTAACAACGACATATAATTTCACTATGAATAAAAAACAAAATTATCTAGATTCGCCTTCCCACACATAAAACCAAAGTCAAACCGATCTGCCAACGAAAAATTTCACAACATAATTTCCAATCGAATTCCGCCGCCTCGCTACCAAAGCCACGTGCGTTTTCCTACAAAACCACACAGAGCATAAAGTTAACGCTTAAATCGCATGATGTAATTTGTTAGTTGGTCGAACCAATAGGAAACTAGAAAAACATCACGTCACAAAATTTGGATATGAAACTTAACAACGGAAATTCTTCCCTACATTCGATAGTCGATGGTAAAGTGATAATCAAGTGAGAACTGCTTTACTATAAAATAATATATTAAAAAAGCTTGATAAATGTGTAAATTAAAATAATAAATATGTGTACACTTAAGAATTATGTATCTATTTCTGTCAGTTTCTATGTATGTAATTACCAGATAACTATGACATGTATGTTATGTTTTTGAGTGGGTACTTATCTACGAGTTAAGTGAAGGATTAAAGACAAAACCACTTTGTAGTAAACTAAATGTTATCGTGTTATGGCTAATAATAGTCAACACAAGAGGTAGTTGTTACTTAGCTTTTGAAATAAAACCTAGTAAAAAAAAAAGATATTGATAAGGTTAGTACGTAAAAATGTATATAATGTAGTTTAGTTTTTATATTGTAATTTTTTTTGTTATCTGTATTGATTACTAGCTTTACAACCTTTTTTCTGAAAATTGAATACCGTAAAAGAGTCCCAAACTGCTCTCAACCGTCTGGAGCCAAAATAAATAAGTAGAAAAAAGCGTCCAACCTACAATTGGTCAAAATCGAGTTTCACGTATTTTCTCATAGATACATTCGTGATTTAATATCTGCTGAAAATATCCAAGCTCTAAATGCAATAGTATTCTGGTGATTTTTTTACTAACGCACAATGCTGATATTTGACTTAAATTGAAGTTTAAAAACTTAATAAAATATGGAATAACATAAGAAATAAGTTTTTTTTAATAAACACATTGACATATCATAAATTACCTATTTATTATAATGTTAATAAAGAAAAGGGACACTGATATTCACTTTAAAAATGCCAATTACGCATATTAATGCTTTTTTACCGTCATATTTTTAAAGCCTTTTCTCAGTTTCATCTTTTTGGGGTTGGATTCTTTCTCCATAATTACGTCCAATTGGGGTATGTTATAAGGTTGAACGTATTGAGGATGAAAATGAGATGGGAAATAAGAAGGTTTGGAAGTATCTGAATATTCAGATCTGGTCACCAAACACGGCTACTACCATTTAAAGCAAAGTTTTGATTCTGAATGGTGGTCTTTCCCCAGGGCGATAGTTGCTTGTACCAAGATTTTAAGACTAAAACAAGGTCGAAGTTTTTGAAAATTAAATGGTTATTTCAAAGCTCGTGATGAGAGTAACGTAGGGATCTGAAAATAATTGCTTTGACATTAAAAATCTGAAAATCTCTTGATGTCAGAACTAACCCTTCGAGATTTTGTTTCTATTCAGACAAATAGATTTCCCAAATTCATTTGATGGTCTATAAATTAATGATACAATTTAACATAGAACCTCCTTTTTTTAATTATATTAAATTAATTATTAAATCCATTCACACGTGTTAAAATAATTTAAATGGACCACCAAACAGTGGCGTTCAGGTAGCGATTCAACCCACCCCTTTTCAAGCCGCACCAGTAGGGGCGCTAATTAAATTAAATGTCCAGTACGCCCATTTTAAATCAAATGTGATAGAATGAGCCGACTCCTGTATTGAATTTTGGGTTACACATAATAATTTCTGATGGCCATATTATGTTTAAGTGTATTCACAATTTTTGGATTAGTTTCTATAAATGAAAATGTTTTATTGTTTGTTTGGAGACAATTTGCATAGTTCTTCTTTGAGTTGAAGCTAAGTTTCGCTTTCTTTCCTTCACAATTTCCTGGTCCTTTTTAAGAAATTCACAAGGGTAGTCTTTTGGTGTTTGGCGACACCCCATATGATCCCTATTCCCATTAACGCGGGATATTGGCACCATAGATGTTCATAGGTGTTTTATTTTATTTATTATTATCTTCTTATTTTCTGAAACTTTTCACTCCCAACTGCTGCATGCGTCCTCCAAAGTTGCCGATTTTATTATTTATTTTTATTATTTAGGAAAACATACAGTTTTATACATTTTTTTTATAAATCAAGTGATTACTATGTTGCATTCACCAGTGAAGTTTCCACTAATAATTTATATATTTTAAAATTTTAAATAAAAAACTTTATTGACAAAGTGGTGTCAAAACAAAGTTACTTATTTAAAATTTAATTATGTCTTACCACAAAGTGAGTGCTTCATGTCAAAGTTTATATATTTTTAACTAAAATGGAAAAATAAATAAATATAAATGACAATAATTAATTAGACAAAATAGTGATAGTAAACCTTATAAAAATGATACATAAAAAAAAATAATATAAAAAAGTTAATAAAAAAAAAAAAAAAAGAAAGACAGCATAATAAAATAGAGAAAATAATTAACCTAGCCTAAAGATCTATAACGCACAGCAGGGGCAGAGAGTTTAAAATATTGACCTCGTGATTTAATTTTTATCCAGTATGTATTTATTAAACTGACTGTGGATAAATGGAAAATATCAGCGTCAGAGAATGTGGTGTTACATTTTGTTCATGTTTTTCTTAAAATATAATTTTGTTTGTAATTAGTTAATTAGGGGGGTTTAATTATTAGTATCACTATTTTTTCTTCAGTAGGTTTTAAACTTATTTTTAGTTGCCCGGCTCGTTTGAGGTTAGGTCGTAAAATAGAATATTGATTTAAGGTTTTTATTTGATTCTTTAATAATATTTCCTTAAGACCGGGGCGCATGCGTTTTTTATGCCGTAACCGAACGAAAGTTTTGCAAGGAGATGTGAATAAAGTGGCGGTTTTTTAGTCGTGTGATAGTAATAAGATTATAATTTTTGTGGTAGTGGTAGATAAACAGCACGGTTGAAATACCGCATGTGCACGCTGAGTCTGATACAAACATAGCTTTACCTTTGAAATGTTGACGTAAAAATAAAGCGGATATTTTATAATTAGAGAATACGACCTCACACACGAGACTTTATATGGACAAGCAAGTTTTCAAATATGTCTGCCAAGCGCCGTTTTTCACATTGCCACACGTAATGTGACGTTAGATGATAGATTGTTACTAATTGACTGAACATAGAAACCTTCCTGCCCAACTTGGTATAGATTCTAAATGAGTAAATGGTTTTTTAATGCCTTGAGATAAGAGTGCTAGACATTAACATGTTATTACACAGACTTGCAGATAAATATACTAACATTCAATATACAAATCGAGGAATGTTATTATACATGTACTATCTACGATGTCCAGAGTGGTAGATACTCTAAGTACTGCCCTGGTGAAAGACCACCATTCAGAATCGAAACGTAGCTTGAAATGGCTTAAGTCGTGTTTGATGACCAGATCTGAATAGCCAGGTATTTATAAACCTTCCTCTTCCACTTCCCCATCTCCTTTCCCTCCCCATTACTTTCAGCCTCACAACATATCCCCATTGGGGATTCCAAAGTCTCACTGGTTCTAGACGGTTGGGAGCATTAGGGACTGTGGTGCGGTATTCACTATAAAAAAATACTATTTACTGATTGACAAATGCAAGATCTGGCACATGTAAAGGGTGTTGCAAGACGTACCCGACATACTTTAACCACCTATTCCTGAAATAAGTTGGTGCCTAGAGGGCATTTTAGCCTCTGGTGATATATTTTTTTAAATCGAAAACAAAAAAACAGAAATTCAGTCACATGTCGCCACTGGTCACTCAGCTGAAAAACCGCTCGTTCCCCGCCCCGACCCATTCTGTCCAACGCTGTGAAAAGATGTTTGTACCACGTGGTACAGATGGTGCTTGTACATGCGGGGCGTGCGGTGTTCCGACTGAGTGACCAGTGGCAACATGTGACAGAAATACATTTTAATTTTAATTTTAATAGAACAAAAATGTTTCCGGAGACATAACTTTTACATAATATTTAAAACACCCTATATACGAGTATATATAGAATAACGATAAAAAAAGAAAAGGATACTTCTAACTTTGTTTGATTCTACTTTTCTTCATACTATGGTGGAGGCCATTTAATGGAGGTGACTTTATTTGATCGAACGTTCCCATGGCGGTTAATGCTGACCATTATTTAAAGTGAACAATGTTTTAAAATCAAGATGGCACTAATTGTCGATTTGACATGACAAATTAATATGACAAGGGTTCATACAACTAGGTCTACATTAAAAATATTTTAAAATAATGTATTAATACCTTGGAGCAATAATATATAAGAGGTAACGCTGTAGATCGATCTGTAGTCAGTTTTTACTAGGTTTTACTGACTCAGTTGGACCTGGGCGTGGTTAAGACTAGGGTTACGGTATTTATACATCCATTCATAGCACATGTCGACATAATGTTTTTGTTTATTCGTATAACCACCTTTTCACAGTATTCTTATAAAAATAAATATATTATATAACCTAAAAAACCGTTGAGTTATGTTCAGTTTAGTTGCATATCAAACCGTGTGGGCGGAGTCCCAAGAGACTTACGAGTCAAAGAATTTGGTTACAATACTTTGAAGCGGTGTTAAATTTTGTCAAAATTTTGTTGTCTCTTTCTCTCTCATGGTATAAAACGTAAAAACCCGGAGAAAGTAATTATCGCAAATTTGTTTAAGTTGGGTAAAACAAATTACCTCTCTCTCCATATATATTCTTACTCCGAGATTAATACTTTATATAATAGGCAAAAAATTAAGAATTAAAATTCCGCAAAATGAATGTCAAAATATATCCTTTGTGATTTTACGTTTTTTTCTCTTTTTTTAAATTTAATTAATATTATTCATCTATTTTTTATCACTTTGGTAGTAATTATGCATGTTTTTAAGTGAGTTTTTATTATTGGACCGTTCTCACTTGCGTGGGAACAAATTGTCAACGTCCAGTATGATAAATAAATTATTTAGCAACCGTAAATTTAGTTAAAGCAATTAAGTGGCATGTATTTGATTACTGGTTACAACGAATCATATAAGTCAATTATGAAAATGTTATTGCTTTTGATTCGTACAAATTGTATTTCAAGGGAAATTGAAACATCGCTTCATTATAATGTATCAATATCCTGTCAATGTTGGTCGTAAAGCAACGCGTTAGTTATGTGACGCTGTCGTTTATAATATTATTATTATTTATGACTTTGGTGATCGCTTTTGTTCTCCGTATTAATTATGAATCTAAATTCAGGGGAGAGATTTTAGAATATATTGGATTTGTGTTTTTAGAAATGACTTTTTTCGTACATATAATTAAATATGCAGTTTTGATCAGATTTTTTTTCTGCATCGAATGCTCTGACTTTCGTTTGATTCTGAAGACTTGTCAGTCATCTAACATATATTTTCCATTTGAGAAAAGATTTGACTCAAGCGATACAAGTTTTAGACTTTTTTTAGGCTTTTGTCGCTTCTGGTAACTTAGTGAGAGCATTGAGTTACCTGAGTTAACTTTTTTTTCAAAATCCAACCAAGTACTGAACACTTATGAATTTTATTGTAAAACAATGGAACTTTTAAAGTGATCTGGTGTAAACTTCCCAAAATGGCGCTTCAGCCCTTTTACTTTTCCGGCGACGATATTTTTAATTGTTTTGTATGGTATCATAATAAAAATAAATATTTATTATTGAAACGATTTATATTTTGAGTTATTTGTTTGCTAGCTATATAAAGACAGTTTAAAGCTACAAACAAGTATGTAGAAGGCATGCTGATCCATTTCAGAATAACAGGAATCTCGTGAATAGTATTATTTTTATATTTTATACACATAATTACAATCCCAACGGTATTTTATTTTTATTAGAAACCTCACAAGAGTTTATTTGGCTTTTCACCTTTACAGTCAGAGTGGTAGATACTTATAGTAACGCCCTGGTGAAATACCACCGTTCAGAATCGAAACGTTGCTAGGAATGGCTCTAGCCGTGTTTGGTGACCAGATTTGAATAGACAAGTTCTTCCCAAACATCCTCTTCCCCATCTCCTTCCCCTCCTCACTACTTTTAGTCTCACAATAAACCTTTATTAGGGATGCCATAGTATCACTGGCTCTAGACGATTAGGAGCAGTTGGAGACTCTTATGCGGTATTCACTGTAAAAACACATAGGGGAGTTATATCACCACCCGGTTGGGTAACGTTGTGAGGTGAGTTAAGTAAGATTCTTTAGAAGGGATCGGGTTATGATGGTCTCGAATAGATCTGGATTAAGCCGAAGAGAAAATTCGACATTTAAAAACTTCACGATAAACGAGTATGCATATATGGATGCAAAATTAATTATAATTATTCAGATACCCAAATCATTCACTCTAGCAGATAAAAACCCGCTCCCGCGTGGTTTAGTCACGGCACACACATAAAAAGGAACACACTGAGTTAATCGTGAAGAACCGTAATCGGAAGAAAATTTCAAACTTTTGTATGTATGAGCAATTTTTCCATCAAACATGACAGAAGACGGCTTACGGTATTAATACTATCAGATGCTGCCGATATCAACTATGAACGGTGGCTCATGTCCGGTGAGTTTATTGGTAGTGTAATCTTGACTTTAGGTCTTACATTAGAATATTTGTTTTAACTATGTAGTTGAAAAGACCATTGAAGCATCACGACTCTTGTGATTTTTACTTTTTTATTGAATTCTCCCAATCACAAATAATAAATTAGCATCTAAACCACCCGTAAAAACGTTCGGGAATTCATCGTTAATATCAGGATGCATAAAATTCCATTAATTGCCATAAAATTTATCGTGATCGTTTTGAAAATCTCCGCCTCGAAGTTATTAGGAGAAATTTTTGTACAGCGATGGTGACTGAATACTGAATTATTTTATGGCGCATAACCACGCAGCCTTCAGTCTGGCCCCGGTACCGTCTACGACACCTTTTTTATTGTTTTACAAACGGTTCCAATCGTTTTAAGTGAGTCAGACTTTTTCTGAGGAATCCGATCAATGAAAAGATAATTTTTATTAGCTACTAAGCTTTTATCTGTGTCGCCACTTAAATATCAATTTTAATCTGTATGGTTATTTTTTTATGTGGTTGGTAATGAATTATGAGTTTTGATAAAGATTTTGACATGTGAAGAATAACCGAACCGTTTGAACAAAACTTCTTAGGATTGCTCAACTGTAGTAGTAAAATAATAACCCACTGTAATTGATTGACAAATTGTGTACATCTATATGTATGTATTTTTTTGTTAAGATCAACTCCCCACAGGAAAATATTTTTTCTCAAAACTTATGTCATCTTTAGAAATGCTGTGTGAAGGTTCTTTTTGACAAAAGGAAGGAATGAACTTGGGTTTTGATAAGGCCCATGCTGTAGGAGAGAGGAAACACAGAGGCCAGCTAACACACAGCCTAGCTGTTGAACAAAAAAAACGAGTCGAAGAAGCCGTGTATCGAATATCGACCGTGTATAAATGTTGGGTGCGCGTTTGGCGAGTTTTCCGAATATGCACCGGTGCCGAAGTGATTAATGAGGCGTCTTCCATTGATAGAGTAATATATACTTTAAGTATCGCCCTGGTTAAAGACCACCATTCAGAATCGAAACGTTGCTTTATTGAAATGGCTTTAGCCGTTTGTGACCAGATTTGAATAGCCAGGTACTTCCCAACCTTCCTCTTCCCCATCTCCTTCCTCTCCCCACTACCTTCAGCCTTACAACATACCCTGATTGGGGATGCCATAGTCTCACTGGCTCTAGACGGTTGGGAGCAGTTGGAACTCTTGTGCGGTATTCACTGTAAAAAAAAATAAAAAATAAAAATATTAGTAGAACAAGGACAGCATTCCCACCTGACGTTTGTTCATATGGAGAATCTATAAGACGGACCGCTCGTTTCTCAATTATATATATATATATAAATATGTAAAATAAAATCACATCTTCCCCTAAAAAGCTTTCAATCTCGTAACTATAAACCTGCTCAAAGCTTCTTACAAACTAGTTTTAGCATTGTGAAATTAGCATAGCATTTTCCGTCTGGAATTAATAATTTGACGCAACTATTTTTGCTTCACCAAATACCATATTCCTATCACGAACTTGGAAATTTCAATTAAACTGTAAAATGTATGACAAAAAAATATGCTTTTACTACATACAGGTATTTAGGTACAAGTTTTGAACATGACAGTTTTTAGATTTTACAAATTCCTTGCAATGTCTAATGGGTGGAGGCTTTAATTTAACGTTTTCAGGTTGAATCTCATATTACTCGCGTTAATGTGCAACCTCCGACTGTGAATTCCCCATAACTTTCTTGTTTCTTTTTAAACAATGTAAATGTACACATATTTCTGTATTTTCCATAACAATAATTCACGTAAGGCAAGTTAATATTTTGCTAGGCACTTGTCATTATGAATTAGTTACTAACAAGAAACAACGTATGCTGAATATAATCACCATTTGTTAACTGTTCATTTTATTCAAATGCGCTTTCTATCATAGATAATGACTCTTCTCACTTTACGTCTAAAATAATTTACTTCCATTAACATGTCAAATGTATTTATTTATTGTAATATAATTCATATGTCGGCTGCATTGTAATGAATGTTAAATTTATGATAATTATTTTTTTTTTCAAATCTATTATCTCCGTGGCAATATTAAGTAGGCTTTCTTTGTATGAAATGTTTTCAGAGAGTGGTTTCAAATACAATATATTTTAACATTGATTTATTTACCGGCAGGATTATCTTTGACAACTTACCGTTGTTTTTATTTAAACGAATTGGTTGTATTTGACGTCAAACATAAAATACCACACCTTCAGTTAACATGGTTAAGTACCAACATTAATTCCAAATACATATAAATATATATAGTTTTTTGTTTTGTAATTTATTATCCATGTAAGCAAAATGCTTAACTTTGGGTCTCATGTGTAAAAAAAAATGTTTTACGCAAATTTGAAATAGAATACTTTTGTATTAAATTGGAGTAAAGTTTTAATTTCTTTAATATGTGCATTTCTGACACTTTCTCTAAAAACAAATGATACATGATTTTTGATACTTTTAATTTTTATACATATTATGTATTATTTTCTCCTTGTTAGTTAGCCTTATTAGCTTAGTTAATTTAGTATGAAGCGCACTTGAGGTAAAATATCTGCTCCATATAAGTTCACTGTTATTATTAAATATGACAGATTGGAGTGAATTGATTCTACGACACGTTTTTGTATTCAACAGCTTGGCTGTGGAATGATTTGCCGGCCTCTGTGTTTCATCCCTCCTTCAACATGGACCTCATTTAAATCCAGGTTGACTCCTTCTTTCCCTCGAAATACCCTCCACACAGCATCCCCAAATATGACCCGTGTGTATTTAATGTAAAAAGATGTCTCTGATTACTTCTCAGGAGGGTGAACACCTAATTTTTGTGATCAAAATAATGTTGTTTTATTTGAATATGTGTTACGTCAACGACTTCGGAAAAATGAACAATGCTTTTCTACTCAGATTCTTAACAAATAATAAATATTAAATAAATTAAAAAAATACCTCACTGTGTGAAATGGTAAAAAGAAAGTAATTTTTTTTTTTAATAACAAATAAAAAAACTTTCATTGAAACTGCAAGCTATCTAAATGCATTGCCACATTAAAATACATCGAGTGCTAGTTAATTTAGTTCAAAATTTAGTTAAAACCATCCCTTGGTAAAAATCCCACCCTATAAAATATAACACAGCCTGTATTGACTAAATACTTTGAAAAGCGGCGTTCCGGTGTTCAAATAATGAAAATAATATATTTGAACAAAATACATTTCAGCCGCGTTGGCTGGTCGCTCGCGTGCGGAGGGCTGGTGAATTACGACTTTCCAGGTTTAAACGATGACTCTCCAGTCATTTAGGAAAATGATTCATTACAGTCATCAAGTTCCGTAATTAGTTAACTGGTACCTATAGGTGTTTTACCAAACTTGTTTGCGTTGATTTATCGATGCGTAGAAATGCCCAACACATTTTTACTTCTACACGTGTGTGTGATCGATATTTGGAATTCATTAATAGAAATATTGCTTTTGTTTTATGGTGATTTTCGAAGATTTTGAATTTAGTAAGTATGTAGAAGCAGGGGCGCCGCCAGGCGTGCCACCGACTGTGTGCTGAAACCACCAATTCCACCCCTTAAATTTTTATTTTAAATGCATAGTTACGTTATTTTCGTCGCATTTAATTCAATGTATGTAATAGGTTGTGCTTAAATGAAATAAATTCCGTTTTTTTTTTACGAAACAAGTAAGTATCTTCTTTTAAAATTATTCTTAGGTAAAGCCGGATAGACAATGAAAATGGTAATTCTATGTAAAGTTCTGATTTTTATTTGTCACTTAATGCCGCCCGTGTGTCCGCAAAAATTGGTCAATGACAAAACCATAGTTATTAACTAGATCTGAATAGCCAGGTGTTTTACCAACCTTTCCTTTCTCTTTCATTTTTCCTCTTTCCCATTTTTTTAGCATCAAAATTTTTCTCAATATGACAATATGAGGGGTCGAAAAAAATGAGATCTCACTTGAATCAAGAAATAATTGCTTCTGTGAGATTAATAATACCTTTGCCGAAAGAAATATTTTAAGACGTACGTTTTTAAAAACCACTTTTCTTCTGAATTCTCTCTTATTTTTATATAGTTTTAAAAAAACCCATTAAAATGATAGTGTAATAAAATACGTAGGTAATAGGCATGCTGCCAGTATTAAATAAAATATCCCGTTCTTATATATTTTCAGATATAATTATTACGCAATATGTAATTCCATTATAAATTTCTAGAGAACGCTGCTGCATTTTAGAGGTTAGTGCGTCAAATAATAACGACTTTGACTTTGAATAATATCAGTATGTACACTAATTACAGTAAAAAGTAATTAGGAACCGGGAGACCTGTCCTATTTAGCTAATCACAAAGCCATTTAACGTGACCTACCTGCGTAATTATGCAAATGTTAGAAAAAATTATGTAAATACGTTAAAATAAAAGGGATAATAAAGCAACCTCCAAGAATATTACCACAAAAAAATAATTAACAAAAAACGCTACAACGCGGTTCCAACTTATTATGAAAGCTCTCCCATAGTAACTGTCTGCCAGTGCCAGACTTAAATAGTGAAACATTTTTAACACAAAGCGCTTAAGAAGCATAACATCGCCCGCATTATGAAACGTCTGGAGCAATCGTAATATTGTAATATTAAGCTCGTGTTAATGCCCGCTAAAAGGAGCAACTTTGCTCTGTAATTAAAAGTCCTCCTTGGCTGGGTCGGGTTAAGGCTGTTGTAGGTTCCTGTTCCCGCCCCACCCCCGGGAACATCTGTTTTGTCGCGGCACTAAAAGCTCGCGAGCATTCTTATTATTTCATTTATCTCTTTCTCGTTTTGCCGTCCGCACGAATAAAAGAGTGATGATAGAATTTGGCACGAGCTTCTCTTGTTTAAATTTGAATGCGATACATTTATGTCTAGTTGAGGAGTGTAAAAATCCTGACTCCCTGAACACAGTTTGATGAAACTAACAGGTTTATGGTTTGTTCAAAGCTTGCTTCTAATAATGGTTGATGCATAAGTTCGAAACGCTTTTGTTTTCTAGGCTTTGGACATATTTTGTTCATGTCAACGGTATTTTAGAACCACAGAATTGTTTTTGTTTTTTATAACGTCGAGTTTTTCGGTTTGTGAAAAGCTCTAGATCGCTGTTGGCAACGAACTTCAAACTTTTCAAATCGTCTATTCGAGAGTTCAGTCGGTAAGTTATATCACATTCGCCCTATTCTTGCAATGTTGTTCCATCGGATGAATATCTTCTCCGCTCTCTGTCCAACAATATCTGAAGAATCTCCGAATGAAACAACTTCTTCACCTCTAGCACACCGGATATCTTCAGTGTTGGATATTAAAAGTCCCACATCACAGGTGAACTCCTAGCGTGGAAGACAATATATGTAGAATATTGTAAATAAACATGAAGTTAATTAAATAAAATAAAAATAAAAAAAGTGTCAAAACAAATCAGTTGTAAACATTGCTGGAGAAAACATTATTCGTGAGTTAATATATTCAGATTATAAAAAAAACGTTTAAAATTTAATATAAATGCTTTTTATCTACGCTTTAACTCAAAACACATTTTTAATTGAGCGGCTTACTTTTTTTTAAAATTCACTCTCCTATGAACTAACGGTTGATATTATTGTATTTTATTCAACTTATTTCTATTTTCGTATTGCTTAATGTATTGAATATTCATTCCGTAATTTACGAATCGTGAATAAATCGTTTGTATAATAGAGGGGTGAATTTCTACTTACCACGAGAAAATAAATTGATTAAAAAAATGTACTTAGGATAAATAATTTGAATCTTAAAAGCTTTTATCTGTGAATATTTAAAAAAATCCTAAATTAAGCCCTTTATTCAGACTACAAAATAATATAAAATAAAAATGTTCACACAAAATCTGTGAATATTTGTACTCAATTCCTGAATATGAATAGTATGTACGATTAAAACGGAAAGTGTATAAACATGTTGATATTATGCGAAAACATTTGCGGGTGATTAAGGCACAGGAAACGACAAAATGACGTCATTTGTCAGGAGGCATTCGGCCGACATGTCTCCACTTCCGGCGCGTTTATTTCAATGTTTATGGAGGGCTTTCCTTTCCGGAATCAGCTTCCTTGTTTGTGCCATAAGATCACAATTTTATTCTAATAACGCAAAGAACCAAAAAATCAGGACCCAAAAACGAGAAAAATACTGCGAAAAAACTAATAAAATCACAACATAAAAAGATAGAAAGAAAAAATGTAATGTCAGCTTATGAAACGGTTTTAAAAAAGGTTCTTTTACATAATGTCCTCATTTTATAAGGTTCTTGAGTAGGTGGTTGTTGTGTTGGATCCGTGCTCGTTCCGGCCCCGCACCGCGGCGGCCGCTTCCTTCCGGTTTCCGAGGCTTTCCCGCCAAAACGGCTGGAGGATTGCGGTTTGGGTACAGAGTAGGGATGAAAACGACAGAAAAATGCCACATTTGTTCGTAGCGTGTAGCATTTTGTAACGCGGTTTATAGCGGTGACACGCAGTAAAAATTAAAATAACTGCGGCTTATTAATTTAGAGTGTGAATCAGACCTTCGTATTATTATAATACAACCTTGAATTATTGTTACGTAAAACAATGTTAAGGTTGTGGTATACTTGAATGCAAACAGTTTGAAAATAACATTTAAACTTCAGAAAACATCGAGAGTAAACCTAAACTTTCTTTAATGTCACACCGACACGATGGTGTAAGAATAAAGCCCGTGTCTGATCATATAGTCAAAGGCTTAAAATAGTTTGCCAGATACATCTAAACAAACGTAAAAGGCTGTCAAAATATTACGCGTGTCGTTTATTTTTTTGCCGTAATATATGGTATTAAGTCAAGGAATCGCACTTTTATCCCCGGCTATTCTTGTATTGGTTGAGATTAAATGTTTATCAATTTCTTAACAGTGCCTTTAATCATTTATAAAATGACTTCACTGCAAACTCATGAAATTGCTCCAAATTCATTGTGAATTCTCGTGACAACAATCACCATAAAACGAGGACAAAACAATCTAGTAACGCAAACCCAAAGTGAGTTAGCAACGAGTGAACAACAATAATATAACCTCTAGGCTTTGCATTTTTTTACAACATACATAGTAACGTCAATAGTAATTATCTTTTGAAAAAATACTGCAAAAAAGTTACTTACAATATTTAGAAATATGTGCTAAGGTGGTTTTCAAAATTGATGCAATGGTTGTCAACGTACTCAGTATCTGCATAACGATTTTTTTTGAAGATTTTCAGAATGTGTTAATGATAATAACAGTGAACTTGTATAGCGCAGTTTTGTGGTATTTCACCTCAAGAGCGCTTCATACTAAATTAATATGCTGATAAGACGAACTAACAACAAAAAAATAATATATAATATGATTACAAATAAAAACTATCTAAAATTATGATCGTTATTATAAATCATGAGAGAAAAAGGTTCAGATATGGGTATAACAATGCATGTGTAAATCAACAGATTATAAAAACAATTTACCACAAGCTAAGGGTATAAAAATTCAGATGAAACGTATGAATTCATATTAACATATTTGTCAAATAAAAAAAAAGGAAATTAGATTAAGGACAGTTAATATGTTGGTACTTAAAACATTAATATTCAAGTATTATAAGTAAACGATTCAAAAAATGCAAACAGTGTAAATATAACAAGTAACAAAAGAACAATAAATATTTTATGACAATGAGTATATGGTTTTCAGTAGTTAGTGAGGAAAAGCAAACTTTTTTGGATTGTGTCAACAGTGAAAAACTTTGGGGTCGGCGAAAAAAATACAAAATCTATATTATTTTTAGTAAATATCCCAGAAGTAAAAATATGATGTTTAACTCTAATTTAGATTAGAATATTTACGTAATAAACTAAATTCTTGCATAGAATTTATGATTTCAAGTATGCGTGAATCTGCTTGATATTTTTGCAGTGTTTTACGAGTCTATGGAGGAAACTGGAGGCGTGTGGTCCGTAGAAAAGTGTCGCGTGTACGGCAAGGAAGAAAGCTCACTCGACAACTGAATTCCAGCCTCGAGCTTCGAGCGCAAAGCACACGTACCACCACGTGTGTGAAATTCTTATTTGTGATGGACCGCACAGATTGCATTTCACAGACAATTGCTTTTATGCGCACAACAGTTGATTTTGTAGTTTATTGTGTTTTTAGGATGCCATGTCAGGTTGAAAGAAGGGTGAATGCAGGAAACTCCATTAATGGAGGACTGTAACCCCTGATGTGTGGCTGTGAGGCATGGGACTGGCAGAGAAAGGATGAAAGTAGACTGAATGCTGTGGAAATGAGATCCCTGAGACGTATGTGCGGTAAAACCATGTATGACCGTATTAAAAATGTGGAAATCCGGAAAGAATGCAAGGCTGAAGTGAGTACAATGAATAGGATTAAGAAGGGGACGCTTAAATGGTTTGAGCATGTAGAGCGAATGAACGAAGAAAGGAGTGTGAAAATAATATACGATGCGAAAGTGAATGGAATAAGAAGTAGGGCACGCCCGAGGAAGACATATCATCAAATACTTGAATCGGGCCACGTGAAGAGTCAGAATAACATAATATATTTATGAGACAGTGAATGAATGTGAACGAAGCAAGGAGTGTGTGCCAAGACAGAGTTGTGTGGCGATCCGTTTTCTCTGCCTACCCCTGCGGAGAAACGGCGTGATGGTTGGTTAGTTAGGTAGTTAGTCATGTGAGGTTGAGATAAAAAACGAATTAAATACTTCGTGAGGTTTGCCGATGTGAACAACGAAACGTAGTTTATCTGCAAATTTGTGCTTACTGAAATTCAAAGACGTTTCTTTGTAGTTCTGTGATTGAAAAATAAACGTTTATTTTGCACATCAATGATTAAGGGAGATTTATTTAACGCACAAATTAACAAATTTGGGTAAAAACAATTAAACGCAAATAATCAGATTTACAAGAGAAATATTGTCACACGATCTGAAAATTTTATGAGGTTGAGAAGATATAATCAGATACCTACATATTTTCATTTTGATAAAGTGGGAAATCAAAAACACAGCCGAACCTCTCGATCGAAAAGCACTGGCGTCATGTTCATGGCAAAGTTCCATAGCTCTTATGTCTAGAATTTCTAATTCAACAATGTTATAGAGCTTTAAAATATCTATTAACCTGTATGTACACTATGAGATAGGACGCTTTATTGTGTGTCCTATATTTATAACTGATTAAGAAAAACAAATTCGACAAAGGAGTTTTGTAAAATCTATAACACTGTTATGAGAAAATATTATTTCACATCTTCAATAATTACTAAACACCAGTTGAAATCGACTATTCTAATTGTCCATAATACAAACCCATATTTATTTCCTTTCAAATTAAACTCACTTGTGAATTCCGTCTGCATTGAAAATTTAAAAAATATCCTTAAAACTGAAATAAAAACAGTGTTTCAGACTTATATGCACCAAAACACACGCTCGCATGAACAAAATAGTCCTTACAGCCAGAAGAACCCAGTAGAAGTTAGTTTACGTATTGCATCTGGGCATGACAGTGTGCAATGTCATTACTCGTTTTACAAAATTTGTCTCGAATTTTACAAAAATGTGGCTCAACTCTTCCGAAAACTATCTGGTTAAATCCTCGATCTTCGTAAAAAAGTTTACCTCGTGCTCGTCATTTTAGCGTTTTCTCATGATTGGATTTGATCTTTCTACTCTTTGCAATTTTTGTTATATTTTAGCATGTCTAGATGAGGAGTTATTATCGCTTTCGAAGTTCGTGCGCGTAGTACTGAAAAAGCATACACCCTTTACACAGAATCCGAGCTTTTCAAATATTTTTCTGGTAATGTTTAACAGTTTTTTTTTCAAGCTGCCAAAGTCAAGCGAAACTATCAATTCTTACTATTAGATTTATTTAAAAAAATGAAGGGCTTAAAGCAGTAAGAAGGGAAAAAGTAAGTACGTAAAATTTTTATTACCGACCGGTTTTGCTTAGCCTATGCATCAAGGTACAAAAATAAAAATATATATTATGCTCACATTCTCCATAAAAATGGTTATGGCAACAGATAAAATAATTTGACCGGTCGGTAGCTGAGTGGAGAACGCGTCGGATTCCCACCCGGGCGTCGTGCGTTCAATTCCTCTGCTGGCTAAGTCCTCCATCATTGCACAAGCAACATCTTCCGCTTTTTATAATGGCAGTAGGAGTTTTTCATATATTGTCAGGTTATTCGTAACTCGGGAATGTTTGTCTTATTTAAAAAATAAAATAATGCAAACTTATTATTTCATTTTCAATAAATACAAATATAAACTAAATATAAATATTAACTGGGAATTAAGATGTGTACAGCGCCCTTGAGATGATTTTTCACACAAACGGAGCTACACAAATTATCCAAAATTTTTCATTATTATTAAGATCTGATCACTAACCCTATGAAAATATTTAAATTCATCATAATGTTTACGATGTGACGAAATTCAAAACTATCTGAAATTAACTAATTTAATTATTTTTGCATTGTTTAAAGGTCCAAAACAACAAGAAAAATTCATTTTTGTTTTTCGAATTGAAACAAATTGAAACGACTTTAAAACCCCGATTAGCTGCCTCACAAAATTTAATTTAAACACTTTGTGCGGGCCTTACTGAAAAGATTTGAAAGATCGCCTTATTATAAAAAATGTATTGCTGGCAAGGGTACACGCGAATAAAGTCGCATTCCCTAGTTCATATCTCTTCCTTTGCACTCTGAAATATCCTGTTCATAAAAAATGCAGTGGCTCTAAGCCGAAAAAGCTGTTGGCACTAAAAGGTCTAATTACTTACGATTCGTGGTCCTTTTCAAAAATGAGAAAACTGCTCGGGACGCCAAATAAACCGTGAGTGCCGCGCTCACTGAATGTATGCACAGGCAGAAGCGTGTCGTGGGCGTGTTCGTGTGCCCAAAATAAGTCCAACTTTGCCTTACTTCTTGTGATATTCATGAAACGTTTTCAAATACCGAAATTATTTCTTGATCAGATAAAGATTGACGATGAACCGTGGCAAGACGCTCGACTACGAATCCAGTGGTCGCGGGTTCAAACCCGGCGTGCGCAAATAAATTGTGTCTTATTAAAACGTGTCATAACACATTTGATTAATGTAAAATAAAACATGGTTTATTTGCGGCATGTTCTAGAGTGGTAAATACATATCATAGTTCATAGTATCGCCCTGGCGAAAGACTACCATTTAGAATCGAAACGTTGCTTGACAGTGCTTTAGCCGTGTTTGGTGACCAAATCTGAAGAGCCAGGTACTTCCCAACCTTCCTCTTACTACCTTCAACATCACAACTTACCCCCAATTGATCTCATTGGCTCTAGACGGTTGGGAGCAGTTGAAACTCTTGTGCAGTATTCACTATAGTTGATATTTGAAAATGTTTGATCAACTTTAAAAGGACTAAGGAAAATTGAGCTTAGTTCAGGCACACGAACGCAGCTAACACACACTTCTATCGGTGTATTCCTTCAGTGTAAAAAATATATTTTTACTTTTAGGTAGATACTGTTCAGGGCCTAGAAGTCAAAAGGGGAATCGGCAACATCAATAATTTTCTTTCAAATCCGTATAGATCACACGTCTTGTGATTTTACGCTCAGTGGTCGCGCTCATAAACTTTGAAATGGCGAAAACAAACTGGAGGATTTATAAAATGTCTCCGCCTGCCATGGAGTCTGGTAATTTAGTGGCAGTGGTCCAGCCAGCAGCACGAATTCCAGAATCTCTTGAAGCCCGTAACACGTGGGGGGAGTTTTGCCACATTTCAGCATAAATTCTGTTAATGCTGTGTGTTAAAACATTTGAGCTACATTTGTACATCCGCTGCCCTGTGATTGATTTATTCTCCCATTTTGGAGAATTAATTGCAGGCATTGGCATTGCGAATGATGTTGGAGGATCTTTATATCTTAATAATGATTCGTTAAATACATGATGATTTTATAAATACGCACCTTAAAAATCGTCCACCAAACTAATGATTGCTATTGGTACGTACCTAACTAATTTTCATATTTTATATTATTTTATTTTTTTACTATTAATATCTTGCTAACATATATGGCGATTCCGATGAGTTATAAAAACTCTCTCTGGGACAATGGAAATTAAAGAAATACACGAGTTACAATAGAATACAGAGATCAAACTAACATAAATCAAACAATATAATACAATAAAACATAATAAGAAATACAGTGTAAAAAAAAATATGTACTTAGTTTTAATATAAGATATAAAAGTGTGAATAGAAACAAATGAGAAAAAATAAAACCCCGAAGTGCAGTAAATGAGGATGTTTTTACGCTGAAAAAAAAATTGATTTCGAAATTAGGTATTTTCATCTTTGAACGAATTAAAAAAATATTCTTTTAAAGCATTATTTTGGATTTTTTTATTAAGTTGACTATTTTTATATTTATCTGGAAGCGAGTTGTATAATGTATAGTCAATGTGTTCTAAAGATTTTATCCCATACTTTGTAGTTTGTGTAACTGGAATGTGAATTATATTGTTTTTTCTAAGGGGTTTGATGTTATGTCATGGAAAACAAAAACAAGAAAATCATAATATAATGCACAGTACATAGCTCTAATATTATCGAATGACGTCCTTGGTTGGGAATCAAAAACAGAGATCGCCCGCTCGTGAGAACGGCTCATGACTCATATGTGAGGGATAACCGCGAAATGGGTTAAATTTAAGGGAGGCCTGAGTGGTTGATACTCTAAATATCGCTCTGGTGAAAGACCACCATTCTTCGAAACCTTCACATCTCTTTCCCTTTACCACTGTCTTCGGCCTCAACAAACCCCAATTAGGGATGTCATAGTCCCACTGGCTTCAGATGGTTAGGAGCAGCTGGGACTCTTGTTAAAATTAAATTTAAACAAAAAAACTTCCAAAGGTTAAAGTGAAATGGTATATTAAGAAGAAAAAATAACGTTGTTTAAAATATTATTTTGTTTTGGCAATAATTTACTTACAACAAATACCGAAACGAGGACAGTGGTTTTGTATGTATTTTCATGGAAAACAAAAAAAATGGTATGACATACTTATTAGACAACGCAATTTCCTTGCGCTTACGAGTGACATTTTCAAAATTAGAACCGATAAGAAAATGATCAAATTATTAAAATAAACTTACAGAAACGTGATAAAGTACTTACCTATAATAATTTTTACCAGACCACTATTTTTTATTCTATATTTTAAATGTGCATACGTATGTCTTACTTTTGCAGGCCATTTAAAAAATGAACTAATTTATGCGCGAAGTAAAATTTTAAAATTAATGTAATATTTTTTCAAATTCAGATGTTTAGCTAAATTACAAAGGTTCCTAAAAAAATATCTACGGATATCAACTTGTCTTTATGTATATTTGTTTTATATATAATATAAAACAAAATAAATAATCTATATCGTCCATATTTTTTTATCATTCTTTTTTCCCCTATTTTTCGACATGGAATATTAAATAAAGGTGTTGAAAAAACAATGAAGATTTACATCTCTGAAATATTTTTTGTTTTAAATTGATAATTTAAAATTATCCACACTAACTCGGAGCTTTTATCCACACGCTCTAGTAAAATAAAAATAAACTTTTTACGAAAAACACGTATCGCCACCTATTTATCTTCAAAAATAACTGGATGTTTTGTCCTATCTGCCCCTTTTTAATTTCCTCCCGATACGCCCCTGGGCGATGTGTCGGGGGCCGGAATGTCCCGTTGACAGTTGTATTTTGGCAAACATTTCCGTACACCCATTAGAGTTACAGACTACGCCCCTGGCCCGGACTTGCGTGCATGCCACTGAACAGAAAATCCCTAGAAATGCAATCCGTACCGATTAAAAAGAAAATACTGATCACCAATTGAAATTAAAACCTTTTTACTCATAGGTTTCAGACAGGTTAAGTATGATTATCTGTTAAAGAAAGAATTTTGGCATTTGAATATATTTTATCAATTTTAGCAGTAAGGAATAATTGAGCTTACTTCGAGTACACGAACATGCCCACAACCTTGAAGTAAGAATATGTATGGAGAGAGAGCTAAATATTTTCTACCCAACCTATACAAATTTACGATAAATCACATTCTCCGGGTTTTTACATCGTAAACCGTGAGAGAGAAAGAGCTGAGACAAGTTATCTCATAATATTTGCAGCTGCCTGATGCGTCTTTCTTGTTATTTTTCGCCAAATAAGTAGGATATTTCACAAATTACTTCTTTAAAATTCCTGTACTGTATGACAAATTCAGAAAGTTTATTCTTTTAATTTCGCTCCCATGCCCTAAATCGAAAAAAAAAAAAATAAATAAATAAATAAAAAAAAAAAAACAATATTCATAATTATTAGTTAATAATTGTGTCTATCTGATGGGACCAGACAGGTAAGTATGTTCCTGTACATTTTCTTATTTAAACTAGGAATTAATATGTAATGATAGAAAGTAAGATCTGTACAGCGCCCTTGAGGTGATTTTTCACAAAAACGGCGCTATACAAATCGTCCAAATATTATTATTATTATTATTAATATCTCACCACTTTTAGGCATGTCTCTGGTGACTCCGCCCACTACGTTTTGTTGTGCGACATAACTCAACGATTTTCGAGGTTATATCCTTTATTATTTTTTATAACAATACTGTGAAAAAGTGGTTTTACAAATAAAAAAAACATTATGTCGACATGTGCTATGAATGGATGTAAAAAGGTGTCACCATGAAAACCCTAGCCACGCTCGAGTCAGGAAAAAATCAGTAATCCTGACTACACTGTTTCGCAAAGCTATCCCTCCTGTATACTATTGCTCTGAGCCTAAACACACTTCTATCGCTTTATCGCTTCAGCGGTGCTTGCAATACGGATAAAATTTACTTCGGGCCTTATAAGTATACGCATGGGCGAGTCGTGGATTTTCTCCAAAAATAAATATAAAATAAAAGTTGGAATTTTAAACGGAGGCCAGATGGAATTAGAAGTGAGCGTGTGGCTGAAAAAAGCCGCCATAGAATTGTGTTGCAAAAATAAAGATGGCATTTTTATTATTTTTATTTTACAAATAGTAATCCTAAAAAATAGTCCGAAAAAATTGAATTAAAGTTGAATTGAATTAGGTTTCTTTATTTTTTATTGAGGAGAAAACACAGATACAGACACTAATAATTAAACAATATTAAGTATAGAGAATTCGCCTGCATCTTAACTATTTCTCATAGATTAATTATTCACAGGGTTCCTGGGCTTATATTTATTTTTGTGGAATTTTGCCGACCTTGATGTTCCGTTAAATATTATATGATTCGACAAACAAGGTGAGACAATTGTAAAAAATATATTTTAAAAGTAAACCGTGTCGTGTTATATTTTATTTCCTAAGCAAACGTTTTTGGGAAAACCTTTCAGTGTCCATGATCAAGACGAATTTCTAGATAGCAATCATATTTATAAGTGATTTGAAGTGTAAGAAAAAATAATGGGTAATTTTAAAATTAATGCAATTGGATTTCTATGGTTTTACAGTTAAACTAACTATCACATCGTTTTACCGCGAGAGTAGGCAAAGAGGATGAACTGCCACTCATCCCTGTCTTCGCCCACACTCCTTGCTTCATTCACATTAATACATCGTATCATATATACTCTTTTGTTATTCTAAATCTAGACGTAAATTGACTTAATATTTGATGTCTTTCTTAGGCGTTTTTGACTTCTTCTAGCATTCACTTACGTGTTATATATTCTCTTTAAGCTTCTTTTTTCGTTCATCCGATCTTCATCTCCAAAACTTTTGGATCTCCAAATTCGTCTCACGGTTTTACCACACATACGCCTTAAGGATTTCATTTCTTCAGTATTCAGTATACTTTTATACTTCTTCTGCCAGTTACATGCCTCACTGGCATACGTTAGAGTTGGTTTCAGAACCCCATTGCGGACTGCTAGCTTCCCTTCTTTAGACAACTTTTTGCAAGGACTAAAAAATTCAGTTTTTCATTGTATAAATGACCGGTTAGTAGTTGAGTGGACAAAAGCGTCGGATTCCCGTTCGGGCGTCGTGCGTTCAATTCCTCTCCTAACCAAGTCCTCCATCCATTGCACAAGTAAAATTTTCCGCATATTATGATGGTAGAAGGAGTTTTTCAAATATTGTCAGGTTATTCCTTACCAATTGAATTTCTTTAAAAAAGAAAAAATAGCTTCCTTTTACATACTAAAACTCAATAAATGTAAATTGAAACTCATAGAAAATCTTATAATGTTACTCTCTTTTAAGTAGATATCGTCGCCGGAAAGGTAAGAAAGGCTGAAGCGCCGTTTTAGCTAGTTTACACCAGAGCACTTTTTTGTTTTACAATAAAATTCATAAGTCTTCAGTGCCTGGTTGGATTTTGATAAAAAAAGTTTACTCAAGTAACTCAGTGCTCTCACTGAATTACCTGAAGCGACAAAAAGTCTAAAACAGTCCCAAACTTTTGTCGCTTTAGTCAAGCCTTCTCCCAAACCGGTAAATATATATTAGATGGTTGAAGGGGCATAAAGGTCTTCAGAATCAAACGACAGTCAGAGCTTTTATCGAACAATAAAAAACAACTGCATATTTAACTCATTTTTGACCGAAGTGTAGCTTAAGCCCTTTTGCCTTTCAGTCAAATTATGCAATCGGCTTAGAAAAACCATCAAGCACTTTAATTCCGAAAAATTTCGTGTTGATCCTCTCTGAACTTTTGACGTAACTTCCATTACCGTGAGTGGCTTTTAGTTCAGCCGCCACACATATACACCGATAAAGTGAGATTTTTGAGTGTTGAGTGTTGTGCACTCACAGTTTACGGTCACCGGCCGCCACTGAGTTGCCGAAAACGCATTACCTAACTCCGCAGTTTTGCATAGGATGTAGGACCACTGCCAAAGTGCAGTGTGTTTAACATCCGCACTCCGCGCCACTGCATTCCCCGGCGGGACCGACAATTGAATTTAGACGCTGTTATGTGCAGCCTGTTTTCTGCCATTTAGACACGCAAAACCTAGCGATTCAATTCAACATAACCTACCAATTAAATAAAGTTTTGATGTGTTTTATACTTTCGTCACATTACGGGATATAGATCCTCCGTTCTCGAGTGGTTTAGACGTTTGACTGAGACTCTAAAGGCCGCAGGTTCAAATCCTGGCATGCGCAAATAAAAAATGTTTTTTTGATATGTGTTATTTCACAAATAATTAATATAAAAATAAATAGTGTATTTGCAGCACTTTCCAGAGTGGTAAATACTTGCCCTGGTGAAAGACCAACATTCAGAATCAAAACGTTGCTTGAAATGGTTTTAGCCTTGTTTGATAACTAGATCTGAATATTCAAGTATTTACCAACCTCCTTCTTCCCCATCTCCTTCCTCTGCCTACTACATTCAGCCTCACGATATACTCCAATCGGAAATGCCATAGTCCCACTGGTTCCAGGCGGTTTTCCGGACTCTTGCACGGTATTAATTTTTAGAAAAGGAGTATGTACTTGATACAAACAAAAAATAAAAATATCACAACACATTATAAAGACAAATAAAAGATAACTCAACTGATAAAGAAAAAAAATTATTATAGGTTGTAGCCGCTCATGGCTTCAAAACTTATGTAACTGGTACGAGGGCAGTTCCGAGCGAGAAAATTGCCCCGATGATAGCCAACTACCGATAGGAGAGTTCATCAGAAGAACAAAAAAATGTATTACGTAATCATAGCCCCTTTCCATTTTCCAAGCTCCATCAAAGTCAAACAATCAACATCAGACAAGCAGCGTCCATGTTATATGAATCTCTAATATTAGAAGCACTTAAGAGTATTGTTGGTTTCTAGTCTCCCTCTTTCAGTTAACTGCAGCTGCATATTAAATGGACGATATTAGAATGCAGTCTGCCATGCACGTGGAAACTTCAGGTGAATATTGCATCAGCGGATAGGAGATAAAACCTTTTCTAGCTGTTATAATCTCACTTTGAAAGTTTCTGACGGTATTACCAACACTTTCATGGTAAAATGTTCTACGAACGTTAACATGTAAGAGTTGAATAATATCTGAAAGAAGTGCATAATGTATTTTTAGGGTTATTTTTTTGTATAGAAAATGAATCGATTGGGAAAAATAAATACTATGCCGTCGGCTATAGGAAGTTTAAAGGAACCAAAGCGCACACCAGACACTAAGTTTGGAGAGCGTGCCTTCGGAGTGTCAGGTCCTAAAGCCTGGAATAGACTGCCACATGGTCTGAGAATAATAAAAGACTCGACAGCGTTCAGAACTAAACTCAAAGCACATTTTTTCAGAAAATTATATCCATAAATAAAAGAATTGCCCTAATTTACACAGCTAGGCTAACCCGTTAGCATCTCAACTCACCAGTATAATAATATATTTTCATGCAACCATCCGCGATCCTCAATCCTGGATCTACTGCTAAATAAAAGTTCGAAAAATATTAACAGCCCGCGACAAATGTAAATAACTAATATGTCAATATCAATTAGGCAATTTTAACTTTAGTTTTAGGTATTTAGATATTTTCATGGTAAATTTAGCGGTAATTCTTAAGTTTTGTAAAGTGCCCTTGAGGTTATATTTCACAAAAATGGCGCTATGTAAATAAGCCAAGTATTATTATTCCTATAAACATGCAACAAATACATTTTTATTTATTAATTTTAATTTTCGTAGATGATTGTAACTGTGATTAACAAAAACAATAAATTTATTAATGAAATAAAGAAGGGGTTTTATATTAGGATTAATATTAGATATTCTAAAAGCACACGAATTCAAAATATCGCATAGGTAAGAAATAACTGAATATTTATAATCATTTTTTTATTGAATACCGCATAAAAGCCTTAACTGCATCCAACCGTCTAAAGCCCGTAAAATAATGACATCCCTAATTAAGTTATGTTTTTAGGCTGAAGGTAGAGGGGAGGGGAAGGAGATGGGGAAGAGGAAGGTTGGGAAGTATCTGGCTATTCAGATATGGTCACCAAACACGGCTGAAGTCATTTCAAGCAACGATTCTATTATGAATGGTGGTCGTTCACCAGGGCAATACTTGTATCTACCACTTTGGAACGTAAATAAAAAAATAGTTTAAATGTGAATTTCGAGAAAAGCTAGGTAATTCATTGAAAATTATTCAAAATATTTTTAACAAAATTTTCTCACATCATTGATTTTCAAACGTACTCGTATATTTTTCTTGCGTTCTGCCCCGAAAAGGCCAAATGTTACTATCCGAATCGTCCGAGTGGTTTTAAACTAAAACAAAATTGCCCATACAAACACTTATGTTGGCTTTCAAATTATCTCGTTGCTTTTTTACGATGTTACTTTTGTAGCTTTTTGAAGTGTGAGTTTAAAAACGTCATTTAAAATCATCAACATCAGTAACACATCATAGATCACATGACATTTATATCCGAAAACGTGATCGTTAAACGCTATCTCCCAAATTCTGGATCGTCGTGCGAGAAGACTTAGCCATTTAGAAACGTTAGTGTCTACCGACCCGAATGTAAATTGCCTATATTTTACCGATCAAAAGTCTAATGTATTTCCAATAAACTTTACATCGTGTAATATATATAAAAATAATTTTGATTCAATGAACCAAGTTTAACTTGACAACTTACGGTAAAAAAACTTGAAACATTTACCACGGCTTTGAAACTCTGAACTGTTTAATGATGATCAATAAATTATGCGGTCTTGGCCGATTTTAGCATATTTTGCGTATTTCAAAAACCTAACACAATTCCAGGGAATGAGTGAATATTATTTACTGTAACTTTTATGTCGATATTTGTTGACACATTGTTTAGCTTAAAAATCCCATGGTAAAAAAAAACTTAAGCAAATCATAACTCTGTACTCTTAGAATATTGTTATCTTGGCATATTTCAGTGTTATTTTGCCTACATTCAGATGATCTTCACACTCCTTGCTTCATTCACATTCGTACATACTATTCTGTGATTCTAACTCTTGACATGACCTAAATACAGATAGGTGAACTTAAAATATAAAAGATCAATATTAAACCCAATACAATTACACTAAATACCACCATTCCTTATTATTTCAAAATCTAAGTTTGTTGTGTCAATAAAAAAAAAACAGATTTAAACCTGTTGTAAATAATTCCCGCTGCTTCACAAATTATGCAGTCGTAGCCGAAATTACTTAACTAATCGAAAACCTTTTTATGGTTTTCGTATTCAATTTGTGAATAAATTAAACAAAACAAAAATTTTGTGTGAATTAAATTATTTGTATTTTCGAAGACAGCAATTACTTTGTGATTTGAAATCTTGTTGTATGTATTTTTTATATTTATTATTACACAAATTTCATTAAAAAAAATATGACCGACCGGTTTATATTAGCCTAAGCATCATCGGGGTACAAAATTAAACGAAACAAAAAATACACAGTGTGTGGTTATATATATTTACAGAAGAAAAACACTATATAAAATAAAATAAGAAAACAGCGAGAAAACAAAAGAATAACAATTAAATTATAACAAAGGAACAGAGAAAAAGCGACAGATATAATGAATTGAAAGAGGCAAAACGTCAACTGTGTTCTCCCTCAGTATGTACATGTATATATAACCACAAACCATGATTTTTTTCGGCATAGTTTAATTTTGTACCCTGATGATGCTTAGGTTAAAGCCAAGCCGGTGGGTCATAAAAATTAAAATAAAATCATGTGGTCTTAAACAAAACAACAAAAAATCATTAATTTCACATTATTTATATTTGAGCAGTTACAAGCCAGTTTGAAAATGGCTTTAATCACTGAAACATTTGTCACAATAAAATAAATCGAAAAACTAGAAAAACAGAACATGATAACATATTAATATTTTATACAGAAAATTCCAAAAATCTGAACTAAACTTATTTGAAAAAAAAATGGAACTCACCAGTTTACAGAAAACCTTCCGATTCCAACAAATAAAATAAATTTTCTGTTCAAAAATACTTTCAATATATAAAAGCGTTTAATCATTTTTTCCCGAAATAATAAAATAAATTAAAAATACCCCCGGCCACACAGCCAAGCTCACAATACACTGACTTCGGTTTACCTTTCTAGTGTTATTTCAAAGCTATGGCTGTTGATTCAATAAACAAAGTTTAAGCTTAAGCCCGTCGGTAAAAAATCTGGAACGATTCCCACGGCTTCATAACTCTGAACCGTTAATGGTAGATTGCATCTCGGTTGCGACGGGCTGCACACTGCACACTGCACACCTGTCGAGTTAATAAAATAATAACTTGGACGAACTTCGGCTAATGACATGCTAATAAGACAGACTATCTTTATTTTGTCTTCTCGGGTTGAGATTTTAGTTATAGTTTAGTTGGTAATTCTATTTGATGCCAGAAGGTAAATGATTTTCAAAGGATTAGTTCTATTTAATAATACTTATTTGAAGACTTTTTTTCCATGTCTAGATTTAATACGATTCTAATACCGATACGACTAGCACACTACGTCTCAAGATTTTATAAAATCAGTCTTTTTTGCTAGTGAAAAGGTGAAATTATGCTTTAAATAAGAAGGTAAATAGTAAGTTGAAGTTTGACGGCCTCCATGGTCGAGTAGCAAGACGCTCGACCACAAATCCAAAGGTCGCGGGTTCAAACCTGGCGTGCGAAAATAACTTTTGTTTAATTAATGTGTGTCTTAACACATTTAATTCATATAAAACAATACAAAGTGTATTTGAGGCACGTTCTAGAGTGGTAGATACTCTTAGTATCGCCCTGGTGAAGGACCGCTATTCAGAATCGAAACGTTGCTTGATTGAAATGGTTTTAGTCGTTTGATCTGAATAGCCAGGTACTTCCCGACCTACCTCATTCTCATCTCCTTCGCCTCCCTACTATCTTCAGTCTCACAACATGCCCCAATTGGGAATGCCATAAATCCATTGGCTGTAGATAGGTTGGGAGCAGATGGGACTCTTGTGTGGTATTCACTATAAAACACAAATAATTTGTTGGTTTAATTTCGAAATTAATTTCTGAAATTGGAAGGAAAGTGTTAAAAAATAACTAGAATCATACAAAAAGAGGACTTAGTTTACTTATTGTTTTTGTGTTAAATTTGCAGAATTCCATTTTTTTAAATAATTAAATACAATAAAAATGAAATATGTAAAAACTTTGTAAAATACCACAGATTTAATTTAATTTTTATGACCGACCGGTTTTGCTTAGCCTAAGCATTATCTGTATTCTTATATAAAAGTTATTATACATTTTTCATTAATTATGTCAAACCACAAAGTGATTGCTTTCTGCGAAAATAAAGTTTAATTTATTAACATCTAATTCTTAAAATTTATTAACTAACCATTTTTTACATGACAGCTCTTTCGGCGTTCAAGGCTGAAGAGACAGTTTGATAATGGCCTTGAGCAGATCATGTTTTTTACATTTTTATAGTACGGTTTATTTTATCCTACCGATAGGGTTCTATCGCACGGATAGCCAACGTCGACATTTATCTGTACAAAATAAAACCCGAGCTTAACAGCTTATTCTTCATACTTGACCCAAGTCCACAGTTCTATAATCCGAGGTTTTTGAAGACCCCCCCTTATCGGTGATGCAGTTAAAACTTCACATGGCAGCTGTTGATCCAATTGTTCCAACTTTGTTATTTATTCCCAAAAGACGTGGAGAAGTTGGAAACCTTCCCGGAAAATATTGTTCAAGTTATTTAGTTTATAACTTGCGCTGGCACAGATTCGCTTTG
Source organism: Drusus annulatus (assembly GCA_022651775.1). Classification (NCBI taxonomy): domain Eukaryota; kingdom Metazoa; phylum Arthropoda; class Insecta; order Trichoptera; family Limnephilidae; genus Drusus; species Drusus annulatus. The sequence goes on from JAGWCC010000184.1 coordinate 1,303,209, forward strand.
CGGCTTAATAAGCTATCATCGCCGAGATGACTTCACTTGATTGAGATAAGATAAATGCAAAACTCCACGAAAATATTTAATTTAATATTCAAACAATTTTAATAATCTAAAACACAAATATGAAACAGAAAATAAGCCTGAAACTAAAAAGAACAATGGTCATGACCGAGACTTAGGAAATTAAGAACTAGGAACCTCTACACTATCCGGGAATAACATTCTGCCAACTAAGCCATCAAGACCTCATTAGAAAGCGACATTTTTAAACGATCATACTTCCATTGAAAATTATTTGATATTTGAATTTCTTCCGATTTTAGGAACGACTTTATGACCATTGTTCTTTTTAGTTTTGGCTTTTTTCTATTTCATGGGTGTGTTTTAGATCATTTAATATAATTTAAACATTAATTCCAAATTCCGTTAATTCCAATTTGACTTTTTAATGAAGTTTATTTTAATTTTTGCTTCAATCTACGTATTAACCGCTATATGTACTGCAGCTGGCTACAGCATAGTAGTTCAGCGAAATTTTGGCTAGCTCGGAGTGCATTGTAAAGTGTAATAATAATAATATTTGGATAATTTTTATGAAAAATCACCTCAAGAATGTGCTATGTGGTGTTTTTTTTTGGTTTAAGAACTTCGAAACATGTTTTTATACTGTCTTATTATCCATGAAAATTCCAAAGAAAAAACGTTGCTATTGTAGAAGCATGCTGTTTTTTTTTCAGTAGAGTGATGATTGAACAAAGATATTTTAATGATATAATTAAGAAATATTTAAAAAATACGAATACCAACATTTTCTAGAGGTTGAACGGGCTAAGCATGCATCTTTTATTTTAAATTTATAACACGAAATTGTTTTGGCTATCGCAAGCATCCATTTCAACATTTTCAACTCGTAGGTATCTTTTTAAGTCTTAGTAAGTTGTTATTGCATTGTAAAACGTTACTGTATTTGTGACTTGAGAGAGTTCTCTTTGCGAGAAAGAGACAAAGTATTCGATTTCATTATTCTGGTTAATGCAAGTTTGAACTCAATATGCAACGTCCGAATCGTACACCGAGCGCAATCATTTTCTGTCATATAATTATTTTTTGTTTTAAGTAATCTATCTCGTATATACTGGAATAATATATTTATTGTCTCTGACTGTGCAGTATATAGTGCGATAAAAACCTTTATACCAATCATGTTCGAGTAACTGGTCCGAGTTAAAATAGACGTGATTATAATATCAATAGACATAATAATTAGATTTACTTTAGATATTAAAGTGAACTGTTTGTGTGAACCCTTCTAATAATTGATACTAATCGATGAAAGGAATTGAATTGTTTTAAAATCGATAAACTAAATGAAACTCCACCCAGATCCAAATTGCCTGATTTACACTTCAAAGCCAAATGAAGACAAAGTTGCGACCTGAGATGTCACTCTCGAAGGCGGTTGGGGTTAAATGTCACTCTGGGTAAACTTTCCCCTTCCCCGGAGTTAAAAGGAGGATGGCGAGACATTAGAGAGACGGCGTGGGGTGGGCAGGCGGGTGGCGCAGGGTGGAGCCGGGGTGAGTAGGGTGGTGCACCATCTCCACCCGACATTATTATTAGCGACGCGGGGAGAGCAGAATGCAAATTGAGCGCTAATTGAATACAACCAAAGTGAGTTCTGGAAGTTGAATTCTGTCACAGGCCGACCCTGTTCCCGTCAGAATCAGCGGCGTTTAGTGGCGGATGCTAATGGTTCACTTAGATTTTATCTTTAAGATGAAAAACTTGTAGTTTTAATTTAAAGGGTGAACTTTCGTTTTATGGGAGTTTTTTTTTACTTGAATTAACTTCGTCGCCCAATGTTTTCTTAATTTCAAAGGAAATGGAATTTTTTTCCATCTCTCCATCTCTTGCTCTTTCCGACTTTTCTAACTTTTTTTAAAGTACCTACTGATGAGATCTGTATTAAACTTTGAATTTGTTCTAAATTGTTTAATGTTTTGAACATTTTGTAATTCTGTCAAAACTTATAAACTAACCAAGACACCATTTCTCTGCAGGAGAAATACAGTCTTTGCCGCATTTAAAACTAATACGTACTAATAATAATGAATGGCTGATTTTTATAGCGCCATTTTCGTGAGAGAAATATCAACTCAAGGGCGCTTTACAACATAACCTACAACTTAATCACTAAGACTTAAAACTAGTGGCGTATACATTAAAACTTATTACTATGTACTATCAGCTTAAACTTATGATTAGTGACTTAGAATGATTGATTTATAACTAGTAAGTTACAACTAACATGTTTTGATTTACAAATATATGTAATGGTTGTTGCTCGCGCTATCAGAATCTAGAATAGAAAAAAAGGAATAAACAATAGTTAAACTGAGTATAGCATTTGAACTGAGTGATCAAAATTCCAGTGAAGCAAATCCTCATAGTGGGTATGATCATTTAAAAGGAGTCTTTAATTTTGCTCTGAACTCAGTTGAGCTATTGATTTTGAAACTCTTATCAAATACAAATTTTGGCATGACCCAACTGAAATAATTAATTCACTTAATCGTATAGTGTCTTCCTAGGGTGATCCTGATTTCTTTTTCCATTCACTTGCACGTCAAATATTCTCTTGATATTATTTTTACAGTTCATATCCTTCCTCGTCCATTCGCTGCTCGGATACATACTAAAAGTTGTATTAATTTATTTTCCTATAAAGATCACGTTTTCATTTGAATATCTTTATATCAATAAGCAAATGCGGAGAAAGTTCAAAAAGGCTGTAGCCAAAAAAACCACCCATCCTTAAATTACACACATGTAAAGAGACATAATTTATAAGTGTATTTTCGAACTCTCAACTCAAACTAAAAACCTTGAACTTAACAAACTAGGCGCATTCCATAAAATATCAAAATGCGGGAAACAGAAATATTAAATTTTTATTCCACAAAAAAGTTGGTTGGGTAGGAAATTGCTTTTGGTAACAAATGTCATCCGTGGTTGAGTGGTTAAGATGCTCAAGTTCGAATGCAGAGTTCGCGGGTTCAAATCCCTTCTTGGGCAAAATATATATTTTTATTTTATTAGTATGTGTTATTTCACATTTCATTAATACAAAAAACAATGTATAACATATTTGCAGCATGTTCCGGAGTGGTAGATACTTTAAGTTTCATTCCGGTGAAAGACCACCATTCATAATCGAAAACGTTGATTGAAATGACTTTAGCCGTGCTTGGATATCAGATCAGAATAGTCAGGTACATACCAACCTTCCTCATTTACATCTTCATCCCCTTCCTAATTCCTTTAGCCTTACAATATACCCCAAAAGAAGATTACATAGTCCCACTTGCTCTAGATGGTTGGGAGCAGTTGAGACTCATGCGGTATTGACATAAAAAACTAAAAACCTAATAATAATAATAACAATAATTTTATTCCAGAAGGTATGCAGATATAGTGCAATGCATATTTACAATAATACAAAAAAATACTAAATAAGAATACATAAAATCAAAGTTGGAATTGTAATACATATATGCAATAAAATAGTAATAATAATAATAATAAAATAAAAAGAAATCGAACAAAATTAAAATTAAGCAAAATAATAAAAAAAAACAACTAATAATACTACCTACAAAATGTAAAATGTACATAAAGTGTTTATAAGTAAAATAAATAAATTTGGTGTTTAAACCTCCTACACGTTTATATTGGCCTTACATTATGTTCGAATCACTTCAATCGTAAAACGAAATTTTAATACAAACTCGTTTAAGGGATCCCATTTCTGTCATAACGGCGAATCATAAAGTAAAGTAAAGTATAATGTGTTGTTTACTAAAACATTGTCCCCAGCTTTTCCTATTAAATAGTGCATTTATTATCATCCTATCTCCCTCCCATTAACATCACGGGAGGCCACTAAATCTCGCCGAACAAACCAAACGTCAATGACAGCAAAACATTGTGCCCCATATATCTCTTTTTCTTTCATGCATTTTCATATACGTCGCGTACAAAACCCACACAATACTCGCGCACATTCAGCACGGTTCCCGGTGAGCCAATTTCCTTTACCTCTCGCAGTGGTGGCCCCGGCCTCGCCCGGGACATAGCCAGAGATTGAATTTTAGTTAAATATAATATACGGTCTCAATAACACTGGAGGTAAATCATTCGCTAAGTTTGAAATGCTCCGGTCTACGAACATTCACACGTCGCCGACTACAATAGGGCGATACTAGCTTTGCTCTGCTCACCGCTGTCGCCTGAGAAATAGTTATGGAGACTATAAATCTTCATTTCCTGTTAGTCATTGCGATCATTATTTAAGGCCGCATGAGGTAATGTTAAAACATAGGTTTATTTTGCTTACTGTAAGGAAAATATCAAGTGATGATCGTTATTTTTACGATAAATTTGATTATTATTTTCCCGTAGGGTTTAGATATCCTGCCACGTTCTCCTGTTTTTTGTAAGAATAAATTATTAAAACTTTATTTAAATTCTACATTTTATATGCTTGAAAGAATACCGTTCTGTTCCTACAGTTAACTTAACGTCCGTACGACAGTTGTGGAGCCATTTAAGTAGCGTCCATTCAATTTGACAATCGACCACCACGTTACAATGACGTTAACGATGTAGGACTGTTGTGACATTGAAGAAAACTGAGAATTCAATAGAGAAAATGTGATTGTTGGAAAATACCTGGCTGTTCAGGTCCTGTCAGTGTATACAATTTTTATTTTTAAGAAATACAAACGTTCCCGGGTTACGAATAACCTGACAATATTTAAAAAAAAACTACTACTACCATCATTATAAGTGGAAAATGTTGCATGTGCAATGATGGAGGACTTAGCCAGCAGAGGAATTGAATCCACGACGCCCGGGTGGAAATCCGACGCGTTTGTCTACTCAGATAACAAACGGTCAAATTTTGCTACTGAAGCAGTCAAAGCTTCTTCTTACCAATGTGCCCAGAGATTAATAAAAAATAATTGAAATTGGAATTAACTTGAAAGCATCAATGTTCAATATTTTTAAATAATATCAATAATCAACAACACAAATATGAAACAAAAAAGCCAGAAAATAAAAAGACAATGTCTCGGTTGTTAGCACTGTCTTTTTTTCTGTTAAATATTTGTGTTGTTGATTATTGATATTATTTAAATATTTAAAAAAGAATTATGTTACTACCGCACAAAAGTGCCAACTGCATCCAACTGTCCAGCGCCAGAGGGACTATGTCATATCCAATTGGGTATGCTGTGAGGCTGAATGAATTTGGGGAGGGGAGGAGATGGGATAGATGAATGTTTCCTAGCTATTTAAATTTGATCGCCAAACAGGGGTAAAGCCATTTTAAGCAACGTTTCTTTTCAGAATAGTGGTCATTCACCAGGGTGATACTGAAAGTATCTACCACTCCGGAGCGTGCACTGAAACTACTGTATATCATTTTATTTATACGTATTAAATCATATAAACTTTATTTGCGCACGCCGGGATTTAAACCCGCGACCTCTCTAATATAGGGTTCTACCGTTGAGGTTCTACCGTTGATAGCGGTTCAATTAATGTGTTAGTTCTTTTTTATCCGGGTTCCTTTTTATCCGTATTTAACAGATCTTTATATGCTCTTTTTTCACAAATTCAAACCCGTCGATACTTCGTAATAATTATTTCAGCTTTCTTTCTGGAATAACTCTGTTAATATATTTTTATTTCTGCAGATTATTTAAGAGGCATATGTATATAAACTAAGAATTAATATTAATTAGAAATTAAGATTTCTATAGCGCCCTTGTGGTGATTTTTCACAAAAACGGCGCTATACAAATTATCCAAATATCATTATTGTTATTAAAAAAATAATAGGTAGGCGAATAATTCTTAACCAAATAATTATTTTCAGTTTGAAACCGCTGATTTAAACTAATAATTTCTGACAGTTAAGGTCCTTGCTTTGTAATTTTTGTAGGTTGTGTAGCGAGGATTTAAAAAAAAATACATGTACGATAACATTGACCCAGGATAATCGATACGTTATTCTATTTGAAATATTCAAACAACACTAAACAAGCATTTGAAGCACTTTTTAACCCAATATTCAGAGACTTCGTGGAACTAAAGTCATGATCATATAAAGGTGTAAATTACACGAAGCTAAAGCATTCGCGAATTTTACGACGAACCAAACAATGCAGCTTGATTACCATCGTTTCGCCTGAAATATGCAGCCAGCAACACATGCTAGAAGTACATGCTACACCCCGTAAAACATCTTATGATTTTTGCAGTCAACAGTATTTATGGACACTCTATGTAATAAATTTATCCCCATTGTTCTCGCACGATTCACAGTGAAACAAAGAAAATGTTATGACTCTAAATTATTATATTTGAATAACTTCGCGTGTTTTTGCTCACTACTTTTCTCATTCTCCGCTCCCCGATTATAAATTATGTGCACCTATGACCTTTTAATATTGATATATGACTACGGACTTTTATTGGGATTATTCAAGTTGTTACCCGTGAAAAATAACGGGGTGTAACTTGACTTGCCAAGAAAAAATATTAGTTGCTTTAATGCATCCATTTAAAATGATGAGTAATGTCTGCTGAAATATATCGTAGGTAGGTAGGGATCTGAAAACACTATTTTTTACATTTAATTATTTCTTATGCGGAGACCACCTTAAAGTACGCTTCGTTAAAATTATATTCACTACTTTTTTTCTTTCTAACGAATTTATGTTATTTTTTAATCTTATTATTATTATTATTTTGTGTATCACAACTTGTACTTAATTATTATTGTTACTATTTATTATTATCAATTATGGAAGGTATTGTATTGCACTACTCCTGCATACCTTCTGGAATAAAATTTTATTATTATTACAATTAACAAAAGTTCCATTTTTTAAATTCACGTCGTATGTATGGTACGTACTCAGTGTAAGTTAGTATTTTTATAAGTACCTACCTAAGGCAAGCGAAAATAAAATCAAAATATGCATTGCATTACATCTAACTGATGGGAAAGATTAAAAGGATAAAGGATAGGAGTTAAATGTGCAGTTTTGATCAGTTATTTTTTCTGCATCGAATGCTATGACTCTTATTAGACTCCGAAGACTTTGGTGGCGCTTTAGCCATTTAAAATATATTTACCATTTGGGAGAAGGTTTGACTTAAGCGACATTCCTTGTATTATGTCTGTGAATACCCACGTTGTAAATAATTTAGTAATAAGTTCGTAATAAGTTTTATTTGTATTTTTATTGTATGTGTAAATATTAATGTTTTTAATGTTAGCATCTGTTTCCTGTTAGCCAATTTAGTTTGTCGCCTGACATTTTTACTACTTTTTAAAATCTATTTTGCCATGTATAATTCTCATTCCTCTTTGTTTTTGTTGAGAATTTGAAACTTGTTCTATTATTTGTCGTTACACAAGAAAAGAATAGTTGAACAGTAATGCAAATGTGGAGCAATAATGAAGAGGTGATGAAGTAATAATAATGAAATCTTAGATGTAAGTTACTAGTTATAAGTTATACTCAGTAGTAAGTTTCAAGCCATAAGTCCTTATTGTAAGTCACTAGTTAAAAATATTAATTGTAAGCAATAACTAATAAATCTTAACTGTAAGTTCTTAGTTGTAAGCTTAAGTGATAAATTATAGGTTAGATAAATTAATTTGTAAAGCGCCCTTGAGGTGATTTTTCCCACAAAAACGGCGCTATAAAAGTAATCCATTTATTATTATTATTATTATTATAAGTTTAGGACTTTTTTGAGCTTTTTGCCGCTTCAAGTAACTCAATGAAAGCATTAAGTTACTTTGGTTAACTTTTTTTTTCCAAAATCTAACTAGGTACCGAAGACTTTTGTATTTTATTGTAAAACAAACAAAACTTTGAAGTGCTTTGGTGTACACTTCCCAAAATGACGCTTCAGCCTTTTTGCCTTTCCGGCGACAGTATAAATATACAGTTTAGAATACTATTACGAGAGAAACAACATGTAGCGAATCTCAATCATGTATTTTTTGTTTTAAGTTAATTATCAAAGACGTATTATCTTTTATGATTTATTTCGTGCTATTTTTTTTATTCTTTCAATGCTTTCATCTTTTTTTTTCTTTTTAATGTTAAATTTATTTTTTCTTTTGCAGGTTCGTCATCTCATCTCTCACACGGGTCCAATCTGATGCCTCTTTCATCAGGTAAAAATCTGCACTTTGATTCGTTCTAACAAAAATGTTTGTACTAACTCAAAATATACGTACTAACTAAAATGATTCGTAATAACTAAATTGATCTATGGTAACTCTGATAAAATTGATTCGTACCAACTAACACGATACGATTTTAACAATATTTGAATACAAGTACGATACGATATAATACGAGTACAATACTTTTTCCTAAGTGTTTTTTTTTTTAACTTTTTTAGTATTTTCGGATTTGCTTGCTAGTAGTGTTATACAGCTGCGGCCGGCTATCGGGTTCTGTAGGTAAAAGAGTACGGGAAGATTAATGTTACGGAGGTTGACTCCAAAGCTCACCGAAAAATTCCACTCACACACGAGCAAAATGCACTTACACATTGTTGTACTGCAAGGATATTGAATATTTATTGTATAACAACAGTGATGTTCGTAAGTTCAAAGACCCAATAAAATATTAACTTTATGCATTTTTAAGTCATATTCTTAATAAAACTATTTCACGTTTGGAAAATCGTAATTTATTAAATTGTGGTGCTTATTGACAGCTGTTGCCGACCAGTTTTTTAGTTTTGACTGTAAATAACATCTCTTATATATAAGTGCGGTCGAACGGAGTGTACCCAACACCCCTAAAAAAAAATCTTTATCAACAAACGACAAATTTAATTAAAAAATATTTCAAGGTTCTCTCAGTGCTGATAAACCAATGTTTATTGTAATTTTTAATTTTAAAAATAACTTTCGGTAAACGTAGGTGTAAATATACTATTTTAGATGATCTCTTATTAATTATATGAAGACGATTTAAAAAAAATTAATAAATCTTTTTTTCCGATTGAAGAGCTTTTTTTTAAAACCTATTATATATATTTAATTGCCCTTGAGGTGATTTTCCCATGAAAACAGCGCTTTAAAAGATGCCATTTATTATTATAAATATGCCTAAATCCAATTTTATCTAGACAATATTTTTATTTGTTTTTCTGTAGGTATATTGAAAAATAATGCCAATTGAACCGTTTATTTGTATGACATGGAAATCACAAAAAACCGTAACCAATTTCGATGTACAATTTAATTGTGAAAAATGTAAATTTACCTGGGTAAAGAATTTGTTGATTTTTGTCAAATAAAATCCTTATTTATGGAATTATTTATACGTCAAAATGTTTAATGAATTGACCTGAAGAGACTCTCCCATCTTTCCCCTTCCCCTAACGACATTTCCCAATATTTGGGGGTTTCGAAACCCCACTGGCCGCGCGGTCAGCCCATAAAACAAAAGGTTCTCCGTTCTCCAGAAGTAATATATGCACATCACTGTAGCTCGCCTTTTAATATCCGCCCGACCTACGCCGCGGTAAAATATTACAGCGGTTGATAAACGCTATACGGAAACAAAACACTCTAAGTGAATTCTTTGCGCCTCGGATGCATGATTTATAGTTTATATTGTGCGCTCATATTTTTACTAGTACCTTTGCCAGATTGTATTATTTATGTACGAACACATTACACGTCGTACGAGCGGTGAGTTTCCTTATTATGGCCATCTCGGCGGTCACAATCTATAAATCACCCGGGGAATGAAATATTTAACGATATTTTCGCAGTTGGTCAATACGTAGCGGTTGTTTTTTCGTATATACAAGTTGATTGTTACGAGTAAGTTGATGTTTTTATGTGGAAGCAAAGTTTTATCGCTTTCACATCGCAAAGTAGCAGATGTCTGTCAATGTATAAACGGAAAAATCAAACTTTGTTGTAAATTGTTTGACATGATATCTTTGTGAACGTCAATTATTCCTTATTGGTAAACTAGTTGTTATCTTTGAAAAATCATGGAATGTAACATGACTTGTCCAGAAAAAATATTAGTTTCAAATATATAATAACTTCTCTTAAAATATAATATAGATTGGTACTTTAGTAGGTGGGTCAGGATTTGAAAAGATTCTTTCTTGAATTTTTACTAAAATCAGTTCTAAATTTGACAATATCACACTCGTACGGTCGTGCGTACTCACAGAAAGTTAAATATAATTAATAATATATTTTTATTATTTCTAATTTTGTAACTGTTAATTCATGGTGGAATTTCATTTTAATGATTTAATAAAACAAATTTATAACTTCATAAAAAAAGTCATTCCAGATAGAAATATAAAATAGTAAACTAAAAGTAACTTGTAACTAGTAAAATCATGCAGCAATACTGATAAATATAATCAAAGTAAAATCATGGTTTACTACCCCTGACATCCCAAAAATATTATATAAGCCATAGAATAAGAACAACCTGTACTAGTCTGAAGATGGCCGTTATAGGCTGAAACCGGTCCAGTCAAAAAATAAAAAAGTGGAATAAAGTTATAAATTGGTTTTATTAAATCATTAATAATATCTTTGTTTCGTTCAATTTTTTATTTTATTTTTTGGTTTGCCAACTTGATTCGTCACTTCCGTGTCGTATCCAAGACAAATAAAACATTACAAAAATGACATGCATCTTTCAAATAATGTTTACGAAACTAAGATATTTATGAATAAATTTGCAATATTAAATTAAATTTTAACTGTTTTTTAAAACATTCTATTTATTATTAAATTCGAATTAGTTTTAAAGCTTTTATGCTTACTACTTTTTACATTAATAATTGAAATAATATCAATAATCTTCAACGTAAATATGAAACAGAAAAAACAACTCAAAGAGACTCGAACTTGAAACCTTTACTTTATCCGGGTATTTTACGATGGCAGTCAAATCGGAAGAAAATTTGAAAAAAAATGATATTGATTATTTTCAATGAATTATGAGATCGATTGAAAATGCCAGTTTCTTTTAAGGTTTCGGTGGCTCAATTGGTAGAAGCTTTACTTCTAGACTGAGTAGAGGTTCCGAGTTTGAGTGTCGGTCGCAACCATTATTTCTTCTGTTTCATATTTACGTTGAAGATTATTGATATTGCTTCAATAATTAAAATATTCCATTTATTTGTTGTTTGTATAACCTTTGTACGGATCAAGTAAGGGTACTCTCGAAACCGTGGGACGGTTTAAATATTTATTTTGGTTTAAACAAAGTAGGTGTATAATTTATTTATTTAAATATTTGAATAGCGTGAATACCCATAAGAGTCTTTAGCCAAACTGGGATATGTTGTGAGGCGGAAGGATATAGAAGGAGTAGGAAATAGGAAAGGAAGGAAATGGGTGACGAAGGTGAAGGGGGATGAAGTATAAGGTATGAGGAAGGCTCATCAGTTTACGTCATTTCAATCGACGTTTTGACTCGTTCGTTTTGTTGCTTCCACAGCAAAACCACGTATTAGAAAATTTGGCACTTTTCAGGATAAAGAAGAGACATCACAACTCGTTAAAAAAAATAAATAGCCATATATTTATTTTCCTATAAAATATTGTTATTACATTTAAAATAAGAATTATTAATTAAGTTAATTAAAAATATAATATTTAAACAGTTTTTACTCATACGTAGTTTTTAGTTAACGCATATTTTTCATATTTTATGGTGATACTTGTTTTTGCAATTAAGGTCCTTGTTAGGCCAAAAAATGTTCAATATTGCACTTTTTTTATGCGAAAAATGTTAAATATAAAATCTTGATACTTGGTGTGTTGATTCAATAGTCTTTATTGAACATAATAATGTTTTTTAAAGGTTGACAAAATATGGTAGTGAGAGTGGGAGGAGCCACGTATGTTGGATGACATTCTTCGCTTGCGAAAGATGCGCTTGATTCTAGTTCAACATATACACTATATTGTAAAAAGTAAAAATATGTATTTTTTTTGGTTCAGATTAGAACTTCCGCAAGCGAAGAATATCATATCCCGCGCACCGACATACGTGCTCCCACCCCATGTTTTGTCAAGCTATCAAAAATATTTTTGTGTTCAACAAAAATTGTTTAATCATTATACCAAATATCAACATTCTATATTCAATACTTTTTGGATAAAAAAATGATGAAAATCTATATATTTTTGGGCAACTAGGCAAAAACCTCCCCACCTCAAGTCAGTGACTAGACAGAGTCAAAATAACAGAAGAGAATGTATGAATGTAAATGAAGCAAGGAGTGTGTGCCAAGACAGAGTTGTATGGCGGTCCGTCCTCTCTGTCTACTCTTGCGGAAAAGCGACGTGATGGTTAGCTAGTTAGTTCACAAGATTTCTGAAAATTTTCTCTTCTCTTTTCTACATAACAACTATGTTAATATACGAGTATATATTTCAGCTATGCCATTTAGCAAGAACAAAAAAAAACACAAATACTGTAAAAAATACCTAACAAAATATATTAGGAGTGTATATTATGACTTAATCTTGCGATAGGAACTTATACTTAGGTTTCCTTCCTTAAGTTCAGTCGGGCTTATATCCATAAAATGCGTAATGTTAATAGTTGACTTAGCCGGTAGTTTAATATCGCACATCGCTATTCGAACTCCCCCCAAATTGCAAAGCTCACCATTACCCTGTTACGTGGTTTGCAACTTGGCCGGAGTTCACCTGCACCCAAAGCTCGGGCCACTTGTGCACCGTAGGGGTGTATTCTCAGAGCTTTTATCCCCAATTAAGTGTCCCGAAGTTGTATTGCCGGGAGATATGTAGCAGCTAGTAGTCTCGGGATGAAGCCTCGGGATGAAGCCTCGCCATTACCACTGATTGACTGAAGCGTAGTTAAGTTTGGAATGGAGATTGTTTCCAGATGTAGGGTGCGGGAGCGATTCTCGCCCCGGGGCTGATGGAACTGTGAACCCCCGACTTGGTGATTTGTCGATGAAGTTTGTTCATCGACTTAACTATTTCCGTCATTTTCGTTCAACTTGTGTAACTTACGCGATGGTTTTTATGATGGTGAAGAAATATTTATTTTTCTTCGACAGTCGCTTAGGTACTCGCATAAAATGGTTTTTACTAATCCCATGCAAATATTAAATAATTGTAAATACATTAATTAATAATTTATTTATTTTTCGCAAGTTTGTCATATTTAAATAAATTAAACAATACATATGTATGAGATAACAAATTTTACTTTATTTTTTATGACCGACTGGTTTCGTTTAGACTAAGCATCATCAAGGAACAAAATGAAACTTAACAAAATTAACATAGTGGGCGGTTATATATACATACAGAGGGAGAACACAATATTAAAATAAATAAAAAAAAACGGTGAGAAATCAATAGAATAACATTTAAATTATAACAAAGCGACAGAAAGAAAGATACATTATGTGAATTAAAAGAGGCAAAACGTCAATTGAGAAGGTGATTATGGAGTAATGGGACATTTTATGAGTTTATGGGAAACACAACTAATACCTAAGCAAAACTGGTCGGCCATAAAATTAATAATCAAATATGTGGTGTTATACAAGTTATTGTTTCATTTGATTAATTTTTATTTATTTATCATTTTACAAAATAATTTTACTATGGTGTTGAGTGTAGGTATTATTATGCTTATGGGACGGCCTCAGCCCTGCAAGTGTTGTTTTTTTATGTCACAGATTTTTAGATTTTTTTAAGTCAATGTATCAATTACGCTTTAAAAATTAGCCAAGTTTTATAATCAGGAGATTAATATTTGGATTCAGTTTTGTCTCATTTGTTTTTGCATTTTCTAAAATGCTGATATTGGTGTTAAAAATGTTAAGATATGTGTCTATCTGTAATCTGTACTGGCGTCTAAATAAAATACTTTTAATTTGGTCAAACTCAAAAGCCATATGAACGATTTCTATATACCTAGATAATGAGACATAGATTTACACTATACATGCATTTATATTATTAATTCGTCGTACCGCCATTAACAGTTTTATGATTTATGTAAATTTCTCTTTATCATTAAGTTTACCAGTAGAAATATTTTAAAAAAAATCTACTTATAAAGCATCACTGCCAGAATCTGTAAGAAACTTTATCATATTGTTGGAAAGTAAGTTTCTCTTTGCGAACCTAATTTTGAAATTTTAAGTTATTAGCTTTACTTATACCCACCTATGTAAAATATTACATTTTAATTTAAAGCCCGGTTGGCCTATATATTTATATGAATAAATAAATAAAAGAAAATTTTTATGATTGAAAAAAAACTTTTATTTTTAATATTTTTCTTGTCTTAACTTATGAATGTTTGCCTGAAACGTGGATACTGTAGAAAAAATATCGTGCTGCTTTCAACAACGCGCTAACGAGCCGATATCCAATTAATATCAGATGATTGCTGCAGCAATTAAACAATGATTGCATTGACATTACATGACTGACGGTGCATCACAAGTGTTGTTTGATCTCGGTCTACCCATCTGCCCAACCAACCCCGTGTGAACTTAGCTATACACTACAGTGATGTGATTTATTCGGAAATGTAACGTGATGACTAACGTATATTCTCCGTGACTGTAGGCAGAGAGACCACAGTTTTGTCTTGGCACCTGGCTACATATACGGACAATCATCGTTCATCCAACAAACACACGTGATGATGTTTATAAATGTTTTTAAATAATGCTTAAAATCACAATTAAGAGAGTATTATAGGTTGAAAGAAGTTATCTAAAAGAAAGAGGAGGTGAAGATGAAGGTCGAAGAATACCTAGTTATTCAGATTCGGTCATTAATGCTAATAATTTGTTTTATTTCGTGTCATATGTAAGGGTTGCGCAATGCAATAAAATCCATATTGGTATTGGCATTCATTAACAGGTAAAAAAATAGATAATTAAATATAATATGTAGCAATATATATCTGTAGCAAATGTTCTTTCTCAATGGTGTTATTCCACCAGGGCAAAGTTATCTAAGAAAGTAGTACGGTGCAGCTTTTTTAGAAAGCTGGCAAGACCCATTTTATAAAAAAAAATCAAGTATACCCGTGAAAAATCACGAGGTATAATTGACTTGCCGGGATGAAAACCAGCCAAAGTAAGCCATATGGGCACATTTAAAATACAGAATAAAAATAATCGTTGTGAAAAATCTATTAAAGATAAGTAGGTACTTTATCGCTTGTTTGGATTTTCAAAATAAAAAAAGGAAAAGAAAGGAAAATTTCGCGCGGATCTCGTACGGAGGTGGCGGAAATGTTAAGATCCCCAATACACTCCAAGTGCGCCAACTTTGAAATGAAAAAAATCCCCCCGCCTTAGGAGCCCTTGTAACCTTACTTTCTGGATGACCCTCGTATGTTTGTACCTGGCTGAAGTTGTTAATATCTGCCCTGACGTTTGTATCTCGTACTGTGCATTCAATTTGAACATTCGTGAAATATTCTCACCACTGCTTCCGTGTATATAACGGGTTAGGCTGCGTTGGGTTATGTTGGGGCAATGAGGGCTAGCGGTGATGTCGGGTAAATTGCTACCCGCTCGATCATGTAAATCAGATCGTCCAAATATGAGAATCATCGAGACCTCTTAACTTGATCACAATCAGATTACGTGCTCGGACGTATGCCACCAGTAATTATCGGATCAAACAAAGTATGGGAAATTATGTAGGCATATGACAAATATTGATTTTGGGTTGCAATTCGAAAAAAATTCAAATTTATATAATTTCGTTAGTAAGGCAAAAGAGCTTAAGCGACACTTTGGTCAAATGTTAGTTAAGTATGCAGTTTTGATAAGTTTTTTCTGAATCGAATGCTCTGAATCTCGTTTAATTCTGAAAACCTTTGTGGCCTTACAGCCAGCTTAAATATATTTACTATTTGGGAGAAGGCTTGATTCAAGCGAAATAAGTTTGGGAGTTTTCTAGCTTTTGTCGCTTCAGGTAACTCAGTGAGAGCATTGAGTTACCTGAAGCGAACTTTTTTTGTTGAAATCTAACCAGGTTCACAAGACTTTATTTTATTGTAAAACAAAAAAACTTTAAGCTGCTCCGGTGTTAACTTCTCAAAATGACACTTCAGCCCTTTTGCCTTCCTGTTGACGATAAGCTTTTTGCATTGTTCGAAAACTTTAAAATTTGGGGTTTTAAAATTTCACTTATTTTTTCTAATATCTTTCATTAACGATTTTTTTTTATTGTTTATGAATTTATTTTTATTTTGTATCATTTATTATTGTGCATAATATAAACCAGGCCAAGAAGATGTAAATGTCGATGAGGGTCCTGGAGTTGTGGAAAAACAAATCATGGATTTTATTCTTTGATCCATTTTCTTTCAAAAGTAAAAAATCGAAGAACACACAAAACGTGACTAACCTTTCCAGTTGTCAAAAACAAACCACTAATCCGAAATGGCTGATAAAACTAACATATGATAAGCATATGTGTACCAACATAACAACAACAAAAAAAACGATAATCGAAAGTACACAGCCCGCGAAAATTCAAAATTCACGTTTTCTTATGAACAGGCCTTGTTGGTAGTAAGATTTTTACTTTTTTATGTATTGTTTTTTAGTTAAATTTTGTATTATTTTCAATTATAGAATCTATAGCATTCATTTTTTATTATAATTTTTTTAAATTGTGAATACCGCACAAGAGTCCCAACTGCTCTCAACTGTCTAAAGCCAGTGAGACTATGGCATCCCCAATTGGGGTGTGTTGTCAGCTTGAAAGTATTGGGGAGGTGAAGGAGATGGGGAAGAAGTAGGTTGGAAAGTACCTGGCCAAACGGATCTGGCCAGCAAACACGGCTAAAGCCATTTCAAGCAACGCTTCAATTCTGAATGGTGGTCTTTCACCAGAGCGATACTTAGAGTATCTACCACTCTGCAGTGCACTATCCCTGCGTACCTTCTATAGAAATATGATAATTATGTCTTATTATTATTGAGTATTTATGGTTCATCAATCAGCCTTTTACTTAGGTTTTATGTTTTAATCTTTTGTCACATTTGACATCGTCACAATTCAACGATTAGCGCCATTTTGTTTTTATTTATTTTGCAGGCCTTCATGGTAGAGTGGTAAGACGCTCGACTACGAATCCAAAGGTCGCAGGCTCGAACCCGGCGTGCGTCAATAGCTTTTATTTAATCAATATGTGTCATAACACATTTAATTCATATAAAACATAATAAAAAGTATATTTGCGGCACGTTCCAGAGTGGTAGATACTAATAAATAGATAAATACAGTATCGCCCTGGTGAAAGACCACCATTCAGAATTGAAACGTTGCTTGAAATGGCTTTAGCCGTGTTTGGTGACCAGATCTGAATAGCCAGGTACTTCCCAACCTTCCTCTTCCCAATCTCCTTCCCCTCCCCACTACTTTCAGCCTCACAACATACCCTATTTGGGGATGCCATAGTCTCACTGGCTCTAGACGGTTGGGAGCAGTTGAGACTCTTGTGCGGTATTCTATAAAAAAAAAAAAAATTATATTCGACCGGTCTCCACTAACCGCTGATTGTAGATCGGTCAGTTTTTGAACACATTATGATCAGCTGAAAAATATAAATGCCATGTTGTTATGCATGTCAGCTAATCATAACTTGTTCAAAAGCCGAAACGGGTCGAGAATCAGCGTTTAACGCGGAGAATCAAAATGATAAAAAAATGACGCTGACCGTTAAATTGTGACAATGTCAAATGTAACGAGAGTTTGAAACAACTCAACCTAAATAATGGAAAGAAAAAAGTCAATTAAATATAATCGACCTCACTAAAATCTATTGAAATCTTTGTGTGTATTAATGAGTTGTTGGGACTATTGTGGAGAATATTGCTTGGCTTAAGGAAAGCGGGGAAAAAAAGGAGAAGTGGACGATGAAGGTTTGTCATAGCGCATCATTTTGATTCTGAATTGCGGATGGTAGTTGAATCAGGTCGATACGTGAATTATCTTAAACTCCGGTTATATTTTTATGATTTATTTATTTGGTAAGCGCCTGTGAAGTGATATTTGTATTTGTACTAATACTATCAAAACCTATATAGGTACCCACATACATTTGTAGGCCTTAGAAGGGTTTTGAACCTGCGTCCCTTGGCGCCTTATCGCACGATCACCGAGGTCGTATGGGTTGGTATGGGTAATCTCTACGCCAAGGGATTTCTTTTTAGGTATCGCCTAATCATTAAAGTATCTTATCCAGTTAAAAGTAAATAAATCGTTTATTTTGCTACTTTGATACTATTTACGATGATCTCCGTGGTCGAGCGGTTAAGATTCTCGATTATGAATCCAGAGGTCGCCAGTTCGAATCCCATCCCCCGCAAACATATCCCCTTTAAATATTGTGTTATTTCACATTCAATTAATATAACATAATATATATATACATATATATATATATATATATATATATATAGTATACTAGCAAGTACTCGGCATGCTTTGCAATACCACTCAAACAATGAAAGTGTTTTTTGATTTTGTTTATTAAAGTGCTTTTGAATACATTTTTTCGCGTCTGGTGCGTATACGAATAAATCAGAAGGTTTTCCGACGCGTGAGCAGGCCACATACAGCTGTCTATGTGAGAAGCACTGATTTTCACAATTTAATCCACACACTTGTAGTTATTGTCCCTCTACTTTCTTGACTGTCAAACATGACAGTCAAGAAAGTTAATAATTTTACTTTCTTATTTTTGACAAGAAATTTTTCGATTGCCTTGTTTCACACGATAAAAAACTTTTGTAATTATTCGGTTGGTGAATTTTATTCTTGAAATTTCTTTTTTCCACCCGCACAGCGAAATCGGTTGAGTAATTTTCGAGAAAATCGATAACAGACAGACTAAAATACAACATTCATTTTTATACATAGAGATTTGTGACACGTTCCAAAATGGCAGATACTCTAAGTATCACCCTGGTTAAAGACCACCATTCAGAATCGAAACGTTACTTGAAATACCTACTTCCCAACCTTTATCCTCCCCATCTTCCTTCCCCATGACTTAACCCGTAAGCTGCGGATCGCATGCATTGTCGTTTCTTGTAGACGCCCGGCTACATTATAAAAACTTAAAAATGTGAAGTGAATTGTGTCTCAGCAACATCAATAATCGATAATCAGACGACTTACGGGAGTTTCATCGAAAAAAAGTATGTAAAAATACGTATTTTTGATAGAAATATTGTTCTGTAAATTAATCCAGCACAGCGGCGGCAGTATGACAGCATTATTTGAGCAGCTTACGGGTTAAGTCGTGTTTGGTGACTAGATCTAAATAGCCAAATACTTTCGAACCTTCACCTTCTTCATCTCCTTTTATTTTCCATTACTTTTAGCTTCAAAACATATTGATTGGGGATGCCATAGTCCTATAAGCTCCGGACAATTGAGAGCAGTAGAAAAAAATGGATCAGAAAACATATTCTCTGATCCATTTTTTTCACAAGTAAAAAATCGAAGAACACACAAAAACGTGACTAATCTTTCCAGTTGTCAAAAACAAACCACTAATCCAAAATTGCTGATAATGCTTACATATGATAAACACACGTGTACCAACATAACAAAAAAAATCGATAATCGAATGTACACAGCCCGCGAAAATTCAAAATTCACTTTTTATTTTGAACAGGCTATCTATATGCCACACCAGCTATCAACTTGTCAGCTTAAAAAATCTTCTATTTTTACTCTCAGCATTAATCTAGGAATATACGCATTTTTTCTTTAAATAATCCTATCTGTTAAGCAATGAACATCGGAAGGACTTTAGGATTAAACTTCTCGTATGTTTCACATTACATTAAAGTTTAGTTTTATTTCGCATACTGGTGGTTGCCCATTCAAAAAGGAATTTTGCACTTAGGTATTAGCGTTTTTTCCTTAGAAAGCTTGCAAAAGAAAGGACTTTAAATCTAAATTTAAGAAACTCGAGGTTTTTATTTTGCTTACCTTAAAACAATTTATTTTTAAATCCTCCCGAGGCGAACGCTTAAGATAACATCAAGTCGTTAATAATTCATTCACTTCTAGATTGTTCCACCTAGCGACGCCGTTAAAAATCCCTTTTCAGCACTGAATAAATAAACAGACAGAAGTGAGTTGTGGACATCCCTGTGCCACCAAAAATAGTGAAAATTTTCCTAACTTCTGCAAATTAAAAAAAAAAAATCATTTGACTGCCTCCATGGTTCAGTGGTAAGAAGCTCGGCTACGAATCCAAAGGTCGACAGCTTAAGCCCGACGTGTGCTCATAACTTTTTTTAAATGAATATGTGTCATAACACATTAAATTCATATAAAATACTAAAACAAGTATATTTACGGCTCGTTCCAGAGTGGTAGATACTCTAAATATCGCCCTGGTGAAAGACCGCCATTCAGAATCGAAACGTTACTTGAAATACCTACTTCCCAATCTTTATCCTCCCCATCTCCTTCCCCTCCTCACTACCTTCAGTCTCACAACATGCCTCAATTAGGTATGCCATAATCTCACTGGCTCTAAACGGTTGGGAACAATTGGGACTCTTGTGCGGGGTTCACTATAAAATTTTAAAAAAACTAAATTGTTTTGTGACCACATTATCAATTCCCCTGGCCTTAGAGTTACAAGGTATTATGTGAGCTGGTGATATCAGTTTTCTTTCAAATCGTTATAGATTACAATTCTAGAGATTATCTGTTCAGCGTTTTTCGGCCACGTGACAATCCGGCCTGGCGAGAGATTTGCGGAATCTTCATCTTAGATCCAGCCTCCGATACAGGAGCAAGATCCTACTTGATAAAGCGCGGCGAAGCCTCTTTTCCACAAAAGCCAACAGGAATTCGAATACCCCGAGAGCTTTTCCGATGTCTTATTGTGCTTGAAACAGATTGGATAAACAACTCACAGGCCTATTTGAATAGAAAAAAAAGAAACGACATTACGTGGATGGGTATCTCAGGTTTTTTAACTTAATTCAAATACCTAAGTAAACTGTACAATCCTTTGAGTAAGAATATATGTGGAGAGAGAGCTAAATATTTATACCCAACCTATACAAATTTACGATAAATCACTTTCTCCGGGTTTTAACATCGTAAACCATGAGAGAGAAAGAGACAAAACAAGTTGTCACATAATATCGCACTACTTTTGAGTATGTAAGCATGTTTTCCGTGTCCCACGTCTCCGGCGACTCCGCCCACTACTTTTTGTTATTTGACAAAACTCAACGGTTTTTAAGGTTATATCCTATATTTTTGTTGATAGAAATACTGTGAAAAAGTGGTTATACAAATAAACGCTACACTATGTCGACATGTGCTATGAATTAATGTAAAAAGGTGTGTCCATGAAAACGCTAACCTTGCCCGAGTCAGAAAAAAATCAACAATCCCGACTACACCGTTTCGCAAAGCTATCCCTCCTGGTATATTATTGCTCTGAGGTCAATCAGATTTCTTTGACTTTTTTGCGTCATTATTGACAGAAGTTTTCGAATGATAACGAAAACATTTTGTGATATCGAACAAAATTATCAATTAATCTACATAAAAAAAAACAACATTTACATATTTTATATTAATTTTTCATTTATATTATCGATGATTTACATGGCTGAGCGGTAAGATCTTTGACTCGAAATAGGATGTCACGGACACGGAGTATATGTATTTATTGAAATGGCTTTAGCTTTGTTTAGTGACCAGATCCTTTCCAACCGTCGTTTTTAAGCCTCGTGACAATTCACATAAGAGGTCATTATACTTTGAAGTTTTTTGTTTTGAATTACTTATGAACATAAGATATTTTCGTTTTACTGAGGAATAAAAATACACACTTCTTGGCTTTATAGTACAATCAATACTAGAAATGATTCATTTGTCAATTCTATAAGGGTAGTTACAGAAATGTCTAAGGTTTCCAGTGAATACAATTCTTAAACAGCAATCTTTTAAATTATTTATGAAATCTACACTAGAATTTTAGGTAAAACGTTAAAAAAATGTGTTAACAGGTTTTCAAACTGCACTATTTACTGACATTTTAGAAGTTTTTCATAGAATTTAAAAAAGTACGGTTAAAACCTGAATTCATTGGAAACCTCAAACATTTTTCTAACTATCCGTAGAAAATTCACAGAAAAATATTTTGTGGTGTTGTTTGCATTAGAATGCTAGAAAGTAACGTTTAGCGTCATACTTGAGTGCTGATCCTTAGCCAAAACTATTTATTACATCAGGTAGTTATTATTATACGTTTTGCAATTATGATTTTCCGCGTGGGTGAAAGCCATATATTATGAAAAATCTTATCCTTTCGGAAAACTCTTTTCGTCAAAGCCCAGAATATAGATCATTATTAATAGAGCCTAGGTACATCATAATCGTTTAGGAAACCAATTCTTCTTAAGACGCCATTAAAAACAAAATCCCCAAATCGATGATGAAAAACGATATCCCTGATTACTTTCTGGCAAAAAAGGCAAATAATCGCTCTCTATTCAGGAGAATCGGGGGGTCCCCGGGGATAAGGGACAACCGAGATTAAAGATGTGATTCCAGAATCGCAAGGTCAATCGACATTTTGTTTGCTGTCATCATATAGACGACCTCTGTAGCGCAACGGAAAGATTTACCCCACTTTGGCCTTGATGTCGTAGGTGCAAAACTCGTAGCGCTAACTAAAAATGAATATATTGATATTTTTGTAGATAGCAATCACTTTGTGGTTTGATATATTAAAAAAAATGAAGAAAAAAAACTTTGTATAAACCACGGATATTATTTTAATTTAAATTTTCTGTCAATTCGTATTATCTGTCTCTTCTTCTTTGATTCTTTGTTATGATTTAAATGTGATGAAATCGTTTTCTCATTGTTTTGTTATTTTATTTTATATTTTGTTCTTCCTCTGTATGTATATTTAACTGAAAACTTTTTTTTTGTTTAGTTTAATGTTGTACCCTGATGATGCTTAGGCTAAGCAAAACCGGTCGGCCATACAAATTAAAATAATATCCTTGGTCTTATACAAAGTTATTTTTTCATTTCTTTGAATACTTTGATGTTATTTTATCTGCTTTCTCTTTCTTTCACCAGACATACATAAATATCTACTAACCATCACGCTATGACATCGCATGGGTAGGTAGAGAGGATGGACCACCACACAATTCTAACCTAGTACAACTTAAAACTTTATTTTGACTTTCATTTAGATACAGTTAGTACTTAACTAGAGACATAGTGCTTAGATAAAAAGGGTGCAAAAAGATTGAAAATATTTAAAACACACTATTTTACAAATTTGATTGATTTTCTTAATTTTTTAAAAATAATTTTCTTCTGCCAACTGCCCTTAGGAAAGAAAGGTTGTATAAAACTAGTCAACTGTCTAAAAACTAGTTAAAATAATCTTCCACCAAAATTAGTAACTTAGTGGACAAATGCGTCGGGATCCAACAAAGCGCCTTGTGTTCAATTTCTCTGCTAGCTACGAGTAAGTTCTCTATCCATACATAAATGTTTTTGCTTGTGATGATGGTAGCAAGATTTTTTCAAATATTCTTTTTTAAGATAATGCACAGTATCTCTATTGTAATTGTGTACGCGCTCGATTTCAAATCAGAAGATTGTTTTTTTTTTGTTAACTCCCACCTAGCCTAAAATTACACTGGCAAGGAATTGTTAATGTGTAAAAATAATATCTAAATCCTCAACTAGTCTGTCGGCTTGAACTTTCAAAAAATGGCTTTGTTAAATAAAAGTTTGACAGAATTTTGTCAAAATTCAATTCCTCTGCACAATGATTCTCTTACATTTTATATCATGGTACAAATTATGATTAACAAGCTCGAAATTCTAAACAGTGGAGAATAATACTCATAATTAGTAGAGTGATGATTGAGTAACAGCAATTTATTGTTTCTAAGTCTTTGGCAAAGAATTTAGAACTGGATGAGTTGCAACAAAGAAGGAATGTATCTATTTAAGTATTTCTTTGTGTTTGATTCCCATAACGTTGTAATAAAAGATTATTTTTTTCTTTTATATTTACATATTTTATTCCTATTTTCTGTTTGTTATGTTTTTCGGTATTTTATTTGGGTATCATTATCATATGTCACGTCAATCGATTAAGTGTTTCTTTAAAAATCGTTACATTTATCATTCGGCTTAGAAAATAATCAAAGTTCCATACCAGTGACAAATTGCCAAATTTTTTTTTTTGTAAACCTGATAACTACCGAGTTTTTTTTATATTCTCTTATTTTTCCACTATTTTTCGTGTGTGGGTTGTTTGATATCTTACTCAGGTACCAGGATCCCATGTCGCGTGAGTAGGTACGTTACGCTATCGTCACACTCAGACGAGTGTGTTACAATTGTGAGTGGATCATTCGACACGGTCCCCATTGGCAGCAATGGTCACTCATCTGAAAAGTGAGATAACTCTTTTGTTTGTTGGGAACATTTCCGAGAGGAAATCAGTTTCAGGGGAGGCAGGGAACAAAGAAAGGCGGTTTTCAAAAACCACGTCTGTTTTTAGTGATTCTAAAACGAAACCATAACCGCACGTTTTCGCGAATTTTAAGCACAATGAGATGAAGCTTTTGCCGTACCTACATATACATTATAAGACCCACACCTTGTTAAAGGATAACTGGACTTTTATAAAATACAATATACTTTTTATGTTTGTGTTGGCCATAATGTCTATAATTTTTATGTTCTGCTTTTTTTCTGAAAAATTGAATAATTTTTCAAATTTATTAATGCGTAATTTAAGAGTCGGCACACAAAAATACACACTTTTTGGTTTTCTAGTACAAGCAACATTACAATTTTTTTTATTTGTCATTTTTATGCGGGTAGTTAGAAAAATGTCTAAAGTTTCCAGTGAATAGAATTCAGTAATCTTTTAAATTTTTTTATGAAATGCATACTGGAATTTTTGGTAAAACGTTCAAAAATGCCTTGGCTGGTTTTAAAACTGCACCTTTTATTGATATTTCGGTATGTTTTTCATAGAATTTAGAGGATTACAGTTTAATAATTGCATTTCCTGGAAACCTCAGACATTTTTTTTTAACTACTCACAGAAAATTTGTAGTTTTGTTTGTATTAGAATGCTAAGAGAATGAACACGAATTTCTTAATGTATATAATGATTATGATATCGCACATTACTGCGGTTGTACACTAGTGTGGGTATCATAATATACCTGCAACCCGGACACGTGCTCAGAATTCCACCAAATCTTTATTTATTTAACAAAGATCTCATATATGTTCACCAAATACATTAAGAGATGAATGATATAAAAATATTGTAGATACATGCATGGTGTAAAAAAATAAACTAAACATATGTACACTTTACATATAGACAAGGTATTATAATATATCCGATGGAATTATATGAATACTGCAAATAATGTTAGCAATGAAGAACAAAACTATAAGATTTAAGAGAGGTTCATTCTTATACACATGTTATGAGATAATCGTTGAAATGGCAAGTGTAAAAATGTGTGTAAAAAATATTTTATTTAAGAGTATGTGGATCGTTATGTACATAACGGTCTCTCTTGTACGTACTTCAAGAGATTGTGACAAAACTCTATATACGTGCATCTAAATATATCTAAGGTTCATTTAATAATTCCATAGTTTTATAAATTGGGTTGTTTTTGTATTAGGAAGTTCTGACTTTCGGTGTGTAAAAGGTCACATGATGCCTCGCACGAATGTACTTACTTGGGGCAAACAAGTTGATCTCCTTTAGTATATATGGGTTTTAAATACCTCCAGAAATCAACTCATAAAAATGTTTACCCAAAAACATCTTCCGACGGGCTTGCAGGGTGTGAAAATCTAGCATTCAACATACAAATAACGAAAGGAATAAAAATGGGTAATATGAATACTCCCTCATGTATAAGTGATAATTAATATATTTTTTTCATCAACATGGTAATCCCGGACAGAGCTGGAATATCATGATTATGGTTATTCTGGTGATTAGTGAGATTTTTAAGTTTAATAAAGTCATCCCACACCCCTGCATTATGTTACCCCACAGGTTATCGTTCCCCTACTCCACTGCATTCGCTTCAGCGCTGCAGTCAGATTTATTCTATCGAAACTAATTCACTTTGTTGGTAATGCTACAATACTCGAGGCAGTATTGGAAAAGATTGTTGCTTGCTGCCTAATATGACCAAAAAGAAACGTCTCATACAAGTTTGAACATTGTTCAAATGTCGGCTTGCTTAAAAACATTTAGTAAAAACATTAAAAAAGTGGCTGTGCTAACTTAATGACCAAATGGTCAGTGAGTTAGCAATAGTTTCCCCGGAAGGTAGACAGAGAGGATATATTGCCGCATAACATCTCTCTTGGAACACGCTCCTTGCTAAATTCTCATTCATACATCATCTCAGACACGATCTTCTTTTATTCTGACTCTTGCCATGACCAGATGCAAGTATTTGATTTATTTGGTAGTGCAATGTCTTAATATAACGTCCCTGACTTCTTCCATCATTATTTTAATTTAAAGTGAAATTATAAATGGTAAAGAATTCAGAATAAGAAATTGAGTAGGATTATTTTTTAAGTAAGAGAGAAAATGGCGGTTGAAAAGTTTAGAAGGTCATTTATGTTCAGTTCTTTTAAAACCTTGAAAATATTTACTGACAATAGTGTTGGATAACTTTAATCGAGACCCTCCACACAGCATCCCCAATGGCCTTGAGGAAAATTATTTCCCCCAAGGTCTCCTGTGTTGAGTAAATATAAAAAATAAAAATATTTATAAACTTTTATTTTTCTTTAACCACTGAATAGATTCAACGATAGAAGTGTGTTGTGGGCGTATCGGTGTGCCAGAAGTAAGGTAATTTTTTTCTTACTTCAGGTGAAATTGACCAAAGGTTTTCAAATTTCGAAAGTCTTTTGTGAACAGATAATCTATTTCATTGACCTGTATGGGGCCTAGGAATCGAAAGGTCGTAAACAAATTGGCGATGGCAGTTTTCTTTTAAATTGGTATAAATTACACTTTTAGAGATTATCTGTTCAGAGTTAAACTAAATTAACGTTGGAAACCAAATTATTCTACGTTTTTCAGCTATTTATTTTACGACTAACGCGGGGGAGAAGTGGGAGAAAAAGAGGTTTTAAAATTGGCGTAATAAGCAAAACATTAAGCCGGTGGAAACAGAAAAAGGTTTTTTAGTTTTGACTTTGTTGGGATAGTTAACAAACTAGGTTTAAAATAAAGTGATACAATTCATTTTGAAATCTACAAGTTTTTGTTGCGGTTTTTTTTAAAACATTTTTGTACGTTAGAAAAACATTTTTTTATATGGCTAAATAAAATTTTAAGACTATTATTTATCATGATGCAGATTTGATTTCAAAATGAGAATAATTGCCTCGATGCGTTCCTATTGAATGGGACAGAGCTGAATTTTCAGAATATTCATATTTTCAGCTTTATAGTTGCGGTGATAAAATAAATAATAAATTCTCAATTCTAACGAGTTTAACATTATTACAAAAATCATTTTATTAAAAAGAAAAACAGATTTTCACCTCCACACTTCCGAAAGATTCCACCCCAATCTGTTTTTCCCTGTAAACATAATCATATCTCGCTAATGGTCACAGCTACGGATGGGGTGCAGAAATGACATTGACTTATCTCGGGGGAGAGTGCCCTCCAGAATAGCATCTTGCCCCTAATGTAAGGGCAGATTCGTGTATGTTCGTATCAATCTACTATTAATAATCCCACACGATATTGAAGCGTGATTTATTCAGAAGATAAATCAAATCTATTCCCTCTTTCATGACGGTAATCCCATCCCTACGCGGAGTTATTCATATCGCACACATACGTCTAAATCATGTCGCCGTGGGGTAAGCGGGAGTTAAATAGTGCAAGGAGGAACTGACTTCCGATTTGACTGCTTACAAAATAATCATCATCCTTTCTACACTGTATTTTACATAAAACTGACACTTTACAAATCGCTAATGCACCCTACTGCGGAGTTTGGTTGCTACTTCTAAACTGCAGCCTTTTGATATATTAAAAAAAAACTTCGACTTTCGTGTGCAAACGTGCAATCTATCGTAGTACATGGGCAGATTTCAACATTATAAATTAATTCTACGTATGCACGTACGCACAGAAAGAATTACCTTAAGTTCATTATTCCCAAGGAGAAAAAAAAACTCATTCCGGAAAAGACTGTATAAAAGTGTTATAACAGATTCATACAAATTTGAAAAGTGAAATGGATTTTCGTGTTGATAATCTTAATAATGAGATGGGCTAGGGATTTAAAGAAAACCACAGACTTCGGATGGGCGAGAACTGCTTATAATGTGTTAAACTGAAAAAAAATGAGGGAGGTTTTTGTCCCTCAATCCCTCGCTAGTGCTAGATACTCTGAATCGCCCTGGTGGAAGACCACCATTCGGAATCGGAACGTTGCTTTAAATGGCCTTTCTCCGTGTTTGGTGACCAGATCTGAATAGCCAGGTACTTCACAACTTTCCTCTTCCCCATCTCCCTCCCTTCCCTTCAGCTTCATAACATACCCCGATTGAGGATGCCATAGTCTCACTGGCTCTTGACGGTTGGGAGCAGTTGATACGTGCGGTATTAACTATAAAAAAAAAAAAAGCTGGATGCCAGAAGGTTCAGGAAAAATCCTAGTTAATCGTTTATTCTAGTTCTCGATAGCAATAATCAGAGATAGTAACAGCACGTAGGTCAGGACCGCTGGATGTGTGGGTATCTTCTTATCATATAAAATTAAACTGTTTTGCCAACAAAATTTTATTTCATAAATGTACATTGGTGATTTTCTCCAGTGTTTTCCACGCACTTAAACTCTGTTGAGTGCTTGTGGGCCATTTGTTATTTTAAGCACGTGTACGAAATCGTTGTTATCGTCTCCCGAATAGCCAAATTTATTTATGCCCACTGCACGTTTATCCAATTATTGAATTTGGCAACGGTTACTAGTCCAGACACACTTGTACCGAATTAACCTACCAGTTTATAGATGCGATTTGTTCTTTAGAGTCACGTGCTAGTGTTGCCTACTAATTGAGATGATATACTTTAATTGGCAGCTTAATCTGTTGTTTTTTTTTTTTAAAATAAAAACGCTCTAATTTTAATCGTTTAAATTCTTAAAATCGCAAAATCTATTACTTCTTTAAGGAGAAATGAACAAATATATTGACAGAAGAAGGAGTGGCTGTTAAAATATTTTGTGTCAGGAAATATGTTAGCCAAACCCCACCTCTTCATATCTGAAACTAAATACGCGCTATGGAAAAAAGTTAATGTCAAATATGTGATGTTTACGTCATAATTTCAGTACAACCTCAATACTTTTATACACATGGTCGCTGAAAAAGGTAAAAAGGCTTAAGCGACACTTTGGTCGAAAATAAGTTAAATATGCAGTTTTGGTCATGTTTTTTTCTGCGTCGAATGCTCTGACTCTCGTTAGATACTGAAGACTTTTGTGTTTATTTATTTATTAATTAATTAATTCATTTATTTATTTACTAATTTATTGATTTATGTATTTATTTATTTATTTATATATTTATTTACTTATTTGTTTATTTATTAATTAATTAATTTATTTATTTATTTATTTATTTATTTATTTATTTATTTATTTATTTATTTATTTATTTATTTATTTATTTATTTATTTATTTATTTATTTATTTATTTATTTATTTATTTATTTATTTATTTATTTATTTATTTATTTATTTATTTATTTATTTATTTATTTATTTATTTATTTATTTATTTATTTATTTATTTATTTATTTATTTATTTATTTATTTATTTATTTATTTATTTATTTATTTATTTATTTATTTATTTATTTATTTATTTATTTATTTATTAAATTGCTCTGGTGTAGATTTCACAAAATGGCGCTCCAGCTCTTTTGCCTTTCCGGCAACGATATCTTGAAACTGCCATGGTACTACTTCTGAGTGAGAGTTTTCGAACTTTCCGTAAAATTTTCTCTTCCGAATATATAAAATAAATATTGGAATGATTTTTGTAAAGAAATTGAACCACACATGAATCAAATGACACATCAAACTTTCAGTCTCTGTAGATTTTAACCAATTTATTTAGTTTTCCTTTTGTTACATTCAACATTTCACTGTCATTTTTTTCTATTTACTAACTAACCATCACCCCGTTTCTCCGCAAGGGTAGGCAGAGAGGACAGACCCCCATTCAACAACATCGTCTCATAACATACTTTTCTGTTATTCTGACTCTTCACGTGGCCCGATTCAAGTATTTGATTCACTTGATCGCGCCATCTCTTTCATGGGCATCCCCGACTTCTTCTTCCATTCACTTTCGCATTGTATATTCTTTTCACACTCCTTTCATCGTTCATTCGCTCTACATGCCCAAACAATCTAAGCGTCCTTTTATTGATCCTATTCATTACGCTTACATCAGCCTTGCATTCTTTCCGGATAACCACATTTTTAACACGGTTTTTCTATTAATGTCATTGATTTACGTAAATATGCATGGCAAAATACAAACTTCAAATACGCATAACACTAGCTATGGGGACCTTTGTTATGTTTGAGATGGCGCAAGGTACTTCTAACCAAATTCATAGCTTCTATGTCAACCCCGATGTTGCGGAAATGTGTCTGAAGGCTAGTTCAAGGAATACACTTATTATTTCTTACGAAAAGACGCGTCAGTAAAAGCGGCTTGCTTAAAATGCAAGCGCATTCCTGTCCGCTACTCCT
The DNA here is from genome assembly GCA_022651775.1 of Drusus annulatus. Classification (NCBI taxonomy): domain Eukaryota; kingdom Metazoa; phylum Arthropoda; class Insecta; order Trichoptera; family Limnephilidae; genus Drusus; species Drusus annulatus. Next base: position 1,334,213 of record JAGWCC010000184.1, read on the forward strand.
GGGGTACACAGCACTGAGGGAGACCTGAACTATTTTACGCTACCCTTAGTACTCGAATTAAGAAACTTGCAGCGGGAGATTAAGCCAGGAACTTGTCTGGTAATTCCCGTATGAGATGGCCACAGAATGTTGAAGTTTGGGATTACTTAGGGGTTGAGTCTCAAGGGTTGTGGATGCCATATTCATGTCCGTGGCATTGAACTACTTGTCGTAAGAAAGTGCATCAACGTTTGGATTATAAGCATCATATCATCGCAGCAAATAAATTTGTCGGTGATTGGATAATCTGTAATGGAAAACCTTTTAAAAGCGCTAAACCACCTATGCGGCTAACTTTGTTGTATATATTCTGGATGTTTGCTTGTCAGAGCACTACAAAATGTAAAACTATTCTACCATTAGTGCTGTTTTTCGAAAAAAACGATCGCTTTAACTACTGAATTACCATTTTTATACGAACCTAACTGCCTGGAACCAGTGGAGCTACGTATGCACCGATTCGGAGAATGTTGTAAGGCTGGAGGAAGTGGAAAGGGCAAGAATAAGGGAAGAATAATTTATATTTTATAATTCAATTGAATTAAATTAAATATCATTTAGTTTTGCTAGTTTTAGTTTTTGTTTTTAGTGATAGCTGTTTCGGCGTTTAAGGTATTATAAACAAAAGCTAAAACTAGAAGAACTAAGTAATAATAATGTTAAGTTTATATCAGTTGAATTATACAAAAAAATGAAGTTCTACTAACTATACACAAAAACTATTAAAAAAAGGAAAAATAATGCTAAAAAGAACCTGGCTATTCAGATCTGGTCACTAAACACCACTAAAGCCATTTCAAGAAACGTTTCAATAAAAAAGGCTTTCACTAAGACGAAACTGAAAGTATCTGCCTTCCTGGAACGTGATGCAAATATGCATTTTTTATTATTCAAGTAAATTTAAAGAAAAAAGCATAAAATTGATAAAAAAAATATTTGCTCGTTCCAGGTTTCGATCCCGCGACTTTTGGACCCGGAGCCAAGCCAAACCTCACCTTTGATAATTGACATTATTCACATGAATAATGTAAAAATTCAAATATGTATTGAGTATGTATGAAAGTAATTGTTTTGATTATTTGGAAATGGAATATTCTTTATACAAACTCTCATATGGTATACCTACAGAGTCAAGTGATAAAGCAGCTTTGGTATTGTCTTTTGAATCCTTTGTTCGATCTCTTAAGAATAGAATTACAGTATATAGATCAAAACCGGTTTGTAGTCAACCACTGCAGCGCTGCAAGGGGGTCGTCCTCCGGCCCGATATTCCGCCAAGATTGGAATGAAATAAAGTACCCACTTCGGCAAGGGCTATTGGACTCCGGTACAATGTTGACTGGAACCTAATCCTGGATTATATCGCAGGGAAGAGCTAACTTGTTCATTCAAAGCTGTTTACTGAAGTGATAACCGACCATCTACACACAGGCCCTTGTGCCCTGAGGCCTTTGACTAATTTGTTTCTGTAGAAATTTGCATAATAGATAGCAGTACAGGGCATAGTACCCTAGAAATAAATCGTCAAGGGGGTTTCCCAAAAATAAATAGTCGGAGCTTAAAAAAAAATTGACACTCATTTTCTATCATACTTGTTTTGAAAAATACAAAAATCCCAAAATCCTCTATTCGTAGGAATATGAAGTCAACATAAGATAACACTCGACGACCTGCATGGTCGAGTGGTAGGACGCTCGACTACGAATCCAGAGGTCGCGGGTTCGAACCCGGCGTGCGAAAATAAATTTTATTCAAGTAATATGTGTCATAACACATTTAATTGATATAAAATATAATATTGGTTATTTGGGCAACGTTCCAGAGTGGTAGATACTCTAAGTATCACCCTGGTGAAAGACCACCATTCAGAATTGAAGCGTTGGTTGAAATGGCTTTAGCCGTGTTTGGTGACCAGATCTAAATAGCCAGGTACTTCCCAACCTTCCCATTTCTTCATGTCCTTCCCCTCCCCACTACCTTCAGCTTCACAACATACCTCTATTTGGGATGCCATAGTCTCACTGGCTCTAGATGGTTGGGAGCAGTTGAGACTGTTGTGCGGTATTTACGTAGAAAAATACTAAAAATTCGTTAAAATATATTTTCAATTCGTCGTGACATTAGGCGCAGCGTTCACGTTCGCACCGGCCGGCTATCGTGCGAAAAATTATACAAACATAGCAGAAATTCCGGAATTTCTAGAAAATTAACTTATTCATCGCATGGAAAAATGAAATTTGTTCCTTATCGCTAATGTTATTGCCGACAGGCGATTTGGTAATCGTTTTACGGTAAGAATGTGAAAGGTTCCGAGATTTGCATTCTGGGTGTACCCCTTGAAAAAAAATAATACAACAGTTACAGAGTCTTCGGAATTAATTCAAATAAAATAGGGTAAACTCCCAATTTTTTTAGGGTGTTATGCCTTTTTAATGTTGTAATGCACAGCTACTCGTACTTGGTTGCTTAATTTGATAAAATTCGAAACTGATAGTAGAATAATATAGGATTCAATAACTAACCGAATAAACATACCGCCTTGCCTCGCAGGTAGGAAAAGAGGATGAACTCTCACACAACTCAGCTTTTTTAATTTAAAATAAATAAATAATTTACTTAAATTCATGTTTTTTACAATATTGTACATATATTGTCCTCCACGCTAGAAGTTTCTACATTTCTCGAATTACATGATAAAAAAACTTTCAAATCAAAAATATAAAAGAAAATAAAGCCACTTTGACACAAAGAGAAAATCATACAAATAAATAAATTATCTAAGTAGCACTATTATTTAATAATTTTAAATTAGGATTGTAACCAGTTCCAAACATGTTTATTGTATTGTGCAAGTGTAGATGTTTTGATTTGTGTAGGAAGAGAATTATAAAGCTTAATAGCCTGGTATTTGTAATGCTTTTGTCCGAAGGATGTGTATGTTTTAGGTATTTGTAGTTGATGTGCATGTCTTGATCAAGTGTTGCGAGTATTTTGTGAGGTGACAAACGTATTTATATTTTTGTAAAGGAAGGTTAGTATATGTTAAGAAAATAATTTTTGGATGGTAAGCACTGGAAACTTTTGAAATATGATTGAGGTCGGTGTTTATATTGGTACTTTAAGTATTACTTTTATTAAGGTTTTCTGGGATTTTTAAAGTGTTTTAATCATAACATTATTGGCACATCCCCACGCACGATATTCTCGTTTCACTCACATTCATGCATCGTCTCATTAATTCTCTTCTGTTTTTTTTTCTGATTTTCGACATAACCTCACTCTTGTGTTAGATTCGTTTGATTGTACCACGTCTTCCTAGAGCGTCTCCGACGTCTTCAACGATTTACTACTAACCTTCATCTTCCACATCTCCTTACCCTCCTCACTACCATCAGCTTCGCAACATACCTTAATTGTGGATGTCATAGTCTCACTGTCCCTAAACAATAGGGATCTAGAAGTTAAGACTCTTGTATGGTGCTCACTGTAAAAATATATAAAATACTAACGCGTCATACATTCTCATTACACTTCTTTCTTCGATCATCCGTTTTAGTGTCCAAAACATATAAGCGTCCTTTTATTATTCTTATTCATTACGCATTCATTAGGTGCTTTCCTTCCAAATCTCCACATTACATATAATATAGTCAATGATCATACACAAAGAAGAATGAATTGTAAAATGAAATATGAATGCACTTATTGAATATTTGTGTGTGGAACACTCCCCCCAACTGTATCGCGTAGTATGAATGATGTGTCTAGCGAGAAGTGGTTAGGAAAATATGAAGGGTATGTGGAAAAACGGGTTGGCGAGAACAGAAAATACACATTAAAATTGCTTTGGTGGTGGTGTTTTTCAGGACACCCGTATTATGACTTTGAGTGGTAGGTTGGAATTTTTGTGATTCTCTCAGCACTTGAGCGAAGAGAGAGAAGAATATAAAAGTTGTTCATTTTATCATGCGATTTGCTTCTAATGATGGTCAGAGCTTGGAACCCTGTCTTGGTCAGGTCGGTAAAGCACATTTCGTAGGAAACTTTCGTTTAAAAAATATTTTGATGATAATATTAATGCACGATTTGATAGTAACCAGTGAACAGATAATCTCAAAAAGGTTCGATTTCGCTAATTTAAGTAGGACCTTTCAATTTCTGGGCCCCAGAAAAATTACCTTACTCCAAGCACACAAACACGCCTACAACACTTATTTCGGTGTATGTATTCAGTGATACCAAAACAACGACTCACCTTCTTTGTTGCAACTCATCCAGTTCCAGAAACAATGAATTGCTGTTCCTCAATCATTACTCTACTAATGATCGATATCATCTCCATTTTCCAGAACGTGGAGACTTGTTAACTCAAACTATGTACTTAAATGTTAATTCAAACTATGTACTTATGTAAATTTTTGGTAACGGTAAAAATGATTTTTGTCATTCTTTATGATTTGACCTTGGCTTTGGTTTGAATGTTCTTTCTTATGTATATTTTGTCGTATTTTTGTTATCGCTTCATTCAAATATTATGTATGTGCTGTTTTTTCTCTGTCGCCTTTTTTCCCATTTCGTGTCGTGTATTTTTTTTGCAATCGGACAATAGTCCGTTAGTGTAAAAATAAATTAATACATTTCGTAAGGGAAAATGTTAGACTTTGCATTGTTTGAACAATGATTCAAAATGTTTAGATTTTTTTATATCACGTTTCTTTCGTTCTCATCTCCAACTGCTCAAACCTCACGATAAACTAAACGTTATCTTTTTTACAGTTCAATAAAGGAGGCTGTATAGCTGCCATGTTTTAAGATGTTTACTTTATGACAAACTGCGGCAGTAAAATATTCGGAGAATCTTCATTGAAGAGTTGGAGGTTTACAAAAATTCACCATTAAATAAGCCATTAAAATAAATGATAACTGCCCGGAACAAATCATACATTGAAAATATACAAAATGGTTGCGCTACATGATACGAATGTCTGCTATTCGAGAGTTGTATACTGCAGTCAATGTATTTCGGGCTCCCACGTTACGGTCATTGTATAACATTTTGAAAAATGAACCCTAATCTTTAACGTCAAACATTTATTGATAATTTTATTCAAACTGGTTGTTGTTACCCGTGAAAAATCACAGGTTGTAACTTGACTTGCCAAGAAAAAATATGAGTTGCTTTAATCCACCCATTAATGTCTGCTGAAAACCACCTAGGTAGGTACTTTATTAGGTAGGTAGGAATTTGATAAGATTTTTTAACATTTGATAGTTTCAATTGACATCGGTTTAATTTGAAAAGTTTACACTCGTAGTGTATACGTACCTACTCACAAAGAAAATAATATTGTGTGATTCGTAATTGCGCGCAGGCATTCAAATATCATTCGCGATCGTAAAGTTATATGTAAAGTTCTATATAACTTTATGATTGCGATATATCCGACCTAGAGAGCGGTTAAGATCCTCAGCTTGAAATCTAAAAGTTCACGGATTCCACACCCGGATATTTCAAATGAATTTTATTTAACTTCTTTGTATCATTTCACATACATTATTTATAGTTTTTGTGTTCAATTTGTAGAACTCCAATTTAATTTTTATATAATTTAATTGAATTAAATTTAATATTAACTGACAGTTTGACAATGGCCTTAAACGCCGAAACAGCTGTCACTAAAAATAAAAAAACTGAAAATAGCAGAACTCAATAATAATAATATTAAATTTAATTCAATTAAATTATATGTAAAAAAAATAAAAAATTCACACACTCGTATAAAGAGTATGTATTAAAAACAGTATTTTTTTCGCACGCTCTCGAATGGTGTGATCTCAGTATAATTTAGATTTGAAACGTTACTTGTTATGTGAACAGAACTGGATAGCCAGGTATTTCTCAACCTTCCTCTTTCTCATCTTCTTTCCCATCCCATTCAACCACACAAAATACCCCAATTGGGGATGCCATGGTATCACTGAACGGTACCGTCTTCTTGTACCGCATTAAAAAAAAGTTTTCCACTTTCGAGAACCATTTTTGTAATATAAAACTAAAAATTAAAATTGTCTCAATGATGGAAGGGTACTTCCAAAACCAGTCGATCAATGCGTTGAAATAAAGTGGTTAAAAACAAATCTACGTGTTTGTATTAAAATTATAGCAATCCACAAAGTTATTAAATATTTTCTACGAATAATATTTTTTTTTACAAGATTTTAAAAGTTAAAAATTTTGACTCCCACGGTATGACAGTAGTATAATTCCAAAGAAAAACACTCGTCTGCATTGTGGACCAGCAATAATGTAACACTTTTCCGTTTATGGCAGGAAAGGCCGTTTACCCACGGAAAGTTAACGACACATTAAGTGGCGGTGACCGCAACGGACTGCCTGTTAACCATTGGCTGGATAAACGTACCAACTAAACTCCAGGCTTTATAAGTACCTACCACTCTACCAGTTGACTGGTTCTTTGACTTCCGAGCTTTATCTGCTGTGATCGAATAGCTGGATTCTTAAGATCCTTTGAGAATGCAGCAAGATTAATATTACGAGTATCTACATATTTTTCTTCTTCAATCGTATGGGGGAATCGCTGGTTGATACTATAAAGTTTAACTGCATTCTCTTGCAGCCAGAACTGCGGCGCCTTCTCAGAGACAATAACCACATCAGAAGAGTAAATAACTATAAATTGTGGTTAAGGCATTAAGATAAAAGGCCACTGGGGCAGATACGAGGGCTAACACTTGGAAATTATTGGTGGAAAAATACATCTATCTAGAGAGTTAATAAGCACATTTTTTATTTTTCGTTCCCAATCAATATTGAAAAAATATTATTAAAAAAAACTTTACGAGTTTTTAGATTACATTTTTTACCACAGTTTCATAATCTCTTTGTGGCGTCTATTTTCTATCCTGGATCCAGAAGTTACGGGTTCCAAACCGGGCGTGCGGTAATAAATTAATAATAATTAATATGTGTTATTTCACAAATAAAAAATAATATATTCACAGTGAGTTACGCGAGATAAAGTGGTAGATACTCTCAGTATCGCCTTGGTAAAAAAACAGCATTCAGAATGGTTATGTTCCTTGAAATGGCCCGGAAAAGATGAAAACAAATGCAAAAAGCGTACATGACGAAATTTTACTTTTAGTTTAAATATTATGAAATATGTGAAACGAAGGTGAAACATTGTGAAATTTACAAAAATATTGTAAAACTAGTAAAATATAATGAAGGACGGTAAAACATGATGAAATACGGTAGAATATGGTGAAAAAGCTTTTTCGTTCAAAATAATCTAAATATGATGAAAAACGAAAAAATATACAATTTTCCGAAATATGGTAAAAAAACTAGTGAAATAATATGAAAAACGCAAAGTATGGTGAAATCTGAAAATAAAATGGGGAAAATTTTCGAAATTCAGAAAAAAATATCCAAATATTGTGAAAGACGGTAGAATATGGTGAAGTATACCAAAATATGGTAAGAAGCTAGTGAATATGATGATAAACGGTAACGAACATGGTTAAATTTACAGAAATATGCTTTATCAAACTATAGATATACCAAAAACCGTTCGTATAGCTGAAGTTTGGTAAAGCATTCGTCGAGCTTTGAAAAAACATTCCTCTATTGGGGATGCCATGTTCCCACTATCTTCGACCAGTCAAAACCATTATGTGGTTGTCACATACAAAAATTAATTTGTAGGAGTAATCGATGCGTGATCATAATCTCTAATGTTCACTGATTTCGTGATGTGAATCCCCTGTAAGTGCCAAAGTAGGTACCCTTGTGTTAGTTAGTTATGTAAGCAAATGTCTTTTTATGGTTGGAGACATGGAGATTACGTGCTCACCCATTTAATATCGCCGCTGTGTTTGTTTAGCAACATATTTCAACGAAAACGTATTAATATGATTAAACCAAATAGGTTTACTGATGATCTCAAAAGGGATCGAATTTAATGGAGGTAAACATTTGCAAACCTCTGTTAATTTACCTCAGCCAATATTTGGTAAGACGTAAAACGTAATATTTTCCAGTTTATGGCTAATTTAACCATATTTTTCAATAAAATAAACAGGTTTGTTATCATTATGAGCGTTAACCTTACCTAACGCCCGTAAAACGGATCACCTGACTGATTATCGCGCTGATGTCTCTGAAGCTAATTAAAAATACGTATCGTGTTATTTTTGTTGAAGCTATACAATATTTGACTTTGCGTCAAGATTATTTAGGTTCGATTCTATAGTTCGTCAAAAATATATTTAAAAACTAATAAAAAAAAATACAATATTTTCTTAGTACCATATGTACTCACATAGGTGAACTTTGGAACTGATGCTAATTGAAATTATCAAATTTAAAAATTAATCTTTATAAATCCCTTCCTACTTAATGAAATACCTTTCAATAATTTATTTTAGCAGACATTATTTTATATTTGAAATCGGTGGATTAAAGTAACTGATTAATTTCTTGGCAAGTCAAGTTACATTCTATGATTTTTCCAATATCGAAAATATTTAAAAAAATGTATATTAATTTGTAGCATCTATCTATAGACCTTTTAACTTAACATAACTGTCATGATAATTATAATGCTACATTTTTTTCTCTTTCCTTTTATTATACTATGTGTTACCCGTGAAACATTACAGGATATAACTTGACTTTAAGATTATAACTTTAAAAAAATGTTTCACATTTCAAAGAATAAAAATTGTTCTTTTATGAATTACACTGTAGTTGGATATTTTATCGTTTATCTGCATTTAATTATTTATTTTTTTTCCTTTTAATTTACAAAAGTTTGCACTTATACATACGTAAGTACTCACAAGGAAATTAAGTTGCCCAATTAACCTGTATTTTCTTATATATTATATGAAACTTTTGCAATTGCACCACCCTTCCTGAGATTTGGAATAAATAATGAAAAATAATTAAAATAAATAACTGGTGTTAAAAAGGCAGTAAGTCATTAGCCATTCCGAGTATCAAACTCGATCATTACAATAACTAGCGTCCTACCTACAAGGCTATTGACCACCTCATTAACATTTTCATTTTTTTAAATGTTGGCGTCATTATACCAAAATATAATGATAAATAACGGACTACGAACTCTGGAGTATAAGATGTCTAAAATATACACAATATTTTGGACACGTTATATGTATTATGTTACCAAACAGTATAAAAAATGTGAATTGTCAACAAGAGTCAACAATATGAAGAAAAAAATGGCTCCTTAGTAGAAATAACTTATATTAGGCGCTTATATTTATTTATTTTATATTTGCAAAAGCAGTTTTACACCAAAACATTGCTTAAATACAAAAATGGTAATCATAATTACACAAAAATTAAAGTAAAAAAGAGTTTATGAACAAAAAAATAGTTTTCAAGAAGTACATAATATAGTTAGAACTTAATAACTAGTTTCGTGTGAAAAATATCCAAATTTCCTGCGAGGTAGTTAATTAACCTAGTTAGTCTTCCCAGGGGCATTACCATTGGTAAGTTAGTAATGCACTTGGGAAGAAACAGAAGCCTGTGTTGGCGGCCTCGCGTGAAATTATCAGGGACATAAAATCCAATTTCCGCCAGGATGTCGGGTATTAATAATACACCGTTCAGGAGTTTATGAGCAAAAAGCATTAATGCTATATCCCTCCTCAAACTAATATATAAATATGTAGTATCTATTATGTGTACTAAAGACATTGATGTATTGTTGTACTATATTATGCTGCACAGTGCATCATGATATGGTGGAATAGTATATCACTTTTTTAAGATATGTGAATTATAAGTATGTGTATGTTTATAAAAATTAATGAGATAATCTGTATTTCCAATCACTAACATATTTTTATTAAAAACATGATTTTTCAATTAAATTCGTCAATAATAAGTCTGTTTATAATTCGGTAAAGGTATTATATTTAGCATTGTTTATAGCAAAAAGCAGCAAAAGCCCTATTTCGGTGGGTTCTAGCATCGTGAAATTCGCATAACTCTGTACGTCTTGAATTTAGAAGTAAACGCAATTTTATTATTTATTGTAATTTCATTTCGATCGTGAGCTACGATTTTTAACTATATAAATTTTGCCACTAAAACTAAGACAAGATGTCTTTTTTATGTGTTAAATAAGAACAGAGATTTTTAAAAAGGAAAATTGAAATTTAGGCGATGTCGGGTAGCAATTACTGGTATAAATATAATTGTTAATTCCTGTTTTATGTTGAGACGCTTTATTCCCTAAAGGTCCTTATCAGGAAATACAATACAGCGATTAGCCTCTACCAGATACTCCCGAGATCATTACTGCAAAATGTCTGCGTGATAATGGATTTGAAATCAATGCTTCGGAATAACATTCGATACTTTACTTCGTATAATATGGAAGGTTCGAGATTACGGTAGTAATACCTTGTCAGTATCATGAGATTACCTGGGAAGTATTTCTATTTAAGATACCCAATAACTGATCGACTTAAGGGCTATGATCATCCCTTCGTAATACGATTCTTAGTTAATATAACCTTTGCCCTGAGCGTCCCGATCCCGAGATTTCTTCAGATCTAGGTACGAAGAGTTCCTACGTTGCTTAAGGACGATAGTCGAGAGATGAATAATGATGAATTTATAATAAAGGTAAAGGGGTCAAACGGGTTCATTTAGCAACAGATATTCATCTGAGAGTAAAAGGGTTGCCATATGTTAATAAATGAACGACAATTATTCATTATTGAAACATTATTAATAATAATGAAGCAATATAATTTATAAAAACGTAGAGAAAAGAAAAAATATTTGGTTGCAACCGAGGCATTCTTCTATCCGGGAGGACGCACCTATACACTGAGCCACCGAAGCCTATTTTTTACTGCCGAGTTCAAGTTCGAGTCTTGGTCGCACTCTCACATAGTATTTTTAAATTTCTGTGTGTTTTCCTAATTCACGTTTTAAAAATATTAATTTAACCATAATGAGAGAGGTCCAAAAAGTGAAATGTTTAATATGATATCTTTGTGAACGTTTGTTATTAATTATACATACCTGTATTATAACAATATATATACCGGTATATATTTTTTTACTAACGCCATGATGGGCTCTTACATATTAAATGAACATAAAGTAAGTGCATAAATACAGAGAATAATTAAAAAAAATATACATACATGAAATAAAAGGCTTATTAACGGCCTTCTGAAAAGTGTTTATAAGTGGTACAAGCGCTTTACAGAAGGCCGAGAAGATTTTAATGACGATGAGCATCCTGGAGTTGTGGAAAAACAAATCATGGATTTTATTCTTTGATCCATTTTTTTCAAAAGTAAAAAAATCGAAGAACACACAAAAACGTGACTAACCTTTCCAGTTGTCAAAAACAAACCACTAATCCAAAATGGCTGATAATGCTAACATATGATAAACATATGTGTATCAACATAACAAAACAAAAAAACGATATTCGAATGTACACAGCCCGCGAAAATTCAAAATTCAACTTTTATTTTGAACAGGCCTCGTATCTACTTGGGCAAATGAACAAGTTCTTGTTCCCACCAGATATTACCGATGCGTGATCTATTGTAAAGCTACGACCACAACATAAAATTTCGAAAGAAAATAATTATATAACAATAAATAAATACGATCGGTCGCTAGCTGAGTGGACAAACGCGTCCAACAAATAATATAAATCATACAAACTCGGGCGTCGCGCGTTCAATTCCTCTGCTGGCTAAGTCCTCCATCATTGCACAAGCAACATCTTCCGCTTCTTATGATGGCAGTAGAAGTATTTCAAATATATTCAGGTTACTTTTAACCCGGGAATGTTTGTCTTTCTTTAAAAAAAAAATAATCTCTGTTTAAAAGATCGTGAATAATCACCTCCTCACGGCACCAACCTGAAACACGTTTTAAATGTAAAAGCTTATTTAAGTGAGGTTAGTTAGTATAGGTTATGTTGCTTCAGATTATGTAAAGTAATGTAAGCTCTTTTGTTTCTTTTTAAGAAATGTGGATGGAGTCCTTTTTATTTTATTCGTATAAAAAAGTTACTCATCCGCTGTCTTCTTGACTCTGTCATTTCATTTTATTCGGGACAGCATTTTCGTTGAAAGTTTGAAGGGAAAATATTTTTTTCTCTTTCAAACAGCGTGGATGTAAATAGACAAAGCCTTCTTTGATTTTATTCGGATCAGCTCTCATGAAAACCTTCCACGACTTGAAATTATTTTTACAAATAATTCTAAGCCGCGAATATTTCTGGTTTAAGCGATATGCGGTGATGTCTCAAGGTGAAGGATGAACTCTGTGGCGCAGAGGTTAGGTCCTTGCATCTAGAGTCTAGACTATAGGGGCCGGAAAGTCGGGAGTTCGATACCCGGCGTAAGCAAATTATGATTTCAATTAAATATTATTTCACATACGAAACGCAACATTCGGAATGTAAAAATACTGTTTTGCCGATTTCAAAAATTTTACAAAAAATATTTACTAAATGTACCTAAAGATTAAAGTACGCATTTGCTTTTTTCTGAGGGGGAGATTTTATATTTATAGTTTTTGTGTTCAATTTGTAGAACTCCATTTTAATTTTTATATAATTTAATTGAATTAAATTTAATATTATTATTATTGAGTTCTGCTATTTTCAGTTTTTATTTTTAGTGACAGCTGTTTCGGCGTTTAAGGCCATTGTCAAACTGTCTGAAAACGGGAGATTTTATTTTTTTAAAGTACTACTGCACAAGAACCTCAACTGCTCCCAACCGTCTGGAGACAGTGAGACTATGGCATCACCAATCGAGGTATCTTGTGAGGCTGACGGTAGTGGGAGGGGTAAGGAGATGGGAAAGATAAAGGTTTGTAAGTACCTGGCTATTCAGATCTGGTCACATACACGGCTAAAGCCATTTCAATCAAGTAAAATTTCGATTCTGAATGGTGGTCTTTCACAAAGGCAATACTTATAGTATCTGCCACTCTGGAAAGTGCCGCAAATATACTTTATGGAATTTTATATGAACTAAATGTATTATGACATATTAATTGAAAAAAAAAATTTTTCACACGCCGGGTTTGAACCCGCAATCTCTGGATTCGTAGTCAAGCGTCCTACCACTCGACCATTGAGGCCTTCAATAGCTCAGTATCGCCTTTTTAAGTGAGCTGAATGGCCGACTAGGTGCTGCCAAATCATTTTCTTCTTCTTTAGTCCATCCCCACTTACTTCAGTCTCACAACATCCCCCAAATGTGGATGCCATAGTTACACAGGCATACTAAAAATGTGGCATTGAGATTTTTTTGGCCTTAACCTAGGCCAAAACTAAATTAATGCTTATTAAAATGTATTTTTTTTTTTCAAGATTTTACCTTTCTAGATAATACCATATAAATATATATACAGTCAAACTTGGTTATAACAAGCCAAACCAACCAAATTTGCTCCTTATAGCCATTATTCGTTATAAACGTAGGTAGGTAAAAAAGTTCCTACCTACTAATATCGATATTTATGCCAGGGTATGAAAACTTGTATCAAAAACAGGGAAAACCAGATAGAATTTGTAAAAAGGGAACAGAACTGCGGTGAAAAAATTTCGTATAACTTTTATTCAAAACGACAATTTTATATAGTGTCCGATAGTACTGAATAGAAATGTTTTTTAGAGCCACAACTATCGAGGATTATAAAACCTGAAGTGATTTTCGGAAAATCCGCCGTCGTGCCGGATGAACGGCTTTCTTTGTCTTGTTAATGACATTATTCGACTGTTTTAAGAACTGTTTTTTTTTCTCATACCCGGGCGCATTGAGTTGACAATATTATTTGGACGTTATATCAGTGAAGCGACCTCGTTATAACCCTACTCGAATGTATGAAAATAATCCCATTATAGCCTTGACCTCGCTATTACCGTAATCGTTATAACGAAGTTTGACTGTGTATTTATAGATAATAATATCACATACATAGATAGTATTATGAGAAAATCTATTATTTTTAAGAATTACTTTCTTTATAGCCCAAAGCGACTTAATCCGTGGAATTGAAACTGGAGAGGAATGAAAAATAAAAATAAAACCGCTACTCCAAATATCTGTTTTTTTTTTTAAATTAACATATTTCTACATTACCGCCCACACAATTTTTTTTGTTGGGAAAGCAAGATTTTTTCCTTAAAAAACACACAAAATTTTGTGGGCAATAATTTAGAGCAACAATGCTCATAAATTGTAAAAACTAACACTCGTGAAAACGGTCACATTTCTCGGAATGTTTTTTTAATGTTTTGCTTTTACGATTTTGCAGACACTTTTTAGGTGTCTAGCGAAGAGTGCTTGAATACTATACCCGACCACGAATATGCCAGGGTTTTATCCTTGTGACTAAGCCACTGGATTAAAAATTATGACTAGCTATTTTAATATTTATGGCCTCTGGCGGGAGCGGAGAGATATATGCTCAGGACTGGATTGGCTTCAACTACGTAATCTATGCATAGTTCATCCTAGACATTCTTCACTTTAAACTTTGCAAAGAGTGTTATATTTGAAAATAAATTTACAGAAATGAAAAAAAAACTTTTTATAGGACCACGAATATTACTTTAATTTTTATGACAAAACCGGTTCCGCTTAGCCTAAGCATCATCAGAGTACAAAATTAAACTAAACAACAAATTCAAAGTGTTCGGTTATATTTACATAAAGAGGGAGAAGAAATTATAAAATAAAATTACAAAAATATTAATAAATAAGTATATTTCCTGTAAACTCATAAAATGTATTATTATTCTTTAATCGCCTTCTCAGTTTTGTCTCTTTTAATTCATATTATCTGTCTCTTAGTTCCTTTTTTAAATTTTAATGTTATTCTATTGCTTTCTCATTGTTTTGTTATTTTATTTTATAATTTGCAAAATGTCATTTTTCTGTTTCATATTTAAAAATCAAAATCTCAAAGAAATTCAAATCCGAACGTATTAAAGGTAGTTATTTATATGTTTTAATGATGAACATAGATAACTGCATACATCAACTTAATATTATTTTAACGCTTTCTGCTTTTCTTGTATTATGCCGAATATTTTTAAGGTAAATTTATGATAAAAAAACTTTTGTAACTCATTTCCACTTATTTATATTTGACCAGACCGGTTTCACCTTACACGGGCATATCTTCCGGCGTGAAAGAGTTAGGGTAAAAATATAAATAAATAGATATAATTTTAAAAGGTTACTTAATCGTTAATTCAAATTAAAATGCAATTCCACCCCGAATTATCTTAATTTAATATTTTTTTTGCCCATTTGTTGTTTGTATTTTTCTTTTCTTTGTACTGTAATTGTAATGTTCATTATTTTGCAAAAGCCTAATAAATACAGTAATTGAAAGAATATGTAAGTTATTCGATGAAAAAAATAAAAAATAAATATTGGACTGCTCAAAAATTGTAAAATGATTTCATTATTTTATGCCTTTTTAATGCCATTTTTATTGTGGTCATTCTTTTTCCCTCAACATGTTAATCCGTCTGAAATGTGCACTACAAGATGCTTTACGCGCATATAGCGAAATTCACGGGGTTGACAGTTTGGAAAACATGAAATTTCTGGAGGTGATTCGTGAAAATCCAAGGAAAACAAAATATTTGAGAAAATACAATAAGAGGAACGAACTCGGGGCCTGTTTCGTACAACGTTTTGACTAAAAGACTAAACCCCACTGAATGGTATTTAAAAAAAAAAACAAAATTAAGACACATCTTTATACGCGCGTTTGAGAGGTTTACTTATTTTTGTTTTAATTTATAATATAAAGGTGATATTAATAGCTACTCAAATTTATACCAAATAACTTTATTCGGTATAAATTTTAATAAAAAAACGACGGATTTAAAGTAATAAAAAAAACAATTTTGTCATTTGCAATTTCAAATTTCAACCCAGTAGAACACTTTTTCAGTTTTTTTTTTAAATATGATATGTCGTACTTTTTATGTTCCTCTTGATGGAAAAAAATATGTGTATTTTGTTTTCCTTAGATTCTCACGAATCACTCCCAAAAATTTCGCGATATGAGCGTGAAACACGGTGTATTTTCAAACCTAAAAACGGGAATGTTTGTGAGTAGACCAACACTGAATATTTAATGATTTCAAATATGTAAAGTGCAATAATATATTTATACCAATGATCGAGAGTGATCTGTTTGAAATTAGCATATAATCAATCGCTGATGAATATTCAATCCGTTCCTTGGATTACGGGAGGCCTCGCAGTTTCCAAGCGGATCTCAACTACCCACCGGAGAGATAGAACGGTAGAATAATATCGCGGGCATGTCTGGGTGCCTAGTGTGAGCTCAATTCTTTCTTAAAACATCGACATTATTTTGTGAACAGATTACCTATTTAATTTTCCTGTCTGGGGCCTAGGAGTCGAAGGGTCTAACGTTAGCTAAATAATATCTAACTAACTAACCACTTTCACGCGTTTTCGCGGACGAGCAGGCAGATAAGATGAAGAGTCACACAACTCTGTCTTGCTTGGCACACGCTCCTCGCTTGATTTACTTTCTTACATCGTCTTATATCTTCATTCTCTTGACATGACCCAATTGAAGTTTTTGATTCACTTGATCTTGCCATGTTTCTTCGAACGTGTCTGACTCTTTTTACCATTTATTTTTGTGTCATATCGTCGTCAGAAAGGAAAATGGGCAGAAGCGCCATTTTGGGAAGTTTACACCAGAGCACTTAAAAGTATTTTTTTGTTTTACAATAAAAATCATATTTTTTCAGTGCCTGGTTGGATTAAAAAAAAGAGTTAGCTTTGGTAACTCAATGCTCTCACTGAGTTACCTGAAGCGAAAAAATGCTAAAATAGTCTCAAACATGTATCGCTTGAGTCAAGCCTTCTTCCAAATGGTAAATATATTTTAGATGGCTGAAGGGCCACAAAAGTCTTCAGAATCAAACGAGAGTCAAAGCATCGATGCAGGTGTAGCGGTTACGCTGCGCTTCGCTCCCCCCACCATTTCATCATTGTCTGAAACAATTAACCACTAACTCGTCAGTCAATAAATACACTAGCTCTGGAACAGACGTGTCTTTGATATAACTCCCTAGTCTGTTTGACTCCCACACACTCAATTAATGTATACAACGCGTGTACACAAAACAGGAAAAAACAGATCAAAACTGCATATTTAACTCACTTTTGACCAAAGTATCGCTCAAGACCTTTTTTATTTCCAGCGACAAAATGCTATCTTAAAATTCCTTTCTCCATTTGTCAATTTCTCGTTACGTGTGGTAAAAATTATCAAAAATTTTCAAACATCAAGATTCTTTCTAACTAACTAGTAACGTCAATTTTTTTGGAAACCTGTTTTAACCCCACTCTAGGGATAATCTATTCAGTGCTATCCCTACCACCCTTGAGTAGTGTAAGTACCGAACTACCCCTATCGCACATGTACTCCTGGCAGTCACCCGTTCTCCTAATACTATTCCACAGACAGAATTATGACGCCACGTATTTCACATATTGCATTCATATTTTACGTTCACGGGAAAACTTACCGCCAGGATCTGCATATTACAATAGGTGACGCCCCACGCAGATCCTGGAGGCGGTTGGGACCAGAGACTGGGGCGCAATAGTCCTGAAGGACATTAATTATTTACATCGAGTTTGTGGGAAGGTCAACTTTGCTTGTGTTTGGACATTAAAACTACGCGTTACAGCTAGCGGAATAATACAGAGCGTCTGTTACTAGAAGGTTCAATTTTCGTTGTTAATTTTACTGTTCTAAAACATATTTTACTGACCGATTGTGTGATATCAAGTAAACCAAATGTGACTGGTATAAAGTGATTAAAAATATTGAAGAATGCACCAGAGGGGAAATGTGCATTAAACAACAAATTAAGTTTAAATGAGAATAGTGTAATTTCTAAGCGGTGATTATGGAGGTTATATTGTATTCAGCTTAATAGATAGCGAAATATTTGTTTTGCGCAATGTTTTTTTATTATTTATTTATTTTAAAAATGAAAGACAAACTTTCCCGGATATAAATAACCTAACAATAATTTCTAAAAACTCCTACTACCATCATGTAATAATAGGCGGAAGATGTTGTTTGTGCAATGATGGAGAACTTAGCCATCAGAGGAAATTAACGCACGACGCCAGGGTAGAAATCCGTCACGTTGGTCCACTCTGCTACTAACCGGTTAATCTTTATTATGCACATGTTTATAATAATAATAAATGGATTTTTTTCTATTGCGCTGTTTTCGTAGGAAAATCGCCCCAAAGGCATTTTACAATTTAATTTATCTAACCTATAACTTATTTCTTAGACTTATAACTAATAACTTATATCTAAGATTTATCACTACTGGCTTTTAACTAAGATTTTCAACTAACGATGCCGCTAGGCGTAAGTACGTGTAATACATGTAGCTAGTAACTTACAACTAATACTTATAAATTGTGACTTAAAACTAATGAGTAATCAAAAAAAAAAATTAAAAAAAAAAACATTGATCAGTATGAGTGGAATAACAAATTTATGGACATGAATGCCTGAAAAAGTGAGTTTTCAGTTTGGATCTAAATTTTATTGGGCTGGTTATGCATCTCAATTCCATAGGAAGTTTGTTCCAAGACTTTGGGCCGGATACTCCGAATGCACGATCACTAAACTTAGTATTCGGTTAGCGTTTAGGTTCTTTCAACCTTCCGATAGCAGATGATGTCGCTAATCTGAAAGTTGACTGCCTCATATAGGGTGGGGCCATTTCGTTGATAGCTTTAAACACCAACCAGGATAATTTTATCAGTAAAATATCTACATAAACACTTCCAGTCAACTGAATAGATGGTGAACTTTAACAAAACTACGCTATATAAATTCACTGTTATTATTATTATTATCGCGTATGTAGGTATTAAGTGAGACACTCCTACTGTTATATCCACAACTGTGTGCGAAACACTGAAATATGATACATGGCACCAGCTGAATTTAGTGGACTGGAAAATATAAATTATAAAGATAATGTTTTTCGAAATTGGTTAACTTCGAATTTTAGGAATGACGCATGAATGGTAGGAAAAGGAACCAGACTGAGAAAATCACAGTTTCAGGAGCGAGAACACCAGTTCCAAGTTTTTAACACATATGTATCGGTCAATATTTTCATGACCCCAGAGCACAATAATAACGAGATGTGATTATGACTCCAGGGCACGAAAAAAAACGAGATGTAATTTATGATACCTCGAGCTAATCACCACGAACAACGAATCGAGTCCAAATATTAATTTCATCACGAAGAAATACAAGCGAGTGGTTAAAAACAATGATGTTCTTCTTTTTCTGTCCGAAAATAATCGACCTCGATTTTAAACAGTTTTTTTTTTGTTTTACTCTTCTGTTGCCACTAAAGTTATGGTTAAGAAAGAACTAACTTAAGATAAAAGTCATGGCGACGGTATAAACTCAAGATAACATTTAGAAATCCCACTCTCCCAGCTCAGCGGTCTATTTCTTATTTAAAGAAAAGATAAACATTCCCGAGTTACAAATAATTGACAATATGAAAAAAACTCCTGTTGCCATCGTAATAAGTGTACAGTGATGGAGGACTTAGCCAGAAAAGGAATTAAGCACACCACGCCTGGGTGGGAACCCGACGCATTTATCAACTTGGCTACTAACCGGTCTAATTTATTATGATTACCCATAGAAGACCCTTTCTCGGCGTTGATCTTCAGCAGCCAACCGTAGGATTATTCTAGTGATTCAACTGATTTCGGACACGTACATTTTTTTCACTTTTAACGTCGTGTGGTATTTATTTGCTTGAAAAATAATGTAATGTCTCCTCAATTATCACGTACTTAAATATATTGAGTAAAGTACCAGTCACCATGTATAAAACAGTAATTTTATACACCTAAAGTTACAACATGTTTTGTTTTTCTTTTAAACGAGATAGCTGGGAACATATTTACACATTTTCAGTGTGAAATTTAACCCACACAGAAAATCGTATTTTGTGATGTCAGCGTTTTTTGTTAGCTTTTTTTACATTCTACTTCAGTAATATATAAAAACGCATTATCATCGACGTAGCCTACTTACATATAAAATAAATATTAATGCCGCATTTTTTTATTACATTGAAGATTTGTAATTTTTTGCTTCGTTTTTTGAAGAGTGTCATGTTCCGTGTCGTATAAAATTTCAAGTTTTAGTACCAACGCCAAAAAATAAAAATGGGATTGTGATCGCACTCCGCGGGAAAGTTTCCATTACTGCGGCGTTTAATTATCTAAATGGCTTTTAAATTCTTATAATTCGTACGCTGAAATGGACCAAAAAGGCCAACTGTTTATTAGTCGCCTAATTGATAACGTTGGAAAATTCAACTAACAAATTGTTCAAAGCACTTAAACGATTATTAAAGTAGATATTCAAAATTAGACTAAAAGCTTGTCGCACAATAAGGAAGCGATCGTAGCGTAATAGTCAAAGCTTTTGTCTAGGATGGTTAGTGGTTGGTGTCCAAAAGGCTATTTGCAAAACTGTTATAGCATTTACATTATATAACGCTGTCAGTCACTGTGTTATTTTTTCAATTGTTTAGTTTCATAGATCATGAAATGTTTCTATGTAAGTGTTGAAAAAAGTTGCAAATATTTAGTCGTGAATTATTAAAGTTTTTTTGTTGAACAATTTAATATTAATAATAACCATTATTATAATTTTTTAGTTTTCTACAGAATGAAAGGAAATGTTGAGTGAGTTAAATATCTTTTCATTCAAAAAAAAAAATTTACTTCAACACTATATTTTTAAACTATGAAATAATTAATGGCTATACATTACCTGAATTAAGGAATATTGATTAAAGGGTTGCTAAAACATTTGAAAATGTGTTTTTTATTAATAATTTATATACCATTTTAAAACAAATAATTTTTAATTCACAATGTTATATTGATTTGTTTCCCGGAATACTCTGAGTTAAATTTAAATCCTATTCTGAATTAAACCTACAATTTCATTTCGGTTTCAGTTGCGAGGTCTGATTTTTTATTCCACTAAAGGAACATGGAACATGTCCCGGGGCGGTAACAGCTACCTGGGGACGTCAAAGGCTTTTTATGGCAGTGAAATGCTAGTTCAGTCTCTACCAGCGAGTGCAGTATTACTGTCGCACAGAGGCGTGCACTCCGTAAAGGCACATAAAAGCACTGCCTTACCTGCCGTACTCGCATAAAAATACGAATATTATAATATTGGATTGAAAAATATGTATAATTTAAAATTATTGCAAAAAACAAATAAGCGCAAAAATTAGCTGATCGCACCGCCGCGAGCCCCCCCGACCTTCCTTCTATAACGTGTCAAAAGCAGAAACTACTGATGCTCAAACGCCGCCAACGTCAGAGTAAATTCTGTTTGCGAAAGGAAAAACGGTATGAATGAAAAAAAAACAAGTTTTAATTAGAGCCAAAACAAAATTTAGGAATTTTTCTTTTTTGTATGTAATCATGTCATATATGCTTTGAAAAAAAAATCCCACATTATTTTAGACTGACTTTATTTTTTCCTTGCTAATCTAGTCGCTAAGTAACAGTTCTAATTAGGGTTTTTTTTTTATCCAGTTAAGACCTATTCCCTAATAACTCATTCATGTAATTTTAAATTCAGTCAATTAAATGCAACCATCAGATGGTGATAGTAATAAGACCCAAAAAATCACTGGTACTAGTTAGTTAGACACGATACAGGGTATTTGTATAAGCCCTAGCTAGTTAGAGGATTACGAAAAAATCCATAAAATCAAAAAAATAAAAGAAACAGTTCTGCATTTTTAACTCAAAACTTTTTTTTACTCATTCCGTTCTTCTTTTCGCACACGGAATTATTTTATATCCACTAGACCAAACACAAAATATGTATCCTGTGAGCTGCTGCGCGTTCAACTAGCTCGTTTTATGTAAGCATCTTTATTTGTGTTTAAGGTAGTGCTTTTACCGAACAAATCCATTAGGAATCAGTTATATTTGTTGGTACCTATCTCTATTGTCAATTGAATCCACTGTTTTTCTTACTGCTTACCCTGATCAAAAACTCTGTGCACGCCACTGCTCTCACGGCTCTGCGGCCCGGGTAGGGTGCCGGCATTAATAAGCAACATGGTTACTGAACAGACAAACCCTAGAAGTGTTATCCATATCAATTTGAAAAAAAAACCAAAAGACCTTTCGATTCTTAGGCATGTGGACAGGTTAATCAAATTGATTGAACTATAAAATACTGCAAATTTGCGGCAGTTCTAGAGTGGTAGATACATTTAGGTATCGCCTCTAGTGCAATACCCCCATTCTCATCCGATATTAATAAAAGATAGCTATAAGCAGACAAAACAGGTTCTACAAAATTTTACCAAAAGTACTTATATGTTATTTAAAAATATACACAAAAAAGCTCTACAGTAGCAAAGTCAGCCCGCTCATTGGGTAGAAAAGATTACCTCCTCATTAATGCACCTTAAACCACAGTGGACTGTTCAAAATTTTGACAATACGAAATATACAATAATTGATATGTTGCTTAAAATGGTAAAAGCCGTATTTAGCAAACCAGATCTGAATAATCAGGTGTCTCCCAATAATGATAATAATAATAATAACAGTGAACTTATTTGGCGCAGTTTTGTGATATTTCACCTCAAGTGCGCTTCATACTAAATCAATTATGCTAATAAATCTTCCTCTTCTCCATCTCCTTCCCCTCCCCACTCCCTTGCCTCAAAACACACCCCCCAATCTTAGATGCCACGTTTCCACTGACTCCGGACGATTGGTATTAGTTAGAACTATTGTGCGACATTCCCGTGAAAAAACAAAGACTTAAATAAAAAAATAATCAATTTTTTTTTGTTTCGCGTGAAGTAAGCTTAAATCGAGCCTACTTCAGACACCTAGACACGCCCACAACGCACTTCATTCATTCCTTCAGTGAAGAGAGCCATTTGAATCACTCCGAACGGGGAACACATTGGCGGGTTACTTTGGTGGGAAAAGTGGGAATTCCCGCGATGAACGCGGGAGAGATGGCCAAAATCACGGCCATAATGTTGCGGATTACCGTTATAAAAACCGCGCTTTTTATGCTTGGCTGTGAAAGTTCTCACTCAAAGCTCTTAAAAGCTTTCGGTCGAATGTTTATGCTACACGGTGCGAGTATGCATATATCACATTGTCTAGGTTATATTTGTTATTTTTTCAATATCCGGGACAAAACCTTTTCGTGGTACCGTCAACTTGGGTTTAATCTTGAAGTAACAATATATCGAAGGAGAGCTAATTATTTTTACCCAAACCTACACAAGCTTGCGATGAATCACTTTCTCCAGGTTTTTACGTCGTACACCATGAGAGAGAAAGAGACAGCAAATTTCATAGACCGCTTCTATATACTGTCGCAATGATCTTAAGCTCCTGGGTCATCGCGGGACTCCACCCACATTTTTTATTATGCCACTAAACTTGACACAACTTAACGGTTTTTTAAGTTATATGCTATATTTTTATTGATAGAAATACTGTGAAAAAGCGGCTATACGAATAAACAAAAACATTATGTAGATAAGTGATATTAATGGATGTATAAAAACAGTAGCCTTAGTCTTAGCCACGCCCAGGTGCGCAGAGTCAGGTTAAAATCATAGAAAATAAGTCAAAAACTGACTTCACTGCCTTGGATAGATACTACTCTACCAACTCTAAGGGTGTAATTGACTACCGATCTCACGTTGCCAGGAACACGATTTAGCTCCGTTGGTCGAAGTGAATTTCATCTATATTTTTTTTCTAATTTCGATGGCATTGGGCTCACCTACGTAGTGGTCGGTTGTATGATTTAGTAAAATATTTCAACTAAATTTTGCTTGAAATATATTACTTGTATGTTACGATGACATTGCTAGAAACTCATAGTAATAAAAATGAAATAATACATTTGTATAAGAACACAGATTTTATTTTAATTTTTATAACCGACCGGTTTCGCTTCGGTTGAGCATCAAATACAACATTGAACTAGATAAAAAATACATAGTGTGTGAGTGTTGTTAAATATACTTATACACACCGAAGGAGAACACAATATAAAATACACTGTATTTTTGTTCAGTTTCATTTTGTACCTCGATGATGCTAAGGCTAAGCGAAACCGGTCGGTCACGAAAAAAAATCTGTAATCCCATACAAAGTTATTATTTCATTTTCATTTAATATGTAAAACCACAGTGGAAGTTGACGGCCTGCATGGTCGAGTAGTAAGACGCTCGACTACGAATCCAGAGGTCACCGATTCAAACCCGGCGTGCGAAAATAAATTTTATTTAATTAATATGTCTCATAACACATTTAGTTGATATAAAATAAAATAAAGTATATTTGCGGCACGTTACAGGGTGGTAGATACTCTAAGTATCGCCCTGGTGAAAGATCACCATTCAGAATTGAAACGCTGCTTGAAATGGCTTTAGCCGTGTTTGGTGACCAGATCTGAATAGCCAGGTACTTCTCAACCTTCCCTTTCCTCATCTCCTTCCTCTCCCCACTACCTTCAGTCTACTACATACCCCTATTGGGGATGCCATAGTCTCACTGGCTCTAGACGGTTGGGAGCAGTTGAGACTCTTGTGCGGTATTCACGTAAAAAATGGTTTCTAAGACAAAATATTTTACTACAAAATAGGTGTTTAGATAAAGAATTATCAAATTGAACTTATTTTAAATCCAAATCAGGAGTACTGCTCTAGATGAGTTCAAGTGACTGTGTTTGAATTACACATTCAATACGTTTCACGAAATGTTAGTATTATTTATTTATTTTAATCTTTTGTTTTTGCCTAAAATGTTTTTACCGAGCGCGGAAATGTAATCTGCAAACGATCGAATCATCACCCTAGTGGAAAGAACATCACTCAGAAACTTCCTCACTACTCGAATCTTCCCCATCTCCTTCCCTCCCCACTCCTTTAGCCTCGCGGTATCCTCCAATTAAGTATCCTATAGTCCCACTGACTTCGGGCAGTTGGTACTCTTGTGCAGTATCAACACAAAAAAATTGTAGGTCACCACGCCACGCAGCTCACCCGCCAAGTAAATCTGCTACACCTAGGTAGCAACAAAACTAATTTAATTTTACTGCCTTTAATTTTACCCCACCCCCGAAAATTCGAAATTAGAAGCGGGTCTTAATTCGCGAATTAAAAATATTTGACTTTGACCCGATTGCTGTTTTGTTATGACCGCAAAGCATTATTATTATTATTATTTCGGGCGTAATTCCGTCGATGTTTCTAGCAACCCAATGCCCTAAATTAGGCAATGGGCGAGCGGGGGTTAATTGTTACAATTTCCGCTCAGGCGAGCTCGAGTAGGTACCTTTCCTTCCCCCACTCCGCCCGAGCTTTAAGTTAAAGCCGCGAGGTCTTAGAAATTAACTGGACGCAAAACAACATCAGGGTTATTCGAAAATGCCTCAATTCGTTCACTTTTATTTATGTTGGTATTACAGTGCTATTGCATAATAATAATAATAATAATATTTGGATAATTTGTATAGCGCCGTTTATGTGAAAAATTACCTCAAGGGCTGATCCGAATTGTCAATGTAATACGTATCATTATTATGGCACAATTTATATAGCGCCGTTTAGTAATAAACATCATCTCAAGGTCGCTTAATTTTTTTTTAACACTAATAATTTTAGATTTTCGTAGAAAACAATCACTTGCGGTTTGAAATATTTAATGGAAATGAAATATGACTTTGTATACGACCACAGATTTAAATTTTTTTTTTATGACTGACCTGTTTCGCTTAGCATAAACTCATAAAATTTCTCATTATATCACGTTCTCATTGACGTTTTGCCTCTTTCATTTCATATTATCTGTCTCTTTCTCTTTTTTCCTTTATTTTGATTGAAACGTTACTATTTTGTTTTCTTTCTGTTCTCTTATTTTATTTTATATTGTGTTCTCCCTCTGTATGTACGAGTATACATAACCACACACTATGTATTTTTTGTTTTGTCTAATTTTGTACCTTGATTATGCTTAGACAAAGTGAAACCAGCCGGTCATAAAAATTAAAATAATATATGTGATCTTTTACAAAGTTAGTATTTCATTTTCGTTAGATATGTCAAACCATAAAGTGATTGCTCTCTGAGAAAATATACATACATTTTTTAAGAATCCATAAATGTTTTTATACTTACCAATATGAATAATCTCTGCTTTGCAAAAGTAATTCATGTGTACATGATGTTTTACTTTTGCTTTTACCATATTTTGCATATTTTGTCACGTTTCCGTATATTTCATTAAATTAAATTGGTGAAAGTTTCTTTAAATTTTCTTCAAACTTTTCTCATCTATTTTATGAATAAAAGTGTATATATGTCATTTATTCCTATATTGTACAAAAGGGTGAGTTTTTAATTTTCTTTTCTATGTATCAGAATATTCTCCAAAGTTCTTTCATCATTGTGAAATAACCACACGATGTTATCGATACGATGAACACGACTTAAGAAAATTTCTAAGCCCCTTGCGCCGAACGCGATATTAAAACATTGAAAATATTCCGTCATCGAAGTACGAACACAATTATTATAATACGCCAGCCCTGCGGAGGTTTACGATTTCAAAGATGCTGTAATCGGATTGCGAAGGCATTTGATCAAAGAGGTTGATAATTTATTTAAAATACAGATCAAGTATTCACTTGTTTGAAATACACTTTGAATTTTGACAGCAAAGACGTCAAAGATCTTATGAATGCTTTTTTCCGGGCCTCAACCAATTTGAGATTAAGTTGTGTTGTGTTGAATAATCCATCTTAGATAGTTATAGATATATATGAGATATACGGTTTGATGCGATTTATTATGATATGATATTTTCATGGATTTAATTTGTATGATTTGAAACCGGTGAGCATTTTGTCAACTTTTTATATGACCTCCGATCCAACTTATTGCAGCCAATGGTGCAAAGGTTACCATAATAATCTAAACGATTTTAGTTCGGAATTCTCTGTAGTACCTCTATTCTAACATATCTCATCAAACCATGTATGGCCGTGTTTAAAATGTGGATATACAGAAATAATGCAAGGCTGTTGTAAGCGTAATGAATAGGATCAATAAAGGGACAATTAGATGATTTGGGCATGTAGATCGAATGAACGAAGAAAGGAGTGTGAAAAGAAGATATGTTGCGAAAGTGAATGTAAGAACAAGTCACGAACGCCTGAGGAATAAATGGCACGAGCAAGTGAATCAAATACTTGAATCGGGCCATGTGAAGAGTTAGAATAACAGAAGAGTATGTATAAGACGATGTGTGAATGTGAATGAAGCAAATAGTGTGTGCCAAGATAGAGTTATATGGCGGTTCGTCCTCTCTGCCTACCCTTGCGGGGAAACGGCGCGATGGTTAGTTATCTCACCAAACGCTCGCCCAACACATGTACACGGTTGACATTCAAAACATGAGAACGGGCCGCCTTTACGACTCGCTGTGTTCAACAGCTCGGCAGTGGAACGATTTGCCGGCCTTTGTGTTTCCTGCTTCTTACAACATAGGCCTCTTCAATACTCACGTTTTCTCCTTCCTTTTTTAAAAAATACTCCATACAGCATCCCCAAAGATGACATAGGCCCTAAAGAAAATTATTTTCCTCACATCCTTACTTTAATCTTTATATTTTAGAAAGGTGTTTAAAATGTTTGATATAACTTGTTTTATAGATCAGAGTTCTTGAAGTGATATTTCGGAGAATTGACTCAGTCAAAATAAAAATGTTTTAGCCAGGTCACCTTATAAATTCATCAAATCAATTATTGAATTCCAACAAGAATACTGCAAATACCATTAAATATGCCACTTATATAAGCACTTTATTCTATCGATGTAATTTTTAAAAAAATATTTTCTTAGAAAGAAATTACTTTGTGGTTTAACATATTAAATGAAATGAAAAAAATAACTTTGTATAAGACTAAAGATTTTATTTTTATTTAGATTTTATTTTTTCTTAGGTATAATTTAAATGTTATTCTTTTGTTTTCTCACTGTTCTCTTATTTTATTTTATATTGTGTTCTCCCTCTGTATGTATTCTCGTATACATCCGCACACTATGTATTTTTTGATCAATTTAATTTTGTACCCTGATGATGCTTAAGCTAAGCCAAACCGGTCGGTCATAAAAAATTAAATAAAATCTGTGGTCTTATAGAAAGCTATTCTCAATTAATATATTTTTTCTTAATAGCTTCTTATTCAAGTTGAATAACCTTCCTACCAGTTAAGTCAATTCGTTCAATTATTATTTTCTGTACTAACTACGAGCAATAATACGTTTGAATAATTTATTCATGTTGATAGTCTCGCAAGAAAATGTCTAGCATATTTGCATTGAATATGTATGAAGACAAAACCTTTTTCATGCCTTTTCCCTTTGATCTGAATTCCACTTTCGTAATAACCGAATATCTGCGAAGTCATTCGTTCTATGTTCTTTTTAATATTCATTCTGGCAGGGCATTAATGCGTATGTAGGAAAACCAAGGCTCTGGATAGTACTTGTACTAGTGATGTGCCTAATCGAAACATTAAAACGTCAGAAATCGAAATATTTTCATAATCGATTGACTACTAAGTATAACAAAAATTAATAACAATACCTAAAAAGCATAGATGTACGAGTATGTCGCACAATTAGAGTTGCCTTAAACAGCACATACTAAAGTTGTGTGTATTGGTGCACATGTATACACTTCTGACAGTGATGTTCTTGTGAAACGTCATTGATAAAAAAACATTGTCTTCGTCAATTTTTTCTTTATCAAGTTTCAGCAAGTTATACTTCTAATTTGAAAAGTCAAAAAGCTTTTACAGTTATTCGGAAAAGTAGTTTTAAACATGCTGTATGAAAGCAATGCATCTGTCTGAGTATTATGATCGTTTAAATTCTGACTGCGATACCTATACAAAAATTGTATTTTCGCCACAAATATCTTAGTTGTTTAATGTGTGAGCGATTTTTTCGAAACATCAATCGATTATTTGAGATTGTAGTTGTAATTTTACCCGCTGTATATATATATACTACGCTGTTCAAAAGAAAAGGTGAATGTTAAATTTTCGCGGGCTGTGTACATTCGATCATCGATTTTTGTTGTTGCTATGTTAGTACACATATGTTTATCATATTTTAGCATTATCAGCCATTTTGGATTAGTGGTTTGTTTTTGACAACTGGAAAGGTTAGTAACGTTTTTGTGTGTTCTTCGATTTTTTACTTTTGATAAAAATGGATCAAAGAATAAAATCCATGATTTGTTTTTCCACAACTCCAGGACGCTCATCGTCATTAACATCTTTTCGGCCTTCTGTAAAGCGTTTGTACCACTTATAAATATAATGATATATATATATATATATATATATATATATATATATATATATATATATATATATATATATATATATATATATCATGTCGATGGTTTAAAAATCTTATCAAATCCCAACTTAACTAGTAAATTACCTACATACCTATAATGTATTTTAGTTGACATTATTCTTTATTTGAAATGGGTGGATTAAAGCAATTTGTACTTTTTCTTGGCAAGTCAAATTAAATCCAGTAATTCTTCACTTGTAATAACTAGTATGTAAATAATCGAATTCTAATTAGAATTGATCCCTCGGACAGAAAATAACAGTCCAATGCGTTTCCATTAATTTCGATTATTCCTTAATTTCGCTTAAATTTTAATCGACTATCGCAAAATCAGTTTTAGATTTTGCCCCTCACTTATAATGCAAACATAAGACATTACTTTCCATTCTCCACGAATGCTCACACAGCTGTGTTTGAAATTGCATCTTTTCTGGATTCCGCCGAATTCGATTGTTTCTTAAACTCCCCCGCTAATCCTCCCTCGTCCCCGAAAACCTTTTCATTCTGGAATCCTGCTGGTCGGATTCCAAAGCTTGGCGGAATAGCCTTTATCGTCGCCATCCAACCTAAACTGAAAAACTGCAAAAATGTAAAAACGTTTTTTTGTTGTATGGTACCCTGTTACAAATGACCTCCCGCATGTCTGAAAAAAGTTGTTCACTGAAATCAGTCGAGAAAAGCTTGGAATTTTTATTTTATTATTTGTGTGTAATTTGGAGATACTTAAATATTTTCGATTCATGCAGAGTTTTACTAAAAAAAACTAACTAACTAACCATCACACCGTTTTACCGCAGGAGTAGGCAGAGAGGACGGACCGCCACATAACTCTGTCTTGGCACACACTTCTTGATTCATTCACATTCATACACCGTTTCATACATACTTTTCTGTTATTTTGACTCTTCACATGACCCGATTCAAGTATTTGATTCACTTGATCGTACCATGTCTTTCTCGGGTGTCCTCGACTTTATAGTTTTACCATATTTTTATTTTTATTGACACCAAAGGCATTTTTTTAATAACTTTAAATATACATAAAGTTAATAAAAATAAATGTAAAATTTGACATTTTGAATAAAGTTTTGAACAATTTATAAAGCTACTATAATAACATATCAACTATGTACTAAAATTTGGACTTCACAATTCACAACATCAGCTTAAGTCGATTTTGACTTGAGCATTTCAGAATATTGTTAATCCTTAATATAATAACTATCTGATCATAAATAGCGCACTCAAATATACTAATATCAAATTTATTTCAATTTCTATTTCGATACTTGATTTCCACAATTTTATTTTACCCAAGAGAAAAAGATTTTTAATTTATTTCCAATACAAAAAACCATATATTTACTAGTTTTATTTTGTATAAGGCAACATAATAATATTCCCTTTGGTCAGACTGATGGATTTTAAAGTAATAATAACCGATGAACTGTCGTAAATAATTATTTTTGATATATGTACTACATAATTAAATTTTAGATGCGTTGTATTTGTGTGTGTAAATAGGAACGAATTTTATAGTAATGGCAACATTTTTATTCGACTGGTTTGTCTGACGTTATTTTACAAGAGGCGGGAAGTTGAAAGAATTACAATAAAAAATGAGTCATAGCACCGAATGAATGTAAAGTTGTTGACTCAAAGACAGTGATAAATAATATTAAGTTTTTTTGAAATATTTATCCTCTGTTATAGCGCTGCTTTGTTTGGATCGCTTTTCTTTAAGGAAGGTACAATTTGATTGGATTATTTAAATTTTACTATCCATATTATAGTATGTGTATCGCAACAACGATTGATTACGTATTTGATTAAGCTATGAAAAGTGTAGAATTGTATTTTTAAACGACCAATAAAATTTCTTCTACAAAATTAACCTGGAAAAGAAGGCAATTAAATAATTCAGCATAAACCACAAGGCAGGAGCCAGACACAGAGTATCAAGTCGTTATCATCCCCACGTGAAGCACACCTTCTCATGAATTAGCCCCTGGGCGGGCTTGAAGGGTAGGGCGGGCTGGAAGGGTTGGGCGGCTAGGCGGGCTGGGCCGGGCGGTCTACGCTTTAATCCCGCCGAAAGTTCCCCGCGGCCGTCGCGGTCCGGAGCCTGCGACAAATTAATTGGCGCACCGATCTTCCTCGCTCCCACCCACCGATTCACCCAAACACCCACACGTCACTTGTACCCGCTCAGTTTCGCCATAATACCCTCGTATACCAGAATTTATTTAAAATTCTGTTTGTAGTATCTTGTTCTAAATTTAGTAAGTAATTAATATAATATTATGGTAATCTAACACTGTGTGCTATTTATATAAAACACATGTATTGTTTTTCTTTGGTAGTTTCGTTTCTAACGTGGATTCTCTAACATGATTATACGGTATTTATTTTCAAGAACGGTGTATCGTAAGAACGAGTGGATTAGTTTGTGTACATACCTTGAAGGAACAATATATGGAGAGAGAGCTAATTATTTTTACCCAACCTATACAAACTTGGAATAAATCATTTTCTCCGGGTTTTTACGTCGTACACCATGAGAAAAAAAAAAGACAAGAAAATTTCTCAAATTATCACACCGCTTTAAAGTATTGTGTTCTTCGTGTACCGCATCTCCGTTGACTCCGCCCACACGTTTCGATATTCGACATAAATTGACATAACTTAACGGTTTTTTAGGTTATATTCTTTATTTTTGTTTATAACAATACTGTGAAAAAGTGGTTATAGGAATAAAGAAAAACATGATGTCGACATGTGCTATGAATGGATGTATAAATACCCTAGCCCTGGTCCTAGCTACGCCCAGGTCTAGCCGAGTCCGGCTAAAATCGTCAAAACTGACTACAGCAGTACTCTCTCTTGTATATTATTACTCTGCGGTACATACTTAGTAAAAATATTCGAGAGCGACGGGAATACTAATAAGAACATGACAATGATTACTGTATGAAATTTAATGAATGGAGGATGAAAAAAAACAAAAACTAACTGTTCAAAATGAAGTTTTGATACTAACTCTGATGTATAGCATGAGGCGTGAAACTGAAAGAAGAAGGACACATTTACACATAGAACGGTAGAAATTAGATTCCTGAAGTAAATACTTGTATGTATGTTAAAACCATATGTTAGGATATATAGAGAGAGAAAAAATATAAAATAAAATAACAGAACAACGAGAAAACAACAGAACAACCTTTATATTATAACAAAGGAACCTAGAGAAAGAGACACGTAATGTGAATTGATTTCTACGAGAATATATGAAGTAATATTTTTTTTTTGTAAGGCCATTGTGGGCGCAATTAACAAGAATCAGAAACGGGCGCTTAGTTGGTTTGAACATGCAACATGGATGGATGGAAATAGAGCGTCGGAAGTAACTAAAATCGAATAAATAATGCGATGTGCAAGTGAATGGAAAAAGAATTCGGGGTTATATATAGCACGGTTATATGAAAGATATCACGAAAAGTAAATTAAAATCACCTTAACTCGAGTGGCATCATATTGTATAGATTTAGAATGGCATAAAGCTGGATTCACACCAACGTCCGGATCCGCTCAGTGAAGACACTGTTCCGCAAGAGAGCTTATTGATACGGTATGAATATCAATAAAGGAGTATGTGCCAAGACAAAGTTGTGTGGCAGTATATCCTTCTGCCCACCCTTGTGATATTTTACTATTTAGTTAAATAGTTATTTTGATGTGTAAAAATACTTACATCGCAGATTTATTTTTTTGTTAAAAACCATTTTTTTATCACTAAATAATATTTTGATAATTAATAATTATTATAAATATTATTTAGTGATAAAAAATGGTTTAAAAAAAAACTGGGATTTAAGTATTTTTACACATCAAAATAATTATTTAACTAAATAAGTAGTTAAATATCACAAGGGTGGGCAGAAGGATATACTACCACACAACTTTGTCTTGGCACATACTCCTTGATTGATATTCATACCATATCAATAAGCTCTCTTGCGGAACAATATCGTCACTGAGCGGATCCGGACGTTGGGGTGAATCCAGCTTAAAAGTGTTAGTAAAGATGACATAGACCTCTTTTCTTTATAAATTTTGCGGGAAACGTTTTGATCTACGCAGGGAAAATGTCTTAGAATAACATTTACAAATTCTCTCGAAGTAACACGTGGTTTTCTATCTGTCTACTCCCACGGCGGTTGAAGGGTTATGATCCCCCTCACCTCCCCTTCCCCCACCACCCCAACGGCAAAGCCAGACGCACGACTCAGCAATATAAAACAATGAAGCAAAAGCTGAACTTGGTCCGTGGAGCACGGATTTGGGCAGGTACAAGGCGGCACCTAGCGGTGTTCTTCGCAAGATTTTCAATCAGTTACAATGATACTGCTAGAGTTATGGACAAAGTTAGGTTGTTGGGTAATGTGTGTTTCAGATGATATACGTTTGAATAAGTCACCCTTTTCGATGAACTTTTAGATATAAAGAACAGTATAAAGATTAAGGGTCAGCACTCAAAAATGACGCTAAACGTTACTTTGTAGCTTTTTTATACAAGCAATACTATAATAGAAATAATTTATCTTCAATTTTTTTTGGGTGATTAGAAAAATGTTAAAGGTTTCCAGTGAATAAATTTTTTTTTACTGTAATCCTTTAAATTCTATGAAAAAAACATACTTAAATGTCCGTAAAAGGTGAAGTTTTACAACCAGTAAAGGCATTTTTGAACGTTTACCTGAAATTCCAGTATGCATTTCATAAAGAATCCAAAATATTATTGTTTAAGAATTGAATTTACTGGAAACCTTAGACACTTTTCTAACTATCCGTATAGAGTTAACATATAAATAATTTTTAGTTTTGCTTGTACTAGAAAGCCAAAAGTGTATATTTTCGGGTGCTGACCCTTAAGGGCAAATCATATTTTTTTTAAAGGATAGTAATAAATAAGGTCAAATTATCAATTATAATTTTACTACTCGGCTTCATCCTGGTTTTTTCTCTTAATAAATTTCAACATTCTTATTGAACAATGAGACCGCTTGAGACCCAGTGTTAATTCAAATAAACACAAAATTTGTGATATTTTTACCCGTAAACATTGTAATTTTAAAAAGTCAAGTTGAAATTTCTAATATTTTTGAGGGCCTCAACCCAGCGTGCGCAAAATAATTGTATTCAATTAATATGTGTCATAACATATTTAATTCATATAAAATTATACATATATAATATAATCGTAAAATTTCGGCACGTTCAAGAGTGGTAGATACTCTAAGTATCGCCCTGGTGAAAAACTACTATTCAGAATCGAAACAGAATAGCCAGATACTTTTCAACCTTCCTCTTCCCTGCCTACAACATTCAGCCTCACAACATACCCCAATTCGGGATGCCATAGTCTCACTGGATTTTTTTTGAGCATTTGGGACTCTTGTGCGTTATTAACTATGAAAAAAACAAAATAATACTAATAGCTGGCAATCTATTTTTTCCTATAGGTTGTAATCCTACAGGCACAAAATCCGCCAACATTTTGACAGCTCTCGCTTCGACGGTAATGCTTGTTTTGAGATCCATTAGTATTTTTATTTTGTATTATATTATCTGTACGTTTATTCATGCTACAATGTAAATATTTTTTTTCAAATAAGCCTAATATTTCAAATTAATATAGAAAATAATCACTCTTATACATATATTATATACAACATGAATATACCAAAAAAAATCCAATAATTTCCTGAGGTATTATAAAACCTAATGTTTTCCTGTTTCTGGGAACAATAATGGGGGCTTAAAAGGGGTTAAATGACGTTGCGAGCTCAAAACTTAAATTCCATACGGATAAATCTGTGCAGAGTTTATTCGCAATGTGTTTTTTTTTCTTTCTGTAGTAGGAATTTTCTGAAGCGCTTAGTATTTTATTGATCCTATACTGTGAATTTTTTTTATTTTTAGCACCATCCCTTTTGATGTGTTTTGTGAAAAATGTGACATAGAAGTTTTTCACTCCCTTGGGATGTTTTTATATATATAATTAAAAATAATTAATTTCAGTATTATTTATTTATTTATAAATTAACGGACTAAAGTCCAATTACAAAAATAACATATAAAGCACGAATTGTAAAAAAGAGCTACAGAGAAAGAATAACATAATAATAAATAAAGCGATGGCAAAAATAGGACAAAATAAATATAAGAGAGAACATTCAAGCCATGGTCTAGTCAAAGTTTTGGTAGAGTCGTAAAGAATGACAAAAATCATTTAGACTTGTACCAAATATTTCAAGACAATGGCTTGAGTTAACAAGTCTTGACATTCGTGACATTGGAGAATTATACCCAAAATTAGTATAGTGATGATTGAGGAACAGCAATTCATTGTTTCTGAGTCTACGGCAAGGAATGTTGAACTGGATAAGTTGCAACAGAGAATTATTAATTATCATTTACTTCGGCTCGTTTTGTTTTTTAGTTTTGGTTTTGAGTGACAGCTGTTTCGGCGTTTGAGTCCATTATCAAACTGAAAAAAACCCTTGGAAAATGTTTATGTAATGAATTATCAGGTATTGTTTCTTAACCCCTCGATATTAAATAAAATAGCAGTTGAACCATTCGAGAAGAACCACAATATTGTTCACCGTAAATTGAAAAACAATATTATTTCACTATTATGTTCTTGAGACATGGCATACCTCATTCTTCCAACATTACCACTTTCGCCAACCCTGGAGCACATGAACAAAGATCCTAATAATAAACGAAAGGTCACTGCTTTCCCAAGTGCTTACGTAATAAGTGATAATCGCTCAAGAACAACATCATCAATGTTTAGGGTTGCCATAAATCTTTGTCCAGATTTGCCACCCCGCGACGTCAGCATTTTGCCGCCTTGCGAACCTACCGCCATTGGCGTGCGGTCACGTTATATTATTTATATTCAATACACAGAGAAGTGACCAGTCTAAATGTCAAAATAAAATCTATTTTGACGGAGAGGATTTGAAATAAAAATTATAGCTTTAGGGGTTAGTTCGAAGTATTACCACTCAAAGTAGAAAATGGCGCTAACGTTTAAATACATCTAGCAAAGAACGTCATTGCATGGCCTGTGACGTGGGAATTATGTAAAAAATGTGCAAAAATAATGTAATTTTTAATTTTTCAAATACCGTACTTAAGCCTCAGCACCCAAAAATGACATTTAACGTCACTTTTTGGCTTTCTAATACAAGCAATACTACAAATGAGTTTTCTATAAATTCTACACGGGTGGTTAGGACAATGTCTAAGGTTTCCAATGAGTAAAATTTGAAACCGTGATCTTTTAATATTTTTAAATTGCCTTGTTCATTTCATATTATTTGTCTCTTTCTCTCTGTTTTTTTGTTATACTTTAAATGTTTTTCTTTTGTTTTCTTACTGTTCTCTTTTTAAATTTTTAAATCATTCTATATTGTGTTCTTCCTCTGTATGTATGAGTATATATAACCACACACTATGTATTTTTTGTTTAGTTTAATTTTGTACTCTGATGATGCTTAGACTAAGCGAAACCGGTCGGTCATAAAAATTAAAATAAAATCTGTGGTCTTATACAAAGTTATTATTTCATTTTCATTTTAATTCTATCCAAAACACACCAAAATGTCTGTAAACGGCCTAGTTTAAAAAGCAGCAAAGGCCCTTTTTTAAAAATTTTACTTAAAATTCCAGCGTGTATTTAATATAGAATTGAAAAGATTACTGTAAAACGATAAAGTATAATATTCACTGGAAAACTTTAAAAAAATAGCTGCCCATGTAGAATTTACAAATAAATCATTTGTAGTATTGGTTTTAACCGAAAGCCAGAAAGTGTATTTTTTAAGTGGCGACTCTTAATGCAATACGAAGATTTAAATAGCGCTTTTCTTCTTCTAGTCCACTTTCCTATTTGAAATTGGTTATATGGTCTATCCGGACAGTTTTCATTCTCCATGTTGCAGCTCGAAAGAACTCAACAGAACTGTAGTACCAGTCATGTAGGTTTCGATGATGTGTAATTTAGTACACTCTCGCTTTTCATAGATATTAAAATGTTATTATACATATAACTAGTACCATATCACAATTTCGGTATTTGATGAAAAACTTCTATGTTGGTTGCCTTATCTGTAATTGGTATTTTTAGGTTTCGCCCATATATCAAAATTTCAAAGGCTTCTAATAAACTTAATACTTTAATTATAATACATCAAGGGTGCTTCTTTCACGTAAAAGGTTGTTTTAGGTTGTTTATCAAGGTTTTAATACCGCACAAAAAAAACAGTAGAAATAGCATCGCCGGAGAGGTAAAATGGCTGAAGCGCCATTTTGGAAAGTTTACACCAGAGCGCTTTGATGGTTTTTTTTTACATCAAATTCACAGGTCTTCAGTGCCTGGTTGATTTTGAAAGAAAAAAGTAAGCTCAGGTTACTCAATGCTCTGCACTGAGTTGCATGAAGTGACAAAAATCTAAAAAGTCCCGAACTTGTGTCGCTTGAGTCAAACCTTCTTCCAAATGGTAAATATTATTTAAATGGCTGAAGCAGCACAAAAACTTCAGTATCAAACAAGAGTCAGAGCATTCGATGCGGAAAAAAACCGATCATAACTGCATGATATTTTTTAACTCATCTTGACAAAAGTTTCACAAATGATATAACAACCAACCATTATTCTGATTTTCACATAAATTCTTGATCACATACACATAAATTAAAATTTGTCGAGTTAAGAATTCACAACCATAGATCGCACGTCACTGTCGACTGCCTATGTCAATGGCATTGTCCAATAGGGTGGTAAAGTTATCTGCATAGATTGCAATGTTAACTGTTTTGTGGAGATTCCGCCGCCGAGCTGCGCCGTGACCTTTAATAAATTTCTCCATCAGTTCGACTTCTGGCAGAATTAGTGGAGGCGATTTGTTGTTCGTATTCGAGTTGCGAAATAACGAGTTGCAGCATTTAAACAACCCCCTCGGTACAACAATGGAAAGCATTTCTGGGATGCTCTGCTATGGCTGAAGAATTTGATCGGAATCAGCACAATTGTTTGCACCTCTGCATATTGTGACTTTTCAATTAATAAGGGCTGAAGTTTTGAAATATACCGAGCGAGGGGTGACATTATTTCATCTTGATAATAATTATTAGAATTGTAGCGGAAAATTATTTATGACGAAATTGTAGTTAAAAATACTTCAAACCGATGAATGGTTGTACCTACTAACGAGATAAAATCTTTGTTAATATGTATTGGAAGTGCATAATGTTATAATATGAAAAAAAACTGTCTGAATTCGTTTGAACTTAATTTATTGTTCCGATAACGCCACTCGTAGAGCACTTGATGTTAAATCCTACCTATTCTGTTGCTGTAGAAATGAAGGTTGGTATAACATTTGGTTTACTCTTGAAATTTAATATTTAATTCTCTCTGGTGCCTATCAATCTTTCTTAGGTCAAAAACATTACAAATTATATCGTATTGTGTGCTGCCTTTAGAATTTTTTTTTTTTTTTTAAAGATAGAAACTTTACTGGGTTGCGAATAACTTGACAATATTAGGATTAATTAGGACTAAGCTAGCAGATGAATTGAAACTCCGGCGCCCAGGTGGGAATCCGAGGCGTTTGTCCACTCAGCTACTAACTCTACAACTTTTATAAAACAAAATGATGGTTGGAGTGGAAAAAAGGTATCACATACAATAATTAAGGACGTTTTTTTGACTTTCAGTGACCTAGTACGTGACACGATGTTTTTTTTCGATTTTTAGATCATTTTACTGGCGATTTTTTTGTTGTTTGTTTCAAATTTGAGCTTCTATAAAACAAGTATTCGTTTAAAGGAGTCACATTGTGGCTCATTATATGAAATGCCTTAAAAACTTTGCTTTTACCATTTTATTTCAATGTAGGGATTAAAACAGATTTATTTATTTATTTAAAAAATGATTTATTTTATTTTTTATATTAACTCTTGATTTCTTACATTATTTTTTTTTTACATTACCTACCTCACTAGGTCATTAGAACCTGCTCTGAGGTAGGTAACAGAGGGTACAAGTAAAATAATATTTAAAAAAAAATTATATTTGTTGCACAATGCTAGATGATGCAACAGATACTGACCGCAAAACTCCCTTGATACCATATAAGGTACATTGACAGTAGGAAAAGTTGCAAGGCACTAAATCCTATAATTAATGACAGTGGATACGATACAAATATACATACATTTTACATCGTAACAATCCTACTAAAAATGCTAATTCTAAAATAGTATGTAATAATAGTGGAGATAAAAGAATTATGATGCAATATTCATACAATATCGTTTTTTTATGTAAGAGAAATGTAATTTTTTAGGATCGAGCATTTTATAAAGCTACTCTAGTTTGTCATGAAATGAGTGAAGAATTTGGTTCACCAATGTAATCTATTTCTCTCAACATTTTTACGTAATATCAATGAATCAAGATTAAATTCCAGGCACCTGTTCACACTACCGGACATTAATCCAAATGTTCGTAAAAGGTGCAGTTTTAAAACCGGTAAAGGCATTTTTGAACGTTTACCTAAAATTCCAGTATGCATTTCATAAAGAATCCAAAATATTACTGCTTAAGAATTGTATTCACTGGAAACCTTAAACACTTTTTTAACTACCTGTATGGAATTAACATATTAATAATGTTTAGTTTTGCTTGTACTCGAAAGCCAAAAAGTGTGTATTTTTGGGTGCTGACCCTTAAGGGCAAATTATCTTTTTTTTAAAAGGATAGTAAAAAATAAGGTCATAAATCAATTATAATTTTACTACCCGGCTTCATCCTGGTTTTTTCTCTTAATAAATTTCAACATTCTTTTTGAAAAATGCTAATTTTAAAATAGTATATAATAATAGTGGAGATAAATAATTATAATAGAATTATGATGCAATATTCATATAATATCGTTTTATTATGTAAGAAAAATGTAATTTTTTAGGATCGAGCATTTTATAAAGCTGCTCTAGTTTGTCATGGAATGAGTGAATATTTTGGTTCACCAATGTAATCTATTTCTCTCAACATTTTTATGTAATATCAATGAATCAAGATTAAATTCCAGGCACCTGTTCACACTGCCGGGCATTAATCCAAAGTCGGCACTTGTATGAATAAATCTTAAACAATGGCACAACTATGGCCGTTTAGGAGGGCATTGTTGTTAAAGGATAAATCATTGGCGGGAATTCGGGAGTCGCCGAAAGGCTGCGGCCGGCGGGGGCTAGCAGGCCCCCCTGGGCGGAGTCACCCCGGCCAACTGCCAACTATCCGGGAACTCGTACATACCGTCATTCTAGTGGCCATTCTGCCACTCCACTATTTACTTATTCAATTTTAAATACCAACATTCCTTGACAATACTGTCATTTGCCCCCGCCCCAAAGGCGATCATTGTCTTCCAAAACAATGCGCAATTGCATATTGCTGATGCGGTGGTTTGTATTTGAAGTATTTCTATTTAATCATAAAAAAACTGTTTTTTTTCTTTATATTATTTTTTATATTGAATACCGCACAAAAGTCCCTACTGCTACCAACCATCTAAAGCCAACGAGACTACGGCATCCCTATTTGGGGTATGTTGTGAGACTGAAAATAGTAGGCAGGGTAAGGAGATAATGAAGAGGAAGGTTGGAAAGTACCTAGCTATTATCATCTGGTCAAAAAACTCAGCTAAAGCTATTTCAAGTAACATTTCGATTCCGAATGTTGGTCTTTCACAAGGGCGATACTTACAGTATATTCCACTCTGGAACGTGCCGCAAATATACTATATATTATAATATATTAATTAAATGAGTTATGACACACATTATTTAAATAAATTTATTTGCGCGTGCCGGGCTTAAGCCTGCAACCCCTAGATACGTAGCCGAGCGTCTTACCACTCGACAGATCTTATTTTCTATTATTAGATATTAATTCATAGTCTAAATGAGGAAATATATAGGAACATACTTACCTGGCAGGTCCCATCAGATAATTATGAATTATAATTATGATTTTATTTTTATTTTTATATCT
Source organism: Drusus annulatus (assembly GCA_022651775.1). NCBI lineage: Eukaryota > Metazoa > Arthropoda > Insecta > Trichoptera > Limnephilidae > Drusus > Drusus annulatus. The sequence continues at coordinate 1,376,028 of JAGWCC010000184.1, forward strand.
TCCGATTGAGGGCATTCGAGCGAAATTGAAAAATGAACTTTCTGAATTTGTCGTACAGTACAGGATTTGGTTAAAATTTGTATATCTAAAGGTGATTCGTCGAGAGACAGATTATGTTGAGATTATTTTAATGAATTTAACGATATGAGAGTCTGAAAAGGTAAGTTTTCAGTTTAGATCGAAATTCTTTTAGGCTCGATATACATCTATTTTACTTCAGCTGTCTTAACTTTACGTTGTGTCAAAAAGAAATAGTTTTAACTCTCGGAAAAATAAAAAATTGAAAGATCAAACAAAAATGCGTGTCACACTTGACTGATTACGAAGCTAAAGTATCGTATACATCCCACTGAAATTACTTTCGTTTACAGTTTCGTAAATATGGATGAATGTTATAAAATTTAAATAAAATTATAAAATTTCACTTCAAGTATGTCATATCTGACATAATCTCTCTGAATACTTTGACGATTCCGAGCGTTGTTTATAGCACTGTTAAAATTCTCTATGCCCCAACTTGTGAAACTATTCTATACGCTAAAATGCATAAACTTTACATAACTATTTTATTAAACAATCTGAGCTTTTCAAGTTCTGGAATAAGCTTGCAAGAAATAAAAAAAATGAGTTCAACATTTTTTAATTTTCTTTTGCTATATTTCTAATCATGAATTTATTTGTATTTTAGAGCATCATCTATTGTGCAATGGTACTCGTACAACAATTCAATTTTTATGCTTTAAAAAATATATACTATGTTTAAATGCTACATAACTAAATGCATATTACATAGTTCATTACCCGTGAAAAATCGCGGAAAGTTACTTGACTTTCCAAGAAAAAATATTAGTCGCTTAAATCCACCCATTTTAAATATAAAATAATGTCTGTTAAGTACATTAAAGGTAGGTACTTTTTAGGTAGGTTGGGATTTAAAAAGATTGTTTTGTCGATTTTGTTATTGTAGGACGCTACGCAATCTAGCACTTTGTATAAGTAGTTATATTTTATTAAAATCATAAGGAAATTTGATGAAAATTAAATAATGACTTTGTATAAGACCACAGATTTTATTTTATTTTTTATGACCGACCGGTTTCGCTTAGTCTAAGCATCATCAAGGTGCAAAATTTCAAAACTAAACAATAATACATAGTGTGTGGTTATACGAGTATATACTCTCACATATAGAGCGGTACCACAATATAAAATAAATTAAGAGAACAGTAAGAAAAAAAAGAAAAACATTTAATTTACAACAAAGGTACAGAGAGAAAGATACAGGTAATATGAAATGAAAGAGGCAAAACGTCAATTGAGAAGGTGAAAAAAGAATAATGAGAAATTTTATTACTTTACGGGAAATAAACCAAATATCGGGCTAAATATTTTTTGTTTCATTTTATTTTGTACCCTGATACATAGGCTAAGCGAAACAAGCCGGTCATAAAAATAAAAATTAAATATGTGGTCTTATACTAAGTTATTATTTAATTTTCATTGAATATGTCAAACCGCAATGTGATTGCTTTCTACGAATATATATATATATATATATATATATATATATATATAAATGAGGAAATTGTTTATTTTATGCATACATTTCAATAAATAGGTGCAATAACTCTCCTGAATTTCACCTCCCTTATATTTTACAGTAGTTGTTTTTTACTTCTTTGAGCAGAAAAATAATAAAAAGGTGTGAGGTGTTTTTACCGTGTTCTATATCATAAACTTGCAATTTTCTTTCCTAATTTTCTTTTTTATTCTACCAAAAACGTTTTTCCGGAAAATATAATACGGATGTAGTTAATAATTCAGGAACACGCTTTCGAGTATGCGAATGAAATTTACTCGTAATTCGAAAATTCAATTTTGAACGAAAAGTTACTCCTAGAAGCTTTCCGATAGTTTCATGAAACAAAATCAACTTGTCTTAAACAACTTTGTACAAAGTAAAATGTGACAGAATATTTCGATAAGATTTTTTGAATCAAGGTTATCGTGGTTATATTTAATCTGCTACTTAATTTGTCGATTTCAGAAAATATCTAAAGTTAAAACTTTATTTTTCACTGGTCAAAAATCATGGGATGTAATTTGATTTGCAATGTAATCTGACGCAATGATGAAAAAATATATATTACAGCTACAATTTTTTTGTTAGAATAAGTAGGTCCCTTGTTTGGAATTGAAAAGATTATTTTCTAATTTGACATTTTTCATCCGCAGTTACAATTTTGAAAAGTTCACACATTTACGTACATACTTATGATCTCACAATAAAATTATAAAGTATAATTATATCAAGAAAATGGTACATTTTCGTATATTTTATTTTCATATCTCAAACCATAATAATAATACCTAATAGTGATAAACCGATTTTTATAGCACCTCAAAAGCGCTTGTCTTGGAGTTGATCCCAGTATTGTGTTATAATTTGACAACATCCGTGGTCAAGTGGTAAGACGCTCGACTACGAATCTAAAGGTCGCGGGTTCATACCCGGCGTGCGCAATCAAATTTCATTTCTGTCATAACACATTTAATTAATTAAAAACATATATTTTTTAAAGTATATTTTCGGCACGTTCCAGAGTGGTATCGCCCTGATGAAAGGCCACCATTCAGAATCAAAACGTTTCTTGAAATAGCTTAAGCCGTGTTTGGTGACCAGATATGAATATCCAGGTACTTCCCAACCTTTATCTTCCCCATCTCCTTCCTCTTCCCACTACCTTCAACCTCATAAACATACCCCAATTGGAGAACCCATAATCTCACTTGCTCTAGACGGTTGGAAGCAGTTGGAACTCTGGCAAGGTATTAACTTAACTAAATACTAATACACGCTTTGTTGGTATAAAAAATATTTAAAAAAACAATTAAGCAATATATAAATTGAAGGGGTAATAAAGCAACTAGGATAATATATGAGGATAGTGTGGTATAATAATATTTTTTATAAGCTCTCTGAATGGTTCTATTTTAAATTACTTGTCAGTAGACTTTTCGCAAAAACAGTAGTAGAAAAAATTACAATAGACTTGTATTTAATTTTGTTAAATAATTAACTACAATCGACTTGATTGTGAGAAAATTACTTCGAGTACCCACACTTACCACCCCTGCACTTAAAAGCTTCATAATGGGGTATTTTTCTACCAATTATAAAATCGTTAAGAAGCATAATTCTCCGCAGAATTCACACTACTTTCCTTTGCAAAGCGCAGCAGAGGTGACAGGATTCCGGTCCAGAGAGGGCGGAGGCTGCTAGGCCGGTTTGTAGCGCGTTACAGGCGATAAAGTGAATTACAAAGCTTTTAGCATAACGTTTGTATATGCTCCGGGACATACTTTCCCGCCATACTTAGGGTAGAAGGGGATGTGACAATACGGGGTGGTTGGTGCAGAGGTGAGAGGTGAGGGGCATTGTGTAATTCATGTTCTTCCATTTCCTTTTAGTTCCAACTTTCAAAACAGGGTATTCAATTGAAATCAGTATTAAGTTTTGAATGACGTTGATACGTTGCAAATTACCCGAGTGGAGGATTGAATGGGGTGTTTTGTTCCATTTCCCGTGAACCAGTTTTATCTCCTTTACTATTCCTGTGCAACATGGTTATTCATTCATACTTTTATGAATATGATACTTTTCAAATATGATGTTACTCTTTCAATATCAGCTATGAACCAGATCGTGCAAGAGATAAGTGTATTTATTTCGTTATTTTGCATCTCCATTAAATTTCTGCTTTTTATAGACGGTCTTATGGTAAAGACGTAAATCATACATTACTTGCAAAATCGAATTAGAAAAATCTAAAATTTTCTTTAATATTGGTAATGAAAAATTTTGTAGTCTTTTTGTATAAAAAAATAAGAAGAAAAAGTATTTTTTCTAGTGTCATTTCAACACAAAATGTATGAAGGTACAATAGTTGCAGTAATAGACGTAGTTATGCAGAAAGCAACCAACCCACATCTTGCCAAAATCATGTTTTACATGTTTTCCTATAGATAACGAGATTTCTATCTGCTGAAAACATCCAAACATTCAATAGATCCTTGGTAATTTATTTTTGACTCACATTGCAGATATTTGACTTAAATTTAAGTTTAAAAACATTAAAATGTAGAATAACATAGGAAATACCACTATTTTTTCAAATTAAATACATTAATAGATTATAAATTACCTTTTTATATAAATTAAAAAAAAAACACTGACATTCACTTTACAAATGCCGTAATATGCTTTTGTATCGTTATATTTTTATAAGCCTTTTTCTCGGATTCATCTTTTCGGGGTTGGATACTTTCTTTATAACTACGTCATTCTAACTTTGTCACTTTTTATGAGCGTAAAAGCAACTTGACCCTCTATTTTGGGAAGAAGTTCAGCTTTCTTTCTGAAATTCGGCCTACATAATATAACCTAAAATATAGTGAAGTCACAAAATTTCAGGTCTCTACGACTACTAGAAAAAAACTTTTCATGATTTCAAAACGCAAAATTACATTTGTACCAATACCGCCGGACTAAGGCTAAGTTATTAATTTTAAATACCGTTCTTCTCTAAGGGTCAACACTCAAAAATACATGCTTTTCGGCTTTCTAATACAGGCAATACTACAAATGATTCATCTGTTCATTCTATACAGGTAGTCAGGAAAATGTCTAAGATATCTAGTGAATACAATTGTTAAACAGCAATATTTTTATTTATTTATGAAATGCACACTGAAATTTCAGATAAAACATTCGAAAATGCCTTCGCAGGTTTTCAAACTGCACTATTTACTGACATTTTAGTACGTTTTTATATAATTTAAAAGATTACAGTTTAAAAAACTTATTCACTGGAACCCTTGGACATTTTCTTTATTATCCATAGAAAGTTTACAAGTAAATTATTTGTAGTATTGCTTGCATTAAAATGCCACTAAGTGACAATAAACGCCATTTTTGGGTGCTGAGGCTTCACAGTTGTTAAAATGCTCCGAAGAAGACGCGGTTGCGTTCTAAACGAATTAGTAAATCTGTAATACTGAAATAAAACAAATTGACAAATAAACAAAAGTATTAAAAAAAACAATTCAACGACCTGTAATCCTCAGTGCTGACGCATTGGCAATTTTGTATTTTTAAAGTTGCAAGCAAGTCTTCTAATCATGCTTAAAAAACATAACTGCCTATTGTACTCAAATGCAATATATCTTATACTGATAAATAATTATTGAGTCTGCTAAAAATAGCACAAAGCGCTGAGTGATTAAGCGTTAATTCAACAAACTCTGCTGTGCTGTAAACCAATCAGTCGTGATTAATACGGTATAGATAAACACTCAAAGGACTTGTAAATACTGCCTACGCAATGGATATACGAGTATATATATATATATACGTTATATCTACGTGGCGTGTTTAGAAACTACATCGACTTAGTGGATTTGACTCACGAGTCTGATAGAGGCTCCGTCAGCTATGAGACATGGACACTGATCAGTTAATAGGAATAAACTTGTCTAAAAGGAAAAGCGTGTTATTCTGGAATCAAGCATTAGTCAAAATGCACGAAAACAGCGCAGCGTGAGACGCCTGATAATTGAGAGCATTCTTGTGCTTTAAGCTCTAAGCCGGTTACACTAAGCTTTCACAGATTAGGGAAAACTGCTCTGATTTGTAATTAGATGCGCGTGTTTTTTTGATGCATCAGTCAGTGCTAATTAGTGTTATATTCACCAAAGAGATAAACTGATAGAAGTGTGATGTGGGCGAAGTAACTTTATTTTTTATCTACGTGTGGTACAATTGATGATGGTGAACATACGTTTTCTAATATCGAACTTATTTCTATGAAGAGATGGTTTGGGGAGTCCCTGACTATTCAAATATGGTCATCAAATTCTTATTTTTAAGTGAATACTGCATAAGAGTTCCAACTCGTCTTGAGCCAGTGAGTCTATGGCATGCCCAATTGAGATATAATGTGAGGCTGGAGGTGGGGAGGGCAAGAAGATGGGAAAGAGGAAGGTTGGGAAGTACCTGGCTATTCAGATCTGGTCAACAAATACGGCTAAAGCTATTTCAATCAACCTTTCGATTCCGAATGGTGGTTTCACCAGGGCGATACTTACAGTATCTTGCACTCTGTAACGTGCCGCAAATATAATACATATTTAAATTAATTGTAATATGACATATTAATCAAATACAATAATTTGCGTACGCCGGGTTTGAATTCGTGACTTCTGGATTCGTATTCGATCATCTTAATCAATTTTCTAAATATTCTACGTACATAAAAAAATGCACGCTATTTTCAAACATTGCTGAAACAGTGCCAATAAGCCTCGACTATATTTTTAATTGCGTAGCAACTTAGAAAAAATATGCGAAAATCTGTTTTCATTAAATACGCCATAATGCGGCGCCGGTCAGTCGCGGCGATTGGTATTCCAATATGACCGATAACGAGATGACCATTATCAGATTCCGACTTCCATAATGAGAGAAGAGCCCCCTCTCATCCCCTTATGGCCGGGGTTCTATGCCCAGATTCTCCGAATATTTCACTACAATTCATACATTCCAATAATAAGCATGTCCGGCAGTTCTTCCCAGACGTCTCGAGGCTCGAGGGTCCCACGATGCGTAGCGAAATAGCTGTTTCGTGTCGCTGACTGACATATTTAGATTCTCTTCTGTGTCAACAAGTATTTTAAATTAGAAATTTCGCTTATAAATTCAATGCCTACGCGGAAAAAAAGTTAAGACGATAAAAAAAAAAATGAAAAATGTGCAAGGTGACAGTTTTCACAATTGGTTCTATGGATAATTTGATAAAACATCCGCTCAGCACCCTGGTGTCTTGGGTTAAAAGAGTTTAACGAGAAATTGAACCCACGACACCCGGGTGGGAATCCGACGCGTTTGTCCACTTAGCTACCGACCGGTAGCATATTCACAATTTTTATGTTTAATTCTTAGAACTTCATAAAAAAAATTATCGTACTATAAATTTATTCAAATTTGATAATGTCATCATAACGTTCTGTTAGTTTTCATTTTTTTATTTATTTTTATTATGAGAGCGGTTTTGGCGTTTAAGGCCATTATTAGATAGGTTGATTAAAATTAAAACTAGACAGTTCAATAATGGTCGCCGAAACAGCTGTCATACTAAAATAAAAATAAACAGACCCGAACTTAATAATAACTTTATTAAATTAAAATTTAAAAAAATACAATTATGTTCAAAACTGTTCCAATATTAAATATTATTATTATGAGTTATAATTTTATTCAAAGATGAAATGCTAATTTAATGAACATAATAAATCAAAGCGCTAATACATCTATGTATACAATGCTGTTGCTAAATAAATATAAAAAACCAGGAATGTACTGACTTCGTTTTTTCTCGAAATGCTAACACACTTTTTTAATGAATTAATAATTACGCTTCTCTAATTGTGAAAACAAGGAATATTGTATATTTTCTTACATTATCTATTTAGAGATGATTGTCTTACTTTTTCTATCATATATTTAAATATAAAAGAATGTCCGCTTAAATACATTACAGGTAGATAAATATTTCATAAGTAGGAAGGGATTTGAAAACATTATTTAAAAATATTAATAATTTTCTGAATACATTAATCGATTACAAATTTTCATGAGTTCATACCAATACGTACTTATGCACGTACTCAAAAAGAAAATTGTTTATAGTGAATTTTAAATAATATGTAATGATAAATTATCAAGAAGCAACTCATATGACAGTTTTTTTAAAATTAGGTAACCTTGTAGTAAAATTACAAAATGTAATTAATCTATTATTTAGAGACATTTTATATAGTTTGAAGGTTATGTAAAGCTTTTTTAGAAACTACCCATGTTAAGACCTTTAAAAGAAAGTAGGTATTTAATAATTTATAAGATTTGTTTAAGGTTAAAAGAACGTTAATTAAAGTTAAAGTAAAAGAACGAATCAATATTGTGGCAATATTATTTTAATTAGTCCACTCTATCTACGGTGGACATTATATGACTAGTTTTGTAAAAACTGAATAACTTTATGTAAATCAAAAATGTTTAAATAACGTTTTTTATGTTGTTTTATCAGTCAGTTTTGTCACGTCTCGTGACATCATCATTACAAATGAAAACAAATATTTTAAACAACATTTTAATAATTTACAGAGTAAAGCTTACTCTGTATTTATGTTAATATATGTATACAAAGTATTTTAGGATGAACCAAATTGCTTAAGTTATTAAGAATATGGAAATTCACAACATAAATCTCTCTAATAAATATTTTTTTAAATCAATACAAATGAAATAATAACTTTGTATAAGACCACAGATTTTATTTTCAGATTTATGACCAACCATTTCGTTCAGCCTAAGCATCATCAGGGTACAAAATCAAACAAAATAAAAATACATTGTGGGTGGTTATATATACCCACGTACATACATAGCGAGAACAAAATATAAAATAAAATAAGAGAAGAGTAAGAAAACAAAGTAATTACATTTAAATTATGAAAAAACGAGTACAGAGAAAAAGACAGATAATATGAAATGAAAAAGGCAAAACATCACCTGAGAAGGTGATAAAATAATAGTAATGAGACATTTTATGAGTTTACGGGTAATTTATCTAGTATTGGACTACTGGACATATTTAACTGATTAATAAGAATATGACTATTAATTTTGATGGCTTTCATTATTTATTTTAGTTGGTCATAAAAGCTTAAATAAAATCTGTGGTTTTATACAAAGTAATTATTTCAATTTCATTAAATATGTCTAACCAAAAAGTGATTGGTTTCTACGAAAATATATAATATATGTGTAAACTAAAAACGGATTCTTTCTTAAAGGAAAAGCAAATATACCTTTATTCAAAGGTACCTCATATAAAATAATTAAAGAACTAAATTTCCTCATTCATTACGCTGCACTCGTTGGAATTTATATCACCCTAGACACATTTTAATTCAATGTCTGTCAAACAATATAGCCCACAAAATCCTTGGAATTAATCCGCTCTAAAGCGCATCGCGTGTCCTAACCGGGCGACTAACTACTTATCGCTGTGTTAACGGAATTATTAACTGCCCGCTGAAAAGTGAACACAATTCCTCACTCAACCACTTCTACCGGTCACCTCGCATCCCCCCAAAACCCCACTCCCCAGTTCCCCACACCCCACATCTCACATTTTCTACATTGTTCTTCAACTTCCTTCCTGCTATTTCAGAGGAACTAAAACTGGTGGTAATTTAAGGACACGAGACCGTTTTCAGGGAAATGCAGCTCTGAGTTGCATTTTCTGTCAAACTGTGTCTTAAAGTGGGGCAGTGAGTTCGTTCCATGATTATATTTAAACATTTTGTAGATATTTCTGGATTAACCTATTCATATGGCAAACCGAGAAGGTATTAAATGTTCAATTTTGAAATAGAGTCTCTAACTAAACGATTTATATAATTAAGGGGGATTTCAGCGTAGCGTCAAACTTTTGTCAGTACCTACGTCTGTAGAAGGATTCCGATATGACGGGGCATTTATATACATTTTTTAGTAAATGTTCCTCACCACAGCTACAAAGCCTTTTTTGTAAGATGCACCAAATATGTCTAACCACAAGTTTTTTTTTTACGAACATATAAATTAATATGTTTGTACTGCGTATAAACTATAATATATATAAATAATAATAATATAATATATAATAGCGTTAGCTCACAACCTCAGAGCAAGAATATATATGGAGAAAGAGCTGAATATTTTTTACCAAACCTGTACAAATTTAGGATAAATCACTTTCTCCGGATTTCACGTCTTAACCTGTGAGAGAGAAAGGGATTAGATACGTTTTCACATAATATCGCACTACATTTCAGTATGTAAGCATTTTTTCCGCCTGCCACGTCTTCGGTGACTCCGCCCACTACGTTTTGTTAAGCGACATAACTCAAATACAAATAAAGAAAACATTATGTCGATATATGCTATTAATGGATGTATAAATACTCTAGTCCTAGCCCTAGAAACGCCTTAGTCAGGAAAATTCAACAATCCTGACTTTACAAGATATCCCTCCTGGTATATTGTAGCTCTGAGCCCACAACCTCCTCACAGAATTTGAATGCGTAAACCGTTAGGCTAGGTACAAAGATTGACAGGTTATCTATTACAATAATAGTCACATGGACACGTATATATTAGTGTTCACAGTTTTCCGTTCCGGTGAAGAATTAAGATAGCAGGATTTAGCAGATTTTCTCAGTAATACAATAATACTTGGCTAATTTATATAGCGCCATTTTTGTGAAAAATCACCTCAAAGGCGCTTAATGCCAACATTATATTCTAACAGCTCATCGGACGCGTATGAACCTATGTTTAGAGATCAATCAATTGATGAACATTTAAATTTATCAATTTGATTGATACGTCACTTTCTGAATGCATCCACGAAAATAAAATTAGTAATTTTAAAAATATATGTATTTATAGTAAATACCGCACAAGAATACCAACTGCTCCCAACCGTCGAGATTCAGTGAGAATATGGCATCCCTAAATAGGGTATGTTTTGAGGTTGAAGGTAGTGGGGAGAGGAAAGAGATGGGGAAGAGTAGGGTTGGGAAGTACTTGGCTATTAAGATCTGGTCACCATATCCGGCTAAAGCCATTTCAAGCAACGTTTCGATTCTGAATGCTGGTCTTTCACCAGGGCGATACTTACAGTATCTACCACTCTAGAACGTACCCCTAATATACTTTATATATATATATATATATATATATATATTTATATGAATTAAATTTATTATACTGTTTTGACACAAAATAATAATAATTAATAATAATTGGCTGATTTATATAGCACCGTTTTCGTAACAGAAATATCACCTCAAGGGCGCTTTACAACATAATTAACATAATATTAAAATTAAGACAAAATATTAACTGCCTAATACTTATAACTAGTGACTTACACCTAACATATTAACATAAACAAATATCTGTAATGGTTGTTGCCCGTGTTGTCAGAACCTAGGGTAGAAAAATGGAATAAGCAATAGTAAACTATGTATAGCACTTGGACTGAGTGATCAAAACTCTGGTGAAGAAAATTGACATTATTGTGGGTATAATAATTAAAAAAAGGCGAGTCCTTAGTTTTTCTCTGAACTCAGTTGAGCTGTCGATCTTCCGCAAATGTGAAGGGAGGTTATTCCAAGCTGTGGGGCCTGCTACAGCAAAAGTTGTTGACAGTTAGTTCATTATACAGTCCTGGCGGAGCTTAAATATAAGTGATATTTGGCCGGTACGACATTTAAAATACTATAATAAAGTGATGTCAAGACGAAATTGCTGAATTCCGTTTATAATGCCACTCCACAAGTATTTCTACGAATAATGATTTAAAAAATGAAAGAACGAATTGAAACGTTCCTTGAACTGGCTTTAGCCGTGTTTGATGACCAGATCTGAATAGAAAGGTTCTTTTAGATCTTCCTCTTCCCCATATTTTTCCTTTCTCCACTACCTATCAATTAAATACAAGTTATTTGCACACGTCGGGTTTGAACACGCGAACTTTGGATTCGTTGTCGAGTGTCTTACCTCTCGACTACGGAGGCCATCAGGTCAGTCATGTTTGGTTAACTCCTTCTATATATATATATATATATATATATATATATATATGTGTATATATATATAGACACGTACTTTACCTTAAAGTTTGCTGTTATTATAATATCCAAACCAAGATCAGGGAGATGGGACTTCGTTAGTAGTTCACTGGTTTGCGCATAATATTTTGTTCGTGATGTGGAATTAATTGAATATTATGGTGATAAAGTGACAACCATTTCTGCACAGATAAGATAGACGCTGTTATCTTATTACGATATAATCTTAACACTTGTTTGGTTATATAGGCGCCCACTCATGTGGACATATGACTACAGCTCTTTGAAATAATTTAGAGTACCATATCAAGAATTTGTATTTACGGTCCCAGGAAAGCCACTGACAGAATAAATAACCTAACCAAACCGAACATAACCTAATCTTAACCAACCTAACCTCCACTGGTTTATTGCTCATTGGATAGGAAGAACGGAATAAGTCAAAAATCATGTTTTGAGTTAAGTATGCAGGACTGTTTCTTAGACACATCTATCAAAGAAAAATGAGACGTGTCAGAAAATAAAATAATGTGCTATTATTTTTTGAAAAAGAAAATGTGACATATTTATTTATAAACTAACGGACTCAAGTCCAATTGCAAAAAAATAGAAAACAAAAATGGGAAAAGAAGAGCAAGGAGAAAGAACAGCACATACATAATATTAAATAAAGCAATGACAAAATATGCAAAAGAAAGAACATTCAAACCACGGTCAATTCAAAGTTTTGGTTGAGTCTTAAATAATGACAAAAATCATTTAGACTGCTACCAAAAATTTCAAGACCATGGCTAGTGACACGATTACATACAAAAAAACCAAATTTCCAAATTTTATTTTGGCTCTCGTATACATTTTCGTTTATTGACTCATTCCGATCTTCCTTGCGCACACGGAATTGATCCGCTTCAATATTTTGGCTACTAGCCACAGTGAAGATTAACATTTGTAAGAACTAAAAACCCTCGAAAAGTGAGCCAAAGAGTCATGAAATTTGTCAACTCAGTCAGTTATTTTTTTCCGTATTTTCTAGGTCAGCTAGCAGCGTTATTTTCATCATGAGCTTTGGAGCCATAATAAATAACTAACATAGTGGTATTTTATAAAACGTAGTAACTATGCATTTCCAACATGAGTATGGCTTGCAATGCCTGCTAAGAGTAACATAGATTTTTTAATAATATTCAACTGAAAAAAGCGGATAAGTACTTGGTTAGTACATTTTATGCATGCGTGGTAAGAAAAACGCGAAACAACCCTCGCACTGATTAACTGTGCAGACGGGGATTTAAAACTATGTATAATGTGGATTCAAAATTATCAGCGTATTTCAGAAAATATTTCTTAGTTCTTCTCTTGGCTATGGTATTAGCTCAGAGCAATAATATACCAGGAGGGATAGCTTGTGTAGTCAGGATTGTTGATTTTTTCCTGACTCGTGCGTAGCTAGGGTATTTATACATCCATTCATAGCACATGTCGATATAACGTAGCATTTATTTGTAAAACCACTTTTTCACACTATTGTTATCAACAAAAATATAGGATACAAGAAACAATGTATTGAGAGAGAACTAATTATTCTTACCCAACTGATACAAACTTGCCATAAATCACTTTCTCCGGGTTTTTACGTCGTACACCATGAGAGAGAAAGAGACAACAAATATAATACTCCGCTTATATGTACTGTAACAATCATCTTGGGCTCCTGGGTCACCGCGGGACTCCGCCCACATTTTTTATTGTGCCACTAAACTTGACACAACTAAATGGTTTTTTAGGTTAGATGCTATATTTTTGTTGATATCAATACTGTGAAAAGGTGGTTATACGAATAAACAAAAACATTTAGTCGATATGTGCTATGAATGAATGTATAAATACCCTAGCCTCAGTCTTAGCCACGCCCAGGTCCGCCGAGTCAGGTAAAAATCATCAAAAACTGACTACACTGCCTTGGGTGGTTACCACTCTATATACTCTAGGGGTATAACCTAAAAAACCGTCGAGTCATGTCCTGTTATGTCGCTCAACAAAACGTAGTGGGCGGAGACGCGGGAGACGGAAAACATGCTTACATACCGAAAAGTAGTGCGATATTATGTGACAACTTGTCTTATCTCTCTCGCGATTTACGACGTGAAAACCCGGAGAAAGTGATTTATCGTAAATTTGTATAGGGTAAAAGTATTCATCTCTCTCTCCGTACACATTCTTGCTGGGTATAAACGATGCGTATAGTGTGGGAAGATCATCGAGTGTAACAAATAAGAAACTCATTCCCAGCAACCACTTTGTATCACATGTTCTATTATCAATTTTGCAACAAAGCCCCGATTGAAATAAATCTCTCTCACAAAGTCCTCGTACGGAGTGGCCATAAACCGGGGTGTGTTTCGCACGCTTTGTACACCTCTAATTGATACGACCCGGGGTAGGTAATGCCGGTAGGTGGGGGCGGCACAGGGGGGCGAAGAAAACGCTAGAAGTGCAGCGGGACGGAGTTTATGGCCACACTTAATGGCATCGCCCCCTCCCCCAACCCGCACGTTACATATATTGAACAGGCTCGGTAGTTAAAGTCACGTGCCTAATAGGAATCTGTTCTCTCCACTGAATTTAATCAGAGGCTTAATACGCTTTGTTCACAGCACATGGGTCTATGTTAATTTTTTTTATTGTCAGGAAGACAGTTAATGTACTAAACACTAATTCATACTATCACAATGAGAAATATTTATCATAAACATTTTCAATGAATTTTTGTTATTTTCATTTTATTTGATTTATTTTAAGTCAGATCACATCGTTGTAACTAACTAACTATCTACCAATCACCCCGTTTCTCCATTGCGGTAGGCAGATAGGATGGACCGCCATACAACTCTATCTTGGCACGCACTCCTTGCTTTATTCACATTCATACGCCGTCTCATACATACTTTTTTGTTATTCTGACCCTTCATACGGCTCGACTCAAGTATTTGATTCACCTGATCGTGCCATGTCTTCCTTGCCCCCCCGACTTCTTCTTCCATTCCTTTTCGCATCGTACATTCTTTTTACACTCCTTTTATCGTTCATTTGCTCTACATGCCCATACCATCTAAGCGTCCCTTTCTTGATACTATTTATTACCCTTACCATCAGCCTTGCATCCCTCCTGGATATGCACATTTTTACCGCACATACGTCTAAGGGATCTCACATCGTTGTGTGCTTTAATATGCACACTTGATCATATCCGAGTATAAATACAAACATGTTTATTGCTAAAATTTATTATCCCTCTTTTTTATGTTTAGGAATATTGTCTATTTTAATAAATTTCTTAGACATCATGCCTTTGTAAATGTTATATATAAAAAATAAATACGTTTAAACATATGGTTTGCATAATAATAATAATAATATTTGGATAATTTGTATAGCGTCGTTTTTGTGAAAAATCACCTCAAGGGCGCTGTACAAATCTTAATTTCTACTTAATATTAATTCTTAGTTTATATAAATATACAGCATCATACTTACCTGGCAGGTCACTTCTGGCAGGACACAATCACTATATCATAATAACTTAAAATTTAGAATAACTTAAATTTTATTTATTTTTTTTATTTTGTTTCTTTTTTTATATTTCTTTATTATTATTTTTCATTTTTAAGGCATGAGGGCAAATTTAAAATAAAGTATATCGGAGGTATTTTTAATTTTTCGTAGTGAAGAACAGATAATGGTGATAATCTTCTAATGAATTTAAGGAATGAGAGTCTGAAAATTTTTCTTGGTTCTATTGGGCTTGTTACATCTTGATTATGGATATGATTTTCTGAAAAAATGAGTTTTGAGTTTGGCTCTGAACTCTGCCGAGTCTTTTATTACTCTCAGATCATGTGGTAGTCCATTCCAGGTTTTAGGACCTGACACTCCGAAGGCGCGCTCTCCGAACTTAGTGTCTGGTGTGCGCTTTGGTTCTTTCAACCTTCCGATAGCCGATGACATTGCCGATCTAAGAGTTGACTGTCGCGAATTGGAATCTTCGGGAATACACAATTCCGATAAATAAGCCGGAGCCATTCCGTTAATTGATTTGAAAACCATCCAGCAAAGCTTAAACTGGATTATTTCGGGACATTTAAGCCAGTGAAGATTTTTGAGGTGCTCTGAGATATGGGAATATTTTGATACGCCGGTGATAAGTCTTGCCGCGGCGTTGAAGACTAGTTGTAATTTGTTAATTTGATATTTAGGAAGACTAGCGTATATTCCGTTGCAGTAATCTAAACGCGAAACGACGTACGAGTTAACAAGTAGTTTGGTTGCCTCTGTTGGCAGGTTTCTTCGCACTGATTTTATTTTTCTTAGTTGAAAGAACCCTGTGCTCACAGTCCTGTTAATTTGGGATTTAAGGGAGAAATCAGCATCCAGATTAACACTCAGAAGTTTGATGGATGTCTTTGGAATAATGTCACTTCCTGAGAATATTCTATATTATGATGATAGAATACCATATTACTAAAAATTATGCATTTTATAATTTTAACTGAATAAGAAATATTCTGTTTGTCAAGTCAGTGCTGTGACTTTTTACGAATTGACAAAAGAAAAATCGAAACTTTTGGTAAGAACTGAAAAAAAAAACTTCTCTAGTCTGGACATTTTTTTTTCATGCATGTTTAACGTAATAAAAATTTTCAAGAAACAAAACAATACCTGCCTTAACACATCGGTGTTTACATGTAAAAACTCAAACCAAAAGTGTTTCTCACTGATATCTAACTTTTCACATAGAAGCCTCTACTCTGTGATTATAAGATATTTTTAGGATAAAAGCAAGTAGGGATAGAACGAAAAGTACTTTTTCAAAATCTGTGCTCGATTTATGTCACTATATATTTCATCTCATTATATTTAGAGATACTTGGTTTTCGTTTCTCTATCTAAAAATGGTTAAATATAGCAAAGCTAGGTTAGGTTAGGTGTTATTTCTGTGAGCCTTAAAATATTAACATAATGTTTGTAATCTTGTGATATTTTAACAAAATACGCATTGGGCTTAAATATATCACGTACTAATCTTCGGAATTTATTTATTTTGTAATTTTCTGAAATAAAATGGTTTCTTGTAACAACAAACAACACGTATTTTGGGTAGCATAATTTTTAATAGAATTTGTTACGTGAAGAATCTAGATTTCACGTTATGAGCCCGAAGTGCCTTTGGTGAAGTCATACTTGTCACGTAAAGGATAGAGCCTCCTGGGTGGGTTTGGGCAGAGAGGCGGAGGAAGTTCAAGAAGGAGGTGGGATGTGGGAGGTAGACAGGGTAAGTAGCCCGGGGTAGGTGCTATAGCAAAATTAAGACCCTCAACTACGTGTCATAAATAAAGGTCTAGCGGGAGGTCTGGCTTGAGCGAGTTTCACAGGTATAGGAATTAATTTTTCAACATGAGCACTGTCTTCTGCGTGTTTCCTGTTTGTGCGAACTAACGAGCTTTTAATAGCGGAGACATTTTATTGACCAATAAATAAGATTTAAACATTATTTACCCTTGACCAGAATCAATGGTATTAAAATGATGAAAATATAAGATTTAGGTATGGTAAATACTCTCTCACAGATAACATCACCCATACCGTGTTGTATATATATATGACTTGTGGTAGCCTACGATAACTTAAGACTATCGTACATTCGAATCATAACTTCTGATTTTCCACTTTCCGTCATTTAAATTACCAGCTAAATAACTCTCTCTGAACTGAAATACCTTTGTTTTATTTAAATTGATGAAATTATTGAGATGTATTTTTTTTTATTTAAAAAACCACATATAGGTTACAATAAAGTCCCGTTAAACTGCTTCAATAGCAGTTTTTTTTTTCGCTTACCTCAAAACAGGTTCTGATGACCTAGTGAGGTAGGTAATGTAAAAAAATAATGTAAGAAACAAAAATTTAATAAATAAAAAAAAAATAAAAAAATGATCTATTTTTCTTAAATTATGAGTGAATAATTGATTATTCTTTTAAGAGTTTCTTAATAATTGTATTTTCTTTTT
Organism: Drusus annulatus; assembly: GCA_022651775.1. Classification (NCBI taxonomy): domain Eukaryota; kingdom Metazoa; phylum Arthropoda; class Insecta; order Trichoptera; family Limnephilidae; genus Drusus; species Drusus annulatus. The sequence continues at coordinate 1,393,835 of JAGWCC010000184.1, forward strand.
CATTACAGGTAAGTGTCGGATTTTCCTGCCATTGGGTAGTAAAAAACCAGAAATCACTGGGTGAGTGTATTTATGAACAGTCTTTAACTATAATATGTTTCCATCATAACAGCACTTCATTCCAGAGTAGAATTTTTTCACCTCCAAATATGTTTTTCATCAGTTTTGATCTCTAGTCATTCTTCTCCAGTCTTTTATCCTGTTCGAATCTTATTCCACACATTAAATTAAAAAATTACTCGTTCTGCCACCGGAGTTGCTTCCAATGAGAAACCCACTTGGTGATGATTTTCGATGTCCTGTCTTTTGAAAATATTTCCATCTAACCAAACCTTTCGGCCATTAAAACCCACCAAATATTTAAGTTAATTTTAATTCTGTGATGTGCGATTTTGAAATTTTCACTCAAAGACGGTTTATTTGGTTTCATTATATTGGATTGGACGCCATGACTCACAACGTGAGCAACCACCAAGCTTTTCATACAAGAAGTTTACTTATGTTGTTAGTCAGTATTTTATCAATTGAAATAAAATTGCACATATATTTTTCCTCAAGAAAAAATTTAGCAACCTTCAAACAAGATATGAAATAGCATAAAGATTTTATTTCCGATTTTATAAAATATCCCAAAGTAACTTACTTTACGAAGGGCAAGTTTAAAAGATAACTCACCGAGAAAAATCGGAGTTATGTAAGTAATAAAATTTGCTCCAAAAAGTTCCAGTGATATTTTAAAGGAATTTTCAACAATATACGTAACACATAAAGTATCTAGATATTGACAATTACTAAAAATAATATTAATATTTGTTTTTTTGTGGTAAATTTATCCAAAGAGTTTTACAGAGCAAATCACAAAGATTAAACAAGGGGTCAAAAACAAACAAAACCGGCATTTTCATATTAACAGATGTCGCGAACTGTAACGCTTTAAAAAGTTTTAAAAGCTTGGGACAAAATGTCAAGAATCAAAAAATAAACCACGACTCAATTTGCACAGTGATACTAATATTATATTTACAATATACATGGCGAAATGTGTAACTAAGTATTGAGCAATAAAAAAATTACCATCAACAGAACTCTTACAGCACGACTGGAAATAAATCTATATTTGTTTGTGTCTCTCGCTTAAAATTCTATAACGGTAAAAGCTATAGCATCATGAAATTTGAACAGCTTTTTTATCTGGAATTTCTGAGCCAACGTAATTATTTCAGCCATCCATCAAAATCTATGATGCTTTGATCTGTATGAATCGCTACCAAAGTTGACACCAACCCACTACTCACCCAGATACGTTCCTCGCACACATCATGTTTTAACCTTGTTATTCGGCTTCAGGGAAGAAAATTTTAGTGAAATTGAAAACGACATCATATATAACAATACATATGCACCAATACACACAATTCTAACTTTGTGTTTTTTTGGATTTACTATACCAATCAATAAAACTGAAAAAATAAGGCAAGAGGCCATATTGTTTTCCCGAATGTTTTAAATATCACGAATATAAGCATTTATCCCGGGCAAAGTCGGATGGTATTTACTGATATGATTTAAATGACATACCTGCATGCACAGTCTTATTAAAAAGATTTTGATAAACTATAAATAAACTCCTTAGTGAGTGCGTACATACGCACGAGTGAACTTTTGAAAATTGGAACTGACAGATTTGTTCATAATATTATTAAATTAAACAAATAATCTTTTCAAATCACTAACTACTTAATAAATACATACCTAAAATGTTTTTTTGCAGACATTGTTTTATTTTCAAAATGGGCAGATTAAAGCAACCAACATTTTTTCTTGCCCAGTTAAGTTCCATTTTATGATTTTCCAAGGCAAAAAATTGCATGTATGCAAATTTAAAAAAAATATCACATGAGATTATGTTTATATTATTTTATTAAGTGCAACTGAATGTCAGTGCGATGGGAAAAAAAATACAGTTTTTAAAATACCGTTGCGAAATTGTCTTGATGGGTGAATTTTCGTTGTGAATGTTTCTAGTTTAATAAAAAAGAAATCACCTCCTGGGGTAATATTATTCTATTTCTGGCGTTACAATAAGTAAGGGTTACATTTCACATTTAAATAATGAGTATGAATTCCGTAACACAGTATGGCGATCACGTAATAAAATATTTGCCATTTTAATAGCTACAATTTCCTCGATAGCGTAGCAGACAACCATCTGTTGAGAATGTCTGAATTTAAACAGTCACATCTAAGGGGCCATTTCCATAAACAGTTTTGAAAAAACCACTGGCGTCCAATAGAGTCTGTTCAATACGAAATAGAGTCTGTTCCGTACATACACCACACACATTATAAGGAATTCAAATTTAATTCTTGTACTACAGTGTAATGCCATTTTGTAAAATATATTAAAATAAAGAATCTCGATAGTTTTACTACAGATACTTTAAAAAATCGTGGAGAATATATATATATTGGTTAGTAGCTGAGTGAAAAAACGCGTCGGATTCCTACTGGGCGTTGTGGGTTTAATTCCTCTGCTAGCTGAGTTTTCCATCATTTCAGAAGCAACATCTTCCGCTTATAATTATGGTAGTGGGAGTTTTTTTTAAATATTGTCAAGTTATTCGTAACCCGGGAATGTTTGTTATTATTGAAATAAAATATAAATCAACATTTTTTTTCTGAACAACGCACAAGAATTCCAACTGCTCAGAGCCAGTGGAACTACGACATCCCCAGTTAGACTATGTTGCGAATTTCTAGTCAATTCGGATCTCGTCACCAAACAATACTTTTGCCAATGTTTCGATTTTGAATTGTCCTATTTTACTAGGGTGATGCTAAGAATATCTACCACTCTGGAACGTGCTGTAAAAATAACTATACGTTTTATAATTAAAATAAAATGTTAAATTGATTAATACATACGAAATAAATTGAATTTATTTGTGGTATCCGCGACTTAAGCGCTCGGCTTGGTAGGTCGTCTTGATTTTATCGAATCAAATAACCTACGAACCTTGTTCTTCTTCTAGTGCCCTCTCATATCGAAGGTTGGCTACCATTGGGTCAATATTAACCCTGCAGGCTATAGTCATAGATAACTCTTGAATATTAGAACCACTTTAAAATGTACAAACTAATAATATATGCAATCTGGAGCGTCACTACTAAATATATTAAATGCTAGCATTAATTCTTCTTTCCGCGGCCTTGTTAGTTTTTTAGTTAATTATTATAACTTTTGCACAAATAAGCATGCCAGTATCTACCCTCTCTTATCTAAAACAAATATTACAGTTCATTTCTTCGATGGTTTTTTTTTTGACTGACTGAACAGTTAAGTTTGTAGATCTATAATTACAACCCTTTCTTTTTAAAATTACTCACCGGGTGTTTCATGCACGGATGGACAGATTCATAAAACCATAGCTATGAATCTTAATGTTTTAATTGCATCATTACGAATTTGATTGATTAATTAATAATTGATCGCTGCCATCTGTTGAGTGGACTGTGTATCTCAGTATCTAAGGGTCGTGGGCTGAACTCTCAAATCAGTGCGTGGACCATTCAATATTATCTTGGCACTAGAATTTGCTGTGTTAGCTAAGTGTTTATTTAGTCACTGGAAAAGCAAAAGGGCTTAAACGACACTTTGGTCAAAAAAGAGTCAAATATGAAGTTTGTTCAGTTTTTTTTTTCTGCATCGACTGCTCTGACTCTAGTTTGATTCTGAAGACTTTTGTAGTCCCTCAGTCATCTAAAATATATTTACCATTTAGGAGAATGCTTTACTTAAGCAAAACAAGTTTGGGACTTTTTTAGCTTTTTGTCGTTCAGGTACTTTAGTGAGAGCATTGAGTTATCTGGGTTCACTTATTTTAAAAAAATCAATCCGGCAACCAACCATCACAATTTTATGAATTTTATTGTAAAATAAAAGAAATGCAAAAATGCTCTGGTGCAACCTCAGAGCAATAGTATACAAAAAATAGCGCTGTAGTCAGTTTTTACGAGGTTTACCGGACTCGGCTAGACCTGGAGGTGGCTAGGACTAGGTCTAGGGTATTTATACATCCATTCATAGCACATGTCGAGATAATATTTGTTTATTCGTATAACCACTATTTCACAGTATTGTTAAAATAATAAATTAACATGTAACCTAATAAACCGTTGAGTTATGTCAAATTATCATAACGTGTGGACGGAGTCAACGGAACATTTTAACAATACTTTAAAGTGGTGTGATAATTCGGGAAAATTTGTTGTCTCTTTCTTTCTCGTGATTTACGGCGTAAAAACCCGGAGGAATTGATTTATTCGAAATTTGTATAGGTTGGGTAAAAATAATTAGCTCTCTCTCTCTCTATATATGGTTACTTCAAGGGTGCAACCTTCCCAAAATGGCGCTACAGCCTTTTTGGCTTTTCGGCGATGATATGTTAAATTTTATCTTGGTGACAACAAAAAAATGTACCAAAACATTAAAGTCAGTTCAAAAAACAGAATAAAAAAATTCGCGCCATTCGCCTAATTTTCTGGCGGAGGCCTCTTTTAGTTCCCGTCCCCCGGGGTGGTCTCAACGCCACTGAATATGATATTATTAGACTACGATCAAATCCAATGGGTCACTAATACATTGTCATTAACGTTAGCACCCGATTTATAAAAAATAAATGTTCTTCTCCAAAAACACATTTTAGTTCAAATTAAATAAGAGTACGCTTCTACTGTATGGGCCCTATACCAGCAAAAATACATAAACATTTGGAATAAATCTAAGGAAAATTCTCCGGTATCTAATTAGATGCGATTTATGCATCACGAAGACTTGCTACCTGAGATACGCTACCTATATCTGCAGTCAAGAGGGAGTAGAACCCTTGCAGTAACAGCGTATAAAATTATTGATAGTTTTATAAATAGTCCATAGCTCCTCGAATGCCATAAGTTGTTTGTTCGAGACAACCACTACCGGGAACGGAACAATGTATTTTGTATTCAACATGGCAGAACATACGTTTGGGCTCAGTACAGCATGACATGGGGTACGGTGCTACTAAATAACATCTCTGGGGCATTTAATAGTAATAATAATTTTATTCCAGAAGGTATGCAGGTATAGTGCAATGCAATACATTCCATCATTATTTACAACAATACATAAAAAAAAACTGAATAACAATACATGAAACAAAAACGAAAATTGGAATACATTTATAAGAAATAAAAACATAATAATAAAAATAACTTTAATCGAGCGTGCTTCAAAGTGGTCTCCGCATCATCTGCATCCGTCGTTCACTGAGAGGAGAACTGATATCTTCAATAGCATTATCGTTCGACGGCCTCCGTGGACGAGTGGTAAGATGCTTGATTACGAATCCAGAGGTCGCGGGTTCAAACTCAACACGCGCAAATATCAAAAAAATCATGTTTTTTATAGAATAGTTAATCAATTTTTAAAAATATGTAGTATATTTGCGGCACGTTCCAAAGTGGTAGATACTCTAAGTATCGTCCTGGTGAAAGATCACCTTGCAGAATTGAAACGTTGCTTGAAATGGCTTCAACTTTGTTTGGTGACTAGATCTAAATAACCAGGTACTTTTCAACTCTACTCTTCTCCATTTCCTTCTCCTCCTCACTACCTTCGACCTTACAACATATCCCGACTAAGATATCATAGTTTCACTGGCCATAGACGGTTGGGAGCAGTTGTGACTCTAAATAATTAAAAAAAAACTATTGATATCTTGAAGGTTGTAAGAAACATACGAATATTCCTTAATTTCACTCTGCATAAATATTTGGTTTGTAGATAATATTGGTACTGTTAATTTGTATTGTAAAAGGACGCATCCTGTAATACATAAAAAAAATCATAAAATTACTTCGTCTTTTCTTAGTACGAACTACAGTATTCATGTCCCCATTAGAGAACACCTTCTTTTTCACCCTGATTTCTCCCCACGTCTAAAGAGAGAGTCGAGTTTTAATAACAGCGCACTTATTGGGCAGAAGTGGGTGTGGGGCGCAGGGGGAGGGAGGGAGGGCGGGTTCAAGGGGTGGCTTAGTGCCTAATTCACAGATTTAAACAACCTCTGTTTGCAGTTTTAAACCTATATTGACGATCGTTGTGTTTTACCTCTCGAGTTTGGGGGATTTTTTTGTTGACATTACACATTTTAACATGCCTTCTGTGGCTTTGCTAAATGCGTTCATAAAAAAATGTCGGAAAAGTTTTTGAATGAAATTTTACTATTTGAAAAAAAAAAGTGTTTTAGATTTGTGCTTTTGCCTAGGTGTTACTAGGTCACTAGAGACTTTTGAAGAGACGAATGTATAGAAAATATTCAAGTTCTTTGTATCGAATTTCAAAATTACTATATTTTGTATGACCACTTTTTTATATATTTTTTTATAGTGAATACCGCAAAAAATTCTTAACAAAACCCAATCGTCTAGAGCCAGTGAGGCTATGGCATCCCCAATCGGGGTATGTTGTGAGATTATAGGTGGTGGAGAGGGGAAGGAAGAAGGTTGGGTGGTACTTGACTATTCAGATCTGGCCACAAACTCGGCTAAAGCCATTTTAAGCAACGTTTTGATTCTGAACGGTGGTCTTTCACCAGGGCGATACTTAGACTATCTACCACTCTGAAACGTGCCGCAAATATACTAAATGTTATTTTATGTGAATTAAATGTGTTATGACGAATTTGGAAAAAAAAAAATTTCGAACGCCGGGTTCGAATCCGTGACCTCTGGATTCAAATTTCAAACCTGTATTTTATTAACATAATATATTTCTTCGAGCGGGTACCATTGCGTGTATTGAAATAGTTTTCCGGTATCTGTGCGTTTTCCGTCTCACAATATGAATTTTCACACTCAACAAGGTTCACTCCCTCATTTCCTCTAAAACACCTTCCCTTAACATGACATCATTAAACATGATATAATTTAAAGTAATTTTTTTAAACTATTATATATAACTATTATAATTATAACTTATAATTATTATTATATTTAACTTTTATTACAAAAAAACATCTGGCATGAGATAAATATAAAAATGGAGATCAACAAAAACTCAAATAATCTATTTGAAAATTAGATCCATAATAATGATAATTTGTTTGTGTAATCTGTATGTACAGGTGTACATAGGACTAATGCAAATCGGTACAACATGTTGATCCATTATAGGACGGACCTCTATGTGGCTTGCCTCGATAGTTAGATATTAATGTGCCCTGGCTTCTTCGTTCGCACGAAACTCATATAAAATAACACAATAACTAATGCTTAACACGAATTCCTTACATTTTTCTACGCAAAATGGTTTCAGCGGTTACATATTTTTACGGTAATAATTTTACATGAAAGGTGTTTGAAATTACCCCAAAGACATTTTAAACGGGTGGATATAGGCTGTTATATTCCCAAATGGCAGTTTAAGGGAGTTTAATGAAAACATTAATCACTATAAAATACTATATAAGGTTTGTAGCGTAACAATAATTTGCACAGAAAGCACTATAATATTGCACGAAGTTTGTTTAGAATAAGAGCTTTTGAAGGTGTACTAGTAAGGTATGGCGTCGAATGAGCTTTTAATGTAATATTAAATTAATGAAATTGCGAATCACAATGTTAAGCTTTAGCCATCTTCAGCTCACGTTACGAGTGTTTTATGGTAAAGCTGACATTATTTATAATAATATTAAATAAACTCAATTTATTTTTTAATAAGAAACCTGCTAAAAGTTATGACTGAGCCATAAAACGTACCAACGAAGGTTTCTTTTATGAAAGTGAAACACACTTACTTCCTCGGCTTGTTTAAAGTTTGTATGAAGTTGTTCGTAGCTTATGGTACCAACTTTTTAAGGTAGGTATCGATTAATATGACCTTTCAACTAAATTATTTTTGTTTCGCTAAAATAATTTACCAAATGTAAAGGTCCAGGTATGGAAAGCTAATTTCTGCAATTATGCCTTACAATTTTTTTTTAAATATATCAGTTAAAGCATCTTTTAAATCATATTATGAAAATTTAAAAATGGGCTACATTCTCTAGTGTGCCGGAGGGTCCTATTGGAGCAAGTCATTCATCATTATTTTTTCAGGAGTTTTTATCATTTCAAACCTGTTGTTTGCATATTTAAATGAACTGTAATCGCTTGTCAACAAAATAATTAATTAATGGAGACATTTTGCATTGCGTTAAATTTAGTATAATTAAAGTTTGTCATCCCTTCCAATATATAACCAATAGTAAGTCTTAAGTTTTTCTTAACGTACTAGTCAATCTAATACGCTTTCAGTTTCCACGGCTGATGGATGCAATTACAAAAAAACACGTTTTTATTTTAAATATTAAACATAAGTTGTTGCGGGCTTAATAGAACAACGATCTCACCCTAATATATAAATTTAATGAAAAACGTTTTTATTTAAAGTTCTCATAATTAAAAATAAATGGTTAAATCCATGCGGTACATATTTACATATTGCTCATTGTGGACATTTCTTCGATCAGTTTAAAGTATATTTATTAACTTTGAATTTTGTTTTAACCCTGGTTTAATTTTGATGGCTTTATTTATTTCTAGTGCTTCTAAATTATTTAATCTGTTGCCATGACCATTTTTATGGAGAATATGAGCACTGGTGCTTTTATTTAAGGTATGATCTTTTTCAATAAGATGATTGGCGAATTCTGAAAAACCGTGGTTATTTATCTCGGATGTTCTTTAATTCTAACATTGACATTACGGGTTGTTTTACCAACATATGAGTCTTTTACAAAGTTATTATTTCATTTAATATTACAAATAACACAATATAGTATCAATATTATTAACAACTTACAATTTTTTTACTACATAAGGTTAGCTTACCCATTTTCAGATAATACGTCAGCATCACTTAAGATTAATTATCTAAAGTGATGCCATTTTTATCCTTAAAAAATCGCAACAATAAACAAGTACAATAATTACTGCGGAACCAAACGTATCTACGGTCCAAACACACGCAAACGTACTCGTACACCATGTGGGGTAGCACATGCCCCATCTGCTAGGTGCTCATAGGACCGCATTTTTAATTCTGGCAAAGGGACCAAACAGCGTCTAAAAGGATTAAATGCGCGGCGTACTTTATCTAATCCGCCAACTAACGCGTCTCTCGCCTAATGAGACTAAAGCCTTATTATTCCGGTGCTCCTCTTTATCTCATGTTGCGCCTTTTTATCCGAGATGACGCCTAATTGTTATTGCGGAGCCGGAGCGATGCGCAATTTGCGATGCACGCCTTTGTGCTGCAGAGCTAAAGTCACAAAATGGCGCAAGTGCGAGCTGCCTTTATTAAATGCGCACATTTCGTTGCATTTTAATACAACTTAGGTAGGATAATCTCACGTATGAATTTCCCTAAGTTTAATACTTGTTGTTTTGAGATTCTTGATTAAATCAAAAGATTATTAAAAGAAATGAAAAAATAACTTTGTGTAATATCACGGATGTTATTTTAATTTTTATGACCGATTGGATTCGCTTAGCCTAAGCGTCACCAGGGTACAAAATTAAACTTAACAAAAATACAAAGTGTGCGGTCATATATACATACAGAGTGAAAACAAAATATAAAATAAAATAAAAACATTATCATTTTAGTTGTTCCTTTTCGTTCGCACATATAATTTTTTTTAAATATTTTTATAAACCTAGATTTTGATGCTAAACTTAATAAATCAGTTTTAACGCCAGTATAAATGCAAGCATTCATAATATTTTAAATATAAAAAAATACATTATTTTCGTTCACCAGACGCCATCTCTAAAAGGCTATTTTAACTTTATATTAATAATAATATTTTGATAATTTGCATTGCGCTGCTTTGTGAAAAATCACCTCAAGGGCGCTGTACAAATCTTAATTTCTAGTTTACATAAATATACAGCAATAAACTTATCTGGCAGGTCACTTCTGAGAGGACACAATCACTATATCATAATAACCTAAAATTATAATTTATATATTTTTATTTTTAGGGTTGGACAAACTTTATAACGCCGTTTTATAAGAAACATCACCAAGGGCGCTTCACTCAAATAATCAAATTTGTCAATGGGTCTCACTTAAGCGCCTTTAAGGTGATATTTCACAAAAATGGCGCTACAAAAATTAACTAAGAATTATTAAAAGTCCTAGCGTCAAAGATAGGTATTTTCTCAGTGGATTTTTTAGGTTAACGCAACTGTTTCAACTAGAAACGTAATTTCCATCATGAGTTGTGAAGCATTAAATAATCCATTTACACATACTCGTATGCATCATCGTCCTTACAACCCTTGAAGAGTCTTGGCCGCCTACAGGTAACGTCTCTACCCCTGTATTCGGTTTTCCTCCAGTATTAAAATGATTCATTTAACCGTTTTAAAGACTATTATTGTACACATACTTGTCTTGTGCTTTTTTATGATGTTTTATTATGACTGAGCTTTTAATTAAGTTTAGTCTTAGTGTTTAATCTCGTGTCTAGGATGAACCAAGTATGTATGCAAAATGAGTTGATGATGAATGTAAGTAAGTCCAAAGTGATGGTGTTTGAAAGAGAGAGTACGAGAACAGCGTGCAATATAGTTGTGAATGATGAATACTTGGAGCAAGTGGATGAGTTTGTGTATTTAGGAAGTATGTTTACAAGAGACGGAAAGGCTGATGAGGATATTGAAAGAAGGGTGAATGCAGGAAACTCCATTAATGGAGGACTGAACGCTGTTGGGGCAAATAAGAAATTGTCCAAAGAAGCGAAGCTAGCAGTCCACAATGGAGTGCTTATACCAACCCTGATGTATGGTAGTGAGGCATGGAACTGGCAGAGGAAGGATGAAAGTAGACTGAATGCTGTGGAAATGAGATCTTTGAGACGGATGTGCGGTAAAACCATGTATGACCGTATTACAAATGTGGATATCCGGAAAGAATGCAAGGCTGATATGAGCGTAATGGATAGGATTAAGAAAGGGACGCTTAGATGGTTTGGGCATGTAGAGCGAATGAACGAAGAAAGGAGTGTGAAAAGAATATATGATGCGAAAGTGAATGGAAGAAGAAGTCGAGGACGGCCGAGAAAGACATGGCACGATCAAGTAAATCAAATACTTGAATCGGGTCATGTGAAGAGTCAGAATAACAGAAGAATATGTATGAGACGATGTATGAATGTAAATGAAGCAAGAAGTGTGTGCCAAGACAGAGTTGTATGGCGGTCCGTCCTCCTTGCCTACCCCTGCGGGGAAACGGCGTGATGGTTAGTTAGTTAGTTAGTCTTAGTGGAATTTATTTTTTTAAATCTGCCCTTAAGACATAATTCTTTGCCAAAATTTAAAAATGTAAATAATAAGACAAAGCCGGGTGGTAAAACTAGTGTTCTAAAAAAAATACCCCATAATGTAGAATACGTCAAATTCTTTACTCTGGGGACCTCGTCAAATCGAAGTTCTATTGCTGTTTAGACCTGTTTGTGTATGAATTGTAAATAGCGTGTGCGGTTATTACTATTACCGCTGAATAAACATTTATTTATTCGGAACCTTTTTTCTAAGCTGCATAACATTCCGTGTTCCCTCCGGAGCCTGTTTACAGCGGAAGGTATAAATCTTGTGTTTATCATTTCAGACTTGATTTATTTCTCCTCTCGTCTGTTTGTTTTTCTCTGAACACAACGCGGACCGGATCCCGACACTAGGTGGCCAAAAATATTATTTTAACAAGAATAAAATTTTATTTTAAACATTATATCTACTTGAATGGTGCGATTACAGTTCCGAAAAGTTGTTCCGGGCTGCAGCTTAATGGTAGATTCACACTGACGTCCAGATCCGCTCAGTGACCATATTGTTCCGTAAGAGAGCTTATTGATATGGTATGAATATCAATCAAGGAGTTTGTGCCAAGACAAAGTTGTGTGGCAGTATATCGTTCTGCCCAATTTGATATATTTAACTACTTGGTTAGTTAAATAATTATTTTGAAGTGTAAAAATACTTACATGACAGTTTTTTTTTTAAACCATTTTTTTATCACTAAATAATATTTTTAATAATAAATAATTAATAAAAATATTATTTAGTGATAAAAAAATGATTTCTAAATAAAAAAAAAATCTGCGATGTAAGTATTTTTACACTTCAAAATAATTATTTAACTAACTAAGTAGTTAAAGATCACAAGCTCATTAAAATTATTATATCTTATTATAGAATAATGGTCAAATATCACAAATACGTAGATAAGTATACGTATTAAAAAAAAAACAAATTCCCAAGTAACCAGTAATGGTAGCAATGAAAACACGTCATTTTATCCTCTTCCGCCATTGGTCGCATTTGCACATCTGAAACAATCGTTCAATTTGAGTAATGTGGCTCTTTTCTAATTAGACAGTATTGCTTTATGATTTTTTAAATTTTATTATTTTGATTGATTTAATCTAACATAATTAACCGTTGTTTTATAAGAAATAATGTGGTCCTTCTGAAAACATTTTTCTGTATTTATTGGCGCAACAAAACACTGTTCAGCGAGGGTTACTCAACAAACCGTTTTACTTATGTAAGGTACATCATTCACGTGTTAATTAAGGTCAGATATCTAACATATTAATTGCATCATGTGCTTTGTTCGATTATTTCAAAATCCAATATTAAAAAGTTTTTCAAGCGTGTTCTTTATGAAGTATGAGTTTTTAAAAAATCGCTAAGAAAAATATAGTTATATTTTCGAAATAATTCCAAGAACTATCGATTTTAAAACCCTTATTTTTCTATGAATAAAACAATTTTGCGACTTCAAATTGGAAAAAGGCGATTGATATATTTTTACTATAAACGTTCATCTTATCATTATAAAAAAAAAACACATTTTAATGTCTTTATGAAATATATCTAAAATATATTTCCCTGTGATTCGTGTTATTTGCGAACTGTAGGTATTTATTTCATATATATTTTAAATTAAAATTTGCATTTATATTACGTCAATTGAAAAAAGCTAATTAATACATGATTTTTTTTCACAAAAATATTTTTGGTCAGCTAAAGTTCGGTTCGAACCACTGTGCGTCTGTTTGTTTTGTTTTGCAGTTGAAATGAACCGAGTAGACTCAACAAAATAATCCGCCCTGATAGAAGTTGCGTCTGACGAGGGAAATAAGTTTTAACACGATACAGATTATATATATTAATGTACGGGTAACTACAACACGCAATATTTTGCAAGCTCTAGTAAAATTTGTTTTGCGTGTCTTTTGGTAAAGTTGTGATAGCGGTTACGCTGTTTTGTGTGCTCTGCGTTTGAGATTTAAGTGTTTCTAGTAAAGCAGAAACGATGGAGCTAAACCAAAGTAAAACTATGATATTTGCAACTTTGGAATGAGAAGTATTGGAAACATAAGCCGCGTTAAGGAGTGCAACGTATGCCAAATAAAACGATTGCTAAATAACTTAGATTTTTTTGCTTTGTTCTTGTGAATAAATAATTTTTTTCTGGCTCGAGCTAAGATTTACCCCTTGAAAAAATAATTTAAGAAAGTTAAATAATTTTCCTTAACCATAGATTTATTTTCTCTTGAATATTTAACCAAAGGTAATTAGATGTAAGACGTTCAAAAATGTATGGTCAATTTACTGTTAAGAAAGAAAACAAATAGTTAAATATTAAATAAAATAAATAAATATTCCAGATAGATATATAAAATAATAATACCAATAAATTAAAAGTAGCTTTTACCCTGTAACTATTAAAATCATGCAACAATACTGATGAATATAATTAAAGTAAAATCATTGTTTACTACCCCTGACATCCCCAAAAATAGTATATAGCCGTAGGTTAACAACAACTTGTACTAGTCTGAAGATGGCCGTCATAGGCTGAAACCGGTCCAGTCAAAAAATAAAAGTGGAATAAAGTTTAAAAAAAAAAAAAAAAGTTTTATTAATTCATTTTATTAGTAAAGTGAGGGAGAAAAAAACAATTCTCCGAATATAAGTATCTATTCCAGAAAAACCACTTATACCACTAACATACAATTAAAAAAAAACACACACATTATTTGAGAAGAAAGCGCAATTGACAAGTGAGTTATTACGAAATTACAGTCAAACTATGACGCTTTCGTCAACAAGAGCTGCATTTCGTGAAATATTCGGCCGATGGCTGAGTTGATTGAGAAGTACAACGCACTTCGTGTTTTCTTCAAAGAGGAAGAGAACGATATTCTTGCACCACGTACTTAGGTAACCACGTAGATTATTTTTCAAAGGTTAAATTTGTATATGTCGTTAGTGATAAATAATTTTCATCAATGTTTATATTTATGATCACACGATCAACAAGCATCGTCCGATGTACACGTGTTCATAAAATAATCATAAACGCAAAATGATTCATTGGAAAACATGACAAAAAATATATCTTTAGCGGCCATCTTGACTGCCCATTGTACGTTTTATGGCGCTATATTAAAACACGCATCGCTGGGAAGAGGCGGTATACTCTCTGAACCCACACGAATAAATCAATCAAATTTCTATGCCCAGTTAGGCCTCAGTAAACTGCAGTCGATGCATGCTTGCTACATTGTTTGTGGGTGCATCCTGAGGTGAAGTACGCTTATCAACAGCCTGCCAATGGTGGCTCTTGGTGCTATAGAGAGGCAGTGCCCGTGTGGACAGGTCGGATGATCACAGTACCTATTGAGAATTAACAATCTACGTTAGCAAGGAGATGAATGCAAGGCGAATATTTTTATCTTTATTTCATTGTTTACTCAAACAATGCACCGAGTAAATTTGCATTCAAAGGTTTTTTTCTGTGGTACATACCTTATTTTTGATTGCTAGCTTCGATTTCTTAGTTAGGACGGCCTCCGTGGTTGAATGGTTAAGATCGTCAACCGCAAATTCAGAGGTCGCGGGTTCAATTCCCAGAAAAATTAATAAATTTAATTTCAATAATTTGTGTAAATTCACAACTAATTCTTTTAATATAATATATTTGCGGCACGTTCTAAAGAGGAATATATTCTCAGTATCGTCCTGGTGAAAGACTTCCATTCAGAATCTAAAAGTAGCCCGAAATAGCTTTAGGCGTGTTTTGTGACCAGATCTGAATAGCCAGGTACTTCCCCGCCTTCTTCTTTCCCACTTTCGCTACCTTCTGCCTCACAACATACCTCCATTTGGGGTGCCATAGTTTTACTGGTTTCAGACGGTTGTAAGCAGTTTAAACTCCTGTGCGGTAATCTGATTAAAAAATAAAGTTATACAAAGTGTTATTAATAAATATTTTTTAAAAAATGTTAACCCATGGGCGCTTTAATAAGGCAAAGAATGTGTTGAATCTGTATGTAAAATATTTAAATCTGTAAAAAACTATAGAGTTACAAAAGATACATGTTTTTAGCAGTGTGAATAAGAAATTTTATATTAGTTTCCTTACTCGAAATGACGGAGAATAGGAGGAATTAGTTCCCCCATAACTCTAAATTTTGAAAGATAGAATGAATAAATTATTTTGTCTCTGATTAAAAATAAATTTTCCATTGCATTTAATCAAAACGATTAATTTAATGTTCTAAATAAACGTTGTATTTTTTTATATCTGACTAGTTGTCAGTCAAGTTACTCGCGAAAAATCACGGAATGTAACATGACTTTCCAAGAAAATATATTATTGGCTTTAATCCACTCATTTAAAATAAAGAATAACTTCTGCGAATTTTTTTTTTGTTGTTCGGTACTTTATTGGGTAGGTAGGGACGTGAAAACATTATATGTGAAGTGCATAATTTGAATGTTTCTCTAAAATGTGTAAAATTTGTATTTACGCTAATGTAATGTAATTTTTTCTTATCCCAAAACGAGTTTTGATAACTCATCTTGATCGCCATGTTATAAGGTATAACATAATAAATATTAAAAATAAAGTTTCATATCCTTGTGCAGCCTGCTCAAAAGAAGCAAATAAAAATGAATAAAAAATCCCTCTCCAAAATACAAAGTATCAGATAAATCCTCTCTTATAACATTTAAACAACTATATCCATCGAATCTTTTGGCCCGAGTCCCGCTTACATTGACCAGCTCTTAAAGAGTACAATGGGGTCGGAGAGGGGGGAGTGGATGAGCGGCTAACCACCCTCTCCCTGCTCAGCCGCCCAGCTGCCCGCCCTGCCAAGTGTTGTGCTTGCAGCCTCGGAGGTTGTGGGGACATACGACATAATACCTGCTCAAAATCCGTAAGATCGAGTACGTTTATCTCGGCTCAAAAGTTTTTAAAGTGCATGAAATGCGCGCACCTGCCGTATATGCCTGTTTAAATTTCACGTGAAATGCTGGCAGATAAATATATTTCACAGACATTGGAGTCATTTATTTTATTTTCATACTCTATTACGTTGGAAGCAGTGTTTTAGAGTGTTAAGACTGTTAAATAACGCATTCAATGATGTTTTTGTAGCCGAAATCATTTTTTTTTTCAAAATTATCATTTTGTTGTATAAAGATTTTTCAGCAATCCGCGAAGTGCACCATCAAAACTGAAAAATCCTGAAAATCTTCAAAAACAAAAACAAAAAAACAAATAAAAATCATTTTCAGCTACAACATCAAGAAGGTCGTTTTTTTCAATATTAGCACTCTAGCACACTAAAAAGTCACGAACCTCTACTGCTTGGAAGTACGACCCCCGTATCGTAAATTTCCACCCAATTGAGTCAGGAGGTTTCGTGTTCAAATCCCTTCTCGGCGCAAATTACCGTTAATTTCATAAATCGTCTCTTAAGAGGTACAACTTACAATGTTTCATGTGGTTAGTATGGCACCTAGGTACTCATTTTGACTCTTATATTTTAATATTAATATTGCCAGCGCGCATTGATATTAGCGTTTATTTTATAAGGCAAAGTATACTTAATATGATTTGTTTATAAACGTCTTTAAATAATATTACATCTACAAGCCACGTATTGCCCTGGTGAAAGACCACCATTCAGAATCAAAACGTTGCTTGACGTGACATTAGCCGTGTTTAGTGACCAGATTTGAATAACCAGGTATGTTTCAACCATTCTTTTTCCCATTTTCTTCCCACCCTCTATTTAGCCTCACAACGCAGCCCGATTTGGGAAGCCATAGTCACATTGGTTTTAAGTAATATCTTGCAAAATATTCACTACAAGAAAAAAACCTTTCAAAAGATGTACCAGTTACCGACGGATGTAGAGGTGACAGCTATTGCAATGTTTAATCTTCATAGATGATACCATTCCACTTCAGACAATATACCAACTGAAGCTTTTCTTGGTCGGCCAGTAGTACATTGTCAACGAAATGCATCCTCGGTCTTTCTTAAGGCTTGCTACCAGATTTCAGGCCTTTGTACACAAGCACAATAGCTCTATCCTCCCCCGCTCAGCGTACATGGCCTCTCCATGCCAGTTGACTGGCTTTCTCGCCGCTGGTTATGAAGGGTTGATGGGCCAAAGAACGTGTATCACGATTACTCCTTTGTCTGTATTCCAATACCTAATTTCAGGTCTGGGATCATCCTTAAGACTCTCTTTTGTTGGTTTGGAGTTACTTACCTAACTTTTCTCCACATGTGTTGTTTTAGGTGAAAGTTTTTTTCTTAGATCATTTCTTAGATCTTTTTTTATTACATTGGAAAACCACAAAATAGATTTTTTACAACTAAACATTTTGAAATTAATAAGTTTTTTGAACACTAACTTTCGGTAAAAATATCAATATATATTTACATGATTTTTTTAATAGAATTATACCTCTTGTCATGCTATGCTGTGCCAAAACATCTCAAATCACTTAATAATCAGTACCAAAAAAATACACACTCTTTGGATTTCTAATTCAAGCAATTCATTTATTTATAAATTAACGGACTAAAGTCCAATTAAAAAAAGACAAATAAAACACGAAATGGAAAAAGAGCAACAGATAAGGAATAAATAGCACATACATAATAATAAATGAAGCGATGACAAAAATGGTCAAAGTTTTGGTAGAGTCGTAAAGAATGACAAAAATCATTTATACTGCTACCAAAAATTTCCATGGCTTAGACCAAAGACCATGGCTTGAGTTAACAAGTCTTGACATTGGAAAATTATACCCATAATTAGTATTATGATAATTGAGGAACAGCAATTTATTGGTTTTGATTAAGCAATGCAGGAAAATGTAAAGTTTCCAGTGAATACAATTTTTAAACAGTAATCTTTTAAATTCTTTATGAAGTTCATACAGGAATTTTAGGTAAAACGTTCAAAAATGCCTTCTTTGGTTTTCAAACTGCACATTTTACTGACGTTTTAGTATGATTTTCATAGAATTTAAAAGATCATAGTAAAAAAAAATATTGGAAAGCTAAGACATTTTTTTAAATTTACGGATTAACCATTTATAGTATTGCTTGTATTGGAATGCTACAAAGTAACATTTAGTGCCATTTTGGGTGCTAAACCGGAACTATCCTTCACATAAGCTACCGAAATCTTGTAAAAAATAAAGAAAATTAGTTTTCAATCGAATGTCTAATCTATAAATCACAAAATATCGAATACGCAATTTTCCTACTTTACCATAAATTCGTTCATATATCGATTGCCATGCTTTAATTTCTACTTTATGGTTGCTAACTACCATATAATTTTTGATAATAAAATACGGAAATCGATAGAAACATACATTTATATTGGGGAAGTAGTGTTGAATTATAGGTAAAAATAAAATTATAACTTTGGAAAAGACCAAAGATTTTATTTTATTTTTTACGACCGACTGGTTTCGCTTAGCCTGAGCATCATCAGGGTACAAATTTAAACGAAACAAAAAACACATAGTGTGTGGTCATTTATTTAGTATGTTACCTTTTTTATTTGATATTACCTGTCTCTTTCTTTCTGTTCCTTTGTTATAATTTTTTTTAATTTATTTTGTTTCTTTACTGTTCTATTATTATATTTTATATTGCGTTCTCCCTCAGTATGTACGAGTATATATAACCACACACGATATATTTTTTATTAACTTTAATTTTATAACCTTTTGATGCTTAGACTAAGTGAAACCAGTTGGTCATAAAAAAAAATTATTATTTCATTTTCATTAAATATGTCAAACCAAAAAGTGATTGCTTGTCATGGTAATATAGGTTTTTTGATGATTAATGGCTAATTTTGTCGATTGAATTGTAGATTCAACTATACTTTTCACCTTCAACGTAGATTTCTACGTTAAATGCATATTTAATAACTAACGCTATGATTTTATGATGAGTTACGTAATGAGTTTATTTCCAGCCAACATTTATCAATCATAAGAAGTCAATTTAAATTCTGATCCAACCACTGTCAAAATATTAGGCAAGAACTCAAGCCTCATTAGCGAAGTTTGGGCTAGCGAGTTAAATTTATTAGAAGCAATATGTAGCCCGTACGTACACCTATTCACTTTGCTTTTCGAGTCACGGTTTCAAAGTGAAATTCTTTAACATTTTCGACCGAGTGCAATCCGTTGTATTAAATTACGCGATTACTTTTGATGATAAGCTCTCGGGCCAGTGGAATTATTTGGTCAGTGATGTCTGCGCCGCTGGCAGCTTTACTTCAAACAGGGAATTTAATTCCCGGATAACTTTATTAATTCAAAGATATGCAAAGACTATGCAAAATAATTGGTGAAATCCTGTTAAAATTACTCCATTTCTGCAAAACGACGATTCAATTAAGCAATAAACGTATACTGGCTATTTTAAAATGCGAATAATTGTGTGGGTTTTTTTTTTTTTAATTCTCACTTACTATTTCTATGACGGCCTCCGTGGTCGAGTGGTAAGACGCTCGATTAAGAATTCAGAGGTCGCGGGCTCGAGCCCGGCGTTCGCATATAAATTAAATGAATATGTGTCATAACACATTTAATTCATATAATACGTAGTATATGTGTTGCACGTTCCAAAATATCAAATATCGCCCTGGTGAAAGACCACCATTCAGAATCGAAACGTTGCTTGAAATGGCTTGAGTCGTGTTCGGTGATCAGATGTGAATAGCCAGGTACTCCAAACCTTCATCTTCCTCATCTCCTTTCCCTTCTCACTAATTGCAGCCTCACAAAATACCCCAATTGGGGGTGTCATAGTCTCACTGGTTCTTGACGGTTTGGAGCAGTTGAGACTCTTGTGCGGCATTCACTATGATTTTTTTTAAACACTTTAGGTAAAAGAAAAACTCTAAATTATCGATGCAATAAAAAAACTAAATCTGTTGCTACACCAAAAAAATGAATTTAAAGATTCGTACAGCGCTGCTTCTTCATGCGTAGCGGTTTTTATAGCCGTTTCTTGTGTTTTTTTTTTTATAGCTGAAATATATTTGATAATTTACGTTTTTACGAATAAACGTTATTGCAATACGATCTCATAAAACGTGTCCCAAATCGGTAAACGAGAATAAAGTATGGAGCAATAAAATTGACAAATAAATCAGGCGGCGCAGAACGAACCCATATGTCAGGAGGAAAGCTCGTAGGTCGTAGCTCGTAGCAAATAGCAAGTAGCAAGTAACAACCCTTCCGTCGCGCGTCGCCATGCCCATATTTCGAAATATTTCTTGTGTTACGATACTTCTTACGTGTGTAAGAGAACAAAAGACACTTGGCCGAGTTTATGATCGCGACCGGAAGTTGGCACGATGGCGGCAGGCGCCACGCCGGAAGCTCTCCAGCTTCTTCCCCCCAAATTGATAACTTTTCAACTAGTTCTTTGTCGCGGGAGGACCGAAGCGCCCCGGAGACATTTGTCCCCGGGACAGTTTCAATAAAGGGTCGGGACTCATTACGCCCGCATTTGAATGCCGCCCGCTGCCAAGAGTGACCGTTAAATTATTTTCGCTAAAGGCCGCCGACAAATGAGAATGTCCATTGCCGCTGAAGAGATTTCCCTATTTCCGGTAAAATCGTTCGAAGATTTGAAAAAACTGGGAAAAAATTCAATGTTTTGTGAATGCTTCGCGAACTGCTAGTTCTTTAAAATGAACACTTCAGTTGAAGTCGAACTCGCCAAAAAGAGATTTGAATTTGTTTTGGCGAGAAACCGGTTATTTGTCCAGTTCTTTTTGGAACCGATTCCTTGAGATTTTTTCAATAAGTACCAGCAAATCGACAAAAGTTCTTCGCCAAAACAAAAGTACTAGTTGGTAGAGATTTTAAAACGAAGAGAACTGGAACTGGTTCCTCGCCAAAAAAAGTCGGTAGAGATTTGAAAGTATGAAGAACTGGAACCGGTTCCTTTATATCGAAGTTACCAAAGTACCAAAAACCTGACCTCGTCGATCTTAAATTGAAGTGTGCGCTACCGCATAGTTCTTTAAAGTCAAACTTCAATTGAAGTACTTGAAATGAAGGTTTTGAAGTTCAACTTTGCAACTGAACTGCCGCAGAATAAAGTAGTTCTTTTAATCAAACTTCAATTAAAGTACTTGTTCAATGAAAAGTGAATGAAGTTTGAACTGCCGCAAAATGAAGTAGTTCACGAAGCGGTCACAACGATAAAATGAACATATGAGCGGAACAACCAACTTCAATTGTAGTATTTGTTCAATGAACAATGAAGGAAGTGGGAACTGCCGCCAAAAGAAGTAGTTCTTTGAAATAGTTCTTACAGAGCGGTCACAACGCTAGGGAATACCGTAATTATTTCTTTAACAGATAACAGATTAAGTGGTCAATCTGGAGATCGTGGGTTAAAATCCCGGTTTGCGTAAATAAAAATAATTTATTTAGTTAATGTGTGTTATTTCATTCAGAATTGAAACGTTGCTTGGAATGGCTTTAGCCGTGTTTGGTGACTAGATCTGAATAGCCAACCTTTTCCCTACCCACTACATTTAACCTCACAACATACCCCATTTAGGGATGCCATGTTCTCACTGGCCCTAGACGGTTGGGAGCACTTGGCACTCTGCGGTATTAACTTTGAACAAAATTCACAATTAATTTATTTTTAATAATATATACCTAGTGAATTTTCAGCACGTTCCATGGTGGTACATACTCTTAGTATCACCCTGGTGAAATACCCCTGTTCTAAATTTCAACGTTGCTTGAAATGCCGTGTTTGGTGACGAGATTTCAACATCCAGGTACTTATCAAAATTCCTCTTCCTTATCTTCATCCCCTCCCCACTACGTTCAGCCTCACAACATACTCTTATTGGGGATGTCATAGTCTTACTTGCTTTGGGCGGTTAGAACTCGTGCGATTTTCACATTAAAAACTCTATTTTTCTTCAACTCTGGTAAAAAAATTAAGAAATATATTCAAATACCGAAATCATTTATTTAAAAGATAACCATTTTAAGCCGCCTGTCTAGGGCCTAGGAGTCGAAAGATCTAATTGTTAATAAGCGACATCAGTTTTCTTACAAATCGGTAAAGATCGCATAACATTTATGGGGATTATCTGTTCAGTGGATATTGCCCTTTCCAGATTTGAAGTAATTATTCTTATGCCGCCCATAAGGCTTTTAGTCAACGATCTGTTTATGCAAGCTCTCTTCTGTTCTCTTTCTGTCTGTGGCAATTTACTAATTAACTGCCTCTGGTATTGGGAAAAGTTGCCGGGAATATGCAAAGTTTTCTTTAAAATATTCACATCTATATTGCGAAACTTATTGCTTAAGCCGATATTTATGGGCAGAAAATTATGAAAAAAGGCAATGCTCAAAGGCGGATAAGTTATAAATACAAATATTTCCATATTGAGATCGAAACGTACAAAGATTAAATATTTTTTTCTAATAAAAGCAATACTACAAATGATTTATCAGTTAATTTTATACGGGCAGTTAGGGAAATGATTAATGTTTCCAGTGAATAAATAATTTAAGCTGTTATCTTTTAAATTCAATGAAAAACATAATAAAATGTCAGAAAAGTAAGAAAAACTAAATATTTTTTTAAGTGCATACCGCACCCTCCCAACTGCCCTAAGCCAGTGGGACTATAGCATCCCCATTTTGGGATTAGTTGTAAGGCTGAAGATCATCGGCAAGTAAAAGAGAAGTATTTGGCTATTCAACTCTGCTCCCTAAACACGGCCAACACCATTTCAAACAACGTTTAGACTCTGAATGGTTGTCTCTCACCAGAGAGATGCTCAGAGTATCTACCGCTTATTATTTATAAACACGTAACATTTTATCTCATATTTTATTGTAAGGCATGTTGGATGGCTACTTATTGAAAAAAATTGAAATAGTTTTCGTGAATGGAGGTGATTATTATCTTCTAAGTGCATTTCCTCTGAGTGGCGGAGTCTCAATGGGCACTAAAGTCTATTGTGTTTCGCTAAAAAAACTCATTCGGGGAACCGTTTCGCGTGTGAATTGTCACTGGAACCAATCAGTTCTTTGTGTCTCCAGCCCTCGGTGACATTACGTTTCTCTTTCACCTTTTTGTCTATTAATTTCACTTGTGTAACCCTGCCTGCTTTGAAATGCTGTCTGAATTTCGTGAACATTAGTATTTGTTCCGCGTTGATTATTATTTTACTGACTTTTCAATATTTTAATTGAATTTAAAAATCATTTAAAGAAATTAAAAAATAACTTTGTGTAAGACTACGGATACTATTTTAATTGTCATGACCGACCGGTTTCGCTTAGCCTATGCATCATCAGGCTACAAAATTAAACTAAACAAAATATACAAATTGTGCGGCTATATATACATACAGAGGAAGAACAAAATATAAAATAAAATAACAGAACAATGAGAAAACAATAGAATAACATCTCAATTATAACACAGGAACAGAGAGGCATAAACAGATAATATGAATTTAATAAGACAAAACATCAACTGAAAAGCTGATTAAAGAATAATGATAAATTTTATGAGTTTACGGGAAATATACTTAACATTGGACTACTGGACAAATTTACCTAAATATTAAAAATTTGACTATTTTTTTTAAACTTTCTTTATTTTTAGTGCTTCCAAATTATTTGATCTGTTGGCATGATCTTTTTTTGTGAAGAATATGAGCACCGGTGCTTTTATTGAAGGCATGATCTTTATCAATAAGATGATTAAAAATATATAAAAAATAAGAAAATATAAAAATTATACACTTATTATTATTACGGAGATACGTGAAAAATCTTGTTCTCGCTTTATTGAAGTTGTCAACTGCGTTATTTAAAATATTTAAAAATACAGAAAAACTGAGCATAAACTTTTTATTTTCAAACTGATATTTAATAGGAGCTTTCAGTGTGCATATTTTGTTTTTAACTTTGTCTATGTGTCACTGTTCCTTAGAGACCTTTTAAATTATTACTCCTGGCTATTGTAAGAACGTCAATCATAAATATGTTGCAATAAGATAAACAAGACTGTTTACACATATAAGTGGCGATGTATGAACTCCACCCCGCCACACATTATATAGGAAGTAACAAACTTCATCGCCTGATGCCACCGAATTTAAGTGCGATGGTCCAGACGTGCTGATATCACTAAATTCTATTGCGATGACCTGGTTGCTAACTCAACAAAATCATTGTGTTTCTGATGCAGATGCAGTGGTGAGAACAAAATTAATACGATAAATAAAACCTCACCCCACTTTTTATAATATTACGTTAATAATAAACTCTTTGCCAAATAGACGTCTTGTCATTTTGCATTCAAAACGTTGGTGAATCGTGTAGTAGGAATTACAACTCAATGTGAAAACATTAATAGTAACAAAACCCATAACTTTTCAGCCCTTCAAGAGCACAGACCATGACGCTACGGTGACCTTCATTTTAGTGGATCCGAACTTAACAACCATTATAATCTCATATAAATTATACCGGCGTAGGAGCGATTTACTTTTCTGGTTGAAAACTCTACTCCTGAAATAAACAAAAGAACTTAATTATTCGAAACTACTCTTGTATTTTCATTAAAAAAATACAGAAAAGTATCGTGAGAACAAATCCAGATGCTGAAAAAGGGGGAAAACTGTTTTAGAGCCTTATCGGATAATTTGCCTGCAATATGGACTGTAACATGTTATCTCAACTTTGATAGTGCTTTTACCAAAAGTTTCGTGGATTTCAACAATAATTATATCTCTTTTAATTATATTTCAAGAGAAAATGTAACAGTTATTATATCTTTATAATGAAATCGTAAATTGAGGAAAAACGTTGAAACTTTAAGCATAATTTCAAGTTACATATATAATTTCTAAGCTACAGTATCAAATTTATAAAAATCGCTATTTTTTTAATCTTTACCGAGGTCTTTGCTGCAACCATCAGTTCTGTGAAAAAATATAATTTTCAGATCAAAAAAAATTTTACCTCTGTAGCAGTGCTCCGCACCCTTTTCTCACCTACGACACACCAAAATTCTTCCTAGAATTCCGCGGCACACCAAAAGCTAAGATATATAGGTATTAAATTGATACAAAATTTTAAAATAATTTTAGTTTTTTATTTGAAAAGTATACATACATATAACTTTAAGATATTTATTTTTACGCAATATTAATAATTATTATGAATTCTTGATCACGTATGTTTCTTCCGCCAAACCCTTCAAATTATTAGTAGCTTAAATGTTAGAATTCGTTGTTTTTTATATTCCATTGACGCGAAAGCTTGGGTTTAGAGGTGGAGTGAGCATTATGATAGTAAAAATCATTTGGTCTTAATTATGTTTAAGTAAAACGTACAATACAATTTATGAATGAAGCATTATTCTCAAAGTCTCATAATTCAAAAACCTACAAAATGTCCTGAAAATTCCAGTGTAAGGACGACTTTTTAATCGTTTGATTTTTTGTGAGCTTTGAGAAAAAAATATGATGATTTCTTACCGATTTTCACGTTTATGCCATTTGTGTTTAGTGACATAATTCATGTTTTTTAAATACATCTATTCGAGTTTGAATTTCGATTTCGTTCCGGTTGCGGAGCACTGCTCTGTAGTCTAGAATATACCATATGTAATCAGATAAAGTAAAATAAGAAAAAAAGTTTATTGGACTGTCGATCGATTTCAGGTGAAATAATCAATTAATACATAATACAGAAATAAGTATTTCAATGTAGGTAATAATTTCAATGGTCGGCACTCCGGTGGGCCACGTTAAAATGTATGACAAAATCATACCGTGGCAAAAAAGTGTCAAACATCTTGGAGTGACACTCGACCGAAAACAACGATAGAACACACACACTAACAAGACACTTGCGAAAGCGAGACGGACAGCAAACGCACTATACCCTTTTATCAGCTACAACAGTAAATTGAACCTCAAAAATAAACTACTTATTTACACATCGACAATCCGACCAAAACTTATATAAGCCTCACCCATATGGGCTACATCAAATACAAAAGGACTCGAATTATTTCAATAGTTCGACGATTCACTGAAAGTCCCTGCTTCGTCAAGAATAGCATCATCAACACGGGCTGCGAAATTCCTCCACTCCTAAAACGCATAATAGATTTAGCCAAAACATTTAATTCCAAATTAGATTCAAACCCGAATCCTTTCATTTCCAACCTTGACCGCTGGACTCCCAGTACGGACCTCCTTCATCTCCGTCCAAATTCCATCTTGTTTCCTCCCTAACCTTGGTGAGTCAAAAAACACAGTCTACAAAATTTCACTTAAAGTACTTGTATATAAACATGTACAAAAAAGCCTGATGTATGGCAGTGAGGCATGGAACTGGCAGAGGAAGGATGAAAGTAGACTGAATGCTGTGGAAATGAGATCTTTGAGACGGATGTGCGGTAAAACCATGTATGACCGTATTACAAATGTGGATATCCGGAAAGAATGCAAGGCTGATGTGAGCGTAATGTATAGGATTAAGAAAGGGACGCTTAGATGGTTTGGGCATGTAGAGCGAATGAACGAAGAAAGGAGTGTGAAAAGAATATATGATGCGAAAGTGAATGGAAGAAGAAGTCGAGGACGCCCAAGAAAGACATGGCACGATCAAGTAAATCAAATACTTGAATCGGGTCGTGTTAAGAGTCAGAATAACAGAAGAGTATGTATGAGACGATGTATGAATGTAAATGAAGCAAGAAGTGTGTGCCAAGACAGAGTTGTATGGCGGTCCGTCCTCTCTGCCTACCCTTGCGGGGAAACGGCGTGATGGTTAGTTAGTTAGTTAGTTACAAAAAAGCCCTACAGTAGCAAAAGGCAGCCCGCTCACCGCTCACCGGGTAGAAAAGATTATCTCCTCATTTATGCGCCTCTAACCACACTTGACACAGGAAGAGGGAGAAATATTCCCTGGCACTATTCAAAATTTCTACAATACGATATATTTAATGTAGATAATCATCAAGTGAATTAAAAAAGAAGCAATTACTATAAAGTATCCACATAAAAATGTATTTACTTAGTGTTTCTTTCATCATTTTAACAATTAAATATGATATTTTCTTATAAATTAATTTTACAGACAAAACTTTTAGAGGAATCTTAAATAATTTCTTAAAACGATTTGGAAAAAAATATTAATATTTTTAGTGAAAAAATAAGGCTTAATTGTTGAAATTGAGTAACCCATGTTGTATTGATATAAAAACCAGTTTAACAATAGTTTGATATCCATACATATTGAAAAAAAAAGGTAATTTTTATTACCGTCTTTTGTTTCCGTATGAAAAGTGTGGAAAAGCGTCCCTTAGCGTTAGTTCCCCGAGCCGCCGCTCCGGCCCGGCTATGGCGTGATTTGTGGCGGGTTTAATGGCGCGAAAGTGATTCGGCGCTGTTAGGCGGGAAATAAAAAAAAAATCAACCCGCTGAACCGGGGAGGTAATACAATAACGCTCCTTATAATCCACGGCTAAATGAACCTTTTTCACAGGATACGGTGGGCTGAGGGCTTCTAATACGTTCCTTCCTCGCCTCCTGATTACTGATTATATGACGAGAACGATTTGGATAGTTTTATACAAAAACGGTTTAGCAATGCAATTTTCTCCGAATAAAATATGACCTATCCTTATCTCACCCAGTGTAATGGTATTTATTAAGATAAAAAAATACAAAAATACTTTCTTTAAGGCATTTAACATCATAATTCTTTTTATAAAGAAGTGAAAACATAACTTTGTACGAGACAACGGATTTTATTTTTATGGTCGACCGCTTTAGCTTAGCCTAAGCATGCATCATCAGGGTACAAAATTAAAATAAACAAAAAATTAAAAAGTATGCGGTTATATATACTCATACATGCAGAGGGAGAACAAAATATAAAATAAAATAACAGAACAATGAGAAAACAATAATAGCATTCAAATTTTAACAAGGAAAGAGAGAAACAGACAGATAATAGAAATTGACCGATAATATTTAAAAATATGTATTGTTTTTTATTGTTGCAGTGACGTGTATTTAGGCATTTTAAATGTTTTTTCTAGAACCAAACAAATACTTCCATTTTAATATCTGCACATTTTTAAACTATTTGTATATTGAGAGGTTAGAGTCTACAGTATTATAAATAACGTTACAAAAATAAGTGTAACGTGTACCATTGTTAAATATCTACGAGCGTTGTTAAAAGCTAATATTTTTAAAGTTTTTATTTAAGTTTTAAATAATACATTTAATTCATATAAAAATAATAAAAAGTATATTTGCGGCACGTTCCAGAGTGGTAGATACTTTAAGTATCGCCCTGGTGAAAGACCACCATTCAGAATCGAAACGTTGCTTGAAATGGCTATAGCCGTGTTTGGTGACCAGATCTGAATAGCCAGGTACTTCCCAACCTTCCTCTTCCCAATCTCCTTCCCCTCCCCAGTATCTTCAGCCTCACAACATACCCTATTTGGGTATGCCATAGTCTCACTGGCTCTAGACGGTTGGGAGCAGTTGAGACTCTTGTGCGGTATTCATATAAAAAAAAAAAAAATACGTTAATTTTTTTGTGCTATTATGATTTTTCTCTATTTTTCACCATTGCGGAGTATGTCACACACCTGTGCAAATCTTTCCTTTATTTTAAGTGCTTAATATTTTGCTTCTTTTTGTGATAATTTAAAAAAAAAATAGTAACATTCCAAATTTTAACACTTTCTGACACATAAATACTTACTAATCACTTGCAAAATGTTTCGTGAATAATTCTTCTGCTGTATAAAATGTTCTCTCTTATTTTTAGAGCATTCCACCCGTTCCTGTGTTACTTTATTTTACCAAGAATAAATTCACGACAGAGAATAGATAGAGAACTTTAACTATTAAAAAAAATTGTAAATTCTACTGCGCCCGGCCCCACTGAAATGTTTTTGTATGTACCCGTGCAGTAAAATTTGATTTTTAGTTTATGTTTATAGAGTTGAGCTTTTGCTCGGTAGGTGGAAAAAGCTCATAAATATTTTAAGGTTCGCGGAGTTTATATGAAAAACGTGAATTTGCTCTACATTCTGTAGCCAGCATAAATATGGCTTATCCGTACGGCTGAGGTCTTTTAATAAGAATCCTACGAAAATTTACCCTCGCCAAACAACGTCAGACTCTAAAATGAAAATGTACTACAAAATGATCCTGGCCGGAGTGTATTGAGAAGGCGGAAAGCAGTCTCTTAAGATGATCCGCAGATTAATCTTCGGGGTAATATTAAAATTATTTAAGTCAAAGGGAACCAAAATAATCCCCGGATCAAAGAAGGTCTGGGAGTAAAAATAGCCTTAGCTCATTCAAATTCACTCGTGTAATAAGGCCCTCTTTGTTGAGCCTTAAATGATGATAATAAACGATCTCCGGATTATGATTTTATTTTTACGTTATCTCTGTTAGTTTAATCATTGTAATATCAGCCTTACATTTGAGCTAAACATATAGTATTACTGGTGTTTATTTATAAATGAGAAGTACTTTTTGGCTTTCTCCGAAAAAGTAACCATTTTTATTTCAGTTCTATAGAGCTGTCAACAACGAGGCGTTACCTACCGTATTATTTTGACAACTCTATTTCGGTATCACGATTTCACAACCCCACGCGTCATACGTAGAACTTGGGTAATTTTGTAAACGTAGCAAATAAGGTTGTTGATGTATTAACACATTTCTTATTTATGTTCTTTTCAGCAAGTAAAAGAACAAGTTTGTTTGAATGTACTACCTTACTCTGCTTCGAGATAAGGTTCCTCCTTGCTAAATACCTAGTACGGTATTACTTTTTGAAAGTTGTATCTTTGTCATCCGTGGTTCTTTCTTTCTTTTTACGTCATCTAAAATAGTTTTCTTTCTTGTTTTACGAGGTCTACAATAGTTTTTCGGAAGATTTAAAATGTTTTGTTTAAAAAACGATTTAATACCATTGGAAACTTTATTCTAAAAAAGCCCTAATTTACAAGCGTAATTCATTACATTAAATATGCACCTAGAACTTGTTCGGTCACCTATTTTTATATTGAATTCTGTTTGGATATTTGTAATTTCATCGAAGATTTCGACGGTAAAATTATATAACATCACGAAAACCAACAAAACCGAAGTGGTTTTGGAAACCTTGGAAACTCAGTAAGTTTACCAGAAAAAACAAATGCCATGAGAACCTAATAAAACGGCTATAAAAAAAATCCCTTCGTAAAAGCTCGATTGTTACGTCAAAAAACCCAGAATGACGCATTCGTTTCCCCCTCAGTCAGTTTCTGTAATGAAAATGAGCTTCGGATGGCCGGCGGACGACGGACGATGAACGGGTTCGTTCGCCTTTTGACTGCCTTCACACTTTTAACAAATTCCAATTTCTCTTCGAATGGAAAATCGGCCGATTTCGGTCGTGCACTTTGACGTGGTCGAGAAATAGAGTTTCAGTGGAAAAGTTAGTCTTTGTTCCAGCGCCAAGTCTGTTCCTTCGGGTAGACGGCTGTAACCAATGTTTGTTTTGGCAAATGTGCTGCGACTTTTCTCTAGTTTTAAAATCGTTTACTCAAATTTTAGTTCCCTATAAAAAAAATATGTCTTTTTGTCTTAATCTTAAATAGTTGAATGGACATTGCAATGTTCTATAGTTCATGATGGAAAGGATTTCGACATGGCGTCATGAAATTTGAAAAAGCTTTTTATTCTAAAATTTCTAGAACAATGCAACCATGTTTAGCTCGCAACGTCATATGACGGCTTCCATGGTCGAGTGGTAAGACGCTCGACTACAAATCCATATCCAAAAATCCCAAACCATCTAAGCGTCCCTTTCTTGATCTTATTCATTACGCTCCCATCGGCCTTGCATTCTTTCCGGATATCCACATTTTTAATACGGTCATACATGGTTTTACCGCACATACGTCTCAAGGATCTCATTTCCACAGCATTCAGTCTACTTTCATCCGTCCTCTGCCAGTTCAATGCCTCACAGCCATACATCAGGGTTAGTATAAGCACTCCATTGTGAGGCGTTCAGTCCTCCATTAATAGAGTTTTCTGCATTCACCCTTCTTTCAATATCCTTGTCAGCCTTTCCGTCTCTCGTAAACAAACTTCCTAAATACACAAACTCATCCACTTACTCCAAGTTTTCGTCATTCACAACTATATTGCATGCTGTTCTCGTACTCTCTCTTTCAAACACCATGACTTTGGACTTACTTACATTCATCATCAACTCATAATACATGCATATTTGGTTCGTCCTAGACACATACTGTTACATATATTACCAAATGAACTTCTTTTCGTGAAGATCAGTACACTGTTGAATATTTGCCTGTGCACGAATCTGCTTTAAGGCGTATCAATTAAAAAACCCTCGTAATGTTTAGTCACTACCCCTCAAATGCGCTCGGAGCATGCAGCGGGTGTGGGGGGTGGGATTTAACGCGAACTGGGGCATCAGAGTGGCGGGGGAGAAGAGGATGATTGGGAAATGGGGCAAATTGATATATTGATGGGGCGGTAATTTGAAATTTCTTTTCAATTGTCACACGACTGCGCCGAGAGAGGTCAGCGGCTAGTAGCGGCTCTCAGGACTGGAGATCGAAACTTTGAAATTAATTTCTTTAGCACAGTTATAGGACGTTTTCTATTGGTGGTGTAGAGTCTGGTGAAGTCGTTTTTTGTTCTGATGATCACTGAAGTTTAAACGTTAACGGATTTGAAAAAAAGCTTTAAAAAGTTATTTATTTAATTAGTGCAAACGGGAAGTACAAAAAAGTATTAAGAGTGAATTGAAATATTTTGAGACGCACATCAATGTTTTCATAAGAAGCATTCACTTTGTGGTTTGACACTTTATTAAAATAAAATAACGTTTTGTTTTAAACTACGAATTTATTTAAGGTTTTTATACAAGGTATCGCTTAGATCAAGTTGTGTCAGGGCACATTTAATAAAATATTAAAATGATGTATCATAAATAATTCATATAATTAGTTATTATATGTGCCCTGACGAAGTTTGATTTAAACGAAATCGGTTAGTGCTAAAACATAATAAATTCGTGGTTTAAGACAAAGTGTTCTTTTATTTTAATAAACAAATATTATTATTATTAACACTTACAATAATGGTAACATTCCATGTTTGTATATATGCACGAATTCCGGAAACTCGAGATACAAACGGAAAACTGGTGAATATATCACATTTTTAATCGATTTTGCGATCCATTTTTTTTGATGTATGATTTTATTTTCGATTAATCGAGCTGGAAATTGAGTTTGAATCAAAATATTCAGTCACTGCTGGGTTACTATGAGCTGTTAATTGTCTTTTAAAACGCATCAAAGCGAAGACCCAGCTCCAATAGTTTCTGTTTTTTTTTATCCTATTACGGTACTGTAAAGGTTTGTATATTCAACTCGCTACATCTCGATGGGTTATAAAATTAAGAAAACTTAGTTATCTTATGTTGACATTGATACAAAACACGTGTTTAACCCTAAAAATGCGGGAAAAAATGTTTCTGTAAAAAAATGCCTCAATAAAAAAAAAATCACAATTTTCTGCTGTGCCAAGAGTTTTCGAAAACCCAAATACACAAAACTTAATACGCGAACTTTTCAACACTATTTAATAAATGTAGGTATTCAATGAGTCACTTTTATAACGGCGTAAAAATTTTAAATCCCTCGAACAAACTCTGCCAAGAATATCTCGAATAATTCATTCCCTATCTCGTGAGCTAAACGCATTCCGACCATCGAATGAAAGAAAGAACTAAATTTCCACGTTTATTAAAAAACTTTTAATTCGTCTGACCGAGTCTTCGGCGAGAAGTCATTACTTACTTAGCCCCGATCCGCGAGATGGGGTTTTCTTTCAGCTCGGGAGAATGTTTCCATCTTAAAGGACCCACTAGTTCTAGCTCGGAGAATGTTTTATACGTCCCGAAGTCCAGGCCCGGCCCTGAGAAAAGGTAAAATGTTGGGCACCTCTTTGTCAAAATATGAATTTAAACATTTAATTTTTGTACTGTTATTTTCTGCAAAAAAATCATCTTCTTTTCACAACCCGTGTGATTTTTTCGTTGGAACGAAAGATAGGTACCAACCAAAGGCGGCTCGTGACTTTTTAGTATGCTAGATTGCTGAAAATTGAAAAATACGACGTTGTTGATGATGTTGTAGCCGAAAATGTTTTTTATTTTATTTTTTAAAAAAAAGTTGTGTTAAGTTTTTCAGGATTTTTCAGTTTTGGTCGTAGACTGCACGGTTTTCCGAAAAATCTTTGTACAAAAAATTAAATTTTGAAAAAAAAAATCGTTTTCGGCTACAATAACATCAATAATGACGTTTTTTCAATCATAGCACTTTAGAACACTAAAAAACCACGAGCCGCCCCTGGTACCAACTCGTACCAAGTAAAAAAAGAGGCGCGAATTTAGATTCCACACCGTCGGGTTGGGAAGTTACGGGTTCGATTGCCGCCCATGGAAAATATTTGATAAATACATGTTTTTTTTATTTCATATAATATGCAGGTACTAGGCGCGTACAATAACAGTGTAATTAGGTACTATCAGCGCTTTAGAAATTTTCCGCACAGAAGACTGCTCCTATTGGGGCTGATAGAACCGGCCCTGCCGAAGTCACAGAAGAACAACAGACGCTGCGGCTATTAATTTATTTATACCTGTTTAATGTGGCTGCAAGGTACATGTATTGTTTTAAGAAAAAAATAGATTAATTATAAATATATGCCATTTGATTCTTAGCTAACTATGATAATAAAAATATTGCATTTAAATAGCACAGTTTTGTGATATTTCACCTCGATTACACATCAACAGTTAAGTAAACATCGCTAGTTACATCAGCATTGTACCTGCAAATTTGTTGATTGTGAGTTTTTTTTCCTTATTTATTTGGAGTACAGTTCCGAAGAGCTGTTCCGGGCTACAACCAATAGGATGAATATTACAATGATGATAGCCAACTTCCTACAGAAGATGAAAACGGAAGAGTATTTAAATTTTTTTTTTTAAATATTTGTTGGTTCCGCTAAAAGCTTTTTATTTGAACGCTTAAGCAATCTGAGGTATTTTGAAAGAAGAAAAACATTCCCGGGCTACGAATAACCTGAAAATATTTTATTAACTACTATCATCATAATTAGCAAAAAATGATGCTTGTAATAATTTTAATATATTTCTGAACCTATGTAGTATCCATTGAAACCTACCACTAAGTACGTTAATTCCTTTAAAATTGAAAAAAGATTTAATTTTTACAATTTTTTCTAAAAATTTAAAAAACTCTCGTCTTTTCTGACGCAAAACAAGAATTATCTTTGGTTGAAACTTTGAACATGAAAACAAAAAAACTAATTCATGTGATGGGATTCAAACTTGATGACAACTAATACAAGCACATGTTAATATCCACCACTCTGAAAAATCAAATATAAACGATGAAAAATCAAAAACATTTTTTTTTATCTTTTCATTTGTATTCCTTTTAGTATAAAAAACAACTCTTCATTACAAATCCCTTTAATTCAAGAGTCCGAGATTCAAAGGAAGGCTTTGAGTTCTTAGTTTATACCTCCTTGCACGAAAGGAATATATTTGTAAATTATTTCTCTTGAGCTTTTGGTTCTAGGATAATGAAAATGTAATGCACTTTGTCCTTTGTCCCTGAATCTACGATAAAACCTATTTTGCACTTGTGTGAAATACAAACCCACTAAAAAGAAAAATTGCTCTGTTCGAAATCACTCCATTGCTTGTGTTTCTTCAGATATTTACAAGATTAAGAAACAAAAGAACCAAAAATGATGAAATTAGTATTTAATAAAAAATGTTGATTTAATAAAATATTTGCTGTTATCACATATTTGATCATTATTTTTTAAGTGTTAGACATCGTTTTTGTATTTGTATTATTTTATCGTGGGATTAAAATTAGATTTCGAAGCACAAACCAACATAAATTCTTTTCGGTTTGTTGTGCACTACATTAGTTTATCAAAAGTTTTTTCCGCACTTTAGATAAAATCTCAAGAGGATATGATAATATATTTATGCTTTATTTTCATTGCGAGATTACAAATGGAATAAAGTTGGAAAGATAGGAAAGGAAAAAAATAAAGTTGAGAAGAGTTTCTTTTAGTTGTTGTAACTAAAACTAAACACTTTGTGGCTCTACATTATAATTTAAATTAGAGGGTATTAAATTTTAAGACACTTTATTGTTATACAAATACGTATCTTATCTTTTAGTTTCGGTTGAAGCCAACCTTCTTCAGGAAAAGGTAGTCTGATATAAGTGTAGACGTATGAAGTTAAGAAAATGTGTGTTCTAAGGTTAGTCTAAGTTATTAAGTTCTAAGTTTAGTTAATAAAATACTGTCTTGTCCTGAAGAAGGTTAGTCCGACAGAAACAAGTGTTTAAATACGTTAAATAAAAAGTGATTTTAAACTTAATATTTTCTTATTTATATTTCATTTCCAAACATCAATTGTGAATACATTTTGAAAAAAAAACAATGATGTTAAATGGATATTTCAGTTTCGTTCAGATTAAGCTAGTTGGCGAGCGATAATTGGTATCGTTTGTCATGCAACGGGCAGCCGCGGGCAAAATTTTATAAGCCCACAGTTGCTGTAATATGGATTTTAATTAAATGCCTTTTGACATGTTATCAATATTTACCTTGTATTTGTTTTAACTCTACAGCCCAGTAACTAAACGTCAATTTTTTATGGAATTTAAACAGAGCCTTCACGTCATAATTTGTACATGGAAAATAATCATACTATTGAATACGTAATTATTTTAATGCTCCTTACGACTGTTGTAAGAATGTTTAATATCTTTTCACAGCTCAACAAGTAGCGTTACGACATACAGACTAGGAGCGCTCACAGGTAACATCAAAATTTAAAAAATCTCTCGGTAGTCCAGTTTGTTGACTAGTTTAGAAGTCACTAAGTTCAAATTCCAACATTGACTGACGCAAATACAAATTATGCTAAGTTAATACTCTATGACTTTATTCATTATAAAAGCAATTTGTGGAAGATTAAAAATTATTGTTCAGACTACAATCATAAAATAATGTCATTGTGAAATTGATATGATAAGCTAATTGAACGTATAAAAAGAGAGCGAAAAATTGTAAGGTTGAGGTATCTCAAACTTTAGTCATATTTAACATTACAATTCACTCAATTTTTTTCACATTTTGCTGGTCTCCGTTAAACGTCGTGGCATCACGTCATGGTCTGGCTGTATGCTTGTCAGAAGACCACAAATTGATGAAAAGCTACAACAAGCATATAATCAACGTTTTCCTGGAAACCCCCTAACCTTAGTGAGTTTGTTAATAATTATATAGCTAAGCTCAAATAAATCGTGTTCTAAACTCTTATCGGGTACCGACTTAGTTTATGGAAGTATTAAGGAACTGCACATCGTGAAACTTCCTGAAAAACGTAGGTTTTTATTATATTTCAAGTTGGCTTTCTTCTTCACCTTGAAGCCTGCAGTCTGGAATAACTCCGCAGACATAGCAATGATAATATACAAACTGACTATTAAAAAAAAATAGATTCTATCTTCAATTTCATGGGCAGAATTTTAAAACGAAAAAACGGCAAAAGTCCATTGGAAAAACAAAAAGTAATTTGGGAACATTTCCTCGACACCTTGGAAAATGTTATTTATTTTAGTGGCCTGGCTAATTTGGGGCAGGATTTGGTTGATATTATTTGGCAACACTGCCTGGAGTAGTGTGGCTGGCGGATCTGGCGCGTTCTGTCGGCGAAATGGAAAAGCTAGCGGAAAATAATGGCGCTTTTTGTATGAATTTCTAAGTAATGAAGTTACTGCTACATGCCACGCTGCGAAAGTAATGTATGTTTTGTTTTGACTCCGGAGATATTTTAATACCATTTTGTGCTTGTGTGGTGTTAAAAATTTGCTAGTTTTGTGCGGTGTTACGTTATTTACGTTATCCCCCTTTGCTGTTTTTCCATTTCGCTATTATGGTTATCGCAAGCTTGTACCCGCGAAAAATCAAGGAATGGTTTTGAAAAGTGTAAATTTAATAAAATTTTAAACTCATATCAAAGACCTTCAAAATTGGTTTTAGTAAAACAAAGCAGGACACTGAAATTCTTAGTTTAACCTTACTCTTTTCAGCTTGATTTTTTTCCCATCATGCGCTATAGGGCTTTCAAATATCCATATAACTATAAAATATGAAGATACTCTTTATTTTACATTCCATTTTTTTCAATTTTTCTCTAAAATACAAACAAAAATGTGTTGAAATTCGAAATAAAACACCAAAACCTGCTAGAACTAGGGTAAAACCGAGTAGCAAACCTGTTTAAAAATATAGAATAATTACAATACCATGAAATTTTCCGCACCATTTCAGCGTAAAATGGGAAATAAAAACAAAATCCACCAGATAAAGAACAACACCGGCTAGCAAAACTATGTTAAATACAGCCTCCCGACGATTTAACACCCAGAAAGTTTCAGTTTGAAATTTAACAGCTTTGATGGGAGATAAAAACCAACTCTGCTAGATAGAAGACGAAACCGGGTAGGGAAACTAGGAAATACGTATACAAAAATGAATAAAAGTTACAAATTTGTTTTATTAAATCAATAAAAATGAATACGATACCATGAAATTTTCCGCAGCATCCCAACGGTTGAACAACCAGAAAGCTTCAGAATGCGATCTATCAGCTGTAATGGGAGATAAAGGCAGATTGGGACACTCTTGCGGCAGAGGCCTCAGATTTCCCTACGAAGGGTCCCTTTCCTAATGAGCTTTTACGAACACAAATGGCATAATGGGCCGAGGCATTTACGTCTCATGGATGCCAAACTCGAAATAAATTAATCTGGAAATGTTGTTGTTCTTTGAAATTTTTTGGAACTGTTTTTAATAAATCTGCTAGGGTTTTCATTTTAGTAATAAAATTAGTAGTAAGAAATCATTTATTTATAATTAAGTATACGCCCTTGGTTCTTTTAAAGTATCTTTACCGGCAAATCGTGCGTTTATCAAATAACTTTTACTCTTAAGTTTGGGAATATTTTTTTTTTTTTCATCTTCTTCCAGTGCTCTCTCATATAAGAGGTGCGGCATCACCAATGCTATCTTCAGCTAGCAGATTGATGCCCAAAACATCTAAATTTAAAATTACAGTAAACGGTTCATTAAAAAAGTATTTTTAAAGGTTAATATTTCATATCTACCGTTTGTGCTCGAACAACAGCGTAGGATTTACGACAATAATAGATCTATAGTAGTTAAATTTCGCTGTAAGTTAAAAATACTTGGGTGAACTAAAAAAAAATCAGTTAAAAAAAGCGTTTGAGAGCTTTTGGCGAGACATAAAAACAGATTTTTTTTGGTTTTCGTGTGTCTCACAAAATAAGTTAACTTATATTTTCGTTGAAAGCAATCGCTTTGTGGCTAGACATATTTAATGAAAATGGATTTACTAACTTTGAATAGAAGCACTAGAAATAAAGAAAGCCATTAAAATGAATAGTCATATTATTTTTGATAACCATTTAAATTAGTCCAGTAATTCAATATTAGATATATTTTTCGTTGAGTCATAACATTTTTCATTATTCTTTTATCGCGTTCTCAGTTGACGTTTTGTCTTTTTCATTTCATAAAATCAGTCTTTTTCTCTCTGTTGCTTTGTTATGATTTTAACGTTATTCTTTTATTTTCTTACTGTTCTCTTATTTTATATTGTGTTCTTCCTCTGCATGTATGAGTATATATAACCACACACTTTGTACTTTTTGTTTAGTTTAATTTTGTACCCTGATGATGTTTAGGTTAAGCGAAACTGGTCGGTCATAAAAATTAAAATCAAATCTGTGGTCTTATACAAAGTTATTATTTCATTGAGTTAATTTAATTTCTTCCTTTCCTGATTCCTGTTTTGTCGAGTGTAACACTTAAAAGAAAGTTGGACTCCACTGTACTCAGTACAGTATTTGGGCAAATCAACATGACGATTTGGCTTTTATTATTTTGAAAACGCGTGACGAGTCAGGCGGGCGGAGGCTGCGGAGCTCCGGCGCCGATAAAAGCCTTTATTTGTTTTACTGTCGCGCAAAGGACGAGAAAAAGGAAATCGTAATTTATAACAGCCTAAAATTTGGTGGAACGTTTCCGTATCAGGACGAAGGCTTTATTGTTTCAACTCTAATAAAGCCTCACTTTTTATTGATCATATCGGCGATGGAGTAATCTCTTCCCCTTTGTGCGGATTTGGGAATTCCAAACGCGAACTGTGTCCGGGAGCCATCAATTGTTTTATTTGAAAATTGGTGAAATATGGCGCGAGACGGGTGCACTTTTCAATGGGTAATTAAAGCCTTATATGTTACCGTGCTACTGTGACGAACCTACTTTGATGAGCCTAGCTTTTATATGCGACAAAATATTCAATCCGAAGGGTGTTATTTTCAGGACATTAAATCAATACTTAAAAAATTAAAAAGAAAAAAAACGATGTGACAACAATCAGTTACCAATATCGATATATTCATATTTAACCCTTAAATGCACACATTCTCCTTTTGATCAGAAAAAATCTGCATTTAATCAAAGGGGAGCAGAATAGTTTTATTTTATTTTTATTATTATTTTTTTTTTTGTATAAAATGAACATTTTTTACTTAATACTATCAGTAGGTATACTATACATTGAATAAATGTACAATGTCTAGTTTCTAGTTAATGATAATTACCTCCCTAATTGATAAAGTTCTCCTGCTTAGGGAGGGAGTACTCTTATGGATTTCTTGAAATTATTTTTTTATGATTAAAAATGAATATCATATGAAAATAATAAATTCTAGATTATTTTAGTGAAAAGTGTAATGTACTGTGACTTCAAAAAAAAAATAGATATGGTTTTGGGGGTGAACATAAAACGAACCTAGAGGAGGTATTGCGCATTGAGGAGGTAAAAATACAATTTTGACTGTTGACTGTTGACTGTTGACTGTTGACTGTTGACTGTTGACTGTTGACTGTTGACTGTTGACTGTTGACTGTTGACTGTTGACTGTTGACTGTTGACTGTTGACTGTTGACTGTTGACTGTTGACTGTTGACTGTTGACTGTTGACTGACTGTTGACTGTTGACTGTTGACTGTTGACTGTTGACTGTTGACTGTTGACTGTTGACTGTTGACTGTTGACTGTTGACTGTTGACTGTTGACTGTTGACTGTTGACTGTTGACTGTTGACTGTTGACTGTTGACTGTTGACTGTTGACTGTTGACTGTTGACTGTTGACTGTTGACTGTTGACTGTTGATTGTTGACTGTTGACTGTTGCATGAGCCAACCATGGGGCAGTATTTTTAAATGCGAAAATATGTTGGTTAAAAAAAGCTCCCGCCCTTAGACCAGCTTATGCATTTAAGGGTTAATACGTAAAGCCTGGGGGGTTGAAAACACATTCACCGGTGATTGGTCTGCTCACACCCACTTTAAAAAATAAAAATTTAGCGATTTTCATAAGATTTTTAATCATATGTTTAATTTCAATATTATTTTAGGCAATTACAGTTTTATTCAACCTATAAGATTCCTGTAGGGAAAATGTATTTGGTAAAAAAATATTTTGTTAATGTCAGAAGAAGCCAAACACTTATTTTAGTGCTGTAGCGATCCAATTGAATACAGCATGGCTAATTACGTAATTTATATCCTTAATTTTACAGACTACTTTCAATTTTGTCCGATTTTATCCATATGTACATTGAAGTGTGGAGAATACCTGATAAAATATTCAACAAGGGAAAATAAGCATCAAGTGCCAAACTGTCTGTAACCAGTGGGACAATAGTACTTTATAAATGGGTGTGTTTCGGTGCGCAAGGGAATTGATAAAATACAAGTTAAATTAACTAATTTAACCATTTCAAACAACGTTTCAATTCTGAATGGCTTGATATCGCCGAGGCGATATAGAAACCAATTCACACTTTTGCACTCCTCTAAATTAATATACATCCGTTTCATGAACGTTGATATTGAAAATTCTTCATTCCAATTTGTTGTATAATCTTTTTTTATTTCTTAATTCATTTTTTGAGACTTCGTTTAGCTTGTTTTGTGGGATCTTTTTAGGTAGTGAATTCTACAAACAATATGTAAGCTTCTACCTTTTAATATCAGATTGAGGCTAGACACTTAGTCACCTGCATTTCACAAACTCTTCTCCTAAATTTGTCATCTCTTTAGAAGATGTAAGACTACAAACTAGTGTTATTCAAGGTCGCTGTGGTACAATTTGAAATTATTTTAACATATTTTGAATCTTCTTTATTTATTTGTTTACGGTCGATGACTATTTACAAACATTATTGATATACGTAAGTACACATACACAAATCATTATCTTAGTAACAGACTAGATACAGTGATTATCCAGCAAAATAATGCAAAAAGCATGCGGATAGCAACTTATAATACAAAACGTGAGAAAAAATATTGTAAGTAAAGTTATTCATCTATTTAACATGATAAAAACAATATTTTAGATTTTACTTGACCCAAGGACATATTAACGTAGTCAACTATTTCATAGTACTCATTACCATAAACTAGGATTCTATTTATGGTAGAAAACATTTGGTAGTTTGTTCTTGTAACCGCAGTGTGAAAAAGACGTACTGCCCAGTCACTAGTGGTTCTAGAAGGTATGTAAAAAAACTTTTATGAACATTTTGCCGTCTAATATTGGACATGGAAACAAAAAAAGCTCTATTATCGAGCAGTAAATATCTTCGGCTACGAATCCGGAGGCTACGGGCTTAAATCCCCGCAACGGGAAAATTAATCAAATTAAATTTAAATGTAGTATTCTACACTTGAATAAATATAGTTAATTTGCGACACCTTTTAGAGTTGTAGATACTCTCAGTATTGCTCGGTGAAAGATCACCTATCAGAATCGAAACGTTGCTTGAAATGGCTTTCGTCAGGTATTACCCCCTCCCTCACCTTCAGTCTCATAATATACCCCAATTGAAAATGTCATAATTTCACTGGCTCTAGGCAGTTAGGACTCTAGTGCGGTATTTAAATTAACAAAAATATCAGCTTTCCTCAATATTTCCTGTTTTAACGATTATGGCCGATTTTCATCTATTTGTTAGCATTTCTCTTTTAAATGCTAACCTTTCTCGAAGATTTATTTACTGATTCAATTTCTTTAATTGATTTGGTCATTCAATACTTGTTTGGCTTTTTTTTTATCTTAGAGGGCGGAAAATTTTTGACCGCCAAAAATGAACCATTAATGCATTCATATTAATGTAACCCATATTTTCGATGTCTACAAGTTGAACGTGAAAAGAGTCGATTCCATGTCATGAAAAAATGATTATAAATTACGTTTAATTGAATAAATCGATTCGAATTACTTATCGATCTTTATACCCCGATTCCGCATCACGAATTCGCCCACACATCTATCTTGGCACTTACTACCTTCACTTGCAACCTGCACAATTGGAATTAACGGGAAAAGTAATTTAAAAGCTCTGAATAAAAATGAACCGCTGGATAGCGGATTAAAGGAGATGTGAGGCGTGGGTGATGGTGCCTTTATACCAATTGTTGGCACACTTGTACTGTTTCTATATATATCGGTACAGTTGTTTTACAGCAGGGCTCTGGTTCATGCAACTAAGGAAGTTGGATTAGTGAAAGCCTTTTCCTTGAGCCGAGTATAATTGCTTCTGTATTGTTTGCTGGAAATGCGAAAACTTAATATAGTTTACTTGCACCAGTTAACGAAAGAAAGCATTAAATACTTTACAGGTCTGTGGTTTTGCAGTAGGAGCTTACCTACTACAGATTTAATTCAGATGAATGGGTAAAATTAGTTGATCATCTGACAAACTTATTTTATGACTTGAATGTTATTGACTAAAGATAATCTCCTTTATGAGTACGTACGGCCGTAACAGTGTGAACTTTTCAAATTTGGAACTGATGTTATTTAAAGTTATCAAATTTACAAAATAACTCTTCAAATCCCTCCCTACCTAATAAAGTACCAACATAATATAATGTATTTGAGAACACATTATTCTATATTTGAAATGAGTGAATTAAAGCAAATAATATTTTTTCTTGGCAACCCAAACTGCATCCCGCGATTTTTTATGGGAAATAACTGTTTTATATAAAATATATAATCTTATCTATAAAGCATAACATACCAAAAATACAACGATTTTGAATCACATTTCAATAATTCGTTTTGAAAATTGCTCTATATTTCAGAGTTTCTTTATGTAAATCGAAAAATTAAAACTCCGAAAATCGAATAAAGTGCAGCGTGGGAAAAAATATATCTTCGCTGGAAAGGTAAAAACGCTTAAGCGACCCCCTTTGGTAAGAAATGAGTTGTATGAGCAGATTTGATCAGTTTTAATTTCTGCATCGAAAGCTCTGACTCTCGTTTGATTCTGAAGACTTATGTGACCCTTCAGCCATTTAATATATATATATATTTTTTTTATTTTTTATTATTATTTATTTCACATGTTAATTACAATCAGATAATGATACATTTTTTTTTTTTCAAATATAATATAGTACTCTTCCATTAGAAGCAAAAGCTTGTGTATGGAAGAGGAGTGTACATTAATTATTATTGATCAAAAAATG
Organism: Drusus annulatus; assembly: GCA_022651775.1. Lineage (NCBI taxonomy): Eukaryota > Metazoa > Arthropoda > Insecta > Trichoptera > Limnephilidae > Drusus > Drusus annulatus. The sequence continues at coordinate 1,438,115 of JAGWCC010000184.1, forward strand.
CGCTATGGTACATATTGTTAGTAAATGGGATATAAAGATTCATTCATTCAATAAATTATATACTATTTGGTAAAAAGACTTGACTCAAGCGATACAAGGTTGAGACTTTTTTAGATTTTTGTCGCTTTAGGTAACTCAGTGAGAGCATTGAGTTACCTTAGTTAACTCGTATTAATGTTAGTGTAAATCAAAAACACAAAAACCTGTAAGTGCTCTGGTGTAAACTTCCCAAAATGGCGCTTCAGCCTTTTTGCCTTTCTGGCGATGATATGAAAAATATGACTTTCGTTTGAGTTTTACTCTATCAATTTAAAAATACCGGTAATAATTTGATTTGTGTTTGAAAATCTTTGTAATAAACAACGTGTGTACTTTCGACAGCAAATTGTGCAGTGTAGTTTTCATGAAACTTTGCCCAAAGGTGTTTCGCTGTCAAACTTTTATTAAAATCCTCGGGTCGTTCTGTTTTTCTTGTTGCTTTGAACCTTCAGGTGTTGAACGGCGCAAGTCGTTTGCCGTTTTCCGTTTTCCGTTTGCCGTTTGCCGGTACCCGTTACCCGTTACCCGTTACCCGTTCGCCGTTACCCGCCGTTTGCCCGTCCGATATTCGGCTGTGTCGAGGCGTCACCCCCGGGACTGTAATTAGCATAGAAATTGCTCATTAGGAATACCAAAGCTCCCAGAGTAAACAGCCGAACCCTTTAACCTTAGGCGCTATTGTTACCCCATTTTCCGAAGATCACTTGCGTTTGATCTCGCTTCCACTTGCAATTATTGCTGTTGGCGCGAATCTCGTAAAAACATTACACGACACGACACTGGATTGTCTTTGCACTAAAGCGATTTGCTAGCAACCAACAACCAGAGGATCCCAACATGTTTTCATTAAAAATTATAAAAGAATCGGCCTGGACCGAACCAGGTAATTATGAAAAAAAAAATACATTTCAGTAATCAGATGGCATTATAAAATTTATCGATTGTATGTGTATTAAGAAAGCGTAAGAAAGACATTTATTCAATTTGCATTTTCAAAATTACTAATTGTATTATTGAATCACCTTATTTGTTGCAACTCCTCTGGTTCGACATTCCTTGCCGTAGACTGAGAAACAATGAATTACTGTTCCTAAATCATTACTCTATTAATTGTAGGTATCATTCTCCACTTTCTAGATTGTCAAGACTTGTTAACTCAAGTCATGGTCTTGAAATTTTTGGCACCAGTCTAAATGATTTTTGTCATTCTTTACGACTCTACCAAAGCTTTGACTGATGACGAATGTTCTTTCTAATATATAATTTGTCCTGTTTTTGTTATTACTTCATTAAAATATTTTGTATGTGCTGTTCTTTCTCTGTTGCTCTTTTTCCCATTTCGTGTTATGTATTTTTTTGTAATTTGATAATAGTCCGTTAGTTTATAAATAAATGTGTAAAAACAACGCCGATTTTGAATGCCTTAGAGAAACTATTGCCAAGCCTAAAAATGTGATAAAATAAGATAAAAATGTACTAAAAAACGAGAAATATGATTTCGGCAGCTTGAATGAACGACTACATTTAATTTGAAAACAAGATCGATACGTTTTTTTACAGTCTGAAAACGATGACAACATCTTTTAATCACACACTGTGTCTTCGAAAAAGGATCGATTTTTTACGAATCAAAATCTTTGGAGATTAACCGAGATTTCACCTTTTTTTTATGCCGCAGATTTGCGTTTTAAAACAATGATTTAGTTTTCCAGAAGCATCAAAATAATAATTAAAATTCGTGGATAATTTACATGTATTTTTTTAAAGAATACTGCACAGGAGTTCCAACTGCTCCCAACTCTCTGGAGCCAGTAGGACTATGGCATCCCTAGGCGGGGAGTTTTACGAGGTTGAAGGTATTAGAGAGGGGAAAAATATGTGGAAGAGGAAGGTTGGGAATAACATGGAAATTCAGATTTGGTCACCAAACACGGGTAAAGCCATTTCAAGCAACGTTTTGATTCTGAATGTTGATTTTTCACCAGTAGTCTATGAAGTGTCTTATATAAATATAGAGCATTTACTACTCTATCTCCATTTTTGTGAAATATCACCTCAAAGGCACTAAAATATGCTCATTTTTAATATTAACAAAGATTTATGTACTTCAGATACTGATTGTGCATGGTACTTAAATAAACAATTTTTATTTTGAATGTATGCTAGTTTGGTGTGCATCTGATCATCCCCCATATGACCTAGTCAGAATGGCCAATTGGAAACCTACTTTAGTACATGTAGCTACCCTCATAGTATGGAAACCAATTACACACGACCATTTTGAAAGGGGTGCTTTTCCATTATTGAAAATTAAATATATTATTATTCAATTTTAAAAATAAATTTCCATTTAGTGTTGATTGGAAGAAAAAATAACTCTTTTCTATTTATTACTGTTTTTATAAGAAAAAATATTATAAAAACTTATGTACCAGTCTATAATCAACAAGTATAAAGGTTGAGAAACCCGGATCTCTGTAAAAGCGGCAGAAGCTAACGAATGTAAAAGGCCTCCAGAAGGAAAACTACGTTTATGTTTTCTTTATTTTGTTTTAAAGAAAGACAAACATTGTCCGTTACGAATAACCTGATTATATTTGAATTTATCTTACTGCCACCATAATAAGCCAAAATTTTCGCTTGTAAATGTACAGGACTTAGCTGTCAGAAGATTTCATCCGAGACGCCTGGGTGTGAACCCAACGCTTTGGACCACCTTACCAATAGGTTAAATGTTACATCTTTTAACAATTTCATTTTTAAAACTGCTAATTTGTGGTGTAATTTAACAGTTGTATTGATTAAATAATACACTTTGTTCACAATCAAGTCTGACGGGCTTACCAATAAACGATGGAAAAAAAATTTTGATAAACTTTTTAGTAAACAGTTAGAAGTCATTCGTTGTAGGTCACTATTTTTATTTATTTTTTACGTAAATACCGCACAACTGTCTCAACTGCTCCCAACCGTCTAGAGCCAGTGAGACTATGGCATCCCCAATAGGAGTATGCTGTGAGGCTGAAGGTAGTGGGGAGAGGAAGAAGATGAGGAAGGGGAAGGTTTGGAAGTACCTGGATATTCAGATCTGGTCACCAAACACGGCCAAAGCCATTTCGAGCAACGTTTCAATTGTGAATGGTGGTCTTTCACCAGGGCGATACTTATAGTATCTACCACTCTGGAACGTGCCACAAATATACTTTATTTTATTTTATATCAATTAAATGTGTTATGACACATATTAATTAAATAAAAAATATTTTTGCACGCTGGGATCGAACCCGAAACCTCTGGATCCGTAATCGGGCGTCTTACCACTCGACCATGCAAACCGTCACTAATTACAAGTGATTAATTAAAAGAGTAGACTGTACAAGAGATAATTTATTCGTTTTATTAAAGATTTTTTTTGTTTTTGTTTCATACGACAAAAGTCTAAGATAATCGCAATTGGAAGTAGTAATGCATAAAGCATCCAACCCTAAAAATATGAAAACCGAGAAAAAGGCGTTTGAAAATTTGACGATTCAAAATCATTAATTTGCGAAATCGGCTTTTGCAAAGTGAAATCTGTGTTTTTTTTCTTTATGAGAATTATTATAAATGAGTCTTCTATAATCTGTCAATATATTTATTTAAAAATAAAATGATAATGTTCCTTTTTAAGTTACTCTTCATTTCAATGTTTTTAAACTTATTTTTTAGTGAAATATCTGCAATGAGCGTTAATAAAAAAAAAATACCATAAATCTTTTGCATTTGGAGCTTGGATGTTTTCAGCAGATATAAATTTCATATTTATCTATGGGAAAACATGTTGAACTCGACTTTGGCATATCGTTTGTTGGACTTATCTGCATAACCACGTCCAATTTTACTGTTTTAGTGTACAAATGCTGGTGAAATAATTATTAATATTATTGCTCTAATGATACATTGTTGATGGATGTTTCTTCTGTGTCTTTGTTCCCTCCTCTTAAAATATGAGACATAGATCACTTAAAACTATTAATCACTCTGTTTTATTCCATAACTCACCCATTTAATTATTATTATGTATCCAAATAGCTTCTTTTCCAGTAACACTGTAAAATGTCGTTTTCATATATAAATTCAAAATGGGATCTTTGGCTGCCCCTAACATTACATCATTATCTTTCTATTATGTACACTTGTTTATTTACCAATTATTCGTAATATATATCAAGCACTTTCAATTGTTCCCTCCCTCTAATATATGCTCTCTCTCTTCCTTCTTTATGTTATATACTGTCTCACTCTATCATTAACTGTTGTACCTATATATACCTGTTAACTCTGTATTTTTCTTTAGTTATTATATGTGCCCTGACGAAGCTTGATCCAAGCGAAACCGGTTAGCCTTCATCATAATAAATTCTGTGGTTTTAAGACAAAGTATTCTTTTATTTAATAAAACTATTCAGCTTATGTCCAGTTATCCCTGTTAATTTGTCTTAAATCTTGGACTTGAAGATTGTCCGATTCTCGGCTACCATTTACTACGAGTACATCACTAGTCATCTTCAACCAGCACATCCATTCTGTAGTTTAACTGACAATTCTCTCTCCACCCATTCTGGGGAACAGTTGTGTCGGCAGTATTTTTAGCGAGGTCGGACAGTGGATTGTATAACTGTGACATGGCGGAAAAAAAACGGAAAATGTGATTCCCTAAAAACATCGCATTTACGGTTTATTTCAGACTGGTGGGAAAAATCTTAGCTCAACTGAACGTGACCATGGTGACATTTTTTCTGTTATGGATTAGTATATTTTATCTTTAGGTAGAGCAAAAAAAAAGCAGTGAAATTCCCTTGTATGTATTTTTAAGCATGTTTTTATGTTAATATTATATCATACTGTCCTAAAAATGTTTAATAAGGCCACCTCCGTCGAGAAGGCCTCCATGGTCGAGTGGTAAGATGCTCGATTATGAATCCAAAGGTCGCGGGTTCAAACCCGGCGTTCGCCAATAACATTTATTTTATTAATATGTGTCATCCCACATTTAAACATAATAAAAAGTATATTTGCCGCATGTTCCAGAGGGGTAGATACTCTAAGTATCGCCCTGGTGAAAGACCACCATTCAGAATCGAAGCGTTGCTTGAAATGGCTTGAGCCGTGTTTGGTGACCAGATCTGAATAGCCAGATACTTCCCAACCTTCCTCTTACTAATCTCCTTTCCCTTCTCACTACCTTCAGCCTCACAACGTACCCTTATTGGGGATGCCATAGTCCACTGGCTCTAGACGGTTGGGAGCAGTTGTGACTCTTGTGCAATATTCATATAAAAAGAATTTAAAAAACCTTAATCGGAGAATTTCGCAATCTGAGGTGGGAGTAAATGAGGATAAATAAATAATGGTGGAAAGGGAATAAATAGGTTGGAAGCTACCAAACTATTAAAAACTAGACACTACACAAAGCCAAAGCTATTTTGTGGCACTTTTCAATACAGAATGATGGTCTCGGCACATTATCATTCAATAATATTTTGAACACAATATTCTTTTTCATGTGTACACTTCTATTTTAAAACCAAACATAATGTTCTAATACAAATGCAATAATATAATAGATCGATTTCTATAGCGCCGTTCTCGTAAAAGAAATATCACCTCAAGAGCGCTTTATAACTTAACATAACCTACAACTTAATCACTAAGACTAATAACTAGAAGCATATAAATTATAACTGTGTACATACAGCTAAAGGTGACTTAAAATTTAGACTTATAACTAAAACTTATGATTAGTGACTTAGAACTTAGGCCAACAACTAAGACTTATTGATATCGATTTATGCCTAATACTTATAACTAGTGACTTACAACTAATATATTCACATTTACAAATATATGTACAAAATAGTTGTTGCCCGTGTTGTCAAAACCGAGGGTAGAAAACAACTACCAACTAAAAGATCAATAAAAAATTAAAACATTTCAAAGTTTTAGTGAATATTGTACATTTTTTTTAGATCTGTCACTAAATTATACGGGAAAAAGTATTATCAATGAAAGTTAGGCAGCTAAATGACCACTCTCAAATTAAAATTTCCCTGTATTTGTCAAATTTTTCCCCTATTTAAAAGTAAAACCTAAAAAAATGTCTAGACTGTATTTTCATAAGTTCAAGTTGACACATCCTCTCAAAGCCTCCCAACGCTCTGTGGCCACCCAAATAATTTAAATTCAGACTTGTTGACCGCCATAACTCGGACCCTCTGTAACATAACGCGATAAGCCGTAAAACAAGATCCTTTGCTTAACCCTTCTGCCATAAGAAATAAACTGGAATTATTGACAAGGCCCCGTGGCGGTAATTTACATTCAATGTTTATACTAACGGTTCAAAATATATATTTTATGAAAAATCCATGACTTGTGATTCAACGTTTGATACAAGTATTTTTTTTTTTGCTAAGGTGATATTTATGTGCTTCCGAATTCAAATCTTAATTTTGTAAATTAAAAAAAAAAAAACATGAAACAGAAAAAAGACCGAAACTAAAAAGAACAATGGTCATGCCCGAGACTCGAACTCGGAACCTCTACTCTTTCCGGAAGTAACACAATTATTTCTTAAATTTGTTGATGTACACATGCACTGTTATGACCATATCTGAACCTTTTTCTCTCATGATTTACGATAACGATCATGATATTAGATTAAATTTTAGTTTTAATTTGTACTCATAATATGTATTGTTTTATCCTTGTTAGTTAGTCTTATTAGCATAATTGATTTAGTATGAAGCGCACTTGAGGTGAAATATCACAAAACTGCGCTATACAAGTTCACTGTTATTATTATTAGTATTATAAGACCTTATTAGAAAGTGGTATTTTAAAACGATCCCATGCTTATATTGAACATTATTAATAGTTGAATTTCTTCCGATTGTAGGCTGCCATCTTTTGATGATATTTAAAGTTCTACCCGAAAACATATATTGAATACCTAGATGGTGTCTCGGATAAATATCCATTTTTTAAATACGGAAGATCTTTTGACTTTTTACCACGTCGAGAATAAATATTTAAATTGGAATTAATGATTGTTACATATATATATTTATATATATTTTTTTTTTATCTACGACTAGATTTTTTCACATACAAAATACTTTCAGTAATGCCCTGGTGATAAAACACCATTTATATTTGTAAAAACGTTGTATGAAACTTTCTTCCACCCGCTCGCCTTATCTACTAGATTAAATCCTTTTCCTGACTACATCAACATTGGGAGTGGAGTTAAAATATCCATATTTCAGGAATATTATGAGTATAAAAAAGGATAACGGGAAGAGTACGGTTATCAAAAACCTGAATTTTCCGATCTCGTTAAAAACAAATCAATAGCCATTGAAATCTTCTTTTCGGTACAGAATGGTGATCTCTCACAAATGAAACGCAGGAAGTATTTTATTCTATTTTCATTGCTAAGGTTTATCTAATTCAATCAATATCATCACACGTAGACCTGGCAATACCCACATTTAAAAAAAAAATGTTAACTTATTTTGAAATTGAACCCGCTACCACTTGGATGAAAATATTTTACTCAATGTTTAAAAAGACATTCCTGGAAAATTAACACCAAGCAATTACAATTATAATTCCGTGCTGATAAATAAATAACATTCGCCAAGTGTACCTTTTCCACTATTTTAGCAATTACAAAGTAAATGGAGCGGAATTAATTAAATTTTCGAGCAATTTATTCTCCAACAAATATTGGATAACAATTATTATTACAACTACGGGTTTTTAGCAACGGGTTTCGAACGAATTTTAAAATAATAAAAGTTTTTGTCACAATAATTATTTTTATCTCAATAATTATTTTTCACAAAATGCTCAGTACTAGTTTTCATTAGAGTAGTTGGCGAAATAAATTGCTGTTCACGTTAAATATAAATTCATCTGATATTTTGCATTATTTCAAAACTCGTTGGGGCGCGTCCAATCAAAACATCAATCTTTCGTCATTTTTGCATATTGTGAATAAAAAACTCTCTTGCGATATTTTCCGACGTGTCCAGCCATCCAACATTTGAGCTGTACGGATTCTGGATATTGATGAACGTAATAAAGTTTAGACACTCTAAAAATAGAGTAAAGGTGACACATTGGTCATCCATTGAAACCACGAGGAATTCCTAAAAGGCTGTCTTCATGAATTCTGTTAAGATGTTAGGACATTCTATATCATCCTGGTAATATTTATACTATACAAAATCAAAACGTTGGCATTGCTTGAAATTGATAGAGCTATGATAAGTTCCTATGTAGAACTATGTAGACCGCTTGGTGGCTGAGTGGACAAACGCGTCGGATTCCCACCAGGCGTCGTACGTTCAATTCCTCTGCCAGCAGAGAAATTGAACGTACGACGCCAGCTAAGTCCTCCATCATTACACAAGTAACATCGTCCGCTTCTTATGATGGCAGTAGGAGTTTTTTAAATATGATCAAGTTATTTGTAACCCGATAATGTTTGTCTTTCTTAAAAAAATATTAAAAATTAACTGCCTTTGGCTCTCCTCCAATTTCATCCACCTTTCAACCTTCGCCAATTACGTGATGTTCACAAAAAACAAAAAATATATAAGCACCTACTTCAAGGTAGATACAAAACATTCGTTGGATTGTTAGGTTACCTCCCATATGTTGACTGTTTTATGGTATCTGCCCATAAAATTATTCAAATTGAATAGAATTTATCTCACTAATTAACGTCTTATAGTGGGCGTAGTTAATAATCAGTTAAATATGTCCAGCAGTCCAATATTAGGTATATTTCCTGTAAGCTCATGAAATTTATCATTATTCTTTAATCACCTTCTCAGCTAACGTTTTGCCTCTTTCATTTTGAATTGTCTGTCTCTTTCTCTCTATTCGTTTGTTATAATTTTAAATGTTATTCTATTGTTTTCTCACTGTTCTATTATTTTATTTTATATTGTGTTCTCCCTCTGTATGCATATATAACCGCACACTTTGCATGTTTTGTTTTATCTAATTTTGTTCCCTGATGATGCTTAGGCTAAGCGAAACCGATTGGTCATAAAAATTAAAATGAAATCTATGGTCTTATGCAAAGTTATTTTTTTCATTTTCATTCAATAAAAAATAACTGACTTAGTAATTCCATAACTTAGTAAGGTGTGAATTCGGATTGGTAGTCCTGTTGCTTTTTTTTACTCATTGGAAGTTTTAGTCCGTCGACCCTCCGAGTATATCGGGGGCTAATAATAATTTATTATTTCTTTTGCTTTTCGTACTAGGCGAGCTTTGTTCCTTCTCGGTGCTCGAATAAAAAAAAATATTTTAAGCTGAAACATGTTTTGAGCGCTTTTTAACAATTTCGTTTCACCTACATGGACTGTGTTACACATTCCAAAGGAAGCTTGGCCTTGGCCTAGCTCAAGTGTTGAGGAGTCTTCTTCGCATTATGAAACAATGAAATATATCTAAGAAACGTTCAACTATCCCGTATTTATTGTTTATATAACATTTTGGTCCACTCCTTTCGGCTTGTACACACCATGTCACATTCTGAGCAGCTGGTTTCTAGAAATCCATCTGTTTAAAAATAAAATATACTGTTGCACATTAAATTTTACAAAATAACTAATTTTAACTCATATATTTTTTGATAACATTTAATACAACCAATTATTATTACTACTTGATATTAGATACAAATGCATTTAATATGGTTCTTAAAAACTGTTTAAAATGTATCAATTTTGTAATTTGGATGGTTTCCGGCAGCGCATTATAACATTTCATCCCTTTATAAAGTAAACTGTTTTATGAATTGGATCTATTATTTTTTGATATTCTGATTTCTATGCATGTCCTTGTATTATGTCTGTGAATATTCACGTTGTAAATAATTTTGTCAAAAAAATACTTTGGTAACTAGTTGTTTTTTTATTTATTTTATGTATAAATATCAATGTGTATAATGTCAGCATCTATTTCACTTTAACCAATTTATTTACTCTGAAATTTTAGCTTCTTTTAAATAAAATGTGTCTTTCGCAGACCGTAGATCTTAATGGTGGTTTCCAATACTCTGGAATCCCTTTGGTTTCAACCACATTTTGAAAGTTTTTTTTTGTATTTATTTGAAAACTATTTTCATTTTACAGTTTCATTGTTTTCCAAAACCAAACTGCATTTTGCTGGCCAAATGTTATTACACACATTTTAGTCTTCTCCCTGAAAAAGTAAGGCAATTTAAAAAAAGATAACATCTGCGGTTGTTTTTTAGACCATAGACTATGCAACCCGTTCATCACATTTGCCATCATTGTTCCATGGCTTTTGATGATCGTTCATTTTTGCCTTCCGACACTCAATTTAGTGATGGACAAAAAGCGTTAACACTGATTGCTAATAAAGTAACTTCGTTTCCTGTTGCCAGATAGCGTTATAACCTAATAAAGCTCCACTCAGCGCGCGCCGGTGCGTTGTTTTGTGAACTCATTTCGTTAATCCGGTACACAAATCCATGGGTTTTAGCGCGGGGGCGAATTCGTTAATATGAGTTATACCGCCTCTCTCGTACACGTAAAGTTTGCACTCCAAATTAAAACGAATTACGAAATAACCCTTCACGCTTTTTTAAAAGCCAGTTTTTTGGCGGCTTAGTTATTTAATAAATGGGGGTGATACCGCGTTTGTTATTCCGAGCCGATTAAGGATTAAAAATTATGAGAGATGTTACAAATGCTCTTGTATTTTAATTGTTTTCTGTTGTATAGTATTTATTTATTTATAAATTAACGGACTAAAGTCCAATTACAAAAAAAAAACATATAAAACACGAAATGGAAAAAAGAGCAACAGAGAAAAATAGCACATTCAAAATAAATAATATATAATAGTGGTATTAACTAATATTTAACTACTTTTACTCGATAAATCTAAAAAAATTGTGAATCAAATGGCGTAGTTTTCATTTAAGTTCTTTTTCTCCTTTTCTGAAAATAACGTAGTGAAATAAAAACTAGTTAATAACTAGTTTTTATTTAGCACTAATCATTATACTTTTAACTCTAATCTTTGAATTCAAAACAGAAAAAAATATAGAAAGTTTCATTACGCTAGAGCTCACCATTCTAGATTTTTGCGCTCATGGAGATACTGAGAGGATAACCAAATTAACTGAAAGGGGAGGAAAATTAACAGATCCCTAGGGGGCTGCCCAGACATTAGCTTGTACTTAGAAAAATATTATTGGATTTTTCCCCCCAATCATTATTAGCAAAGCACAACGACGAATTGAAAAATTATCGCACATCGGTGATTTCATGTTCCAAATCTCACTCATTGCGCAATAAAAGCTCGACATTCATTTAATAATGTTGGGTATACCTGGAAGAGTTCATAAATTTTCTTTTCGGGCATTAGCATAAAATTTTACCTTAATCTTTCGTATAATTCCGAGACAAGCCGTAAGAAGGGAAAGAAGTAGAAACAGAGGTATCCAGGGAAGGAGAGATAATCATAAATAAAGAAGGCAATTCGAGACCGAGATACACCGATAATCCTTATCTTTATGTTTTAAAATTACAAACAACAATATTGTTTGGCTTGCTTTGTTTCCTTTCCGTTTAGGCTGTAGGTCAGGAATCCTCAATAGTTTTATGATTGGAGCACATTTGAGAGTATGTAACTGGTATAAATCTGACGGGCACCAATATTTGTCATGAATCTTCGGCTTGATGAAAACAAACCGAGTGGTTTCCTTTACGTAGGTAAGAAAAATGAAGGACTCGTTAACACTTTTAATTAAGGATTATGACATATTTAGGTAGCTTTTATTTATTAGAAAATATAAAATACGTTTTTAGTATTGTACTCCTAGGCAATGACGGCTTGTGACTTTTAGTGTACTAGAGTGCTCAGATTGAAAAATATTACATTTTTAATGTATTTGTAGCGGTCAGTGATTTCTTTTCAATTTTTTATTATTTTTTATGAAGATTTTCAGGATTTTTCAGTTTTAGCGGTGAAAAACCAATTTCGCTGAAAAATCTTCGTACGAAAAAAAGAATTATAAAATATAAATATATTTTCGACTTCAAGATCTACATAGTTGTTTCTTTCTAATCTTAGCACTGCTCTACTGTTGCCACCAATGTGTTAAAAGATTAATGAGATTTTTTACAAGATTATGGGAAATACTCGTATACCTAATATTGGACTTCTGGACAAATTTAACCTTCTCAGTTGACGTTTTGCTTCTTTCATTTCATATTATCTGTCTCTCTTTCGCTATTCCTTTGTTATATTTTTTAATGTTATTCAATTGTTTTCTTACTGTTCTCTTATTTTATGTTATGTTCTACCTCTGTATGTATATACAGCCGCACACTTTGTATTTTTTGTTTAGTTTAATTTTGTACCCTAATGATGCTTAGGCTAAGCAAAACCGGTCGGTCATAAAAATAATTAGGTATATACAAACAATGATAATAGGTATTATAAAAAGTTATTATTTTGTTTTATATTAATTCGTAACGAAATCGTGTACTGTGTTGAGAACTCCTGTTGTAGATGGAGGCTGCGCTGCAACACGGCCCACCCGGCGAACATCGGCCGTACATTAAGAATTAATTAAAACGTTAGGTTGTTCCCCTAAAAGCCTTATTAACGCCCGTTCTTGAGATATATCGGCCGGCTGCTCCTTGCAGGGATCTTAAAAATGGGAAAGTAGAGCCGTTAATTCCGGGACTACAACTGATTTAAGGCTTCGCTCTCCCTCCAATTTTATGTCGACCATCCGGATAATTTAACTGCTGCCGAAAGTGAAAATCATGATTTCCAACATTATTGAATTATCTCCATTATTCATAACCGTTCTCTGTTGCTTTTCTCTTTTGATTTGAAAATGGAGAAAAAAAAACGGATTTCCCAGTGAAGTAATCAACCGATAGAAGTGCCTGGAGTAAGCATAATTTTTCCTTACTTCTGGTGAAATTGATAAAAAAATTCAAATATCAAAACCCATTTGAAGCAAAAAATGTATTATATTGGCCTGTCTGGGGCCTAGAAGTCGAAAGATCTTGTAAATCAGTGAGGTTTTTTTAAATCTTTGTAGATCACATTTCTAGAGTTGAAATTTTCAGTGGTTTTCCACTTGATTGATATTAATTTGTTTAATTGAAAGTCGAAAATGTTACCGATAATAAAGCAACTCTAAATTTTACGCTGAAAGGGATTCGTTCGTCGCGATGATTTATGTTTCACGTTCAATAGATTATGAAGTTTTATGTGAAGTGTTTTAAAGGTAATTTATTCGTAATTCAATATTTAGGAAATTTATGATGCTGAGCTTTCATTGATTAATCGTGTTTAAGTTTATTGCTTTTACATTATTTAATTTTCTCTCAAATTTACTTATTTATGTTTATCGTGTTTAATTTTGTAGAAATACATTTTATTTATTTATGACAAATCTATTTATTTGTGTAATTAATAAGTTCTGACTAGTTGATATTATTTTACTTGTCTCGGGCATTAAAAGTATTCCTATTTAATTATGCTTTCAGATGGCGATACGTTTGTCTTGCTGGAGAATAAAATATATCTTTAATATCTAATATTAATATTAATTAATGCGTTAATTTTATTAAAACGGAAAATCATTCCACCTTCTTAAATTGCCTGTGAAAGAAATGAGGAATATTGCAAATCATTCACTATCTATTAACTATATGTTATATTCTTTGTGAGTACGTACTTACGTACGAGTGTGAGCTTTTCAAAATTGAAGCTGATATTTAAATTATAAAAATAATATTTTAAAATCCTTACCTACTTAATAAAGTACTTATAATGTATTATATGTAAGCAAACATTATTCTATATTTGAAATGGGGTGGATTAAAGCAACTAATCTTTTATTAGTAAGTCAAGTTACATTCCGTGATTTCTCACGGGTAACAACTAGAATATACATAATCATAACAGCGTTAACTAAAAATCCAAAATTTTCCAGAACTGTAAATTTCAAATTTATAATTTTAACTCGTTTATTAAAAAAGTCAATTTCTTTTGCTAAAAATCAAGCGCCTTTATATTATCGTCTCTCTGTGGGTGTTTTTTATATATATATATATATATATATATATATATATATATATATATATATATATATATATATATATATATATATATATATATATATATATATATATATATATATATATATATATATATATATATATATATATATATATATATATAAAAATATATGTATATATATGAATATATATATATTTATATATTGGGGCAGCCATTTCTAGATATGACTTTTTTATTGAAATAAAATTATTTTGAACCACTTTTGAGCATTGCCATGGTTTCTACGACCCTTAGGAATTTCCTTAGCCACCCTCTCGAGGTAAGGTGAGCCTTCGTAAAAGTCACAACAATTAATGCAAATTACACTTTTTCTTATGGTACAATGCAGAAACTCGGAAGCAGGTATTGTTTTGGTGAAAAAACCTTTTCTTGCTGACTTTTAAGTACTGTATAAAAACTGGGCCATTTTTAAGTTTTTAATAGAGATTGTGGAATAAACATATTTAATATGTAGTCTGAAATTTTATTTTTGAAAGTATCGGAAAAACGTCTTTAGAGTGATTTGTCGCAAAAAATTAACATATATATATTACATACATGTATATTATCTTGGTTTATCGTTCCTACTTAATTTGATCTAACTAATTTCAACTACAAATATACTTTCTACATGGCAGTATAATAATAATTAATACAATTTTCTCTTTGTTTTCTTGACATTAACAATTATTTCTGCCATTATCTTTATTAGATTACTTGTTAAGTACCAATCTGATATACTTGAAGTGACATTGTAGATTGTATCTGTTATTTCTCTCATCTCTCTTTGAACGTGTATAATAAATTGATTTTAATTAATTAATTTGTTGGTTGATTATTTTTATTTCCACATCAGTTTTTGTTTATATTATTTTCCAAATATCAATTATTATCTGTTGAGATAAGGAGTATAAAGGTTTGGTAGACTAACAATGAATTGCTGTTTCTCAATCATCACTCCACTAATTATGGGTATTTTTTCCACTGTCCAGAATTTAGAGACTTATGTTAACTCACGCCGTGGTCTTGAAAAAATTGATACCAGTCTAAATGATTATTGTCATTCTTTACGTCATTTTGACTTTGAATGTTTTTTTTAATGTATTTTTGTCCTATGTTTGTCATTGGCACATTAAAATATTATGTATGTGATGTTTTTTCTGTGTTGCTCTTTTTTCCCATTTTGTGCTATGTATTTTTTTTGTAATTGGACAATGTTCCGTTAGTATAAAAATAGATTAAAAAAAAATGTTTTGTGAGTTTTTGAAATATAATGTTAGTATTTCTTTGTGGGGTTGTTTATCCCTTGTGCTAAATGCTCTCTACGGCAAGCTGCAACCCGGTTGGTAGTTGGCGCAAGGCACATGCAGAGCTTGGAGATACAAGCTTAAAACAAGTATTTAACTACCGCGCTATAAAATGAAAATATGTGAGGTAATAACATCAAATTAACCCGCGGTGTTAAATTCTGCAAATTTTCACTCAAAACATAAAATTTGTATTTTGAGATAAAGCCTGTCGGCATCTGTGAAGCTCGCATTTAAAAAAAAAATGATCTGAAAGCGAATCAATTGAAAATCCAAATACAGCCTGCAGTAGGTGCCTGTGAATATGTCAATATTTTTGTGTGGTGAATCTTACAAAAGCAGATTTATATGGTAGCTATCACTAGGAGCACAGATATACATAGGTATATAAATACGAGAATATTTTTTTTTTTTCAACATAACTTATTGAATCATTTTTGGATTTCAAAGTGATAATTTGTTAGGTTTTTACCTTGATGTTTTTCATCCGGTTTTTACTTTAACAAACCATTTCACCATACTCGATTTTCGTTTTCAACAACACTATGTTTAAAACAATTGACAATCAAACATAACAGTTGTGATGTGAAAAAACGTGTTGCTTGTTCGTCGGTTTTATTATTGTTCTCAAAATAATATAAAATAAATATGGTTAAGTGGATTAAGAAGAATTAAATCAGTATGGTGTATTCGTTTAGTCGATGATACAATTTTTTAAAAAAACTTCAAGAACTTTTAACTTTATAATATTTTATCGAACACCAAAGCTTAACTTATTCACTATGCAGATTTTTTTACTTCATCGGTGAATGAATGGTTTCCTATTTTTCCTTTCATTCTATAATCTTTCCACATCCATGATCAGACACTTCTATCAAACAGTATAGTTTATCGTTAAGTCAACTATTTTCCAAATTCATCTGAAGCTGAAAACACATTCAGTATTTTATCGCAGCTTCGGATCTAGCAATTATTATGTTATCAAGCAAAACTGGTCCGGCCGAAAATAAACACGTAGAAAATAACAAAGGTATTTTTTTTCAATTTACGAATATCCACCTCGAATCTTGTCACAAACATCACGTTTTAATTGCTGGAAGTTATAATAAATCATCGTTCATAACATTGTTCTAGATTTATAAAGTTGACAAATTATTACTTATATTTTACAAATGTGAATGAAGCAAGAATTGTGTGCCAAGACAAATTTGTGTGACGGTCCATCCCTGTTGGGAAGTGGCGTGATAATTGGTCAGTTTTTTGTGCAGGTAATGTTTATTTTATTTAGTAATATATTGTACAAGTATTTTATTAATACGTTGCTTATACAATTATCAGAATATACAATTGGCATAGTGCAGATATACAGCTCGACAGTAAATCACAAGTCACAAGTAGTCATCATACTTAACCTCGTGACCCCTCTCAAGCGCCACATACTCCATACAGTACTCTCCTGGGGTAGGTGTATTGGGTATAACACACTCATACAGTATAAACATACTCTAGGCTGGGCTATCAATGTTAAAAAAATGCTTAATTTAAAAATTTTGAAAAATTGAACATAATTCAATTTTTAATTTTTATAATCGATCATTGAATATTATGGAATAATGATATGGGGAAGTGCAACACTATTGGCCATAGATTCACTATCAAAGACGTAAAATTAATCGTGAAAGGTATTCTCAATTTTGTTTAATAACAAGCACTTACGATATACGTATTCAATACATTTTATGTACTAGGTGCTCGAATTTTCAGCTTTTTTCCTATGAAACTAGCATAAATTTACATATATTTTTAGCATTGTTAGTGCATATTTTGGCAGATTTTGTGCATATTTTGACATTGTTGTGTATTTAAAAAAATAAATATAAAGTGGATATTGAGACTATAGTTTATCCAATTGGGATATGTTCTGAGGTTGAAGGTAGTGGAGAGGGGTAGGAGATGGGGTAGAAGAAAATTGGGAAGTACCTGACCATTCAGATCTGGTCACGAAACACAGCTAAAGCCATTTTTAAGCAACTCTTCGCGATCTGAATGGTGAGGCGATACTTAGAGTATCTACCACGCTGATATATTCATATATTTTGGCATTGTGAGTCCATATTTTCGTATTTGGTGCATATTTTGGCATTCTTAGGGCATAGTTTCGAATTGCTAATATATATTTTGTCATTTTTAGAGAATATTTTGGCATTGTTAGCACATATTTTGGAAATGTTAGTTCATATTTTGGCATCTTTTGTGTGAATCCAATTTCCAGTTATCAGTATTCAAATGCGCAACTTTTAAAAGCCATGATGTCACCGATTTAAAAAAAAGCTTTGATGGTCCATCCTGGCGTAGATTACAATATAGGATACACTTTACCCAGCTTACAGTAGGCGGCCATTTGCCATTTTGTGTAGCCTGTATTTTAAAACTTCCTTTGTGTGTCAATTGTCTCGCCCAGTCAATTTATGACGGGATTGAATTTTATGACTGCCGACTTGACAGCTGTTGACTTTCTTACGGCCGGGAGAAACGTATGGCCATAAAAATAATGTATTTTACGAATAAAGCGCAATAGTGCGGAGTTGTTAAAATGGTTTATGTAACACTGTATGTAATTATTTTACTGTTTTTCATTTTCAGAGTCATTATTTACTTAATTTTTTTCTCACCATAGATTTAATAACGTGAGAATTAAAAAAAAAGTATTTTTATAGTGAGTTCCACACAAGAGTCCCAACTGCTCCCAACCCTCTAGGGCCAATGGGACTATAGCATCATCAATTGGGGTATGTTGTGAGGCTGAAGGTAGTAGGGAGGGGAAGGAAATGGGGAAGAGGAAGGTTGGGAAGTACCTGGCTAAATTAATGACTAATTACTAAACACGTATTTTAAAGGAATATGATTTGTTGTGAATGATGAATACTTGGAGCAAGTGGATGAGTTTGTGTATTTAGGAAGTATGTTTACGAGAGACGGAAAGGCTGATAAGGATATCGAAAGAAGGGTGAATGCAGGAAACTCCATTAATGGAGGACTGAACGGTGTTGGCGCAAATAAGAAATTGTCCAAAGAAGCGAAGCTAGCAGTCCACAATGGAGTACTTATACCAACCCTGAGGCGTGGAACTGGCAGAGGAAGGATGAAAGTAGACTGAATGCTGTGGAAATGAGATCTTTGAGACGTATGTGCGGTAAAACCATGTATGATCGTATTAAAAATGTGGATATCCGGAAAGAATGCAAGGCTGATGTGAGCGTAATGAATAGGATCAAGAAAGAGACGCTTTGATGGTTTGGGCATGTAGAGCAAATGAACGAAGAAAGGAGTGTGAAAAGAATATATGATGCGAAAGTGAATGGAAGAAGAAGTCGAGGACGTCTGAGAAAGACATGGCACGATCAAGTAAATCAAATACTTTAATCGGGTCATGTGAAGAGTCAGAATAACAGAAGAGTATGTATGAGACGATGTATGAATGTAAATGAAGCAAGGATTGTGTGTCAAGACAGAGTTACATAGCGGTCCGTCCTCTCTGCCTACCCCTGCGAAAAAAATTGCGTGATGGTTAGTTAGTTAGTTAGATTACAGCTCCTTTAACATTGCACTCGTCAAGTAAAATGTCATTAAAATAGATGTAAGTAAACATACAACATACTCTCAGTATTACTCTGGTGGAATACTACCATTTAGAATATAAACATTGCTTGCAATGGCTTTAGCCGTGTTTGGTGATCAGAACTAAATAATTAGATACTTTTTTTTATCTCCTACCTCTCCTTGCTCTTACCAGCCTCACAACATATCCCAATTGAAGATCCCATAGTCCCACTGGATACAGACAATTGGGTAGTATTCATATGAAAAAATATCCTAACATAAGATATTAAATGTTTACTGGGTAAATAAGACATTTTTGATTTTTTTTAAAGTGTACCTACCAACCTACATATTTTAAAGGATCAAAATAATTTTCGCTTTTCGTGAATTTTTTTACTTGAATTTTCCGTTTAACGATTAATTTTATTAGAAAATTAAGACAACTTTGATTTAGTTTAAGAAGAAAGAACTCAATTTGAACGTGAATCAATATCGTTGGTAGAAAAGCAAAAGGGCTAAAGCGCCATTTTGGGAAGTTTACACCAGAGCACTTTTAAAACGTTTTTCTATACAATTCGTCTTCAGTACCTGGCTGGGTTTTGAAAAAAAAAGTTAACTCAATGCTCTCTCTGAGTTACCCGAAGCGACAAAAACTAAAAAAAAACTCTCAAACATGTGTCGCAAGTCAAGGCTTCTACCAAATGGAACATATGTTTAAGATGGCTAAGGGGCCACAAAAATTTTCAGAATCAAACTAGAGTCAGAACATTGGATCCAGGAAAAAGAACTTTAAGTTGAATTGCACATTTAAATCATTTTTAACCAAAGTGTCGTTTAAGCCTTTTGCCTTTCCAGTAACCATATATTCCCATAAGTTTTCCTACCGAGCCAATTTAAATGTTTCTCTAACTCAATAACCTCTCAATTTAACAGGCGTATTCGACCGATTTCAACATCTGGGAAACAAAAACTCCGATGTCGTTGATATATTTAGCACGTCAATATCACACCGTATACCTTAGAACAGTTTTTTTTATCTGGTAGAGCTAAACTAATCGTTGAAAGTATTTAACTCTGGACCCGTTGTTCAATTTTTTTATTCTTTTCTTTTACAATATTTTTGACCCGATGTTACGACTTCAACTCACAAACTGCTACTAGCAAAACGAGTAAGTGATTTTAGCACAAAAAAGGCAAAGTAGAGTATGCGAAGTAAGATTGTTTTAGTAAGATTGATTTAAGCCTTTCCATTCAAACTCAAAGTTTGTATGTCATAGTTAATATCATAGTAGCGATTATCGGGCACTGTAACACTTCCGCGGAAAGATCTCTATTATTTTCAATTTTTAACAACTCCTCGATACTTGATATATTATATTGTAATTCGGAGGCCTCCGTTGTCTAGGGGTAAACTATTTGGCTCCAGGCGCAGTACCACGTAGAAGCAATATATTTTTATCAAAAACAGATTCATTTAGGTGTCCTCTGTAATGAAAACCAATTTCATTGAAAAATAATACAAAATTGAGAATTCGTTCACACCAGGCCTCTCGTGGTTTACATAATGCACTATCGGGTGGTTGAAGCGAATTTAACTCATCAAATAACTAAGAATTATTCAACATGCCATTACATTTTATTTTCCTTTACAATATTTTTTGCACTGATTATGAGTTTGTTGTTTAAAAAAATAATAATATTTGTGTTAAAGCCTATAACGGGCGTACATAAATATCGTTTAAATAATTTAATAATAGTTAAGTAGGGTATATTTAGATAACGTGTTTAAAAATAGTTCAGTTATAAATGTATGATTTTCGTGAAAACGTGATCGAGTTTTCCTCCGAAGGCTGCATTGATTCACTTGTGGTCCGATATCGTTATCTTCAAGAGGCTCATCGTTTCGGCAATGAATTAAGAGCCCTTTAATTCCGCCCAACTCGTTTTCGATGAAGCCCGATTCGAAAGACCTACAAATTAGAGGAAATTACGTGTTTGCAAATAACAAAGTAAATTTCGGCCTCCTCGCCGACTTTCCGGGAATGTTTATTTAAGGTCGGCATCAATTAAAACATTTCTTTGATAAAGTACACCAATACCATGACGTAAACGTAGACAACCTCTACGCAAGAGCGGTAAACTCATTGACTCTGAACCCAAAGTTCAGGTTTTAAGTACGGTTTCGAAAGCTAAATTTAAATTTTATGTAATGAAACGAAATAATAACTTTGTACAAGACCACAAACTTTTTATTATTTTTGCTTAACCTAAATATTATCAGGATAGAAAAATAAACCAAACAAAAAATACAAAGTGTGTGGTTATATATACGAGTATATACAGAGGGAGAACTTTTTCTCACTGTTCTCTTATTTTATTTTATATTGTGTTCTTCCTCTGTATGAACGAATATATATAACCGCACACTTCTTTTTTTTGTCATATAATCTATCAATGTATTTATTACAAAAATAACCTAAGTTACCCTACAATTTTAATGTTTTTAAACTTCAAATTAAGTCAAATTTCTACAAAATGCGGTAACAAAAAAATGAATTACCAAAAATCCATTGCATTTGGAGCTTGATGTTTTCAGCATTTTGGGAAATTGTGGGTTGGACTCTTTCTGCACAACTACGTCCATTTAATACCCAACATTAGATATGCCATAGCTCCACTAGCTCTGCGCAGACAGTCGTCTTACGCGAAAATCACATTAAAGAAAACGAATACTGCGGCTTTGATCCATTGGCCAGAAGACTGTTATATAGTTAAATTAAATCTATTGAACTATTCACCTGGCTAAGGTATGTATTTAGTTGGTGAAACTGGATTCACGATGTCAGCAGTAAGCTAATTTAATGGAGGGAGACTTACGTACGAGTACTTTGTGGCGGTTTTACCCTCGCCTCTTCAGCCCAAAACCGGCTAAGTGTTCCATTCGGCCATCTTGAGTTAATCTTTTCTCAATGACTTCGAAAATACGTTAATTAAATCTTTTTATTTTGTTTTACCTTCTCTTCTTATGAGAGTCAAAGTCAAGTAAAGTCTAGTCAAACTCAAAGAGTGGTAAAAATACTTAAAAAATTGATAATGAAAAAATGAAAATTGGAAAAAGTCGCTCATTCATCAAAAATCATTTTTAATGATTTAAAACTTATGCGGTGTTAAACTTTCTTCTTTTTTATATAAGATTGTAGACAATTTTTTTCATCATTTTCCCTAATGATGAACATTGCATGTAAAAATAAATAAGAGTAAATCTTGTCTATCAACGATTTTTTTTCCCTTTTTAAAATTTTCAACATAGGCACAAGCATAGAGTTGGTAGAGTAGTATCTATCCAAGGCAGTGAAGTCAGTTTTAGACTTGTTTTTGATGATTTTAACCTGACTCGGCGCACCTGGGCGTGGCTAAGACTAAGGCTACGGTATTTATACATCCATTCATATCACATACATCGCGTACATAGATGAAAATAACTATTTTGTACGGAACGATGAATTTATAGAATTCGGTAAAAATTTAGACGTTATTTTTCAATTATTTTGTCGAAAATAAGCAGTTTTCAATAAAGATTTTTTGAATCACAAAATATTTCAATACTTAAGCAACTAAGTGGTGTCTGGGAATTTTATTCCCATTTCATTGCAGAATGTAACTTGATTGGGGTAAAGTGTCAATTGCAATATCCATTTTTCTTGGAATTGCGAATTAGTTTGCTTGATATGAATATAACCTTTTTGGCTTTGAAATACAAATGAATTTTATTCAGTATTAAAATAATATCAATAATCTTCAACGTTAACATGAAACAGAAAAAGCCAGAAAATAAAAGAGACTTGAACTCGGAATCTCTACTCTATCCGGGAGTAACGCCTCTTCCAATTGGGCCACCAAGACCTCATTAGAAACTGGTATTTTAATCGATCTCATACTTCATTGAAAATTATTAATTTTATTTCTCAACCTTTTCCGATTTGGCTGCAATCTTTGTAATGGTATGCGAAGTAAGTATTAAATATTATATCAAATTTAATTAGCAAAAAAGCTTTAAAGTTAATTATAATTTAATACTGATTAGTTAAATAGTATTCTTTTCGAGAAAATTCAGCATTATTTCGAAAACTTTCTTCGTAGGCAAAATTGAAAAGTGTCTGATGTATTTCACTGTTAATTTTGATTGAAATGTAAAGAAAATAATAAGTTACCTTTCCGTTATGACAACGTCTAACCCTTACAAATACATCTGATCACATAAATGTATCATAAAATATCAAATACAACCCCCTTTAAATAGAGAACACCCCATAAAAGAATGAGACATTTCACCTTAGCTAATCTTGTATAATTTTCGGTAGAGAGGTTCTTAGGGGACTGCGCTAACCTTCTATTGTCGCCGGAATATAATACGCCCAATATAATGCCCGTCCTAGGGGTTGTTTTGAAGGGTGAGGGTGTCGGCCGAAAGGGTAATGGTATTTTTTTCTACGCCAGTGAAAAGATATCAGCTCCTTTTGGACGGGAAATAATAAAGAGATCGACTGGTCAATCTGAAGGTCAGCCTGATATTTTTAGAATGTAGAATCAATCTTTAATAGAGATTTATTTATTTGTTTGTTTAAATAGGCCCACCACTCTGATAATCTCTAATATCCCGACTATTTAAAAAAAAATGGTAAGTAAAGTAAAGAACTATATATAATGAATCGTAAATGCTAAATATTTAAATGAAATCACTAGCAACATGCTTAAAAATATCTTGCTTTTGATTAAAAAAAAATCATTGTAAATTTATTCAGTTTTTTTACAAACGAGTGCAGTAGTAGATTTTTTTTTTAACATTTATTTGAATATCGCACAAGATTTAGTGCAAGACTGCTTTCAACCGTTTAGAGCCACTAAGATTATGGCATCATCAATCGGGGTATGCTGTGAGACTGAAGTTAGTTGGGAAGGAAAGTAGATGTGAAAGAAAAAGGTGGAAAATTACCTAGCTATTCACATCTGGTCACCAAACACCGCTATAGCTACTTCAAGCGATGCTTCGATTCTGAATGGTGGTCTCTTACCAGGGCGATACTGAGAGTATCTACGACTTCGAACCATGCCACAAATAAACTACATGGTATGTCTATATCTTATCTAAATGAATCATTTGTAAAATAACACATAATAATTGAATAACCTTTATTTTTGCAGGCCGGATTTGAACCCGCTACTTCTGAATTTAGAATCAAAGAACATATATTTTCTACCACTGAGGCAGTCAGATACTTAGTATCGTATTCCAAACATTTATTGACAACTCATAAATTCGTCATTTTTTTTCTTTCGATATAGATTCAGACGGTACCTTCGTGCAAGATAAGTTGTAATTAGATTCCAAAACTGAAGTGCCATGAAGATGGGCCTACCACAACCTGGAGATCTTTTAGTGTTCGGACCTTCATGTTGTGTCATCTATACATGTTCTTAATATTTGAATTTAGCCTACATAAATGCACGTATAATGGGAAAATACCGTCGCCGGAAGTTTTTGGGAAGCTTACACCAGAGCACTTTAAAGTTTTTTTTGTTTAACAATAAAATTCATAGGTCTTCAGTAACCGGTTGAATTAAAAAAAAAAGTTAAAAGTCAAACCTTCTCCCAAATTATAAATATATTTTAGATGGCTGAAGAGCCACCAAAGTCTTCATAATCAAACGAGAGTCAGATAATTCGATGCAATTTTATTTATTTATTAAAACTGCAAATTTAACTAATTTTCGACCAAAGTGTCCCTTAAACTCTTTTGCTTTTCCAGCGACGATATACTAATCCATAGTAAATTACACAAGAAAAAAAAAGCACGAAAACTTTTTCACTTATGTGTTTATACCAAAACCGTCGAGATTACAACATAACAACTGATATCGAGTTGTATTCATAGTTGATTACTTGTTTTTACTAATGAAGTTTGTTTATATATAAGCAAAGAGTTATCTTTACAGGAACATTACAAATAAATTGATTGAAGTTGGTAGCTTCATTTTTTGTTGTATTTCTCCCCTAATTCTCTTTCTACGTGAGATTTCACCCGGCAAAACTAACTCCATTCGATTGATTTACTGCACAGGAAAAACTTTTAATCCATACAATTTCTCCCTTATTCCATTCCCGCTATGTCTCCTTATCTTCCCCGCGCATTCGTACGTATAAAGGTAATACTTTTTAGAAATCGCTTCGGCATCGCGAAAGTTGCGAAAATAAATTTAATCTAAAAATACGCCTCCGCGGGGGGAGGGAAATCAGTCCACAGTCAAAGCCTAATATATTAAAGAAATGGCTCCCGTCGCCAAACCCGTTCTGTGCGCATCACGTTAATGCCTGGTATTTAAATGTTACACGTATATTTCAAAATGATATTGCCACAAAATATTTTAATCCGAGAACTGAAATATGGAAAAAGTCTTTAAAATTGAATTTTAATTCCGATAAAAAGCTATTACAAAAATAAGTTTATTTTTAATTTGTTTTTTAAGAAGAAGAATTCGGCAAAAAATTTCCAGAAAAACAGCAATTACCATATACAACTCCATTATTGCTCCACATTTTTATTACTGTTCAACGATTCTTTTCTTGTGTAACGACAAAGAATAAAACAGGTTTCAAATTCTCCAAAATAGAGCAATGAGAATTATACTTGGGCGAAATAGATACTCAAAAGTAGCTAAAATGTCAGAGGAACTAAATTAGCTGACAGTTAAACAGATGCTGACATTAAACACATTGATGTTTATACATAAAATGAAGAACAACTTGTTACCAGAGTATTTTTCTGACAAAATTATCTACAATGTTGATATTCACAAGTATAATATAAGGGCATGCAAAGAAATTAGACTACCAGAAAAGAATAAAGCCAACACCCGAAACAGCTTACAAAATAAAGGAATGAAATCGTATAATGCGCTGCCGGAAACCATCAAAATTATGCCTGTCAATAAATTTAAAAAAGCCTGTAAAAATTATTTAAAATGCAAGTAAACCAAAATAATAAGTAGTGTTTAAGTTAAAATATTATTAGTCAAAAGAAAATGAAATAATTAGATACTTGTAAACTTAAATGTACAAAGTAACTAATATAAAAAAAAATATAAAAAATAAAATTGGTGGGAGGCAAAAACCGCACCTAGAAGCTTCGTAACTTATATGACTGGTACAAGTGTAGTTTTACTACTTTTTCTGAGCTTTAGTCTGTTGATGCCCTGATTATTAAACCAGCCTCCGATAGTAAAAGACAGTTGAAATTGAAGATTTTTTTATATACACACCTCCCAATGGTTCTTCGTTTGTAGATTACCTATGTTATTTTATGTTTGTAATTACGTGATGTCATTATAATAATTATTTTTCTCGTTTTGTTTCAGGTGAGTGAAATCTATCTGCAATATACACCGGTCAACCTATATCATATTAAGTAAGTACACGCACGTATGACATTAGTGTGGATAGAGTGGTAGATACTCTCTGTATCTCTCTGGTGAAAAAAACACAATTTGGAAAAGTTGTTTGACCGGTCGGTAGCTGACACGTCGGATTCCCACCCGGGTGTCGTGAGTTTGATTCCTCTGCTGGCTAAGTCCTCCATTATTGTACAAGATACATATTCCGCTTTAAGGATGGGAATGGGAGTTTTTCAAATATTGTCGAGTTATTCGTAACCAGGATGTGTTTGTCCTTCTTGAAAACAAAAAAAGGTTTAATAATATTCAGGTACTTCTCTACCTTCTCCTTCCTTTCTCCTTTCCTTTACACGCTTTAATCCTAACAACATACATTGATTAGGAATGCCGTAGACCCACTGGTTCCAGACGGTTGGGACTCTTGTACTGTGTTCACATAAAAAATATATATATAATTATGAGAAAGACAAAAAGAAAAATCCTCAGATCAACCATCAAAAAAGTACCCCTATTTTTTGGTGAAAGCTCAAAACATTTTTTATATATTAACTAACGGACTATTGTTCAATTACAAAAAAAAAATAACACGAAAATGGAAAAAAGAGCAACAGAGAAAAAACAGCACGTACATAATATTTTAATGAAACAATGACAAAAACAAGACAAAATATACATTAGAAATAACATTCGAGTCAAAGCCAAGGTCAAGTCAAACTTTTGTTAGAGTGTTACAGAATGACAAAAATCATTTAGACTAGTACCAAAAATTTCAAACCATTACTTGAGTTAGCAAGTCTCGACATTCTGGACAGTGGAGAATGATAACCATAATTAGTAGAGTGATGATTGAGGAACAGCAATTCATTTTTTCTAAAATCACATTTAAATACAATTAGCCGTGCTATAATGGGTGTATTAATTATTAGTTCTTTACTTGAGAGAGTTGGAGGAAGTGACGCCATATAAAACGTTGTTGCCATAGTAAGAAAATACTTTTTGAGTGAAAGCTGAAAGATTCGCCTAAAAGGACATTTTAAAAAAGCTTACCCACGCCATAATCGGTGTCATGATTAGATATTGACTTAAAGCGGTGCCATTACCGATCCCCGTTTAGCTCTAGCCCCTCTACGTCGCTCCGCCGGGTAACGTTACCTACTCGTTCATTAAATCGCAAAAAGCGCACCTGTCCACGGCGAACAGGTGCACTCTCGATGCGCTAACGACGCTCTTTATTGTCGTATAAAACGGCAGCGAGAGAACGAAATCGACCATAACACGTGCAGGATGGGTTAGACCTTATACTCGTATTAGGTGGCTCGTATGGGAATACCTACCAATTACCATGTCGCCGTAATAGAGGCTTGAATCGAAACAAAGAAGCAGGCGGTAGTTCGATCATAGAATTGACATCATCAATCAATTATTATTTGGAAGAATTGTGAAATTAATTTTATATTTGACTTAAAAAACTTAAATTTGAAATAAAAGTAAATTTGTTTTAACACCACTTTATTGGACACATACACCAACCGGTTTCGGCTCTACCTGAACGTTCTTCAGGGTCGAATAAATATGTGCTAAATCAAAACAGAATTACAATACTTGGGAAAAACATAAAATGAGCAATGTGGGCATTAGGTACGGGAGGAAGAAGAAGGTTTAGGTAGAGCCGAAACCGGTTGGTATATGTGTCCAATAAAGTGGTGTTAAAAAAAAGATATTTTTATTTAAAATTTAATTATGTCTTACCGCAGTGAGTGCTTTTTGTCAAAGTTTACAAAAACTTTCATTTAGATTATTTCCTATAGTACAAAAAATACATTTTTGATAAATTATTCCCAAATAATTTAAAAGAAAACGTATGTGTACTGCTATTTTTCCTACTCGTGTGTCCAAACAATAATCGTGAATATGTTCCTTACCTTGAAGTAACAATGTATGAAGGGAGAGCTAATTATTTTTACCAACCTGTACAAACCTGCGATAAATCACTCTCTCCGGGTTTCCACGTCGTACACGATGAGAGAAAAAGAGACAACAAATATAATACACCACTTCTACCTACTGCAACGATGATCTTGGTCTTCTGGGTCACCGCGGGACTTCGCCCATATTTTTTATTATGCCACTACATGTAAACTTGACACAACTAGACGGTTTTTTAGGTTACATGTTTTATGTTTGTTGATAACAATACTGTGAAAAGGTGGTTATACGAAGAAACAAAAACATTATGTCGATATGTGCTATGAATGGATGTATAAATACCCTAGCCACACCCAGGTCTGCCGAATCCGGTAAAAATCGTCAAAAACTGACTACACTGCCTTGGATAGATACCAGCAAAATGGTTCCACCAAAAGATACAATTTTTTTACCGAGTCAAGAGCAAATAATATAAATGTAACAATAACATAAATATATGTATTTTATACCACTATATTCAATTACATTAATCGAACGGTTCCGAAAGTACCCTTCTATCAACAGAACAATTTTAAAAAAAAATAAAGTGTTTTAAAAAAAAGTGTTGACAAAATAATTATGACAAGTCGCAAAGTTATATATATTATAAACGTAAATATATCAAAATAAAAGAGGGAAAAATAGTGAACAGAAGAGTATATTAAGATCGTTTGTATTTTTTTAATGGGATTATATTTAATTATTCTCTCCACCACTAACTTAGTTAAGTCACTTAATTAAAACTGTATATTGTCACACTTTATTCATAATATTTGTCATCAGCAGAGGAAAATTTGTAATTGGCATGATTCGTTATTTTTATTACTATATACCTATATTTATTAATTATTTTTATTTTCTATTAAATTTCCCAAAAATAAATAAATGAACACGGGTAATTAAATTTCTATGTAGCAAGGTATAAATGTTTTTTTAAATATCAAAAATGGCCTTCTCGCTCATTTTCAAGTAGAAAGTTCGTAGA
Organism: Drusus annulatus; assembly: GCA_022651775.1. NCBI lineage: Eukaryota > Metazoa > Arthropoda > Insecta > Trichoptera > Limnephilidae > Drusus > Drusus annulatus. The sequence continues at coordinate 1,467,638 of JAGWCC010000184.1, forward strand.
TTATCAAAATGTTTTGATGATTCCCTTCACTTCAATAAACAGCATCTTTTGACGGCCTCCATAGTCGAGTGGTAAGACGCTCGACTACGAATCCAAAGGTCGCGGGTCAAACCCGGCGTGCGCCAATAACTTTTATTTAATAAATATGTGTCATAACACATTTAATTCATATAAAAATAATAAAAAGCATATTAGCGGCACGTTCCAGAGCGGTAGATACTCTAAGTATCGCCCTGGTGAAAGACCACCATTCAGAATCGAAACGTTGCTTGAAATGGCTTTAGCCGTGTTTGATGATTAGATTTGAATAGCCAGGTACTTCCCAACCTTCCTCTTCCCAATCTGCTTCCCCTGCCTAGTACCTTCAGCCTCACAACATACTCTATTTGGGGATGCCATAGTCTCACTGGCTCTAGACGATTGAGAGCAGTTGAGACTCTTGTGCGGTAAAAAACTAAAATCATTGTCAAACTTAATTTGTCTGGAATATTTAGTTGCGCCACTGAAAGCAGAGTTGGTATTTTAATAAACATATTCAATCCTGAGAAGTTGTATTGAAGTATTCGTAAATACAAAAGATGATAAACAAACAACGTAAACCAATTAACTTTGAAGATCGCAGGCATTCTCCGAGTTTTTGAAGAGAAGAGCGGAAATAAATCTGATTCGGCTCTAATATGTTGTAATAATATCTTACCCCGCTTTAAGCCTGATTCACACCAACGTCCGGTTCCGCTCAGTGCCGATATTGTTCGGCAAGAAAACTTATTGATATGGTATGAATATCAATCAAGGAGTATGTGCCAAGACAAATTTGTGTGGCAGTATATCCTTCTGCCCACCCTTGTGATATTTAACTACTTATTTAGTTAAATAATTATTTTGAAGTGTAAAAATACTAACATCGCAGATTTTTTTTTATCAAAAACCATTTTTTTATCACTAAATAATATTTTTATTAATTATTAAAAATATTATTTAGTGACAAAAAAATGGTTTAAAAAAATAAAATCTGCGTTGTAAGTATTTTTACACATCAAAATAATTATTTAACTAAATAAGTAGTTAAATATCACAAGGGTGGGCAGAAGGATATACTGCCACACAAATTTGTCTTGGCACATACTCCTTGATTGATATTCATACCATATCAATAAGTTTTCTTGCCGAACAATATCGGCACTGAGCGGAACCGGACGTTGGTGTGAATCAGGCTTTAAAGAACTCCACATTCTGCCGTTTGCGAAACTGACGTGCTCTACTGTGCTTGTCACGGAGCTTATTGGAGATATCGGCGAAAGTACTTAAATCTGGGAGATGCGTGATATGTCATACTGCCAAGTCCTCGGCGGAATAAATTCAACGGGGCTTTCATTATTCCACATTCCAGACGAATCTTTGTAATTCAACCGAAAACTGGAAGAATTATTCTACCCACTGCAAAGTACGAGTACCTACACACTGGAAATTTTCAAATATAATCCAACTTAATTTCCAATGTATTTTGAATGCTGATTGAAATCTTGTGCACTCTTTCATCCGTGAAAATATGTCAGAGAGAACCACTAAAGTTTGTGTTGATTTCAATTCTTTAAATAAACTTTCATTAAGCGTTTCAATGTGATATTTCTAATTTAACGCAATTAATTTTATAACGTCATGTTTATTATTAGCCATGGCGCTTTAAAATATCAAATGAAATGAATCAATAACTGTATTAAGACCACATATATTATTTTAATTTTTATGACCGACCGGTTTTGCTTAGCCAAACAATCACCAGAATACAAAATTAAACTAATAAATAAAAAAAGTGCGGTTATATATAGAGAAAGACTGTTTCTCTGTTATAATTTAAATGCAATTCTTTTGTTTTCTCACTGTTCTCTTCTTTTATTTTTTGTTTAATATTGTGTTCTCCCTCTGTATGCATTACATAACCGCACACTTTGTATTTTTGTTTAGTTTAATTTTGTACAGACTAAGCGAACCGGTCGGTCGTAAAGATTAAAATAATATGTTTGGTCTTAATATAAAGTGATTGTTTCATTTCATTAAATATGTCAAACCACAAAGTGTTAAAAATATCCGTTAAAAAAGACAAGACGGCAAAATGTTTGTTCCATATTGTTGATTCCGAATCCTGAATGAGGTGGGGTTTAAAGCTGGATTATAATAGTAAATAATATGAATATCTCACAATATATTTAAGTATGCATAAATTATTTGCCAAATATTTCTTGTATAGATATTTGAGCATAGCACGATATTATTGAGATTGAATTAGACACTTTATCCAAAAAAACTATCGCGAAGCAACGATTTACATAAATATTCATACGATTTTGTCTGAACGTTTTACCTCTAAATAGCTGTTGTCTTCCTTCAACAAATTTGACGTTTAAGGCTTTGGTGGTAAAATGGGTGGCAGAATTGTATGTTATATATTAAAGCTTCCTATGTTTATGTGCCGTTACTTCCATTAACTCCTGTATAATTGACTTATCGCAATCCTCGCGTGCTAAATAAATCTCTTTCGCTGGCAGATAGCATTACTGCTATTACCAGCCGAACGTCTTTCCAATTTTCCGAGGAGCTTAATTTACGAAAGAATTAACGTGAACTTCTCGAGTGTAGCCTCCTTTCAATCGAGTCGAATAAAGAAAACCCACATATTTCGTGGATAATGATTCAACCTTCTGGCCGGAATTAATATTGTCAATAATCGTTTCTTTCAATTGAATTCATTACGGTTAGCTTTTCAATAAATAATATGGGCTATGTATGTGTGTATTTACTAAAATCAAGAATTTCAGTTTTCTTGTTTGCTTTAGCTTTGTAACTCAATTTCAAAATTTTATTTCATTTTTATGGCAGGCAATATTTAATTTAATTATTTTGTTGAATTAGAATTAACTTTTCAGTTTTGTGCCTTTTATTTTGATTTTAATTATTAAAATAGAATCAATATTCTTAAACGAAAATATGATGGCACGCATTGGTCGAGTGGTAAGACGCTCGAGTACGAATCCAGAGGTCGCGCGTTCGAGCCCGGTGTGCGGAAATTTTTTTTTTTTAATTAATACGTGTCATAGCACATTTAATTGATGTAAAATAATATACAGTTTATTTGTGCCACGTTCCAGAGTGGTAGATACTCTAAATATCGCCCTGGTGAAGACCACCATTTAGAATTGAAACGTTGCTCGAAATGGCATTAGCCGTGTTTGGTGACCAGATCTGAATAGCCAGGTACTTCTCAACCTTCCTCTTCCTCATCTCCTTTCCCTCCCCACTACCTTCAGCCTCACAACATACCCCGATTGGGGATGCCATAGTCCCACTGGCTCTAGACGGTTGAAAGCAGTTGGAAACTCTTGTGCGGTATTCACTGTAAAAAAAAAGAAACAAAAAGCCAGAAACTAAAAAGAATGACGGTTGCAACCGAGACTTGAACTCGGAACCTCTACTCTATTAGCAGAGGCGTTACTTCCGGATAGAGTAGAAGTTCCGTGTTCGAGTATCGGTCACGACTTTTATTGTTTTTAGTTTCTGTTTCAAATTTCAATATTAATTCAATAATTATTATGTTTTAAAAACCCAAAAAGCTTTTATGTAAGGATATATTACGACACAGTTCAAAATTTTAATTTAAAAAAAACATTAAATTTAAGTAATGTTTTACAAATATTAGAAAAAATTCTGGCAGCTACAAGTTTATTTACAACATTATAAAAATCATTTAAAAAGTGGCTTTTAGATATTTTTATTTTGAGCAAAAAGCTACAGGAAACCATTGTTAACTCACTGAATGACAGGATTGTATCAACGTTACATTAATGTAAATGACATAAGTACAGTGGGAAGTGAGAAAAGAATATTCCATATCTATGGATTATTACCACCTGGATTTACTGTTTTGTTGCTTGATTTATTTTGTAAATCTCACTAATGATAAAATTGAAGCGTTTTTAAAAGATAATTATATAAAAAAATACAAAACTTATGTAAAAAATAACTTGAGCATGACATTGCGAAATCTGGTGTTATGAGAAGTGTTCTCCACAATGTCCGCCGAGACTCTAGTTAATGGTCTTACTGTCTCTACACTAGACTACTGCAATAGTTTATGTGCTTGTCTACCTAACGTATTTTTAACAAAGAGAATGCTAGTGTGTTCAACACGGCAATACGACTAAAGCACAGGGTCACAATAAACTGTTAAATAAATCTTCAACGCGATGCCTACATTGACTCCGAGTCACCGAAAAAGTTTAAAAAAAACAGTGCTTTTACGGTGTAACAGCTAAGCGAAAAATAGGCTCCATTTTTGAAATAATTCTCATTTCACAATGGTATTCCAATGAAATTTTGTAATATTTTAAAGCTTCATAGCTCTATTTTACTTGTTTAAATAAATCGGATAGATTTTACCCTACAACAGTCATCTTCATATGTGTACATACCTCAGAGCAATAATATACAAGAAGTAGCGCTGCTGTGGTCAGTTTTGATGAGTTTTGCCAAACTCGGCTAGACCTGGACGTGACTAGGGCTAGGGTATTTATCCATCCATTCATGGCACATGTCGACATAATGTTTTTGTTTATTCCAAAACCACTTTTTCACAGTATTGTCAAAAAAACAATATGCAACATGTAACCTAATAAACCGTTGAATTATGTCAATTGAATACTGGAATTAATTAAGGCTCTAAGTGCCAAAAAATTAACAACTTTTTTTTTTACAGAATCGTATTTTATGATGTAAATAAAATACGATTCTTAAAAAAAAAACAGTTTATTTTTTTTGTACTTAGAGCCTTAATTAATTCCAGTATTCAATTTGTTTCGCGTGTCATAACGTGTGGGCGTAGTCAACGGAGACGCGGGACACGAAGAACATTCTAACAATACTTTAAAGCGGTGTGATAATTCCTGAAAATTTGTTGTCTCTTTCTTTCTTATGGTGTACGACGTAAAAACCCGGAGAAAGTGATTTATCCCAAATCTGCATAGGTTGGGTAAAAAGAATTAGCTCTCTCTCCATATATTGAGGTACATACATTTCAGATATAATGACATTTATTACATGTGTGTCAAATGTGAAAAATGATAACTATTTACAAGATATTATGTTTGCAGCATGAATAATCCATGCTGCAAAAAATATTTGCAATCTTTAAAATATTATCTTGAACCAATTTTTTTTACTTTTGCCCGGGTTTTATATATTTCAGTCTGAAGATGCCCATAGAAAGACGAAATGGTTTAAAAAAAATACTTGAGCATATTATGTAGTTCTTTAAATTATGGTATAATAGAATAACTATCGCGATTTTTTTAGCATTCTATTGTGCGGTATATAACTTTTCAATAATAATAATAATCGTCTAGAATGAAAATATTTGAGAACGTGTAAAAATCTTCCGTCTTAAATACAACCTAGTTCTTTTCATTAAAAGCAAACGTAATGCATCAATTATCTTCGACGTTTCGATTCGCAGCCTCCAATCTTCAGGTAAAATAAATTCCATTTAGATGCAGTCTCAGCCGAGATGAAGGTACATTGCAGTCGGAATGGTGGTGTTCAGGCTTCATCTATTTCTAACCCAGAATCTATGCTTGGTACAGATATCCGGTAACTGAAATTTATTACCCAGTTAATTTGTATTACAATAAGTCACTGGGTAACTGACGGGCGGTGTTAGCATAATTTAGGAGCACTTTAGAGCAGTATATTCTTTCATCTGACCTCTTCTAACCTACTAACAGATAATGCCCGAGTAGAGTATTTAGATTTTCATTAGGAAATTCCTGTAAACGGAAGAAGAAGTCGAGGACGCCCGAGAAAGACATGGCACGATCAAGTAAATCAAATACTTGAATCGGGTCATGTGAAGAGTCAGAATAACAGAATAGTATGTATGAGACGATGTATGAATGTAAATGAAGCAAGTAGTGAGTGCCAAGACAGAGTTGTATGGCGGTCCGTCCTCTCTGCCTACAAAACGGCGTGATGGTTAGTTAGTTAGTTAGTTAGGAAATATTGTAGCTGGTCGATTTCAAAATTAGTGACAAAATTAAATAATTTTGTTTCATAGTATTGGTGTTCGTTGTTAATTTATTTTTATTTATTGTTTTAAAGTTTATTTTGTAGAACTCCATTTCAATTTTTAGGTTTTTAATTAACAATAATTATTATTATTTAATGTATATTTTTTTTAAACAGCTTTAAGTTAAAAGTTCTGCTAGGTAATTATTTTTAAGCGTGACAGCTTTTCGCCTTCTGAGGGCATTATCAAACTGTGTCCGTTTGATAATGCCCTCAGGAGGCGAAATAACTGTCACTTTTGACTAAAAATTGCTTAAAATAAAATTGAAGTAATAATAATTATTGTTTAAGAAAAAAAAAACTTTGTTTTATCTCACAGAAGTTTTAACTGCTCCCCACTGGAGCTAGTGGAATTATGGCATTTCCGAATGAGGTATTTCGTCAGGCTGAAAATAGTGTGGGGAGGGGAGAGATATGGAAAAGAGGAAGGTAATTTTGCCACTTCAATAAACGTTTAGTACATACCACTCTGAAACGTACCGCAAATATACCATATAAAATTTTATATTGATTGAATGTAAAATAACAAATATTAAATAAATAATATTTACATGTCGGGATTTTAACCCGCAACCTCTGAAATCGTAGTCGAGCATCTCCACCCTTCCTAGCCGCTAAACCTCGGAGGTCATCGGAAAGCAGTTTGTATAATGACCCAATCAGTTAACCCGAAAATAAAGCAACATGAATACTGCAGTGGGGTAATAATCAAATAATGACCTGACTGATTGATCTGACCGGTTGGTAGAGTGGACTAACGCGTCTGATTCCCGCCTAGTTGTCGTGGGTTCGATTCTTCTACTAGCCAAGTCCTTCATCATTGCACAAGCAACAATTCTCGCTTATTATGATGGGAGTAGGAGTTTTTTAAATATTTATTGTTACTCTAACGGACTATTGTTCAATTACAAAATAAATACATAACACGAAATGGAAAAAAGAGCAACAAAGAAATAACAGCTAATTCATCATAGTTTAATGAAGCAATGACAAAAACAGGACAAAAATATCCGTTAAAATAACATTTAAGTGAAAGCCAGTAAAATCAAGGTTTTGGTAGAGTTGTAAAGAATGACAAAAATCATTTAGACTGGTACCGAAAATTCCGAGTCCATGGCTTGAATTAACAAGTCTCGACATTCTAGACAGTGTAGAATGATACTCACAATTAGTAGAGTGATGATTGAGGAACAGCAAATCATTTTTTCAAAGCTTACGGCAATGTTAAACTGGGTGAGTTACAACAAAGAAGGTAAGTCAATAATACAAATAATAATTTTGAAAATGCAAATTAAATCAATGTCTTTCCTACGCTTTTATAATGAAGAAAATTTGAATATTGTCAGGTTATTTGTAACAAAGGAATGTTTGTCTTTCTTTTTAAATGAATAAAAAAATATGTTTATCCAAAAATGAATGTACGCTCTCTTCAACAAGGTTAAAATGAACTAAGTTATCCACGCTATGATCTGGGCGCATTATGATCGAAGAAGCATCTCGCCTGGAAACTCATAAGTTGTAGCCGACTTCCCTGTAACAACTCTCGACTCCAGATAACCGGCTAACAAACCGTGTCTCCAAGCTCTCGAGATAAATGTCACAACCCCAAATTAATATTCCTAATAAAACAACAGATGAACACAAGCGCCGGGTTATACGGGATTCATAATCCGCTTGCCTTTGCCACGCAGCCTCCTTGTCTCAGCCCTAAGGAGGCTAACAAATTAAATAAAAGGTATCTCTTGTACAGCGCAAATTTGAGAAATCTTGTCAAGTTCACCGTTCGTCTTTATTGAATTAATTCCGGAATGAGGAGCGATATGCTCCCTAGAACAATTTTATAATTTGATTGTTTATATTATCTCTTAAGTCCCCTCGCACAATACTTGTGAGCAGGGAGCTTAATGCTGTTATCGGGATGGATTATTAACATATCTAATTGATAACTTCATTGTGCGTGATATCAAATAAAAACACATCTCACTTTAGAACCTTATTTGAATCGTCCAACCTATTGGTAAGGATTGTGTATCGTTACTTAATACAATCAATATTGTCTTTGATCTAATTTGTCTGTGTTCTGAATTTTACTCACCTGTTAGTAGACAAAGGAAATCAAACTAGACCAGTAGGTTCAATAAGTTTAATAAATAGCAGGTTATGACCGGTTAGTAGCTGAGTGGACAAATGCGTGGAATCCCATCCGGCCGTCATGGGCTTAATTTATCTGCTAGCTAAGTCCTCCGACATTGCACAAGCAACATATTACGCTTATTATTATGGTAGTAGGAGTTTTTAAAATATGTTCATTTATTCGTAATCCGGGAATGTTTGTCATTTAAAGAAATCTTTTTTTTTTCTCAAATATATTTTTCAAAGTATATATATATATATTTATATCTGCGTGCGCAAGGAAGAACGAAATGAGTCAATAAACGCATATGTTCAGGAGAGCCAAAACAATATTTAGGAAATGGTTTTTTTGTATGTAATCATGTCATATGTCACATGTCCTTTTTCAAAAAATAATACCACATTATTTTATTTTCCTTGATAGATATTTATATAAGGAACGATTCGGCATACTTAACACAAAACTTGATTTTTTCGACTCATTTCGTTCTTCCTTTCACACACAGTATAATAATTGTACTTTGTTTAAAAAAAAAAACACTAATAAGTCAAGTAATCAATATCATCAAATTAAACAGAAATTGCATATGATCGGGTATATTTATCAACTTTCAAATAAATAAAATGACCATAATTTTTTTTATTTTTTATTCAAATCTGGAGCGAAGCCGAGTATGTCTACCTACAAAACATTACAAAATACGATATTTAAATAGCTGTCGCATTTGTTTAAATTCTTTGAATAGAGAACATTGCACATGAAATTGTCACGGCTTAGTAGGTCGACAAAAGCCCAGAGCCGCCCCTGGCGTAAATTAAATTATAATCGAGCAGTCGCCCATTGTGCGGGCACATTGAGCGGGGGACATGTCAGGGCCGGCGCACGGCCGGGCCTGCCGCGGGCGCCAGCGGGCGCGGGGAGACACCAGGCGCACAATAAGGGGTAGCTATACTCGTATGACGAATTCGCTGAATGTGTGTCTATATTGAATTAAGCTGTCCGCAACAGATGCGGTTGGAAATATATTACGGCGCACGAACAGAGTTTAAATGGAGATTCCTTAAATTGTAAGAATGTTAAATTATACGAGGGAATAATTTTAGAAATGAACAATTATTTTGTTATATCTGGAAACTTAACTAATAACATTGTGTCTGATGTTTACATAAAACCTTAGTATTTAAACTTTTATACAGTGCCTTATAGTCGTACAATTGCATTCGAATCATGTTTGATTTAGCGTTAGATGTTGTTTATTTATTTATTATATACGCCCAAGTGGGCTTTTACATTTAAAGTTACATTTTACAGTGACAAAGGTATGGATTTTTTGCTCATACGAAAAGTAAAAATTGTCGCAAACATATCGTCCTTGGAAAGGCAAAAGGGCTGAAGCGCCATTTTGGAAAGCTCACACCAGAGCACTTGAAAGCTTTTTTTGTTTTAAAATAAAATTTATTATTTTTCAGTACCTAGTTGGATTTTGAAAAAAAAGTTAACTCAGGTACTTCAATGCTCTAATTGAGTTACCTGAAGCGTCAAAAAGCTAAAAAAATCCCAAACTTGTGTCGCTTGAGTCAAGCCTTTTCCTAAATGATAAATATATGTTAGATAGTTGAAGGGCCACAAAAGTCTTCAGAATCAAACGAGAGTAGAAGCATTCAGAATGATGCAGAAAAAACTGATCAAAACTGCATATTTAACTCATTTAAATGTCGTTTAAGCCCTTTTACCTTTCCAGTAAAGATATGCGTTACGTACATTGTATTTGTTTGATTAAATTACATAAGTATTGATTCAAGGTGTATGATAGAATAGCCTTTTTATATCTACATTCCGTGCAGTTAAATACATCAGTTATGGTGTTTTAGAAGTATTTTAAACTTTATATCTTAGCAAGTGGAACTTTGTCATCTCTTGTTCGTAAAATTTTGTGAGTCTAGAAGAAGTAGGGGAGAAAAATGAGTATGAGAAAAGGAAGGTATGGTATTATCTGACTTTCCAGATCGTTAAAGCAATTTCAAACAATGTTTCGATTCTGATTTGTGGGCGCGAGCGATACTGAGAACATCCGCTCTGGATTTAAAAAATTATTAAGTTATTAATACAGATATCATGCTTAAAACTCAGATACATCCGTATTTTCCAATTACGTTTGATGAAAATTAATAATAATTTATTCAATAAAATTTTAACATAATGTACAAATCATTTGGTAGTAATAAATAAACCAGAAAATAACTTTGTATAGGACCACAGATTTTGTTTTAATTTTTATGACCACCGGTTTTACATAACCTAAGCATCATCAGGGTACAAAATTAAACTAAACAAAAAAATACATGTTGGTTATATATACTCGTACATATAGGAGGAGAACCTTAGAGTATGTAGAGTGGTATCAATCCAAGGCAGTGTAGTCAGTTTTTGATGATTTTTACCTGACTCGGCAGACCTGGACGTGGCTAAGATTAAGGCTAGAGTATTTATACATCCATTCATAGCACATATCGACGTAATGTTTTTGTTTATTTGTATAACCACTTTATCACAGTATTGATATCAACAAAAATATAGCATATAACCTAAAAAACCGTTTAGTTGAGTCAAGTTTAGAGGCATGATAAAAAAATGTGGGCAGAGTCCCGCGGTGACCCAAGAGTCCAAGATCATTGTGACAGTACGTAGAAGCGGAGTATTATATTTGTTGTCTCTTTCTCTCTCATGGTGTACGACGTAAAAACCCGGAGAAAATGATTTTTCGCAATTTTGTATCGGTTGGGTAAAACAATTATCTCTCCCTCCATACATTGTTTCTCCAACACAATATAATAAGATAATAGTAAGAAAACAAAAGAATAACATTTAAACTTAAAAAAAGGAAATGACCGGTCAGTAGCTGAGTGAAAAACGCGTCGGATTCTCACCCGAGCGTCGTGGGTTCAATTCCTCTACTCCATCATTGAACAAGCAAAATTTTTCGCTTAGTATGGTGGTAGTAGGAGTTTTTCAAATATCGTCAGGTTATTCGTAACCCGGGAATGTTTGTCTTTCAAAAAAAGGATAAGAATAAGAGAGAAAGAGACGGATACTATGAAGTAAAAAAGGCGAAACGTCAACTGCGAAGGTGTTAGAAAATAATGAGAAATTTTATGATTTTACGAGAAATATACCTAATATTGCACTACTAATTTCAATGGCTTTCTTTATTGCTAGTGCTTTTAAATTATTTAATCTATTACCATGACCATTTTTATAGAGAATATGCAAAGTTATTATTTCATTTTCATTAAAGATTTTCATTAATTTCTCAATAGAATCTTTTATTTCTTCAAATATGAAAGAAAAAAAACATCGAAATAAACTTATTTACTAATAAACCAATTTGTATTATCATTTTGTGGAACCTCCGAGATCAGTTTCTTACTTACATTTAGAATTACAGATTAAGAATCAATCTCTCATTTAGGGCCCGCCTCCAGATGCCGTGGTTGCGGCCGGGGACCCGCCATGAATTAAACATGGGCCCGTGTGAAAAAGGAACCAAAAAGTAATAATGGAATTGGTTTCCGCAAAAGTGATTATCTGAAAGTGAAATGTTCGCCCCCCGAAGGGTGTAATATGTATTTATATATACAATTTCGCACAAAGTCAAATATCTGAATGCTTATTACTATTTACACTTATTTATTTATTTTGTGTGCTTATGTATATACTCGTATGTCAACTTCAATGTGATTTAAAATGAAGTTACCCTCTTTTTGTTTTAAGAATAATAATAATAATATTTAGATAATTTGAATAGCGCCGTTTTTGTGAAAAATCACCTCAAAGGCGCTGTACAAATCTTAATTTCTACTTAATATTAATTCTTAGTTTATATAAATATACGGCAACATACTTAACCTGACAGGTCACTTCTGGCAGGACACAATCACCATATCATAATGACTTAAAATTTAGCTGATTCTTCCATATATATATTTTTAATTATCATTATTTTTTCATTTTTAGGGCATGAGAGCAAATTTAAAATAAAGTGTTTCGGAGGTATTTTTTAAAATTTTTCGTAGTGAGGAACAGATAATGGTGATAATCTTCTGATGAATTTAAGGAATGAGAGTCTGAGTGATTTTAAAAAACTTTAAGATGGTTGTCACGTGAAATATATAATTCGAATAGAACATGAAAATAATTATTAATTACAAAGAAAAGTATCAGATTCATTATTATTTTGAAAAATCCATACTTCGGTTCACATGGTAGATATTATTTGAGAATTTAGGAGTGATTTTTTTCCGTTTCGCTTCTTCAAGAATACTGTTTTTTTGTTGCTGTATACGAGTAAAGGTGCATTCAAATAACATATTTGTACAAACTCAGTCCGGTTAATGACTTGAGTAGATAAACGCGTCGGATACCACCTGGACATCATGGGTTCAATTCCTCTGCTAGCTGAATCCTCCGTCATTGCACAAGCAACATCTTTCACTTATAAAGATGGTATTAGGAGTTTTTCAAATATCATCAGGTTATTCATAACCCGGAAATGCTGGTCTTTATTTAAAATAGATAAATAATTATTATTTCAACTTTTTTACATTTTTTTTAAATTTTAAACTGGACCAGTTTCAACCTGCCACAGTTTTATTTTGGTTTTTCTAAAGATGAACGTTATTGAATCAATAAAATGAAACTCCACCACGAACCAATAGTTTAAAAAATATAAAATATAAAGATGTATTTACCTTCTAATTGATGCGTTCTTTATATTAACTTTTTTATTTGAATACCGCACAAGAGTCTCAGTTTTACAGAGCCAGTGGGACTATTTCATTTCCAATTAGGATTTAAAAAGTGGTGAGGGGCAGTGGTGGCTCGAAACTTTTAAGTATGCTAGAGTGCTTAAATTGAAAAATACGACGTTATTGATTTTTTTGTAGCCGAAAATGGTTTTTATTTTTTTGAAAAAAAAAATTTTTGCATGAAGTTTTTCAGGATTTTTCAGTTTTCGTGGTGCACTGCACGGTTTTATGAAAAAAATTCATGCAAAAAATTGTTTTCGGCTACAATAACATTGATAATGACGTTTTTTTCAATCTGAGCACTTTAGAACACTAAAAAGCCACGAGCCGCCCCTGGTGAGGGGATGAATATGAGGAAGAGGAAGACCTTTATTAACCACTTTATATTTAAAATGAGGGGCTTAGAAGCAAAAGTAGCAATCAACAAAACCGATTCCATAGCATTTTTAAATTTTTGAATGATAATTATAAAGAAACAGAATTGTGCGTACAAAAATGTTTGTGTACGTCAAACTAGAAACAATAATCTCTAAATGTATTCATGAAAGAAAAGTGTATAAAACGCTTTATCAAAGTTTCAAAAAATAATTAAGGTTTAAAAAGATACTTCCTTTGCTTTTTACCCCTCATATGTAAAATTAATTTAAGTGGGTTTTTTATGTTTTTTTTAACATAAAAACTAGTAATAATCATATTTGAAAACCACGCTATGACCAGTATTCCTAAAATTAAAATTATCAAATAAATTTCTATGTCCCACTGTCAAAGTGGAAACCATCTTTATTCGGTTTACTGTGTCAACCAAATCTGCTTTAACGGTAAAGAATTCTCCGTTACAGCAATGCCGAGCAGCGCCCGGCGCAGCGCCTAACTGCCGACAAACTTTCATGTTTTTCAATTTGGCTCTTCGAACTTTTATGACACATAAACTCGCGTAAACGTATGAACGGGGACTAAATAAAAACTTGGCCAGGTGGGCCGCGATCTTAACATTTCCTTCACCTTCCACCAGCTATTTTACAACAAAACCAGAAAGGGTTTACTACTTCCAAGCTATCCTCAGTGTACGAGTATGTAGTATGTTTTACGCAATGCTTTACTTCTCTTCCGTGAATTTTCCTGTTTTTATTTTATTATTTTGTTGATAATTTAAGCTTTTGCAAGTGATTCACAAATGCGTCTGAAATATTTGCTGCATGTTCGAAATGAATTGAAATAAAATGTCACGTACTCGTATATACGCGTACGTCTAAATAGTCTTGTGAACTTATTTCTTGTGCGTAAATTTAGTTTTTCAAGTTTTTCAGAATTCAAAAAAAAATTGTACTGAATATCGCACCCGTCTGCAGCCAGTGGGACTATAGCAACCTCTTACTGGGGTATATTGTGAGGCTGAAAAAGTAGGGTGGGAGAATGAGATGGGGAGAGGAAAGGTTGGGAAGTACCTCGTTAGTCAGATCTGGTCACCAAATACGACAAAGTCATTTCAAGCAACGTTTCGATTCTGAATAGTGGTCTTTCACCAGGCGATACTTAGAGTATCTACTAATTTGGTACGTGTCACAAATAAACTTTAAATTATTTTACATTAATTAAACGTAAATTAAAACATATGAGTCAAATAAAATTTGTTTGTGCAAGCTGGGATTTGAACCTGCGATTTTCAAAACCGTAGTTGAGCGTCCTAAATATTCAACCACCGAGGCTATTCAGATCAGTTTTATCAAATCCTCGTTTATTTTTTTCCTTAAATATCTGAAAAGTATTATAAAGTAGATATTTTCTCTATATGTAAATTTTATTCCACATTGTTGAAAGTTTTTGTGCGAGACTGCAAAAAGAAAATCTTCTGGTAGGAAAACAGCAAAACAAATCGCCAAAGGCTCGTTAATTTTCTTCCCCGATTTGGTTCGACTTCCAATTTTCATTTAGATGGCAAAAGCTAAGCCTCTCTTGCGTCGCGAGATATTTATAACCCCGCCGACTGTCTTTTATGCTAATTTCAATAAATACTAGACCGGAGAAATCCCCCCTCTTTACCATTTACGCGTAGGGGCGAAGTAGGGGGGTGAAGTTTAAGAAATATTTTTAAAGGAAACCAAAGTTTTTCCTTTCTGATTTATAATTGACCGAACTTGGTAGTAAAACTAAAACAACTTAATGCTGTATTCATATTAATAAAAAAATCTTTTGAGCCCATTATAAAGTTAGGTTCAGCCGTTTTGTTTTATTACAAAACCATCTCAAATTAGTTTAATACAATTTATATTAAGCTGTTTTATATTTTCTTTATGTTTGTTTAACATTTTCAATGTCGTCGTAAACTTTTAAAACATTTAATGGAAGAAGCTATTAAACCCTAAGATTTATTACATTAGACTTTTCAAAGCATAATTTGTTCTAAAAACCTAATTCCCGATGAGAGTATCCAACTTGATCTGTTCGACAGCTAGTCGAATATCAAAGTGTTATTGATGTTTTTAGAAAGAAAAAAAATAAAAATTAAGGTCTGTGCTAATTTTGACTTAGGTATTTAAATACTGGACCTATATGTGTTTATTATTTTTTCCTTAGTGTAGGTAGTATGTGTAAGTATAATTGAAACGCAAGGGTTTGAAAGCAAGTACCAATTTTTACCTCACCCTCGACTTACCTTGGAGCGGTCGGCGCCTGGATTTATTGGCCCAATTAAAGCGTCGGCACGCCCCGGGCGAGCGCCCCGACGCCGGAAGGATTCCGAGAAGTTTTCTAAAGTTTTTCTCAGTCTGATAAGTTTCCTTTGGAATTAACTTGTCGGCGATCGTCCAGAATCGTTGACTTCAATGTGTTTACTTCCGAGGGTTGTGACTTCATTCATAAACTCAAAGGAGTCAACGATTAAATATTTAACTCCATACAGCGTTTAGTAAACAAGGTGAATTTGCGTCTTTGGTTCGTTTTATAAACTCGCTCTGCTGGAAAATTTATGTCATCGTCATTAACTTTGTCATTTATTTTTCCTATTCGCGTTGGAGACCTAATGCTTAAGGCGTTCTGTGTTGCACTTCTTCGATGGCCTCGGGCCATTGCTAACCAGTCTCTCACGACTATACCTCTGATAATATTTTCTCAAGCTTTTTCTAAGACGTCCAACAGAACAACTTTGCTCTGTAATTGCCGGTAGAATCACTATGTACCGTAGTCGCTCTGCTAGTTTCATCAATGTCTTCAGCACTCATCAGTTTCGATGTTTTTAGCATGGTGAGGTTGCGATAAAATTAACTTTATCTTCTTCAAGAATCTAATTTCGCACACTGGACCCCTAATTGCATCCTTTTTTTGATCATACATATTTTATTCCAAGTAAATATTTTACTCTAAATATATTATTCTCGTTAGAAAAAAGCGATACTTATGCAGTTATTACTTTTTATAAATAAATTAGGTACATGTTTGTTTATTTGATATTTATAAAAAAATCAATAAATGTCTATGTGTTTGTGTGTTAAAATAGCACAGTTTGTTTTTATTGGTGACAGAAAAGGTTTGTAGAGTAGTTTGAATGAAATCCAGTGTGCAAAACTGTTGCTATAACATTTTTTAATTAGTAATAAAAACATTGAACCCGCCATGTTGTATTGAGATTAGCCCATGGATACACCACTGTGGTTAGCCATAGATTTAATCATATGGCCTGCTTCCGCGTCACAAAACCTTCTGATTTATTCATATACGCACCAGACGGGAAAAAATGTATTCATAAACATTTCAATAAACATTATAAAAACATAAGCACTTTCTTTATTTGGGTGGCATCGCAATGCATGGCGGGTACTCGCTAGTTGTTATATTTTAAAGTAATACTCTCATATTAACTTTGGTTCGGATTCAGTTTAACCTTTCTACAGTGTTCCCGATAAATTTAAATACCGCACTGTAAAAATAAACCGGGTTCCTGGAGATTTTTTTATAGAATTGATATAGCCGCCCTCTCCCGCTTATGACTATAATAAGATTCCTTTGGTTATTGGTGGCTTCGTGAAATTTCAAATTAGGGTTGGGTTCTGTTTTTCTTTAAATATCAAAGAATACCCATTAATTTAATTAAAGAATAAGTAGAGTTTATTTTATTTTTACTCTATTTTATATGAAAAAAATACAAGGGACCACCATAGTACTTCCTGTTCGTGGGTTTTGTGATAAGGGAGGAAAATGCAAGTTAAAGCTATTCAAGGCTAGTTATGAAAATTAGCTAACGATATTTCTATCAAGTTTTCTTTTTGGAATGGAGAAGTCACAAGTATAAGTCATTTTAATCAAATTACCACATTTCATACCCCCATATCGCGATTTTAAACACCACGGATGATAAAATGTTTAGAAAAAACAAATTGGAGAAAAGTTGCTGTAACCAGGATTAAAACGTTCAAATGCTTATAATTTGAAAACTAATTTTGTTTCTTTGGTAAAGTAAATATTTATTTAAGGAAATACAAATACATGAAATATTTTATAAAAAAACAATTATTTAGGTAAATTTCTCATCAATTCTAAAGATAAATATGACAATCTAAGTCACTCGGGAATTTATAAATTGGTTTGTAGTGATGGTTCTGCATTTGATATTGGTAAAACCACCCGTAATGTCAATAATAAAATTAAAGAACATCTTAGATGTTTAAAATAACCACGGTTTTTCTGAATTCGCTAATCATCTTATTAATAATGATCATACCTTCAATCAATCGGTGATCATATTCTTCACAAAAATGATAATGGCATCAGATTAAATCATTTAAAAACCTTTAAAACAAAGAAAGCCATTCAAATTAAAAGTCCTATTCTTAATAATCAGGTAAATTGGTCCAGTAGTCCAATGGTAGGTATATTGCCCATAAACTCATAAAATTTATCATTATTCTTTAATCACCTTCTCAGTCGACGTTTTGCCTCTTTAATTTCTTATTGTTTGTATCTTTCTCTCTGTTCCTTTCTTATAATTTAAATGTTATTTTATTGTTTTCTCGCTGTTTTGTTATTTTATTTTATAATTTTTCTGCCTCTGTATGTATCTATAACCGCACACTTCGTATTTTTTGTTTAGTTTAATTTTGTACCCTGATGATGCTTAGGCGAAGCGAAACCGGTCAGTCATTAAAATTAAAATAAAATTCGTGGTCTCATACAAAGTTATTTCTTTCTCCAAACCACAAAAGTGATTGCTTTCCACGAAAATATGAATATTTATTTGTTCATGGTACATAAAACGTTTGTATTGCAGAAACCTTATAAACCCAATTATTAAAAATTGATACAGGCAGATTTGGGATCCAGATTCTTACGGCTTTGTCACGGGGATAATATTTTGCACAGATTGTTACTTACGATATTTTACTTATTTCGGTCGAATATCTTTACGTAGTTACTTTATTATAGTAGTTAGGTAACATGATGAACCGCATAAAATATTAAAATATATCTGCAGGAGTGGAATTCCTTTCGCCCACTTTATAAAGTTCCACTTTTAAGGCAATTAAATGAGGAAAAATTCAGTTGGAGCTCCTCCTTCCGTTGAATTTTTCATTTTACTCCGGGACAATAATTCACTCTCAGAGAGTAGAACAAAACTTATTTAAAAGTCGTTTTTTTGTAGAAAACCGCTCTTGAAAATACATTGAATTATTTATCTCGATCCATTTGTTTGTTATTTTTTCAGGCGCTTGTATCATTTTAGAAGAATTATTGCTTGGAAATGTTTTAAGTGCTTAAAAATCTACTCATTTTTAATGCCTCCTCGTTATCTTAAGGATGCATACGTTTTACTTTGCTTATAAATAATAAGATATTCAGCTACCTAACTCCACAAGGTTACTTGTTAAAAGGTTTGATCAATTTAATTTTATTATACAACTCAGTTTCATAATAAAAACAAACATTATGTCAAAAATTATAACTACCTGAGAATAAATAATTTTTTAAAAAGGACTATACTCGTACATGCCGATTTACTTGGCTAGCAAAATATTAAGAGGAATCGGTTACTAAAACTAAAATAAAGAAATACGAAGTTTTTTCATAAGAATGATTGATTCTTTGAATTTTAACACTTTGTGGATTGATATTATATGAAAAATAAAGAACACGTGGTTTTAAACCATGATTTTATTATGTTGAATGCCACCGGTTTTGCTTACATCAACCTTCGTTAGGGCACATATAATAACTATTATATGTGTCGTGTTGTTATTATATGTACCCTGATGAAGTTTGACGTGAGCGAAACCGATTGGCATTCAACATAATAAATTCGTAGTTTAAAAATATGTGTTATTTTATTTTAAAATACGAAGTTACTATTTGTTTAAACATAAAAATTGATACATTTTTTTAATCTGTCTTTTATGGGTGCAAAATCAATAAAGCAAACTTATTTTTTTATATGATTTATGTAAAACAAGAAATCGTTAGCCTCTGGGTCAAAAATATTATTTTCTGACTTAGACAAAAAAAAACACAAATAACCTCACAAATTAGTTGAAGTCGACTAACGTTGTTTTAACGAAATTATGTAGTTGATTTTTCATTAATAGAGATCCATACATGTTAAACTTGCCAATTAAACTTTGAACAACCGTTCTGTTCCCGAAGAATAAATTCGGGTGTTAGCACTTAGTTATTTGGTGTTTTGATATTCGTATTTTTTCTTAATTGGCTAGTTATTGCAATTATGTTAAACTTTTCAGATCAAGTAAGCAGTAATTGAAAAATACCTATTTTTTAATTACTGTGATCTTAAAGGTACAATTTAAAAAGATCGAATCTCTCCAATGTACCTATCGTTAAAATGATTGTTTTTTTATTCTGATGTGATAGGTTACTTTTTTAAACTGTTTTTTTTAAAAGTGAATAGTTATTTTAGAGCAACGAAGCTTTTCAAAGATTTTCTAATAACTTCCAAATTATATAACGACTTTTGATACTAAATAAGAAGTAGGTATTTTTAGTGGGTAGATGGCATAAAGCTGTTTTTCGGTATCAGTTCATCGATTCAGCGAGAGAGGCATAGATCGAGTTTAAGTTCATAAAATTTAAACGATTTCCAAAAAGTTGATTCCTATAAAATCATATCGTTTAACGGTTTGCCATAAAATATAAAATTTTAACGGATTCTCATTTAAAAAATCGAATGAGAAAAATCCACTCGGATACTAAATTATAGAGCGTAATAATTTATCCATATTGGAAATACGCGCCCTGATTTTAGTTCTTATTACACGGGTCATTACCATAAACGTGTTAACCCCAGTCCGTATTCCTCTTCCCCCCTTCTTCTCGCTGCCGGGGAACCCTCATCTTCAGTTTTTATGCTAAGATCAAAACAGTACTTACTCGGTTTTATGACCTAACAGATGAATACATAGCGATGCTTTATTTTTATATTCAACTTTGCGTATATGCAAATTAAAGAAGAAAAACAATTTAGTTCCTTTACCTTTTGTACTAGAGTACTGACTCGTTTTTCCTTTATGTTGAGCTCTTTAGGATTATTAGGTGATTTGCTCCAACCACGTATAAAATCAATACAATTTAATACATTTTAGGGGATTTTTATGTTATTTCAAAATTACTCCTACTTCTAAACTACGCGTATTTATTTTTGTATTTCCCTAACTATCCATATGGGTGCTCCCTGGTGTAAAAACCTTTATACTACCCTTAGAGTGTTTAGGGTTTTATTATTTGCTTAATTTAATTAAAATAGAGTGAGGAATGATAATTATAGTTAACAATTTTATTCTTAATTTGGACTCGAGGTTTTAGAGATAAACAGAGAATTACAAAGCAAAGGTTTTTTTTCAGAACCTGAAAAGTTTTATTCGAGCTACTTCTACGTCATATGGGCAATCTTTATAGATTAATAATAGCAAAGATCTACAGATTGAACTTATTATCAGAAAGTTGTGGGTGAAAAACATGATCATAATTATCACTAACACAAATTGATGTAAATCATTTTCCGCGCAAAATAACCTCTTAGGTATTGCCGTATCTCTACCATCTTCAGTGTTTATCTAACACTAGCAATATTCTTCGGCTAGCAGAATAAAAGTACGTTTTCTTCTTATGAACTAAAGATCACTTATAAAATGGCTCTCTATCTTCCCATGCCGCAAGGAGAAACAAATTAGCCTGTTGACCATAATATAGATTATACCCCATTGGCGTACCAGCGTACTGGCGCACCAGTGCTCACTCGGGGCTGGCCGCGGGCCAAAACGTCTGCCTAGGTGAAATCTACAAACAAGCGATCTCAATTTGTTGCTGCACCGTAAAACCGTTGATTTATTATTGTAAGGGCTCATTTTTTATACTAAATAGCAAATATAATATTTTAAGAATTGAAAAAATAACTTTGTCTAAGACCACGTATATTATTTTTATTGTTATGACCAACCGGATTCGCTTAGCTTAAGCATCACCAGGGTACAAAATTAAACTAAACAAAAGTACAACGTGCGCAGTTATATTTACGTACAGAAGGAAAACCAAATATAAAATAAAATAACAAAACAGTGAGAAAACAAAAGAATAACATTTATATTATATCAAAAGAATTATATAATATCTCTAAAAGACACAGATAATATGAATCGAAAGAGACAAAACGTCAACTGAGAAGATGATTAAAGAATAATGAAAACCTTTTTCAAAAATATAAATATAATTTTAATAAATAAATCTTGAGTTCTAAACACAATATTGCTCAGATTATTCCCCTCTCTATTTTTATTCGATTTAATAAAACAAAATTGTACATATTTAAAAAATTATGTGTCGCAACGTCATAATCAACGACAAAATAAATGCTTTTCCAAAAAATGCATTACTTTCTAGGAAAATGTACATATTTCACAAACAGTCGCGATTTTTATTTCTTGTAACCATTGGAGAATTGATTTTTTGTAAAAACATGTGTTTTATCATTTTTTTAAGTGTCTGGGAAAATTTCCAGCCACTACCTTTGTCGGTAAACATCTTCTTATGATTACAAAAATACGTATTTCATAAATTTATATTAAATTTCAATAAGAAAGTAAGCATATACTTGTAACATGAATCAAGTATTAAAAATGTTAAGTGTACAAAATAATATGTTTTTTGTTGTTTTTAGAATATATTATAGTTCATTAAACAGTGCAAGTTAAAAAATAAACACTAAAAAGAAAACTGTTCGAAATTATCTTTCATTATTGTGAGTATATTTGAACAAAAAAAGTGTTCCTATGTTTCTTATTTCCTATGTTTCTTTGTTTTTTATTTTTTTATTTATAGTTTTTGTGTTCAATTTATAGAACTCCATTTTAATTTTTTTATAATTTAATTGAATTAAATTTAATATTATTATTATTGAGTTCTGCTATTTTCAGTTTTTTTATTTTTAGTGACAGCTGTTTCGGCGTTTAAGGCCATTGTCAAACTGTGGTTAGGTTAGGTTAGGTTAGGTTAGGTTAGGTTAGGTTAGGTTAGGTTAGGTTAGGTTAGGGTTAGGTTAGGTTAGGCTAGGTTAGGTTAGGTTAGGTTAGGTTAGGTTAGGTTAGGTTAGGTTAGGCGTTTAAGGCCATTGTCAAACTGTGGTTAGGCCACATGGAAACGACTTAATAAGTCGTTTCCATGTGGCCTTAAACGCCGAAACAACTGTCATTAAAAATAAAAAAACTGAAAATAGCAGAACTCAATAATAATAATATTAAATTTAATTCAATTAAATTATATAAAAATCCTATGTTTCTATGTTATTTTTGGATATATTGGTGGCAACTAACTGGTTACCACAGTAATAATCAAAGGAAATAAATTTGTACTACACTCTTGTTATTATTAGGCTTTTTTTCTTTCATTTGCACCAAATCAATTACAAATTTTATGTTTTCTCGATGAGTTAAAATAATTCCATTTCGGGAAGGACATTAAAGTCACTCTCAGCATTGGAAAATATACACTATTTTTATATAAGCAATAACACAAATGATTTATCTGATTATTCTACATGGATAATTAAGAAAATATTTAAAGTTTCCATTAAATAAAATTCTTAAACTATATTTATTTAAAATGTAATTCGAAACCTTAATCATTTTTCTGACTACCCATGTAGAATAAATACTTGTATAAACAATAATTTGTAGTATTGGTTGTATTAGAATTGTACAAAATGACGTTTAGCGCCATTTCATGAGTGCTAAGGCTAATATATTTCAAGTATTTATGAGTTACGTCAATATGACAAATCATGTTGAGATCATATTGTACTTCATTATTGTAATAATATATTTTATAATGCTAGTAAGATTATATATTATACATGACTATTAATAGCTACATGACGTTTAAAACGCTTGATAGTTATTTTTTCTACGGAATTTATTGCATAGTTTTATTCGAAAGTGCACTTCTTTTAATTGTAATTTCGCTAAAGTCAACGAAAAATCAATGCTTCAAATATGGTAGTATTAAGGCATTGTTGTAATTGTATCCAGTGTGATTATAATGAAATAATAGCACTTTTAGTTTGTAAGCGTGGTGCTGCGGAGTGCAGACGGTAGACAGTGCCATCATGTCCGCCGTGAGATACGTCTGAGACGATCCTTCACCCAAACTACCGGCAAACGTTTGCTCTTTACGATCTCCGCTACGTGACGTCATCGATAGCTGTTTCGCCTCGTCCCCCTAACTAACCCCGGGGACCATTTGATTCCTATCCGAAATTGGATTACCTGGCTTGGGTAATACTGGCGTTCTTTTGTTTCGCTTCCGACCGAACAAAAAGACAATCGGAATTGTATGGACGCCGCTCAAAGGGCGAAATGTCTTTAAGGCAGGAAGGTGGGCTTCGATTTCTAGGCACTAAGTTGATCTAAAGTATGGGAGATCTAAGGAATTTCCGCCGCAAAATAGAGTTTGCGCAATTATTGGTAAAAACATATTTTCGGATTTCATTTTGGTATAAATAAACTCGAGCTTAAGTTGTTTACTATGTGAAGTTTGTCCCTTTGTGATATTTGCAGTTTTATATCAACATATCGTTCCCTACCCGTACATTAAATCACAACAGATGTGGCTGATTAAGGCTTTCAACTCAGAAGTCAGGTCCGAAGAAATATCTGTTATTTTAATTATTATTTATTATTTTTATGGTAATTATTGAAATAATATCAATAATTTTCAACGTAAATATGAAACACAAAAAACGGTCGCGACCGAGACTTGAGCTCAGAACCTCTACTCTATCCTGGAGTAACGCTTCTGCCAATTCAGACACTGAGACCTTATAAGAGACCGGCATTTTTAATGAATATCATTCTTCATTTGAAAATTATTAATAAAATTTTAGAGTTTCCGAGTTTGAGTCTCGGTCGCGACTGTTATTTTGTCGGTTTCATATTTACGTTGGAGATTATTGATAATATTTCAATAATTATTATAAAAATAATAATCAAATTCTAATTAGAAAACATATTATTTTTAACTAAAGGCCTAAATATTTACCAAAAAATATAAATTCTACCTACCCTTATAAATGACAATGCAGCCTACCATGCCGTATGACTCCTTCGGTAGGTACTGAATTGTCCGCAAGGCACCCTCGCCATCTGCAAAGTAACTCCGCTTAAGCCGCCTGCAACGCTGTCTGCAAAGTAGCCCGTATTCCGTGGCCAGTGTTCTGTAGCGGTATTCTGTAGCCAGTGTTCTGCAGCCAGCATTCTGTAGCCAGTTGTTTTGTTAGAATTTTGGCGATTAGGGTTGCGCTTGTCGGAAGCAGAGTGGCGGCGAGGCGCGAACCCTTTCCCGCCAGAAGTTGGGTGATTGATGCCTGCGGGCGGCCGCCGGGGGCGCTGCGCCACTGAACTTCCACTAGAACTTAACTAAAGCTATTCAGAAATGCAATAATGTTAATCAGAAGCGCCAGTGATACCTTCTTCGAGCATCTTGCCCACTTTGCTGGCGCTGGATTTATAGGCGGGACGTTCGGGCAAAGTGCACCGGGAAGTAATATTACTCAAGTGCATCACATGCTAAGTTGGAAACTTTTACTAATCTCCGGAATGGTGTTTTTATGTGAATTTTGCACAAGAATGTCCACTGTTTGGTACCCAGTGGGACTAGGGTATCCCCAATCGGGGTAGTAGGAGGGGAAGAAGATGGGAAAGGAAGGTAGAGAGGTACCTGGCTGAGTGTTTTCAGATCTGGCCACCAAACACGGCTGTTACCATTTAGACTATTTAGAGCAACGCTCCGATTCTTAACTGTGGTCTTTCACCAAAACGATACTTGTAGTATATACCATTCTCGAACGTATCGCAAATATTCGATTTATTTCTGTATTTAAATAATGTTCGAAACAAAACTTTTACAAATTTAAGTTAATTTATTTGCGCACTCCAGACCTCGAATCCGCGACTTCTATATTGGTAGACGGTGATCTTTGATTTGAATGGCTTTATTTGTTTATATTGCTTCTAAATTATTTAATCTGTGGCCATGATCATTTTTGTGAAGAACAAGAATAAAGGTATGATCTTTATCAATAAGAAAATTAGCGAATTCAGAAAAACCGTTGTTATTTAAACATCTAAGAAGTTATTTGATTAAACATCAGTGTTTTGATTGTTTCGTGATAGGTTAAAAGAATTGTTATTAGAAAAATGTTTGTAAAATTTAATTTTTTGAAATACCCAACTATTTACAGCTGGTATTAGTATTAACTAAATACAAAAAAGACAAAATGTATGATAATTGGATTTAAGAAAACATGCAGTAAAAGCAACATTAAAATTGATGGTGACATTATTGAAAATGTAAGTGATATGAAATACTTAGAAGTTATATTGGATGCAAAACTAACCTTTAGCAAACATGCTAAGTACACACAGAAGAAAATTGGGAAGAATTCGGCAAAAAAATTCCAGAAAAACAGCAATTACCATATACAACTCTATTATTGCTCCACATTTTTATTACTGTTCAACGATTCTTTTCTTGTGTAACGACAAAGAACAAAACAGGTTTCAAATTTTCCAAAATAGAGCAGTGAGAATTATACTTGGGCGAAATAGATACTCAAAAGTAGCTAAAATGTCAGAGGAACTAAATTGGCTGACAGTTAAACAGATGCTGACATTGAACACATTGATGTTTATACATAAAATGAAGAACAACTTGTTACCAGAGTATTTTTCTGACAAAATTATCTACAATGTTGATATTCACAAGTATAATACAAGGGCATGCAAAGAAATTATTAATTACTACCAGAAAAGAATAAAGCCAACACCCAAATCAGCTTACTATATAAAGGAATGAAATCGTATAATACGCTGCCGGAAACCATCAAAATTATGACTATCAATAAATTTAAAAAACGCCTGTAAAAATTATTTAAAATGCATGTAAACCAAAATAATAAGTAGTGTTTAAGTTAAAATATTATTAGTCAAAAAGAAAATGAAATAATTAGATACTTGTAAACTTAAATGTACAAAGTAACTAATTTAAAAAAAAAAAAAAATATATATATATATATATATATACCATATATATATATATATGCCATCTTACATAAGCTAAGTTACATAGATTTACATCTTAGATAAGGGAAAGTTAAAGTAACGCACATCTAAACTCAATAGGTTATTCAAATTTAAGCTAAGAAATGCATCTCAAGAAGGTCTTTTTCGCCTTTCTGTCGATTAAACTACCTAGTTGATATGCATTAAAACTTTTCCGCTGAATTGAACAACTATCTCCCACATGTAAATCTCGGAGCGACTTTGAAGATCGAGATTTACATAAGCCAATCTGCTTTTATTCGGCGGGCCTAAAGAAACACGTGAAAGTATTTTTGGTGCAACCGCGGATCTCCATAACTTTGGGAATCGTGTTTGAGTTGACTTCATATTTACTTACATTTGAGAGTCGCCGCGGATCGAGGGGATTTGCGAATTTTCTGAAAAGAACTGGTAAGAAGCAAGATTTTTTTATTTTTTTTAAATTTTTCAACAACTGCTAAATAAAATAATGTTTTTTTAAAATTATTTACGCTTAATTTGTTTCTAGTGAAGCGACGGTGGGATTTTTGCTCACCTTTCACAGTTTATTTATTACCTGACAATTTTAGAATGTTTCAACAAAAGTTTTATCCACCCAAAGACAGTGGAATTATGGCATTCCCATTTATGTAATTGAGTGGAGATTTTGTGAGGCTGTTGGTTATGTCAAGTGAATACAGTACAAGAGTTCCAACTGTCCGGAGCCAGGGGGACTATAATACGACGTAATACTACAAGAAGAAATAGTGAAAAATAATTGGTAATGACCTCAACATGGAATCACGTCGGATTTCGAATTCTAGCATAGAACCTCATTGGAGTAAGATATTGGCCCCGTCAGCCTTAACGTTGCCAGGATGGACTCCCTCTTGATGGCCTTCTGTAGACATGAGACCTAATACCCTTCATTAACAATTTTTACATATTTACTTTTATTTTTTCTTATGAATTTATGTTTTTTTCTTTATTATTGTGCGTTATAAATTTATTTTATGCATTGTTATCAATTATGGAAGGTATTGCATTGCGCTACTCCTGCATACCTTCCGGAATAAAATCTTTCTTTTTTATTATTATGGTATGCTGAAATAGGGTTAAATATGTTGTGAGTCTGAAAGAAGTAGGAAGGGAAAATAGTTGGAGAAGAGGAAGGTTGGGAAGTACCTGGTTATTAAGATCTAGTTCATAAACACAGATAAGGCAATTCAAAGCATCTCTTAGATTCTGAATAGTGGTCTCTCAGCAAGGTGATACTTGGGGTGACTAAGTGGGTGACCACTCTGCAACAGTGTGCAAACATATTATATTTAATTTCACACGTGTGAATTAACATAGCCATGTATGTAATTATACATCAATCTTCTGGACGTTATTCTTACCAAAAAATCATTAACTAACTTTAAGCACTGAAATCATTCACCAACGATTAATATCAGTTCTCCCGTGTAATTAATTTCACCGATTCCTTTCAATAACAACAAACAATCGTATAAATAACATTACATCAAAAACTCTACGGCAAAATTAATCTGTTTACAAAGTAATTTAGTAACGCATGACGAGTTGTTCCATAAATGGATCATTTCAGTAAATGAACCATTTGGGCTTAGCGCGAGCCGCGCAACCCAGTTTGGTCCCGTCCGCCTGGGCGAGCTGCGGCCGGATCTGATATTTCCATTCGATTCAGTCCCGATTCGGCCCTGCCAATATTTATCCGTTTATTCCGGTGTTGAAATCGGATTCGCACCGATTAGCGATGCTAATTTGAGCGCTGAATAAATAATGCGATCCTTTTTAACGCGCTCAAAAGCTTTGGGAAAATTTAATCGAAATTCTCGTAAAGCTCGGTTTTTTTTTCATTTACCGGTTGTATTTTTTTCCCAGAATTCGATTTTTTAAAAATTTTTTTAATCCATTTTGCTAGTTAATTGTTTTTGTGTTGCTATAAATATTTTTTTCAACGGTAAACGGTCGGAAAAAACGCTTCTTTAATAGCATTGAAGGGACAATAGTTGTGGTGTCATATTTTGTGTTAAAAAAATCCATATTTACAGGATGGCCGTTTGACATATAAAACCCTATAACATTGAGGTGATTAATGTTTTAAATAATCCAGAATCAAATGGGGCCAAAAGTTTCCTGATTTTAGGCGCTTTTTGTTTTTTTTTCTTCGTTATTCCAGAATGTGGGGAGGTTAATGCAATCCCACACATCTTGTAAAGTATATACATAGATACATATGACTCTCTCAAAACGGAAAAATATTCCTTGTTGGGCAACATACCCCAATTGGGGATGCCATAGTCGCACTGGCTCCAGACGGTTGAAAACAGTTGGGACTCTTGTGCGAATTTCACTACAAAAATCAAATAAAAAAATAAGTTTGAAAAAAACATTTCTTTGAATAAATTATCAAATATGTTTTTTGTACTAAAAAAGTACAAACACGTGTGTAAAATTAATAAAAATACTAACGGTAGACAATATATCATTAATTCAATAGGATAAAATAAACATTAAAAGTGGCTTATACCGTGAATAAATAAAACAATATTATGTATAAAACATGAGATAAAATAATTATTTGTCAAATTTTCAATGTCAGGTTTTGTAGAAGAAGGTAAACTGCTGTCATTGTGATTCCCTATTGATAGAGATTGCTACTTGTGCTCAAATATGCTCGGACGATAGATTTGATGCTCTTACTGAGTCTTTCTTTGAGACCAGCGACTTGGTGCCTCATGAAGGAGGATAATTTTCGGTTTTCTCCTTACTTCTATAATTATAACTCAATGTCCTCGCTATCTATTGAAAACAATATACTCATTGTCATAAAATATTTATTGTTTGTTTTTTTTGTTACTTGTCATATTTACACTGCTTGCATTTTAAGAATCGCTTACTTATAATACTTGAATATATTAATGTTTTAAGTACCAACATATTAACTGTCCTCAACCCAAGTTCCTTTTCTTTGATTTGACAAATATGTTAATATGAATACATACGTTTCATTTGAATTTTTATACCCTTAGCTTCTGGTAAATTGTTTTTTTTTTTAATCTGTTGATGTACACACGGACTGATATACCCATATCTGAACCTTTTTCTCTCATGATTTATGATAACGATCATGATTTTAGATAGTTTTAATTTGTATACATATTATGTATTTTTGTCTCCTTGTTAGTTAGTGCCCTTGAGGTGATTTTTCACAAAAACGGCGCTATACAAATTATCCAAATATTATTATTATTAGTCTTGTTAGCATTATTAATTTAGTATCAATCCCACTTGAGGTGAAATATCACAAAACTGCGCTATACGAGTATAAGTTCACTCTTAATATTATTATTAGTTATCAATTTGAAACCATGAGGCATGGCTTTACCAGTGGTGATGTTTTGCAAACTGTGTGATAATACAAGGGGCACTGAGGTGCTCACTAGTTATATATATATATAAATATATTCAAAACCTATTTTCTACATTTAAAAGAGCCGTGTGGATGAACAGGCAGGCGAGAAGTCAAAAGTAAGCTTACTTATGTTTTATCAAAATGTTATTTAAAACAAAAACAAAAAAATCTGAGATACATATATTCTACGACAAGAGCTCATTAGACATCTGAATAATATAAACTCCGACTCTACTGTGTTTTTAACAAAATGACCTTTAAAATTACACCATCACTAATAATATTTTATTTTCTAGGTCAATAAATCTGCTTTCATTTTAAAGCTACAATTTAAAATAATAACCTTTTTAGTTAATCGGTTGGATCGGTCGTTAGGGAGCAGCGCTGCGAGCCTAATTACATAAATATAATTCGGCGTGAACTATTCGCAGCTTTAAAGCATCGGTGCTCCATAAAGCTTAGTAACATTAATACTAATTGTAATGTTTTCGTTTCGCACCCCGCCAACTGCCCCTCTCGGTGTATCGAGATTGTAAATCGCGTTGCATTTGCTGAGCGAATCAGTCCACCAGTGGTTTTCGTGTATAAATTTATCGCACTATCTATAAATTCTGTAATAGATCATAGTATCATTAGTACCATTTAGGTATTACATTAAATGGTGGTTTTTTCATCAGTAAGTCCATCAATAACGATGGAGAAAGTAAAAAGTTTAAAAGCAAGGAAATTTAAACTAATTTTACATTGTTTTTTTTTTAAAGTTCTTCAAATGAATTGGCTCTACTTTGTCGATAATTTTCATTTCTTTCAAACTCCATATATAAAAATTAATGTTTATCTTTTCGTCTTTTGTCTGTTTGTTTTTTAATTTTCTCGAAAATAGCACAGTTTGTTTTATTAGCGACGTGAAAGTTTAGAGAGTAGTTTGAATGAAATCAAATACTTAAGACTGTTGCTTTAACGTTTTAAAATGAATATGAAAAACATTGAACCCCCAAATTTTCTATTTAGGTTAGCCCAATGATAAACCGCTCTGATTAGTCCCAGATTGAAAATACAACTAGGCACCTACTTAAAATTTTTTGTTTGTTTTTAAATAAAATTTAAATTTAAATCTTTCTTTGAGTGGCATTGCAAAGCATACCGGGTACTCGCTAGTATCTTATAAATTTGGTCAAACCATCAACAACGGAACTTTTGATGAAATCGTTTTTTATTCATGTAATTTTACCTAAGTTTTTTTTTCAATTTTGCTTGAATATGGCTTAGTTTTTCAAAGAGTTATTAAAGTATTACTGACGTTCTACGGTTCTTATATATAAACTGTAGATTAGCAACCTCCTGTACTGGACTATATTTTCTTTTGTATGTTCTGAAATTGTTTCAAATACAGATATGGTGGGGAATTTACCTCTATTCCTACAAAATATTAAATGCTCCCCGTCTTCCCATTCCTTCATACATAAAAATCTCGTGTTTTTGCAAGTTTTATATGACCGCGGTCAATTGACGGGCAATTGACTTATAAACTAACCAATTGACCTCTAATTCATAAGAAACAACCGCTTAATCTAAAAAAAAATCATACATACCCACTCAAAGCAATCTCTAAAATACCACGATCTGTTTAATTTGTGTTTAATCTTGGGCTAAATCTCTAAAACTGTTGTTCAAATTCAGAAATAAATGTTAATATTTTCTTGATATAATATTAGAAGCCCACTTAATCATGTGCGATATACTTAACAGTAGAATTATTATTTGTTCCGACCTTATATTTTGTATTTTTTCCCTTCTCGTTCGAATTAAGTTTCATTTGGCATTTTTATCTTAATCTCGTGGAAAAATCTCCCGGAAAACTTAAGTATATTCGTGCCTCCTTTTCCCTAAATTACCTCGTAAGCAGTTACTTAATGATGGTATAATATAACATGGAGTCATTGATTCGTGAACGTTCTACCCACTCATTATAAACTTTCCATTCGAAGGCGAACATTGGGAGAATCATTATTTTGTTTGCAATCTCAATATTGTTTACTTTCTAAGCATGTAATATATATTTTTTAAATTCTAGCAATTGCCAGCCAATTACTTAATGCGCGAGCATTTAAAATGGCTGAGGTACCTACCCAGGTAGAAATTGGGTTAAAGGTTTTCGTGTGCTGGCAACCCTTGGCAACTGAGAAGGGGGAGGTGCCCACCTACCGACGTTTTCGGAAACCTCCACATTCGGTAAAACTCAAAGAAAATACGAAATAAGGGAAACCGCGCCAGTAAATAATCGCTAATCCCTCTTTTTTTACAAGGCCGTTTTTTTCCTTCCCCTGGAGGTTCTTACGCCTAATCCTCTCACTAATTCAATTCGGAAATTCCGAGTAACAAGGATACACGTTAAAAGTGGCGTAGTTTTTTTATCGACAAACTCTGAGCTTTGTTGGCAATTAGTTGGGTACCCATGTATTTGTGATAATTCTTATTTAATTTTTTTTTTTAGGGTCAGCACTCAAGAATGACGCTAAACGTTACTCTCTAGCATTCTAATACAAGCAATACTACAAATTGTATATATTGTGTTAATTTTCTATGAGTAGTTAGAAACATATCTGAGGTTTCCATTGAATACATTTTTTTTTAACTGTAACCCTTTAAATTTTATTAAAAACATTCTAAAATGTGTAGTTTTAAAACCTGCAATCGCATTTTTTTTACGTTTACTTTAAAAAAAAAATGTTTTTACTATTAATATCTTGCTAACATACTCGTACATAGCAATCCCAATGAGTTATAAAAACTCACTCTGGGACAGTGGAAATTAAATAAATACATGAGTTACAACAAAATACCAAGTAACAAACTAACATAAATCATAATAAATCAAACAATATAACGTAATATGAAATACAGTGTAAAAAAATAGGTACTTAGTATTAATATAAGATAAAAGTAAATTATAAATAGAAACAAACGGAGAAAAAAAAAATCAAGTAGGCATTTCATAAAGAATTTATAGGTCTACTGTTTAAGAATTGTATTCACAGGAAGCCTTAGCCTTTGGTTTAGCTACCCGTATAAAATTGACAAATGATTCATTTGTAGTATTGCTTGTGCTAGAAAGTCAAAAATTGTGTATTTTGGGTGCTGACCCTTAAGTAAGTAACTTTTTCAATCCCTTCTATGCGGGGAAATAAGTCGCAATAAAATGTCGCACTTCGAACATAACTTTTTTCCAAAGCAACACCACACCAAGTTCCTACTTCTCGGAGTCATAGGACAATCGCATCATCTTTTTGGGAAATGTTGTAAAGTGGAAGGTAACTAAAGAAGGGAAATATAAAAGGAAGTACCTAAAACTTCTTCAATATTTTGTTTTAGAAAAATTCCCAGTATTTATTTCTTCCTTACCTACCTTTGAGGTCTTGATCTCTGTACCTTACGACTATCCAGCTACTATTTTACCACAAAGCTTTGATTTGTTTCTATCGAAAAATAAGATTTTTGGATCCTGCGGAAGCTGCGATAAAACACAGAATGTGTTTAGCTTCAGAAGAAATTGGAAAATTTCAGCTTTAGATGAATTTGGAAAAGAGTGGACTGTAAAACGATAGACTATATTACATGGTGGAAGTGTTTTATTATGGATGTGGAAAGATTATGGAATGAAAGGAAGTATAAGAAACCATTCACTCACCGATGGAGTTGAAGTTATAAGTTCTTAAAGTCTTCTTACACAATTGTAATATTAACAAACACGAATATATCACACTGATTTAAATCTTCTTATTGAAAAACCCACATTTATTTAATATTATTTTGAGAACAATTACCACACAAAACCGACGAACAAGCGAAAAACCAACGAGCAACACGTTTTTTCACACAAAACTCTTGTGTTTTTTTTAAATTTTCAATTGTTTTGAACACAGTGTTGTTGAATTCAGAAATCGAATATTATGAAATGGTTGGATAAGGTAGGAACTGGATGGAAAACATGAAGGATCTAAAAAAATATCACCTGAAATCCAACAGAGATAATGAATCAAAAGTATTACCAGGAGTACATATAGTTGCAGAGTATTTAGCGCGTTTGCTCTTTGTTCATACAATCATTGGGCTTGCGCATGAATTCCTGCATAAGCCAGTAACACATGTATGTGTTTATAATGTAGGTTCATATTATATCTAATGCTTTAATAATTATATGGGATATGGTCGGTCAGTGAACCCAGGAAACGTCATCAGTAGGTCGGTAACATTGTAACATATTCTGTGGCGTTGCATGATATTTATGGGCCCTGGGCACATATCGTCGTTGAAAAGGCAAAATGGCTTAAACGACATTTTGGTCAAAAATGAATTGAATATGCAGTTTTGATTAGTTTTTTTTTCTGCATCGAATGCTCTGACTCTCGTTTGATTGTGAAGTATTTTGTAAACCTTCAGCTATCTAAAATATGTTTACCATTTGGAAGAAGGTTTGACTCAGATGACACAAGTTTGGGACTTTTTTTAGCTTTTTGTCGCTTCAGGTCTTCTCAATGAGAGCATTTAGTTACTTGAGTTTACTTTCTTTCAAAATCCAACCAGGTACTGAAGACTTTTTGAAGAATTTTTAAATTACTCTGGTGTAAGCTTCCCAAAATGGCGCTTCAACCTTTTTGCCTTTCCGGTGACGATACATGCTAACAGTTTAGAAAATCTTTTACCTTCTTCTTAAAGCCTCCATCAAAACTGATGTTCTTTAAAAATCTTCAAGTTGATCGCACAAAATATAGCAACACGTCATATTGCTATATTATTTTGTGTTATTGTGAAGGGAAAAAATAAAAATACTAACAAAAAGAGTCGTGTGACTCAGGCAAAACCAGTGAGTAATTACTAAGTTACTACCTTATACAGGTGAATGCCATCCATCGTTAGATGTGATGTATGAAAAATTAAACATACATTATAATATCGTCCATTAACATAAAGCTTCGTTGTATTTTTTTTCTCTTTTGTGTGTAATGGCCCACCCAGTTTTACCCATGTGCAAATTACCAGTGGCGGCTCGTGACTTTTTAGTGTGCTAGAGTGGTAAGATTGAAAAAATTGACATTATTGATGTTGTCGTAGCCGAAAACAATTATTATTTCTTTTCAAAATTTCAATTTTTTTCGATGAAGATTTTTCAGAAACCCGTGCAGTGCACTTCCAAAACTGAAAAATCCTGAAAATCTTCATACAAAAAATAAATTCTTGAAAAAAAATAAAAATCATTTTCGGCTACAACAACACAAACAATGTCGTATTTTTCAATCTTAGCACTCTAGCACATTAAAAACTCACGAGCCGCCACTGCAAATTACCCCATGTCAATAACCACTCATACCAATGTATTTTTGTATTTCTTTATTGCTTCCTTCAATGTCTTTCTGTCTCTTAAATTGCATTGTAAAGATCGATTTCGAAAATTCTTTTGAATAGGCATTATCCCATAGACCACAGGTTGGACCTTGATCTTTAAGTTGACCATTACTGCGACTCTCTAGTCTACCCTCGACCTATTTCATCTCATCCATTCCAATTCAGATCGCACTGCCGTGTGGTACTTAAATATCTTTAGTTAAAGGTTTAATTATTATACTTAATAAATTCTTCCAATTAAAATTATTGAAGTAAGGTGTTTATATCTTATTCTACATCCCCGAACAAAGGAGCGCCTTACCCAAGAAGCATCTGTCGAGTTCATCAGCGAACATTACACGTGTGTCGTTTATGAGAAAAGTGGAAAAGTTAAAATTGATATATCAGCGCTATGTATACAGTAATTTTGTGGGCAGACCAAGGGGTCACTACGCCACTCGGTATAGCATTGAATTAACTATTACAAATGATTCGGCCCACAATGGCGTCACCGACATCAGAAACTCCAACAATGTAAATGATTAACAATTGTGCCGCCCATTAGACATACGACTAAACAACTCTTCAAAAGATGGCCACTTTACAATGAACACAAATTATATTCAATACTAAACAAATATCTTCAGTTTTATATAACTAATTGAAAACAAACATGTTTAACATGGCCATTACTTTGGTAAAGCAAATATTATAAATGGGTATTACTGCCGTTTTCCAAAACCTACATTAATTTTAATTCGTGGTTATGGAGAGGTTTTTTTAAATTTATTTACTGTATTTTAAAAATTGTTTTATTTAAAAAAAAATCAAAAAACAATTCAATCAAATTTAATATTGTTTTTAAAAAGTTAGTAAAAGCTAGTTTTTATTTTTTAGTGACAGCTGCTTCGGTATTTAAGGCCATTATCATATTGTGACTAGGCCACACGGAAACGACTTATTTGATTTGATTTATCACCCCATGTGTATTTGTTTAGTGTTTAATTACTAATTTAAGTAAATACTAAATTACATTAAAATTCTTACTATGTGAGGTACATAACTTTAAACTCCGTTTTATTTCATGTAATTATTTCAAATTATTACTTTTTAAGTACTTA
Organism: Drusus annulatus; assembly: GCA_022651775.1. NCBI lineage: Eukaryota > Metazoa > Arthropoda > Insecta > Trichoptera > Limnephilidae > Drusus > Drusus annulatus. Next base: position 1,504,198 of record JAGWCC010000184.1, read on the forward strand.
CTTTAGAGTCCCAACTGTCGGGATCCAGTGAGACTATGGCAACCCCAATTGAAGTATTTTGTCAGGCTAAAGGTAATGGGGAGTGAAGGAGATGGTAAAGAAGATGGAAAAGAAGATAGTTGGGAAGTACCTGGATATTAAGATCTGGCAACGAAACAGGGCTAAAGCCATTTTAAGCACCGTTTAGATTCTGAATATTGTACTATCATCAGGGCGATACTGAGAGTATCTTTCACTCCGGAAAGTGCCGCAAATATAACATATATCATTTTTAACTAACCATCACGCCGTTTTCCAAAAAGGGTAAGCAGAGAGGACAGTACGCCATACAACTCTGTCTCGGCACACACTACTTGCTTCATTTATATTCATGCATACTATTCTGTTATTCTGATTCTTCACATAGCCCGATTCAAGTATTTGTTTCACTTGATAGTGCCATGTCTTCTTAGGGCATCCCCTGACTTCTTTTTCCGTTCTCTTTCGCATCATATACTCTTTTAACACTCCTTCCTTTGTTCATTCGCTCATATAATTTTTAATGAATTAGTTGTAAAATAACAAAAAATAATTAAACAAAACGCACCTATCTGCGCACGCTGGGATTTGAACCTGCGACTTCTAGATTCTTAATCAAGGATCTTTTCCACTTGACCACGGAAGCCGTCAAATGATAGTAATGAGCATTTTCCAACGTTGTTTTGTGGTGTGTGCCGTACATAACTTATAAAAATATCATACATGAATTTCGTTAAATGATCTTTATTATAATTTTTTCGTATTGGAATAAGATACTTGTTTTAAAAGACACCTCACCTACCACGCGGTGTGTATGATTTAGGATATTAACATATTATGTAAATAACCAAAATCATAATGACATTGTTCAGAATCTAAATTTGAAGTTGGTATCTTATAATATGTCAACATGGTATTTTGTATGTACAACAAATATGTTGATTGTCTAATAATTGTACCTTGTACCTTGTACTTTGTAACAAAGCCGGCTAATTCAAATTCCTGATGTCAGCAAGTAATCATAGATAATTCACCAATTATTATGTCGTACAGGTTTGGCCCGGAAGTCGGCGTTTTGCTAAATTTGCTTACAGCTGATACAGTCAGCTGCATTGTACAAAATCTGTCACACTATTCAGATTTAAAAAAAAATTAAAGAAAGACAAACATTTCCGGGTTCCGAATATTTTAATGAAGCAATGACAAAAGTAGAATAAAATATACATAAAAAAGAACATTCAAATCAAAGCCAAGGTCAAGTCAAAGTTTTGGTAGAGTCGTAAAGAATGACAAAAATCATTTAGACTGGTACCAAAATTTTCAAAACCATGGCTTGAGGTAACAAGTCTCGACATTTTGGAAAGTGGAGAATCTTACCCATAATTAGTAGAGTGATGATTGAGGAACAGCAATTCATCGTTTTTGTTTGTATGTCGTTTTTTTTTTTAAATTGGATACGTTTTTATTTATTCCCTTTTTAAAAATAAACATTCCCAGTTTACGAATAACCTGACAATATTTAAAAAACTCCTACTGCCATCATGATTGTGTCATGCAATGATGGAGGACTTAGCTAGCAGAGGAATTAAACCCACGACGCTCGGGTGGGAATCCGACGCGTGTAACCACTCAGCTACTAACCGGTTAAATGAATGTCGAGATTTGTTAACTCAAGCCACGGTCTTGATATTTTTCGTACCCGTCTAAATGATTTTTGTCATTCTTTACGATAATAATCTTCAAAGAATACAATTTTCATTTCTAACATCATTGACTACCAAAACTTTGTTCAGGCCTTTACTTTAATGTTCTATCATATGTACATCTTTGTCATTGCTTCATTTAAATCTTATGTGTGTGCTGTTCTTTCTCTGTTGCTCTTTTTTCTTCATTTCGTGTTATGTATTTTTTGTAATTGGACAATGGACAATAAATAACAGTTAAACTGCAAACTGTGCAAATTGGTGCAAAATCGAAACAGTCGAGTATATTTAAATTTTAAATGTGATGTCTCACAAAACTTCCGCGACCTGGAGTAGATTTGAGAGTGTTATAATAATAATGAAAACACTTGGCTAGCTATATGGCGCCATTATTGTGAAATATCAAATACCTCAAGGGCGCTTATGAAATAATAAGGGAAGGCAAGTAATGGGAAAAAATACCTTTTTTCACTCTTTTATTTGAATATAGGAAGGGATGGTATGTCACAGTACTCCGATTGGAAATGTTCAGATGAGGAAGGAAAATAGGAAATGAGAGTCGGAAAGCACCTGTGTATTTGGTGGCCTCCGTGGTCAAGTGGTTAAGACGCTCTACTATTACCAATCCAAAGGTCGCGGGTTTAAATCCCGGCGTGCGCAAATAATTTAAATTTAATTAACATGTGTTATTTCAAATTTAATTCGTGTAAAATAAAACAAAAAATATTTTCGCGGAACGTTCTTAGAGTGGTAGATACTTTAAGTATCGCCCTGTCGCGACTATGGCGTCCCCATTATATGTTGTAAGGCTGAAGGCAGGGGAAAGAGATGGGGAAGAGGAAGTTTAGAAACCACCTGGCTATTTAGATCTGGTAACCAAACACATCTAAAGCCATTTCAAGCAAAGTTTTGATTCTAAAGGTTTGTTTCTCACCAGGGCGACACTTGGAGCTTTATTTAGTTAGATTTTTTGTCTATGTCGTTTTGCACGGCACATATTAAGAAAATATGTTTGATAGGTAAATATCTTAACAATATCATTCGACATAAACGATTCGCTGATATAATATTTACTCATCAATTGAAACGCGATTTATTCACTTGCGAGAAAAATATTTATTCGTATTTTTGTTTACTTTTTAAAAATACCGAAAATAAATTTGGTCCCAAACTTTTGTACGCGATTTTTAGTCACGAAACACCTTCTAGTGTGAAGCTATTATTTTTTTTTCTTTTTGTACAATTATTATAAGGACATAACTGTTCACTCGTGACGAAGCTAGCTGTAGTTTCATAGGTTCGAGAGTACCTCCCTGCCTGCACTACTTGATCCAGGATTGACCCAGTGTTGCCCTGCCAAACCATCGCTGGGTGTTGCCAGCGCTGCGCTCCACTTGCCACTCGCTACTTGCTCACTTCTGGCAACACTAATCCCGGAGTGCCGCCAAATTAACACGAGTGTGCCTGTGCGCCGCGCGTCGCAGTGTTACCTTGTGTCATGTTGTTCCGGGTATTTTCCGCCACTTTTCACAACGGAGACACGCCGCCATATTTAATAATTTACGATATGGCAACATTGCAACAAAGCATGATATAATTTTTGTTCAATGGTTTCAATAACTAAAAAAATATCATCTGCATTTAGGTGAAAGGGTTATTACAAATTTTTTTTCAACCAAACTTAATCTTAGTGGTTTAAACGCAAATTGATGATCTGCGCCATTTTGAATTTCCACCACTACCACCGATTCTCAGCCCGTTTTAGCATTTGATCAAATTATGATCAGGTATTAAGCACAACAGTATGACCGTTTTGTTTTCACTAAAGCCGAAATTTCCTTGCCAAAAAATGATGAATCATTCTTTTCACCTAAACACAGTCGATATATAGAGATTTTCAAACATCAATTCAGTTTTATTGTTTATGGTTGATAAGGAACTGTCACATTGTTAACTCTCAATTTAATGGTAGGTCGACCGGTTAGTAATTGAGTGGACAAACGCGTTGGATTCCCTCTCGGGTTCAACTCCTATGTTGGCTAAGTCCTCCGTCATTGCACATTCAACATTTTTCACTTATTATGATGCCAATTTTTGTACCAGTCTAAACGATTTTTGTCATTCTTTACGACTCTACCAAAACTTTGACTTGACCTTGGCTTTGATTTGGATGTCCTTTATTGTGTAGATTTCGTTCTACTTTGGTCATAGCTACATTAAAATTGTGGTTATATATATTATTATAATTACGGTTATATGTGCTGTTCTTTATCTGTTGCTGTTTTGTTCAATTTTGTGTTTGGCATTTTTTTGTAATTGGACAATAGTCCGTTAGTTTAAATAAATAAATATCAATAATTTTCGAAGGTCATTTTAAAATTTCATTTAACGAGTTATGTATATTTTTAAGGGTTTTGTTTTGATTATCTAATAATCATTAACGGAGAACTAAAAATAATCTGATTTTAAAGTACAACTGTCTTTAATTTCGTACATAAATTCATGTTTTTGCAGACTTTATTCCTTTGAGTATGGTTGACTGAAATGTCAATAACGGTTTTAGTGCGTACAATATAAATATAGCGTTTAGCTTTAATGAGCCAATAAGTCTAATTTGACGTTATCATAATATTATACTTTTTCAAAACTATCTAGGTTATTATTAATTTGTTTATAAACATCCATCTAAGCCAGTGATTCCCAAAGTGGTCTATATCGACCCCCTGGGGTCGATTCCGACCTACAAGGGGTCCACGTCAAAGAAAAAAAAAATTGGGGGTGCATGAGACGTAAATGGGGGTCCACGAGAGTGGATTCCATTTTGACAGGCCGTCACCAAAATTTTGGCTTCCCGCAAATGTAATAATCCACCTCACAGATAGTACCTATGCAGGTACTTACGTAATCCTTTCTTATAATAGACATTAATTCCCTAATTATTTTAATTATGATAATTTTTTGTCGATTTGCTAGTACTTTTCGATTTCAAATCTCTACCGACTAGTGCTTTTTTTCGGAGGATAAATTTTGTTGATTTGCTAGCACTTTTTTGGGGAGGTTATTTTGTCGATTTGCTAGTACTTTTCGATTTGAGATCTCTACCGACTAGTACTATTTTTTGGCGAGTTTGACTTCAATTGAAGTGTTTATCGCGAAGGGTTTATTTAAAAGAACTAGCAGTTCCTGAAGCGTTCACAAAACTTTGAAGTTTTTCCCAACGCTAAAAAAAAACAATATAAGGAAAGCTGGGGGTCTACACAAAACAGAAAAAATCGGCAAGTGGTCTACGGGAGACAAAAAAGTTTGGGAACCTCTGATCTAAGCCATTTATCTGTCTAATATCTGCTGTTAAACGGACTAATATTATCAAAAAATTGAGCCTTTGGTGATGTTTCCAAAATGGCGCTAAATTAATTTGTTTGTTTGTTTATGGAATCCTACTCTATGTTGATTGTTGATGAAGAAACCCATACGAAATAAACTTGAAAATTTCCTTGTTACGCGTGTGAGGCAATCCCATTTCACCATAATAAAGAAGCTCTTAGGAACATTTTTTTATGTTTCTTCATATTTCTTCATTAACAATAAAAAAATACATTCAGATTCGAAAAACTCGCGGGTAAAAAAAAAAATCTTTTTTTTTAGAAAACACTTAACTGATTTGGTTTTTATGTTTTGGCAAAAGAAATGACAAATATTTTATTGTTTCAAGTTTTTCAGCTGTCTCTAGTTTACGGTTTTTTGTTGGAAACTAGAGGTTATGCTTTTTGTAAGAGGTTTTCAGAACCAGATTGTAACATATCAATTTGCTTTGAATGTCAAAGGAAATTCAGAGTTTTTTTCAAAAAGTAATTAACGAACAAAAAAATAGTCGCACACAGTAAGTTTTTTACTAAGAAATCACATTGAAAATGTTTGTTTTATGTCAAAACATAAATTTCACCATAAGTACCATTTCAAAGTGTTATTAACTTTAAAGTAATTTAAAGTAAAGTAATTTCCTTTGTGAGTACTTACAACCGTATGAGTGTGAACTTTTCCAATTTGAAACTGATATCAAATGAAATCATCAAATTCGAAAATTGAATCTTTTTAAATCCCCACCTACCTAATGTGTTTTAGCAAACATTATTCAATATTTGAAATAGGGACGAATATTTTTTCTTGACACGTCAAAGTCACTTCAACGACTAGTTAATTAATAAAATGAAGACTTAAAAGGAAATTGACACGTTCGCACAATTTCTTTGTACTAGTTATTTTTTTAAGCTAAATAAACTAGTAGATTTTTAGCATGTGTTTTGTGATTCAAATACCATTCATCGTTAGGATGATATTAACAGTATTTTCCGCAGATTTCTTTTCATAGGTTACTTAGTTTCACTTTTTACAAATAACTTAACGTATCAAAACCGTTATCATTGAAAAACGATCAGTATCCCAGAGTGGTTGATACCCTATATGTAGACCTGGTGAAAGACCAACATTTAGAATCGAAACGTCGCTTGAAGTTGCTTTAGACGTGTTTGGTGACCAGATATAAATAGCCAGGTACTGCCCAACCTTAATCTTCCCATCTTCTTCCCCTTCTCACTACCTTCAGCCTTACAACATACCCCAATCGGGGATGCCATAGTCTCACTGGCTCCAGGCGGTTGGGAGCAGTTGGGACTTGGGTGTGGTATTCTTTAAATCTGTTAGAAATGTGATCTACACCAATTTCATAAAAAGCTGTTATCGCTAATTTGCATAAGACCTTTAGACTCCTAGGCCCCAAGCACCTCAGTTGATTTACTGTTCAAGAAAGGATTTCGATATGTGAACATGTTTATTTCACCCCAAGAAAGATAAACTTGACCTTGCTTCTCTGTCGGTTATCTCTTCAATGATAGTGAAGGAAAAAAAATAATACGCTATCATTTGCTATGTGTATTTTTCCCTAGACTTCCAATTTGACACGTTTTGGTTCCGCAGGTCACCATAATCGCCTCATATTCCGTCAAAAACTCTGATCCGAACGATCGATTCCGGATTATACTTGCGGCCACTATTTTTCATCGCCTATCGGAACCGCTTTGACACTTTGTTGACACCAGGGACAAAGGGCTCGCTTCAGTTATTATTATTTCACATCTTATTTCAATCATTCTTTGTCATATGATAACGTGTGATTCAAAAAAATAATACACGAGGCGTAATCTTAAACATTTGTTTTACTACAATTCTTGTATAACCCAGTCCGTTCTATGTCCACGCGCAGGTACGTAAATACTAATGTTGAGGAAACTAGCCGCCGCAAACAGCAGTCAGGCTGTTTGGCAGATGGTTGGGGGATGTTTAATATCATGTTACTGTGTGCATTAGGGCTGCCAGGGGGGAGGAACACCAATTACTGACGGCACTATACCCTGTTCACTATGTCACTTGTACAGTACTCTGTAGTAAACTGGGTAGTACGTTGTCATCACGCGGCGGCCAAATCTGGGTTACTGGGCAATTTCTAATCCTACCCCCCCCCTGAAAGGCCTGCACAGTACCTAGTTGCACTGCTTCGATTCTACTTAGATTTGGTTTCGTGTCATATTTGGGTCGCGGGTATAATTTTGGTCATGGTGGCTGCTTCCAAATAATTAGGAATGTTTTCGTTCTTGGTAAGTACATTGTATCATGTGATGTAGCATAAGGGCTCCAACTGAGCCACCAGGGCCAGGAAGAGAATGAGGAGGGGAACAAACACAGAGAGAGTTTATGTACTCTTTTCGTTTTCAATGGTGACCTCTTTTGGACGATGTTGATAAAATTTCACCCGTATTTAACTTAAATAATATGTGTTGTTTCACACTTAATTCAAATATATTTAATGTTACTGGTGGTTTAACATCATATTATTATTTTTTGCTCCTACTCAGTAGTACCCTGAATTTTGTATTTTTTTTCCTTTTTTCTTATTTTTTATTAAACACTATGCAAGAGAATTATTATTGTAAAATACATGACATTTTAAAATACAGATAATGTTTCTAAACTTCTCACTATTTGGTTTTATTGTGCTTTTAAACCACACACTTGTATGTCAACGGCCCACCTTTGTGCCTTGTACATATGTAAAATAAAATATGAAAAATATTAAACCGGTAGTATTTTTGCGGTACGTTTTCCAGAGTAGTAGAATGAAGATTTTTCACCACCCTGGTGAAGGACCGACATTCAGAGGGAAACGTTTCTTAAAATGGCTTTAGCCGTGTTTAATGACCAAACCTCTTTCCTATATCTCTCCTTTCCATAGGGAGTAGTTCCTACAGCGTCACAATATACCCCGAGTGGAGATTCTTTTTCTTAAAATGAATAAGGATTAAAATTTCCGGGTTATGAATAACCTGACAATATTTGAATAATCCCACTGCTATCGTAATATGTGAAAAATTTTTTTGGTGCAATATTGGAGGACTTGAACTCACGACGTCTAGGTGGGAACCCGACGCATCTATCAACTCGGCTATTAACCGGTCATATGAAGCCATTGTCTCACTGTCTTCGGACATTTAGGGACTTGTGGATGGTATTCACAAAAAATACTATTGACAGCTAAAACGTACAAACATCCTCGATTTTAATGTCATAAAAAATACAAATATATATTTTTTGACCCCTGAGGAATTGGACTTGCAACCCTTTGACCTAAAACGTGATTTTTTCTACCCATGATTATTTTACTCATAGGTGCATTATATCGTATTTCTCTGTGTAAACCTTATTTTAAAAATAACATTACACAACCATATCGTTGTGTATTTACAGTAACTTCACTGTTCTTAAAATAATATTTATTCCACATACTCGTATCATAATTTCTACCGCAGCTTATTCTAACGAATCTCAAACTTTCTAACCCCTTTTTCCTCGTCGGTTTTCATTCCTAAAACTTCTGGTTTCTCTCCAACAACCCGTTTATCAAAACAATGGTTCACTTATGTTCAAAACACATCAAAATCGAAACACATTTAAACCTACCCCATTATCTATCTAATAATACACCCAAATATTTTTTGCTTTTATTTGGGTCTTTTTTGTGTGTTTATCCCACAAATCTTTAACAACTCGTGACATCTATAAGAGGTTTTTTTGTTAAATTTATATCAATAACAAATTTGTTTTTAATGGGGTAATTTTATTGTGCATTGTACGTTATTTTTTAGCTTTGAACAGCGCCCTTATTCACAAACATGGCACAGTAAATAATATTATTTTTAGACTTAGTTACCGTACTTTCCTAATACCGAGGATGAATATTTTCGCTTTCAAGAAGTCACGCTAGCGTTACAATTTAAATGTTCAGTTATTCACATATTTCTCCGTGGAAAAGTGTCTATATTTAACTTATTCATTTTGAAAAAATCAATATTATACCGTCTCTGTAAAAGCAAAAGGGCTGAAGCGCCATTTCGGGAAGTTTACACCAAAACACTTCAAAGTTTTTTTTTGTTTTACAATAAAATTCATAAGTCATAAGAACCTGGTTGGATTTTGAAAAAAAATTAACTCAATCATCTCACTGAGTCACTTGAAACGACAAAAAGCTAATAAAAGTCCCACACTTGTGTCGTTTGAGTCAAGCCTTCACCCAAATGGTAAATATATTTTAGATGGCTGAAAAAAAAAGTTTTCAGAATCAAACGAGAGCATTCGATGCAGAAAAAAAAACTGATCAAAACTGCATATTTAACTCATGTTTGACCAAAGTGTCGCTTAAGCCTTTTTGACTTTCTAGCAACGATATGTTATTTACACTTTAAATAAGAATTTAAAAAATTATATTATTGTTAAATTAACCTTCATGTATTTTATATGATTGTAATAGTTACGAATAGCTTTAATTTAAGGCTGCTATTACGTAAGCTTACGCAGATATACTTTATAAGATAGGTAAAGTCGATGACCATATTTTATATGGGATGGTTAGTAAATTTAAAAAATAATTTAAGATAGTAAAATTTTTTCCTAACAAAACTCATTTACAAAATACTTCACAAAATAAATCAGTTGAATTTGATGTGATCTATTCCTCGTTCAACTAGGAAAAACTTATTGAAATTTGCATAGATTTCCACTAAAAATGTAGGTCGCACACTGATTTATTGCTCACATACTCCGGGGGAAACTCCAAACTTGCATAATATCATGGCGTCGTCACCGTCAAATTTGGCAGAGCCAATTGTCACCCGGAGTTGGGTACGTAATCTGCACCACTCCAAAGTTGAATCGGACCAGAAGCACGCGGAATACATACCCGGAATACGTACCCGAATCGCAGCGAATGTTGAGTCGATCACACTACTCACACAGATGCATCACTTACATACGGTGTATTTCAAACTGACTAACTTACAAACCATCACGCCGTTTTTCCACAGGGGTAGGCAGATAGTACGGACCGCCATAAAACTCTGTCTTGGCACACACTTCTTGCTTCATTCACATTCATACATCGTCTCATACATGAATGTTGTTGTTATTACTCTTCACATGACCCGATTCAAGTATTTGATTCACTTGACAAGGCCGGAAAAACGAATAACCAAGACTTATGCGACTAATTGAATAACCTACGTCCGACTTAACCAAACCAACCCTGAGCCGGCGCATACAATTCTAGTAAGTAAGACAGTATGTGAATAAATAATATATTTAATTAAGGGTATCATGTTTACCTCTCAATAATTAAAAAAAAAAAAACACATTCGTTTTGTATTAATCATTTTTTAAATAATATTTTGATGTTGTGGAACGAATTCCGTTTTCAAGACGTGTATCGTGATTCCACTCTAAACAGTTTTTTATTTGATTTTGCGCAAGAGTTACAACAGCCTGCAGCCAATAGAACTCTGGCATCTTCTTTTCAATGCCGCGAAGATAATTTAAGTGGATTAATGGTGGGAGAAGGGGAATAGGAGAATTCCGAATAATCTGGTTTTTCAGATCTAGTCACTAAATAAAACTAAATTCATTTCAAGAAACTTATCAACTCTAGAAGGTGGTCCCTCACCAATACAAATCTGAGACCACTTGCGACTGTGAAACGATGTTTAAATATATTTTATATTTATTTATAAAATTGTGGAAAACATCACATACCGCTTTATTGTATTATTTCAACTATGTTTTAAATTGAACTCGTGACCTTTTGTTTCGAAGTGAAGGATCTAAACCACCCTGGCACAGAGGTCATTAGTAAATTTTAATATAAATTCTTAATTTTACTACTTTTACGTTTTGTTGAAACGAGTTTATTAATAACCGGTGGTTTCATTACTACCGTAAAATAAACTTTACGTTAGCTTGTGAACAAAAGCTTTTTTTATGCGAAGCGTTTGGTAAAATTATCAAGTATTTTACCATCAACAGTATTTTATATTATTTTTCCGAAAAAAAAAGCGTCATACACTTTACTTTCCATAAAACTGTTCTAAGGTAATATAAGCTAATCTGTAATTAGTACAAATCAATCAGTATTAAATCCGACCTTTTCTTGTATAAATCATTGTTTGAAAACAACTCTCTTCGTCACATATATGGACCAGGAATAACTTTTACGTATTATTTTATCTGTGCGACCCCTAGAAAATTTTCATTGAAATGAAACATTAATTTTATACGCCCACTTGCTGACATTTGGTGAATAACCACGAAGTTTTTACGCCTTAGCAAATAATGATTTTTGATTTAATCGCCACATGTATTAATATTATAATTATTATTTCAAACGCCTACGCAGCCGTGAAAGAAACACCTTTCGCATTTTTTACTGCAAGTATTTCATCAGTTCTTTTATTTTTCTGTTTATTGCTAAGCCACGTGATTAATTGGCTACGAATAGTTAAACCTTAACAATTAAAGCGCATATTAATTACTAATGTGTTACTTTGGGTGTTTTTACGAGTTACAATGCGTCAAAATTTAGTAACATTTCATTAGTTTTTGGTCGTTAATTAAATTTCATGAGCGTGCGGTTTGGAATGAGGATATTAAAATAAATGTTGAATAACGTCATGGGGTACGAGCAAGTGGAGGCAGATTTGGTAGGATTTTGTAATTCGGAAGTGAGTGCGCTCGCACTTTCGCTAATGTTAGGACCGTTATACACGTGGAAAATTGGTGGGCAAAAATTAATTTCTTTCGCACGTGTAAATTCCGCATGGACGCAATCACATTTGAGAAACTTCCGCAATCTGCAATCTTGCCTAACCCTACATGACCACAACGGTATATGTTGAATCCAAAGCTGCGATAAAAGACTGAACGTGTTTTCAGCTTCAAATTAATTTGGAAAATAGTGGACTGTAAAGCGATAAACTATACTACTTGATGGAAGTGTCTAATTATGGTAGATTATTTGGAATAAAGGGGAAATGGGAAACCATTCACTCACCAATGTAGTTGAAGTAGACGTTCTTGATTCTTCTTATATTATTACCAAACACAAAGCACAACGGAACACCACACTTAATTTCATATTATTTGAAGAACAACAACGCGCCGATGACCAAACGAGACACCAACGAACGACACGAAATACGTTTTTTCACAAAACTCTCCTATTTCGATTGTCACTTGTTTCGAACACCATGTTGTTCCTTACGGAATTTGATATAGCGAAATGGCGGAATAATTATGAACCAGATAAAGTACATGAAAGTGAGAACTTAACAAATTATCACGTTGAAATCCAACAATATAAAATAATTATTTGGTTTTGTTTCAAAACCAACTCAATCATGCTTATTTTTTGTATGTGTATTTAACTTTGGAATCCCTACTAAACTCACCTTACTGTAATTTTCTTAAAAAGCTATGCCATACTAAGATTAATAGTACAGACCTTTTCGCCGAACATAACCTCTATTAAGAAGGGAGTAAGTATAAAATATGAATACTAAATATCGTCATAGTGTCTAATCTATTATCAATATTGCAATCAGCAAAGAGCATGGCCATCGTCAAATAAGCTGGAGTATATTTCTGGTATTTGCAAAATGCAAGCTATAAAACATACGACAGCTTGACCCATATGAAAATTTTGGTGGACAACGGAAGATGTAAATCAGATGTTTTTTTTAATATATTTTTAAAGTGAATTCTGCACAACAGTCCAAACTGCTCTCAACTGTTTGAAATCAATTGGGGCATGTTGAAATTGGTGGTTAAGGTAAAAATATGAGAAAGAGGAAGGTTAGGAAGTGTTTGGCTATTCAGATCTGGTCACCAAACACGGCTTAAGCTATTTTAAGCAACGTTTCGTTTCGGAATGGTGGTCTTTCACCAGGGCAATACTGAGAGTATCTACCACTTTGGAACGTACCGCAAGCATAGTTTAAATGATTTTATCTGAAATAAATGCCAAAAAAAAAAAATATTGAAATAAATTTATTTGCACTCCCCCAGAACCCGCAAACTTTGGATTTGTAGCCGAGCGTTTTAACCACTCGACCACTGATATAGTTTTACTTTCTTTAGAGGTGCATACTGCATGCGTGCCACAAATTATCAAGTGTAAATTTTTAAGTATCTAAACATTATAATTCGAGCATTTTGCATATTAATAAAGTAAGTAACGAAAGAGATTTGGTATCTATAGCTTACTGATGGACGCAATGCACTAAATTCAAGCAAAGGTTTTTTTTGTTTTTAAAAAAAAGTTTTTCCTCTGACCTTGCTGGTTAAAGGGGTGTTAGGTTGGTTGGGGGCGGTAGGGGTGAGAGGGTGGCAGATAACAGATGATTGATTACAAATCAGAGCGGCGATGGGAGAAAGCCGGCGCTCCTCGGCGCTGCGTCATAAGGTATTGCGCCAACATACTTTTATTCATGTCTTATATTGCAGGAATTTCATTATCTGTGAGATAGACACTTGAACATTTTTTAGGGATTATTAATTTTATGTTAGAATGAAAGCACCATTATTTGTAAAAACATTTAAAAGATTAAGCTTAAACGGCCTCCGTGGTCGAGTGGTTAATTCGTGTGGCATATTGAATTAATATAAAATAATATATCGTTGCTGGAAAGACAAAAAGGCTGAAGCGACACTTTGGTCAAAAATTAGTTAAATATGCAGTTTTGATCAAATTTTTTTCTGCATCGAATGCTCTGACCCTTCAGCCATCTTATTAAAATATAATTGGCAGAAGGCTTGACTCAAGTGACACAAATTTGTGACTTTTTTTAGCTTTTTCTCGCTTTAGGTAACTCCTTAGTTAACTTTTTTTTTTCAAAATCCAACTAGGTACTGAAGACTTATGAATTTTATTGTAAAACAAAAAAAACTTTAACGTGCTCTGGTGTAAGCTTCCCAAAATGGCGCTTCAGCCTTTTTGCCTTTCCGGCGAATATTTGCGGTACGACCTAGAGTGGTAAATAGTATCCTTCTGGTGAAAATCCACCGTACAGAATCGATACGTTACTTGAAATGGCTTTAGTCGTGTTTGGTGACCAGATTTGAATAGCCAGGTACTTGACAACCTTCCTATTCCCTATTTCCTTTCTCTCTCTACTAACTTCAGCTTCACAACATACTCCGATTGGGGTTGCCATAGTTTCATTGTCTCCAAACAATTATAGCAATTGGGGTTCTTGTGCGGTATTCACATTAAAAAATAGAAAGTGTATTTTTTTTTTAATACGAAATAATTTTAATATAACGTAAAATACGTTTTTTTTTTCAATCCTTTTCTATCATTGGTTTACCACCAAAGGGTAAAAAGGCTGATGCGTTTAATTTTATCTATCTATTTCTTTATATTTTGAAATTAAACTCTTCTTAATTAATTTATGCAGAATTGGACATTATTCGCAAAAATTCTACGTAAAGCTTTCATTCTAGATAATGTTAAGCTAATGTTTAGGTTACATAAACATATACATCGTATAAAATTACTAATTAGACATTTTTCATATTATTATTGTAATTCCGAAGAAAACCACCTTTGAATATGTCTTTTATTTTTAAAGAGAACTAATTATCGATTTTACACTTTATTTGCGAAAAACACCTTATGCGTCAAAGTGTTTTCCGAAAATATTATGCAGAGTAAATAAGTGTAGAATATATAGTGAACCAGGATATTTCATTGATTTACAAACTACTTCTAAGTAAACTGTAGTTCTCTAAATAAAATGATAAGATATAAGAGATGTTTGGATATATTTAAAGTGATTTTTATACAAAGAGAAAAAAATATATCGATCGCAATTACTAATGCCAGTGTTCGTATATTTTATTTTCTTTATTGAATAACTTTAGTTTATTTATTTTTCTTTGTTAATGTTTTTTCACTATTGATAAACCAAAACGCACGTCAGATACTAAATTCAGAGAGCTTGCCTTCAGAGTATCAGGCCCTAAAACCTGAAATAGACTGCCATATGATTTGAGAATGATAAAAGACTTGACAGAGTTCAGAGCCAAACTCAAAGCACATCTCTCTTTATAAAATCATATCCACAAATAACAGGATTGCCCTAATTTACAAAGCTAGGCTAGCTCATAAGTATCTTAACGCACTAATTAGAGTATTTATGTCGATCTACTGTTATAAAAATTAATAAATATGTTAATATCAATAAATAAAAGGTTATTCTAGATATAGTTTTAGGTATTTCGATAATTTTATTATTATTTTAGTTATAGCCTTTAAGCTTTGTTAAGCGCTCTCAAGGTGATATTTCCCAAAAATGGGGCTACGTTAATTATCCAAATAGTATTAGCCTTTAGTAGCAGATAAATAAAATTATTATTTATGGTGTGGAACAGTTTGTTTGTTTATTTTACAATACACTCTGCAAAAAAATATATTTAAATTTATTTGTTTTTTTTCCCTCGAAGTGATACTATACAAAAATGGTATGCAAATTAGCTCTTATTGAAAGATAATACACATTTAAAAATAAAAATAAATTATGGTGTGAAACGGTTTTTAATACACTCTGCTCAAATTTGTGATATTTATCTTATATTTATTGTACAAAAATATATAATTTAATAATAATATTGTTACTGCCGACTATTTCTTAGCCAATATTATTATTGTATATTGTATTTATTTTATTGTTGTGTTATGCTTCACCTTTTAAACTTGATGTGATACAAGTAATTTTATTTATTTTGTTTAATTTATAAAACAGACAAATATTTAAATTATTACAAAGCTGACACATTGATATAAATATAACAGCTTTACATTAAGCGTGGAAAGTTCTTACTTATAAAACCTAACAACGTCATTGAAGCTTTCCGTGATGCGTGATGTTATTTGTTTTATTAGTATCAATAATAAGATCTCGAAATTCATGCAATCTGGATTTGGAATCCCTGTTAATAGTTACAGTGTTTATTTTACGTTATTTTGGAGAAAACGCATGAACGTTTAATATTAGCACAGCATTAAAAAACAGCCAAAGCACTTATTCGCTGAAAAAATACACCGTCGGACTCTTGTGTGTTTTCGTGGTCACGATAAAACACGCCTTGTTTCCATTACCAGATGTGTTTTCTGCCCTTGTACAGAAATGTTTATCAGATAATATTATTGAACATTGAACATACTATTCCATTCCGAATTACGTAGTTCAAATTAGTTCTTACCGGCAATTTAGTAGCAGTCACGAAGGCCGCCTTAATTAACGATATAAAATGAGGTAAAACGGTGTGTTGTCGAAAAAAGCAACGTGTTGTGTTTATACTTTGTAGAAAAATCGAGAAAATGCCACGTTTTGGACAAAAATAAAACACGCCACAAACCAATTTTTAATTTTCGTATGAGCGGTTTTCTCTCACGCACGAGTTGGCCGAACTGTGCGGGTAAATTGGACGCCGCTATGCAACAGTCATCCAACCCACATGGCATACTGAATGGTAACTACATAAAGTAAAAGAAACATAAATTTCGTACCTTCTTTAAAGACAGCGAAGTAATTGAACAACTTACATCGGTCTTAAGCGGCGGCCATCTTTGATTTGACTTACTAAGCTTCTTTAGTTATTATAAATACATGTAAAAAAGCGCATCTTCGAACACAAAAGTATATGAAATTAAATTTGTGCATTCATTGGTGTTTACCTCCATAAAAAATATGCCAATTCGTAGTTGTGTACTCGCCAAAACGTAAGCTAGTTTTATCTATTTTAAATTTAGCTTGACTTGATCATTCGTATTGGGATTCAAAGATTCATTAGATTCATTCAGATTCGTATAGGGAGTCAAAAAGCTCCTGACTTTTTTTTAAGTCGTCAAATTGCGTAGCAAATGTGAAATTCGCCTTCTTCTCTATATCATTCCCATTACTGTGGATGCCATATACCACAAGATGCCCTACCACAATATGAAATACTGACATGAAGAAAAAAAACACGTTTTTCTCTGAATGCCACACAAGAATCCTAACTACTCCCAACTGGCCAGGGTCAGAGGGACTGAATGGAAAGAAATGGGAAAGAGAAAGGTTGAAAAGTACCTGGCCATTCAGATGTAGTCACCTAATATGCCTTAAGCCATTTCAAGAAACGTTTCGATTGTGAATGGTGGTCTTTCACAAGAGCGATACTGGGAGTATCTACCACTCTGCTTGATGAAAAGAGGTATTTATATTATTGAAGCCATAAATATGAAATCATTTGCAATTGTAACGATTTTACCCTGTACAGCTTTGCAATTGTAACGATTTTACCCTGTACAGCTTTGCAATTATTACAGAATCCTGCCTTCGTAGTTTGGTATGTTGACCAGAGATGTCTCTTCTCGGATGTTTATCCGGTCGGTAAGGCAATAATCTACTTATCGACTTTATTAATTCAAAATCTATAATAGCAATAATATTTGGATAATTTGTATAGCGCCGTTTTTGTGAAAAATCACCTCAAGGGCGCTGTTTTCACATTACTTACACCCTCTCAAAAACATCCTTCGTCCGGAGGGAGGGACTGGCCAAATTTAATTTTTTTGTATTATTTAATGTATTGATAGTAAAATAAATTCAATGCGATGTGGAACGATGGAACTATTCAATGAAGCTGCATCTATCTTGGGTATATTTAGATGCACATATACCAAGTTATGTCACTATCTCTTGAAGTACGTACAAGTGTGACCGTTGGGTACATAACGATCTACATGCTTTTAAATAAAATATTTTTTTACAAACATTTTTACACTCGCCGATTAAACAACTATTTCATAACATGTGTACAAGAGTGAACTTTTCTTTTATCTTATCTTTTTTTTTCAGTGCTCACATCATTTGCGTTATTATATCATATATACAAGAATAATGCGTCACACTACTTTAGTTTTTACTCATTTAACTCCTTCGGATATACATGGCCTGTTCAAAAGAAAAGGTGAATTTTGAATTTTCGCGGGCTGTGTACATTCGATTATCGACTATCGATTTTTTTTTGTTGTGTTAGTACACATATGTTAATCATATTTTAGCATTATCAGCCATATTAGATTAGTGGTTTGTTTTTGACAACTGGAATGGTTAGTCACGTTTTTCTGTGTTCTTCGATTTTTTACATTGAAAAAAATGGATCAAAGATCATGTATTAAGTTTTGCGTTAAAAATGGAATAAGGTACTCCAACGCACTTAAAATGTTGACTGTGGCATTCGGCGAGTCTATGTTGTCTCAAAAAAGTGTTTATAAATGGTACAAGCGCTTTACAGAAGGCCGAGAAGATGTTAATGACAATGAGCGTCCTGGAGTTGTGGAAAAAAATTTTTATTTTTGATCCGTTTTTTTTCAAAAGTAAAAAATCGAAGAACACACAAAAACGTGCCTAACCTTTCCAGTTGTCAAAAACAAACCACTAATCCAAAATGGCTGATAATGCTAACATATGATAAACATATGTGTACCAACATAACAAAACAACAAATCGATAATCGAATGTACACAGCCCGCGAAAATTCAAAATTCACCTTTTCTTTTGAAAAGGCCTCGTATAATACCTTGTATATGTGTGGGGTGTAAAAATATGATTAGTTTTTTCATCATTCATCTCTTAATGTATTTGGTGAACGACTGTTTTTTTAAGAGATCTCTGTTAGAAAAATAAATAAATAAAGCTTTTACTGCAGAATAAATTCATATTTTTAAAAGTCGTTTTCAGTCTGGGATTTTTAAAACATGCTTTACTCATACGCAATGGTGAAGTTGTGGGTTGATCAAATTTTGAAAAAATCATCCAAATGTGAAACCAAAACAGTTTGCATCACCGCGGCAGTACGGTTCGAGCCCGAGAACTAACGCAGTCAGCTTTATTATTCATGAAAGCGGTTTTTCCTCTGTTCACCGAATATTATATTATTTTTGCGACAGCGCGCAGAATTTAATTTTGAAAAAATATGTTTTATAACTCTCTGAAAACCATGTCCATTGAATACTGAATGCGTTATCTTCAAAAATTTCCATTTTCAATTAATTGTATTTGCTTTGCCGTGCGTTCGTCCATTAACACTTGTTTTGGTAGGATTTTTAATTATTTTTTGCATCAATTAACTCTAGTGTGTTTTTATTTTTATTTTGAAACCTTGGCAGATTTTTTAACGTTTTTGTAATTATTTTTAATTAGTGTTGTTTTATTAGTAATTTCATCGCCCGACCTCGCCAAAATATAATTTCGGAAGATACCTTCAGTATTCTCCTTGTAAAAAAAACCACTATTCAGAATCAAAGCTTTGATTTAAATGTCTTTAGTCGTATTTGGTGATCAGATCTACGACTACGACTTTGACTACGACTTCAGAGGTCGCCGGTTGAAACCCAACGGGCATAAATACATTTTACTTATTTACGTATTTCATAACACATTTAATTGATTCAAAATAATATATACTATATTTGCAGCACGTTCCAGAGTGGTAGATACTCATAGTATTGCCCTGGTGAAAAACGACCATTCAGAATCGAAACGTTGCATGACATGGTTATAGCCGTATTTGGTGACCAGATCTGAATAGCCAAATACTTCTTAAACTTCCTCTTACCTATCTGCTTTCCCTCCCAACTACCTTTAGCCTCACAATATACCCCAATAAGGGATGCTTTAGTTGCACTTGCTCTAGACGGTTGGGAGCAGTTTGGACTCTTATGCGGTATTCACTATTAAAATTAAAAATAAATATTTGAATAGCCATGTATTTTCTCATCTTCATCTTCTTTCCCATCTCATTTTACTCCCCACAACCTTCAGCCTTACAACATACTCTAATTTAGGGTGCCATAGCCATACTGGTTCCAGGTGTTTGTGATCAGTTGGGACTTGTGCGGTATTCTCTTTTTTTAATTGCGAGTTTGATAGGCAAATAAGTGTTATTTAAAAGTACGTCCAAATTCAAAATATGTATTTTTTCTCTCAGAAGATTTTAACGCTCTTAATAGATATCATTTCATTTATTGAACATATTACAAGAAAATAATAAATTTAATAGTTTTTTGAAAAAAATATTTTTAAGAAAATAATAAATTAAATTGAGTGTTGCCTTATTTTTAGATCCCTAAATGGATTTTGAAAGTTAAATGATTATGGAAATGACGTTACAACATGAACATAATTTAATAATTTTGTAAATTCCAAACAAAATAAAGAGTATTGAATTTAAAAAGTCAAAAGATCTTCCGTAAATAAAAATGGATGGTCTATCCAAGACACCATCTAAGTATTTAATATGTGCTCGTGTTAGCTTTGCATATCAATACAAAGGTGACAGTCTATATCGGTAGAAATTGAAAAAAAAAAAAATATTTTCAAGGAAGTATGAGATCGTTAAAATGCCGGTTTCTAATAAGGTATTGGTAGCTCAGTTGGCAGCTCCCGGATAGAGTAGAGGTTCCGAGTTCGAGTCTCGGTCGCGACGATTATTATTTATTTTTTTCTATCTTTATCGATTAATTATTGATATTATTTCAATAATTAAAATTAAGAGTGTTTCTCTCATGATACTAGAGCTTTCCTTTGTATGCTAGGATACTTGTTATAAAATTTAAAAAATAACTGCTCATGCATTTAACATGTATATCTGTTTACTTTCTTCCACTAGAGGAAAAAGTTGTAATTGATTTATACAATACCCACCATAATTCACCCTCTTAGCTTCAGATAAAATCAAGCCAATGGAGCCAAGCCGTGCGCGTACGTCGAAAGCGGTTAACGTTTTATTTATACGCTTTTCCTTATCAATTATATTCTCATAAGACATGCTTGCCAACTAATGAAGTGGAAATATATTTCGATCCATCTTCCTTCCGACAATCAATCTTGCTTGTAAACAAACCCTTTGTTTAATATTGATACGTTATACGTTTATTAGCAAATGTAAAAATTTCTTGCATTTTTCTCCATGAGGTTTCTCCTTACTTGTATTACCTACAACTGAGAATAGAAAATCAAAGGACATTCAGGAACTCCGTCATCTAGATACTAACGTCTAAAAATACCGATATATAATATGTACACAATCCACCATCCAACTATCGAATCATCACTATCCGTTAAATTATTTATAAATATTCACCATAAGATTAAACAACGGATAATCCGGGGAAAGATTTCTGGAAGACACTACACCCGAAGGTTTTAATATCTACGTGACTGGTACGATTGTAGTTCCAGCTGAAGATTGATATGACCAGTTAACCACCAGTAATATGGAAGAAGATTTTTTTTAATATAGAATAGGTGTATATATTTCCTCCTTTATTTGATCTGGACCTTTTCTAGGCCCGCATTAAAAAATCTCTTCCTACAGCCCCTTCCTTAATGTTGCCCGGGCGGGTGTTGATATAGCTCCCCTGTCTCTACATCGGACAGATAGGGGTGCTTTTGCGAAGTGTTACTTAACAAAAGGTGCTGTTGCACTACCCTCCCTGTAATTTGGAATAAATATGGTTAATACTAAATTTTAACAAACAGGGTTTTAAGAATAGTACGATAAAGTGAATTGCTGTAGGTTTTATTTACATATTTGCTATCTTGGAAACAATCAAATAAATCACCCAACTTATGTATTTATTTATGGCGTAATTTGGGAGTGATTATCTTAATTTTCAGTTATTTAATCTACTGCGGCAGGGTAAACCTGGAAGAAACCCTCCTACATTCGGGCTAACTGCTCTGAGGATATTGTTCTAAACGGCGGATGAATTAAGTTTTATGAGCTTCTCGGCGAAATAAAGCAAGTCAATTATAATGTAATAGAGTGTAAAAGCTGTGCTGAAATTACAGAAAAACACAAAGAAAGCCCGCGATAAGCAGCCATTCCGTTTTCTAAGGAAAACACTGAATAATCGTTCTGCGTGCTCGTTACGAGAACTTATCGAAATATATAATTAGTAACTGTTTATAATAACGGATAATGATTGTTCTGAATAACTTGATTATATAGAATTCTGACGCTACGTTTTTACAGTGGAATACCTTAATTATTGTGGGAAGTACGTAGTTAGGGAGAGGGAGAAAATAGGTAAAACAGTGTTACAGCGTTATTGCCAGGATTTTCCAGAAAAACAAAAATAACACTATTTACACACGTCATAGCGTTTATACAAATAAAGGAACACGCCTTTCTAAAAAACACTGCAATGCACCTTTTGAACGTTTGTCAAAATAATTATTACGTAACTTTAAAATCACGGAGTTATTTTCTTTTGACACAGTTAATTTTAATAAAACCTCAGCTGTGTTTACCTCATAAAGCTTTCTTTGTGAGATTTATGATATCATATACCTGATCTATTCTCATTTTCTCGAAAACACACCAATTTCGTTTATTGTCGATCTTATATTGTGTTTTATTTTTATTCATTAGGGAATGCTAATATTTAAATGGGAATATTTTTGTGTAAAATCGATTGCGTAGTTCAATTAACGTTTTGGGTGAATATAACGAGATTTCAAAGAAAAAATAACTATTAGTTAGATACAATGTCAATTTAAATCACTACCATTCTTGCGGGTTTTGGCATTTATTTAGTTCCTTATTTTTTCTTCTTGGCTATTTATCGAAATAATATTTTGCTTTTCGGATTATAAACAATCTTTTGATTTCGCAGTAATCGTTTGTTTTTATTTTTATTCTGGGCAATTAGCGTACTGAAATACTCTTATTTAATCATTGCGGGTTCAAGCCTCTGCTAGCTAAGTCCTCCATCATTACACAAGCTACATTTTTCGTTAACAATTATGGTAGAAGAGGCTTTTAAATATTGACAGGTTATTCGTAACCGGTGAATGTTTGTCTTAACTGTATATGTATTATTATTAAGGTTCAGCACCCAAATTTTTGCACTTTTTGGAATTCCAGTACCAGAAAAACTACAAATTAATTTTTTTGTTAATTTTAAACGGCGAGTTAGAAAAAAATAGGTTTCCAATGAATACAATTCTTAAACATTACTCTTTTAAATTATTTATGAAATGCAAACTGGATCTTGAGGTAAAACGCTTAGATCTTGAAGTAAAAAGTTTAAAAATGCTTGCGCTGGTTTTCAAACTGCACTTTTTACTGAAATTTTTGTATGTTTTCCATAGAGTTTAAAGGATTGAATCACTGGAAACCTTAGACATTTTTCTAACTACTAATAGAAAATTTGTATATAAATCATTGTTAGTATTGCTTGTATTAGAATGCTACAATGTGTCATTAAGCGTCATTCTTGAGTGCTGACCATTAATTTTATTCACAGTATGATTAAGTTCTCTTACCATAAATGATGATGAAGTGAATGCTGTCGAAATCAGCATGGATGAAATAAAAAGATCGATTAAATGCATGAAGAATGGTAAAGCTGTTGGATTCGACAATCTCGCTGCTGAATACTTTAAAGGAGATAGCCGTGTAGTTCTCACATGGCTGTGCAAACTTTTTAACCAGTGTTTAGAGGAGGGTTACACGCCATTAGATTGGAGAAGGGCTGTGATCATGCCTCTGTACAAAGGTAAAGGGTCACGCATGGAATGTGGGAACCATAGGGCTATAAGCTTACTAAGTTCAGTTGGCAAGCTGTATGGTAGAATATTGATTGAAAGGGTAAGAATGAAAACAAAAGACAAAATTTGGGACATTCAAGGTGCTTTCATGAGTGGAAGGGGGTGCATGGATCAAATTTTCTCATTGTGGATGCTTACAGAGAAGTTTTTGGCAAAAAACCAGAAACTTTTCTGTGCTTTTGTCGATTTGCAAAAAAGGCGTATGATCGAGTTGATAGGGACAAATTGTGGAAGGTATTATCCATGTATGGAGTTAACACAAATCTTATACAGGCAATCGCGTCCTTGTAATGAGGGAAGCGTTGCATGTGTTAGAGTGAACGGTGATTTTACGAAGTGGTTTAACATCACAAAAGGTGTAAAACAAGGCTGTGTAATGTCACCGTGGTTGTTCAATTTGTACATGGATAATTGTATGTAAGAATTGAAAGGTGTGGGCTTGGGCGCGAAAAATGAACAGTGTGAAAGTATGTTGCCTATTGTATGCGGATGATGCGGTGCTGATTGCTGACAATATGGAAGATCTACAGTTTCTCGTGTCTAGGATGAACCAAGCATGTATGCAAAATGAGTTGATGATGAATGTAAAAGTAAGTCCAAAGTGATGGTGTTTGAAAGAGAGAGTACGAGAACAGCGTGCAATATAGTTGTGAATGATGAATACTTGGAGCAAGTGGATGAGTTTGTGTATTTAGGAAGTATGTTTACAAGAGACGGAAAGGCTGATAAGGATATTGAAAGAAGGGTGAATGCAGGAAACTCCATTAATGGAGGACTGAATGCTGTTGGGGCAAATAAGAAATTGTCCAAAGAAGCGAAGCTAGCAGTCCACAATGGAGTGCTTATACCAACCCTGATGTGGCAGTGAGGCATGGAACTGGCAGAGGAAGGATGAAAGTAGACTGAATGCTGTGGAAATGAGATCTTTGAGACGGATGTGCGGTAAAACCATGTATGACCGTATTACAAATGTGGATATCCGGGAAAGAATGCAAGGCTGATGTGAGCGTAATGGATAGGATTAAGAAAGGGACGCTCAGATGGTTTGGGCATGTAGAGCGAATGAACGAAGAAAGGAGTGTGAAAAGAATATATGATGCGAAAGTGAATGGAAGAAGAAGTCGAGGACGCCCGAGAAAGACATGGCACGATCAAGTGAATCAAATACTTGAATCGGGTCGTGTGAAGAGTCAGAATAACAGAAGAGTATGTATGAGACGATGTATGAATGTAAATGAAGCAAGAAGTGTGTGCCAAGACAGAGTTGTATGGCGGTCCGTCCTCTCTGCCTACCCTTGCGGGGGTATGATGGTTAGTTAGTTAGTTAGTTAGTTAGTTACCATAAATATATATATATTGGCTTGCATGTTTTCACATTTCTTTTGTAAATGTAAAATTTCTACTGGATTATTTAAAAAAAATGCTTAGTTTCGAGTAGGTATCGAATCAACCGGTTAAAATAATATCGGTTGCAATAGAAACGAATACTATGTTTAATTTTTTAAATCTTAAAATAACTATTCAAATTGTTATGTAACTTTTTGGTTTTCAAAGTTTTCGAGTTGTGAGCTTTAGTAACGCCCTTTTTAAACGGTGTATTATTAATACCTGACATCTTGACAGAAATTGGAATCTTTGTTTTTTTGTTCTTTTTTTAATCAATAGTACAAAAATAAACATTCTTACTTAATACTAACAGTAGGTATAATATTAATTCAGTTTATATACAATGTCTAGTTTCTAGTTAATGATAATTACCTCCCTAATTGAGAAAATTCTCGTACTTAGGGAGGGTGTACTATCATGTGTTTCTTGAAATTATTTATATATTTCCCTGATAATTTCACGCGAGGCCGCCAACACAGTTTTCTTTTTCTTCCCAGGTGCAGAACTAACTTACCATCGGTGATGCTCCAGGGATATTGGGAATGTAGATATTTTTCATATGATTTATAATAAGTTTAATCACGAACTAGCTATTAAGTTCTAACTATATTATGTACTTTTTAAAACCTATTTTTACCTTTATCTTTGTATGAATATGATAACATTTTTTGTGTTTTTTTGCAATATATTGGTGTAAAACAGTTTTCGCAAAAATAAAATAAATAAATTACTATGTTTTCTTCGTAGCTTTTATTACAATATAAAGCAATTACTTCGTGAGAATTGGCTAACACATATCTTAACCGTGTCTCCGTGTATATATTTTTATTAAATCATAAACGTAATTCAGTACGGCTGCGGCTTCATCTTCTCAGACGATAGAATAAAGTTGTACGCAATATTCTCTCCGAATTATTTATTTAGAATTCAAAACGTCCCACGTCACAATGAACACAATGATTCTACCTGGAGTAAATTTAATCAAATATGACGTGATTTATGATAACACCGGTAGGAGGAATTGTAAATGAAAGCGACGAGTGAAATAAAGATTTCTTTGCTATGAAATAAAATAGGTTTTTATCTGATTATATTTATAAAAAATGTTATTTTTGGAATTAATAATGTTATTTTTCCTTTGTTTCAGGTAAAAGAAAACTTACGAGTGATTGGACTTAAGTTTGAAATAATTGATTCTTATTTCAATACAGCAGAAAACCTGGTAATGTATAAATAAATATATTATAAATATTTGCACGTTGTGATTAACCACCTGAAAAATATCCATCCAGTGACGTTTCCAAGGTTATGTTATTTTTATAAATCATTTACGAGTACATATATATACGAAGTTTGTTCAAAAGAAAAGGTGAATTTCGAATTTTTTCGAAAAGTATTTATTTATTAATTAATTTCCATTTTCTCCCCTTCAAAGCAATCCTCCTCAGATATAATGCACTTATGCCAGCGCTTCTTCCAATCCTCGAAGCAATTCCTTTGTCGTCTCACGTATGGACTATTGTAATAGTGTATATGCTGGCCTCCCTCAGAAACAACTCAACATAATACAGTCCGTCTTCAATGCAGCGGCGAGAATGATATATAGTGAGTCCAAATATTGTCACATTACTCCACTTCTGAATCGCCTTCATTGGCTTCGATGCCCTGAAAGAATAGAGTTTAAGATTTGCCTTACGATTTTTAAAGCACTGCAGGAAATGGCACCAGCCTATATATCGGAACTGTGTGTCCGACAAGCCTTAAATAGTAGACAACTTACTTTGAGGTCAGCAGACGTAGATACTGCTGTTCGATTAATTGAACCATCTCGATCAAAAAAACCTGTTTACTATGATCGCGCTTTTGGTGTATCTGGTCCAGTTATCTGGAATAAGCTTCCCACAAAACTTGCCAACATACAGAACCTAGCAGAGTTCAAACGAGTCCTAAAAACCAGATTGTTTAAAAATCCCACATACAAAACGTAACTTATTAAAATTTAATTTCTTTGAAAACGTCCCTAATTTGCTTTGTTTCGGTTTTCTCCTTTCTTCTATCATTATAACTCAATGTCTTCACTATCTACTGAAAACCATATACTCATTGTCATAAAATATTTATTTTCTTTTGTTACTTGCTATATTTACACTGTTTGAATTTTTAGAATCGTTTAATAATAATAATAATAAATGGATTACTTTTATAGCGCCGTTTTTGTGGGAAGATCACCTCAAGGGTGCTTTACAAATTAATTCATCTAACCTATAATTTATCACTTAAGCTTATAACTAATAACTTACAGTTAAGATTTAACTAATAACTTACAGTTAAGATTTACTTACAATACTTGAATATTAATGTTTTAAGTGCCAACATATTAACTGTCCTCAATCATATTTCTTTTTCTTTGATTTGACAAATGTGTTAATATGGATTATTTTGTTTCATCTGAATTTTTAAACCCTTAGCTCCTAGTAAATTGTTTTTTAATCTGTTGATGTACACATACACTGTTTTACCCATATCTGAACCTTTTCTCTCGTGATTTATGATAACGATCATTATTTTAGATAGTTTTAATTTGTATACATATTATGTATTATTTTCTCCTTGTTAGTTAATCTTGTTAGCATAATTAATTTAGCATAAAGCGCACTTGAGGTGAAATATCACAAAACTGCGCTAAATAAGTTCACTGTTATTATTATTATTATTATTCTGGAATGCGCTTTTCTGTATAGCCATCAGCTCGTTCCTCGATTCTGACTTAATCATATCAATTGTGGCAAAACGATTCCTTTCATTGGCCTCTTCAGTTTTGGGAATAGGAAAAATTTGCAGGGAGCCAAATCTGGTGAATACGGTGGTTGAGGCATGATTACGGTGTTGTTTTTACAGTGATATTGTGATAGATCTGAATAGCCAGGTACTTCCCAACCTTTCTATTCCCAATCTTCTTCTGCTCCCCACTACCTTCAGCTTCACAACACAGTGAGATTATTGCATCCCCAAATAAGGTATGTTGTGAGGCTGAAGGTAGTGGGGAGGGGAAGTAGATTGGGAAGAGGAAGGTTGGGAAGTACCTGACTATTCAAATCTGGTCACCAAATACGGCCAAAGCCATTTCAAGCAACGTTTTCATTCTGAATGGTGGTCTTTCATCAGGGCGACACTTGAAGTATCTACCACTCTGGAACGTGCCACAAATATACTTTTTATTATTTTTATACGAATTAAATGTGTTGTGACACATATTAATTAAATAAATGCTATTGGTGCACGCTGGGTTTAAACCCGCGACCTTCGGATTCATAGTCGAGCGTCTTACCACTCGACCATGGAGGCCGTCAAATTGTTTGTGCTAGAAAGCCAAAAAGCCAAAAAGCCAAAATCTTTTAAAAAAGTAAGAAATAACGGAAGTGAGGACAAAACAGAAAAAAGCGACATTTTAGAAAATCGAACGTAAAAGCTTGCCGCCACGCCACTGTGTCACAGATTACAAATTGATATAGCCTGCAGTTGCATTCAAACACTCAATTTGGATACAATAATAATTGTGATTGCAGGAATGGTTTCGTGCAACTGCGGGTAGCGTGTTCGTGGGTCCAGAATGCAACAGACTTGTCGGCGTCAGTCATGGGTCAAGTAGTTTATTGAATTGAAATATGTTGTAATGCTGTACCTGCATAATACTATGCTACCGGTGCATTTATATGGGAAATACACTCGTTGTTTGCAGCTTTTCGGTCTAAGGTTAATACAACGGGTTTTTGATAAAAGTCATTAATCAAAATTATTTTCGCAATATTTTCGTAGAAAGCAACCACTTTGTTGTTTCGACATATTTAATTAAAATAAATTAATACCTTTGTATAAGACCACAGGTCTTATATTAATTTTTAAGACCGACCGGTTTCGCCTAGTCTAAGCATCATTAGGATACAAAATTAAACTAAACAAAAAATGCATAGTGTGTGGTTATGTAATATTATATATACTCACACATACAGAGGGAGAACACAATATAAAATAAAATAGCCAGTGCTGGCATCCCCATTTGGGGTATGTTAAGGGGCTAGAGGCAGTGTGGAGTACCTAACTATTCAGATATGGTCACAAAACACGACTAAAACCATTTCAAGCAACGTGATTCACATGTAACTAACTAACCTATTAAGCATCACGCCGTTTCTCCATAGAAGTTGGCAGATATGATGGACCGCCATGCAACTCTGTCTTAGCACCCACTTGCTTCAATCACATTCATACATCTTTTCATACGTACGTATGATCCTTCTGCTATTCTAACTCTTGACATAGCCTGACTCGAGTACTTGATCGTGCCATGTCTTTCTCGTACGTCTCCGATGTTTTTTACTTCCCTTTCTTAATCCTTTTCATTACACTTACATCAGCCTTGCATTTTTTTCTGAACATCCACATTTTTAGCACTGTCATATATGGTTTACCTTACACACGCCTCAGGGATCTCATTTCTACAGCGTTCAGTCTACTTTTATCCTTCTTCTGCCAGTTTGATGCTTTACTGCCATATATCAGGGTTGGTATAAGCACTCCATTATGGACTGCTAGCTTCGTTTCTTTAGACAACTTTTTATTTGCGCTAACAGCATTTAGTCTTCCACCAATTGAGTTTCTTGAATTCACCCTTCTTTCAATATCTTTATCAGCCCAAATAACATATTTTAATTAAATTAAATGTTGAACCCGCGTACTCCGTATTCATTGCCGAGGGTCTTAAGGATGTCTCTAGGATGGTGTTGATAAAGGTGGTCTTTCTTAAATCAATTTTACAAGTGTTTTCTTCTCGATTTTTTTTTAATTATAAGGATCTTAACGTCCTGCCTCAAGAGTATTTTTAGAAGCATCGTATTTTGGATCGGCGGATAAAGTAAGGTAGCTGTAATCGCAGATGCTTGGACGACCTCCCCCGAATAAAAGGTTCCTTTTCGGAAAATCCACGGCTAGAGATATCCAGATACCGTCTAAAATTTATTAACGCTCAAATCGTAAATAAAAAAAACTCACACTTCGTTGGACGTTTATAATAAAATGCTGACCTTTTTATCTGATTCAATCCCTCGGGCGAGAAGTCCTTTACGTTCCGGCGGGGTATATTTACGTATTTATGATTTATTTTCATTCGCAGTGTGACATTATTTTTTCTAGTAGAATCTTTTTTATTTATTCCGGGGTCGTTTTCGTATATATGGGAGGTATCTGAATCAATGCAGCCTCCGCCTCCAGAACGCATTTACATCTGACAGAGAAGAATAGTGTGGAAGTATGATCTCTTTATCTCGATAGAAAACAATAGATTACACGGCATCTGAGTGCCATCTACAGGGATGAATATATACTGCAGTATTATGCAAATTGTTATTGGTGCCAGTGAATGTTCCACCGGGGGTGGGTCTCGGCTTGGTCCAAGGGAAGGGAGGATGCGTTTTGTCGCATCTTAACGCGCAGAAGATTGTTTTGTTTCCGGTTGCAAATCGACGCCTTTTCTCCCTTAATGCCCCAAGTTCAGGCTGTACGGGATACCCCAAAACTTTGCTAAAAAGGGGCTTACATAATATCACATTAAGTACGTATGTATTGCTTTAGATTTGAATTTGGGATTTTAAACTCTTTACAAAAAAAATATTTGTAGTTGAAGCAAGTCCATCTTACTCGTAAGACACTGTCATAACCAAAAAGTTACATATCATTTTAATTTATATCAAAGGAAAGTGACGTATTATTCTTACGATATTTAGTTTCTGTTCATATATACCTTCTAGAAAACGTTAGAAACAAAGCAGAGTTATTTTTATAGAGTACTATAATTTTAAAAGATAATATTCAACTGTCATTTCAAATAAAACCTCAAAGGTATCTCATAAAATGTCTTTCAACAATTATTTTTATTTTAGGAAATTATATTCCAACAATGGTAGGTACCTACTTTATGATATTGGAAAAACTAAGCATTTTTCATTTATTTTACCCAATTTGTTTTATTTTATTTAAAAACACTTTTGTGGGCATTTAATTGAACGTAGTTATACAGAAAGCTTCCAACCCACAATTTGACAAAATCGAGTCTTACATGTTTTCCTGTAGAAAAATAGGAGCTTTGTGTCTGCTGAAAACATCCAAGCTTCGAATGCAATAGATTTTTGGTCGTTCAATTTTTACTAACGCACACTGAAAATATTTGACTCATTTGGAAGTTTAAAGACATCGAAACGAAGGGTAACTTTAGAAATATATTATTTAAATAAATACATTGATAGATTATAAATGACTTATTTACAATAATTATTATAAAGAAAAAATACTGATATTCACTTTACAAATGCCGATAACGCGTATTAATGCTTTTGTATCGTCATATTTTCAAACGCCTTTTTCTCGGTTTCATTTTTTTAGGGTTGGATGCTTTTTGCATTAATACGTCAAATTTTAAACGCCATTATATTCTTAATTCTTTTGCATCCCCTAAAATGTAAAACACTGCATTATCTTTCAATGCTCCAACTTTTAGAATAACTCCGAACACTCGTTCACACACGGGTTATAAATTAACCAAGTAATCTTAGATATGTCATATTTTCCAAACCATTGTTCCTTAATATATTTTTAAGACTTATGCGTTCAATCTTACCAACGTATAGGTATACCGCTGAAATATCAGTCGCACCCTCTCCCGCTCTCTCTCGTAAACGAGAAATGTAACAAAAAGAGAGGATTTAACGGAGCTCTCGGCAGCGAGACTATGTGAGTACAAAATACGCACATCGGTTCATACGTCGCCATTATACTATATATTTGAAGTGCCCCATTTTGGGAAACGGCATAATATGATAATATTCGAAAAGTGCCGGCGACGCCATTTATGCAAAACAAAAGTGGACCGTGAATAATAATAGCTGGGACATTTTTCTAGCCTATGATTCTAAAACAGACGTTTTCCTTTACCCTATCTGTGAACCTAGTCTCTGGCATACCGACTTTCAATTTTATGATTATATTTCAACTGGTAAAAAGATATATTGTCGCTGGAAAGTCCAAATGGCTGAAGCGACACTTTGATATAAAATGAGTAAAATATGCAGTTTTGATCAGTAATGTTTTAAGTATCGAATGTTCTAACCCTCGTTTGATTCTAAAGACTTTTGTGGCTCTTCAGTCTTCTAAAATATATTTACCATTTGGGAGAAGGCTTTACTCAAGCAACACAAGTTTCGGACTTTTTTTAGTTTTTTGTCGCTTCAAGTAACTCAGTAAGAGCGTTTTTTAACTTAAGTTAACTTTTTTTTCTAAATCCAAACAGTTACTGAAGATTTATGAATTTTATTGTAAAACAAAAATAAACTTTAAAGTGCTCTGGTGTTTACTTCCAAAAATGGCGCTACAAACCTTTTACCTTTCCGGCGAAGACATTTTATCCCGCAATAGTATTTCAATGTATTGTTAGCTTACTATGAAAACCAAAAATGAGTTAACTTGTCAAAAAATTTACCCAAAATCACTATATCTGTACGTGCATTAATTGTTTAATACATAAGTCATCGTATTTTTTAAAGGGTTCATTAAAAAAATTCTTCGTAGTTGAAAATTAGTTAGGTTTTCATTAATTTGATTGGTGGTATCTAATCCATGAAAAAAATTGTCGTAATACATTTATAACCCAGTAAAAAACACAAAGCTCAGTTACTAAGGAAATTAACGTAACGAAACTTTATACATTTTTTGCCGAAATATTACGAAATTACCTACCGGCTTATTTTGTAAAATTCAATTTCAAAGTTATTAAAAGCTTTCACTGGATTATCATAAAAACCTAATTCCGTAATTCAAAAAATGATAAAAATTCAAAAATATTAAAATTATTTCAATCATATTGAAAGCTATTACAATAATATTACATTTTAGATGCTCTTCGCGGGGTTATGAAATAAAAGAGAGATTTCCATTTAGTTTAGAGAGGATTACATCTATTTTAGATATAAATATATAAAAAAAAAAAATTTTTGCTTAGCAATAAAAAAATACATGTTTTGAAATAACTATTTAATATTTGTACCCGGTGCGTCTCTTCAACTTATAATACTTAAATATTGATGTTTTCAAGTACCTACATGTTAACTGTCCTCAATATAACTTGTTTGCTTTAACAAAATTGTTAATATGAATTTATACTTTTCATCTGAATTTTTACACCCTTAGCGTCTAAGATTTTTTTTCAATCTGTTGACGTACAAATGCACTATTATACCTAGATCTTAACCTTAGAGTATACAAGAGGTAGCCCAAGCCAAGGCAGTGAAGTCAGTTTTGGACTTGTTTTTGATGATTTTAACATGACTCGGCGCAAATGGGCGTGGCTAAGACTAAGGCTTCGGTATTTATACATCCATTCATATCACATATCGACATAATGTTTTTGTGTATTCGTATAGCCACTTTTTCACAATATTTTTATCAACAAAAATATAGCATCTAACCTAAAAAACCGTTTAGTTGTGTCAAGTTTAGTGGAAAAATAAAAAATGTGGGCGGAGTCCCGCCGTTAACCAGCGAAAATAGCCAGCTTAAGATCATTACGACAGTATATAGAAGCGTTCCAAGAAATTTGTTGTCTCTTTCTCTCTCATGGTGTACGATGTAAAAACTCGGAAAAAGTGATTTATTACAATTTCGGATGGGTTGGGTAAAACAAATTAGCTATCCCTCCATATATTGTTACTTCAAGATCTTAACCTTTTTCTTTCATTATTTATGATAACGATCATGATTTTAGATAGTTTTAATTTGTATACATGTTATATATTATTAAATTAGAATCAACTTTAAAGCTTTTATGCTTATTATTTATTGAAATAATATCAATAATCTTCAACGTAAATATGACGAGACTCGAACTCGGAATCTCTATTCTATCCGGGAGTAACTCTTCTGCCCAATGAGTCACCGAGAACCATTTTTTCTTCAGATTTGGCTGTTATCTTTGTATGGTATATGAAGATACGAGTACTAGCTAAATCGGAAGAAAAATAATAATTTTTAAATGAAGAATAAGATCGATCACAAATGCCGGTTTCTTATAAGGTATCGGTAGCTCAATTGGCTGAAGCGTTACTCCCAAATAGATTAGAGGTTCTGAGTTCGAGTTTGGGTCGCGACCGTTTTTTTCTGTTTCATATTTTCGTTGAAGATTATTTGTATTTTTTCAATCTTTAATATTTTATACATTATTTTGTTCTTGTTATATTTGGTTAGGTAATTTAGTATGAAGCGCACTTGAGGTGAAATATCACAAAACTGCGCTATATAAGTTTACTGTTATTATAACGTATCAAGTACAGATATTATAATACTTATTCAAGAATCAAAGCTGAACTTTTTCAAGGCAATAAACTTAAAAGATCACAAGTAAACGAAAAATAAACGCTTTAAGCGAGGAAGTAGTTTTCTGAATTCCTTTAACACATGTTCCGAAGTTCTTACAAACAGCGTGTCCTTCGAGGCTGGGCTGTAAATCGTCCTAATGTATGGAACTGCTCAGGGCGGGAGCTGGACCCAGGGCGGGACGGGGTAGGGCGGGGCAAGGTAGGGCGGGAGAGAGAGGGCGAGAAGGGATAGCGCGGGGGCATAAATTTACCGATGGATTTCGCGACAGCGTAATATGTTTTATTCACGTCTACGAGTGATTACTTGTTTGATTTTGTAATATTTTGAAACATGAATTATTCTGATACTATTTAAAATTTGTTAAGTGTAACTTATTTGTGCGCATGTTATTTGTGAAGGTCCCATTGAAAAGTAGGTACCTTTTTTCCTCTTTTTATTTGTAGCATAAAGAAAAGTTCAAGTCATAGATGTATTATAAATAGATGAGACACGAAAAAACTGGCTTCAATTTGTTGAAGGTTGTTACATCCACCATCCCACCGCTTTAGTCGACCTCCAACCGCTGTCGGCGTTTGATGTATGTTTGTATCGAAATGTATTTGTACTGTGTTGTGTTGCTGTAAAAACAAATTTAAAAAGTTTGGTTTATATGACGTAGTAACTCCTCATGGGAAATAGTGTACGAGTAGTATTTGTTTAAGTATCATAAATAACTGCGAGATTTTTTTTTTCCTTAGGTTTTAAGTTTAAAAACAACAAAAAAAAACACAACAACTGTGGTGGCGTTGCCGCGTCCAGTACGTTCGACTAATGCCGGCTTGGTTCGTGAGCATCGTTCGGCTCATCCAGTTGTCGAATACGAGAGTCCCCTCTCCGCACCGCATACCTCGCCGAACTAAATGGAACACGGTTTCAAGTATCTATTTGTGTGGGCTGCCTACTCTATGATTAAAGGTGGTATTCTTTGCTTTCGCCAATGGTTACAATTAATGCTGATGCTGTATGATTAAAAATGCTTGAAAATATTGGAATAGTCATTCAAATAATAACTTCAAATCTTAAATCGATATGTATGTCTAAAGCAATAATTTCTTATTGTGGTCAGCTTTAGAGTTATAAATTTTGCAATTCTGTGTGGAATTTGTAGGTCAACTATTTCCAGCTTGCAACCTATTTTCCATCTTGAGCTGTGTTATATCCAATATCCATTTAACTAATTAACAAACCATTACGCCGTTTCCCCGCAGGGGTGGGCAGAGAGTACGGACCGCCATACAACTCTGTCTTGGCACACAGTCCTTGCTTTATTCACATTCATACATCGTCTCATACAAACTCTTCTGTTACTCTGACTCTTAACATGGCCCGACTCAAGTATTTGGTTCACTTC
This sequence comes from Drusus annulatus, assembly GCA_022651775.1. Taxonomy (NCBI): domain Eukaryota; kingdom Metazoa; phylum Arthropoda; class Insecta; order Trichoptera; family Limnephilidae; genus Drusus; species Drusus annulatus. The sequence goes on from JAGWCC010000184.1 coordinate 1,540,155, forward strand.
ATCCTGACTTGTCTTCGTCGGGCGCCCCCGACTTCTTCTAACATTCACTTTTGCGTCATATATTTTTTCACACTCTTTTCTTTCAGACACCAAACTGTTAGTAAAGTATTTTTACTAAAATAATATAACATAGTTATCCAATTAAAAAAAAAAGAAAAAGGGGGTCGACGCTCGAGCGAAACTGGGTGGTTAAACTGGTAATATATATGTATATATCACCAAAATAAATAATAATGTACTTTCGAAAATAATAATTTTATGTGACAATAACAAGGATTACTAGATACTTTCAGTATCACCCTGGAGAATATTTACTATTTAAAACATAAACTTTGCTTGAAACTAATCGTGTTTGGTGACCAGATCTGAATAGCCAGTAAACTACATCCCAACATTTCGTTTCCCCTCCCCATTCCCCTCAGCATCACAACATACACTGTCTTCGGGCAGTTGGGACGCTTGGGTTAACATAAAAAAAAAACATTTCAAATAAATTTATTAGTTCTGATTAACTGTAAGCAATATTATTTATTTTCCCATTGCCAGCAGCGGCAGAACGAGTTTTTCAGAAAAATACGAAGGGTGCCGGGATATATGACTCCCCTAGTGACAAAACAACTTTGATTTGACTATAGATAAGGCTCATTGTTTTCGCATGACGTCATTTAAGTTTCCGGGAAAGAATGGCGGAGAATCCGTAGGTACCCTTATAACATTAAGTACACGTCTATGTAATGGGTAATAATACATCAAAAGAAACAGACAGAGGGAGAGGATGAAGATTTTTTTCAATCATTCTCAAAAGAATCTTTATCAATTTGGTGATCGTTTATTGATTTGCTTTGCTGCTTTAAAGATTACCATGCTCTAGAATAATTAGAATTACTTACGAGGCCTGTTCAAAAGAAAAGGTGAATTTTGAATTTTCGCGGGCTGTGTACATTCGATTTTTTTGTGTTATGTTGGTACACATATGTTTATGATATATTAGCATTATCAGCCATTTTGGATTAGTGGTTTGTTTTTGACAACTGGAAAGGTTAGTCACGTTTTTGTGTGTTCTTCGATTTTTTACTTTTGAAAAAAATTGATCAAAGAATAAAATCTATGATTTTTTTTTCCACAGCTCCAGGACGCTCATCGTCGTTAACATCTTCTCGGCCTTCTGTAAAGCGCTTGCACCACTTAACTAACATAATGCTAACATATGATAAACATATGTGTACCAACATAACAAAAAAAAATCGATAATCGAATGTACACAGCCCGCGAAAATTCAAAATTCACCTTTTCTTTTGAACAGGCCATGTATATTGGCAGGTCTTAGGTACTGTAATGCGGAAATAAATTATATTCTCTGTTTAATACTCTGGTTTGCACTTTCCAAAATGGCGCTTCAGCCTTTTGCTTTTCCGGCGACGATTTGACAATTTAAGGATATTCTGCATAATATAACAGTCGCATGTGTATTATTATCAAACAAAGCAGTTTTACTAAAATTGAATATATTATTAGAGTTTATTTCATTTCCCACACGGTAAAATCTCTGTATACAAAAATTGTACAAAAAATAGTGCGAGAAGCAACTACATTAAATGGTGCATTGCGTCTGATAGTATATTTATTGGATACTCATTCATCTATCATACTCACCAAGTCAGGACTGCCTAACTGTATTATATTTAAGGGTGGAAATCATCCCCTATTTGCCAGTACCTCGTCAATTTTATGTTATCTAGGTTTAAATGCAGCAGAAACAGAATCCGCCCTATTTAATTTTAGTACGAGTATAATACCGATTCTCTTCTAGGAAAATTTCGCCATATTTTGCTGGAGCTATTCTAACAACTTTACATCCAACTTAACTAAATAACTGAGTCTTCGATTCTCGTTTAAAGATCCCACACAAAAGTAGCAGAATCTTCCCCTATTTATGAAAAGCAGAATCTAAGTTTAGCTTGAATACTTAATTAGGTAAAGGTAAATAAATCTACGCCAAATCATAATCAAACACCACTGATTTAATTTAAGATATATTTTTACCACACTCCTTCGAGAATAACTTTCTACCTTTATCAACCTTAATTAGAATTATGGTCCTCATTTAGCGTCTTAGTTTTTATTAAAAGTTATTTACGTCCCGTTGACTTGGAATCTACATTTTTGTTTTATAGAGTATTAATTCTATTTAGGAAACATAAACTGCAAATCTTAACAATAAATTTCGTTAAATATGCCATTAATCAATTAATATGTTATTTAAAGAGAAAAGCTTCCACAGCTTATTTACACGATTCTGAAAGAAAAAAAAAAGTTTTAATATTTAGAAAAATTGTTTTGTAAATTAATAAAAAAACAAAACAAAACGAAATTATAAACGTTTACGGCGTGCGTTTATTTGTCATTGACATAAATATAATCAGTATTTATCATTCTATAAATATTGAATTAAGTAAATGTAGAAAATATCAGGGTCTCCAAAAATGCTATTTATCCTGCATGTTTTGTATAAAGTAATATAATATAGTTGCTTTTCAAATCTTATATAACTCGTGAGAAGCAGTTGATTTGCACATTCTCTGTGGGGTTATGTACACAAGATGTAATGATGTTTTCGAGTTATTTAATAATAGATACTTTTAACTCGCTAAGGGGATTAGTGCTTACTGTAGACCCCATCTGCCCAGATCCCATCCTTTTTCCGTAGCGATACTGGAAGATTTTTACGTTTTCTCTCCAATTTCGGACGAAATTTTAACTAACTGTTTCACTTTTCACAAACTATGGTAAAAAAATAACACCATTTTCGTATGAACTTTTTGCTTAAAGCGCTCCCTCTATGCCTACCCTTGCGGGGAAACGGCGTGATGGTTAGTTAGTTAGCTCCCTCTATGTAATTTTTACGTGTATATCGTATCAGTTATATTTGTCTGCAAATCAATGAGAACGACGATTATTGGAAAAATGTTATTTATTAGACCATTCGGCCCGGCTATTGGTTGAAAATTGCAGAAAGCAATAAATAATACATATTTAAGTTAAACAATGCCAACAATAGAGTTTTAAATTCATAGGCACTCTTATCTACAGCATCAAGTATGTTGGTGATGCAAGTCATGAATGCATTTCAGTAATCTACCCATACAGTTTCTATCTGTGATATTTTCTTGCTTCACTGATTTCCCTGAATCGAACAGTCATTATTTTAAGTAACATCTGACAGAGTCAAACTCTAATATCTGGAGCAAGCTTTGAAGCTTTGGAGCTTTGTTCGTGTGAAAGGTTGGGTTAGGTTCCCTCCCTGTATTCATTATTTTAAGAATTGAACAAAACAACTCATCGAAAATGCTTGCGATTGACGACTACATATCAATGTTTTTAATGACCGTCACTATGGCAAGAGTTTTTTTGTGAAATCAAACATTTGAAATATTATCGTTATCAGTTTTCGTAATTTAATAAATCGAAGTTCTTATTTCACAATTTTATTTTTTAAACTGTAGATTTGTGATGGATTTACATTTTACTGATTTTTATTAAAAAATATATATATTTGAACGGTCTATTTTCAGTTTGTCATAGCCGTCTTCGGATTAGTATATATTTAAACATTTGTAATTTATTATTGTTTTCAGTAATGTAATGTATAACTTTCCGTTAAAAATAAAAAAAAAACTATAATTTGGACAGCCAATATTGACGTTCCATCTTTACATGTCTTTGTATTTTAATGATATTTACGAAGTGGGTTACGAGGTGAGTTGCGAGGTGGGTTAGGAGGTGGGTTTTTTTAAAGCTTAAAAAAAAGATTACTATTTTTTTATTTACGCTCAATTTGGGCTTTATACACGTATACTCGTACAACTCTTTTTTCATTACAGCACACATATATTAATAATGGCTAATTTATAAAGCCCCATTTTTGTGAAATATCACCTTAAGGGCGCTTTACAAAACTATATTAATTCCAATAACTAAAGCTAAATTTACCATATTGATATTTAGATGTTAGTTATTTATCAAAATTGACGAACTTTTTGTTTAGCAGTAGATCGAAGGTTGAAGATCGTTGATCATTGCTAGAAAAGATATATACTGGTTAGTTTGGATGCTAACGTGTTAGCCTAGCTGTGTAAATAAGGGCTATTCCGTTATTCAAAGATTTGATTTTCTGAAAATATGAGCTTTGAGTTTAGCTTTGAACTCTGTCGGGTCTTTTATTATTCTCATATTATGTGATAGTCTATTCCAGGCCTGAATTCCTGACACTCCGAAGGCACATATCACATAGTTATGCAAAAATTCTAATATAAATTCAAATAATAAAACAAAAGAAAATAAATATAATGTTTATACATACGATGTAATATAAAACATAAAATAATTGGAAATAAAGAAGAAGCTGGTATTTAGAAGAAGCGGTTACATTAAAGTGATAAATTTAGTGATCAATATTAAATTCGCAGATATTTTTATCAATACTTTTATAGCCAATAAGTTGGGATAAAATAGTAACCTAATAAAAATAATAGCCATTTAATAATTTCGAAGCAGTATGGGTCAAGTATTGCATTGTATACAGAGTACTGGATTTTCTCATTGAAAAACAAAACATCTAGCGCTCCGCGAGCATGATCAAGCAATGACTATCAGGTTTAAGTCTTTGCAAGGAACATTTCGCCGCCATGCGGATGAGGCTTAGTTGAAATCCACGGGTTCAATCGTCAATACTTCCCCATTGGCGCACGTTCCACCATAAGTAAGAAAGTTTTGCTACCCGTTATCTCTTTCGGTAGTTGCGGGTCACCCACCAGCGGAAAGCACACGAATCTTTGCGAACCAAAACTTCACACGTAAAACGCCCATTGTCTTCTCAGCCTACGAAGTCTATTATTTCCACCGGTGGAAATAATAGACCTTTGTCGCCCTGTGAATGCGAAGGCGAACTAATTACACTCCATTAGTTTATAGTTTTATCGAACAAAGAATTTGTAATCGAAATCCGATAAATTATAACCAACTTCTTCATATTGACTAACATGAAACCTAAACATAGGATTAAATTATAATACACACCTTTGTATGGCAAATATGTTAATCCGGAAAAAATATTTTATTTAAATATCTTAATTTAATAAATAATAACGTAACATAGAATTTTAGATAGTGTTCTTTAAATAACTCGACGGCCTCCATAGTCGAGTGGTAAGACGCTCGACTGTGAATACAAAGGTAGCGGGTTCAAACCCGGCGTGCACCAATAACTTTTATTTCATTAATATGTGTCATAACACATTGAATTCATATAAAAATAATGTAAAGTTTTTTGCGGCACGTCCCAAAGTGGTAGATACTCCAAGTATCGCCCTGGGGAAAAACCACCATTCAGAATCGAAACGTTGCTTGAAATGGCTTTAGCCGTGTTTGGTGATCAGATCCGAAGAGCCAAGTACTTCCCAACCTTCTTCTTCCCTATCTCCTTTCCCTCCCTACTAGTTTCAGCCTCACAACATATCCCGATTGGGGATGCCATATTCTCACTAGCTCTAGACGATTGGTAGCAGTTGGGACAGTTGCGGTATTCACTGTAAAATTTAAAAAAAATAGCTACATTTGTAACAACTGTCGCATAAAACTAAGATAATTCGCCTAATAGGCTGTGCTTTATTGTGCACTGTTATGACTTGATTTGTTTTGTTTTTTTTTTTTCCTTGCGAGTTCAATTTTTTGTGCGTTTTTCAGTAACATTAAGAGTCATATTAAATTCACATACCTACACAAAAAAATATTACGGCGAAAGCGGATACAAAAACTTTTTTATCAAAATTAATATTTGTATATTAATAATTGAAATAATATCAATAATCCTCAACGTAAATATGAAACAGAAAAAATAACGGTCGCGACCGAGACTCGAACTCGGAACCTCTACTCTATCCGGGAGTAACGCTTCTGCCAATTGAGCCACCGAGACCTTATAAGAAATCTAATATGATATATTAATATTTGTTGTCATGTTGCCCATTTCTAAAGCAAAAGAGTGTCTTGAGGCCCATATAATAATATTCTCACATAAGGTACACTCGACACCATTACGCCGTGCCCGTATACGGCTGAGTGGGATGCAATGTCGCCAGTTTCTAATTTTGGCAGCTGCTTCTCAAAGACTTTGCCTTTCCGTTCCTTTGAAATGTCATAAAGGGATACTGCTCCCGTCTTGTGAGAGGAACTCCATTGTTTTTATTTCGTCTAGTCTCTGCACTCTCCTTGTACGAGACAGAATTCGAAACTACTCTGAAAACTTTATTACAAAACATTTTTTAGAAAAAATAGTTCAGTTTTTATTTAATAGGTTGTAGAACCAAGGTATAGTGAATAAAAATAGTAGTTAATTGTCAAATGCTAGTCTTAAAGGTTAGGTTGATTACGTTTATTTACGAATTAAAATACGCTGACGTAAGTAATCACAAAACAAGAATGTGTTTTCCGTCACGAAAGGTTAAAGTGTCAGCGGGCAAATTCCTCCTTTCCCGCTTTAAGCAACTTTTTTTCTTTCCCGCGGGAAATACCTTCCTCTGCTAGGCTGTTAGGTGCGCCCCGCTGCTGGCCATGTAAATACATATTATAATTCGCCTAAATAGGCGTTATAGGATGAACAAAATGTATTTTCTGGTGAAAATATTTCGCGGCTTGAAAGTAAAAATGGCTTAAGCGACACCTAAATAAAATAATTAGTTAACATGTAGTTTTAATCAGTATTGTTTTCTGCATCGAATGCTCTGACTCTTATTTGATTCTGAGGACTTTTGTGGCCCTTCAACCATTTAAAATTTATTTACCATTTGGGAGAAGGCTTGACTCAAGTGACGCAAGTTTAGGACTTTTTAATCTTTTTGTTGCTTCATGTAACTCAGTGAGAGCATTACATTACCTAATGTATTAACTTTTATAAATCCAACCAGGTACAGAAGACTGATGAATTTTTTGGAAAAAAATTTAAAAAACTTTAAAGTGCTCTGGTGTAAATTTCCCAAAATGGCGCTTCAGCTCTTTTGCCTTTACGGCGACGATGTATGAATTTTTTTTATTTCTCTTTGCGATGATTTTAAACAACATTTTTCTGAGGTGGAAAAAAGTGAATACTCTCAATGATGCCCTGGTGAAAGACCACCATTCAGAATCGAAACGTGACTTGAAATGGCTTTATCCAACGACGTAAAAACGACTCGTCTGCATGTCACTGCGAGAACTGGGTATTTTCATGTTGACTGTTAAACTTTGGCAAGGTAAGAACTATAAGATAAGAATAAAGATTAGACATTAACCTGTTACTTTTTTTTAACTGATTTTAAACAGCAATTGATAGGACGATAAAGAAGCCATTTTCTAAAGTGTTGGCATTACTAAAAATGTTTAAATATATTTTTATTTTTTTTTAAATACTAAAGTTGGTGTAACATATAAGGTACACAGCAAAGATACGGATTTAAAATAATACGCCTCACATACATTTATCTTTATTTGTCGTAAAGAATATAGATAAATTAAATCAGCGTTAAGTCTATTTCCTATTGTGAAATTACAAAGGGTTTTAACAAACCAGGCCTGAAAAAGGTCCTGATCATTTAAATGTCAGCATTTTCAACGCATTATGATTTATTTAAGGCGCTATGTTAATTTGTGTTTGAGCATAAAAATGCGCATCCATAAATCAAGTCAGTTAATCTCAACCATTCCTTGATCTTTCCTCAAACAAGGCCGTAAATCTGTGCGCCGAATCCACACTTCACGCAAACCCACTGTATTTATCTCCCCGGCTCCGACCTTACTCCAGAATGGAGCTGTTAAGTCCGAAATTTTCTTGTTGATGGTGCGATAATTCAGAGATGAGAGCTTTGAAGGAGAGATGTGTATTTAACAAGAAATTTGATCTGCCTAATCAAATGAATTCCTTAATTTTTCAAATGCTTTCATTGAAATAATTCCTTTTTTGACATTTCGATACAACACACGAAAAGGAAGAAAGAAAATGCCTTTGATTAAAAACATTCTATTTTCAAATCCACAGTACCTACCTAACTATAATGTATTTCAGCAGACATTTTTCTATATTTGAAATGGGTGGATTGTTATTATTATTGTTATTACATGGTTACAAACATTTTTTTTTAAATAACGTGTACATACCATTATGTTTTTTTTTTCTACAAACAATTTTTAAGTAAATAACATATTAGTAAGTACATTGGTTATAATAATTGTAATAATGTGTACAAGTGCTACTATGATTTGTTCGGTCAATATTAGTTCCTAGCTAGACAGATTGCCTGTTCTAAGGAACCAAATATCCTTTTTTTCTTGGCAAGTGTGGGTACGTTCTGTGTTTTTTTTTAGTTACAAAAATAATCAGTAAAATGTTTTTTAAAATCTAATGGTCAATGAAACAGTTAGTTTGTGAAGCGGTCGAAACCATCGGAATCCCACCCTAGTATCTCTGACTCAATTATCTGCTAGCTGAGTCCTGCATCATAGCACAAGAAACATCTTCTGTCTGTTATGATGGTAGTAGGAGGTATTCAAATATTGTCAAGTTATCGTAATCTGGGAATTTTTGTATTTATTTTAAAGAAAATAGAATAATCGTACTCTAGATTATTCTGATAAGTAATCATTTATTTTATTTTATAAATCTAGGTTGGTACTTCAAAATATCTCCCTTTTATTTTTTTCACTAAATTATCGATAAATAAAATCAATATTTTCGGATTTTTTCACAACCCTTAGAGTGGTTTATTTGTTTATATTTTACTTGAAAATATTTTTTTATTGGTCGGTACATTGCTCATCCTAATAGGCATGCTCCTGTGTTGAGATGACAATTTACAAAAGTGTTTTTTTATCTACCTAGTATATGACAATTTAGAAAATGTAGTTTCTACACACTAATAAATAAATTATACTTGGCATTTAAGGTGAGTAATGATTTTGCTTTTACATGAGCTTTCGATTTGTATGTTTCTAATGGTGCTTGAGAGAGAATTGAAATGCTTAATGCAAGCGTTGTACTTAAAACTTTTTTTGTCCATAAGCGATTTTTTAGGCTGGGATATCGAAGAATTTTATGTGACTCCCGTGGTGTTCTAGTAATTTTCCTTTCTTCAATGATGTGCACATTGTTTAATTGGCGCAGTGGAATATTTTTAAGTATTTAAAACTGCCTCCACTATACCACTTTACTGTATGGGATGTTTCTCCATGGGATGGTGGTTTTTACCGAATGTTATTATGAATACTTTATTTTTACTCGTTTCTACAAAAGTTTATAAAAACTTGTAACAAAGCGTAACGCTTTTTAAACCTATAAATACTAAAGTTGAACACAAAATACTAGTTTGGACACATATCTAAATGATAATTGTCGACCTCATTCCTTCCACTTCTTACTTCCACACGAAGATACGGATTCTAAACTGTTCAAGCACAGTTCCACCACGGCCGTGTCCAGTGCCAAATATCCCCCGGTTTTTGTTCCCCGGGCAAGAAAGCGTCGAGTGGATTAATGGGCCTTACTGCCAAAGCTCCGCAAAGCTCGCTGTTAATTGATTGCAAGAACTCGTGGCAAAAAAGCCGGACTATAATTACTTACATATCTTGTTTACAAGAACGCCGCCCAAATTGCGTTGTGAGTACAGTGTGAGGATTGGAAAATCGATTTGTTAACCTAATTAATGGTCTTTTTCCGGGCACGCTGTAGTATTGATTGAATGTTGAAGGTTTCGCGTTGTTACGAATGTTCTTTTAAAGTTAAATTGGTCATTATTATGCAGAAAGAATCCAACCCCAAAAAGATGAAACCAAGAAAAGGCGTTTGAAAATATGACGATACAAAGCATTAATGTGCGTGTTTGGCATTTGTAAAGTGAATATCAGTGTTTTTTCTTTTTTGAGTTTTATTATAAATTGGTAATTTATTATCTATCAATATATTTAATAAAAAAATATCATCCATTTCCCATCTTGTATTATATATTTTAATGTTTTTAAACTCCAATTTAAGTAAAATATCTGCAATATGTGTTAGAAAAAAAAATAATTAACAAAAATCTATTGCATTTGGAGCTTGAATATTTCCAGCAGAAAGAAATCTCGTATTCATCTATAACGTATCGAAAACATGTAAAACTCGATTTTCTCAAATTATGGGTAGGACGCTTTCTGCATAACTACGTCTAATTTGAGGGGAAAGTTGTTAGAAGTTGATAACTCACAGCAAAAAAGGTTCGAAGTTTACACATTCAATAATTAGCGCCAGTTTATTTTTTATTTTTTAATTTATGTGGTTTCCGTTAAATGCCGATTGTCGATCCGTTTCAGCTTTTAAACAAATTGTGATCAATTGAAAAGCTTAACTGTAATGCTGTCATGCTTCACAGCCAACCACAATTTGTTTAAAAGCTAAAACGGGCTTAGAATCAACGTTTAAAGTTAACCATCAAAATGTTTTAAAAAAAAAAAACAAAATTACGCTAATCGTCAAATTGTGACGATGTCAAATGTGACAAAAATACATTATCATTGATGATTTAATAAAACAAATTTATAACTTTATTCCACTTTTTTTTATTTTTTGACTGGACCGGTTTCAGCCTATAACGGCCATCTTCAGACTAGTAAAGGTTGTTATTATTCTATGGCTTACATACTATTTTTGGGATGTGAGGGGTAGTAAACCATGATTTTACTTTAATTATATTTATCAGTATTGCTGCATGATTTTATTAGTTACAAGTGAATTTTAGTTTTTTTTTTATATTTCTATCTGGTATGATTTTTTATTTAAAATGGGTTAAAGTTGTATTTCTCTAAATATGATTTTACGATGTATTTATTTAATGTAAAGTTGGTGAATACTGATTATCAATGAGTTTATTTTAGGTTTTCCCATCTTAATTGTAATGTCTAGATTTTCCATAAAATTTCCTAATTATTGGGTTACTCCCAGTATTATGGTATATCATTGCTTTTTTATTGTTTATGTACCCAATTGCGGATGCCATAGTCTTGCTGGCTCTAGGCGGTTGGAAGCAGTTAGGACACTTGTGCAGTATTCACTATAAATAATGCTTTTTTGTTAGTAATCACTTAAAAAAATATTTTTTATTTGGTTCATTGTATTGTTTTAAATCTGCCCCACGAAAACGTTTATTTATACATATGGCACTGGAAGAGGTACAAAGTTATTACTACCTTCATAAGTTTTGAGTTACGTAGTTGTAGGCATCTAAGGAACCAAAGTAAATTTGATTCGAGATATTTAAAGAAGTATCGTAGCTTAAAATCGAAGTTTTTCGTCGCATCCCTTAGTTTAATATTATACGATTAATATATTTTCTCGGTTAAATTAATGGGTACGAAGATGAAGATTTATATAGGGAAGACATATTTTAAGAATTAAAAATGAAATGGTAATCTGTAAATTTATTCATTCAAAGATATCCATTAAATACTTCTTTTTTGCCATTGATTTTTTATACATTTTCCGTGCTATTGTTTTATTTATATACTTTTCTGTGTTATATTTTCTCTTTTTAATTGTGTTTTATAATACTGTGTTTTCTATGCGTACAGTACGAATGTAAATGTTTAAAATGTAAAACTGAAATAAGGGCGTAAATAAATAATCATAAAATAAAATACATTCTTAGTAATTTCCTTGAAGCTAATGATTTTGAAAAATGATTTAAATTAAAGTTACTTTTTCTAATAAACCAATTACTTGGTCAATTATAAAAAGACATATTTTTTATCATTATTATTCTACGTGATACCACCCAAGAGCCCCATCTGCTCGAAACCAGTGGAACTATTGCATACCTACTTTTTGGGGAGAGTTTTGCGGCCGATCAAAGTAAGGGAAGAAAAGAAATAAAGGTTATTCTTTCTAATTTCGAAATCGTTTATGCCGCGTGGTGGAACTCCATTTTATTGATTTAATAATAACATTATTCCACTATTTTTATATGAGTGATGTGAGTATATAGAATAAGTATGTACTAACATTATCTCGAACTTTGTACCATTTCTTGATCTCCTGTGTGGTCCAGGTTCTGTTCTGTGATCACGGCTTTCCTGGCTGCATTGCTACCCGTGTTAGTCTTTACCTTGATGTAGTTGGGAACGAGGCCTTGTTTCTTGCACACCCGGTAAAACCACAGATGTCGCGAAGCCATTCGACGTTTTAAACTTAATTTTTTGTGTAAAGATTTCAGTGTCGCTGTGTTTGCATTTTTTATAGCTATAGTGGAATAATGTTTAAAAATTGGTATTATTAAATCATTTCAACATAGGTTGGTTGAGGAGTATCTGGCCATTCGAAACCAAAGCTGAACCCATTTCAGGCTTCGTTTCGATTCTGGGTGCTGCCGATACTAAAATTCTTCCACCCTGGAACGAGTTGCAAATATACTTATAATTTATTGAAATTCTTTGTTCAAAAAAATCCAGTCAACTCTACCACTCGTACTAGTATTCAGATTACCTTGTGTTGGATTTTAATTTGTTAGGTTCATACCTTCATGTTTTTCATCCAGTTCCTACCTTATCTAACCATTTCACCATATTCGATTTCCGTATTCAACAACACCGACTTTCTAGAAGATAATTATGTGAAAAAACGTGTTCGTTTGTTGGTGTCTTGCTTGGTCGTTCGGTTTGTTGTTTTTCTTCAAGTAATATTAAACAAGTGTGTTTTTTGTAGTGGTGTTCGTCAATAATACAATGTGTAAGAATAATCAAGAACTTCAACTTCACCGGTGAGTGAATTGGTTACCTACTTTCTTTATTCCATAATCTCTATACATCCATAGTTAGACACTTCCATCGAGTAGTATAGTTTATCGTCTTCCAGTCCACTATTTTTCAAATTCATCTGAAGCTGAAAACACATTCGGTGTTTTATCGCAGCTTCGGTTTCAACACTCTGTTCGAGGCTAAATATTGAAAAGTGAAAAAACTTTAACATTTTTATAAATTCACAAGCGGCACATATAAAAAATAGCTTTTTCTTTATCAAACGTGTCAGGTTTATCTAACGTTAAATTTGAGGAAAAAATCCTATGTGTTTTTCCTCAATAACGAATAACTGCCGAAACAGTTTTATTCGCTCGAGGGTGGCATAAAACATCCCATCGACATCTAAAATTGGCGGTAAAAAGAAACAACAGTACTCAAAATAAAAATAAAAATGTGGCATAACACAAGTAGCGACACCAACCGACACTTGTCAAACTTCCTAAGCACAGTTCCTTAGTGACTTTATAGGCCTCACTAATCGCGGGTCGTATCGCACAGCTGCTTTGGTTAGTAAAAATACTATGGCGGCTGGATTTAACTACTCGTCCCCAGGGATTTTTTTCACCGAGTCAATAAGCAAAGAATTTTGACTGAGAAACACATAAAACAAATAAAGTATTTTTATTCAAATTTTCTTATTTTTTCATGTTTTCTAACGATTTTATTCTATACCTGTAAGTCTTGCCTGAATTTCGGCATCTCATTAGCTTTAAAAAATATATAAAACAAACAACGTGTCGTCTTCTCGATTTTTTTACTGTTAAGCATCAGCACTTGAAAGTGGCGCTAATACAAGTAATACTGCACATGACTTATCTATAAATTCTACATTTTCCCTTAGGAAAATGTCTAAATTTTCCAATTAATAAAAAATTTTGTCAGTAATCTTTTAAATTCTATAAAAAACATACTAAAACGTCGGTAAAAGGTGCAGTTTGAAAACCAGCGCAGTCATTTTCGAACGATTTACCTATATTTCTAGCATGCATTTCATGAATAATTTAACAGATTGCTGTCTAAAAATTGTATTCATTGGAAACCTTAGACATTTGCCTAACTACCTGTATAAAATTAACAGTTAAATCATGTGTGGTATTGCTTGTATTAGAAAGCCAAAATGTGTGTACTTCTGGGTGCTGACCCTAAAATGGATATCACAGAGCTATTTAAAGTTCCGTATAGAAAAATGTATTCATGACCGTAAAACCTATGCAACGTTTCACGATGCCAGAGATAATTTAGACAAACCAATTATCTTTATTTTGTACATATCCGATTTGTTAAAATCACTTGAAATGCCTCTTTTTTTTCAATGTTTAAACAACAAATACTTTTGCATACTTCGACAAATTTTAGAAAACTAACCGTAAGAAAAGCCTATAATTCGTTTTTTTTTTAACTTGTTGCCTGTGAAATATAGCGCTGCAAGCCTTTGTTAACCTAATAAACCCCGTTCCATTGCATTTCATTTTGTGATCCGATTTGAAAACAATGAATCCAAGGCATTATTATTTATCCAGTAGCTGATTGTCTATCAGTTCCGCTTCTGGTTTCCGATAGAATTAGCTGGCTATCCGCTGCCGCCCTAACGCCGCCCCCGTCCTGCGGCGGGCGGAGGCAGGGCGGGGGCAGGGCGGCCCTGGCCGCGGCCGCCGCGGGTCGGCCCGCCCTGGGAAATGGAAAATGCAACCAGCAATTATTTCATGTTGCTGCAGAAATATTGATCTCATAAACAGCGCGGCAGAAAACCGCGGGAGGCATAATGGAACGGCGCCTCCCGGCCAATCCGATTTCTGAAACAATGCCGGGCGGCTTGTCAAACTCTATGTGGGCCTAACGAATTACCTGCCAAATGAACTGCTCTTTCGCGTTGACTGATGGCCAGCGTTGATATAATTCACGGTGTCGATATTTGAACAGATTAGTATGTGGAAACATTTACTTACTAACTCTTGATTGCCGCGTTAATCAGTTCTACACTGTCGATGATATCTGCGGTCTTCGGTCAATATATTGATGGATTGATTGGTAAATTTTGAAATGCGTTAAACGCAACGTCAAAGTTAAATTTAATACTTTGACCCAAGTTATGAGGAATGGAGTTAGTGAAAATATCGATGTTAGTGTACTAAATGAAATAAGGAATATAAGTTTAACAATAACCCTCCTGAAAGATGTGTAACGTGCCCTTTAATTACATTTGTCTAAAATTATACTTTACATATTTTTGCACCATGTCATCGATTATCAACGTTGATTTAAATGTCTTTAGCCGTGTTTGGTGACCAGGCCTAAATAGTCGGATACTTCCCGATCTTCCTCTTCCCCATCTCCCTCCTCTCCCTGCGTAAGCCATAATTTCAGTGCAGTCGAGAGCAGTTGGGACTCTTGTGCAGTATTCCCACATATATATTAATATATATACATAAATAATTTATTTTTTTAAATAGCCCGTGACATATATTATTTTATGATTTACAGTAACAGTTCGAAAATTCAAACTGTGGTTCTGAAAAAAAAATTGTACTTATTCGGCTTTAGGTTATTAATAAGTTTTTTTTTTTTTTTCGTTTTGATATATCTACGTGATAACTCAGTTTTATATGCAAATGGTCAACCAAACCAGTAAAATGTACTATATATTGGTAGGTTTACCGTATCAACTGTTATTTATTGTGTCAATTTCGTACTTACGGTGTTATGCCCTAAGACCGACCGCAGATATGTAACTCAATAAATCATGTTTTAATGTCTCTTAAAATATTAACTCCGCAGATAACAATCGATTTCTATATTTACACCGGATACTTCGGGGCGAAGTTTATTACAAACGTAACAAGCCGTTAAGGAATTAAGTAACCTTATAACGTTTGTGGGAAATCAATATCTATAAATAGTAGGTTCACCTGACTCAAATGTCATTCGGATAGTATCGGTAACAATCAATTTTCTTAAAACAGACATACATGAGTATTGACCGTGAAAACTCACCGATCAAAGGTTAACGTCTAAATTGTTAGTTTATACTTAACATCGTACTCCATTGGTGAATGACGTCATTCTCTCTTTTGGTATTTGTAACCTTAAAGACGTAACCTTAAGAGTTATTTTTATATTGCAACTAATAAAAAAGTAAAGAAATGAAAAAATAACTTTGTATAAGACCACGAATATTATTTTAATTTTTATGACCCACCGGCTTTGCTTAGCATAAACATCATCAGGGTACAAAATTACACTAAATAAAAAAATACAAAATGTGAGGTTATATGAACATTCAGAGGGAGAACAAATTATAAAATAAAATAAAAATAAAACAATAGAATAAAATTTAAATAATAACAAAGGAACACAGAGAAAGATAATGTGAACTGAAAGAGACAAAACGTCAACTAAAGCCTGATTCACACCAACGTCCGGTTCCGCTCAGTGCCGATATTGTTCCGCAAGAAAACTTATTGATATGATATGAATATCAATCAAGGAGTATGTGCCAAGACAAATTTGTGTGGCAGTATATCCTTCTGCCCACCCTTGTGATATTTAACGACTTATTTAGTTAAATAATTATTTTGAAGTGTAAAAATACTAACATCGCAGATTTTTTTTTTTTTAAACCATTTTTTATCACTAAATAATATTTTTATTAATTATCAATTATTAAAAATATTATTTAGTGATAAAAAAAAAAACTAAAAATACTTGCATGCTGCCCTTTCCTACCGCCTTTCTCTGCAAGTGTAATATGCCGGTCATTGTATAATTATTATAATAAATAAGATACCCCCACTACTGGAAACAATATACTTGTGATCACCACAGCCAAGATTCAAAGGGCAATTATTTCACAATGGGGTTGATGACGATGGCGCTGATTCTGAATTGTGGCGATCGCGGTGCGTGGTGGCGGCGAGTGGTCAGTACATTCCACCTACTGTACGCTGAACGGTGCTACAAGCTGAACATTATGGGCATGGCCTGGCTGGCTGTGGTGAGGTTACCATTGTCGTTGGAATATTGCTTTGCTCTGTACAGTTAGTTGCTTGTTGGTATGGTGCAGCCGCTGAGAACTCCGTTGTAACCTCGCGTTATGTTATGCGAATCATTTATGTTGAAACTGCTAATCGGTTAGTTGAACCATCTCGATCAAATAAACCTGTCTACTATGATCGCGCTTTTGCTATATTCGGTCAGTCAACTGGAATAAGTTTCCCCCAAAACTTGCCAACATACAGAACCTAGCACAGTTGAAACGGGTCTTAGAAACAAATTGTTTAAAAATCCTACATACAAAACATAACTTCATGTACGTAGAATCAAAATGTAATTTATTTTAAAAAAACGCCCTTAATTTGTGCTTTGTTTCGGTTTTCACCTTAAATGTATCCCTACAACTCGTTCTTACTGTCTACTGAAAACCATATACTCAATGTCATAAAATTTTAATTGTTATTTTGTTAATTGTTAAATTCACACTGCTTGCATTTTTAGAATCGTTAAATAATGTACTTCAATATTGACGTTTTTAAGTACTACTATGTTAACTGTCCTCAATGTAACCTCATTTTCTTTACTTAAACAAATTTGGTACAATCTGAATTTCTACACCCTTAGCTTCTAGTAAATTGCTTTTTTTTTCTTTCTGTTAATGTACACGTGCACTGGTTTACCCATATCTGAACATTTGTTTTGATAACGATCATGATTTTAGATCATTTTAATTTGTATGCGTATCTTTTATTATTTTTTTCTCCTTGATACATTGGGTTATGTAATTTATAATAAAGCGAACGTGAGGTCAATATCACTAAACTGCGCTATTTAAGTTCACTGTTTGTATTATTATTAAAATACAGATGTCTTCCTGTCGCCGTCCTGGTGACCATTGAAAAGTGTAGCTGAATATTTTGATCTCAGTTTATCCTGAAATATGTGCATGTTATATTAACAACATCGCCCTAGGGAGGAACAAACATTACAAATAGAATCGTTGTTTGAAATGGCTATAGCGTTGTTTAGTAACCAGATCTGAATAGCCTGGCACTTTACAGTTCATCTTCTTCATATTTTTCCTTCCCCAATTCGTTTGACGACCTGGTTAAGACATTTTTTCGTATTAACACAAACATTTTCTTCGTTAAGTCAAAAATATCAATGTCTAATACAATACATATTGCATATCGTGTTAAAAGATACAACATTTTATATAAGCTTGACAGCTTGATTTGCGTGGTTGAGTGGTGGGACGCTCGACTACGAATCCAGAAGTCGTGGGTTCAATCCCGGCGGGGGCACATAAATTTTATTGAATTAATATGTAAAATGACACATTTAATTTATATAAAATAATAAGTATATTTGCGGCACGTTCCAGAGTGGTACATACTATTTTGCCTGAAAAGCTTTGTATCGCTTACAATGGTGACTTAAAAAAAAACGATTATTAAGACTTTTCTAAATTACTTTTTTTCTTCTTAAATTAGTTATCGAGCGTATTTTTGAGAAGAACAAGGAGTGAACCTGAATTCTTTCCATTGTTTGATACAGTTGAATACTACTCTGATACTTCGGCACGAATAGCTGCTGTTATCGAACGCCGACATACGCGACAGTACAATTAACTAGAAAAAACTTTGTCTACGTTGTTTTGCAAAACGTGCAATCGTGCTTAGAAAAAATAATCCACGGAAGAATTGACTTTTCTATTCTCCATTTATTTTTATTTTAACTTTATCCAGGAGAATATTTGAGGATGCTGTGTAGAATCTCTTTTTGAGAAGAGAGAGGAAACAGTATTGGTTTTGAAGATAACAACTTCTTTGATGACTGATTTTAGTAACTAATGCTTAACCCTGCGGTATCTGCTATCCTGGTACTCCACAATTAAATTGGAAAAACTACGTTACTTCACAACTAAGGGATGTTTTAACTATTGTTTTATAGTGATTACCGCGCAAGCGTCCCAACTGCTCCCAACCGTCTAGAGCCAGTGAGACTATGGCATACCCAACCGGGGTATGTTTTGAGGCTGAAGATAGTGGGGAGGAGAAAGAGATAGGGAAGAGGAAGCTTGGAAAGTACCTGGCAATTCAGATCTGGTCACCAAACACGGCGAAAGCCATTTGAAACAACTTTTTGATTATGAATGGTGGTCTTTCACCAAGACCATGCTGAGAGTATCTGCCACTCTGATGTAATGTTAAACGTGACGAAAGACTGGAACACCTCAACTTTTTTCCGTCGAGTTTTTTTAAAGCCACGAATTTGAACATTTCACAAAACATTGTAGACAAAGTTTTGTCTAGTTTTTTGCACTGTCGTGTGTGAAACCTCAGCCCGAGCAGTGGTGTTTTTATAATGAAGATAATTTATTAACAACTTGTGGAGCCATTTTGTCGGAAGGGAAGTGTTCGTGTTTTTTTCAGTACAAGTAGAAAGATTTTAGTTGTTTTTAGCGTCTAAAATTTGGCGTTTTTAAAGAGCTTACATTTTAGTTTGTCTTATGGTTTCCCGGTTATTTCACCTATCTGATTTTTACTTTGAGTTTAGTGAGGTTAGGTTAGATTAGGTTAGGTTAGGTTAGGTTTTTTCGATTTTGAGTATCTTCTATGGTTACCTTGCTTGTTACGCACAAAGTGTCTCATAATTCTTAATTATTTCATAATCTTATTGTGCTGTATTGTCATTACTTTCATTAATGTTTTATTTTTATTTTTTAGTTTTTTCTTTTCAGATAATCCGTATAAATTTGACTTGTTATTCTCTGTGTCCAGATTTCATTTCTATTATATTTTTTTTACATGAAGCACTCACTTTGTGGAAAGACATAATTAAATTTTAAATAAAAGTAACTTTGTTTTGACACCACTTTATTAGATACATATACAAACCGGTTTCGGCTCTACCTGAACCTTCTTCAGGGCTGAACAAATATGTGAGATGAATATATGGCTGAACACATATTTGTTCAGCCCTGAAGAAGGTTCAGATAGAGCTGAAACCGGTTGATATATGTATTTAATAAAGTGGTGTCAAACCAAAGTTACTTCTATTATTTTCTGTGATCCCGTAGTTCTTAAGCTCAATATTTAATTTAAATCTATTTACATCAAAAATTGAACTTGTTTAATGATGTTTTGTCACACGGGCATTTGTCGTTCTCTATTATTTAAAGCGTTTCAGGTATTCCTTTAAGCATACATGTCCTGTCATCATTTGTGTAGCATAAAAACTGTTTTTTCACGTGTTTTTCTCTTAGAAGGGATGTTGTTATGTTTGGTAAGATTTTTTTCGTAATTTTCCCTGTGCTTTCCTCTATATATCTATTATTCCATATCTTTCCCGTCTCTCTCTTTAAAATTATTTTTGTGTAGCTCGAAGGTGTTTTATTATAGTCTGGTTAGGTTAGGTTAAGTTAGGTTAGGTTAGGTTAGGTTAGGTTAGGTTAGGTTAGGTTAGGTTAGGTTAGGTTAGGTTAGGTTAGGTTAGGTTAGGTTAGGTTAGGTTAGGTTAGGTTAGGTTAGGTTAGGTTAGGTTAGGTTAGGTTATATGGATTTTTAGTATCTTCTATGGGTACCTTGCTTGTTACGCACAAGGTGTCTCCTAATTCTTGATTATTTCATGATCTTATTGTGCTGCATTGTCATTACTTTCGTTTTTTATTTTTTTGTTAATTTTTTCTAGATAATCTGTATAAATTTGACTTGTTATTCTTTGTGTCCAGATTTCGTTTCTATTATTTTCTGTGATCCCGTAGTTCTTAAGTTTGAAATTTAATTTCCATCTATCTACATCAAAAATTGAACACTTTTCTATTAGATGCATACTGTCCTTCCAGGCCGATGTGCGCTCTAACCCATTGAAATCTTACCCTGTTGTCATTATTACGGCATGCGTCTAGTTTTTTCATACACTCCCTTGCTATTCCGTTTGTTGTTTTCTGTTCCTTTAATGTTTCAAGTGATGATTTGCTATCTGAGTTTATAGTTATATCTTTGCCTTTTATACCTTTTGATTCTACCCATTCTATAGCTTTTTGATTTGCCAACATTTCTGATTGGTAGACTGTGCAATAATCTTCTTATTTATATGACTTTGATACCCAATCTTTCCCATCTATTTTTATGACTATTCCGGCGCCTACTTTTCCGTCCTTTTTGCTTCCATCTGTAAAAATTTGTATGGGGTCTTCGTTAATTGCATCCCCCTTAGCTAACTCAATTGTTATATTTTCCTTTACGATTTTTCCAGGATGCGGTAGCTCGTTTATATCGCACGCGGTCATTATTTCTCTATCGCCCGGAAGGAAGTTGGTGATTTTACCCCTTTTGTTTATTCTGTAGACATCTTTAACTTCGGCAATTTTAAGGTCTATTGGCGGTATTCCTGCTAAGGCTAAGGCTGAAGTTGTGGAGATTGTTTTATACCCTTAACAAATTCGTATTGCGTATTGTCGCTGGATGCTGGCTAATTTTTTTCTGTTTTTAACTTTATGACACGTGTCCCCCCAAACCCCCGATCCGTATGTAAATATCGGCACAATCGCTCCGTCGTATATAGTCTTAACAATTTCTGGTGATAGTCCCCACGTCGGTTTGGCCGCTCTGCATAAGGCTTTAAAAATTGACGAAGTCTTTCCGCAGATGTAATCAATGTGTTTGTCCCATCTCAGCTTATTGTCGATTATCATACCCAAAATTTTTATTTCCCTAATTGGCTTTAGGTTCTTGCCATTCATACAAATGTCAATGGACTTTTCCCGGTATTTACTCATTATCATGATTTGTGTTTTTTTTTTCTGAAAATTCTAATTTAACTTTTTTGCCCCAGTTGCTTACTTTTTCTAACGCCTTTTCCGCCGTTTCCTTTGCAATTTGTAAATTTTTACCGTTCACTATCAAGAACACGTCGTCGGCGTAAGCTTGTATGTAAACATCGGGACCAAAGTCTATTTGGAGTAGTTCGTCCAGCGACCCATTCCAGAAAATCGGTCCTCCGATTGATCCTTGGATGCAACCTTTGGAAACATTTTTCTCGCTTGTATAGGTTCCGTGCCTTAATCAGACTTTCCTATCTTCTATGTAGCTTCTCACCATTTTTACCAAGCTGGAAGGGCAGTCTCTTTCTATGAGCTGTTTTAGCAATTGTGGCCACCACGCATTGTCGAAAGCTCCTTTGATGTCGAGAGATATGATTATTACTTCGTCGATTCCCTTCATTTTCCTTTTGATGACATCGACCGCATCGTATATTGCATCTTCTGCTGACTTTTGCGAGGTGAATCCGTATTGCTTTGGACTTAGTTTTTTCCCTTTTCCAAGGTTCCATTTAATTCTGTCGATGAGGATTTTCTCAAATGTTTTCCCAAGAACCGGTAGAAGTCCGATCGGCCTGTAGTTTTCAAGACTGCGGTTAGGTTGGGTTAGGTTAGGTTAGGTTAGGTTAGGTTAGGTTAGGTTAGTTTAGGTTGTTTGGATTTTTAGTATCTTCTATGGGTACCTTGCTTGTTACGCACAAGGTGTCTCCTAATTCTTGATTATTTCATGATCTTATTGTGCTGCATTGTCATTACTTTCGTTAATGTTTTTAATTTTTTTGTTAATTTTTTCTAGATAATCTGTATAAATTTGACTTGTTATTCTTTGTGTCCAGATTTCGTTTCTATTATTTTCTGTGATCCCGTAGTTCTTAAGTTTGAAATTTAATTTATATCTATCTACATCAAAAATTGAACACTTTTCTATTAGATGCATACTGTCTTGTATCGATGTTTTGTCACACGGGCATTTGTCATCCTCTATTATTTTAAAGCGTTTCAGGTATTCCTTTAAGCATCCATGTCCTGTCATCATTTGTGTAGCATTAAAACTGTTTTTCACGTGTTTTTCTCTTAGAAGGGCTGTTGTTATGTTTGGTAAGAATATTTTCGTAATTTTCCCTGTACTTTCTTCTATATATCTATTATTCCATATTTTTTCCGTCTCTCTCTTTAACATCATTTTTGTGTAGCTCGGAGGTATTTTATCATAGTCTGCGCATTTTTTTAATAATCTTCCCCTTTTTGCTGCTAAATCCGCCTTTTCGTTTCCTTCCAAGCCGATGTGCGCTCTGACCCATTGAAATCTTACCCTGTTGTCTTAGGTTAGGTTAGGTTAGGTTAGGTTAGGTTAGGTTAGGTTAGGTTAGGTTAGGTTAGGTTAGGTTAGGTTAGGTTAGGTTAAGTTAGGTTAAGTTAGGTTAGGTTAGGTTAGGTTATGTTAGGTTATATGGATTTTTAGTATCTTCTATGGGTACCTTGCTTGTTACGCACAAGGTGTCTCCTAATTCTTAATTATTTCATGATCTTATTGTGCTGCATTGTCATTACTTTTGTTAATGTTTTTTTTATTTTTTTGTTAATTTTTTCTAGATAATCTGTATAAATTTGACTTGTTATTCTTTGTGTCCAGATTTCGTTTCTATTATTTTCTGTGATCCCGTAGTTCTTAAGTTTGAAATTTAATTTAAATCTATCTACATCAAAAATTGAACACTTTTCTATTAGATGCATACTGTATTGATGTTTTGTCACACGGGCATTTGTCGTCCTCTATTATTTTAAAGCGTTTCAGGTTAGGTTAGATTAGGTTAGGTTAGGTTAGGTTAGGTTAGGTTATGTTAGGTTAGGTTAGGTTAGCTTATGTTAGATTAGATTAGGTTAGATTGTCGTGTGTGTTAAAACTATTAGCGCTTGGTAACAACAGTTATTAGTGCTGGGAGTACCAGGGCAGCAGAGCCGTCAGGGTTAGGCACTAAATACAGCCATCACACACGGAAAAGTAAATTATTCCGCTCGGTCGCGCCTCATTGCCGATGCTAATTACCGCTAGAACCGCCGCTCCGCGCTGGGCGCCTGGCAAATTGACCGTTTTATTTCATACGACTTGCTGCACAACGGGACCGAAGGACATTGTCGCGTTTATCTGACCCGATGTTTCTTGGTAATGTTCGTGATCGGTTACCGTTTGGCGTGAAAACAAAATCATAGATTACTCGCTTGACTTCTCGACTTTTCCGATGATTCGTGTATGCATTGAAAAGTAGAAACAAACCGTTTGCAGCAGTAACACAAAAAGAATTATGTGTTTGATGGTATCGTCGCCAAAAGGCAAAAGGGCTGAAGCGCCACTTGAGCGAAGTTTACACCAGAGCACTTAAAAGTTTTTTGTTTTTGTTTTACAATAAAATTTAGAAGTGAAGAGGAAGAGGAAGGTTAGAAAATACATGTAAATTCAGATCTGGTTACCAAACATGGCTAAAGCCATTTCTCAATTCTCAACTCTAAGCAACGTCTCAATTCTAAATGTTAGTCTTTCATCAGGGTAATACTTCTCACTATAGACTATCTACTACTCATTGAAGTATCTTATGTAAATATAGAGCACCTCTACAGAGTATCTACTACTCTATCGCCATTTTTGTAAAATATCAACTCAAAGGCATTCAGATATGGTCGCCGAAAAGGCAAAAGGGCTGAAGCGCCATTTTACAAAGTTAAGACCGGAGCACTTAAATGTTTTTTGTTGTATTACAATAAAATTCATAAGTCTTCAGTACCTGTTTGGATTGTGAAAAAAAAAGTTAACTCAATGCTCTCACTGAGTTACCTGAAGCGACAAAAAGCTGAAAAAAGCCCAAACTTGTGTCGCTTGAGTCGAGCCTTCTCCCAAATGGTAAATATATTTTAGATAGCTGAAGGGCCACAAAAGTGTTCAGAATCAAACGAGAGTCAGAGCTTTCGGTGCAGAAAAAAAAATGATCAAAATTGCATATTTAACTATTTTTTACCAAAGTGTCGCTTAAGCCCTTTTGCCTTTCCAGCGACGATACATAGTTACTTCAAATAGGTTTATTTCAAAACCCCAAAGCGCATTATAACGTTGTGAGTTGAAAATCGTTTCCTCAACCTGCATCGTGTTTCAAGCTCATACTGTGAAATTTCTGTGGGCAAATATTCATAAAAATCGAAGGAAAAAAAAAATTACAAAAAATGTCATTAAGAGAAACGCGCTCGGGGCCTGTTTCATGCAACATTTTATTTCGAATTTACGGCCTAAATACCCAACCAAACTTGATAATTTATTTAATCAAAAGTGTACCTTTTTAAGTCACGTCATTTTTTTGTTTTTTATTATAAATATACACCATGTAAAATTTCAACTTTTCGTGGTTTTAGACAGAACTTTGGCAATTATTTGTGACAAGTCAAAAATTATTTAAAAAAAAAAATTACTCCAGCTACTTTAGAAATGTGATGAAATATAAAATAAAATAAAATTCTACCATTGCCATAAAGGCATTTTATTGGGGTGAAATTTTTAAATTAGTCATTTGTAATTTCATATTTGGACCAAATTAAATACTTTTACAGGTATGTTTTATTTTATATTTCGTCATATCTACAATGTACCTAGCTGCGGTTAGACTTAGTTTTTGGCATACGACAGTGCAACACTTCTCTAGCTGGAGGAATTATTTTATAAAATACCATGAAATTTATTTTGTGTTGGAATACCAAGAAAATATATTTTCTTCAGATTATTATTTATACCAAACTCTTACAAAATATTTACTGTAAATCCTAAAAAATAATAACCGTTATAAAAATGACCCTTTTCTCGTCAATCGCCACTGCAAGCTAATGTATAATATGACTCGAATCTCCACCTGAGAACGGGCAGTAACTGTTACTTTCGAGTAGTCACATTTTCCACAGTTCTCAGAAGCCTTCGTGACCGTAGTCAATTTGGTGGCACGTAATTTTGCAAAATAACAAAAATAAGTATAGACAGAAGATAAGTACAAGAAAAGTTTTTTTACCATATGTTTTATTATTTAGTATCTAAAAGCACATTTAAAATTTGTCCTTGACTTCAAAATAATCAACTACCGATAGAGCCGTTTTTTATACGGACTCTATACGTATCACGCACTCTTTGCTTTTTATCCACCTTCATACAAACTTTTTTGTTATTTTAACTGTTGAAATAGGACATCAGCGGAGTCTTTGTCCATTATCATGAGCGTCATATATACTCAAAACACTCCGCCATCCGCTCGACATGTCCAAAACATTTAATATCCCTTTATTAACCTGTTTTCATTACGCTAACATTGATCTGGCATTATGTTTGAATCAACTCCTTTATTCTACAGTCATTCGTGGTTTTTCGGTCTGTTCCAGACCTTTCTCTGCCAGTTCCATATCTCCCTACTATAAATCAGACTTGGTATCAATTCTAAATTCCATTGTAAACTAAGCTCGCTTCCTTCGACAACTTTGTTTATGGGCGAGTACTGCATTTAGACTTGCATTCACTCTTTTTTCAGCCTCCTTATCATTTTCCCAGTTAATTATTAATGAATTTAGATCTACCCAATCACCTGAAAATGTCGAATTCAAGCGCTGACAAAGGGTGTCTAGCATCTCGTTTTTATCAAACTTATTTGTAATATTGTCGTCTTGGTTACATCGCTTTTTGTGGTGTTATCCACAACAGAACAGCCGGCTAAGTACCGAATACCGAGTAGTGATGTAATGCCAGTGTCTGACACCTCTGGATTAAACGAACCCCGGCACAGGTGACCTAACAAGATTACAGAGGAATTACACACTTTTTAGACTATTCCGAATCCAATTAACAATACAAGTGTTTATATACCGCCCGTTATCCATGTTTTGTGATAAGTACATCACATACCATTTGGTGTAAATCACGAAGACAATACCGTCCTAAAAACATTATTTTTCTATTGCAGCTGTTATTAAGCTGTTAGTATTATTATGGCATCGACTAATTATAATCGTTTTCACCAATGAAACTCAGTCATCACTAAGTTGAAATATGCACAAACGCACAATCTGTCGCCAACTTACTAAGCGTAATTTTTCCTCAGAGGAACACTCAACATATTCCATAAAGACATGCATTCAACTTGTATCTTGTTTTGTAATAATAATTTGGTATCACTCGATATCGGATTAAACGCATCTTCACATGCATAATACGTATTGGAGCCTTTTTGGACGTTAGTAGGTGAGTACATATTTGAGCTTTTTTTAATCGTTAGTGCTAATTTTATCCTCTCCTCGTCATTAATAAATATTTCAGTCACTCTATGAAAAAAATTGAAAACACGTGATTTTTGTACCTGCGGTCGGAACCGGTTATTTCTCAAACCTGTTCTTTGGCTGGTTTCCCCTTCCCCCATAAAATTATTATTTTTTGACGAACCGGTTCTTTTAATTTATATATTTTATGAATATCTTCCATTATGTTATTATGCATATCTATTTAGTACGAGTAAACTAGAATCTGGCAAAATATATAAATATACCTTGTTTAAAAAATATATACTTACATTTCAATTGAGTTGAGTTTAATGTGATTGTATATTTTTTCTGCTATTTTTAGTGACAGCTGTTTTGGCTCTTTAGGCAATTATCAAACTGGGCTTAAACGCCGAAACGGCTGTCACTAAAAAAATAATTTAAAAAGACAAAAGTAAATAATAATAATCCTAAATTTAATTCAATTGAATTATAAAGAAAATTAAAATAGAGTTAACTACAAATTAAACACAAAAACTATAAATATCTAGCTTTTATTTAATTCGACAAAGCATTCTCGATGTTCGTTAATTTCCAGCTTTATAAAGTTGATAAAACAAATACTTGGATAATTCATTGAAATAAATGATATCGTGACGGAATCGAAATGTATCAATGTCTTAGTAATTCCCTTGTAGGTTTATTCGAACGTACAATGTCCCGATGAATTAAGTACTGTATATGTAGCTAAAAACTAGTTACTACTCACTACCATCCATATCTCAACTACCCTTAGTGTAGTTTATATTCCAAGAAAACATGATGTTTTTGATTATTGTTTTAGTTGTGTAATTTGGACAACAAACCCCACGAAGACCCGAATAGTATTAAACCAAGTAACAGTGGAAATTTTTAGAAATTTTCTACGGAAATAAGAACAGACATCGTTAAAATTTGTTCCATAAGAATCCCACCGTCTGGATACACTAACACGCTATGGAAAATTTGTCTGCTAGAATGTTAGTGGGGAATTTTAATGAAAAAAATAAGGAAATTGTTCTTCATTTTTCTATTGTTATTCGTTTTTCACAGATGTCGTTTTTTTCTATTGTTATGTCAACTAACGACCTCCGTGGTGCAGCAATTAATATCCTTGACTGCGATGGTAAAGGTAACGAATACAAGTCTCGACGTGCGCAAATAAATTGTATGTAATTATTTTATGTTATTTCACAGTTAATTAATATAAAATAATTTATGGTGCATTTCCGCATGTTTCAGAGTGGTAGATACTCTCAGAATCACTCTGGTGAAAGACTTGAAAAAAATTATGACCGACCAGTTCCGCTTAGTCTGAGCATCATCAGGGTACAAAATTAAACTAAACAAAAATACAAAGTGTACATACAGAGGGAGAACACAATTTTAAAATAAACAAGAGAACAATGAGAAAACAATAGAATATCATTTAAATTATAACAAATGAACAAAGAAAATGAGACAGATAATATGAATTGAAAGAGGCAAAACGTCAACTGAAATGGGGATTAAGGAATAATAAGAAATTTTATGAGTTTACGGAAAACATACCTAATATTAGACTACTGGACAAATTTAACTGATTATTAAGAATATGACTGTTAATTTGACTGGCTTTCTTTATTTCTGGTGCTTCTAAATTATGTAATCTGTTGCCATGACCATTTTTATGGAGAATATGAGCACCGGTGCTTTTATTGAAGGTGTGATCTTTTTCAATAAGATAATCGGCGAAATCCGAAAAACCGTGGTTATTTAAACACAAAACCGGTCGGTCTTGAAAATAAAAATAAAATCTGTTGTCTTTTACAAAGTTTTTGTTTCATTTCATGAAATATTTTTCGATATCTTTCAAAACCAACAATTCTCTTCACACCCTTATCACGAGCCGCCCTGAACAAGTAGAAACTATTTTCGGGTACATTGTCAGTGCAGCTACGTATTTATTTATAGAATATTTAGGTAAATTACTCCAATAAATAATTCAACCCAGAATTAAGTACATAATCTACGCACCGCTTAATTATTTTACAAGTCCCCACGACGCGCGGCGTAGCTAACAGCTGACAACTAACAGCTAACAGCGTACAGCGATCACACTGATACGTGGTACAGATTGTAACGTATAACGATGTTGTTAAGCGTGAAGCACCTTGTCTGCAGATAAAATTACATTAATTTATTGAGCAGTCGGGTTATTTACGCTACCTGTAATCATCTCCTCGGGGCTGCTGCTAAACACAGCCTCTGATTGTGGAGCAGATGCCTGATTATGTTGTATTACTATCTGGCCTCAGTTCCTAACTAACTTACTTATCACGTTTACATCAATCGCTGTTCGTCTAACAATGTTTACATCAATCACTTCTCTCAGTTTTTTCGGTAATTATTTTGAATTTATCGTGTTTGGTTTTAAGCCTTAATGGGTGATGTAAG
Source organism: Drusus annulatus (assembly GCA_022651775.1). NCBI lineage: Eukaryota > Metazoa > Arthropoda > Insecta > Trichoptera > Limnephilidae > Drusus > Drusus annulatus. Next base: position 1,569,571 of record JAGWCC010000184.1, read on the forward strand.
CCTTATATTCAAAATGTTAGAAGATATTTAAGGATTAGAAAACTTATATTTGCATCAAAAGCTCTTTAGCTGTAAGCCCATGACTTTGACAGCTGGAACGGATGAGCGAATTGCTTTACCGCGGCTTCCAAAAAGTATTTTTAATTTCTCACACATTATTGACGGCCTCCGTGGTTGAGTGGTGAGACGCTCGACTACGAATCCAGAGGTCGAGGGTTCAAACCCGGCGTGCGCAAATAAATGTTATTTATATATTCGTAAAAAGCATTAACTTTGTGGCTTGCCATATTTATAAATAGAATAAATTTTTTATTTTATTTTTTATTTATAAATTTTAATAGAGATACAGGAGTTAAAATTCTTCACCGTTGCAATAAAGGGATAAAATTAGATAACTTAGAAGCACTAGAAATTAGAAAATCATTAAACAGTAAATGCAATATTTTAAACAATCAAATTAATTTATCTTATAGTCCTATCCTAAATATTTTTCCAATAAACCGCTCTGTTATTCCCATAATTTCCTCAATTACTCTTTCTCCTTCCAACTCCTAAATATGTATATTTATCTCAGTATTTTGTATTTCAGATTAATTTAATATTGTCCTGATGATGGAAGGGTACTTCCGAAACCGGTAGACAAAATATTAAATAAAAAAGTGGTTAAAAACAAAGTGTATGTGTTCTATTTATAAATGTTATTTAATTCAAATGTGTCATAACTCATTTAATTCATATTAAAGAACATATGATATACTTGCGACACGTTCGAGTGTGGTAGATACACTAAGTATCGCCTTATATTTAGAATCGAAACGATGCTTAAAATAGCTTTAGCCGTGTTTGGTCAGATCTGAATAGCCAGGTACTACTCAACCTTGCTTTTCCCTAACTCCTTCCCCTCCCCACAGCTTTTAACCCCACAACATACCCGATTGGGGGTGCCATATTCCCACTGGCTCCAGACTGGTAGGTGCAGTTGGGACTATTATGTGGTATTAACTGTAAAAACATAAACTAATGCTGGGGTGCAAAACTGAGAGAAAGGAATGTTATTTTAGGTACACCAAAGAAAATCGCTCTTTCTCAAAAAAGAAACTGAGTAGACGGTTCGAATAAAGTACTAGTCCAAAGAAGAAAGTATCTCCAAGCGAAGAAAAGTAATGCAGAGATGATTGATGGTAGGCTACGTAAAAGATGCCGCTCTTAATGGCTTCAAAACTTACACTTCTGGTGCGAGTGCAGTTCTGCCGAGTTGTCCCGTCTTGCAGTCCCCAAGGTGAAATTGTCTTTTATGATAGTCAACTTACAATAGGTCCGAGAAGATGATGAGGATAGAGAATTACTTAATCCTGCGGTAAATAACATACATACTGTAAAATGTTTGAAGCAATCATTCGACTTATGAATATTTACTGACTCTGTGCGCTCATTCGGATCCGGTGACATTTGCTTGTATGGCGACAGGTGTAACCTTTATTCTGATCAAAATACCAAAACACGCAGCGCTGTTAGATATGTACGTATCTGATTGTTTTGTGTAGCACCCCTAAATACATTTTTCAAAAGAATCAACGTATACTTTGGTACTTATAGATTTAACTCATGAATTTAAATTGACTTACCCATTAAATATTTCTCTCACATATCAATATAATAACAAGTAAAGGTTTAAAATTGCTAGGCTTTATTCTTCGAAATGCCAATGAATTTAAAAATATTTCTACATTGAAAATCTTGTACTCTTCACTAGTTCGAAGTCAAGTCGAATATAATTCTTCTGTCTGGTCCCCTCACTTTAAAATCCACTCTGATTCCATTGAAAAATTGCAACATAAATTTCTAAGATACATTAACTATAAACTCGGTCTACCTATTGAAACCATAAATTATAATTATTTAATGAAAGAATTAAAATTACTAAAACTTTCAGACAGGAGGCTTGTTTCCGACTTGACTTTTATTTTTAAAATTGTTAATGATATTATAGACAGCCCTGATTTACTTAGCTTAATTACCTTCTATGTACCTAACAGATCCACTCGATCCAAAATTCTTTTTAAATGTAACAACAATATCAGGACTGAGTCATTTGAATACTCGCTTGTACCTAGATTGCATGCAGTGAGTAATTCTATCGCTGAAATAGTAGACATATTCAACTGCACTGAATCTAGTTACAAGAAGGCTATAATATCATACCTCTTTCTTAAATACTAGTGTTAATTTTCTTGGGCGTAATCAAATCGTCGCATCAAATGTTTTTGGGCGCATTGTTATTTTTTATGTCATTGTTATTTTTTATGTCACTGTTATTTTATTTTATACCTATGTTATGTAAAAGCCCATGAGGGCGTATAAAAATAAATAAATAATTAAATAAATAAATAAATAAATAAATAAATAAATATATATTTTTTAATGGAATAAATTTAATAATTTTTGCTGTATATATAGAACAAAAATGAAGAATTTCGGAATGTTATAACATGCCGAAACTTTTACGGAAGCTATATTTGCTGTCATCAGTAAATATATATATTTTATATTAAAATTTTTGAGATTTTTTTTGGAAAAAACGGAATAAGAGGTAATTAAAGAATCCTGTGCAGTAAAAATACTATAAAATAAAAAAAATTTAAGCATATAAATCATGAATTAACTTGTAAAAACGTCAAAGAAGAGAAAAATTAAAAATAAAAATAATATTTTTATAATTTGTACAGAGCTGTTTTTTGTGTAAAATCACCTCAAATGTGTTGTACAAATCCTAAGGCTATATTTTATTAATAATTAAATTTTATCTATGGCTTATTAATATTTATTTTTTATTTTATACAGAAGCATACTTACCTGTCAGATTACTTCAGATAAACACAATTATTTAATGTACTTCTAGTTTTGAGAAAAATACAGTTTTACACTCAGGAGACAAAATTTTGGCAAAATTTTAGTGTATATATTATGTATTTAAATTATTTATGTTTTTTTATCGTTAGGTTTTAGGGCATGAGAGCAAGTTTGGGCTTTCTAATTTTGTAGTACAGTATCAGGGTTGAATTAAAAAAATATGTTTTATAGCAACTCAAACATTTTTGATTGGGACTGAAAAATAAATCCAAAAATTTTACGCATAATATTATAAAAAATAGTTACGTTTTGTGTACTGAGAGATTTCATTTACGATGTCAACATATGAATTATTTTACTATTGACTATCTTAACTAATAATTAATCCAAACAATAACCGCCTGATTCTCAAGCCTACGTCAGATGTCCCCTTATGTTACCCTCTTCACTCTCTCTATTTCACCTCTACGTGGTTGATAGCTTCATGTTCAAGTCAATGATTCCAATGATCCTTATATCTAGGAGAATTTTCGGGTTCCGCATTGCATGCATTTAATCGTTCGTAAATTCAGCATTTTCTGTTGGTCATAATTAAGTTATTATTACGAAAAACACCGAGAACGCCATCACGGCAATAGCTGTTACGGCCGTGGCGGCACGCAACGGGCCCTCACCAAACAAACGAAGTGGCAATTTGTAAACTGCAATTTTAGACTAATCTGGCGCCATCTTTCAATGACACCCAATATTATACGACTTTCTGTGCATGTGAACACACGTTGCCTTAAACATGTTGATTGTTATCTAAATAATTAAAAAGATTAGTTTATTTATTAGGAAAAAGTTGGTAATAATAACAGGGGAGTAAAAAATGCGCTCACAACCTCACTCAAACCATAGAAATCGTCATGAAATCCGTGTGACAATTCTGAGGCAATAAAATATCTTCCACGGTGTCTGTGCTCTGGTGTCATTAGCACAGCTCTGTAACTCTGTTTGAAGTCAATGCCATATTTTCAGCCCGTTACGGGTAAGTATCATGAGTTTTAGAGCTTTTAAATCGTTAAAAAGTAAGCAAAGGCCGCTTTATTGACGACTTCCGTAGAAGAGCGAATGAGATCCTCGAAAATGAAACCAGAAGTTATGGGTTCAAATATCGGAATACAAAAATAAATTGTATTCAATTATTAATTATTATTTCACATTTGATTAATATAATATATTATATAGCTTATTTGCGGCACGTTCCAGAGTGTTAGATACTTTCAGTATCACCCTGGTAAAATACCACGATTCAGAAACGAAACATTGCTTGAAATGGCTGTAGACGTGTTTTTTTCAACCAGATCTGAATAGCCAGGTACACCCAACCTTCCTCTTCCCCATCCCCTTCTCTTCTCTACTACCTTTAACCTCACAATATACCTCAATTGGGGATGGCATAGTCTTACTGGATCCAGACAGCCGGAAGCAGTTGAAAATCTTGTGCGGTATTTACATTAAAAAAAGAAAAATTATTTAATCGAAGTTTTTTTTTAATTGTATAGTATTAGAAAAGAAGTGTTGGAACTCCGCCCAAGGCGGGTAGTAGGAAGCAATCTCATTGCATTATGGAAAGTAAATAATGAAATAGAATGAGAAATACAATATGAGCAAAATATTATACACGTTTATGAGCGGTTTTACATGGTAACACAAACTGAGATGATACTGGAAAAAGACAATTTCACGGAATTGAAAAATGATACAAAAATATTCATACCTGTCTTTAAAAGTTTTATTTTTTATACTATATCTTAGTAAGAGTCAAAGTCTTGAATCTATAATTTGTCCACAGGTGTACATTAATACAAGTGATATAAGGCTGTCTCTGTGACATCACGACTCTCATAAAGTCTGCAATCCTGGACACCGGATATTCTTTTCCCCCATTCCTTATTCACCAACCGATACCGACTTGTGAGTAGTTAGCAGTTGATACGGAATAGTGCCTATGAAAGGTATTGAAGTGGCCGCTGGCCGCCACGCGCCAGAGGGCCGGGGCCACGCCGGCCACGTGGAGCCGTGGAGCCGTGGCACCGTGGAAATAAGCCCCCGCACGTGATCCGGCATGACTGTAATTGATTCCAATTGCAGGCAGCCGCGCACGCTCCAGACGGGCATCGGGCATCGGGCATCAGGCAGTGGGAACACTTTTCATAACAACCTACGTTTCTCATGGATTACACTGGACGATTTGTTGTTCTGTAACTATTATTTGTATTTGCAATTTGCCCTATTTTTGTACCAGTAAAATACAGTGAAAACGTGTTTACAGTTACCCCAGTTAAACGTCGTGACTTTGAGAAGGTTTCAGGAATTATCATTTAACAATCAATACATTTATTAGTTGTTAAAATTGAAATTAACCTTTAGCATTAATGATTATTTATTATTAAATATTTAAATAACAATACAAATATGTAACAGAATAAAGCCAGAAATCAAAAGTAACAATTATCATCACCGAGACTCGAACTCAAAACCTCTACTTTATCCGGGAGTAAAATTTGGCAACCTAAAATTGGAAGAAATAAAAATATTAATAATTTTAAGTTAAATTGTGAGATCGTTTAAAAAATGCCGCTTTCTAATGAGGTCTTGATGGCTTCATCAGCAGAGTGCCACTCCCGGATAGAGTAGAGGTTCTGAGTTTGAGTCTCGGTCATGACCATTGTTCTTTTAGATTCTGCCTTTTTTCTGTTTCATATTTGTGTTTTAGATTATTAATATTATTTAAATATTTATCAATGATGTGAGGTTACTACCCAAGTTTCAACACCCTTATTGAAGAAAAAATATGTTTAACTGGTTGAAAATGTAGAACATTCAATACAATTGTCTTATGTTTTAAAATTAATTAAACATTTCAAAGCTTACAATGAAAATTATGTAGCAAACTGGAAACAGTTGCGTTGACGCAGATGTTCCAGATAGAAAGAGTCTGATTTATATTACAATAAACTTACATTTGACTCAGCTGTTAGATTGCGAATACTTTATAAACATTTTGGTAGTAATTTTGTGTAAAAAAATCACCTTTGTATAAATTACATAAATAATTGTATTGTTTTATATTGATTTCATAAAGGAGTTTTTGTTATTATTGTCAGCATATTTGGCTTTCTGTGCAAGCTATATAAACCATATATGTATCATATACAAATAGCACTGATCTGAGTGATAGTAATTTCATGCAGTCCATACGTTTATAATGAATACCTATATCTACTCTGCCCAGGGACGGCCCGTACGAAGGCGTGATTGTATAATGCACCCTTAAAATATTACAATGACTAACGTTCAATCAATAAACAGCCGAAAATATTTATGATCTGCCACCCGCACAGCGGTTTCATACGTACGAATCTAGTAGGCTTGGACTGAAAAATATTCTCCATGGCGATACTCCTGCAATCTGGGTGCCATGTCGTCGCCGGAAAGGCTAAAGGGCTGAAGCGCCATTTTGGTAAGTTTACACCAAAGTCTTCGGTACCTAGTTGGATTTTGAAAAAAAACTTAACTCAGGTAATTTAATGCTTCACTGAGTGACCCGTAGCGACAAAAAGCTAAAAAACATCCCAAATTTGTGTCGCTTGAGGCAAGTCTTCTCCCAGACGGCCTCCATGGTCGAGTGGTAAGACGCTCGACTACGAATCCAAAGGTCGCGGGTTCAAACCCGGCGTGCGCCAATAACTTTTATTTAATTAATATGTGTCATAACACATTTAATTCATATAAAAATAATAACAAGTATATTTGCGGCACGTTCCAGAGTGGTAGAGAAACTTAGAGATACTCTAAGTTTCGCCCTGGTGAAAGACCACCATTCAGAATCGAAACGTTGCTTGAAATGGCTTAAGCCGTGTTTGGTGACCAGATCTGAATAGCCAGGTACTTCCCAACCTTCCTCTTCCCGATCTCCTTCCCCTTCCCACTACCTTCAGCCTCACAACATACCCAATTTGGGGATGCCATAGTCTCACTGGCTCTAGACGGTTGGGAGCAGTTGAGACTCTTGTGCGGTATTCATGTAAAAAAAATATATATATATATATTTTAGATGGCTGAAAAAGTCTTTAGAATCAAACGAGAGTCAGAGAATTTGATACTGATCAAAACAGCATATTTAACTCATTTTTGACCATTGCCTTTCCAGTGACGATATGTCTTCGGGATGTGCGTTTTAAATTTTGCACACTTTAATCTCTTAATTTCTATTGGAAATAGAGGAAGAGATACAAAACAGGCTGCACCGTGAAATCTTTACAAGATAGATTTAATTTTATTTTGGGCACTGCACCTGGTCATTTCGGCAATCTGCGCTTTACCATAGTCAAAGGTGGTAGTAGGTACGAAGGTAGGTGAGATTTTATTATTCTGTCCGCTATTTATCGTTTTTGTGAGTTATTACTACCCGATGGACCTTTCATCCCCATGTGCTCAGTTTTGGTGAGCATTTGGTTACGGTTAGCCATTTGGCAGAAAGCTTCAAATCGTTCCTAAAATAAATAACATTGCGGGAGGAATAATGATTTGATTCAATAAAAGCGTTTTAAATAAAAGTGTAAAAATAATACATATTATATTTTGTTCCCTTCCTATGACTGCAGTAAGTGAACATCGTTAAAAATAATTATATAATTTAGGGAAACACAATATCTAAAAAAACTTAAATCTTTTTTTTTATTCTTTTCAAAAATTACAACAAAAAGGTAGTAGTTCAGTGCCTGTCTCGCTAGGAATTCCTGTGTTGAGAGCAGGCGCAGTTAATAATTAATCTATATTGTAGTAAAATGTTATAAAATGTACGTATTTGCGGCATATTAATGTTTTTTTTTAATTTTATATCGTCTATCACAGACTTTAACAATAGTGTAATCAATATCCGATTGTTGTTGTTATTATGCCATGTATTATATAATTTGTTTGCAATCTTTTATAACAATATAACTAATTTTGATTACATTTTGCTGCAATTATATACCCTACATTATACCTACCAACTCCTTTAAAATTTATTATGCTATGTATTATACACGTATTACACTCTTTAGTGCAATTTACAATGATAATATAACTAATTGTATGACCTACGCCATAATAATATACTTATATTGTACCTACTTACTTTTTTAAAATTCTTGCTATTATTTGATGTACTATTAGTTCATATTACTCCTTTGTACAACTTAAAATGTATCTTCGCGTAAAAGGCTTCAAGGCGTCAATAAATAAACAGATATGTTTTCACGTACCAAAGATCGTAGAATGGATTTTATTCACAAAAAGAGGCAAATGCCATTTTATTATTGCACCCCCCGAAATGTCACCGGCCACCACTGATTCTGCCGCTGAATCGTATATCTGTATTACGAGCTATCTATTATTTACCTCCATGCATAGCACCAAGTTAAGACCGCATCTCCGAGGGATCTAACTTGTTAAATTCATTAGTATCTAACAATCTAAAATCTTACCCTCCGCCAGCCGCCCACTTGTGAATTACGCAAGTTACTATTATTATCAATATTTCACAAGCCCCGAGACTCTAGGGGTGGCTGGGGCGGATAGGGCTGCCACAGGCGCCCGGCAGACAATCAAAGGTGCAGGGATCAACTCCCCCGGTGGCCGACAGCAGACCAACCCTTGCTCCTTCCGTGAATCGTCTTCGGTACTATCAAATTACATCGGAACCCCTGTAACGCGCCTTCGATGGGGTGAATTGGTAAATTCGAGATTATCCCCTGCATTACCGTTGTTAGATGCTGTCTACTTACTGCGGCACTAGATGTACATACGTTATTAGAAGTCGTGCTGTAGCGCCTTGAGATGTTGCTGATCAACTCATAGTTTATGGTTTTTTTTAACAATGAGAACAAAAAAGTTGCTAATAAAAAACAACTAAAAATCGAACAAAGTTCTACAACAAAGATTTATAAAGATAAATACTGATATATTTTAGGATCATAACTCATAACTAAAACTTTACAACCTATTTACGTATACTGAACTTACATACCTTACCATTTGAATACACTTAAACAAAAAATGTTCATATTCGTCATGTTTATTATTATTTATTAATTCTTCACAATGAATCTATTATCTCTGAACCCTCTCGCAGTTAGCGATATCTGTAAATATACAATTACTATTTTCCATCTGCTTCAATATTTTGAAGAGTTCTGAAGAAAAAGTTAAATCTTACCTAACCTAACAGAACTTAACATAACCTACAGATTGATTAAGACGAGATATAGCTTGACAGTGATTATTATTAGCCAATTCCCATACAGGAACAATAGAGTCATTGCACAGAGATATGAGATTCTAAGTAATTAAGTGGGAATAGTTGTGTTGGAGTATCAGAGTCAAGAAGATAAATTAAGGCTTTTACGCCGAATGACCAACTTTCGGTGCTTAAGTTTTTTTTCACTGTTCTTTCTATGTTCTGTTTGTTCCTGTTACCAATCAACATACCTCTTATCTCGCGCGCAAATTTTATTTGCAACGCTCTATTTGGTAGTACTCGCAATCTTTGCATTATTAGCATATCTGATGCATTGACAATATACACAATAGTGCGGAATGCTGAATTTCACTCCCCGTTTCAAGAGTTTCTATCCTGACTATGCTCCGTCGCGGGTCGTGCTATTGAATATTATTTGTCACGGAACAGAGTCAGGGATTGATGTCAAATGTTACCCTGCTACTGCTAGATGGAACTCCAGACACTTGTGGAATCTGCTGTCTTCGCAATACTCCCTGCAATACCCCCTCCCCCTCCTCCCCATTCCTTCTCCGATTCTTTATTCTGCCGCAAACCGAGTTATTCGCTCGCGACGAGTATTAAGTATTCAGCATCGAGTGCAGGAGATTGGATACGGAGTACAAAACGCCAAAAGTGTAAAAGTGTGGATTTGTCATATTTTGTCAGAGGCATTTGCGACCGTTGCACGTAAATGCGATTTATATTTTTTTGCAAGCGCGTCAATCTGGAATTGAAATTTTGATTTATGGGAAACGCTTCGTTTCAATGCGTTTTTTCACACTAACTGATATTTAATAATACTTATTTTATGAAACCCTTATTTCCACGGTTGTTTTTTTTTTATAAATTAGATGTACAGTTGTTTCGTATAGCTAAATGGCGGCCTTCATAGACGAGTGGCAAAACGCTTGACTACGAATCTAAAGGTCGCGGGTTCAAACCCGGCGTGCGCCAATAACGTGTATGTAATAAATATGTGTCATAACACATTTAATTCATATAAAATATTAAAAAGGATATTTACGGCACGTTCCAGAGTGGTACATCGAAACGTTGCTTAAAATGGCTTTAGCCGTATTTGGTGACCAGAGCTGAATAGATACTTGCTCCTACAAACTCCTACTTGATACAACTATCACCCTGGTGAAAAACCACCATTGTGTTTAGTGACCAGATCTGAATAGCCAGCCAACCTTTCTCTTACCCATCTCCTTCCCATTCCTACTGCATTCAGCCACACAACATACCCCGATTGGAAATGCCATAGTCTCATTATCTCTAGATGGTTGGGAACAGTTGGGACTCTTCTGCGGTATTCACCATTGAAAAAATATAAATATTGTACCATTATGTATGTACGTGAGCTTTTAAATTGTCTTGATTATTATTTCAATTAAAGTTGCATGTTTTATTCTCAAAGCTTTGTCTTGCACTGAAAGTCGGGTTTTATCATTTGAAACAAAGTGAAATGAGATATTATACGGTGAAATAACCTCATTCGAAGATAATAATCCACGTTTGTCTAAGAAAGAATATAAACATGGTTCGCTCTTTTTAACCATATTAATTTTTCATTTCCCATTCTCTTTTTTGGTAGGTTGTGTACCGGATCCAGCTGGAGAGCCTCTGTTCCGGCTTCCGGTTAAAAATTACGTCCCGTTTGTCGGGAATATGAAAACAATTTATTTTATTTTACCAGGCGGTTATAAACCGATAGAGGTGGCTGTTAGCTGCTAGCTGCTAGCTAGTAGCTGGCTTGCCGGTGTGGCGGGTACCGCAGCGCCCCCTGGCGGCGGTGTCACGCAGCCCGAGACCGCCCGCCACGTCTTCGGACCACAAATAAATACCCTCGAATAAACATGTTATCCCGATACTAGTAATTATGTGGCATTTATCTTCGGGCTAACCGCAAAGCTTTAATGCTTCTACAAGTTGATTTCAAGTCTTCCCTCGGGCTTTTCTTGAAAGTAATCGTTTGAGATATAAGTAATTGAATCGTCAGGCGAAATCACAGGTTGTTATACAATCGAGGCTTGAATTTTAATTTATTGCTCCTCTTTCAATGTAAGTCGGAATCTGGGAAACCATAATAATAATAAAAATAATATTTGGATTATTTTTATAGCGGCGTTTTTGTGAAAAATCATCTCAAGTGCGCTGTACCTATCTATATAACTAATTTATATTATCTAATCTGCATTTAAAAAAACTTTATATTATTATCCTTCAAATGTGTATGCTTACTCCAATCTTATGATTTTTTTTTAACAAAAATGGAATTCATCTTTTTTTATATTTAATAAGTGTATTGGCACAAGCTATTTGCTTCATTCACATTCATGCATCGTCTCGTACATTCTCTTCTGTTATTCTGACTCTTGACATGACTCGACTCACCAAATAATTTGTTTCGCTCAATTGTGCCATGTCTTTTTTGGGCGTCTCCGACTTCTTCTATTATTCACTTTCGTCTCATACATTCTTCCGGCGCTCTTTTAATCTTGATCATTACACTTACAGCTTTGCAAATTTTTCCAGATCTCCATATTTGATTGTTTTCTTTAACATTGTTAATTTTTTTTTTCTTTTTAATATTGTCTCGGTCCATTTTAATATCATTTTGTTGAACTAGGTAGGCACCAATGTACTTTTTATTCTAAAAAATGCTCTGTATCAGAAAATAATGAAAAAAAAATAATAACTTTGTACAAGACCATGGATTTTATTTTAATTTTTATGATCGACTGGTTTCGCTTAGCCAAAGCATCATCAGGGTACAAAATTAAACAAAAACAAAAACACAAAGTGTGTGGTTATATATTCATACAGAGGAAAAACACAATATATAATAAAATTAAAAAGTTAACAGTAAAAAAACAAAAAAATAATAATAAATTACAATAAACGAACACAGAGAAAGAGACAGATAATATGAAATGAAGGAGGCAATACCTCAACTGAGAACGTGATGGAAGAATAATGAGAAAATTTACAGAAAATATACCTAATGTTATAATTTAAACGTTATTCTTTTGTTTTCTTACTGTTACTCTTATTTTATTTTATATTATGTTCTCCTTATGTATGTATGAGTATGTATATTATAGTCGGTTATAAAAATTTAAAAAAACTCTGTGGTCTTATTCAAAGTTTTTTCTTTCATTTTCATTAAATATTTCAAACCCCAAAGTGATTGCGTTCTACGAAAAAATGTACATTTCAATATCGTGATCGGCTCATCTTGGCAAAATCATAGGTCTACCTTAGCGAGCCTTGTTTGAAGTGGGTACCTACCGCTAATTAAATAATTTGAGACACGGACGTGCCTTGTCGAGTGCGGATCTCTTTCTCGCAGTACGTCTGATTTCCCCGCGGCTGAAGTGAGAGCATATCTCGTCGCGGGAGCGGAGGCTCGCTGCGGGGACGGTCGCAGTAGAGATACTGCCAGGACACTACGATGAGAGTAGATTAGGTAAAGGGTAGCCCACAGTAGCAAGACACTACTTGCTAGGGCTTCCAAATCGGTTCAAACTAGCAACCGGTTTTTGGGATATTTTAGAAATACCTAAATATTTGTGTTTTTCATTAAAACACTACCTTTACTCATACTACCCATGCATACCTTTTGTTTTGGAATAAATAAAAATTATTATTTTTATAGGAAAGACTTTGATTTAATTTAAATTTTCAAAATTATTAATTTTATTATTGACCAACCTTCTTGTTGCAACACATCCAGTTTAATATTCTTTGCCGTAGACTTAGAAACAATGAATTGCTATTCCTCAATCATCACTCTACTAATTATGAGTATTATTTTCCACTGTTTAGAATGTTGAGACTTGTTAACTCAAGCCTTGGTTTAGAAATTTTTGGTATCAGTCTAAATGATTTTTGTCATTCTTTGCGACTTTACCATAACCTTAAAGATAAAGTTGCGTTATCGGTAATAATAATATGTTATTACTGTATTTATAGAATGCAGTTTTGTAATATTTTACCTCAAGTGCACCCATGTATGACGTGTCTTGACGGCCTCCATGGTCGAGTGGTAAGACGTTCTACTACGAATCCAAAGGTTGCGGGTTCAAACCCGGCGTGCGCCAATAACTTTTACTTTATGAATATGTATCATAACACATTTAATACATGTAAAAACAATAAAAAAGTATATTTGCGGCACGTTCCAGAGTGGTAGATACTCTAAGTATCGCCCTGGTGCAAGACCACCATTTAGAATCGAAACGTTGCTTGAAATGGCTTTAACCGTGTTTGGTGACCAGATCTGAAGAGCGGAGCTACTTTTCAACCTTTCTCTTCTCAATCTTCTTCCTCTCCCCAATACCTTCAGCCTCACAACATACCCTATTTGGGGATGCCATAGTCTCACTGGCTCTAGACGGTTGAGAGCTGTTGGGACTCTCGTGCAGTATTCATATTAAAAAATGAAAATATGACTGGTAAGTAGATGGAAGAAGTTAGAGACTGCCCAGGAAGACATGTTCATGAATCAAACTCTGCCAATTGAGCCATTACTTAAATATTCAATAATAAATAAGCTATAATGCTTTATTATCAATTATCAATTATGGAAGGTATTACATTGCACTACCCCTGCATATCTTCTAGAATATAACTTTATTATTATTATTATTTTTTAAAGTTAATTCCATTTTTAATAAATATTTACTCTAAATATTTCATATTTGAATATATTATTTCTCATGACCGGTTTATAGGATGTAAGCATAACCTAAAATCGGTTTAAATAATTAGGCGGTTATTTGGAAGCCCTGCTTGCCCAAGTTAAGCTCTATCGAAGCGGTAGCTATAAAGTATAAACATTAAAGAAGACCTTGATCCTGGGTGAATTCGCATGGAACACAGACAGAGAGACGCTACCGTTACCCGCTATCCGCTATCGTACCCGCTCGCCGCTTACCGCTCGCCCGAATATACGCATAAAACTTCGGTCATTAGTCATTTTTATACGAGCGGCTGCGGGGCTGGATTAGAATATCCACAAAGGATCTTACGCCTCGAGCTTTCATTAAACGATGCAGCAAATGTTTATTTATTTGTAAGTGAATATTCTGTTAGTACCCAAACTTTCACCATCGTGAGTCATTCTCTTCTGTATAAAGCCTTACTCGAGTTGTTCCAGTATTTGGTCCCGTGTGATCTAGAAGCATTAGTGTCGATTCACACCAACGTCCGGATCCGCTCAGTGACGATATTGTTCCGCAAGAGAGCTTATTGATATGGTATGAATATCAATCAAGGAGTATGTGCCAAGACAAAGTTGTGTGGCAGTATATCCTTCTGCCCACCCTTGTGATATTTAACTACTTAGTTAGTTAAATAATTATTTTGAAGTGCTAATATAGAGTTATATGACAGTCGGTTATATCTGCCTACCCCTGCGGGGAAACGCTGTGTTGAATACTATTATTTTTCTTAAAATGACAGCCCCACGGCTATCTCAGATCATTCATAGTAAATCATTTACGGCTTACTTTTGGAAAACAAAAAAATAATGCTGCGAGACCCTAAGCTTTGGTGAACCAAACTTCGATAATCCGGTCCTGATTGGGTTGGCCAGAGAAAAAAATAAACAGGGAGGTGGTCGGCCTTTCGGACGTTTACGAACAAAAGCGAGCGGTAAATCGGCTGATTTATGGAGCGTGAGTTGCAATTTGCAGCCGGCGGGTCGAGGGGGGGGGGTGCCCCGCTGTCGCAGATTAAAATATGTCCGCTAATGAGACGGTTCAAGAAATAATTATTCTGAAAAGCTCTCCGATTGTTTTAAGCGCGGTAAAATTTCCCGCACTTAAATGTCCGTCCGATTGTTTTAGCGCGGTAAAGTTTCCCGCGCGACTGAGAGCGGGCGGTGTTTTTTCTGCGACGAGAAAATATTGCGTGAATATGTTAAGGAAAGTAGAAAAGTTTTTAAATAATGTTTGTTTTCAAGTATGTTCCGCTGGAGCTTTTGCAAGCGTTCGTTTTATTCGTGCTTGCGTGACTGGGGAATATCAAATGTTTAGTTTGATATAATTGATGGTATCGGTTAATGTGCTAAACGGAGCGTCATTAATGGGCTTTACATCGGAGAAAACAGCCCATGGACTATTACTTATCGAGTATTAGAGATTAACCTTATTAATTGCACAAAGCTTATAAGTTATTGGTTATAACTTTAAATCACATCAGATACTAAAAAAGTTATTATTAATAATTTAAATAATATCAATAACCTTCAACGTAAAATATGAAACAGAAAAAATATAACGGTCGTGACCGAGACTCGAACTCGGAACCTCTACTTTATCCGGGAGTAACGCTTCTGCCGATTCAGCCACCGAGACCTTATAAGAAACCGGCATATTTAATCTATCTCATTCTTCATTTGATTTTTTTTCTTCAATTTTTCTTCCGATTTGGCTGCCATCTTTGTATGATATACAATGTTCTCCCCGGGGACATATTATATACCTTGATGGTGTCTTGAATAAATTATCCATTTTTTTTTTATTTTAGAAAAGATTTTTGACTTCTTACAAGGTTAAAAATAATACATTTAATTAGAATTAACTTTTAATCTAATTAAAGTTAACTCTAATTTAATATAAATAAATAATTATTTGAGTATAAAAATTCGTCGCTCATCACGAATTTGATACAGCATTACCTTGCCCAGCTTTCTTCGGAATGTGTCCAAATAGTACAGATCTACAAATTGAATCCACTCTTTGCGATAATAATTAGATTTTTTCGTACTATTCGTCATTTACAACGCAAACAAGCGTATCTCATATTTATCAACTTTCCAGGAGAGCCAGAAAACTGTTTTTTTTTGCCGGATTCTTATAAATTCGTATTTTGCTAGTGAGGTAACTCGTCTCGTCTTTTGACCCTATTAGCGAAATATGTAATAAAATGTATGAGGCTTCGGCAAAAGAAAGTTGCTAAATATGAGAAACGCCTGTTAGCGTTGTAACAATGAGTCGATTCAATTTTGAGATCTGCACTAGTTAGACATATTCTGAAGAAAACCATGCAGTTCTAAATCGTGGTGATAAGATGAAAAAGCGGCTGTGTACGACATATTTTTCTAAAAGCCTCCCAACGATTGAATAATAATGCACTTCGCGAATGGATCAGAAGCTCATATTTCCTTCAAGATCAAAAGCCTTATTGGGAAGTCTATGTCTTGTATATTTCAAAAACAATTTTCTAATGGTCGTCAAAAATATTTTTTAATTTAAACTTGGTTATTTTATTAATTAATGGCTTTTAATATTAAATCATTTTGTTTTTAATCTTGTTTTCTGCATATTTTTATGAATTCGCGTGATAGCCCTTTTACTATTTGAACCGTAGTTCGGCCACATACCTACAATCGACATATCATCATAGATGTATATAAGCAGATACGACGCTAGACGTTCGATGTGGCCTTGCTCAACTGGAGCCTGCTGTAGCCACAGCTCGCCCGGCCCAACATTCGCTTACAAACGGCTGTCGACGCATGATGTATTGCTAGACGAACGACTTTGCCCTAAAAAACTGATTTACTGCTAAAACCGAGGAAAAAACATTCCCCTAAAGTATGGGAAAGCCAAAGAAATAACTTTACAAAGGGATGTGTGATAATATATATTTTTTGATAACTGTTAATCACGCAATAATAAGTTTTTTGCTTAACATTTAACTTTTCAAAACACAACAAATTTAACATTGCGTTACCGCTAGCTTTATTGTTTTATTTGGATTCGACTGTCAAACGCGGGAGTCCCCTCTCCGCGCCACATACCTTCCCGGAACTAAATGGAACACGGTTTCAGGTATCTATCTGTATGAGCTGACTTCTTTGTTTTATATACCTCTATGCCTCTTATAGACATACCGCCGACAGATTCTTTTTTTCTTCATCGTTTTTGCATAAATAGATGATGTAATGATAACATGATCCTTCTACATACTCGTAGATTACATTTTAATCCATGTAAAAGAAAAAAAGGTTTCAAAGAAGCTCTCAGGTTCAAAAACATAGAATGAACTTTATTTTAAAATACAGTTATTTATTTATGTGCTTTTGAAAACTACATCATCGGTGTTTTCCTGAAATAAAGAGTCCAATTTTTTTTTTTAATATTTAAACCAAGTTGTTTGAACCCCAGTCAAATTTGACGTTGTCATAATCTGACTATAAGCGCAATTTCGACAATTAAACGTATTAATGGTTTGTCAAATTTGAAGTTGGGTTGTTTAATCAACTGTTAATTGAGCTGTCAATACTAACCGTCATCAAGATTTAACAAAAAAAAAACAAATCGGCGGTTCACGGAGACCGTTCCAGCGCCAGAAACATTAAAATGGTGGTGATCGTTGATGTGTGACGATATCAAATATGCCGGGGTGAACCCTGGGAACTCCTAATAAATACAGTGATAGATGAAATGCTTAAGTATGTATTAAAACATTTATCCCGTTCAGGAGTGGCTTGACATATCTATTTTATAGCGCGCACACCTCAGAAAGAAGTCGCAGGAAGGGAGTAGGTTAGATAGCGAGAAGTAGATGTACAGGTAGATAGCATGGTGGGTAGGTACCTCGGTATAGAGGTGGAATGTTAGTCTCGCCTCCGGACAGGTTTTATAGCCAGATTTACGACGTCCAACTTAACGATCGCGGCGAATTGAAACCGCGACATAAGAATCCAAAACCGTCGGCTGCACCCCATAAGGAATTCAAGCGGCCAAGTAAACTTTTCGAAGACCAAGTGATTGCAATTCACGTCTGCGTATAGTTGGTGCGCTTTCGCACCATGCAGTGTGCAATTCCCCCCTTCGAATGGGCTGTGTGAAACAAATAAATTTTAAGTCACCAGTTTAAAACGAGTATTGTTTAAGTCGACTACTCAATACGAGAACAATTTATGTCGACTATCTAAGAAGAGTATAAGTTAAGTCGAAACGACATAGTTTTTTAATTATTTCTAATTTTGAAACTGTTAATTCGTGGTGGAATTCCATTTTAATGATTTAATAAAACAAATTTATAACTTTATTCCACTTTTATTTTATGACTGGACCGGTTTCAGCCTATGACGGCCATCTTCAGACTACAACAACATGTACTAGTCTGAAGATGGCCGTCATAGGCTGAAATCGGTCCAGTCATAAAATAAAAGTGGAATAAAGTTATAAATTTGTTTTATTAAATCATAGTTATTTAAGTCAACTGTTTAATACGAGTATAGTTTAGGTCGATGTGGTAAATAAAGATGTTGTTTATCGATTTTTCGGTCAAAATAGCATTAAACTCTCTTTAATTCGTGAAATTTCAAGAGCCAACGCAGTGGCGTGCTTAAAGACCATTATTGTAAAGGATTGTATTCACATGCCGGTACACCCCGTATCTGATATGTTAATTTTATATTTAAATAGGCTGAATGGACGGCGCATTATACCGGACCTGCTCAATACGCCATACAGACTATGCATAATATACATTAGCGCCAAGCATTGCATGAGACATTCATTTATCGCCACTAAACTTCGAATAAAATATAATTAAATTATGAACAAACCTTAGAGTATACAAGAGGTAGCCCAAGCCAAGGCAGTGAAGTCAGTTTTGGACTTGTTTTTGATAATTTTAACATGACTCGGCGCAAATGGGCGTGGTTAAGACTAAGGCTACGGTATTTATACATCCATTCATATCATATATCGACATAATGTTTTTGTGTATTCGTATGGCCACTTTTTCACAGTATTTTTATCAACAAAAATAAAGCATCTAACCTAAAAAACCGTTAAGTTGTGTCAAGTTTGGTGGCAAAATAAAAAATGTGGGCGGAGTCCCGCCGTTAACCAGCGAAAATAGCCAGCTTAAGATCATTACGACAGTATATAGAAGCGTTCCAAGAAATTTGTTGTCTCTTTCTCTCTTATGGTGTACGATGTAAAAACTCGGAAAAAGTGATTTATTACAATTTCGGATGGGTTGGGTAAAACAAATTAGCTATCCCTCAATATATTGTTACTTCAAGGAACAAACATTACTTTGGACGTAAGATTACTTATTAGCACTAAGCTTTGCATGAGGCATAACGTTATAAATAAATAACTTGACTTGGCATACGATAATATATCCTTTATGAAAACTAGACTTCCCTTTATACGTGCCATTATTTCCACCAAACATTGCATGAGACATAATGTTGTTTATTAGCACTATACATCGAATGAGACACGATTTTCTTTTTATCACTAAACACCGCCAGAGACATAACATAACAGTTAACTGAGATGTAATATAATTTATTATCACTTAACTTTGCACAAAAAAACAACGAACAACACACAAAATAAAATAAAAAGGCATAATATTATTCACATCGTCGTTGGAAAGGCAAAAGGGCTTAAGCGACACTTTGGTTAAAAATTATTTAAATATGCAATTTCAATCAGTTTTTTTTCTCCATCGAAAACTATGACTGTTAACTTTTTTTCAAAATCCAACCAGGTACTGAAGATTTCTGAATTTTATTTTAAAACCAAAAAAAATCTTTAAAGTGCTCTGTACTACCAAACATTGCATGACAGATGGTGTTGTAAACTTTACATGAGATATGTTTTAAGTAACACCATACAGTGCATGACACGTTTTTTATTTACTTGCCCTAAGCCTTGCATGAGATATAATATTAATAACAAATATTGCATGAAATATAACAAACCTCTCATACAAAAACCTCTTTTTTATGTAGGTAAGTGTTTTTTTTTAAATAAGCTATCAAGCCATTTGACGGCCTGCTTGGTCGAGTGGTAAGACGCTCGACTACGAATCCAGAGATCGCGGGTTCGAACCCGGCGCGCGCAAATAATTTTTATTTAATTAATATGTGTCATAACACATTTAATTGATATAAAATAAAAAATCGTATATTTGCTGCACGTTCCAGAGTGGTAGATACTTTAAGTATCGCCCTGGTGAAAAACCACCATTTAGAATTGAAACGTTGCTTGAAATGGCTTTAGTCGTGTTTGGTGACCAGATTTTAATAGCCAGGTACTTCCTAACCTTTCCTTTCCTCATCTCCTTCCTCTCCCCACTACCTTCAACCTCACAACATACCCCTATCGGAGATGACATAGTCTCACTGGCTCCAGACGGTTGGGAGCAGTTGAGACTCTTATGAGGTATTCACGTAAAAAAAAAGCCTACAATTTATATTACCAACATATATTTTCTGTGAGCATAACTTGTGTTGAAAAGGAAGTAAGTCGGTTACCCCCTGTGAATGTCGAACTTGATCCGTTCGACCACTAGGCGTCCGTCCCACCCACTGCACCATCAACCACCTCCATTTATAACTAAAGTTGAACAATCGAAATTTTATCATGACATTCTAATGCTTTCTCTGTAATGAATTTACCACATAACGGTTTTATATATATATATATATATTATTTGCCATTTTCCTCAGCCGCACTCTAAATCATTACATTAGTGTTTCTACGGCTTTTGTTAAGTACAATTTAGCGCCATCAATAGACTAGTCTGTCTATAACATGAAATAACCTGGTGTTTTGTAAACACGTTAAGCCTCAGCACTCAAAAATGACGCTAAACATCACTTTTTGACATTCTAATTCAAGTTATACTACAAACTCAGAGCAATAATATACAAGAGAGAGCACTGCTGTAGTCAGCTTTTATAAGGTTTGCCGGACTCGGCTAGACCTGAACGTGACTAGTACTAGGGCAAGGGTATTTATACATCCATTCATAGCACATGTCGACATAATGTTTTTGTTTATTCGTATTACCACTTTTTCACAGTAGTGTTATAAACAAAAATATAGCATGTAACCTAATAAACCGTTGAGTTATGTCCATTTATTTCGCATATCAAAATGTGTGGGCGGAGTCAATGGTCAAATTGTCAGCCAATCACAATTTGTTCAAAAGCTGAAACGGGCCTGGAATCGACCTTTAACGGGGACCATCAAAAGATTAAATGTGACGAAAGCTTCAAACATACCAACCGAAATCAATGAAAATTTACAACATAAGTCTTCCTCTAGTCTTTTTAATAATTGTTTTTTATTGGTTCATGTCATTTGTAGGTTTGATCAAGCGCGACACGAAGAACATTCTAACAATACTTTAAAGCGGTGTGATAATTTAGGAAACTTTGTTGTCTCTTTCTTTCTCATGGTGTATGGTATGACGTAAAAACCCAAATAAAGTTCTTTATCCCAAATTTGTATAGGTTGGGTAAAAACAATTAGCTCTTTCTCCATATATTGTTACTTCAAGACTACAAATGATTTTATGTTAATTATATACGGGTAGTTAGGAAAATGTCTGAGGTTTCTAATGATTTTTCTTTTAACTTTAATCTTTCAAATATCATGAAATATGCACTAAACCAGCGAAGGTATTTTTAAACGTTTTACCTAAAATTTCACTTTGTATTTCAAAAAGAATTTAAAAGATTACTATAAAAATTGGAATAAACTTTAAAGCATTAATGCTTATTTATTATTAAAATTTAAATAATATTAATAATATAAAACATAACCTAGGAACCTCTACTCTATCCGGGAGTAATACTCTGACAATTAAGCCACCAAGACTTAATAAGAATGCGGCATTTTTAAACGATCCCAAACTTAGATAGGAAATTTTTCATTTTAGGCTGCCATCTTTTGTAGAGTTTTCGAGTTCGAGTCTCGGTCATAACCATTGTCCTTTTTAGTTTCTGGATTTTTTGGTTTCATTTTTGTGTTTTAGATTATTAATATTATTTGAATATCGAAAGATTACGGCTTAAGAATTGCATTAGCTGGAAACCTTAGAAATTTTCCTAACTACCCGAATAGAATTTGAAAATAAATCATTCTTAGTGTTGCTTAATAGAAAGCCAAAATGTGTGTATTTTTGGGTGATGATCGTTAATGTGTATCAAAGTTTGTCAAATAATAATGTTTTTATGTTATGCCAATTATTTGTAGTTTAAGAACAGTGTGTTGGTAACAACACCAGGCCAAACTACTATGGATTCCCACCGACTATCATTAAATTAAGCGATCAATGGTGCAAAAAACTCCCTCCGTCACGTGCACCCATAATTGGTTGGAAAAAAAGCCATGGCATTTAGCCAAGATACAAAATGGAATTAGTACTTCGTCATGTTTCGTAGACATGAATCGTGATTGGGGGAGCCAGTGATTGCACCGTACATTATTTATCGTGGCTGGGGCCCTTCTGCTTGTTTAGACAATACAAACTAGATATACATATATCTCGTACATACCCACCCTTTTCCTGTCATAGTGCCCTGGTAGTTGTTACTTATTTTATTTAATTTTCTGTGAAAAGTATTTTGATGCCATGGTGCCTTGGTAGTTGAGAATTATTTCAGTTATTTTTTTTGTAAAAAGTATTTTGATGCCATGGTGCCCTGGTTATTGAGAATTATTTCAGTCATTTTTTTTGTAAAAGTATTTTGATGCCAGTGTGCCCTGGTAGTTGAAAATTATTTCAGTTATTTTTTTTGTAAAAGTATTTTGATGCCATGGTGCCCTGGAAGTTGTAATTTATTTTAGTTAATTTTCTGTGATAAACAATTTGATGCCATGGTGCTCTGGTAGTTGTTATTTATTCTAGTTTATTTTCTGGGATATTTATTTGAATATATTGCTTGTCTTATATTTTTCCACATTTGTAATAGTGATGTGCGTGAATCATAGTTAAAATTCAGCTTAGATGATAATCGAAAATAATAAAAATGGTCTGAAATGTCACTAAAAGCGACTTGATCGTTTTTTCTTGCTCTAGTAGCTGAGTGGACAAATATTTCGGCTAACGGTGAACAAATACCAGTGGCGGCTCGAAACTTTTGAGGGTAAGTGTTAAGATTTAAAAAACGTCATTGATGTTATTTTAGTCGAAAACGGTATATATATTTTTAAAATTTATATTTTTTTTTTTCAGCTGACCGTGCAGTTCACCACTAAAACTGAAAATCTTCTTACAAAAAAAATAATTTTGAAAAAAAAAATACATTATCGTCTACAACAATATTAATAACGTCATATTTTTCAAAATAATAAATCATGAGTTACCTCTGATTTTTACCCAGGCGGCGTGGGTTCAATCCCTCTGCTAGTTGAGTTCTTCATCATTGCACAAGTAACATCTTCCGCTTATAATGATGGTAGTAGGAGTTTATCAAATATTGTCAGGTTATTCGTAACCCGGGTATGTATTTCTTTGTAATAACGAATATTTATTAATAATACGATTGTGATCAGCTATCTTATAACATAATGTTTTGGTTAAAATATTTCTTTATTGTGTAAATAAATGTGGTAGGCACTTACGTACAAGTAATAAATAAAATATTTTCCATAAATGGTTTTTTACTATTAATTGCACTTTTATTTGTGTGCACTAAACATACACACCTATTATAAAGATTATGAAGTCAACATAACCAGTGACACCAACGCAGCAACCTACAATCCGCTTCCGAACAGGAATCACTAGTGAGGAGGACTGTGTACAAAATATTATTATTTTCAACATATCTTAATTATCTTGCATAGTGTTTAATAAAAAAAAAACTAATAATAAAAAAAAATAATAATATTAAAAAAATTATATTCATAATATATTAAATGCTAACAAAATTACGAAGGAAAATAAAACTCTATCGAAAATTAATTAAATAACTTCTCTTTTTTATGCTGGAAGACTATTATAGTAAATATTATGTATTACCATGAACATAATCAACGATAGTTTTGTATAAGTATGGTGGTTTTTTCTTCTATAAAGTGTGTTAATTCGGAAATGGTCCCACTGATAATCTAACAATCGCAAAAAGCTCCGAAAAAATAATTATTCCCGTAAATGGTAGTGTGTTAAACTTTTAAAGTAAACGTCTACCAGGGATTAAGAACTTTTCAGGTAGGTACTTGAGGGTTTAATTAGGCACTCGATGTTTGGATAATAAGTTTCACTTGGGCGGTCACACGAGATGAATGTCTAATAGGAGTAAATATTCTTATGATAAATACGAAAATACTCAAAATACGTGAAATATTGGCAAAAGAATGCAGGATCTGTTTGGTAACTTATTGAGTAAAATAAACTGACTACGTATTTAAAAAAAAAAAACATTTATAAAACCTTTTTTGTGATTGATTTGTTCTTAACCAACTAATTAACCATCACGCCGCTTCTCCGCAGGGGTAGGTAGAGAGGACGGACTGCCATACAATTCTAACTTGGCATACACTCCTTGCTTCATTTATATTCATTCACCGTCTCATATATACTCTTCTGTTATTTTAACTCTTCAAATGGCCCAAATCAAGTATTCGATTCACTTGATCGTGCCGGGTTCTCCTCGGATATCTCCGACTTCTTCTTTTATTAACTTTCGCATCATAAGTTTATTCGCTCTATATGCCCAAACCATCGAAACGTCCCTTTCTTGGTCCTATTCATTGCGCTTACATCAGCCTTGCATTATTTTCAGATATCCACATTTTTAACACGGTCATACATGGTTTTACGCACATACGCCTCAGGGATCTCATTCGCCTAATATTATTTTTAAATTTACTTGAAAGCAATTTTGCCCTTCTTAGAAAAGTGGACGATAATGCGTAGGCAAGGTTAAACAGTTGCCACGTGTAAAAACAAAATAAAGGAAGCAAACCTTAATGACAAAAATAATACAGGTTAATGTAAAACATTTTCTTTAAATACTTACATGGTACAAATTTATTCAGTAACAACTATTTCTAAGTACAAAAAATAAAATAAAACACCCTCATACACTAATCCCTTGCGAAGGTGTTCCGCTTGTCTAATTTTCAATCACGAAAGTTCCCTTTGTTCCCCGAAACCTGACAAAACAAACTTAGTACATCTGCCGAGCTTTTGTTATTTCAACGCCGACATGAATAAATAAATACGTTCTCAAATGTTATCTCTGTTTAGAGGCATTATTCACATATTGAACACGTTACGTTTTCCGGCAAAACGAGCATTTTGAAAGGCTATGCCTCGGGGGTAAGAGAGACAAAAATGAACGAACTTGAAGTTGAACAACGTCCGAAGTTCAACGGATTAGAACTGACATTGTTCATAAACTTTGTCTTTGTTTGTATCGAGATCTCAGTGTACGGAATTTGAGGGAATAAATATTTTGAATTACGTCAAGCGACACTTTGTTCAAAAGTGAGTTAAGTATGCAGTTTTGATCAGTTTTTATTTCTGCGTCGAATGCTTTGACTCTCGTTTGATTCTGAAGGCTTTTGTGGCCCTTCGGCACATCTAAAATATATTTACCATTTGGGAGAAGGCTTGACTCGAAACAAGTTTGGGATTTTTTTTTAGCTTTTTGTCGCTTTTGGCAACTCAGTGAGAGCATTGAGTTACCTGAATTAACTTTTTTTTTCAAAATCTAACAAGGCACTGAAGACTGATGATTATTTTGGTGTAAGGTTCCCAAAATGGCACTTCAGTCCTTTTGCCTTTCCGGCGATGATATATTTTATTACTTCAATGATTACTGTTGGTAATTTTTTTTTGTAAATGAATACTGCACAATTACCCGAAGACAGTCGGACTGCGGCACTCCTCATTGTAGTATGTTGTCAGGCTGGAAAAAGTTGGACGGGGATAGAGATAGGAAAGAGCAAGGTTAGGAAGTACCTATCCATTTAGATATAATCACTAAACATGGCTACAGCTATTCAAAAATCAAGCAAATGTTTTGATTCTTAATGGTGAATCACCAGAGAGATACAGAGTATTTGTCACTCTCGAACGTGCCCCAAACCAACTAGTTGCTATTTAAAATTAATTTGATAGAAAGCAACACACACAAAACAAACATGTTTTATTTACGCACCTCTCGAACCATCGCCGAGGATCTTAACCTCTCGGCCATGGAAGTCTATACCCTATAACTTCCGAATTTTCATTGAATTGTTCTTGGTCTTATTGGATCGAACAAATAAGTTCAATAAATATCTGTCATATCAAAAGTCGTGTTTTATTCATTACACCGCAATAAAACACATAAATCAAAGGTAATTTCTCGAATCATAGCGCTAACTTAAGCCTCATTGTTTCCACGAGCCTTTTGATTAATCCGACCGTGAAATTACAGTCGGATAAGACCATCAACAAAACAAAGTATAGATTACAGTATGATTCATGTTTCTGATAATATTACAACTTCTTCATAACACGTAAAACATATTTTGAAGCGTAGTTTTCCTGTAAAGCTAAACAATTACGGCAGAATGTTTTCGTATTTAACTTTTCTCCGCCGTAGTGAGATGTAAGCCACATAATAAAAGCGCTTTGCCCCCCTCAGGACCCGTCAAATGAAGATATTCCATACTCTGAAGCGTGTTGAAGAAATCTGGAAGGCCGCATATCAAAAGGCATCGTGAATAATGACCTTTTCAAAGCATTGCGGGGCGGCGATACGGGGTGGCAAAAGAGGAGAGTGGGGAGAGACAGAGCTTCCTACTGACCCGAATATCACGGTAAAGTGAGAAGAAAGAAGCTCCTACACATGTACAATGCCGTATCGCATAGCAGGCGACAAATTTCACGACAAACCATGAAATATTTATTCCCAGCGCCGAGTTTGCGTTTTTCTTTTGGGGAAAATAGACATCTTCATACGGAGCACGGCCGAGGTGACTGGTTGTATTCTCTGGATTTTTCCCAACATTTTTTAATCATTTTACACTTTTAATGGGCAATTATCGAATGAATTTTACGAATAAAATTGTTAGCATTTTATCAAATAAGGATTTTACGGGGAAAGAATTTCGGAAGGGTGGTAATGACTCGTTTTTTTATGTGCTACGATAATTTGTTAAATGACAACAAAAAACATGTTTTATCGGTGTTTCGTATTATTTGAGCCCCATGACATTGCAGTTTGTAGCCAAATTTGATTACGATATTAAATCCTCGTCATCGTTTAATTACTTACACTTTTTTGTCATTAAAAATCCACACTTCTTGCGTCATGATGAAATGTGTACAAATTGTTTTGGGGTGTAAAGAAATTGTCGTTAAAAACTAAAACGAGGTACGCAATTTAAACAATGTATGTTTATTTATTTAATTATATACGCCCAATGGGCTTTTACATAAATGTGTAATACAAAATAAAAAATAATAGTGACATAAAAATAACATGGAGTAAATGATAAGCACTTAAAAAGATAAGCAAGTCAATAGAAATATTATAATGAAATAAATTAACAGTAATATTTTGATTGAGGTATGCTATTATCGCCTTCTTGTAACTAGATTCAGTGCAGTTGAATACTCGTATATCTACTATTTCAGCGAAAGAATTACCCACTGTTACTAAAATAATATTACTCGTATAACAAATACGTCATACTTATAAATAGACAAAGGGGAGAGGATAGACACAGAAAAGAGTGCTAGGAGAATATGAAAGTGGGTGGACTATGAAATCAAGGACGCCCGAGAAGATATAGCACTATCGAGTGAATCAAATCAGAGTGGTATATACGCTTAATATCGCTTTGCTAAAAGACCATTATTTAGAATCAAAACGTTACTTGAAATGGCTTAGCCGTGTTTGGTGACCAGGTCTGAATAGCTAGGTACTCTCTCATTTTTGTCTTCTTTATCTACTTCTCCTTCCACTCTTTTAGCTTCATAACGTACCTCCATTGTCGAGCGGAAAGTATTTTCAAAATCGGAAAAAATTTGAGCGTGTTGTAATTTTTTTAAATAATAATAAAAAAACTCATTTGTCTTTAAAATTTAAGGAACATTTAAAAAAAGCCTAAAACTAAATCCGAACTAATTGCCTGTTGGAATTTTTTTCTGACCTACCTATCACCAATAGCGGTATTATTTAGTGACTATATTGGTAGTTCACATTTTATGTGCTCAATGGCAATGCAGTTTTAAAATCAAAATTGTTAACAATATGCGATCTGTTTTATGATGTTAAACCAACAGTTCGTTTTGAACTGGGAGCGAGGTACAGTTTGAACAATACTATCATCGCTTATTTATGGATAAAATGTTTTATGCTAATGTACAGTTTGATTCGAAAAGCTTTCGAGAAGTTTGCAATCGTGTATACAAGGGGAAGTATTTGTTTTCAAACCACTTTGGTATCCAATGGCACGCGATCTTTTATAAAGGAGTTGAATTTCTGTGTCTAGAGACCTTTCCAGGGAACTTTCTTTATTTTGCATACCAATTGTCTGGGAATAAATTCCGAGGGGAATATCAAAATAATAGCGATTCAATAGCTCACTTTGTCTTGTATTCCAAAAACCATTTTCATGGAGCTTTTTTCCTAGCCTTATGTTTAAAAAATATGCTAACAGTTCACAGGAGTGCGAGTAACATTAGACTTAAAAAAAACATAAATTTGCATTGAAAGCCATATATTTTATGTTTGTTTTATTTTAAGTAAAACAAAAATGGTAATATTTTTATTGTTCACCAAAAATATTATTTGTTTAAGACATTTAATTAGAGGTATACAGCCGAAATCTGTTTATCTGGAGCAACAGAATGCTTTACAGCGGTTTAGTTCTGTTTTTCATTAATAATTCAACTATTAAACGAAATATTTTACGATTAACTATCTTAACATAACTCTACCTCTCTTGGAATTATATCACATAGGTATAATACAATTTTGTGAAAAGCTTCAGCTAAGCTTCAATATTAAGATACTTAGAAATATACTTTGTGGGAGGTAACAATCAAAGATTAGTTTATAATCTGCAAGAGATTATAATGTGTTTGTTAAATATTACTTGCCTTGAAGATGTCATAAATATGTGATGAAACTAAAAAGTAAAAAAATAAACTAAGAGATAAAAAATAAATAAACAAATCGAATGAAACTTAAGTTATTTGATGACATGAAAAAATAACTTTGTATAAGAGACCACGGATATTATTTTAATTTGTATGACCGACTGGTATCGTTTAGCCTAAGCATCATCAGGGTATAAAATTGAACTTAATAAAAAATACAATGTGTGCGGTTAAATATAAATACAGAGGGAGAAAAAAATATAAAACAAAATAACAGAAAAATTAGAAAACAATATATAACAAAGGAACAGAGAGAAAGAGACAGATAATATGAATTGGAAAAAACAAAACGTCAACTAAGAAGGTGATTAAAGAATAAAGATATTGTTTTGAGTTTACAGGAAATATACCTAATATTGGGCTACTGGACAAATTTACTTGATAATTATGATTTGTTATGTATATAACCGAAGACTTTTTGTTTCTTGTTTAATTTTGTACCTCGAGGATGCTTAGGCCAAGCGAAAAAATAATAAATAAAAAATGTAAATTAAAATAGCATCAGTGGTCTTGTACAAAGTTATTTTTCGTTTCTTTAAATATGTCAAACCACACAGTGATTGCTTTCTACGAAAATATAAAGTTATTCAGTAATTAATCAAAATATTATGTATTTATTTTTATGGGTATTACAAACAGTAGCCTAGATCATATCGTTTGTCACAGTATAAAGTAGTGTTGAGATATTATTACATGTTAAGGGGCCCTTTGTTGGGATAACACAGTGGTAATACGCCGTGACAGGCAAGAGGTGACCCCAGCGCGGGCAGGAGCGCAGAGCGGCGAGGAGATTAACGGGTCGGGGCTGAAAGGGACCTTTATCTATGGTAGACCTGTGATGTCACGGGAACAGATAGCACATCCGATCATCTTCAGGGAAACATGAAACCCGAGCCGAATGGAGAGACGTGTCTGCGCAAACACGCCGCGAGGAGATGTTTTATCTCTGGAGAGGAATTATAGGAAGCCGTATCACTAGCGTGCGTAGTTCAATTTCTAAATGGATTCGCTTGCTCTCTGTAAATATGGAATGACGCACCGTTTTAACCTAGGAGTGGCGATATAAGGAGGCTTAACTAATATTTTTACCCAACCTATACAAATATGCGATAAATCACTTTCTTCGGAGATTTAAGTGGTATACCGTGAGAGAGAAAGAGACAAAAAAGTCGTCACATAATATCGCAGCACTTCTAAGTATGTAAGAATGTTCTCCGTCTGCGCTAACTTCACATCGTCGAGTCGCAGAAATTACGTCAACAGATTTTGAGGTTAATTCATATATTTTTGTTGATTAAAACACTTGCAGTGGTTTATACAAATACACAAAACATGATGTTGATAAGTGCTATGCATGAATGTTGATTTATGATTATAAAACATCACTTTTTATAGGTATTTCAGCAGTTTTAAATATTTTTGACCGAATTTTGTGTAAAATTTTGACTTTATAAATCATTTTATTGGTGTATTGTTAATGCTTTGTTTAACGCGTTCAAATATATTTATGAAAAATGACCGAATTCCATGTGGGCGGTAAGTCTTCTTCCTTTCTTTCTATCGAGTTAGTATAAAATCAACAATACTGCCTACACTATTCTCCATGTCCTCCAAGGTTTTAACCCTTACTGCATACTTATCTGGATCATTACTTCAAAGGGGTGTTTTTAAATGCCAAAAAATACCAATTACTTTTAAGCATATAATCTTAGTAAATATTACACAGTGAAAACACTTATTTTTAAAGAGTAATCTAATAACAAATTCGCTAATTGGACTTTTGAGACATATGAGGAGTATAAAAACAAAGGTAGTAATCTTTTTCATCCTAAATTATTTCGTTTAAATTTGTTAAAGCGTTTTATGCACTTTTTTTCATGAATATGTTAATACCAACTTTTCGAAATCATTGTTTTAAATCGTTCCTTTTTTAATGTCCACAAATATTGTGATACACAAAATTCTTTGTTTCTTTATAATAATCTTTCAAAGGTTGACAATGCTTCAAAACCGTTTTTGTAGATTTTTGCTTTTGCTTCTAAGCCTGTATTTAAAAAAGAAATCAACTTACCGTAGCTTTATATTTTTTTGTAGAAAGCAATCACTTTGTGGTTTAACATATTTAATAAAAATGAACATGGTCATGACAACAGATTAAATAATTTAGAAGCACTATAAATAGAGAAAGCCATTAAAATTATTAGTCATTTTCTTAATAATCAGTTAAATTTGTCTAGTAGTCCAATATTAGGTATATTATTCTTTAATCACCTTCTCAGTTGGCGTTTTGCCTCTTCAATTTCATATTATCTGTCTCTTTTTTCCCTGTTTCTTTGTTATGAATTTAAATTCAATTCTATTGTTCTATCACGGATCTCTTTTTTGTTCAGTATACTGTGTTCTCCCTCTGTATGTATACATTATCGCGCATTTTGTGTTTTTTGTTTCAGTTTAATTTTGTACCCTGATGATGCATAGGTTAAACGAAACTGGACGGTCATAAAAATTAAAATTAAAATCTGGGGTCCAATAGAAAGTTATTTTTTCATTTTCATTAAAGCTTCACACTTCATTGTCACTATCTATTTTTATCTACTAAAATAATTCTATCAATGATGCTATCTAAGTTCGTAATTGTGTTCGGATATAACTTTGTTCGTGATTATAAATACGGATGCCAATATATGAAAATTTTTTTTTTTTTTTGATATAAATTTGACGGTGAAATTTGATTAAAAATGGACGGTGTGTGGATTTTTAACCAAGTTCGAGTCTCGGTCACAGCCTAATCTTTTTTTGTTTTCTTTAAATATTGTTAATACCTTATAGTACATAGAGTGGTACCTATCCAAGGCAGTGTAGTTCGAGTCTCGGTACAAACTAATCCTTTATTTTAATGCATTATTTTTCATATACTTCAAATAGGTTGGGTAAAAAAAATAGGTCTCTCTCTTCATACATTGTTATCTATAAAATACCGTCTTTGAACTAATTTAATTGCATTGTTTTATATTTTGTAAGTATGCCTTTGTATAGATCATTTCACAACAGTTTAGATATATTTCATTATAAATAATTGAACACTGAACTTCCAATAGGTATGCAACCGTATACAATTTCCACATGCATAATTTTCATTTCAAGTAATTAATTGTGTTTTATTTTCATTTTGTTTCAGGTAAGGGAGTGCAAAGAAGAGAAGAAGGTGGAAGAAACAACGGAGGACAAAGAAAATTATTATATTTATATTTCGTAGTTGAAATTATCAGGTAAAATGTTATGATGTCAAAAGGTTGAGTTTTGATACTTACGTATTTTAGTTTTTTTTTGTAAGTTTGTCACTTGCGGAATAGGCAGTAGAAAATAATTACTGAAGGGGGTTTGTTTTTCCTACGTCTAATTTTGCAAAGAATTTTCAGTAGTGAGTCAAGTAGAATTTACAAAAATGGGTAATTCTTTGTCATAATATCAGTAATTTCCGTTGATTATTGATAGCTACGTTTTTTTTTACATGAATACCGCACAAGAGTCTCAACTGTTCCCAACCGTCGTGTATGGCATGATAAGGGTATCGCAGTGAAGTTGAAACACCTGGCTATTCAGACATCGCAGTGAATGTTGATTCAAACACAGTACTTACACAGGTGGTGCATTGCTTGCATGCAGCATGTTTTAAGTTGTTTTTCGATTTTTTTTAAAGTTACATTTTATGAAAGAAAAACAGTTTCAGTTTTACAATTAAGCTTCCTCGTTGAGTTTCGATTGCCCGTCCGTTTAAGCTTTTAAACAGATTGTGATCAGCTGAAAAGAATATCGGTTACGTTGTCTTGCTTGTCAGCTAATCACAATTTGTTCAAAAGCTGAAACGGGCCTGGAATCGACGTTTAACGGGGACCATCAAAAGATTAAATGTGACGAAAGCTTCAAACATACCAACCGAAATCAACGAAAATTTACAACATAAGTCTTCCTCTAGTCTTTTTAATGATTGTTTTTTATTGGTTCGTGTCATTTGTAGGTTTGATCAAGCGCGTATACATCGTGTACCGATACAAACAAGTACTGTGTATATCCAATGTTGGCGTTTAATTAAAACTTTTCTGTGAATGTTCCGAATATATTTTTTTCAATAAAACTTTATCAATAAATTAAAGGGAACAATTCCCAGTTAGGGACATTAACAATGAACAGGAACGGATACCATATTGAAAACATCCCACCCGCTCCGGCACAAAAGTCTTAACGCGATACCACTGCATACAGGGGTGGGGAACCTTTTCAAACTTTCATTAATTCATTTAATTTCTGCTTTCACTTACTTTTTCAGCCCTTATGTGAAACAATTTCGATAACAGGGCACTCAATTGGATTTAAAAAAAAAAAATTAGTACAATTTTTTTACGTTGATGTTTTTATTCTACTTCTGGTGTCTTATCCTGTCGGAGGCTGGCAATCATCAGAACTAAATAAACTCTTAATTAATTTCAGTAGGTTTTATAAAAACAATTTTACCCGTTTTTTTGTAATAATATATTTTCTGCTATTATCTTCTTTTTAAAATCTTAACTCGCGTCCCCGTCATTTAAATACAAACTATTTATAATAGAAACTATGTGCCAAAAAAAAGAAGTCAGAAAATTTGCAAAACGTGTAACCCAATTTTTCGCATACTTATTTTTTTTTTGGCACTTATTTGCTATTTTTTACGTGTATTCATTAACCTTGTCTTATTTATTTCTAGCGTCTAAAGGGTAATTTTTTGTTGTTATTTATTGGCATTTTCTTTTGTACAAAATTGTATTTAATACCTTAAATTCTTTCGCTGTATCGATAATATGACCGGTCGGTAGCTGAGTGGAGAACGCGTCGGATTCTTACCCGGGCGTCGTGCGTTCAATTCCTCTGCTGGCTAAGTCCTCCATCATTGCACAAGCAACATCTTCCGCTTTTTTATGATGGCAGTAGGAGTTTTTCAAATATTTTCAGGTTATTCGTAACCCTGGAATGTCTGTCTTACTTTAATAAAAAAATATACATGTATATATATATTTGGAAGACTCACTAAAATTACATAACACAGGTACAAGTTGATAAAATAATCCAATATTGTATTTGCAAAATAAATACATTTTTCCGGTGCATTACATTAGATTTTGGTTACTAAGTATTGCTAGGCTGGTATTATAATGCATTGCTTTAATATAGACAAGTAAACCTTAAAAATTATAACCGATATAAACGTCGGTTGTGAGCGTGTCGTTTGCCCAAAGTAAGCTCGTTGTTTAATTTCTTCCTGTGAAATTAATCAAACATTTACAAATATCATCTTTCATTCTTGATTAGCTAATCAGATAGGATTTTTTCAAATCCGTATAGATCATAATTCTAGCGATTATCCGTGTGAAAAGAACCACTTTAGTGGTCAGCTCTCTTCCATCCATGAACTTTTGAAATTTAAATTTATTCAGTTGAATATTTTCAAACCCAGCATACGATTTGTATTGGTCGGGATTGCAAAAAACACACCGACTGTGTATACACCTCCGATATTAATGTCTTTACCAAACGTCACTGAGAAACAGCCTATAATCGCGCTTACGCATATTTGTTGTTATTAGTGATAAAGTAACAGCAAATGTAAATGACGTTTTGAATTTAAATACTCGTAATTTTTTTCACAGTTTTTCAAAAAGTTCTTCAGGAAACTTTTTTATAATTTTTTTTTTATTTGTTTTTAATTTTGATTGAATTTTCTCGGAAGTAAAAAAACAAGGTTGAAACATGCTGTATGCGAGCAATGCTTATGTATGAGTACTGTGCTCGACTCACAACTTTGGTTACGATACGCATTCTTCAAGCGGTTACATTTAAAAACCAATGGTTGTGAATCGCAGGAATTTGCTGGCACTCTCACAATTCGATGTTATTTTCAAAACTGATCCCTTTTTACCTATATCCATAGAAATCCATCCGCATGATCGAGCCTGATCTGATAGCTGAAGGCAATAGCTACCATCAAGTTGGCCCAGTGAGCAACGGCTTATCGGTAGCCGCTTTGCTCGGGGAGTCGAGGGTTCGAGCTTCGAGCTTCGATTACACCCTCACGTTTGATGCATCTTATCCGGCTCCGTCTGTGAGCGATTCCGTGATGCAATTATTTTGCGATTCCTTCGCGCGACACTTGCACAGTACTCCGTCTAACTGCAATAAGAAGTTAAGCGGCAATGCTGAACTCTTGCTTTATTTACTCGAGTCTACGTTGAGTTTTAGTTTACGAGGATAAAGCCATCTCAATAAAATCCTTTACTTGTGTGTTAAAGGTGTTTTCTGTCTGTTTTTATTCATTGTTCGTTTACGATTTCAGTTAGTAAATTCGTGATACCGCTATTCACGAAACAGCTAAAACCCTCGAACTCTACCTCACTATGAAATCTGTACTGATTTTTAGGTTTTTTTTTTTAATGTGAATCGCGCACACAGTTGTGCATTCTGAATTGAGGTATATTATGAGACTGAAGATACTGGGTATAATAAAAAGATAGAGAAGAAAAAGTTTGAGAAGTAACCGTCCATTCAAATCTGATCACAAAATACAACTAAAGCCATTTCAAGCAACGTTTCGATTTTGAATAGTGGTCTTTCACCGAGGCGATATTTAAGAGTACTCGTATATAGTACTCTGGGTTACATGTCTAGTCCGGTGCAACTGTTTTCAACCGGCAACACAATTTCCATCGTGAACTATGGTGCTACGTTAAACGGTACGATACGAATATTCCACCCCAGACAGGAGCAGGCTTGTCCCGGTGCGACCGGTGCACCAAAAATACTGTTTTTTAAGGATTTGAAATATGGCATCCATTATCGAGTAGTAAGACGCTCGACTACGAATCCAAAGGTCGCAAGCTCAAACCCAGCGTACGAAAATAAATTGTTTAAAATTAATATGTGTCATAACACATTTAATTCATACAAAATAATATTTACGGCACGTTCTAGAGTGGTAGATATTTTAAGTATCGCCCTGGTGAAAGACTACCATTCAGAATCGAAATGTTGCTTAAAATGGCTTTAGCCGTGTTTGGTGACCAGAGCTGAATAGATACTTGCTCCTACAAACTCCTACTTGATACTACTATCGCTCTGGTGAAAGACCATCATTCAGAACCGAAACGTTGCCAATTTATATCGCTTTAGCCGTGCTTGGTGACCAGATCTTCTCTTCCCCATCTCCTACTCCTCCCCACTACCTTCAGTCTCACAAAATACCTCAATTGGGGATGCCATAGTCTCACTGGCTCTAGACTGTTGTGAGCAGTTGGGACTTTTGTGCGATATTCACTATCAACAAATTTAAAACGTGCTGTGAAGATGAGAAAGAGTTAATGTTCAATATGCCGAGTGGTGTACACCGAATATGTTCATACAAATCCATCTAATAAATTAAATTTTATATGAGCATTCTTCTTGTTCACAATTTCTTCGAAATGATTATTGAACAATTGACAACTCCACAACTTTTAAAAAAAAAAAAAACGCATTTATATTTGAGTATATTCGGCTTACGACGATAAGTCTTCAACATAATATGTTCAGATATAATGCCTTTAGTCAAAGTGAGTCATCGCCAAAACAGGCCTACGATGTGTAACGTGTACCTACATGTATATACTTCCTTTGTTGCTTCGAGGGAGTAATAAATAATCAATACAAAGAAAGCATTCCATTGTCATGGCTAACGAATACCCATCTCAAGACTATTGCTATGTTCAGTCATTAAAAGGATTCTATTACTTTGTCAACCTGGAGGTATTAATTTGAGCAATTTAATAGATAATTTTATATATTTTACTAAATTTGAAATAAAAGTATCTTTTTTAACATCTCTTTATTGGACCCATACACCAACCGGTTTCAGCTTTGCCTGGACCTTCTTCCGGGTTGAATAAATATGTACTATTCAACCCTGAAGAAGGTTCAGGTAGAGCCGAAACCGGTTGGTGTATGTGTCCAATAAAGTGGTGTTGAAAGAAAGATACTTTTATTTCAAATGTAAGCATGTTTTACCACAAAGGGAGTGCTTCGTGTGAAAGTTTTACATATTTTAATATTTTATGCGTTTATACAAAACATATGTACAGCTTTGGATATATTTGCATAAGTTTTAAAACTTTAGTCTCAAAAATATACCCATAATTCTCGAGGTATAAGATATTGAAAGTTTTCAATAACACTTGAATTTATCAAAATAGAGTGCTTCTCTTATTTACTACTCAAATTTGGTAAACATATAAAAGTTTTATGCATTTTATAGATTTCTCTCATAAGTTTTATACTTGTAAAAGTAACTTTCACGATATTCACAACGAAATGTCACCTCCATTTTCAGATAAGATATTTTTAAAAAAATTACACAAAGACTGTGCTAAGGTCAAAGGTGTTATTCCACAATTGTTTTGCAAGCAATCTTAGGCCTAGTGGTTTGAACCACTGTCTCATTTTACACTGTCGCAAATCGACGATTAGCGCCATAACGATTTGTTAACCGTTACCACTTCAAATAATCGCCCTCGTTAATCACCGATTCTCGGCCCGTTTCAGTATTTATTCAAATTATGATCATTTGCAAAGCACAGCAGCATTCCTTGCAACTCACCCAAACACAGTCGATAACTATATTGCAGAAATCGGTTTGTACGAGTATGTAGCAGATTTAATTCTCAAACGGTGAACTCTTCACACAGATTTTTTTTCTAGAGTTTCTAGGTCAACGCAACACTTTTTCATCATAAGCTATGGAGCATAGTATCCGTTCTAATATCTCAAAATCTCAAATCGTCAAATTTAAGTGAGGTAATGGATCAATAGACGGCCTCCATGGTCGAGTGGTAAGACGCTCGACTACGAATCCAAAGGTCGCGGGTTCAAACCCGACGTGCGCCAATAACTTTTATTTTATTAATATGTGTCATAACACATTTAATTCATATTAAATGATACAAATTATATTTGCGGCACGTTTCAAGGTGGTAGATACTCTTAGTATCGCTCTGGTGAAAGACCACCATCTAGAACCGACACGTTGCTTGCTTGAAATCGCTTTAGCCGTGTTTGGTGACCAAATCTAAATAGCCAAGTATTACTCAACCTTTATCTTCCCCATCTCCTTTCTCACCCCACTACCTTCAACCTCACAACATACCCCAATGGGGGGTGCCATAGTCACCCAGGCTCTAGACGGTTGGGAGAAGTTGTGCTCTTGTGCGGGATTCACAATAAACAAAATTGAAAAAAAATAGGTCAACTCAACTGTTTTCAGCTCACAGATTTTTCCATCATGAGCTATGTAGCATAGAATTGTCCGTTGAACTATCCAAAAATCTAAAGTCGTTGATTCATTTAAGTGATGTATTAAAAATATTCCTCACTTTCTGGAAAATATTCAAAGTGGAACATAAGCGTTTTCTTATGACCATTATTTTTTACGGATATGGAGATGCCTGAGTCATATTTTATTTGATTCGTTCATCCAT
This sequence comes from Drusus annulatus, assembly GCA_022651775.1. Lineage (NCBI taxonomy): Eukaryota > Metazoa > Arthropoda > Insecta > Trichoptera > Limnephilidae > Drusus > Drusus annulatus. The sequence continues at coordinate 1,608,211 of JAGWCC010000184.1, forward strand.
CCGTCTCACGGTCCATGTGTTTCTAAATCTGCTGCATCGCACACCTGCCAAGCGCTTCTCCGAGAAAGCGATCAACTCAATACCCAATCATGTTTTCCCCTCGACATTGTCGTCTCCGCCTGGCGAGAGCAGCCCCCGGCGCGGCCAGGGCGGCCCTGGACCAATGGCGCCGCCCATTAAGGAAAGCGCGCGAAAAGGAGGAATTCGCGCCAAACGAAGAAAAGCGCTGACTCGACCCGCTTCCGGTTCGGGATGGCGGGAAACTAAATCTGGTGACTCGTGATTCTTTACTGCACAATTCTTTATTGGAACATTATGTCCTCGGGCGATCGCTCACTAGTGAATTAAAAAAAAAAAACATTTTACTGTGGAAAACTTGATTTGCCCCATTTTACACAAAAACCAAATCCAATAAAAGGTTGAAAAGTAAAAGATTATATACATCAAAGGATTTTTACAAACCTTTTTCCTAAACTTTTAAATTAAAAGCAAAGATGTTTATACTCGTAGTGTTTGATTTAAGGGTGTATAATATTTCTAAGCTATCAATTTTTCAAACCAAAAACACAAGATTTTTGCTTCTAAAGCAGCATCAACTTTAAAACGATGAGCTCTAGTTAACGAATTATCACAAATACTGTTAACAATAAAGCACAACGTGCTAGTAAAAAAAAGAGTTTTATAAAATAAACACGAAATAATTAGATACAACCTTCATCTTCCAACATTTCACTCCTTCCCTCAAGCTATATTAAGTTAAAGTGCATCCTGAAAGCACCAACAAATACCTACTGCCTTAAGGGAACGTGTATTTTTCAATGGTGAGCTTTTTATTGAAATGAAAGCCGAACTCTTTGACTTCAACGAAGCTATGCTTTGTTCGTAAAATCGCGTAGTGAACCACATGGTACGACTGTCTTTATTGCATTGCATTACATTGAAGATTTATATAAAGGCAATAAAACCCTTATTAGTTATCTAAAACAAAATAACAATATATTTTACCATGAGCTTTTGGTCTAATACCATATATTGTGCGGCCTACACTTGGAGTAAGAATATATATGAAGAGAGAGCCAAATATTTTCACCCAACTTATACAATTTTTTAATTCGTAAACCGTGACATTAAAAGAAACAACAAAATTTTTCACAAAATATCGCACCACTTTTTGTATATGTACGCATGCTTTCCGTCTACCGCGTCTCCGGTGACTCCGCCCACTACGTTTTGTTATGTGACATAACAGGACATAACTCAACAGTTTTTGAGGTTATATCCTCAGAGCAATAATATACAAGAGGGAGCGCTGCTGTAGTCAGTTTTATTGAGTTTTGCTGGACTTGGCAAGACCTGGGCGTGGCTAGGACAAGGGTATTTATACATCCATTCACAGCACATGTCGACATAATGTTTTTGTTTATTCGCATAAAACCACTTTTTCACAGTATTGTTATAAAAACAAAAATATAGCATATAACCTAAAAAACCGTTGAGTTTTTTCCATTTATGTCGCATATCAAAACGTGTGGGCGGAGTCAACGGAGAACATTCTTATAATACTTCAAAGCGGTGTGATAATTCGGGAATTTTTGTTGTCTCTTTCTTTCTCATGGTTTACGACGTAAAAACCCTGAGAAAGTGATTTATCCCAAGTTTGTATAGGTTGGGTAAAAACAATTAGCTCTCTCTCCATATATTGTTACTCCAAGGTCATACCCTATATTTTGTCGATATATTTGTACAAATAAACAAAACGTTTTGTCGACATCTGCCATGAATGGATGTAAAAAAGAGTGTCCATGAAAACCCTAGCCATGCTCTGAGTCAGGAAAAAATCAACAGTCCTTACTACAGTGTTTCGCAAAGCTATTCCACCTGTATTATTGCTCCGAGGGTCTACAATATTTAGATTGTGCTTTCAAATGTCTCTTCCAAACTTTGCAATTAAATAGCGGAAATGCACTCAACACCAGTCAGTTTATCATCTTTGACAAAGGGAACAGGAACATTTTATTGCCACACGTCTGAGTAGAGCCCGAGTGATATGGACTCGGAAACGGGATGCGAGTTTTATGTTGTTGAAAGAACGACATTCATTCCTATTACTGCCCGGGGTAGGGGGAGGGCAGGGGGGGGGCAATCCGTTTCCCTTGTATTTGGGAAACTTCCCCATTATGATCTCTGGCAACAGACAGACGTCTAGCGATCTACCAGAAGATGAATGCTCTACAGGGTGCTCTCAAATCTTCTGATCACGTTTATTTTTTCCGGCGTGCGTGAGAACATTTGGCCACCATGTCATTATTGTTGTATGCATCAGGTGTCAATTACCTAGGCACAATGTTGCGCGTAGTGCAGCGTTTGTGTATTATACTGTTAATTACAATATTATAATGTATGCTGTGAACATATTAATTTTGAAATATTTACACTCATCTCTCTATTTGATAATACTTTTAACATGTTTATGTAAATATTTTGTTTATGTTCCTAATAAAATAAAATAAAATAAATAAGACCACCGATTTTATTACAAAAATTATGACCGACCGGTTTCACTTAGCCTAAGCATTATCAGGGTACAATATAAAACTAAACAAAATATCTTAATCTTTTGTTTTCTCACTGTTCTCTTATTTTATTTATGTTATTTTCTCTCTCTGTATGTATATATAACCGCATACTTTGTATTTTTTTGTTTGCTTAATTTTGTACTTTGGTAATGCTTAGGCTAAGCGAAACCGGTCGGTCCTAATAATTAAAATAAAATTCTGTGGTCTTGTACAAAGTTATCATTTTATTTTTATTAAATATGTCAAACCACAAAGCGATTGCTTTCTACGAAAATACTAGTGATTAGTTTCTTAGAACAGGCATCTGCCCATTTAGAAACTAATACTGATGGGAGTGATGGGCCATAATGTATTTATATTTGTAATGCAGCTTACCCTAGACACTTGTCTATGTATATCCCTTTTTCACAAGTGGCCTATTTTTGAAAAATTGTATTTTGTATTAAATAAATAAATATGTGTTGATGTCCCCAAAAAATGAAATCGAAACATCATTACAAAACACCCTGTAGACCAGCCACTGGCTACAGTATGCTGGAAAAGCTGTAACTGTCAACGCGCTCAGCCTGTTTGTCTAAGGGTAATTTATCTATAAACTTTGGCAAGACGTTAATAAAATTAGATTGCTCTGTTTGCATCTTCGGAGTATTCTATTTTCCTAATGGACTCCGATGTCAAAACTTGCTCGGAAAAATAAATTTTTGAATTGGCCGATTGTTCGTGTCTTTAGCACGCGAATCTGCCAACATTTCAGCCCCATGAAATAAAATGTAACCGAATTTATCCGAAAACTTCGGTCTCTTTCTTGTTAGTCACGACATTTTTAACGTATTTTGTTTTGCATTTGCTTTTGAAGATTTCTGTTCAAGCTCTGCACAAAAGAATATATTGCAGAAGTAAATTAATCCTTTGATCATATACGGGAATGGCTTTAGTAGTGTTTTTTAGTTTAAGTTTCATTATTTTATATTAGTTACTTATGCATTAAAGTTTACAAAGTATATAATTTTACCATTTTCTTTTTCACTTTTATATTTAAATATCCGTTTCTCGAAGATTTTAAGCGCTATTAGAGAGAGTGAGACGGTGAACATAGCAACACAAACGTATAAAAAAGACAACCTACTGGCAGTGGGTCGTCTTATACGGCGTTCTCTATTCGTTGATGTAGGATGTAGTATTAGATCTATTTCGTCCATACACACATATTTTTTTTAATGTCTACTTTGTCATACATGACCGATGTTTGAATGAAAAATTTACTAGGAATGTGAGTGTGTTTGTTAATTGAAACATTTTTGTAAATATTCTTTTTTTTCTTTATTAATAATTTGTACATCAAAGTTTACAAAGTATTTAATTTAATTTTAATTCATATTATAATACTATTACTTTTTGACAATACTTACGTATTTAAAATGGTTTTTATTGATTGTAAAGGCTTATTTATCATGAAAGAGCGAAATTCACATTGTTGGGAAAATTGTATTCAATAAATTAATAGGTGGGTTATGGATTATTTAATATCAAACATAAAAATAAGCTTTTTGGATTCGGCAAAAGCGGTAACTACTTTTATTGCCTCATTCGAAAATGTAACACGCCGCACTGGGACCTGGGCGAGAACTATAGATCAATTTCTTATTGAAAAGCTCCGTGGCACAGTGGATACAGCTTAGAAGTCTGATTCAACGGTCGTGGACTTAAAAATGATAAAATCTGTTTAGTATACATGTATATTTAATTAGTTAGTTGTACATAAAAGTTTATAAATTATAAAGTATAGGATTTTAACTTATACACTTCTTGATGTTACTTTTATATTTTAAATGGTTCCTACAGGTTATTTTGAATTTATTGACTGGCATAATTTTGATGGTTTCCGGCAGTGCATTACAACATTTCATCCCTTTATATAGCAAGCTGTTTGTGTATTGGCTTTATTATTTTATGGTAGTCTGATTTCTTTGCAGGTCCTTGTATTATGTTTATAAATATCCACGTAGAAAATAATTTTGTTGGAATTTTTTTTTTTTAACAAGTTGTTCTTAATTTTATGTTTAAACATCAATGTTAGTATCTGTTTCACTGTTAGCCAATTTAGTTCCTTTGACATTTTAGTTACTTTTGAGTAGGTATCTATTTCACCTAAGTCAATGTTAGTATCTGTTTCACTGTTAGCCAATTTAGTTCCTTTGACATTTTAGTTACTTTTGAGTAGGTATCTATTTCGCCTAAGTATAATTCTCATTGCTCTATTTTGGAGAGTTTGAAACATGTTTTGTTCTCAGTCGTTACACAAGAAAAAAATCGTTTCTATGTCGACAAAATACACGTTTGGATTAAATGTGACGCTCTTTGTGTGATATTAAATGCAAAGAGGGAAAAACTAACAATTCTCACTCCGGCATAATGTTTTAATGGAAATGTGTAATCGCTTATTGCCTTGTTTTATTAGGGCTGTGCCAAAGAAATAAAAGTATAAAGCTGGGTTCCAGCATGTGTCGGATTAATGGCAATATAATAAATTCACGCAATAAATACTATTTTACTGTCGTGCCAAGTAAGTCGTCGTAGAATATACGCTTTAATCGTTTTATCAGGATATTCTAGGTTAAGACCTTTTTTAGTATTAACACAAACATTTTCTTCGTTGAATAAGTGCAAAAATATCAACGTCTTATACAATACGTAATGCATGTCGTGTTAAAAGATACAACATATTGTATGAGCTTGACGGCTTGATTTGCGTGGTCGAGTGGTTAGACGTTCGACTACGAATCCAGAAGTCGCGGGTTCAAACCTGGCGTGCGCTAATAACTTTTACGGAATTAACATGTGTCATAACACATTTGATTGATATATAATAATTTAAAGTATATTTGGGCCACGTTTCAGAGTGGTAGATTCTCTAAGTAAGACCACCATTCAGAATCGAAACGTTGCTTGAAATGACTTTAGCGGTGTTTGGTGACAAGATCTGAATAGCCAGGTACTTCCCGACCTTCCTCTTTCTCATCTACTTCTCTCACCCACTACCTTCAATCTCACAACATACCTCAATCAGGGATGCCATAGTGCCACTGGCTCTAGGCGGTTGGGAGCAGTTGGGACTCTTGCGCGGTATTAAAAATAAAATATACACATTTTTTTAATATTTTTTATATTTTCCAGCCAAAAACTCACCGGACTAAAGCGAAAAACCCGTTCGCAGTTGATGTCGGCAGCATACGAACGATTTCTTTCTCAAACTTGTTTTTTTTTACTTGTACTGTTAGTTCGTCTTTCCTACATCATTTAACTGGGCCTCTTGAAGACCCGCTTAACTATTTCCTTCTTACAGCCCTTTCCTTCCGCCTTACAACGTCGTTCTTCCGGATAAAATTCCCTTGACTTTATACAGTACAGACGAGAGCTTTTGTGAAAAGTTAATTTTTTTAAACTCTACCTTTGTTTGGTAAATTAACGAAAATTTGCCGCTTTCCAATAGAGATTAAACATGGACTACTTATTAAAAAAAAAAATTACCTTATCAAAATACTATCGGTATGATTAGATGATTTATTTTTTTTAGTTCCAAGCGTAAAATAGCAGGAACATTATTGCAGACGACCTGGAGTATATTGAGAGGAGCAATATCCTTTGGAGCAGGTTTGCTCTCACGAAGTTTTCAACGCTGTAACGCAATTCTCAAAAGAACTTACCAACGCATTTTTTCTTATTCGCAGAATTTCGGGTAGACAAAAAAATATTAATTTATTGACCGGTCGGTAGCTGAATAGGTATCATTGCACAAGCAACATCATCCGCTTCTTATGATGGTAGTAGGAGTGTTTCAAATATTCTCAGGTTATTCCTAAGCCGGGAATGTTTGTCTTTCCTTAAAAATATATATATTTTAATCAAAATGTATTTAAATATTTATTTTATTAGGAAATTTTCTTATAAAAACACCAAACGCCGAATCTTCTGGCTTCTGGGGTACTGCAGCGCTAGGAAAATGTTCCCGTAGAAATGAATGCACTCTTCACAACTACATGGGAAACATATGCTATTATTTTATCAACACTATTAAAAATGAAATTGAATGCCTTTCTCTTGGTGGCCTGGTCTGGTGAAAAAAGACAGTAAAAAATTCACCACAAATGAAAAATTCTTAAATAATTTTTTTATATCTTTATTATTCTTGATTACTATATTATATGCCTTCATAATAACACGGGTGTGAAGTAGGAACTCTTGATTTCTAAGAATTTTCTTCTTTTCTTAAAAAATCAACAAAAAATTAGTTCACGTAAAACAATTACGAGTATGTAGATAAGTGATTTATACATGTAAACAAGTGTGTTCTAGAAACAAATTTGTGTGACATTCCATCCTCTTTGCCTGCTCTTGGGTATAAAATACATGACGGGTAGTTAGATCAATACCTATCTAACTTTCAAGTATTCTGACATTTTCCTTGATTCATTAATTGCTTGCAGTAAAAAAATTGAAAAATTCGTGTAAATGATAAATTTGATTTCAAAATTGTGTATTTTTTTCCAGTTTTAGGTACTGTACTCAGCTTTACTCCTTGATTCATCCCATATTTTGACTAGAAATATGAAGGCTTTAATTCTGTAAAGGACATGATAGTGACGTGAGATTTATATTATATTGAAGACCGCACACGAGTCCCAACTGCTCCCAACCGTCTAGGGCCAGTGAGACTATGGCATCCTCAATTGGGGTATGTGGTAAAGTTGAAGGTAGTGGGGAGGCGGAAGGAGATCTGGTCACCAAACACGGCTAAAGTAATTTCAAGCAACGTTTCAATTCTGAATGGTGGTCTTTCACCGATACCATGAGTATCTTCCACTCTAGAACGTGCCGCAAATATACTATATATTTGTTAAATGTGTTTTGACACATATCAAACGTTTGAACCCGCGACCTCTAGAATCGAGGTCGAGCGTCTTACCACTAGACCACGGAGGCCGTCATTTACTGCTTATTGTATTTAAACAACGTTTACCATCACTTATATATGTTTATTAAATTTATTTGTATCTAGGTGTTACGTCATCTACGAGTACTTAAGTTAATGCTTAATCTGGGAGATAGAACTAGGATGCAGGGGAATTTTTTAAACCTTATACTTAAAATTTTATATTTATTAGTGTATTTGTGTTTTCTCCTTTATGAAAAAATAATTAAGAATAAGTTCATACGGTCTTTATTAAAATCAAATAAAGACACATTTCAAAAAACTATTTTAATTTAAAACTTTGGTTGGTACGATTTATTATTGTCAAGCTTGTTCGTACATAGATAAATTCCCTCTGTTTAAAACCTATTCCCACAACAAGCAATGAATTATTAAAACAAAACGCTGGAGACGGCATCGCCATTGAATGAAACAGGAATCAGGAGCGCAGAATTCACAGCGGGGTCGTTACGGATACACCTCGCAACACGTACAGGGAACAAATGCACTCATTTTATACCCGTAAACGTTTTCTCGTACCCCTCGCTCTTCTGGCGCCCGTGTCGGCCGAAAGTAACCGGAATATTGCAGCGGTTTTACCACTTATCCCGGGATTGTAAAACTGCACTTCAGTACATTTTGACTTCAGCATTATGTTCTTTGTTGTGATGTCAGAAATAAGACGATACTATCCAACGATGAATGTATTTTGATGAAAATAGTTTCCCGAAATAATAATATTTTGTATTTTTTGATGTTGACAAAAACAAGGGGTATATTATATGATTGTATTGTAATTTGGAATATGGGTGTCATCATAAAAATAATAAAAACATTATAAAAACTGAAAGTAGATAGAACATAATGTGGCTACGGAGTCACTCGTGGAATATTGTTTTCCGTGAATACATTACGTATTTATGGGTTGTCGGTTATCATTTGGGTCATCATCTACAGATATTTATTAAAAATATAACTTTCCCAATGCGCTTCAGCCCTTTTGCCTTTCCGGCGACGATATTTTTTATTTAAGTAACTTTTTTTGAAACAGGTATTGCAACAGTGTTTACAAAAACAAAAAGTAGTCATTTAAAGCTTCCGCATAGTATCTTGACTGCAGGTTCTATCATATTACACATTTTGTCTTGAATATGAAGGAACACAATAATTTACAAGTAAAAAAAAAAAAATTATAGAGATACCTGATTTTTTCTTGTATTAACCACATCTCTACCATGTGGACGTTAAGTTTCTATTTTTTCTCCGATACAAGGTTGTTCCGTTTATTGAAAATCACTGGTACACATTATTTCAGCGTTCGGCTTCCATGATTATTACATATTAATGGGATTTTTCTGTAGTAAATCGTGCCAGAAGAAGCCTTTTATTGGAAATAGATATTAGCACAGTACCTACAACAGTTTACATTGTTTTTTTTGTCTGTATATAATCGGTGTGACAATTATTTAATGATAGCAGCTTGTCAATTATGTACATATTCTACAAAACTAATGCTTTGTCCGTCCCCCGATTTTGAATTCCTTATCTAGCTGTAGATTCTACCAAGGATAAATATATTACTTTAAGTGCGTTTGATGCAAAACAATTTTTGAATTTATTAGAAATTACTGGTTATAGCTCGTAGCTGGCTACATATTGTAGACACTTGTATATCCCATCAAAACTTGTTGTTTCCTATTCGTCCCAAGTAAGTGCATTCAATGACAAAATCAATTGTATTAGAATTTTATATTTAGAGCAGATTTTTTTACCCATACAAATAAACCCCACAGGGTATTTTATCTGTTTATTAAAACCTATTAGACCTTTTTTTTAAGTATACAGCAACAGTACACACAGTTTGTAGAGACCGTATAGCTTTACATGCTTAGAAAATTCTGGTCAGTAACTATAAAAAAGATTTAGTTTCCAATAAAATAACACCCTTACTAATTTTCCATAATCTTTTTTTATAAGAATACTTGGCTTTACTTAAATAAACTGCACTCCCCTACAGCGAATGATTATAACCTACCTAGCGGGAAGGTATTGAATAATTCAGAATTCTTTTTTTTTGTGATTGTAAATTAATTCGAAGATACTATTTTATAAATGCTCGTGTTTTATCCAAAGTCACACACCCTCTCCAGATCTTTCATAATAGGTCAAAAAACATCCAGAATACGGCAGCAGTCCCGCTACTTATTTCACAAATAATTCCTCGCCACAGAGAAATAAACTCCTAGACTGCCCGCTGTTTCACTTTAGACATTAGCAATTTTCTCCATGGTTGAATGCCGAAGTATTCACGGTCTCTGTTCTGCGTTGTTGTAAATTGCAAAAGTTAATGTATTTTCCACAAAACGTATTTTAAATACAATGCGAGATTTTAGTTTCAAATTTCTGCTTCTACATTAAATCACCGCGTTGGAAATTTATGATACCTCTACTGGAAATTAGCAGTTTTATGTCAGATTTCTGGAAACTGTCCCAAGTGAATAAATTACACTGAATTAGCAGGAAAACCAGGAAACTACCTATTTAACCTTAATGCGACTGGGGTACCCGGGTACCTTCTTCTGTTTTCAACATAGATTTTTTGATGTTCCAGTAAGTCTTACCGGCTTAAGCTTGCCGACTTCTTCACAATAGTGAAAATAAACAATTGATGTGTGGAGGGTGGTATGTTAGCGGGAAACGAATAAATGTAATTTACAACTTCTGATGACTGAAAGAGTACCCGGGTACCCTCATGTGTTTTATATGATTTTTTTGAGGTTGTCCGTATTTTTTAATCATTTTATCTTATTTTAAATGATAAATATGATCTACTGTTGTGTTTAAAGTACATCGCCTGTTTCCTTAATACTATTTTTAATCACCTGCTTAGTTAAAAACCGCCAAGAAAAGATAATACTGGGTGAAATTTCTATCAACTTCCCCAAATATTGAACTGAGTCGAAACATATTACGTCATAAAAGTGGTCCAGCACAGCAAATGATATATTGTAAAAGAAACCTTCGCATCAATTTTAAAAAGGTATAATTTTCTTCAGTCACATAAGGGTTAAAAGAACAAGTGTGTGTATATGAGGAAAAATCCTAATTTTTGTTTCATGTTTGTTACTAAAATATACACTTCTAAAATGAAACACGATTCAATTTTCTTACATGCTAAAAACTTTTTCTGTTTAGTAAAATGATATTTAAAAAATCTCAGATAACTTATTTTAATTAGTGAGATCAAATATCAAAATGATATTACTAAACATTTTAGAGATATGGAATGGTTTTCATATTATTAAAAATTGTATCTAGGTATTTACGTAAATATTATATTTATATTTTTATTATATTAAAAAAAATATTTTTATGGAACAGCAGCGTAGGATTTTCGATCAATAACAGTTTACTTTCGCTGTTTTTTTTTTTTTTTCTTGAATACCGCACAAGATTCCCAACTGCTCCCAACCGTCTAGAGCCAGTGAGACTATGTCATCCCCAATAGGATATGTTGTGAGGCTGAAGGTAGTGGGGAGGGGAAGGAGATTGTGAAGGGGAAGGTTGGGAAGTACCTGGCTATTCAGATCTACCAAACACGGCTAAAGCCATTTCAAGCAACGTTTCGATTCTGAATGGTGGTCTTTCACCAGGGCGATACTTAGAGTATCTACCACTCTGGAAAAAATTGTTGTTTACCCAAAAAAATAGTAAAGAAAACCGTATGCGAGCTTTTAGCAAGACATAAAAATAGAATTTTGGTTTTTGCTGCGTATCACTAAAAACGTTAATTTACATTTTCGAAGAAAGCAATCACTTTTGTGGTTTGACGAATATAAAATAATAACTTTGTATAGGACCACAGATTTTACATTTATTTTTATGACCGACCGGATTTGTTTAGTCTAAGCATCATCAGAGTAAAAAATAAACTAAACAAACAATAAATAATAATTTAGAAACACTTGAAATAAAGAAAGCCATTAAAACTTAAACCAGTTTAATTTGTCCAGTAGTTCAATATTATGTATATTTCCCGTCAACTCATAAAATTTCTCATTATTCTTTTATCACGTTCTCAGTTGACGTTTTATCTGTTTCATTTCATATTATCTGTCTCTTTTTGTTTCTTTTGCTATAATCTTAAGGTTATTTTTTCTTACTGTTCTCTTATTTTATTTTATATTGTGTTCTCCCTCTGTATGTATGAGAATATATAACCACACATTGTGCTAATAATTACAATCACAATCCAGTTCAGTTTCTTCAGAGTATCTTCGTGTGCATACCGGCCTCAGTGAACAGAAGTATATTTTATATTCGTAAAAAGCTAAAAAAAAAAAAAAAAAAAAAAGTGGTTAAAAACAAAGTATATATGTTCTATTTATATTTAGAAGTATATTTCTTTAAATATACTCGTAGTTACGCAACTTTGATTTTCCACCTTCCACAAAATGTAATTATCTTCAAAGCCTGCTTTTTAACAGGGCTGTTAATATATTAAGTAATAAATTGACACTAAATGAAATGTAGTCGGGTATGAAATTCAAGTAGGAATTCATAATTTAATCAGGTAAGTGAGTTTATACGTCTGGCCTTGGCTGCTAACATCTAATTTATACCTTTCTCGCTAATGATAGCCCGGAACACTTAATGACGGCAAGGAATATTATTTATACTTGGTTTAGTTATTCGACGTGACAGAATATCCTGGAAAAATTCCAAGTAACGTACTTGTATGATGGTTCCGTATTTCATTTCACGGCTTCCGTAGTGGAATGTTATACGCGTTTGAGTCGAGGGTTGCGGATTCGATTTCCGCAGCAGGGCAGAAAATATATAAATGTTGACGTAGATTTATATCACTTTATGAAACCATTTTTCTTATTGAGCTTTTGAAATAATTCTTACAGCCAGTATGAAGTCTTTTTTGACAGTCATATTGATGTTGTAAATCTTCATAGCTCATGATAAAAATGACATCGTGAATAATAATGCCAGAGCTCGCTGTTGGAGTTACTGCTTCTGCAAACAGATTTTCTACTCTATTGTCAAGATATATTTACTTGGACTGTATGCCCCACACCTATGTATTTATATTTTGAATTTGAAAAAAAAAAACTAACTAAATTACGTCTAAAGAAATGAAAAAATAACTTTGTAAAAGACCGCGAATATTATTTTAATTTTTATGACCGACCGATTTCGCTTAGTATTAGCATCATCAGGGTACAAAATTAAGCTAATTATTATTTACCCTGTTAATGTTTAGGCTAAGCGAAACCGGTCGGTCATAAAAATTGAAATAATGTTCGTGGTCTTATACAAAGTTATTTTCTCATTTATTTAAATATGTCAAACCACAAAGTGATTGCTTTCTACGAAAATATTAACTATGTCTTGTCTAATTTTTTCACAGTTTAATATTTCAAAGTTCTACAGAATGTGATGGAACAGACATTGCAGGATAGAAAATAATGACTTTTAACTAAAAACTCCAGACAGAAAAGCTGTGCGAATTTCATGACTCCAGAGATCATTTTCAAGAGCTTTTAGTGTGGACCCAAAAAGAGTTCTCCTCCTCTATACTAAAGGTAAATCTGGAGTTTAACAAATTGAAAATAATGACTAGACTTATTTTAAATAAATCAAAGCCAAACTAATTCCCCCGGGCCCCTCTGTCCAAATATTTCAAGGAGACTTCAAGCGACAAAATACTACACTCTCCGCAGATTGTTGAGTTCTTCTTTATCTCCCAACTTGTTGTCGGCAGTCTCGTCCAGACAACAACTTGACACCTTGCAACACAGTCTAGCAGCCGCCATCCTAGACTACCAGGTACCGGCTACCAGCTAGCAACGACTTAAGCCGATACGGGTTATCGGATGGCTGTTCCAAGCTGCAACACTCTAATTGAATTCTTTGTCGAAATTAAATTTGACGTTGTTTCTTTGTGTGATTGTTCTACCCTTTAATCGGATTTATCTCGATGGACAATTTGGAATTACAATGTCGGATTTCTGATTAGATGTTTTGTGCTTGAGTTGAATGAAGCTTTGTATCAGTTGATAAATATATTTAGTACGAAATATTTAGTAGAAAAATACTTAAAATATCTATAGGTTTCTTGCAATCAATAATTTTATAGCTGGCGTTAGTCAAATAGAATGGCTATATACGATTTTAGGCAGTGAAAAAGAGATAGAGGTTGTACCTATAAACGTATTTTCATTAGCTTCCTCCATATCGTCGCCGGAAAGGCAAAAGAGCTGAAGTGCAATTTTGGGAAGTTAACAACAAAGGACTTTAAAGTATGTAACTATTATTTTACAAGTCTTCAGTACCTGGTTGGATTTTGAAAAAAAAGTTAACTCTGGTAACTCAATGCTCTCACTGAGTTATTTGAAACGATAAAAAGCTTTGAAAAAAGTCCCAAACTTGTGTCGAGCCTTTTCCCAAATAGTAAATATATTTTAGATGGCTGAAAAGTCTTCAGAATCAAACGAGAGTCAAAGCCTTCGACACAGAAAAAAAAACTGATCAAAACTGCATATTCAACTCATTTTTTACCAAAGTGTCGCTTAAGCCCTTTTGAATTTCCAGCGACGATCCAGATGTATTTAACTGCGATATTCCCAACTACCAAATTAGTATTTTAGCTGTCAAAATGACAAAACAAAGTTTATGAAATCAATTGTGAGAATAATTATATATTCAAGCCTTTCTGTAAATGTTCGACTATTGCTTGATACTAGTTCGCCATTGCCGAGATTATGCGACGCACGATGCGCGCTATTTGGACGATGCTATTGGCTCTCTCGAAGCTAGTAGCCAATAGGTATTACATATATCATTGGCGATATTGGTTTTCTTTCAAATCGACATGGAACCCACTTCTTTTGTATATTATCTGTTCAATGGTGTGGAGGCTTTCTTATTTATGTGTATGCCAAAGGAATAACTTCAAAGGCCAATAAAGACAATAGTTTCAATACCCAGCTTTTAACAATAATATCAAAGTATTATGTTCCTGCTATTGCTTAAAAATATGTAACACGTACGTGAGAACATCTGTTAAATCCCAGTATGAATAAATAAATAAATTATTAACAATAATAATTCAAAGCATAAGAGACGGTGGGTTGTCATAGTGTACTTACGCTTTATTTGGGGTTGATTTTAAATTGAATATCGCGGAAAGTTGTTTGTGAGGTATCAATTTATGTATAAATACCTATATTGTATTAATATGTCTGAAAAATTTGCCTTTAATTCTGAATTTGTAAATAACATTTTTATTTATTTACACGTATACCAGTACTTTGTAAATTATTTGTTTAAACATTAATATGTGACCTTTTTGAATCTATGCTGTTTTTTATCACGTGCTAGGTAAAGGCTATAAATTTAAAAAATCTTGATTCATATGCCTAGAAAATCCACGGACGAAGTTAATTGAAATTTCACATTTATTTTATAAAAATCTTAACTTAATTATCTAAATAAATGTGGATCTCTCAGTTGTGACTCTTTATAAGAAACTCTGTGAACCAACTCTGTCAATAAGATACATAATAGTTTTTTTAGTTTTTTATTTTATATTTTCGTAGAAAACGATTAGGTGATTAAATAATAATGAGAAATTTTATGAGTTTACGGGAAATATACCTAATATTGGACTACTGGACAAAATTAACTGATAAATCTTCTTAGTTGACGTTTTGCCTCTTTCATTTCATGTTATCTGTCTCTTTCTCTCTGTTCCTTTGATATAATTTGAATGTTATTTTATTGTTTTCTCACTGTTCTCTTATTTTATTTTATATTGTATTTTCCCTCTGTATATGCATATAATCGCACACTTTGTATTTTTGTTAAGTTTAATTTTGTACCCTGATGATGCTTAGATTACTGTACTACTAAGCGAAACCAGTCGGTCATAAAAATTAAAATAAACTTTTACAAAGTTATTATTTCATTTTCATTACATAAAAGTTATTGATATCGTATCCTTCCTTGAAAAAGTTTCATTCTGTTTTGCATTCAGTACTTTCAACATATGAACTATTAAAAAAATTATTCACAATTTTCGGTTCCCATAAAGATCTACCATTATTTTTCTTCCACACTCCAGTGCCTAATAAATACTTTTCATGCTAATCTCGTTCTCCGCGAACCCTTCAAACATTTTAATACGTAGCTATGCGTAATGCGTATCAATATAAAATGGATATAAAAGTGAATATTTCCCACACACATCAGGCGGCGAGAAGCAGTTAGGCCCGAAGATAAGGATTTTGGTCCACGGTTTACTGGGGGGTAAACGGCTTGGATTATTTAACTGCGAGATGACGAAAGCATCAGGATGAAATTTAATCACCAGCCCTAGAAAACTAAGACACATTTGACGTCGTTTCAATTCTACGATTAGCGTCATTTTGTTTTTTTTTTTTTTGTTCATAACATTTTAATGTTCCCGTTAAACGTCGACTCAATGCCTGTTCCAGCTTTTTTTATTAAATGTGATCAGCTGACAAGCATAACTACATGACCGTTATGCTTTTCAGTTGATCTCAATTTGTTCAAAGGCTGAAAGGGACCGAAAATCTGCGTTTAACGAGGAGAGTTGAACTGTCAAAAAATAAATAAGCTGATCATTGAATTGTGACGAATGTTTGAAACGCACAAACCTGAGGATATTTCGAAAACTTGATAAAGATAAAAAAAATAAATAAAATCAAAGACATTCCTAACACTTGATTTTTTTTTAAATGAGAAATCATTCTCAAATAATATTGAATTATGCAAGTGTTTCAAGTACTTAACTTTTCATATTTAAAGATCAACTAGTTGTGAGGGATAAACTTTCAATATTGATGTCGGAATTGCACTTATTTAACTTTAAACATATTTTCAATTTTACGTGTATTTTATCAATGTTCTACCTTAGTTCTTCATTTTTATCTTGTTTAGTATCTAAGAACATTTAGGATTATGATCTATCAAGGTATTTTATTAACTTATTTGCCTTTCTTATTTTTTTATCCAGATATGTTTACGTGACCGATAATTACTTTAGTCATTCTTAAAATACTTTTTTGGTTTTATTGATTATGCTATTTTATATTTGAAAAAAAAACAAACAACACAACAAGGGTATCCGCCTTGTCTGGTGGTTGTAAGTTAAATATATATTTAAAAAATGTATATTAAACCGTATACAAAATAAAGAAATATACAAAAGAAGAACGAAATTTTCACACTAGTATGAACATAAAGAATATTTAAAATTCAAAAATAGATCCTTTTTAGTTATTTCATCATTGGCACCTACCCTCTATAAACCATGCAGGGCACATAAAAGAAATGACAGGGTATTCATAAATTTACGCACTCGTTATAAAATATCATAATCACCATACGCGCAATAAATAACCAAATTTCTTTGGCCGTATCAATAATGTCCAGCAATAAAATACCTCGTATTTACATTATGCCCTTATTATGGGGTATACTGAAAAATAATCATATGTAAAGGCTTATTTCTCATGAAAGAGCGAAATTCACATTGTTGGGAAAATTGTATTCAATAATTAATGGGTGGGTTGTGGATTATTAAATATCAAACATAAAAATAAGCTTTTCGGATTCGGCAAAAGCGGTAACTGCTATTATTGGCTTGTTAGAAAATGTAGCACGCCGCACTGGGACCTGGGCGAGAACTATAGTTTGATTTCTTATTGACAAGCTCTGTGGCACAGTGGACACAGTTTATGGTCTGGTTCCACGAGGACTTAAAAATGATTAAATCTGTTTAGTACATAAATATATTTTTTATTAGTTACTTGGACATCAAAGTTAAAAAAGAATCTAAATACAATTCTTTTTTTTTTACTTAAAATGATATTTTAACTACTTGATATTACTAATATATTTTAAATGGTTCTTACGGGCTATTTTAAATTTATAAATTGGTATAATTTTGACGGTTTCCTGCAGCGCATTATACCACATCATGGCTTTATAAAGAAAGCTATTTTGTGTATTGGTTTTATTATTTTTGTTAGTCTGATTTCTTTGCACGTCCTTGAATATGTTTGTGGATATCTACGTTGTGGATAATGTTGTCAGAAAAAATATTTTTTTAACAAGTTGTCATTAATTTTATATATAAATATCAATGTGTTTAATGTTTACATCTGTTTCGCTGCTAGCCAATTTAGTTCCTCTGACATTATAGTTACTTTTGAGTATTCATTTCACCTAAGTATAATTCTCATTGCTCTATTTTGGAGATTTCGAAACTTGTTCTGTTCTTTGACATTACAAAAGAAAGAATCGTTAAACAGTTATAAAAATCGTAAATTATAATTGTGGTTTTTCAAGAAATTTATGACGAATTCTTCCCAAAAAAAAAAACTTCTTACCAATTTATTTTTATATACACTCAGCATGCTTCTTAAAGGTTAGTTTCGTATCTAATATTACTTCTGAGTATTTCATTTTTCTTACATTTTCAACAATTTCACCATCAATTTTAATTATGCTTTTACTGTATGTCTTCTCATATCCAATTATCATACATTTTGTATTTTTTTGTATTCAGTTTATGTTTATTTATTTTAAGCCATCTTGAGACATTATAGAGTTCATTATTCAAAATATTGATTAATTATTCAAAAGAGAGACTGTAGGAAAGGGGTAGGAAAACGGGAAAGAGAAAGGTTTTGACATTTTACAGGCTTTAGTTACCTAAACATATCTAAAGCCATCTCAGACGAAGTTTCAATTCTGAATGATGAGTTCTCAGCAAAATAGGCAATATTTGTTAATGATTATATTTCACAGTATTGGTAATGTTTTCGCTAGCATGGTTACTTTCGGCTACATTTTTAATCCAAGTTTTTACCGGTTAGTAGCTGAGTAGACAAACGCGTCCGATTCCTATCCGGGCGTCGTAGGTTTAATTCCTCTGCTAGCTAAGTCCTCCATCATTGCACTAGCAATATTTTCCGCTTAATATGATGGTCGTAGAAGTTTTTCAAACATTGTCAGGTTATTCGTATCCTGGAAATGTTTGTCTTTCTTTAAAAACTTATTTAAAGTCTTCCTTTGATAGGTTGAATATTTTTTCTTGACTATGAATGTAATTTTGATCACTGTTATTACTATCCGTCGCTTCAGCTCCAAAAATCAATATCACCGGCTGAAGTTTTGCCCATAAATCGGTAAGAATTGAATTATTAAGTAACCCGTGCAGGGCTCCCTTGTGTTTGCGAATAAACTGACCCCTGTGCGGTGGGGATTTATTCTTCGGAGCGATTTCTCGAGCAGTGCAACGGAAGCATTTAGGAAATGGCGGCGTTTTAATAATGCACGCGTTTGTTCGCGAAATAAGAACGCAGAAGTCGACCCGATGGCGACCGATTTGTATGAATAAGTGATATTTATTTAGCCACGCGATCTGCCCACAGTGCCTTCGCCATTCTGCCCGACGATAATACCTGTCACATGGTTTATACATACACGATCATTTCAATAATTTGACACAGAGGATGATGGGAAACCGACAGCTTTCAGTTCCTTGGTTTTGAGTAAAGTTATTATCGATATCCATAGTTTTTGATGTTTTGAGGAAGGTATTAAAATTATATTCTTTCTGTGTAAGTCAAGCCGACTCTTTGCGTCTAAGTCAGTTCTTGTGTGGAACAAGCTACCGGAATCTGTCCATCCTTTTTCATTTGATTCAAGCTTCTTCAAGGCCCGTAATAACAAATTCCTTCCTGCACCTCCTTTCTTAACCCGCCTCACAATGATGCCCAGTCGTACAGAGGGAGACGTTCTTGTGAAATAAAAATGTATTAACAAATATGTATTTATTGGTAACTTTTTAATATCAAATTACATACTTTTTATTTGTATTTATTGAGATTTGGGTTTTTAGATGTGTAACTTTTACAAACAAAAATGAGTATAATTTTTTTGCTTTAAGCCATCTAGTTTCGAATACAACCATACCTTCTTCAAGGTAGTATAACAACTCAATACAATTAAGGTGCATTCCGCAGTGTCTTCATCTTTTAAGCCTTAACTTTTATGTGACTGAAGAAAATTACACCTTTTTAAAATTGAATGTTTCTTTTACAGTACATCATTTACCGAAGTTTGTTGGAACATTGTAATGACGTAGTATATTTTGAATTAGTTTAATACTGAATACTGATGGGAATTTTACCCAGTACCATTTTTTCTCGAGGTTTATAATTAAATAAATGATTAAAAATAGTATTAAACCTACAGGGGATGTACTTTGAACTCAACAGTACAACATATTTATCATTTAAAATAAGATAAAATGATTTATAAATACGGACAAGCTTACAAAAATTATATAAAACAAATGAGGGTACCCGGGTACTCTTTTAATCATCAGAAGTTGTAAATTATATGTATTCGTTTTCCGTTAACATACCACCCTCCACATATCCAACGGTTATGTTCAATTGTTCATCTTCACTATTGTGAAGATATCAGGAAGTTTCAGCTGGTTATACTTACTGTAACATTAAAAAAATCTGTCTTGAAAACCGAAGAGGGTACCTGGGTACCCTTTCAGTCATATAAAGGTTAAACTAAAAAAAAATTAACGAACACAAAGATTTTTTTTTGTTGTTGTTTATATTGTTCAAATATTAGCTTCTTATTATTTCAATATTAATTGAAGGATTTCGATAATTATTCTTTTTTTCCTGCTTTAGTATAATTGGTTTTCTTTGCCTAGTTTAAAATTCACAAAATCATGAATACAATGGATCAAAAACCAACTATGCATTATTTATTGTGCTTTAATATAACATTAATTCCAAAACAGTATTTTTCGTTTTATTTCCAGCAATTACTATTATTTTTTCACCATCATTAACTTGAGTGCTAATAAAATTCATTCGCCCTTGCCAGCTGACACTGTAAAACGTAGGCTCACCAAATAAACGCAACGCATTTTAACCTATGTTAATATATTTACTCAAATATTCTTCTATG
This sequence comes from Drusus annulatus, assembly GCA_022651775.1. Taxonomy (NCBI): domain Eukaryota; kingdom Metazoa; phylum Arthropoda; class Insecta; order Trichoptera; family Limnephilidae; genus Drusus; species Drusus annulatus. The sequence goes on from JAGWCC010000184.1 coordinate 1,628,797, forward strand.
GAGAATAAATCTTGGCTGCAAGTTATAAATCCTTCACACGCGCAATTTTACATACATATATGGAAATTCCCATTACACAAGTGTTTCTCGGTAAAGTGTTTCGCGTTCCTTGGGGTATATTTTGTTCCCGGGTCGCTCCTTTTGCAATAGCCTAACGCTGTTGGATTTCCCTATCGCCGAATGATAATTGTATGGAAATTCCCCTGGCCTGGCTATGGCCAGTATCGGCAGGCGGATGTCGAACCATCCCTCCGCCTTATGGAAATTACTACTTACATGTTCGAAAGAAACGGAAAAATACTGCACGAAATAAAATAAAACCTTGAAAATTTTACGGAACTGTTGGATAAGTGCACGTTTTGCTTTAAAATTCGATACACGATAGATTCACCGTTGAATTATCATTTTGTGAGAAGCACGCCATAACTTCTAACGAATAGCTTTACTATTTACTAACCGACTTTGAACGAGCTTTTTTTTTCAAATTGAGCAATAATTGGACGTAGTTATGAATAAAAGCGTCCCACCCACAATTTGTCAGAATCGAGTTGTACATGTTTTGCTATAAATAAATACGAGATTTCGATCTCATATAGATCTCATATAGAAAAAAGACGCTCAGTTTACAAATGCCGATTACGTATATTAATGTTTTTGTTTTGTCATATTTTAAAACGCCTTTTTCTCGGTTTTAGGGGTTGGATGCTTTCTGCATAACTACGTCCAATTTTAACTTGGGATTGCAAAGTTGGTGGACGAGCCACGCCTGTAGAATGGGGAGGTTCCGAGTTCGAGCTTAACTTTTTCATTTTTTGTATCTTTTTCTATTTTCACACTCTTATAGATATATGGATTGTTAATATTCTTGCAGTAATCAATAGTTTAAAAATATAAATGTATCAAACCACGTAGCATCTTTTTTACAGTTATTCGGATGCTTCGAAGTACTAAAACTCATGACGTAAATTACGTTGCCAACTTAAAATAGTTATCTTTCTTAGAAACTTTAGAAGAAAAGCTGTGTGAAATTCAAGCTTTCTGCCTTAGATTTAAGATAATTTGGCACATTAAATCCATGCATGTTTTAGTATTTTTTGTAAGAACTTTAAATGACATATTTATACATGTTTCTGGTAATCTGCTCCATTTCCTCCTGTACACCATTTATATTGTACTCTTCTTACTAGTTTACTTCCCACTCCAACACTAAACAATTACTTGAATTTCGTTTTTCTTCACATATCTGTTTTTCTCCGACGAAGGAAGGGTTCCTTGAAACCGATTGACATCCTAAATAATTTAGTCGAGTTGCAACCACAAGTTTTTTCATAAATTTGACCAAATCAACTTCGTTTGTAAACACAATTTTCTGTAAAATATCTGTGTTTACTTAAAAATTGAGCATTTCAAAGTTCCTTCTTATACCGTGATTTGATTGCATAATTCTCCATTAAGTCTTCTGCCATTTCTTTCCATGCCACGCCATTTCTCTGATATAGGTTCTGTAAACAAATTTTCCCCCATGTAATGTACCTCGCTTGCAAGAAGGTATCTTTACTTTGTAAATTTACTCTAGAATTACACAAAACTACTTCCGTTCTGCACTATTTTATATTCCTTTTATGAAACCTAATCCGGCGTTTTATTATACTTTATTTAAGCCCTCCGAGCCATAAAGCTGTAAAGCATGAGCAAGATAGTGCTCTATATACTGTCTCTAGATTGTAGATAATGGGGAAGATATGACGTAAGATATACAATGTTGTGACCTGATATATTTGCCATTTAATTCACGAAAGATGGGAAGATCACATTATTTTATGTAAAGTGTTTAAAAGTTTTATGTCAAAATTTTACATGTATGGTAAAGTCGGATCTATTAAGCGTTCATCATCAAAAGGATAAATATTTTTCTGCTAATCGCAAATATCAAACCATACCACATGATTCCTGACTGAAAATTTGGATGATCGAACACTAATAATGACGTTGTACCTCTTTGATTTCATATTATCTGTATTTTTCTCTATGTTTCTTTGTTATTTTATTTTGTACAGGAAAACATGCAGTTTTAAATAAATTTTCATAATTAAAGTTATAAATACGTTGCAATTATCAGTGAATTTTCCGCTAATATTAATTTCAATGTTATTCGTTTCTTTTCTTACTGTTTCTTTTGTTACTTTATTTTATATTGTGTTCTCCCTCTGTATGTATGAGTATATATAACCACACACTGTGTATTTTTGATTAGTTTAATTTTGTACCCTGATGATACTCAGACTAAGCGAAACCGGTGGGTCATAAAATATAAAATAAAACCTCTGGTCTTATACAAAGTTATTATTTCATTTTCACTGATAACATAGTTTTTTTTATTAATATAACATTTTTTATAACGAAATGAAGGAGTGAACCAGGTTTTAAAAGACCCCATACTTTGGAAGAAATAAAACACAAAAGCTTGTAAATTATTCCACAGCTAGACGTCAGGTTGTTGAGCATAAGAAGTGGTCGTGATTACGGTCAGTTTCATGTCGGAAAATGTCAGCCGAGTACAAATCTTGGGACCGCTTTTAGCGTGTCTCCCGACTCTGTGCCTACGTGTGCCGAAGGTATCAATGAAATTACATCACATAAACACATTCGATTCAAATACGTAAATAATAAACACAGCATTTTCACTTGAATTCTATTTTATGGAGGTTTAGATAAAAGAATCTGTCAAACGGATTAAAGATTAGGAAATTTTGATCTCATGAATATTTTAATGTTAAACATATATTTTAAAAGCAAGTCTACGTCATCAAGAAAAACTACCTGTCCAGGAAAGTTAAAGAATAAACAACATGCCTACACATAGGGCACGAGACAGTCTTAGAGGTTAAGTGTTATCGGCAGGTGGAAATTAGTTTTCCTTCGTTCATAGGAAACTCCGTGCAAAAACTCTCCAAGTTGTCAGAAGAACTGAGCGTTGATTCTCCTAGCGTAGTATACAAACTAATATTTTACCACTTTAAGGTATTTTTTTTTTAAACATTATTTCTTCACAATTATATAATTTTTATAAATGTCGAAAGCTTAGAAAAAAAATTGCTCTTGGATTCGGTGTTTTTCATAATTTCAATTATTTCATGTATTTTTTAAATTAATTATTTTATCGGCCTTAATATTATAGAAAAGTAATAAGCTGTTCAATTGATTTTAATGTTCACAGTGCTATTTTACTTTGCCTACAAAAATGTATGCTTACCAACATGTAAAGGCTTTTTTTAACTTTGTTATATTTAGATAGAATTCAAAAACTTTAAACGTTTCTCCATTATTTATACAAACATAGAGACTTTCTGTGACAGATATGACTGATGTAGTCTAAGATAGAGACGCTTGTAAGTACCTTCAATACTGAAAAATCGGCTACACGAAGACAGTGGAAATTTAAAAAAAATCATAATAATTTTTCATTATTAAATTATACACGCAAACAGTAGTTAAAATGTATTGTTTTAAATTATGAAGGTTCTAGAATTTATTTATCACATTAAGGACAGTTGTTAACTATTTCTGTAAGGCATTCGTACATCAAGGTTAATAAGTAACACCTTATTATTCAGATTGAACTGCGATAGAATCGAATACGCCACCTCCCGAATCGAATTAAATTGCATAGAGAAATCCTCTATTAAGGCCGTACATAGTCTAGTACTGTATGGAATCGATTTGGTGTTTAACGTTGGTTGTTAGACGTTTTACCGATAAAGTTTATTTAATATAATAAAACAAATATACGTAATTGCCTAATGTTGATTTGTAGCTTCCTGGAAACCAAGCAATAATACCTAATAAGCTGGAATTACTGATTGAATATAATGGGTTAGGCGTCCCAGTGTTACGAGCGTGAACTGGCAAATTAACATAATTTAACTTCCTTTTAATTCACGTTCACGATTACTACTAACTTAATTACCTAATTTAACAGTTCCCCGTTATTTGATTAATTTTTATTGTTGATTCTGAATGAAAGCCTTATTTAAAAATACATTCACGGTAACTTTCCCGAATTCGGCAGTAAATATTTTATTGTCTAGGCAGCGAGCCGATAAAACCTTTGAACGAAAGCTTACGTTTTATATCCAATATTAAAATGGGCCATATATTTTTGATCGCAATCACGATCTGACTATTGCGATTCGCGCTCCTAATTTTATGCAAAGATTTAAATTTACAATTGGCCATAAAGCACTGAAATGTTTCTTTCACGCTCTCGCGCATTTTATCAACGATCGTTTGTCCTAAACCTCTAAACCTACCCTTAAAGTTGAAGGTGACATTACACCAATATATACGCATATGAAACCTTCAATAGGTCTTGTGCTATTATTTGTAGCAACATTCAGTACAAACAATTCCTAAGAATCGCTTTCTATTTCAACACGAAGGATAAATTAGTGACCTTTTCGGCGCAGGTCATCAAAATAATTATTGAGAGTTCAAACATTTGAAGACATTGATTAAAACGCAAATGAAATTAAAGTTTTCATTTTATTTATTAATATCACATTAATTATCAATTTATTTTACGTTACCATATAATGTCATTATAGTGTTTTATTATTTGCTAAGCGAAAGTCGTTTTTGACAAAAGTGATTAGTGGTGCAACGATGCGTACTTTAACGATTAAGTAATAAACTTTGTTGAATAAAAATGTACACAGTTAATAAAATCAAGTTTGTGAATAAAATTATAAAAAGGTTTGTTTAACCTTTACGGACCTGAAAGTAAAAATCAAACTTACGATCCGAAGAGGAGTGACGTAGTTTCCCCATTTGACCTTGCTTACCAAAGCTTTTTCATTACATAATCTTAGGTAATGTATTTTTGGTAATACTTGCGCAAAAATCTCGTTGAGGGTGACATTAGAACAGCTCTTTGGAACGGGAGTGTTGATACAAGCGATTAAAAAAAATCTTAAATTGAGGAAAAATTTGAATCACCCATTTTTGTTGTACTCGCTGGTTATTCATTTAAATAATTAACATTGCTGATAATTTTTTTCCGAAAATCATTTTTTTCCGTTACGTCAACGGGAGTGAAGTGAAATCACTTTTTCAAGTTTTTTTTATATATTTATGTATTTTTTCTTTATTTTTTAGTATTAAATATCTTGCTAACATACATAGCAATCCCAATGAGTTATAAAAACTCACTCTGGAATATTAGAAGCCCGTTTTCAAAAAGAATACTCTAGTAAAAATTTTTAAAATTGAAAGACTCTTTACATAAGATATACTCATTTGATTAAATGGTAGATTGGTGATAGATAACGGTTTTTTTTATATTTATATGTACATTTATTTTTTGGGAAAAAAATCTTTTTAACACGAAAGGGGTTTTATAAAATAAAATAAAGTTTACTACACAAAAAATTTGGTTTACTTGGTGACACTTGTTTTAATACAAGTTAGTATTTATGTCAGTATTACCCTCTGTAAAATATCAAAAATTTCTCTGAGTATTATCCTATAATCGTTTGACAGTAAGTTTTTGTCTATTTAAGTACTATTATCTCTTCTCCTAGTTGATTGTTTAATGAAACCCAACTCATAAAGCAAATGATTTATCCGCATTTTTTATATTGGTAGTTAGAAACATGTCTGAGGTTTCCAATGAATACATTTTTTAAACTGTAACCCTTCAAATTTTATGAAAAACATACTTAAATATCTGTAAAAGATGGATTTTTAAAACCAGCAAAGGCATTTTCAAACGTTTTATTTAAAGTTCCAGTATGTATTTCATAAATAATTTTAAAAAATACTGTTTAAGAATTGTATTCACTGGGAACTTGCGTCATTTTTTTAACTACTCTTTTGGTATTAGCAAATAAATAATTTGTAGGTTTGCTTACACTAGAACGTCAAAAAGTTTGTATTTTTTGGTGCTGACCCTTACGGCACGTAAAATCGGCGATATTTTGTTACTACCTGAGACTAGTAAAATAAAATACAGTAATTAAAGTGTGTAGGTAATTGGTTCAAAACTAAATGAAGACAAATACAAAAACGTAAAATCGAAGTAAATACTCCGAGGTTGTACCCTGTGTAGCCACGAGTATTCTGTGTTACCCGGTACGAACTGAAAAAGTTTGGGTTCAACCATTTATTGCTGTCGATAAAATAGACACGCGGTGACGGGTTTATAGAGCACGTTTGTTTTGGCGTAAAAATCGAATTTGCGAACTGCCCTTTAATCTCACCCCTGCACGGTGCACCCCCACCCCTTGGCCAGCCTACCCCAACCACCCTCTAGCAAAGCTTCTTTCGCCGTATTATTTGTTAGCTGTTAAATAAAGTCGTTTTTTTTTTTAAAGTATGTTAATTAAAATACTAACTTGTGATTCTTAAATGAAGTAGATTGCTTTATGAATAAAGTACATCCAAGTTTTCAGTCCGGACCCCATGGAATGACGTACTGCCTATGGCACCCCCAATTGGTAAATGTTAGTTGATGAAGGAGAACAAAAAACAAATGTTTTTACGACTAACACAAATTAAAATTTATATATCGGTAAAGCAAAAGGGCTGAAGCGCCATTTTGGGAAGTTTACACCAGGCACTTTAAAGTTTTTTTTGTTTTACAATAAAATTCATAAGTCTTCAGTACCTGGTTGGATTTTGAAAAATAAGTTAACGTAGGTAACAATGCTCTCACTGAGTTACCCGAAGCGACAAAAAGCTAAAAAATTGTGTCACTTGAGTCAAGCCTTCTCTCAAATGGTTAATATATTTTAGGTGGTCAAAGGGCCACAAAAGTCTTCAGAATCAAACGAGAGTCAAAGCATTTGATGTAGATTTTTTTTACTAAAACTGCATGTAACTCATTTTTTGGCTGAAGTGTCGCTTAAGCTCTTTTGCCTTTCCAGCGACGATATTTTATATATAACACATTTGAAAAATAATTAGGTACCTCGTTTTTTTATACTATACTCTATGTAAAATCCATAACTTTGATTTCAAAATTTCAAATCTCTGTAAAAAATATGTTAAATTGTATTAACTCATGTAATTTAATTTCTCTTGTCCTAAAGTGAGTTTTTATAATTCGTCAGGATTGTTATTTAGCAAGACTAAAAAATAACTTAAGTTTAAAAAAAAAAACACCATGACTTCTACAAGTTAAAAAAAAAAATTTAAAAGTGTAATTTCGAAGTAAACTAGCTGTTAAATATTCTGAGAAACCAGATTAAATATTTGACCACGCGTTGTTCTGACTCGCCGAATGCAATAATTGGAATCATGTTGCCGCTTTAGCAAATAATTGGTTCGATTCTATTTAATCGAATAATTTAAATGTTCCGTCCAAAAACTAAATAAATTAAAAATATTATTTCTAAACATTCAGTTGTAAACGAAATAAAATGTTTCCCGGCTGACGACGTATAAATAATAATATCTAGGGACTGTATTTAAAAATCCACATTCTGCTACAGATATTCAATATTAATTCGTTTTAGTCAGTAATGAAATAAATCATTTCGGAAAAGTGTCAGTATTGAGATTCGCTTTAAATAATAACATAATTTATAATTATTAATAAAAATGTATTGGTCCATGTCAAATGACCATTGTTCTTTTTATTTTCTGATTTTTTCTGTTTCATATTTGTGTTTTAGATTATAAATATTTAATAACTGTTGTGAATTTTAATTGAGATGCTTTTGTGAATATTATTGTTAAAAACTGGTGTATCATGCTATATTAAATTCTAAACGTTATTTCGTTTCTCTTATTATTTATTCGATGTTACATTGGTATTCAAATTTAATTGTTTACGCTTCCTTATTCGATTTCAACCTTTTCAAGCCTACAAAATATATTGTTTGCTGAAAATAATACAACATTTATCAAAAAGTAAAATAAAGCAAGCCATCAAAGCATCGCATAATATCTAATACGAATATTTTGATAAGGTGCCTTCGATTTACTTGAAGTTTTTCTTTGCCAAGTTTTTTGTTTGACATAGCGCCTGCAAAATGACATTACGTTTACGACGTGAACTTTCTCAGTACCAAATTCCGAAGTTCGATTTTTAAGATATGAATTTTTCGAGGCGTGTTTATTAGATTGAACTTATTTGCATTTTATTATTTCAAAACACGGGAACTTACAACGCGAAACAATAAGGCGACGCTTTCTAAAATTGGATGCCAAACTTTTGGGTTAGATTTGGAAGGAATAAAGGCTAAATCAGCTTTACTAATAAAATGTTAATTTTTTGTGTGCGGCCTAGATTCTTAACGCAATTACCCCAATGTCCTCGGTTTTGTTAATTTGTTTTCTTTTTATTAATGAAACGCATATATTTTTGATTATTTCTCTAATTCGTAATAAAATCACAAAACTTATGCTTTTCCACAGCGAGTTGGGCATGTCCCTTATTTAAATATATGTGTGCAATTAGTGGCGGGCAGTTGATCAGGGTAGGCAGTAGGAAAAATAGTGGATCAATTTATTATAAAGATAGGTACGAGTACCAACAAATGTCACTGATTGCTATTTCATTTGTTCTGTAAAAGCACTGCTTTAGACACTAACGAAGAAACTAACACAAACGAGCCACTTGAACGCGCACCCAGCTCACAGCAACGTGCATACATATTTTGTATAGTCTAGTGAACATAGAATAATCTACTCTGACGTTAGCGGCGTTTGTGCGTATGTAGTGACTGCTTTTGAAACGTTATAGTAGGATGGTCGGTAGGGCGCTCACGGCGTTGCGATTAGTTGAATTTAGCGCGTATTTTTAGATGTGTAGTTTTTTTTTCAAAAATTTCATATTATTTTATCCAATATAATTAATATTTTATGCGAGTATAACAGGGTAGGCCGTTCTTATATGCATATATGGAGCGCACGCCTCTGTCAGTAATAGCATTTATACTGACATTAAATGTATATGTTTTAAAGTTAATTCCGTACAAGCGCCCCAACTGCCCCCAACCGTCTGGAGCCAGTGGGACTATGGCATTCCCAATTGGGGAATGTTGTTGGCCGAAGGTAGTGGGCAGGGGAAACAGACGTGGAAGAGAAAGATTGGGAAGTACCTGACTATTCAGATCTGATCACCAAACGCGGCTAAAGCCATTTCAAGCAACGTTTTGATTCGGAATTGTGATCATTCACTAGAGTATAATCAGTGGCGGCTCGTGAGTTTTTAGTGTGCTGGAGTGCTAAGATTCAAAAATACAACACTCTTAGTGTTGTTGTAGCCGAAAATGATTTTTATTTTTTTTCAAGATTTTATTTTTTGTGTGAAGATTTTCAGCATTTTTCAGTTTTGGTGGTGCACTGCACGGATTTCTGAAAAATCTTCATGCAAAAAGTTGAAATTTCGAAAAAAAAAAAAATGTTTTCGGCTACAACAACATCAATGATGACATTTTTTTTCAAACTTACCACTCTAGCACACTAAAAAGTCACGAGCCGCCACTGAGTATAATACGAATTTTTAAATTAAATTAAATTAATATTTCAGTGCTGTATACATATTATAGTTTAAAGAACTTTACTAGGTAAAATTTTTCGAAATTCAATATTTAAAAACATTCATTGTTTTACTTAAAAACTAGTTACCCGTGAGAAATCACAGGCTGTAAACTTTACATGAAAAAATATTAGTTGCTTTAATTCACGCATTTCAATTATAAGTACATTAAAGGTAGGTTAGGTACTTTATTAGGTAGGTAAGAATTTGAAAGTATCATTTTTTTAAATTTGATAGTTTCAATTAACTTTAGTTCTAACTTTAAAATTTAACACTCGTACGGTAGTACCTACTCACAAAGGATATTATGAATAGTTAATAATATCGTTATTACTTATTAGAACAGCCGACCATTCATTTTATAAATACTCTATATCTGGGTTAATAAGTTAGTAAAAAATCAAAACCTTCAGATCAAAATTATTTGTAAACAAATATATATGTTTCTAATAATAATAACAGTGAACTTATATAGCGAATTTTTGTGATATTTCACCTCAAGTACGCTTTATACTAAATTAATTATGCTTATAAGACTAACTAACAAGGAGAATATAATATGTATACAAATTAAAACTATCTAAAATCATGATCATTATTATAAATCATAAGAAAAAAAGGTTCAGATATGGGTATAACATTTTATGTGTACATCAACAGATTTAAAAAAAAAAAACAATATACCAGTAGCTAAGGGTATAAAAATTCAGATGAAACGTATGAATTCATATTTACATATGTTGGTACTTAAAACATTAATATTTAAATATTAAAAGTACACGATTCTTAAAATGCAAAGAGTGTAAATATAACAAGTAACAAAAGAATAATACATATTTTATGACAATGAGTATATGTATGATCCGTTCTGGGTCCACTTCTTTTCATTCTCTTCACAAATGATGTCGCAAAAATTATAGAATCATTTGGTCTCTTAACACATTGCTATGCTGACGACCAACAAGTTTATTTTTTCTGCACTCCAAACGAATCGGACAGTCTAAAAATGCGTATCGCCGAATGTCTAGAGGCAATAACTCTTTGGATGTCTTCAAATAAGCTGAAGCTTAATCCTTCTAAAACTGAATTTCTCTGGGTGGCCACAAACAGACGTCAACATTTCATAGATAATTCGCCAATATCTGTTTCCGGTAGCGACATAGTTCCGAAAACAGCCGTAAAACTTCTTGGTGTTAATCTGGATTCGGACCTTTCGCTAAAAATTCAAATAAATCGAACTGTAAGTACCGGTTTTTTTCATCTGAGACAACTCAAGTCTGTCAAAAGAAATCTCCCGATAGAAGCAACTAAACTACTAATCAATTCGTATGTAGTCTCACGGCTCGACTACTGTAACGGTATTTACGCCAGCCTTCCTAAATACCAAACTAATAAACTCCAATCAGTTTTTAATGCTGCAGCTAGGCTTATCACCGGGGTATCTAAATATTCGCATATTTCAGAGCACCTTCGGAACCTTCACTGGCTCAAGTGCACTGAAAGAATCCAGTACAAGTTGTGCTGGATGGTGTTTAAATCCCTTAACGAAATGGCTCCACTGTACATCACCGAACTATGCGTTCCAAAAAAATATTCTTCTAAAGCAGTCGACTCTTAGATCGGCAACGTCATCGGCTATCGGAAGGCTTATAGAACCTAAACGCAATCCAAATACTAAGTTTGGAGATCGCGCCGCAGGAGTTTCGGGGCCGAAGGCTTGGAATGAACTCCCTCCGGAACTAAGATGTATAACGAGCCCAACAGAATTTCGGTCCAAACTGAAAACTTACCTTTTCAGACTCTCATATCCTTAAATTCATTAAAAGAATCTCAACATAATCTGTCTCTCGACGAATCACCTTTAGATATGCAAATTTTAACCAAATCCTGTACTGTATGACAAATTCAGAAAGTCCATTCTTTTAGTTTCGCTCCCATGCCCTAAATCGGAAAAAAAAAAAAAAAAAAAATATATATATATATATATATATATATATATATATGTGTGTGTGTATATGTATATATATTTATGTGTGTGTATGTATATGTATGTATGTATGTATGTATGTATGTATATGTATATATATATATATATATATATGTGTATATATATATATATATATGTATATATATATGTGTATATATATGTATATGTGTGTATATATATATATATATATTATAATAATAATATATATATATATATATATATATATATATATATATATATATATATATATATATATATATATATATATATATATATATATATATATATATATATATGTATATATATGTATATATATGTATATATATATATATGTATATATATATATATATATATATTATAATAATAATTAAATAATAATCATAATTTTAAGTTCATAATTTTGTCTATCTGATGGGACCTGCCAGGTAAGTATGTTCCTGTATATTTTCTTATTTAAGCTAGGAATTAGTATGTAACGATAGAAAGTAAGATCTGTACAGCGCCCTTGAGGTGATTTTTCACAAAAACGGCGCTATACAAATCGTCCAAATATTATTATTATTATTATTATTATTATGGTTTTCAGTAAATAGTGAGGACATTGAGTTATAATGAAATAAGTAAGGAGAAAACCGAATCAAAGCAAATTAGGGACGTTTTTAAAGAAATTCATTTTTGATAAGTTACGTTTTGTTTGTAGGATTTTTAAACAATTTAGTTTTTAAGACCCGTTTGAACTCTGCTAGGTTCTGTATGTTTGCAAGTTTTGGGGGAAGCTTATTCCAGATGACTGGACCAGATACACCAAAAGCACAATCATAGTAGACAGGTTTATTTATTATTATACCTTATCAAGTAACACACTTTTGTCGAAAACTATCAAAGTGTTGTACCTTTACATCGTAAATGTGCAGTTATAGTTTATACCTATTATTTATTATTATAGTCGGTTGCATGTGGCCGGTTACCTCCAACACTTTGTCACATTAAGTAACAAGGTGGAAACGGTTACATGAGATTTGCGTGGCTCACCTTGCCTCCACTAACATATAAGAGAAATTTCGCTACGGTCACCTACAAGCGGAGTAATTGACCAGTTGGTAATGTTTCTCATTTTGATATTTAAAAAATGTTATCACCGTAAGGCAGTCCTAACTAGCCGAACCTAGTGTGACAATATCATCTTCAAATATGAGAAATGTGATTTTTCAATGCAATTTTGATTTTATTATCGCACAAGAGTCCCAACTACCCAGAGCCACTGGGACTATGGCACCCCCTTTTTGGGGTACGTTATCAAGTGGAATAAAATGGGGAAGATAAAGATTGAGAAGTACCTGGCTACTCAGATCTGTCCGTTCAAAATGGATAAAAACATTCAATACAACGATTCAATTCGGAATGGTGGTCTCTTACTAGGGTGAAGTAAAGAGTGCCTATCAATAGGTTTTTTTTTTTTTCAGTCTTAAGAGAAATAACTGATGTTAATTTAAATATGTCGGCCCAAGTTTCAAACCCAAAGAGCTTAACATCTGAGTGGCTCATCTCTCTTCTCGACGAGCGATGGATGCAGTATGATACAAAATGCACGATACACCTTGAAGCACGCTTGATTAAAGTTATTTTTATGTTTAATTTAAATTTAATTCAATTTATTTGTATTTTTATTTTATTATTTTTTTTATATTATTATCATTAACATTTCTCTACGTAGGTTTTCTCTGCGTTTTACAGTCCATTTCTCAATTCATGAAAAAAAAAGTTGGTCCTTCGAGCCGGATCGCATCAATGTTAAATTACTTTTAATCGGGACACCTGTCGTAGCTTCATTATTTCTGACCCTATTTAAAATTCCTAAGAAGCATAGAATAGGACCTACTGGAGCAAGGTAGGTAGCTATTGTCTCGGTGTTTATCGGCAAAAACGACTTGCCATCGTTATATTGCCATTAATAACCTTAATTGGAGCGGGTTTAGGGCCACCATTGCTGACGGTCCTCCTTGCCGGAATGAATTTTATGGCGCCTAATGTCCGTGCTTAATGGCCGCCTCGTAATGTTTTTATACAACCGACACGAGCAAACTATGCGGGATGGATTACATTCATTATTCAACATATCTATAGATAAAATAATAACACCGTAAATAAGTGCTGCAATAAACCAATAACTTGCTCAGCGATATCCTTCTTTAATATTTTTACCGTACATCGTGTTTAAAGTCGGTTGTTTTGGGGGTGTCTTGGGGTAGTAGGTACTTTCACTGTCACCTTCACAAAATACCACTATTTAGAATGACCGGTTAGCAGCTGAGTTGACGAACGCGTCGAATTCCCATCCGGGCGTCGTGGGTTCGATTCCACTGCTGGCTAAGTCCTCCATAATTGCACAACCAACCTCTTCCGCTTATTATGATGGCGGTAAAAGTTTTTCAAATATTGGCAGGTTATTTGTAACCCGGGGATGGTTGTCTTCCTTTAAAAAATATATACATTTAATTTAGAACGTTGCCTAAAACAGCTTTAGTCATGTTTAGTGAAAAGTTCTGACTAGCCAGATTTTCCTACCCTCCTTTTCCTCATCTTCTTCTTGCGCCACCTCATTTCATTTCACAAAATACCCCAAATTAAGGATACCATAGTCCCACTAAATCCGGGCAGCTGGAACTTTAGTGCCGTATTCACATTTAAAAAATGTAACAAAGTACTGTAAAGCTTACTTTAAAAATAAATATATATTTTTAAACTTTGAATCGATTGTTCTTTACGAATGTTTAAAAAAAAACTAGTTATTTTTATTTCCATTTATATGCTGCTGTAAAACCCTAAGCATTTGAAAATTTTAAGTTCTCCCGGTAAATTCTGGCATTTTTCGAAATTGTTTCGTAAAAGTCCGAAAAGGTATGTTTACAAGCTTTTCCAGACCATTACCACCTCATTATGGTAACCTTACCTTACCTACATAGAAAAGCTTCAATTTCTGACACTTACACTACCAGTTCGGTAAATACTAGAATTTACCAGAATTCGTTCATTTTCATCTATTGACACGGATTAAAGATATGTTAAAAGAGCTTAATTTTATGACTATAATATGTTTTAATGTTAATATTTTTATACGTAAAATTGTTAAAACGATGATGTCTAAGGAATTTAAAGGAAGTATACATTATAATGATGAGATACACGGACATGCGACGATATGCAAAATTAATTACATTGACAACAAGAAAAATATCAAGCACACAGAAATCTCTCACGTAAATCCGCTCTCAGGCCGTCCAACTATACAGTGAAATTCCACCAGAAATCACTACAATAGGCAATATTTGTCAATTTAAAAAAGAATTATGAAAATTTGTTTGCCATAACTATTAATGTTGGTATACGTTTAATTTTTGTAATCCAATATATTTTAATTTTTCAATTTATAAAATGTCATAAGAAAAATATATTGGAAATAATCGTGTCTGTATATTTATTAATATTTTATATTAGAACACACAATGATGTGTTCTAACTTAAGATGAATAAATAAATATCCAAAATCAATTTTTCACCAAAATTTCAACGTTTGTTTTTCCATCAAGATTATAAATCAAATCGGATTGAATTTTTGGGATAATTGTGTTTTTGAATACCTACGCAGGTACCCACATATGTTCATTTTAGTTTTCAAGTTATTTAGTTTTTTTTATATCTCAACGAATAAAACTTATTTTCCAGTAGCAATTATTATTCTGCGAACCCGCGATTGCCAGCTGTATTCGAAATTAAATTAATCGACTGGCATTTTATTTAATCGAGTACTCGATTTTTAAAGCCTTGTGCCTTGTTTATTGTTCCTTGTTCCTTGTTCCCTTGCTCCTTGTTTTGAAAATAATATTATTTGTCCTGAAAATAACAAAATATGTTTTGTGGTTGAAGCTGATTTTTTTTTTAACGAGAATCAAATTTGAAAATAGTGTTGACAGCCTCCGTGGTCGCGGCGCGCGCAATTTTTTTCACTTAATATGTTTTGTTAAAAATAATATATAGTCCATTCGCGGCACATTCCAAAGTGTAAGGTAGATAGAAGTATCGCCCTGGTGAAAAAAGACCATTCAGAATCGAAACGTTGCTTTCCGTGTTTGGTGAATAGCCAGGTAACTCACAACCTTCTTTTTTTTCCATATCCTTCCCCTCCCCTGTACATTCAGCCTCGCAACACACCCCGATCAAGGGTGCCATAGTCTTACTGGCTCCTTAGGGTTGAAAGCAGTTGGAACTCAATGAGGACGTTATTATTGACGCATTCCATGGACCATTCGGATAGAGCTAGGCATCCAAAATAGACAATTAGTTATCTTAAAATTGGAATTAACTTTCAAACATTAATGCTTACTTATTATTTAATATTTAAATACTATTAGTAATCTAAAACACAAATATGAAACAGAAAAAAAGCCAGAAACTAAAAAGAATAATGTAATATTATTTAAATATTCAATTAATTATCTACCTACAACGTATAGTAAGATACTTTGGATACGTTGCTCGCCAAACTAAGAACACGAACCTAGAGAAGGCAAAGAGGAAGGCAGGAGAAGCAGAGGTGGACTGATCAAGTAAGACAGGCATCCGGAACGTCGTTGTTCGCTGCTCTCTATGCATTAATTTTAATTTTAATTTCGTAGTTCTCTTAGATTTTTTATGCTTCATTATTTCCAAAGGCTTCTTTGCTTTCTATAACCTTTGTTCACCTTAGAATAGCGACATAGTAAATAAGATTAACACTGTAATAACAAAGCTATCCGGTGTATTCACAACAACAACAAAAATAATGTTAAATATTTTCTTCAATTTTCTTATTTGGGTAAATATACCTGTAGGTTTAGGTATTTTCTTAATATTGTATTTGTGAACCAGGTGAATATCTGTGATATTATATACGTAATTAGGATATCTAGAGATTTTTAATACACTGGAACAAACAGTAATACCATGAAGCAGAAAAGTTTTCGAAACTAATTGATTTTAAATTTGAATTAATCATGAAGGCTCCACTGAATGCACAAATACCTACTGCTTTTTTTTATTACTGGTTTTTAACAGTAAAAAGCAGATAAAACGTTTATTAACTCAAGTAAAAAAATATTATTCAAATTAATGTGTTTTTAAATAAAACCGTACATTAACAAAAGTATTGCTATAATTACAAATATACTGAAAAATTCCTAGGAATTATTTATAACGAGGGTGTTTTATATTTATTTTTTTTATTCAAGAAGAAAACACAGATACAGACAGTAATTAGAACAGTAAACATTAGTCTTTACAGATAATTTTTGACAAATTTAATGTGAAAAAAACTCTATTAAAATTTACTTACACAGAAAAACGAAAAAAGTGCACAGTGGCTAAACAAAGTAGCAGCAGGTCAATTAATAACCTGTAAAAATATTTTTATAATAATTTAAAGGTAGTAAAAACAAGTTTAATTAAAATAGTTTCACACAGAGATATGATAAAACTACATAAAGTTGTTATTTTTACCTGAAAACAGCTTTAAATTTTCCACTAAAAGTTCTGCATGCTTTGAAGAATATGTCGTAATCTATTAACAAACTTAATCTATATATAAAATCTGTTATTATAATTATATTTATTATAATAATGTTCCTATTCAAGACAGTTGTCAAGTTGCTCAATGCTATGTAATCCATATTGGCATTATAAATATAGCAGAATAATGCAATAGAAATAATTTATAAACATAGAATAGTAATAATAAAGTTTATACAAAAACTTTAAAAAAAAAAAAACAAAATGAATATCAAATTTAAACAAAGTAAGGTACAGTGTAAAAATCATCATTGAAACTTCAGTTGAATAATGAAGTATGCATATTTGTAATGTAAATATATATACGAGAATATGTAATGATGCAATTACATATAAGAATATTCAGGTAATTCAGTGAGAGCAATGAGTTACCTGAGGTAACCTTTTTTTCAAAATCCAACCGGGTACAGAAGACTTTTATTATAAAAGAAGAATTTTATTATAAAACAACAAAAACACTTTAAAGTGCTCCGGTGTAAACTTCCCAAAATGACGCTTCAGCTTTTTTGTCTTTTCAACGACGATATGGTGAAAGACCACGATTCAGAATCGATACATTGCTTTAAATGGCTTTAGTCATGTTCGGTGACCAGTTCTGAATATCAAGGGACTTTTTAACCTTCCGCATCTTCAGCGCCTCCCCTTCCCCACTTCCTTTGGGACCGGAACATACCCCGATCGGGGATGTCACAGTCCCACTGGCTCCAAACAGTTGGAACTCTTGTGCGGTGTTATATTTTTAAATATAATTTTTAACCCTACGTCAAATGCGTATTTTCAGCACTGAACAAAGGCTGAAACTTCCGCCGGCCATCAGCCTCCCAATAAGTTTTATTAACTTTGCATAAAGCGCCATCTGCCGGCGTTAAAATTCTACAAATTATGAAATTCGTATGCACAACACGTCACTAGTTTCTTTCGGCCTCGCAAACATGTCCCAACAAATTAGTTATTTAAACCCCTTGCCTCCTTACAGCACAAAAAATATGCGAAACACACAGACACATACGCACTCCCACGTGCAGACGTGATCCACACGCCACACATATAAACACAACACACAAACACACACGCGTCGTATACAAACAAACGACACACACAGTCACACGTGCGCAGGGCACGCACATAACACGATAAACTAAGCTCTCACTCACATTTATTAAGGGTGACCATTGTTCATTCGTTTGTCCAGTTAGTTTTGTGAAACATTTCGTAAGAGATCCTCGCTTTTATGGCGAAATAACGTAGTTCTCGCAAGTACTGAGAAGGGATGAAGTATCTTTGTGCCTGGGGCACTTAAGTCACAACGTTCTCCCACAACGAGGTGGCGAATTTTTCGGGAACGGGTAAAATTGCTGTTATATTTTTGTCGTTTTCAACTTTGTACTTAAAAAAAACTCTAACTTTCGAAGCTTATTTATACAATATTCAATCTTTATATTTTTAAATAAATTTAAGAAATCTTTTTTAGGCTTCACATATTGCGTCTGATGCGGGGCTTAAAGTAACCTCACGAATAGCTCGGCTGTGTATGTATCTATGTTTTTCATTAACCAGCTAAGATATGATAGAACACCACACAACTCTTTCTTGTTACATTTATTCATCACATTACCAAAATCTTATGTTTGTTCGAATCTTGTGATTTATTTATAAACTAACGGACTATTGCCCAGTTACAAAAAAATACTTAACGCGAAATAGGACAAAAGAGCAACAGACAAAGAACAGCACATACATAATTTTATGATGAAACAATGTTAAAAAATAGGACAAAATATACACTAGAAAGAACATTCAAGTTAAAGCCAAGGTCAAGTCAATGTTTTGGTAGAGTCTTAAATAATTTCGAAAATCATTTACACTGGCACCAAAAATTTCAAGATTATGGCTTGAGTTAACAAGTCTTGACATTCGGAACAGTGGTGAATGATACCCATAATTAGTAGAGTGATGATTGAGGAACAGCAATTATTTGTTTCTGAGTCTACGGCAATGAGATGACTTGCTTAGGCAATACTTTAGAGCACTGTATTTACTCGATGCTGCTATGTCTTCTTGGGGCGTCGTCGACTTCTTCTACCCAGTAAAATACTTAAAATTTAAATTTTTTTTGATTGTTTTAAGATAAAGAAAAATATTCTCGGGCTACGAATAATCTGACGATATTTTCAAAACTCCTACCGCCATCATAATAAGCGAAAAATATTGCTTGTGGAATGTGATGGAGGACATGGCCAGCAGAGAAATTGAACCCACGACTCTCGTGTGGGAATCCGACGTGTTTGTTCACTCAGCTACCGACTGGTCTATCTTTGTTAAGACGTATTCTTCTTCTTCGTAGGCCTTCCGGCGGCTCTCATCAATTTCTTTAAACCGTCAGCCCATTTCATCAGCCGGTGGTTTTTGCTTTTCTTTCCCAACCTAGGACACCATCTGATGATTCCAACGGTCATGTGTGCTGCGCCATATGCCCAGCATAGCTCCACTTTAGGTTGGAGATTGTGACGATAACGTGGGCCACCACAGTATTGCTCCTTATCTACTCATACACGTTTTTATATCGCAAGATACCATGGTTGTTTATGTTGTGGTGATTTCCGTCACGACATTTTGGTTAGAGTCTAGGTTTGTGCTCCGAACGTTTCTACTTGAAGTGATATTTTGAATAGATACAACACAGTATCGTTGTACAGAAACAAACACCTCTTTTTTCCAATTGTTTCGTTCTACAGATTTGTTGCAGTTTTTTTTTAAACGTACTTAAGGGTCGGGACCCAAAAATACTCATTTTTCGTCTTTCGAATGCAAGCAATAGTACAAATTAATTGTCTGTTAATTCTAAACAATCAGTTAGGCAAATTCCTAAGTTTTCCAGTGAATACAATTTTTTAACAATAATCTTTTAAATTATTCATGAAATACATACTTTAGGTAAAACGTTCTAAAATGGCTGCGCTGGTTTTCAAACTGCACTTTTCGTTGATATTTCAGTATGTTTTTCATAGAATCTTAAGAATAAAAGTTAAAAAAATTTATTCACTGAAAACCTTAGCCCGTGTAGAATTTACAGAAAAATCATGTGCAGTATTGCTTGAATTAAAATAATACAAAGTTACGTTAAACGCCATTTTGAGGACTGAACCTTAATAATATTTTAAATAGATACAACATAATTTCTTTACACAAAAACCATACCCCCAATGTGTTTATTTTATTGGTTCCTTCTTCGGTTTTTTATGGTCACAGCGCATGTACATATTCGTACTTTGCGCACGACATGTTGCATGCGTTTTGGGTTGTAATCTGATAGCGGGGACCCAAACCACTCTAACCCACCCCTACCCTCGCCACTGCTCACGCCAACACCATCTAGCGTCCGCCGCCCGAATTATACTTTATCTCGACATCTCGACCTTACCGGACAGCATGAAGTAATTAGTGAATTGGAACTTATTAAAAAATATACACAATGGAGCGATTTTGAAGCGTGCCTCTTTTGACTAATACATTAAACACTAAACAGTCCCTGTGTTTTATAAAACGAATCAAATTGTTTTGCGTTTGATTCGGTTATAAGGCGAAGGACTACTGATTACTATTTTGTGATCTAAGATTAGTGGTGAAGTCGACATATTGCTAGAACGGCCGGACACAATCAATCATGATAATTTAATTACGGTAGAGATTAATGAATAATTAAATGCGATTTGAATTGCGTCAATATTTTGGTACCCTTTTAAGGGCATTTCTTGGTAAGATTTAATCACTTTTTAAAGATATTTTAGAATAGGTTCGGTACTTAACCAGGAAAATGTTTCATTTGTGAAATACCTTACTTAACTGAATATGTTCGATCCGAAAACTCCGAAAACTGCGAAAAACGCCGAATACGTTTCAGCTTCGGATGAATTGTGAAATAAAGTGGACTGTACAATGAATACTACTTGATGGAAGATTTAATTGTATATTGTGGATTTAAGCCAGTTTGCTCACCTGAGGTCCTTGAGAGGAAACGGCCGGCTGCCCCGAACGATGGATGACGAAATTTGATGTGTCCTCTAGAGACGGACGCGAAGCGAATGACGAAAGACGAAAAGAGGCGTAGTCCCTGGAGGCACTTACTGCGACGAACGATTGTAGACGAATGGTAACGAATATACCCGTTGTCTTGGCAGGAGCGGGTTGTGAGACTTTTTCCCGTCGAGAGCGACACCGTCGCGAATTTGTTTTAGGCTGTTCACAGATAAATTTAAAAAGCAAACTGACCGGGATGTAGGTTGGGAGTGGAGAATAGACAAAAGGTGAGAACCCAGAAAATTGTTATATTTAGAATATAACACCTAGCAAGTTGTTTTATTTAGAATCCAACAGTATACTTTCGTAAAAATAACAGCCGTAGGACCACCACCCGCAGAATAACGCGAACGACGATTTAAAAAAAGTGGAGAGCGAAAATGGTAAGAACTGACCCAAAACTACCCGGGTTTACTGGAAGGACACGAAAAGGGTACAAACCTAGCAGCGGGTAGAATAGCACGAAAAATAAGAAAACCTTTCGAGAACCTGGGTTTGTTTTAAAAGAATGTGGATATATTAGAAAATTATTTGATGATCTCATAACATCGGGAAAATGTTTACAGTGTGATTTTAGAAGTGTTCAAATTCCATCAAAGCCATTTAGTATAAGCTCTGTTTAGATCGGCTAGGCTAGTCAATACAATTTCATTTGGAGCATTTCAATTCAGCGTCGCTGAGCAAGCCTTCAAAGTACGTAAAAATCTGGCTGCCATACTAAAATTTTGTCAAATGATAAATCACATGGCATCTGATAAATTCCAAAGGCTGAGGAGTAAGCAAAAAAACAATTTTCTAACCCATCGGTAATTTATTATGCTATGATATGTATATTCTGTCTAATAAACTACACTTTTGTTCGTTTATTTTAAAAGGTGAAATAGTTATCACTAAAAACACCACTCTCCCTACCTAAAGCATATCCAAATTAAACTGTCTCAATCAAAATATGTTCACGCCACCCTAAGCATGAATACAAGAACTCGAAAATTTAAAAACAGGCAATATAGCTATCACCAGAACAATCGAGAATTCAGTTGACAGAGCTTCTCTAGACGGATTGCAATCTTTGGAGCACAGACGTCGGGTGGGAATGCTGTATTTGTTCTACCGGTATTTCAATGGAAGATGGTCCGAGGAACTTGCATCATTGATCCCTTCGGCACCGGTGCATAGTAGAGAAACTCGCCAAATGCGCGCCCAACATTTGTACACGGTTGACATTCAAAATATTAGAGCGGGTTGCTTTTACGACTCATTCTTATGTTCTACAGTTCAGCTGTTGAACGATTTGCCGGTCTCTGTGTTTCCTCCCTCCTTCAACATGGCCCTCTTTAAGACCCGGGTTCACTCCTTCCTTCCCCCAAAAAGATCCTCCACACAGCATCCCTAAATATGACATAGGCCCTGAGGGAAATTATTTCCCTCAAGGCCTCTTATGTGGATTTAACGTAAATAAATAAATAAAAAACACACTTATATTCAGTGAGATATAAAACAAATTATGTATGTATGAGAAAAAGCTTCTAATAAAAAAAGTGTATAATAATATCTGTGTGTTTAAATGCTGTCGTGATGTTGTCTTAACGTATAATTTCAAACTGCAATTTCATGTAATAGTGTTGCTACGAAAGCGATGATAGAACGTATAAAAAATTAGACATTTAACATAGGCTTTCGCGGAAAATCATTTAATATTGCCACAATTCAAAGCATTGGATTTCGCCGGTGTTTCTCAAATAATTATTTTTATGGACTTATTTTCCGTACAAATTCAAAAGCAAACAACGACTACAGTAATTTCAAATTAATATTTAGTAATTAACCACAATGTTAGCGTTAAAAACTTACATAAAAATCTGTTTTTAATTAACTTTATCTATTTCCTGGCATTGCCCAAGGTGCCCGAGGATTTAAGAAAATACTTAAGTATAAAAGCATTGGTACAATAAAATAATATTAACAGCCGATTTGGCGTCTTATCATATTTTAAGCATTAAAATTGTTATTTCAAAGCTCTTTAGGTCGTTATGGAAATGAGGTTTACGAGCTATAAATTGTTGCTTTGTTTTAGTCAAGAGAAAGTCAAGTTGTAATATAAAAAGATGTGCGAACTTCAGGAAGCCACCGCTTGCGCTGATTTTTACAGAAAATTTTGACTGTCCAACTAAGAAGACGTATTTGTTTAAGCCTTAGCACCCAAAAGTGGCGCTTAATGTCACTTTGTAGCATTCTAATACAAGCAATACTACAAAAGACTAATCTGTAAAAATTTTATGGGTAGTTGGAAAAATGTCTAAGGTTTCAAGTGAATTCATTTTTTTAATTGAGGGGCTTAGAAGCCAAGGCAGCAATCTCCTTCATTTTAAATTATTTCTTGTAAAGTAGATTCAACGTTAAATGCACTTTTCTTTTGTGAATATGTGATAAATTTAGAGATAATTGTTTCAAATTGTTCCTAGTTTAATGTGCACTAACATTTTTGTACACTTCATTCTCCATTTCTTTATAATGACCATTCAAAAGTTGACAATGCTACAGAACCGTTTTTGGAGATTGCTGCCTTTGCTTCTAAGCCCCTCAATTATGATCTTTGAAATTCTATAAAACGCATACTAAAATGTGCAGTTTGAAAACTAGCGAAGGAATTTTAACGTTTTACCCAAAAATTCTGTATGATTTTCATAAAGAATTTAAAAGGTTACTATTTAAAAATTGTATTCATTGGAAATCTTAGACATTTTCCTAACCACTCATTTCAAATTAAAAAATAAATCATTTGTAGTATTGCTTGTATTAGAAAACCGAAAAGTTAATATTTCTGGGTGTTGACTCTTAAGGACAGCTCAAATTTATATGGTACTTGAAAATTTTTACACCATTAAACTAATATGAAAATTTTAACACACTTTATAAAATTATAATAAAAACAGCAAAGGGAGCCTTTTTCCACTTATTTATTATTATTATCGATCGTACCAGTTTCACCCGTCTACGGGCATTTTCAGACTCAGTATAACGCTGCAACGTTTGAGGAGCGTGACGGGTGTGGGGTGTGGGCTGGGGCTGCTCACGGCAGGGGTCGCTAATAACGGCCACGTCTCCATTACGTGCAATTTTCCAAATCCCCCTATCATTATATTATTTTCATTTCATTTCCAATTACAGATATTATATTTTTCGTGTTCGACTGGCAGGAAAACTAACGCGACCGTCCACAATGCTCATGGAACCGTCAAAGTGGCACGTAGCCATTACCCGCTTAATAACTTTGTATGATTAACATAAAATGAATACTTTCATAAAAAAAGGCACAGACAATTCAATGAAATGTTATTTCTTTTATAAAATTTGTCTTAAAATATAATTTTCCCGAATATTTTATCATTTAAAAGGCGTAGGATTTTTTCAGGACAGTTAAGATCACTGAAAAGATAAAGTGGTAGAAGCGTGTGTAATGCCAAATGTAATTTTATCGTCAAATGTAACCTTTCCTCGTTATCAAAGAAAGTGGAATGAAATCTTGATCATATTAGGAAGATCTTTGGTTTTAAGCAATAAAAAATACATGAATGAGTTTTTTTTATATGAGAACACTAATTCACAAATGCAATGTTTGTTTTGATGAAAACGTACTTTGAATTTGTATCTCTCTGGCGATGGACATGCCCTAGAACACCTTGAATTGCAGCGGCTGGGATTGTAAGTTGGCGTGCTGGATAAGGTGTAGAATGATTCTAGTATTTTTGTTGTTCTTGGTAGTTCTGCCGGTCAGTTTTACACTCATCTTTCCTCAGACTTCCTCTAGGATTCCGATCCCCTTGATCGAACCCGTTGATTCTCCTCCCTCACCTCTATCTCTGTGAGTCTGTCGGTAGTATTATCTTGGCAAGCCGTTTTCAGTTGTTCTTTGGCTCTTCTCACTAGTGACGTCCATGCGTAATAGTGCTTTGCGTATTTAATTGTGTAGTGCGGTAAACACTTGTACAGTTGTTGTATGGTCCGTTATGGTAAATACATTGTGGGCATATCCGTGTATTTTTTTTTTGAAACTATTCCTTACGCCTAGTGAAAT
This sequence comes from Drusus annulatus, assembly GCA_022651775.1. Taxonomy (NCBI): domain Eukaryota; kingdom Metazoa; phylum Arthropoda; class Insecta; order Trichoptera; family Limnephilidae; genus Drusus; species Drusus annulatus. Next base: position 1,654,081 of record JAGWCC010000184.1, read on the forward strand.
TGATAACACATTTTAAAATATGGATTTTTTTTTCTCGAACAGATTATCAATTTCGTTGACCTACCAAGGGTCTAGGAGTCGAGAGGTCTTATCTAAATTTTCAAAACAGTTTTCTTTGAAATCGATACTGGTCACATTTCTTGGTATTATCTGTTCAGTGGCTTGGGTGATGATACATACCTCCCACACATACATTGGAAAATCTCAAATTATTAAGTATTATCAGTGACTCTCTGACTTAAAAAAAAGTTCAAGAATGATACTTTTTTACTATTGTTGTTTGTTTTTTTCTAATAGTTTAATTATTTATAATTAAAAACTCACTTACTATAAAACGAATGACTATATCTGAACTATTATTTTTCCACGTAAACCTTGAATAACCTCTCCTTCTATTTTTTCTCATTCCAGCGCTTAACGGGTAGGCAATAATATTTTCTGTATTAATTGTTAGTTAAACTTTTGTTCAAACGAAGCTCTTCCGAAACCACAGACAGTTGAAATAAATCTAGTGGTTAAAAAAAGTATCTCTTTCCTTTAATCTTTTTTTTCCACTCCTCATTCTATTATGCAACATTCAAAAACTTTGAGGTTTCCGGCCAGTGGAACTCTCCTACGTTGAAGACTATACGTCCAACCAATATAATTTATTTTTATAAAGTTTATATTTATGAAGGTATCCAAAACTCTTCCAAGAAAAAGGTTGCTACGTGTATTTTGAATATATTTTTCGTGTTCTTATTTTTCTTAGGAAATTCTCTCTGAAATTATTATTTGACAACTCTCTTCATTTTCTTGTTAGCCGGCTGAAATTCTCGTTGGGAATTTTGAAAAATATTTTTTCTTGCGCGTATTTCATGGCTGATACGCTTTTTCATACGAGTGGACCCGAACGCGTGTTCGATTGCCGAAAATGAAGGAAATAATTCTAGTTTCGCTATTAACTTGTCGTTTATATTTTTTCAACTGGGTAAACGAAAAGTGTTTAAATGTTCGCTGCGTGATCGTTAATGGCGTGTTCTCTTAGTTATGGCAATATTATAAATTTAATTGTTGCAAACTACACTCCGCGAAGGTCAATTATTTCGAATCAACTATAAACTAACATAGCAAACTAGTTATATATTGAACAATTTTTTTTTTTTATCATTAGAAAAGCGTTGGAAAGACTTAGATTTAATTTGCATTTTCAAAATTATTAATTGTATTATTGACTCACCTTCTCTTTTGCAACTCATCCAGTTCAACATTCCTTGCCGTTGACTAAGAAACAATGAATTGCTCTTCCTCAATCATCACTCTACTAATTATGGGTATCATTCTCCACTGTCCAGAATGTCAATGTAATTGGACAATGGTCCGTTAGTTTATAAATAAATATATAAAAAAAGTTCCACCGAGATATTGCGTTGTTACAACAACAACTAATCTAGTTGTTTCAAAGCTTTTGTTTGCACACCGTTGTAAGTTATTTTTACTCCTCTCATTCAATATATTTCTTTCGTTTACAAGTTTTTCTTCAAACTTATTTTTGATTTCAAACTTTTGTGGCAGTTTTAGGCGCTTTTGATTTCTATGGGCAACAAAATAAAGACTGTTTATTAAATGTAAACCTTGGCTTTGTTCAGACCTCTTTATTTTATTATAAAGCCAACTGGTTTCGGATATCCGTGCCTTCTTCCGGCCAGATAAATGAAATGATGTTGAAATGAAAGTGAAGAGTATAAGTGTTTGCTGTTTTAGTAATTTGAAGTCACAATGTCGAGGATAAGAGAGGTGTGAACAACAGCAAATGCAAATGATAAGGATAAGTGAAGAGAATTAAGCAAGTTTACTGGGCGCTTAATAAATAAATGTACTCTACGAAATGCTTGTTTCTTTCGTTACTTATGAGGGATTTCATTGTTCCAAGTGCTTTGATATTATATATCCTATTCCCTTTACTATTTCCCATTATTATTTGGTTATCAGATCTGAAAAGCCAGGTACTGTTCAACCTTCTTCTTTTCATCTCCTTTGCGTCCTATCCACATTCAGCCTCACAACATCCCTAATTGGAGATGCCATAGTCTTACTGGATCCAGACGGTTAGGAGCAGTTGTCACTGTTGGGCGGTATTCACTATAAAAAACTTGTAAATAAATCCTTCCCTTCCCAACTATTCCATTCAGCCTCACAAAATTGAATTGAACAAGATTAGAATTCTGATCCAGGTATCTTTTGAATACTTGTCGTTTATTTTATCCGATTTTTCGTCGAATGTTTTTGACTGTACGTTGTTTCTCGCGCGCTCGAATTTCTCGCTCATTATCATTTTTTGCGTTTTAAACGATCAAAGAAGACATTGTGTCGTTTTAAATATTGTTTATCAATTGCTGCTGCAATTCGAGGCAAGTGTAGCACTTCCCCATTATGAATAGCGCCATCTATGCACGTTTCCTCTGCCGTGAAGTGTCACGGGGTTCCCCTACAAGTTTCCTCTCGCTTCCGCCGGGGATTCCCTCAGTTAATAATATACGAGGATGCTAAACACGAATCGCCCTGGGACACCCTGCACCGTCACATTATGTAATGGATGGTGTAGCGGGCTATTTAATTAATCGCGAGGAGGCACAGGTAATTCCTTCCCCCGATTATACAGATACATTTAGGTACATGGGATGCAGCCTCACGGTAACCGAAACCGCTTTTGTGGTAATTTTTGGGTGAAACTCTTCTCTGGCAATCTCCGAATTTGCAGCTTAGTAAGCACGTATAATTGGATAAGCCTTTCTGAAGAGATGCGCGCGCATCTGAGCTTTATTTCAAGCAGCAGCAAGCTGCTAATAATCTTTACTTTTTAGCGGTAGACATTACGAATTATTTTATTTAACGTAAATATTTTGTTTTATAGGTTAATTAAAAGTTGTTAAATTAAATGCTTTATTATATTTTTTTTTACTTTATAAATATAATATATTAGGTAAAATCTTTTTTTTTAAATACATTTTAAACGTGATACTATATTATATCATTTTACATTATAACTTATTCGAAGTCCGTATAAGAAAATCTTTGTTCGAATGACCAGCCAGCGGTCTTTTTTACATAATACTCAATCTTTACTTAGTAACATTTTCCTTCAATCCACTTCAAACATATATCTCAATGAAAATCTATTTGAAATTGGAATTTACTTTAAAGCATTAATGATTTTTTTTATATTTAATTAATATCAATAATCAACAACACAACTATGACACATAAAAAGCCAGAAAATAAAAAGACAATGGTCACAACCGAAAAAAATAAAAACAATAATAATAAGATCAATAATTTTCAATGAGAGTATGAGATCGATTAAAAATGTCGGTTTCTAATACGGTCCCAGTTGCTGATTTTTTTGGAGCGTTATTCTCGGATAGAGTAGAGTATCCGAGTTCGAGTCTCCACCATTGTCTTTTTTTATTTTCTGGCTTTTACTGTTTCATATTTGTGTTGTTGATTATTGATATTATTTAAATATTTATAAAATCCGATTTTTTCCCCTGGTAAGTTTCAACCATTTAAGCAATTTCTACACCATAACCGCTTAATACAGATAAAGATTTATCAACTACGGTCTTGGTTAATTCGTTTCACAAAGCACTTTCCCTAGTGACCAATGAACAGTATGAACACATTCTGTGCAGTTTCTTCATCGCGGTGTAGAAGCTAGGGAGGGATATATGAGCGGCACGGGCATAGGTAGGAAGTAGAGGAAGTGGAAAAGAGGAAGGAGGAAGAGGAGGAGGAAAGAGGAAGAAACCCCCGCTACCTGACAGCCCGGTGCTAAAGGATTACCTTCGCTGGACTTGAGATAATTTTGTTAATATACCCCGCCCTCGAAGCGGAGGAGGCGATCAATAAGGATCAACTCTAAATTGAAGCACAGCCTTTGGTACCCAGAGGAAATCTTCGGCTTAATTAAATGTTGAGGATTCGGTTGGAAGTTAGGTGGAGCTGGAACAATCTGGCCCTAGAAAGAAGAGAATAAATGATGTCAGAATGGTTAAATCTCAACAGTTTTTAACAGTCTAGTAAGTTATACAATTTTAATTTAATAACTACGTTCTTGATTCATTCCACTGTCTGTGAACTTTTCTCATTGACTATTACGTGAAAATAGTGACATTGCAAATGCATGGATTTAAAAACAACATGGCCTTGATTAAGTGCATTTAATTTCATATATCCCTGTGGGAAGTGGGAAGCTCTTTCTTGGTGGTTTTATAGAAATACCACTACCAGCTGGGTTAAGTGACCAGATCTGAATAACCAAGTTCTCCCGACCTTCTTCTACACTTTTTTTATTCTCTCTACATTCCCTTCTTCACACTTTTCCCCGAATAGTGGTTGTTATCGACAGTTGAAACCAGTGTGGGACCATCACAAATAAATTTGAAAAATTTAAAACCTATTTTGCTTTTTATTCTGTTCAGACGTGATATTCTAACTCACTAACTAACTAACTAACCATCACGCCGTTTCCCTGCAGGGTTAGGCAGAGAGAACGAACCGCTATACAATTCTGTCTTGACACACACTCCTTGCTTTATTCACATTTATACATCGTCTCACACATACTCTTCTGTTATTTTGACTTTTCATATGGCCCGATTCAAGTATTTGATTCGCTTGATTGTACCATGTCTTCCTCGGGCGTCCCCGACTTCTTCTTCCATTTACTTTCGCATCATATAGCAACCTTAAAATACAACAAATCAAACCAAATTAAATATCCCTGCCAGATTGTATAAAATAATTGTTATTTTACCTTAAGTCTTAAGTGATTCACACCTTTAACGTTCTGGAACGTTTACTTGACGTGGGAGTGTAAGCTGAATATTATCTAAATGTAATACCGTATCACGCTACTGCGAAAGGATCTAATGCAAAGCATTAACCCGCGTATGATGACACTTCCTAATGACATGACGAAGTGAGGTGACATTTAGCTGCATTACATTAAATACCTATCCCTAAATCAAATCGTTTTCTTAACGGCTCACCACACTAGCGACCGAATTCATGCAAAAGTTTTATAAAATTATCTATCGAAAATGCAGCTCTGTTAACATTAATATTTAATATGTTCACAAGAAATAATTCACGGTCATCTCGATACTACAGTATGTTTTAGCAGTATTGCAATTAATGTAATTAATTGCAATACTGCTGAATAATTCTTATTCATATTGTTTGATGCCATAGCACATTCCACCTGAGGACATTTAAAAATAATATTGCCTACTTTAGCCCTCTGTCTCAAATGTGCCGAATGTATAATGAAATAGAGTGTGTAGATGTCAACATTTTTGTCAATAATTTGTACAGTTTCAGGAAAAAAGTCCTGCTATTGCTTAAAAATATGTGACATTATTTGGGCTAATCATGTAATCATATTCTGTATATTTTTGTCTCTCTTTGTGTATCTTGCTTTTGTTTGTATCATTTATCATTGATTGAGTTTTTGTAATTTTATATTTGATGTATCCTTTGTTTTTGTATTTTTTTTTGTTTTAATTATTGTATACCAACTGATTTTGTATAACTGGATTGTTTTCACGTAAGTGAGAACATCTTTTGTATTTTTCTTTTCTATGTTATTGTATTATTGTAATTTTCATATTGCATTTTGTATTTACCACTGGTTTATATTTATTTTGATTTTTTCAAGAAGCATGTACTTTTTGTTTTATTTTTTAATGTATCATGTACTATCATATAATACTTTACCTGTCAACATCAATACATTGTACAAATTTGTTGTAAAAGCCCACTAGGGCGTTAATAATAAATAAATAAATCTTTTTAAACCCAGTATAAATAAATAAATATATTACTCTTACATTTTTATGGTCTAATTTGAACGGTTAGTTAGTCAAACGGTCCAAAGCGTCGGATTCTCAACCAGGCGTCGCGGACTTAATCCTCTGCTAGAAAATAAAAATATCCGCTTTTAATGAAGATAAAAGAAGTTTTTTAAATTTATCAAGTTATGCGTACTCTTAGAATGTCTTTCTTTAAAAAAAGGAAAAAAAAAAAAACTTCTTCATTCAGTTAGATCTTCGAGGTAGTCTGGAAATATTTGTATGATAATTAAAAGGTATTCAGCGAATATCAATCAATATTAATTAAAATAAGATGGTTTGGGCATATAAAGCGTATGAACGAAGAAAGGAGTGTGAAAAGTATATATGACGTGAAAGTGAATGAAAGAATAAGTCGGGGACGCCCTAGAAAGACATAACAGATTATGTATGCATGTGAATGAATCAAGAAGTGTGTTCCAAGACAAAGTTGAATGGCGGTCCATCCTCTCTGCTTACCCCTGTGGGGAATCGGCACGGCGATTAGTTAGTTATTCAATTGAAATTTACGTCTTGAAAATCAATAGAAAAAAAAACATATAAAGGTAGCAGATTTGTAAGGGATGCCAGGATGCCCCGGGTACCCAGTGGAAGTAAACAGTGCCCAGCAGCAGACCGAGGAAGGAGTGTGTAGAGGAAGATTGGGGCAGGACGGGAAGGACAGAAGACTGAAGACGAATGGCGAAAGACCGCAGAAACCCTTGTGGAAGCCGCCAAATTCCACCCCGGGATGTGGTGCCGCACCGTGATGATAATGAGCTAAATGTTTAATGGTGTTTTATAGCCTAGATCTTCGATTGAATCTTAGAAATCGTTAATTTCTCAAACAATTTATTTTTATCGTGAATACCGCACAAAGTCCCAACTACTCTCAACCGTCTGAAGTTGGCTATGGCATCCCCGATTGGGGTATATTGTGAGACTTGAGGTAGTTGGGAGGAAAATTAGGTGGAAAAGAGGAAGGTTGGGAAGTACTTGGCTATTCAGATCTGCTCACCAAACACGGCTAAAGCCATTTCAAGCAACGTTTCGATTCTCAACGGTCGTCATTCACCAGGGCGATATCAAGAGTATCCGCAAATACGTTTTATATTTTTTTGTGTGAATTAAATGTGAAATGACAAATATAATTTAATTAAATAAATTTTACTAGCGGACGCTGGGATTTGAACACACGACTTCTTGATTCGTAGTCGAGGGTCTTAACCACTCAACCACGGAGGCTGTCAAATCCCCATGAACCAATAAAAGTACGGATATAACGCACCAGCAATATTCGTGAGTTACCGAGGCACTTCTTCTACGGCAGTGAATAAAGGGATTCCCATATTTCGAAAGTTATGCTCCATTAAAATTGAGGGGCCGATGTTATGGGAGACAGAGACGGTATTTCAATAATGGAGAGACGAAAATTTGACAGTTTCATCACGTATCTGTTTGGAATTACTTTGACATTCTTCCCGCCAAAAGTTAAAACATTCTCCACGAGAATTCGGGAATGTTGTATTAAAATAATTTATCTCTTTTAATCTTACGTTTTCTTCCGCGTCCGCTGTCATGCGATATAGCAGAATTATGTAAATTAATCCTGGCTAGGCCTGGAAAGTTTAACAATATAAAACGCTGCTCTAATGACGCAACTAAGCATATTAAACATCTTAAATTAAACCCCAGTACTTCTAAACGACGGAAGTAGCCTCATACGTATGTATTTTATAGCCGGTTTCATATCCGACCTTTCGCTTCCCATAACTCTCGGAGGGTTTTTCCTCCCGGCTATCTGTTTCGCTCGCGGGGGGTCACTTCATATGCAAACATGTCATAAAAGAAACCTCCGCCATATAGTGGCGGAATATTTACTAGCGATTAATGGTATTCGATAAGCCATCTACACCCCTACGACGCTCAAGTCACCAACAGTAGTTGCGCAGTTTCCCTAATCTAAATATTTTTTCCGCACATTTTCAAACATTGGATGACTATCAAACAAACGATAATAATACTTGACTAACTTATATAGCGCCATCTTTGTGTTAAATTTACCATAAAACTCTCTAAAAAGCTATAATTGCCTTATTGATATTTACATTTTAGTTATTTGCATTTGTCGCAAAGCTGTGAAAAATTGACGAACTTTTTGTTTAGCAGTAGATCGAGGATTAAGGATTACGGATAATTGCATGTAAAGAAATATATATATATATATATATATATATATATATATATATATATATATATATATATATATATATATATATATATATGTTATGATTAAAGTTTTCGCGGGTGTAAGATGTAGAACAATTTTCTCGGTTTACCCGCGTAACGTAGTCTAAAAGGACTTTTTAACTCCTGACGTTTCGGACAGATCACACTGTCCATCTTCAGAGCCTTATGTCTTGAGTTTCTGTCTCAAACGTGGCTTTCGCACGTATGTTTGGTCCAGAAGCTAAAACTTAAGTGAGTGCAAGTCACTACTTATGTCTTCTTATTCGAGACATAAGTAGTGACTTGCACTCACTTAAGTTTTAGTTTCTGGACCAAACAGACGTGCGAAAGCTATCAGTTTGAGACAGAAACTCAAGACATAAGGCTTCTGAAGATGGACAGTGTGATCTGTCGGAAACGTCAGCAGTTAAAAAATCCTTTTAAGGACTACGTTACGCGGGTAAACCGAGAAAATTGTTCTACATATATATATAGGTGAGTTTATATGCTAACGAGTTAGCCTAGCTGTGTAAATTGGGGCGATTCAGTTATTATTTTATTTATGGATATGATTTTCTAAAAAAGATGAATTTTGAGTTTAGCTCTGAACTCTGTCGAGTCTTTTATTATTCTCAGATCATATGGTAGTATATTCCAGGTTTTAGGACATGACACTCCGAAGGCACGCTCTCTGAACTTAGTATCTGGTGTGCGTTTTGGTTCCTTTAACCTTCCGATAGCCGATGTAAGGGTTGAATGTCAGCGCTATTTAACTGTTTTCGACAAATGAAAGGACCCTGTAAAATGTTGTTTTTTCATCATGTTCGGGATTTAATTCAATTGTGATCAGCTGTCAAGCATAACGGTTAAGTTTTAGTGATTGTCAATTCATCATAAGAGACCGAGAATCAATTTAATGGACAGAAAGGTTTGACGGCCTGCGTGGTCGAGTGGTAAGACACTCGACTTCGAATACAGAGGTCGCAAAAAAAAAAAAATTTAATCAACACGTGTCATAACACATTTAATTTATATTAATAATATGTCGTATACGTTCCAGAGTTGTAGATACTCTATGTATATCACGAAGGGGTGTGCCAGTCGGCATTGAAAATGTTAGGGTTTGTTCTCAGAACCGTCAGAGTTTTTAGGGATACCCGAACTCTGAGAACGCTCTATTTCTCTTTGGTCCGCAGTAGGCTGGAAAGTGGTTCAATTATTTGGAATCCTCATGAGGTGGGGTACTCCCTCATCTTGGAGAGGGTCCAGAAAAAGTTCCTGAGATTTTTATACATGAGGGAGTACGGCCACTACCCGTGGCTCTACCCAACGAACTTTCTCCTGGGCACGCTCGGACTTCACTCCTTACAGCTCAGGAGAGAGGGTATGCCGCCACTCACTTCTTCAGACTGCGGGGCTATATTGTAAACCCTGCTATTTTGGAGCGCGTAAGTCTCTATGTTCCTGATGACTATCTAAGACAGCGTCTTCATAGATTATTCTATCTTCCTGCCTGTAGGACCAACCTGCCAATGGTTCTGCCGGTGGGGAGAAGTATTTTGCTCCTGAACAAAATCTCTTCCGATATCGACTTATTTCATGTCAGTGAGGAGAGATTCAGAAGTGAAATCCTATTGATTCTTGAAAGAGTTTCTCCTCATTGACCTGATCATCACCACTGCCTGAAATTTTATTTTTTGAAATTTTATTTTTTGTTACTATAATTTGTATTTATTTTGTAAAAAATAACTTATTTCTTATATGCATTAAATTCAAAAAAAATTTGTAATGTATAAGAAATTTAATAAAAATATTATTATTATTATTATGTGTCGCCCTGGTGAAGGACCACCATTCAGAATCAAAACGTTGCTTAAAATGGTTTTAGCAGTGTTTGGTGACCAGACCTGAATAGCCAGTACTTCCCAACCTTCTTTCGCCCCATTTTCTTCCACTCTCCACTAACCTTCCACCTCACAACATAGTCCAATTGAGGATGCCATAGTCTCACTGGCCCTAGACGGTTGGGAGCTGTTGGAACTCTTGTGCGGTATTCACCGTAAAAAAAAACAGCGGAGAATCGGAAGAACTTGCCATAAGTTAGTAAAATTATGTGTAGGTACTTCGTTTTAAATTGTAACACTAAACTGAAAATCGAATGGCAAATTAAGAACGCTGGATTTTTTGGTGTTCCGAGAGAAAATAAATACAAGAAAAAATATTAAAATCTCAATTTAACAACAAATATTAGAATCTTAAGACAAAACTCTTAAGATATCTACATTATTTACTGATAAACACGTTTACTTCAAAATTTCAATTATTGTTTCGGAGGAAAAAATTCTCTGAATTTTTTTCATAACTGATATTTTAGAATTCCTTACAAAGCGTAATGAAAATTTTATCACGGCTTGAAATTCTGAAAAAATAAAATGCTCGAACAGTTGTTGAAAACAAGACTTGCGAATGACGTTGTTTTATTTCAAATACTTTTTAGACAAGGGTTGGCGTTTTTTATTAATATTTTGGTAGACAAAGCACAGCATTGATATAAAAAAAGGTACATCTCCAAATTATTTCGCTTCTCTGAACGACTTATTAAAAAAAAAACACCTGAAAACGGGAAGATGAAATAAAATTAAAAAATGTACCCTTGATCTTGTTTATTCCTAGGGACACTTATAACGTCATTATTGTTGAAAATTTTATTATTCTTAAAGTTTTCTGATGTTCAACTCTTTTTTACAACTTTTCTTTTTCTTAGTTGTCCAAATCATGTATTTTTATATAAATATTAGTTGAATATCTCACAAGAGCTTGACTAACTTTGTCTAGAAAACATATATCGTTGCCGGAAATGCAAAAGGGCCGAAGCGCCATTTTGGGAAGCTTAAACCAGAGCGCTGTAAAGCTTTTATTTTATTTTACAATAAAATTCATAAATCTTCAGTACCTGGTTGGATTTTGAAAAAAAGTCAACTCCTATAACTAAAATGCTCTCACTGAGTTACCTGAAGCGACAAAAAGCTAAAAAGTCACAAACTTGTGTCGTTTGAGTCTAGCCTTCTTCTAAATGGTAAATATATTTTAGATGGCTGAAGAGCCACAGAAGTCTTCAGATTCAAACGAGAGACAAAACATTCAATGCAGAAAAAATAATCGGTCAAAACTGCATATTTAACTCATTTTCGACCAAAGTATAGCTTAAGCCCTTTTGCCCTTCCAGTTACGATATTATAGTGGACTAGTATTATGAAATCACGGTATTTATTTACTGATAATTACTTATTTTCACTCTTTTGCAAATCTCTTTTCGTTTATTTAACTGGAATTCACTACAAATAAGATATTTTAAAACTAAGATAGGGAAATCATATTAAAATAAATAGTTTTTATTTTACCACACTATATTACATGAATTTAAAAAGCATAAACCGTGAATTAAATAAATCAATGAAAAAAATGCAAAGGCTACTTCCAAATAACCTACTTTTCTCAGTCATGGCGAATAAGCTTTCCATTGACAGATATAACAACTTTCCTCTCTTCAGACTCTGTTAACTAAATTCCGCAATATGTCATGAATGATAAACGAGCATGTTTTGTTTTCACTGACAATTTGTTATTATCAATTCAACAATCCGTAGAAAAGAAACATCCACTTAACTATTGCAATCTGTCTTCCCCTGTTACTCATCCAATGCGATGGAATAAATCATACGAAAGGTGTTTAATGAAAGTCTAATGGAGGTACTAAACACTAAACCTCTCCGCGTGAGGCGTCTCACTAATGTGATTTGCAAACCATTCATTAAATATCTTACATGTTCCATACACACTGATAGATCTTTCAACAAAATGTATCATTTCTACACATCATCGTTCCACTCTCTTAATACAATTGGAATTGAACTTTTGACCTGCGTGAGCACGACTGTGTATTTCAATCATGCAATCTTTGCTAATGCGCGTTGGATTATCTTACTTAGCTGATTCTTGCTCTCACAAAGTTAGATGAATAATTGATTTCTTTCGGAGGAGACCTAAAATAAGTATTCGTGAAACACTTATTAATATTGACTATTACGAAAGCTTTCGCAAATAAACTGAGCGATCGCTTATGTAAAAATTGACTCGTTGTCACCCACATATGTACGTAATTAGACACTAGATGCTTGGAGTGGTTTTATTTAAGTAGAACCCACGAAAGCCTCTTGTGGGCCAAGCGAATTAGTTGCTTACAAGTGGCTGTCGAAGCCTGACGCATTTCTAGCCGAACACAGTTCGACTTAAAAAATGATTAACTCCTAAAACCGAGGCATAAACATTCCCAAAAAGTTTAATAAAGCCGACGCAAATACTTTCCCCATGAATGTGTGTTTTTGCATCATTAAAATACTGCTAATTAAGCGAGAATAAGTTTGTTTCCCCAAAATATGATGTTTGCAAAACACAAATACTTTCGTGCAACCGTCACATAGAGCAGCACGCTCGGCAGCGTCCGTAAACTTCATGACGGTCTCGAATCAAGCCGAACCACAATAAATGCGATTCTCCCTTCCCTGCCCCTACCCACCCCCCCATACCCATAACGAAATGGAACACAGTTTGAAGTCACGCGTGTGTGGACTAACAACTCTATTTATAATGCCTCTTGTTGCCACCATCTTATTTTCACATAAATTTAAAACAACTATTTGTATGCGGATTAACCCACGCTGGGTTTCGAACTATCAACGTGACATAGGGTAGTTTTTCGAAGGTCATATGTGTGAAATAAATCCACTTGAGTAAAATAAAACTGTTTTTAATCATTAGAACAACAGTATTCAAAATATGTTAAATAACCAATACAAACTTTACTTGGAGTTTTTTATACTCCGTTGTCGAGCGGTTAAAATCCTCCACTATGAATTCAAAGGTTGCGGCTTCAGATCTCAGAGTGCGCGAATATATTTCATTCAATTAATTTGTGTTATTTTACAAAGAGTAGATATGTTTACGGCACGTTCCAGAATGGTAAATACTTTAAGTATCGCCCTGGTGAAAAACCAGTATTCAGAATGGAAACGTTGCTTTAAATTACTTAACCACATAACAACCTTCTTCTTCACCATCTTGTTTCCTTTCCCACTCCCTTCAGCCCTACAACATACACCATTTGGGTATACCAAAGTTCCACTGGCTCTGGACAGTTAGAAACAATCGGGACTCTTGTGCAGTATTCACATAAAAAAATATTTAAAAGCTTTCGCTTAGTTTTGACTGGTGAACGCCGAACCTAGTTTTTGTGGAAAATTAATTAAAATGCGGTATTTTCATCGATCACCTAACTACGCCGTTTACATTTTTTTCATGAATAAAAAAAAACAGCTATTAAAAAGACCACCTAATTATGTATTAATTACAAAACAATTAAATTTCCTCGATGTTGCATTACAAAAAAACAAACCAATTATGGTAATAGGAATCTAATTTACATATTATATTACACGAGATAATTTACCAGCCATTCTGTTTCATGTGAGGATATCCATTTTTTATTTGAATTTCTTACCAACAATATTGTAACAAGACATTTAAAAAGCTATATCTGCCTTTAACATAATTTTACAGCAGAGCAATTTTATTAATCAATGTGACCCACGTATAGTATGCTACATTTAATATGAATTATATTCCTCGTTTTTTTATATTGTAACATTTTATTTTATAATGTAACATAATATTTTTGATCTACAGTTTAACCTGGATGGCGAGTAATTTAGTTTGCGAGTGTTTCGCAAGACCAGCACAATTTTTAAATAATTTCAACTTAATAAACGAGTGATGTCTTGCTATGCGAGCTAAATATCTGTAAAATATAAAAAAAACAGCAAAAAATTGTTTTTGTTTAAATTCATGTCGCACACAAGCTTCTACTGTTCCGAACCGTCTGAATCCAGTGATACTTTGGCATCCCCAATTAGGATATAGGGAAAAACCAAGCTCTTCAGATCTGGTCACCAAACACGAGTATTTCAAGCAACGCTTCGATTGTGAATGGAGGTACATAGATTATATACCACGCCTAAACATGCCGCAAATATTATTTTTCAATTTTATTTATTGAATTTTATTTTTTAATTCGAACCCGCGACTTTTGGATTTGTAGTCGACCACGGGGAATTAAAAATAGTTCATCATTTTATTAGGAGCTTTGTAACGAACCTCGTTGAATGACATTGATAAAATTGTTTTTATTTTTCTTTGCAGATCACGTTCAGGAGTTTGGCTGCGGACCACTGTTCTACAGGACCATGTACATGGACGTTAAGTCAAACATTCTTTACGTGGGAGCAATGTAAGTACACATATTTTAAACTGGAAATAATGAAATTGTACGAAACATGTACATTTCTACTAAATGGTTAATCTTGTCAATCAATATTTTTTATTTAAATAATTGCAGCATAAATCAGACAAAGTAACACTTTCGCAGCCACCTAATTGTGTGACGTTTTGTTCTCAGGTGCTTTGTTAAACGAGGTACTACTGTATGATTGATTGACTTTGAAAGATGTGTGTCAAATCAATATCATGCTATTGCTTAATTTACTTAACCTCTAATGGGATCGATTGCCATTTTTTAAAGAGAGTGGAGGTAATGTCAATTTTTCACATTTTGGTACAAGCATAAATAGATCTAATGCGAAATAAAATAATTGAAAAAATATACAGGAACAATGTCTTTAAATTTCAAATTATTAAAACCCCAAGAGAGAAAATTTTATTACCGCAACTGAGATTTAAACAACATCGTAACTGATCTAACCATTGAGCTGTCGAAACAACTTTCAGTTTTATTAATTTTTAGCCGTCTAGAGCTAGTGGAATTATGGTATCTTTAATTGGTGTATGTTGGAGGCTGAAAGAAGTATAAAAGAAAAAGAAAAGAGAAAGAGGAAGGTTGGAAAGTACCTCACTAATTAAATCTGGTCACCAAAGACAGCTAAAGGCATTTAAATGAACATTTTGATAATGAATGTTAGGCCTTTACCAGAATGATACTCTGAAAAGTGCCGCAAATATACTATATATAATTTAATATTAATCAAATGTGAAATAACACATTTCAATGAAATTAAAATTTATTTGCGCACGTCGGGATCTGAGCCCGCGATTTCTGGACTCAGAGTAGAGCGTCTTAACCACTCGACTAAGTTTTTTGTTTGTATGACGTGACGTATTAATGTGGATGAAACAAGGAATGGTCTGAAATAGAGCTGTGTGATGGTTCATCGTCTCTAATAATTGCTAAATAGTAAGTTAGTAAAATCGTGAAATAATTAGTACTGTTTTAAATTTTGTCCGTTGATGGTTCTACCAGCCCGGCGATAAACTAACAAAATAATAACCGATTTTATGTTAGAAACAATGAATTTAATTTTCTCATTAAGTCGGCAATTAATTACCCAATTAAATATACTGACAACACGATGACTTGGATTGCCTCCATCTGAGTCCACCCGCGCTGCTTCTCCCACCACCCCACCTCCCCACCACCCCCTGCCTATCTGCCACCTTCCACCCTGCACAATGTACAATTCCCATACATAAGCTGAATATTTAAATAATAAAGAGGAAGCAGTCATTATTCACATGATAGGCTAGTAATTAACTAGTAACGAAAATAAACAGGGCCGGCTGGGAAATTGGAACGCTTTTCGCGCTCACAGTAATATGAATTTATATGTTTTAATCTTCATAGCTTGCTGTTAACTTTTACAAAAAAAACGCTTTAGCCAAGCTAAAATTGTATTTTTTTTTTTTATATGAAGCACCAAAAATCTGGAATCTCTCATCTGCAGTCATGAAATTTACAGTTTTCTTTTCGGTATTTATAGGTCATTACAGCTATTTTTAGCTTTCAACGTTATTCCCATCACAATCAATGGAACTTTGAAACATGCATTAAAGGCATCCTTTATTGAAGTAATATTTCTTGCTTCTTCTGAAAGAAAAAATAATGTTGTGAGCTCTAGTCTTTGTGTTTATGCAAGGATTAAAACTCGAAATAATGCTTGATTTGGATTTGTAAGTCAAATTAGCGTCTTTTTGAAACTTTTCATCATTTTCACTGTTATCAGAATGATACGAATTGAAGTTTTCAACATCCGACTCTACTTCTACATTGTCATCAACTTCAAAATTATCGGTATCACACAGTTCACAGTCCAAATCGCTATCACAATCTTCCTGGTTCATCTTCTAACAACTTTTGTATTTCTTTATCTGTTAATTGTTTAGCCATGTCTGATGGAGAAAAATGATAAATGTTATTTGTTACACAAAAAATGAATGTACTTTTTTGTTGTTTTACTAATAAATATTATGTCTTAAAAACGGTGAAGATATATGACTTGGAATTTAATGGTAGAAGAAGTTGGGGACGCCCGAGCAAAAAATGGCACGATCATATGAATCAAATACATACTTGAGTCGGGTCATGTCAAGAGTCAGAACAACAAAAGAGTGGGTATTTATGAGACGATATGGTATAAATATCAATCAAAGAGTGTGTGCCAAGACAAAGTTGGGTGGCGGTATATCCTCTCTACCTACCCTTCTGATTATTAACTACTTAGCTAATTAAAACAATCTTTTTATGCGTAAAAATACTTTCATCGCCGATTTTTTTTATAAACACCGTTTTTTTATTAAATATTATTTTTTATTAAAAACAAAAGGTTATTTTTGATTAAACATTAAAATAATAAACAGAAAGATACTTTTTTGTACAAATTTTTTATTTAAAAAAAAACTTTGCCTAACTTCAATTTTAATCAAAAAAAGTTTTGGAACCACAGTTACTGGAACACGTGCACGCTTCAAGCAATGCAAGATACAACAAAATTTACGTAGAGAGTCAACGGAAGTCCGATGAACAAATTAGCGCAGTATAACTGTCTCGCTCTTTCGCATGTGTGGGACGGATCGCCCGCGAATGTGTTGGAGTGAAACAAATAACATAACACAGTAACATAAAGAGAAGACATACAGAGCAGTATAGCGTGTAGTGCGAATCCTACTAAAATGTACCAAAAACATTTTTTTTCAATATTACGTGCATTGAATATTGAAAAACAAAAAATGCCAAAATGTTCGGTAGTATTTTCTTAGAGATTACAAAAAAGGAGAGTTCAATTGTTCGATTAACTATCAACTTATCGTGCTTAAGGTGGATCATGGGGAGGTCCTACACCCCTTTTGGATCCGGCTAGGTTAAGATTGATATGGCCAATATCTTACTTTCCACGTGCTAAAAAGGGTACGGATCCCGCTGTGGCATTCAAACTCGATCCATCCAAACGCCAGCTGAATAAATTGTTCCTCTTAGTAGTGAATGTCATTTTAACAAAATCTTTGCCAAACTTTTCACTCTCTTCCGAAGAAGGCTCTAATCTGTGCCTCGGTCCATCCCTGCGCCCAACACATGGCCCTCGCTTGTCAGCGGTATCCGAGAGGTTCGCCTTTGATTAACGCTGCGCCGGCGCGGAACATCTAGAAATTTATTAACAGTTTCACCCGCCACTCATCTCATTGCCGGGTTTAGCTGTCATCGGCAGCCAGCAATGTGTTCTCGCTGATGAAATTCACATTATGGACCCGCTGTCTACGACGGCTTTCCCATCCGGCCGCAGCGGATCCGATATTGCAAGAGTTCCCCGAATACGATATAAACTACTTAATCCTTAACATAATGCTCATTAATTTGATGGCTCGATTGTTAACTTTGAGCTGACGTAGCATATCTTAAATTTTGAGTTTGCAACTTGCTTCTAACAACTACAAATCTTTACTTCGTTGTCGCTTTACACGAACCTTCTGGCGTTCAGCTTGGAAAAAATTGACAAGGTTCTACGTTCAAAACTTCTAAAGCAAGGTACTCGAAATACACACACAAAATCTTAATATATTTAAACATTGAAACGCTGTAATCTCTGAATATAAAAAGATATTATGTGTATATTTTCCCTGTCAAAGGCATGATCGTACCGAAACTGGTATGCGTATTGTTATAAAATGAGTTGAGAGAATTACATCTATTTCGTAATAATGAATGTACTATAAGAGACGAACAAATTCAAGATTATTCAACAGATCATCCAGAAGAAGACGAAGTGGAGGAAGACACTGTAGTTCTATCATTTAATAATCTCCGTGACTATTACGAGTGCAGTTCCGAAAAGTATGCGAATATTGCCCTTATGATAGCCAACCTCTGATAGGAAAGGGCATCAAAATGAGAATAATATATATTTAATGAAAATGAAATAACGACTTTGTATTAGACCACAAATTTTATTTTAATTTTTATGACCGACCGGTTTCGCTTAACTTAACTGTGTCAAGGTATAAAATTAAAATAAACAAAAAATACAAAGTGTGCGGTTATATTAACATACAGAGGGACAGGAAGATACAGACAATATGAAATGATAGAGGCAAAACGTCAACTGAGAAGGTGATTAAAGAATAATGAAAAAATTGTACGAGTTTACAGGAAATATACCTAATATTGGACTGCTGGACAAATTTAACGAATTATTAAGAATATGACTTTTAATTTTATTTCGTAAAAAAATTAAATTAAATCTGTGGTCTTATAAAAAGTAATTATTTCATTTTCATTAAATATGTCAAACCACAAAGTGATTGCTTTCTACAAAAATATAATAATAAATATAGTCAAAATGTTCCTTGTTGCGATTTTTTCCGTTCTTCGTAATGTAAGCAAAAGGGCTGGGAAAATTGCATTCTGAAACTGAAAATAGAAAATACTAACTAAATGCAAAATTACATATTTTTAGTATGTCTAAGTTGCATAAATTACTTGTTTTTCTAAGACAAATAAAAACAGTTTTGTAGTGTTTTTTTATTATTTTAATATTGCCTATATATGGAGATATTGACAATGACTGAATGTTTTTCGAGACCGAAAGAACCTCCCTTTCCCCTACTAAAATTTAAAAACTCCACTTTACTCCACTGATTCTTAGACCTACTGTACTGTAATACACAAATAAAATCAAACCAAAATAACACTTTTTCTCCATTGTATAATATGGTCAGTGGGGTTAGTAACTTAAACGTTAAACCATCGATATTTTTCACAATCTATAAACTGACAGACGTGCGGAATTATTGTACTAAATTATATGAATAAAACTACACATTCTGTATAATAAAAGGACGTCAAACACGGCAATAAAATTATGCTACAGATGGTATGAAAGCAAGTACGAGGCCAATTTATCAAGAAAGGATTGGAGGAAAGCCAACGAATAAAGCGATAAATGAATAAACACATCACATATTTTTCCACTTGAATAATCCCCAGAGATATTGTTCGCAGTAGTTACATACGTCATACGTACTATAACTCTGCGTGAAAAACTCATGTTTATCGTCGGACAAGAGAAAACTTTGCAAATGTGGATTTTTTACGGTCGCTAAAATCGTTTTCGTTATTATAAAAATACGATGGCAAGATAAAAATGATATGGGTCATGACCAAAGCCTTACGCATCGTAAAATGTTACAGATTTTCTGCCATTTTTGGACTAAACAGTGTTTGAAATAGAATAATATTACAAGGAGAAATCTATTGAAAAAATTATGAATAATCTAACGCTTTTTATATTTGTTATACTTTGATCATTAGAATCGTGACGTTGCGGGTTTAAATCCTGTGAGCCATGTTAATTAAAATAATAATACGGTTTGCCCTTGTAGTAAGAATATATATGGAGAGGTACCTTCACGAAACCGTGTAGTCAGTATTGTTGACTTTATACTGACTCGGTATAAAGAGATAAAGATATACTAAAGGATGTTGGATAGCCTACTAGTTACCGCCCACATGGAATCCGGACATTTTTAATAATTATATTTGAACACATTGAGCAAAACAATATCAATACACAATTAAAATGATTAATAAAATCAAAATATCACACAAATACTAATAACAAAAGGTTTTCCTAAATAATTATGGAAGCTTTTTGTTGATTTTAAATCATTAAAATTTTTAAAGTTTGGTCTAAAACATTTCAAACTGTTGATATACCTCTGAAAAGTGATGTTTTATATTTTTTTTATTTGAACATTCACGCATAGCTGATATCACCGTTATGTTTGATTTATTTGTATAACCACTGCAAGTTTTTTAACGTTGAGTAAGTCAACACAAATATAGGAAATAACCTCAAAATCCGTTGACGTAATTTATACTACTCGATGATGTGAAGTTAGCGCGGACGGAGAACATTCTTACGTGCTTAGAAGTCCTATAATATTATGAAAATACTTTTTTTTACTTTTTCTCTCATGGTGTACGACGTAAAAAACCCGGAAAAGTGATTAATTGCAAAATTGTATAAGTTGGGTTAAAATATTTAGCTTTCTCTCCATATATATTATAAAGATTTTTCACTATCGAAAAAATATTTTTACCATTTTTTAATTACAATAATACCCTTTTCAATATGTTTTCTATTTTTATTTATTAACTGCTTAAACTATTTTACTCACGACTATCATGTTACGGACGTGAGCCTAGTTCGATAGCCAAAAAACTACGTTACATGTACAAAAGAAGTAAAGAATAAAGAAACTTTCAAAAACTTTATTTGGGTTAACTGTAAGGAATAATAATAAAAAAAAACTACCCCTGCTGTACATTATACTGAGCTAATTTTGAACAATAAAGATTTTTTATTTGAAACGTTGCTGTGTGTGGATTAACATTAGTTAAAGCCGTATAGTTTCCAACCTTCTCGCTTTTCATTCCTCAATATTGGGGGTGTCATAGTCCCCCTTGCTCGGGTTATTCGGGTCTTTTATCTAGACTTCCCACCTAAAAAATCGTTTCAACGATGTCAATGCAAGACTTATATTTTTAAAAAATCTCGTTGGTTACAATATACGAGGCCTGTTCAAAAGAAAAGGTGAATTTTGAATTTTCGCGGGCTGTGTACATTCGATTATCGATTTTTTTTGTTATGTTGGTGCACATATTTTTATCATATTTAAGCATTATCAGCTATTTTGGATTAGTGGTTTGTTTTTGTCAACATTTTAAGTGCGTTGGAGCACTTTATTCCATTTTTAACGCACAATTTAATACATATTCTTTGATCCAGTCTACTTTGTCTCAAAAAAGTGTTTATAAGTGGTACAAGCGCTTTACAGAAGGCCGAGGCCACTTATCCAAAATGGTTGATAATGTTAACATATGATAAACATATGTGTACCAACATAACAAAAAAAATCGATAATCGAATGTACACAGCCCGCGAAAATTCAAAATTTACCTTTTCTTTTGAACAGGCCATGTATACTCCATCTTCTAAATTTCAATTATGATTAAATGGAACTAAAACGTATGCCCATTTAAAAAACTAACAAAAACACATATTTCAAAAGCTGTTAAACATAAAAATAAAACAAATCTAATTTTCGCACTACCGTTTGACACTCAGTGCGATAATATATTAACTAACTAATTAACCATCACGCCGTTTATCCGCAGGAGTAGGCAGAGAGGACAGACCGCCATACAACTCTTTCTCTTCACACACTCCTTGTTTCATTCTCCTTCATATATCGTCTCATACTCTTATGTTATTCTGACTGTTCACATAGCCCGATTCAAGCATTTGTTTCACTTGATCGTGCCATGTCTTCCTCGGGCATCCTCGACTTCCTTTTCCTTTCACTTTTATACTATATATTATTTTCACAATTCTTTCTTCTTTCATTCGCTTCACATATGCCCAAAGCACCTAAGCGTCCCTTTATTGATCCTATTCAGTACGCTTACATCAGCCCTGCATTCTTTCCGGATACACACATTTTTAACACGATCGCACATGATTTTACCCGCACATACGCCTCAGGGATCTCATTTCCACAGCATTCAGTCTACTTTTATCCTTCTTCTGCCAGTTCCATGCCTCACTGCCATACATCAGGGTTGGTATAAGCACTATACAAGTATATTAACTAATATATGAGGTTGTTATTTTTAAATTAATTCTTAACAAATCTTTGCACAAGTGATTAATATTTATATATTTATACGTTCTGTAATGTAATCTTCAAAACAATGAAAACTTTCCTTTTATATACGAGTACACCTAATTTTGTTTATTTATCTGAAGTTTATGAGAATCTCAGATCTCCAAGGGATTGATTGACCTTCGGAATGGGACGAAAAGGCTGGCAAACAAGGGGCTGTAAGAATGATCAAAGCTAATACTGTTGACTCACTGACCCATACCCTTCAACCGTTCACTCACTACTCAGAGAAGGTCAATATTTATCCTTTCTAGGGATTAATGTCTGACTTGGCATATTCCAGACTTATTGTTTCGCTCAATGGAAAAAAGCCAAAAATACCGCTTTCAGCCTTTCAACTTTCACAGCTTTCCGAGTTGAGAGTATTATTCAAATGATAAAACATTGTTAACACATTGTAAATTATTTTATTAAACTTTTCGCTTTATGGAAAAGTAAAATAAAACTGTTAACAAAAACACGATATTTTATAAGTAATTTTGAAACTTTGCTGTAACTTTATGAAACTCCCTTTACATCGTGCATATTGCGGTACATACGTTATTAGGAATGAATTTGGCCTGGCGGGAATGTTTCTTTAATGAATATCTGGTGTATAATCATGTAAATCTAGATATTTTTTATTACTTAGTAATGGAAACGAAAGATTAATAATGTATTTTCTTGAAATAAAGGGAGATAGATATACACCTCTGACTTAATGTGACATTGTATTTACTCCAATAATATTTTTCTTTGTGTAAACACCGCAAAAGATACCCAACTCTCCGGAGCCAGTGAGACTATGACATCCTCAATTATTGTATGTTGTGCTGCTGAAATAAGTGGGAAGTGGAGGAGAGAGGGACAAAAGAATTCAGGAAGAACCTGGATATTCAAATGTGGTCACTCAACACAATTATCGCAATTTCAGGTAGCGTTTTTTTTCCTGAATTGCAGTCTTTCACCAGGGTGATACTAAGAGTATCTACCACATTACAGTTTTAACATCTTCCCATCATTATGGCAAGAACTATAGAGCAACTATT
Organism: Drusus annulatus; assembly: GCA_022651775.1. NCBI lineage: Eukaryota > Metazoa > Arthropoda > Insecta > Trichoptera > Limnephilidae > Drusus > Drusus annulatus. Next base: position 1,677,332 of record JAGWCC010000184.1, read on the forward strand.
TAACTACCGCTTAAAGCAACTGTTTTTTGTTGTTGTTGTTATTTTGTAGACACCCAACTCTCCGGAGCCAGCGGGACTATGGCATCTCCAATTAGGGTATGTTGTGAGGCTGGAGGAAGTGTGGAGTGGAAGAGAGAGGGAATGAGGAAGAACTTGGGGAGAACCAAGATATTTAGATCTAGTCACTAAACACAATTATTGCAATTTCATGCAATGTTTCTTTTCAGAGTCGTAGTCTTTCACCAGGGCGATACGTAGAGTATCTACCACTCTTCAGTTCCAATATCTTCGCATCATTATGGCAGAGACCATTGTAAGCTCAAGGTCAACTTGACAACGATTGCTGTTTAAGTCCATATTTATTTTAAGGCAAATTCGGAGAACAACTGAAACATTTAATATTTTTTTAATAATTTCATCTGAAATTCGAGTTCAATTACAATTTTTCCTATTGGTTCTGAGCTTGTCGTACGTCACTCTCAATTATAAACCAAATAATTTCTAGTGACAACACTTCAAATGCACAGATAAGTTTGTCTATTTGAATTTTTTTTTTGCAGATCATTTTTTTTTAAACTGAACCCTTTGAAAATTATAATATTGTTAAAAGTTCGATGTGGAAAATCAACTTAAAAGTTTAATCAGCTAGCTTAATACAAATAATATATATATATATATATATATATATATATATATATATATATATATATATATATATATATATATATATATATATATATATATATATATATATATATATATATATATATATTTATATATATATATATTTGATTATTGATTAATATTGACATCAATATATGTAAGTAAACTAAGTTATGTTAATTAACCTGACTTGTATTTATTTGCTGATTAAATCATTGTGAGAAATGTGTGGCAAACGTAGTAATTAACTATAAATAGTTTCCTTTGTGAGTACATATGACCTTATGAGTGTTAATACCTATTAAATTATCTACCTTTAAGGTATTTTAGCAGACATTTACTATAAATAATTTCATTTAAAGAAAGATGTGTTTCATCATTTTTTTTTTTCAAATCTTTTCAAATGTAGACAGCGATAAAGTACTTATTTACCTGTAATTTTATTCTTTTTTTGAAATGGGTGGATTAAAGCAACTAATATTTTTTTCTTGGAAACTCTAGTTTCATCTTGTAATTTTCCACGGTTAAAAACTAGTTATTATATATACATTCATATATATTTGAAATTATTTTTCTATTAACTATAAATTATACTTACATATTTGTGAGAGTGTGAACTTTTCAAATTTGGAACCGACGAATGCATTCAGAAATTCGGAAAATTAAAAAATAATCTTTATGAATCTTGACAAGTACCTACCTATAATGTATTTTACCAGACATTATTCTACATTTGAAATGAGCGGCTTAAAGTAACTATAATTTTTTTTGGCAAGTCAAGTTACACCCCTTGATTTTTCATGGATAACAACTAATACGAAAATTAAAAAAATTATATTGTATTTTTTAATAGTGAATACCACACAAGAGTCCCAACTGCTCCCATTCGTCTAAAGTGAGTGAATCTATGGCATCCCCAAACGGAGTATGTTGTGAGGTTGAAGGTAGTGGGGAAGGGAAGGATATCTGGCTATTCAGATATGGTCACCAAACATGACTAAAATCATTTTAAGCAAGTATAGAGTATCTACCACTCTGGAACGTGCCGCAAATATACTATATATTATTTTATAATAATCAAATGTGTTGTGACACTTTTTTTTTTTAAGTAAGACAAACATTCCCGGGTTACGTTAATAACCTGACAATATTTGAAAAACTCCTACTGCCATCATAAAAAGCGGAAGATGTTGCTTGTGCAATGATGGAGGACTTAGCCAGCAGAGGAATTGAACGCACGACGCCCGGGTGGGAATCCGATGCGTTCTCCACTCAGCTACCGACCGTTTTAAATATTAAAAAAATATTTTCGTTCGCCTGGCTTGAACCCGCGACCACCGAATTTATAGTCGAGCGTCTTACCACTCGACCGTGCAGGCCGTCAATATTTATGCCATCGTTAATTTTTTTTTTTCAAGCGTATTTTGAATTTAACTTCGCCAGGATTCAAACTCGCAACCTCTGACTCCAGACTCTAGGCGCACCCAATATTGTGATACCGCGTGCCCCGAAGGTAGCTGATACCTCCCATTCATGCAGCGTCGTCCCTTTGTGCTTCAATTCGTTAGCGAGGAGATAATCGTAATTATTTTATGAACTCCGTGTGTTTGTGAAATGCGATATTTTCGCTCCAATTAAATTCCCTTCGGCCAGGGGAGCTTAATGAGTATGCACACAATTATTATTATCCCTCCAAACTCACCCCGAGAATTGAGCGGGGCATTAATGAAGCCTGCACTTTTTTTTTCGTAGAATATATCTGACCATGGTCTTAAAAAAAATTGATGACGTATTTTTTTTTTTTAAAGTTAGATCAAATCATTGTATGTTCTAGTCCAAAAGATTAAATATGTATACAGACGGTTATTGCACGCACATTTTTCCAATAACATTTTATAAATTGAAAAAATATAAAATATTGAATTGCAAAAATAAACATACAATATACCTACCAACATTAATGCTTACTAGTTTAGTCTCGATACACACGTCAAAAGGGACATAGTGAGTAAATCGCGAAGTTACGTAATCAGAATAAAATTTCAAACTTTTTTACGTGTGAGTGATAATTATTAATATTGTTTTTACAAACATTAGCGCCCCACGCGGGGATCCAATGAATCGTGTACAGAAGACGGTTTAGCGTATTAATACTATCAGATGACAAACAAATATTCTTTCTATTATTAATTATTGAAATAATATCAATAATACAGAAAAAGCCCAAAACTAAAAAGCTTAACGGTGGCGAGTGTTTTTTTTTAGTTAAAGATTATTGATATTATTTCAATAATTAATATCAAAATAAAAAGCATAAGGCTATAGAGTTAATTCTAATTTAATATTAACTCTCGACTTTGTGAGGAGTCAAAAGATCTTCCGTAATATAAAATGAATGGTTCATCCAAGACACTATCTAGGTATCCAATATATGCTCGGGTATACCATTACAAAGGTGGCAGCCTATATCGGAAAAAAATAAAAAATTATATTCATAATTTTCAATGAAGTATGGGGTCGATTAAAATGCCGGTTTCCAATATGGTTTCGGTAGATCAATTGGCAGAGGGGTTACCCCCGGATAGACTAGAGGTTCCGAGTTCGTGTCTCGGTCGCGATCGTTATTTTATTTAGTGTCTGACTTTTTTTGTTTCATATTCACGTTGAAGATTATTGATATTATTTCAATAACAATATCAAAATAAAAAAGTTAATTACTATATTAATAAAGTTATTTATTATTTAATATTCTTATTTTTTTTATTTAAGAATATTGTCTATTGTGGTGATTTCTGGTAGAATTTCACTGTGTGGTTGAACGGCCCAATAATAATGTATTTTTTAAATAAAAAATAATAACTTCATATACGAGTATACATAGTAACTGTTACTTAATGCCGTATATTACGACCTTAAAGATATAATATGACCATTGACGTAATATTGGAGATTGCGCATTCAAACAATACTGTGTTTGTTCATAATATGAAAGTTAATTTTTACAAATTATGTCCGAAATCGTCTAAGGGAATAATTCGCTCGTATCGCAGCCGAAGAGCGATGTCGGGGCGGAGTCTTTGTATGGTAGGTACTAGTGTTAGCCATCAACTACCAGTCATTCAGAATAGGCGTATTTCACGGCAGAACGGTTAGCTTTTTGGCTTTGTACCCATAGTTTGCGGTTTAGAGACCCCGGCGTTGGCAAATACAAATATATTTCCACATATGTCTGTTCACACGTAAAAAATAATTTTATTTGTATCTCGTTCTAGATTAGTAAATAGTGTTAGTATCGCCGTGAGAGACCACCATTCAGGGGCGGAACTTTCATATTTTCTCAATCTCTTTCCCGTCCCCACAACATTCAATCACAATTAAGGGATGCTTCAGTATCACTGGTTTTAGGCAGGTACTCTAATACGGCATTCCGTAAAAATGAAAAAATAAATGTTTTCCTACAACAAAACACACATTAAGTACATTATTTAATGTACAATATTTCCACAGTAAATGCGTCACATTATATTTTTGTTAGGCCTTTTGTCATCTCCCAACAATTCTGTTTACAAATTGCTTAAAATTAACTTCTCTCATCGCTATGAGATTAATTAATCAGCCGTTTTCCGTGTCCCTCAATTTTTTCCCTTTCATTTTATTATAAATAACAATGAGACCTCCTTTTCAATGTGATGAATTGCGTTTATTCGATGTTTGATGTGTTGGTATTGTTCTATTTTTCTTTTCATATGTAGGTATTCTCAAAAACTACTACAGAAAAAAATAGTTTCGAAATTCATCGAAGAATTTTTTGAATTAATAACTCTGCTAATATTATACAACATTCACAAGAGAGTGCTTATTAATGCAAAGTAATGTCTTCTAACTGTAATTGTACCCGCCATATTTGCAAAATCTATTTCTCGCTAATCGGAAATTGCATAAGTTTACTCTTATTATGTGTTTATATTAATATATATACAATACTTTCCATAATTGATAATAATACATAGTAATAATAATAATAAGATCTGTACAGCGCCCTTGAGGTGATTTTTCACAAATACGGCGCTATACAAATCCAAGTATTAATATTATTATTATTATAAAAGTTGTAAAACACACAATAATAATAATAAAGAAAAAAAACATAAATTAATAAGAAAGAAAAAAAAGAAATATTAATGGAGGATATTAGGTCTTATTTCTGCAAAAAGTCATCAAGAGGGAGTTAGTTCATCGTCACATAAAATGGCTGCGTTGGTTTTTAAATTGCACCTTTTACTGACATTTTAGTATGTATTTTTTTTTTAATTTAAAGATTACAGCTTAAATTTTTATTCACTAGAAACCTTAGACATTTTCCTAACTACCCATGTAGAAGTTAAAGATAAATCATTTGCAGTATTGCTTGTATTAGAATGTTACCAAGTGAAATTTAGCGCTATTTTGGGTGCTGAGCTTTAGTAAAAAAAGTTTGAAATAAATAGGTACCGACCTACTTATAAAAAGGTTTACTCAAAATTGCTGCAAAAATGATAGTTATAAAATTTGTTGTCAAATTCACTGATGCCCAACATAATTGAGACTTTATCAAAGTGATATTTAATCTCATAATAATAATTCAACTCACAACTCCTAATTTTTTTTGTAAGGCGAACAAACTAAATATTTGTAAACGTTTGGTTTTGTAGTGAATTTTATGGAGGGTGTCTTTAAAAAAATCCCAAGTGAAGGGGGAGTGGTGCTGGTTAACCATCAATAAGAAGGCTCGGTGGCGCCGCTGTCGCCTGCCATTGACGGCTCGTCCCGCCGCGCCGTGGATTTGAGCTCTTACTCCAATATCGGTCGTTTTTTTCAAAGGTCAGGGGAACCGGCATCAATCATTCCGGCGCTTTTACCTCCTACTCTCAAAACCCTCCCAACCAGCACCTCCTTTATCCTCTTCCGTTCCTCTCCTCCACCGCCCCCTATCCCATCTTCATTCGCGACGTTCCTCGTTCCTTTTCGTCTCATCTTCATGCTAGGTTTAACGCTTTGTACGGGCAAACCGCTGATAAATCCATTGTAACCTCTCCATCTATCTCACGAACGGGGGGCGTGCAGACTACAGAAAGAGATAGCAACACACATTGTTTGTGTATCTAGCAATAAACTTGACTCGTGTTTAATAATAAACACCAACTAAGTGCACGTAATTTTTAATTATGTTAAAATTATATAATAACTCTGTGTAAGACCACAGATTTTATTTTAATTTTTATGACCGACCGGTTTCGTTTAGCCTAAGTATCATCAAGGTACAAAATTAAACTAAACATAAAATACATAGTGTGTGGTTATATACAGCGGCAGCTCGTGAATTTTTAACGTCATTATTGACGTTGTTGAAGCCGAAAAAAAAAAATTATTTCGAAATTTCAACGTTTTATGTGAAGATTTTTCAGAAATCCGTGCAGTGCACCACCAAAACTGAAAATCCTGAAAATCTTCATACAAAAAAAAAATCTTGAAAAATATAAAAATCATTTTCGGCTACAACACTAACAATGTCGTATTTTTCAATCTTAGCACTCTAGCACACTAAAAACTTACGAGCCGCCACTGGTTTTATATACTCGTATATACAGAGGGAGAACACGATATAAAAAAAAAATTTAATGAGAAAACAGTAAGAAAATAAAAGAAATACATTTAAATTATAACAAAGAAACAGAGAGAACGTGATAAAAGAATACTGAGAAATTTTATATGTTGATTTTTGGTCGGTCATAAAAATTAAAATTAAATCAGTGGTATTTTACAAAGTTATTATTTAATTTTCATTATTTTTATAAAAGCACTAATTGATTGCTTTTTACGAAAATAAGATTATTTTTTAAATATGGTGTCGCAAAGTGCTTTTATAATTATTTTTGAAGAAGTAACTTAACTCATTTCAACATTAACTTTCTTGTAAGAATCACTTACGCGAATTATTACGTAAGCCGTTTACATTGATTGCAGTTTGGATTGATGGCTTGCTGGACATAAAATCACTTTAGATGTCACAGATTCTCCATCTTCTGAGGCCTATCGTAATGTATAATGAGCTAGCGGTTACTACTCGGCTTCGGCCGAGATTAAAATTCTGCTCTTAAAATATCCGTTGTTTCAAACAATTGAAAAGTAAGAAACATAATTTTGATGGTTTTTTTAAATATTTTGGGTATTTTTTCTATGTTATATTTTTTCAGTTCTTACTACATAAGAAACAATAAAATATTTACTGCAAAATATGTCAAATTTAAACAAGGTACACACATATCTGTGTCTGCAATACAAGTTTGGATACATTATGGCCCAGTCAACATTAGTTTCAGGCAGATGCCTGTTCTAAGAATTTAAATAGATATTTTAAATCTCAGAGTTGGAAATGGTTGCGTTGATATAATATTATTTCCACACAGAAGACGCTGTGAAAGTTCCATAATGCTAGAGCTCACCACTGATCACTTGATCTTTAGTCAAACGTGCAAACGGATTTTCTGCTTTGTAGTTAAGATGCACATGGCATGAAGGTAGCTTAATAATCATCCATATTGTGATTAAAAAATACCTTCAATTTGTTATAATTAAGTCCATAAATAAACACAAATTTGAAACTTATAATACCACACTAACTTTTAAAGGTTTCTTTTTAATTATATTTTTGTACGTGTAACATAGTTTTTTTTAGGCTAAAACGACTATCAAACAGACTCATGCCCGTTTCATGATAGCCGTCCATATATTATATTTAAACAATTTAATATATCGCTGTGCTAGTTCAATACTATAAAAAGTTTTTAAAAATGACTTATAGGTGTTTTTTGATTTTTTATGTTATAAGGAATCAGAAAACAACATTTATTTTTACTATAACAAGTCTAAAATAATTTATTACAGTTGAAATAATTTTGAAAAAGTTACTTGCCATTAGAATTTTTTACTGAATCTTTTCATTCATATATAACACATACATACATTCCATTGATCGCTCTTTTTTTATGTAATCCCAAACAGTAAAAAAAAAAACAAAGGTAAAGATTTAAACAAATCTTTTCACGTGGGTACACTCTTTCTGTGAGTAAAAAGATTCGTCCTGTGAGCCCGCCCCAACGCACATCCCGCCCTAACACACATCCCGCCCTGGCGGACGTTAATCCGCCTGACCCAATAAACTCACCAGGGATAGGGTAGGCTAGAGTAGATGTTATCTGCTTAAGGTTATATGAATGTCAATGTTTTGTTAGTTTAAATTCCTGGCGATGTATGTCAAGAGAATAGACTCCTCTGGGAACAACTTAACCTTGAGACTTGAGACAGAGGTTAAAAAAGATGTATTATACAAGACTTATTACAGGGTATTCTGATTCTGAGATTTGTGTGTTTGCTGAAATTCTATGAATTCAACTCTGTTGTATTATTATCAAGACTGATCTGTTCTGCGTTCTGACAAGTATTTATTAGTGCGCCTTATTGTTGAGTTTTCTATCCATGATAGATCTTATCTGTAAAGGCATGTATACATACATAAAACACAGACTGAACTCACTGGTCAAAATAGGCAATCCGTTTGATAGATTCTCATGTCTTAGCGAGCGGTTAGCTCTTTTAGCCAGAGGCTATGCGGTAAGGCAGAGAAATCGACGCGCAGACGAGCCGCTTGATATAACGTTGGCTTTATAATATTGGTGTCATCTGGGAATTATGTGTTTATTCTACCGATATTCCAGTGGGAAGTACCCAGAAAACTTAGCGTCGTTGGTCTTTTCCACATTCCAGCATTTTTGCATGGTCTACATTTGCCACGTGACAATAGATTGTTTTTACAAATCATAATTTTATTTTTAATAGCAAAGATCTCTTTAAAATCTAGATTTACTCCGTTACTTAAAAATACCAACCGCACAACATCCCTCAAGATTACATAAAGCTGTATGGAACCATTGTAATAACTAAAATAATAATAAATATAAAAAATATCATTTACGAAAGTGAATGGAAGAAGAAGTCGAGGACGGATCTAAGTAAAAACATTATTTATTTTATGTTATTTCATTACGGTTGTAAGTTATTTTCCGGCTTTATAGATAGTATTTCACAAAACAATTCTAAAAACGTTATCAAAGAATTATAACTTGGGTATCAGGTAGAGTTTAGTGGAGATTGTGAGCCAGTATTTCATCAAAATTATCTATTTTACATTTTTTTTTGTTTTCCACGTTCCTTTCTCATCCTTATGTATGAACAACAGTTTAATGAGTAGTGGCTCTATTGAATATTTTTATAAGCGAATGCATTCGTTATTTACCAAGAGCATAGTGTAAAGGAGAAGAGCGAATGAACGAAGAAAAGAGTGTGAAAATAATATATGATGCAAAAGTGAATGGAAGAAGAAGTCGGGGGAAGACATGGCACGATCAAGTGAATCAAATACTTGAGTCAGCCATTTGCAGAGTCAGAATAACAGAAGATAATAACAGTAATAATAATATAATAACAGGATAAGACGATGTATCTGCGGGGAAGTGGCGTGATGGTTAGTTAGTGTTTTTTTATTATAAAACTTGTATTATCTCTTTTTAAAAGAAAGACAAACATTCCCAGGTTACGAATAACCGGACAATATTTACCTTCTACTACTAACGCGTTGTATCATTACAAATTACCTGCCCTGCATCAACAACTTTGAAAAGAAAATTTGGAAAACAACACGATTTCATCACAAATCACAGAATTCAATTTTATATAAACACAGATCGTCGGAATCTCATATTTTTTCCCCTAAGGACAAAGCGAAAACGAAGTTTTCAACTTCCGAGAAAACTCATGGGAAATTAATAATAAATGTTAATCTCCTTAGTTACTGGTGCCTTTTATCGCAAGCTTGCTCTTTTTCACTAAATTGGTGCTTAATTAAATTAAACAGAGTAAACAGGTAATTTCAGGAACGAAATTTCAATTGGCATTTTTGAAAAGCTTTAGGAGCTTTTAAAGATGAATATTAGGCTTGGAAAAAAAATCATCATTTGATGGCCTCCATGGTCGAGTGGTAAGACACTCGACTTCGAATACAAAGCCCACGAGTTCAAGCCCGGCGTGCGCCAATAACTTTTATTTTATAATATTGTATCAGAACACATTTCAATTCATATAAAATTAAATATAGTATATTTGCGACAAGTTGCGTATATTTGAGTGGGAGATACTTTTAGTATCTTCCCGGTAAAAGAACACCAATCAGAATCTAAACGTTGCTTGAAATGGCTTTAGCCGTGTTTGGTGAATATCCAGGTACTTCCCAACCTTCATCTTCCCCATGTCCTTCCCCTCTCTACTACCTTCAGGCTCACAACATACCCCAATTGAGGATGTCATAGTCTACTGGCTCTAGACGGTTTGGAGCAGTTAGGTTGGAGCAATGATAAAAAAAAAAAAAAACATGAATTTACCATCCTCTTTCTCAACGGAAAACACTTCCGGTGCTTCGTGTTTTACCACAAGAGAAATTCGTGTCGGACACTTTTCCAACAGAATTATTTTAACAATATCATAATATGAAAAAAGTGCCACTGTCATTAACGCGTTTCCGGCGTGCCTGGGGGATGAGCTGATTAAATGGAACTGTTGCTGACTGTGAAAATGTTCCCATGTAGAAAACGCCGGGGAAAGGTTGGCGGGATGGCAAAAGGTGAGTTTTGATGGACAAGATGATGTTTTGCGTCAGATTCAGTGAGGGAATTTTCAGCGAGGATTTACTTTCAAGGACGAAAGCGTTCACACATCACGCGGAATACAATATTAAACATGGCGGAAATTTAAATACATTTTACACAGGCACATACTATCTACATCGTGTTTATGTCAATCTATCCTGATTAAGCAGTAAATTTTAGAAAATATTTTACGTAATATTTTGTAAATAATAATCTACCAGCAGTGAATAGCGAGCTTCAATCGAGATTTTTTAAACTATTTTACGTGGTGAAAATTTTAAACAAACAAAAAAATATTTAGTTTTAAATCATACTTTTGTTTGACCCATAAATTCCAGACACAAAAATTTGTGCAAATTATTTTTACAGTAGAGCTTACTACTCGAGGTTTAGCTGAGAAAATGACACAAATTTTTCGCTTTACGCATATTTGAAACAGTGTTAGCTTTTTAAAAAGCTAAAAGAATAATAGCCTTAACTACCATGTAATTCATGTAACTCAATGCTCTCACTGAGTTTCCTGAAGTGACAAAAAGCTAAAAAAAAGTCCGAAGCTTGTGTCGCTTGAGTCAAACCTTCTCTCAAATGGTAAATATATTTTTGGTTGCTGAAGGGCCACAAAAGTCTTTAAAATCAAACGAGAGTCAGAGCATTCGATGCAGAAAAATAAACTCATCAAAACTGCATGTGTAACTCATTTTTGACCAGAGTGTTTCTTAAGCGCTTTTGCCTTTCCAGCGACGATATGTTTATTTATTGCAATTATCAGTTTGTTTATCATTTTATTGGTTCTATTTATTATTTTCAATCATTATCATAAAACTTCTTAAAAACCTAAAAAAAAAACATTTTGTATAAATTTGAAATAAGGGTACCCTTTTGAACACGTGCATAAATGGTTTGTTGAGATTTTATCAAGATTTATTGCGAACTTGTTTTCTAAAATAAGATATTTAGATATCGAGTGCAAGTAGGGCGTCTCGCCACTAGTGATAGGCGTAAAACAAATATGTTGACCCTTTGCCCACGAATCAGCTTTATTATTTATAAATATAAAAAAGCCAATGTTGTTTTTGAAATAAAAATAATGGCTCGAATACCATACGCTATACGGTCAAAATACCGTTTTTTTTTTTGATGCGGTGTTTATCTTCACATAGTCCACCTATTAGGTTTTACGCCATGAAACTTGTTCTTCCTTCAGGAATCAAGATTAAGAAGCCTTATCTGGAGTTTTTTTTTTCTACAAATTGAACATGCAGCAATCTCGGTTATTAATCTAATCGAACAAACCTTAAGTATAATGTGTTAAAAAAATAATATTAAATTATAAATCTGTTTATCTGAAAAAGCAAAAACTCTCTGAAAAAACAGTGAGCTCTAGCGTCATCAAATTTACACGGCAATTTCTCTCGGGAATCTCAAGGTCAACAGCACTGTATCCAGTTCGCAAAGTCATTGCCATCATGAGTTACGGACTTAATATCAATATAATTTTAATAATAAAAGATTGAAACAAGACGCCATATTGTTTGTTCAATGTCTTTTATAGGTTTAAAAAAAAGATAAATAAAATCGGGCAGTACATACCAGTAAATAAAATAATAATATGACTATTGCTTAACATAATAGTCATATTCTTAATAAGTAGTTAAATTTGTCCAGTTGTCCAATATTAGGTATATTTCCTTTAAACTCATAAAATTTATCATCATTCTTTAATCACCTCAATTGACGTATTGTCTCTTTCAATTCATATTATCTGTCTCTTTCTCTCTATTTCTTTGTTATAATTTACATGTTATTATTTTGTTTTCTCATCGTACTGTTATTTTTATTATTATTTTGCTCTCCCTCTGCATGTCTTTATAACCGCACACTTTTTATTTTTTGTTTAGTTTAATTTTATACCCTGTTGTTGGTTAAGTGAAACTGATCGAAAATAAAAATAATATTCGAGGTCTTTTACAAAGTTATTTTTTCATTTCCTTAAATATGTCAAACCACAAAGTGATTGCCTTCTACGAAAATATTGAATTAAATAACCTATTTTTAGTATATTCGTCGATCACATGTTGAAATTTTAATAAAGTTAGGAGTTTTTTTTATAAAACGCATTCGGACAATATTTTGAATGCATCCCTTTTTAGAGCTATTTGAATTCTAAAACAATCGATCTTTCGGAATAGATATTTCGATTAGCTCATCACAACGCCACCCTTGCCCTGCGTAGCCCCCGCTCCAGCCCCCGCCCCCGCCCCCGCCAAAGCCGCAAACGATTTATCTTGGGCTTCCTAAAGGGAAACACCCTTCGATGGCTCTCGGAACATCCATGTACTGCCAGAAGTGTATCAAATGGAAATTACGTTTATATAAATACGTTACGAGTAAAAAATAACCTTCGCGTCAGCCGTCACATCTCCTTCCCCTCGCGTTTCCAAGGATTATTAAAAGTTTATAAATCACGACAGAGACACTTTTTGGATATATCTTAATATAATAGCGGATTTTTTGCACGATACATATATTTTTTTATTACAAATTTATATTGTTTTTTTATATGTTCATGTACGGTGACCTAGAGCTCAATTTCGCTAAGTTATTCCGGGCTTCAAGGGTGAATATTACTAAATGATACAACTCCAAATAAGATAACTTGAGGGTTAGCACCCAAAAATACACACTTTTTGACTTTCTAATACAAGCAAAAGTACAAATGATTTATCTGTTAATTCTATACGGATAGTTAGGTAAATGTCTAAAGTTTCCAGTGAATACAATTTTTGAACAGTAATATTTTTAATCATTTATGAAATGCATACTGGAATTTTAGTTAAAACGTTTTCAAGCTGCATTTTTACTGACATTTTAGGGTTTTTCGTAGATTTTAAAGGATCACAGTAAAAAAAATGCGTTCACTGGAAACCTCAGACATTTTTTTACTTCCCATAGAAAATTTACAGAAAAATCATTTGTCGTATTGTTTGTATTATAATGTTAGAAAGTAACGTTTAACGGTATTCTTGAGTGCTGACCCTTAAGCAGAATACTAGACCGATAGTTCGATGGATTGAGTTTGGATTCCACAATGAGGACTGACTTACTCTTGTTCCTTAAAAAAGTCGCCGTGAGCTTTTTTCGTCTCTCAATATGAACAGAGCTTATTTCTTGAAGTTTGTTTTACTTTCAGTTGTTTCAGTCGAGGGCACCCACCCACCACATAACCGATTTAAGAACTAAATAGGTCCCTCTATCGGTTTTTACGTCAAACCTCAACTTTTTTTTAAACGGAGTTACTATAAAATGATTCTAAACATCCCTGACTGTCCCTACACAGTGCAACACAAATTTAATTGTGTAATCAAATTAAAACAACAAGTAACAATAACTGCAAGTCATTTACTAGTTTGATACTTAAAAATCAATCGTGAGAACGTTTAAACATAATCCGTAGTAATGTTTTCATATATCTTTCAACCGAAATACTCGTACATCGAAAGTTTTTACGAGAAAAAAAATCGAGAAGAAAGTGACTCAAAAATAATTATTAGTTATCTTTCCTCTGATACAAATTATTTTGATTCGGTTATAAACCATTTGCACTTGATTAAAGAATCGTTTGAATCAGTGATATTGACTTAAGTCAGGTTTTAAGATAATGATTTAAAAAATAACGAGTCTTTCTCGTAAATGTTTTCAATATAACCAACCAGCTTTTATGCATGCCGATACAAAATAAATCGGGTGTTTTTTTCTGCCCTAGTAAATAAGCTCGTCAATAAAAACGTTGCAAAGGATTTTAAATTCAAAATGTGTCACTAATAAGCGGGAGGGTTTGTTTCTATCCCTGGGATATTGTTTGACACTCGGTTGACAAGCGCTTTATACTTCGCGAGTTCACAAGCTTTCTACCGAAGGAAATTAGTTGCTGGTATTTTCTTTGCTTCTTTCATTTGCTCTTTGTTTCTCCGCAGTAATAGTAGTTCTTTGATGTAAAACAAACACTAAGTAAAGTGGAGCAAAATAAAGCAAGATGAAAGAAATTCTTTTCTAAGTATTCTTTCGATTGTTGCCGGAGCCACGAAATACCTATACTCTTTGTACTTGATGTCTAATTAATATTTTGAAATGACTTACCTATACTTAAATTTTACTGGTATATTTAAAAAAAGATTTTCCTTTTTGTTTTCTAAAGCGAGCGTTAATTAATAATTTGCAGAGATTCCTCAGTTGAAATATTTAATGTAAGGTAAATTAAATTTTAAAACCATTTTTTTTAAATACAGACTTTGGTAACTCACTAATAAATACTATGTTCTGATTATATCCACTTGTGCACCTTATTAATTAACTTATCCACCAGTGGATAATGGTTATTGATCAATGGATAATGATGTTTTGAAAATATAGAAACAAAATTCTTAAAATACTTTTATTTATTTTCAAAACACCACATAATCCTTTCTCCCACTACCCACTGGCACTTTAGTAAATCACTTGTAAGGCACAATGATATGGAGGAGATGAAGTTAATTTAATAGGGTGGTTAAAGAGTACCTCACTATTTAAATTGCTTCCTTAAAATAAGTTAAGCCAACCTAAGTAGATGCTTAAAAAATGTACCTAGGCACAGTGAAGCATTTCTGTATTTTACTTTGCAAATTATAACATTACGTATGTTGTGAACAAAAATTATTCAAAATATTTACACTCATCGTTTTATACCAAGATAATACTTCTGGATAAGTTTCTGTAAATATTTTGGTGTGTTCCTAATAAATAAGAAATATGATTATTTGAAAACCTATAGTCTCCGAATCGAAACACGAATCAAAAGCTCTAACCGATTTACTATGGAGCTCGTTAAATGTAGTTAGATAACAAATAACCGCGTTAAATTTATGACATGCACAAAGAATTCCGATCGATAAATTGTTATTCGCGTAAAGCACTAGAATAAAGCAGCAACCCTTCTGAAATTCTTGTATTTCAACAAAATCAAAACGTTCTCAAGAATGTTTGGCGGCAATCCGCCACCGTTTTTCCGCCGCGAGCCAGAATCAGTATGCCGTGACAGGAAAGTTTCCCCGCGGCGGCATGATCGGGCATATTCAAAACAAATTAGCCCCGCCACCCCCGCCACCCCCTGCTCGGGCCACCCCGCCCCGCACAGCCCGCCACCCCGTCTCCCGGGTCGCTTCCAATAACAGTCTTCCCTGTGACACCTCTCCCGCCCCGCTGGGATTTAAAATTCCACGGGACGAAAGCGGGAGTAATTTGTCACGGTCGTTAGGATGTTTTCGGGAAATAATGTTATTAAATATTCGCCTCCCATCAATCAATGTTTTTATTTTATCGCGTGAGACGTGACATCGTGTCAGATCTGTTTAACATAAGAGCTTGGAAGAATTACGCAACCAAACGCCAGATGCATATCTTAACTATAAGCAGAAAATCTGTTTTTTACTCTGAATTGGCAGCAGCCTACACTCTCAGACGGAGAGATCTGGCTTCGTGGGCTTTTATATGTGGGTTTTCTAGGTCAACAAACTATCATTCCAATCGAACAGGAGAACTTTTAAACTAATGAGGCTGAAATGATATTCGATTTCATTTCCCATGTTAATAGACATCAACAATAATTACAATTTATCAGAAAAACCTAATGGGGACATTGGTAGTTAAAAATAAAAATAATAATAACATTAAACATGATATAAATAGTCCGTCTGTATGTGGCTTCTCCACAGTTTGATAATGCCCTCAGAAGGCGAAACAGCTGTTACGCGTAAAAATAATTACATTGCAGTGCTTTCAACTAAAAATTGTTTTTTTTTTTTTTAATTAAAATAATAATTATTATTGTTTAAATAAAATTAAAAAACCTAAAAATTAAAATGGAGTTCTACAAAATAAATGTTAAAACCATAAAAAAATAAAAAATAAAATAAATAGTACAGACGTATTAAGTCGAGAAGCAAAACGACAACTATTTAACACATATTGCGCCAGCCTGTATACATGGGAGCTGTGGACAAATTTCTACCGTGCAACTTTAAAAATAACGGAGGTACAATATTCATAGTATTCCTCAGAAATGTTCGCAGAAGGACGAGTTCCTGGGTTCAGAGCCCTAACAAGAAGACGTATTGCCAACCACAGAATAAGAATAGGCACGAGCGAAAACACTCTTGTGATGGCAGTACTGGACTTCTTGCAGGGCCCCGTTTACAAACAATGGAGTCATTTCATGATGTCTTGAAACGAAGCTTAATTTTACTCCTTTGGTATTATTATTATTTATTACTATTTTTTTTTGATTTTATGGATTCTTTCGTAATCCTCTGCTAACTAGCTGGGGCTTATACAAATACCCCTCATAATGTCTAACTAACTAGTACTACGGCCCTTTTGGCCTTATTACTATCACCATCTAATGGTTTCATTTATTTGACTGAATTTAAGTTTACATTAGTGTTTTCTTAGGGAAAAGATCTTTACTGGATTAAAAACCCTAATTATTTATTACTATATAATCATGTTTTTTTGTATTTATTTTGTATTAATTATATTTGTATTATATGGAACTCATGGGATTGCATCGCCCTCCCTGAGTTATATAAATATATATTTATATACATTTTACTCCTTAGATTTCCAATTTCAATTGATATTAATATCGATGAGTTGAATATATCATAATACGTAATCAAATATAAATATTTTAAGAAATATATCATTAAAGAAAATAATATTTTTTTAAATATAAGGTCACAAAATCCATATAAATTTATTCGCTTGGAAATTATATTTCTCTAGAACAAGGAGTAATTTGGTGTGTTATTTAATCATAAAACCTTATTTACTGAACCAAAAAAATGATAAGTCTCTTTATTAGAATAACAGTGAAGCCTTTTATTTTTGGCTATTCCGACCATCACAATGTTTTTACCAGCGGGTGCTTAAATTAATTATTCGCTCCCAAATTAGGTGAGATAAAAATGAAGCGTGCTTAGAAAGTCTTCTTCGACCTTTAAAATTTTTATTTTATAGTTTTTACGGATGCGAAAAAGTTTCCAAACAAAGGTGAAATTCAGCCAAGTCATTGTTTACTTTTTCATTCAACTGCCTTAGGTTAGCGAAACGATCTAAAATTCTTTGAATCCGCTTTGTACATAATAAGGATAATTAATCAACACTTGAAAGCGCCCTTATCACATGCATGCGTAGACTGAATAATGAGGAAACAACATTATTTCTGTGATTTAGCACTTTTCATACAATTTAGCATTTGTTTGCCAATTATAACGGGCGATTTCGGGCGCTTGGTACCGATTGTGATGCCTTAACTAGCAACACCTAGAATATACTGGAACCTACAACGGTACTTTATGTAGCCGGGTTGGTACTTTCCTCGGAATAAAGTACCACCACACCAAGGGTTGCCACATTTTCGAATTTAGAATTTTACGAAATATCTAAATCATTAAACCAATGTTAGTTTTCACCCGACTAGAGCTTTTCGCGTTAGTTTGTTTACACGTTTACGCGTTTTTTAACAAGTTCGTCCTTTAAAAATATTTTTCTTAACAAAACCGGTGTTTCTTTACAAGTAACCATTATTCATAGCGAAATAAAAATATCGAATTGAATGGTTGGCCAAACAAACGTTAAAAAAGAGTCATCGAATTATATGGTCTTCTCGGAATAAATATTTATTCAAGTCATGTTATTTCTCATCCATTAATCAATGTCGGTTTTTATTTAAAAATACGATATTCAATGTAAAAAAGTGTCAAATAGCAATTTTCTTTTAGCTATTATGACGTTCTGATAATTAATTATGACCTCGGCAGACAGGTAAGATTTAAATTAAAAAATAACAGGTTCAAAACCAAAAATCTATCAAATGTACGTCTTTTTTTATTTATGTACATTATTTAACACAATAAAATAATATGCTAAGTATATTTACCCCTCGTACCAGAATGGTTATTACAAAATAATGAATCAGTATCGCCTTGGCGATAGACTACTATTCTGAAATGAAACGATTTTATGGTTTTAACTGTGTTTTCTTGTCACCTAAGTATTTTCAAGCCAGGTAAGTTCAACCATTCTCTTCCCTATCTTCGGCAGTTAAGCCGTAATGATACCAAAAAAATATATTTATTTGTGACGTTTAAATTAAAATGGGGTAATTCTGATGACCGTCTTAACTATTAACGTCGAGCGACGGTGAGAAAAGTTGCTATATTTTTTTCCTCCACGTCTTTAGGCTGGCACATTAAAAGGTTAAACGTGTCACAGGCACTTAGTGGGAACGCCGGCCCCAGCCCTAACCCCACATCCCGCAGGCCCAGCCGCCCAGCCGCCCAGCCGCCCAGCCGAACACCCGCCCGCCCGCCCAGCCCGCCCAAATCGGCCCGAGCGGCCCGTGATGAATCATCATTAATTACATTGTCAATTAATTAATTAATTTGAAGGGGAGCAGGTAATGAATGGCGCGGGGTGGTAAGAGGGGGGAAGCTCTCCAACCTTTTCCTTCCCTTCACATCCCTTCACTCTGTCTCTGAAGAATAAAGTCGTCTGGCAAGTTACTTTTTTATTTGATTTGATTGAATAATTAATAATTTGAACACGTATTTTATAAATATCGCAGATTTTTTAATTACGTTATGACTGTGAGTACCGCACAATAGTTCCAACTGTCCGGAGCCAGTGGGACTATGACATCCCCAATTGGGGTATGTTGTGAGGCTGGGGAGTGGAAAGAGTTGGAGAAGAGGAAAGTAAGGATGTACGCGACCGAAGTCATTTCAAGAAACGTTTACATTCTGAATGGTTGCCTTTCACCAATGCGATAATTGGTATCTATCACTCTGGAACATCCCGCAATTATACTGTTTATTCAATTATTTAAATAATATGGGAAATCACACAATGAGTTAAAAATAAATCTAGTTGAACTGTCGACCTGTTTTGAAAGAACCTTTTATCCGAACAAAAGTTAAAACTGAATGAATCACTTGCTAAACCTACTTTCAACTTTTGTACAGACGATTTTCCCGAAACCGGTTGGTATTATAAACAAAAAAAATCGTTTGAAAAAAAGTATTTGTTCAACGAAAATAATTATAAAAATGTTTTGTGCCTCGGGTTATTTACGGCACTGATATCTTATAAAACTTATCGGCACGCTTGACGCGAACTATCATAAAACTGCGCTATATAAATTAATTGTTATTATTATTGTATTAATGAATGGCTAACGTGCAAAACTAGAACTCGATTTGTTGCGACGGGTACTCTTTTGTCAACTCTATGCTTAACAAGGTATCTTACATAATATTACTACATTGTTTTTGATTGTAAAAATAAACATAATAAACAAGATTTTTCAACCGATATATTTACCTGGTTTTAATTAAAAACCTGTCACTCGACGTTAAAAAACAATTAATCCTCATTCCGAGCAAGTAGAAAAGAATAAATTATTAATTTGTTTGCGGATTGTTTTACGATCACATGTGTTCAAGAAATTTGTTCGCCAAGTTTAAAATAAAATGTTAGTGGAAGTAATAATTTTCACCCGCCATTTAATTCTCGGCAATTAGCGAGTTTAATTAAAATTAAAAATACGGGCACTTTAATCATCCCGAGCTCTGTAATTAAATCCAATTTATTTCCCATTTATAACAGTTTGAGCTTCACGCGCATAATACCTTCGCCTGTCGCGATCTAAATTATTGCATTATAATTTTATCAAGTCGTCACTTCATAAACAAGGAGAAATACTGTTCATTAAGCGCTTTTTCTTCAACAATATCACTATGCATTTATTAATCAATGATATTAATCTCGAACGGCGCAACCTTTTAGTACTTTTGAAATACATGAACCCATGATTTGTTTTTCCACAACTCCAGGACGCTCATCGTCATTAACATCTTCTCGACCTTCTGATAAGCGCTTGTATCACTTATAAACACTTTTTTGAGACAAGGTAGACTCGCCGAATACCACAATCAACATTTCAAGTGCGTCGGAGCACTTGATTCCATATTTAACGCAAAATTTAATACATATTCTTTGATCCTTTTTTTTTCAAAAGTAAAAAATCGAAGAACACACAAAAACGTGACTAACCTTTCCAGTTGTCAAAAGCAAACCACTAATCCAAAATGGCTGATAATGCTAACATATGATAAACATATATGTACCAACATAACGAAAAAAAAACGATAATCGAATGTACATGGCCCGCGAAAATTCAAAATTCACCTTTTCTTTTGAACAGGCCTCGTATGTGACTTAAAAATAATTTTACTAAATATATTTTAAGGTTGGGATGTTTCAAACTTTCGTCACATTTGACATGTTTTTATTAACATTTGAACGGTCTCTGTTAAACGCCGACTCTGGGCCCGTTTCAACTTTTCTCAATATGTGATTATCTGACAAGCTTAACGGCATGGCCGTTATGTTTGTCGACTAATTATATTTTGATCGAAAGCTGAAACGGGCATGAAATCTGTGTTTAACGAAGACCGTTTAAATGTCAAAAGTTTACAATGGGTCTGACCAACGATTTGATGGTCATCAAATGTGATAGTTTGAAACCCCTCAACTTTACTGCCATGTCACATTTGACATCGTCACAAATTTACGATGAACTCCAATTTGAATATTTTGACGTTTGAATGGTCCCCGCTAACCCCCGATTTTCTGCCTAACAACGTTATGCTTGACAGCCTAATCGATGGCTGACCAAACATACCAACATTAGATTTGATAAACCGCTATTGGGACGATAATCGACGGTTGACGGTGACCGTTCAAATCAATTCAAAATGGCGCTGATCGTCAATTTGTGACGATGTCTAATGTGATGGTTCGATGGTGATTTCTTGCAATCTACTCCGAAGGATGTATATGTCAGCGGTTAAATAATAAAATGAATATTAATTAAGTATCATTCAACCATAAATTAAATGAATCGGTCGAAATTATTGGCAAAGGGGTAAGTAATTATTTAATTTTGACCGGTTAGTAGTTGAGTGGACAAACGCGTCGGATTCCAACCCGGGCGTCGTGGGTTCAATTCTTCTGCTAGCTAAGATCTCCATCATTGCAAAAACATCAATTTTCGGTTATTATGATAGTAGTAGGAGTTTTTAAAATATTGTCAAGTTATTCGCAACCCGGAAATGTGTGTCTTTCTTTAGTTATTTTTAAAATTAAATCACCTTATCTCAAGACTACACCGACTCATAATTTAAACATATTTTCTACGTACTTTTCTATCCTCATAACTATCTCCATAATTATGTTAATACAGTACGCTTGAACATAGAAAAAAATGCATCTAAGACTTTAGTCAGAAATGCTTAATGAACATAAAAAACCTTCCATTACATTTAAAAAAATGCTTTCTACATTCATGTATTTTTACATTAACTCCACACAGGAGGCCTTGAGGTAAATAATTTTCCTCTGGACCTATGTCACTTTGAAGCTGCTGTGTGAAGGGTATTTTTAATGAAAGGAATGAGTGAACCTGGGTCTTGAAGAGGCAATAGATAACACCACATAGCAAAGAACCTTTTAGAATTATAAACATCTTATTATCTCAAAGCCGTTTGAATAAAAACAACTTTATGACTAACTAACTAACTAAATAACTATCACGCCGTTTCTCAGCAGGGGTAGGCAGAGAAGATGGACCACCATATAACTCTGTCTTGGCACACACTCCTTGCTTCATTTACATTCATGCATCATCTCATACATATTCTTCTGTTGTTCTGACTCTTCACATGACCCAATTCAAGTATTTGATTTACTTGATCGTGCCATGTTTTCTCGGGCGTCCTCGACTTCTTCTTCCATTCACTTTCGCATCATATATTTTTTTCACACTCCTTTCTTCGTTCATTCGCTCTACATGCCCAAACCATCTAATCGTCCCTTTCTTGGTTCTATTCATTACGCTCACATCATCCTTGCATTATTTCCTTACATTTTTAATATTGTCACACATAGTTTTACCGCACATACGTCTCAAGGATCTCATTTCCAAAGCATTCAGTCTACTTTAATTCTTCCTCTGCCAGTTCCATGCCTCAGTGCCATACATCAGAGTTGGTATAAGCACTCCATTGTAGACTGCTAGCTTCGCTTCTTTGGACATTTTTTTTATTTGCGTCAACACCGTTCAGTCAACTTTATGTAGTATATTTGAAAACAGAAAACAGTAGAGTGCTTTTATAAAGTTTGACTCAACTTCAATGGAACGTTATTTTTTTTTTCTGACATCATCCGTTATCTTTGTCTTAGATAAAAACTAACTATCCAGCGTGTGGCAGCATTTTCGCTCTTGTGACACGATGACTATCCCCTTGGGACAAAGGTTATTTCTTTCCTTCGGTAATATAATAATCAGCGGGGTCCCAATCCTTCATCAAGGCCCTAATTGTGCCGCGAAGACCCCACGTCTCTCAAGAACTAATAACACCCAACAAGATACATTTTAGGGGTGAACTTTATGCTCGGGAAGGTGACGGAATTCGCAGCTATTAGTGCGTGGAATTTAGATTACTCCGAGTAAATCCTGATGCTAAATTTCGTTTCTTAGAGCGTAGCCGAAGGTTTTTTTAATGTCAAAAAATTTCCAACGGGTCTGTGTTCTAATTTACACTGCATAGCTTAATCTTTCAGCATGTGACAGTATCTTTACTTTAATTTACCTTCGCTATTATAGTTTAGCAAGACACTTGATGTATTTATCGATATCAGAATGCTATTGAAAACTCAGAAAAATATATTGGAATTTTTTTGCCTCATCATTATGTTACCAAATATTGTGTGCACACAATATCAATGGATTGAGTGCACAGATGTTGTGTGTTCAGTTTTTTTTGTGTTCTACACTAATCAAAATAATGTATTCAAATACAACATACTTAGCAAGCAATATTTAGACAAGATGGATGGATATATTCTACATTGAATGTGATAAAATTCTTTCAATTGCCGTTATCTGAGTCCAAAAACAGCAAAAAATTAGAAATAAGGCAGTACCTACTCCATAAATAAATTTAATTCGCAGTAATTTAATTTCTTTGGTAGCTTTGACCTCATTTAAAATACTTAAAAAATATGAATAGCATTACAAACTTATGACCTCAATTGTGCAATGATTCAAACATCATTAAACAGGTAATAAATTGTTACGATTGTAATATCATAAGACTCAAATATTGATTAACCTAATTATTCAAACAGCAGTACTATGAATTGTTAATCTTCATAGCACTACCTAAGTCACACCCACGCAAAAAACTTTCATAGCGTTAATCAGCGTTTTTGACGAATATTCAATATTATCTGTTATGACCTCCGTGGCATCATAGCGGTAAACTCCTTGTCTTCGAGATTCCGGACCCGGAAGGTGCGGGCATAAAAATATGCATAAATATATATTTATGTAAATTTTTCGCCACGTTTTCCAGAGGACCAGATCTGAGCGGCCGGGTATATTTTCAGATAGGCAGAGAGGATGGACCGCTATGCAACTCTGTCTTTGCATAAACTCCTGGTTTCATTTACATTCATACATCGTCTCATTATTATTTTGACTCTTGACATAGCCTGAATCAGGTATTTGATTCACTTGGTCGTGCCATGTCTTCCTCGGGAGTCTTTGACTTCTTCTACCATTCACTCTAGCGTCATGTATTCTCCTGGAACTCCTTTCTTCGTTCATCCGCTCTACGTGCCCAAACCATCTACGCGTCTCTCTCAATCCTATTAATTACGCTTACATCATCCTAAAATTAAACAAAAATTTGTTTGAATCAGGCACCAGGTGCGTTTTTCTTAATAATTCTGGAATAATACGGCAGTGTCCAAGGAATTAATTACTATTATTAGTTTTTCAAGAAAACTTCCCGAAAGTTTAATCTCCAAAATGTGACCGTAAACTAGTTATTACATTTCACCCCTTTCCCCGTACACCCCTCGCTGATAGTCTGACCATGCCAGCCCCCGGCCATGGGGAAAGTTAATGGCCCTAAGCACCATCAGAGACTGCAACTAATTGTAAGTGCCGGCATAAACCTCCCGCGTCTTATTCTGTTATTAACGGGACCCAGAAGGTATTAAATCTGCGTCATTTATTATTTGCTGGTCCCAATAAAATTATTTTGGCGCAGCGCTTTCACCCTTGGAGTTAATGGCGTATTATTTATACATGTTAAGCACAATTATAATTTTATGTATTTTGCATAAAAGTCTATCAAAATTTGTTCAATCTTCTAGAGATTTTTTTTTTGATTTTACAATTTCTGCGTAATTAATTTTTTTAAATACTTACAAATCACAAATATTCAGGAAGTTTTTAAGAGAATCTCAACAGTAAAGGGTAAATTTGTCGGAATCAGCCAACATCTTTAACTTTAAGCTTTGGCATCATAAATTAGACAATTAACAACAATTAGTATTGCTTGTTCGTGGCTGAAAAATACTGCCACAGTAGAAACCATACCATGCTCATACCCCATGGTCGGACAGATATTTTGACACAGCATTATAATTATGACAAAATGTATGATTCTACTGAATTAGGCATCTTTAGATGTAGACATATTTACAGTTTATTCTTATTTTTAATTATGATGAACATTTTCGGGTTACGAATAACCTAACAATATATATATTTTTTAAACTTCTATTGCCATCATAATAAGCGGACAATGTTGCTTGTGCAATGATGGAGGACTTAGCTAGCAGAGGAATTGAATCTATGACTCCCGGGTGAAAATCCGACGCGTTTATATTTTATATATTTCTGTGCGACGAATTCAACTTCTGGGAAACAAATACTTCGATGTCGTTGATATATTTGGTACGTCAATATCACAATATAAGCATACTTTGGTACAGTTTTTTTTGTATCTAGTAGAGCCTATTTATTTTATGAAACTATTTAACTCTGGATATACCCGCTATTCAATACTATTTTATTATTTTTGTACAATATTTTTGCACTGTTTATGAGTATTTTATTTTTGAAAAATGAAAATAATTGAGTAAAGCCTTTAGCGAGCGCAAATGAGTAAATTTAGCAATGTTTAAAAATTTTATAATTCAAAAAAGTTTTTTTAATCTTTTCCCCATTTTACTGTTATTGGATTAAATATTTGATGTAAATTATATATTTTTTTAAATCATGAAATTTTACACAATTTTAAATCATGTACTTTCCTTCTGTACTATTTTGACTGAAAAAACATTTTCATCTCGAAAATACAATTTCCGTGACAGAAATAAGGTGAAAATATATGCGTTGACCTAGAAAAACCACAAAAAGTAGTTGTACAACTTTTGTAACGCCAGAACTCACCGTTCGAGGCTTTTCTGTGGAACACATTCAGATTTGTACTTAATAGTTAGCAACTCTTCCGAACATTGCTTATAAAATCAACGCCCCTTCTAGATATTAAATAATTCCAACAATGTGAACAGTTGTAAAAGTACCCGAAAAATTGATTATTTATTTTTAGAAAAGCTTACACATTTTTTTACGCTGCCTTCGGAACAAATCTCTATCTAAATCAAAGCAAGTACTTTTCTGGGTGTCGTAGAAAATCACGACCATCCCAAGACGTCGCACGTTGTTTCCCGGCCCCCGTGAAGGATTTGTTTACGGCCAGCTGAGGAGGCTCCTCTCACTTTCCATGTCCAGGCCGCCTGTTCACCCCATCATTCACGAGGCGACCTTCATCCGTTTTCCGAAGGAAATTTCTTCACCTTTCGGTCCCGTGGCATTTCCGTGACACTCGGGACTCGTATTTTACATGTCTATACCCATCTGCAACTAAACAAGTATTTAAAACAGCAACTAGCACCGCAGCAAAACGGTTAAAAAAATAAAGAAAGAAAAATAACTTCATTTTTTTATGTTTTCGTAGAAAATATAATAATATTTCTAATTTTGAAACTGTTAATTCGTGGTGGAACTCCATTTTAATGATTTTAATAGTTATTTTTTTTTTTTTAATTTTACATTTTTTTAAATTTTAACTTTACTCCATTTTTGAATAGTGGAATAAAGTTAAAAATTTGAAAATGTAATAATTTTAAAATTTTAAAATATGTAATAGTTTCTTTTTCATGTGAATCAATCACTTTGTAGTTGGAAATAATATTAAATAAAATAACACATAGTTTTAAACAATGAATTTATTATACTATTACTCCAACCGCTTGATTGAAGCGAAACCGGTTGGCGTTAATAAATTCTTAGTTTAAAACAACGTATTATTTTATTTAATATTGAATTTGTATTATTAGTTTATTTCCTGTAAACTCATCAAATTTATCATTATTCTTTAATCACCTTATCAATTGACGTTTTGTCAATTTCAATTAATATTATCTGTCTATTTATGTATTTTTTTAATTTGGGAGAAAACACAGATACAGACACAAAATAAATAAAATTAAACATAAAACATAGATAATTCGCCTGTATCCAAACTATTTCTCACAGATTAAGCATTTATAAGCAGCAATAGATGAAGCAAGGTAGATGGTGGTATACCCACATACAAATAAATTTGACTAACATATAAAAATGCTGGTGAGAGTTGTTTGTTCCTTTGTTACAATTTAAATGTTATTCTTCAGTTTTTTAATTGTTCTGTTGTTTTATTTTATATTTTGTTCTCCCTCTGTATGTATATATAAACGCACACTTTGTATTTTTTACCCTAAGTGTACGTACTTGTAAATTTGTACCCTAATAATGCTTAGGCTAAGCAAAACCACTCGGTCATAAAAGATAAAATAATATCCGTGGTCTTTTACAATGGCTATTTTTTTTCATTTCTTTCATGTTGTTGATTTGACCTTTTTAATAAAGTGTTTTAAACATTTTTTTTTCATCGAACTTTTAGTTTAACTCTTAAAGCGCTCAACAGTACTAGGTTGCCGCTTTGGTCGCGCAAATATGAGCCTTAAATACGAGACATTTATATGGTTAGTGGGGGTATTTTAGAATATCGAAGTTGCGTCGGAGGTAAACGAGTTTTTTTTTACCTTCGGGGAAACACGACCGATATTTGATCAAACGGACAAGGGTCGAAATGTAGAGAAAACTCAAGATGCCCGCTGGAGAGATGCGGGGATTATAAATCCGAAGTCTTATTCAATATTTAGTTACTTACAAACATACTTGATACCTTGAAACATTGCGATCTTAGATTCCATAGAAAATAATTGTCTTTAAAAATATATATATTTTTTCGTAGAAAGCAATCTCTTTGTGGTTTGACATATATGAAGAAATGAAAAAATAACTTTGTATCCACGGAGATTATTTTAATTGTTTTGACCGACCGGTTTTGCTTAGCCTTAGCATCATCAGGGTACAAAATTAAACTAAACAAAAAATACAAGGTGTGCGGTTATATATACGTACATACAAAAGGAGAACAAAATATAAAATAAATTAACAGAACAATGAGAAAACAAAAGAATAACATTTAAATTATAATAAAAGAACAAACAAAAAAGAGACATGAATAGAAAGAGACAAAACGTTGACGGAGAAGGTGATTAAAGAATAATAATAAATTTTATAAGCTTACAGGAAATATTCCTTATTTCGGACTACTCATAAATAAATAATAATAAATGGATAACTTTTATAGCGCCGTTTTTGTGGGAAAATCACCTCAAGGGCGCTTTACAAATTAATTTAGCTAACCTATAATTTATCACTTAAGCTTATAACTAATAACTTACAGTTAAGATTTATTACTAATGGCTTACACCTAATATTTTCAAACAGTGACTTACAATAAGGACTTATAGCTTGTAACTAACAGTGAAATAGATGCTAACATTAAAAACATTAATATTTACACATACAATAAAAGTAAAAAATAAAACTTATAACCAAATTATTTACAACGTGAATATTCACAGACATAGTACAAGGAAATACAAAGAAATCAGACTACCAGAAAGAATAAATCCAATAAACAAAAACAGTTTACTCCATAAAAAGATGAATTTTTACAATGCGCTGCCGGAACCCCCTGAAAATTATACTAAGGAACAAATTAAAAATAGCCTGCAAGAACTATATAAAATACATGAGTATGTTATACCAAGTAGTATATAACATTAGTTGTGACATCGTCTCTAGAAATGGCGTGAAACTCTGAGGTGTTTATCTAAATGCAGATCTTTCACTCAGATCCCAGATAACGATAAAAGTAAGCGCAGGTCTCTTTAACCTGGACAAATTTACCCGATAATATTATAAATAATATCCTTGGTCTAATACAAAGTAATTTTTTCATTTCTTTATATATGTCAAACCACAAAGTGATTCCTTTCTACGAAAATATAAATAATTTATTTTGTGAGTACGTACAACTGGACGAATGTGAATTTTTCGAATTTGAAACTGATGTCAATTGAAATTATCAAATATAAAATCAAATATATTTTCAAGTTCCTACCTACCTAATAAGTATTTGAGCAAGCATTATTATATTTTTAAAATTGTATTAACTGTTTTATAAAAATGTTAATATAGTACCAAAAAAACATTTATTGGTATATTGTTCCAAAGGAGTTAAAAAAAACTCTTTCCGGGAAGGACAAAATTATAAAATAGAAAGGAATAATATTTTTACAAAGACATACACATTTTAAAAGGGGTGTACAAAAGAATAGGGAACAAGCAAAAAAACACATTGAACAAATTCATAGGAGTAGAGATTAATTAGATAAACATCATAAATACAATAAGAAAAGTATTCACACATACAGAGGTTTTACAGATAGGATTTATCACTGATTAAAAAAATTGTCGAGAAAATATCATTTAAGTGCTTTGGCCAATATTTTTTTGTTCGCAACTGGGAGTTTTAATTATTTGGGTAATACGTTATATTGTGTATAGGCAATGTATTGGAAGGAGTCAATTCCAAATTCAGTTATCCGAGTAGATGACAATAAGTGTATTTGATTTTGTGATTGTGTTTTGTGCTAGCGTATGTCTGAATTAAAGGCTGGTTTAATGTCGGTGTGTAACGAGTGTTGAATTATTTATAATATGGCAGTTGTAATGCTATATTGTGGCAGAATTGTAAAAGGAAAAATTTGTGTCTGTGAGTATACATCTTTGACATGAGTATCCCATGGTTAACGATATCTCGTATACATGATAAATAGGTGGATTAAAGCAACAAATATTTTTTTCTTGACAAGTCAAGTTACATCCCGTGATTTTTCACGGATGAAAACCAATGACGTTACATATATAGACACGTTATAGCCTTAGAATATCAACACGAAATGTGGCAACCAAAACACACACGTTACCAGTAAATTCATCATTCAAATATCGGTCCTGCATGACAAAGATAGACATTCATAGAATATACGAGTATGTGTATGAACGAAACAGATCCGAAGTTCGGACCGCGTTCCATACTTGCTTGAAACGACCTCGAGCGACGCGAGACCGTTTAGTACTAAATCGGTTTAAACACCGATCACACCAACTAGCGTGATTATTGCTTGCCACTTTGAGAGCGCTAGAACGTGTTTATATATATATGTAACGTCATTGGTGAAAACTAGTTTAATACATAAAACGTTGCCAAGATTTATGTATCGTACTTTTCTAATATAGATATTTGAATAAAACATTTCCTTTTTTTTTCACTACTTGGACAACCTCCGTGGCGGAGTGGTTTCGACCCTTAACATGTTCTAGAGTAGATGTTACTTTAGCCGTGTTTTAGTGGCCAGATCTGAATAGCCAGGTAATTCCTAACATTCTTTTTTGTCATACCCCTCCCCAACCCACTCCTTTCAGTCTTACAACATGCCTTAATTGGAAGTAGTTGTGCAGAAAGCGTCCAACCCACAATTTGCCAAAATCGAGTTTTACATGTTTTGTTATAGATAAATACGAGATTTATATCTGTTGAAAACATCCGGGCTCCAAATGCAATAGATTTTTTGGTAATTAAATGTTTTACTAACGCACATTGCAGATATGTGACTTTAATTGATGTTTAAAAAACATTAATAAATGTAGAATAACATAAGAAATACATTTTTTTTGTTATGATCACCTTGATAGATTATAAATCACCAATTTATAATTATGCTCATAAAGAAAAATAACACTGATATTCACTTTAAAATTGCCGATTACGCTTATTAATGCTTTTTACCATAATATTTTCAATTATCAGAATAAGCAAACATAAAGAAGATTCAGCAGAAGCGAAACTAGTAGACTTATACAAAAATAAAGTGGATTTAAACAACGTGTGTTTTTTATTTGATTAATAATATTTTCAAACGACTTTTTCTCAGTTTCGTCTTTTTGGGGTTGGACGCTTTCTGCATAACTACGTTCAATTGAAGATACCATAGTCCCACTGGGTCTGAGCAATTGAGGTTCTTGTGCGGCTCTCACATGAAAAAACGTATTTCCGTTTTATAAAGTGAAGTACCTACTCATTAAGATGTAGGTACATATTTTCATCGTAAATTAATTAAAACGGTATTAATTACGCTTTTATAGCGTTATTTAATTTCTATAAACTCATCAATCATGAAGCTCGGACCCTTCATCACCCAAAGTGTACATTTACAGTTTCAATTTTCGCTATTCAATGATTTAGTACTTATTTATCGCAATAAAAAGACATTACACAAATTTATGGATGCTCATTGCATGGAAACACTGGAGTACTTACCAGTTATAAATCTTGATCCTCGCGAGTTTTAATCCCCGATTCTCCCTCTGTTCTCTGCTCCCGCCCGCTTCCCACCCTCACAGAGGGGGCGCAGATTATTTCATAATTTCTGGTCGCTTTGACGGGGTTTTCCGTCCAAATGGCTACGCGCCCGAGAGGATTTAGCAATTTAAGGCTGCACCAGTGGGCGCTGGCCACTGGGCAGTAACACTCCGCCTATTTATAGGTTCAACTACCGATTTTACAGAGGATAATATTTATCCAATGAACCTCTGATCCCTTGGGCCCGAGGGTGATAGGCCATGTGCATTAATACCCCGTGAAAATATTATTGTACGTTGTTCCTTCGCGTAAGTAGCACTTGAATGGCTTTCCCGTGTATTTCCTGAAACAAGATATTTTGTATTCTGATTAAGTACGCCAAAAATCTGTTTTAAAAATACTCCCTTAATCTAAGTAAAAACTCTATTTATTTTTGTTATTTCATTACGGTTGTAAGTTATTTTCCGGCTTTGAAGATAATATTTCACAAAAACATTTAAAAACGTTAGCATTGAATTATACCTTGGGGGTATCAGGTAAAGTTTAATGGAGATTGTGAGCCAGTATTTCATTAAAATTATCTATTTTACGATATTTTATTTTTTACATTTCTTTCTCATCCTTATGTATGAACAACAGTTAAATGGATAATGGATCTATTGAATATTTTTTAATAAACAAATGCATTCGTTAATTTACTAAGAGCATAGTGTAAAGGAGAAGAGCATAGTGTAAAGGAGAAGAGCGAATGAACGAAGAAAGGAGTGTGCAAATAATACATAATGCGAAAGTGAATGGAAGAAAAAGTCGGGGGAAGACATAGCACGATCAAGTTAATCAAATACTTGATTCAGACCATGTTAAGATTTAAATTAACAGAAGAGTATGTATGAGACGATATATAAATTTCAAGGAGTGTGTGCCAAGACAGAGTTGTATAGCGATCCGTCCTCTCTGCCTATCCCTGCGGTGAAACGGCGTGATGGTTAGTTAATTTAGCTGCAGTTTGAATATATCTAATAGGGAAACAACTCTGATGCGAAGTTATAATAATAAAATAACCATTCTATTATTATTCAATACAAAATTAGATTATTTTACCGTCTTTGTGAAAGGTTTCAAGAACCCTTTACAATTAAAACAGATAAAAATAAACGTTAAGGAAGTGTGTTTATTTAAATGAAACATAGATTTTGTATTTAATCAAACTCCACAGCAAACTTATGTGTCGAAGCTTTGCGATTATATTCCACATTAATTGTTGATGATTTATCGTTTTTCATAAAAACACAATCCTGCAACCAGAACATGAGTATTATGTATCAACAATTAGTTATGTATTTGATGAAATAATAATTACCCACGAAGCCTTCCAAAGGATTTAAAGAGGAAGGAAACGCTACCCAATGCAAATTCTAATTTATGATTCTCGGAATAATGTCTTCTTGGGTATTGGAGGAATTTAAAAGTAAAGGATGCGAACTACAAAGCGGAATTATATTGCTATTTAAGTAGAATTTAAGCGGAAACTTTCGCTTTGCGTAGGTAATTAACGGCATTTTCAGCTGAAAATCGGACAAACGATCTAAGGAAGGCTGATTGACTCTACTATGTAATTACATTTCTCCATAATGCTTTTTTAGCGAGATTAAATAATTTAAAAAAACTTTCAAAACGTTATTTTAAAAGCAAATTCAATAAGAGATTGATCATTTCCTTTCGTAAAACTTCGACAGACGCGTTTTTTTATCTAGAAATTATCCAGTAACGACCATGTACAAATTTATTAATTTATGACGAGTCATATCATGATAATATGATCCTGCGTGTTAACTTGGTTGCTTTTATTCACTTTTAAATGTTTCCTTCGGCTGCTTTAAACAGCATTGTCCTTAAGGTTTAGGCAATGTTATAAGTAATTGTTCAAAGTTCAACCAACTTATTTAAAAGTGCTTGTTTTAGATGAGTGATATCAAACCGGTTATTTTAACCGTTTAAAAGCTTACTGAAAAATTATGGGTGCGATTATGAAAGAACTTTTGATAGTTACTTACTACCTTGTTTCTCTTGAGATTCAGCATCGCTTTGTCTTATTGAAAAACTTTTAAAAATGTAACAAACAGTATGACGTATTTTTTCACAGTTAATTTGATATTTCAAAGCACCACATTTCGTAATGAAATTTAAATTGAGAGCTGAAAATATTTACGCTTACCTGGAAATTACATTAACAAGAAAACTCTGCGAATTTCATGACGCCAGAGTTCACTTTTAGAGAGTATTTTTTTGGTTAATCTCACAGAATGGTAGATACTCTCAGTATCTCCCTGGTGGAAATACCACCGTTTAGAATTGAATCGTTGCTTTTTTATAGTGAATACAACACAGGAGTCCCAACCGGCTGGAGCCAGTGGGACTATGGCATCACCAATTAAGATATGTAGTGAGACTGAAAGTAGACGGGGAGGGAAAGTACATAGGGAAGTGGAAGTGGAAGGTTGGAAATTACCCGACTCTTCAGATCTGGTCACCAAACACGGCTAGTCATTTCAAGAAAGTTTTCGATTCTGAATGGTCATCTTTCACCAAGGCGATACTAGGGGTATCTACCACTCTGGAACGTGCCGCAAATATACTACATATTATGTAACATTTATTTATTTTGAAATAACACATGTTGATTTTACTTAATTTATTAGCGAATGCTGGGATTTGAACTCACGATCTCTGAATTCGAACGTCTTAACCATTATTGGGATAGTTGGGACTCTCGTACGGCTTTCACATTTAAAAAATACTGTTTTTCAATTTTCTAGTTATGATTTTCCATTAAATAATATTCTTCGTATTTTGCACTTGCTATGAACATTCCCGGTGTTGGTTCACTAAATTCGTATACATTTAAACCACAAGATATTTGGTGAGATTCCGAATAAGAGTTTTCCTCGAGAAGCGTTTGAAGCGAACTTTAACCAAGTTTGAAGTGGAAATAATATTTGACCTCAGAGGAGAGACGCCTTGTATTCCCGGCGATATCAGATTCCGCCGTTCAAGGCGACACTTTGCCAGATTACCAAAAGATTTTAATTCAATTTACAGCCAACTTTGAAGCAAGCCTTCGGGAGTGATTCTGGAACCCTAAAAGCTTGTGAGAACATCTGCCTTTTATCTTCTCTTTATTATTTAAAAATATGTTTAAGCCAGCCTGATCCCTAACTAAGCCTATCAATATATTAGTTTGGATGGAAATAATTTATTTCGATGAAATTTTAGACAGATTTTTTTTGTATAGAATTTCAAAGTCGTCGAATCTTAAAAATTTGGCAGGAATCTATTTGTCCTGAATATCAAAAACTCCAGATGAGTTTGTGTTCTGGCATCATGAAATTTTCACAGCTTTAGAATTTTTAGGTCAATGCAACTAATTTTAGATCGCAGTTTCATTTCCACGAAGAGCTATGGAGCATTGTAAAATTTATTTTGCTGTAAAAAAATAAGACAAAAAACCAAACTGTTTCTTTCATATTTTTCAATTATTCGATAAGGATATAAATTTTGGTAAAAACGCATTAAATTTCAGACAAAACCGGAAGGTAACTGGTAGTTTTACATTAATTTAAAGTATTGAGGTTTGTTCTACGTAAATTCTAATTACTTACGTTAAATCTATTTCTTTGGCGATTATTAAAATATTATCTTATCAAAATAACCTGTGACAATATCAATAATAATAATTGACTGATTTATATAGCACCGTTTTTGTTAAAGAAATATCACCTCATGGGCGCTTTACGACATAATTAACATAATATTAATACTAAGACTTAATATTAACTTTTGCCTTATACTTATAACTATATTTTTACATTAATAAATATATTTAATGGTTGTTGCCCGTGCTTTCGAACCTAGGGTAGAAACAAATTAAGTAAGAAATAGTAAACTAAGTATAGCACTCGGACTGAGTGATCAAAACTCTATTGAAGCAAATCGACGTTATTGTGGATATGATTTATTATTTATTTATTTATTCATTAACTTTTTTTTTCTTACATTACTTACCTCACTAGGCTATAAGAACCTGTTTTGAGGTAGGTGACAGTGAGTACAAGTAGAATAATGTAAAAAATGATTATATTTGTTACACAATATTAGATGATACAACAGATACTGACCGTAAAACTCTCGACAGTAGGTAGATTTGCAAGGCACTAAATCCTATAATTAATGACAGTGGATACGATACAAATATACATACATTTTACATTGTAACAATCCTACAATTGTTTATAGTGAACACATTACATTTTATACCTAAAGAAAAAAAATGCTAATTTTAAAGTAGTATATAATAATATTAGACTTAAAAGAATTATTATAGAATTATGGTGCAATATTTATAAAATATCGTGTTATTATGTAAGAGGAATGTAATTTTTAAGGGTCGAGCATTTTACAAAACTGCTCTAGTTTGTCATGGAATGAGTGAAGAATTTCAAAAGCTATTTTAGGAAGTCTTCAATTTCCTTGCGGTCCTTACTCATTAGCCATTTAGCAATGTGTTGATTAAAGGAATACATATTGGTTATGGCTACAGTCTGTGGTGGGAGTTTGTTGTGAGTGTGAGGATATTATTTCATTATAATTTTTGATAATTTAAAAGGGCAAGTTTTTGATTTTACTCTGAACTCATTTGAGTTGTCGATAAAAACAAATCTGTAACAACTATTTAAAATACATATAAAGCAAAATAATAAGTGGTATATAAGTTAAGATACTATTACGTCAAAAATAAAAGGAAATGATTAGATGCTTTGTAAACTTTAAGATACAAGTAACTAGTATAAAAATAAAACAAATTTTCATTGATAATAGTTTATATTAGTGAATTACTGTGTATTTCTTATGTTTCCGAAAACTGCGTTCAATAATAAATGTATTTTTATTTCTAGGGATCGCCTCTACAAACTCAACATGACGGACATAAGTCAATCACACTGCGCGGTAAGAACTTTTTACAATCCTCATCTCTGTGTAAACTTTATTCCCACTTAAATAGAGCTATTATTTATATACTTAGCTAAGTTATTTACTTATTTATATAATCTGAAACTTTTCGTACTGGCGAGTGACAGATAAAAGTAGCAATCAAAATAATTTTTGTATTTTCCTCGAGATTAAAATGTGAATACTGAATTGGTTAGAAGCGTGGTTGAATTTTTAGAAGATAGCAGTGTCTATTTTTTGCAGAAGTTTTACCTCAAATTATTAATAATGTTTTGCACATTTTTAAATAATTTGTTTCTTAAAACTATTGAAGAAACTATTTATTCTAAAATTTTATTCCACCCATCAGTGTTATTTGGTTATTTCAGAACAATAGCATTATTTGTATTATAGCCTAAGCTCAGAGCTTAGGTCAAAGCTCAGAGCTAAAAGTTCAAAGCTCAGAGTTTAAAGCTCAAAGCTCAGAGTTTAAAGCTCAAAGCTCAGAGTTTAAAGCTATAAGTTTTGTGCTTTGAGATTTAAGCTCTGGGCTTTGAGGTTTGAGCTTTAAGCTCTAAGCTTTGGACTTTAAGCTCTGGGCTTTGAGTTTTAAGCTCTGAGCTTTGAACTTTAAGCTTTCAGCTCTGGGCTTTCCTCTCCTCAATCTTTCAGTCTCATAACAATACCCACATTGTTAATGTTATAGTGACTCTCGCGCAGTTGATTTATTTTGTGAAAACAAATTTGCCATGATAAACGGCTCAACAAAATAATATATTTGTATTAATAATAATAATTTGAAAATAAATTCTTGGTGACACATCAAGATGGTCAAATTTGTTCTCCCGATATTTCCCATAAAATCATAATGATGTGTGCGAAAGGAAGAAGGGAATGAACAAAACAAAAACAAAATTTAGGAATTTAGTAACTTTACCATACTCGTATGTCCCTTTTCAAAAAATAATCACAAATCATTTTATTGTTCTTTGCTACATATTTATTTAAGGAATAATTCTGCATACTTAACTCAAAAAAATAATTTATTCTCATTCTTTGCATACACAGATATGAAAAGATCTAAAAATACATATTTTAAATCCGGATTATTTCATTTATACAAAACTCGTAAACATTTATTTTTTAATTAATTTTTTTTTAATAATAAATCAATTACAATATCAATCAAACGTTAAAATGTATATTCAAAACCCTATGACAAAAGGTTTTTATATGAACATTTCCAATATATTCACCAAAATTAATTTGTTTTAGTGGTCCGTTTCAGTAAAATGTACTCAGGACGGGATAGGTTATAGATGATACGTTAGTAACAGCGAGTATTGTGCCTTTGAGCCTGTTTCAAAACTACCGTTGCTCATTTTGAATGGTGAAAACGGCCGTAACTATTTAATTTCTAAATTGTTTTTGGCGTTACTATCAAAAACCTACAATTACTAAAACAAATCGTTTTCCCAATTTCGAGAATAACACGCTGTTGTTAATTGATATTACAGCGACAGTACCATAACTGAGTCTCTCAGATTGACAAATTCTCGCACTTGCTTGTACTGAGGTTGCACGACATATTAATTAGGTACATAATACATTAAGTAAAGCAGCTGTGACGGATGTATTTAATTGTTTGGAACGTTGGTATAAGGAGGTTGTATATGGGAACATGTATATTGAATAATTCTTAAATTAAATTAAGATTATGGAATACTAATTCGTGTTATTCTTAAAGTTTTTTTACTACTGTTAAATGACATTGGTTCAAAATTACACTGTGATTTGTGCATATGCTTTTTTCGCTGATGCTCTTAAAATTTTTCGTTAAATTAAATCGGTTTCTGATCATCAACTGCTTTAAAATGACCTCAACATACTCAATAACTGGTGAATTGACAATGATATGCACTTAAATGTTACACTTTAAACTTCACTCGAAATAGAATTATAAAGAACTTATTGTGTAGTTAATAATATTATCCTTTAAAAAGTTTCTGTGATAAGAGATCTAGGATTCACTCTTGATTCTAAATTCATATTTGATGTTCACATTAACGACATTAAGTGTAAATCATTCAAAATGATGGGATTTATTCACAGAATATGTAAACCATTCAAGGACCCTCAATCAATTGTAAACCAACAACCTAACAACGCCTTAATTAGAAGTAAACTGGAATATGGAAGTACTATTTGGAATTCTCAATACTAAAAATATGAAAATATTGTTGAATCTGAAAAAAAAAATGCTAAGAATGTTATCCTTTAAATGTGGTCTACATGACCATCTCAGATCATATGACGCACGCCTTTTATACTTAAACATTGATTACCTAAATGCATTTATTATATTTACGTTATATGTCTTTGTATTCTGTATATCGAAGGAATCAAGTTGAATATAATTTTATGACCAAGAATATCTTTTATCAGACATTCGACTACGGTGCAAACTGCCTAAACTGGAAATCAAAAACCAAGCAATTTTGAATAAAGGTGAATTCAATACAAAAAATACGCGTGAACGTGATACAACAATACAGATGAATCCAAAACATACGGTGAACTCGTGGGTGGCAATGCCATGAACACAACAAACAAAATAAACGACGAACCTGTGAACGTGAATCCAAAATATGGTTGAATCCGCAAACGTACTTTCAAAAACGGTGAATTCGTGTACACATTCCTAAAATAAGGGCAAACAGTGACTCGATACTAATATATGGTTGAATCCGTGAACCGAATGTGTGTCTCTGCAAAATATATTTGCAAGTCCACCCCTAAATTAAACACAATTGTAATGCCAAAGAACGGAGGCTGTATTCTTTGTCTCGGCTGCATCCTGATATTTCCTTGGAGAACTATTCCAATTACAGAAGCAGCGCGTAAGGTGTTCCGGGCAATTAGTTCCCAGACATAAATATGTATTACCGCCTCAGGGTTGTCTTTGCGCCCGCACCCTCGAATAACTAACTCCGCGCCCTCCCCCCTCTGACTTACGGCTGAGAAATCACACCCCATATCGTTAACGAAGCTCCCACATACGTTTTAATCCTGAAGAGTTAAACTTATTAGTGTTATCGGTGAATAAAGATTTCTCAAACCTCAGCCAATGTAGGTAGTGAGTAGGCACTCGTATGTTCCACTGTGAATTTAACACCAAAACAGCTCAAAGTATTGAATTTAAGATTTTATTTTTATGTATGTTTTTCTGAAAATTCGCTTAAGCTGTTTTTGTATATTTTAAGTTTGTATTTCTTAGATTATATAAGTATTCATTAAATTTAACAATTATTTTATATGGCCTTTTTTATTATTTGGAGGGAGTTTGGCATTGTGCTCTGAAAATGCTCTATTGTATTATATTTATTTAACCCTGGATTGAAATTTATTTAACCTTCGTCGAATCGACGATGCCGGAACACAAATATTGATGTCTTCTTTTATTCAAGATTGGTGCATTTTAGTGCATCGGGTTAGCGTATTAACAGATAAACGTATGTTCAAGCATCGAATCGATGAAACCTTGTAAAAACTTCATTGTTCACACGTATTTTTTTCTAGACTTTATGTTTGATTCACTTGCTTTTTTTTAATATTTGAAATCCATAATTATTTTTTTCAGATGACGGGTTCTGATTTTTTCCAATAAATTTAAATACACTATTTAAATTTTTTTAAAGTTTCAATAAACAAATGTATGCTTTTTTATGTGTATGCCTTAATTAAATACAAAATTGGTGTATAAATACAATTATCTTTCAACAATTAATCCGTTGAATGTATTTATAATTATTTTTTAACAGATAGTCAAATCGACAAAGGTTTGTAATAAGCACATATGAAATAAGGTTTCTTACCCAGTTAATAACATCAGGCTGTTGATATGAGTGACTAAGTAGGAACGATAATGATAGATAGTATAGATGATGACGGATATAAATAATACCAAAGACAATACAAATGATATTGTGAGATTTTGGACAATGTATGTTATGAAGTGAACTATCACAAAACTGCCCTATATAAATTGGCTGTGAGTATTAATATAATTATCTAAATTTCATTGAGGAGGTCGATATCTTGGTGGTGAATCTTATGGCTAAAAGCTTCTTTAACCTTTCTGTACCTGAATAAAAATCAAACGTACGATCGGAAGGGGTTCAATTTGATCTTGCTTATTAAAAGGTTGTCATGACATTAATTACGTAATTTCGTAATTTTTGGTATTACTTAAAAAGAGTATATTTTTAATATTTCAGTAATCTTTATCAAAATTCTCAGTTGGGGTTTATTAGAAACCCCCATTCAAAACAAGAGTGTTAAAAATCATAAAAAAACTCATTTTACACAATTAAACTAATTTATCATCACGCTATTTCTCCGAAGGGGTGGGCAGAGAAGATCGTTCGCCACAAAACTTGGTCTTGACACACACTTTTTGGTGTGAACAAATAGAATACATGATTTTTTACCAAATGATGTATTTTCATTATTATACGAAAAACAACCGTTTGTTATAAACGCAACGGTATAAACGATGCACATAACATTTTGTATTAATTTGTAACCACCGTAAAAATCAAACATACTATCCCTACAATATAAATGTTTTCTCAAAACTCAACTCTAGTGCCTTCAACTTTCCAAAACTTTCAAACCTTCATCTTATCCATCTCCTCCTCTTCACTCCCTTCAGCCTCGCAACAGATTCTAAATGGGGATGCCAAAGTCCTACTAGCTTCGGGTATTTGGGGTTCTTATGGGATGCATATATTAAGAAAAATATCGAAAATACAGCAATACCATTTTCCTTATTAATTGGTTCCTCAACATTACAAAGCCTAATTTAACTAATAAAGTTAAACCAGAGACAAATCAAAATCATATAGCTGTGGATATTTTATTTTTACGTAATTTTATATACACTTTTATTCTACGTCAAAATGTGTGTATCTTGAACATTAAAAAAAACCTATTGCAGCCCTGCTAATAGTTTTTGAATTTTTAACCCTGAAAATTACACAACATACATACAGCAAGCTACCCATATACGTTTAAAAGAAACCAAAAGTTATTACTTCTTTCACAGAGGTAATTGTGGAGAGTCGAACCAGCTCTCCTGTTGGCAGGACTATAATTATTCGTGAGTATATCCCTTTACTTTCTGAACTCGTAACTAAGAAGATAATGAGGAGCCTGTCTCAAATCTCTGAAGGAAATACTCGCGTGGGTTATAAGTGGCGTAGCAGGAAATTGACGGGCTCTAGGGCAAGCTTTGATATCGGGACCTCACTTCTTTCCAAGATTTGTTCAGATTTTATTAACTTTAATATATTTTAAAATATGCATATAGCATGAGTTCCAAACACATATCGAAATCCTTAAGAAACATCAGCTAAATAAACAATGTATTTTTTTTTATAAAATCTTAGGTCAGTTACTAATTATTTTCGGTTTCCAAAGTCATTTCCATTATAAATTATAGAGTTTTAGAATGTGGGTTTTTTTATGTTAAAAAAGACGAGACTCCATTTGTTTAATTCAATATTTTTCAATTGTTTGATGAGATCGAAATATTTCGAAACATCGTGTTGAACTCTTAAAAATACATTGCAATGGAAGGTTACCAAATTTTAGAGAATGATTACCCTACATACATTTATTAGCATATTTAATATAACCCTCAATTTTCTATGAGTATTTTTTTCCGTAATATTTAATGATATTGACTAGGTCTAGGTGAATTTCACTTTTTTGCAATGAAATTTAGGCTTTAGTGATAACATAGCGTCTTGCTGTTTTGCTTGACACCTAATCATAATTTGATCAAATTTTGAAATTATTTTTTTAATTTGGCCAAGATTCGGGGGCAGTTATTTGAAGTGGTAACAATATAAATTTATAATGGCGCTAATCATCGAGTTGCGACAGTTTGAAACATGACAGTGGTTCAAACCACTAGGACTAAGATTGCTTGCAAAATAAATCTGGAATAACCCCTTTGACCTAAAGACAGTCGATATATTTTTTTAATTTTAATACCAGATTCTCAACAGTCCAGGATTAGTGGAACTGTGGCATTCCTAATTGGGGTATGTTGTGAGGCTGATGTTAGTCGATTAGTGGAAAGTTGGGAAGTACCTGGCTTATCAGATCTGGTCACTAAAGCCATTTAAAGCAACGTTTCTGTTCTGATTTTTTGTGGTTCGTTCTGTGAAAATCTACCAATGTCTACCTGTGAAACACGCCTCAAACATACAATGAAAGACAAAAAGGCTTAAGCAAAACTTAGGTAAAAAATGAGTTAAATATGAAGTTTTGATCAGTTTTTTTTCTGCATCAAATCCTCTGACTCTCGTTTGATTCTGAAGAATTTTATGGCCCTTCAGCCATCTAATTCACTGTTCGGGAGAGTGCTTGACTCAAACGACACAAGTTTGGGACTTTCTGTCGCTTCAGGTAACCCAGTGAGAGCATTGATTTACCTGAGTTAACTTTTTTCCAAAATCAAACCAGGTACTGAAGACTTGCGAATTTTACTGTAAAACAAACAAAAAAACTTTAAAGTGCTCTGGTGTAAACTTCCCGAAATGGCGCTTCAGACCTTTTGACTTTCCGGCGACGATATATTATTTTATGCGAATTAAATTAGCAATAATACAAATTAATTAGTTACCTAATAAATGCTTCAAGACTTAGACCTTTATAGTTAATTATTATTTCCTGATCCCCGCCGTTTTGACATTCGCTACGCCATTGTACACAATGAATATGATTCAAGTTCAAATTACACGAGTAATCTCATGCTTAATTTCCACTTTCCACCAACGGTTTTAACGAATCGAACGATTTCTCTGCAGATGACACGGTAATTACTTGGCGGTGATTTATCTTCCCATCAAGAGGTGCTCTTTACTGCTTAGTCTGAATAATAATATTAATAAACATTCGCACAGCGGGGGGTTGCTGGAAACTGGAAACCGTATTCTATTCGGTAATCATTGTTTACAGACTTTTTACTCAGAGATACCCCCAACATAACAGAAATACGTCGTAAAAAATACACTACCAATAAGTTAAGATTAATAAAAAACCAAGTATTTTTACTTTATGTGTTTTTGTGTAGATGTTACTTATATTCTGATTAATAACCTTCCAAATAATTAAAACGAATACATAATAAATAAATGTAAATACCTGTTTTCATGTGGCCTAACCACAGTTTGATAGTCGTCTTGATCACTGAAACAGCTGCCATTAAAAACTAAAACTAGAACTGGTAGAACTAGAAATAACATAAAATTTCAACTCAAACTAAATTACAAAAAAATTCTAACAAATACTGCGTCTCGTGTCATTTTAATTATAAATGTGTTGTACATTACATATTGTACTTCTTTTTAGTTTTATTAAGAGTGATAAGTACTCTAAATATCGCCCTGGTGAAAGGCCACCATTCAGAATCGAAACGTTGCTTCAAATGGTTTAGCCATTTTCGACCAGGTACTTCCCAACTTTAATCTTTTCCATCTCCTTCCCCACCCCACTATCTTCAACCTCACAACACACCCCAATTTGGGATGCCATAGTCTTACTGACTCCAGACCTTTGGGAGCAGTTGAGACTCTTGCGCGGTATTAACTATAAAAAATAAAAATAAATATATGCATAGTTATATATTCAATGCTTAAGC
The DNA here is from genome assembly GCA_022651775.1 of Drusus annulatus. Taxonomy (NCBI): domain Eukaryota; kingdom Metazoa; phylum Arthropoda; class Insecta; order Trichoptera; family Limnephilidae; genus Drusus; species Drusus annulatus. The sequence goes on from JAGWCC010000184.1 coordinate 1,721,269, forward strand.
AAAGTCTTAAATAAAAAATATGTTTAACCTTGTGGGTGAATTTAAGGCAATCTTTACATTGCCTAACAAATAGGCATTCTAATTAATGTCTGATTAACACTCATTATATATTACCATGCCCGAAAGCTTATCTATAAATTGTGATAAATACTCATCCACTGAGTTGCTCTGGGCTGTAGTCTTCAAGGAGAAGATTTCCTTTATTATAGCTAACCTAAGATAGAAAGGGTCACCAGCAACACAGAATAAATTAATTTATCGAAGGAAACAATCACTTTGTGGTTTAACATTATAATTTAAATGAAAAATGTTTTTGTTTTAAGTCACTTTATTTTATTTATATATATTTCTGCATTCGACCGGTTTCGATTGGACTCAGCCTTCTTCAGGAATGTACACATATAAATTGAAGAATACTCCTTCTTCAGGAATGTACACATACGAGTATAATCAGTTTAAATGTGTACATTCCTGAAGAAGGTTGAGTCCGACCGAAATCGGTCGAATGCAGAAATATATGTGAATAAAATAAATTGGCTAAAACAAAAACATTTTTCATTTGAATCAGAATAAATTAGTTAAATATGCATGAAAGACTATAGCTTTGTTGGTTCAGAACATATTTATTTGTAAGGCATTTGAATATAATATATTTTTTAAATTTGGTCGTATGTTATTAGGCTCGTATAAAATATGAAACCTTGAACTTTGCACGGAAGTGTGAAAATTAATCAAACCGTCAAACACGTGAGACGCCAATCAATCGTTTCAGAATATATCAAAATAATTATTTTGTTCGAACTTTCAGGGGGAAAAGTTTTATATTTTTAATATATCATGTAATATAATGAACAAAAATTCATCAATTTATTTCCCCCAAATTTTGTAGTTCGGGTCGATTTTTTTATTTCCATTTACGTGAGAACATAATTGCTTTTTAAATAAATACGATATTTTTTCTTTTTGGTAATAATATGTTCAAGAACACACAAAATATATGAAAATTTGTACGATTCTGTCATACTGAGGTATAAAGAGAATCCATACAACGCTTAAGTAATTACAGAGTTACAAACTTTTTTGTACAGTTGCGGGCGTCGTTACTTTATAAATGGAGGCGTTTTCTCAGGTTTCTATTATTTATATTAATATAGCGAGTACTATGTTTTTTCCTACAATATCAAATAATGGTTTTTGTCAGACTTTTTTTTTTTCTTTTTTATTAAGAAAAGAAAGTAGCAGCTTTTTGTGAGCTAAGTAGTTGAAATGAATTTTTTTTTTATGTTTTCTACAAATTTATAAATTTCTTTCATTTCAAAAAGATGTAGTTTTTTACGTTTTTTTTTATATTTGCCTTGACTTTGTTAAACCTAGTGGGCATATATGTTTTTAAAAAATCCATATACACAAAGCAATTTTATTTTAAATCTTAGTATATTTAATAAAACGAGAGCTTTCGACTTATCTAAATTATAATTTAGATTATTCATATGATGAAACTTAACAAACAACATTAAAAAAATCTTCATTATAAAAGCGTAGAAAAGACTTTGATTTAATTTGCATTTTCAAAATTATCGATTGTATTATTGACTCAACTTCTTTGTTGTAATTCGTCTAGTTCAACATTTCTTGCCGCAGACTTAGAAACGATGAATTGCTGTTCCTCAATCATCACTCTACTAATTATGGGTATCATTTTCCATTGTTCAGAATGTCGAGACTTGTTGACTCAAGCCTTGCTCTTGAAATTTTTGGTACCAGTTTAAATGATTTTGTCATTCTTTACGACTCTACCAAAACTTTGACTTGACCTTGGCTTTGACTTGAATGTTCCTTTTTATGTTTATTTTTGTCCTATTGTTGTCTTTGCTTCATTAAAATATTATGTATGTGCTGTTCTTTCTCTGTTGCTTTTTTCCCATTTCGTATTATGTATTTTTTTTGTAGTTGGATAATAGTCTAGTATATAAATAATTAAGTCTAACTAGTGTTTTATTTAAAAGTTAAGTAAAAAACGTTTTCCGTATTAAAAGCTAATTTTAATTATTTCATTCGTATGATTTTATCTTTGTAAGTGCGTACTAAACATTAAAATAAATCAAATCAGCTTATTGCGGTTCCCTTATACGTGAACTACCTATTTCTATTTATGTTACTATAGCCACTTGGAATGTTTATTATCCCTCGTTAGTTACACTGTAAAATATCAAATTAATGCCTCCAGAACGTAAACCTATGTCTTTAATACAGGGGCTGCTAGGCCCTTAAATAATATTAATCTCGATCCCAAAACAGGATTAGGGCGATGAATCTTTAAAACCGTGCAATATTAATATTATTACAAACGCCAAGCCTGAAGTCCTCCAGGTTACGGTATATTATACTATATTATATGAAGTATACTTGTTACATATTGTATATTATCTTCAGCAAGGGTAGCGGTTATTTTATGTTATGGACTCTTTTAGTCGTTTTTTTTTTTTAAGTGGTATGACTAACGTAAAAAAAACTGATCAGTTTTAACTCAAATTAGAACTTGCACGTCTTTTCCATCTGAAATTTTGAGGTTAGCGCATTTATTTTCATCACAGCAGCCTTTGAAACATTCTAATCACTGCAAAAAAAAACCACAATGTTTGATTCGTATGTATTTAATTGAAGATTTTACAATATTTTAAGGGCTGCTTCAAGTTGTCAACCGAGTAGGTTTTAAAAAAATCACGTAATAACGTTTTTCAATTACAAAAATTAAATCAATATCCACAAAGAAAATATTCTAAGCAATTTATTTAAGGGCTACAATATATACTACTGGAATTTTTTTCGGTCTTCAGTGCCAAAAAAATATTACGAGCTGCCACTGATCTTTTGTATGGTGAATTATAAATAGGTTGCAGCCCAACTTCCTCCGCCATTGATCACCCTCTCGTTCGTCCGCCGGCCATGAAGGAAATCGGGGAGTAATTGCGTTCAGTGTACGAAAACGCACAATATTTAATCGATCGATATAAATTATCGGTTTAAAACCCAACTCATGGACCCTAGCACAAAATATGGACAAAGGTTGTATCGACAATGTTGGTTATTTGTCATCGTTCCCGAGCCTGACTGCAGATCTTCAACCAACAAACGACAGTTCACATCGACTAAATTAACCACGTTTAGTCGACGTAAGCTGTTGTTCGCTCGTTGGCGATCTGGGAACGATTTCAAATTGCCGACATTGTCGATAAAATCTTTATCGATGTTTTGTGCTCGGGAACCCAGACGGAAATTCTTATCTGTGAACGATTTAGAAAGTTTTAATAACGTATTCCTTGTCACATAGTGTGTTACATACAAAAAAAATAAAAATGATTTTAAGAGCTGTAGATAAAAGTAGGACACCATTGAAATTCCAAATCTGGGTATTTCTTAAAGTTTTAATTTATTATTTTATATACATATACAGACATACTTTATCTTTGTTGGTTCGCCCACGATTGTAATTGTGATTGAATAATTTCTTTAAAGCGCCATTTTTTTGACAAAAATCGCTTCAAGGACACTTGAATAAAATATAACGGAGCCCAAATAAACCTTGTTTTTTTATAAGAAGCAATTCCTTTGTGCCATATCATTATATTTAATAAAACAACCACTTTGTTATGAACTACGATTTTTTTAACGCTTTTTTTCTATTATTCTTTAGTTATTATAATTGCCCTGACGAACCTTGGTCTAAGCAAAAAGGTTGGCGTCAAAATATAATAAATTCGTGGCCAGTAATAAAATGAAAATTTAATTTAATATAAACCTTGTTTTTATAAAACAGACGCAGACATATCAATTAATATATTTCAAGCCTACTCATGACTAATGAAAATCGTTTTTTTTTTATAACCGAAAAAATGCATGGCTAGTGTAAGCGTTATGAATAACATTAAGAAAGGGACGAATAGATGGTTTGGGTATGCAGAGTGAATTAACAAAGATAGGAGTGTGAGAAGAACATACGACACAAAAGAGAATGGTAGAAGAAGTCGAGGATGCCCGAGGAAGACGTGGTATGATCAAGATAAACAAATACGTGAGTCCAGCCATGTTAAGAGTCAGTGTAACAGAAAAGTATATATTAGACGATATATGGTTGGGAATCGACCAAGAAGTGTCATGGGAGAATTATGTGCGGTTCATCCTCTCTGCTTATCCCTGCGAGAAAACGGCGTGCTGGTTAGATAGTTAGTTAATAAATTATATATGCAATAATGAAAGGGATTTTGTCTACAATATTTAATATTTTATGTTAATTTATCGCTATTAATACTCGCCAATCATATTGTATGAAGATTTATCTACAAACTAAAAAGAAATGGTAACTCAAAATAAACTTTAAATTTTTCTTATTATCACACTGGTCTTGAACACTGAAACAGCTGTTAGTAAAAAAAAAAATAAAACTTTATTAAAATAGTATTAAATTAGATAAAACTTAATAATTTTAATATATATATTTTTTTTATTTAGAGTTCTACAGCAAAAAAAATAATCAAAATAAGACCTTTGTTGTTACTGCGATTTTTTTAGTAAAAATTTGCATTTTACAAAGTATTAATTTGAAAAATGCATTCACAAACATAGAGATTTTTATAATTTATAAATTAAAAGCCACTTTTTTTATTTCGATATTGTTTTACTACGTTGTTATTGTTTACATCCCAGATTAAACGTTCCACAAATATGACTATCGAACGTTTGCTTATGCTGAAAATGTGGGCAGCTTATCCCTTGTTCGCTGGGCCGTCCATACCACAGCCAGCACGGGACAATATACGTACAAGATAAACACGGTGTGATACACCCAGCACGAGCCGGGGTATTGCCCGTTCAGCAGGCCGACACAAGGATCGCTCGCTTGCTTGTGCCTGTGATGTGGGAAACCGTTACCCCCACATCTCCAACTTACCGGAATGTGGTAGTTTATGACTTTGGAGACTGGCGTCAGTGCAGGATCTGTGTGCTACGAACACTGAAGATGGCAGACGAGTCTTTTGACGAAGACTAAGTATCCACAAACTTAAATATATTCAAATAATATCAATAATCAACAACACAAATATGGAACAGAAAAAGCCAGAAAATAAAAAGACAATGGTCACAACTGAGACATGAACTCGGATCCTCTACTCTATCCGGGAGTAACGCTTCAACCAATTAAGCCATTGGAACCTTATAATAAACCGATATTTTTTATCGATCTCATACTTTTCATTGAAGATTATTGATATAGTTTTTTCAATTTTTCCCTCCAATTTGGCTGCCATCTTTGAAATGATAAAAAAGCTTTACCCGAGCACATTGAATACCTAGATGGTATCTTGGATATTTTTTGTATTTTTTATTAATTAAGATTTTTGACTTCTTACAATGTCGGGAATCAATATTGAATTTAGAATTAACTTTGATAGTATCAATAATCAACGACACAAACATGAAACAGAAAAAGCCAGAAAACAAAAAGACAATGGTCACAATAACTGACAGGCATGACAACGCGACCGTTATGCTTTTCAGCTGATCGCAATTTGTTCAAAAGCCAAAACGGACCGACAATCGGCGTTTAATAGGGACCGGGCAAATATTAAAAATGGCGCCTATCCTCGAATTGTGACGTTGTTTAATTTAACGAAAGTTCGAAACACCCCAACCTCATTTATTTCATCATTTTTTTTATACATAAGTACTAGACAAAAATACATAAGTACTAGAGAAGGTACTTACAATTTCTTCTTACTCGTATATATGTATTCAGCTAAACTAACTAAAAAACTAACCAACCATCACGCCGTTTCCCCGCAGGGGTAGGCAGAGGGGACTGACCGCCATATAACTCTGTCTTGGCACACACTCCTTGCTTCATTTACATTCATACATCGTCTCATACATACTCTTCTGTTATTCTGACTCTTCACGTGACCCGATTCAAGTATTTGATTTACTTGATCGTGCCATGTCTTTCTCGGGCGTCCTCGACTTCTTCTTCCATTCACTTTTGCCTCATATATATATTGGGCTAATGTTGGTATTTCTAATATAATAACAATAGGTAGGTACCTACTTTTTAAAAAATCAACTCTCCGGAGGCAGTGGGACTAGGGCATCCCCTAATGAGGTACATTATGGGGCAGATGCCAGAAGTGGGGAGGGAAAAGGATGATAGGAGTACCTGGCTATTCATATCTGCTCACTAAATATCATTTCTATTCTGAATGGTGGCGGTCTTTCACCAGGCGATATTGAGTATGTACTGTTGTAGATACTTATATATTATTAACACTTATTTATTTATTTTTACGTGAAATTTTTGATGATATTTTATTTTTAAACCTACATTTGAATGTTAATTACTGGTTTTTGGTTATCCGTGAAAATCACGTGATGTAACTTGACTTGCCAAAAAAAAATATTAGTTGCTTTAATCAACCCATTTCAAATATAAAATCATGTCAAGCATGCTGAAATGCATTATAGGTAGGCACTTTATTAAGTAGGTACGGATATGAAAAGATTATTCTTAAAATTTGATAATTTTAATTCAGATCAGTTTCGAATTTGAAAAGTTCACACTCGTTCGGTCATATGTACTCCTAAAGTTCATTATAATACATTACGTTCCTTCGTTGACATTTTTTCTTCTCCGGAAACAAACTTTTTCAAAGATTGTTGTCAAATGCAATGAATTTCTCAGTTCGTAGCAAATCAGTTTTCTAACCTTAGAGAAACAATGTATGAAGAGAGAGCTAATTATCTTTACCCAACTTATACAAACTTGCGATAAATCACTTTCTCCGGGTTTTTGCGTTACACCATGAGAGAGAAAAAGACAACAAAAATAACACACCGCTTTTACGTAACGTAAGGATGATCTTGGTCTCCCGCGTCTCCGGGGACTCCGCCCACATGTTTTCATATGCGACTAAACTCGACACAACTAAACGGTTTTTTAGGTTATATGCTATATTTTTGTTGATAACAATACTGTGAAAAAGTGGTTATACGAATAAACAAAACATTTTGTCGATATGTGCTATGAATGGATGTATAAATACCCAAGCCCTAGTCCTAGCCACTCCCAGGTCTGCCGAGTCCGGCGAAAATCATCAAAAACTGACTACACTGCCTTGGATAGGTATCACTGTATGTACTAACACAGTAACTAACACTCGCTGCTTTTATTTGTGTACACTTCTCATTTTCAGATATTCGTTATATCGTGGTGAATCTTATCTCGCTCAATTATGCACACTAGTTCTTGCTATATTCCGAAAATCTGAGAATGATTGTGTTTTTTTAAGCGTAGTTCACCCCTGGTCAAACAATTTCCCGAAGCGAACTGCAGAGGTCGTTTGTTTTCGTTTGCGGCCGCCCGCTGCGGTCCGAGCCACGACTGCTGTAAATCATTCAAATATTTCTCTTGAAAGCAAAAGCCAAACAATTAAAGTGGAATTGTTTCGCACACTGAGACCGCAAACGATGGTTTGATACCCCTGCGATTGTGCCCAACTTGGGCCTGATGTGTTCGGTGCGCGGGCCCAAATTCACATCGCCTGCCCTTTTTATGAAGGGATGCCAATTGATAGGGAATGTTGGCTTTCGCTCTCGCCGAATTGTTTTTGTGAACTTGCTCGCTTAGTGGAATTTTCAAATGTTATGGGTTTTGAATGTGAATTGATTCATTTCAAAATAAATTAACTATCTGGTTGGTGAGATGAGTTTGGGCAATTTTCTCGTTAAAATCTTGTCAGCAGTTCTGTTGAAGCGCAATGATATCCAATTTCAAACGTCGTCTGACTTTCATTTGACCTTGAGTCGTAATAATGACCATCCGGTTTCGCCTGTTTTTCAACACTGTTTTTTGGAATCATTTCGTTTTTATTGAACGTTTTAAAAAATATGGTTAGTAATTTCGTCACACTCTTTGACTGTAAGCTGAATATTTCGAAGCTCCATAGCTTATGATGAAATAACATTGCAAGCTAAAAAAGATTGTCCAAAAACAAACCTTTATTTCACGATGGTGTTTGCTACTTTACGCACGCAGATTACATGTCATTTGAGATAGACGCTTTTATTGTTTGGTCCAAAGGATGAATTTGTCCTGTTTGAGTTTGTATAAATAGATTTAATTGTTTTAAAAAGGCTCAAACAAAAAAGAGCGTACGTGGGTTTTGTCAAATTAAAATAAATTACCGGACATTTCTTCTTAATCTCGTAACGTACCCGCGTTACCGAGTAATTACAAACCCTCTGTTGTTATTAAAAACCTTTGTCTGTTTAAATTGCCAGCCTTCCGCGTACACCGAACACGGTACATTGTATTACACACCGTACATCTCCCAGCCTTTAACAACCGTCGGGGTAATTCTTCAACAGAAGTGGAAAACCATCAATCGATTACCAGTTTGTTGCCTCCTCCCCCGGCCACCCCCGCCCCTGGGGAGATCGGTGCCTACTTTGAATTTGACCAAACTTACCTCTTTGATCAGTGGCGCCGCGTCGAGCGCCAGCCAACTTTGTTTTAATAAATTAATTTCTGTGGATATCCACAGAAATAAGGCTCGCTTTGACTATCAGAACCTGCCGGGCGGGAAATGATCTCGAAATGTAATCGTTAATACGGAAATAATTCGTAGTAATTTACGAAATTTGCATGACTTATTGTAGTAATTGCTTTGATATCACCTTTGGGATGTTTAGAATCGACGTTGCCTGAAATTGTTTTAGCTATGTTAAATGACTAGACCTCAATAGTCCGGATCTTCCCAATCACTTAACAGAAAATACCTGGAAGTGTGATTTATGCTGGTTCGAATAAAAACCGATGTCAACGATTTACATAAGACCTTTTGATTCCTAGGCCCCGAACAGATCAACTTTATTGATTTTCTGTTCAAGAAATAATTTCGAAATTTTAAAAAGTTTAATGAAACTAATATTCTAACTTTGTATAAGACTACACATTTTATTTTAATTTTTGTGGCCGACTGGTTTCGCTTAGCTTGAGCATTATCAAGGTATCATTATTATTTTTATCACGTTCTCAGTTGACGTTTTGCCTTGTTTTGACGTTTCTCTCCGTTCCTTTGTCATAATTTAAATATTGTTCTTTTGATTTCTTACTACTCTCTTTTTCAAATTATTTTCTCCCTCTGTATTTATGAGTATATTTAACCACACACTATGTATTTTTTGTTTGGTTTAATTGTATACCCTGATGAGTGATGATGCTTGGGCTAAGCAAAACCGGTCAGACACAAAAATTAAAATAAAATATGTGGTCCTGTACAAAGTTATTATTTCATTTCCAGTAAAAAGTTCAAACCACAAAGTGATTACATTTTACGAAAATTTAAGAAGTTTCATTAATATTATCCGAAGTAAGGAAAAATTTACGTCATTTGGGTTCACTAAACGTGCTCACAATATCATACTTCTTTCGGCCTATCTTTTGTGTCCGCAACCTTCATCTTCCTTCTCTTTTTGACCTCTTATTGCCCTCTTCCAGCACTTCTCTCATTCTATCAATATTCCTGAAAAAAATGCGGATGTCATAGTTTGACCGTTTCCGGAATGTTGGAACTTTTGTTCGGTATTATATTTAAAAAAACAGATGGATTATGAGAGTGGCGTTAATTTTATGAATCTACACAACGGGTTGAGGCATTATACAAGTATCTTCAGAACGTGAAGCTTCTCAAAAGCTTGCTCAAAAGCATTTTGTAGGAGACCTGTTGGTAGACCAACGAAAAACAGGCGGAAAGTCCCACTCGGGTGTAAAGTGGTTGAGGCTGCTGGAAACCGGAATATGTGCAAAAGCTTTGGTGCAGTATGCAGTGTTATTAGTCCTTGACCTACTAATGTAAAATATTATACCTACTATTTGCTTCACATTGTAAATTCATTTTAATTGACTCTTTACTGCAGTGTAATGTTTTTTTTTTCAAATTTGTTTTCAAGGTATTAAAAATATTGTAAAGTCTTTTTTTTTTAAATAAAGACAAACATTTCCGGGTTCAGAATAATCCGAAAATATTAGAAAAATTCGTACTGCCATCATAATAAGCGGAAAATGTTGCTTGTGCAATGATGGAGGACTTAGCTAGCAGAGGAATTGAACACACAACGCCCTGGTAGGAATCTGACGTGCTACTAACCGGTCATAATATAAACTAATGCATTTTGGAAGCGAATTTAAAAGGAAACTTTGTTAAACAAACATTTTGCTCGTAGAATAAAAACAGCTGTATCCGCGAATGAACTGAATAAACCTAAATTTTAAAAAAGTGTGTTTTTTATTTACTAAAATGCATGGTTTTCCCTTACGAAAAATTACATTGAATAACCGAAAATGTACTATCTTATTTAGAATTTCAACACTTTTTATCGGTTTGGAAAACCATAATATTTCTTATAGAAATATTATGTACAAAGCAAATGGTCGTCGGAAAGGCAAAAAAGCGTAAACACGTTTACACCAGAGCACTTCAAAGTTTTTTTTGTTTTACAATAAAATTCATAAGTCTTCAGTACCTGGTTGGATTTTGAAAAAAAAAGTTAACACAAGTAACTCAATGCTCTTCCTAAGTTACCTGAAGTGACAAAGAGCTTTAAAAAAGCCTCAAACTTGTGTCGCTTGAGTCAAGCCTTCTCCCAAATATTTTAGATGGCTGAAGGGCCACGGAAGTGTTCAGAATCAAACGAGAGTCGGAGCATTTGATGCAGAAAAAATACTTATCAAAACTGCATATTTGATTTTTTTATTTTATTATTTATTTATTTTTATTTTAGTACATATAACAGGCATGATGCCCAAAATATATAAACATGAGTGGTTATTTAATTAGAATATTTGACAACAGTGGGTAAAGCAAAATTAATGAAAAATGCAAAAGTAAATGAATAACAAACAAAAGCAAATGAATAATATTATTCAAGGTAGAACATAAATATATGGATTATTGGCACCTGTACTGAAGAGATGCCTATTAGCCGTTTGATACTTGGTACTTCATATAACCAGTCCTGTCTTAGTATAGCCATATAGCCAGTCAGTCTTGGTACTTCATATAACTAAAGGGCATGATTACAATATCGGCTTGATATGGTTGACAGATTATTGCTTTTATTGATTTATCAATATTAAAAATGTCTAATTCATTGTTTGTGCAGTGAATTGTGTTATAGTTTAACAGTAGCATCGCTTAAACCCTTTTGCCTTTTCAGCGACGATATGCTATGCAAGCTTAATCACGAATAATATAATACCTACATATATTTATAATCATTAAATTACATTAACAACCTTATTGCATACTTTTTACAACTTAGTTGACAAAAGAAAGATAAATTGCGCTTATAAATTCACCTCACAAACGTTTTTTTTTATTTATTTATTTTGAATGTACTATCAATTGTTTTCCATTTACCCACATTATCTGACACGAAAATTGGTGTCGTCGACTCTAATTGGTTCAATTATAAAATTCCACGAAAAGTAATAATATTTCGTTACCAAGTAAATATCAATTTAATGTTCTTTACCTTTATATTAATTAACGAGTTTCTAATATAGGGATGGCCAACATTTAGGATTCAATGCGAGAAATAGCGTGGAGTTTCCAGAATTATTGGAGAAGGTTGGAGAGGGAACAATGCTGCTTCGCTTGTAGATCTAATTTAATGAGATCGATTATTTACGATTCAAAGGGGTGTAAAGACAATTTATTTTATCCCAGTAGTAAAATTCCTCGTAAATGTAACAATTTACGTGAATATTTGTAAATTGTTTCGTTTGTGGAGATCGTTTAATCTGAAACTTTGAGAAATTAAACGTCACGATAGGCCCAAAATGAATATTGTTTGGTACTTCGAACTACTCAAAACTACCAGATTTCTAATTAAACCTAACCTAGAGTTAACTGTTCACTTATTTACTTTACTTGCAAATAAACATTGTGTAAGTGTGTGTGATATCGTAAAAAGATACTTTTTGTTTCGAATTTTTTTACGAGATTGAATTTTTATGGCAAAGAAAAAAGTTGTTAAGTTCGTTTTATGCACACTATAAAACTTACGTATTGATAACATCATCCGGATAAAAAGATGGCTAAATTTTCAGCATTTTTTGCGCTCGACTTTATTCATAAATAAAATAATATTATGAGAAGCTTTTCGCCCAGCATCCATTGTTTGCCTCTAGCACGAGTGGGTACATGTATTATTGACAATTCAGAGCGACATATTTGTACATAAAATCGGCAGAAAAACAAGGATTTGAACGTGATGAGAATAATACCAAATTTGATCAACTTTTCTATCGGCGTTTTTAAGTTGATCTCTGAACAACAGACCAGAGTACAGAGAACAGAGGACAACCGATAGAAAGGGAAATGAAATTTCTTCCTATGAAACAATCGCATTATTTCTGTGGCAGATGTCTGTAGATGCATTATATATGAAGCGAGACAGAACAGTCAGTGCTCTAGTTCGCTTTATTTTGTTTAATTAATTTGCCGCATCGTGCCGCAATTCTTTAATTTGGACCAATTTGGAATAGACAAAACATCCCATTTTACCGGAAGAGCTTCGTATCATCTCGCTCTTACAATACGCAATAAAAATAATTCAAACTGTTCCACACCCAATAAATTACCATTATATAAACTAAAAAAATATTTGGAAGAAATTAAATAAGTTTTATAAATGTATACATTTAAATTCGTTGCGGTTTTTTTTAATTCATCAGTGATTTGGAAAGAAATATGTCCATGTCATTTTAACGCTTTATTGATTGCTTCTACATATATATATATATATTTTTTTTTTAAGTTATCCTAATTTTTCAGGAACAAAAAATCTAAATTAATGTCATTTTTTTGTTTAAGTTTAACAAACAAGTTGAACAGGAAATTTTGTGCCGCAGAACAGTATGGACACCTAAAATATCAAACGCAGAGCTATTCATAAACTCATTTGGGATTATATTCTTTACTTACTTTTTTCCCCTGATCTTGCCAGATCTCCGTGCTATGCAAACAGTATCCAAGATATGTCATTTATAACGATACTACTCCTCGAGATTGTATTGGCGACTTGTTTACCTCTAAACCACCGAATCTGTTAAATCTTACTACCCGAACCCCGTTTTCAATTAATTTATTTAAAAATATATCAAGTACCCGGAGAAAAGTGCTGCAACTTATGTAGGTGATTAAATACGATAGTAAAAGCATAAAAGATCAATTATTTTAACGAAATTTTATTGTTTTAATAATAATAGCGTTTCGTGTATATAGAGCAGTTTTATAATATTTCGCCTCAAATGCGCTCCACTAGAATAAACTTAAAAATAAGGGTTTTATGACCCCATTCAGGGGTTATGTTTTTAAAATTACTCTCACAGTACGTCTTACATAGATCATAGAATTAGGTTACAAATAATCATACAGCTAAAATACAAATCTAACATAAATGTTAGATTTAGGTTTGACATAGCTAAAATATAACGCATAAACAGGTAACACAACATATATGCATAAAAACGTTATTTTCAGGTAAAAATGTTTAATTGTGTGTTTGGACAGTATGCACAGGATTTTTACCGGTATTTCAATGAAAGATGCTTAGAGGAACTTGCGTCATTGATCCCTTCAGCACCGGTGCATAGTCAGGGATCAACATTTAATTATTAAAAATATTATTTAGTGATAAAAATGGTTTTTAATAAAAAAAAATCAGCGATGTAAGTATTTTTACTCATCAAAATAATTATTTAACTATCTAAGTAGTTAAATATCACAAGGGTAGGCAGAGAGGATATACTGCCTCACAACTTTGTCTTGGAACACACTCCTTGATTGATATTCATACCATATCAATAAGCTCTCATGCGGAACAGTATCGTCACTGAGCGGATCCGGACGTTGGTGTGAATCCAGCTTAAAAGCTTAAATCGGTTGTATAAAACCTATTTTTGTTGTACGTAAGTATTTCTTTTCGGCCATTAATGGCAGAAAACTCTGAAAAACGTTGAACACATGCGGGTGAATTAAATGGACTGGTATGTTTATAATTAGAGTAATAGCAACATGAATACATCGCAACACAATGAGTTGTACTGCGCAGCTGCATTCACTCTTGTTATTATGTTATTAACTGAAAAAAATGCATGTTTTCGTACTGCATACTGCGCTAACGTAGTAATACTGCGTTGGCTAAAATACCCAGGTTTGGAGAACTATAAAGTAATTGTTCCTCCAGCCGTGCTACACGGAGGCACACCCACACATCCACGCCTAGTCACTAACACACACTTGCACACCACGAGCAATTAGATTCCTGCATTAAAATTAATGTTTTAACGTCCGTTTAGTTGTTCCTTTGTCCATGTGCCAGTTTTGCTCGCTGTTTTTAACTGTGTTTAGTAAGCAACGGTATTGTGGTGATTCTGTAGCTTTTTGACATACATTATTATTTTCTTTTGTTGTATACCGCACAAGAGTTCCGATTGCTCGTAACCAGTGGAACTATGGCATTACCGTTTGGGGAGTATTGTGAGTATGAAGGAAGATCATCTAGAATATGCCAGTATCATTTGGTCCCCTTTCTATACCGTTCATATTCATCATGGAGATTAGGGCGAGAAAGAGGCGATTATCCATACGATGAAATTAAACAATCATTAAAAATGCCTTCATTAGAAAAGCGTAGGAAAGACTTTTATTCAATTGGCATTTTCAAAATTATTAACTGTACTATTGACACACCTTCTGTGTTGCAACTCATCCAGTTCAACATTCCTTGCCGTAGACTCAGAAACAGTGAGCTGCTGTTCCTCAATCATCACTGTTCTAAATATGGGTATCATTCTCTAATGTCCAGAATGTCGAGACTTTTTAACTTAAGCCATGGTCTTGAAATTTTTGGTAGCAGTCTAATTGATTTTTGTCATTCTTTACGACTCTACCAAAACTTTGACTTGACCTTGGCTTTGATTTGAAAATTCTTTCTTATGTATATTTTGTCCAATTTTTTTCATTGCTATATTTAATATTACGTATATGCTGTTCTTTCTATGTTGCTCTTTTTTACCATTTCGTGTTTTTATTTTTTTGGAATTGGACTTAAGTTCCTTAGTTTATAAATAAATAAATAAGTAGGGAGGAAAATAAAAAGGGGACGAGTTGAGAAGTAGGTACATGGCTATTTATATGATGTCAGCAAACATAGCAAAAATCATTGCAAGCATCGTTTAATTTATGAATGGTGGACTCTCACTATGTAAAAATACAAGTGTTATTTTTAACTTACCTATTAGTTATGTACAGCTGGTATAAAGGTTTTCTCTATAGCTCGGGGGCTTAGAGCAGCTTCCCAATAAGTGAAAAGTTTCTTGAAAAATATGTTTATCCTGTTTTTTCGAATGAAAAAAATTTGATTAAAAAAAACTGTTTTTGAATAATGTCCGGTATACCGTTATTAAATAATAAAAATAATTAATCAAGACAATCGAAGACAGAAGAAAAACAACAAAGCAGATGCAATCAAGCGCGCCGCAGAGGCAACAATGACAACGGAACAACGACAAAACAGGCTACACGCTGTGCTGATGCAACCAGAAAAGCCTTACAAAGACAACAAGAGATTAATCTCACAATAGGCCTTTGCGGGCCCACGCGATTCCCATGTGACTTACTATAAAACGGTTAATATGGCTTGCGCAACACCTCGATACTAACGGTAATCATTGATAATATCAGTAATGACAACCTCCGTGGCAGAGTGGTAAGATTCTTGTTTTTGGAACTTAATGTGGCCAATGTACATGGTATGATCAACGAAATTGATATGTTCTCAAACTCACCTTTTAGGTTGAATCAAATCTTAAATACCATTTTTACTTAAAACATAAAACAGAAAAAGGTACACACATTTACAACTTTGTAAGGTAATTTTATGTTTTATAATGTTTTTTTCCTAAATTTAAACTTGTGTTGATATTTATTTTTCTATTTTTTTTATTAGTGTAATACAGTGTATTTCTAATTGCATGATGTGAACATTTTGGAAATGGATTGATGACCTACCATTTATTTTGTATCTGTCAGTATGTATGTAATGTTGTCACTTTGTCAAATGTTCCAAATGAATAAATAAATGTAAGGTTTCAATGTATCGCTCTTGTGAGAGACCAACATTTACCATTTGTAATCGAAACTTTTCTTAAAATTACTTTGGCTATCTTGAGTGACCAGATCTGAATAGCCATATACTCCCCAACCTTTCTCTTTCCCCCTTTCCTTTTCGTCCCCCACTTCCTTCAGTCTTAAAAGGTTACAACTGGGTGGCATTTTTTTTTTAAATCTTATTTAAAATTTCCTCTTATGTTACGTTAAGGGTTCTGTTTTAAATGCCACTTTTAAAAAGCTAAAACGTTTAGAAAATAAGCGTTTTAAATAAATTTCTACCCGCATTATGCTACATTTTTAGCTCCTTTCGTTTATTTCCCTCTCTTCGCCTCATCCTTTCCTCATTTGGAGACACGCATCAACTATTATTAGGTTATATTTTTTAAATTTACAAAAATTATTATGGTACCTATTTACTTTCATAATTTTCACCCTGTGCTTAAACGCTACAATAATATTCTTTTTCCAACTAAGGATTTGAATAAATTTGACTTAAAACTGTGGAAATGAGATCCCTGAGGCGTATGTGCGGTAAAACCATGTATGACCGTGTTAAAAATATGGAAATCCGGAAAGAATGCAAGGCTGATGTAAGCGTAATGAATAGGATCCAGAAAGGGAAGCTTAGATGGTAGGGGCATGTAGAACCAATGAACAAAGAAGGGAGTGTAAAAAGAATATATAATGCGAAAGTGAATGGAAGAAGAAGCCGGGGACGTCCGAGAAAGACATGGCACGATCAAGTGAATCAGATACTTGAATCGGGCCATGTGAAGAGTCAGAATAATAGAAGAGTATCCATGAGACGATGTATGAATGTGAATGAAGCAAGGAGTCTGTGCCAAGACAAAGTTGAATGGCGGTCCGTCCTCTCTGCCTATCTCTTCGGAGAAACGGCGTGATGGTTAGTTAGTTTTTTTTTAAGGATTTGTACTGATAAAAATGCTTAATTTTAATAAGTGTACCGCTGTACAACTGCGTCATGTAATATGAATATAAATCATTTATTAAAATGAACAATACAACAAACCGATAATTTTGAAAAAGTATGTTTATGTAAAATACTTTAAATTATTTTCACCGAATTGTGGGACACCATTAGCATTATAAAAAAAATGTGGCACGCCATTTTATAATGGACCTATAAATGTGCGTTTGTTTGAAGAGTAACCAAATAGAATCATGTGTGTAAACATAATTTCATCCGGCAAATAAAACCTGTCACAAGCAGTATTCAGTGGCTTGGCATATTGCGTCCCTTTGCCATTATTTGCCCGGGAACCGGCTACTTTTAGCGTAAATGTCGCGTCCCAACCCTTGATCACTCCGCCCTTGAAAGGGTGGATTTTCTTTTAAGTGCGCTAAATTCCGCCGAGCTGCAGGAAATTGAAATTATGACAGTGCCGCTGTGAGTCGTTAAAGGAATTACAGCAACCCTTCTGTTCCATCCCACCATCCCCCTCCCTACCGCCCTTGCTGTGGAATATATATTATATTATCTATGCACAGCACAATAGGAAATAGATATTTGTACTAAATATATTGTTTTAATAATTGTTTATAAATATGTTACATTCTCGGAGTAACGATATATGGAGAGAGAGCTAATTCTTTTTACCCAACCCATACAAATTTGAAATAAATCACTTTCTCCGGGTTTTTACGTCGTACACCATGAGAAACAAAGAGACAGCAATTTTTCCCAAACTATCACACCGCTTTAAAGTACTGTAAGGATGTTCTTCGTGTCTCGCATCTCCGTTGACTCTGCCCACACGTTTTCATATTTTTTTTATATGAATACCGCACAAGAGTCTCAACTGCTCCCAACAGTCTAGAGCCAGTGAGACTATGGCATCCCCAAATAGGGCATGTTGTGAAGCTAAAGGTAGTGGGGAGGGGAAGGAGATGGGGAAGAGGAAGGTTGAAGTACCTGTCTATTCAGATCTGGTCACCAAACACGGCTAAAGCCATTTCAAGCAACGTTTCGATTCTGAATGGTGGTCTTTCACCAGGACGATACTATAAGTATCTACCACTCTGGAACGTGCCGCAAATATAATTTTTATTTGAATTAAATGTGTTATGACACATTTTAATTAAATGAAAGTTGTTGGCGCATGCCGGGTTTGAACCCGCGACCTTTGGATTCGTAGTCGAGCGTCTTACCACTCGACCATGGAGGCCGTCATAAATGGGCATAAGTCGACGGTTTTCTTGGTTATATGATATATATATTTTTAAAACAATACTGTGAAAAAGTGGTAATACGAATAAACAAAAACACCATGTCAACATGTGCTATGAATGGATGTATAAATACCCTAGCCCTAGTCCTAGCCACGCCCAGGTCTAACCGAGTCCGAAAAAGCTCATCAAAACGGACTACAGCAGCCCTCCCTCTTGTATATTATTGCTCTGAGGTTATATTATTTTACGGTGCTTTGTTTTAATAATTGAATCGTGTACTTGCTTGCATAACATCTTCGTTGGAATGGCAAAAGGGCTTGAGCGACACTTTGGTAAAAAATAGTCATACATGCAGTTTTGATCAGTTTTTTTTCTGCATCGAATGATCTGACTCTTGTTCGATTCTGAAGACTTTTGTGGCCCTTCAGTTATTCAAAATATATTTACTATTCGGTAGAAGGCTTGACTCAAGCAACAAGTTCAGACCTTTTTTAGCTTTTTGTCGCTTCAGGTAACTCAGTGAGGGAAAATCTAACCAGGCACTAAAGATTTGTGAATTTTATTGCAAAACAAAAAAACTTATAAGTGCTCTGGTTTAAACTTCCCAAAACGGCGCTTCTGCCCCTTTGCCTTTCCGGCGACGATAAGTCAATGAGATAATATTCATAATCAATGTTAAATGCACAAAAAAAAACTGTACACAAATAATCATACCAAAATATGTGAAATTCGTGTTTCTACAATATATTAAGATCATATAAAGGGAAAAACCTTTTGAGTCACCAATTCTTTAAACATTATTTTAATTGGTTTTCATAGAATAGACTTTAAGGGACAACGTGGTATTTGTAATTTGAACTGCTTAAAAGTCAGCACCCTAAAAACCACACTTTTTGGCTTTCGTATACAAATAACACTACTTACGATTTATCTGTTCATTTTTCTTAGCCCCGGTGAAAGATTACCATTTAGAATCAAAACGTTGCTTGAAATGGCTTTAGCCGTGTTTGGTGAGCAGATCTGAATAGCCAGGTACTTCCCAACCTTCTTTTTCTCCATTTCCTTACCCGCTTCCTCTAGCCTCATAATATACCCCAATTGGGGATGCCATAGTCTCACTGGCTATAGACGGTTGGGAGCAGTTGGGACTCTTGTGCGGTAATCACAATATATATAAATATAAGTTAAATTAATGCTGATCAGTCTCAATGTATACAAGATGTAATTATTTTGTACCGAAAAAAATAATTTCTTGGATCATTACTACAAGAATTCTCAACCTCTTCATCTGTTATGAATCTTAAAAGCTACCCTCGCCGCCAACCAAAGTTGTACAAATAATATAAAATACGTAAACGGTCCCGTAGTAAACTCCCCAATTCTGTCGCACGTTTGTAGGTCTGAAGAGATTTCATCTCAAGTGTGAAGCATCTCTCAGACCAGTGATGCCTAACCCGTGGCCCAATTGAAAAAAAATATAAATGTATATATAGATAGTTTAACAGGCAAAAAAACAAAAAAAATCACAGTTTAACAGGCATTCAGGACTTTTTTTTTTTTTGATAATTAACTTAAACTGTATGAAAATTGTTGGAGAGTAGATGTGGTCCATTTTAGATCATTGTTTCCACATTACGTATGTGTTTTGATGTTAGTTCTTTCCGAAAGTTTGACTCCGTAGCAGTACGGTAAGCTTATTAGCTTCGTACCCACGGTCACGGGTTAAAAACCCCGAGCAATCTAATAAAATATATTTAAATTGGAATTAACTTTAAAGCATTAATGCTTATTTTTTTTATTTTTAAATAATATCAAAAATCAACAACACAAATATGAAACAAAAAAAAAACATTAAATAAAAAGACAATGATCACAACCGAGACTCGAATTAGAATCCTCTACTCTATCCGGGAGTAACGCTTTAACCATTCAGCCATTGGGACATTTTTAATGAATTGGATCAAGAAAGGGACGCTTAGATGGTTTGGGCATGTAGAGCGAATGAACGAAGAAAGGAGTGTGAAAAGAATATGATGCGAAAGTGAATGAAAGAAGAAGTCGAGGACGCCCGAGAAAGACATGGCACGACCAAGTAAATCAAATTCTTGAATGGGGTCATGTGAAGAGTCAGAATAACAGAAGAGTATGTATGAGACGATGTATGAATGTAAATGAAGCAAGGAGTGTGTGCCAAGACACAGTTACATGGCGGTCCGTCCTCTCTGCCTACCTTTGCGGGGAAACGGCGTGATGATTAGTTAGTTAGTTATTTTTAATCGATCTCACACTTTCATTGAAGATTATTGATATTATTTTAATATTTAACAAAACATAATTTACATGGTTTATTACATATAAAAATCGATTATAATAATATATAGCATAATATATGTTTGCACAATGTCCCAAAGTGGTAAATACTTTCAGCATCGCCCTGGTGAATGACCACCATTCAGAAACGAAACGTTTCTTGAAATGGTTTTAACTGTAATTAGTGATAAGATCTGAATAGTCAGGTACTTCCAAAACTTATTTTTTTCCTCGTGTCCATCCCCTCCTCACTTCCCTCAGCCTCATAACATTCCCTAAAATTGTGAACGATATAGAATATATAAAATTTAAAACAGCTTATCACATGCACGAAACACTTATCTAAGGCCTCCGTGGTCGAGTGGTGAGACGCTCGAATACGAATCAAGAGGTCACGGGTTCAAAACCAGCGTGCGCAAATACATTTTAATAATTAATATGTGTTATAACACATTTAATTCATATAAAACAATGTAAATATAGTGTATTTCCAGCACTTTACAGAGTGGTAGATACTCTAAGTATCGCCCTGGTAAAATACCACCATGTAGAATCGAAACATTGCTTGAAGTGGCTTTAGCCGTGTTTGGTGACCAGATCTGAATAGGTACTTCCCAACCTTCCTTTTCCCCATATATTTCCCCTCTCTACTACTTTCAGCATCACAGCATACCCTAGTTAAGGATGCCATGGTCCTACTGGCTCTAGGTGGTTGGGAGCAGTTGGGACTCTTGTGCGGTAATCAGTATAAAAAAAATTGACAATTATGTAGTGAATAAATTAATTCTATTTTTTTTTAAATATTGTGTATCACTGCCATCGATGTAGTGGACCGACCATCATCTTAGACCACGTGAAATATTCACTACCACCCCATTACACCACCTACAGCCTCCGTCTACCACCCCTCTATGCACATACAATGCCAATAAACCCCTCTACTCTCGAGAGGCAGTACACCTTATATTTACAATTTACGATCGAAGTCCTCGCTTTGATAAATCGAAAATGAGGTACGATGTGGAAGGAATCTCACACTAGGCCAGTAATAGAACCAACAATTCACGTGGAATGTAATATCCTATTTTGTTTATTAAGTTCTTACCTCATAGTATTTTTTTATGTGAATAGTACTTTGTTTGTTCGTATTATTGTTGGTGAGAGATATAATTTTAATTTCAAGTTGTTGCCCCGTTTAAAATTAAAACTTTTCTCCTGTGTTCAATATAACCGTTATGAGGGTGGGACTGTATCTAAAATATGCCAAAATTTGTAGGATTTTTTTCTTTTTTAAATGTGTTAAATAATCTACCTACCTACGTTTTTTACGTAATTACCTAAGAATCCTATCTCCTCGGAGGCAGTGGGACTTTTACGTCTTTATTTTTAGGAATGTTGTGTCACTGAAGAAATTTAGGAGGAAAAGAAGACGAGGACGTTTAAAATGAACCTGACAATTCAGATCTACTCGCGAAACATATTTGAATTCAATTCAAACAACAGACGAATCGCAGTTGATTTATAAATGTGAAAATATAATTAATAATCACTACCGTAAAATATTTATATTCAACATTCCTTCCTGTAGACTTAGAAACAACGAATTGCTGTTCCTCAATCATCACTCTACTAATTATGGGTATCATTCTCCACTGTCCAGAATGTCGAGACTTGTTAACTCAAGCCATGGTCTTAACGTTTTTGGTATAAGTCTAAATGATTTTCGTCATTCTTTACGACTCTACAAAAACCTTGTTCAGGCTTTGACTTGAATGTTCTTTCTAATGTATATTTTTGTCATTGCTTCAAATATTATGTATGTGCTGTTTTTTTCTCTGTTGCACTTTTTTCCATTTCGTGTTATTTTTATTTTATGGGATAATGGTCCGTGAGTATAAAAATAAATAAATCAAAAAATAATAAAAATCAACGCATCTCATGTGTGGTCAGCTTCTGCCTTTTCTTTTTTGATATCGGTTAGCTATCTTTTACACTACATAATAAATCCTTCTTATTGTTGAAACTATTTAACTCTGGACCTGTTATTCTTTTTTTTTTCTTTTCTCTTACAATTTTTTTTATCCTGTTGTTTTTCAATATTATTTGTTCTTTCCAATTACAATATTTTTGTACCTGTTATTCAATATTACTTTTTATTTTCTTTTACAATATTTTTTGCACTGCTTATAAGTTTATTGTTTAAAAAATATATTTATATATAAATTTGTGTAAAAGCCTTTAACGGGCGTAAATAAATATTTTTTTTATAAATAAAATCCCACTTAAGATTAAGTTTTGGGGCAATAAGTCTCAAAAATATATTTCAAAATAAGACGAAATTTTTAAAAAAACTTTTCACTTTTTTGTGAAAGTGTGTTTTTGCATGCGGGGTCCTGGAAGTCAAAATGCCTACTCCCGGGTCTGGCATTTAATAACGTAAAAGGAAAAGTTAATACTGTTGTGATAGAGTAGATGTCAGACTTATCAGAACTAATGATATTAAATTGAGGAAAATCTAGCATTATAATATGCCTACATCAAGTTTATTATTACGTATGTCGGCTCTTCACATAAAGAACTTTGTATGAACGTCACCAGCTTTTATACGGATTCATTTGGCGTTATCTCCTATCTCGAAAAATACGTTTATTTTTAAGTGCATATTCTATATTATCAATAATTATAATAACAGTGAACTTATATAGCGCAGTTTTGGGATATTTCACTTCAAGTGCGCTTCATACTAAATAATTATGCTAATAAGACTAATTAACAAAGAGAAAATAATGTATGCAATTAAAAGTATTTAAAATCATGATCGTTATCATAAATCATGAGAGAAAAAGGTTCAGATATGGATATAACGGTGCATGTGTACATCAACAGATAGAGAAAACAATTTACTAGAAGTTAAGGGTCTAAAAATCTAGATGAAACGTATGAATTTACATTAACAACTTTGTTAAAGCAAAGAAAAGGAAATTATATTGAGGGCAGTAACATGTTGGTACTTAAAAACATTAATATTCAAGTATTATAAGTAAACGATTCTAAAAATGCAAGCAGTGTAAATATAACATGTAACAAAAAATATTTACATGTATATTTTAGGACAATGAGTTTTAGGTTTTCAGTAGACAGTAAGGAGAAAACAAAAACACATAAAATTAAGGACGTTTTTAAAGAAATCAAATTTCTATAAGTTACGTTTTGTATGTGGGGTTTTTATTGTGAAATGTTTCCTTGTCGCAGCTAAACAAGTCCTTAAGATTCAAGTAATTTCTTATGGAAAAAGCGGCCGCCAGACACTCAATAACGAATTTATAAGCGTGGGATGAGAGCAATTAAATTATTCGTCAATATTCTCCGCGATTAATTATTCTCTTTGCCAATCCAACTCCGTCGGAAAGTTGAGCGTCTTCAGCTTTCAGCATCATCGGCTAAACAAATAATTATAGTGTTATCAACTCACGGCTCTTTGAGGCGGGGAAGTGGGGCTAATCCTGGCAAGTAATTTCCGGGCCTTTAAGTTATTCCCGCGAATAGCTTAATCCACGCTAAGCCGGCTACTTACCGGACTAAGCCGAACACATTTCTCGCCCGGCGGGTTACGGGGCCCTCCCGACCGCCTCACCTCGGGTAGGCTGTGGCGGGCCGCGGAGCCTTCCAGCGGCTGGCGTGAGACGGCGAGGCTTTCATTAAAATATTATATTACAGCAAACGTCGGGGATATTTTTCTAAGCTTACATATTATAATACTGCCGCTGAGAGGTGAGTATGATTTATTATTGTGTGCGAAAGCGTTTGAGTTGTTTGACTTTATTACTTCCGGTCGCCTGGAAAAAATATTAAGCTCGTATGCTAAAGATTTTATTTTTACATTCATGGCTGCCCCACAAGCTATTCTAAATGAAACATAAAATTTTCTCAAGTTCTCGTGAAGTATAAAAAATAATAACTTTTAGACTAGTGATAGTAGACGGTGTTAGATAAAGTTATTAATAGTCTATGTGCTCAGTAGCTTCATGACATGTTTTTCAATACTTTATATATATTTTTTAAATTTTCTAAAATGCTAATTTTTTATCACCGTTTTTACAAAAGTGAACTTTTTTGGATTGTGTCAACTAGCGTTGGGAAAAGTTTTAATGTTTTGTGAATGCTTCACGAATTGCAAGTTCTTTGAAATGCACACGCATACTCGCAGTGAACACTTCAATTGAAGTCGAACTCGCAATAAAGAGATTTGAATTTATCCGGTTATTTTACTCTGAAGTCGGACTTTAATTGAAGTACTTATAATGAAATACTTCTCTAAAGGCTTTGAAGTTTAACTTCACAACTGTAGTGATGCAAATTGAAGTAATTCTTTGTAATCTAACTTCCATTGAAGTATTTGTTCAATAAAATGAATTGAATGAAGTTAATGAAATGAATGGCCGCTAAAATGTACTACCAACTTCGGTTGAAGTATTTGTTCAATGAACAACGAATGAAGTAGGAACTGCTGCCAAAAGAAGTAGTTCATTCAATGCGGTCACAACGCTAGTGTTAACACTGTTGAAAGTATTATAAATTGTTTTTTTTTTTTGTGAAATGTTAACTTTTTCTTGCCATTCAGATCAAAATAAAAAATACAACAAACATTTTCCTTATCAAATAGAAAAAATATCAGTGTCAAAAAAATTTAAGCTCCCTTGAGGTAATGTCTATTACTAAACGGCGCTATGAAATTATTCTCAATGATAATAATATTATTCACTGACCTTCAGAACACTTCTCTGCAGGGGTAGGTAGAGATAATAAAATCCCAAAAATTCATACATTTCTTCTGTTATTCCATCTCTCAGCATGAACCGATTCGATTATTTGATTCACGTGATCTTACTATGCCGTCTTAAAGCATCCTCGAATTCATGGTAGAGCCTCAGGGAATAGACTAGATTATCGTTATTTTTCATTTTATAAAGATACAATTTAAAGAAAACTTCAAATTCAAAAAAACATTAAACATCTTCTGTGATTTTTTTTAAATCGCCCATCCAATGGAACACCGTACGGCAAATACCAAAAAAAAACAGTTTTCATTCCTAACACACAACCGTTGCTGCATCTACATGCGTACATCTCCTGACACTTTTCCCTCTATACAAACAAATCTTTGCGCATCTGATACTTTATAGTGAATACCGCACAAGAGTCCCAACTGCTCCCAACCGTCTAGAGCCAGTGAGACTATGGCATTCCTAATTGGGGTATGTTGTAAGGCTAAAGATAGTGAGAAGGGGAAGGAGATGGTTAAGAGGAAGGTTGGGAATAACCCAGCTATTCAGATCTAGTTACCAAACACGTCTAAACCGTTCAAGCAAAACTGTTCAATTCTGAATAGTGGTCTTTCACCAGGGCGATACATAGAGTACCTACCACTCTGGAACGTGCCGCAGATAAACTATACATCACTTTTATATTAATTAAATGTGTTATGACACATATTTATTGAATAAACTTTAATTAATCAAGCATCTTACCACTCGACCACGAAGAAAACTTTTCATGTTCAAAAATACCTTTAAAAACCTTTTATAATAAAAAAAAATCGCTCATCATCCCACGGCAGAATACCAAAACATTTCAGTTTTCATCCTTAACACAACTGTTGCTGCATCCACATGCATACATCTCCCGACTGTACAAACCAATCTTAGCACATCTGATAAGCTAACCTTTTATTATGTTGGTGCCTTCGGTGCAATCTTCCCCCTGCAGTTTTCAGAATGCCATTCCTGTTTTGAAAGTTCCTCGGTTCTTCGTCCTTGATTATTCTTATCTAATAGTTGGTTTTTTTTTTATATTTTCAGAGGGACGTCTTGAACCTTGAACCCAGTAACGTGGCGCAGTGCGTGTCCAAGGGCAAGTCCGAGGACTTCGAGTGCCGGAACCACATCCGGGTCATCGAGCCGCTGGGCGATGGAGAGAAGCTTTACGTGTGCGGAACCAACGCTCACAGCCCCAAGGATTGGGTGCTCTATGTAAGTAAACAATAGTCATCATTATCAATTTTATTAACTTCCTAATGCCACTCAAAAACAACAGAAAACTCAAAATAAAGACATCTGGTTAGCCCTGGGAGCCCCAAAATGAACATACATCGAGATTCGTAAGTTACCATCTTTGAAAAAACCTTTTTAGCTGCCTATTCGCACAGTAGCTGCATGGCATTTATTTTTTTTGTTTTTCTCAATATATCGTCGCTGGAAAAGCAAAAGGGCTTAAGCGACACCTTTGTTAAAATCGAGTTAAATATGCAGTTTTGAACAGTGTTCTTTTCTGCGTCGAATATTTTGACTCTCGTTTGATTCTGAAGACTTGTGTGGCCCTTCAGCCATCTAAAATGATTGGAGTAAATTATTGGCCACATTAATCTTAACGCTGCCAGGATGGACTCCCTCTTGATGGCGTTTTGCAGTAATGAGGCGTAATATCCTCCATTAATATTTTTTTACTTATGTTATTTGAAAAATATATTTATTTTTTTATTTATTATTTTTTTCTCTCGAATTTCTGTTTATTTTTATTTGTTAACATTATAATATTGCATTGCACTACTCCTGCATACCTTCCGGAATAAAACTTTATTATTATTAAAATATATTTACCATTTGGGAGAAGGCTTGACCCAAGCGATACAAGTTTGGGACCTTTTTTTTTTTTGAAGCTTCAGGTAACTCAGTGAGAGCATTGAGTTTATTTTATTTATTTATTACATGGTAACAAACATATTTTTATGTAAAGAACATAATAGTAAGTACATTTTTTTTAAATAAGTGTAATATTTCAAAATGTGTACAAGTGCTACTGTGTTTTTTTCGGTCGATAATAGTCGACGTGTCTCACCTCTGTGTTTGCATAAGGTTATAAAAATATATATATAGTATTTAAGATTAACAATATTCGATACATATTGCATACAATAAGATGGTAGGTAAATAAAATTAAACGAATACAAAAAACAAAGATGATTAATTATTGAGTTCACTTTTTATTTCAAAATCCAACCAGGTACTGAATACCTATGAATTTTCTTGTAAAATAATATATCAAAAAACTTTCAAGTCCTCTGGTGTAAACTTCCCAAAATGACGCTTCAGCCTTTTTGCCTTTCCTGTAACGATGTCAACGTCATTAGACTCTTATAACCTCCAATTACGATAAGCGCTATGGGTGTTGTTGCACCTCAATTTTTTACAGTATTTTAGAATGATTGACTTCAACAAAGTCCAATTGAATGGCTTCCCATGAGTTATGTTCCAAAATATGTGACGTTTAGTTCGCTCGACGAAGCGTGTGTCCTGGGTAACAATTTCCGACGTTCTGCGTCACTAATAATAAATAATGCGGTTTCTAATTGGCCAGGTAAGCAGGTACGCGCGATCGACACACTATTGATCATCATTTCTCCGGGGAGTATCTGATTATATTATCTGAATTATTATAATCCGAATAATCCTATCTTCTGGTATTGTGCTCGGCGTTGTTAGTCACCGACCTGCCTCCCGCAGCTTTATTCGATTCAATGAAAACCAACTGCGATTGCTTTGGTATTCAATATTGAAATTACGTTAATTATTAATTATTCGGTTAGATGGCGTAGGGGTCCAAAGCATCAGGTACCTACACAGGCGGCGTGGGTTCAAACTTCTGCCTCGCTATGACCTCTATCATCGCAAAAGCTAAATTTTCCGCTTATTTAGTTTTATTATATGTTATTTTATTATTTTAATATTTTATTATATTTCTTTTTTTATTATATTATTATCATATTTATTTTATTATTATTATATATATTATTTATACTTATTAGTTTTATTTATTTTAAATTGGTTTCTTGTATTCTTTTTAACTTTTTTGATTGGCATAATTTTGATGGTTTCCGGCAGTGCCTTATAAGATTTCATCCCTTTATATAGTAAGCTATTTTGTGTGTTGGCTTTATTCTTTTCTGGTAGTCTGATTTCTTTGCGTGCCCTTGTATTATTTTTGTAAATATCAACATTATGGATTATTTTGTCAGAAAAATATTTTTGGAACAAGTTGTTCTTCATTTTATGTACAAACATTAATGTATTTAATTTTAACATTTGTTTCACTGTTAGCCAATTCAGTTCCTCTGACATTTTAATTACTTTTAAGTACCTATTTCGCCTAAGTATAATTCTAATACTTTAATTGAAAATTATTCATATTTTAATTTTTTATAATTTAATATTTATTCTCGATTTGGTAAGAAGTCAAAAGATCTTCCGTATTTAAAAAATGGATATTTATCCAAGATACCATTTCAATACGTGTTCGGGTCATAGAGTTTGTAGAGTAGTATATATTCAAGAGAGTGAAGTCAGTTTTTTACTTGTTTTTTTGAAGATTTTAAGCTGACTCGGCGCACCTGGGCGTGGCTAAGACTAAGGCTACGGTATTTATACATCCATTCATATCACATATCGACATAATGTTTTTGTTTATTCGTATGGCCATTTTTTCACAGTATTTTTATCAACAAAAATATAGCATATAACCTAAAAAACCGTTTAATTGTGTCAAGTTTAGTGTCATAAGAAAAAATGTGGGCAGAGTCCCGCGGTGAACCGGGACCTTAAGATCATCCTTACATTATATAGAAGCATTCAATGAAATATGTTGTCTCTCTCTCTCTCTCTCATGGTGTACGACGTAAAAACCTGGAGAAAGTGATTTATCGCAAGTTTTTGTAGGTTGGGTAAAAATAATTAGCTCTCCTTCCATATATTGTTACTTCAAGGTTCGGTTAGAACTTTGAATATCATCAAAAGATGGCAGCCTACAATCGGAAGAAATTCAAATAATAATGATTTTCAATAGAAGTTTGAGATCGTTTTAAAATGCCGCTTTCTGATGAGATCTTGATGTTTTAATCGTCAGAGTGTTACTTCCGGATATAGTAGAGATAGGTTATTAATATTATTTAAATATTTAAAAATTTGATGATATTATTTTTGTTCCAGTTGAATCTGACGCATCTGGCCCGCCACGAGTACATCCCCGGCATAGGGATGGGCATCGCCAAGTGCCCGTACGACCCCTCGGACAACTCCACGGCCGTGTGGGTGAGCCACGGCAACCCCGGGCAGCTGCCGGCGCTCTACTCCGGCACCAACGCAGAGTTCACGCGCGCCGACCCCGTCATCTTCCGCACCGACCTCTACGACTTCCAGACCGGCCTGAAGAAGTACCACTTCAAGCGGACTCTGAAGTATGACTCCAAGTGGCTAGACAGTGAGTATTTATTCATTATATAGCGTACTCGTGAGTTCATTACATTTATTTTATTTATTTATATAATAGAGATCTAAACATACAGTTGTTCGTCGAATACATTAAGAGATGAATACTATAAAAAATATTGTAGATACAAGCATGGTGTAATAAAATTAACTAAACATTTATTTGCACCCCACACATAGACAAGGTATTATTTTTTTATTTTTTATTTTTGGATATTTGGAGGCCTTGAGGAAAATAATTTCCCTCAGGGGATATGTCATCTTTGGGGATGCTGTGTGGATGGTCTTTTTGAGGAAAGGAAGGAGTGAACTTGGGTCTTGAAGAGACCCATGTTGAAGAAGGGAGGTAACACAGAGGCCGGAAAATTATTCCATAGCCGAGCTGTTGAACATAAGAACGAGTCGTAAAAGCGACCCGTTCACATGTATTGAATGTCAACCGTGTACAAATGTTGGGTGCGCGTTTGGCGAGTTTCCCGACTATGCACCGGTGCCGAAAGGATTAATGACGCAAGTTCCTCGGAGCATCTTCCATTGAAATAGCTGTAGAACAAGGACAGCATTCCCACCTGACGTCTGTGCTCCAAAGTTTGCAATCCGTTTGTTAAGATAGGAGAATCTATCAAACGGACCGCCCGTTTCTGCACAGAGTCAAGGGTTTATTTCAGGTGTTAAGGGGCTCCAGACCAGAGGTGGCTGCCGAATTCCACAGTGGGGCGTATTTGCGATTTGTACAGGGTCAGCAGTTGTGTACTATCGAAGTATCTGCGGGCCCTGTAAAACACGCTTAACTTCTGAGAGGCTAACTTTACTCTGGCTTCGATGGAGCCCCGGTGCCTTAACTGTTATTATATATCCGAAGGAGTTATATGAGTACAAACTGAAGTAGTGTGTCACATTATATATGATATAATAATGCAAACAATGTGAACAATGAAAAAAAAATAGCACATAAGAGAGGTTCACTCTTGTATTCATGTTATGAGATAATCGTTGAATTGGCGCATGTAAAAATGTTTGAAAAAAATATTTTATTTAAAAGTATGTAGATCGTTTTGTACCTAACAGTCACTTCTGTACGTACTTCAAGAGATAGTGACAGAATTTTATATATGTGCATCTAAATATATCTAAGGTAGATGTAGCTTGGTTGAATAGTTCCATCGCTTTATATATTGGCGTGTTTTTGTATGAAGAAGGTCTGACTTTCGGTGTGTAAAACGTCACATGGGGCCTCACACGAATATATTTATTATGGGTAAACAAGTTGTTCTTCTTTAGTATATATATGGGTATAAATACCGCCAGAAATCAACTTATAAAAAATGTTTACCCAAAAACATCTTACGGCGGGCTTGCAGGGTGTGAAAATCTAGCATTCCACATAAAAATAACGAAGGAAATAAAAATGAGTATATATATACTGTATTTTGCACTCTTTATATTTCGAGGATCACATCCAACTTTGTCCGGAGGATTTTAGGATGGGTGACTTTCAGAGGCGTGCACTCCATAAAGGCATATTAACACTGTTAACCCTGCTGTACTCGCATAAAAAATATGTATTATATTAGATTAAATAATGTGAAATTATTACAAAATAAATCAACACTTACAAAATACGCGCAAAATGTAGGTAATTGCACCGCCGCGAGCGCCCTACCGACCTTCCTACTATAACATGTCAAAGACAGTAACTATATATACTCACACTCCGCCAACGTCAGCGGATATCATTTTATGTTCACTAGACTACACAAAATATGTACGATGTGAGCTTTCGCCTGTTCAAGTGGCGTATTATTATCTTTACTAGTGTCTTAAGCAGTTATTATACAGAAAAAAATCCAAAAGCAATCAAGTACAATTGTTGGTACCTATCTCTATTATAAATTAATCCCCTGTTCTTACTACCTACCCTGATAAAGCTACGATAAAACATCGAATGTGTTTCCAACTGCAGAAAAAAAATTGGAAAAAGTGGACTGTAAATGAATAATTATACTACTTGACAAAAACTCTGTGCATGCCACTGGCTTAAACTATGCTTGGCACATACCACGATAAAAATTACCGTTAAAATCCCAAATTATAGGAGGATGTCTGTGGATGGGAAAAATAATCAGTCAACAAGTTTAAGGGCGGCCGCTCAAATATGAGATGGTCCAACAATCCAACGAGCGCTGCCAGTTTTTGATGAGCCAATAATCGACAAAGTTGTAGACAATTGAGGGTGGCTTGTCTCCCTCAATTGACACCAGACAGCTTTTGAAGAAAATTTTGATGTAAGGACCGGTTAGTAGCAGAGTTGACAAACGCGTCAGATTCCCACCCGGGCTTCAATATCTCTGCTAGCTAAGTCCTCTATCATTACACAAGCAACATTTCCGCTTATCACGATGGCAGTAGGAGTGTTTCAAACATTGTCTACTTACTAGAAACCCGGGGATGTTTGTTTTTCTTTTAAATTTTGTCTATTCAACAAATGAACAGCTATTTTTTTTTCATATTCTATATTAGGTTGTTACAAACTCTCGTCACATGATGACCTTCCAATTGACAATCAGCATCATTTAAAATTTTCATCATTAGAATGGTCTCCTTTAAACGCCGATTCTCGGTACGCTTCAGCATTTGATCAAATTGTAATCAGCCGACAAGCATAAAAACACGGCCGCTATACTTGACAAGTGATTACAATTTGATCAATACCTAAAACGAGTAAAAAAATCTGTAAGTTTGAAATAACCCAATATAATGATTTATAAAAATAAGAATGGCAAAAGAAAATTCATAGAGTATCCGAAAACATGCTAAAGAGAAACAACATCGATTGATATATTGATGAGCAACAAGTATTGGTGCTACAAACATCGATATAAACACACGTTGATGGCTACAAGCCTAAATTAATCACGATAGAAGTAAATATCTGAAAGAGTTTGGACGCAGGAGGTTTCCGTGACTGGGGACCATCCGTCAGTGGACAGGTGTCGACTGTTCCGATTGACTGAGGGCCGAAAGAAATGTTTCAGGATGATTTAAAACTTTTCTTCTAAAGAAAGAGAATGAATCAACAAAGATTTTAGTATTTTCTAATCTTACTATTTTTCACGCACGCAATCATGTATAATAGATTGTCTGACTTTCGCAATTTTTCAGAACCGAATCCCTATTTTATAATACCAATTAATCTTAATTGGTATTATCATAGTTTATTTTGTCAAATTCAACTTTTTTGTTTAGCTTAGAATCGAAATTTTTCAAATTAATTGTAATCGACTCAAAAGTGTTAAATTGTTGATCATTTCGAAAACGATATTTTGTTCCCATCCCTACTATTTTTATGAACCCATTCTATAAAGAAGCTCTCCCTAAATGGCTGCTGGTGGATAACTTCACTGCCGCAATTATAAATTCCCCTCTAATTAAACCTCCGGAAATCTGATCAAATATGTGTTTGCTCACCACTCTTACCACATAAATAACGCCGTACGGAGTAATGCTAACAAGACCGTCTTATTGTGGGTTAGTCGACATCAGCACAAAACAGTATGGCACAACATAAACAGGGCTGCGTGAAACGTCGATGTTCCACAATCGGGGTTTTTAAATGTTATTTTTAAAAATAAATTTTGGCAACCTTCAGTGTTGTGCTATCGCATCGATTCGAATGAAAACAGTTTGAAAAGAGTATAGTTATTATTTTTAAATTGTTAACAGAATACTTTTTTTGATTGCGTGAATCAGAGCTGAGACAAAGGACTTTTACTATTGTTTAATACTTGATATGTGTTCATGTTCATAGTGTATAGAGGTGAAATATTGGGGGGGGGGCTATTATTAAAAGCAACAGAAGAAAAAAAAGTGTTACTGAGAACAAGCTTCTAGACCAGAATAAGTCAAATCCATAAAAATAACTACGTAAATGAAAATATTCTGAATTGTATGAATAGCTGATAGCGGATTTTTGTGTGTAGTTAAAAATGAAAACAAATTATAATAGGTTTTTTTATTACTTGTGAAGCTGGAGAAAACAGGAAGAAGCACCATAACGGGCTGGGAAGTAGCTGTAGCGTAGATTTGAACATTAAATATAGCTACATATATAACGATAGCCAACCATACAAGCAACGCTTCCATTTTGAAATGTGACTCTGAAACATATCGACTGTGTTTAGATGAAAAGCGTTTTACCACGTATTGGCAAGGAAATTTAGGCATTGTTGTTAACATAGTGGTCATGCTGTTATGTTTTATCATAATTTGATCAAATGTTGAAACGGGCTGATAATCGGTGGTTAACGGGGGCGTTATTTGAAGTGGTAATCGTAAAACCTCTGTATGTGTGAATACCTTTCTTATTGTATTTTTTATATATATTTGACGGCCTGCATGGTCGAGTGGTAAGACGCTCGACTACGAATCCAGAGGTCGCGGGTTCGAACCAGGCGTGCGCAAATAAATTTTATTTAATTAATATGTGTCATAACACATTTAATTGATATAAAATAAAATATGCTGTATTTGCGGCACGTTCCAGAGTGGTAGATACTCTTAGTATCGCCTTGGTGAAAGACCACCATTCAGAATTGAAACGTTGCTTGAAATGGTTTTAGCCGTGTTTGGTGACTAGATCTAAATAGCCAGGTACTTTCCAACCTTCCCCTTCCTCATCTCCTTCACCTCCCCACTACCTTAAGCCTCACAACATACCCCTTTTGGGGATGCCATAGTCTCACTGGCTCTAGACGGTTGGGAGCAGTTAAGACTCTTGTGCGGTATTCACGTAAAAAAAAAAATGTTTATTTGATTAATCTTTACTCCTATGAGTCTCTCTTTCGTGTGTTTGCTCACTTGCTCCCTAATATTTTGTACTCCCTTTTAATAATTGTATTCTTTGTAAAAATGCTTTTTCTTTTTTTTCCTTCCGGAATGAGTTTTTTTTTAAGCTTCTTGGGAATAACATACCAAAAAATGTATTCCGTTTGTACTATATTATCATTTTAATAAAATACATAATGGCACTGATCATCGATTTGCGACATTGTAAAATGTGAAATGGTTCAAGCCACTAGGCCTAAGTTGGGCCACTAACGCCGTCCACCTAAGCACAGTGAATAACGTTGTTGTTTTCGTGAAATTCCAGCCCTGGACAAGTTCCCCAGCCCGCACCCAGCACACACCTCTCGGGAGCGTGGGACGCAATTAATAAATTTGCCGGCAAACAAACGAGCGAGTGCCAAATCATTGATTAGGTTAGTCGGGCCAGAGGTGAATTGGGTTTATATTAATCAAGGGCTGTTTGCTCTCCGACCTCTAACGTCTGGTCTCGCTTCTTTATCGGATTGGTTTGCTTGCCTCTCTAATCTTTCGGTTCATATCTGGCCACTTTCTGCTGACGTAGTAATTATTGGAATGCCGTGATTTCAGATGTTGTTGTTTTTTTTATATTTATTCCATATATTAGCTAGGGTGGTGCGATCCCATTACTTTTATATTTTAAATTGTTTTATCATATAATTCGAAAAATGTCCTCCACATCACAGGTGAACTCCTAGCGTGGGGGACAATGTATATAAAATATTGTAAATAAACATGACGTTAAGTAAATAAAAAAAAAATTTAAAAAATACGAAGGTAGTAAAAAAGATGAAAATATACGAGTAAAGAACTGAATAATATTAAAACTAAAAACTGTGACCTGATAAAATTTATCGTCACTCTTTATTCACCTTCTCAGTTAACCTTTTGTCTCATTCAATTCATATTATTTTTTTGTCTCTTTCTCTCTGTTCCTTTGTTATAATTTAAATGTTATTCTATTGTTTTCTCATTATACTGTTATTTGTTCTCCCTTTGTATGTATATATAACAACACACTTTGGATGTTTTGTTTAGTTTAATGATGTACCCTGATGATGCTTAGACTAAGCGAAACCGGTCGGTAATAAAAAAATAATAATATTCGTGGTTTTAAATAAAGTTGTTTTTTTTCATTTCTTTTAATAAAATTAAAATTAAGCTTCGTTTAAGACATCTTGAATCCACTCCATTGTTTACAAACGGGGTCCTGCAAGGAGTCCAGTGCTGCCATAAACAAAAGAGTGTTTTCGCTCGTGCCTATTCTTAGGTGGCGGGCGATACGTCTTCTTATTAGGGCTCTGAACCCGGGAACTCGTCCTTCTGCGAACATTTCTGAAGCACTGCAGTACCAGGACAGCGTATAAAGCGATATACCTTAAATTTTTTTAACCAACTACTAACCATCCCGCAGTTTCGCAGACGGACCGCCATACAACTCTGTTTTGGCACACACTCCTTACTTCATTCATACTCATACATCGTCTCATACATACTCTTCTGTTATTCTAACTTTTCACATGGCCCGAATCAAGTATTTGATTCACTTTATCGTGCCATGTCTTCCTCGGGCGTCCCCGATTTCTTCTTCTATTCACTTTTGCATCATATATTCTTTTCACACTCCTTTCTTCGTTAATTCTTTTATCTATCCCATTCATTATTATTTATAAAAATGGAATAACACATCGATTAAATAAATAATAATTATGCACGGAGGGATTCGACCCCGCGACCTCCGGATTGTCATTCGAGGATCTTAACCGCTCAAGCATGAATGTCGTTAATAATAATTTTACGGGACATGTTTACGGTCATCCATCTAAGTCCTGGGTAGATTATCTGAATGGGTAATTACTGACCGGCCATAAACCGTCAGATGCGTCCAGAATATGGCTGCGCTGAATATTGATTGCACCGCTGCAGTTGGTGATATACTCCCACCAGCTAAACCAACATTATTATAATGAATTATGCATTGAAGGCATATAATATCCAAATTTACTTTATATCCGTCACAGCGTTTTGACAAGGTTTGCAATAATGTTGCGGGCAGTGGTGCTACCTTGGAGTAACAATATATGGAGGGAGAGCTAATTATTTTTACCCAACCTATACAAACTTGCGATTAATCACTTTCTCCGGGTTTTCACGTCGTACACCATGAGAGAGAAAGAGACAGCAAAAATAACACACCGCTTTTATGTACTGTAAGGATGATCTTGGTCTCCCGCGTCTCCGGGGACTCCGCCCACATGTTGTCATATGCGTCTAAACTCGACACAACTAAACGGTTTTTAGGTTATATGCAGTGGCGGCTCGTGACTTTTTAGAATGCTAGAGTGCTAAGATTGAAAAATACGACGTTATTGAAGTTGTTGTAGCCGAAAATGATTATTTTTTTGAAAAAAAAATTTTTTTGAACGAACTTTTTCAGGATTTTTCAGTTTTGGTGGTGCACTGCACGGTTTTCTGATAAATCTCCATACAAAAAATTGAAATTTTGAAAAAAAATAAATATCGTTTTCCGCTACAATAACATCAATAATGACGTTTTTTTCCATCTTAAAACTTTAGAACACTAAAAAGTCACGAGCCGCCACTGGTTATATGCTATATTTTTGTTGATAACAATACTGTGAAAAAGTTGTTAAACGAATAAACAAAAACATCATGTAGACATGTGCTATGAATGGATGTATAAATACCCTAGCCTTGGTCCTAGCCACGCCTAGGTCTGCCGAGTCCGGCAAAAATCATCAAAAACTGACTACACTGCTGTGTCGGACGTACATGGTCCACGATAATGTGTAGCATTTAGATTATTTTATATTATTTAGAAATGTTAATTAATCATTTTAAATGTATATTGTCGGGTACAACTGCCTTGGATACGTACCACTTTGTCTACTCTAAAGGTGCAACGGTTGCTAGTCAGTTAAATTGACGAAACCACTGGATTTAGGAATCTAATGACCTATTTTAACTAGCGATAAAAATATAATTTATTGCTACAATAAGAAATGAAATTAACAAAAAATATGTGAGGCTATATTGACGGCCTCCGTGGTCGAGTAATGACACTTTTTTTTCTAGATTCTTATTTATCATTAAGTGATGAATCATTTGAAGTTACCTTGTTCCTTATACCAATAGAACGGCGCTATGCGCCTTACTTTGTCACTTCATGTGGGTGGAAAAATGCTTTTACGGGACTATCGAATTTAAGTTCATGAGTTTACTTAGGGAAAAACATTGTTTCTAAAAAACCTACAAAAATTGCATGTAATTACCGGCTCATCAGATCTAGGTCCTCTACACCTTGACACAGCACTACGGCACATATACATAAGTCTGTTTGTGTTGAGTGGGGATGGAAAAGTGCTCGGCTATGGCCTATGTTTAGGAATTTGCCATGGTAATAGGGAAAACCATAGAAAACCCTATACAGGTGGAAGCGGCCATATGTCCAACATGAAGACATTGTGGCCTTCAGTGACGCCCTGCATTGTGAGGTGTGGGTGTGTGTCTGTTTTTTTATGTAAATAAATAAATAATTATGGTGATAAGAACTACGAATCCAGAGGTCGCGGGTTCAAACCCGGCGTACGCAAATACATTTTATTTAATGAAAATAATAATTTAAATGTATAGCATATTTTCGCCACCATCCAGAACGGTAGATACTCTTAAGTATCGCCCTTGTGAAAGACCACCATTCCAATTAAAACGTTGCTTGAAATGGCTTTAGCCGTGTTTGGTGACCAGATCTAAATAGCCAGTTACTTCATTGTAATCTAAAATTAAAATTAAAGAATTAGGGATTTTTTTTTTTTAAGGAACAAGGTAGTACGACACGTGATTTAAAGCTTTGTTCCCTTAATTTTTGTAATTAAGAATTAAAAAGTATTAGTTTTTTATAAAACTCAGGATTATTATTTCAAAAATGAATTTGATTCGATTGACGCATTAGATTATTCCGAAAACGATAGATTTTGAAAAAGTTATAAGTACTCTTATAAAATACGGGTTCCGATACGGTCGGTA
This sequence comes from Drusus annulatus, assembly GCA_022651775.1. Taxonomy (NCBI): domain Eukaryota; kingdom Metazoa; phylum Arthropoda; class Insecta; order Trichoptera; family Limnephilidae; genus Drusus; species Drusus annulatus. Next base: position 1,760,225 of record JAGWCC010000184.1, read on the forward strand.
GCTGAGTGGACAAACACGTCGGGTTCCCACCCGGGCGTCGTGCGTTATATTCCTCTGCTGGCTAAGTCCTCCATCATTGCACAAGCAAAATTTTCCACTTATTATGATGGCAGCAGGAGGTTTTCAAATATTGTCAGGTTATTCGTAACCCGGGAATGTTTGTCTTTATTTATTTTTTTAATAAAAAAATTTTTGTGGGGTTATCAATCTCACCAAATAAAATTACGAGTTCAAAAGAAAACGTATTTTTTAGACATCACTCAATCACAAAATCATCGAAGCTTGACAAGTTTGTCACAACTTTTAATGATGATGTAATATTTAACAAAAATCGGGTTTATATATTACCCAGCTGTTATTAATTACCTAACACGTAAGCGGGCAAGATAGGATAACACATTTTTAGTATCATTAACTCGTTAAGTAATGTAGTGTTTCAATTTTGTTAGATTTCATATCTTTTGCTGGCTATTTATCACTCCAAAAAATAGTTTATTTTAAGTTAAAATCAATGTTTCCACCGCGTTTTAATTCGGGAATCGTATGGCTTCCGAGTTTATTTTCGTTTTTGCCGAATGCACGTTTACAAAACCTATTTTCCATTTGACTTGCAGCTTTCCGTTAGGTGGCGGTAATCTGCCTGTAAATCCTCCTAAGCTGATTACAAACGGCAAACCAATTCACTTTACACGTTCAGGGATTAGCAAGGCCGTGCCTCCCACCAACCGGCCTGCCCTCTGCCATCCCCTGTACTGGACTCTACTCTGAGGGATGCCCTGTAGTCTATTGCCCATAGCGGAGATGCAAACCTATTTCTTCAATAGTGAAAATGAGTTTGTCAAATAATGTTATCTTCAAAGAATCAGAATGGTGTCATATTTTATGTACTATTATGTCTGACACGAAAACTTTTACACAAAATCAACAACGATTTGCTGTTCCTCAATTATCACTCTACTAATTATAGGTGTCATTCTCCCCTGTCCAGAATGTCGAGACTTGTTAACTCAAGCAACTCTTTTTGGTACCAGTCTAAATTATTTTTGTCATTCTTCACGACTTGACCTTGTCTTTGATTTGAATGTTCTTTCTACGGTATAGTTGGTCCTATTTTTGTCATTGCTTCATTTAATATTATGTGTGTGCTGTTCTTTCTCTATTGCTCTTTTTTCCATTTCTTGTCATGTCTTTTTTTTGTAATTGGACAATAGTCCGTTAGTTTATAAATAAATTGACCCGGAAGACAAAAGCTTTGAGATTTGAAGGCGCATCCTCAAAGTCCCCCTCACAGATGGGGTGGTGTTTTTTATCAGATTTATTCTTTATTTTATTGCTCGGACTTCACTCCTGGGAGAGAGGAGTATGTCGCCACTCACTTTTTGTCTGCTGCGAGGCTATATCGAGAACCTTGCCATTAAAGCGCGCGAGTCTCCATGTTCCTGATCACTATCTAATACGTCATCATAGATAAAAAAAAAATCTCTTGATTAGAAAAGACTTTAATTTAATTTGCATTTTTAAAACTATCAATTTCAACATTCCTTGCCGTAGACTCAGAAACAATGAATTGCTGTTCCTCAATCATCACAATACTAATTATGGGTATCATTCTCCATTGTCCGGAATGTCGAGACTTGTTAACTCAAGCCATGGTCTTGAAATTGTTGGTACCAGTCTAAATGATTTCTGTCATTCTTTACGACTCTACCAAAACTTTGTTTTTTATATATGAATACCGCACAAGAGTCTCAACTGCTCCCAACCGTCTAGAGCCAGTGAGACTATGGCATCCCCAAATAGGGTATGTTGTGAGGCTGAAGGTAGTGGGGAGGGGAAGGAAATAGGGAAGAGGAAGGTTGGAAAGTACCTGGCTATTTAGATCTGGTCACCAAACACGGCTAATAAAGCCATTTCAAGCAACGTTTCGAATTTGAATGGTGGTCTTTCACCAGGGCGATACTTAGAGTATCTACCACTCTGGAACGTGACGCAAATATACTTTTTATTATTTTTTTATGAATTAAATGTGTTACGACACATATTAATTAATTAAAGTTATTGGCGCACTTGTTCAGGCTTTGACTTGAACGTTCTTTCAAATGTATATTTTTGTCATTGCTTCTAATATATGTGTGTGCTCTTCTTTCTCTGTTATTATTTTTCCCATTTCGTATTATGTATTTTTTGTAATTGGACAATTGTCCGTTAGTATAAAAATACTGCCTATAGGACCAACTTGACAATGATCCTTCCAGTGGGGAGGGGTATATTACTCCTGGAAATCTCTTCTTATAACTACATATTATACCTCAGTGAGGAGAGATTCAAAGGGGAAATTATTTTGATTTTTAAAAGAATTTCTCCTCGTTTATAATATTTTTAACAGTTTGTTATGTAAGATATTATAAATAAACTATTATTAATTGATTGACCAAAATATGCGGGGAGTTTTGCGGTCTGCATGGTCGAGTGGTAACACGCTCAAATACGAATCCAGAGGTCGCGAGTTCAAACATTAATTCAATAAAATGTATCTGCGAATGCCGGATTTGAACCCGCGATATCTGGATTCGTAGTCGAGCTTCTTACCACCTTTGAGGTGATATTTCACAAAAATGGCGCTATATAAATTATCCCAGTATTATTATTATCACTGGACCACGGAGGCCGTCAGGTATCTCTGGAATCAGTGGAAGAAGATAACTTTTTTTTATCCTAGACATATTATGTCAAAATTTTAAAACCGCTTTTTCTCCTCCGGTAAACATCGTGATAAAACCCATGAAAAATAATTCAAGGGAGAAGATGAGAAAGGAGAATAAAGGATAGGACACAAATGTAACCCTGACTTGCCCTGGGGTAATAGTTTGTCGCTACGCCGCTCTCTGCCTTTACGTAAGCAACATTACCCTAATCATTTTACATAATTATTCAAGAAAGAACTTCCACGTTGGTACATAAATACAAAGAAGGTATATTAAATTAGTTATCTACCCTTTAATTTCCACAGTAGACATAGTAAGAGTAGTTTTATTGACCGAACTAGCCGGTGGCCTGTGGCACTTGACAATGCGGTGGGCCGAGAGTCCAGTAATTACTGCCAAACTAGCTCCAGTTGGACCCTGCAATTATCAATAACGTGTAAAGAAATGAATGCCTTACTAATAGATACCTCTAGGTATTTCTTTCAATAATTCTTTCAATTCGTTCAGTCGAACTGTTCCACAAATTAACTTTTTAAAGCAATCCGCTTGTTTAATTAAACTTGCCATAAACTACTCAGTAAATGCCAATCAATGAACATTTATTTCCATGAATTATTAAGTGCCTTATTCGTAGGAACAGGTACCGACTAATTATCATTCGTATTTTCCAAATAAATAAACTCGCTTCGTAAATTTTATTCGTTTACTTTTGCACGCACGTGAATAGTTGAAGGCAATGGAAATTAATAATCCAATCAGATATTATTTAGATTAAATTTAACAAGCATTTTGTTCTACTATATTTATGTATGTCTAAAGCTGTCGACTGGTTTTGGAAAAACCCTCCCTTCTTTGAACAGTATTGGGCAATCTGAGATTCAATCGAAGAGCTAAGCTATAATTCGCAAAAACTAAAAATTACAGCTCTGCTACCCTAACATAAATACATTTGTCTATCGATGTCCATATTTTACTTTCTAATTACATTCGCTAAATAACTTGCAATAAACATCTTAATATTTACCTAATTCAGTCTTCTAAAATATTGATTGAATCTATGTAGTGTTTTACAAATTTTCATCTATTTAATATAAGATTTTTATGGAAAACCATAATTTTACTACTTTTTCCAAAATACAAGATTTTAATGGTAGGTATTTTTATAATAATAATAATATTTGGATGATTTGTACAGCGCCGCTTTTGTGAAAAATCACCTCAAGGGCGCTGTACAGATCTTATTTTCTATTATTACATATTAATTCCTAGTTTAAATAAGAAAATATACAGGAACATACTTACCTGGCAGGTCCTATCAGATAGACACATTTATTAACTTAAAATTATAATTATGATTTTTATTTTTTCCGATTTAGGGCATGGGAGCGAAATTAAAAATGGACTTTCTGAATTTGTCGTACAGTACAGGATTTGGTTAAAATTTGTATATCTAAAAGTGATTCGTCGAGAGACAGATTATGTTGAGATTCTTTTAATGAATTTAAGGATATGAGAGTCTGAAAAAGTAAGTTTTCAGTTTGGACCGAAATTCTGTTGGGCTCGTTATGTAGATATATACTAGGTTTCCTAAATGTTGTTCATATTCATAGACTTTTAGAATTACGTACTTCTTAGGTATTCTTAACTAGAAATTAATCCGTCATTAGAATGGCCCTAGGTCAAAATCAAAAAATTTCTGGAGAAAATTACTGTTTTTGGTAAGTTATCTTGGAAACTCAAAGTTAGCCCGTTAAAATGTAACACATCAATTTATGTCAAAACAGATCACTCATCACTTCAATGATCCTCTAAATATTTATAAACAAAGCTCAACATATTAAGAATATAAGAAATATTTTATCAATGAAATTTATTCGAAAGTTGAAATTTTACTCTAATGTTCTAAGTATAAATTTCCTTTAATAATGTTTGGCAACTTAACCCTTATCAAAATGAACGTATTTCATAGTTTACTGCAAACATGTTCATACTGCGCAAATATTCGAAATAGGAAAATTTGGAAAACATTCACAATAAAAGTGGGAGAGTACCCGCACTTATTTATTTCATCCCGCCAATAAAACGTTTGAATCGTAAAAGCGCCGTTTCATTTCGAGTCGTACATTTGTAATATTTTGACCGCGGTGCCGCTGGATGACATAAAATGCGGCTATCGGACTTTTCTTGTTTCTTATCTTGACGTTTTTTCGGCTCGGAAGGAAGACGCTATGGCGGAAATGTCTCCGCGGCTGCCATCTAGCGGGGGCGGGCCGACCTACAACACAGCCCGCTGCTATTTAAATACCTTGGACAGTACCCATTATTTGAAGACCCTTTTTGCTGCTTGTTTATGGCAACTTATTCCTGTCTGGAAGGCTGTACACGTATCTGTTGAGTTGCATCTATTTCTGGCCTAAAGAATCAATTTTATTATTCGCAAGTATTTTAGAATAATGTCAAAAAAATACTGCTATAATATTGTATTGTGTTGTTACCCGTGAAAAATAACGGGATGTAACCTGACTTTCCAAGAAATAAAATATTAAATTTAATCCACCTATTTCAAATTTAGAATAACGTCTGTTAAAATACGTTAGTAGGCACTTCATTAGGTAGGTAGGGATTAAAAAATATTATTTTTTTCATTTTATTTCAGTTAACTTCAGTTCCAAATTTAAAAAGTTAACACTCATTCATACGTACGCACAAAATAAATTATTTATGGTTTATAAGGATTACATTAGAGCCAGTGAGAAAGTTGTGAGGCGAGGCTAAGGAAAAGGGGGAGGGATAGTCAGGAAGTATTTGGATATTTGAATCTCTTACTAAACCTTTCGAATCTGAATGGTGATCTCTTACCAGAGTTCACTCGATAAATAAATAAATTTTCAAAAGTATGACATCGATAGCTAAGATTTTCCTTGGGGCAAAAGCAAAATACAAAAAAATATATTAAAAATGAACATTTTTCAAAAGAAATATGGGTTCTTTCCAAATTTTCGTAAAAATGCCATTTTTTCAATCTCAAAACGAGAGTTTTTTTTTTTAAAGAAAGAAACATTCCTGGGGAAACGGATAACCTTACAATGTTTGGCAAACTCATACTGCCATCATAATACGCGAAAGATGTTGCTTGTGCAATTAAAGAGGACTTAGCTACTCGTATCATAGGAATTGAACCCACGACGCGCAACGCCCGGATGGAAATCCGACGCGTTTGTCTTTATTATTATAATACATATTTTACCTATACACATGTACATGTACTACAAAATTCCAGAGCTCTCTAGATTTTAATTATAATTATTGATGATAATTTAATTGACTCAAATGTAATTGGGTGTGGTTTTTTTTAACTTTATAATTTGATTAATAATATATTGGTGTATATTTTTGGTAAATATATTTGCTGAATAATTCTATCCTTGACGATATATATGTTTACTATTGTGTTCGAATATAACTTTTCTAACGATAATTAAGATGGATGCCAAATATCTGAAAAATTAAATAACGATATTACCCTGGAAGTAACAATATATTAAGAGAGAGCTAATTTTTTTTACCCAACCAATATAATCAATAAATCACTTTCTCCGGGTTTTTACGTCGTACGCCATGAGAAAGAAAGAGACAACAAATTTTCCAGAATTATCACACCGCTTTATAGTATTGTTAGAATGTTCTTCGTATCCCGCGTCTCCGTCGACTCCGTCCACACGTTATGATACGCGAAATAAATTGAGATAACTCAACGGTTTATTGGGTCACATGTTATTTTATTTTTTTAACGTTACTGTGAAAAAGTGGTTATACGAATAAACAAAAACATTATGTCGACATCTGCAATGAATGGATGTATAAATACCCTAGCCCTAGTCCTAGCCACGGTCAGGTTTAGCCGAGTCCGGCAAACTTCGTATCAACGGACTACAGCTCTCTCTACAGCGCTCTCTCTCTTGTATATTATTGCTCTGAGAAATTACCTAATAGTCTTTGTTCGTTTCCAAATGCGACGTTACTACGTGAAAAATATATCATCTACCATTTTACAATCAAGGGTAGATTCCGGTGAAATTAAATAAGGTACCTCTAGTACTAGCCTGGTATTTTATGAAGGAATGTCTTATCGCTTACTGCAAATCGTCTCATTTTATATGTTCATGTTTACAGTTGTATTATAGTGTGATTTATGTTTTAGGATTAAGCAAATCTGAATAATTTTCATCATGTCTATGAAATAATGTAGTGAATTCATTATGATAGCTGTAATGGGCCATGCAGTTGCGCCCATGTGGGGGCTTATCCCCTGTCACCTACCCTTCAGACCAAGGTCCTTTAGCATTTCTTAATTGCCTCCCATAATGTTTTCTGTTTCTTAAATCCCCTGTCATCTACCCTTCAGACCAAGGTCCTTGGGCATTTCTTAATTGCCTCTCTTGATGTTTTCTGTTTCTTAAAATTGAGTCATAAATTCACGCATTATCCCATAGAACACATGTGGACCATTTACTAAGACTCTAAGATTCTACCCTAGAGTTATTTCATCTCGAGCAGTCCTGTTCAGATCGCCATGGCGTGCGGTTCTTGAATATTGTCAGTTAAGAATCCCATTCAGAGCGCCTTGCCGTGCGGTTCTTGAATGTCGTCAGTTGAAGGTTCAACTGTTGTACTTTAAAAAATCTTCCGATAAAAATGTTAAAATAAAAAAAGAAGAAGAAGTTAAAGTGTTTTTCTGCTTCCATACGTTCTCGTACCACGAGAGTGGAAACAGTCTTCAAGAAGGTAAAAAAGTGTGAGATTGTTCAAATTTACAGTGAATGAATTGGGTGTTTTTTTTATTGGGCTGCTTCCAAATAAAGTGAAGGTCCGAGTTATCTCGGTCACAACCTTATATTTTTATTTTTTGATTGATATTCTTTTAATAATGAAATAAAATTTCTCTTTGCTTTTCCAGAGACAAACTTCGTGGGCTCCTTCGACAACGGCCAGTACGTGTTCATGTTTTTCCGCGAGACGGCCGTGGAGTACATGAACTGCGGCAAGGCGGTGTACTCGCGCGTGGCCCGCGTGTGCAAGCGCGACACCGGCGGCAAGCACATCCTCAACCAGAACTGGGCCACCTACCTCAAGGCCAGGCTCAACTGCAGCATCCCGGGAGAGTTCCCCTTTTACTTCGACGAGATACGTAAGTACTCGTAACACTGTTCTCTAGCGTTGTGACTAGCGTTGTGACAGTTTTGAAAGAACTGTTTCAAAGAAGTACTTCTTTTGACAGCAGTCCCAACTTCATTCATTTTTCATTGAACAAATACTTCAATTGAAGTTGGTTAAGTTGGTACTTCCGATTGAACAATCTATGGCATCTACTTCGAACTTCAATTTTTCATTCGTTCGAAAGACTGAAATATTGCATCATCCACAGTTCAATTGTTCATTCCCTTCTTCCTTCGATTTTAGTTCGAAGAATGAATGAAGCAATGAAGTATCTTTTAGTTATCCGTTCCTCGCACGTACTCGTGACATTTGCTTATGATTTCTTTGCTTGTTTTGTCAATACGACACTAGTTTTTCCGAGTGTTTTTTGGTGATTTTGAATTGTGAACGAATTATTTTTTTGAACTTTTATAATATCTCAGCTAACAAACATACCTTTCAATCTCTACCTAAAATTATGACTGGCCGTTCAACGAGAAAGCAAAGTGAAATATGTGTTTATTTTAAGGAAGATGAGGTTTACCAGGCCAAATGCAACTTTTGTTCTGAAGTTATATCCATAAAGGGGGGAAATGCCTTTAATATGAATCGTCATTTGCGCAATATTCAGCCTATTGCTAACCAAACTGTCAAACTGAGTACTGTACAGTAAGAATATTCAAATCGTATCTCAACCCCTGAAAGAAGTTTATATCGCTCTTACAGAAACTGGAAATTTCGCTAGTACTTCATTTGCTTTTTGCAAGTTCCTTGTGCATACTCATTGTACATCATCCCTTTTAAGTCATGAAACAATGTCAATTCAAACCTTGAAAACTCTTAAAATTCAAACAATTTTGACAGCTGTCATCCCGTAAACCATAGAAGAGAAACCAGTAATAGACAAGCTATAATTTTTGCCATAGAATAATGCACATACATACATCAATTTATGTGGTTGGGAGAGCTGCCCCGAAAATATTATTATTTAACCCCCCCCCCTCCCCCCCCGACGAGGAATGCTGTGATTAATATGTTACTTCAATTGAAGGGTTCATCGTGAAGGGTTCATTTTGAAGAAGCATCAATTCGTGAAGCATTCACAAATCTGTGAAGCTTTTCCCATCGCTATTTGTGACCACTTTGAAAGAACTACTTCTTTTGGCAACAGTTCCTACTTCATTCATTGTTCCTTGAACAAATAGTTCAATTGAAGTTGGTAGTTCATATTTTAGCCTTCATTCCAACCTTTCAACATTTCCACCAGTTCCAGTTCTTTTCGTTTCCAAATCTCTACCGACTAGTACGTGGTTTTTCGGCGAGGAACCGGTTCCAAAAAGAACTGAACAAATAACCGGATAAATTCAAACCTCTTTTTTGCGAGTTCGACTTCAATTGAAGTGTTCACTTCGAAGGGTTCATTTTAAAGAACTAACAATTCGTGAAGCATTCACAAAACATTGAAGTTTTTCCCAACGCTACCGTTCTCTTTAAGTTGGCAAACTTGGTTTAAGTACCGTTCCAGTTACCGGCGAGGAACCGGTTGTTTATCAAGTTACTTTTAGAACCGGTTCCGGTTAGAAGATTGGTAAGCAATATTTTTATTATTATGAGAAAGGGTTCTTTTTTTTCTTGGGGGTGGGGTTTACTAGCAAAATTCTGGGGTCTAAAAGTATTGGAACAGGTTCCTTGGTTGAGAAGTGCGGGCTATCAGGAAATTTCTGGTCAAGAAGAACTCGATCCAAGTTCACCGTTCTAGCGAAAAAGCATCGGTTACTCCGTGTTACTCGCTGTTATTCACATTTTGAGCTTCGGTCGATTTTATGTAGTCGACATTATCATTTGCCAAAAATAATCGGTTCCTCAAAAAAATATTATCGACGGCTTCAGTGACCGCCTTGTAACCGGTTCCTTGTAACCGGGACAGGAATATCGACCATCTCTAGATTTAACAGAATAAAATATAGCTGCATCATATTTCTATCCTATTTCGGACGCCTTGTGAGAAGAGAAGAACAAGTAGAAGAAACTGATTATATATTATGAATGTTTGAAGAAGAGAACGATCTCCAACCCACTGGACGGGCCAAACCAAGGTTGCAAGAAGCACTTATATGGTGTCTACTTCAAGTCACTGGGTACCGGCAAAATTAACAGAGCGTTGTCAAGAATCTCCGCGTGATGTTTAAATTTAGTTCAGGCATTTTGCAACTTGGAAGATTTTATCTAACTCAAGTTATTTAGACTTAAGTATGGTTAGTTCAATGTTACGTAGATTTCCTGACAGCGAAATTCAGGATTTGCCGATTGATAAAATAATAGTGATGGGCATAATCGAAACAGCAAATTGGGAATTGATGTTTCTAAAACAACCCTTTTAATTTCGCAATCAACGCTATATTTTTTTATTTAAATCGTCTGTTAACACCAAAAAAAATATTTGTCACTGTATTATTTCACCTTATCATATAATTTATGTACCCTACGTCTATCTTGACACAGAAATTTTCTAATGAGACAGATATGGAGCAATCCATTATGTTTTATATTTTAAATATAAATAAATGAAAATAAAGGAAAATAATTATAAAAATGACAAAAGCTGATTTTTTTTTTAGTACGACCTTATTGTTTTTAGACATTATCGGCGATTTTTAAGTCGATTAGTTGGGTGTTATGAATCTTTCATCATTATTTCGCATGAATATTACAAAGAGCTGCAAATAGATGTTTTTGAAACTAAAATGTTCAAATCAAAGTTCTTCGTTTTTTTTTTATTTTTGATTGTTGAAATTGTCATTTTACTATGTTTTTTTTTTCTATTATATTCGTTACATAAAAGAAAAGCAATAGGTGCACAAAACATCAGATTGTTTGTAATTTAAAAGGTATTGTAGAACCAAGGAACTATAGTAAATAAATGAACTAGTTAATTGTCAAATGATAGTCTTTAAAGTTAGGTAGATCACGTTTATTTACGAATTTAACACGCTGACGTAAGTAATCACAAAACAAGGGGGGTTTTCCGTCACGAAGGTAAACCGAAGTGTCAGCGGGCAAATTCCTCCTTTCCCGTTAGAAACATCTTTCCCGCGGGAAATACACCTTCCTCTGCTAGGCTGTTAGGTGCGCCCCGTTGCTGGCTATGTCAATACATATTATAATACGCCTAAATAGGCGTTTTACTACATAATTTTTTTCCCTTAAATTTTTTTTTCAAATTTATTTGTTCTTTCCAATTTTTAGAGAGCGTATACCAAATGCCCGACGACAACAGCCGCTTCTATGCCGCCTTCACCACGGGCTCCAGCGATGGGCTGGTGGGTTCGGCCATTTGCAGCTTCTCCATGAGCAACATCCAGGAGGCCTTCTCTGGCAAGTTCAAGGAGCAGGCCACCTCCAGCTCAGCCTGGCTTCCCGTGCTGAGGAACAAGGTGCCCGACCCCCGCCCCGGGACCTGCGTTAATGATACGGAGGCTCTTCCTGATACGGTGCTAAACTTTATAAGGTAATTCATAAATATTTGTATTATCTTTACTGTTCTTAACCTCTCGAATGCCAGATTCCCGCAAGATACGATTTCCGTCGTACCTTCTTGACTCTAATTTCGTAATGACTCACTAGTGTTTTACAAATTGATGTTTTTGTCAATAGGGTTATCTTCTCAGATAATTTGTTTATGTTTTATTTTATTATTATTATATGCCAATGTTCTTGGTGTTTTTTTTTTCTAGAATAGCTACTTATATCCGGAAAATCGTTTTTTTTTCTTCCTCGTGTCACTAAAAAAAGTTTGGTTGAGAAATGTGAAGGATTTTTTTTGTATTTTCGTATGGTTTGATAAATATCCTTATAAAAATAAATAAATTTGCATAGTTTTCCTATACAAACAGTAATGTCACTTTAAAAAATTTTTTTTTTCTACCGCACTGACGTGAGCAAACTTTAAATATGTATTACTCGATTTGTACCGAATTTGACGCAATACAAAATGTCTCTATGGATTGATTATTTCGTTGACAAGTGCTTGCGGTTCATTTAAATATGCAAACGACCGGTTTTATATGATAAAAACTCTTAAAAATAATATTATGAATGACCGGTGACTATTGGCACCTCCGGCACACTAGAGGTTAATCATCATCATCTTGGATTTTGGCTATCTTTTAGTCAATATCACAGGCCTGAGCTATCTCGTACAGATACCTTGAGAATCTTACAATGTTACCATGCTCAGTTAGATTCTCCAGTCCATTTCAATTCTGTTAGTTTTATTTTGTGGCGTGGATATATGTCAACACAAATATTTTTCATATTTCACAGGTCTCATCCGCTGATGGACGAAGCGGTCCGTCAAGACTTCGACTCCCCCATATTCTACAAGAGGGATCTGATCTTGACGCAGCTCGTCGTAGACCGACTGTTCACCGACATGCTTGGTGCAGGACAAGACAGAAAATACAATATCTTCTATGCAGGAACAAGTATGTTAATGTTATGAAAAAAAAAACAAACAAACACTTTCACAATCCAAAAACAGATTCCATTGGATATATAGTAGCGTTGTAACCGCTCTACGCGAACTACCACATAGAACTACTTCATTTTGCGGCAGTTCACACTCTTCATAAAAACTTCAAAGTTTTGTGAGCGCTTCACGAACTAAAAGTTCTTTGAAATGAACACTTCACGGTGAACGCTTCAATAGAAGTAGCAGTTTAATCGCTCGCGATTTTCTTAAAACGAAAAGAGCCGGAACCGGTTCCAATAAGGTGAAACATGAGAGATGGTGCAATGGGTCAATGGCTTAAGTGCGTACGAGAGCTATGCAGACCGTCTCGGTATCAATAAATGTACTCTAACTATCAGAGACAATCAATTTAATTCCCTTTTTTGCAGACGAGGGTCATATTTACAAGGTAGTCCAGTGGGTGACAAGCGAAGGGGGCTCCAAGTGGAACTTGGCTGATGTTTGGCGCGTGGCAGAAGGGGAACCTATCAGAGTGCTGCAGATCTCTCGAGAACACGCCTCCTTGTATGTTGGTACAGATTACCGAGTTAAACAGCTCCCCCTGGTGGCCTGCACTAAACGGTTAGTACAATAATATTCAATTAGACCATCAGTAGAATAACTTAAATTTTACAAATATACTCTCACAAAACAGCCCTAGCTCATTGTGATATTAACAATTTGATTTGACAAAATTTGGCGCCTGGTTATTTTACACAGAATATTAATAAAATAATCTCTAGTGTATTTGTAACTAGTTTCAGAGTGGAAGATACTCTAGGTGCTTCATGAGAGACCACTATTCAGAATTAAATGGTTGCATTTTTTTTATAGTGAATACCGCACAAGAGTCCCAACTGCCACCCAACCGTCTAGAGCCAGTGGTACTATGGTATTCCCAATTGGGGTATGTTACGAGGCTGAAGTTAGTAGGGAGGGAAATGAGATGGGGAAGAGGAAGGTTGGGAAGAACCTGGCTATTAGGTCTGGTCCCAAACACGACTAAAGCCATTTCAAGCAACGTTTCAATTCTGAATGATGGTCTTTCACCGGGTCGATACTTAGAGTATCTACCACTCTCGAAGGTGCCGCAAATATACTTTATATTATTTTTATATAATAAAACGTCTTATGACCTTTATATTGTTACTCTAAGGTTATGACACACATTGATTAAATAAAAGTTATTTGGGCACGCGGGGTTTGAACCCGCGACCTTTTGATTCGCAATCAAGCGTCTTACCACTCGACCGTGGAGGCTTGATATGGCTTTAGCTATGTTCAGTGAATAGCTCTGAATAGAGAGGTTCTTCTCAAATCTTCTACCCATCCCTCACTTCCTTTAGCTTCACAACATCCCGCCAAAGGGGATGCCCTAGTTCCACTGACCCCGGGCAGTTGGAACTCTTCTGCAGTATCACATAAACATAAAATGAATGAATGTTAAAGGTATGACAGCTGCGTCCGTTGCGTCCTGGACCCCTACTGTGGTTGGGACAAGGACACCAACAAGTGCAAACCGTACATGCCTGGACTGTTGCAAGACGCCTCTAACTCCACCAGTGGTATTTGTGAGAACTCCGTTGTGAAGAAATCGCTAATCGTATCATACGCTGACAGTCTCCACTTGAGCAGCTACATTGTGATGCCGGAAGTGTTCAAGAGTCAAATGGTGACCTGGTACCACTACTCTAAAGAAAGGGGGAGAATGAAAATCAAGTGGTAAGTTCATACTATTTTGTATTGCCTTACTAGCGAGCACCCGGCATGCTTTGCAATGTCACTGAAAGAAATATGTTTTTTTTTTAAATTCTTTTTATTGAAGTGCTTTTATTTAATTCCAAACATTTATTTAAAAAAATAAAAATAATCTTAAGTAGTTACTTATTTATAGTTTTTGTGTTTAATTTGTAGAACTCCATTTTAATTTTTATATAATTCAATTGAATTAAATTTAATATTATTATTATTGAGTTCTGCTATTTTAAGTTTTATTTTAGTTTTTAGTGACAGCTGTTTTCGGCGTTTAAGGCCAATGGACAGTTTGACAATGGCCTTAAACGCCGAAACAGCTGTTACTAAAAACTAAAATAAAAAACTTAAAATAGCAGAACTCAATAATAATAATATTAAATTTAATTCAATTGAATTATATAAAAATTAAGTAGTTACCTATTTTTTTTCCATCTGTGGCTAACCAGAGTGGTATATCTATGGGCTAACCTAAGCAGAAAAGTCCGGGTTCAATGTTTTTCATACTAATTTTAAACAAACTACTCTTTAAACCTTCCCGTTACTAATAAAAACAAACTGTGCTATTTTCAACGAAACCGGTCAAGTAATTTTCGAGAAAAACAAAAACAAACAGACAAAAAGACAAACAGAAGAACATTCATTTTTATATAAAGAGATTATGAAATAATATATTTCAAAACTCCATATCTCATAATGGAAATGACGTTACGAGCTGAAAATAGTTGCTTTAACCTATAAATTCCAAACAGAAAAACTGTGCACATTTGATGATGCTAGAGCTCACCGTTGTAGTGATTTCGTTGCTTCAAAAAACAATTTTTTTGGTTAAAGTCAAAATGCTGATATCTGCCTTGCTTTCTTTTTGTGTTTCGGCCATAAAATTATTATAACGCACGTCTCAGGGATCTCATGATTTAGTTTGCTTTTGTCCCTCCTTTTATTAACTTGATTTATTAATTATTCTGCTTTCCGTTATAGGTCTGAAAAAGTGATTCAGTCCATCGAGAATGGCCTTGTAATATTATCCGTGACTGAAGCTGACAGTGGAAGATATGAATGTTTCATGGGTCCAACTCTCATCGCCTTGTACAATATTGAAGTAGATACTCACAGGTGAATAAATAAAAATTATAAGTCACAATACAGCTGCCATTCACATTAATACCCAATCGTTATATGCCTCTACTCGCTGTCTATAAATTTAAACCTACTCTATGACCCAACAGTGACTAAGACGATGATGATGATGAAATAGATACGATCTACGCCAAGAGCCTCTCGCAAGTTAAAAAACTACCATCTGTGTTATTTTTACACTATTCATAATCTTGTTTTAATTTTCAGATGTTCTTACCCAAATAAAACCAATGACTACAAGAAGATATACGCAGATTGGTGTCACGAATTTGAAAAATATAAAAATGCTATGAAAGCGTGGGAAAAGAAACAGCTGGTAAATTTCTTTATTTTTAATAATCATTGATAACCTACTTATTAATTGCTAATGTTTGAACAAAATGTCATATATTCTAGCTAGATATTTTCTCGGTCTGAAATACTAATGGAGCGATTTGTTTCAGCAATGCACGAAGCAGAACACGAGCCAACAGAACATGCTGTCTAATGAGATTCCGTCGCCACTCCGGTGATAAAAATCAATGCACCTTGATCGTAATAACAGTAAGGAGACTGCACGGCAGTGTAATATAATACGTATTGTATTTACCATCACGCATTACAACTTTCTGTGATATCAAATTAAACTGTTCATTATTGTTACTTTAAGCTTTATGCTTACCTTTAACAGAGAATACTTCAATGTTAAGCCTTCAGTATTGTTAGGTTTCGTATATATAGATATATTATATTGATAAATTTAGCATAGTTATTAATGGATTTTGTATCAGTGGAATGCTATTTATTGTGTTGTAGAAATAAAGCAATTTTAATCATTTTTATTGATAATAATAATTCATTCTCAACAAAATCATTACTCACGCAATGATTTAACACGGATAATATTAGTAAAAATTAAATAATATCCAATGCATTTGAAAATCATTGCACATCATACCTACTTTTAACATCATTTCATTTCTTAACAATCCAAATGTAGTCAAAACGCCTTCTATTTAAAATGATCTAGATATTAAAAAATTGTCTCAAATAAAAATTATATTTTAAAGTACATAGCATAATTGATTCTATCAAAAATGTTATACTAGGGGTTCGGTGGTAAATCCAGTAGGGGTGATTCCAGATAATAATGGAAGTTAAAATATTCAACATTTTTCAATAATATTAATAAATGGATAACTTTTATAGCGCCGTTTTCATGTAAAATCACCTCAAGGGCGCTTGTGTACATTCAAATAAATATGGTTCAACCTTTTCAACTTGGGACCTTTCAATGTCAAAGCCGCACCACATGGTATTTAGCAGTGTTTGTTTGATCACATGAGTCAGGGATCATAATTTCATTAGTTGTCTCTTTTAGGTTACATTTATAAACACCGGTATACGACCGAATAATATAATAACATGCCCTACATTTCCGCTATTTTGTCTCGCTCCTTACACTTTATTTAGCGCATTTTCTCATAACGGGGGATTTTTTACATTTACCACCAGGAACCTAGTATTATTAAAATTCCACAATATAGCAAATCTTAACTTCAGTTTCATTGAATGAATGTACATAATATTATGTTCGCAGTTTAAATGTCAAGTTTCCTCACTAAATAAATAAGTACTAATTTTAAATCATATATGAGAAAAAATCCTTTCATGGCCAATATCTTGCGTTGCGTTTCTAATGTGTTATATTTCCTCCTCTTTCTTGAGTCAGCGTTTCAGACAATACTAGCCATCATCCTACACTGGCAATGTCACAATGATCCTATGGTGATGAACACTGCAACGCACTTTAAAATGCTGGCTCTAGAAGTACAACATGACTCAACAACCCAAAAAAAAACAATCAGTATAATCATTGTTGTTTATGAAGGTGATTTATATTATATTATTATTTTATTTTATATTTAATTCCTGATTAATAAAATGTGTAAGATACTAAAACTGTAATTAGTAGAAGATTAAAAATGCCTTACCATTACAAGAAAGATTCTTGACAATATTAGGCATAGACATTAACCACAATAAATAATATTTCAGAAAAAATATAACTACGATAAAACATTAATTTTGAGATGGATCAGTGCATGTGATTATTTTCAGTGTGAAAGAATTTACATAGATATGTATTTGTTATTTTTAGATGATAAGTCAACTCCAACATAAAAATAGGTTAAACATTGTGAAAAAAGAACTTATACAATATACTCATGCTGAAATTATTATGCTATAAAAAACTAGCTTTATTGAATTAAATACTTGTTGTATTTTCAAACCACTTGAGATAAACTTTATTAGGTTTCCTTTAAATTATGTATTTTTGTTATGTAATACTTATTTTTAAGATATTTCTTGGTATGAACCCTAATTGTCAACAGATTGTAAGCGCCAATAGCCAAACTATATTTAAATAACTTGATAGTGCATGTAAAATTATGTACTATGTACTTTCAAATAAAACTATGTACATGAATCGACTTGCTCGTGTCGAAAATGTCGTACTGAAAGGAAAGTTTGTGGCATTTACAATATTTTGCTGGTTAAGTCTCGATATCATTTGAGGAAATGAAAGCAATAAATAATTAAAGTGTGGAGAACCAATGGGATAAAAGTGTTGCTTTAGGACACAATTTTAACTAATGTTATGCAAAAGAAGTAAATTATTTGACATTTTCACATATTTCACCTGAGCGGTTTGATTTTGTTCAATCTTAAAAAAAAACTAAACACAAGTGTACAGAAAAAGGATTCGTAGATATATGGAGTAAATCTATATTGATGGAATGTCTCATATTGGGATTGGACAAGTGAAATTTAAAGACTGTATATGCTTGGTTGGACACCATTATAAAAAAAGTTAATAGCCATTATGAAAAATGTTATATTGTAAGAAAACTATGTAACAATACTGCTACAACATTGATAAACTGTAAATACTATTTTAAAATGTGTAGAGCCTCATTCACAAAAGGAGCTTTTTGGTGAGATTTAACTTTCACAAACCTTATTTTGTGTCGAGTTTATTAGGAATATGCTCACAAAAATCATAGCCCAACGATTTAGCCGTGATTTTTCTTGGGTGTTAACTGAAATTTTTATTTTTAAAGACTTCAAATTTTATCATCTTGACACTTCAATTCACCGTGTGTTGAATATCCTTGATAAAAACAAAAGGGTTGAGTTTCGCTTCCTTGTGAATAGAGCTTTAAACCTTCTTCTATAGATTATTAATTACACATTCATTTTTATTTTGTTCTGGTGCCAACGTGTGAAGTTAAGGTAGTTGATGGAAAGAAATAATCAGATTGTACAAGAAAGATTATAAATGGTATTTGAATCTGAAACAATGAAAGCAATAATAATTTGATAAAGAAAAGCTTTGTCAAGTGTGCACATAGAATGAAAATAAGAAAATGTTTACGAATAGAAATGGAAAACTAAAGCAAAATAAAACTCAGTAAATTCATATAATATATGACATACTTTTATCGGAACAAGATATGAATTTGCAGAAGCATAGAAGTGACTGAATCTGTAGTTTTCAAGGCTCGTCTACAATTGTATACCATAAGTATTGTTAAAGCGTACTTAGTAAAAAGACTCTGTTAAATTGTACGTTAATATATTCAACACTGTTAAATCAAGATAGCTAGCTCCACAGCACTCGTAGCCAACCAAACCTACAATGTTATATTCTAAATTGTTACCAGTTTTAATTCTGGACTCTATACTGATTTGCCTTAGAGAGAGAATCACTTATTTTAATTTGCAGCATTCACAACATTAACTATTATTACTAATCATACAATAAATAAGATATAAGTATTTTTAAAACATGTAAATAAAAATTAAATCTGTATCTATTAAGTTAGAGCAATAAATTAAAAAAGTTTTTGAAATGCATTTCTTCATTTTCTCCAAAAAACCCATAGCAGAAAAACACAGAACACTGAGGACCATCGATTGGCGCAATATTTCCTAGAGCGGATATCTTCCAGAAAACACCTTCCAGCAAATACATTCTAAAAAATTCAAGATAAAAAAAAGCTGGAAGGTGTTTATTACTCTGTCAAATGACTTACACAGCATTGACATAGGCAGAGCTGTATTTACAACAGTATATTATTATTACATATTCATAACTGTATATATATATATATATATATATATATATATAGATATGAATATGTAATCCTATACAGTAAGAAATTGTTAGTTAGTTTCTAATGCCTTTGAAATTCTGTCATATGACGCCATTAAAATAACGATAGTTTGAAATAATGGATTTATAGACAATAATAACATGCCTACATACTGACTTACACACTTACATACACGAATATATTTATAGATTACTGGCAAAAGAGGAACTAACCAAAGAATATCTATATTTATACATAAGTGAATACTGTATCTACAGTAGTGGCTCTGACTGCAGATTTGTTTTTAGATATGTAAACAGAAGGATAATAATGGACGCAAAACTAAAAATGGGTACTGCATTGAGAAGAACTTGCCCATAAAATAAAGGTTGGTTTGTACAATCATTGTAAAAATGATACCTTGGACATCCTCTAATTCAAAGAGCTTGCATATTACTCCGGTATTGTAATGTACACAAATAAAAAAAATGTTATAATGGTTAACCAAGTATTAGTTATATATAACAGGTACGCACTACCATGCCAGCCCCAGCACGGAGCACTCCTGTCCCGGTGCGACTGTTACACCAGAGGGCACTGATACGTTAGGACTTAGAATACATGCTCAGAGGATGGGAGGGTTGGAGTTTAATTAGCCAGTATACACAGCGAACTACAGCTAAATAAAATTCCAAAATAGTAAATTAAAATACTTTTTTATTTTCTCATAAAAACTTATATAAATTATTAGTGAGACAATTATTATTTGTGTGATTAATATTATAAACCTTACACTAGCTCGTGTAAATGGGTTCTGAATATGATGTGCAAAACAAGGATTCTGGCATTATTAGCAGGTTAATACATATTTGATCTTTCAAATCTCACAATTAATTGATATGCGCAAAATATTTTATTTATATTTCAACATAGATAAAGCCGATATTCGAAACATAAGCAAAATAATGGTGACAGTTTCATGTCAGTCTGTAAGAATGTTTTTGTAACTGGAATCCCACAGCTGAAGATGAAATACTGGAGTGAAATTAAAGCGATGGATCGCAACATTGGCGAGTGTTGGTGAAGCGATGGAGTGGTGATGAGATTAGCAAGGGCGCCTGTCCTGGACGCGTTTCCTGAGCGCGGCCTTAATTATGTTGTCAACGCGGAGAATCATCTCTGCCGCCTCGGCTGCGGACAGCAAAACTTGACGTTTCACAACAAAGGATTCGGTGATTCCCAGCTCCTTCATGCAGCCAATCTTTCCCTCGTCCATATCTGTAAAAGGAAAATATAATTTTTTTAAATCTCAAAGTAAAAAAGAAAATCTTGAACAAATTAAAAATATAGAACAAGCAATATGGCACCTTGTCTTATTTTAACAGTTGGATATTTAAAAAAATCACAATAATTATTCCTTTCGATACACAGATACAGAAAAATACATGAAATATATATTAGTAATAACCAATATTCTATGTAGGCTGAGTTGGTCAATTCGACAGGGTATGTTGTTGCAGCAACGGGTAGGTAGAATAGTTATCAATGTGTTGATAGTGTTGAAATAGGGAAGGAAACTCACTGAGTCCGGATGTAATCTTTCCAGTTGCGTGTTCTGCTCTCAGCTGTGACACGAGGGGCGAAGAATCGTAACCGGCGTTGTCGGCGATGGCTGTGGGCAGCTGGCGAAGGGCCCTGGCGAAAGCCTCAGCAGCGACTGACTCCTTTCCAGGGGTGCGGGCGGCTACAGCATCCACGGCGCATGACATCAGCATCTCACTGCAGCCTGGAAATAATGCATAGTATTTTTCGTATCTCTTATGAAATACAACAGGAAATAATTTTATCTTCTTTTACTCTATGGAGGTCATCTTGTTGTCTTTTACAGTGGCATACATCCTACTGTAAAGTATGCAATTCTTGGTGGTGCATTACAATTCCATTATTCAGGGGTTAATAATCACAGAGGCCTATCTCTGTCTACAAGCTAGATATATTGTCTATGATCTTAAACCCTGTCTTTGTCTATTGAGTATAGGTAAGGGTGAGTTCTCACCTCCGCCATAGACAACCTGCGAGTTGCGCACGGTAGCGGCGAGGACACACAGGGCGTCGTGCAGGGACCTCTCAGCCTCGTCGATGATCTGCTGAGTTGCTCCTCGCACCACCACGGTGCAGGCCTGGCCCAGGGCTACGCCTCCAAACCTGAGGAGGGTCTCCTCTCCAATCATAATCTGGAAAAACATATTATGTCAAAAGGGCAATTTCCAACTGGAATCGGCGTAGGAGTTTAATCCTTCTGTTTTAAATAATTTTAAGCAACAAATTCCGAAATCGGTGAAAATAATTTAGTAAAAAACATTGTCTAAATAAATATTTGTCCAAATATGTAATTCATACAGTATGTACCATCAGTTGTTAATATTTTGTCCAGGATTTTATTTTATTGTTTCCTTTTTTGTGACCGTGTTTTAAAAGGTTATAAAAGTAGGAGGTTATAAAAGTAGGAGGTTATAAAAGTAGGAGGTTATAAAAGTAGGAGGTTATAAAAGTAGGAGGTTATAAAAGTAGGAGGTTATAAAAGTAGGAAGTTTTAAAATTAGGTTTTAAAAGTAGGCTCACGATATGAAGCTCTTCAAAGTAATAAGACCAAAGATTGAAAGTAGAAATAAGATAAGATGTTTTAAAAGACCATATCATATAAAACAGTCACATAAGGGTCACAATGGTAAAGACCGCAACGTAAAAAAAATCCATCACATAAATTTTATGAAAATTCTTGAAAGCAATTTTATTCATAAAATTTGACAGCTAGCATTGCAAATGCATCACTATTGCATTTGGCATACAATCGTTACTACCAATAGCAATTATCGAATTAATACATTTGAGATTCAGCTGAGGCAGTTAACTTTCATTCAATGTATAACCGTGATTGTAAAAAATGAAATGTGATCTCACCTGCTCGACAACGTCACACTTTCCAAGTTTGACCTTTCCTGGGGAGTCGAAGGTGGACACGATATCTCCTCCGGTGACGAGGGCCAGCCTCTCGATGCCCTGGAAGTCTGCGTGCTCAATGGCCATGACTCCGGCATCGGCAAACAGTTGTTCGGGATAGTTGTAGATCAGTTGTCTGGAAACAGTGAACAGGGACTCCTTGATATTCAAACTATTGGTAATATTATGGCGATGGGCAGGAAACATGACAAAAAAGACATTGACCAAGAATCAGAGAGCACGGGGCTATATACATATATAATAAATGCGGCGAAAATTGCTGCAGTGAAATGAAAACGGACATAGATTTTTAAAATGTTAATTACTGCCCGGGGCCAGTGAGACTATGGCATCCCTAATTGGAATATGTTGTGAGGCTGGAGGGGGTGGGGAGGGGAAGGAGAAGAGGAAGATGGGGAAGTATCCGGCTATTCAGACCTGGTCACCAAACACAGCTAAAGCCATTTCAAGTTACTTTTCGAATTTTAATGGTCCTCCACCAGGGCGATACTGAGAGTATCTACAACTTACAGATTAGAAGCTTAGTCCAACAATGAATAGACAAAGGCTAAAAGAAGATCAGGAGAAAGAGAGTTGAGGGCTAAATAGGCAGAGGAAACCTCAAAGTAGAAATGAAACACTGAACAAATTATGAATTTTACCTGTTGATGAAAACGTTGCACTTGTGGTTGAGGATTTTGTTGACCTTGTCCTTCATCTTTTCCTTTTCTGCAACTTCCAAATCGGCGATCTTGGCCATGGAGTCTACCTTGATGGTGGAACCAAAGATTTTAATTTTATCTGTGTCCATGGGGGTGTTGGCAATAAGGATATTTGCGTTTTCTACTTTCTTTGGCTGATGAACTCCGACCTTCTTTTCTAGAAGGAAACCTTCATCTAGGAAAGAGTCCTCCAAGAGACCTCCCTTAATTTTGATGACTTGGATTGCCTGTAGGTTATCCGATCCCTTCAACCTCAGAACAGCATCCACAGCTAACTTGGAGAAATATCTAAAACGAGAAAGTTCAAATTAGAATCTCATTTTCTTTAAAAATAATCAGTTGTCAACATTATGCAATCATAAAAAAAATAAAAAATTATACACATCTAAGTGCATCTATGCAGTACCTAAGTACACCTAACATATGAACATTGCAAGTAAGATAACCAACATTAGATAGGATTGGGTACCATTCTTAAGAAATAAACAAAGGGCAACCAAGAAAGATGGCCAATAAAATGAATCCTACAAAGTTACAGTGACAAAATCAACTTTATTCCCGCTGCTTTCAACTAAATGTATTGCATGTGAAAATGATTGCTCCTCGGTAATAAGCATTTGATAATTAAGTTCAAGTTATCTCATAATACTGGAAATGCATTGTTTAAATGCAATGTGTTTCCAAATTTTGAATCAACTAGTTGGCTACCGGTTAGTATCCTAGTTGATAAATGCGTCGGGTTCCCACCCAGGCGTTGTGGGTTCAATCTTCTGCTAACTAGGTCCTGCATCATTGCGCAAGCAACATTTACCGCTTATATGATGGTAGTAGGAGTTTTTCTAATATTGTCTAGTTATTCGTAACCAGGGAATGTTTGTCTTTCTTTTTAAACAAAAATTAAATTAAAATAGCACGCTGTAAAAGAATCCACAATATTCAAATCCAATCAATGAATACACTAGTCCCTTTTTCGCTAACAATAAGTAGGCTTAAGAAAGACAAATAGCTTTTTTCGCAGTGAGCAGTGATGCTTCAATACACACAACCAAAAGTATGTATTGTTCTCCGTGAGACCTTGGGAGGCAGCCTCAAGGGCGGCCCTGGCGGTGGTTGTGGCCAACCGCCAGCCCCCGATGATGGTCTGGGGGTGGATCTTCTGCTCAATCAATTTCTCTGCTTCGCGGAGTAGTTCTGCGGCTATAAGATAAATACAAAAAAATAAATTATAATGTTCTGTTAACTCTAAATGAGTTTCACTTATTTTAAGTGACTATGTGGATCTGATATTTGCGCAATATACTAATATCAAATAAATTTGAAGCTAAATTACAATTAAACTGATAACTGTTTTATAAAACTTGGGATAAAATTTAAAATACCTACACGGACAGTTATTTGTTTTTTAAAACGGTTGAATATACTTTTAGTTGACGTGGGCGTGGTTTTATATAAATTAATTTTATAAAACATGTGAAATCAACAAATAAGAAAGTTATATCATTATATTTGACATCCATGTTGTCATTTCTATCCATTTTCGATTCATTTAATTGTGATCAGGTACTGTGAGGTGAGTCATTTCCTACCTAAGACTGTGACTGATGTGGTGCCATCTCCCACTTCATCGTCTTGTACCTTGGACATGTCGACAAGAATTTTAGCAGCAGGATTGTCTACTCCCACAGATTTAAGTATAGTCGCTCCATCATTTGTTACTTGGACCTAGAAAGCAGCGAAAATTAATTTAATGCAATTTTAATACCGTCAAGACAAAGCGAAACATAAATAAAAACAGTATAAAAATCTTATTGGGTTCCTTAATTTATTTGGTAAACTATTCAAACTAAGACTATGGATAAAAATAAAAACAAAGGACAATCTTTGAACTGAAGGGTGATAGGTATCTGCCTAAATTTCCAAATCGGTAATCAATTTCGTGTCAACATGGGTGTTTTTGATCAAATTAACTACGTAATCAAATGAATTTATTTTAGCTAATAAGCATCGATTTATAATCACTTATAAATACTAACGGATCCAGCGTTCCTTCCGGAGGAAACCAAGATTTTGTCCATTCCTTTGGGGCCTAGGGTACTTTTGACCAAATCTCCGATGGCAATAGCACCGATGAAACTTGACATGCGGGCAATTTCTCCCTTTTCTTCTTCGGCATCATCCTTCAATACTCGGACGGGGTTTAGGGACATCTAAAAAAATAAAACTTTCCGGTTAGAAGCATCTAGAACTGAACTGCACGTGGGTTGTCAAGAGAACATGTTCACTGATATTCCATTTCTTGAATTAATACACGGAAACTGACAATATAGTTCACACATTGATTTGACAAAACTGTGAAATAGGTTAATAAAATGAAAAACATGACATTTATTTACCATCTTTGTAATTTTAAGGAATTCAACTTTCAAGAAACAAATACTCGCGACAATCCACCGGCAGTAGATAAAAAGTCATAGCGGAAGCGAAGCACGAGTTTTCATTCGAGCAGTTCGACCTTCATTGCCAGAGACAAATTCTCCATGCACCAATTCACGAATATTTCACAATAATTTTACAGCCAAATAACTTATTCGTTTCTTTACAATGGTAATACAGGTTTCCATGGCGACGAATTTGAAAATAAAATTCCGCAAAGCTAATCATTTGCAAACTTTTGAAAGATAATCGCTTTAACCTGTGTTTAATATCCTAGGAACTAATAAAATTGTGTGATTTTATTAAATAAATTATAACTTTGCACTTTTGATTACTATGATTTACGATAACTTTTGATACACTAAAACCAAAATGAATGACATTAGAAAATTTATAACATCGACTTCTTGTTAGTAATTTTTGTTATGTCTTAAATAATGCAATTATTATTCTGAAATAAAATTCACGATAGTTCATTTTCCATTTGTTCCAAATTTCAGGCCAATACTTTAGTCTGGATGAATCTGCACAACCAACAAACGAAAATGAAGCAGTAGAAAAGTTTATTACAGATGCTCAGTGTTTAACGTTGAGTATTATAGCTCAAGATAACATTCTAGAATATCATTTAGAGGTTCATTTTTACTGATTTTATACAAACATATATAATAATTCAATAATTACAATCTATTTCATAGTATGTTTCATGTTTTCTAATTCCAGATATTAAAAGGAAACCCTGGATCTCTTTTTATCCACAAAAACAGTCCTGTTGTCTTAGAGTCTGATAATGCCTTGAAAAATGTCAGCATCACAGCATTTACTAACAATCCTGTTGAATCACTTTACTTATCCCTACACCATGTCTATGGACCCTTGTTACAGATGGTGAGACATCAATATTTAATAAAAATAACCTACACGTATAATGTTATACTTATCTATGTGATTAAAAAAGTATTTTGTGTGTATTCTAATAGATTTTGTTTTTTTTTTATTAGGATAACTCAATGTCTCTGGATCCAAAAATTCAGGAAATGCTTTCTCAATTAGAAGCAGCACTTAGAACAACTGCCTATGGAAAAGATGGGGCTCCAAGTTTAATGGGTAAAATTGTTGTTTTGAAATAGTTACTTCATGCATTTTTTTCCGGTGCAACTTTAGAATGGAATACATATACAGGATAGTGTATGTTGCTATAGTGTCAACGAAACACTACACAGAGTAAAGTTAAAACAAGTATATAAATATAACACTCGGTTATATATGAATCTTGCTGCTTTCGAGGCATTGGCACAAGAATTAAGCCACTGAATAAATAAACTAATAGAAGTATGTTGTGGGTATTTCCATGTGCTTGGAGTAAGCTCTATTTTTTGTTGTTTCTGGTGAAAATGATCAAACGTTTACAAATATCTAAATTCTTTCTTGAACAGATTATCAATTTCATAGGCCTGTCTGGGGCCTAGGAGTTAAAAGGTCTTATGTAAGCTGGCAACATCAGTTTTCTATTAAATCGGTATAAATCACACCTCTATCAATTTACCTTTTCAGTGAATTATGAGTATTGTTTCTAATTGAAGATAAGTGAAGAATATGTTTTTATTTTATTAGAATTAACTTTTCAAATCTTCATGCTTTTTATTTTGATATTAATTATTGAAATAATATCAATAATCTCCAACATAAATATGAAACAGAAAAAGCCAGAAACTAAAAAGAATAACGTTCGCGACCGAGACTTGAACTCGGAACCTCTGCTCTATCCGGGAGTAATGTCTTTGCCAATTAAGCCAGGTCTCAGTAGCTCAATTGGCAGAGTCGTTACTCCCGGATAGAGTGGAGGTTCCGAGTTTGAGTTTCAGTCGCGACTGTTATTCTTTTTAGTTTCTGGCTTTTTCTGTTTCATATTTAGGTTGGAGATTATTGATGTTATTTCAATAATTGATATATTTTAAATCTTTAAATTAGGACTTTGGTAAATTTGTCAAACAGATTGTTTATCTATTTTTCATGTTATATTTTTTAGTTGTGTTAACAACAGACGATGAATTGGAATATTGGAAAACAATTGCTGCAGACAGTAAGACACGCAAACAAACTGAAATGTCTGAATCGTTCATCTCTATTTTACAGCCGTTAGCTGAGGAAATTAGGTACATCAATCAAATATTCTATGTAATTGTCTTATGTTGAGGTGTTTCAAACTCCATCACATTTGATGACCATAAAATTGATGGTCAGACACATTTTGAATTTTCGACGTTTGAACGGGTGAATCAAAGAATCGGCATTTAACAGAGACTGTTCAAATGTCAAAAATCAAAAATTGGGCTGATCGACGATTTGATGGTCATCAAATATCGTTGCTGGAAAGGCAAAAGGGCTTAAGCGACACTTTGGGCAAATATGAGTTTAATATGCAGTTTTGATCAGTTTTTTTTTCTGCATTGAAAGCTCTGATTTTCGTTGGATTCTGAATACTATTGTGGCCCTTCAGCCATTTAAAATATATTTATCATTTGGAAGAAGGCTCGACTCAAGCGACACAAGTTTTGGGACTTTTTTAGCTTTTTGTCGCTTCAAGTAACTCAGTGAGAGCATTGAGTTACCTGACTCAACTTTGTTTATCAAAATCCTTCCAGGTACTGAAGACTTACGCATTTTACTGTAAAACAAAAACAAAAAATTAAGTGCTCTGGTGTAAACTTCCCAAAATGGCGCTTCAGCTCTTTTGCCTTTCCGGCGATGGTATGATGGAGCTTAAAACGCCTCAAACGAAATCATAATAAAAATAAATCTAACAAATGTTTTTTTTTCTCTTGCAGATCGATTGAAATAAACAGTATTCCAGAAATACGAGACGCTCTGGAAAGTTCTGGAGGCCTGTTGGATGATCTATGGAGACATTCAACCTACACCTACCCCCAAAAGAGGATGATTCACCTGATGGATGTTATAGGAAATGCCTGTGTTGTGAAGCTGCAAGACATCCTCAACTCACTGGAAGTATGGGGTCAGGATGCCAGTGTTATAACTGTCCTGAAGAATTGCACGTCGGCTGCCACCTGCTGGCTGTCTGCTTGTCACTCCCTGACGCAGAAGTATTGGCCCCACCATTCTCTACACTCCTGGGAGGGCCAGCCACATGTTCCACACTACCTGAAAACATTTCAGGAGAGACTCAAAGAGGTATGCATAATGTATACAGGCTGACACGGTTAACTTAGCGGTTGGTGGCGTTGCTTGTGTAAATTTTGTAAATACATAAATCTATGGATTTTAACAATTATCCGTTCATTCATCAGCTCCGCCTTTGGGGTTGCCTGCAAAGTTATCCTTATCAAGCTGTAACACAATTATTATTCTTGTTTTCAATGATTTAAATAAATGTTAGCCCGGACAACACATACTTAGGATTGTGTGTATCGGTGCATATGTATACACTTCCAAGTCCAGACAAGTCCTTACAAAAAGTCACTGAGAAACAGTGTGTTATCTTGCTTACGCTTACTCATTGTTACATATTAGCAAAAAAGAGACAAGTGCATATGGTGGTTGATTTTGAATATTCAGTGTGTTATTTTTATTCATTAGTTTGAAAAAAAAAACTAAACCAGTTTTTCAAATTAAACTTTGTAAAATTTCCCTGGAATTTTCTTTTCTGAAGTCGAATAACAAGTTTGTAATATGCTTTATGCTAGCAATGCATCTGTGTGCGTACTGTGTTCGACTCAACATTCGCTGTGATACTTATACCTGTGGAATGAATTTAATTCTGTTTTATATGAGCTTATACATTTTCATTGTACCTGTTTAAATATGATTAATTTCCTTCTAAAGAGTATATAGATATTGTTTTATAATTCCAACTATGTATATCATTAATATTTTTTTTTTTTATAACATCCCGATACTACATCAATATGAAACATATGTAACAGACAAATTTCACCAAAATTTTAATATTTCAGGTTTCTGATGTGAGATCTATTCATTTACAACTGATAAAACTTCTCTCTGCTTCAGAACAAGAAGAATTAAAAACATCTAAAATGTTTCAACCATTCGACGGTAATTTTTTAACTTCTCATAATATGGAAGCATAATCCGATACCAACACTTTTGACATTAAAGTTTCACCTCCACAATTTAATCTATAGGTCTCAACATCTGGCTGTGTACACCGAGTAGTAATTCCAACTGGGCTAAAGCAAAGACGCACTTTGAAAGGCTTTTGAAACCAGCTGAAGATAGAATTGCGATAAAACTTCGACCAAGACTTGTTGGCTCATCCACCAAACAGGTATAAATAAAAATAATTCACTTCCAAAGCACAATGAATTTAATTTTTAAAATTGTCACCCACTGGATGTTATCCTCCTAAAACTGGCTAGTATTTTATGCGGAAATCAGTCTTTTCGCATTCTGAGTAAATGGCTAAAATTATCAAATATTCATATTATACTACTAACTGTACTACCCAGCTTCCCTAGTAATATAGAATATCCTCCACGAAAATACATGATAGGTAGGTAAGAATTTAAAAAGATTATTTTTTTAATTTGATAATTTCAAATAACATCAGTTTCAAATTTGAAAAGTTTACACTCGTACGGTCGTACATACTCACAAAGGAAATTATTTATCGTTATTACTAAAAATAATTATTTTTCAGATGCTTCATGAGTTTGGTAGATATTCCGCCCTCATTGAGAGGCCTACAGTACATGGTGCCTTGCAGAAGGAGTGCGAAGTGTTCTGTAATGCTTTGGGGGGAATGCTTAAGGGAATCGAAAGTCAAATTGCCGATGAGAAAAACACTCCAGATAATGAATTTACAGTACCGGATATCTCGCCCCTTGTACAACACTTGCAATGGACCAAGAAGATGTTAAACAAGGTATAATAATTATGCTTATTTCCACATAATACGGCTGCCCAAAGTAAGCTTAATTTTTCCTTACTTTTGCTGTAATGGATAAAACATTTTCAAATATCAAAATTCTTTCTTGATCATATAATCAATTTCACTGGCCTGTCTGGGACTTAAGAGTCGAAAGATCTTATGTAAGTTAGCGACATCAGTTTTCTTTCAAATCAACATAGATCAGTCTTTTTGAGATTATCTGTTCAGCGATTTATAGTTACGTATAGATACATATCAATTTTGTTTTTTTTTCAGGTTTCTGAGATTGATAACGTAATACAACATTTACTGAAAGACTTGGAAGGAAGCACTGAATTGAAAAGTTTGGTTGTATCTGTCCAGAAAGATTTGACCAACTCACAAACTCAGCTGTACGAAGATTGGACAAGGGAATTACAAGTTAGTAAAGACTAACAAAATTAACAATATAATTGAATGTATTTATTTCCTTAGCAGCATTCATTCTCTCAGCTGAACGTTTAAGGAATTATATTACTCACTTTCACTATAAAAAATCATCTTATGTTAATTTTATGTTTGATTTTATACAACGACATTAGCAGATTGGTAAGCTTCTTGGCTCTAGATCTAGACGTTTCGGGTTAAAAACCCTTAGTGGGAGACCACCATAATAATTGATAATTTGCTTGAAATGACTTATCTATGTTTATTGACCAGATCTGACAAACCAGATGCTTCACAACCTCCCCTTCCATTCTCTTCCACCTTCCATTCTTTCTTCAGCCTCATAACATTACACCATAGTTCCACTGGCTCCAAGCAGTTAGAACTCTTGCCTGATAATTACAAAACAAAAGGGTCTTGTTTATTTTAGACTGAACCGGTTTCACGTTGCTATGGTGACATCTTGAAACCTTAATTAAATTCTGAATCAAATAAGTGTTACAAAGGTACAAAGTCTTTAAATCATAATATTACATTACAAGTCTACCACAAACTAACAATTTTATAATAGAAGTCTCATCTATTGAATTTATGGGTTATTATTTTTTTTTTTCATTTTCCAGATTGAGCTGAACAACAAGTCTCTCATCCTCTCCCCCGACGCTCCAGTGGTGGTGTTCTCTTCAGAAAACAACCTGATGCATGTGACCTTCAACCCTCGTCTCGTGTCTCTGGAGAGGGACATCCGCCACATGTCGTCTCTGGGCTTCTCCATACCGCTGCAGGTCAAGGACGCCGTGAACCACGCCGCTCAGTTCATGGAGCACGCCAGGGCCTTACAGCAGGTGAAGTGAGCTTTATCAATCCGACAATCAGCATACAAGAGACCAAACAGGCTACCGGGATATTCTCTGTTTGCCAATTTCATAGGGGATTGATGTAATGATAACTTCTAACCACGAAATAAATAAACCTAAACAGTCGTCCCTATGCGGCACATTTTTTGTTTACGCATTTTTGGTTGAATGTTATTTTTAGAACGACCCTTTTAGGAAAAAAAATCATTATCTGAATTACGAACTATACTCAAATTACCCTCCAACATGGAAGTATCAATAAAAATTCACTTGAGATAAACCCAAATTAAGATAACGCCATAATCGTGTTAAAATAAACAAACACGGTAAATTTCAACCGAGACAAGGCCATCTTTATGGCCGTGGCTAGCGGTTGTCTCCGGGCTCTCGGTTTTATTATTTTATAAGATAAACAATGAAGTAGTTGATGAAGATTCTCAGAGATATCGCTCCACAAATGAATATTCTTATTTTTAAAACAACGTTTCTCGAATACAGTAAACATGTGCTCGGAAAATGAACACAAACCTTGAAAATGACTTAAGTCACCCGCCGCATGGTGCAAACGATTTCGCCACGGTGAAAGAGTTAAATAAAAGTTTGGATTGGCTTACATTTTTGGTGTATTTTTTGCTAGGGATACTTGTATTATGGTGAACAAAATCTTCTTGAAAATATCAATTTTATTATCACCTATCTAGGGTTTCATAATCGATGAGTCTATTTAGTAATTGCATATTTATAGCTTATTTATTTTTAGGTTGCTAATTTTCACAACACCCAAGTCGATCGTATGATCCTATCCCAGCGCCCTATGATGCTTCAGGGGGCAGTGAAGCTGGCATCACTTGTAAAAGAACAATCTGCCGTTCCTTGGAAAGACATCAAAGCCGTCTCAAGCTATGTTGATAAACTAAAAGAAGCAGTCTCCAATCTCGTTTCCCAGGTAAGTAAACTATGTATATACTTTCATTAATTTGTGGCTTTGTGCAAAAACGAGAAATCTGTTTATTATTTTCCCTATCTTAACACAGGTGGCTTGCAATCTTTATATCATAAACGTCGGGTAGGAACACTGTTTCTTCTATCGACACTTCGACGAAAGGTACTTCAAAGAATCCGTATCACTTTGGCACCGGTGCTTAGTCGGAAGACATACCAAATGCATGACTTTAGTGTTTGCTCACTCCTACAATATGGGTTTCTTTCTTAAAGAAGACCCTCTACAAAGCTTTCTTAATAAATTAAAATAAAACTTTGGTAAAACATTTTATTTGTTACTTCTTCATGGTTTAATCTTTGCTAATAAAAAAATGTTTTTAGAACACATATTTAACAAATCAACATCTTGCAATGAGGAACATTGTGATGGGACTGATGGATACCGAATTACTTCAAAAGCAAAATGATTGGAAGAAAGGAGTACGACAAATGAGAGATATTTTGGATAAGGTAACAAAAATTGTATAATTTAAAAATCATCTTTAATTTGTGGATTTCTTAAATTTTATAAATTACATTAATATCCTTTTAGGTTGAAGCCAAAGCTTATACCAACAATAAAGTATGGAAAACTCACTGGGACATTCAGCTGTACAAAGCTTTGGAACATCAGTACCGCAGCACCTTGATAAATCCTCTTGCCCATTTAACAGTTACAAGAGTTGAACTCATTTTCAGGTATGTTCAATTTCCCATATTAACGAGCGTTCTGAACGCCCCAATTATTAAATTATCGTCAATTTGTAACAAAACACATTTTATGTTATATTTTAGACAGCAAGAAGTGCGTTTGCAGCCGCCCCTAGAAGAACTGCGGGCAAGTTGTCACGCGCAACTGCGGAAGTTGATTGCATTGCCACATCACTTTGTTGGACTAGTGACAACTACCTCGGACATTGAATCTGTCTTTGCAGCTATCTTACCAAGGTAAAATATTGCCATCATAAGTTGGTCCGTACTGTATTTGTTTTGTATGTGATATCGCAGAATTCCAATTGCCCGGAGCCAGTGGAATTATAGATAATATTTTGAGGCCCAAAGGGTAGAAGGGGAAGAGAAAGGTTAGGAAGTACCAGACTGTTCAGATCTGATCACTCAGCGTAGTCAAACCATTTCAAACACCGTTACAACTCTTAATAGTGGTCTGTCACCAGAAAAATACTATGAGTATCTTCCATTCTGGAATGAGGTTCAAATATACTACATATGCATTATTTTTTACAAATGTTAAATAAATCAGATAAATTTCAGTTAATATTAGTTGACCTGCGAGGTTTCGAACCTGCGGCCTCTGGATTCAGAGCCAAGAAGCATACCGCTCTGCAACGGATGTTGTTTGTTCCCTCGTCTAAAATATTTAGTTATTGAGAAGAATTTATAGTTCATATCATTTGTTTATGTTTGTTTAGGAATAGTTGGCTGATTGGTGGAGCCCTGAAAGAGGTGGAGAAGACCCTGGAGAAAGTAAAGGAGTCAACCAAAAGGTGGAGCCGCTGGGGGGCCTTGGGGGCCATGGGGGACCTGGACAGCCTGTGCGAGGTGCACCTGCAGCACCCTCAGGACTGGGACCGCAACTTCCGGGAGTGTAAGGCTCTGGGGCAGGCCATCGCCAAACTTCCTATGTTAGTACCAGATTATCATTACCGATAATAGTGTGCATGACTTTGTAAGAGAAATTTAATCTTTTATTGTCAGAAAGCAACAAAAATTTTAATTTGCTCTGAGAAATTGTGTCGTTGAAGGGTTGTATTGAAACACAAGTATTATTATTTATATGTTTACTGTTTTAAAATAAGTAAATTGATCCTTTCCACAGTGGTGGATAGTCGGGAGATATGCCGAACGCACACTTAGCATTTGAACATGGTTGAATTTGATGTTGGTACGAGAATAGGTCATTGTTATGATTGTGCTTTTCTGTATTACATGGGCATCTTTAAGACTAAGTTTACTCATTCCTCTTCTTAGGAAGACCATGTTCCACACAGCATCTCTAAAGATGACAAACCCTGAGGGAGATCTCAGGGAAACCCGCATGGAGTTACATAATGTAAATAATATTTAAACACCACTTTTTTATATTTACTGATATTTGTCATAGCAATAAATATGTGTGTCTGGTAAATTTAATTAATACAAAAACTACATGAATGACTACTAAATAGACTGAAAAACAAATTAATCATTCACTTTTGGTTGTGGGTATTACGCCGCGAGGTCTACAATGTATAATGCTCTTTCAGAAAATATTAAAACCTGATCAAAACCATTAACAGTGCTCTTATTTCTGCATAGTCCTGTAAATACCTGATGTATTGGCAGATTTAAAAACAATAATTCTTCCTCTCTACAAGTTTGGACACAATTTCGTTGTATGTTTAGGGAAGATGAGCGAATTGATTGGATCTGGATTAGCAGCGCCTCCCTCAGGAGCGAGCTAGAAGCTCACAACCGCAGATATTGGGTGGCCCTCACCACCTCACTGCAGGCCAGTCTTCAAAGGGACACCACAGTCCTGGAAGAGTACATTTTTGCAGCCCAAAATACCCTGGGACAAAATGTTCCTAAAAATGCCAAAGAACTTGCGACTGCTAATGAAGAGTTCCACACTCTGAAAGAAAAAGAATCTCAGGTAAAGATGATTTACAGATTTTAATTGGAACTTGACACAATTATATTTTTAAAGGTATTTTAATCTCTTTGATGAAAGTGAAATTATAATTACCTTATTTTTCATAGATGACTTATTTATAAAGCATACAAAATTGTTGGTTTGAAAAATCCTCAAACGTTGAGAAATCGGAAATCATACAATTTGAACAGCTTTTTCTATTTAGAATTTCTAATCCAACGCATATTTTTTCTGCTCGCAATATTATTTCCAACATGAGCTATGGAGTTTTTAAATTTCGATTTACCTGTAAAAAAATACTAATCCAAGATGACTAATCCAAGTGTACTTTATTCCATAAATCATTTTAAATTTCGATTTACCTGTAAAAAAATACTAATCCAAGATGACTAATCCAAGTGTACTTTATTCCATAAATCATAGATGGCATCCCTTCTCGAAGGTCTGCGTAAGAAGCAGAGTATGGTTCGTGCCTGGGGTGGGGAAAGAATTCGCTCTCTGGATCATCTAGCCAAGCAATGGGAGAATCTTACTTCACTTATGCAAAATCATGAACAGCTCATCATACATCAAGTAACAAACTTTAATATTAGTCAGCGCGAAATATATCCGCAGAGATATCATTGCCGTTTATTTGTAACAATGAGTTTTTTTTTTTTCAATTTCTAGGCAGAATCTGTTAAATCCAGCCTCTTGGGTGAATGGTCCAATTTATATTCGTCACTAGAGGTCTGGTACTCAAGGTGGCTGCAGTCAAAACCTAAGGCTGACCAGCTGAACAATATTTCGCTTTTAGAGCTACAAGGGAAACACCAGTCTGTCACGGAGGCTCTTCAGAACTGGAATAACTTCAAGGAAAACAAAGAAAATATGATGTAATGCTTTTACTTTAAAAAAAAAAAACATTAAAAAAATTATAATAATTATGCAGTTGTATATTATGGGGCAATTTCTCTTTCAGAATTGAATGCAAGAAATTCAATTTCGACTTGGATGAAAAACCTCTGTGGAATGAAGTTGAAAAAAAAATGCTAGAGGAATCTGCTTTCTGGGAACCATTCAATCTCTTCAATGAAGGTGATTCTTAAATAAATTATCTTCAAATATTTAAATTTTTAGCTGTATGGCTGCGATTTATTATGGAATAATTAATTTATATTTGCTTTTTTAGCTTACAAATCAATCAGCGCTCAGGAATGGATTGTATTCCAAAAGAAACTTCACAGTTTGGATGAATTTGTTAGTGAATGCAGTAAAAAGTTAGAGCCTTTGACTGCTATCACACTATTCATCAAGACAGAAATAAATCAGTTCAAGGTGTGCCAAAAAAAATTACTAAAAAAGCTTTTCAAAGTTTCATTGATCTTCAATTCAATAAATTTTTAAAAATACATTTTTCTAAATATTTAAATAATATCAATAATCAACAATAGGAGAATAAAAAGACAATGGTCACAACTGAGACATGAACTCGGATCCTCTACTGGAGTAACGCTTCAACCAATTCAGCCATCGGGACCTTATTAGAAACCAACGTTTTTTATCGATCTCATAATTCTCATTGAAGATTATTGATATTACTTCTTCAATTCTCCTCCGATTTGGTTGCCATCTTGTCTCGGTTGTGACTATTGTCTTTTTTTATTTTCTGACTTGTTCTGTTTCATATTTGTGTTGTTGATTATTGATATTATTTTAATATTTTTTTAAAATAAGCATTAATGGCTTAAAGTTAATTCTGATTTTAGTATATATATTTCTTATAGGATATAATCCCGTCGCTGAAGCATCTAAGAGGAACGGAATTTACGGAGAGGCATTGGAGAGAAATTTACTCATTACTGGGGATTACAAATAAACCAGCAGATGAATTAATGCTTGGTGATCTCTTAAATGTGGCCGGCACTATCAAAATTAATTCCAAATCCCTTCAGGTACTAACGCTTTTTTGCGAATTGATGAATTTATAGATTTTTTTGTGTTTCTGAATATGGCGCTTTATTTTAATATTGTGTTTTTTTTTTAGAAAATTTGGTCGTCTGCATCCCAAGAAGCTGTTGTTCGGGGAGCTGTTGCTGAATTGGAACTTTGGCTGGCAGGAGCTAGATTTGTAATAGTGAAACACGTTGATAGCAAAGGACAAGAAGTTCCAATCATCAAAGATTACAAAGATATCTTGAATAAGGTAAGATAATATTATTAATGTATACTTATTTTATACTACTACTGGCTTCATGGGTACCTTTATTTTCTCAGCACAAAAGTTAACCTAACCTCAAATACAGTTTTTTTATGAACATTTTGACTGTATTTAGTTCAAAGTTGTTATTTCACATTTTTTTGCAAGCAAACTTAGGCCTAGTGGTTTGAAGCACTGTCACATTTTACACTGTCGCAAATTGATTATTAGTGCCATTGTGATTTTTTTACCGTTACCACTTCAAATAATCGCCACCGTTAACTACCCATTCTCGGCCCGTTTCAGCATTTGATGGAATTATAAGCAAGTGTCAAGCATTACAGCATGACCGTTATATTATCCCTAAGGACTAAATTTCCTCAAAAAAAGTAGAAACGCCTTTTACCTAAACACAGTCGATATAAATAAAGACATACTTCTGATGATGTATGTAACAGGAAGAGAAGTTACCACAGAGCTCTCAGCAGCAGGATTATAGTAATTATTGACTCTAGTGTAATTATGCCACTGAGAGCTCTATACCAGAGCTTTCCATTACATATGTTATGCCAGATAAAGAGAAAATGGTTATAACAGATCTATTAGTTAAATACCTTTATGTGTTTGAGTAGGAAATAGAACAACGATAGGGGATACGATTTAAGTTTTACGATTACGATTAAGGTTTACGATTTAAGTTTACGTTTCATAATTCTCGGTAAACCTCTAAGATTGTGATTTTTGCCCAGGTGGAAGAGTACGAAAGCCTGGCGGGGTCAGCCCGGGCGGCGAGTGGGGGCGGTGGGGGCTCCGACCAGCTAGCCCTGTGGGAGGCCCGCCTGTCTCAATTACGGGGAGCGCTCACCTCATTGTCTCATATCCAGCGCAAGTAAGTGACTGGCATATCTTATATATTAATGTGTTCTTTTTTTTGCCCGAACTTGTAACATACTGACCAGGGATTGGAATTTATTTCTCATTGGTAATTAGTTTGTAAATCTGTTCCGTGATTTTGGCCAGATACAAGTTATTTTTGCAACAATTTTTTTTTTAAAGAAAGATTAACATTTTCGGGTTACGAATAACTAGACGATATTTGCTTGTGCAATGACTTAGCTAACAGGGAATTGAACCCACGACGCCTGGGTGGGAACCCGACACATTTGTCTATTCAGATATTAACTGGTTAAATTGAATCGTGGTACCTTTCTAAAAAAAAGTGTTTCCAGGTTTCCCTATAAAGACCACTGAAAAAAAAAACAATTAATTAAACCAGGAGATTCTTTGGTATTTTCGGAATAGCCTATTGCATGATTTAAAAAAAAAACTGTTTAGAAAAGATTTCTAATTAATTAATTTTTTTTAAACTTTTAAATCGTTTTCTATCAAAAATACAGCATTTTTTTGAAAACACAACTAATTTTAATATCGGTGAAATAAAATTATTTTTTAATATACCTGGAAAGTGATCAATGTGATCATTATTGACTTTTCAACAATTATATCATATATTTTTTAAGTCCACATGGTCTACTAATGTCAGTGAACTGTCAAAAGACGTAACCTAAGTTTATTGTTGGTATAACATTTTTTTTTGTATCAGCTATTAACGTAAAAATAAATCAAAAAAACTAAAGATTAGTTTGAAATTACACATTTTTTCTTTCCTAAAAACATGTTAGTTTTTAAATGTCAAACATCAAATTTCCAACTTTCATAGGCCGAGCCTGTGTTGCTTATTTTACAAAAAACATTCAGAATAGAATTTCATACAAATAAATAAAGAGCATAAAAAAAACAAGTATGTTTTATAGAGTGACGTCACTAAAAACTTAATACATATTATTTAAAATTCACAATACAAAATTTATTCACACGATTTTTTCTTGGCCATTTAAATATGCATGCAAGTGGCTCATTCTCGTAATAAAAATCTTCTTTATCAATATTCTCAGTTTTGTTTTATGTAATGTTTTCCATTGAAGCATGTAACCCAAATAAACATTTTACGCAATTTTTTTGACGATTGCTCTCAATAATTTAATGTTTTATTTAACAATTATTTTGGATCACCAAATATGTTCACGAAAAGATAATAGCAATCGTACATGAAGAATGAAAAATTGTGACCTATATTTTTAGTTATTTATTTGAGACCACGCTTTTGTTAAACTTAACTAAATTACGTTTGCTCAAATAATGTTTAAAAAAATGTACATACTTCTTGGTAAGTAGTACGTAATATAGTAGGTAATGAATGGTTCGTAATACTAAAAATTGAGTAGTTTATATAGCGCCATTTTTTGTGAAATATCACCTCTAGGGCGTAGGTAAATAGTATAAAATTGTACGTAAAAAATTTAAAAATATATAAGTTAACTGGTACGAAACTTTTGCTATCGTTTAGTTAGTATATATTTACTGTATAGTTATGTCTTATCGACCTTATCGTTCATACAAATGTGTGCTAATCGAGATAATTTTTTGAATTTTGGCACGTAACCTTGTTTTTTAAATTTACAAAAATCAAGCAAAACTATTTTTAATATTGAAAACATTATCATAAATTTAAATAGGTATTTAGTTATACGAAATCAAATTTTGTTTTGAAGGTTATCTACTTGTTTATCCTTCTATTAAAAAATCATTAACTGATAAACTAATCATCACGCCGTTTTCCGCAGCGATAGGCAGAGAGGATAGACCGAAATACAACTCTGTCTTGGCACCCACTCGTTGCTTCATTCACATTCATACTTCGTCTCATACATACTCTTAATAATAATTGGCTGATTTATATAGCGCCGTTTTCGTGACAGAGATATCACCTCAAGGGCGCTTTACAACATAATTAACATAATATTACAACTAAGACTTAATATTAACTTATGCAACTCTTCTATTATTCAGACTCTTAACATGGCCCGACTCATGTAATTATTTATTTTTATTGTATACGCCCGAAAGAGCTTTTACATAAAAAAGGTTTATGATCGACAGTTAAAGAAAGAAAATTGTATTAAAAAACGAAATTAGGAATAGTTTTAGAGTAGTAAAAAACAGTGTATGAATATATTAAATTATTATTGATAAAAGTGAAATCTTAGATGTAAGTTACTAGTTATAAGTTATACTCAGTAGTAAGTTACAAGCCATAAGTCCTTATTGTAAGTCACTAGTTGAAAATATTAGTTGTAAGCCATTAGTAATAAATCTTAACTGTAAGTTTTTAGTTGTAAGCTTAAGTGATAAATTATAGGTTAGATAAATTAATTTGTAAAGCGCCCTTGAGGTGATTTTCCCACAAAAACGGCACTATAAAAGTAATCCATTTATTATTATTATTATTATAGCCTTCTTGTATCTACATTTAATTCACTTGATCGTGCCATGTCCTTCTCGGGCGTCGCCGGCTTCTTCTGCAATTCACTTTCGCGTCATATATTCTTATCACACTCCTTTCTATGTTCTTTCGCTCTACATGCCCAAACCATCTAAGCGTCTCTTTCTTAACCCTATTCATTGCTAAAAAATCATTTTATTGATTTATGACGCTAATGAGAGGATGTTTCAAAACATTTCATCTCATATTCATCCCCTATAAAATAAATGCAAATTAGTGATGGGCCCAAAAAAACATTTTGATTATGAAAATATACTATTTCGAAATATTTTAGTAATTGAATGATTTTTTTTTCAGTGCTTGGAAAATTATGTTTGAACGACGACAATTAAGTACCAGGGCACAAAAAAATCGGCTACCCACTAGATCATTTGAATGAGATAGTTATTTTTTTTTTTTTGAGATAGTTAGCTATTTATTTATTATTTTTTTGTTTCTTACATTATTTTTTTACATTACCTACCTCACTAGGTCATTAAAACCTGCTCTGAGGTAGGTAACAGTGAGTACAAGTAGAATAATATTTAAAAAATTATGATATTTATTACACAATGCTAGATGATACAACAGATACTGACCGTAAACTTCTCTTGATACCATATAAGATACATTGACAGTAGGTAAAGTTGCAAGGCACCAAATCCTATAATTAATGACAGTGGATACGATGCAAATATAAATTGATTATATTTAACCTAAATGTTTCGAAACACGATTTTTTAATATTCTAAATGTTTCGATTATTCAAACTAATCGGTTTTGATTGAAATCTCCATTCTGTAAAAGAATTCACCTGGTTACCCACAGACTGCAAAGATGTGTGGCGTTTTATTGTTTTAACATTTTCTCTGCTCACCCCTTCGGAGACACGCTTCGACAGTAAACAAGCTTGAATGTCGAGGAGTTCATGCTATCTTTGGAACTTCAACAATAATTATTTACGTCTAACTGAGATATTATTGGACAAGGGGAGAATTCAACTGAGAACGAAATACTCGTACTAGGAAGTTAGTCGACTGTTATTTTTCTTTATTTCCTTGTAATAATTATAGAGCGGAGAATTATATTCTTTCTTCTCTTTCTAAATACACACACGACTCTTCTCTTGTGTAAAGACAGAGAAGAAAACAAGTTTCAAATTCTCCAAAATAGACCAATTGACGGCCCGCATGGTCGAGTGGTAAGACGCTCGACTACGAATCCAGAGTTCGCGGGTTCGAACCCGACGTGCGCAAATACATTTTATTTCATTAATATGTGTCATAACACATTTAATTGATATAAAGTATATTATAGTATATTTGGGGCACGTTCCTGAGTGGTAGATCGCCCTGGTGAAACGCCACCATTCAGAATTGAAACGTTGCTTGAAATGGCTTTAGCCGTGTTTGGTGACCAGATCTGAATAGCCAGGTATTTTCCAATCTTCCCCTTCCTCATCTCCTTCCCTTCCCCACTACCTTCAGCCTCACAACATACCCTATTGGAGATGCCATAGTCTCACTGGCTCTAGACGGCTGGGAGCAGTTGAGACTCTTGTGCGGTATTCACGTAAAAAAAAATGAATTGTACTTAGGCGAAATAGATACTCAAAAGTAACTAAATTGGCTAATAAGAAAGTGTCCAAAGAAGCGAAGCTAGCAGTCCACAATGGAGTGCTTATACCAACCCTGATGAATGGCAGTGAGGCATGGAACTGGCAGAGGAAGGATGAAAGTAGACTGAATGCTGTGGAAATGAGATCCTTGAGACGTATGTGCGGTAAAACCATGTATGACCGTATTAAAAATGTAGATATCCGAAAAGAATGCAAGGCTGATGTGAGCGTAATGAATAGGATCAAGAAAGGGACGCTTAGATGGTTCGGGCATGTAGAGCGAATGAACGAAGAAAGGAGTGAGAAAAGAATATATGAAACGAGAGTGAATGGAAGAAGTCGAGGACGCCCGAGAAAGGCATGGCACGATCAAGTAAATCAAATACTTAATCGGCTCATGTGAAGAGTCAGAATAACAGAAGAGTATGTATGAGAAGATGTATGAATGTGAATGAAGCGAGGAGTGTGTGCCAAGACAGAGTTATATGGCGGTCCGTCCTCTCTGCCTACCCCTGCGGGGAAACGTCGTGATGCTTAGTTAGTTAGTGAAACAGATGCTAACATTAAACACATTGATATTTATACATAAAATGAAGGACAACTTGTTACCAAAAATATTTTTCTGACAAAATTATTTACAACGTGGATATTTACATCTGCTATTCAGATCTGGTCACCAAACACGGCTGAAGCCATCTCAAGCAACGTTTCGATTCTGGACGGTGGACTTTCACCAGGGTGACAATTAGAGTATTTACCACTCTGGAACATTTCGCAAATATGCCTACTATATATATATTATTTTATATTAATTAAATGTGAAATATCACATATTGATTAAATAAAATTTATTTGCCCATCGGGATATGAACCCGCGACCTCTGGATTCGGAGTGGAACTTTTAACCACTCAACTACGGAGGCCGTCATTATAAAATATCACCATCGAGGTGTTTAGCAAGTAAAGTTAAGAACCATTTAAATTACATTAGTAATATCAAGTAGTATATAAGTTATAATATTATTATTAAATCAAAAAGTATATGAATTATAATTAAATACTTTTGTAAACTTTGATGTACAAGCAACCGAAATAAAACTAAAACTAAACCCCTTCCAAAAGTATAATTTGTACATGCCTATATTTAAATAATTACGTAATGAACAGATTGCCGAATGATGCTTGTAATTAATAACATGTTAGTTTCTCCACCATAATAATATTATAATAAATGATTTGATGTCTGATTCTCGCGGCTTGTGGCCATTTTGTAAAAATGATAATATTTATTTAACTATTTCTAATTTTGTAAAGTTACAAATTTGTTTTTATTTAATCATTTATTTAATAGTCATAAATTAATAATGGTTCCTGTTCCGGGTCAGAAATTATCTCTAATAGTTTATCACAGCATTTGCTCTAGAAATGGTGTTCTAGAATTTTTCGTGCGTATTCTACGTATCAAACTCTACTCTGTAAGTACCAAAGATACTGTTTATGCAGAGAAATATTATTTAAATTTTAATCGAATCGTCTATGACCGCAATGTTATCTATCACTACTTCTAGGATTCGATGGTTATAGGTCGCGCAATTAGACCTGACCCAAACAACACAAACAGGTTGCGTGTATTGGTGCATATGTATACACTTTCAACTGTGATGTCCTTGCTAAACGTCACCGAGAAACAGTTTATTTAAATTTTTATTGAGGAGAAAACACAGATGCCGACGCTAATAAATAAACACAAAGTATAGAGTTCACTATTTCTCACAGATTAGGATTTATTATGATTATTATTTTTGTCTTGCTCACGCCTACTTATTGTTACTACTGAGAAAAGGGACACCAAGCGAGTACACATTTATATATTTTTTTTAATTACAGTTATTCGAAAATTTTTACAGTGTGTTGTTTTTATTATATTAAAAAAGACCTTTTTTCAATTTCATTGTTATTTTCGTTTGTCGAAAAACTAGTTTGAAACATGCTTTACGCTAGCAATGCATCTGTGTGAGTGCTGTGTTTGTGTCAATTGTTACTGCGAAACCTATACTTTTAAGAATGCTAATACCCACAGTATAATTTTATCGAAA
This sequence comes from Drusus annulatus, assembly GCA_022651775.1. Taxonomy (NCBI): domain Eukaryota; kingdom Metazoa; phylum Arthropoda; class Insecta; order Trichoptera; family Limnephilidae; genus Drusus; species Drusus annulatus. The sequence continues at coordinate 1,804,923 of JAGWCC010000184.1, forward strand.
CGAACTTATATTCATTTTACAATCATTGTCAGAAAATCGTATTTATTTTCAAATCTTCCAAGATGTTGCAAGAACCGAAAATTACATCCAATTCCCTAAGTTGTAAATATTTACGTACTTTTGCTTTGATCCTTATTTTAACAGTTTCCAGGATTTATGGGTAGGTGCCTAGATAGATATTATGTATTTGAAAAACGGTTCACACGGTGACAAGGCTAAAAAAAGTGAAAAATATGAAAAGCCGAGCAAAGCAAAGCCATCTGTGTATTTCTCGTCTGAATGGTGTGTGTTGTCCATTCAAAACAATGCGACCTCAAATCCTTGCCGAAAAGCTCCAAGCTTGTTAGCTTAGCTAACCAACCAACCCGGTGCACATGGTTCGCACATGTTCGTTGTATTTGCGTTCAGGACAGTCAAACTTCGGCTCTCTAGCACAGAAAGACAGAAAAAAAACAATTAAGCGGAATTACCGAAAATCTATCTCAGTAACAGACAGAACTGAACTAAATCTCAAACGAGTATTGAATGGCACGACAAAAAACTTTCAACTTACAATTTATTTAAATACATTTTATTTTTATTTTCTAAGAGCATTTATGTAGGTACCCATTGAAACTGAAACCTATAAATAGACCTTTGGAAACATCACAAACATAAGTCAACATCCAACTAACTAACTAATATTAATAATAATAATTGGATAATTTGTATAGCGCCGTTTTTTGTGAAAAATCACCTGAAGGGCGCTGTACAAATCTTAATTTCTACTTAATGTTAATTCCTAGTTTATATAAATACTCGTATACAGCAACATACTTACCTGACAGGTCACTTCTGGTAGTACACAATCACCATATCATAAACACTTTTTTGAGACAAAGTAGACTCGCCGAATGCCACAGTCAACATTTTAAGTGCGTTGGAGCACTTTATTCCATTTTTAACGCAAAATTTAATACACATTATTTGATACATTTTTTTCAAAAGTAAAAAATCGAAGAACACACAAAAACGTGACTAACCTTTCCAGTTGTCAAAAACAAACCACTAATCCAAAATGGCTGATAATGCTAACATATGATAAACATATGTGTACCAACATAACAACAACAAAAAAAACAATAATCGATTGTACATAGCCCGCGAAAATTCAAAATTCACCTTTTCTTTTGAACAGGCCATGTATACGAGTATAACCGCATACTTTGCATTTTTCGTTTAGTTTAATTTTGCACCCTGATGGTGCCTAGGCTAAGCGAAACCGTAAAAAAACTTTGGTCTTGCACAAAGTTATTATTTCATTTTCATTAAATATGTCAAACCGCAAAGTGATTGCTTTCTACGGAGATATAATATAATTATCATTTCTTAGTTTTTTTTTCAATATTTATATGCAGCGGAAATTTTACTGATAATGTAACACTGTAAAAATGTACTACGATATTTTTTGTTCATCTGTATGTTTTCGTAAACAAAATAAATACACATAAAATCTAACCGGATTCGTGCATGTTTAAATTAAAATATTATTAATTTATTCTGTTCGCATCTGATCAAAATAATATTAATAACATTAAATTTTATTTACGTAAAATTGTAGAACAGGATCTTTACCTTGAGTTCCAATGCTAAATGATTCATAATAAATAATAATTATGCAAAACGATCACTTCGACGTGTGTTTTTTTTTTGTCCACCCGATACGTTTTTTAGATGTTATAGGTACCTATTCGAAATTCAAATATACATTTATTATGTTTTCCATAAATGGACACCAAACAGCTTGATTGATGCGATACTTTTGTTATATCAAATTAAAAAATACACGTAGGCACTATAATTTATTTCGTTTGATAACTGAGTAGGTAGGTACCTACTCGGCCACTTTTGGATAAGGTCAATTATTTTAAGTACCTACTTTTAGTTTTCTGCGTTATGAGTTATTAGCTACTGTATGTTGTTGTAAAAATATTAAAAATAATCAAATAAAAATGTGAGTATTATATTATCAATGTAGAACTCGTGACTCGGTCTATCATTGTGTAATAAGTACTAACATAACACAATATAATAATCTCCTTTGTACGAGTGTGATCTTTTCAAATTTGGAACCGATGTTAATTGAAATTATAAAGTTTTAAAAATAATTATAATTATGATATTAAGAAATAGTATTGTTATATTCTTCATAAAAATACCTTTCATCGTGTATTTCAAAGTTGAAATCATTTTAATCCAATGGCTTCTTTTTAAATTAATAAAGGTCTGCTAAATACAAACGTTAAAAATGTGTTCTTATGACGAAATTCTTTGTAACCATGGACACCTAATAACAATTTGCATACGTGCCATCACATTATTAATTTTGTCTATAGAATCAAACGGTTTTTAGGTGTACATGGCTACAAATTAACCGTGGCAAAAACGGGCGTCTATATCGATATTCGAAGCGATTTTAATCAACAGTGCACATTATTTTTATCAATGCTCCCCTATGAAAGTAAAGCCATTTTGCAATGACCACCAAAATTAAAAATCAACACAAAATTCAGATTAGCGGTAGGTACCTACCCAAATATTAATTGAAAACAAAACCATACCAATAATATTATTTAATGTATTTTTGCGCTACGGCGGGAATGGAACCCATAATAATAATAATATTTGGATTATTTGTATCGCGCCGTTTTTGTGAAAAATCACCTCAAGGGAGCTATACAGATCTTATGTTCTATTATTACATATTAATTCCTAATTTAAATAAGAAAATATACAGGAACATACTTACCTGGCAGGTTCCATCAGATAGACACACTTATTAACTTAAAATTATAATTATGGTTTTTATTATTATTATTATTATTTTATTTTTTTCCGATTTAAGGCATGGGAGCGAAATTAAAAAATGGACTTTCTGAATTTGTCGTACGGTACAGGATTTGGTTAAAATTTGTATATTTAAAGGTGATTCGTCGAGAGACAGATTTTAACCTTCTGATTTATTGCGTAGGTCTTAAACCATGGTTTCTCACTCCGGGGGTTGTAATCAGGCATAGTAGGGGGGGAGGTATCAATCTGTCAAAAAAGTAATTCACGTATACGAAAAATCATGTTAATTAAAATACCATAGATTGTATATAGCTAGTAATAAGATAAGCGAAGCTAGCTGTCCACAATGGAGTGCTTATACCATCCCCGATGTATTTCAGTGAGGCATGAAACTGGCAGAGGAAGGATTAAAGTGGACTGAAAACTATGTATGACCATGTTAAAAATGTGGATATCTGGAAAAAATGCAAGGCTGATGTATGCGTAATGAATATAATCAAAAAAGTGACACTTTGATGGTTTGGACATGTAGAGCGAATAAACAAAGAAAGAAGTGTGAAAATAATATATGACGTGAAAGTGAATGGAAGATGTCGGGGACGCCAGAGGAAGACATGGCACGATCAAGTGAACCAAATACTCGACTCGGGCCATGTGATGAGTCATACAGAATAACAGATGAATATGTATGAGACGATGTGAATGTAAATGAACCAAGGAGTATGTGCCAAGACAGAGTTGTATGGCGGTCCGTCCTATCTGCCTACCCCTGCGGCAAAACGGCGTTATGGTTAGTTAGTTAGTTAGTAATAAGATGAAAGCCTAAGAATTAACATTTCTACAGCGCCCTTGAGGTGATTTTTCACAAAAAGGGCGCCATACAAACTATCCAAATGTTATTTATTATTATTATAAAGGGTGGAAATAAGACAGTAAACCTATTTTCGTAAGCAAAAGCATATAATTTGTGTACTCAGATTCCAAAAAATTATAAAAGTAAACCAAACTAGCAAAAAACTATACAATTAATTGAAAGGAATTTTCTGATTAGTCCCTTTACGATTATTATCTTTTTGCGGTAGTGCTTAGATAAATCAGTCTAATCACTTTATCAGTAGAACACAATAAATTAACGAGTAGAAGAGGAACCGGTTTGGTGTGGGAAGAACGGGCCGAGCTCGCGCCGAGGCGTTATTATTTTTCTGATTTTTATCTGTCCGAATTATTGGAGCCATTAATATTAACAGACACCGTGTAATTTCCTAGGCTGGCTCTCTGTACAGCTATAATATTAATAATAAATTAATTGATATGGCGCAATTGTGTGTTATTTCGCGGCAAGTGCGCTTAATTACCTACACTATACAATACATGTAATAATAATAATAATTTCCAGATTTTTATAGAGCCGTTTTTGTAAAAGAAAATCAAATTAAGTTTCAGCACCCAAAAATACACACTTTCTGACTTTCTAATACAAGTAATACTATAAATGATTTTTCTGCTAATTATATATGGGTAATTGAGAAAATGTCAAAGGTTTCCACTGAATACAATTCTTAAACAGTAATCTTTTAAATTATTTATGAAATGCAACGTACGAAAATGGCTGCGCTGGTTTTCAAACTGCAACTTTTACTGATATTTTAGTATGTTTTTTGTAGAATTTAAGAGATTACAGCTTTAAAATTTTATTCACTGGAAACCTTAGATATTTTCCTGACTACCCATGCAGAATTTACAGATAAATCATACGCAGAATTGCTTGTATTAGAAAGCCAAAAAGTTACGTTTAGCCCTTACTTTACTTACAATCTATACACGGGTACTTGTCTTACTCAAAACTTTGGTGGCGTCTCCGTAATTATAGATATTCTAAGTATCTCCCTGGTGAAAGACCACCATTCAGAATCGAAACGTTGCTTGAAATGGATTTGGCCGTGTTTGGTGACCAGATCTGAATAGCCAGGTACTTCCCAACCTTCCTCTTCCCCATCTGTTTCCCCTCCCCGCCACATTCAGCCTCACAACATACCCCAATTGGGGTTACCATAGTCTCACTGGCGCTAGACGATTGGGAGCAGTTGCGATTCTTGTGCGGTATTCACTATAAAAAAAAAGTTACCCAAAACGAAAACATATACCTAAATGAAATTTAATTGCTTATTGAAATAATAGTAGTTACCAAGTCATGAAAATGTAGTATATAATCATCTAAGATGAATTAAATCAGATAATGATATCATTGATATATTATATACCTTAATGAATGAAATAGATAAACAATATCATTGATCAATTCCCATTTTAAATGAAGCGAAGTTTTTTGAGTATTTTTCAGGTAGCTACAGTTATAAACTCAGAGCTATAATATACAAGAGGGAGCGCTGCTGTAGTCAGTTTTGATGAGCTTTGCCGGACTCGGCTAGACCTGGGCGTGGCTAAGACTAGGGCTAGGGTATTTATACATCCATTCATAGCACATGTCGACTTAATGTTTTTGTTTATTCGTATAGCCACTTTTTCACAGTATTGTTATAAACAAAAATATATCATGTAACCTAAAAAACCGTTGACTTATGTCCATTTACGTCGCATATGAAAACGTGTGGGTGGAGTTAACGGAGACGCGGTACACGAACATCTTTACAATACTTTAAAGCGGTCTGATAATTTGGGAAAATGTACTGTCTCTTTCTTTCTCATGGTGAACGACGTAAAAACCCGGAGAAAGTGATTTATCCTAAGTTTGTGTAGGTTGGGTAAAAAGAATTAGCTCTCTCTCCATAGTAAATGGATAACTTTTATAGCGCCGTTTTTGTAGAAAAATCACCTCAAGGGCTCCATATATTGTTACTTCAGGGTTATAAGTTATTTTCTAGCTTTATAAAAAACCCTTGAGGTAATATTTTACAATAATGGCGCTGTGAAAATTACTCAAGTATTATTTTAGAAAATTATATATTATCCTTAGAAAACGTTATTATTTTCTTTTATGTAACTACTGCACAAGAATCCCAACTGTCCAGAACCAGATTATGGTATCCCCAATTATTAGGAATGTTGTGAGGTTGAAGGTAGTGAGAAATGAAATGGGGAGGGAGAAGGTTGAGAAGTACCTTGCTTTTCATATCTGGTTACCAAATACAGCTAAAGCCATTTCAATCAACATTTCGTTTCTTAGTGGTGGTCTTTCACCCGGGCGATACTGACAGTATATACCACTCTGAAAATCAATCTAATAAACGTATAAAGTACTATCAACAAAAACAAAAACGGAACAAATGACAAGATACAAACTGCAAGATTAATATGAAAATAACAAGATACAGTTTGTAATTTACAACAATAATCAAACATTGTGGGCTGTGAGATCATTAAATCAAAAGAGATGAAAAAAAACATGCGCCAGACAGAAATGCGGCCTTTCTGTGCTCCCGGTACACAACAGTAGTAATTTTATTTGTAGTCGGCACCACAAAGAACCAGTTCTGCCTTGGCCCGTTATGGGAATCTCAGATCCCAGCCTCCCGACCCCCTTCCTCGTCCCGCCCCCACACTTAGTCTGAGCCCAGAATGTCATCGTCTTCACAATGGGGTATTCGATTTGCAGGATGATTTTTTCGGTTCGGAAAGGATTTCGAAGGAATTCAATACGTTTAAAACATCGTAGACTGAATGCTGTGGAAATGAGATCTTTGAGACGGATGTGCGGTAAAACCATGTATGACCGTATTACAAATGTGGATATCCGGAAAGAATGCAAGGCTAATATGAGCGTAATGGATAGGATTAAGAAAGGGACGCTTAGATGGTTTGGGCATGTAGAGCGAATGAACGAAGAAAGGAGTGTGAAAAGAATATATGATGCGAAAGTGAATGGAAGAAGAAGTCGAGGACGCCCGAGAAATCAAGTAAATCAAATACTTGAATCGGGTCGTGTGAAGAGTCAGAATAACAGAAGAGTATGTATGAGACGATGTATGAATGTAAATGAAGCAAGAAGTGTGTGCCAAGACAGAGTTGTATGGCGGTCCGTCCTCTCTGCCTAACTTTGCGGGGAAACGGCGTGATGGTTAGTTAGTTAGTAAGTTAGTTAAAACATTTCTATCGTCTTTTCAAAACTGCGGCAATTTTCAAAAGATGTTCAAGATTTCTATGAAAGTGTTTTTACTGTCGTTTGAACCCCCGTGTACATTTAAAAAATAGAGCCCGTGTAATTGCAGATCATAATATGTTTGACATTTACGAAATTGATCCAAATAACTAACTAACTAACCATCACGCCGTTTCCCCGCAGGGGTAGGCAGAGAGGACGGACCGCCATATAACTCTGTCTTGGCACACACTCCTTGCTTCATTCAGATTCATATATCGTCTCATACATACTTTTCTGTTATTCTGACTCTTCACATTACCCGATTGAAGTATTTGATTTACTTGATCGTGCCATGTCTTTCTCGGGCGTCCTCGACTTCCTCTTCCATTCACTTTCGCATAATATATTATTTTCACACTCCTTTCTTAATTCATTCGCTCTACATGCCGAAACCATCTAAGCGTCCCTTTCTTGATCCTATTTATTACGCTCACATCAGCCTTGCATTCTTTCCGGATATCCACATTTTTAATACGGTCATACATGGTTTTACCGCACATACGTCTCAAGGATCTCATTTCCACAGCATTCAGTCTACTTTCATCCTTCCTCTGCCAGTTCCATGCCTCACTGCCATACATCAGGGTTGGTATAAGCACTCCATTGTGGACTGCTAGCTTCGATCTTTTTAAATATAATATGGAATGTTTGAATAGCCAAGGTAATAAAAAAATCCGATGTGTTTGTACCTGTCAAAAATCGTTACTAATAATAATAATATTTGGATGATTTGTATAGCGCCGTTTTTGTGAAAAATCACCTCAAGGGCCCTGTACAGATTTTATTTCATATTGACAAATTTGTTAAAGCAAAGAAAATTAAATTATATTGAGGACAGTTAACGTGTTGGTACTTAAAAACATCAATATTCAAGTAGTATAAGTGAACAATTCTAAAAATGCAAACAGTGTAAATATAACAAGTAAGAAAAGAACAATAAATATTTATCAGTAAGGAGACAACCGAAACAAAGCAAATTAAGGACGTTTTTAAAGAAATTTAATTTTAATAAGTTACGCTTTGAATGTAGGATTTTTAAACAATTTAATTTTTAGGACCCGTTTGAACTCTGCTAGGTTCTGTTTGTTGCTTAGATTTAATTAATGTAGATACGTTACTGAGACACCGCGCGTGACTGTACGAAGCTAAGCCAACGTGGCATACCTGAGATTTACTGCGTTTAGGGGCTATTTCACCACCTCTCAATAAACTACTATTCATTAGTTAACTCTAATCATCGGAATATTCGTTTGTTATCTCTTTCCGTAAGTTTGGCTGGCAACGTCGCTTTTTTTCAAACCTTATCCCGTCTGCTGTCACGTCTGTCAATACAATGCCGTTATTTCTAACATAAACTAACTTTCACAATACAACATTCGCGCGCGAAGCTCATTACATCCCTGTCACCAAATAGTTAAAAATAATTAAAAATCATTCGGGAACAAAAAACAAATCTCGTGGAGTTTCTTTTCATGCGAAGTACACACAAATCACTTATTATTTCAATTAATACAATTATTCAAATAAGTGAGATAGCGAATGCAGAAATACATAAGTGTGTGGAAGACAACATAGCGACAGTACAGGAGTACGTCGCATGCTACTTCGCTCGTAAGTTCGTTAGGGAAGAGGGGGCTTGTAACGCGGAGAATGTAACGCGGGACGTTCATATAGCTATCTCATTCATACACACATATTCTGCTTGGTATGGTTATCCTTTTCATGCTTTCAGAGCATGCCATATTTATCGTTCAATTTGTATGATTATGACGTGTCTTGTATTTTAAGTCTATGGTTTGTTGGCATGTTTTGAGGCAAGCCTATTCCAGATGACTGGGCTGGATACATCAAAATAACTATTATAGAAGACAGGTTTAATTTATCGGACTTTATAAGGAGTAATTTGAAGAATATGACCCTTGAATGGAGTCACAAAACCTTTATTTTTAAGTGTATCTCAGTAGAGCGCACTTGAGGTGAAATATCACAAAACTGCGCTACATAAATACAATGTTATGCGGGATAATAAATGTAAAGTGCTCCCGAGTCACTGTAGTCAGGTCTTACTTTTTACCGTCTTACTCATCCCGAGAACATCTGCTATTTTTATTTTGGTCCGTACCATTCGGTTGTCAGAAATACGACTTGTTCAAACCTTATGTCACCGACATCTTGTGTGCACCACATGCCCGAGACCTGAGACACTAGACTAGACTAGACTAGACTAGACCCAACCGTAACAACTTTGAGGCATGTTTGCGGCACTGGAGTTATTTGGTTTTGTTGCTAGGCGAACTTCAATCGACAAATTGTATAATATTTATTTGAGAATTTGTGCGCAAATGTCATTTTTTATATTTCGTATGTAGTTTCTAATAAGTACTTTCTTGGTTGATTTATATAGCGATATTCTAGTGAAATCACTTTTTTAACATGCGCGTTTTAGATTAGATCTATGCGTAGATGAATGAAAAGAAAAAAAAGGAGCCAGTAGGATTATTGCATCCGTACACTATAATGACTAACTAACTAACCATCACGTCGTTTCCGCGCAGGGGTAGGCAGAAAGGACGGACCGCCATCATATAACTCTGTCTTGGCACACACTCCTAGCTTCATTCACATTCATACATCGTCTCATACATACTCTTCTGTTATTCTGACTCTTCACATGACCCGATTCAAGTATTTGATTTACTTGATCGTGCTGTCTTTCTCGGGCGTCCTCGACTTCTTCTTCCATTCACTTTCGAATCATACATTCTTTTCACACTCCTTTCTTCGTTTATTCGCTCTACATGCCCAAACCATCTACGCGTCTCTTTCTTGATCCTATTCATTACGCTCACATCAGCCTTGCATTCTTTCCAGATATCTACATTTTTAATACGGTCATACCATACATGGTTTCACACTATAATGAAATTTTGTATATTTTCACGGATGCCCCAATCTACTCAGCAAATATTTAGATTTTTGGGATTTGAAATTATGAATATATTATACTATATTTGTACAGACATTCTTCTATATTTGAAATGTATTTTGAAATTCAGAATTTGATAAACTTTTTTTTGGCAAGTCAATGTATTTTAGCAGACATTTACTATATCCTGATCCATGATTTTTCACGAGTAAAACTAAAAACTAGTTATTTATATAAAGATGATCTCGAAATTAGCGCAGTAGAATAAACAAAAAAACCATTTAAATACAGAAGGCAAAGGTGTATAGGTCGCGCAATTAGAGTTGACCCAGATTACACATTCTTAGGATTGTGTCTATTACTGCACATGTATAGTTTTTGCGGAACGTCACTGAGAGGCAGCATTTAGTCTTGGTTACGCCTATTTATTGCTATAAGCAAGAAAGGGACATCACGTTCAGTGTATACGTCGTATACGATGACTGATTTTGAATATTTAAAAGGTTTTTACAGTGTATGTTTTTTTTACTAATTTGTTCGAAAAAAATTGAAACCGCCGATTATTTTTTTTCTTTTTAAAATTTGTATTTATTTCACTGGAATTTTCTTTCCTGAAGTTGAATAACAATATTGTAATAATATCCCGTTTATATAAGGCAGTTTTGTGGTTTTAACCTCGTTCTGGGGTCACATTCTTAAAGTTACGCACGCAGTGCTCTTTACATAGTTTATGAAATGAAATTACAAAAACGTTTTTAATTCATTTTACTGTGTTCGACTTAACATTCTGAAAATTACCTGCAAAATACGCATTCTGTAAGTAATATGATATAGTAGGATGACTTAAACCATAGTTTATAAAATTAAACACTTTACAAAAACGTTAAAAATGCAGTTTTGTATGCGCAGCTCGACTCTCATTTGATTCTGAGTACTTTTGTGCCCTTCAGCTATCTTAACATTTCCATTTGGATACGTATACTCAAGCGACACAAGTTCTAAAGTTTTTTGTCGTTTCATTCTCAGTGAAGCATTGTGTTATCGTAGGATCCGACTTTTTGTTTCAAAATCCAACTAAGTACTGAAGACTTGTGAATTTTACTGTAAAGCAAAACTTTAAAGTGCTCTGCTGTAAACTTCCCAAAATGGCGCTTCAGCTCTTTTGCCTTTCCGGCGACGATATGTTATGATCTTGGAAAAACAATTTATGGAGAGAGAGCTAATTATTTTTACCCAACCGATACAAGAACTTGCGATAAATCACTTTCTCCGAAGGTTTTTACGTCGTACATCATGCGACAGAAGCTTGGGAGCAACAAATATTTTTGTCTCTTCAGGTAACTCACTGTCACAATGATCTTGGGCTCCTGGGTTACCGCGGGACTTCGTTTTTTTTAGGTAAGATGCTATATCTTTGTCGATATCAATACTGTGAAAAAGTGGTTATACGAATAAACAAAACCATTATGTCGATAAGTGCTCTGAATCGATGTATAAATACCCTAACTTTGGTCTTAGCCAGCTCAAGTCAGGTAAATCAAAAACTGACTACACTGCCTTGCAGATATGTTATAATTAATAAGTTGTTATTTATTATGTATTTACTTTCTTTTATGACCACAGACTAATAATTATTCTATACTCCGTCTCTTTATCAGCCATGGGTTCTATAATATAGACATAGACTGTATTTTAACAACCTATTATTTGATGTATGCACCGTCATAATGTTTTCAGTAATCAAGCAGAATTGTTTGAAGCTGCTTATCTTTCCATTGTGTGGCGCTTTAGATAACGTTGGTTACTTTTGCCAGTTTAAACAAACGTCGTTATGCAGACATTTTGCAAATATAACGTATTCTTTATTCAATTTGTGACTTCACTTTATTGCACACGATAGCGCCAAATATTTTTTGTAAACACGACATATTTATGTAAAAACTGTAGAAGATAGAATGCCGGACTTTTGTTTCTTCTCACTTTATTCTGTTTTATTGATTGATTTTAATTGGAACTACAATATGTGATTTTTCCACGAAAACGAGAAGAAGCGTTATAAAAGTTATCCATTTATTATTATTAAATAATCGTACGACAAATGAGTCGTATAGTATCAAAGCAAGACTATCCAGAATACCAATTTAGAACTCTATCCATTATTTTAATATTTATATTTAATTAAACACAAAGATTGCATTCACGCTATTTAAAAAAATCGTATTTGGATTCAGATATACAAATAACGTTGAAAAAATCTCAACATTAAATAACTCTTAAAAACACATAAAACTGTTTTAGTTAATATTTCAATATGATCAATAATTCTGGATAGTTCTGCCTTTGATAGTTTGATACAATACGACTCAAATAACAAATAAAGTTGGTCACCTAAATCATTATTGTATAAAAACATAATATGAGCATTACGATAAACGTTTGTAAGGTTTTGTTTAATTAAATTTAATATTAAAATTGGAATCAACTTTAAAGCATTTATGCTTATTTATTATTAAATAATATTAATAATCTAAAACACAAATATGAAACAGAATAAAGCCAGAAACTAAAAGACTTGGTCATGACCACTGTTATTTTTAGTTTCTGGCTTTTTTCCGTTTTAAATTTGTGTTTTATGCTATTATTATTATTTTAATATAATATTATTGGTATCATTAATTCTGCTTGTTTTAGTTTTTATTTTTTGTGACAGCTATGTCGACGTCCAAGACTATTATCAAACTGCCCTAGAACACAGAAACTGCTGTCAGTAAATGTTGTAACTGAAACTAGCAAAACATAATAATAATAATAGTAAATTCATTTATTTAAAAAATCTATAATTTTCAACAAATGTAATACAAAAATCTATAAATAATCTGTAGAAAGGCTTATGTGTGAATAATCTGTATCTTAATATCGACCCCTTATAAATTCCTGTATTATTATAGTTGCTAAAGACACTATACAAAACCACTTGTTATTTCTTCGTAAGTAGGTACTAGCATTTATCTAAGATCGTCATCCCAATTAAACAGGACATAACGTCTTAATTAATGGGATTGAAAAGTTCATCGATTAATGTAATTGATTGGAGAACTTTATTTATTTAGTGTCCTTTATTTTTGGTTTGGTCTAAAATAATCGATCAGTGCACAAATTCTTTAGGTATTTTTTTTTTAAATTTAGATAATATGTAAAAGCAAACTAATCAATTACATTTTTTACTCTCCTGTACTGTTTACGATTGTCTGATAACATTCCGCGAGGTTTTCGATTCCATAATACTGAAAACTGACTTTTAAAAATATGAAAATCTGTTTGAGAAAGATCCGATAAATAAGGTGAAGGTGAAATAACCTCCCAACCAAGCTGTCTTAAAGCCACTTTTGTAATGTTAGCAGTCCTTTAAACCCTATGGTGTTCTCCCCGCGTACTGTACACACTATTCTAGCGGCCTTCGATGCCTCAACTCCTCGGAAATATTTTTTTTGTATCTACATGACACCACATTTTCTTTAGCTAACAATTAAAACCTTTTTTTAAATGAAGTGTTAAAGAATTACACAATTTTTATTTCGCTGCTGGCTACCCGGGCGTTTGTTGACATTAAATCAGCTGTTACAAATACATGTATTTTACCCGTCTCATTAGACGGTGTCTGTTCTGAGACGGGTAACATTGTTGCAAATGTATAGCATTACAAAAAGGTTTTAGGGAATGTTGGCTTAGAAGCGAAAACCGCTAAGAGCTTTTACGACTTTACGAAGAGTAACTCATTTTACTACATGTACTCCAGTGAGCGCATGGAACATCATAGTTTGTTCATATCATCATGTTTATATTTATAAATCGAATGACCTGGAAACCTTAATTCCCTCTCCTTTCCTAAATCTTGATCGCGTCTGAAGATTTAAGATTTAAGACGTAATTTTAAACGATTTCATAATCCTCCCCTTTTCCGGAATAAGTATCTACAAAGTCCAACACTTAAATGGTATGAACTAGAATGCACCGACCAGCAAACAGTGACCACCCACTTTGGTTTTCAAAACAATGCCATAGTTAAATTCCTGGTCGGTGGTCGGCAGTCGACAGTCGGCAGTCAGTATGGTCAGGCAGCATACAAACATTTCGCCTTTTACAGTATGTTATCAAAGTAAGATATCCTTATGGTATATACCTCAATGTTATCCACTTTCTTGGAAGAATGCCAATCTTGGAGTAACAATGTATGGAGAGAGAGCTTATAATTTTTACCCAACCTATACAAACTTGCGATAAATCACTTTCGCCGGGTTTTCACGTCGTTCACCATGAGAGAGAAAGAGACAACAAATATAATACACCGCTTCTATGTACTGTCGCGATGATCTTGGGCTCCTGGGTCACCCCGGGACCCCGCCCACATGTTTTTATTATGCCACTAAACTTGACACAACTAAACGGTTTTTATACTGTGAAAAAGTGGTTATACGAAGAAACAAAAACATTATGTCGATATGTGATATGAGTGGATGTATAAAATACCCTAGCCTTAGTCTCAACCACTCCCAGGTCCGCCGAGTCCGGTAAAAATCATTAAAAACTGACTACACTGCCTTGGATAGATACCACTCTATATACTCTAAGATGCCAATCATAATAATTTAGTTAACTATTTCACATAGAGAATAACGTGTGATTTATAGCTGACTAACTAACTAACTAACTAACCATCAAGCCGTTTCTCCGCCGAGGTAGGCGGAGAGAATCTCTGTGTTGGCACACATTCTTCGCCTCATTCACATCCATACATCGTCTCATACATACTATTCTGTTATTCTGACTCTTGACATGCCCCGCCTCAAAAAATGTATACACTTGGTGTATAAGAAGAGAGCATTATCAGCCATTTCTTGGTGCGAAAGAAATGGCTGATAATGCCAACATATGATAAACAAATGTGTACCAACATAAAATTTAAAAATCCATAATCGAATGTACACAGCCCGCGAAAATTCAAAATTCACCTATTCTTTTGAACAGGCCATGTTTGTAACGTCATTGAATATATCTTTGAATACATAATTGACCCCGTATAAAGGTTTGTGCATTGAACAACAGTTTCTCGCCAGTGGCTCATGCCCATATCAAACCTTAATTGTTAATTCGCCGCCATCAAATAAACAATATTCCAATACTTGGAGCAAATGGATGAGTTTGTGGATTTGGGAAGTATGTTTACGAGAGAAGGAAAAGCTGAGGATATTGAAAGAAGGGTGAATGCAGGAAAATCCTTTAATGGATGACTGAACGCTGTTGGCGCAAATAAAAAAAAATGTCCAAAGAAGCGAAACTAGCAGTCCACAATGGAGTGATTTTACCAACCCTAATGCATGACAGTGAGGTATGGAACTGGCAGAGGAAGGATGAAAGTAGACTGAATGCTGTAGAAATGAGATCCCTGAGGCGTATGTGCGGTAAAACCATGTATGAACATGTTAAAAATGTGGATATCCGGAAAGAATCCAAGGCTGATGTAAGCCTTATGAATAGGATTGAGAAAATGACGCTAATATGGTTTGGGCATGTAGAGCGGATGAACAAAGAAAGGAGTGTGAAAATAATATACGACGCGAAAGTGAATGGTAAAAAAATCGGAGACGCCCGAGGAAGACATGGCAAGATCAAGTGAAACAAAAACTTGAGTTGGGCCATGTCAAGGATCAGAATAACAGAAGAGTATGTATGAATGTGAATGAAGCAAGGAGTGTGTGCCAAGTGAGAGTTGTATGGCGGTCCATCATCTCTGCCCACCCCTTCGGTAAAACGACGTGATGGTTAGTTAGTTATATTTCAGTGCGAAATAAATTATATTTGTCGTCGAGTTTGATTTCATCCGATGGCTATAACCGCATTCCCAAAAAGAGTTTTTTTAGCGCGATGTATTTTCACCGCCCACATTTTGTATGGAATCTGACATCTGAATTCACGCGCGAGCTTAATACTGGCGTCTAGCCTTTTGTGTGCGCTCTCCTCTCATATTCGACGATAATCGTGATAAAAAAAAAGTTTTATGAACCCGATTTATTAGCACAAAAATTATATGTGCTAATCAGCTTATCACCATGATTTCTTCCTCTTCTTCGTGAGCATTCTTCAAATACTAAGTTTGGAGATCGCGCTTTCGGAGTATCGGGGCCGAAGGCTTGGAATAAACTCCCTCCGGAACTAAAATGTATAACGAGCCCAACAGAATTTCGGTCCAAACTGAAAACTTACCTTTTCAGACTCTCACATCCTTAAATTCGTTAAAATAATCTCAACATAATCTGTCTTTTGACGAATCACTTTTAGATATACAAATTTTAACCAAATCCTGTACTGTACGACAAATTCAGAAAGTCAATTTTTTTAATTTCGCTCCCATGCCCTAAATCGGAAAAAAAAACACAATTATAATTTAATAAGTGTGTCTATCTGATGGGACCTGCCAGGTAAGTATGTTCCTGTATATTTTCTTATTTAAGGATTATTATTTCTAAGAATTAATATGTAATAATAGAAAATAAGATCTGTACAGCGCCCTTGAGGTGATTTTTCACAAAAACGGCGCTATACAAATCATCGAAATATTAGTATTAGTATTAGTATCTGATAAAAATGGGAATACCGCCCGCGGGCCAGAGCTTCCCCACCGCCGCTTTAGCGGAACGATTATGATTACTAGGCTGACCTTTAAATGTTTGCCAGTTGTTGAAACAATGATATCACCATTGATATAGTCGGACAATTATATCATTATACAGTCCGCTGCTTCCGTTCGACTGCTTTGCTCTTTCGTGCTTCAAACTCCGATTGACATTTGCTGGAACCGGTGACTGGCTCCCCCCAAATTTCTTGGAATGCAACCATAAACTTTAACAGCTCTACTAATAAGTAAATGGGTTAGGTATTGAGTACCTACCGCTGTTTTATGATCGCTTTGGCTATCTCACATTTCTCTCTCTAGAATCTAAAGGCGCCGTTTGAAGATATGCTCGACTAAAATCCTTAGACGAATTAAATAATGTAGATACGTTACTGAGACACCGCGCATGACTGCACTAAACTAAGCCAACGTAGCATACCTGAGATTTACTGCGTTTAGTCTCGCACAAACATTCGTTTGACGAACAAGCTGTCACCAGCTGCCACAAACGCATCGCTGCAAGCTCTTTTCTGAGATAAAATGCCTTCCTGTGCTTTTGATAAGTGTAAAAGAGACAAAGTAGACTCGCCAAATGCCACAGTCAACATTTTAAGTGCGTTGAAGCACTTTATTCCATTTTTAACGCAAAATTTAATATATATTCTTTGATCCATTTTTTTTTAAAGTAAAAAATCGAAGAACACACAAAAACGTGACTAACCTTTCCAGTTGTCAAAAACAAACCACTAATTCAAAATGGCTGATAATGCTACCATATGATAAACATATGTGTACCAACATAAAAAAACCAAAAAATCGATAATCGAATGTACACAGCCCGCGAAAATTCAAAATTCACCTTTTATTTTGAACAGGGTAGAGCCGAAACCGGTTGGTGTATGTTTCCAATAAAGTGGTCTTAAAACAAAGTTACTTTTATTTTTAATTTAATTATGTCTTACCACAAAGTGAGTGCTTCATGTCAAACTTGTATTATCTCTGTATCTATTCACTGAATAGATACACTATCGCATAACATAACAATAGATTCTATCGTTATGTTTGAATTTAAAAAAAAAAAAGTTAATTGTTCAACCCACATGATACGTCCTATCAATCGTGTAGACTGTAGATCCTCTCTTATCTCGCCAGGAGGAAGTGCGTACAGCAGATAGGGTATTTATCTGTGTGCGTGGGCAACAAAATTCCATACTTTGATTCTAAGCTGCTTCAATTTCGATGTATCCGTTTGCTTTCATTTCTGTGACAAAATGTCCTAAGAAAATTATCTTTTAATTGATCGATTCGTAGAATTTAACCAAATCTCGCTCTGAAGGGCTAGATACTCTCAGTATCGCCCTGGTAAAAAATACCACCATTCAGAATGACGTTACATATATATAGACACGTTGTAGCGCTCTCAAAGTGGTAAGCAAAATAATCACGCTAGTTGGTGTGATCGGTGCTTAAGCCGATTTAGTACTAAACGGTCACGCGTCGCTTGAGGTCGTTTCAACATTACAAGCAAGTATGGAACGCGGTCCGAACTTCGGGTCTGTTTCGTTTATACACATATATTCTATGAATGTATCTTTGTCATACATGACCGATATTTGAATGATGAATTCACTGGTAACGTGTGTGTTTTGCTTGCCACATTTTGTGTTAATATTCTATGGCCATAACGTGTCTATATATGTAACGTCATTGACCACTCAGGTTCCAAACTTTGCTTGAAATAAAATTACCCGTGTTTAGTTTCCAGATTTTAATAATAATAATAATATTTGAATGATTTGTATGGCGCCGTTTTTGTGAAAAATCACCTCAAGGGTGTTTTACAGATCTTATTTTCCATACTTACCTTGCAGGTCGCATCAGATACATTTGTTAACTTAAAATTATAATTATGATTTTCAACTTAAAATCATTTTTATTTTTTTTTATTTAGGGCACGGGAGCGTAATTAAAAAAATAGACTTTTTGAATTTGTCGTACAGTACAGGATTTGGTTAAAATTTGTAAATCTAAAGGTGATTCGTCAAGAAAACAGGTACTTCCCCTCCCCACCCCCTTTAGCCTCAAAAAATCACCAATAAATGTTACGTCGTTATGCAGAAAGCATCCAACCCCAAAAATAGATGGAACTGAGAAAGGGGCTTTTGAAAATATGACGATAGAAAAGCATTAATATGCGTAATCGGCATTTGTAAAGTGAATATCAGTGTTTTTTTTTTCTGTATGAGAATTATTATAAATAGGTTATTTATTATCTATCATTTTTTTTAAATGTATTTCCTGTTGTTATCCTACATTTAAAATGTTTTTAATCTTCAATTGAAGTAAAATATCAGCAATGTGCGTTAGTAAAAAACTAACTATTGAATTTGGAGCTTCCAAATTATGTCACGTAACCATCGATAGACAGATTTTTTTCTCAACTCCACGAGTTGTTTTTTCACTCCCAATATGAACAGCCCAATGTCAACTAGAGCAAGAATAAAACATTTACTCTCGGTTGTGGATATTTAGTTTAAATGCACACCTAGCGCAGGAGGGAAGGGACTTAATCATTTCATATTTCTTGTATCCTTGCATATTAATTATTCGCAAGAGCGTGGACTCTGCAGTAGTATCAAAACTGATTCGTCATTCTTCAAAGTTATCATTGCCAACAGTGGAACTAATTATAAAATATTGAGAAAGAACCATGTATGATCGTATTAAAAATGTGGATATCCGGAAAGAATGCAAGGCTGATGTGAGCGTTATGAATAGGATCAAGAAAGGACGCTTAGATGGTTTGGGCATGTAGAGCGAATAAACGAGGAAAGGAGTGTGAAAAGAATATATGATGCGAAAGTGAATGGAAGAAGAAGTCGAGGACGCCCGAAAAAGACATTGCGCGATCAAGTGAATCAAATACTTGAAATACTTGTCATGTGAAGAGTCAGAATAACAGAAGAGTATGTATGAGACGGTGTATGAATGTAAATGAAGCAAGGAGTGTGTGCCAAGACAGAGTTATATGGCGGTCTGTCCTCTCTGCCTACCCCTGCGGGGAAACGGCGTGATGGTTAGTTAGTTATTTCTAGAGTGTGCTTACATCTACACACGAAAAAATACATGTACGTGCGAATGGTGAATGAATTCCTAGCAGAGAGAGAACGAAATGTCGATAAGAGGTCTCTAACGTATGTAAAGCCGATAAAAATACTTCCAAATATGCTTGCCAGGTCACATCCCTATCTGCTGGCGAGGTCAAAGTTGGCCGATATTATCAGAGATCAATAATAGTAACTTCGTTTCTCAGTTTTTTTTTTGTTGAAAAGTACAACTTGACTCGGAAACCAGAAGGTTCAACATTACTCTAGAGCTTTTAGTGTGGTTGAATAGGTTTTGCTACATGCGTCGTTTATTAGAAGGGTGAGAGCTTGGAGGACATGGAGACCTTTGCGAAACAGTGTAGTCAGGTTTGTTGACTTTATACTGACTCGATAGACAGAGACAAATATATATTAAAGGATGTTGGATAGCCTATTAGTTACCGCCCACATGTAATTCTGACATTTTTAATATAACATATTTGAACACATAAAACAAAACAATATCAATACAACATTGAAATGATTTATAAAGTCAAAATATCACACAAACACTAATAACCGAAAGTTTGCCTAAATAATGATAGAAGCTTTTTCTTGGTTTTATGTCTTTGTATCATTAAAAATGTGAAAATTCTAAAGTTCGGTCAAAAATATTTAATATTCGTAAAAAGCATTTACTTTGTGGCTTGCCATATTTATAAATAAAACAGATAAACTTTGTTCAAAACCACTTTTATTTTTCAATATTATGTCGACCGGTTTCGCAAGCACCTTTCCATCATCAGGACACTATTAAAATTTTAATATTGTCCCGATGATGGAAGGGTGCTTTCGAAACCGGTCAACATAATATTGAAAAATAAAAGTGGTTTTAAACAAAGTTTATCTGTTTTATTTTTTTAAATATTTTAAACTGTTGAAATACCTCTGAAAAGTGATGTTTTATAATATTTGTTTGATTTTATTTTAACATTCACGCATAGTACCATCATGTTCGATTTATTTGTATAACCACTGCAAGTTTTTTAATCAACACAAATAAAGGAAATAACCTCAAAATCCGTTGACGTAAGTTATGCGACTCGATGATGTGAAGTTAGAGCGTACGGAGAACATCCTTACATACTTATAAGTGCTGCAATATTATGTGACGACTTTTCTTACCTCTATCTCTCTCATGGTATACGACGTAAAAACTCGGAGAAATTAATTTATCTCAAATGTGTATAGGTTGGGTAAAAATATTTAGCTCTCTCTTTCGATATACAAGGCCTGTTCAAAAGAAAAGGTGAATTTTGAATTTTCGCGGGCTGTGTACATTCGATTATCTATTTTTTTTTGTTATGTTTATTATATGTTAGCATTAACAGCCATTTTGGATTAGTGGTTTGTTTTTGACAACTGGAAAGGCTAGTCACGTTCTTGTGTGTTCTTAGATTTTTTTACTTTTGAAAAAAAAAAAAACGAAGAAAAGAGTGTGAAAAAAATATGTGATGCGAAAGTGAATGGAAGAAGAAGTCGAGGACGCCCGAGAAAGACATGGCACGATTAAGTAAATCAAATACTTGAATCGGGTCATGTGAAGAGTCAGAATAACAGAAGAGTATGTATGAGTGTGAATGAAGCAAGA
The DNA here is from genome assembly GCA_022651775.1 of Drusus annulatus. Lineage (NCBI taxonomy): Eukaryota > Metazoa > Arthropoda > Insecta > Trichoptera > Limnephilidae > Drusus > Drusus annulatus. Next base: position 1,826,244 of record JAGWCC010000184.1, read on the forward strand.
AGTGTGTGCCAAGACAGAGTTATATGGCGGTCCGTCCTCTCTGCCTACCCCTGCGTAGAAACGGCGTGATGGTTAGTTAGTTAGTTAATATTTGAACTTTCATAACTGCAGCTCATGGTTTTCTTTACCCACAAAACTTAACGTAGATAAAATGAATAGAGCGCTAAATATCGGACAAGCGGTTCTAAGCCCTGACCTCGCGTCATTTTTATCAAAATTTAAAAAATATTTAATGTTTTTTGTTCTCATTGAAGTGTGTGTTGATTGATGCTTTTAAAGCACTGAACTTGTCACAGGAAGCGGCGATTGATAAAAAATTCAAGCCGCCCAGAGAGCAGAGTGCCCGCACAATCAGTTCGTTTTAATAATGAGTCGTTCCTTTGACTTGTACAATAATGTTTGATGGAAACAATTTGACGACTACATCATCTAATCTCTACGAAACTGACTACGTAGCCAGCCCCATTTTTCGCGCTGTATTTGACTTTTCCCGTACCTGTCGACGAAAATGGCCAATCAGTGGGTATTGTGCTATAAAATCTGACGAATTACCTACCTACCACTATAATAACGAGTGTGTAATACTATATGCCTACTGCGCGAATTAATATTTGTACTTCAAAATTTGTTGAAAAAATCAAAGCTATGAAATTAAAAAAAAAATAATAATAATCGTTTATTATCATTACCGGAAATCTGGAAGATTTGGATATACGAGGCCTGATCAAAAGAAAAGGTGAATTTTGAATTTTCGCGGGCTGTGTACATTTGATTATCGTTTTAAGTGTTTATAAGTGGTACAAGCGCTTTACAGAAGGCCGAGAAGATGTTAATGACGATGAGCGTCCTGTAGTTGTGGAAAAACAAATCATGGATTTTATTCTTTGATCCATTTTTTTCAAAAGTAAAAAATCGAAGAACGCACAAAAACGTGACTAACCTTTCCAGTCGTCAAAAACAAACCACTAATGCAAAATAGTCTGATAATGCTAACATATGATAAAAATATGTGTAAGAACATAACAAAACAAAAAATCGATAATCGAATGTACACAGCCCGCGAAAATTCATAATTCACCTTTTCTTTTGAACAGGCCATGTATGTGTTAAATAATATTACATCTTCCACACTAGTAGATAAGACAGTTAGTTCTGTGAAATTATTTCTAGCGTTTTCACAAAAAGTAAATTATATAATTGTATTTCCACAACTCCAGGACGCTCATCGTCATTAACATCTTCTCGGCCTTCTGTAAAGCGCTTGTACCACTTATAAACACCTACGCTAAATTACCTACGAAACCTATACCTACTAAACACAAATTCCGTTAAATTAATATATTTGATGATAATAAATGCCATTTTTTTACAAATCTAAAAATTTCGAGTTATGTAGGTTCTGACTCATACATTGGTCGATAAAAATCTGTGTACACAGTCAGCCGACCGTTGTGTCGCAAGATTGTAAATTAAATATTTTATTAAAACCCTAGACAACCCCCCAAAAACTCTATGCAAAAACTGATAAATTCTCCTATATTAACAAACAGCTAGCAATCTTTGGAGCACAGACGTCAGACCTGGTGGGAATGGTATCCCTGTTCTGCCGGTATTTCAATAGAAGATGCTCCGATGAACTTGCGTCATTGATCCCTTCGGCACCGGCGCATAGTCGGGAAACTCGCCAAACGCGCGCCCAACATTTGTACACGGTGTACATTCGACACATGAAAACGGGTCGCTTCTACGACTCGTTCCTGTCTATGGAATGATTTACCGGCCTCTGTGTTTCCTCCCTCCTACAACGTGGGTCTCTTCAAGACCATAGACATAAAACACAAGACACGTCATATTCATACAAATCTTACGAAAAATGTAGCCACCACTAATGTTGCACCACTAAATGTTTCACCCGCGTACGAAAAGGATAGCCATTCAAAGAATATATGTGTGCGGAAGAGATAGCTATATGAAGCGTGTTTTAAAGGTGTGTCTCGTTGAATTGGTTTAGTGCAACCTAGGCGCGTTGTCTCAGTAACGTGTCTGCATTATTTAATTCATCTAAGTTCAAGACCAAGGTTCATTCCTTCGTTTCCTAAAATAGACCCTGCACACAGCATCTCCAAAAATGACATAGACTCTGAGGGAAAGTTAATGTGAAAAATATATAAATATCAAAAACTCCCTAGAAATTAAAATCTTTATAATTTCATACGAAGTCGTTTGAGATGGATTCTGCGAAAAGGGCCGCCGGTAATATTTGTTTGATGGTGTAGATTTTGTTTTAGTTTGTGTTTTTCCTTATAATGCTACTGATTTTTCATATTAATAATTATTGTATGGATAATTTCTCTCCCACCATGTTTGCGAAATTTCGCCTTTGAAGATCACTTAATTTTTTTTCAAATATGTGTCTATACACCTATACATGTAACTGTATGAATTTAAATGAAGCAAGGAGTGTGTGCCAAGACAAAGTTATATGGCAGTCCGTCTTCTCTGCCTACCCCTGCGGGGAAACGGCGTGATGGTTTGTTAGTTAGGATATGGTGATTGTGTCCTGCCAGGTAAGTATGTTGCTGTATATTTATATAAACTAAGAATTAATGTTAAGTAGAAATTAAGATTTGTACAGCGTCCTTGAGGTGATTTTTCACAAAAACGGCGCTATACAAATTATCCAAATATTATTATTATTATTATTAGTTAGTAATTTATTATTGAAATATTTCTTAATACTGAGCTATGATATGTGACCCACTATAAAATGTACCAAGAAGAAAATGTAACTCTAAATATGTCACGAATTTATATAAGAACCTATTGATGTTTTTAAGTTTTGCTCTAAATGAAGTATATCATATTCAGATAATGTAATCTGTATTACCCTCAATTATTTTATGAATCAAAACGTTTCCCGTACTTAATTACCTACTTTCAAAAAATATATAAGTACCTACCTACCTAATGTACAGCGCTTTTCAGTGAAGTTTCATTCCAAGTGCTAGATACCTATACTCCTAAAATTTCAGTTATTTTTTTTTTTTATAATAGCGGTGAATAGTGATGCCAATGAATTGAGTAATGAATAATGATTAATAATAACTATTGACTAATGTCATGACGAATAACTAATCTTTCAGCGATGGTCTATTACTATATCGCTTACAATTTCAGAGCAATAATATACAAGAGATACCGCTGCTGTAGTCAGTTTTGATGAGCTTTGCCGGAATCGGCTAGACCTGGACGTGGCTAGGACTAGGGCTAGGGTATTTATACATACATTCATAGCACTTGTCGACGTAATGTTTTTTTATTTATTCGTACAACCACTTTTCCACAGTATTGTTATCAACAAAAATATAGCATATAACCTAAAAAACCGTTAAGTTATGTCAATTTATCCCGATTATCAAAACGTGTGGGCGGAGTCAACGGAGACGCGGGACACGAAGAACCCTCTTACAATACTTTAAAGTGGTGTGATAATTTGGAAAATGTTGTTGTCTCTTTCTTTCTCATTGGTGTACGATGTAAAAACCCGGAGAAAGTGATTAATCTCAAGTTTGTGTAGGTTGGGTAAAAAGAATTAGCTCTCTCTCTCTCCATATAATGTTACTCCAAGTTTACGATTCAATTATACATATCGTTGTCTGCACATTCACAGCTAAGTGTAAATGTTACAAATATTATATTATTTACGCAACGTTATAAGTTATAATATTACGCTTTAAAATGTTTAGAGAGACCATTATTCGGGTAATCGCTTGGTTTGCAGAATCCGTGGAAACTAGGTACTTACCACTCTTACCAGATGCTTAAATATTTTTTTTAAATTCCGTTATTTCTCTTCTAATTATTTTAATTTCTGTGAACATCTCCGACACTGTTAAAATCATGTCGTTTATACCTTTGTAGGTGTACTTTTTAACTTTGAAACTTTCAAGGAAACTTGAAACTTTTACAAAAAAAAATTTTCGGATTTGAATGAAGTATTTTATATTCATTGACTAAAAAGTTTTACTTTGACAAAGAGAAAAGTTTCTTTATCGACACTGGGCAAATATCAAAAATGTTTAAGGAAGATATTACATTTAACCTTCTCTGGACATGATAAAATGAATTTATAAATTGCTTCAATGTTATTTGAGTGCCAGAATAATAAGAAAATACATGCTTAAAAACAGGAGTTAAGGTTTCATAGAATTTTGTAACAGCTTTATAGTGTCGTTTTACATAGATAGATCTTTCTCTTTTTTACTTTAGCAGCAGTGATTTTTGTCCTTTTCATTGTGTTGACGAACACTTTCACATAAATGTGTGTGTAGGTGTTATGTATGATTTTCTAGATATCTATATATCTTTCGTGCAGTGCTTAAGTACCGGTATAATTAGAGTCATAGTCGTCGTTTTGAGAAAAAGCTTTTTAGCGTTGTTCATACTGATACGATATTAAAAAAAAAACTCTAAAAAAAAATTGTGTTGAATTTATGTATTTATGAATATTGCTAAAGAAACAAAGACGTACAAAAAAATACGTTCGTTTTGAGCAAATTGTGGTGTTTTTACATGGCGAAGATCAGAAATATCCGAATATAATATGTTCATTTATTTAATTAAATACGCCCGAGAGGGCTTTTACATTTAAAGGTTTGCATTTGACAGTGAAAAAATGAGAATTGTATGCACCAACAAAATAAGCAATGGTTGTAGCTTGAAGGAACAATATATGGAGGGATAGCTAATTTGTTTTACCCAACCCATCCGAAATTGTAATAAATCACTGTTTCCGTGTTTTTACATCGTACACCATGAGAGAGAAAGAGACAACAAATTTCTTGGACGGCTTCTATATACTGTCGTAATGTTCTTAAGCTGGTTATTTTCGCTGGTTAACTGCGGGACTCCGCCCACATTTTATATTTTGCCACTAAACTTAAACAACTAAACGGTTTTTTAGGTTAGATGCTATATTTTTGTTGATAAAAATACTGTGAAAAAGTGGCTATACGAATACACAAAACATTATGTCGATATGTGATATGAATGGATGTATAAATACCGTAGCCTTGGTCTTAGCCACGCCCATTTGCGCCGAGTCATGTTAAAATCATCAAAAACAAGTCCAATACTGACTTCACTGGCTTTGGCTTGGGCTACCTCTTGTATACTCTAAGGGTTGTAGAGTATTAGAAAATAGTGTTTGAATTTTGAATGCATAAAAAGATCACTGATTAAAGAAATATGATGTTATAGCCTTCTTGTATCTAATATATAATATATGTACCTATCTGAATTTTAATCCGACCATGATTTCAGAGTGGTAGATACTCTACGTATCGCCCTGGTGAAAGACCACCATTCAGAATTGAAACGTTGCTTGAAATGGCTTTAGCCGTGTTTGGTGACCAGATCTGAATAGCCAGGTACTTCCCAACCTTCCTCTTCCCAATCCCCTTCCCCTTCCAGTACCTTCAGCCTCACAACATACCCTATTTGGGGATGCCATAGTCTCACTGGCTCTAGACGGTTGGGAGCAGTTGAGACTCTTGTGCGGTATTCGTATAAAAAAAAATAATTTTTAAAAATGATCGATAGTCACCAATTATATTTTATTTTAATATTATTTTATTTATATTATTGATCGTGTCATATCTATGTTACTCTGAGTATCTACTGCAGACAGTGCAGATGCTCCTCACAGAATGACAACTATAAATATATTTTTGAAAACCTCATTTAAGTCTCCGTGTGCTGTCATCGTAATGTATATCGCTTGAGGGTCTTCGCTCGTGACGAGCTATGTTTACACGCGGATTATATCGTAAAGTCGCCACTAATACCAATACCGATACCAGATGAGATTTGCCCACCTCTCGGCGGCGGGTACCTACTCGACTTGCACCGAGGCGATGGCAGGCGGATGACCGGAGTCGGCGTTATGTTTATTTTCTCTTCTCGGAAGTTTTAGGGCCCGGTCGCTGGGGGGGCGAGGGGCTTCGGCCCGCAGCAGAGGGGGGGGGGCGCTCTTCGATGCCTACTTGAAAGTTCTGTACCAACTAGGTCGCGAAACGCCTTTATTATTTTTTTAATATAAAAAAAGTTTCGTATCCCACTTAACAGAAATTGTCTCAGGTATGCCCCAGGGTTCATATTTCGGAACACTGTTATTTAACATATATCGTCGCCAGAAATGCAAAAGGGCTGAAGCACCATTTTGGGAAGTTTACATCAGAGCACAGTAAAATTCGTAAGCCTTCAGTACCTGGTAGGATTTTAATAAATAAAGTTAAGTCAGGTAACTCAATGCTCTTACTAAGTTACGTGAAGCGACAAAAAGCCAACAAAAGTCCCAAACTTGTGTCGCTTGAGTCAAGCCTTCTCTCAAATGGCAAATATATTTTAGATGGCTGAAAGGCCACAAAAGTCTTCAGAATCTAACGAGAGTCAGACCATTCAATGCAGAAAAAAAAGCTGATCAAAACTGCATATTTAACTAATTTTTTACCAAAGTGTCACTTAAGCCCTTTTACCTTTCCAGCGATGATTGACCATTGAATCGATGATCAGCGCAATTTTAATTTTTGACATTTGAACGTATTTGGTAACCAGATTTGAATAGCCAGAAACTTTCCAACCTGCCCGTCTCCTTCCCTTCCCCACTACCTTTAGCCTCACAACATACCCCGATTAGGGGATACCATAGTCTCACTGGCTCCAGACGTTTGGGAGCAGTTGGGACTCTTGTGAAGTATTCATTTAAAGGATTTTTTAATGAATATAAATAGCTGTTTTGACAATAAACACTTACCAATACAAAAACAATTTTGATGAGTACACACACTTTATCTGATAATATGGAACAATCTACAAAGTATAATTTTGCTCTCGAGAATTTCAAAAGTTAATATTCACATAAAATACATTTATGTATGCTTTTTAAATGGTGACTTCTTGTTAATGTAGATAACACAAAAAAATCGAACCCTTTAAAAAATCTCGATCCGATTGTACTCATACTGTGAATCAGATTTTTTGTCCTTATATATCCAAGGGTCACTCAATTATGTTCACTAGAAATAAACATAAAATAACGTATTCTTATAACTTGAACTACAACCCTTTAAATCAATAGATAAATGTAAAGATCTAGTTGTTTACTTGGACAGCAAATAATTTTTTGATAAGAATATCGAAAAAAATATTAAAAAATCTTACAAGGTGCTAAGTTTCCTCTTAAGAATAAGTAAAATTTTCAAAAGTGCCAAGACTTTAAATGTTGTTTTGTTCATGAATCAATATAAGTATACATAGATCTAGTAGAAAGTATACATAACAACATTTTGAAACACTACAAAAAAGACGTACGTTATCAGAGTTATTGTTCCTGCATAACCTGCTTAATATACTCACTTTTTATATAAACTAGGAATTAATATTAACTAGAATTTAAGATTTGTACAGCGCCCTTGAGGTATTTTTTTACAAAAAACGGCGCTTATCAAGTTATCCAAATATTATTATTATTATTATAATATGCCAGTACGAGGTATTTCTAATTCGACTCTGTGAAGACAGAAGAGGTCCTCGCTGGTGTGAGTGAGCTGCGGGGGAGATGGCGGGGGGGGGGGGGTAGCTGTGGGCGGCGGGCGGCAGCACCGGCAGTGCACGGCGCGAGCGAAGCGGCGTAGTTGTGTGTCGGGAGAGTGTCCGAGTGCAGAGTGTAGCGTGTAGCGTGTAGAGTGTTGTGTTGTTCCGCGTGCCTGGCCTAGCGCGAGCGAGTGTTGTTTTGTTGATGTGAGGAGAGCCTGGTCGCCCAGTGGAATATGTGGCGGAGCGGGGCGAGCCTGCTGCTCCTGTGGCTGGCTGTGGGCGCGGCGCAGCTTCAAGGGCGGGACCGAGCCAGGAATCCCGCTGTAAAAGGGAAAATTCCTCAAAGACTTCATCCTTGCGAGAAAAGTTCGTGCTATCCGGCCACGGGAAATCTTCTCATCGGTCGTGACTCTAAACTGTTTGCATCTTCGACGTGCGGCCTGCACGGCCAGGAGCGCTACTGCATCGTCTCGCATTTGGAAGATAGAAAGAAATGCTTTTGGTGCGACTCCCGCCCGGAGACGGGCAACAACCCGGGTTTAAACCACAAAGTGTCCAACATCATCTACCGATATCATCCCGGCACTCGACAACGATCTTGGTGGCAGACCAGAAACGGAATCGAAAATGTCACCATTCAACTTGACCTGGAAGCTGAGTTTCACTTCACCCATTTGATCATAGTCTTCAAAACTTTCCGACCCGCCGCTATGTTGGTGGAACGATCATTCGACTTCGGCAAAACCTGGCGAGTTTATAGATACTTTGCCCACAACTGTGACGAAGCCTTCCCTGGAGTCCCGAAGCATTCGCCCCGGATCCTGACTGACGTGGTTTGCGAGTCGAGGTATTCCAGTGTGGCACCCTCCTTCGACGGAGAAATCATCTTCAGGGTGCTACCCCCGAACATCGTCGTAGATAATCCATATTCGCAAGAAGTACAAAATTTACTTAAAATGACCAATTTACGTATCAATTTCACCAAACTTCACACGCTTGGCGATGATCTGTTGGACAATCGTGCTGAAATCCAAGAAAAGTATTACTACGCTATTACTGATATGACTGTTCGTGGTTCCTGTTCTTGCTATGGCCATGCTTCCCGGTGCCTACCTCTCCCTGGAGTAGAATCCAAGACAGACATGGTTCACGGTAGATGCGAATGCACACACAACACCAAAGGTCTGAACTGCGAACTGTGCGAAGATTTCTTCAATGACCTGCCGTGGAAGCCAGCGATCGGAAAGACCCCCAACGCCTGTAAACGCTGCTCTTGTAATAACCACGCGACGACTTGTCATTTTGATGCTGCTGTTTACGATTCAACTGCTAAAGTGAGTGGTGGAGTTTGCGATGACTGCCAGCACAATACAATGGGTACAAACTGCGAACAATGTAAACAGTTCTTTTATCAAGATCCAGACCTAGACATTCAAAATCCAGAAATTTGTAAACTGTGCGATTGTGATCCAAGAGGGTCACTCGATGAGGCCATTTGTGATCCTCTAACCGATGCTGCCACCAATCAAGAAGCCGGAAAATGTCACTGTAAAACTAATATAGACGGAAGGCGATGCGACCAATGCAAAAATGGCTTCTGGAATTTTGTCGGTAATTCTACAGATGGATGCGAAGCGTGTACGTGCGATTTATTGGGTACTGTTGATAATAGGGGCTGCGATGTTTATACTGGAGATTGTACTTGCAAACGAAACGTCGTAGGACGTGACTGTAACCAATGTCGTACAGAACATTACGGCCTCTCAGAAGACGACGACGGGTGCAGCGCTTGTGATTGCGATTTGGGTGGATCTTTAAACAATAACTGCGATATAATCTCTGGTCAATGCGCGTGCCGAGCTAACGTGCAGGGCAGAAGATGCGATCAACCCTTGCAACATTTCTTCTCGGGGGCATTGGATAACCTGGTATATGAAGCTGAAATGGCAAAATGCAACTCTGGGCCTGACGATAATGCAATCAATAGCAACTGTCAACCCAAAATAAGAGAACCTTTCCGAGACGGCCGAGAAGATTCGTGGACTGGAGGTGGTTTTATGAAAGTTTTTGAGGATGATCACTTGGAGTTTGTTGTGGATGGAATATCAACCAGTATGGACTATGATATACTCATACGATACGAACCCGAAATGCCTGGTGATTGGGAACAAGTTTTAGTGAAAATCGAAAGACCTGACCAAATTGACTTAAACTCACCTTGTGCAAATTCAATGCCTGACGATGATTTTAAATCTGTTATATTGACGGATAATAGTCGAAGTGCAGTTGTCGATACGCCCGTTTGTTTGGAAGCCGGGAAACAATACACTGTCAAGATTCATTTTATAAGTCAAGACCCGGAATCTGCCAATACCAGAGCATCCGTGTTGATCGATTCTATCGTATTAGTGCCCAAAGTATTGACTTTGCCGTTCTTCAATACCACGTCACCGATAGCTGAAGCAAATCGTAGAGAATATCAGCGAGCTCGTTGCGAAGATGAATTTTATTACAACATCCACAAATCAGGAGTGCCAGACACTTGTAAAAAATTCCACACTAGTGTTGGCTTCTATGTGTTCAATGGTGGATTGCCTTGCAGCTGTGATGGTACAGGCTCCACTAGTTACACGTGTAACGAATATGGCGGGAATTGTCCGTGTAAAAAGAACATTGTTGGGCAGAGGTGCAATCGTTGCGCTCCAGGGACGTATGGTTTTGGTCCCGAGGGTTGTGAAGCCTGCGACTGTAATAACATAGGAGCTCTCGATAATTTCTGTAAAGTGACCACGGGCGAATGTAAATGCAGACCTAATACGTATGGCCGTCAGTGCGACGAATGTCAATCTGGGTATTGGAAGTTCCCTACGTGTCAACAATGTGAATGTCACGGACACGCAGATGTATGCGATTCAAAAACAGGAGCTTGCACTTCTTGTAGAGATTTCACTGAAGGTCAAAGATGCGACAGATGTAAAGAAGGATACTACGGAGACCCGCGCCTAGGGGTTGACATTCCCTGTCGATCCTGCCCGTGCCCCGGCACAAAGGAATCCTCCCACTCCTTCGCCACGCGCTGCACGCTGGACGAGCTGACCGCGGACGTTGTTTGCGAATGCGAGCAGGGCTACGCCGGGTCGCGTTGCGACGTCTGCGCCGACAACTACTTTGGACATCCCGAGGAGCCTGGAGGCTCTTGTCAAGCTTGCGAGTGTAACGACAACACCGATGTAACGAAGCCGGGCAACTGCGACCATCATACTGGACAATGTTTGCAATGTTTACATGACACGGGCGGAGATCATTGTGAACATTGTAAAGATGACTACTTCGGTGATGCTTTTCTGAAAACGTGTACCATCTGCACATGTGAAATTCTTGGTACCAATTGCAGTGTCGGTTTTTGCGACCGTGTTACTGGACAGTGTCCTTGCTATAAGAATGTGATTGGCCAGCAATGTGACGAGTGCCTAGAAAATCACTGGAAGATCGCCAGTGGTGAAGGTTGCGATGCTTGCGAGTGTTATTCAGTTGGATCTACTTCCACTCAGTGTAATAAGTTTGATGGCCAGTGTACTTGCAAGCAAGGTTTTGGTGGTCGCCAGTGTGATCAATGCCAAGAGAATTATTGGGGTGATCCAAACAGTGAATGCTTCCCTTGCCAATGTGACCAGTTAGGATCTAACGACACGCAGTGCGTTAGGGAAACCGGCGCCTGCGTCTGTCTTTCTGGGATCGGTGGATACAAATGCGACCAATGTGCCCGTGGCTTTTTCGGAGAATCTCCAACATGCTCTGCTTGTGGGGAATGTTTCGATAATTGGGATCGAATTGTTTCCGGATTGCTTGTCGACACAGAGCATGCTATTAGCAATGCGAGTAAAATAAAAACAGTTGGCGCAACGGGGGCCTACACTCGAGATTTTGATGAAATGGAAAAGAAATTGAAAAGCATTCAAAACCTTGTCGACAGTACTTTGGTTGGTGAGGAAGAAATCGGACATTTTGATGAAAAGGTCCACAGTTTAAAAAATATACTTTCAGTTTCCGACGGCAACGTTACCCGGGTCAACGTTGAGCTGGCAAATGCAACTACAAGTATCAACTTAGCTAAAGTAGCACTTGAAAATTTGCGTGAAAATAGTGCAAAACTTAAAGCAAAATCCGTTCAATTAGAAATGAGTGCCACCAAATTGCAAGAAGCTAATTTGGAAGGCGCATTAAATCTGACGCGCGACGCAAAACAAAGGGCTAAAAAAGCGATCGATGCAGCTGATAACGCACAAACTACCATCAGGGATACTGAAAGACAGATCAAAGGCACCGAAATTTTGGTGGATAGGCAATATGGCCCATTCAATAATGCTCAGAAGGAAAACGACAAAAATCTCAATGAACTCCAAGATACTTTGAATGAACTAGAATCTGAAATCCCTGAACTAAACGACAAAATGTGTGGCCAAGCTAGCGACTCTTGTGATTTGTGTGGAGGGGCTGGTTGCGAAACATGCGGAGGGTTGTCATGTGAACGAGGTGCCTTAACTAAAGCAGACCAAGCTCTAGATTTTGCTAATAAAGCCGAAATAAAAATACGCGAACACGAATTGATGGCTGACGACTTATTCAGAGGCATTTCAATAGCTAAGCAAAATATGACCGCAGCTAGGGAAGCATCCAAAAAAACACACGACTTGGCTAACGAAGCACGAATTTATACGGATAACATCACAAAAGTAAGTAGCGAACTGACCCGTGATCTTAAGGAATTCTTATCGAATAATGGTGCAACCCCAGCTGACGTACGGATATTGGCCAATCAAATATTGAACATGACCATCGAACTAAAGCCTGAACAAATTACTGATTTAGCCAAAGAAATCAATGATACCGTGTCTCAGCTAACAAATATCGAAAGTATTATCGAAATCACTCGCCTGGATTTAGTGCATGCTAAGCAACTTAAAACGAATGCTGTGACTGCTAAAGACGAAGCGTTGAGCACGCTACAAACTGCTAAAGATGTTATCGGGGCACTGGACGAGGCAGCTACCGCTCAAAAGTTAGCGGAAGAAGCGATTCGGAAGGCGAACGAAGACATCAAAGCGGCACAGAATGATCTTAACCCCATCGGCAGTAAGACGGATGAAGCCCGGATGAAAGCGAACGAAACGACGGAAGAGGTAGAAAGCCTGCGCATAAGGCTGGGCAACTTGCAGAAGAGTATTCTGAAAATAGAGAATGACGCCCAGCAAGTGAAGGCGGAAGCGGGGGAGGTGGTGGTGAAGGCGGAGGGCGCGCAGGAGCAAGCCCGGGACCTGCGCCAGAAGTACCAGGCGGCCAACAGCTCGCTGGCGGAGCGGGCCGACCAGTCCAGCAGCTCCCGGCAGCGCGCGCGGGAGCTGCTGCAGCGCGCCACCACCCTGGCCTCCGACACCCAGCTGCAGCTCAAGCAGCTGCAGTCCATGGAGGACCTGTACAACAGCCACGCCACGACGCTCGCCGGCCTGGAAAACGACATCGACCAACTCAACCGCCAGGTAGCCTTCTACCTGGAGGAGATTACCAAGAAGTCGGACGGCTACAGATCTTGCTCGTCCTAACAAACAAACAAACAAATTAACAGTCACCAACATCGTCTCAATTTGGATAAATCACTTCTGAAAGCCAAAGTATATTATTTTCACGATTAATGTGGATTTCGTCCATCAAATGAAAATATTTTTTCTGTTGCCATTTTGTGAAAAAGTATGACTTTTTACTACACTCGTGCTGTGATCGTGATAATTGTTTAAAGAGCCCACCTAATGAAGCGACATGCCGTTTTATCAATTTTCTGATCGAGTCTTGATACATTTCGATTACCTACCATTAAATATGCACCTACCACATGATCAACATTTTTTCTTATTTTTTATTCGTATTTTGAATTCAAAAAGCTGCTTAGTTTTATATTAAGAATAACTGTTCAACATCAATATTTCTGATAAAGTTTTATTTTTAAAATCTTTGTCAATGCTAGCTTTATAGTACTGTACACTGTCAATTAGTTCATTATAATAATTACTGTTGCATATTTATTATCATACTTATCATTTAATCATTTACTTTCCATACAAATGTTTCAGTAATTTAGCAATACATAGTAGATACATGTGGTCAGAACGTAAAAAATCATCAGCTTTATTTTTTCAGACAATTTTTTAAAGATTATTTATACTTAATAATTTCACTACGAGCCTTTGTTTGTTCATTACAGATTGTACATTTCACTATTCAAACATTTGTATACAAATACTTGCATTCCTCGATGTACCTAACCACACACTTTCCTCTTAGATGATAAAGAAGTTATGCATTTAATCATACGTCTCATATTGTTGTATTATATTCGTTTGATATTAAATTATTTCATTTATGTCTGTCTCTCCTTTTTATCTCACAACAATAACTTAGGTATATTCAAGACGTGCTTGTATTATTTTATCATTCACTTAACTGTACGAATCTTTTTTACTATTTTTAAAACGATTACCATGTTTAATTATGTTTTTCTTGATTAGTCGTTATTTGAATAATATCGTGTGTTTTGTGTTAAATTCGGGACAATTGGTATGTGCTATAAATTTTATTACTTGATTAGAAAAAGCGTATCTGTAACCCAAAGATTTATTTATTGAAATGTTGTAGGTATTAACAAGAAGTGGCTTTTTCTATCGCGTGCTGTCTATCCATAATTATTTTATCATAATTTCAACAAATTGTTTTAGAGATATAATGATGCATAGTTTATAATAAAACTTTATAAATCCATATACAGATATAAAAAGGAAACTTAACTATAATATTATCATAAACGCATATAAAATAGGTTCCGCCAAATAAAATGTTTTGCATTTAAAGTTTATTTTCTGCCTTGGAAATGGGACTTTCTTTTATTGTTGTAAAAATCGTTTCTTTCCATTAGATTATTGGTTTCGTTTATTTAGTTATGTGTTGTTTCTCTCAATGGAGTAGACTGTAATAAGAATAACTTACCCAGGTTAGAGTCGTATCAAGGTATTTTGAACACTCAAAGGCTCATCTCCAGTTCTAGTTTAGGTAAATGTAGAAAAAAACTGCAATTTCCACATTGAACTATTTCTATTATATATCTTATAATATGAGTAATGTCCGTTTTTATGAATGTTATGTTTTATTTGGCGGTGCCTCAATTCTCCGGGAACGAATATTTAGTGCCATTATTGCTTTTATCTATTATTAATTAAGTATCCATATTGTTTTTTTATTGAATTTGAACAAAAGTTTTACTTTAATAGATTTAAATTACAATCTGATTTTGAACGGATTCACAAGAGTGTACATCGTTTGAATATGTAAACATTTTTTTAAATAAACAAATAAATTTTAAATATATTTTTATTTATAATAGTACTCTCAAATAATAATACCTCTCCTATTTTAATGAATTGCTTCAAAACTTGAGCTTCGTTTCTTACTCAAAATTAATATTCACAGTTAACATTGATTGCTTGTGTATTGCTTGTGTATTGCTTGAAGGCTGTATTTTTGAGGATTCTTCACATTTTCTTTGAACGCGTGGTGAAGAACGCAACCTACTATCCCACCGTTAAAAAAATTACGTTCTCGATTTTTTTTTGTTTACTGACAAGGTTAACTTTACAGTTTTCAATATTTCTACCTAGCTGGTTACATATTCACGCTGTATTTTTGTACAAAACAAAATACATTAAAACTTTGCAAAGGATTTTGCTAAACAATAAAGGAAATAATATAGCTTTTTGATGTACCCACTACACCCACTACACTAGAGCAATGTTGGCTCGTGACTTTTCGTTTATTGTCTGTGGGAAGATTTTCAGGTTTTCGGAGCGCCGCACCAGATTGCTGAAATTTTATTTTCAATTATATCAATGTAAATCTAGGTTCGAAAACAATAAGTGGATGATTAAAACAGCAAGTATTGGAAATCTCCCCTTTATGACATTTATTATCTTACAAGAAAAAAAAGAAAATTAAAAATAATACGAGAATTTGACTGTAGCAAAGCATGTGATACAATTCAGTAAGTATTTGAAAATTACTGCAAAGATTTTTTGAGTACTCATTTCGTTACAGCTTTTTTTTAATAATAATAATAATACTTGACTTATTTATATAGCGCATTTTTTTGTTAAATATCACCTCAGGGATGCACTCTTACTAAAATTATCTAAATACCTAAAATCATTTTATTCTTTTGATATTTATTTATCGACCCCTCGGGAAAAAAAGGTTTCATCTGACACAGCAATTTCATACGAAAATGGCCTTTATGGAAAGCTCATTTAAAATTCACTATTGCATAACATTGCCGTATCAAATGGAACCTTGTTGTTCCAAGGGGTCGAATGTCGCGGGCTATGAAAAACTTTAGCATCCCCTTTTACCTTTTTTTAAAAAATCAGCGCCTTACAAGAAAAAATCACCAGCCCCATTTGTCACAATACGTACCTGACAGGTAGGCTACCTACAGATCTGGTGACTAAACACGGCTAAAGTCATTTCAAGCAACGCCAACGTTTTGTTCCTGAATGGTGGCTTCTCACCAGGGCGATACTGAGAACATCTAGCTCTCTGTACTGGAGTTTGAATTTCCAGTGATAAAATCCAGGATTCCTTTATTTTACTGGATGAATAGAGGATAGCTAAACAAAAAAAAATGAACAAAAAAAATTTTAACCTAAAAGACTTTACAATAATTGACATACCGATCAAGCAGGACTTTTTTCCTATTTAGTGTAATGATTGGCCAAAACAACATTTATTTATATATATATATATAAACAACATTTTAAATATATATATATTTAACAAGAGATTGGATGCTGTGACGAGATAGTGCAGAAATCAACGGTTTGTATTTTTTTAAATTATTTCATTCTTTCATTCATTGTAGAAATAAGAGTGAGTTTTTTTTCAACTTGAATTAGGTACCTATGTACCTACATGCCTATTAAATAATATTTTCACACTTAACCTTCATAATTTATAATAAATAAAATAATAATAAATGAATAACTTTTAAAGCGCCGTTTTTGTGGGAAAATCACCTCAAGGTACCTAATAAATTATTACCTAAGCATTACTTGTTACATTTCAAAAGAGGAGGAATTCAAATATATTCAGATTATTCGTAATCAGGAAATGATTGTCTCTCTTAAAAAAAAACCTCTTTAAAAAAAAATTAGGGAATGTTTGTCTCTCTTTAAAAAAAAGTCGCGGGTGTTTCGTGCTTGCATAGCGTGTGGCGTAATTTAACAAAAAATAAAATAATTATCTTATGAAAGCATTACTCTTCATTGTGATAATAATTATTAAAACAATATTAATTACATTCCGAAGTTCCGAGTTCGAGTCTCTATCGCAATTTAATCATTTTTCTTTTCTGCATTTTTTTCTATTTCATATTGTTCGAATAATTTATATCACAATGTCAAAGATTTTTCTTTTTATCCGAAATGCTTTCCATATGTGTGATTGTGTTCGAATAGATTCTTCGCTTACAAATGTAAAGAACAGCAATCTGATCCATAACCTCACCTAATCTCCTTTTTCTAATTCATATTACCTATTTAAATATTATTTATAATTTTCGAACTGTTAATTCGTGCCGAAACTTCATTTTAATGATTTGATAATATCATTTTTTTACTCTATTCGATTATTTTTATTAAGACCTGACCGGTTTCACCTTATGATGGGCATCTTCAGACTGCTCATCACTGGTTACTGGACTGGTCACCAGTCTGAGAATGCCTGTCATAAGGTGAACCAGGTCAGGTCTAAATAAAAAATAGTGGAATAAAGTTAAAAATTGGGTATTATTAAATCATTTTATTAATATTGTTGGAATAATTATTTAATTATGTCGTGCTAGATACCTAGCAATCACGATGCGTTATTAGAACATATTTTGGGACAAACAAAAAATATATTTTAACTAGACAGGTACTAAAATAACAATTTTACTTATTATAGTAGAAATTAAAATATCACACGAACACATACGAGTTCAATACAATAAAAAATATTGAGGTATAAATTTAGTTTTTAAAACCGGATTGTTCACGGGTAAGTGAGGGATGGCCTGCGTAGTCGAGTGGTAAGACGCTCGACTATGAATCCAAAGGTCGCGGGTTCAAGCCCGGCGTGCACAAATAAATTTGATTTAATTAATACGTGTCATAACACATTTAATTCATATGAAATAGTATATTTACGGCACGTTCCAGAGTGGCAGATACTGGAACGGTGAAAGACCACCATTCAGAATCGAAACGTTGCTTGAAATGGCTTTAGCCGTGTTTAGTGACCAAATCTGAATAGCCAGGTACTTTCTAACCTTCCTCTTCTCCATCTTCTTCCCCTCTCTACTACCTTTAGCCTCTTTTAAAACCCAGTATAAAGAAATTAATAATAATAAATATTTTTTTCGAATTAAAGTAGAAGTACCTAGTGGTAATAAAAAAAAAACATTTTTATTTTTTTTATAGTGAATACCGCACGCTCCCAACCGTCTAGAGCCAGTGAGACCACGGCATACCCAATTAGGGTATGTTGTGAGGCTAAAGGTAGTGGGGAGGGGAAGAGGAAGGTTGGTAAGTACTTAGCTATTCAGATCTGGTCACCAAACACGGCTAAAGCCATTTTATTCCATATTTTGAATGGTGGTCTTTCACCACGGCGATACTTCTTATACCACTCGGGAACGTGCTGCAAATATAATTTTTTGTTGTTGTATGAATTAAATATGTTATGACACATATTAATTAAATAAAAGCTATTGGCGCACGCCGAGCTTAAACCCGCGACCTTTAGATTCGCAGTCGAGCGTCTTACCACGAATGGCTTCGTAAGGAATAGTAAAATAAATTTATTCAATAATATAAGCACTCCTAGTTTACGACTTGACAGTTTATATAATATTTTATCATTTTAAGGCGACATTGCACTAAAAAAACAGGTAAATAAGGTTTATTGTATTTTTTCACTTTAATAGAACGACTACGATATAACATGAACGAATGCAAAGGAATATGTTCTATTTTTAGGCCTCCGCCCATTTTTTGGGGAACGTCCTTCATTGGTTTATTTCGAGGTTAGTGTGTCCTTCTTAGAGGATCCGCCAAGGTGTCCTCTTCGCGGTCTTCTCACCAGTGACCGAATTCTAGTAAAAATATTATTAAATCTGGGATTCAGTCGAAGATCTAAGCAGGGCCGGTCCTGTGCAGGCGCAATTGGAGCACTCTGCTCCAGGCTGATTTTTAACAATACACGAATCATAATATTACTCTGCAAATTTAACAAGACAAAACATTTACACTTTTGACGTGTAATTTGTTGGAACTGTTAGTTTATATTTAGTTATTTTCAGAGGAGAAACCTGCAAAAACGAGTGGTTAACAGTGATGATATTTTGTATTAAGTCATTTTTTTAAATATAATTTACTAAACAAAGATCTTATAAAAAACAGTTGTTCGCCAAATACATTAAGAGATTAATGATATAAAAAATATTGTAGATATATGTAAAGTGTAATAAAAGAAACTAAACATTTATTTACATCCCACATATAAACAAGGTATTATATATCCGAAGAAGTTACATGAATATAAACTGAAGTAGTGTGATGCATTATATATGGTATAATAACGCAAACAATGTCTGCAGTGAAAAACAAAAATATGAGACATAAGAAAGGTTCATTATTATACACATGTTATGAGATTATCGTTGAATTGGCAAGTGTAAAAATGTATGTAAAAAAATAGAGTATGTAGATCGTTATGTACCTAACGATCGCTCTTGTATGCAGTGGCGGCTCGTGAGTTTTTAGTGTGCTAGAGTAGTAAGATTGAAAAAAACGTCATTATTGATGTTGTTGTGGCCGAAAATACTTTTTTTTTTCAAAATTTCAATTTTCGTATGACGATTTTTCAGAAATCCGTGCAGTGCACCACCAAAACTGAAAAATCCTGAAAATCTTTATACAAAATTTTTTTTTGAGAAAAAAAAAATCATTTTCGGCTACAAAAATACTAAAAATGTCGTATTTTTCAATCTTAGCACTCTAACACACTTAAAACTCACGAGCCGCCACTGCTTTTATGTATGTACACCAAGAAATAGGGACAGAACTCTATATATTTGCGTCTAAATATATCTAAGGCAGGTGCAGCTTCATTGAATAGTTCCATCGCTTTATACATTGGCGTGTTTTTGTACGAGGAAGTTCTGACTTCCGGTGAGTAAAACGTCAAATGATGCCTCGCACGAATTTACAATACTCATGGGTCGACGTGAAATATATGACGTACAAAGTTTTTCGAAAATTTTGGTGTTTAAATTTAGGTTTTGACAAAAGGCGTCAAAAATTTAAGCTGCGCCAGGCACCGCTTGGCTCAGGGCCGGGCCTGAATCTAAGCAATAAATCGAAAATGCAACTTTTTTTAAATGGCACTAAGCATTATCAAATTATGGATTTTGTATAAAAAGATGTTATGGAATAAGAAATTTCTATAAATTTATTATTTTAAATGAGTGTCTGTGGATATTAAAATATTTGTGAATGCAGGAAACTCCATTTGGAGGACTGAAAGCTGTGGGTGTAATTAAAAATTGTCTAAAGAAACGAAGCTAGAAGTCCATAATGGAGTGCTAATACTAAACTTGGTGAATGGCAGTGAGGCATGGAACTGGCAGAGGAAGGATGAAAGTAGACTGAATGCTGTGGAAATGAGATCCTTGAGACGAATGTGCGTAAAACCATGTATGACCGTAATAAAAATGTGGATATCCGGAAAGAATGCAAGGCTGATGTGAGCGTAATGAATAAAATCAAAAATAGAGCGTAATGAATCAAATTGGGCATATAGAGCGAATGAACGAAGAAAGGAGTGTGAACCAGATTCTACAACTTATATTACTAAAATGTAATTACTTATTATGTATTCTTATTACTTCTCAACCTTGATCTTACTCATCTTCTTTCCTTTCCCACTATCTCCAGCCTCAAAACATACCCCAATCGAGAAAGCCATAGTCCCACTGACTCCCCAGAATAAATAATAAAGTTTTTTGTTTTATTATTTGCTTATCAAATACAAAATCAGATGAATTCCTCTTCCCCATAGCCTTCCCCTCCCCACTACCTTCAGCCTCACAACATACCTCAATTAGGGATGCCATAGTGCCACTGGCTCTAGACGGTTGGGAGCAGTTGTGACTCTTGTGCGGTATTCACTATAAAAAAATAAAAATTAATTACAATAAATCAATAAAAACTCTCGTAGATGGGTGTACTTGGAGCCGATCCTGAGCTCCGGAGGGGGCGGAGACGGTGCGCGGACCCGCGCCCCGCCGCCCTGCTGGCCCGCCTGGCCGCCTTTAACCCGCTGCTGGACAGCCTGCTGCAGCAGCTGCAGAGGTGTCAGGCGGCGTTGCAGCACTACATCGCTGTTAGTATATGCCTGTTCATAATATTTGATCATTTATTTGATAAACGCCAAATCTTATTTAAATAATAGACAACAAAGAGACAAAGTTAATAACTTTCAATCTATTAATATGAAAGTAACGTCTGGAGTACCTCAAGGTGCCTATCTAGCTCCTCTTCTTTTTAACATATTTATTTACGATGTTGCCAAAGTATTTTCGCCCTCGAGTTTTTGGCTTTTTGCATATCTACATACAAATAATAAAATCTTATCATGACTGTATTCTTCTCCAAATTAATATCGACTCATTTTATAATTGGTGTGAAACTAACTGCCTAGAACCAAACATTGATAAATGTAAAATTATGTAATTTCATAGAACTCATAAATCGATCCTCTTCAATTATAAATTAAATAGTGTCTCCCTATCTACCGTCAGATCTATAAAATATTTTGGTGTCACTCCAAACTAACTATAACCTTCCTTTTCGTGACCACATTAATAATGCAGCTAATAAATCACTAAAACTTATTGGCTTCGTCAATTGCCTGTGACTTTAAGAATATAAAGAACCAAAAACTCTTTACTGCTTATTAGTTCGCCCTCATCTAAAATATGCCATATAATATATTGGTCCCCTTTCTAAACCGTTCATATTCATCATATTGAATCCGTACAACATCGCTTCTTACGCGGAATTGCATGGAGATTAGAGCGAGAAAGAGGCGATTAGAGATTTTGATTTAATTTGCATTTTCTAAATTATTAATTGTTTCATAGACTCACCTTCTCTGTTGCAACTTATCCAGTTCAACATTTCTTGCCGTAGACTCAGAAACTATGAATTGCTGTTCCCCAATCATCACTCTACTAATTATGGGTATCATTCTCCAATGTCCAGAATGTCGAGACTTGTTAACTTTAAGTTTGAAAATTTTGGCAGCAGTCTAAATGATTTTTGAAATTCTTTACGACTCTACCAAAACTTTGAATAGACCTTGGCTTGAATGTTCTTTCTTATGTATATTTTGTCCTATTTTTATCATCGCTTCATTTAATATTATGTGCTGTTCTTTTTCTGTTGCTCTTTTTTTCCCATTTCGTGTGTCGTATTTTTTTTTGTAATTGTACTTTGTCCGTTAATTTATAAATAAATAACTCTGATATGAATTTCACTGTAGTATATAGAAAAATATCCACAGAACTATATTCGTTTCTAAGCCTATGTAACCTTTGGACTGGGGAGCTCATTGCATAGTTAGTTCTTGATGAATCAACATGAATTAAGGCAGAAAGTCTTGTGTAACGATTAGGTATTTTACGGTGCACTGGATGCACCTGATTTGAATAAGAGTACTAGGTCACTCATGGTTCTTCTGTAAGATAAGTCAGTTGTGTTTTATACTTTCACCGAGCTAGTATAATTAATTTGTTTAATGGGTAGGGAGAGTTTAAAATTGATGAACCTTATAAATTTGTGTTGGACTCTATCAATTTTTAATTGATGATTTTTATAGTACGGGGACCAGATCGTTGAGTTGTATTCTAAGTTACTTCTTAATAAGGCAGTGTTTTTTTGATAATATGAAGAATGGAGGTTACCGCACAAGAGTCCTAACTGTTTACAACCGTCTAGAGCCAGTGAAACAATGACATCCCCAATTAAGGTATGTTGTAAAGCTGCAGGTAGTGGGGAAGGGAAAGATATGGGAAAGAGGAAGGTTGGGAAGTACCTGGCTATTCAGATTTGGTCACCAAACGCGGCCAATGCCATTTCAAGCAACGTTTCAATTCTGAATGGTGGTCTTTCGCCAGGGCGATACTTATGAACATCTACCATTCTGGAACGTGCCGTATATATATATATAAATATGCTGTATATCATCTTATATGAATTGAATCGACACACATTGATTAAATAAAATGTATTTGCGCACGCCGGATTCGAACCCGCGACCTCTGGATTCGTAGTCGAGCGTCTTACCACTCGACCACGGAGGCCGTCAAACGTATTGGCAATGAAACGAGGGTAAAAAAATTAACACACAAATTCTTTTGATATTGTCTCACTGGGAGAAACTGGACTGAAGTTTTCATTTAACGTAATACCTACATATAAAAATAGAACAGATTTTAACGTGCTATGATTTTGGCGCCCCTTCTAAAATAGCGCTCGGTTTGGTTACATCACTCGCACCGCCCTAAGTCCGCCACTGCGCGTAAAATCATTCCCAAGATCGCCAATCAAATAAAGCGCTATTTTCCACGTTTAGGAAAAGCGTTCCACGTTCCCCCGTCTCTATTTCCTGAGCGACGATGACCTACTCGAGTTGGCTGGGGGCCTCCGCGGCGGCAGAGAGGCGGCCCTGAAGGCGCACGTCAAGAAGCTGTTCCCGGGCGCCACTGGGCTGCAGCTGGGGCCCGGCGGGGCCTCCGTCACGGCGCTCACCAGCAAGTACGACCAGAAACTCGTGCTGGACTCCCCTGTAGATATTGATGCGCCTGTAGAGGTATACATTTGCAAAATTCTTTTGACAAGTGAGTCAACCCGGTTATTAATTCATCCTTGGAGGACATGGACAGGTACCTCTGCGAAACAGTGTAGTCAGGACGGTTGACTTTATACTGACTCCATAGAATGAAACAAATTTATATTAAAGGATGTTGGATAGCCCATTACATGGAATTCGGACATTTTTAATTAACATGTTTGAACACATTAAACAAAACTATATCAATACACCATTAAAATGATTTATAAAGTCAAAATATCACACAAACACTAATGGCAGAAGTTTTGCCTAAATAATGATGGAAGCCTTTTGTTGATTTTATGTCTTTATATCATTAATGTGAAAATTCTACAGTTCGGTCAAAAATATTTAAAACTGTTGAAATACCTCTGAAAAGTGATGGTTTCATAATCTTTGTTGGTCTTATTTGAACATTCACGCATAGCACATATCACCATCATGTTTGATTTATTTGTATAACCACTGCAAGTTTTTTAATCTACACAAATATAGGATATAACCTCAAAATCCGTTGACGTAAGTTATGCGATTCGATGATGTGAAGTTAGCGCGGACGGAGAACATTCTTACATATTATGTGAAACTTATCTTGTCTCTTTCTCTCTCATGGTATACGACGTAAAAACCCGGAGAAAGTGATTTATCGCAAATTAGTATAGGTTGGGTAAAAATATTTAGCTCTTTCTCCATATATTAAAATATGTTACAGGTTTGGCTGAAGCGCTTAGAGGAGCAAATGAAGAGCTCCCTGCGAACCTGCACCATGGAGTGCCTGCAAAATGAAATTTCAAATAACCGCGACTCCTTGGAATATCCGACCCAAGTATTGTGCCTTGTCCAGAGCGTCCAGTTCACAGGCGCTGCGGAGAAGGCAATCAGCGGGAGAAGCCTCCACATCCTCCGAGATGGTGTTCGTAAGGAGCTTGAGAGTTACGTCAAGGCCGATGTCGCTGGGGCGGAGGAACTGGCCGAGAGGAGCAAGCTCCAAGCGCTCATACTGCAGTGTAATAATCATTTGGACATCTTGCATGAACTCATTGACGGTTCTGTCTCTACGTTGGACCATTGGATATGGCAGAAGCAATTGCGGTATGAAATTTCTACATCATTGTTTGGGTTCATTAATTATCGAATCAACTTTTCATTTAAATTATTATTTTGATATATCTAACAGGTTTCGTGGAAAGTGCTGTAGTCTAAATATTTCAGTTTTTAATCAAATTATATTATGAAAATGAAATAATTACTTTGTATAAGACCACATATTTTATTTTTTATTTTTTTACCAACCGGTTTCGTTCGCTAAGCCTTACAAAATTATACTAAAAGAAAGATACAAAGTGTGCAGTTATAGAGGGGGAACAGATACAGAGGGAGAACACAATATAAAATAAAATAAGAGAACAGTGAGAAAACAAAAGAATAACTTTAAAATTATAACAAAGGAACAGACAGAAAATATGAAATGAAAGGGGTAAAACGTCAACTGAGAAGGTGATTAGAATAATGAGAAATTTTATGAGTTTACGGGAAATATACCTAATATTGGACGACTACTGGACAAATTCAACTATTTATTAAGAAAATGACTATTAATTTTAATGGCTTTCTTTATTTCTAGTGCTTCTAAATTATTTAATCTGTTGCCATGACCATTTTTATGGAGATTTTGAGCACCGGTGCTTTTATTGAAGGTATGATCTTTTTCAATAAGATGATTGACGAATTCTGAAAAACCGTGGTTATTTAAACATCTAAGATGTTCTTTGATTCTAACATCGACATTATGGGTGGTTTTACCAATATAAAATGCAGATTGCAGATGCACCATACAAAGTTATTATTTAATTTTCATTGAATATGTCAAACCACAATGTGATTGCTTTCTACGAAAATATAAAACTATATATTATGTTTTTAGGTTCTATGTGGAAAACAAATCAGAGTTCTTTGCGTGTATGGGTT
Organism: Drusus annulatus; assembly: GCA_022651775.1. Lineage (NCBI taxonomy): Eukaryota > Metazoa > Arthropoda > Insecta > Trichoptera > Limnephilidae > Drusus > Drusus annulatus. The sequence continues at coordinate 1,851,837 of JAGWCC010000184.1, forward strand.
TGGCAAAGCTTCCGTACACGTATGAATATCTTGGCACCAACACGGGAACACTTGTCCGAACCCAACTGACAGACCAATGCTTTTTCATATTATCTCAGGTATCTTAATTCATTTAACACTATGTGAAGTGAATGGTTTTTTTTTGTGTAATTATTTACGATTTGTTTGGTGTTATTTCAGGCTCTTCACATTGGACAAGCGGGTAATCCATTTGGTCCTGCAGGAACTGGAAAGACTGAATCAGTCAAAGCACTGGGAGGCCTTTTAGGAAGACTTGTCCTAGTTTTCAATTGTGATGAGGTAAAATTGACTTTTAATTAATTGAGGGTCAGCACCCAAAAATACACACGTTTTGCTTTTCTAATACAAGCAATACTATTAATGATTTATCTATAAATTCTACACAGGCAGTTAGGAAAATCTATAAGGTTTACAGTGAATACAGTTATTTTACTGTAATTTTTAGAATTCTATATAAAATGCATACTGAAATTTTATGGAAAACGTTCAAAAATACCTTCGCTGGTTTTCAAATTGCGCCTTTTACAATCATTTTGGTATGTTTTTGATAGAATTTAAAAGATCACAGTTAATTTTTTTATTCATTGAATAGAAACCTTAGACATTTTTTTAAATGTAGAATTTATAAATAAATCATTTGTAGTATTGCTTGTATTAGAATGCTACTAAGTGACGTTTAGAGCCATTTTGGGTGCTGAGGCTTAATCTATCTTTTTGTTTGTTTGTTTATTTTATTTTATTCATTTGAATACTGCACAATAGTTCATGAAGATGGGGAAAAATAAGGTTGGGAAGTACCTGGCTATTCAGATCTTATCACTAAATACGGCTATTGCCGTTTCAAGCGACGTTTTGATTCTGAATGGTGGTCTTTGGATATTATACAATGGAATTGACTTAACTTATTATTTGTTTTGTTTATCAGGGAATGGATAAAACGACATTGGCTCGATTGCTCACTGGCTTGGCTCTGAGCAGTGCTTGGGGCTGTTTTGATGAATTCAATAGATTAGAGGAGAAAACTCTGTCAGGAGTGGCGCAAGAGCTGGCCTCCATATTGGGCGCCATCGGCAGCGGCGATGCCAACAAATCTGCGACTCTCAATGGAACTGAGGTAGTAAATTTTATTTTTAACAATTTTCCCAACGTGAGAACTTTAAAATCAACTTTGCGAGATCCATTTCATCAAAATCATAATATTCAAACTGAAAACATTTGTACAATATCTACAAAAAAAAGCTCGTTTCGATAATTAAAGTTTTGGAACGAAATTATCAATTGATCACTCACCGACTTTGCTCATTTCTCACGATTTAAAAAGATTATGCAAATAAATAATAATAAATAAAAAATAAAATTGCGTTGTTATGTTATGGAAAGCAATTCTACAATGCATCAACTCTAAAAAAAACAATGTCAAATGCTCAATTCTGGTCATCATTATATTTCAATGACTTAAAGCTCAGCACCCGAAATGGCGCTAAACGTCACTTTGTAGCAATACTGCACATAATGTATCTGTAAATTCTACATGGGCAGTAAGGAAAATGTCTAAGGTTTCCAGTGAATAAAATTTTTAAGCTGTAATCACTTAAATTCAATGAAAAACACACTAAAATATCAGTAAAACGTGCAGTTTGAAAACCAGCGCAGCCATTTTCGAACGTTTTACCTAAAATGTCAGTAAGCATTTCATAAATAATTTAAGATAAATAATTAAAGATTACTGTTTAAAAATTGCATTCACTGGAAACCTTAGACATTTACCTTACTACTTGTATAAAATTAACAGAAAAAATATTTGTAGTTTTGCTTGTATTAGAAAACCAGAAAGTGTGTATTTTTGGGTGCTGACCCTTAAGCGACGTAGTCTAAGCATTTGATGTTGATTTGAAAGATCATTGGTTTGTTTTTTGTGTATATTCACAAATATATTAAAACACGTTTTTCGTTTATTAACGTATCAGTCATAATCCTGTAAAATAGACTAAAATTGAGAGAAAAAAGGAATATTAACAACCGATTAATTTCCACATTCGTACCCTATTACTCCTTCCCGTTCCTCCCACTTCGATGAAACTCAATTTATTTAACATGCAGATTCCCGTGGGTGTGGGCTGCGGCGTGTTTGTGACCCTGAATCCTGCAGGGGCTGGCTACGGGGGCCGCCGCGAGCTGCTCGGCTCCGTGAGCCGCCTTCTGCGCCCTGCCGCCATGTGGAGCCCTCGCGCCGCGCACATCGCGCGGGCCCTGCTCGCCACGCACTCCTTCGCGCACTCCGCGCAGCTGGCCGACAAGCTGGTGGTGTGCTACCAGATGGCCAGGTAACTGCCCCACCGAAGATCTCTGTAGCTCTTAAATCAGTTTTAATCTAGATGACGTTGCTCAATTTTGGAGAAAGCATGCAATGGACCGAGGCCGCTGATGACTCCTGGAGGCGCCTTGTCGAAGCGATGGGTCTCCGACCTGAATATGACGGCCTCCGGGGTCACGTGGTAAGACCCTCGACTACGAATCCAGAGGTCGCGGGTTCGAACCCGGCGTGCGCAAATAAATTTTATTTAATATGTCTCATAACTCATTCAATTCATATAAGATAATATAAAGTATATTTTCGGCACTTTTCAGAGTGGTAAATACTATTAGGCCCAGTTGTTTCGGAAAAATTCAAATGTAACATTCTCGTCAAATCGTCCATCAGCGTGATTTTTCAAAAATTCGGTTGTTTCACCACTCATCAACGCGGGAATTTGACGAAAGCTTCAGATTTCCTGACCGCCCGAAATCGAGCGGTTAACGGCGCTGACGGATCGTCAAATATTTGAAATGGAAATGTCAAAAAAAAAAAATGGCGGACATCTTCAAACTTGAGGGCTAATGTTGGTTATTATTACAATTTTGACATTTTACTCAATTAAAACCCAACGATTTATACTTCCGAAGTTAACGGTTTTATGAGAAAATGTTTTGAAACCCTTTTTAGAATATACGATTGTTAAAAATAGTTGGTTTCTGTCATTTAAAATCGTATAGAAACATCGACATCCAAGTATACTGGAATCTATCAAGAAAGTTTGATCTATTTTATGTGCAAACATAATGTATGTACATACACATGATTTTTGTTCATGACATAACATAATATTGTTCACCAAAACTTCTCATGTTGTAAAGATAATTAAATATACAGTTTTCTGTCATATATAAGCTATGGGAAACTGAATTTATGAATGATATGAAAACCAATTATCATACACCTGTATTATAAGCAACATATATTATAATCTTTACAACTTTGGCAATACCGTTGGCAGTTCATTTTATAAAAGACAATTATCTAAAATCTATAGTGTCTTTCTAAGCTTTAGTACTTATATTAGGCTACTGCAACAGTTTGCATGCTAGTTCACATGTGTATAGATTACCAAACACATTCAACGTCAAATCACAAATATTCCAGTTGAAAATTAGTCTTACGGTGTAAAAAGTTCTGCACGAACTGGCTCGCACCATCATCCTTAGCTGATCTCTGCGCGAGGGACAATCTTACCTAGATGTAATTGACTAACACAGATGCGTCAGCTAGCTTGGTTGAACCCTCCATAGTCTGGCAACTGGTGCTCTCCAACTGACTTAGCGTTTACATACAAACCTTACCGTTTACAAGTCACCTGCAACTGCTATGATGATAAAAACACATTCCTTTAAAAAAACTACTATTTTATGAGCTAAAGAGAGGTACAGGTAAAATGTATTTATAATGAAAAGCTTTTTGTTTTCAATATTGTCTTTATTTAAATTAGAAGTAAAACATGGCTGCAAATCACATCCAATTAATTTGAGGTGGTGTAGATATTGTTAGATTATTAACTTTATTTTATTTGAGTATATATTTCAGCAGGACTGGGTAGATGATGGACAATCTGCCATATGACAATAGTTATTTACAATATTGATGTATACAAATAAAATACTAGATTAACTAGTATATGATACTTTCCTTATGGAGGAAAACCGTCAATTCATTTCACGTGCATCTTTAATTGGGAATTCAATAAAAATGTTACATTTGATGATTGGTAAAACAACTGGCTTTACTAAAGTCCACTTGACATCCTTTGCATGGAGATAACTTGAAAATTAATACAATAACAACATTTTTTGTGATAATTGTACTGACGTTATTATAAATTCTAACAAGGAAACGCACTAAAATGGTTCACAATTGATGGTTAAAAGCTTATAAGTTATAACTATTGTTACAGCAGATCAACTGTGGGATTCTTCTTTGACTGTTTTCCAAAACACAGTATTGCCAATTGCATTAAATCTGTTTCATTCCTTCCTCCATGAGGCCCTCACCTCGTTGACTTCCTTGCGACCATTCTAGAAGAAGTAATAATATTATATATCCATACAAAATAATCAATTATAGATATATTAATTCACTTAACAAATAATCGGGGCAGCCAAACAACAAAGACACTTGACACAAACTTGACTAAAATAATACTGTGTTCAGGGTAATCATTTACAATTATGTTTTTCTTGGTTTCACGTTTGTAAGCATACAAATTAAACAGATAATGCAAGCTAAATAACAAATTCCAAGTATTTATATGCAACAAACCCCTCTCGCACGAAGTATATAGCTTGTATTTGTTATAGATTTCCAAGCCATTGAATTAATTCCGTGGGGCTCGCGTCAGTTTTTAGGTTATTTTCTGAATACAGGGTTATCTAAAACACATAATAATTAAACATTAGTGCGATTGGTTGTTACCATGTGTATATAAACACGTAATTAAGTGAATACGCACAAAAATAAAACTCACTGTCAAACCAGAAATAGCGGCCAATATCTGACATATTCAATATTCCATGGACAACTAGTCAGTGTGGCCAGCGTAAAAATCAATCTTATTCAAATTCTCTGGAATAAATGTCCGTTCACACTGGTCATACTCAATTGAATTTTCAAATGTAACGAACATCATTTTGTTCCTGAAACAACCCATTTCTCGTTACATCTCGTTAACAGAAAAGAAGTTCGTCACAATCAAATATTTTGAAGGATCCTTCAAGTTCTGTGAAACAACTGGCCCTTAGTATCGTCCTGGTGAAAGACCACCATTCAGAATTTAAACATTGCTAGAAAAGGCTTTAGCCGTGTTTGGTGACGAGATCTGAATATCCAGGAATTTTTCAACCTTCCTCTTCCCCTTATCCATCCCCTCCCCACTACCTTCAGCCTCACAACATACTCCAATTGGGTATGCCATAGTCCACAGGCTCTAGACGGTTGGAAGTCGTTGGGACGCTTGTGCGGTATTCACTATGAAAAAAAGGACTAGGAGAAGAAGGTGACATGAGATTACTTCCTTGTTCAATCAGGGAGGAGCCTAGTAGAACTAATAACAGGGCACTTACACCGTAGGAAACACGCGCAGCTGTTGGGAGTGGAATAGACACCAAGAGCTGTGGGAAATGGATAGAGGATGAAAATACAGCGCTTCATCTATGGTTCCAGTTGGAAGAAGGCTCAGATATTTGGGAAGCTACGTTGTGGAAACTGGAACCAAAAGACATTGTCAATCTTGATGAAAGGGACCACTGTCAAAGGATTATATTGAAACATAGAGATAGCACAATGCCTATGGCCTAATTTCTTATCTGGCCGATCTTTAACATGCCTTTTGTGAATTAGACAGAGAGGCCAGATTTTCCCAACCTTCATCTTACTTTTCTTCTTCTGCCTCGCCCCACCCTCACATCTTTTGGCTTCGGGCAATGAGAGTCTTTCGTAGAATAAGCTTATCGACTACATATCTATAAAACTGCTGTATCCCTATCAATATATAGATAATCACGATTTCCACAGTTCCTTATTGAGCCCCAAGCACCACTATGACTGGGGCCTTAGGGCGCTGAAGACAGTCATCGGAAGCTGCGGCACGGCCATGAGGGACTTCATCCATAACAACAAATCCTTTCCTGACGAGGCTCAGCAGATGGCAGTCGTAGTGGAAGCTCTACGCCTCAACACATTGAGTAAATTGTCTTACGAGGATTCACTGAGGTAAATAGATTTATTGATTGCTTTTGCGTCAGAAACTCACAAATATCAATCTTTATTTTAATTTATTTTTTAAAAGAAATACAAACATTCCCACATAACCTGACAAAATTTGATTTCCTCCTGCTACTGTCATTATAATCGGAAAATGTTGCTAGTGCAATGATTGAGGACTTAGCTAGCAGAGAGTTGAACCCGCTACTGGGTGTGAAACCGACGCTTTGGACCACTCGACCAACTAACCAACCTTATTGATTGAGAACAAATACTAAGTAGCGACTATCCGGCTTCGTCCGAGTTTCAAAATATTTTTCGAACACTTGAAAAATAAGAAACAAACAATATGGTGTCTAGTCTTAAATTTTGAGAGTTAAATAAATATTTTAAAGCTCGATAGCTCATAATGAAAATCACATTGTAGGCTTAAAATTTTTGTGTTGATCTAGACATTCCAGACAGAAAAAAATTGTACATATTTCAAGAAAAATATTTATTATTAACTTAAATTTCTTTTTAAATTTGTACAATATCAATAAATTGTACAATTCATTCTGGAAATAAAATTGTGTACCTCCAAATAACAAATGGATTACTTTTATAGGGCCGTTTTCGTGGGAAAATCACATCAAGGGCGCTTTGTCCTATGTATATGTCTTAAAAACAAAAAACAACAATACATCTTTAAAACAGCAACAAAGAGTAAAAAAAAACTAGTCTACCAAAAAAAAAAAGAGTAAAAAACTACTTTTATAAAAATAAAAAAAATCCAATTAATATACGCTATTTAATTCAGCAAGCCAAGACTTCAACAAATGTATCAATGTTTTCAGGTTTCTAACATCAATATAAATAATACATATTTATTGTTACCGCTGAAAAGATGATCACTAGAAGTGAAATCTATTACCTGTTTAAAATAAAACTGCTGTTGCCAATTTACATTAGAAAAATCTTTCGACTCCTAGACCCCAGTCAGGCTAGTGAAATAGATTATCTGTTCAAGAAAGAATTTCAATTTGTTTTTTTTATTTTTTATTTGATCTATTTCATAAGTAAGAAAAAATTGAGCTCACTTTGGGCAGACAGACACGCCCACAACGCAATGCTATCGGTCTATCTCTTCAGTGATTGCCACATCACATTGTATCGGCTGTCTTTTAAAAGTTCGAATGTGCTGGATTTAATTTAAAAAATTTTAACATTGCATGTTCTAAATTTTTTCATTTTCATTTCCATTAGTATGTGGCTCTAATGTGTTTGATAAATGGTGCATAAATTGTCGATGCATTAATTAGCAGGTAAAAAACCATTTCCACATCACACCTGTAATGCACACCTCAGGTGCTCTCAAACACAACCTCTGAAACATGAAATAGTTTTTAACGTTAACATTTTGTTATCATTTGAAGAGCCATATAAATAATTATCATATTAATAAAGAAAATAAATACATAAAACATTTTTTTTACATTTCATGAAAACAAATATGCCAAACTTAAATCGTCATTGCTTTGTCAATTTTAAAATATTAATCGTATTATTTTTTTTAAATTGTCATATCTAACAAAAAGGATCGTTTTTGTATAGTGCATCACAAGCTAAAAACACATTAATTGTTTAATATAAAAAATTTAACTATAAGTATTTTTTTTTAATTCTAGCATTTCTGTATTCTCAGTAGAAACCATTCACATATTTTTTTTATAAACCACTTGAAAATCCATGTGAGAGGTTTATTTCATGGTTGAATGAATTACGCACTGTTTGATGGCAAAATCAAAAATGTGCACACTGACAATATAAGAATGCGTCACAAACGAAATGGGAAAAAAAACCCTTGTTTTATGGATCCGGTAATGGTCACACATGATTTTACTCGAGCAGTTTCAACCAGAGAAAGTCCTCCAATGAGCTGCTTTTAAAAAAAAAACATGTACATTATATGAATTTTGCTACTTATGGAAGTTGGAAACCACTGGCGTTTCAGCCAAACCAACGTTTTTTTTAATTTATTTCTTTCATACCATTATGTGATTTTCATTTAGATTAAATTCACGTTTTTAACTAAAAGCGGAAAGTTGTAATTGTTAATGCTATAGTTTCAATCCGCGCAATGAGATTCAAACTGGCATTGCTCTTGCTGTGTTCTTTGGCTTCTTCCTCAGTTTTTATACAAAAATTAATTAGAAGTCGCGACGAGAAGCACACGATGAACCAGAACATCGGCCACTGCGTCGCTGAGATAGCTAAAACATATTTTCCACGTCCAGATTATGTTCCTCTCATAATAGCAATGAATGACAGCCTATTTGTTGAAAGTGATAACACATTAGGAGAGTCGGTAAGCCAGTTGGCTCGCTATGTATGCCGGTTTTCAGTTGTGCTCATAATAAAAGACTTGCAAATAGAATCACCTCGTATGTGTGAAAACTTTATCGTTGTCACTAACAGCGTGCTAAGTTTGATTGAATACCTCTACTTGATTCCAGAGGCAGCATTTACTCGCAATGGTCGAATCATTGTTGTTTTAAAAACAAACACATCTTCGAAGGAGACTATTGTCCAGTCCATACAAGATGTACTGGACTATTGTTGGTCATTAAAAATGATCAATCTGGTTGTCGTTACCCAAGTCGAAGAATCACCGTCAATTTTTACATTCTTCCCCTACAATGAAAAGTCATGCTATGATTCTGAAATGGTCGAACTTGATAAATGGGTTAATCGCACATTTGAAAAGCAAGTTGTTCTATTTCCTTCGAAGGTGCTTGAGTTGTACGGGTGTCCCGTAGTCGTTACCGCCTTGGCCAGGTTCCCACATGTTCTCACCAAGCGATGGCCCAACGGGTCGCTGGAAACCATTCAAGGAGTGGAGGGAAACTTGATAAAGATGTTGGCGGTATTGCTGAACTTCACTCTGATACTGGTTGAGCCCAAGGATGAGTATCTCTGGGGCTCCTGGAACGGCAGCGAGTGGACCGGGGCATCTGGAGACCTTATAAATGGGAGAGCCGATATTGGAGTCGGCGCTTACATACCCGATCTCAATACGCTTCACGTGATGGACTACTCTTATGGGTACGATACCATTGATTTAATATGGGCAATCCCTAGATTCGAAAAGGTCGGTGTCATCGCCAAGCTATTGGCACCATTCAAAAAATTTATATGGCTTTCGATAATTTTAACAATATTGTTTCTAATATTTTTGCTTAAATACGTAAAAGCAAAAATTCCTTTCAAGTCATACCAAATTGATAAAATCGGCATCAATGTATGGGAGTTAACCTTGGGTATGTCCATCAAGATGCCAAATGGGAGATTTGTTTGCTACGTCATATCTATTTGGATGTGGATGGCCATGGTTCTCCGCAGCCTTTACCAAGCTTCCTTAGTGGACTATCTGACGCACAATGAATATGAAGACAGAGTTACTACCATGAAAGAGATGATCGACCAAAACTTCCAATTTTACGGAACCCAACAATCTGCTAGCTTATTGGAAAATGTTACCGACGAAACAGTGGAATATATTTTGAAAAATTTGGTTATATCGGAGACAGATCCAGATTTCGATAAGACAACAGAAAAAATTGCTTCTGGAGAGGTTCTCGCTGCAGCCATGCATCTGAAATCAAGAATTCCAGAATTAAATTTTCTTTTTAAAGATATTGGAAGTTTAAAAATTCTCAAAGAAACGTACAGGTCTCAAATAATTACATTGGCTTTTGGAAAGTTTTCGCCCTTCGTGGAAGCTGCAAATCAGTGGATTCACAAAATATCTGAAACAGGTTTTATTGACAAATGGTTTGAAGATTACTATTGGCCTAAAGTTGTCTCAAAAGATCAACCGAAAGTTATCAAAATGAAGCACCTGGCGACTCCATTCATCATTCTATTGGTGGGACTCTTTGGTTCATTCTTCACTTTTCTCAGCGAACTGTACCGAGCCGGATATTATCGCTGCACCCCTATTACTCAGTTTTCGTTGTAGCCAAAATTCATCTGGGATATTTTTTTATTCTCTTACATAAGTATAGTATTATGTACTTGATCTTGACTTGACTTTTGATAATAAATAAATGGATGATTATAATAAACTCTGTTTTTTTATTAATATCTCACTTGCAGTAGGGTCATTAAATACATTAATTCAACAAATAGGTAAGTACTGATCAGTGAAAAAATATGTATAAAGATAGGTTCACTATTAAAGATGTTATAAAAAATGTGTGTTTACATTGTGTCACAGAAAACAAAATAAAAATCGATGTTATTTTTAGTTTCGACAACTTGATAAAAGTTACTTTCCCCGGAGTTGGAATATCCAAATACCATTCCAGAAAAGCTGCGTGAAGCTCTCATTCAAAGTTACCAAGCGCACAACCTTGCGGTCAATGAAAATCAGGTGAGAAAATGAACACACATTTATTTATCGATGTTCTTCGCAAAGCTTCACAATATTTTTTGAAAAACGTACCATTGCCCCTTGAACTGTTGTCTTATTAATTCTTGTTTCCTGGGCAGATGCGAAAATGTATAGAACTTTACGAGCAACTGAAGCAAAGAATGGGGGTTGTCATTGTTGGGCCACCTGGCGCAGGCAAAACTACCATCAGAAATCTTCTCAGACATGTAAGTTACCTCGAATTTTCAGCTGTCAATCTTAATACATTGATATCTTCATAGAAAGTAAAAACTTTGACTAGACCATGGCTTGAATGTTCTCTCTTATATTTATTTGGTCCTATTTTTGTCATCGCTACATTTATTATTATGTATGGACTATTCCTTCTCTGTTGCTCTTTTTTCCATTTCGTGTTTTATGTCTTTTTTGTAATTGGACTTTAGGCCGTTAATTTATAAATAACAAATAACTCTGTGATGTGAAATGAAATACAGTAAATTTTTTTCCAAGTCGACCATTTTTTTATTGCAGGCATTGAATAAAATTGGACAAAACGTGTCTCAGCATATAATTTGCCCTAAAGCCATGAGCCGCACGGATCTCCTGGGATATATTGACACGGATACGCGACAGTGGAATGATGGAGTCATTTCCTCCACAGCCTTAACTGTTTCCAATCAACCATCAGGTAGAACACCTTTTATAAAAACTTATAAAAACTAGCCTAACCAGATCTGAATAGCGAGGCTCTTAATTATGTAGCATTCCTCTTCCTTTCCCGGTTTACTTACAACTCATAAAACTCTCCAAGCGGAGGGCCCAAACCCACTAAAACTTTGTGTTGCTTTCGTATGTATAAAATAAATAGTTAGTTTTAATGATCAAACTTCATTATTTTTTACAGATGTCTGGTCTTGGGTGGTGTGCGACGGCGACGTAGACCCGGAGTGGATAGAGTCCCTGAACTCCGTGCTGGATGACAATCGTCTGCTCACACTGCCGTCCGGCTGGAGAATTCAATTCGGCGACAATGTCAATTTTATATTTGAAACTCACAACTTGAGCTACGCCTCCCCTGCCACTATCACCAGAATGGGAATCATTCTGCTAAGGTATTTAAGCCAGAGAAGTAGTACTTACTGCATATCATTTCCAATTTTCATGATTTTTCCAAACAAAAAACTCTCCACTGGACACATCTATTCAAGCATTCAGTACTCATCATCATCACGGTGTTATATTCCAGGGTGGGATTTGGTCTCCTTCACAAATGCACTCCACTGGTTGCGGTCCCTCGCCATACGCCTCCAGTTCTCAGCCCTGCCCGTCCTGCTCCAATCCTCTTCTTCACACAGTCTATCCACCTCTTCTGCCGTCTGCCTGTGGGCACTGCTCACTTCCACTGATGCACTCATCATGTGCAGCCCATCACAGTCTTTGGGACCCACAGAATCTTACAGGGGTCATTCTGTACTGGTATTTGAATGTTTCATCGCTTCATAATTTTATTGTTTCCAGTGAGGAGGAGTGTTGTTTCAAGGAAGCCATCCAAACCTGGATCTCGAGTAATGTATCTGATGAATGGAAAGCACAGAATATGCCTCCTTTCCTCCAGGACAACATGGCTAAAGCTCTCCATTGGGCTACTAGCAACGCAAACAAATTCATTGCCCCCTTCCATACAATGTCTCTGGTAAATATAAGATTTGCCCCGTTTTATGTAAACACTAGTGAGTACCCAGCATGCTTTGCAATTCCATTCAAAGAAAGAAAGTGTTTGTTTTAATTCTGTTTAATGAAGTGCTTTTGAATACAGAATTTATTTTTCTTCCGTCTGGTGCGTATATGAATAAATCAGAAGGTTTTCCAACGCTTGAGCAGGCCACATACAGCTGTTCATTTCAGAAGCACAGATTTTCCAAATTTAGTCAACACACTAAAAAATTAAGTACAAAACAACTCACTCCATATGCAGTTTAGTTTGGTTTGCAAAAACTCACTCGTCAAGAGGTTAAGATTTTTTAAATTTAAGCGCTTTCAGATTTGAGCGTCGGCTTTAAGCTTGGAGCTTTAAACTATGAGCTTTTAGTTTTGTGTTTTTTGAGCTTTGGGTTTTAATATTTGAATAATTTGTAAAGCGCCGTTTTTGTGAAAAATCACCTCAAAGGTTTTGTGAATTTGAGATTTTTGAAATTTGAGCTTTGAGCCTTAAGCTCTTTGAGCTTTAGGCTTTGAGCTTTGAGCTTAAAGCTTTGAGCTTTAAGCTTTTTGAGCTTTGAGCTTTGAGCTTTAAGCTCTTTGAGCTTTAGGCTTTGAGATTTTGAGCTTTAAGCTTTGAGCTTTAAGCTTTGAGCTTTGAGCTTTGAGCTTTAAGCTTTAAGCTTTTTGAGCTTTGATCTTTGAGCTTTAAGCTTTGAGCATTAAGCTTTGAGCTTTGAGATTTAAGCTTTTGAGCTTTGAGCTTTGAGCTTTAATATTTTAAGCTTTGAGCTTTAAGAGCTTTTAGCTTTGAATTTTTAAGCTTTGCTTTGAACTTTAAGCTTTGAGCTTTATGTTTTTTTAACTTTGGGTTTTAATATTTGAATAATTTGTATAGTGCCGTTTTTGTGAAAAATCACCTCAAAGGTTTTGTGAATTTGAGATTTTTGAACTTTGAGCTTTAAGCTCTTTGAGCTTTGAGCTTTAAGCTCTTTGAGATTTAAGCTTGAGCTTTAAGCTTTGAACTTTAAGCTTTGAGCTTTAAGCTCTTTGAGCTTTGAGCTTTAAGCTCTTTGAGCTTTGAGCTTTAAGCTTTAAGCTTTGAGCTTTAGGCTTTGAGATTTGAGCTTTAACCTTTGAGCTTTAAGCTTTAAGCTTTGAGCTTTGAACTTGAGCTTTAAGCTTTGAGCTTTAAGCTTTGAGCTTTAAGCTTTGAGCTTTACGCTTTGAGCTTTAAGCTTTGAGCTTTAAGCTTTGAGCTTTAAGCTTTGAGGTTTAAGCTTTGAGCTTTAAGCTTTGAGCTTTAAGATTTTAGCTTTGAGCTTTAAGCTTTGAGGTTTAAGCTTTGAGCTTTAAGCTTTGAGCTTTAAGATTTTAGCTTTGAGCTTTAAGCTTTGAACTTTAAGCTTTGAGCTTTATGTTTTTTTAACTTTGGGTTTTAATATTTGAATAATTTGTATAGCTGTTTTTTAAACTTTGAGCTCAAAGGTTTTGTGAATTTGAGATTTTGAACTTTGAGCTTTAGTTTTGAGCTTTGAGCTTTAAGCTTTGAGATTTAAGAACTTTGAGCTTTGAGCTTTAAGCTCTTTGAGCTTTGAGCTTTAAGCTTTTGAGCTTTGAGCTTTGAGCTTTAAGCTTTGAGCTTTAGGCTTTGAGATTTATTTTAACCTTTGAGCTTTAAGCTTTAAGCTTTGAGCTTTGAACTTTGAGCTTTAAGCTTTGAGCTTTAAGCTTTGAGCTTTTGCTTTGAGCTTTGAGCTTTACGCTTTGAGCTTTAAGCTTTGAGCTTTAAGCTTTGAGGTTTAAGCTTTGAGCTTTAAGCTTTGAGCTTTAAGATTTTAGCTTTGAGCTTTAAGCTTTGAGGTTTAAGCTTTGAGCTTTAAGCTTTGAGCTTTGAGCTTTGAGCTTTGAGCTTTGAGCTTTGAGGTTTAAGCTTTGAGCTTTAAGCTTTGAGCTTTAAGATTTTAGCTTTGAGCTTTAAGCTTTGGAGCTTTGAGCTTTTTGAGTGTTTTTTTAACTTTGGGTTTTAATATTTGAATAATTTGTATAGCCCGTTTTTGTGAAAAATCACCTCAAAGGTTTTGTGAATTTGAGATTTTTGAACTTTGAGCTTTAAGCTCTTTGAGCTTTGAGCTTTAAGCTCTTTGAGATTTAAGCTCGAGCTTTAAGCTTTGAACTTTAAGCTTTGAGCTTTAAGCTCTTTGAGTTTTGAGCTTTAAGCTTTAGCTTTGAGCTTTAAAAGCTTTGAGCTTTAAGCTTTGAGCCTTTGAGCTTTGAGAGTCTTTTTTTTTGAACTTTGAGCTTTGAGCTTTAAGCTTTGAGGTTTAAGCTTTGAGCTTTAAGCTTTGAGCTTTAAGCTTTGAGCTTTGAGCTTTAAGCTTTGAGGTTTAAACTTTGAGCTTTAAGCTTGATCTTTAAACTTTGAGCTTTAAGATTTTAGCTTTGAGCTTTAAGCTTTGAGCTTTGAGCTTTCTTTTAAGCTTTGGGCTTTGAGCTTTGATTTTTAAGCTTTGAGCTTTAAGAGCTTTTTAAGCTTTGAGCTTTGAGCTTTAAGCTTTTGAGCTTTAAGCTTTGAGCTTTAAGCTTTGAGGTTTAAGCTTTGAGCTTTGAGCTTTGAGCTTTGAGCTTTAAGCTTCTAGTCTTGATTTTTAAGCTTTGAGCTTTGAGATTTAAGATTTGAGCTTTGAGCTTTAAGCTTTGAGCTTTAAGATTTTAGCTTTGAACTTTAAGCTTTGAGCTTTATGTTTTTTTAACTTTGAGTTTTAATATTTGAATAATTTGTATAGCGCCGTTTTTGTGAAAAATTCACCTCAAAGGTTTTGTGAATTAGAGATTTTTGAACTTTAAGCTTTTTAAGCTCTTTGAGCTTTGAGCTTTTTAAGCTCTTTGAGATTTAAGCTCTTTGAGCTTTAAGCTTTGCTTTTTAAGCTTTGAGCTTTTAGTTTTGAGCTTTGAGCTTTAAGCTTTGAGCTTTAAGCTTTGAGCTTTTTTTAAGCTTTGAGCTTTTTAGGCTTTGAGATTTGAGCTTTTTAACCTTTGAGCTTTAAGCTTTGAGCTTTAAGCTTTGAGCTTTAAGCTTTGAGCTTTGAAGTTTGCTTTGAGCTTTAAGCTTGAGCTTTAAGCTTTGAGCTTTTTAAGCTTTGAGGTTTAAGCTTTGAGCTTTAAGCTTTGAGCTTTGAGCTTTTAAGCTTTGAGCTTTAAGCTTTGAGGTTTGAGCTTTGAGCTTTAAGCTGTTTAAGATTTTTAGCTTTTGAGCTTTAAGCTTTGAACTTTAAGCTTTGAGCTTTATGTTTTTTTAACTTTGGGTTTTAATATTTGAATAATTTGTATAGCGCCGTTTTTGTGAAAAATCACCTCAAAGGTTTTGTGAATTTGAGATTTTTGAACTTTGAGCTTTAAGCTTTTTGAGCTTTGAGCTTTAAGCTCTTTGAGATTTAAGCTCGAGCTTTAAGCTTTGAACTTTAAGCTTTGAGCTTTAAGCTTTGAGCTTTAAGCTCTTTGAGCTTTGAGCTTTAAGCTCTTTGAGCTTTGAGCTTTAAGCTCTTTGAGCTTTAAGCTTTAAGCTTTGAGCTTTAGGCTTTGAGATTTGAGCTTTAACCTTTGAGCTTTAAGCTTTAAGCTTTGAGCTTTAAGCTTTGAGGTTTAAGCTTTGAGCTTTAAGCTTTGAGCTTTAAGATTTTAGCTTTGAGCTTTAAGCTTTGAGGTTTAAGCTTTGAGCTTTAAGCTTTAAGATTTTAGCTTTGAGCTTTAAGCTTTGAGGTTTAAGCTTTGAGCTTTAAGCTGTGAGCTTTAAGATTTTAGCTTTGAGCTTTAAGCTTTGAACTTTAAGCTTTGAGCTTTATGTTTTTTTAACTTTGGGTTTTAATATTTGAGCTTTAACCTCAAAGGTTTTGTGAATTTGAGATTTTTGAACTTTGAGCTTTAAGCTCTTTTTGAGCTTTTAAGCTTTGAGATTTAAGCTCGAGCTTTTAAGCTTTGAACTTTAAGCTTTGAGCTTTAAGCTTTGAGGTTTAAGCTTTAAGCTTTGAGCTTTAAGATTTTTTAGCTTTGAGCTTTAAGCTTTGAGCTTTAAGCTTTGAGCTTTAGAGCTTCTTTTTTTAACTTTTAAGTTTTAATATTTGAGCTTTAATTTGTAGGTTAAACTTTGAGCTTTAAGCTTTGAGCTTTAAGATTTTAGCTTTGAGCTTTAAGCTTTGAGGTTTGCTTTTGAGCTTTTTAAGCTTTGAGCTTTTAAGCCTTTTTGAGCTTTGAGCTTTAAGCTTTGAGCTTTGAGCTTTAAGTCTTGATTTTTAAGCTTTAAGCTTTGAGCTTTGAACTTTGAGCTTTAAGCTTTGAGCTTTAAGCTTTGAGCTTTAAGCTTTGAGCTTTAGCTTTGAGCTTTAAGCTTTGAGCTTTAAGCTTTAAGCTTTGAGCTTTGAGCTTTAAGATTTTAGCTTTGAGCTTTAAGCTTTGAGCTTTAAGATTTTAGCTTTGAGCTTTAAGCTTTGAACTTTAAGCTTTGAGCTTTATGTTTTTTTAACTTTGGGTTTTAATATTTGAATAATTTGTATAGCGCCGTTTTTGTGAAAAATCACCTCAAAGGTTTTGTGAATTTGAGATTTTTGAACTTTGAGCTTTAAGCTCTTTGAGCTTTGAGCTTTAAGCTCTTTGAGCTTTGAGCTTTAAGCTCTTTGATATTTAAGCTCGAGCTTTAAGCTTTGAACTTTAAGCTTTAAGCTTTAAGCTTTGAGCTTTAGGCTTTGAGATTTGAGCTTTAACCTTTGAGCTTGAGCTTTAAGCTTTGAGCTTTAAGATTTTAGCTTTGAGCTTTAAGCTTTGAGGTTTAAGCTTTGAGCTTTAAGCTTTGAGCTTTAAGATTTTAGCTTTGAGCTTTAAGCTTTGAACTTTAAGCTTTGAGCTTTATGTTTTTTTAACTTTGGGTTTTAATATTTTGAATAATTTGTAGAGCTTTAAGCTTTGAATTTGAGATTTTTGAACTTTGAGCTTTAAGCTCTTTGAGCTTTGAGCTTTAAGCTCTTTGAGATTTAAGCTTAAGCTTTGAGCTTTGTGCTTTAAGATTTTAGCTTTGAGCTTTGAGCTTTAAGCTTTGAGCTTTAAGATTTTAGCTTTGAGCTTTAAGCTTTAAGCTTTGAGCTTTGAAGCTTTTGAGCTTTAAGCTTTAAGCTTTAAGCTTTGAACTTTAAGCTTTGAAAGAGCTTTAAGCTTTGAGCTTTGAGCTTTAAGCTTTGAGCTTTAAGCTCGCGCTTTAAGCTTCAAGTCTTGAGTTTAAAGCTTTAAGCTTTGAACTTTAAGATTTTAGCTTTGAGCTTTAAGCTTTGAGCGTTAAGCTTTGAAATTTATGTTTTTTGAGCTTTGGGTTTTAATTTTTGCATAATTTGTATAGCGCCGTTTTTGTGAAAAATCACCTCAAAGGTTTTGTGAATTTGAGATTTTTGAGCTTTGAGCTTTGAGCTTTAAGCTCTTTGAGCTTTAAGCTTTAAGCTTTGAGCTCTAAGCTTTGAGCTTTGAGCTTTGAACTTAAGCTTTAAGCTTTGAGCTTTAAGATTTAAGCTTTGAGATTTAAGCTCGAGCTTTAAGCTTCAAGTCTTGAGTTTTAAGCTTTAAGCTTTGAGCTTTAAGCTTCGAGCTTTAAGCTTTGCGTATAAGTTTTGAGCTTTAAGCTTTGAGCTTTAAGCTTTAAGCTTTGAGCTTTAAGCTTTGAGCTTTAAGCTTTGAGCTTTAAGCTTTTAGCTTTAAGCTTTAAGCTTTTAGCTTCAAGCTTTGTGTAATAAGCTTTGTGCTTTGAGCTTAGAACTTTTTGAGCTTTGCGCTTTAAACTCTGAGCTTTAAGCTTGAGCAATAAGCTTTGAGCAATAAGCTTTGAGCTTTCAGATTCGAGCTTGGAGCTTTGAGCTTTGAACTTTCAGCTTTGAGCATTGAGTTTTGAGCTTTAAGCTTTAAGCTTGGAGCTTTTAGCTTTGAGCTTGGAGCTTTGAGCTTTGAGCTATGAATTTATGGCTTACAGATATTGCTTACTGTGAAAAGGTTCATATATCGTAATGGAATGCAGCAAGATATATTTTAACGTTCAATTTTTGTCTGGATCAAGCAGTGCATAATCGAACGGTATTCAGTCTTGCTGGTACCTAATTGTGTTTTCCATTTTGAAAATATTCTACCCAAACAAACCTCCGTCTGTGGAATATGTAACTTGGGCTAACCTCAATACTAATCTTTTTCACACTAATTTTAAAACGCTATAGCAACAGTTTTACATATTGGCTTTCATTCAAACTTCTCTCTAAATCTTCCTGTCACTAAATAAAAACAAACTGTGCTATTTTCAGCAAAATCAGTCGAGTAATTTTCGATAAAATCGAAGACAGACACGCAGACAAACTTTCGTTTCTATGTTTAGAGATTGTTTACAACCAACTAATGTAGGAAAAAATAAGTTTCTTTGTCATTCAAAGATTTAAGTTGGTGGGATGTCGGATGTATAATATTATATTCGGTCACAAACGTGTTGAAAATCACGTCACTTGTATTACTAATTTAATGATGAAATACTAATTGTAAATTGTAATACACAAATTGTCTTATAATTAATTTATTTTCTTCAAATTGATTTCAGGTCCAACAAATGTTGAGCTTCTTAAACATGTCCGAAATGAATATAAAGGGTATTGAAGAACCGATTGCTTCTGCTATTGCAAAAGGTTTATCTTGTATTGTTAACTCTGACGCAGTTGACACTCTTATAGAGCAGGTAAATTAATTACAGACTACCATCAAAGAAACTTTGGTGAAAATTTAAATCCTTTATATAATTGCAGGATTTCCAGAAAGTATGATTCTTATTATTTCTGTGTTAAGAAGACAGTAATAACATTAATAACTTACTATAGACTACCTACTGGTTATTTACCTTTGGAGTAAGAATATGTATGGAAAGAGAGTTAAATATTTTTACCCGACCTATACAAATTTACAATAAATCACTTTCTCCGGGTTTTTACGTCATAAACCGTGAGAGAGAAAGAGACAAGACAAGTTCTGACATAATATTGCACCACTTTTTAGGTATGTAAGTATGTTTTCCGTCTCTCGGGTCTCCGGCGACTCCGCCCACTACGTTTTGTTATGCGACATAACAGGACATAACTCAACGGTTTTTAAGGTTACATCCTACATTTTTGTTGATAACAAATACTGTGGAAAAGTGGTTATACAAAACAAAACATTATGCCAACATGTGCTATGAATGGATGTGAAAAGGTGTATCCATGAAAACCCTAGCCACGCCCGAGTCAGGAAAAAATCAACAATCCTGACTTCACTGTCTCGCAAAGCTATCCTTCCTGTATATTATTGCTCTGAGTTGTAAACCTTACACATATTGTGCATTCGAAGAATGTCCAAGAACCTTTCTAACGGCCATTTTTGTTTATGTACATTTTTTCACATTGTGCATTCTTAGGTTTCAGAATGGACTGGTATTTCATCACATGTACTGCTTTGGAAAAATTCATCTCTTATGAATTTAGGTTGGGATGCCCCTGTAAATAGTGATTCTTTCTTGATAAGTGAAAGAATCAAAGCAATGTTAGAGCTGACTCAAACATGGTTGGATTCATTCCAGCATTTCATGATTCTTGGACCCCCCGCATCTGGCAAAAGGTAAACTACATTGTTATAGTAATTGCAGTGCGCAAAAACATTTGGATAAAATTGGAAGTTACATTTAAATTAAGAAATCTGCCTTTAATTTCTTTAGTTTTTATTAATATAGCGCTAGTATAGGATATAAAAAACTGTCTTACCGACCGGGCGTAGTTGGGCATATTAACTGAATTATAAAAAAATTTCAACCTCTTTCAAATTTGTTTGCAACGCTCAAAACATCTACTCACGAGAGGAAAGGAACCCTTTTACAACAGCTTTTATAATATATCTAGAAGTAAAATGGCTTCGATCCACCTACATCCATTCGGAATTATTAAGTGAAATTAAATTACTTTACTTCTCTCCATGGAACCGCATGAGGAGTTTATTCAGAATTTCTCCAAAATTATTAATTCGGCTTTTCAGCTTGATTGTGGAACATCTATTGAAAGAAGTCAGAGATTATACTGTCATAGACTTGCAATGCACCCCGGTATTTACGGAGCAACATATTATCCGGGCTCTCAAACAAGTAAGCCATCTAGATATCATTATCATCCAAAATTAAGAAAAAATTTTAGTATAGGTGTCGCAGCCAGAGTTGACCTGCATACATCGAAGTACTCACACAGATGCATTGCTTGCATAAAGCATGCTTCAAACTTGTTACTCGACTTCAGGAAACGAGAATTCCAGTGAAATATAATAATGAATGCTGTAAAAACTTTTAGAATATTCAAACATAATCAGCGTAAAACACTTGTTGTTCCTGTAACGCTCAAAATAATAAGTACGCATAGACAAAACAAAAGATCGTTTCTTAGCGATGTTTTGCAAGAAAATCACTGTCGAATACACCAATACACATAATCTTAAGTTGTTAATGTTTGGGTCAATTCTAATTACGCAACCTATAACTCGTTGCGTTCTAATTCCGATAATGTTTGAACAGAATTCAGCCGTAACCCTCGGAGGAAGCAAATCGGGTGGAAGAGTTGTACTGGTCATCAGATCCCTACAGAGGGCCAATTCTGACAAATGGAACTCAAGTCTTGTACAAGCGTTCCTTTTGCAGGTTAGTAAACATATCATTATCACCACATTTCCCTATAATCCTGAACCGCTCATTGTTCATTATTTAAGGCAAATAAATATTTGTTTAGCAATTTTACTTTTCATATTCTCACTTAACAGCTGTAACCAGCTGTGGGTGAAAGGATGACCATGAGAGACTTAGGTCTTAAATAATGCATATCTGGTTTTTTTTAATTTATCTGTTTTTTTTTTACTTTCTAAAATATTTGTTGGTTTCTTTGTTATTTTGATTTTTGGTCGCTTTTGATATTGGTAATGCTTAAAATGTTTTTCCTTAAGATTGTTTAAAAATATAACATAAATCAGGTTTATGTGACTTGGTACAAATAATTTAAGGAATATGTAGAATGTGTTTAAACCAAGTCAAAAGTGAAGGGTTACCTAAGTAGGGATACAAATAAAATATGAATTATCATAACCCCATGACAACAAACCGTTTTGATTTTAATACAAGTGTTTTAAAGATACACTAATTGAAGTATAACAATTCAAACTTTCAGATGCGTTTTTCTTGAAACTATGTAATTGTAACTTGGTTCAAATAAATACTACTATGACGTATCAATGAAATAAAGATGTTCGAAAAAATCAAATGCACAGAATAGATACTATGTTCAAATGCCACTCAAAATAATATCTCAAATAAAAAACCACTAGATTTTAGTTATTTACTGGACATGCCCCCTCTCATGAAATCAACAACTTCCTCCCCAAAAATCTGACACTAAGATTTAAAAAAAAACTGTACCATCTTTGATAACTGGAGCCGTAGTGACAGCTCATTAATTTCAGATACCTCGTTGTTTCTGAAATTGGATAACTAATAGGTGACGCCAATCTTTGTTAGGAAATTCCACCACAAAAAGCAATTTAATATAATTTTTATCAGAAAAAAACCAAGCACCGTGATATCGGAAGCGTTAAGTAAGTACTTATGTTTAATTCAGGGTATCGGTTTGCTATGGAGTTTTTATTTTTTGATGTGGCAACCTTGGAGAACGAAGGTGGCAACGCTGGCCACAGACAAACATTTCAAATATTATGACAGATTGCTGTCATCCGCAATTCACAATATTTCATTGTGTTTTCAAACTACTATTTCAAAGAGATCTTTTTTGTTTCTTTTATGATGGCTCAAATAAAGATTCCCAGTATCAATAGAATTAACGAGTGGATAGAGTTACATCCAGAACTTAAATTCGACGGTCGAAGTATTTTTTGCGATGTGTGCGACATTCATCTAACCCATTTAAAAAAAGATACCGTCATAAAACATGTCACGAGCAAAAATCATTTGAAGAAAAAGCCAGATGGTCCTTCGATAGATTTTTATTTTGATTTAGCGATGTTTTTAATATGTTGTAACATTCCGTGGACGAAACTAAACAATGTTAATTTTCGTGCATTCTTTTCTAAATATTTGTGCTGCAAATGTTCTACAATGGAGTTACCAGACGAATCCACCCTTCGAAAAGTGTATTTAAATAAAGTATTTAACAGTGACCTAAAAGATATCGAAAAAACTTTGGAGCACTCATATTTATGGGCCACTGTTGATGAATCAACCGATAATCATGGGAGGAATGTAGCCAACCTGGTGGTAAGACCATTAGGAGACGTCGCTGGTCGATCGTATTTGATTGCGAGCAAGGTGTTAGCCAGAACCAATGCCTCCGCTATCAGAGACTTTGTTAGAAATGCCTTATTATTTTTGTGGCAGAAATCTGCAGCAAACAATTTCGACAAACTTTTAATCTTGACCACACACTCAGCTCCTTACATGCTTAAAGCTGGAAAGGCACTTAAAGAAGTATTTCCCAATATGATACACTTCACCTGCTTAGTGCATGCACTAAACCTCGTTGCTTCGTCCGTGCGAGATAGATATGAAAATGTCGATGAACTGATTTCCTGCGTAAGAAAAATATTTTTGAAGGCACCAACTAGAATAAACACTTTAAAATCAATGTTTCCGGAAATTGCGCTGCCGCCAGCACCAATATTGACGCATTGGGGAAGTTGGCTGAAAGCGGTCGTTTATTATAAGCAACATTTTGAAAAGTTGAAAAGGGTTGTTTCTGTTTTTAATGAAAAGGACTCTGTGATAATAGTGAAAGCAAATCTATTATTTGAAGATGCCAGCACCAAAAGGGATTTGATGTTTATTACAGAATATTTTGGAACTATTCCTAGTGCAATAAAAAAACTAGAGGATCCGAGACATTCCATCGTCCAGTCCTTTGAAATAATTGATGAAATTAGGACTTTATTATCGTGGTGCGAAGAGGATTGGGCAGTTCAAAGATTAGATGCTGTGTTAGATCGGAATCCTGGCTACGACGAATTGCGATGCATTAGTGAAAATTTATCCAATATAACCAATTTCACTTATTTATTGAAATTTGCTCTGCTGACATCTATCGATGTTGAGCGCTCGTTTTCATTACAAGGGTGGATTTTTGAAAACAGGCTTAGTCTCTCTCCGGATCACATGGAACAAATTAAAATACTTTATTATAAAAATAATTTCACCCTAAAAACATTTTGATACCTTTTAAATGAATTCTGCATCGTGTCCGTAAATGCTCTACCAATTCACTATGGGTAAGTCTCCTAGTTGTACCTTGTCATTTAGTAAATTCATCACCACTTATTATCAATTAATGTTTTTTTGTTATTCCATCAGTTGGTGCAACACGGTGGCTTCTGGGAGCGAGTTGAAGGGGGAGCTGTCCGCTGGGTAACTCTCCGCTCTTTCATGCTCATCATAACAGCCACAACTAGGGACGGCTCTATCAAACTCTGCCCTCGGCTTACGAGCTGCATGAAGCTGTCCTCGTTAACGTTAGTTGACAAACATAACAAATAATACATACCGCCTGTCTCGACATGGGAACTCTTTCCAGTGAAACAGGCATAGGCATAGCAAAAACCATTGTTAAAAATGTCACCAAAAAGAATAAAGAAGAAGAAAAATTGATTTAATTTTTTATTTTAAATTTTCAACACTATCCGTGTGTTTTTACTGTGGTAATCTTTTTCCAGTGCCCCAGATGAAAAAGAGCTGTTTGAGATATGCAGTTTACATTTGGATGCTTCACTTCAATCGTTAGTCGAATCAAACAGTGAAAAACAGAAAATTCAAGAATTAAGTGCTGCAATGTTTTCACTCTACCGAGAAGTAAGTCTGGACATGAATTTTTCCTTGTTCTTATCGTGTGATAACACACAAAGTCCCAACTGCCCGTAGCCAGTGAAAATATGGCATCTCCATGTGGGAAAAGGAAGGTCTGGAAGTATCTAGCCATTCAGTAATGTTTTGACACTGGTGGTCTGTTTACAGAGCGACAGTGATAGTACCTTCCAATCTGGAATGATGTGCATATTATTCATATTTAAATTTACCGTTATTAACTTATTATTTCTTTACAGGTTTCTGAAACATTTACTTCTGAGACCCATTACAAATGGACCCCGAGAGATCTAACAATGTGGTGCAAAAATTTAGGCAACTATAAAATCAACAATTTTGATTCTATAATTCATGTAAGCTTTCTCAATTTATTTATGATATCTGAATATCTAATGCTTTTTGAGATAATATCAATGTGACTTTGTAATATTTTATTTCAGGTCATCTATGAGGAGGCTGTGTGTATTTTCAGAGATAGACTTGTATCTGAAGATGAGAGACGGATATTTGACTTAATATCCCCCAAGTTTTTGGGGTGTAATTCGATGCTGGAGCATTATTTCATGCCGGTTATAAACCAAAGGGGAATATTCAGAGAGCTAATTGACAGAGAAAGCTGGACTCTTCTTGTAAATAAAATTATCAACCAATGCAGTGAGTAGAATACCCTTTGGATGTTTAGAGAGTGCCGATACATATTAAAATACTTTGCAGTTTGAGTTATTGGTGTAAATAATTAAGAATGTGCAATTCGCACACTTTTAATCTCTCGAGCAGTAAGGTGTTAATGAAATTTTAAAACATCGTTTGTTCAGTCGGTAAAACATGTAACTAGCTGATAAATGATTTAATTGTGCTGTATCATCAGCATTGGTAGTCCAAATTCCGACATAATCTGGAAATATTCGAGAAATAATCATTAAGCCCCAAACGTGGAGTCACACGCTATCTGACCTGGTATTTTAAGGCCCCTCGGTTGGGGCGGTACGCACGGAGAGGTTAATTATCATACTCAAAGTTGTACAATATTTATTGTAATATCTAGGATCGGATTGATATGGCCTTGAAACTTTTAAATATGTATACCTAAAAAATTTTTTTTTACTTTTTTGCTGTTTTAAAAGAATATGCACAGTAAGAGGAATCATAGTTTTTCTATGATTTTTGGCAATGAGCTCTGCCTGTTTGTCTTTCTTTGAAAAATAAAATATATAACTTGACAATATTTGAATTTCTACCATCAGAATAAGTGCAAAATGGTGCTTGAGCAATCATGGAGGACCTAAGTTTTCATCTCAATTAGATGGCATACTTCATCTGATAATTCATTTGCCTTCCAGATTCTGAAATGGACAGCACCACCAGTAGCGCGTTCGGCGAATGCGGCGTTGAGTGCAGCCCCGAGCTGATGAGGCTCTGCTCGTGTGCGGGACGTGCGCTGGGCGCGGGGGGAGCGGTGATGGCGGGGGTCGGAGGAGTGGGGCGCCGGGCCGCCGTGGCCATCATCGCCGGGATGCTGGGTGCCAAGGTGGTCACCATCGCCACGCGGCAGCAGTTTATGGCTCAGATCAAGAATGTAAGCGAATTGATAATTAATCAAACAACAGATTGATAAAGAAAGATAAATATCGCCATGTTACAAATAACCTAACAATATTTAAATTCCTCCTAGTACCACCATCATAAACCAAAAATGTTCCTTAAGTAATGATGTAAGACTTACTAGGCAGAGGACTGAACCCGTGACACAATGGTGGGAACCCAATGCTTTGGACCACTCAACCAGAGTTCTATAGAAATTAGTAAAGTTAGATGTACCCTCTGACCAGTCATTGTGTTTGTCGCTAATTTCAATAGAACATCCTCTCGACAAATTTCAATTTCAGATAGTGTCATGGTGCGGCGATGGCACCCCCACCCTGGTGCTGATAGAGGAAGGTGCGGGGGGTGAGGAGGAGGTGCTAGGTCGCCTGGAGGGGCTTCTGGCCGGGGGAACAGGCCTCCCCCTGGAACCGGGGGAAATTGACTCTATGATGGCCCAGGCAAAGACGCCCAGCAGCGAGCCTAGGAATGTGGCTAGCTTTGTTCAGAGTAAGTTTAGTTTTTTTTTTTTACTTTACACAATTTATCATGGGGATCATGTAGCCTTATATCAGTGGATATGGATATGAAAACGTTGCTTGAAATAGCTTTAGTCATGTTTAGTTAACATATCTGAAGAGCCAGGTTCATTCCAACCTTCCTATTCCCCTCTCCTCACTACCTTCAGCCTCACAACATACCCCCCATTAAAGATGCCATAGTCTACTGACCCTGGGTCAGTTCATCATTTTTTTTTACCCCTGTTGAAAATATTCTATGACCCATCTACCTCATGGATTGTCTAACATTAAAAAAAAATATTTTTGTATACGCCCGAGAGTGCTTTTACATAAAAATGTTTACAATCGACAGTGAAAAAATGCAAATTATACGCAAAAACAAAATAAAGAATAATTGTAGAGTAGTAAAAAACATATATGTATATAATATATAGTAGTAGTAGTAGTATATATATATATTGTCTAGCCAGTCTCTTTGTAGTGGTGAATCATTTGTAATACTAAATTGTAGACATTTTAGTTTCTATATTTGTCACTTAGAATAGGGTTGAGCAAGTTTTAGTGCAGGTGGTTTCAAACTTTTGTCACATTTGACTTTGTCACATTTGACTTTGTCACATTTGACTTTGTCACAATTCAACGATATCAGATACACTTCCCCTATCCTATACCTGTTTCATGGTCTATGAATATTCCAACAATAATCTCTCTTTGCGCTTGGATCGTTATAGATGTACGCAAATATCTGGGAATAATTTTACTGTTGGATGTGAAAAATGGTAATTTGAAGAGTATTCTGGAAGCAAATTGTTTACTTTACGAAAGATGTCATTTTATTTGGCAAGACAATTGGTCTGAAACGACTCTAAAAGAAATGCCATTTCTTATTGCTAAGAGGTATTTGATTCCAAAATAATGCACAAATAAGGCACAGTACATATTTTGTTTTCTTAATAATTATGGCACCAAAACTATATTTAATTTTCAAATATTGAAACAGTATTAATTACCATTAAAATCATAAATAAATGTGTACGTATTAGAGAAACACATGAGAAAATTGTTTTTCGCTGGAAATTTTTTTTAAATAAAATTGCTGGAAGTTTTTTTTTCAGTTTTCTTTTTGTGAATTTATGAAATCTATAATGACTTTATGTATTAAAAAAAAACTCTTATTTCAGAATGATGTCTCGAAGTAGTGAAATAGAAATGAATTTAAGTACAATTCCGATCAACAGTATTTTCGAGATTTATTCTTCCATTACTAGAGATGACTTGGTGACCCCATATCGATTTGCATCTCTCTTGAGAACTTACTTTCATATATACCAAGATCGAAAACTGAGCCTTGAAGAGAAACGAACCAGATTCCAGGTGAGCCTTTTTTTTAAACTAATATTTTGTATGGAAAAAGCTTCTAAGAGTTTTTTATAAAATAAAAAAGAAAAACAGAAATATATGGATATATATTATGTAGATTTAAAAAAATATTTTTGTTTACTAAATAATTATTTTTTTGGGCGAGAGTTATTTTTCCTTCCATATGCATTTCCAAACAGCTGTCACTCGTAAAAATATTTATGTGGCAGAACTTTTTATGTTTTTTTTTTTTCAGTCATTTTTGTAAACAATCTCAGAATCACCCTGGTGAAAGACCACCATTCAGAATTGAAGCGTTGCTTGAAATGGCTTTAGCCATGTTTAGTGACAGATCTGAATAGCCAGTTATTGGCCAATCTTCCTCTTCCCTATCTCCTCCCTAGGGGTGGATCCATTCAGTCTCACAACATACCGTAATTGGTGATGCCATAGTCTCACTAGCTCTGGACGTTTGGGACTCTTGCGCAGTATTCACATAAATTTGAAGAAAAAAAACTGTAGTTCAATTATGGTGACAAATAAATCTTTTTGATTTTCTTTCTGTTAATAAAAAAATCCTTAGGAGAAACGCACCTAGAATCAAACTCTAGGTTTAGCAATACAGATAGTTTGGTGTGTTAAATATCGCTTTAACATTTAATATTTCCAGGCCGGTGTGGCAGCCCTGACAGAGGCCCAAGCCGAGGTGGCCAGACTGAAGGCCGAGGCGGCGGAGCAAGGCACAGCCCTGGCTGAGAAGCAGAAGAAGGCCAACCAGGCCCTGAACCAAATCGGTTCCACCATGCAATCGGCCACCACTCACAAGGAGGAGCTGCAGGTGCTCAAGAGAAACATGGAGGTGGAGAATGCCAAGCTGCAGGAGAGGTAAACATCGAAATGCTTATGGCTCTGCTGCTGAGAGCTCCGTTGTAACCTTTCCTGTTTCCTGCTTTGTTTATGAGAAAGAGGAAGAGTTTACAACTGAGCTTTCAGCAGTTTGCCTATATTTAATATAAGTGATTGCCTATTTGAACAATGAGTTTGCTGCATAATATGTTGTAATGTCTATTTACAATGTGAGATATTCATTTTTAGATTTTAGTTTCTCTACATACATGAGTGTTACTTAACCTCTAGTCTGCCGGAGGGTCGCATAGGCACCGGGCATTCATCATAATCTTTTCAGGAGTTTTTCTCCTTTAAAACCTGTTGTTCACATATTTAAATGAAACGCTTGTCAATGAAATAAACAATCCATATAGATATTTTGCATTGCGTTAAGTTCGGTACATGTCAAGTAATAAATATTTTATGTTTGGTTACGTCAGTACGGCAGAAAAATACCGATTTTCAAAGTAAAATTACCGTTTGTATTTACAGGAAAACTATGCAACTTTATATTTATTTGGAAGGAAACGTATTTAACCACACGAAAAAAATAAAATCACAAAAAAATCTTCACATTTCTTAATCAAACTTTTCGTTAGTGACATAAAGGAGAAAATACCAATTAAGTCCGAATATAAGTAGCTATTCCTGAAAAACCACTTATACCATTAACGTACAATTTGAAAAAATACATTATCTGAGAAGATAGCATAATTGACAAAAACATAAATTTATAAAACACAAGTGAGTTATTACAAAATTACCGTCAGTAAGGTAAGACGGAAGTTGTACGGCAGTCATTATTGCCACAAAGGGTTTACTGTTAGTTAGATGCTATGAAAGACATATCAAAAATTTTCTATCTCCTCCCTACCTGATTTATTTTCACTTCACAATACTCCTCAATATTTGAAACGCAATAGACCGATTGACTTCAATCTTCAATTCCTATCTTCCCTTGACAGTTTGAAGGGTTTCAGCTTTTTATGCAGCGTTTTAGTTTTGTCTCAGTACATTATTTTTTCTATGTGAATAATTTGCAACAATTTTTATTCAGAAAAAAGGTAATAGAAGCCGAGTTATCGGAGGTGGAACCCGTGATCCTGGAGGCCCGGGCCGCTGTGGGAGACATCAGACCCGAGTCCCTGAGCGAGGTGCGCTCCCTGCGCGCCCCCCCGGAACCTGTGCGAGGCGTGCTGGAGGCAGTGTTGCGGCTCATGGACATTGCCGACACCTCCTGGCACTCCATGAAGCAGTTCCTCTCCAAGAGGGGAATTAAGGAAGACATCAGGTTATATATCTGCATACTTACCTTATGTTATAAAGGGCTAGGTGTTGATTAACATATGGAATAACTGACTTTTAATCTTCAATATGGCTGTTATATTGTCTGATATGTGCATTGTAATGCGCTGTTTATGATAAAGATGGAAATTATGTAACAGCTACATACCTACCTAGCTTTAACAGAAATATGTATACCTTATTGGAAATATTTACCCTACATATAACAACTTAACCTAAAATAACTATATATTCCTAATCCATTTGGTCGACAATTGAATAAAAAGCTAATAATTTTTTTAAAGTATGATAAAACGACAGTCAAAAGTATGAAATAATTTTGCTGTTGTACTGAAAAGTTGTACTGTAATTTGAAAATCGGTTTTTAATTATTTCCTTGAAAAGGGTAAGCTTTGTATTTTTTTTCAACCTTATTATGTATTGTAAATCAAAGCATTATGAAACCCAACAAAATTCTTTTCTTTTACCAGGCTTTTTGATGCAAGCAACATTTCACGTGAGAGTCTGGCCGCGGTGGAGAAACTGGTGGCCGCTCGGGCACTATCCTTCTCGGAGAAGACGGCTAAACGGGCCTCCCTGGCCTGCGCACGCTTCGCAGCCTGGGTCCTGGCCAATATTAAGTTTGCCCATGTCCTTCATAAGATATCACCACTGGAGGCAGAGCAAAGGACACTCAGCAAGTAAGATCCTTTATATTAACACTCCCGTTCCAAACTGGGGTTCTAAAGTGAAACCGAATGAGATTTTTTTGTGATATCTAACTTATAATATAAAATTTTGGTAATTATTATTTTTTTTAAATTAACCTTTTTTTTAACTTCATGGAAATTTTCTTTTCTGAAATCGAATAACAAGTTTGAAACATGCTGTATGCAACCAATGTATATGTGTGAGTACTGTGTTCAATTAAAAATGCTGCAATACCTATAAGTCAGCTAAAAGCCATTGCTGTTTTCATATTATGCCTAGAAACCAGAAATTCCCACTCATCCAAACATATCCTTCCATTAGTTGGTTGGATTTTTTTCACCATACATAATTTTCTCATGCTATAAGGCTACTCAAATTGTGTGTTTTTGTAATTTTTAGAAATCTGGCTGATGCAGAATCCCAGGTACAGACCCTCAGCACTGGTCTCAACACGGTAGACGAGAGAGTGGCCACACTGAAGGAGCAACTAAGCACATACACCAAGGAAGCCACGGAGATTGAAATCAAACTGTCTGCTGCACAAATAACCATCTCCAAGGCTGAGCAGCTGGTCTTGAAGCTTTCGGATGAGTTCCACAGATGGCAAACAAATGTAGGGTTAATATTTATTCATATGAGGGGGGACACGAAAGTAGCCAGAATTTATTTATAAAAAATTGTGTATTTATTTTTCATCAAAAGAATGTTACTTTGAAAGTAACCAAAATATGAACTTCAATCACCTTAAAGTAATCTTCGTTTAATACAATACACTTATGGAATTTTTTTTTCACTAAAACAGTATTTGAACTCGTCAACTGTTTCCCTTGATTCTTGTTTCACTTTTTCCATATCGGCAAAACCTTTTCCTTTTTTTTCCGGAGAACTTGTTTCAAAAAAGAAATTACTGAAGCCGAACGCAGCCCACAACGTTTACTGACATGCTGATGCAGAATGTTTTTTATTTATTTTTATTGATTAAATAATTTGCTAACATACATAGCAATCCCGATGAGTTATAAAAACTCACTCTGAATAGAGCTCTCATAGAACTCTCACTTAGTAGGTGTAAGTTTGTACTAGAAAGGACTTGCTCTCAAGATGAGAAGTTCGGTTACTGTTGGGTCCCCCCTCGTACATATACATATTGTTATTTCTTACTTTCAGCTGAAAGAACTAACAACTGAATGCAATGAAATATCAATAAGGGCACTTCTAGCTGCAGGTTTTATAACATATCTTTCAAATGAAAAGGAAAGTGAAAGAAAGTAAGTTGTGTACGAAAAATATTATTTTATCATATTTAACTATCACCCAGTTTTTCCATAGCATTAAGCAGAAAAGATGTACATATGTAATTCCTCACACCTAATACATGTTGCAAACTCCATACCTCATCCACATTCATCCATTATTCATTGTTCTGTCTTTTAATATGACTTCCTTTAGGTATCCTCGACTCCTGATTTTATTCCTAACTGTCATTGTTAATTTTAGTTCCATAATGGGAAAGTGGTGCCAGCAAATCGGAGACAGTGTGGACAAATTCTCCATGAAAGATTTCCTCAGCACACACGATGATCAAGTACAATGGATTTCAGATGGCTTACCCTCAGATTCAACTGCTTTACATAATGCAATTATCATAAACGAGGTAGGTACTCAATTTATGTACATACATATTTCACATCTCTTTAAATTTATTGTGAAGTAATTGATAAATACTTTTGTGTTTACTTTAATTTTCCAGGTTTTGAAAGAGTCGAAATGCGGCCTGGTTCCCTTGATAATTGACCCTAATGGTGCAGCCATAAAATGGTTAATCAGTCGCTTGAGAAATTCACCGAAAGATGTCATTCCTCAGTACAATGACAAATTTAACACTTCACTCCAACATGCTATCAGGTAAACACATTCTGACTTGTAAAATATGTGTGTGTGTGTGATGAACGCAAGACAGAAACAAAATGAGGTTATAAATTACCATGAAGGAAAATCTTCTTCACCCAGTCAGTTTTACTAAGAATAAGACAAGATTAAACCATGTATATTATAGGGTCCGCCAAATAACTTTTTTTTTTTCAACTAGTGCTTATTTCGTGAATGGTAACACTTAGCTCATGTCTGATTTGACAGATAATTAGTTTTATCCTTCCGGCTGAGCGAATATGGTTGTGTATACGGCTTGAACAACGCTGGGAAATATTGCGACATTACTTTGAAAATCATGGTAATGTTGCAGAATGTGTGCGAAAATTGCGTACGGTTTTTGGAAGAAGAGAAGCACCGTCAGCTCCGTATGTTCGTTATCTTGTGAAAAAAGTGAAAGAAACTGGCATCCTCATCGATAAACCAAAGCGTGAAAAGCCAAAAACAGTGCGTACACCCGAGAATATCGATGCTGTGGCAGAAAGTGTCGTGAAGCGCCATCAACATCAATTCACCGTCGTTCTCAACAATTGAACATTTCGGAGACATCATTGAGACGAATTTTGCATAAAGACCTTGGTATGACGCCATACAAAGTCCAATTGGTTCAGGAGTTGAAGCCAACTGACCATCCAATGCGTTTTTCGCTTCGCTGAGTGGGCCTGCGATCGACTTACAGAAGATGCCGATTTTGCCAAAAAATCATCTTTTCGGATGAAGCTCATTTTGATCTTGGCGGGTATGTAAACAAGCAAAATTGTCGTATTTGGGGCACAGAAAACCCGCACGCATACATTGAAAAGCCGGTACACCCAAAACGAGTCACTGTTTGGTGCGGATTTTGGTCCAGAGGCATAATTGGGCCATTTTTCTTTGAAAATGAGCAAGGAGTGGCCGTTACAGTCAATGGCGATCGTTATCGGGCCATGTTGAACGAATTTTTGTTCACAAAAATTGAAGAGGAGGATATTGGCAACATTTGGTTTCTTCGTGCCACACAGCCAGCTACACTCGATGTTTTGCGCCCTGTTTTTGAAGATCGCATTATCAGCCGCAGAGCTGATGTCGTTTAGCCACCTCGGAGCTGCGATTTGACACCGTTGGACTATTATTTGTGGGGTGCCCTCAAAGATAAATGTTACGCCGACAAGCCAGAGACAATTGACGCTTTAAAGGACAATATTCGTGAAGCCATTGGTGAAATACAGCTGCACACAATCGATAATGTGCTTAAAAATTGGACCGATCGTGTAGGCTACTGCATGCCCAGCCGAGGCAGCCATTTGAATGAAATTATTTTCCATTATTAACCGGAAGGATTGTACTTATAAATAAAAAAAGAAATTTGAGAAAATATTCAGTAGTTTTTTTTTTATAGCATTTTCAAAAAAAAAAGTTATTTGGCGGACCCTTTACAATTTTTATTCTGATCATATTAAAGAACATTATAACTTACAAAATAATCTTTATTGTTGTTACTGTTTTCTTATAATAAACTATGCACTTTTAGATTTGGCAAAGTTCTGATCATCGAAGAGTTGACATCCATCGAAGACAGCTGGAGTTCTCTGCTCAGAGGTCAGGTTCCCTCCAACATTATGGGCATCAGCAACATCAATCCAACCTTCCGGCTGGTCCTGTACTCCCGGGATAAGACCTTGGTCGATAGGCTGCAGCCTCATCACCGGGCCATGATTTCCATCATTGACTTCACACCTCAACTGCAGGGATTAACAGGTAGTATTTTAATACAAGCCTTAAATTTTACAATCTGTTGAGAAAACAGAAATTATTTATCGTATTATATATTATTAATTAAATAATTAATAAAATCGAATATCTTAACAAAAGAGGCACAGAACTTGATATGACATACTTATCACAAAATGAAAAAAATTGCACTTACCGTATTATATTGATAGACTTTCAATAGCCTGACAAAATGCAATTTATTTTTTTAATATTTATAGATCAGTTCATCAATGACTCTGTCAAACAAGAGGAACCAGAGTTGCAAGAGCAGCTTAGCAAAATCAATGAAGATAAGAACAGTCTTCAAATGCAACAAACCAAGTTACAGGTATTCCAACAATCTTTCCATCATAAAATATATAAGACGACAATGATTAATTAAAAGCAAAATAAAATTTGATAGAAACCAACCAACCGGTAGTATGTAATATTAATTGATTTAAAGAATTCAACCGTGATAACAGATAGTGGCACCATCTAGGGTCTTAAACAAGAAACTATTGTATGTACCTCACTGGGTCATTCTGAATTATGTCCCTCCAAATATCTTCTTCCTCTATATTTGTAGTACAATAAATAAGATAAACACTATGCTGTCCTCAAGTAGGTGAAATGATATATGTATTCCTAAGGGAATTTGGGTCATGACTTGGTAGCGATATTTTGATGTTTGAGGACTTGAGGTTAAATATCACAAAACTGCTCTATATAAATACATATAGTGGTAAAATTTCAGTGAGGTATTTTGTCCATTCGATTTGTGGTGAAACAATAGCCATTTTCAAGTTGAATTATGACCGTTCGCTGTTGTTGAGTGTTGCCATTGTTGTTGTACCTTATTTGCTATGATTTATTTAAAATATTGAATTCGGTGGATATCACATTGAAAGAAATCGCAAACAATTAATGTGCGAATATATGATAAGTAACGTTTGATAAAAATATATTTATGTTTCAAATATTTAAGGTTTCAGATTTTAGTGAGCATAGATATTTTAACCTTTTTTCTCTGTTGACTTTCCAATTCTGAACCTCCCAATTTTCAATTATAACAATATGGTTCGATTAGATCGTTTCAGTTTTCAAAGGACCGCAAAAACAAAACTTCTTATGTGGGAACCTTATAAAGGGGTTTTAGTGTAACTGGTTTTGCTTAAAATATTAAAAAAGCTATAATTGATTGATTAGTTTTACCAGTAGACTTACTCTTAATTTTTCTAGGTGACATTACTGAGTCAACTATCGTCCGGTGACATCCTCCACAACGGGCCACTCCTGCAATCCCTGGAGGACACCCAGCGCTCCAGCGAGGAGATAAAGCACTCCCTGGCCAGGGCAGCCGAACTGGGGGCGGCAGTCGAGCAAAGGTGCCAGCAGTACTCGGGCCCGGCGTCCAGGGCTGCCAAGGCCTGTCTGGCCGTGGCGTCACTGTCCAACAGACATCCGCTGGCCGTCATCAGCGTGAATAGTGTCATGCCAATGTTTCTGACTGCTCTTGCTAATTCCAGGGTGAGTGAAACAACTTGTATTCGAGTTGCATCCTAAAAATTGTGTGTTCATTTAGAAATATCAAACCCAAAAGGTGGTGCTAATTTCATAATGCCAGAGCTCACCATTGATTCCATGATCGTACTATTAGTTAGTTGAAAATACAATTAAATAATTAGTATTATTAAGTTTTATACTTTTCACTCTTTCAGAAAATGTCCCATGACGAAGATGGAAAGCAATCAGTCAGTCGAAATGTTGTAATTGGAATCCTGGAGCGGATACTGACTGCTCTGCACAAGGAGCACCACTGTGCTGTCACTCTGTTCCTTCTTCATCTTATTTATCCTGAGGAAATTACTCAGCAGGTATCCAACATACTCATTCAAAGTTCACATTATTCTACATATTTACAATTAGGATTTTTCTAAATTATCTTTGTAACATTCATAAATAAAAATAAATAATTATATAGATTTTGGCTGCCACTGAGATTTGAACTGCTGCTTTCCAGGCGGGTGTAATACCAATTTTACTATCGAATCTGTGGTATTTCTTGTAAATCATGAATACTGTTTCATCTTTTTTCCATGAGGGGCATCCATTTTTTTTAAGTGAAGGTTTAAACCGGAACTAAATCATTTGAGAAGAACTAGGGTGAACCCTCTTTATTTTAGTGAAAATCACAATAACTAACTAATTACATAGTGGGGTGTTAAGCTTTGAAAAAATATATCCATTACGAAAACTGAATAAATATGTCACCATGTGTTTATATTTATTTTTATTTTTAGGAGTGGGAGGTTTTGATAAGTATTCCCGAAAGCCATGTTCAGAATAATTTCGACTCCCAAGAGATTCCAACATGGATAAGCAAAGACAGGTGCCCAATGGTTATGATTATTCAGGTATATGAACGTGTATTCATTAACCAATTAATTCTCCTCTTGACAATCTAATTATATTTTGCAACTATAAATACATAATACTCATTGACACTAAAACTTTTCACATGCCCAATTTTTTCTGTTTAGCCCTTTGAGATCTAATGCTAATTCAAACGATCGTTGCATTCCTTGCTTTTTATTTTATTTATTACATAACATTGTTTTTGTTTATCTGTGAGGAAATTAATTCAGATCTCAAAGGATTACTACCAACATTAGTAGAAACCATTGAAAATTTGTCAAATTAACGAGACACGTTTTATTTCAGATGAACTTACCAGAGTTGTATAGCAAACTTCGATTAACAAATGGAGATTTGTGGGGGAAGTTTGCGACTTCTGGAGATTGGGAGAGCATTCCGGCTGAAGTTGTGTTGACGCCATTCCAGAAAGTTTTAGTTATTTGGGCTATCAAACCAGATAAATTGTATTCGTCCTTTCCTGAAGGCAGCAGCACAGATTTTAGGTGATGTTTCTCTTTCAAATTAACTTATTCTAAAAAAATAACACATAAACTAAATACGTAATCCTAATAAACTATGCACCTAAATCCACGCAGTGCAATGAATTCTGAACTCTGACTGAAATTCAGATATTGGGGTAAAGTAAAGAATACCCTGGACTGTGTAAATTTAGGTGATTATAAAGGATTGATGTATCAGGAAGAAGAATTACAACAAAGCTTTTAATGGTAGGGTTATCCACAGACTAAAACAATAATTAATTTGCAGGCGTGAACCAACTGTTTCCGGAGGGAGACCTCCTGGCCGTGGTGGAGAGATGGGGCGCCCCTGAACGGCCAATCCTTGTTATAGGAGCCGCGGGCACAGACCCCATTGACCAAATTAAAATAAGGGCTGGCCATGTTGTTGGCATGAATCAATTTAAACAGGTAAAATAAACTAAAACTTTTTATAAAACATCAATAGAATCAGCATACCGCACATCACAAATACCTCCCACTATTGAGTTTGCTGGCCATTTCTGGTCTGGAGCTCCTCGATAGCTTCCCCTATCTTAGCGGAAGGATTATATCTATAGAACATAGACGTCAGACGTGGGAATATTGCGTTTGTTCTACTAGTATTTCATTGCTAGGTGCTCCAAAAAAAATTTGTCAATAATTCGTTTGGCGACAGCGCACATTTGGGAAACACCAATGCGTTTCATGTTAACATTATAAAACCAAAAATTTTATAACATATTCCTTTTAAAATATGTAACAAAATATGATGACATCTCCAGGTCTGGGTATCCCAAGAGATGAATGAAGAAGCCATCCACCACCTGACTGCTTCAGTCCAGTGGGCCAAGAACTCCGGCGGATGGTTAGGGGTGCTCATTGGGGCGGGAGGTTGGGCTCACTCGGTCATACAGAGCATCCTGATCTCTTCGCAGGACCACTCCAGTCCCAAGTGCCGCCTGTGGATTGTCACTGAAGACCCATCGTCCATACCTCCGCTGTTTGCAAGCTTGTGTGTTAATGTTATCATGGAGGTTGGTTCTTTGATATGTAATATTTAAATTAGCGATTATACCGTACTGTCCTGAATCATTTTCAAAGTTTACGTTGCATAGTCAAAACCTAAGCTGAAGATTTTAAAACGATTTTGGAAAATACCAAATTAACCATTTTACTATACACCTAGATTTTACACTTAATATTAAATTATAAAGTAAACCAACATAACAAACTCTGATTAGAAACTTTTTACAATAGAGGGGAAGGGTGGAAAAATGACCTTATTTAAGTCAGGTCAGTTTTTATTCAGGATATTAGCAGTTTATTATCCTTGTACATAATTAATCTTTCGCCATGCCAAATATAACTTAAGGTAAATTGCTGTAGGGTCAAAATAATTAAGTTTACATATTATACATATAACTGAAGTTATTTTTTCCTCTTCAAACTATGTTCTGCAACTGTGCAAACCCATTACTCCAAAATTTGTTACATGGTTTTAACCTCTAGTGTGCCGGGGGTGCCTATAGGCACCGGGCATTCATAATTATTATCTATTCAGAAGTTTTTATACTTAAAAACCCGTTTTTCGCATATTTAAATGAACCGTGATCGCTTGTCAACAAAATAATCAATCCATAGAAATATTTTGCATTGCGTTAAGTTTGATACAAGTCAAGTAATAAGCATTTGAAGTTTGCTTGCGTCAATGCGGCAGAAAAAAATATTTTCAAATTGACATTACTGTTTGTTATTACAAAAAACCTCATCCAATTTTATTTTTATTTGGAAGGAAATGTATTCAGCCACACGAAAACACAATAAAACCTTTTTCAACCCACATCCTATTTATTGTTGCAACACAAGAGCTATAACAATCTACATTATTTGGCAATAGTAAAACTTTTTATTTCTTTACTTACTAAAGTGATTGTTTCCCAGGCTCCAACAGGAATAAAGAACAACCTATTACGAACTCTCTCTCTATGGGCACCTCAAGGTGGATCTGCTCCAGGACCTAAAGATGCTGTGAAGACAAGACTAGAGTTTTCTCTAGCGCTGACGCATAGTGTCATACAAGAGCGCTGCGCTTATATACCTCAAGGTATTTATCTTTCTTTTATCCATATCTTTTTTGTTACATACGGCGGAAACCTGGTAATTTGAAATCAACGGGCTTGAAAATAAGAAATTCTACTTTTTCGTCTTATTTTGTAATGGTTAAATGGATATTTTAAATCTCTATAGCTCATGATAGCAATGAGTTGCATAAATATTTCCATTCACCTAAAAATTCCAGACTCAAAAAGTTGTGTAAAATCATTCAAGAGTTTTTGATTTGATGAATTGTCAAGCATAAGAGTCGTTAAAATTGATTTAACACTGACGGGCCGAGAATTGCAAATGCTAACTATTATGTCATTGATTGCCTATTCAATGACAACTTCCAGTGATTCAGCAACAGGGTCTAAGAGTAAGGCTGAAATTTTCAATTCTATTCATGTAATTTTTTTTAGGTTGGCGCGCTAACTACGGTTTCCGCTGGGGTGACGCCGAGGCCTGTTCCTCCGGCGTGAGACACTGGGGGCGCGGGGGTCCGGCGGGAGGGTTATGCTCCGCTCTGTACGCAGGCCGCGTCACGTGCCCCCGGGACGCTCAGCTGGCTCAGGCCATCATCCAGAGAAACTTCCACGAGACAGTTCTAGGCCACACGTGGAAGCCCCTCGGGCTGGATGTCACGCTGCCCATGACTACTAATTTACAGGTAAACTGTTGAAAAATTGTCATAAATACATTAGCAATACAAAACAGTGATTTCTAACCTTCAATACTGCTGAATTTTTAACCCAATAATAACAATCCTATTTTCAATTAAAAGGTACCCCTTATCAGAGCGCGGTTTTTTTTCTTGATTTTGAAATACATAGTTACTAGCGTTCAAAAAACTACTTCTTTTGGTGGCAGTTCCCACTTCCTTCATTGTTCATTGAACAAATACTTCAATTGAAGTTAGCAGTTCCGCTTATAAGCACATTTTAGCGTTGTGAACTACTTCATTTTACTGCAGTTCAAACTTCATTCATTTTATTGCATTGCACAAATACTTCATTTAAAGTTAGATTACAAAGAATTACTTTATTTTGGGGCAGTTAAGTTGCGAAGTTGAACTTCAAAGCCTACAAAGAAGTACTTCATTTCAAGTACGTCAATTGAAATTCGACTTCAAAGTACTTCGATTTAAAGGAACCGGTTCCTAGCCGGTCGACGGTCACTGAAACGTTCGATATCCTTTGTCCGTACCATTCGTGTTTTTTTGGGCGAGGAATTAGTTTCAGTTCTTTTCACTTTCAAATCTCTACCGACTAGTACTTTTATTTTGGCGAGGAACTTTTGTCGATTTGCTAGTACTTTTCGAAAAAACACCAGGAACCGGTTCCAAAAAGAACTGGATAAACAACCGGTTTCTCGTTGGTCACCGGTAACTGGAACCGCAACACACCTAATTCTGATAACGACGTCATCTCTAATTTCAAATCTCTTTTTGGCGAGTTTGACTTCAATTGAAGTGTTCACTGCGAAGGGTTCATTTTAAAGAACTAGCAGTTCGTGAAGCACTCACAAAACGCTAGTAGTTACCATCTAATTTATA
Organism: Drusus annulatus; assembly: GCA_022651775.1. Taxonomy (NCBI): domain Eukaryota; kingdom Metazoa; phylum Arthropoda; class Insecta; order Trichoptera; family Limnephilidae; genus Drusus; species Drusus annulatus. Next base: position 1,892,543 of record JAGWCC010000184.1, read on the forward strand.
TAATTTCTACATTGGTTCTTTTTTTCAATTTCAGTATTTCATCATTATCTGCTTCTTTATTTCAAGGATTTAAAAAAATCATGAAATTATCAAAGCATAACAATAGATTAGGACAGATATCTGATTGACTTCTAGTGTTTTTCTTCTCTTCGAACAAGCATTTAAATTTATTGGGGCCTTATGTTACAAAACCTTGAAAGAAGAGAAAACAACGTTCATGTTAATCTTGTCTTACCTAACCATTACACCATTCTTGTTGAGCTTACTGGAACTTTCATAAAGGCTTTATTATACATCAAACATTTCCACGGAACCCACGATTTTATATTGGTTTTTTATTCTCATAGTCCCTACTGCACGCACAAACTTGGTCCAATGAGAGATGATTTTGATTGTTTTTATTTTTTATTTTACAGGATTATTTGGTTGCACTTACCCAATTTCCTAATAATGACAGCCCTACTCAACTAGGACTCGCCAATAACATCCACAGGGCGAGAGAACACCAATCTGGCAATACTGTCATGAGCCAACTAAGTAAGCTTTGATTCTTTTTTGATTGAAGATATAAAAAGTATTCAGAAAATGTATTTATTGAGAATTTTCATTCCTTTTTAGAATCTTACCATCATGGAGAGATATCACTCCAATACGATAATAAATCGTGGAAGAAAAAACTGGCACCTATTCTATCGCTCTGGAAAAAACTCAACAGTGGACCAGACTCATTGGTCAAAGCAAAGATTACCGACCTCAAGGTTCCTATCCAATTCATTTCAGCTATTTTAAAATTCTGCAAAGAGAGCTTGTACAATTTCATTACTTACATAAACATGATTCCTTTATTTTTTCAGGTGGAAAGGAAGGGAAATGGTTTGATTGAACGGGAATGGGAAGCAGCTGTGGTGATAGTCCATACAGTTCATGCTGATCTGTCTTCGCTTCGTGCTGGACCTACAGACACCGTCTCCAGGGAACTGGCTGCTCAACTCATCGCCGATAAGGTAAACACACTTTACTGATTATAAAGTACAACACTGATTTATTACTTTGAACATTATTGTACATAAACATACCGGCTTCTTAAAGTAATCACATAATATCTAGACATATTCATGTAATGTGCTAAAATAATTTTAAAATCTTATTTTTAGACCCCGGAGGGCTGGACCTCTGGCTGGGAGGGCGCCCCTCGCGCCGCCTCCTCCTTCCTGCGAGGCCTCTGCTCGCGGGCTTCTGCCGCCCACCAGCGTGCCACTGGGGCCGCAGGGGGCCCCGTCCCTCCACTGGCCCTGCTACTGCGCCCGGCCAGGGCCCCACACGCCCTGCTGTGGGATGCGGTCACGCACTTCAATCTTCCGCCAGAGAGACTCACTTTGATAACTACTTGGGGAGATGAAGGTACCTATATTACTTTTTTATTTTATTTTATTTTTTTTTTTATTTAACCTTTTAAATGCCAGTATGTAGAAGTGTAGCTGTGCACAGCAGGCCGTGAATTTTTAATTAAAATAACGGGACATATGTATGATACAGAGGCTCTTCTTTGAGAGCGAGAAAACTCACTATTTTTCTATGGCCAGCCTGCTGGGCACGGCCAAGAATGCGAGAAATCTCGCTCTTGGCACAGAAGCGGTTAAACAATAATTATTATTATTTTTAATTGTTTTTAAAAAAAATATTTCAATAATAATAATTGTTGTTTAAATAAAATTAAAAAAACCTACAAATTAAAATGGAATTCTACAAAATAAATTTTAAAACCATAAATAAAAAATAAATACCTATATTACATTTATAGATTCAGATACACATTATTCAATTGAACAAAAACTTTTTGTTGCTGTTTTTATGGTATTTGATGATCACCCATTGGAGGTATTCTTAGCTTATTTTAGTTATTACGACTTTTCATTTATTTATAAACTAACCAATTATAAAAATAATAGAAAAAACAAAAAATAAAAAATTTCTCTGTCGAGATGAGTGACTTTTCAATTAAAAGTGAAAAAGTTACAATATCGAGTTCATTCTATGTTGGTTATTAGTATATTTAATCACAAGTAATTATAACAACAAAAAATAAAACTGATTTTCAATATTTTGGCACATATTGTATTTCAAGAAGGGATACAAGATGGCATTCAAAATACCAAATAGAAGTTATTGAAGTTAATGGGCCATGAAAGTCATTTGCCGTATAAATAAACCATTTCTAAAAAAAGTTTCTGCTTTGTGATAATGTTGACTTTTATATCAGTGAATTAAATCAAAAGGATTTTGAATATTTCAGAAGAATCAGCAGCGGATGGTAAAGTGATATTGCGGGATCTCCGTCTGGAGGGGGCCGTGTGGGAAGGAGGCAGGCTGCAGCCGTGCCGCTCCAACACCCCGCCTTTCACCCCCGCCCCACCCATATCCCTGCAGTATGTGCCCTCCGTGAGTACAACCTAGCCTTCGAGCCTAGAGTCAAATGTTTTTATTTCGACTTATCAAACCCAAAAAAAAAATTATGAAAGTCGATCATTTGCACAGGGTCGGTCATTTCAATGTAATCTAATTTTACTAAAATGGTCCACATAGTACATATGTATTTACCAGGAGCATGCAGCGATATTTCACAATTTTTCCGTAAAAATAACTTTTAACTTGGTTTTTTTTATTCCCAAAAAGTTCTAGTGCATTTTTTTTTGTTCCTTCTGGAAAGTCAGAACCAGTTCACCCCGCTGCTGCTGTAAGAAATTCCCCTGATATTTATGCCCTCTGGTTATTACGGGATATATTCTGTGTAAATTTGATTAGTTTTAATAAAAAATGTTTTAAATAATGTGAATCATTTCCTTTTTTCTGACAGGATTCCACCAAGGATCAGCACAATAAAAATAGCGTTGAAATTCCCATCTACACATCATCGGATAGAAGTGATCTTGTGTTCAACATAGGGGCACCTCTGGCTGATCAGTTCAATGTCAATTTATGGCTGCTGAATGCTACTGCCTTGATTATTCCTTAAAAAAATCATAGAATTCATGGTCAAAAAAAATGCTTGATCATTTAAATAAGTACATAATATATTGATCATTCACCGAGTTCCTGATGTATCCTATATAATAGACATAAGTAACACCCTTTCAAAAAATGCCTTTAAAGTATTACATATACGTTACGTAGGTGCATATAACGCTTGAGGCACGAATTATTTACGTATTATTTCAGTTCTTAAAATTTCATAAGTTCAGTTTTCAAAATATATATAAGACCAGCATCTAGTTGGTATTGAAGAATCTGCTATCCCTTGTCCAGGAAATACTTAGAAGCCTGAGTCAGTCTGAGATACTCATTCCAAACATCTCAATGGAGTACAAATATGTATAAAGATTTATTGTATTGTATTTTTCAAAATTAAAATAAATTGTTGTGTACTGCTTTTTTTGCCATGGTATTAAAGTTGTTTGTTTTTTGGTAAAATTTTTATTTATCCTAGTTGTAAGCACCCTTTGTTTTCTAAATATAATTAAAATGCTTGTCTCAATTTTTTTTATCTACACTAATATTATGAGAGAATGAGGATTTAACAAATGAAAATAATCACTTTATACATATAAGCTTATTATAGACATAAATATATTTTATTACAATATACATTATTTTTAAAAACAATAGGTTGAATATGTACACATCGCCATAAAATATTTTCCCAAACAAAAATATTATGCTTCAAATCTTGGTAAGGAAAAATCAGAAGCTAAAAATATACAGACTATCGAAATGGTTGCACATCACAAAGCAGGAATGTAGTAAAATTTATTAATTTCTCAGTGAGTCTGACATAGATGCATTGCTTGCATACAGCATGCTTATAACTTGTTATTCGACTTCAGAAAAGAGAATTACAGTGAAATTAAAAAGTTCAAGAAAAAACTTTTAGTTTCTTTTTTTAATTACTAAGATTAAGTTAGGTTTAGGAAAAGCTAATTCAGATTTTTTTTTCTAAAATCACATTACAGTGATTCTCGATAAACCGCTTCATCGTAAATTGTCAAACGGGTCCTTACAATACTTTCAATTTTTTTTGTAATAATGTTTTCTGTTTAGTCAAGTTTAAATAAAATAATGTGTTAAAAAGAAAGGACACCAATAAAACATTAAAACAGCAACGTTTAGTTTACCAAGAATAAAATTATTAAACAACTAGATCCTGTGATAAAATAAAGATTAACATAATTGAAATAAGCTATTTATTTCAGCAAGCCAAGACTTCAACAAACGTATCAATGGTTTCACATTTGAAACATCAATATGAAGAAAAAAAACAGGTCATAATGATTTTAATCCAGCTTTTCTAACTAGCTGTAAATTAATATTAGCCAAGCCACTTTGTAAAAATTTTAATCAATCTTTGAACACCGGCTGCTTCCCTGATCTCTGGAAAAACTGCTTTCTCACACCAGTTTTTTAAAAGGGTGATATTCTGATGTATCGAATTATCGATCCATGTGCATGCTGTCTTCAAATCCCAAACTTTTTGAAAAATTAATACTAGATATAATCTGTATTCATATCAACCACGTTATTGTTCCAAACCAACACGGCTTTATTCCAGGCAGATCTGCTCAACAAACTTTGTAAGATAGGTATAGAAGGCAAACTACTAGATTGGATAACTAGCTACCTTATCAATAGAGTTCTTCAAGTTGAAAATAACTCTAACCTTTCACATAAATTCGTAGCTACTAGCGGTGTACCACAAGGGTCTCATTTAGGCCCAATTTTATTTTTACTCTTTATCAATGACATTGTAAATTGCTTTTTTCTGACGATTTGAAAATCTTTAAACTCACTAAACTGATGAAGACTGTATGTGCATTCAACGTAATTTAATCAAATTACATGATTGATGTAACCTTAATAAACTTTGTTTAAACAGAAGTAAATGCCATATTATTCGTTTTTATACAAAACTAATCAGCCTTTCAATTACCAATACTCTCCTTCCTTCTGTTAATGGAATCAACGATCTTGGCATAATTTTAGATACTAAATTTAACTTTCTTTAACACATCAACTCAATTACGATGAAATGTCAAAGACTTTAGGAATATTTTAACACTAAAAATATTGTACTTGTCTTTAGTTTACAGCCAAGTAGAATATAATTCTTCTATCCGGTCCCCTAACTGCCTAACTAATAACATCCACTCCAAATGCATCGGAAAAAATATATTAATTTATTAATTTTAAACTTAATTCACCCAATGAAATCATAAACTATAACTACTTGAAAGAATTAAACTTATTAAAAAAAAAGCTGCGAATATTTTTGGCTTGACTTTTATTTTTAAAATTGTATATGGTATTATAGACTGCCTCGGTTTACTGAACCTTAATTCCTTTCTTACTCCAGGCTCATTTCCTTTGACATAGCAACGAGAACATTCGATCCAAAATTTGATTTAATTATAACAATAATACCATTTTATTTCATCGGGGGGATGTTCTCAAAACGAATTGGATCGTCTCTCTCGTGCCGGTTTTCTCAAAATGTTTTTTTTATTTTTTATGGGGGGGTTATCGGGAAATATCTGGTCAAAAAGCTAAAACCGAGTTCACCGTTCCAGCTAAAAATCACCGGTCACTGTCTCTTATTTGAGTTTTCAGCCTCGGGATATTGTATCTGCTTAACATTTTTCATTTGCCAAAAATAACCAATTAACTATATGACAATACACTACTCATATACAAGACGACCATAAGGGCGGGCTTCACATACGCTGCAACCGTTTGGGGACACGCAGCTCACCCATATAAAAAAACTACAAACCCTACAAAACAAAGCCATTTGACTTGCGTTGGGTGCGCCCAGATGAATCCAAGGTTTCCACTCTACACGAAGACAAAAACATTCTTCTGATAAAGGAATTAATTGTTACTCAGTCTGACAAAAATTATGCCTGCCTTGCCGGACATAAAAACCCCTCATAAATTCTCTCGCTAGATTTAACGAGAGTGATAACTTTAAAGCCAAAAATAATCCTCCGTTAGGAGTGACACCCTGTCCAAGAAGCAGTTAAATTGTTATTATAATTTTATTATATGTATGTTTATTATTATCTTATGTTTATTTACTATATTTATCAAATTAGTTTATTCATCGAATTATGTTATGTATTATTAATATTATCTTTATATATGTGTATGTTTGTCATACAACCCCTTATAAAATTAAACTCAAGTTAAAGTATATTTTTGATAATCCCCTATGAATATGTTAGAGTCAGTAAACTTATTGTTTAGGAACTCTATGTATAAAGAATATCCAAGTCCTAGGCCAAAAATAGCCGGTTCCTCGGAGAAATGATATCGACGGTTCCAGTGACCTCCGTGTCGCCGGTTCCAAGTAACCGGAATAGGAATATCGAACATCTCTAATTTCAATTATTCTGACTTCTGACAGATTTTACCGCAACAATTCGCGTCGCGTCGTTTTTTCAAACTGTTTGTATCTTTCATAGATTGCTTTTTTTAATTTTCTGTGATGGCTCAAATAAAAATCCCCAATATTGATCAAATTCACAAGTGGATAGAATTACATCCTGAACTTAAATTCGACGGTCGAAGCATTTTTTGCGATGTGTGCGACATTCATCTAACCCAACTAAAAAAATATACCGTTATAAAACATGTAAAGAGCAAAAATCATTTGAAAAAAAATCCAGATGGTTCTTCGATGGATTTTTATTTTGATTTAGCGATGTTTTTCATATGTTGTAATATTCCGTGGACAAAACTAAACAATGTTAATTTTCGTGCTTTCTTTTCTAAATATTTGTGCTGCAAATGTTCTACAATTAAGTTACCTTGTGAAGCCACCCTCCGACAAACGTATTTAAATAAAGTGTTTAACAGTGACTTAAAAGATACCAGAAAAACAATGGAACACTCATATTTATGGGCCACTGTTGATGAAACAACCGATAATCATGGGAGGAATGTAGCCAACCTGGTGGTAAGACCATTAGGAGACGTTACTGGTCGGTCGTATTTGATTGCAAGCAAAGTGTTAGCCAGAACCAATGCCTCCGCCATCAGAAACTTTGTTAGAAATGGCTTATTATTTTTATGGCAGAAATCTGCAGCAAACAATTTCAACAAACTTTTAATCTTGACCACACACTCAGCTCCTTACATGCTTAAAGCTGGAAAGGCACTTAAAGAAGTGTTTCCCAATATGATACACTTCACCTGCTTAGTGCATGCACTAAACCTCGTTGCTTCGTCCGTGCGAGATAGATATGAAAATGTCGATGAACTGATTTCCCGCGTAAAAAATATATTTTTGAAGGCACCAACTAGAATAAACACTTTCAAATCCATGTTTCCGGAAATTGCGCTGCCGCCAGCACCAATATTGACGCATTGGGGAAGTTGGCTGAAAGCGGTGGTTTATTATAAGCAACATTTTGAAAAGTTAAAAAAGGTTGTTTCTATTTTTAATGAAAGGGACTCTGTGACAATAGTGAAAGCAAAACTATTATTTGAAGATGCCAGTATCAAAAGAGGACCTGATTTTTATTACAGAATATTTTGGAACTATTCCTTATGCAATGAAAAAACTAAGGGATCCGAGCATTTCTATCATCCAATCCTTTGAAATAATTGATGAAATAAGGACTCTATTATCGTGGTGCGAAGAGGAATGGGCAGTTGAAAGACTAGATGCTGCGTTAGACCGGAATCCTGGATACGACGAATTACGATGCATCAGTGAAAACTTATCTAATATAACCGACTTTACTTTTTTATTAAAATTTGCCCTGCTGTCGTCTATTGATGTTGAACGCTTGCTTTCATTACAAGGGTGGATTATTGAAAACAGGCTTAGTCTCTCGCCAGAGCACATGGAACAAATTAAAATACTTTATTATAAAAATAATTTTACCCTAAAAACATCACCTTTCAATTGAATTCTGCATCGTGTCCGTAAATGCTCTTCCAATCAACTTTGGGTAAGTCTCCTTTATAACTTTATCAGCAGTATTATAACTATTCAAGGCATTGTTTACAAAGATATCCCCAACATAGCCCAGGAGTTCATTCCATGAGATTATTTTTAGAGTCTGAAATTGATCATTTTATTTAAACTGAGTTTTAACAGATGCTCTCACTTACGTGAGTGTCTCATCATGTGTGAAATAACAGTCTTAAATAAGTTTTTTTTAAACCTTATACACGTTTTTACAAAATTATTGTATCTTGTAGTTCGGACCTGATATATGTATTTTTTGTTTTTTTTGTTAATGAAAACCGAGTTCCAACTGCCCAGAGCCAGTGGGACTATAGCACCCTCCAATATGGGTATGTTATGAGTGTGAAGGTATTGGGGAAGGAAAGATTGGATAGTACCTAGCTATTAACATCTGGTCACCAAACATGGCTAGTGCCATTTTAAGCATCGTTTCTATTCCTAATGATGATCTTTCACCAGGGCGATACTGAGAGTATCTACCACTATCGCGAAGAACAAACTGGGTGCTACTTATCATCGTCGGGGCTTCGTTCATCCTCATTTTATGAATATTTTTAATCACGGCTCTTCGAACAATTAGTGTAGCTCGTTGTTGTACTTCGTCATTTTGTAGATTTTGTCATCACTTTGTATTAATTAATGTTTTTTTTTATTCCATCAGGTGATGCAACACGGTGGCTTTTGGGTTCGAGTTGAAGGGGGAGCTGCCCGCTGGGTAACTCCGCTCTTTCATGCTCATCATCACAGCCACCACTAGGGACGGCTCCATCAAACACTGCCCTCGGCTTACGAGCTGCATGAAGCTGTCCTCGTTAAAGTTAGTTGACAAACATACCAAATAATTCATTCCACCTGTCTCTATTTCAAAAACTTTAAATTAGTTTAATAGTACGTTTAAAGATTCATATTTTTGAAGGGTATAAAGACGTAATATCGAATCATCCATAATTATTAAAGCAAACCTCATGCTTTTAGCATGTGTGTGATGTTCTGACTTAATAAATCATTTAAATGGTGTTTATAATCTACATATTTTTATTAAAAATGGCCAAAACGATACAAAATAGAAACAATCGCCTCCTTAAATATAAGTTTATCTACTTATATGGGTAGAAATATGCTTGTGTTAGAAATAGACATGCACTATTGCATCTTAACCTGAAATCCTAGTTTAGAGTCAGACCAATGTCAACAAATTGCTAACAATCGTTTGCAAATCTATACCTCCATATATTGTTCCTTCAAAGGCATAGTCATAACAAAAACCATTGTTATAAATGTCACTAAGATAAATAAAATTAAAATAAATGTGTTTTTTGTTTTTACATTGTCAGCACTATCTGTGTGTTTTTACTGTGGTGATGTTTTTCCAGTGCCCAAGATGAAAAAGAGCTGTTCGATATATGCAGCTTACATTTAGATGCTTCACTTCAATCAAACAGTAAAAAAACAGGAAATACAAGAATTAAGCGCTGCAATACTCTACTGAGAAGTAAGTCTTGACATGAATTTTTTGTTGTTCTTATTGTGTGATAACCCACAAGAATCTTAAATACCTTTAGCCAGTGAAAATATTTTACCTCCAAGTGGGGAAAAGAAGGTCCGGAATTACCTTGTGAAAAAGGTTGGAATCATGAATTATATTCATTTTGGCCTTAAAAATATGTAAATACCGAAAAGTGTTTATTTCGAAAAATGAAAACCAGTTCACCCTGCTGCTACTGTAAGGCATTCCACTGATATGTATGCCCTTGGGTTATTACGGCATATATTCTGTGTAAATTCGATTAGCTTTTATAAAAAATAATGTGAATCGTTTCCTTTTTTTCCCACAGGACCAAGGAACAGCACAATAAACATGGTGTTGAAATTCCCATCTACACATCACCGGATAGAAGCCATCTTGTGTTCAACGTAGGGGCACCTCTGGCCAATCAGTTCTATGTCAATTTATGGCTGCTGAATGCTACTTCCTTGATTATTCCTTGAAATAATAGAGTTCACGATCAAAATAACTAGTAATTTAAATATATATTAATCTTTCACCGAGTTCTTGATGTGTCCTATAAAAAAGTTTTACATATACGTTATGTAGATGCATATAACGCTTGAGGCACGGATTATTTGTGCATTATTTCTGTTCTCAAAATTTCATAAGTTCAGTTTTCAAAATATATTAAGACCAGCAGAAATAAGCAGCTCAAAAACACGACCAATCTCAACTGCAGGCAAACTCAAACTGCGTAAAATACATCGCTAATATTGACGACCGTCACTCGTGTTAGCTAAAAATAGAACGCTGCGAGTCGAAACATACGAGCGTCACTCGGACTAGCAGAAATTGTAACGCATTTAGTGCGTGAGCGTGACTCGTTCAAAAGCATGAAGCGGTTAAAGACTCTGCTATCCCTTGTACAGGGCATACTTAGAAGCCTGAGATACTCATTCCAAAGATCTCAATGGAGTACTAATATGTATAAAGATTTGTTGCATTGTATTTTTCAAAATTAAAATAAACTGTTGTGTACTGTTATTTTTAGTATTCTTCTTTTTCCTAGTTGTAAGCACCCTTGATTTTCTAAATAAAATAAAGATAATTAAAATGCTTGTCTCAAATTTTTCTATTTATATTACGAGAGAATGAGGATTTAACAAATGAAAATAATCATTTTAATTGCTTTATACATATAAGTTTATTATAGACACAAATATATTTTATTACAATACACATTATTTTTAACAATAGGTTAAATATGTAAACATCACCATAAAATATTTTCACAAACAAAAATATTATGCTCCAAACTTTGATAAAGAAAAGTTAGAAGCTAAAAATATACAGACTATCGGAATGGTTGCACATCACAAAGCAGGAATGTAGTACAATTTATTAATTTCTCAGTGAGTCTGACACAGATGCATTGCTTGCATACAGCATGCTTATAACTTGTTATTCGATTTCAGAAAAGAGAATTACAGTGAAATTAAAAAGTTAGAGTGGTAGATACTTTGGAACATACAAGTGTATCCCTCTGGTGTAAGACCACCATTCAGAATCAAAATGTTGCTTGAAATGGCTTTAACCGTGTTTGATGAACGGATCTGCGTAGCCAGATGCTTCCCAATTCCCTTCAGCTCACAACATACCCCAATCGGGGACGCAATAGTTCCACTGGCTCCAGACAGTTATGAGCAGTACTATTAATACTCTTGTGCGGTATTCACATTAAAAATCTCAAAGTGTGCAGTCTATAACTTGTGACCAACATTGCATAAGGATTCTAATTAATCACTACTTCATTTCTGCCTTTAATCATTACAATTAAAAAATAAAAGCAATTTGTTTGATTGTTCCTGAGAATATATTCGCTGAAGAAGTCAGCATTATAAAAGAGACTACATATGAATCATTGGAAGTGTACATGGACGACTTAGAAAGCAGAAATACTACCAATGCCTGTTTTTTTTTTTAAAATAGAAATTCATTATTGGTTAGCGCTTTACTGATAAGATCAAAGTCTTCGACATAATTAGTTGTGCAAATTATCGGCGATCACGATAATCATAGAGCTTATAATCGTGTTTACGATGGATCAGAATTATAATTGTTCCATCATTACTAAAAGTCATTACAACGTTCTTAACTTATTTAACAGATTTTTTAAAGATGCTCAGAAAATAGCAATCCTTGGTAATACATATATATATTTCAATTTCTCAAATCAATTCTGTTTTGAACAAATTATTTGATATTTTCGTAGAAAGGAATCACTTTGCGGTTTGACATATTCAATACTTAGTTTCCCAACCATTTATCTTAGAGTTATATGTAAAGATCATTGGGTCAAGCATATATCTTGTTTTCTTCTGTGCACCATGTCACTGACACATAAGTATATTATATAAAATAAATCACAATAACTATGGTAATACATAAGCAACCAGTCATACATTTGTTTAATCATTTTTCAATTAACGTCATTGGTTCATTTTAGCTCCACGACTACCACTGTAGGTGCATGTGCATTTCAACATGTGGTCTGGGTTTGGTAGACATGAAATTAATAAGTGCCTTTTGTATTATTGTCTATACATATACATAGACACTTTAAAAATAAGTAGTTGTACATTATCATTAGATTGTATAATTTTGATTGGAAAAGGAAAATGCACACCAAATGAGCTATATTAGTTACTAATATTTCATGAAAAGTTAGTACGTAATATAATTATTGGAACTCAAAGTGCACTTAACTAATGAAGTAGGGTCACTGAGCTAATTTATAGCAAAGATTATATCATTACATAATATGTAATACACTTTTCAGAGTAGGAACTGGGAATGATAGATGACGTTCAATTTCTTCAAAATAATTATATTCAGCAGTGTTCCAATAAAAAACTCAACATTGAAACCAATTCATTGTGTAAATAGAGGTTCATAAAATACTTATTATCTATAACATGATTATATCAATAATTAAATACTACTATTTGAAATGCGTAACATGTTAAAATCAAATGATATAGAGATATTTTTTGTTGAAATTTATAATGATTAAGGAAAGCAGATACTAGATACTTATATTGATTCATTATTATTTATTTATAATGTTGTTGCCCACTCGCATTTAAAAAAAAACAATAAACTTATTATTTGGAAACTTCTGGAATTCTTTTTTTGTCATAAATCATCATCCCCACCTGTATAAGGTGTGAAAAAAAGTGTGGCAATAGTAAATTTCATCAAAAAAATAAAAATAGTAAAGCACACTTCTAAATAAGATCCTACATGCATATTATTTTCACTAACATAATATATTTTTACATTCAGCGAGTAAAAGTTTCACCTGTTCATTACAATAAGTATGAAGCTACCATAAACAAACATTAATTTATTCAAAAACTTACTTTGTCCTCGAAATATAATTTAAGGAATTAAAAAGACAAAACCATATCAAACATTATTTGGGTAAAATCGTCAGATAAATAAATTAACCTTTTATTGGATAATTTAATAGTTATTCAAGATAAGCTATGTTCAATAAAAAAAATGTGTGCAAAATACATAACATTTAAAAAATAGATTTGCATAAATGCATTTTTTAAGGCTTCAATAGAAAATTATGAACAGTCAGTATTATCACAAAAATATGTGTAGACCACTTTAAAATAGCAACACATAAGATTTGTAAAAATTACAATATTTCCGGCATTACTTTTTTCAACTATGTTTATATTGAAGACCTGATATACGAAATTCTCTCTCTTATACGAACAACAAATTTAATGCCAGGGCGTAATATGGTCATCAACATAATAGCAACTAGAAGGACCACACAGATATTACGCACACTATCGCCAGCGGACCACCACATCGAGAATAGCCCCAGAATAATGGTCACAATGCCGAGAATGAATGTAACAAGACCTGCGCCTGCGTGAACCAACTTTATATACAACGGAGCGATGATTTTTTTAAATTTCTGGCTGAAAAGCGCTGTAATTCCTCCGCATGATGCAACCAGCGCCATTATGCACGCAGTAAATCCGAAGCAAGAGTGGTATGTGGTGAAGTGGTATTTGCCGGCACGTATCTTATTGATAAAGATTGCCAGGAAGCCAGCAGTCAGGATGGTGAGGGCCAGAGCCTGCAGGATCCAGTGGCGGGTGGACCGGTTCCTCACCGGCATCCATTCGGTGGCGGCATCCCCCGGGCTGACAGAGTTCACAGCTGATGTCATCAGGAGTAGCCACTGCCAGTATATTTGAAATATTTGTGTTAAATTTATTTTTTAAATAAATAGGTTTTCTGATTATAAATGACTTAATAATTTCGTTTTATCACAAATGCAACAAGTAAAGCAATGTCTAAATCCATTGTTGGTTAAAACACCGGATGATGGGCATTTAAATACAAGGATCAATAGTTGAACAATCCGTAATAAAGACGGCAAATAAAACTTAAAACTTTGGAAATATACTTCAATAAAGCGTAAAATATGCATATCGGTAACATATGGTAGGAAAATTCATATCAATTACATGTTTTTACTTACGCCGATAGTCATGAAGGTCGGGTGAAAAGAAAATAAAGTGACCCCGTCCATAAAACATAAATAAGTTATGTAGGAAGTAAATAATATACACGCAACATTGTTAACAATGTTTAAGAAATTCATTTTGGCGTTTGAGGGTGGATCAACAAGTCTTGAACTTTCGTTTCTCGCCACTTCGTCTAAGTCTGACCGCTTTCCTCCTCCAAACTGTCTAAACTGTCCATGTGAGCGGCTTTGCGCAAACGTCACGAGATGACGACCCAAAAGATAACAACAATATCTATTATTGTTTATACTTTATGTCAAAAGAATCAACATGTCTTTTGCTAGTGATGCGCAACAAGTTGGCGATCGATCGACACCGCCACAATGACAGCCGAGAGCGGGACCCAAAACAGTTGAATTAAATATTTTCATGAAATCAAGAACCCTCTGCAGTTAGTTTGTCTATGACTACGCTAATAAGCCTTTATTGTCGTTGGTTAGTTACAAATTTCGAATAATCCCGTATTTATTAAAAAATACATAAAATCCCATTGTTAATAACTGGGACCAGTCCAATAATTTATTTTTTCCTAATGTCTAAATGGACATAAGATACTTATCAAACAGATACAGTTGTAAATAATGTATTCATACAGTAAGAAAAAAAAAATGAATGAAGCAGTAAACATAAAAAATATTTAAATGTAGTTGTTTGATTATGTTACATGAAGAGATGCAATATCATAGCTTTCTTGTATCTATCATACATTCCATGCAGTTAAATGCATCAACCACTTCTGCATATTGTACCAATTATTTACAATTTAGGTTCAAACAAGTATCTAAAAGACTCAGTCCTGAAATTATTGTTACATTTAAAAAAAATTTTGTATTGAGTAGTTCTCGTTCTATGAAAGATTATATTAAATAATTGAATATATGTAATTAACAATTTTATTATAATAACCATGTTTTTTATAATACATAATGAGACAATTTTTATTTTACCATTTTGACAACTTTTATTATATTTAAATCTATCATCTGTAACTTATTTTCACACGAATGCTTTCAAAACATAATTTTGGGGTATTGTAAAAATTTTGATCACATGCCTCTTAATATAAAGAATATAATCGTTGATTAACTTTTGTTATTTCTTTATTTTTTACTGAAATAAAAACTTTGTTTCAATCTTGTTTCAGTAGTTCATGGTGACCACCAATTTTTTTTTTTGTACCCTGTTAGTTAGTGAATGCTCGAATTATTTTTCGAAAAGCGTGGCTGATATTTTTTTTAACGTCATTAAGGAATCCATATTCTCGGATACCTCAACTTAATTTACTATAATATACTTAATATACTAATCATGGACGTATTTAGATGCTCATGACGATTTTCTGAATGTTAGAAAAGATTATCGAGTAACATTATTATATATATTTTTGTAGTACTTTTTTTTATTTTTATAATTGTACAACAGATATAAACCCAATAACAGTACAATGGAACAACAAGTAAGCAATTTCAAATTATAAAATTTTTAAATTAATAAGTTTTTTGAACTTTTGTAAATTATCTGAAAATGTATCCAAATATACAATAGATGATGTATTTAACAGAATTATACCTCTTGTCATGCTATGCTGAGCCAAAACATCTGTCCGACCATAGGGTATTCTGAACATTGCATGATTTCTGCTGCGACAGTATTTTTCTGGTACGAATAAGCAGTAGCATGCCAAGAGGTATGGACAGTCGATTAAGTGATTTATAATCTTAAAGCCTATTGTCATGAGACCAGCATTGCGCCTAGTCTCTAAGCTTTGATAATGTGTCTCCTCGAATAGTTCCATGTGATGCATGAACATAGGGTATGTTCCGTGCGAACGCATGTACACATACCTGAGGAATTTTTTTTGAATCTGTTCCAACATATTTATGTATTTGGTTTGATGTGGAGCCCAAACAGTGCTAGCGTATTCCAACTTGCTTCTGATCACTCCATTGAAGAGGGCTGTCATCGCATTTGTGTTATTAAACTCTATTACTTGTGTACATAATATTATTTATCCATATATTTTTAAACAACTTTATATTTCAAAACTAAAATATAGGTGTCCGAACGCTTTGAATTATCCGATATAGTACTAGAATGAATGTAAACAAAATACCGCGAGAAGAACACAGTTTGGCCTAAATTCTGATTAGATTTTTTTTTTAAAATTTTCTTTCAGATTTTTTTTTTCATGTAATTTTCTTTTATCATGTAATTTGAAAAATGTCCTCCACATCACAGGGAACTCCTAGCGTGGAGGACAATGTATATAAAATATTGTAAATAAACATGAAGTTAAGTAAATAAAAAAAAAATAAAAAAGAAGCATATTTATTCTGGTCCGTAGAAAATCTTTGAACCAGGTATTGGATTTTTTGCTTACGAGCAGTTTTCCTGATTGGTTTTTACCGAAAAATGATTTTAAATTCGGGCCCGAGTTCCACAAAATTAAAACACGAGTTTTGACGAAAATTGAAAATATTTTCAGTTTTTGATAACAGTCCATTGAAATGTGACATGTCAACCTTTCACCTTACCTTTGTCAGTGATGTTTTCATCGATCGTTAGTTTGGGAAAAGGGTGGGGAATAAATTAAAAGTATGCTGGTAATAGAACAACGACACAAAAATATACTATTTATTTCCTCAAACAGTATATCAAATATTTTTTACATACTATCTTAAATAGGGTTTAATTAATGTTTAATGAAATATTTGATGGGGGAAACGATATGTGATCAAACAAAAACAGAATTCTCAAAAGAATGTGTGCACTCCAACTCAAATCTACTTTGAAAAGTTTTAGTTCGCCATTTTGATTCATGCTCTTTATTTTTTGCAGTGAAATACAGTAAAATTACAGTTTTACAAAAATGCACTTGTGTATTTTCGACCATCAATTGCGTACCACTGAAGACATCACATTTTGTTTTATGTATGGCCTTAGAACGAGATCGTAACAGTTATTTTTCAAATTCTTGTCGGAAAATGCAATTTTTTTTCTAAGGTCAGTGTTTATTGAAGTTTTAGAAATTAATGTATATTTCTATTTTTGAAATTGTTATGTCGTGATGAAACTCTATTTTAGTGATTTAATAATACCAAATTTTAAACTTTATTCCACTATTGTTGATAATAGTGAAATAAATTTAAGAATTGGTATTATCAAATCATTTAATGTATGTTGCTACTAGATAAGGTTCTCGGTCGCTACTTGGAAATGTACCTACGATGCTAATGTGAAATATTTCTTAGCGAATTTAACAGATCACAGAAGGCAAACAGAAACTGTTTATCCAAAAGATAAGTTAAAGAAAGTTATTATTTTAATTTATCGATCTTATTTTGCTGATTATGTTTTTAAATTATTTTTTAGGTAATCTACTTTGAATTGAGTTGCACAACTTTATATAGGTACATACATATAGAATATGAAAATATGATGACAAAATACCTATAGATGTTGTTTTACAAGTCAATCAGATAAAAAATTCAACAAACTTAGGGTAGGAATTTTCATTTCACAAACTAAGTACCTTGTACCTACGCCTTATATTATGTAAGTACATAAATAAATAATTATAGTCTACATCTGTTTGATGATTTTCGGTCATTTTCCTTTTCAAATAATTTACTTACATAAATAATTTTTTGTTTGGATTAATTCTAAACCACTTAAAAATTTCATTTGACAAAGGGAAAATAATAATTAATTCAAAAATACTCACAATTCAATGGTCTGGGTAAATTAACAAATTATTTTGAAATAATTTTACAAAATATGCGATTTGCACCAGGTTGGTAGATAATTATATAATGTTTTACAGGAATTAAATTTTACTTGTTTTTTAAAATAATACATTTGATGATTTCAAAACTGTGAATAACTGGCATTTTTTGCATATTTAACCGGTGTTACAAGTTGTGAAAAAAAAATAGGTACTTTACGTATCCCAACTTCAATATTTGATTATGTAGCAAATCAATCTAAACCACAACAATAATAGCCATTTAAGGTCATATTCCTATGAAGATATACCTACATATTTTGTTGAACAACGTGACATCTATTGCTTGTTTATAAAATTTACGTTGTGTACTGAAATCAAAGAGGATGGAATATTATTTGTTAAAATTAAAAATAAAATGTTTATTATTCAGATATTCACCGAATAAGCATTTTATACAGTTAAATAAAAAGGTTTTAAGTTCTTTATTTTAATCACAGTTTTTTCATTATTCCGAGATGCAGAAGTGAAATTGAATCAGTCTAAGGATCAGTTGTTTTATTGACCATCACATTTGTAAAGAGTTCAAAGGTCAAACGACCCAACATGAAATTCGACAAAGCGCTGACGGGCCGAGAATCGACAACAAGGATCGTTCAAATTTCAATTAAAATCAAAATGGGGCTGATCATCGAGTTGTAACGATTTCAAATGTGACGGTTGGTCAAACAACTGACCCTAATTAATAGGTTACGGCTCAGAACAATGGATCAGTTGTATGGAGGTACTGAAAATACTATTTGCATTATTAGTTCAAAAGCAACAAAGACAGAAGATACACACATCCCTATTTTGGGGAGATTTTTTGTAGAATATAATCAATCATTGTTAATGCCACTTGAAAGAAAGATAATACCGTTACCCCTGTTATCAACATTTCCTTTTTTTTGTTTACAGTGAATACCGCACAAGAGTCTCAACTGCTCCCAACCGTCTAGAGCCAGTGAGACTATGAGAAGGTAGTGGGGAGGGGAAGGCGATGGGGAAGAGGAAGGTTGGGAAGTGCCTGGCCATTCAGTCTGATCACCAAACACGGCTAGAGCCATTTCAAGCAACGTTTTGATTCTGAATGGTAGTCTTTTACCAGGGCGATACTACGAGGAGTATCTACCACTCTGGAACGTGCCGCAAATTTACTATGTATTATTTTATATTAATCAAATGTGTCACGACACATATTAATTAAATAAAATTTATTTGCACTCTGGATTCGTAGTCGAGCGTCTTACCACTTGACCACGGAGGCCGTCATATAATCTGAACACTCTTTGTCTAAACAACACATATTTTAAATCACTAGAATTTATGTAGGTATGTGTGCATTACATTATAATATACTCGTAGTATGTATGTCATAGACAGTGCTGTCATCCAGCGGGTCTCTAGGGGTTTCCGGAAACCCTATCTTCAAATTGAAAAATCCAGAACTTGTTGTCTTTTTAAATAAGTACTTGCTTACCAGCAATATTTTAAAAAATATTATTGGTGGTGGAATATTTCAAAGGGAGAGAAATACAAGTTGAATAGAATCATTTTCTTGAGCCTCCTTAGGGGATTTGGATTTTGAATGTCAACTTGTTCATTTATTATTTCTAAGAATTATAGCTTTTTGAAAAATTGGAAACCCGTTGTTATGGAAGCTGAATGACGCCACTAGTCACGCGAATGCAATCTTTAACATGTATCTAAATCAAATATTGATTTCGAAGGGTATAGTTATTTCTCGAAAATATATATTTATATTCATCTGATATTTACTTACAGTCATAAATGCGATTCTTAATAAAAATAATCATATAGGGTTTCTAATCAATCAGAACACCTGAACCTCTTTACATCTTTAATTAGCACGCTTGGTTGAACCACAATTAGCACGAGAAGGATTTTTCAAATCATTGCAACAATTTATAATATCAGTAAAATAATAGTACAAGTCATTCTCATAACGTGAGGGTATAATTGACGATAATATTGTGATATACTACTACATATCTATGGACAACATGTTAAGAAATATCTACAAATAAACCTTCGTTTTTGGCACATTGAAATCTACAGCTAAAATTCAACGATAAACAAATATTATTACAATTTTATTTCTAATGAAATTTATTGAAAAAGGAACACAAATATTATATAATTTATATTTCAATCATTTCAAAATAAGATAGCACAATATTGTAGGTAAACACTTCTTAGGGGTTAAAGATTTTATTCCAACTTCAATATATTATCTAACAGTGTCTTCATTATAGAATATATTCTTTAAATAATTTATCAAACATTATAATGTTCTATGTGCATTCAATACAATATTATCTATAATGTATTTTCTCGCCTAAAAGCTCGCAATCATAAGAAATCCCCCAATATTATATAAATCTGATTCCATCAACTTTAACAACACTCACACTCCGGTACACAGGTACCTATAACATTTCATTATTGTAATATGAAAATATTTTGTTATGGCTATCACTTTTCTTTCTCCCGAATATTTATTTTCTCTGACCCTTTCCTTGACCGAGGTAATCTCTTTATAGATTTTATATCGTCCTCTAGGAAAATTCCCGCTGTTCTTTGTTTTTATGATTCCGATAGAAATACTGTATCGGCTGTTTACTGTCTAACAACAAAATTTTACGACAAGCTAAAAATCGACCCAATGAATGTTTTACGATTCACTTTTTGGATAGAAATACTAAGTAGGTAATACTGTTTAGCAATTAAACTTTACGGCTAGCGATTTCTTGATGCAATTTTTTAAATGAACTGAATATTGTGAATAAAACTGAAAATGAGTAATTGGAAAATAGAAATATCAATTTAGATAGCATTAGGCATTCCTTTGTAAATAGTGATCCAAAAAAAAATACGCGTGAAAACAGGAAACTTTGTTCGTAAGGGAAGACCGATTTATTAAGGTTGATTAATTCAACAGATGAAAATAAAGGTTAATTCTTTGAACGTGACAGGAGTTCTACGAACTTAATTCCGCGGACCTAATCGTATTCTCCACTTAGCTATAATATAGTATCATATTAAGTGTAATGAAATGTTTATTGAAATAGTGATTAAATTACGCATGCAGGCAACCAGTATAGGATCAGGGGTGTACACAGATATTTCATTAAAATTAAATATTTATTACTATTATACAGTCTTTAACTACGGCTTACATCAAATGTGTTCGCTTACTTTGACTTCGTCCTAGTAGGGCAAACCGATCCGGCTATTATCACATCCCGATAGAATTACAACTTCGTTGTGAAAGTTGCACTAGCCCATTCAAAGATTCTTCAGATAAACAATATTGTAAAGGGTATAAAAATATTCGAATGTATAGTGCAATTTCCAAGGCAATATCGATTCTTTTCAATATCAAAGTTCTCTTATCAATCCATTTTACGAACTACCGATCACAGCTAATTTAACAGTCACTATTTTAATTACACCGAACATCAACATCAACGTCAACAAACAATCTAATAGAAATATTCTCTCTGACTAATAATATGTGGATATCATTCTACACAAAGTTCTTACAGGTAGGGTACTACTCTAGGGTAGGTACGAACCGTTGTGCAGGTCATTGCACATCGGCCCGTTAGCTCGAAAGGTTTTAAAAATACCAACTTGAATAGTTGAAGTTCCTCGACTATTTATAATATAGTTTTTCGAATCATTAACAAGTTTTGACATCTACTTATTTGTTTAACACATAATTATTAAATGCAGTACTATAATATTACATTTACAATGTGACTGAACTTCTGAATTTTATTGATCAAAAATAGTATCTAAGTATTACTGATATTAAAGAAAATATATTTGTTTTTTTTTTCCATTTGAAGATACTCATGCGAGATCAATTAATGTAGTAATCTTCCGGTGGATTAACCGTTACTGTTAACAATTATAATTTTTCATTATGGAAAATCACTATACCAGAACATTCCAGTCATTCAATGGTTATTATTCTTTTATAATGCTTTAAAAAAGTTGTTGTAGAAAATAACTCTTTAATAAAATTCTCTATTTGAACCACAAATGTGTGCATTCTCAGCTAGTAAGTTATATATTTCCTGAGAAGGTAGACTATTATTATTGTTCATACGAAGTGAGTTTCATATCAAATAATGTAAATCATTTAGGTACATAGTTTAACACCAACATCAACAAATGGTCATGATCTCTGTTAAATGTACACCTAAATATTACAACGAATTAAAAATAATGTCCTAGTTTTTACGACACGCTCTAATTAAAATAAACCGAGAACATCATATTTATTAATTAACGTCATTATTGTAATATATACGTTACAATGTTGAGAATTTTGCGGAAAATTAAATTCAACATACTCCATTCTTGGTGCCATAATTACAGAATAAATATTAACATATAACTTCACAACATATAAATTTAATTTCAGTTACTTTAACTTAACAACACTTTTTGTAACCGATGGTGTTTTTTTAGTTTCTGAAGGTTTTTCGGTTTCAACGTTTGAGGACGATTTATTCAAAGCTAACTTATCGGACTGATTTGATGCGGTGACGCTTTGAGGTTCACTGGAACCCGCTTTCTTTTCTTCGGCTATCACTTTAGCAGAACTGTGCCCAACTGTATGTTCGTTTTTATTACCCAATTTAGTTGAATCTGTAATAATTACTATTGGTTCTCCTTTATTTTGATCAAGAATCATTTTAACAGCAGCAGTCGGCGGAATTACTTGTTTTTCCTTGCTTTCTGCTTTGGGTAAATTCGTAGTAGCACTGCTTGATAATTTATTTGGGTTAGTTATCGATTTACTGGAAGCCGGCGAAACTAAAAGTGTTGGTTTAGTTTCTGATTTAGACGAATTTGTGACAGTATTGTTTGATTCGCCTTTCTTTGAATCGGCAATCAATCTACCAGTTCCACTCGATGCAACTGGTTTAGGGTTAGATTTTGTTAAATTTGAAATAACATCAATTTTATTCGGCTCGGTAATCAATTTACTGGCTGGCAGTTGGTTTTATTTCTTTTTTTGACGAAACTGCAGCAACTTTTTCTTTCTTTGGAACAACGGAAGGTTTATTAGTTTCACTTGTCGCTATTGGCTGTTTTTCTGTTTTTGCTAAAGACGATTCCACTTTCTTGGAATCTGCAATCCCTTTACTAATAACATTGATTGAAACTGGATGAGGTGATTTTATTTCTGTTTTGGGTAAATTTGTGGTTTCACTTTTTCGTTCGCTCTTCATTGGGTCGACGTTTGTTTTACTTGTCGAAGTTAACAAAACTGGATTTGTTTGTTTAATTTCCGTTTTAGCAATACTTTTGGTTTCACTGGCTTCCGTTTTCTTAGGATCGGCAATCAATTTACTTGTAGAAGTTAACGAAACTGGATTTGTTGGTTTGATTTCCGTTTTAGCAAGACTTTTGGTTTCACTGGGTTCCGTTTTCCTTGGATCGGCAATCAATTCGCCAGTGAGTGTTATTGGAACCGCTTGGGCTGGTTTAGTTAAATCATTGTTAAATTTTGATATTCCACTATTTTGGTCATCTGTTGATTCACTGGAAGCATTTGGTGAAACAAGCGCTTTACTAACTTTTTTTTCTAAACTCGAAGTCACAGTTGAATCAACTTTCTTGTTAGCAATCAATTTAGTAGTGGCTGTCAAAGGAACCGATTCAGCTAGTTTATTATCAGTTTTGGTTATATCTTTAGTTAAGGTTATTGGTTCTCCCTTTTTTTGATCATCTATCCATTTACTTGAAGTATTTGGTAGAATTAGTGGTTTTTTATCATTTTTTTCTAAACTCGGCGGTATAGTTGAATCAATTTTATGACTATGAATCAGTTTGCTGGTAGCGGCTGGTGGAACTGATTGCGTAGGTTTACTTTCTGATTTAGTTAAACTAACACTCGGTTCTATTTTCTTTGAATCAGTAATCAATTTATTTGTGGCAGATAAAGGAACAGGTGCGGTTTTAATCTCTTTACTAACAGTATTTGTGATGTTGATAAGATTACTTGTCTGTTTATTTAAAGTCTGATTGCTAGGATTACAGTTAATATCTTTGGCTTGCATATTATCAGATAATTTTGGCTTTTCTAATACACTTGGAACTATTTCTGTTTTGGCACTTGTAAGCTTTTTACTTTGTTTAATGGGCATTTCAGATTGTTCCGATTTGCTACTCGACTTGAGTGGGTGTTTTTCATTTTCTTCAGACTTCTTTGCTTTTTCTTCTATATTCTTCGAAACACTCGGTGAGATGGAAGCTGCTTCTGGCAATTGGTTTTTATCAGTAGAAGTTGATTGCATATTTGAAATAGGCTTTGAAGATTTGGAGTCACCCTGAGTTATACTGTTAAATGGCTTTTGAGATTCTTTGCCCTTTGAAGCTTCAGCGTCGGTCAATATTTTACTTTTTACATCCGGAACTGCTTTTAATTACATCACTTTTATTCGCCGTGGTAGTTTTAATGGCAGATATAGATAATTTTAATTCACTAGAAATACTTTTTTTATCCTTCATTGATTCCGGTGATTTTTTTTCTTGCGATTGATTTGCACTTTTCAATTTTATTTCTCCTAAGTTGAGTGATTTAGTTTTATCATTTTTGTTAGTGAGATCATGCGAGGAGATATCCGACCCCACCAAAATACTTTTCGGAACATCCTTACTAGTACTTCCTGCAATATTATCTGTCGGTTTATTTACAGAAGGTTTTTCATCTTTAAAAATGTACGGAGAATGTTGGTAGGATGTTTTTGGCGTTGAACAAATAATATTTGAAGGATTGATTTTTGCTATATTACTTGCTTGGATTGGTTTTATAGGTGTTGCTGTAGTGATTACCGGACTCATGGCAGAACTCGGCAGGGCTTTTGAGTCATTCATTTTGTTTATAATTATTTCGTTTTTCTCTGAAAACGAGGATATAGGCGATGCGATAGACTGACAAGCTTTGGTAGTGTCGTCTTGTTTGACTCCCATTTTGGCGATGGTAAAAATAGTTGCTCCATCGACACACCTGCGGTTGCTCGTTCCGGATGCTTTGGAGCAGACATCATTCAGCATATTTTTCTGCTGCGGTAAAGTGGCCAGTTTCTGAGCTGCATGAAGAATGCCTTCCTCAATTTCAACCTTGGCAACATTCATTGGAACTGGGTTTACAGAATTAAGACCGATGGACATTTTAATATCATTGTGTTTGCTAGACACATCGACCACAGATGGTTTTGAGACATTTTTATTTTGTGATTTTGATATACCTCCACTTTGCATTGTATCGTTGTCTTTTAACTGACCATTTGAGCTGGTCAAATAACTACTACCGTTGTTGATAGTATCATCGACTATATTGGACTTTGATTGTTCGCTTAGTAACGAAAAACTCGATATGCAGGTGTTTCTTAACTGGCTGATTTCAGCAACTTTTTGAAGATTTTCTTTGTGCACTAGTTGACATGTTTCTTTGGTATGTTCCCCGGCTACTTTCATCTGTATGCCTCCCAAGGACTGGTCGGTTGATGCTCCAAAATCTTTTCTTTGGAATTCTGGACTTTCGAGCAAAAGGGGTCTCGAAAAAGAATCATTGTTTTTCATTTCATTTGATTTGTTTGCGTGTTTCTTTAGGTCATTGCCCAACTTGTGAGAACTTTCGTCCTTACGTTTAATCAGCGGTTCTGAAGCGGGATCATTGTCGTCTACAATTTCGTTCTTGGCCTTCATATTTTTCGGATGATTTTAAAATGCTCGGTCCTGGAACTTTGCACGGACTAGCTTCTACCATTTTAGTGATGGGTGTATCGCAAACTCTGTTCTTCGTCTGAAATGGCAAAAACCCATTATTAGTATTACGGTCTATGAAAACCTATAACAGCTTTACGTGACTGAGAGCTCCCTCGTAATCTTTCTTTCTGTTAAATGCGCCGCTTGGGTATGAGAAATAGGGAGAGATTACGACGGAGCTCTCGACAGGATGGCTATTGACAGATAAACCTTGAAAGTCTTACATACCTGGTAAAGTCCCGGCGCTTGCTCGAGGCAGGCCGGGTCCCGCCCTCAGGCGCCGCGGGCCCGGATTGTGGGGCGGCCGTTCACCATGATGATGGTGTTCTGGATAGCCTCGTACGAAGACTGTGTCGAGCTCTCTCCCCGGCAGGAGGGGTCCCACTCGGAGGTGGGCTGTACCAGTGCACAAGCTTTCTGTAAACATACGGATTTCGTATATATATATATATATATATATATATATATATATATATATATATATTATAACCTGTTTACACTTTTAATTATTTGTATATGTCAATGAAGAAATCTTTTTTTGTTGCAACGTTTCAAGGCGTCAAGCATTTTAAATTTTATATTTTTAAACTCGAAAAATCATTTTATTTACAGGTTTGGCTTATAAAATATTTGTATTCAATTTCTTAAAGTTAACCTTACAAAATGATATAAATAAAAACATGTGAGAAGTGAAATAATGAACAATAATAAAACAAAGAAGAGCCTCAAAAGAAAAGTGCATACAGCTTGACACACTTAAATCTGCAGGCGGCCAAAGGAGGAACTAACGAAAGAACGAATTAACATTTTTTTGTATTCACAAAATCTACACTAGTATTGTTTCAAGCTGTTATTAACCTGTTAATACCGAATTTTTGATAAATGTTTTTACAGTGTAGTGGCACTTGTTTAGTAAAATTTTTTTTAAAGCTTTTTTTAATTTAATGGAACAGTCTCGGTCAATGTTTGTTCTAGGTAATTGGGTTTTGAGCCAAAACACAAAATCTGGCCCAGATCTAGAAAATTAATACAAATTACGAGAAACTAATATTTAATAGACGAAAGTATACCTCATAGAAAGTCAAGTTGGGTGGTCCATTGCAGAGCTGCATGATTGCCATGATGATGATGACCAGCACGGGAAGAACCCCAATGACCCAGCCAACTGCATCCGCCCACATCGGGTACACATATTGGCCGTAGGAAGCTGGCTTGTACTCCACCCAGTTGAAGAAAAGGATGAACTGAAAGTTACATATCGCACAGGTATGAACATCGTATTAAGATTTGAGATTTTCATGGGAAAAAAAAAAACAATAAATCAAGGGTCATTTCATATTAGAAAAAGGGGGTTCTTGTCCACAAATTCAAAGTACAGAGAAAAGGAAGGTGAATTTATATATTTTGAATATTATTAATTGATTTGAATAATAGCTTATGTTGATTTCAAACTAAGGAGAGATTCAATCTTGAAAGGGAGAATGTTAATGGTAGACAAAAATAGATTAAAAAATGAGGTATTTGTATAGGTGGGGACAACCAAAATATATTATGAAGTAAATACAAGTTTTCTCATGGATGAATATGAGGAAAAGATACAATTTGGTAATCAGGAAGCTTTTTGCTAAAGCTGAAACATTGTTCTTTGAAATTAAAAAATATAAAATGAATCAACTTAAATATACGGTATTATTGAAATAGGTACCAGGAGTGCAGATGGCGTGACCAACTTCCACATCCAGCTCCAGAAGAAGACCCAGGCCCTGGACTGCGGGCCTATCATATCCTGAATGTCCTGGCAGAACCTCTCGGCCCCGTAGAGCCAGGAGATCAGGATGCACTCGCTGATGGCGATCAGCAACACGGACCAGTTGGCCGCGTACTTGTCCATCAGCTGTAGCCAGTACATTCCACTCTGGAAAAGGTATCAATCATTATTATAACTAGAAGAACCATTGATCGATAGTACACTGCCACTTCAGGTGACAAATACATTAATGTGTCTTAAATACACATGACAATGTGCGGTGTCTTTGTCCTGCCTTCTTTAGAAGACAGCTCAAAATATCTGGAGAGTCAAGCTGTCGAACTAGGAGACTTTGCCAAACACCCAATGACATCCTTGGAGAGGTTTATTAAAGGGACTGGGGTGCTATAAAAAAAGAAGGTGGAACATGGGAGATAGCACAATGGGCATATGGCCTAAATGTTTACGGAATAAAACATAGTTTTCTTACATTAGTAGTAAAGATGAGTCCCCCGAAGTAGCCGAAGATAGCGACGGAAAGAACCACCCAAATCTTTTTCTCTCTCAAATTGGGAAACCTGTCCAAGATAGCCGTTGTGACGGTTTCCATTAGTGCGAACTGTCAAAAATACACAAATAAAATCTTAAGCATTTTCAAGTTTTATATCAAAAGTGGTAGATTACTTATCAAGCTATATGGACTACCTAAAGTCCCAACTTTTAAATGTCTTTTTATACTTCATTGGGCTCATATTGATAATGTCGGGAGAGTGAATGGCTGTTGTTATTTTTTTTGCAAGATTCCTCAAACATCTCTAGAGACGGCCAAACCCTCGGAGCAAGAATATATTTATGGAGAGAGAGCTAAATATTTTTACCCAACCCATACAAATTTACGATAAATCACTTTCACCGGGTATTTACGTCGTAAACCGGGAGAGAGAAAGAGAAGTTACATAATATTGCACCACTTTTTCGTATCCCGCGTCTCCGGCGACTCCCCCCACTACGTTTTGTTATGCAGCATAACAGGACATAACTTGTTATTTATTTATTTTTTACTTGTTTTGACTACACAATGTATCCCTCCTGGTTTATTATTGCTCCGAGGCCAAACCCTGTATAGTGGACTTCACAAAAACAAGCTTTATCTCTCTAACAAATGTATCGTGAACTCACCTGTGAGTCCAACCCGAGGGTCAGCAACATCACGAAGAACAGCAAAGACCACACAGGAGACACCGGAAGTCTGGTTACCACTTCCGGATACACTATGAAAGCAAGTCCCGCTCCTTGGTCAACAACCTTTTCCACTTCCACATCGAGTTCATGAGCCAAAAATCCGATCACTGAGAATATAACCAAACCGGCAAAGAAAGATGTTGCAATATTTGAAACGGCTACGATCAAAGAGTCCCTACAAAAAAATACATAAAATTATTTAAGTATTCAGATACATTTACATAATTACAAATTGATTGTTTGAATAAGTACACTTGTTGTTTTATCAACTACGTATTAATCTTAAATAGATAATTGATTAGTGTAAAAGTTTAGAAATTAATATTAATTTAAAAGAAAGAAGTTTAGAACTAAACCTACTTGTAGCAATTATTGCTAAACTTGTTATAAGAAGACAGTGTAATGAGACCACCCCATGCAGGACTCAGAGCAAAAAATATTTGAACCGCTGCGTCCCCCCAAACCTGAAATACAATCAGAGATTTACTTCGTGCATATAAAAAGCCATTATTTTAAACATTTTACGGTAAAACCCACTTATAAGGTTCCCAGATAAGAGATTTTCATATTGAAATAGTGTTTTTTCAAAATAATTTTTTTTACAGTAAAACTGGAATTAATTAAGGTTGCAAAAATTAACAACTTATTTTTTTTTACAGAATCGTATTTTATGATGTAAATAAAATACGATTCTTTAAAAAAAAACAATTTTATTTTTTTTGGTACTTAGAGCCTTAATTAATTCCAGTATTCTATAGAAAGTATATGAAATGCGATTATTTACTCAAATGAAGTTTATATCATACTAAAACTTGGTACATGTGCATAAAATATACAGTAGATTCGGTTTTTTTATATGGTTTTTTTTTTTAAATTCTGAGTAACAACTGACATTTCCATACTAAAGGTGGGCATAACCTGTGTCAAATATTAAAATGTACTCAGTATAACGCTTCCCATATAAGAAATACTGTTTTGGTAACTTGAAAAACCTTATAAGAGTGTTTTACCATATGGTAAACATGTTAATTTTCATGCAAATTCTAGGATGCAAAAAGTGTATATAATTCAAAAATAAAATTGAATCAAATTCAATATTATGTAAAAAGTACATAAATTTAGAATTTGAGACATTTCTATAGTATTAATCGACTGCAACTAATCGTTAATCTATTTTATATATAGTAAATAAGTACATAATGTAATCTATGCTAACCAGCTCTGTAATACAGCGTGTGTTTTCGTTTGTGCGAAAAACATGAAGGTACTGTTTTTTTTTGTTGTTAATTTTTGTCGTTATGTTATTATTTTCAATCCAAAACAATTGTATTTTAGACAATTTCTTGGTAGTTAAGAACAAAATCGGTAATTTGTCGATTTTAAACACTATCAAGATTATTTCAGCTTAATACTTGGTATGCGATAATATGTCAGACAATATGATAAATGATATTTGTATGTTAATATTCATTAAATTTATCGTAGTAACTACTCTACAATAATATAATAATTACCATTTTTTTATTTGCTGTTCAAATACTACAAAAGCCTAATAAAATCAGTACAATTTCTGCTCTGCTTATTAAACGAGGTAATTTAATTTGATTTTGACATGTCGTAATTAAAAAAAAGTGTTGCATTTTCTACAAAGTGCTAACAGCTTCGTCCAGACTCCGCGCAGCGAGCATTCGAGACAGTTGTCAACTGACAAAAAATAAATATTTTAGCAGTCAAAAGGGCAAAGTAAAGTGTATGAAATCATTGGTGAGTATAATAATATATTCGAACTTTTCCATCAATGTTCAACTATTGCTTGATTCTTGTTTGCACTTGTCTCGCAAAGTATGGACAAAGCTAATGACTATTAATATGGTCCAATCCAATGAGATTGCAAACATATAGACACGTTATCATCTTAGAATATTTACATAAAATGTGGCAAGTAACAAACACACTCATGTTCCCAGTATATTCTTCAATAAAACATTGGTTATGTTTGACAAAGATAGACATTCAAAGAATATGTGTGTATGCACGAAATAGATATAGGACCGATCGGCGTGCTTCGAATGCTACATCCATAGGGAACGCCGAAAAGATGACCTACTTCCAGTAGGTTGTCCTTCTCATACGTATGTGTTGCCGCGTTCACCATCTCACTCTCTGAAGTGGCGCTTAAAATTTTTGGGAAACAGCGGAAATAATCGTTTTTTTTTTAAATAATAACTAATTTGCATCTTCTTAGGAATGAAATGTTATTCTTTGGTTTTACTACCGTTTTGCAGTGCAATAGAAACACTTTCTCATCACACACGAAGGCATTTTGACACTTATTTACCCAATTGAGGAAAAATTATTTAAATTCTTGCCTAGTGAGGCAGATTATGAAAATAATAAAAGTAATAACTAGTAACTAATTTATAGAAGAACTTAGTCATCATTTTTAATTTACTGTGTTTATTATGTATTTATTGTTTCCAATGTATTGCTATTATTTGTTTTAAAAAAAAACTTGGAAATAATATGCGACCACAAGCGACACGTGACAGTTTAGTACTAAATCTGTCAAATCGAAAGTACGGCAATCACCGTATCTTTTCTTGCCACTTTTAGAGCTCTACAACGTGTCTATAAGTTTGTAATGTCATTGGTCCACTCTAAATAAGGCAATGTAATTTACGCTAAAGATATACAAGCTTTGGAGGCTCGCTCGAAAATCTTTTCTGGTAGATAAGCGTAATTCGTATAAGACATTTATTTGAATGTCATTGATAATTGTCGGTATATTTACCTGGGCGTTGGCAAGCTGTGTCCAGTCGGGGGTGAGGTAGAACAGGATGCCATCGCCAGCCCCCGGCAAGGTGACCCCGCGCACGAATAGTAGCACTAGCACCACGTAGGGAAACAGGGCTGTGAAATATACCACCTGGAACATGCAATCATTGTTTTATCACGTCACCGAATATTGCATAAGATTGATTTGTGAATGCTTCACGAACTGCTAGTTATTTAAAAGTAACCCTTCGCATTGAACACTCTAATTGAAGTCGAACTCGCCAAAAAATAGTACTAGTAAGTAGGTAGAGATTTGAAATCGAAAAGTTCTAGCAAATCGACAAAAAATCCTCCCCAAAAAAGTAATAGCAAATCAACAAAAAAATGGAACTGGGGACAAATTAGTTCTTCGCCAAATCTTTGTAGTCGACCTTCAATTGAAGTGTGCGCTACCGCAAAATGGAATAGTTCTTTAAAGTCGAACTTCAATTGAAATACTTAAAATGAAGTACTTCTTTGTAGGCTTTGAAGTTCAACTTCGCAACTGAACTGCCGCAAAATAAAGTAGTTCTTTGTAGCTATGTAGTCTAACTGCAATTGAAGATTTGTTCAATGAAAATGAATGAAGTTTGAACTGCCGCAAAATGAAGTAGTTCGCACCGAGCGGTCACAACGCAAGCAGTAGACAAACCAAACCATGTTGACAGATGCATATTCCTTCCCTACCCTTAATCGCCTACCCAGGTTACCTATCCTTCATTTGAATACTGGAATTAATTAAGGCTCTAAGTACCAAAAAAAATAACTGTTTTTTTTTAAAGAATCGTATTTTATATACATCATAAAATACGATTCTGTAAAAAAAAAGTTGTTAATTTTTTGGCACTTAGAGCCTTAATTAATTCCAGTATTCATTTATGAAATATATTTTGTGGGTGCATACGTACAAATCGAATACTTGTCCATACATTGTGTAAATTGTAGTACTCTTCTATTACAGGCTTTTGTGTTATGTAGGTAAGTAGGTATGTATAAGGAGAAAATACCATGGAGAAATGTAAATAATAGATTTTTAATATATTGTCAAAAGGGTTATAGCGACACTTTGGTCAAAAATGAGTTGAATATGCAGTATTGATCAGTTTTTTTTCTGCATCATCGAATGATCTAACTCTCGTATGATTCTGAAGACTTTTGTGGCTCTTCAGCCATCTAAAATATATTTACCAATGAGAGAAGGCTTGACTCAAGCCACACAAGTTAGGGAATTTTTTTAGCTTTTTGACGCTTCGGGTAACTCAGTGAGAGCATAGAGTTAACTATATTTTTCAAAATCCAACTAGGTACTGAAGACTTATGAATTTTATTGTAAACCAAAAAAAACTTTGAAGTGCTCTGGTGAAAACTTTCCAAAATGGCGCTTCAGCCTTTTTGCCTTTCCAGCGACGATGTGCATGTATTTTTTTTAATACTTTTTTATGGTATTTAAAGGCTCCGAACCCGCAAGCTTTGAGTTCAATGCAAAAGTGTTGTGAGAGTATCTGAAAGAATTTCTCCTCATTGACGTACTCTTTACCAAAGCTTGAAATGTTTTGATAAAAAAAAGTTTTTTTTCAAATTGAAATTCTGTATATCTTCATTTTTAATTCTTTTGCGAATATTGTCTTTATTTTTTATAATAAATTATCATTCAATATTCAACCTTCATTCATTTGATAAACAGGGGCCATCAAACAAAAACATCAAGGCACTATAATATTCAGAGGCTCTATTTATGGTCCCTCGACTTTAATTCTGTGAGCAAGGAAGAACGGAATGAGTCAATAAACGCAGATGTTCTGGAGAGCTAAACAAAATGTAGGAATTTCGTTTTTTGTATGTAATCATGTCATGTCACATGTCCTTTTCAAAAAAAAAAAAAAGACATTATTTTATTTTCTGAAACATCTCATTTTCTCTTGATGTATCTAAAAAACAATTCTGCACACTTAATTTTTTAGACTCATTCCGTTCTTCCTTGCGCACACAGAATTTGCCGCTTCCACCCGCCTTTATTGTTTCATTCTCTACATCTTCATCTTAATTTTTTAAAATAAAATCCATACACTTTTCGCAAAAAATCGCATAATACTACATAGTTTTATTCCTACAGAATAACTGAGTCGGTTGGTTACTTTATACAACCACGAATCCATCGATAAAAAGGGTTGGTATATAATAGAATAAAATATAAAATAAACTAAAAATTACGACTCTTTATGATCAAAAACCGTAACGTTTGCAGGAAAATATATATTTTTCCATAATAAACCCTCTCGCAAAGTCAAACCCGAGCATTACCCCTGGCTGATTTTAAACCCTCCGATTTATATTTTTTTTAACCACTGAAGGCACAACCCGAACCCGAACCGAATGGGATGAATATTAGCCCATTTGATACAGCCCACTCTGCCCAAATTCAAAGAATTTCCCACCAAAACCGTGATTTCATCAATTCCCACAAATATTAAAAGAAAAAAAGAGGTTTGGTATGCCCTTAAAAAATTGATCGTTCCTTTTTCCCTATTTGAAATTCAAATACTTGAGATTGTAAAAAGCCTCGATATGAGAATTTTCGATAAATCTGTTTTTATCACATATCATATTTTCTTTTCACATTTTCTTTTCTTTGCCTTAACCCCCATTTTCCATTACATTATTATAAGAACAAAATCACCTTCCCTTCAACTCTCCATAATATACAAAAATATTTATTTTTAAAAATTAACAGACTCTCTGTAACATTTAATGCAATATTTGTGTCTAGTAAATTCGCTATTGTATTTTATATATTATAATTCTAAGTGATTGATTAATTGTCTTCCATCATTGCACGAGCAATATTTTCCGCTTATTATTATGGTAGTAAGAGTTTTTTTAAATATACTCAGGTTATTTGTAACTCGGACATATTTGTATTTATTTAAAACAAAAAAATATGTTAGAATAAAACGTTATGATTTAGGGTTTTTTTATCCAGTTAAGACCTTTTCCCAAGAACTCACTAATGTAAACTTAAATTGCAGTCAATTAAATACAACCATCAGATGGTGATAGTAATAAGGCATAATGAGCCGCAGTACTAGTTAGATAGACATTATGAGGGGTATTTGAATAATCCCCAGCTAGTTAGCAGAGAATTACGAAAGAATTCATAATTAAAAATAAATTAATACGTTATGAAATAATTTCTTGTTAATATAAAATTTTTGAGGTTGGCAAGGTTACAGCCGTCGCTCAAATCCAACAACCCCATAATTTATAAATAAAAGTTTTTCAAATAAAAAAAATAAAACAGAAGAAAATAACAACCCGCCAGTAACAATAAATAAAAATAACATGTTGTTATTGCACCTTGAGAATCAGTCAAATAAACTTTGCATTTAATGAAAACATTAAACCCTCAAGATAATAAGACAATGTTCATAATTGTGAGTCGTTGCCTCATTGCTGAAGATTGTGACCCTTACTAGAGATGTTCGATATTCCTGTCCCGGTTAAAAGGAATCGGTTCCAAGCTGGTCACTGGAACCGTTGATATTATTTCTCTGAGGAAATGGTTCTTTTTTTTGGCAAATAAAAATCGATATTATTTGTCCGAGGAACCGGTTTTTTGTTGATTTGCTAGTACTTTTTTTGGGGGTTGAATTTTTGTCGATTTGCTAGTACTTTTCGATTTCAAATCTCTACCGACTAGTGTTTTTTTTTCGGAGAGGATTTTTTGTTGATTTGCTAGTACTTTTCGATTTGAATATAAAAATCTCCTTCGCGGAACTTTTCTGGCACCAGGAACCGGTTCCAAAAATAACTGTATGAATAACCGGTTCCTTGCCGGTCACCGGTAACTGGAACCGCACGTACACCCGATTCTGATATCGATTATCTCTAACCCTTACTCAAATTGCTCTGACTTCACTTCCCAGTCTTCACGGTCCTGCACTGCGCTTGGAGCCGCAGACTCTTTGGGTGTCAGTGACCACGATCTTCTCCGGGTTCCAGTTTCGAATAAACGAAACCAAGAACAAAGTAGTGGTCAATAAATAAAAGCAAACAAGTGACAAAGCGATGTATTTACCTTGCCGGAAGACTGGACCCCCTTGCAGAGGCACAGAAAGACGATGGCCCAGGCGCCGAACAGGCACATGGCCATACTTATCTTGATGCTGCCTGTCTCCTCGATTCCCGATGAAATGCCCAGCACGTGATTCCTAAAAACAATCAAATTCAATCATTCTATTCTCTGTATCATTTTAACTGATACATATCGCCGGGGCTAGTTTGGGCAGGTGCAGCTGGAGCAGTCCGCTCCTGGCGGCGAATTGCAAAGGCGCTAATTTTTTTATAACGTTACTCTTCAGAACAACACATTTCCACTTTAAACGTGTAATTTATTGGAACCATTAGTTTATATTAAGTTATTTCCAGAGAAGAAACCTGCCAAAAACGAGTAGTTAACAGTTATGACATTTTGTGTAAAAGTAATGCTTTTTATATATAATCCACATGGGTCCACGTGAAATAAAGCTAACATAACGGTACGCATGTCGCTACGGACCTACGAAGCTTTCTACGAAGCTACGGGGGTTGTCAAAAGACTAAAACTAGGTATTATTTAACAAACTCCAATAAGCTTACGTGAAATATTCTTCAGCGGGGGGTTTCCGTATGGCGTGATCAGCCAACTCCCCGATGTTGTACCTCTCCGTGTCCGTTTGGTTGTAGCACTTCCTCAGGTAGAAGGTCCCGTTCAAAGCCAGGCACTGGTCAGCCTGCTCGTAGGAGTAACAGTCTGAAACATAATAACAACTTATTATTAAAAATACCTTTCTTATATCGCATTCCCTGCGCAGAAAATGTTAATGGTATTATATAAATATGAAGGTTATCTTCATTGGGAAGTATGTTTGACTACGCAATAAAGAAGATGCAACTGGTTCACATCTCGACGATTACAAACTAAGATTTGCCGAAATTGTCTTTAATGAACATGTTTGTTAAGATACAAATATAATATTTCGGTGATTCACAAGTTCCTCATCGAAGCTATTAGTAACTACTAGACGCAGGGCCGTGCAGGCGCAATTGGAGCAGTCCGCTTCAGGCGGCGAATCGCAAAGGGTTAACTTAATCACAGTGTTATACTCGTATGTTATGTATGGTAAATGAAAAAAACCATACCATTGATAGCAATTGAACCCGTAAGTTCCCGACCTGGCGGCTTGGAACAAAAACACGCGCCTCTCGTCTTATACTTGATACGAGTTGATACCAACATTCTGTTTGAACTAAAATTTTACCTGCGCCAGGCGATGTTGGACTCAGTACCAGCCCTGGTTAGACGTTATTTGTAGTACTAAATCTAAAGAGTCTAGAATATATAACTTGACACGCTTAGATTTAGTGGTAGATACTCTAAGTATGGCCCTGGTGAAAGACCACCATTCAGAATCGAAACGTTGCTTGAAATGGCTTTAGCTGTTTTTGGTGATCAGATCTGTACTTCCCAAACTTCCTCTTCCCCATATCCTCCCCCCCACTACCTTCAGCCTCACAACATACCCCAATTGGGGAGGCATCACTTGCTCTAAACGGTTGGGAGCAGTTGGGACTGTAAAAAATAAAAATAAACTTTTCATACACTGGATACAAAAAATCTATGGATTTAAAAAATTGACGGTTTGTTCGTTAGTTCCTACTTTGGCCGCCTGCAAAATTACGTGTATCAAACTACGTACAGTGGAGATAGCATAGAAGTTTAATGCAATTCGAGCTTATTTTGAAAAAGAAACCTTTCGTTACGCGTTAAATTTGCTTCTAAATTCGAACTCAAAGCGAGTATTTTATGCATAAATTTGGGCGACAAGAAATATATCTCAGGGTTTTCTGACGAAAATCCGTAAAAAAAATTATAATATCTAAGGTCATTTCCGTTTATATTCCATACTATCTATTTCAAAATGATACGAGATGGAGACGCTACAACTAGCGTTGTGACCGCTTTGAAAGAACCACTTCAAAGAACTACTTCTTTTGGCAACAGTTCCTACTTCATTCATTGTTCAGTGAACAAATACTTCAATCGAAGTCGGTAGTTCATTTTAGCGTTCATTCATTTCAATAACTTCATTTCATTGAACAAATATTTCAATTGAAGTTGGTAGTTCATGAGGGCTTTCATTCATTTAATTTCATTGAACAAATACTTCAATTGAAGTTGGTAGTTAATTTTAGCGTTCATTCATTTCATTGAAAGAAGTACTTCAATTTGCAGCAGTACAGTTGCGAAGGCATTAAAAACGAAGGAACCAGCTCCAGTTCCTTTCGTTTTTAAATTTATACTCGACTAGTACGTGGAACCGGTTCCAGTTCTTTTCACTTTCTAAATGAACAAATAACCGGATAAATTCAAATCTCTTTTTTGCGAGTTCGATTTCAATTGAAGTGTTCACTTCGAAGGGTCCATTTTAATGAACTAACAATTGGGGGGGAATGGAATAGAGGAAAGGGAATGCTCTAACTCGATTCCGTTGGCCATATCACACCATCCATGACTTATTCCTTAGTTTCTTCTTACGCCTGAGTGCCGACATGGGAGATGAAAGCGTATTATACATATATTATAATGAAGGAATAGAGCTTCGGCATTTATCAATCGACGCCCACAGCAATTAAAGTAAACCCTCAGCCTACCGCGGGGAAATGTCACCGAATAAAATGTATTCAGCCAATGATGGGAAATAGAACCTTGCGTAACCTTTCACGTGGCGGTGATTTCTTCGCGAGTCGCTTTATACATTATTTAGATAAATTACGTATTCTACACTCGGAGGGGAATCCATTTTTTATATTGAAAATTGAATCACGCTCGAGTTCGCAAATCTCTGGACTTATTTGCATATTTTTATGTCTCGGAACTAAATATTTTGTGGAATACAAATGTGAGTACAAAAAGAATCGTAATTTCCCGAGGTAAAGATGTGATTATTATTCACGTATTGAAATACAAATCAAATAATCTTGTACCGCGCCAGAGAGCAAAAAGACGGAAAGCATTTTGAAAACATACAATATTAGCGTTTAAACTTTCCCTTTTTCCATCTGACCATGACTATGACATCCCCAATTGGGAAGGAGATGGGTAAGAAGAAGGTTGGGAAGTACCTGGCTATTCAGATCTGGTCGCCAAATACAGCTAAAGTCATTTCAAGCAACGTTTTGATTCTGAATGTTGGTCTTTCACCAGGGCGATGCATAGTCACTCTGAAACGTGCCGTAAATATACTATATTTCATAGCGGATGAACGAAGAAAGGAGTGTGAAAAGAATATATGATGCGAAAGTGAATGGAAGAAGAAGTCGAGGACGCCCAAGAAATACATGGCACGATCAAGTAAATCAAATACTTGAATCGGGTCATGTGAAGAGTCAGAATAACAGAAGAGTATATATGAGACGATGTATGAATATAAATGAAGCAAGGAGTGTGTGCCAAGACAGAGTTATATGGCGGTCCGTCCTCTCTGCCTACCCCTACGGGGAAACGGCGTGATGGTTAGTTAGGTAGTTAGTTTATTTATAAACTAACGGACCATTGTCCAATTACAAAAAAATACCTCACACGAAATGGAAAAAAGAGCAACAGAGAAAGAATGGCACATACATAATAATAAATGAAGCAATGACAAAAATAGGACAAAATATACATTAAAAAATATATTTAAATCAAAGCCAAGGTCAAATCAATGTCTTGATAGAGTCGTAAAAAGTGGGAAAAATCATTTAGACTGGTACCAAAATTTTCAAGACCATGGCTTGAGTTGACAAGTCTCGACATTCTGGACAGTGGAGAATGATACCCATAATTAGTAGAGTGATGATTGAGGAACAGCAATTATTAAAAAAATATTAACAGTTTTATTATTTTTTTTAAATAATTCCATTTTTTTATTAAATTATTATTTGCAATTATTAACAGCAATTATCTAAATTAAATGTGAAATAACATACCACTAAAATTAAATTATTTGCGCACGCCGGGATATGAGCTGGATTCGCTGTCGAACACTCGACCACTATGCCGTAAAAACGGTTCCCACGGCCATCATTATTATGTTTTTTTTTTACATATGAACTATACGGTAGACCACATTTCCTATACCTTCCTTCTTGCCAACGACCGTAGACATTTTCAACATGGTTCAGTACTCCAAAGAGTCGAACATAATAACCTGTTAGATTTTTAAATTATTCATCACAAACCCATTAGAAATGTAAAGCTAGGACTCTTCCCACGATAGCGAAGTTATTGGAAAACGACTCAAAATCGAATTGCGTTTCCCTTCGACAAATCAATATAAAAACTCAACTCCGACCCCGTCTGCGTATTTTTTTATTTGGCTGACTAAGCGGAATGAGTACTTTTAGATTTTCATGACGATTCGGGCGGCTTCATCTAATAAAAGATCCCCTCAAAGTGTGCCCCCTTGAACCGCGTAATCCCCAAGCTGGCGAGATAATCTTGTTTACATCATTTTAAAATCGTTTCTCGACATCAGATTTTATAAGCGAGA
Source organism: Drusus annulatus (assembly GCA_022651775.1). Taxonomy (NCBI): domain Eukaryota; kingdom Metazoa; phylum Arthropoda; class Insecta; order Trichoptera; family Limnephilidae; genus Drusus; species Drusus annulatus. The sequence continues at coordinate 1,932,622 of JAGWCC010000184.1, forward strand.
TAATGACCTTCGGTCACACGAATCTAACTTTTAAGTGGATTTGAGGAAACAACTCTCTCTCCCTTCAAAAAATAACTCAAAATCTTAGAGTGGCATCAATCCAAGGCAGTGTAGTCAGTTTTTGATGATTTTTACCTGACTCGGCGGACCTGGGCGTAGCTAAGACCAAGGCTAGGGTATTTATACATCCATTCATATCACAAAGCGACATAATGTTTTTGTTTATTCGCATAACCACTTTTTCACAGTATTGATTTCAACAAAAATATAGCATCTAACCTGAAAAACCGTTTAGTTGTGTCAAGTTTAGTGGCATAATAAAAAAATGTGGGCGGAGTCCCGCGGTGACCCAGGAGCCCAAGATCATTGTGACAGTACGTAAAACCGGAGTATTATATTTGCTGTCTCTTTCTCTCTCATGGTCAAAATAGACTGATAGAAATACACCTACTCAAAAAAATGGCAGTTTTTAATGTGGTGTTTTGAAAAGAGGGTATATTTTTTTATGAGTGATGCAGTTACTACAGGAAGCGCAATTCGAGTTAACGTGAACAGCACAAACTTAGGATTGTGTGTATTGATGCATATTTATTCACTTCAGATAGTGATGTATTTGCGAAGTCACTAAATAATAGCCTTTTGTCTTTCTTACGCCTACTTATGTTTTTAGCGAAAGTGGGACGACATGAATAGACGCTTAGATGGTTTGGGCATGTAGAGCGAATGAACAAAGAAAGGAGTGTGAAAAGAATATATGATGCGAAAGTGAATGTAATAAGAAGTCGGGGACGCTTAGATGGTTTGGGCATGTAGAGCGAATGAATCAGAATAACAGAAGAGTATGCATGAGACAATATTTGAATGCAAATGAAGCGAGAAGAGTGTGCCAAGACAGAGTTGAATGGTGGTCCGTTATCTCTGCTGATGCGTGATGGTTAATTAGTAATTTTAAAAGTTTTTTCAATCTCTCTTCCTGAAGTCGAATATCAAGTTTCAAGCATGTTGTATGCAAGCAATGCATCTGTGTGAATACCGTGTTTGCGTCAACTCTAGTTGCGATATATATAAATATATATTTTTTTTAATGGTAACGTCCTTCCCGGGTTGCTGAATAACCTGACAATATTTGAAATTTTTTTACTGCCATTTTAAATCTCGGAAGATTTTTTTTGTGCAATGTCGAATAACAAGTTTAAAGCATGTTGAACTCACGACGAATGCATCTGTGGGAATACCATGTTTGCGTCAGCTCCGGTTGCGATATGTAATGGTAAAGTAGGATACTTTTTAATAAGACAACATCATTCCAAGTTAAGCGCGTAAAACCACCAAAAAATCTTTCATTGGAGAACTAAGACAATTTTTAGTAATACAAGAAAACAAAGTACTTACGTTGAGTGCTCCAGCTTGGTTCACAATTCTGCCAGGGCAGCACCGTCGTGAGCGAGGCGAACATGTAGAATATGGTCCAGGCGATGATGAGGTTGTAGTACAGCATGACCACCGTGGAGACGATCACCATCCCGTAGCCCAGGCCTCGGAACAGCGGACAGAATTTGTTGTAGACCGCCACGGGGCCCAGGGCGGCGTACTGGCCGAAGGACAACTCCATGAACATGAGGGGCAGCCCCGCTATCACCAGCATTATGCTGAACGGGATCAGGAAAGCACCTGGAAACAGAAAAGTCGCAGTAAGTTGCAACAGTACATGGCCATCAAACCATTCACGCATTGGCTTAAGGCCATTAGCCCACAGGGACAACCGAAACTCCAACTATAACGAATACTAGGGATGGTTGGTAACGGAAATTGGGTGTACCTACGGTTTCAGTCACCGGTGATTGGCGAGGAACCTGTTATTTATCCAGTTATTTTTGGAACCGGTTCCAGGTGCCAGAAAAGTTCCACTTAGTAGATTTTTTAAAATTATAAATGAAGGATTCCTGTAATATTTTGTTTAATTCATGGGCGGGGGGGGGGGGTCGCCATAAAAATTCTGAAAACGAAGAGAACTGGAAGCGGTTCCTTGAAAAAAATAATTGGGGGGGGGGTAGCGATATTCTGAGAATAAAAAGCACTGTAAATGATTGTGGAACTGGTTCCTCGTGAAAAGGCCCTTTCCGCCAAAGAGCTTTTAATGGGTGTTCGCCATTTAAAAAAAAAAAGGAACCGGTTCCTCGGACAAATGGTATCGATTTTTATTTGCAAAAAAAAAGGAACCGGTTTCTCATAGAAATAATATCGACAGTTTAAGTGACCGGCTTGGAACCGTATCCTTTTAACCGAGACAGGAATATCGACCATCTCTAAAAGCATTTGCAAACTGGTTGGCGACCGAGCTTCGCTCTCGATGCTACTCAAGTTGCTACGATTTTAGTCAATATTATTATCTAAAAACCTTTATCTCAATAAAAAATCCTACTAATATGATGGCAGTAGGAATTTTTCAAATATTGTCAGATTATTCGTAACCTAGAAATGAGTCTTTCTTTTTAAAGTTAAAGTTAAAATCTCTCAGTGCACGGAGTCACGGTCGTATTGCGTTAAAAACTGTCTATCAGCATATTATCATAAATGCAAGGGTATTTTTCAACCTAAAACTAACTAACTAACCATCACGCCATTTCTCCACAGGGGTAGGCAGAGAGAACGGATCGCCATAAAACTCTGTTTTGGCACACACCCTATGCTTCATTCACATTCATATACCGTCTCATACATACTCTTCTGTCATTCTGACTTTATTTTTCAACCTCCTGAACGATTTTTTTTCTTGCTTGGACATGTTGCAAATTTCTCTAAAATAGCTCATTCATTAGTGCTAAGATTGAAAAAAACTATAATACATTATTATTGATGTTGTAGCCGAAAACGTTTTGTATTTTTTTTTCTAAATAATATAAATTACATAATAAGTAATAATAATACGTTTTCAAATCTAACACACTAAAAAGTCACGAGCCGCCTCTGATGGTAACCGCGCATTTATTTTTACATTTAAATCACTATTTTATTAATATATATTTTAATATATTTTTTATTAATTGGTAAATTGCCCATCCCACAAAGCATAAGCCTGTGTTGGGATGGCAATTTGCAAAAGTGTTTATTTTTAACTACATAGTATCATGTTATTCGAAAATATAGTACAAATAAAATAAAAATAAAAATAATTAAGTAAATGACAAATTTTAAGATTTATAATCTACATATTAAGAACTAAATTAAACTTGGTTTTTAAGGTGAGTAATAATATTGCTTTTAAAGGAGCTTTTGGTTTATATGTTTCTGATGGTGCTGGGCAGAGAATTGAATTGCTTAGTGGCGTTGTACTTAAAATATTACTTTGTTAGATATAATAAACGTCTGAAAAATTATGGCTAAGTTTGTATTATTTATTACGTTGAATACGAATACTTTCCACAATTTCTAATACTCACTTTCATCCCTGGAAAGTCGTAATAACTTTGGATTCAATTTTGTGGTTTATTCACACACGGTGGGGTATGCGTAGGTAGGATTAGTTATTAATATATAATATACGAGGTAAACCGCTGCGTTATTAAATTTCTATCGCCACCGCAACATGCAATTGTGGTCCAGTAGCCAATCAACCGTTTTGCCAATAACAACTAAATTTGCATTGCATTTCACATCTCTCCAGCATGTACTCACAAAATCCAATCTAATTTAGCCATCAGCACGTTATTTTGCTAACAGGAAAGTGGTTTTAAAATTAATCAAAATATTATTGTTCAAATCATCAATGCGTTGTACAGTTTGAAAATATTAACTCCCCCACTAAAGAACGATTTTGAACAAATATTTTGTCACAATACTCTACCGACAAAAAAAAGTTAATTTATCGACTGAACAATCAACATCAGAACACTGAGGCTGTCGGAAATCAAAATATAAAAAAATACATGGGTTTGGTCCATGTCTAGGATATTCCTGTGTCGAGACAGACGTAGTGTACATAAATTATATAATATTAAATGTAAATATTAATAAATATAAAATAAAGATAAATAAAAAGGAGAAAGAAGAAAATAAATGAAAGATGAAATTAAATGAAAATTAGAACAAATTTATTACATGGAGGTGGCATTTTATAGATATTGTTTAGGTTGTGCACAATAATAAAAACTAATAAAAAGGAAAATGAAATAAAAGGGAAAAGAAGAGAAAGATGAAATTAAATAAATATTAGAATAAAGTTATTATGTGGAGGTAAGATTTTATAAATAATAATAATATTTTATAGAATAAGACCACTACGTTACGGAGGCCGCAAAATTACATAACAAGAATTTATTTATAATAATAATATTTGGACGATTTGTATAGCGCCGTTTTTGTAAAAAATCACCTCAAGGGCGCTGTACAGATCTTACTTTCTATCATTACATATTAATTCATGTTTGTATTTTATTTATTTATTATCTTTGTATTTTTTCTATGTATTATATGGGATTCATGGGATTACACCACCCTCCCTAAGATCTGGAATAATTTTTTTTTAAATATTAAAAAAATCGTACAGTTTTTAAAACAATGTGCCATACTGTAAGTATAATAGTAAACGGGCCCATTACAATAATTGAGCCGAAATAAACGTATTTTTCCAAAATAAATTAAGCTTTCTAGATATTATCATTATTATTATACCCCTTTCCTAAAACCTGTAATTTCGATTTACGATCGCTATTAGGCCAGAAATTACCAGGAAAACAGAATGCATAAAACATAAAAATAACATTGTTTTCAAAAAGTGAGACGATAAAGAAGTATAGAAGTGTCACTTAACCAGCTGTATTGTTACACTCTCCTCAACCCCAACCCCTTCGGAAACAAGTCTAGATGTGGATATGTACTTTTACATATTATATAGAAAACGAATAAACATAAAGTATGTCAACATTACAAAATTTTAGGAATTGTATTCTTACATTATTCAAAGCGATTGTTTGATTATCTTGTTTATTCGGAGATATATAATTGAGTCTATTTGCTATAGAGCTATAAGTTGGGAGTTAATGAGACATAGGATTAATCAAACCGGCACTGATTCTTGTATAGTTGTTCAGGCAAAAGGCTGTCACGCGAAATAATATTCAAACATAATAGCCCACCAAATACCCAGTATTTCTCCCTTACAAAAAAAAACATTCATTACTTTCACGTCAACAGATTATAGATTACGGATCGCTCTCCGGATCCAAACAGTTGACTCGGTACACGTATACGTGGGTAAAATCGCAAGTACGCAAGACATAATATTATGCAGTCAGAATTTCCAATATCCGTCGGTAAATGGAGGTCTAGTATGCTTGCATACGTACGGGGATGGCGTATTCACTTCCGGTGGCTGTCGGCCTTCGGAATATTTAGTAGTGTGGGAACAAGCGGGCTTCTTCGTGTACGTGATGTGTCAGTGTAGGTAAATTTCAATATACGTGGCGTACTAGTGACTATAAGTATAAGTGGTGTATGGTGTATGCACCCTACACCTTCAGTGAGGGTGCGCCAATGTAACCTGCCGGGACGCCACTTTCTAGAAAGTTCTTAGCTGGAGTAAGAATATACGAGTATATGGAGAGAGAGAGCTAAATGTTTTCGCCCAACCAATACAAATTTGCGATAAATCACTTTCTCCTGGTTTTTACGTCGTATACCACGAGAGAGAAAGAGACAAGAAAAGTCTTCACATAATATTTCAGCACTTCTAAGTATGTAAGAATGTTTTCCGTCCGCGCTAACTTCACATCATCGAATCGCATAACTTACGTCAACGGATTTTGAGGTTATATCCTATATTTGTGTTGATTAAAAAAATTGCAGTGGTTATACAAATAAATCAAACATGGTGGTGATACGTGCTATGCGTGAATGTTCAAATAAGACCAAACAAATATTGTAAAACATCACTTTTCAGAGGTATTTCAAGAGTTTTAAATATTGTTGACCGGACTTTAGAATTTTCACATTTTTAATGATATAAAGACATAAAATCAACAAAAAGCTTCCATCATTATTTAAGCAAACTTTCTGTTATTAGTGTTTGTGTGATATCTTGATTTTATAAATAATTTTAATAATGTATTGATATTGTTTTGTTTATTGTGTTCAAATATGTTTGGTAAAAATGTCCGAATTCCATGTGGGCGGTAACTAATAGGCTATCCAACATCATTTAATATATCTTTATCTCTTTTTATCGAGTCAGTATAAAGTCAACAATACTGACTAAACTGTTTCGCAAAGTTCTCCACTTATATTACAACAAGCCAGCGACTCTACATTCGTGTAGGTACTATACATTTTATGTACAGCACTTCCTGTTTTCTGTGTTGTAGGACCTAGCTGCTAGACTGGAGGACATAATAAGACAGTGAGCAGCGTATTATTATGACATTCGCGCCAACCTGGTGGAAGGGTTGATACTAGCGTTGTGACCGCTTTGAAAGAACTACTTCAAAGAACTACTTCTTTTGGCAACAGTTCCTACTTCATTCATTGTTCACTGAACAAATACTTCAATTGAAGTTAATAGTTCATTTTAGCGTTCATTCATTTCAATAACTTCGTTACATGGAACAAATACTTCAAATGAAGTTGGTACTTCATTTTACCGTTCATTCATTTCGTCAACTTCGTTTCATTGAACAAATACTTCAAATGAAGTTGGTACTTCAATTTAGCGTTCATTCATTTCATTGAATAAATACTTCAATAAAAGTTAGAGGAACCAGTTCCAGTTCTTTTCGTATTCAAATCCCTACCGACTAGTACTTTTTATTTTGGGAAGGAACCAACCGGTTCCAGTTCTTTTCACTTTCTTTTGGCGAGGAACCGGTTCCAAAAAGAACTGAATACATAACCAGTTCGACTTCAATTGAAGTGTTCACTGCGAAGGGTTCATTTTAAAGAACCAGCAATTCGTGAAGCATTCACAAAACATTGAAGTTTTTCCCAACGCCAGTTGATACATATTGGAGCAACAGGCTTGAAAAATATTTCAAGTGAGACATTCAATGTCACGGATTGAGTGTTCGCACGTTCGCAGTGTACTTTGCATAAAATCCGTGAATAGGTTTAATGTGCCTATTCATATTTTTACTCATTAAAATAATTATTGTTCTGATTAAATACCTACATCAAAGGTACATAATGAAATAGAAAATCAATGGTATTGAAAGCATAGTAGATTTAAAAAAATATATATTTTATGCGGTTTGTTGCGGTGCTGATTGCTGACAGTATGGAAGATCTACAGTTTCTCGTGTCTAGGATGAACCAAGTATGTATGCAAAATGCGTTGATGATGAATGTAAGTAAGTCCAACGTCATGGTGTTTGAAAGAGAGAGTACGAGAACAGCGTGCAATATAGGTGTGAATAATGAATACTTGGAGCAAGTGGATGAGTTTGTGTATTTAGGAAGTATGTTAACGAGAGACGGAAAAGCTAATAAGGATATTAAAAGAAAGGTGAATGCAGGAAACTCCATTAATGGAGGACAGAACGCTGTTGGCGCAAATAAGAAATTGTCCAAAGAAGCGAAGCTAGCAGTCCACAATGGATGCCTCACTGCCAAACCCTGGTGTATGGCAGTGAGGCATGTGACTGGCAGAGGAAGGATGAAAGTAGACTGAATGCTGTGGAAATGAGATCCTTGAGACGAATGTGCGTAAAACCATGTATGACCGTATTGAGAATGTGGATATCCGGAAAGAATGCAAGGCTGATGTGAGCGTAATTAATAGAATCAAAAATAGAGCATAATGAATAGAATCAAATTGGGCATGTAGATCGAATGAACGAAGAAAGGAGTGTGAAAAGAATATATGATGCGAAAGAGAATGGAAGAAAAAGTCGAGGACGCCCGAGAAAGACATGGCACGATCAATTAAATCAAATACTTGAATCGGGTCATGTGAAGAGTCAGAATAACAGCAAAGTATGTATGAGACGATGTATGAATGTGAATGAAGCAAGGAGTGTGTGCCAAGACAGAGTTATATGGCGGTCTGTCCTCTCTGCCTACCCCTGCGGGGAAACGGCGTGATGGTTAGTTAGTTGGTTGCTACCCGTGACGTATTATAACTTGGCGGGTAAGTTATTAAAATATGTATCGAATTTCTCTGATACTGTGTTCTAATTAAGGCATAAAACATTGATTTAACCAAAAATCGTTATTTGCTGCCTATACGATATTCATTAGTTAGACGCAATCAGTAATTAGACCGGAGGCGGAGGTTCGTTTTCATGGTGTCCAATTAGCAAGCGGAATCTGATAGTATTAATACGCTAAGCCGTCTTCTGTACACGATTCTTTAGATCGCTAATGTCTGCAAAAACGATACTGATAATTTTCGCTCACACGTAAAAAAGTTTAAATTTTTATTCCGACTACGCTATTTCGCGATTTACTCACCATGTCCCTTTTGGCGTGTGTATCAAGACTAAACTCGTCTGTAAATATATTCGTGTAGGTGGTTTTATAGTTTTGTACAGTGCTCTTGAGGTGACTATGTGGGGCGGGGTTCACGCAAATGGTGCTATAAAAATGCTAATTATTATAATTATAAAAACGTCTACAAAAAGAAAACACTGCCATTTTTAAACTAGAATTTAAAATGACTGTAGACCAAGCTAATTTGCAAAATCTTAGAGTCACCATACTAGCGGAGTAAATGTGTTATTTTTATCATCATTGACTGAATAATTATTAAAAGAAATGAAAAATAACTTTGTATAAGACCACAAATATTATTTTAATTTTTATGACCGACCGATTTCGCTTAGCCTAAGCATCAACAGGGTAGAAAAAATACAAAGTGTGCGGTTATATTAACATACTTTTTTTTACCATGAATACCGCACAAGAGTCTCAACTGCTCCCAACCGTCTAGAGCCAGTGAGACTATGGCATCCCCAATAGGGGTATGTTGTGAGGCTGAAGGTAGTAGGGAGAGGAAGGAGATGAGGAAGGGGAAGGGAAGGTTGGGAAGTACCTGGCTATTCATATCTGCTCACCAAACACGGTTTAAAGCCATTTCAAGCAACGTTTCAATTCTGAATGGTGGTCTTTCACCAAGGCGATACTTAGAGTATCTACCACTCTAGAACGTGCCGCAAATATACTATATATTATTTTACATGAATTAAATGTGTTATTTTACATGAATTAATTGTGACACACATTCATTTAATAAAATGTATTTGCGCACGCCGGGCTTGACCCCGCGATGTAGTCGAGCGTCTTACCACTCGACTACGGAGGCCGACATACAGAAGGATAACAAAATATATAATAAAATAACCGAACAATGAGAAAACAATAGAATTACATTTAAATTATAATAAAGAAACAGAGATAAAGAGACAGATAATATGAATTGAAAGAGACAAAACGTCAACTGAGAATGTGATTAAAAGAATAACGATGAATTTTATGAGTTTAGAGGAAATATACCTAATATTAGACTACGGGACAAATTTATCTGATGATTAAGAATGTAACTTTTAATTTCAATGGCTTTCTTTATCTCTAGTGCTTCTAAATTATTTAATCTGTTGCCATGATCTTTTTTGTGAAGAATATGAGCACCGGTGCTTTTATTGAAGGTAGGATCTTTGTCAATAAGATGATCAGCGAATTCTGAAAACCGTGGTTATTTGAACATCTAAGATTTATTTATTTATTTATAAATCAACGGACTAAAAGTCCAATTACATAAAAATACATATAAAACACGAAATGGAAAAAGAGCAAACAGGAGAAGGAATAGCATATGTTGGTTAATAAATAAATGTAGCGATGACGAGAATAAGGCAAAATAAACATAAGAGAGAACATTTACCATGGTCTAGTCAAAGTTTTGGTAGAGTCGTAAAGAATGACGAAAATCATTTAGATTTCTACCAAAAATTTCAAAACATGGCTTGAGTTAACAAGTCTTGAAATTCTGGACATTGGAGAATTATACCCCATAATTAGTATTGTGATGATTGAGGAACAGCAATGCATTGTTTCTGAGTTCATGGCAAAGAATGTTGAACTGGATAAGTTGCAACAGAGAAGGAGTCAATAAAACAATCAATAATTTTGTAAATGAAAATTAAATCAAAGTCTTTCCGGCGCTTTTCTAATGAAGACATGTTTAAAGATGTTCTTTGATTCTATTAAATTCCCGAGTTACTCATTTTGTCAATAATTATTGATATAAAAATTATCAACACTGTGGCCCTAAATATATTCTTAAGTTCACTTTTGTTAATCTCGCCCGTCGTTCATAACTGATACTTCATAGCCCTCTTCTCATATCGGAAAAGCACACCATTACTCAGTTTATAATTTTGGGGTGTATTTATCACCCTTTTAGTCAAATGACGAAGTTATTTCGCCCACAACTCCCCGGGTAATCTGTTCACACAATCATCGCAGCAAACAATACCTTTGTTTACTATCTCCCGCCCATCTGGGACCCGCAGGGACACGATGGTGGACGCCCATACAACTTCAACTTCTCACATCGATTAACTCCATTCTCACTTCACTTAACATCCGCCTTATTTCGTTCGATATCTTGTTGGATATAAATACGCGATACCTATATATTTCATCTTCCTCATTGTTTCAGTGAATATACTATCGCTGGAAGCCGGCAAAGGGCTTACTTTAGCTCTGGTCAAAAGTGAGTTAAATATGCAAAATTGATCACCAAGGTTTTTAAAATCGAATGATACGTTTGATCTAAAAGACTTATATATCATTCTGAAGACTTTGTACTTACCAAATATATTTACACGGTGGGAGAAGGTTTGAAAAAAAATTGGGGTTTGACGTAAATGGGGGTCCACGGGACAGGCAGGCCGTCACCAAAATTTTAGGTAACTCAGTGAGAGTATTGAGGTACAGATAGTATCTATTTTTTTTTTCAAAATCCTATCAGGTACTGAAGACCATGAATTTTATTTAATAAAACAAAAGTGCTTTGGGATATTTCCCGAAATATTTTTGACGAGACCTTTTGAAGTGTTCACCGCGGGACGTTATTGTTTTATGTGCAGCTATTTTTTTAAAAAAAAATCAATCTTTATCCTCGTCTAAATTACTAGTGTCGTTTGATAAGGTAGTCTATAATCTAAATGTTTCGCTTCTGCAGGCTGTGAGGCACAATCAATGGAAAAAATAACTAACTTACATCACGCCGTTTCCGCAGGTACGCAGAGCCAGACAGACCCACCAGCGTCTCAAACTCTGTCTTGTGAAACAATCGGTTAGTTGTTAGCGTGTGTTTTTAAATACAGTTAATGTTTAAGTGCATACTCTTCTGTTATTCTGATCAAGAACGAGAATCTAGACCTGATTATGTAACTTAAGGTTTACTTGTTGTAAATTTCATGTGGTTTTTCATGTCCTCGAAATAGATTATATTTTCTTTTCAATTGTGATGTTTCAGTGAAGCTTTGAGGTGGGAATTCCACTTTAGCATTTTTCATCAATCTACCCCTACAGTTGCAAAATGCATCAACGGAATCAAGTTGGGTAATCATATTTAAATGCCCTTGTGATGTGATGCATTATATTTTATCCGTTTGTGTGCAAGATTGATCTAAATGTTTTAATTTACCTCCCAAAACAGCGTTTTTAAAACAATTACTGAAAATTTAGGAAAATAGGTTTACCGTTTATTTATATAATTATTTTGAATAGTGCCGAGTATTTGGCAGCCAAATAATATTTTAAATAATTAATAAAAACATTATTTAGTGATAAAAAATGATTTTTGATAAAAAAAAATCTGCGATGTAAGTATTTTTACACTACAAAATAATTATTTAACTAACTAAGTAGTTAAATATCACAAGGGTGGGCAGAAGGATATACTGCCACACAAATTTGTCTTGGTACATACTCTTTGATTGATATTCATACCATATCAATAAGTTTTGTTGATGAACAATATCGTCACTGAGCGGATCCGGACGTTGGTGTGAATCGACACTAATACTCAACGCAAACTGCTAAGAGTAATAATATAATGCCATTAGGTTAAAGTGAAATAACATAACTTGTACCAATGACGTTACATATATAGACACGTTATAGCCTTAGAATATTAACACAAAATGTGGCAAGCAAAACACACACGTTACCAGTAAATTCATCATTCAAATATCGGTCATGTATGACAAAGATAGACATTCATAGAATATATGTGTATGAACGAAACAGATCCGAAGTTCTGACCGCGTTTCATACTCGCTTGAAACGACCTCAAGCGACGGGTGACCGTTTAGTTCTAAATCGGCTTAAACACCGATCACACCAACTAGCGGGATTATTGCTTGCCACTTTGAGAGCGCTACAACGTGTCTATATATATGTAACGTCATTGGCTTGTACTACGACTTTATACACTGTGTTACTATCTATTTTTTTAAATCTTCAAACAGAGCATAAAACATAATACTTTCCAAATCACTAAAAAAAATTTTTTGAAAGTTGTCTAAAACGTGTGTTGTGGTCGTAGTTTTCCAATTGATTAATAATTTATCACGTCATCGGTAACATCTGGTAGGAGTAAGTAAGAGTCCCTTCCCTGAGTTTTTTCTAGGTAGGTATGCGCATAGCCAATCAGCCGTTGGGTTACGTTAATTCAATCAGATTTCGCATTTAGCGAGCTAGTAGCGGTATATTAACGTCTGTGATGGGCGGTATAGTGTATACTACAAAACATCGGATACACTTGACGGAACGCAAAATATACCATAACTTTTTTTATTTGAGTCATAATGACTTTTTACCTAAATTTTCATGAATAATAAGTAAATACCACCTGGAAAGTATAAAAAATAAAAATGGTTTTTGCTTCACAAACAATTGTATGAAAATTACAAAATCGTGAATCGTCTGTGCAAATGACACAAAGTTTTGATAATTTTCAAATAATATGATTACAAATAAGTTTGCTGCCTACTATTCTCCACAAACAAGCATGTAATATATATGATAATGTAGGAATAATAAATTGTAATTTCAGTTATTATTGCTTTTTGTAGATTATTTTAGTATTGCCATGCTACAAAGTGAGAATAATATTTGAAGGAAATGAAAAAATAGCTTTGTATAAGACCACGAATATTATTTTATTTTTATGACCTTTTCTCTGTTCTTTTGTTATAATTTAAATGTTATTCTATTATTTTCTCATTGTTCTGTTATTTTATTTTATTTTATAATTTGTTCTCCCTCTGTATGTATATATAATCGCTTTTTTTTTGTTTAGGCTAAGCAAAACTGGTCGGTCATAAAAATTTAAATAATATTCGTGGTCTCATACAAAGTTATTTTTTCATTTATTTATATGTCAAATCACAAAGTGATTGCTTTCTACGAAAATATAATAACATTTTGGGTAAATATTCCCGGGTTATATTGTAATGAACAGCAACAGTAAATTGAAGAAGAAGAAGTATATTTTCAAAACAAGTATTGTTTTGTTAATAGGTATAATATGATCTATTTTAAGAATAACAAAACAAGGTAGACCGCTATGACGGCCAGTAATAGCCAGCGTGGTTTATAAAGGGAATTAATTACAAAGTAAAGTTCCGAGCTTGTTATAAGAAGCCCGCTCAAAGTGTCTCCCCAGGTGCGTAATTAAATAATCAATTGTTTGATAAAATCTTAGGCCCCTCGAAGCCTTTCAGAAGATTAGAACCGTCATTAGCGGTTATGGCAGCGACTTAAAACCTCTCAGTGTCGCATTCATTTCAGATTAATGTTCATGAGACATTACGAGTGTTTATGTTTTCCCCTGATTAATTCGAAGGTAAAGAAAGGAATTTATCGTACTATTGGTTGCGCTAAGGTAGAATTTTTCAGTGAAATAAGGGATTAAGCGACGCTTTTGTCAAAAATGAGTTAAATATGCAGTTTTGGTCAGTTTTTTTTCTACATCGAATGCTCTGACTCTCGTTTGATTCTGAAGACACTTGTGGTCCTTCGGGCATCTAAAATATATTTACTATTTGGGAGAAGGCTTGACTCAAGCGACACAAGTTTGGGACTTTTTTGTAGAGAGCATTGAGTTACCTGAGTTTTTTTTTCAAATTCAACCAGGTACTGAAGACTTAAGAATTTTATTCTAAAACAAAAAAAACTTTAAAGTGCTCCCATGTAAACTTCCTAAAATGGCGCTTCAGCCCCTTTGCCTTTCCGGCGACGATGTTTACTAATTATACCAAGTTTTCGACTTACTCCAAAGTTTACGGCAAATAAGTCTAAGTATGATATCAAAGATGGCAAAATTCTCTCAACTTTTCAACAAGTAACCTAAATGTCTACTTTGTACGGACTTTTTCAGCCTCATTAAAACACGCGCTACTCATTTTTGGAAAGATTTTTAAAGTTTGAATAGAAAATAGCAATTTAGGCAAGATAGTATTAGCTAAAAACTATGTAAAAATACCATTTTACGAAATATGATTTAAGGAAAGAATGCAAGAATGATTTAGGCGTAATGAATAGGATCAAAAAAGAGACGCTTAGATGGTTTGGGCATCTAGAGCGGATGAACGAAAAAAAGAGTATGAAGAGAATAAAATATGACGCGAAAGAGAATGGAAGAAGAAGTCGGGGACGCCCGAGGTAGACATGGCACGATCAAGCGAATCAAATACTTCATTGGGGCATGTCAAGAGTCAGAATAACATTATGTATGAGACGATGTATGTATGTGAATGAAGCAAGGAGTGTGTGCCAAGACAGAGTTGTATGGTGGTCCGTCCTCTCTGCCTACCCCTGCGGGGAAACAGCGTGATGGCTAGTTGGTTAGTTAGTTGTCGTCTTTGATATTATGCCGATAAAAGATATTTTCGGTGCATCATTAATAGAAAAGTAGCAAGGTTGGATTTTGGTCTACATTTATATTCAGAGTTCCATTAGCACTGGGGTAATCTTGTTCTTATATACTATAGAAAATAGTATAGAGTATAAAAATCCGACCACCAGGAGGCTCCTCTTTCGTAAACCTGCAGGACGCAGGAGTGTTGGGAGGCATAGGCTTGGGTTGCTAAATATTTCGTAGAAAAACAGCCTTGGACATAAACAACACGAGAAAAATAGAAACAGAGAAACTTGAGGTGGCCAAGATTCTAGTTGGGTTGTAAAGCCGATGATGTGTTTTTGTACGAGGCCTGTTCAAAAGAAAAGGTGAATTTTGAATTTTCGCGGGCTGTGTACATTCGATTATCGATTTTTTGTTGTTGTTATGTTGGTACACATATGTTTATCATATGTTAGCATTACCAGCCATTTTGGATTAGTGGTTGGTTTTTGACAACTGGAAAGGTTAGTCACGTTTTCGTGTGTTCTTCGATTTTTTAATTTTGAAAAAAATGGACAAAAAATTAAATCCATGATTTGGTTTTCCACAACTCCAGAAAGCTCATCGTCATTAACATCTTCTCAGCCTTCTGTAAAGCGCTTGTACCACTTAAACACTTTTTTGAGACAAAGTAGACTCGCCAAATGCCACAGTCAACATTTTAAGTGCGTTGGAGCACTTTATTCAATTTTTAACGCAAAATTTAGTACATATTCTTTGATCCATTTTTTTTTCAAAAGTAAAAAAATCGAAGAACACACAAAAACGTGACTAACCTTTCCAGTTGTCAAAAACAAACCACTAATCCAAAATGGCTGATAATGCTAACATATGATAAACATTTGTGTTTCAACATAAAAAAAATCGATAATCGAATGTACACAGCCCGCGAAAATTCAAAATACACCTTTTCTTTTGAAGAGACCATGTATATTGTTTAAAATTTTTGGTGTAACATAACTAAAACTTTACATTTATCCTGGCAGACATATTTTAGAACTCACCACCGCCATTGTTGTAACACAGGTAAGGGAATCTCCAAACATTTCCCAGCCCTACGCTGTATCCGAGTAGCGACAGTAGGAAGTCGAAACGGCCCGTCCAGTTGCCTCGCTCGGGCTCCGGGCCCCCGCGCGAGGCGCCCGGGGAGGGGCACGGCGCCAGCGGGGCCTGGGAGTTGGCCACGGACACCTTGTCCGACTAGAACAAAATAGATACAATTTTTATTAATATACAAATTTTGCTTTCTATTTTTGACAAGGTGAAGTCACATTGTAGAGAAATTTTAATGGAAAACATGAGAAAAGTTTGAAAATGAGTTGATTAGAATTTGGATAGTAATCAAATTTTGTTTTTAATGTGTTGAGCCTCATTTTAACACACCGTATCTCCTTTTTTATATGAATACCGCACAAGAGTCTCAACTGCTCGCAACCGTCAAGAGACAGTGAGACTATGGCATCCCCAAAATAGGGTATGTTGTGAGGCTGAAGGTAGTGGGGAGGGGAAGGAGATTGGGAAGAGAAAAGTTTAGAAGTACCTGGCTATTCAAATCTGGTCACCAAACACGGCTAAAGCAATTTCAAGCAACGTTTCTATTCTAAATGGTGGTCTTTCACCAGGGCGATACTTGGAGTATCTACCACTTTGGAACGTGCCTCAAATGTACTTTTTTTAATTATTTTTATATGAATTAAAGTGTTATGACACGTGTTAATTAAATAAAAGTTATTGGCGCACGCCGGGTTTGAACCCGTAACCTTTGGATTCGTAGTCGAGCGTCTTACCACCAGGCCATAATCTCAATTCCAAATCAAATTATTTGAAATTTTATTCACTCAAACAACCTTCATAAATATACAATTTTCGCCTGCCTTTAACCAATTACTTGGTAAATGAAAAGCCAAACAGGTGCATTCATTTTTTTTTAATGAAAATATGTATTTAACGTAAAAACAATTAAAAGTTGAGTATTTGAGTTTTTTTCACTAATTAACTTTTTTTCAAAACTTTAATAATAATTAATTAAAAATTATTATATTGCTTGACATTGGCGAGAAGATCATTATTCATTGCTTGTATTTAACGTTTATACGAAGTTCTATTCAATTACAATCAGTGGCATCGTGGAGTTTTCGAAACCATAGGTTACCCACAAAAAATTTCATTAGATAATCTTAGTTTTATAAATAAAACAGATAAACTTTGTTTAAACCCACTTTTATTTTTCAATATTGTGTCGACCGGTTTCGGAAGTACCCTTCCATCATCAGGACAATATTAAAATTAACTTAAAATACAAAACACTGAGATATATACATAGTTAGGAGTTGGAATGAGAAGAAGAAGGGGTAATTGAGGGGATTATGGGAATAACAGAGCGGCTTACTGGAAATATATCTAGGATAGGACTATAAGATAAATTAATTTGATTATTCAAAATACTACATTACTTCTTAATGATTTTCTAATTTCTAATGCTTCTAAATTATATAATTTTTTCCCTTTTTTACAACGGTGAAGAATTTTAACCCCTGTCTCCCCATTAAAATTATGATCCGTAGCAATGAGGTGATTGGCGAACTCTGAAAAATTATTGTTTTTTAAGCATCTTAAGTGTTGTGGTAGTAATAACCTTAACCCTTAAATGGATATGGCGATCGGGAATGGTAAAACCTTTAAGTACATAGAGTGGTATCTATCCAAGGCAGTGTAGTCAGTTTTTGATAATTTTTACCGGACTCGGCAGATCTGGGCGTGGCTAAGACTAAGGCTAGGGTATTTATACATCCATTCATAGCACATATCGACTTGATGTTTTTGTTTATTCGGAAAACCACTTTTTCACAGAATTGTTAGCAACAAAAATATAGCATATAACCTAAAAAACCGTTTAGTTGTGTCAAGTTTAGTGGCATAATAAAAAATGTGGGCGGAGTCCCGCGGTTACTCAGGAGACCAAGATCATCGTTACAGTACATAGAAGCAGTGTATTATATTTGCTGTCTCTTTTTCTCTCATGGCGTACGACGTGAAAACCCGGAGAAAGCGATTTATCGCAAGTTTGAATAGGTTGCGTAAAAATGATTAGCTCTCTCTCCACATATTGTTACTTCAAGAGTAAAACAAACTAAAGGTTTAAAAGAAGTGAAAACATAACTTTTGTATAAGACCACGGATACTATTTTATTTTTTATGACCGACCGGTTTCGATTAGCCTAGGCATCATCAGTTATATAGTCCAAGATTAGGTATATTTTCTGAAAACTAATAAAATTTCTCATTATTCTTTAATCACCTTCTCAGTTAACGTTTTGTCTCTTTCAATTCAAATTATCTGTCTCTTTTTCTATGTTCCTTTGTTATAATTTAAATATTATTCTATTGTTTTCTCATTGCTCTGTTTTTTTTTTTTATTATTTTGTATTTTGTTTTCCCACTGTATGTAAATACTCGTATATAACCGCACACTTTGTTGTTTTTGTTTAGTTTAATGTTGTACCCTGATGATGCTTAGGCTAAGCGAAACCGGTCGGTCATAAAAATGAAAACAAAATCCGTGGTCTTATACAAAGTTGTTTTTTCGTTTCTGTAAATATGTCAAATCACAAAGTGATTGTTTTCTACGAAAAAATAATAGTTTATTATAATAGTTGTGTATTGGTCAATGAAAATGTGTCAAAACAGTTTTTGAAAATATTTTTGGTATTTATTTATTCGTATGATATTTCTCAATGCACGTAATAATTATATTGAGGGTGGGCAACAGGGCTACATAGATGGGGAGAAAAAAAATGGTGGGAAGTATTTAACCTTTATTTGTTTAAGGGAAGATTGGGGAGTTAAAAGAATGAACCAATAGTGATGAATCATTTCGCTAGTGGGAATAGAACTAACTTTATTTATGTTTGAAAGTGGCCTTTGAGAGCGTATTCGACTAATACTTTTTTATGTGTGACCTTACATGGTGTACAAAGTTTCAATTTCTTACAAAAAGCTAGATTTACAGTGAGAATAAAATTATATTCTATAGTTTCCTCGCCCAGGATTTTTTTAATGAATATAAATTGTCTTTAAGAGAA
Source organism: Drusus annulatus (assembly GCA_022651775.1). Lineage (NCBI taxonomy): Eukaryota > Metazoa > Arthropoda > Insecta > Trichoptera > Limnephilidae > Drusus > Drusus annulatus. The sequence goes on from JAGWCC010000184.1 coordinate 1,951,606, forward strand.
GAATGAATGCGATAAGGAAAAGAAATGAATTGAATGAAGTTGTGGGCGGAAGCGAAGCTTTAAGTTGGTGGAAACAGAAAGTGCCTCTTTGATTTAGCCCTGAAGGTGGCTTTCGAGAAAGCACCCCTACATAAAAGTTCTAAAGACGTGATACTTGTACTGAAAAGGAAAGTGTGAATGATTATATTGGTGACTTGGAATTTTAAGGTTTCACTCAACACTTCAGCGAAGAGAGAGCCCATTTTTGGATAATAGTTATCTTCAGATGAGCATGTGACATATTTATTATTTATTTTCGCCCGTTATTGGCTTTTACATACATGTTAACATTAAAAAAAAAAAAACAATAACCTCATTGGTGCAAAAAATTGTGTAAAATAAAATTTTTTTTTTTTTTTTTAAATATTAGATACAAAAATAACTACTAATATTCAATAAATAACAGGTTCAAAAATATTTTAAAAGAAAAGAAAAAATATTAAAAAGATTGTTAAATATATTGACTTTATAATAGAAAATAAGATCTGTACAGCGCCCTTGAGGTGATTTTTCACAAAAACGGCGCTATACAAATCATTCAAATATTATTATTATTATATCACTACCCGGTTGGGCAACGTTGTAAAACGAATGAATATGATATGATATAGCGAAACTAGCAGCCCACAATAGAGTGTTCATACCAACCCTGATGTGTGACAGTGAGGCATGGAACTGGCAGAAAAAGGATGAAAGTAAACTGAATGCTGTATAAATGACACCCCTGAGGCGTATGTGCGGGTAAAGGCCTATTCACACCAACGTCCAGTTCCGCTCCGCAACGATGTTGTTCCGCATGAAAGCTTCAGAAAGCAGGGTGTCTCCTATCTTAACAAGTCCGTGTTCCATCCGCAGTTTGCGGAAGGTCTACACGTGTGAAACAGCGCTATATCATCGCCCGAACGCAACAAGCCGTATCCCGTAGGTTCAGGTTAAAAAATAATTTCATACGAAATCCATAAAACGTTCGTGATACGTTTGTATAAATCAAGTTAGTTCCTGCGTTATCGCTTTTAGAATGCCGAGTGTTCGAATATTCTCCGGTGGTTTTAAAACTTTTTGTATAAAAAGGAAATTTAGGGGCAAGTTTTTTTTAAATAAAAAAAACAGTTCAAATAAAGTATATTTCTGTTCATTATTTTTATGTTTAATTGAAAGAACTCCATTTAATTTAGTGATGAAAAAACGGTTTTTAATTTTAAAAAATCTGCGATGTAAATATTTTTACACATCAAAATAATTATTAAATGTCACAAGGGTGGACAGAGAGGATATACTGCCACAAAACTTTGTCTTGGCACATACTCCTTGATTGATATTCATACCGTATCGATAATATTTGGATAATTTGTATAGCGCCGTTTTTGTGAAAAATCACCTCAAGGGCGCTGTCGTCTCATAAATACCCACTATTTTGTTATTCTAACTCTTGACATGACCCGACTCATGTATTGATTCACATTATCGTGCCATGTCTTTTTTAGGCGTCCCCAACTTATTTTACCGTTAACTTCCACGTCACATATCTTCACCGTTTTTAACTAAATATATTTATTTATAAATAAATAAATTAAAGTACATTAATATTTTTTATGACAAATAACATGTATCGTCAACATCTGACAATGGTTACACAATTAAAAGATAAATAAATACAAAAGTTGTTAGAAGATGACAATTCTAATGGCGATCAGTAAGATTATGATAGCGATTTGGAGTTTGAGTTGTGTGATTCCAGTCATTCTGAAGTAGATGACAATATAAAAGCAGAGTCGAATGTTGAAAATACAAATTCTAATGATTCTAACCAAAAGGAAAATACAGAAAATTTTGAAGAAAACAACAATTTGACTTAGATATCCAAATTAGGTTTTATTTTGAGTGTTATTCCTCTCACCAACACGAGGACCAGACCTCACAACATTGTATTTTCTTCTACGGGCCTCAGAGAAGAAGCAAGAAACATTACTTCGATAAAGGATGCCCTTAATTTATTATTTAAATACGTTTAATTCGCAGAACTCCATTGATTTATTTTTCAATTTAAATTAAATCAAATTTAATGATGTTATTATTTAAGTCTACAAGTATTTGAGTTTTTTTTTGACAGCTGTTTTGAGCTGTTTCGTAGGCCATGAGAGAGAAAGAGACAGCACATATTATACTCCGGTTCTACGTACCTTGACACAACTCAACGGTTTTTTAGGTTATATGCTATATTTTTGTTGATAAAAATACTGTGCGGCTATACGAATACACAAAAACATTATGTCGATATGTGATATGAATGGATATATAAATACCGTAGCCTTAGTCTTAGCCACGCCCAACTGCGCCGAGTCATGTTAAAATCATCAAAAACAAGTCCAAAACTGACTTCACTGTCTTGGATAGATACTACTCTATGTACTCTAAGCATATACGTCATACCTCCTTTGGTCAATCCTTGGTCAAAAAGCGGCTTCAAAATTTCGCAATGTTAGGTCTCTACGTTACTCTAAGGAATCACACAACTCAAAGTCCAAATCGCTATCACAATCTTACTGATCGCTATTAGAATTGTCATCTTCTAACAACTTTTGTATTTATTTATCTTTTAATTGTGTAACCATTGTCAGATGATGACGATACATGTTATTTGTCATAAAAAATATTAATGTACTTTAATTGATTTATTTAATAATAAATATATTTAGTTAAAAACGGTGAAGATATATGACGTGGAAGTTAACGGTAAAATAAGTTGGGGACGCCTAAAAAAGACATGGCACGATAATGTGAATCAATACATGAGTCGGGTCATGTCAAGAGTTAGAATAACAAAATAGTGGGTATTTATGAGACGACAGCGCCCTTGAGGTGATTTTTCACAAAAACGGCGCTATACAAATTATCCAAATATTATTGATACGGTATGAATATCAATCAAGGAGTGTGTGCCAAGACAAAGTTGTGTGGCAGTATATCCTCTCTGCCCACCCTTGTGACATTTAACTACTTAGTTAGTTAGTTAAATAATTATTTTGATGTGTAAAAATATTTACATCGCAAATTTTTTAAAATTAAAAACCGTTTTTTTATCACTAAATTAAATGGAGTTCTTTCAATTAAACACAAAAATAATGAACAGAAATATACTTTATTTGAACTGTTTTTTTTATGAAAAAAAAACTTGCCCCAAAATTTCCTTTTTATACAAAAAGTTTTAAGACCACCGGAGAATATTCGAACACTCGGCATTCTAAAAGCGATAACGCAGGAACGAACTTAATTTATACAAACGTATCACGAACGTTTTATGGATTTCGTATGAAATTATTTTTTAACCTGAACCTACGGGAAACGGCTTGTTGCGTTCGGGCTAAAAAGGAACACGTGTAGACCTTCCGCAAACTGCGGATGGAACACGGACTTGTTAAGATAGGAGACGTATATTATTGCTCTAAGGGAAACACTCTGCTTTCTGAAGCTTTCATGCGGAACAACATCGTCGCGGAGCGGAACCGGACGTTGGTGTGAATAGGCCTTAAAACCGCGAATGACCGTTTTAATAATGTGAATATCCGGAAACAATGCAAGGCTGATGTAAGCGTAATGAATAAGATTAAGAAAGGGACGCTTAGTTATTTTGGGCATGTAGAGCGTATGAACGAAGAAAGGAGTGAGAGAAGAATATATGACGCGAAAGTAAATGGTAGAAGAAATCGGGGACGCCCAAGGAAGACATGACATGATCAATTAAATCAAATTGACCGGTTAGTAGCTGAGTGGACAAACGCGTTAGATTCCCACTCGGGCGTCGTGGGTTCAATTCCTCTGCTAGCTAAGTTCTCCATTATTGCACAAGCCACAACCTCCGCTTGTTATGATGGCAGTACGAGTTTTTCAAATATTGTAAGGTTATTACGTAACCCGGGAATGTTTGTCTTGAGTCAGAATAACAGAGGAGTATGTATGAGACGATATACGAATGTGAATGAAGCAAGGAGTGTGTGCCAAGATAGAGTAGTATGACAGTCCAACCTATCTTCCTACCCCTACGGTAAAACGGCGTGATGTTTAGTTAGTTAGCAACCAATAATATTGATACTTATGGCATTAGAGTGTTTACCCCAATCTAAACCAAACCAAACCTGTAATAAAACTATTTAAACACGAATAATTATCAAATTCCTATTTGCGTGAATTTCAAGGCATACTTAATGGAATTCCAGTTTAGCCCTCCAGCAAAAATAGCTTTTTTAAGACGGAGCCCATAGCTGTAGCTAGCTAAACATGCAGCCAGAAAGTTGCTGGCTGAGCCGCCAGAATTGAGTTAAGTGACGTTTCGGGTCACTAATTGCAGACCTGGCGCTGCCAGCACAAAACAACTCGACGCTCGCTCTACTCAGGGCTTGTGGCTTGAAAGCTCGGAGGCAGTGGGGCAACGATTAATCTGTAACCCCAGCCAAACATTTTTTAATTTTGCTCTAACACGAATCCATGCATTATTAAAATGTTTGGATATTTGCTGGAGCGATCTTTCAGGACCTTATTTAAGTTAAAGTCTGAAGTATTGGTAGGGAATAATTATCACATACGAGGCCTGTTCAAAAGAAAAGGTAAATTTTGAATTTTCGCGGGCTGTGTACATTCGACTATCGATTTTTTTTTTGTTTTGTTGGTACACGTATGTTTATCATATGTTAGCATTATCAGCCATTTTGGATTAATGGTTTGTTTTTGACAACTGGAAAGGTTGGTCACGTTTTTGTGTGTTCTTCGATTTTTTACTTTTTGAAAAAATGGATCAAAGAATGTGTATTAAATTTTGCGTTAAAAATGGAATAAAGTGCTCCAACGCACTTAAAATGTGGACTGTGGCATTCGGCGAGTCTACTTTGTTTCAAAAAAGTGTTTATAAGTGGTACAAGCGCTTTACAGAAGGCCGAGAAGATGTCAATGAAGATGAGCGTCCTGGAGTTCTGGAAAAACAAATCATGGATTTTATTCTTTGATCCATTTTTTTTAAAGTAAAAAATCGAAGAACACACAAAAACGTAACTAACCTTTCCAGTTGTCAAAAACAAACCACTAATCCAAAATGGCTGATAATGCTAACATATGATAAACATACGTGTACCAACATAACAAAAAAAAACGATAGTCGAATGTACACAGCCCGCGAAAATTCAAGATTCACCTTTTCTTTTGAACAGGCTATGTACATTTTGTAAATGCAAAAATGTTATTAAATATTTAAATATTATAAAACACAAATATGAAACAGAAAAAAGCCAGAAATTAAAAAAAAAACAATGGTCAATAACAATGGACCGAGACTCGAACTCGAAAACTCTACTTTGTCCGGGAGTAGCACTCTGCCAATTAAGCCAACAAGACCTCACCAAAAAGCAGCAATTTTAAACTATTTCATACTTCTATTGAAAATTATTAATATTTGAATTTCTTCCGATGTTAGGCTGCCATATTTTGATCATATTCAAAGTTCTACTCGAACACATATTGAATATCTAGATAAATAATTGGCCTTAGTTATAAGTCTAAGATGTAAGTCACATATGAACAAATAAATAGCAAGAAGAATATATGACTTGAAAGTAAATGGTAGTAAAAGTCGTGAACGCCTGAAAACGACATTGCACGTTCAAGTGAATCAAACTGAGTCGGTTTTTGTCAAGAATCAGAATAACAGAATTGTCTGCATTAGACAATGTATGAATGTGAATGAAGCAAGAGTGGTTGCTAAGGCAGAGTAGAGTGGCGGTCCATCCTCTTTCCCAATCCTACGGGGAAACGACATGATAGTTATTTATAATAATCTGAAATAAACAAATAATATGGCGTCTTTCTTATTTTCTGATAGCGAGCTGAAAACAATTATATTGACCTGGGAATTCCAGGAAAACAAATACGTGCAAATTTCATTGATCGTTCAAGGGTTTTTGCTGAGGTAGCACACAGTATTTCTACATTATGGTTAGATTATTATTATACTTATTAGATTAGAAGCGAATTTTAACTACACTGGTAGGTTGCTGGTGCAATCAAACACATCATCTAATACTGACCGCACTATCTGTGTATCTTTATCCGACACGCACAAATAAAATAATGTCGTTAATTGCAAACAATAATTAGGTTATTCGATAGGACAATATTACCAGGCGCACCCAGCCTTCAATTACCTCAGGGCTGAGCGAGTACTTACATTGATTTATGTCATAACAGGAACAGCGCCGCGACGCCGCTTTTTACAGTAAACAAAAGGTTGTCGTAATCTATTCAATAAACGAACCAGTTCCCTTTGCGGAATATTGAATGGAGGGACATGTTTATTGACTTAAATATTTCCACGGCCTTTACTCCTTGTCATTTTTAATGGCTCTCATTGTAATTGCATCAATGGCTTTTAGATCAATTTGAAATAAAGCGATCATTATTTCACCCCAACTGTAAAACAGAAATCTGGCTGTATGAAAGTAAAAACAGCTTAACGGTGGGCTATTGCAATCTGAAATTGGCACAGCTCTCTCTGTTTAGTATGTATATACCAACGCAACTATTTACAGATCGCAATGTCATTTTCATCACGATATGTGAAGCTTTGTAAACCTTATCAACAAATAAAACATGCCGCCATATTGTTCACTCTATATTTTTCAACTAGAGAGATTTTGGAAAAAGAATTTAAATTCGTGCGATTCACCTGGGGATTTCAGGAAAATAAATATTTGCAAATTTCATTGATCGTTCTAGAGTTTTTACAGAGGCAGCACACAGTATTTCTGAATGATGATAGAACTATCTGTATATCTTCTGTATAATATCTGTATTTCAGTCGTGGGATAAAATTAGTAAGTAATTAATACAAACAAATCCTCTTTTTCAGACTGTAATTATTTTAGAAAATTAAACACATTTTCAAACATCGTTTTTTTAAGATTGTCTTAACGATGGAAGGGTGCTTCCGAAACCGGTCGACAATCTATTTTCTTTTTTTTTGTTTAAAAAGAAAGACAAACATTCCCGGGTTACGAATAACCTCACAATATTTGAAAAACTCCTACCGCCATCATAAGAAGCGGAAGATTTTGTTTGTGTAATGATGGTGGACTTAGCCAGCAGAGGAATTGTACGCACGACACCCGGTTGGGAATCCGACGCGTTTGTCCACTCAGCTACCGACCGGTCAATCACATTTTGCATACATATTTATAAAATGCATTTTACGAATATGTATGCAGTTTTTATTGAGTTTCGTGGATAATAATAGTTTGATGAGTTAAAATTATAACATATGAAAGAAAATATCCCATGATTATTATAAAAATGCGATAAAATTTATGAAAATGTCCTTGTAACTGGTAAAAGTATATAAATCTGCAATTCTGGTCGTATGTCAAAAACCTAAACTGAGGTTGAATTATGAAAAATGGTACATTATTTAATCAATGTTGTGTTATGTTCATGAGCATATTTTAAAATTAAAAATCGATTTAAGAGACCTATGTTACTAACCCATCTACATTTTCATGTGTATGTTGTATTTGATGGGAAATGTTAGTGACGTAGCTCGCAAACGCAATGCAATGTAATTAAACAGAGCCCACCACAGCAAAATAACTGCATCATGATGGATTTAATTATGGGTAGTCGATTGAAAGGATTTATGGGTCACCGGTAAATGTGTTGCGCAAATTATCGGCGCACATGTTCTGGCCTAAATAAAAAGTGGTATTTATTCATATTTTGAACCTATTTACATTATTATGACATTAAAAATTTACAAAACATTTATTTAAACACAAAACAGAATAAGAATAGCATCAGCACTTAGGAAAATCAAAAAAATTACATCGTGTTGGGACACCGCATAAAAAATCTAAATGTTCCTTTTTGGAAAAAGTTTATCGTAAAAGTGATCGATTTTCACTGATTATCAATTAGATAGTTATGGTTTATAGGGGCTTGTACTTACGTCCCACATGTCCAGGTCCACCTTGATCTTGGAATCGGAGCTCGGTCTCTCCATGGTGGCGGAGTGTTAATGATTATCCCAGCACTCAAACTTTAGACGACATCGCACGTGTGAACACAGCCTCCCGGTGCAGCCGTGGCAGGTGCGAAGTAACGCGGAAGCAGCTTCTAGTCCCGGGCTCCTAATTGATTCTTCACAACTGTGTCAATGTCAAGCGTCAACTCGCTAATCTCCGAGTTACAACTTTTACCGTGTATAAGTGTATAATAATATGATATCCAAATATAATGCAGTTCTCTTCTTAAAGCTTTTCTTTAAACATTCCATCCAAATATAATTTATCCATAGACTCTCGCGCGACAGTTTAAACCTCGCCGCATCGCGATTTTGTACAAACTATTTACTATCATCTTTAATCAATTCCAATTATTCAATTACCCTCTTTTCAGTCGAGATTAGAAAAACAGTCGTGAGGATAAACGAGGTTCGCGATTCCCGTCGGGAGACTGAAGGCTCCGCGGGCCGGGGCCCGGTGCGGGGGCGGCGGCAGCGGCGGGGGGAGCGGGCGAGTTCCTGCTACGGCGGCGCGGCCCGGGCGAGGGCGGGCGGGGGCTCGCGGGCCTTACCCCATGGCGCGCGCGGGAAACCGTGAAAACAAAGCGCTCGAAGCCTGCCCAGCGTCTGCTCGGTGGTTCGTAGGCCAGCACTGGCGACGGGAGCGGCGAGGGTTGTGTCGGCGTTGCAGCCGGGGCGAGAGTGATGCAGGCTGGCAGCTCCCGGGCGGGCAGGGGCTTCCAGACGGGGGCGGGGGCGGGAGGCTGCGCACGGCTCTCTCCCACGCCTCCCCCCTCGCTGACCCCTCACACCGCGCAGCATCCACCCCCCTACAGATATATCTTCCGTAAATCATAACTAATTAAATTTGGAAAACGTAACATACCTGCCTGGATATTTATAAGTTTGCCAATGTGAATGTATGTAACAAGCGTCGGTATGTACCTGTATGTAGCGAGTGACACTTTAAGCTGTAGTGGCGTAACCTTGGCGTAATACTTACATATCAAATTCCACTACTAAATAAAGCTTCATGTTCGCTAATCAAATTAGGTAACATTTTGTTTAATTCAGGACATTCAGTTCTGCGTATCGAACGCGCTACACTATCTACTAATCGTACTCAAGGTTTCGTTAACATTTATTTGTAGCTCTACTGTTATACTTGCCCAACCTTCAACCCATAACTACCGATAACAAATTAAAAAATTCAAACTCTTACTTTATAGGAAGTAAATTTAAATTGAAATTCTTTACCATATATTGTGCGTACATTGACGATAGTTGATACCTATTTACATGATGATGTTTTTCCTTCTGTATCTCATCTCTATTTCACGATTGTGAATGTAAATTCTTTATCCCTGTTTCCACAACTCCGTGATAGACAACAGAGTGGTAGATACTCTTAGTATCATCCTGGTGAAAGACCAGCATTCAGAATTGAAACGTTATTTGAACTGGCTTTAGTCATGTTTGATGACCAGTTCTGTAAAGCCAGTTACTTCCCAAACTTCCTCTTCCCTCATCTCCATCATCACCCTACTCCATTCAGCCTCACAACATACCCGAATTGGGAATGACACACTTTCTAGACCTTCGGTGGCAGTTGGAACTCCTGTGTGGTATTCACATTAAAATATTTTGAAAAAATTAAATGGGAGCAGAATGAAGCTCTTCTTTTGGGGCCTTCTCCTATCGAAGGTTGGCTATCATCAGAACAATCTTCACCCTGCGAAAATATGATGTGCGGTGCCTTTCATCACTTTTCCCTTGCTTTATCAGCTTAATAAAATGGGTTTCTCATTCCTCATAATGTGATAAATGTTTTGGAGTTGTATTTTCTTAATATTTTGTTTAATTTTGTAATTTTTGCCCATCCAGCGAAAAACATTTTCTTTTGTCGCCTAAATACGTTCGGAGTCAAATCATAACATCAGAATGGGTTAAAAATACAAGAAAGGTTTCACAATTAAAATAACCCTCTTTAAGAGTTGCGCGAATTCAGGGTATTTTCAATGAAGGCTGTTTAAAAATAAATAATACAATCGGTGTATGTACCACGCGCTGCTAAAACCATTCCGTAACCTATTGTACATGTGACCTTTGTCTTAAACCTGCGTCAGCCCTGTTTCCTTTCTCACCCCTGGAGCCTTCGAGAGAAGCCTTTCTTTAAACAGCCACTAATTTGGTGCTTAATATAAAAATATAAACACAGCCTGGATTTTATTTATAGCACCTTTTGTTCCAAAGCGTTGATAATAATTTTATTTTTCTGACCACAGTATATTCATTTTATATGTGATGTCAAGCTATGGAAGGCACAGGTTTGAATTCCGACGTGGCATTAGATATTTGGCGTTTTCTAAATTATAAAATACTACTCTTTGAAATAAGGGTTATTTTTAATGATTTTTTTTATAGAGAATACCGCACAAGAGTCTCAACCATCTAAAGAGCCAGTGGTATTAAGGCATCCCCAATTGCGGGTAGGTTGTGAGGTTGGATGTAGTGAAGGGGAAGGATATGGGGAAGAGGGAGGTTGGGAAGTATCTGATTATTCAGATCTGGTCACCAAACACGGCTTAAACCATTAAAATAAATGGTGATCTTTCACTAATCTTCTACTCTGAAACGTGCCGCAAATATACTACATCGTCGCTGGAAAGGAAAAAGGGCTTAAGCGACACTTTGGTCAAAAAATAGTTTGTTATTTTGAATATGCAGTTTTGATCAGTTTTTTTTTCTGCAACGAATGTTCTGACTGAATGAATTTCCGTAAGCGTCAAAATATTTTTTTATGTTAATTTTATGTGAAATAATACTTTTTATTTGATTTTTGGTTACGAACATTTTTTGAAATTTTATTAATTTGCGCACGCCGGTATTCGAGCCCGCGAGCTTTGGATTTATAGTCGAGCGTCTTGACCACAAAATATCTCGTTTCTTTTAGACTAGACATACAAACCTTATTAGGTACAATCTACACTGAGATCTCAACTCTATCCATCAATTTGGGGATGCCATAGTCTCACTGGCTCTAGACGGTTGAGAGCAGTTGAGACTCTTGTGCGGTATTCATGTAAAAAAAATATATATATATATATTAATATCAGTATGATTTTTAAAAGGTTACGAATAAAAACTTCGATCACGAATACTTTTCTAAAAATAAATGCTTTTATGCGATCAACTGTGTTTAAAACTCGTAATTAGAAATTAATTAATAAAGAAAAGGTGGTTTTAACAATGCAATTTTAATTAACGTTGCATAAATGATAAATGAACACCCTAATTACGTAAAACCGGTGCCTTTTATTTTTCTCTTTCCAGTGCTTTCGTTTATCGTAATTATCATCGGGGTAACCTTCGCCCTGCAATGTTCAACCTAAAATAATTAACACACTTCAACGTCTGCCCGCTTCAAAGTCACGAAGAGTGGCATCTTTCTCTGTCACGTCTTCCAAACAATATTTCCTTAGATTATTGTCATTATTCAAATATATACATATAAATACGAGTATATATTGAATACCACACAAGAGTCCCAACTGCTACTAATCATCTAGAGCCAGTGGGACATTGGCATCGCAGATTAAGGTATGTTGTGAGGTTAAAGGAAGAGGGGAGGGGAAGGATATGGGTAAGAGAAAGGTCGGGAAGTACCTGGCTATTCAAATCTGGTCACCACACACGGCTAAAGCCATTTCAAGCAACGTTTCGATTCTGAATGGTGGTCTTTCACCAGGGCTACACTTAAGTACGTACCACTCTGGAACGTGCCGCAAATAAAGTATATATTATTATATATTAATTCAATGTGTTATGACATATATATTAATAAAATAAAAGTTATTATACTAAAAAGTTTTTTGCGCAGGTTTGCGGGTTTGAACCCGCGACCTCTGGATTCGTAGTCAACGGTCTTACCACTCGACCACGGAGGATATTATTAGTGGGGTTTTCTTATATTTGTCACCTCTCATGAGGTGATCAAAAACTGTAGTTTTCTCATTTAAAAAAATGATACATTTTAGTCTGCTCTAAATAAAAACAAATCTTATTTTAAGGAAACCAAAAAAATTTACAAGTTCTAAAAATTTGTTTTTTTTACTTTTATTGTTTAATGACTTAAAATAATACAACGTATTGCGAAAAATAATTTTATCGTCAGATTTTTATATAATTTAATTGAATTAAATTTAATATTATTATTATTGAGTTCTGCTATTTTCAGTTTTATTTTTTATTTTATTTTTTATTTTTTTATTTTTTTTTATTTTTATTTTTATTTTTTTATTTTTTTAGTGACAGTGTTTAGTGACGCCAGTGTTTAGGCAGTGTTTAGTTTAGTGACGCCTGTTTCGGCGTTTAAGGCCATTGTCAAACTGTTGTCAAACAGTTTGACAATGGCCTTAAACGCCGAAACAGCTGTCACTAAAAATAAAAAATAATAAATAAAAAAAAAAAAATAATAAAATAAAATAAAACTGAAAATAGAAAAACTCAATAATAATAATATTAAATTTAATTCAATTAAATTATATAAAAATTAAAATGGAGTTCTACAAATTGAACACAAAAAACTATAAAAAAAAAAAAATAAAAAAAAATAAATAAATAAATAAAAATAAAAATATCGTCAGATTAATCTCTAAAGACGATTCTTTCAACAGTAGGTAATAAATACTAAAATTATGAACCAGCGTTTCAATAAAAGTAAAGTCTAGCCGAATGATCGTTTAATTCATCCGAAAATAATAAATCAAAATATAAATAGTGAAAATATGATCTGGGATACATCGAGTAATCTGTTGGAAAAACAGCAACGCAAAAACAGTAGCTGAGGAATTTACGTTAGTTTGTCTAGTGCTCCTTTTTTCTGGATGCCTGGAAGATATCGTCGCGGGAAAGGCAAAAGGACCGATGCGCCATTTTGGGAAGTTTACACCAGAGCACTTTATTTTTTTGTTTTTGTTTTACAATAAAATTCATATGCCGAAACAACTAAAAATAACCTTCCACAAAAATGACCAGAACGATGCAGAGGCAGCAGCCGAGGTCGAGCAGCCGAGAACATAAAATACAGTCAGGTATAAAATTAAGAAATAGTAAAAAGTTCAGAACTTCTGTACATCATTTTCTCTTTTTTCTTGCTTATGGGTTTTTTTTATCCAGTTAAGACCTTTTCCCTAAGAAATCACTGATGTAAACTTAAATTCAGTCAATTAAATACAACCATCAGATGGCGATAGTAATAAGGCCTAATGAGCCGCAGTACTAGTTAGATAGACATTATGAGGGGTATTTGAATAAGCCCCAGATAGTTAGCAGAGGATTACGAAAGAGTCCATAAAATCAACAACAACAGGTTACCTGGTTGGATTTTGAATAAAAGTTAATTCGGGTGATTCAATGCTCTCACTGAACTACCTGAAGCGACAAAAAGCTAAAAAAAGTCCCAAACTTGTGTCGCTTGATTTAAGCCTACTTCCAAATAGTAAATATATTTTAGATGGCTGAAGGGTCACAAAAGTTTTCAGAATCAAACGAGAGTCAAAGCAAACTATGCAGAAAAAACTGATCAAAAGTGCAAATTTAACTAATTTTTTACCAAAGTGTCGCTTAAGCCTTTTGCCTTTCCAACGACGATATGCAAACAACATAACTCCATCATTTTCTAAATAAATTCGGCTTTTATCATATGTAAAGGGAAAATAATGAATAGGTAGGTACTCTGTCGAATACATGTGATTTCTCACAGGTGGGTTACTAAATACTAACAATGAACAGTGTAATTAAATTGAACAAATCAAGATCATGTAAACAGTATAATTTAATTGTACCTACGTACGCGCGTAACATGATGTCAACCTTATGTCAACAGTATAATTTAATTGTCGGTACCTAACGTTCACACGTAATATGTCAAAACTAAACGATAAGCCGTTCTAAATTCTAACGTGATGCATATGTATATAATTAGAAATACTTAGAATTGTGTGTATCGGTGCATATGTATACAATTCCGACATCGATGTCCTTGAGAAAAGTCACTGAGAAACAGCTTTTTGTCTTGCTTATGCTTTCTTATTGTTATTCATTTGTATTTGTATGTTGAATATTCAAGAAGTTATAACCGTGTATTATATCTATTCATTAATTCGAAAAAAACCGAAACAACCCAAAATTAGCTGGAATTTTCTTTTCTGAAGTTTAATAACAAGTTTGAAACATGCTGTATGCAAGCAATGCATCTGTGTGAGTAGGTACTGTGTTCGACTCAGCATTCGCTGCGATTCCTATACCTAGTAAACGTACCTGCATATTTATTTTTAAAAGAAAGACAAACATTCCCGGGTTACAAATAAGCTGACAATATTTGAAAAACTCCTACTGCCATCATAAAAAGCGGAAGATGTTGCTTGTGCAATGATGGAGGACTTAGCCAACGAACCCTCGACGCCCGGGTAGGAATCCGACGCGTTTGTCCACTCAGGTCGATAATAATATAAATCATTTGTAGAATAAATAGAAATATTCACCACTATCATAATTGCACTAATGATAATACAATTTATAATTTTTTCCATTGTTTCTTATTAAGACCGGACCGGTTTCAACTTGTTACGGCCATCTTCAGACTGGTAACAGGTTGATACCGGCCCGGTCTTAATAAAAAAATAAAGAAAAAGGTTTGAAATTTGGATTATTAATCATTAAAATGGAATTCAACCACTATTTATTAAGAGTTGCAAAAATAGAAATGTAATTGCACCACATACCTATCTACATACGGTATGAACTATGAACCAAAAATGACGATTTTTATTTAAAAATCGTCATTTTTGTTAACCAACCTGCCAATTTAAATAAATTGGCAGGTTTAGTTATTAAAAACAAAACATCGTTTAACTCCACACGTAATTTATATTGCATAATAAGTAAGTTTCTGGTGTATTTAAATTTCCAATATTAATTCCATGAAAATATATTTAATTATTTCGTCTGAATAACATTTTTATACGACACCTTACGATCCATTTTTATAGTAATACATCACAAGAATCTCAACTGATCCCAACCGTCTGGAGCCAGTAAGACTATGGCATCCCCAGTTAAGTCATGTTGTGAGGATGAATGTAGTGGGGACGAGAAGGAGATGGGAAAGTGGAAGGTTGGGAAGTTCCTGGCTATTCATATCTAGTCACCAAACACGGCTTAAGCCATTTCAAGCAAAGTTTCGATTCAGAATGGTGATATTTCACCAGGGCGATACTTGGAGTATCTACCAATTCGGAACGTGCCACAAATATACGACATATTATTTTATATGAATTAAATGTGTTATAAAACATTTTAATTAAATAAAATGTATTTGCTCATGCCGGGTTTGAACTCGCGTCCTCTGATTCGTAGTCGAGCATCTTACCACTCGACCACCCGGCTTTCAAACTATAATTTCCTAGAAGGGGTGTGAACTTTTCAAATTAGGAACTGACGTCAATTCAAATTAAAAAATAACCTTTTCAAATCCCTACCTACCAAAAAAAGTGCCTACCTGTTAAGTATTTCAGCAGACATTATTCTATATTTGAAATGGGTGGATTAAAGCAACAAACATTTTTTTACTGGCAAGTCAAGTTACATCCCGTGATTTTTCATATTGTAATTTTGGTTTAAATTTGGGTACTTACTTTTTTCAGCTAGGGCAACATTTTTTCAATTCCCGGCAGGTGCAACAGTGCGGAGGATTTCCATTAGAATCCCATAGACTCGTGTCGGTAGCCACGGGGCTGGGGGCCACCCACATTCTGGTCTAGCAGTGGCGTGCCGTAACGTTTCTTTCATTTTCCAAAGTCGTTTTTTTTTCTTCTAAATCCGTTTTCAGTGTAGAAAAAGGCTTCTAAGAAAAACTTTCGGGACGTCAATACCTTTATTGGATTTTTTAAAGGTAATATAATAAATAAAAATATTTCGGCTCACCTTTCCGAACCATATACATGGCCTGTTCAAAAGAAAAGGAGAGTTTTGAATTTTCGCGGGCTGTGTACATTCGATTATTGATTTTTTTTTGATTTTTTATGTTGGTACACATATGTTTATCATTTGTTAGCATTATCAGCCATTTTGGATTGGTGGTTTGTTTGACAACTGGAAAGGTTAGTCACGTTTTTGTGTGTTCTTCGATTTTTTACTTTTCAAAAAAATGGAAAATCGAATGTACACAGCCCGCGAAAATTTAAAATTCACCTTTTCTTTTGAACAGGCCTCGTATGAAGATTGAATTTTTAGATTATAATTTGAGACTATAAAACTTTTTTTTTCGATTGAGACCCGGTCTCAATTTATTAAAATATGTTTGAGTGGTAATACTAACTTCATTCAAGCTAACTTTTTACGAAATTCAAAATTACCGTTCATCATTTCATCAATGGAAATGGAAATACAGATTATCTTATTATTTAAAAATATACATATTATTATAATTCACACATCTTAAGAAATCGATATACTATTACACCCTTAGAGTATATAGAGTGGTACCTATCCAAGGCAGTGTAGTCAGTTTTTGATGATTTTTACCGGACTCGGCGGACCTGGGCGTGGCTTAGACTAAGGCTAGGGTATTTATACATCCATTCATAGCACATATCGACATAACGTTTTTGTTTATTCGTATGACCACTTTTTCACAGTATTGTTGTCAACAAAAATATAGCATATAATCTAAAAAACCGTTTAGTTGTGTCAAGTTTAGTGACATAATAAAAAATGTGGGTGGAGTCCTGCGGTGACCCAGGAGACCGAGATCATCGTGACAGTACATAGAAGCGGTGTATTATATTTGCTGTATCTTTTTCTCTCATGGTGTACCACGTGAAAACCTGGAGAAAGTGATTTATCGCAAGTTTGTATAGGTTAGGGTAAAAATAATATAGTACAACAATACACCAATATCTTAAGTACATATAATAGAAACTACATATTTATATAGGCGCCTAATTTAAGGTATTTCTACTTAGGAGCCATTTTTTCAGCATATATCTGGCTCTTGTTAACAGCTCACATTTTTTTAATATTGTTTGGTAACATTTTAAACATTTTGACCACGTTATACTCCAGGGTTCGTTGTCTGTATTTATTATTATATTTTGGTACAATCATGCCATCATTTCTTGTGAACCTAGTATTATGCTTATGTTCCACTTTCCTCTTATATTCAGAGTCCGATATATGCTGAATCAATATTTCATACCATAATAAGGCCGAAATAAAACATAACGTCACCGAACATAACGACCTAATTTTTATCGTTTAACATATTTTTAATTTTCCATTCAACAACTAATAATTTCTTTGTTTAATTTTTGTCTGTAAGAATTGTGTCTGAAAGAGCTTGAATGGAAAAATAAACAACTTTTTTGCTAAAAAATTTGCAAATTATTACGATAATCCATTTGTATTTACCTACCTGCCCCTTTTCTTTGAAAACAATTTGATCAAATTTACCTCTTGCACCCTTAAGATATCTCAACTCTGTTCAAACATCGTTTATAAAACTCTACCCTTGTGAGGCTAACAAAGTTATTGTAACACTCCGCTTACGGCCATAAATGCGAATTCGTAAATAAAAATATATGATTTTCCGTGATACGCGCAACCTTTTCGGCATTGAGTAAGAATCGCGGGGGGGGAAACGGGCAGACACCCGCAGATCGATAGGGGGGGGATTAAGAGTTGGGGAACCCTCCCGCCCCCACGTAGATCCCCTCTACACCCCCCTCCCCCCGTAGATCTGTAGCGCTCTCACTTGAACATACCTCAGCGTATCGACACGTAATCTCCAATCGAGCGTAGCAACGGTGGCACTATCAAAAAGTTCATTCTCATTTAAAACACCTGTTAAAATAACAGAATGAATGTTATGATCTTTTTATCAGGTGGTTCTACTTTATTTGGCATCTGTTCAACGGGCTTGTTCACATCCCCCGAAATGGAGCATGGTAAAGGCACTAGGTATATCCTTCCTCCAAATATGTGATACAATAAGAGTGTCGTAGGCAATGATGTGCGGTCTTGGAATATTCCCTAGATGAGGTGAAAAAATAGATCTCTCGGATACGAATTTTAAATAAACTAATAAAAACATGTATTTTCAGAGTTGCCTGTTAACTAAAATAGGTAAAAAAGATTATATTGTATTGGTACTTAAGTGAAAATGAAATAAATCTTACCGTACAGAAGAATCACACTAATTCGACACTGTATTAAACCAGATTGTGTCGGATAATAACTGGAACTAGCAGATAAAATCCCGCTCCCGCGTGGTTTATTCACGACACACACACATCAAAAGGAACATACTGAGTTAATCGTGAAGGACCGTAATCGGAAGAAAATTTCAAACTTATGTATGTATGAGCAATTTTTCCATCGTAAGTGGCAGAAGACGGCTTACGGTATTAATACTATCAGATATCGACATAATGTTTTTGTTTATTCGTATAACCACTTTTTCACAGTATTGAAATCAACAAAAATATAGCATAAACCTAAAAAACTATTAAGTTATGTCAAATTTAGTGGCATAATAAAAAATGTGGGCGGAGTCCCACGGTGAACCAGGAGCTTAAGATCATCCTGACAGTATATAGAAGCGGTCTATGAAATTTGTTGTCTCTTTATCTCTCATGGTGTACGACGTAAAAACCGGAAAAAGTGATTTATCGCAAGTTTGTATAGGTTGGGTAAAAATAATCAGCTCTCACTCCATACATTGTTACTCCAAGTTTGGCACATTATCTAAATAAATAAGATATCGTGTTTCACATCACTAGCCGGCGAGAGGTGTTTTGATGTGTAGACCAACTTCCACATCGCTTACCTTTGTAAATGGAAGTCTAGAGACTACGGCCGGCCTACGTCTCCTTGCCGCATTCAAATGCTTGTCCGCTCGTATCGGCTTAATTAAAAACTTGGGGTTGTGAATGTAAATAGAGCCAGCAGAGAACGGACAATGGGGGCTCGGAGAGCCGTTTATTCGTCATTATACGTATTTTGCTACCTTCCACGCTGAGCTGAAACGTACTCAACTTAAATGCTTGTGAAAATTACGTCATCTGAGGGGAAGTGTTTAATAAAACTATATTGACACGTCTTCGAGGAAATACAACACAATAATAAAGAGTTATTTTATAGTGAATACCGCACAATAGTTCCAACTGCTTCCAACCGTCTGGATACTGTGGGACTTTGGTATCCCCAATCGGGGTATGTTGTGAGGCTGAAAGGAGTAGGGAAGGAAAGGAGATGGGATAGAGCAGGGTTGATCCTGTGTAGGTGCAATTGGAGCAGTCCGCTCCAGGTGGAAAATTACTAAGGCGCTGATAATACCTACTTACAGTGCTTTTGTGCACGCCCAGCGCCTTCAAATATATGATAACATAAAAGGAAAAATACATACTACCCATGTACGGGAATCGAACCCGCAATTGCCCGGCCTGGCGACGCGGATTTTCGATCCGCGCCTCTCGTTTAATACTCGATACGAGTTGATACTTATCTTCTGTTTCAAAGAAAAAATCACAATGGGTGTTAAAAAAAGTCTAAATTATGCAGAAACAAGCAGTGCAAATGAGAGATAAATTGACCGAAATATAGTGGAATGATAAAATGAGACAGTCCTGTAAGAATTAATAGTGCTGTCGTATTCTACCAGCCAATTTAAAGTTTTTTTTTCAATGTAAATGCACACGAATTTGAAATGTATTTAAAGCAGCATAAATATCATTTTTGCACAATGATATAATTTTTAAGTTAGGATATGGAAACATCTAGCTACTTGCAAATCATTTTAGAATTTGTGACGCACGACGACGTTTTCGTTTTATTTTGTTCTTTTTTTTTCAACAATAATGTATTTATAAAAAAAACTAATCCTATGTCCATTCGTAGTTGATGTTAAAATCGAAGTTAAAACAGTTTTTCAAATTCGTGTGCATTGAAAAACTTCAAATTGGCAGGTAGAATACGACAGCACTATTAATTCTTACAGGGCTGTCTCATTTTTTCATTCGACTATATTTTGGTAAGCAAGAAGTGTGTGCTAAGACAGAGTTATATGGCAGTCCGTCCTCTCTGCCTACTTGTGCGGAGAAACGGCGTGATGGTTAGTTAGTTAGTTTACTTAACAATTTTATCAGTATACAAAAATAATATTTACGCTACTTTAAATACGTTTCAAATTCGTGTGCATTCACATTGCAAAACATCATCAAACAATAAAAATTATGTGAAATTTAGGGCGAATATCTTTAAAAATTCTTTCGGCATTCTTTATATTAAATTAATCATTCATTATAAAACGAAAGCTCGCAATACAAAAGTTAGGAATTTAAAAAAAATAACAAAATAAATCGGTTTGTTGTTTGTTGCAGCTTGCAGCAGTGTTTTAGAAATATTTCTAATTAGAAAACTTTCACCGATAATGGGAAAACGCTGCTCGGAAAAAACAAATATTTTCACATTCCTCTGCATAAGGTTTTCTGAAAATGACCAGAAAAGCTTCTGGAATTAATATACGAGCTTAATTTCAACAGATATGACCTCTTGTTCCAGAGAAGTTTTTGAAATGATTATTCTAATAATGGTTGTTCGGACAATAAGTTTTTTTTCCGCCATGAAACTTCAGTAACTACTTACTATTTGTGTCATTTTTTTTACGTGTCTCTACTGCTCCCGACTGTCCAGAGCCAGAAGGATTATGTCATCCTCAATTGGGGTATGTTGTGAGGCTGAACGGGAAAGGGGAGGGAAAAGGATATAGGGCAGAGGAAGGTTGGGAAGTAACTGGCTAATCAAATATGATATGACACGGTTAAATCCATTTCAAGAAACGTTTCGATTCTGAATGGTGGTTTTTCACTAGGGCGATACTAAAAGTATCTACCACTCTGGAACGTGCCGCAAATATATTATACAGAAATATGTTTTATTTTATTTATTTTTTTTAATAGTTTATTCCAGATCTCAGGGAGGGTGGTGCAATCCCATGAGTTCCATATAATACATAGAAAGATAAGGAATACAAAGATAATAAATAAAAATAGAAAACATGATAACATGGTAATAAATAATAGCAATAAAGAAATAAAATTAAACTTCGTTTCGAAGACATCAGGAAATGACTCCATTGTTTATAAACGGGGCCCTGCAAGAAGTCCAGTGCTGCCATCACAAGAGTGTTTTCGCTCGTGCCTATTCTTATTCGGTAGTTGGCGATACGTCTTCTTATTAAGGCTCTGAAACCGGGAACTCGTCCTTCTGCGAACATTTCTGAAGCGCTGCAGTACCATGACAGCCCGAAAAGCATCCGGTACGAGTTGTTGTATTGTACCTCCATTCTTTTTAAAGTTGCACGGTTGAAATTTGTCCACAGCTCCGATGTATACAGGCTTGTACAATATGTATTAAATAGTTGCCGTTTTGCTTCTCGGCTGCATTTGTTGAATCTTCGAGCAATCATGTTTCCTCTAATGCACAGTGCTCTTCTCTGTCGCTCGATATCATCATCATCTTTGAGCTCAGCTGTCAAAATATGTCCTAAATATTTGACCTCGGATTTCTCATTTATATTTGTTCCATTAAGGCTGACTGGTAATATTTTAGTAGGTCCTGCTCCCGACTCAAACACTAGTAACACTGATTTAGTGGGGTTGTAAATCATGTTGTGTTCATGTTGTTGTTGTGTTGTATTGATGTAAATTAAATAGACATCGGATTATACAGGGTGTCCGGGGATAAAATGCAGTAAGCTTGAGAGGTGATTCTACATGATAATTTATTTATTCAAGATCTTAGGGAGGGTGGTGCAATCCCACATGTTCCATATAACACATAAAAAATACAAAGATTATAAGTAAAATGAAATGGTAATGTAGTAATAAATAATAAAGAAATACAATTAAAATTGGACATAATTATGCAGAAAGCGTCCAACCCACAATTTGCCAAAATCTAGTTTTACATGTTTTCCTATTGATAAATACGAGATTTATATCTGCTGAAAATATCCAAGCTCCAAATGCAATACATTTTTGGCAGTAAAAAAATTAACTAACGCACATTGCAGATATTTGATTTGAATTGAAGTTTTAAAACATTATAAAATGTAGGTAGGATAACATAAGAAATACATATTTTTTTAATAAACACATTGATAGATTATAAATTACCTATTTATAATAATGCTCACAAAGAAACAACACTGATATTCACTTTACAAATGCCAATTACGCATATTGATAATTTTTTTACCGTCATATTTTCTCAGTTTCATCTTTTTGGTGTTGGCCGCTTTTTGCATAACTACGTCTAATTTAGCTTTATTTCGAGCTTGGAGTAACAATGTATGGAGAGAGAGCTAATTATTTTTACCCAACCTATACAAACTTGCGATAAATCACTTTTTCCGGGTTTTTACGTCGTACACCATGAGAGAGAGAGACACAACAAATTTCATAGACCGCTTCTGTATACTGTCAGGATGATCTTAAGCTCCTGGTTCACCGTGGGACTCCGCCCACATTTTTTATTATGTCACTAAATTTGACATAACTAAATGGTTTTTTAGGTTATATGCTATATTTTTATTGATTTCAATACTGTGAAAAAGTGGCCATACGAATAAACAAAAACATTATGTCGATATGTGATATGAATGGATGTATAAATACCGTAGCCTTAGTCTTAGCCACGCCCAGGTGCGCCGAGTCAGGTTAAAATCATCAAAAACAAGTCAAAAACTGACTTCACTGCCTTGGATAGATACTACTCTATGTACTCTAAGACCCTAGCCTTAGTCTTAGCCACGCCCAGGTCCGCTGAGTCCGGTAAAAATCATCAAAAACTGACTACACTGCCTTGGATAGATACCACTCTATATACTCTAAGGTTTTGAGATATCATGAATCGACTCCATTGTTTATAAACGGGGCCCTGCAAGAAGTCCAGTGCTGCCATCACAAGAGTGTTTTCGCTCGTGCCTATTCTTATTCTGTAGTTGGCAATACGTCTTCTTGTTAGGGCTCTGAATCCGGGAACTCGCCCTTCTGCGAAAATTCTGAGGATAATACAAGCATAGCATAAAACACAAATAACTTTGTTCAAAACTGCAACGTTTCAAGGTACTTTTTGATGTATTATTTTAATTAATAAATGTGCGAAATTACCACTCTTTACTACTGACGTATTTATCTGATAATTCGAACCTTACACTGCAGATTTCTAGTAGGTATGACTTTTTGTGCGGCAAAAAAACAATGCGATTAAGAAAAATATATTTACTTGCACTGTTACCATATACTCGTATAGAATCACATACAGATGTGACTACACTTTAGCCCCGGACGCTTTGTATGCATTTGTATATTTGCCCATGCATAATACACATTTGAGTCTTTTCGGTCAATAATGCCTATTACAGCCTTTTTTATCATTAATGCATATTTCAGCCACGCGAATGAGAAAATTCAGCGAAGCGACATGTTAATTACTGGTGGTCGTTATTCCTCTCGGTGATTTTTTGCGGTCGTGGGAACGCTTGATATTTTTTCTTATTTTTACGAATACATCCCCTCCTCCACCCCACCCCCTCCCTCACCACCCCTCCCACTAAACGAAAATCACGGAAATGCGAAAAATATCCCAGATTTCAGTTGTAAACTAAATCACCGAGTTTCGTTTTCCGGCCCTCCTTTACTGAAGTTGAGAAATTTTTTTGAAATTTTACGGCCCTCCTTGCTCTTTGGCATTGTTGGTGCATATGTTTTCATTTGTACATATTTTAGCATAATTAGTGCTAATAATAGATGTCTAATAATAGTAGTATTTATTGATCTTCATTTAGATCATAAATTCTCAACCCTCTTTTGCCCACCGCCCACTTTGAGAAAAAAAAAAATTGAGGCCCCCCCCCCCTCAATTTATTTTACCTACCACCTGTCGCGTTCGCGGTTCCAGTTACCGGTGACCAGCGAGGAACCGGTTATTTATCCAGTTCTTTTTGGAACCGGTTCTTGGTGTTTTTTCGAAAAGTACTAGCAAACCGACAAAAGTTGATCGCCGCCAAAAAAAGTTACGAGTCGGCAGACATTTGAAAACTGGTTCCTCGCCAAAAAAGTACTAGTCAGTAGAGATTTGAAAGTGAAAAGAATCGTCGCCCCCAAAAAACTCGACCGTTCCGGTGACCGGTTATTTTTTCCAACGCCCCCTAATTTTCTCTGGGTCTTCTACTGCCCCCCTAAAAGTCTCAAACGCCCCCACGGCGGCGTTATCGCCCATGTTGAGAACCTATGATTTAGATCATAGCATTGTTTAATATAATACGCAAACAAATTAATCTTTTTTTTTTATTAATTCATTATCACCCCGTATACATGTTTATGAGTCATCTATACAATAATAATTCAGGATAATTTATGTAGAGCCGATTTTGTGAAAAATCACCTCAATGGCGCTGTACAAATATCACATCCTAGGTTCTTGGTCATTTTTAACTATAGATAATCTATTTATTTGCAGTTTGTTAACCATAACTCATAACTCATGGTTAACAAACAGCATGCACCATACCATTAATCGATAATACGATACATATCGTCGCCGGAAAGGCAAAACGGCTGAAGCGCCATTTTGGGAAGTTTATACCATAGCACTTTTCAATAAGTCTTCTATACTTCTATGTTGGATTTTGAAAAAGCTAAAAAAAAGTTTCAAACCTGTGTCGCTAGAGTCAAGCCTTTTCCCAAATGGTAAATCTTTTTTTAGAAAGGCCACAAGAGTCTTCAGAATCAAACGAGAGTCAGAGTTTTCGCTGCAGAATAAAAACTGCATATTTAACTCATTTTTGACCAAAGTGTCGCTTCAACCCTTTTGCCTTTCCAGCGACGATATGCATATGCAAATAAGCATAAATGCAGATATCTAATTATAATCATTACATTAAGGAAACTGAAAACTTATAACATAGCTACCATCCACAGAGAGATGCGTAGTTTTCAGGTGTTATCAGGAGTGAAGGGTGCAGCGGGGGGTGGGAGGGGAGTTTCAAGGTCAGAGGGGTGTGGGGGGCAGATGGGAAGTTACTATCGACTCAAACTATGCACTGGATGCCGAGTGATATTATGCAGGTAAAATAAATCTTTATTACGAAATATATTATTTCTTTTTTAAAAAGAAAGACAAACATTCCCGGGTAACGAATAACCTGACAATATTTTTAAAACTCCTACTACCATCATAATAAGCCGATGTTGTTGGTCGCATGTGAGGAATCGAACTCACGGTGCCCGGGTTCACTCAGCTACCAACCGGCTAATCGACATATCTATTGATAATGTATATTTTATTGGTATGAAAAATATTTATATTTTTTTATAACCTGACAGCATTCCTCAAATCAAAGATGCTATAGTCTCCCTGGCTCCAGACGGTGGGGGCATTTGGGACTCTTGTGCGGTATTAACAATAATTTTATTTTTTAAAGCCGTGTTTATTGACCAAATCTGAATAGTCAGGTTCTCTTCAATCTTCTTCTTCCCAGTTCATTCCCCTCCTTATTCCCAACCTCACAACACACCCAAATCGGGGATGCCAAGGACCATTGGCTCCAGACGTTTGGGAGCAGAGCTCTTGCGTGCGGAATGCACCTTTTTATGCAGTTGCGCACGCCAGGATTTTAACCGGCGACCGCGGATCATAACCGCTCGACTACAGAGGTCTGGAATACTGAAGTACGGTAGTTTACGAGGATATAAATATTTTTTTTAAATATATTAACTTCATACAGATCAATATGACTTATCTAACGACTTTACGACCAACAAACCAGGTTTTTGCCCGTATTATGATTATTCTTATATTTCTGATGCTCTCTCCTATCTAAGGTTAGTTATCTCTAACTAACTAACCATCGCGCCGTTTTCCCGCAGGGTAGTCAGAGAGGACGGACCGCCATATAACTGGCACACACTCCTTGCTTCATTCAAATTCATACATCGTCTCATACATACTCTTCTGTTATTCTGACTCTTCACATGACCCGAGTCAAGTATTTGATTTACTTGATTGTGCCATGTCTTTCTCGGGTGTCCTCGACTACTTCTTCCATTCAATTTCACATAATATATTCTTTTCACACTCCTTTCTTCGTTCAATCGCTCTACATGTCCAAACAATCTAAGCGTTCCTTTCTTGATTCTATTCATTACGCTCACATCAGCCTTGCATTCTTTCCAGATATCCACATTTTTAATACGGTCATACATGGTTTTACCGCACATTCGTCTCAAGGATCTCATTTCCACAGCATTCAGTCTACTTTCATCCTTCCTCTGCCAGTTCCATGCCTCGCTACCATACATCAGGGTTGGTATAAGCACTCCATTGTGAACTGCTAGAATTGTTAGCTATCTCTATTGACTAAATCTGAATAGTCAGGTTCTTCTCAACCTTTTTCTTCCCCTCCTTACTCCCAGCCTCACAACATACCCAATTCGGGGATGCCATAGTATCACTGGCTCCAGACGATTGGAGCTCGTGCGTGCTGAATTCACCTTTATTTATAAATAATTTTAAAAATGGTCACCCTGACTTTTATTAAACAATTCGTATTAAGTCATCCGTATTTTAAAACTCTTGTAATTTTAAATTATACATTAAACAATTTAATTTATGTCATAATAACAATGCGACTCCCATTTTAATGACAATTCGATGGAATGCATAGAATGTAGCGTTGTGACTAGCGATGGGAAAAGCTTCACAGATTTGTGAATGCTTCACGAATTGATGCTTCTTCAAAATGAACCCTTCACGATGAACCCTTCAATTGAAGTAACATATTAATCATAGCATTCCTCGTCGGGGGGAGGGCAGGGGGGTTAAATAATAATATTTTCGGGGCAGCTCTCCCAACCACATAAATTGATGTATGTATGTGCATTATTCTATGGCAAAAATTATAGCTTGTAGAAAAACGATGATGAATTGTCTTTTACTGGTTTCTCTTCTATGGTTTACGGGATGACAGCTGTCAAAATTGTTTGAATCTTAAGTGTATTCAAGGTTTGAATTGACATTGTTTCATGACTTAAAAGGGATGATGTACAATGAGTATGCACAAGGAACTTGCAAAAAGCAAATGAAGTACTAGCAAAATTTCCAGTTTCTGTAAGAGCGATATAAACTTCTTTCAGGGCTTGAGATACGATTTGAATATTCTTACTGTACAGTACTCAGTTTGACAGTTTGGTTAGCAATAGGCTGAATATTGCGCAAATGACGATTCATATTAAAGGCATTTCCCCCCTTTATGGATATAACTTCAGAACAAAAGTTGCATTTGGCCTGGTAAACCTCAACTTCCTTAAAATAAACCCATATTTCACTTTTTTCTTTCTCGTTGAACGGCCAGTCATAATTTTAGGTAGAGATTGAAAGGTATGTTTGTAAGCTGAGATATTATAAAAGTTCAACAAAATAATTCGTTCACAATTCAAAATTACCAAAAAACACTCGGAAAAACTAGTGTCGTATAGACAAAACAAGCAAAGAAATCATAAGCAAATGTCACGAGTACGTGCGAGGGAACGGATAACTAAAAAGATACTTCATTGCTTCATTCATTCTTCGAACTAAAATCGAAGGAAGAAGGGAATGAACAATTGAACTGTGGATGATGCAATATTTCAGTCTTTCGAACGAATGAAAAATTGAAGTTCGAAGTAGATGCCATAGATTGTTCAATCGGAAGTACCAACTTAACCAACTTCAATTGAAGTATTTGTTCAATGAAAATGAATGAAGTTGGGACTGCTGTCAAAAGAAGTACTTCTTTGAAACAGTTCTTTCAAAACTGTCACAACGCTAGTTGTGACCGCTTTGAAAGAACTGCTTCAAAGAACTACTTCTTTTGGCAACAGTTCGTACTTCATTCATTGTTCATTGAACAAATCTTCAATTGAAGTCGGTAGTTCATTATAGCGTTCATTCATTTTAATAACTTCATTTCATTGAACAAATATTTCAATTGAAGGTGGTAGTTCACTTTAGCCTTCATTCACTTCATTAACTACGTAATGTAACGTATTAAGTACGTGATTTTGTTGGCGAGGAACCAGTTCCAGTGCTTTTCGTTTTCAAATCGCTACCGACTAGTACGCGCTTTTCTTCGACGAGGAACCAGTTCCACTTCTCTTGGTTTTCAAAACTCTACCGACTAGTACTATGTAATTTGGCAAGGAACCGGTTCCAGTTCTTTTTACTTTCTAAACTTTCTAAACCAACTAGTACGTGCTTTTTCGGCGAGGAACCGGTTCCAAAAAGAACTCAACAAACAAGCGGATAAATCCAAATCTCTTTTTTCGCGAGTTCGACTTCAATTGAAGGGTTCACTTCGAAGGGTTCATTTTAAAGAACTAACAATTCGTGAAGCATTCACAAAACATTGAAGTTTTTCCCAACGCTAATAGAATGTTATTAATAGTGCAGTTTTCAGGTTGGCTGCACGTGACCAGAAGCCGGGGTAAGTGACCACGTTTCGGGGATTCCAATTTAATTCACTAAAACAGGTTGCCAGTAAAATCGGACGGTCCGTGCTCAGGATTAAATGAACTCTTTACAACCGTAGAGGATTCTTCACGACGATAAAATACCAATATTACTATTTTCACGTGAATACCCCACAAGAGTTTTTATATATGGCATCCCCCTTGGAGGACATGAGAGTTACCGTGAAGTAACAAAGAGTTACCTTTGCGGAACAGTGTAGTCAAGACGGTTGACTTTATACTGACTCGATAGAAAGAGACAAAGATGTATTAAATAATGTTGGATAGCCTATTAGTTACCGCCCACGTGTAATTCGGACATTTTTAATAAACATATTTGAACAAATTAAACAAAACGATATCAATACACCATTTAAAATGATTTATAAAGTCAAAATTGCACACAAACACTAATAACAGAAAGTTTGCTTAAATAATGTTGGAAGCTTTTTATTGATTTTATGTCAAAATGTGAAAATTCTAAAGTTCGGTCTAAAATATTTAAAACTTTTGAAATATATCTGAAAAGTGATGTTTTATAATCTCTGTTCGATCTTATTTCAACATTTGAGCGGAACTATTGATGATCTCTTGCCCCGCTACCCTTCGGCCGAGTTTGTTGTTCTGGGGGACTTCAATGTTCATAACGAACCATGGTTGAAGTTCTCAGGTCCAACAGACTCGGCTGGCCGACAGGCGGAATCCTTTGCCCTTTGCCACGGACTGGAGCAACTGGTGCAGGAACCTACGAGGGTTCCTGACGTCCAGACTCACCGCTCCAATCTGTTAGACCTGTTTTTAACTACCATGCCACACGGGTACAAGGTTGAAGTCACAGCGCCTTTAGGATCGTCCGACCACTGTCTGGTTATGACATCAATCCCCGTTATTTGCAGAGCGCTTAACGCGACGCCCAAGAGAAAAATGTGGCATTATAGGTCAGCAGATTGGTTCGGTCTGCGGGCGCACCTGAATGCTTTCCCGTGGTCAGCTGTCTGTTTTCGGACTTCGGATCCTTCCAGATGTGCCCAGGAAATAGGTGAAGTCATCACATCTGCGATGGATGGCTTCATACCATCTACCGTTAAACAAACTGGGGTGGGCTCAAAGCCGTGGTTCAGTCGACAATGCTCAGATGCAGTTCGACGAAAAAACGCGGCTTACCGAGCCTACAACACATCTCGAACGTCCGAAAGCAGATCAGTTTACAACCAATTGGCAAAGGAGAGCAAGAAAATCATTAATAAGTCAAAATTTGAGCACGACCTGCAGATCAGCAGAAAGCTGGCTGCCTTCCCGAATGGCAGCAGAGCGTTTTGGTCGCTAGCGGGCTCCATAGGTCGTAATTTCTGCAAATCCAGTCTGCCGCCTCTTACCAGACCCGACGGCTCACTAGCAAACACCGCCACCGACAAGTCAAATTTACTAGGGAAAATGTTTGCGGATAACTCGGCCCTCGATGATCAAGGTGCTGTCCCGCCGTCGGTTCCTCACTGCGGATTCTTTATGAAAAAGCTGAGGATCCGGCATCGAGATGTACTCCACGTCTTACGAGGGCTACAAGTTAATAAAGCTAGTGGACCTGACGGAGTACCTGCACTGGTATTGCAGAGGTGTGCTGCAGAAATCGCTCCAATTTTGACAAAGCTCTTTAAAATGTCCCTGAAATATGGATCTGTGCCATCTGGTTGGAAAAAAGCGGTCATTCATCCTATTCCCAAAAGGGTGACCGCTCCAACCCGGCCAACTACCGCCCCATAGCGATCACATCGATTCTATCCAAGGTGATGGAACGTGTGATCAACGACAAACTGCTCACATACCTCGAGGAGAACAAAATAATTAACGACCGTCAATACGGATTTCGGCGGAACCGGTCCTGCGGTGATCTTCTCGCGTATGTGACGCATGTTTGGGGCGGTGCTTGGAATGTTTCGGCGAGACCCAAACGGTTGCACTGGACATTTCTAAAGCCTTTGACCGGGTTTGGCACCGAGGACTTGTCAACAAACTGCCATCTTACGGACTTCCCGCATCCTTGTGTACGTGGATTGCCGATTTTTTGAGGAGAGGTCGATTCAGACGGTTGTTGACGGTATCACCTCTTCCTCTCATTCAATTAATGCTGGCGTCCCCAAGGATCGGTTCTGTCTCCAACTTTGTTTTTGTTGCACATCAACGACCTTTTGTCATGTGCACCAATACATTGTTACGCGGATGACAGTACAGTTCATGATGGTTTTTGTTTGACAAGCCCCCAAAGGGCACAGAAACAAAAACGGCTCGGTGGGCTTTGAAGCAGAGAATGGACGAGTACCTTGAGAATCTCCTCTTGGGGTAAGAATAATCTCGTCGAATTTAATGTTTCAAAGACCCAATCATGTCTGATTACGACTAAAAAGGGATCCAAATGATAATTTAGTCTCCTTCAACGGAAGTAATCTTCCCAACAAACCTTCCATTGAGATGCTTGGTGTAACCCTAAGTGACCAGTTAAGGCACCGGGGCTCCATCGAAGCCAGAGTAAAGTTAGCCTCTCAGAAGTTGGGCGTGTTGTACAGGGCCCGCAGATACTTCAATAGTACACAACTGCTGACCTTGTACAAATCGCAAGTACGCCCCACTGTTGAATTTAATAGCCACCTCTGGTCTGGAGCCCCTAAATACCTGAAAAAAACCCTTGACTCTGTGCAGAAACGGGCGGCCCGTTTGATAGATTCTCCTATCTTAACAAACGGATTGCAAACTTTGGAGCACAGACGTCAGGTGGGAATGCTGTCCTTGTTCTACAGGTATTTCAATGGAAGATGCTCCGAGGAACTTGCGTCATTGATCCCTTCGGCACCGGTGCATAGTCGGGAAACTCGCCAAACGCGCGCCCAACATTTGTACACGGTTGACATTCAATACATGAGAACGGGTCGCTTTTACGACTCGTTCTTATGTTCAACAGCTCGGCTATGGAACGATTTGCCGGCCTCTGTTTTTCCTCCCTCCTTCAACATGGGCCTCTTCAAGACCCAAGTTCACTCCTTCCTTTCCTCAAAAAAAACCCTCCACACAGCATCCCCAAAGATGACATAGGCCCTGAGGGAAATTGTTTTCCTCAAGGCCTCCTGTGTGGAGTTATTGTAAAAAAAAAAAAAAAATTTGAACATTTACGCATAGCACATATCACCATAATGTTTGATTTATGTGTATAACCACTGCAAGTTTTTTAATCAACACAAATATAGGATATAACCTCGAAATCCGTTGACGTAAGTTATGCGATTCGATAATGTGAAGTAAGCGCGGACGGAGAACATTCTTACATACTTAGAAGTGCTATGTTATTATGTGACGACTTTTCTTGTCTATTTTTCTCTCATGGTATACGACTTAAAAGCTCTAAGAAAGTGATTTATCGCAAATTTGTATGGGTTGGGTAAACATATTAGCTATACCTCCATATATCGTCACTCCAAGGCATCGCCGTATAACGCTGAAGGGAGTGAAAGGGAGGAAAGGGTTGTGAAGTAGGTACCTGGCTGTCTATACCTGGTCACTAAACACAGCATTTTTTTTTAATGCTGCATAAGAATCCTAACCGTCTAGAGCCAGTGGGACTATGGCATCCTCAAATTGGGGTATGCTGTGATGCTGAAGGTAGTAGGGAGGGGAATGAGATAGGTAAGAAGAAGGTTGGATCTGGTCCCCGAACACGGCTAAAGCCATTTGAAGCAACGTTTCTATTCTGAATGGTAGTCTTTCACCAGGGCGATACTTGGAGTATCTACCACTTAGGAAATGTACTTCATCGATCAATGCTATCTTCTTGACTAGTTATAATTATTAGCTATACGATACATTAAACAATGGCATTTTCTTGTAATCTAATAAAATATCTAGATTTGAAAATGTTTTCTTTTTATTTCAAAATTTTACCCCACGCATACATTATGTTATTTCACTTTAAAAATCGCACCCAAAGTAAGCTACATGGACGCATAATATTATAATATATGGAATAAAATAATCGTCTGTTAAATATTATATTATAGTTAGGTACATCGCTTGTATGGATTTGATTGAAACGCTATTTTTATAATTTGATTCTTTTCTCAACACGTACGTCAGTTCCAATTTTAAAATGTCTCTCGCACGCACAAGGAAATTATATTGTTTATTATAATATTTTGGTAGTCATCTTGGTTCAGCCTTCGAGCGCGCGAGGACCGGCCATTAGGGAGGTGAGGAGCTATATCGATTAGTTTTTGACCCAAGGTCAGAGGCATTGGCAACGCAACTGGAGCATCTATTGACAACAGAGGGCGCTGCCTACCTCCCTACTGCATACGGTGCATATACTCGTACATAATATATACACCATAATATACCATCTGAAGTATCGTGCATATCTATTATGGAGGTTGTTATATTTTCAGTGGGACGAATGTATTCATGGCGTTGCTGCTATTCAAATTCTATACAAAGCTAAAGTTTTTTTTTTTAATTATTCATATGAGATGTTGCATTACCATTTTTTGTTTCGTATAATGTAAGTAGTGTATAAAGTTGTGTTTATCTTAAGATTTTTTTGTTTTTTTTATTATCAAATTACTAAAATAATAAGCTGTCTCTCATATAATGTCAAAATAAAACTCTTATTTCATAGTTTTATTGGTTTAAATATTTTTCGTCTATGAATTTATTTTTCTCTCAATAGATTTCAACACCCGTTTTGTCGTTTTTTTATTAAATTACTGGAAGTTGAAATATATGAAAAAAAAAACAATATTTAAATACTCATTGCTAAACTTCATGGCTCATAATGAAAATTACATTGCGAGCAAAAAATAATGACCTTTTCCTACATATTTAAGAAAAAAAGAGCTTTGCTAATTTTTTTACTCCAGAGATTAGAGTTTGAGAGTTTTTACGGCTTTAGTACTTAATCTTTGTGCTTAATATATAATTATTTTAAATATCGTGTATTAATTGAACAATGTTTTTTTCTAATACTCTTCAGCGCTTTTTTTTAAGCGGAAGTTTGAGTGGCTAATATGTAATCCCTTATATGCAATTTCAGGGTATACATTAGTATTTCCATAACGTTTTTGACACCAAATACACCCATTTTAGTTCTGTAAAACGTTGTTATTTCTTAAAATGAGTAGTTTTGACAAACTCAAATAAATATGTTTGGTGTCAAAAACGCAATGAGACACTAATTCTAAAATATCCAAAATTACAATATGTACGTGACTCTTTTTTGGTACGGAAGTATTTTATGTATTTTGTGTGGGGTAAGACTTGTGGGTGGTGGCCATTTAGAAAAGGTTACCCGTGATAATTATTCCAAAACCAACCAACAACCCCTGTGACAAAACGGCGATATTTTTTACTGCAGCCTTAAA
Source organism: Drusus annulatus (assembly GCA_022651775.1). Taxonomy (NCBI): domain Eukaryota; kingdom Metazoa; phylum Arthropoda; class Insecta; order Trichoptera; family Limnephilidae; genus Drusus; species Drusus annulatus. The sequence goes on from JAGWCC010000184.1 coordinate 1,985,691, forward strand.
ACGTAATTGCAGCAATTTACAAAAGTGTGCCATTTTTTTCAGATAAACAAATTTAAAATCTCCTACGTGGAAGACATCTTCAGTATTTCTAATGAGAGACCGCAATACAGAATCAAAACGTTGCTTTAACTTTGTTAAGTTTTGTAAGACTTCATTGATATATTTTGAAGGGAGGTAATTACCATTGTAATAAGCTTGAAAACAAATTATTTTATGTCATAAGGTACCCATATATTTTTTCAATATTTTTTCATGGAATTTTATGTGTTAGCTTGTTTCAAACTAAAAAATACACTAAATTAATACAATGACTGCAAGCCATTGGAAATCCAACATGCCAATCCACGGATCCATCATCCATACATTTAAATCTATTCGATGATTATTGAAAAAAAATATATTTGACTTATGTCAAATACCCAAATTAATGCATTTTACCCCAAAAAATATATTATTGTTCCTGCATATGTGTCCCCTGACTTTTATGTTTAATCAATTTTAATAATGAGAACTTAAACTTATTTTTGACGTTCAATGATAAGCTTCGTTCAAACAGCGCGCGGCTAATAAACTTGGCAGTTCCCAACTACCAAATAAATAATTTTGTAGTCAAAGTGGCAAAATAAAGCATATAAAATCAATTGTGACTAATATATTTGGAACTTTCCATTAATATTCAACTGTAAATAGTGAAATTTCATGGTATAAAAATATTTTTCTATTCGAAAAACGTGGAAACGACGAAAAAATATTTATAATCCCACCATTTATTTTTTAACACAAACTTTTTTTTATTTTTAAATCCAATAAATTGTCCTAAACATCGATATATTTAAACTACACTATTTCTTTATACGTTACTTAATCTACTTTGTCTATGATTCACAGCTCGTTTTGATATACATACATGAGTTTAAGCTGTCAAAATTTTTGTATTGAAGATTGAAGCAATAAATTGATACGTTCAAATTTTTTTTATAATGTGGGTTATTCTGAACCATTTCTCGCTTGATAACTAGACCACGATGAGAATATTAGAAACTCCAACACATTCAACTTATCAAAACAACGTGAATATGCCGAGAATTGTTGTCTTAGTATCAGCTTGACAGTTGGTAAATTTAACCTTTGTTTTTGTTAAAAGTTTGAGTCACTTTTTTATTGTTTCGTAAGACAGCACAGATTTTCAAAATGAATGACTCCGATATTTATGTGGCTGTTATATGCTCTTCCAATATGAATCGCAGCATGGAAGCTCACGCTTTTCTCGCAAAGAAAGGTTTCAGAGTAAAATCTTTCGGCACTGGGGACAAAGTTAAGTTACCCGGCGTTTCCGCTGATAGACCAAATTGTTACGAATTTGGGGTGCCGTATGATGATATATACAATGATCTGATGGAAAAAGATAAGTCATTTTACACCCAGAATGGGCTACTCCACATGATTGACAGAAATAGGAGAATAAAACCACACCCTGAAAGGTTTCAGGCCTCCCCAGAAAGGTTTGATGTTATTATTTCCTGTGAAGAGAGAGTTTACGATCAAGTGGTGGAGTGGATATCATCACAACCTTCAATGCACAGCCAACCGGTTCACGCCATCAACATGGACATTCAAGATAACCACGAGGAAGCCACTATTGGAGCATTCTTGATCAGCGACATGGTTTCCAAGATGGCTCAAAGCTCTGATTTAGATAATGACATCGATGAATTACTTCATGAATTTGAGGGAAAGTGCAACCGACCCATTTTAAATTGTGTGTTATTTTATTAAATATTTGATTGACGATAAAACTATTTAAAACCATGCTTTTTCATGTAGCTGAGCTTGTTATATGTAACTTCTCCATTGCTAATGATCTAGTTCCACAGATCGAAGTCCCATTTTAACCAATGCAATAAGACTCGATACAAACAAACTATTCAAGATTTATTTACCAATAGAAGACTGAAAGTATGGAAACAAGATTTTTGTATCAGAATAATATAAAATATACTCTTCCAATAGATTTTTCACAAATGTACAGCTAGGGACATGAGTTGAAGTAAATAAATTTATCAGGACTAATTTTGTTATTATTTGTGTTCTCTCCAATTCTTTCATTTTATAGTACAAACCCCACATTTATAATAAAGACTTTTTAAAATTTGAACATCATCCAAAGTCCCCTAGATTACACTACACTGCATATGTTTGGGGTACCCCAGCTGTAACATACAAATATACACTATGCAGCCCCTTAATGTTAGTATCATATTACTTGTATAAGATAAACAGCAGGTATCAAGAAGCTGTAATTTAGCCATTGCATTGCAACTGCCAAATAAAAGTATAGATAAGAATGTTGATGAAATTAAATTTTAGAAATAGGTGTTTTCACTTTCCGGAGTGAGATGATGTAAATTTTCATAACAGGCTTCGTCTATCCGAACTGCTTACTAGAACTTATTCAATCTAAAACAGACTGGTGGGGATGCTTTTTAAAGGGGATTTAAAAAAGTACCGGTGTAAAGTGTGTTTTCAACAGTTTGTACTTCATAATTTTATGAATAATGCAGCACAAGAAATTCTATCAATTATACTGAATTAGGTACAAAACTGAGAAAATAATTTGACGCCAAATCAGCATTGCCAAGTCAAGAAACTCTCGAGCAAATGCATAAAAAATACCCAGAAATTAGAAAAAATTCCCAGATCTTAGACACTGATGTTCTAAAGTTCTATGAAAATAGCATAACATAATATGCAAGGTATCCGGGCGTAAAGCACAGTAACTTCGGGAAGTGACTATGTAATAGTAATTTTCGAAATTACAATGTTCTAAGATACTAAAAATGCAAAGTAAGTGTTGTGAATAAATAAAAGAACATTTAAAGTAGGTAAATTTTGCTTTTGTAAAACCTAAATCTATATAATTACAGAAACTCACTATCAAAGTAAGCCTAGAGCCTACAACTTGGCGTTGGTATTTTGGTAAATGCGCAATTCCAAAAGAAACTCGCAGCTTACCTTGCATAACAATAGGTCCTTGCTTATTACAATGGCTACCTATATAAATGAAGGTTTAATTCAAAATTTTATTTTATTCAGGATTCAAATTAAATTCAAAAAGTTTTTATTTTATGTGTTCATGAAAATAAGAAAAATTATGGCATAGTCTAAAACTTTGAAAGATACATTATTATTAGATAGAATAGATAGTAAAACATGAAAATAAGAAACTGAGCTTTGGTTTCGGCGAACTTAGTACGCGGGAAAAACCTTTTTTATCGATAACTTTTATTGCCACTATCAAAAAATTGACGATGTAGTTAGAAAATGGAAATAATATCATCCCACGTTTTGAAATATTCTATATTTTTAACACTTACCTAAAAATACTGTATTTTATAATCTGTAGTTTCTAATCATGGCACGGACTGTTTTTCGCTTTCCAGCATTATAAGGTTGAATTAATGTATTTAGATTCACATTCACACTTTTCATAAATATATTTTTTAATACTTACCTAAAAATATTGTATTTTTAATTGATGTTTTCCAAACATGCATTCATTGTTATTTTTTATAATCTTTGAAAGTTGTATTATTCTAATTTAATTCACATTCAAGAATTTAATGCATAAATTTAAAGCACTTACGTACACACAAATAGTGTAAAAAAGAAGAGGAAGTTGACTGTTTTAAAACAGCCCCGGCGTATTTATTGTTAGTTTTTTATACTATAAATTTTTATTCTAATGTTCTTTTCACTCAAGAATTTAATGGCTAAATTTAAAGCACTTACATACACACAAATAGTGTAAAAAAGAAGAGGAAGTTGACTAGTTTTAAAATGACAGCCCCGGCGTATTTATCGCCTAAGTTCGATCTTACACTATAGGTTTTTAGCTTTCTTACTTGAACTATCATGTACAATCATTTCCGAAGTTATTATATTTTACCTTCGACCACTTGTATATTATATTTAATTATGTTCTTCAAATCGAAAGACTTTGTCTATGACTTCTGTTGGGTGATTGGCTTGAAAAATATACATTCACTAGCTATAAAGTGGTAGTACTTATTTTTTCCGTTGCTTAAATTCGATTTGATTTTCTATATTTACGAAATTCGTTGACCGTTACAAATATTTAAGCAATTGCAATTGAATTAAGACGCTCGTAGATTGATAGTACAATTCCTCTAGGTAGCTTTTATTGTTAAGTTTTTTTTTGTACGGTTTAGCTCTAGGTTTTGAAAATGTTCACCAAGGCGCAAAGATTTACCAACAAAGGAGGTAATATTATGATATACATATTGGCCAACTTTTGAGATTATTTTTCGAGCTTTCGTGAAATCTAATTTGTTTTTATTATTTTCAGTCGGATGCGGAGCTGATGCAGCATACAATCCAAAGGATTTGGATAAGCCCATTGGAGGGGTTATAACCAAAGGAGACCGCTTCGAATCCGATGGATCGGTTCCACCCAAATCTGACACAGAATCCGTACACAGCGAGAGTTCGTCTCCATTGTTCCGAACGGTAAATTTACTTTGTACGAAAGAACACTAACTAATAACTACGCCGTTTCTCCGGAGGGATAGGCAGACATAATAGAATGACACAGCTGTCCTGACACGCTCCTTGCATCATTCATATCCATCGTTTCAAACATTCTCTTGTTATTCAGGCTCTTCACTTAAAATGAATAAATATAGCTTAAAAACACCAAATTGATAATACACATCTGCCTTAAATTATGATTAGCTGCCGTCATTATGTCAGTATGTCGTTAACAGAATGTTGTAAAACCATACATGCAAGTAGTAAGCAGATGGATGCTGGTCTCTTTTGTCTTTCCAAGTTTTATCGGCTGGTTGTGTTGGTTCAATGAATTCTTAAATTTCATTCAAGTCAGCTGGTATAAGTCAATGCTGTTTTCATATTTATGATGTATTCTTCTTTTGAGTGATTGTGTACCGTACAAATTTTAAATTAGGAAGTGGTGCGCTGAAAAAAAAACTGAAAATTGGCCAGTGAACCAAATAAGTTTGGGATACACCAAGTTAATACATCTTAAAATCAACTTTTAGTATTTGGGTTTTAGGTTTAGTGATGGACTCTCTCTGTATTGTAGTACCTTTATGTGCATTTTCAATTCCAAAATTAGATTATTACCGTATTCCATATACCTTATCAAAATGGATCCACAGCTTTCTACAAGAAACTGAAATAAGTGATTTGCTTATTTAAAAATGTAATTGAAAAGTTTTTAAAGAAAACTTGTTTTATTTTTTTAGCCAAAAGCCGTTCGACCTCTAGGTTTGGCTTCTAGTTCCAAAAGGCAGACTGGAAAGAAATTAAACAACGCTTTTAAATCATATTCATCAGACAATTTTGCAAGAGATATATTGGAAGCTAAGAATGTTGAAATAAGGTTTGTTTTTAATATTTCTAAATAATATTGACGTTTTATAAACGTCCCCATCAAGTGACTCAATTCATGTAAAGGTATTTATCAAAGATTTCAGCTATAAATCATCAACAAATCAAAAATCTAGCCTTGGTACCCTAACATATATACATATTTCTATCAATTTTGTACCTAATTTAGTCAGCCAAGATGTTCAATATAAGGCATTACTTTTATGTGAATTTGGCCGCAAGCCCCGCACTTGGGTAAAACATTGTTCAGAGTCACAATAAAATATTCTTGTAGTTACATAATTTTGTGCCCCGTATAAAATAAGCAAGCGCTTAGTAAATTACTCGCCTTTTATTTCAGAAGCAAAGATGAGACAATCTCGGAATATGAACAGCAAATTAAATATACGAATCACATTATCAACAAATTGAACGAAGAAATTATAAATCACAAATATGATGATGATAAATATACTGAAAATCTATTTAAAGCTGAGGAAAATATTACTAAACTGCAGACTCAAATTCAAGGCTTGGAAGAAAATCTTCACGAGAGTGATGAAAATGTTATAAAATTATTTAATAGCAGCTCATTGCTTCAAAAAACCATTGAATCTAAGGAAACCCAATTGAGAGAACTTCATTCAAAATTGCAACTCGTTGACGAGAATTCCCTGGAACACTCGAATGAAGTCAATATCTTAAAATTACAAGTAGAAAAAGCAAACAAAGAGAAGAACCAATACTGTCTCGCCTTAAGCACGACCCATAGTACGGTTGAAGCTCTCTGCCACCGGCTGCAAGCTTCCAATGAAGATGTGGAGAAACTGAAGCTAGAACTGGAACAATCCAACTCGGCAAAGCAGATATCAGCAAGTGAACTGGAGCAGGTAAAGGAAGATTTGAAAAACCACAAATTGGAATACAATGAACTTTTAGTTACTATCGTCAACTCCAAAATTTCATTAGATGAAAGCACCAAAGCCATTCTCGATAAGAATTCTCAGTTGGAGGAGGACTTGGTTTCAAAGGAAACTGAGTTTGCCAAGGATATTGGTAAGGTCAAAAGTGAATTGGAAAAAGATATTTCCATGTTGAGACACCTGGCTTTAAAACAAGTCAGCGATTTGGAAAAGAAAGTCATTTCTGAACACAATTTGTATTTAACAATGAAACAAAAATGTGACCAAGCCTACGAAACCATCAACGAATGTCAAATTATTATTTTTAGAGCAGAATGCCAGCTGGAAACCAAAGAGCAGGAATTCAATGAATTGGCAACAGAAAATGATCGTCTCTCCGGAACACTGGCGGCTGTGGATCAGGAGAAGAACGAGCTGCAGGTCTTAATCAACCAATTCACAAATCTCATCCAAGAAAAGTATATTAAGTTACATGATTACGATTCTAAGCTTTTTAGCAGCCGAGAAGAAGCATACCACTTGGAAGATCGTCTGAAGAATATGTCCCACTTCCTCGAAGCCACTGAATATATCGTTAACGAAAAAGATTGTGAAATAATGAAGTTACACAAGGAAATAGAAAAATGCAATGCAAATAATGCTGACTCCCAAACTGAAAAGAACAAGATGTCTGAAAAGTGTCACTATTTGGAAAGAGAAAACACTGTCTATGAAAATATTCTAAACTCTAAAGATAAACTTATTATGGATCTGCAACACGAACTTTGCAATTTGGAAAAGAAGGTTAGTTAAATACAAGAATATCCTGTAAATATCATAAGCGAGGGTTTTAACGGGAAACAACATCAAACTTATTCCCCGGCCACCGAAAGTTTACCCGCTTTGAAATCAGAACTAGTTTAATTTGGCACTAAAAATATTAAATACATAGTGGGTTGACATCTTTGAAATTTCAGGACACCGGGTACAAACGCATCGAAAAAGTTTTATTGACAATATATGTTCTGCCTATTTGTTTAATACTCCCAAAGACGGCTGCAGATTGCCATCCAGCAACAGTTCAGTAATTTAGTCGATGTGAACTATTGTTTGTTCGTTGCTCGGGATTGTTAAACAAATAGGCAATATTGTCAATAAAACTCTTATCTATGTGTTTATGCTAAGAGCCCTGATGCGCCAATCTCTCTATTTTATTTATAACTATTTTAAATAAGAAGTTAATTACCAAAACACGTGTAAACTATTCAAACATTTTTTTCAATTACATATGTTCTTTGTTATTACAGATAAGTGATTCTGAAAGTCACGTTTTGACTTGCAAAGAGGATGTCCTTCAGCAACACAACTCCAACTTGGAGAGGGAATTGGCCGACATGACGCCGAAGTACACAAACCTCCTCGGACACCAAAACAATAAACAAAAAATCAAGCATGTCAACGATTTGAAAACCCAAAATTTTACACTGAAAGAGGTTAACTATTTTTATTACTATCTATAGTAAAATTAACTACTTTCTCTAGATGTGCCTTTCTTTAATGAATCTTATAACATCAGATTTTTTCTTTTCGATGTTGTTAGTTTGATAATTCATGAATTATTGGAGTGGTCTCAAAATATCGACTGGTTTTTTTAAATTTTACGATTGACTAATTTGAAATAAACTATGCAACAATTTAATATTTTCAAAATAGTTGATTGAAGATTTGTTTATTAATTGATTGAATTTAGTAATTATATTGCTGATTAACTACTACTAGTATAATCAACTGAAACATAACTATGAGTGGAAGTATACAAGCAGAGAAATGGCTTTTAAAATGGATTTTTTTTTTTTATTTAAAATTCTTTTATTGCAGGAAAATGAAAAACTGTCCTTCACAATCCAAAGAAACATGACCACCATTGAAAAACTGAAGAAAAAAATAACCGACACGGAGTGTAAATCTCCTCTGCCGTCTAGGAAACAAATTTTCGGAAAGGAAAATATCACCAGCCCAATGGGAAAGTCCCCCAAGTTGATGGGCAGCCCTAAACTGGCCGAAAGGCCTCTAACTCCCCTGAGGGACCTGAACCGTTGATACGTTTTCTGAATATTTATACATATGCTACTATGTTATTCAAAAAAACACTATCATTGTTATCCAAAGTACAATTATCGTTATAAAAAAGTACCGTAACTATTATTATCCAAAGTACAATGAGGAATTCCAGAGATTTTTTTAAATTTTATCTCATTCAATGTCTACTGTCCTTAACTTATGCTAGTATTTTTAAACATTTTTCGTAAAGCACATTTTCAAAGTAAAATAATATTATATTTATTTTTTTAATTTGTAAAAATTGGTTTATTTTTTAAGAGGTGCCAAAGAAATCGGCATTAGATGACGTAGCTTAGTTGTCAACTCTCCGCAGTGGCTTTTGTATCAGATGACATAGCGTAGTTGTCAACTCTCGATGACCGCATCTGTATCAAATTCGGATGATATCACAGTCAAGTGGAGCGTTTAGATCTGCTTTGTTTTTTTTAATTTTTCAAAATCGTTTTCATAATACACAATAAAACTTATGTATTGAGAATCAACATTTGTTGTTCTATATAAATATAGTTTGTTAAAGTTGTAATATTTTTTTACTGGAATTTTTCATTATTGTTATCCAAAAGTACAATAATTATCGTTGTGATTAAAAGTTGAAAATTTATTATTAAAAAAATGTGATATGATTTTTATGTAAAAGTACCTTTTTTATATTATTATTAGGAGATAGTCAACTGAAACTAATTTTTTAGGGTACTTAAGATTATTTTTTTAATATTTTATTACATAAATATTTATTTTTTAATTATCTTATTTAATAACTAAAAATTATTGCTATGCTATAATGCATTTTTCTTACCTTAAATCACAATACCAATGATTTTCAATTATAAGTGGCATAATATAGAGGGGTGGTGTACAATACACAAACACTACATGCACAATAAAATAATAGGTTTTTGTTTTTTTAGTACATCTATATTTTAAGTGTAATATTGTTAATTTGTTTGAATGGGAGAGTTTGTAATGGAATTAGTTTTAGGTATTTTTCGTTATAAAATTATTGTGAATGTTGATCATTATTGTAAATGACTAATACTTAGTTTTTTTTTTAATTTATGTAATTTTTTTATGTTTGTACTTAAAATGGAAGTTATAAAACATGAAGGGTTTTTTTAAAATCATTCTACAAGTTATTATTATTTGTATACATATAAGCATAGCAAATTTCAGTATTAATAAATAAATAATATGGCACCTAGTGCATATTTCCAAATAATGTTGCTTAACTATCTTACTATCAGTAGAGTCCTGTAATATTGCCAGTGTTATTTTTTTTGGAGAGTGGTGTTATTTTTGGGCAAGAGCGGTGTTATTTTTTCCTAAGAGATTGATGTAAAATACATAAGGTCAGAAGTAAAGCACTGAGCATTAAAAATACTTATAAAACCAATAAATATACAAACTATAACATGAGATAAATTCACGCACAAACATTGAATATCCTTTTATACTTGTATGATGAAATAAGATGCATCCAAATTGCCCCACACATTTTTTTTAGCAAATGCATGCTTTGCCAAATATGCCGCCCCTGTTCGCTTTATCCACCTTTTTTTTCATAGCGATTTTTACTGATCTTTTGATTAAAATTGCACGTCACCAAACTATCGGTAAATGATTTAACTGACTTTATTAAAACATTTTTATACATTGACATTTTATTTTATTTACATGTGAATTAGAAGGTGATCATAATGATGTTTGTTTACTTTGTTCTATTTCGGGTAGTGTGTTTCATTAAACAAAATAATCTAACTGGCTTGGTTTTTTTTTTTTGACTCCCTCTATCTTGACATACTTAATTTCTTCTATTTATATTTTATTATTAATTCATTGAACTCAGGCTACAGCCCCAAGGTTTGTAGTATGAGCTGTTTCTCAAGCAAAACCCGTGTTTAAAAGAAATCCATTTGTTTTCTGCTCTGGGATTCACTGATTCACACTCCACACAGGACTTTTAATGGCGTGTGGCGCTATAAACCACCTCATTAAGGCATACGATTTTTTTACACAGCCACCCCCCCCCACACATAATTTTTTGAGCATTGAAGTTGAAAATATTTCACTTAGAAATAAAGAAATATTTTTACTGTCGTATAACGGAATACTTTTATATTAAAAGTGAGATAAAATTACATTTTTGTCTATGTATTGTTTGGCAAGGTGAGCCGGTTTCAGTGCTTTTTCCCTTTCCAGTAATAATACCATCCCTAGTTTTATCCACGCTTCTGCCGGTTGTGGATGGTAGATATTTGGAATGGGGTGTCACTGCGGTTCCAGTCTTCCAGTTAACGAATAACGGCTATTTATCCAGCTACCTTTGCAACCGACTTCCGGTAGCGGAAAAATTCATCAGTAACATTTTTTTCTGGAACAAAAAAAACCGGTTCCTCTAAATATTTTTATTTTATAGAGAGAAAAATTTTGCCACCAATATTCTGAGAAAATAGAACTAGAACCAGTTCCTCGCCTCTTGGAATTTTGGAAAAAAAGAACCGGTACCGGGTTCGCTTCGTCATGACATTCCAACGAAAAAGCACCGGTTGCTCCCAAATATTTTTTTCTTTTCATTTTACAAAAATAGGAACCGGTTCTAAAAACAATCGCTTTATCGGAGAAATAATATCGATGGTTCCAGTTACCGGCAAGTCGCCGGAACTAAGAAACCGGGACAGTTATATCTACATCTCTAGTTTATATTCCTGTCAAAAACTCAAGTTAACCGACGTCAAGATTTGATACTCGTAAGTTTTGTCGTGTTTGTCGTCTTTTTTTTCTTGCCTGACGGACCTGAATTAACTGGTGTTCCTCTAATAAAATAGTATAGAATTTCCAGCCTTAACTCTGAATGTGAGTTTGTATCCGGGTTTATCCTAAACACTAATATTATTAAGTCAACATGTTGTGTTCAGTTCATTTCAACGGTTATGTAGGGTTGTTTTTAACATGATTCATTGCATTTAACCCAAATGCGCGATCGCTTTTTATGCACGAACTTCAATGTTTCGTCGTTTCATGTTTTTGTTATATTTTTTTCTTTTTATTTTCAGATAAGCCATGGAAAAGCTTTTGAAGGGGAAGTCTGAAGGTGATGACTTGTCTAAAATAGTTACAGCTTTGAACATAAAGTCTTCCCCTCATGATGATGAAGAGACAGATGTGGCCAATCCAGCAGAAACCTCCCTACTACAAAAGATTATACGTAATGGTTTAGTGAACTCTAAAAAGGACATTGAAGTTCAAAGAAGAGATCCTAATTCGCCCCTCTATTCCGTTAAAACCTTTGAAGCTTTACATCTGAAACCGAATCTTCTTAAAGGTGTTTATGCAATGGGATTTAATGCTCCATCAAAAATTCAAGAAACTGCATTACCCACACTGCTGGCAGACCCACCTCAAAACATGATTGCGCAATCCCAGTCTGGAACGGGCAAAACGGCTGCCTTCGTTCTAGCCATGTTAAGCAGGGTGGATACTTCTAAAGCGTATCCCCAAGTACTATGTATGAGTCCCACATACGAGTTGGCTATTCAAACTGGAGAAGTGGCTGCCAAAATGGCTAGATTCTGTCCTGAGATTAAATTAAAATATGCCGTCCGTGGGGAAGAACTGCCGAGGAACACCAAAATTACAGACCACATTATAATCGGAACTCCGGGAAAGATGCTGGACTGGGGACTGAAGTTCAAAATGTATGACCTCAGTAAAATACGAGTCTTTGTATTGGATGAGGCTGATGTGATGATTGATCGCCAAGGACATCAGGATCAGTGCATCAGAATACACAAGTGCTTACCACCAACTTGCCAGATGATGTTCTTCTCTGCCACATATGACGGAGCCATCATGGAGTTTGCTGAAATTATTGTACCCAATCCGTTGATTATACGCTTGCTTCGAGAAGAGGAATCGCTGGACAACATCAAGCAGTACTATGTGAAATGCCGAGGACAAGATGAAAAGTATCGCTCCATTTGTAATATATATGGAGTTGTCACCATAGGCCAAGCCATTATCTTCTGTCACACCCGAAAAACTGCCGGTTGGCTCTCCGAGAAAATGTCGAAAGATGGCCATTCTGTTGCCGTCCTTTCTGGGGATTTGACTGTCGAGCAGAGAATTTCTGTCCTGGATAGATTCCGGGCTGGCCTCGAGAAGGTTCTCATTACAACTAATGTCTTGTCTAGAGGAATTGATGTGGAACAAGTCACCCTCGTGGTTAATTTTGACATGCCCATAGACACAGAACAAAATGCAGACTGCGAAACGTACCTGCATAGAATTGGCCGAACTGGACGATTTGGCAAATCTGGAATAGCCATCAACCTTGTAGACTCTCCGCAGTCTATGCAAATCTGCAAAAACATCGAAGAACATTTCGGGAAAGAGATATCTCTTCTGGACACGGAAGATGCGGAAGAAATTGAGAAAATTGGTGCATAATCTTTACGTGAAGCAAGTCATTCGTTATATAATTGGATTTATGTCTGGTCAGGAACCAAACTTATCATTTAGAGTCGCCATATGACAGCAGACATTTTGTATGTAGCATCAGTTGAAATCACCACCATCTAGTAATGTTACCTGCCACGGGGCATCGAAACTAGTCCAAATAACATCCTTCACTTTCCAGCACAATGCCTATCTTTGTTGTTTGTTCAGAAATATTATGTTAATCAAGGTCAATAATGTTAACGTAATCATTTTTGGTTCCGGACTGCGTTCTCAACTTATAATTGTGTAAGTTTACCTGATTTCTAATTATTATTATTGAATAATTTTCAGCATAAAATTTCCAATGTGACCTCTTGAAAATCAACATTTTTAATAAACGATTTACAAAAACTGTTATCTTTAATGGCTAATTTATTTATAATATTTTAATAATACCAAAAAAGTAACATCAAACTTAATATATTATTTTATTTTTATTAAAAACGAAAATGGTATTCAGAGTCTTTATTATTTTTGTTTTATTGACCTACACTGTACAATAAATATTAGATACACAGATTGTAATATTCCGAAGGGGTCCTCCCTCCCATGGTCCCCCTGAATTATCAACGAGCTGCGGCAGTGTCCGGGTTGGCGGCTCCAGAAATAAGAACAAATATCGCAACGGGAACGATGTACATCCACTGGAATAAAACAAAAAAAAATGATTATCACATTTTGATTGTTAAATCAAAGTAGAAGATTATCTCAGTATCATCCTAGTGAGAGGCTAACATTCAGAATTAAAAGTGTGAAATCGCTAAGCTTGTTTTGCAACCAAATCTAAATAGTCATCTACATCCCATTTTTCTAATTAACCTTCTTCTCTTAATCCACTTCCCTGTGGGGTTTCAAAGTTCCAGAAGGTGGGACTCTTGTGTTGCACCACATGAAAAATTCATGAATGTAGCGAGTACCTATTATATAAATAATTATTTATTTCAATAGCCACATTATTTTATCAACACTGGCAACCAGCCTCACGGTGCGAGTGGTCATCTCGTGGTATTTCTCTATTGACCGGGCTTCGATTACGTGATTTCTAAAATCCTATTCATATTTCACATTATAACTCACTTTACTTCATGAGAATAAAAGCGACAAAGGTTCAACTTACGTATTTTGCCAAGAAGGAGCGTGTGTCTTTAACATCTCCTTTGTCTCTGGCTTCCCTCTCACGTTCCAGTTTCTGAATATAGCTGGCGGTATCAGGGCTGTGGAAAAAGTTTTAATGAAGCAAAAAATTGTGCTTTATTTTAATCATCAATTTGTTGATTTACAATATAATTTAAGAATTCTTTCCAAAAGGGGCAGTAATCCTTCACTATCTGTGGTTCTCATTAAAAATAATCCTCAATGATAACAAATTGTGAATTTATTTATTTTTTAGGACTTGCATAGCTATGTTAGCTGAAAGTCTTCTTGTGTCTCATCTAAAGAGGATTCATGTTTAAAAGAAGGATTCAAATTTTATTATGAGTCTTTTGAAGTGTACCTAAACACAATTACTTTTTTAATTGTTTGAAATTTCATAATGGTTTACTATGAATTTACAGTGTTTTATTACAACATTTTAACTGCAAAATCGCAATTAAAATGTTTCTGCACTATGCCATCAATAATATCAAATTGTGTAAATTGAATGTGTCTTACACAGGAGCCTGGTCCATGTGGCGAACGAACACTTCCGTTGTGAATCCTCCTGTTGAGGATCCCCCTCCAGATGGAGTGATGCCCACGGCCGCTACTGCTCCGTTGTGGAGGAACCACACCGTGATGCAATCGTGTAAACCTGTCTCCAGAATGCTCGCTGCTTTCACTGACGAAAGGAAGGTGCTCTCCGTACCGTCTGATGTCTGAACTGTCGACTTCAACTGGTAGAAGTCATCAGAATTTGCTGAAGCCTAGAAAAAAATGGCATAAATCGTTTTATATATAGATCTATAAGGATTTCTATGCAGGTGGCGAAAAGATGAATTAACAAAAGAACTATTGTTTATATCTACAGACCGTGTAAAAGATAACATATAATAACTCTTAATCATGAAGGTTTGTTCACACACTGTCTTTTGTGACGGTACACCTAGGTGCCTGTTTTGAGTCTATAGAAAAATAGATGGTGTGAAGGCTTGAATGAAATCGTCATTAGCTATACATAACTACAACTGATCTGCGCACAAACCATCACAAAAGATTATTCAGAAAGATTTTAGGCTGTTACAAAAGATGGCTATTACAGGTTTTTCAATCGTTATAAAAGAAGATTTGTGAGGACCGACTCCAATTCATAAAATCGATTCTCCAAGCACCCATTACAAAAATCCAATATTTAATGAGTCTTGATACATTTAATGTGTTAGAATTATAATAAACAAGTTTATTAAGTTGCAAGCATAATTATTTAAGGTTGCAATTATTCATCTGTACCTGTAATGATTCAATGTCGCTTGCAGATAGATCATCCTGATTTATTGTGAAACCTCCCGAACGGACGCTCTGGATCTTGATGTGACCTCTGTTACTAAATACTGATCCATTAGTACCGTATGCATGCTGCAATTTGATATTTAACCAGCCATCATATTCAACATTATTCTGAAATAATAAAAAAAATATTATTCTAGTCATCATATAAACAGTTGAACAAAATAGCGATATAAATAATTTTTCTTTTGGAAATTAATTCATAAGTCTCCCAAGCTTCAAATAATTCTCATTTTTCAAATTAATTTAAGTCAGGTTAATATTCTGTGCCGAATGGTAAATTATTAATTAAGGAACCAACCGCTAAAGTTGATGCAAATAATGCAATGAAAAAAAACAATGAATGTCCCATATCTACGATGATTGTCAACGAATTTGATTTCTAACACAATAAAAATTTTAAGTTGATTTTAAAATCAGAGAATGACCATAGTTGGGCTAATACGCGAATACAATCAGGTCTTTGACTTTGACCAAATTTGACACTTGACATATCTCATTTGATATGTATATCTATGGTTGTGAGCATAGACTACGATTCATTGTAAAAATATTTATTATTTATATTACATTATCGACACTATTAGAGCTCAGTAGGTACCAAACATTATATTGCACATTTTTTTGAGATTAACAAACCCCTTCCTACATTTTTTTTTATATTCAACGTTGCAAGAAAATCAAAAAAAATTACTAAATATACACATCTAATTTTTTGTGATATTTGGAACATATTCATACTAAAAAAATCAAAGACTTGCACAAGCTTTCACCAATATCATTTTCATCAAGATAATTTATTTTTAATATCAACTCCACAGGAGGTCCTAAGGGAAACAATTATCCTCGGGACATATATCATCTTCGGAAATTCCACGTAGAAGGTTTTTTTAATGAGGCGACTAGATAATTATAAAAAATTATCGATATTACCTAAGTTCTAAAATGCGTAAAAAATATTTTATGCGTGCATAAACGACTTAGGATTATTTTCGTCTGCGGCTGAATATTGTTAGATTAAAGACAGTCAGGAGATAAGCAGTTGGGGAAAAGTAAGATTGAAAATTAAGTACTTCACTACAACAATATCAAAATTGATTTTTAAACATAACTATAACCATTTCAAACAAGATTTCGTTTCATGCATTCTAATAAAATAATATTCATATTCTCGTACTATGTTACAAATATCTACCTATTTATTTGTATTACTACGTACAATTATTATAAATATCAAAACATTTCTATTAGCGTGACAAATCAATTATTATTGTGAGAGCTGCAGTGCGCGCAATGGCGTACAGCTCGGCTCGGGAAAATATTAATAGACAATTATTAATATTATTTAATTTTGCTTTAACAAATTAAAAGTTTTTTCAAATTTAATTTTATTTATTAATAATAATATTTTGACGATTTGTATAGCGCCGTTTTTGTGAAAAATTACCTATCTTGATGAAATATAAAACATGAAGGATTGCTCAATGTCTGTCTCATTAAGAAAGTCCTGTGTCAAGACTCACGTAGAGTATACAAATGATATAATAAGGTGATAAATATTTTCTCTGATGTAAACAGAAGATTTTAAAAATAAAAAGTAAGTTTAATCGTATGAATGTAAATAATAATAAAAAGTTTTTAATGTTAATGTAATTTTTCAATTTGAAAATTATCGTTTTTTTCAAACGTGCGTCATTTCTACAAAAAAAATATATTTTTCAAATTTCCCTACGTACTTTCCGGGCTAATTGAATGTAGAACTGAAAAGTTATGGTTTTTTGTTTTAACTAAAAAAAAATGAGGAGAAATATTTCCAGCTTCCGAACGCTATTTGTTAGAAAATGCTTCTTATGCTGAGTTCTGGCACCGCCAAATTTGAAAATAAAAACCCTTAAAAGTTAAAAATATGTACAATAAAGATTTTAATTTATTTAGATTGATAATTGAAATTATCAGATATTGTATTCCGTTCACTGTATTCTGTATCTTCCTCCTTTTTTTTAAGTAATGTTTTTCAAATAGGTAATACTTTTTATTTCATTTTCAATATTTTTGGTTCATTTTTTTAAACGTGGCGGGTTGTGCACCTATTACATATAGGTATCGCACAGTCATGCTGGAATTTAAAAAAAAACATCTTTAACATCAATATAAACGCAATTCAATCATATCCCAAGGGATAAATCCATTATTTAATAAAAAAACACATTGAAAAACAAAGCGCGTACACAAACAATATTCAAACTAATTCAACATGTTACTCTTTTCTACTGAATATATAAATCGATAGACGTGTCTTATCCGTGTGCCCAAAGTAAACTGATTTTTCTTTACTTACGACGAAATTGATCAAATAGTGAAATTCTTTTTTGAACAGATAGTCAACTTCATTTTCCTATTTGAGGCCTAGGAGTCAAAAGCTCTTATATAAATTAGTGAAATCGGTTTTCTTTCAAACCGGTATGGATCACACTTCTAGAGATTATCTTTTCAGTGTTCTTTCCATACTCAATAAAATCAAAAGCAATAAAATTACAGCAGGTACGCCACTGAATCTGGAGGGCTATTGTATGTTCCCAAAGCCCCCCACGGCATGGCGTGCCCCGCGTCGAGCGTCAGTGGCGGCACGCGCTTGTGGGCGGGGCACGCGTGCCGCAACACATCAAACAATGTTCTTTATCGTGCCAACGTCCGACGCACCGCGACGCCACGGAAATCTGTTTTCGTTGTTAAACAGCACTGATTTATCGGCGATGGCTGGTAAATAAACTCACGGTTTCGAGTGGACCACGTGCTTCCCTTTTACCAGAGTTAAAGTGAAGTTACTGGAGCGGATACTCAAAGCAAATTAAAGGGTGACACATCAATTTTTGTGATGTTTATAACTCTTGATTGTCAGTACCTACTCTAGTAGAAAAGCGTAGATGTCTTTTTGGCAGATACAAAAGAATAGGCATCTGAAAAAGAAATTTACGAAATCCAATACGTTCCAGTTCCAGTCCAATGCGTTCCAGTTCCAGCGTTGCAATGCCTAGGGAGAAACGGATAGTTCTACGAGTTCTAAGCATAGAAAGGAAGTTTTTGACAAATCTAGTAAGAAATCCTTCGCAAAGTGTAGGTTGCAACCCCCACTTCACGAAAGGACTTATATAGTTTCTGAGATTTCTTTAGATGAGGGAGTACGGCCACTATCCGTGGCTCTACCCGACGAACTTTCTCCTGGGCACGCTCGAGCTTCACTCCTTACAGCTCAGGAGAGAGGGGTATGCCGCCTCACTTCTTCAGACTGCTGCGAGGCTATATTGTAAACCCTGCTATTTTTCATTATCTTTATTTTAATTCACTGGATAGGCCGATACCTTCTTTGATATGGTAGAATAGACAAATTTGTGTGGCAGTATATTTTTCTTTACTTATTTAAATAATTATTTTGAAGTGTAAAAATACTTACAACGCAGGTTTTTTATTTTTAAACCATTTTTTTATCACTAAATGATTTTTTTAATAATTAATAATTAATAAAAATATTATTTAGTGATAAAAAAATGGTTTTTGATAAAAAAAATTTGCGATGTTAGTATTTTTACACTTCAAAATAATTATTTAACTAAATAAGTAGTTAAATATCACAGGTGGGCAGAAGGATATACTGCCACACAAATTTGTCTTGGCACATAATCCTTGATTGATATTCATACCATATCAATAAAGCTTGCGGAATAATATCGGCACCGAGCGGAACCGGACGTTGGTGTGAATCAGGCTTAAGTCTCACCGTTACTGATGACTATCTAAGACAGCGTCTTCATAGATTATTCTATCTTCCTGCCTGTAGGACCAACCTGCCAATGGTTCTGCCGGTGGGGAGGAATATTTTGCTCCTGAACAAAATCTCTTCCGATATCGACTTACTTCATGTCAGTGAGGAGAGATTAAGAAGTGAAATCCTATTGATTCTTGAAAGAGTTTCTTCTCATATTGACCTGATCATCACCACTGCCTGATTTTTTTTCTTGCGTATCTATATGGTACTTTAATTTGAATTTATTTTGTAAAAATAAAAATTTATTTCTTACACGCATTAAATTTAAAAGTTTGTCATGTATAAGAAAATTAATAAAGAAATTATTATTTTTATTAAAAGCAAAAATCCCTAAAAATGTCAAAATGTGGATAATCTCAGAGACCCTCCCCTCTCCCCCAAGACGAATTTTTTATTAGCATATTGAATTATCATTGGGCATTTCATTTTCTTTATTTTAATTACGCTGGAAAGGTGATTCCTTCTTTATTAAAGAAAATAAATAAGTTTACCCCAAATTATTAATAATAATATTTGGATAATTTGTATACCGCCATTTTTGTGAAAAATCACCTCAAGGGCGCTGTACAAATCTTAATTTCTACTGAATATAAATTATTAGTTTATATAAATATACAGCAACATACTTACCTGGCAGGACACAATCACCATATCATAATAACTTAAAATTTTGCTGATTCTTACATGCATTTTTTTTTTCATTTTTAGGGCATGAGAGCAAATTTAAAATATAATATAATATTATTCTTTAATTTGAAAATACTATATTATAAACCAAGAAACAATTAGTACTTATTTTTAACGAATTTGATTCTCGTTCTTAATCAGTTCTATGTTAGTTAAGCTTACTATATTTTAACATTAAAAAAGCTACATTATTTATAAAATTCATGAGGTTTATGTTTTTTTAATTGTCAATTCCCCACAAGAGTCTCAACTGCTCCCAACCGTCTAGAGCCAGTGAGACTATGGCATCCATATGAGGTATGTTGTGAGGTTGAATGCAGTGGGGAGGAAAGTAGATGGGGAAGAGGAAGGTTGAGAAGTACCTGGCTATTCAGATCTGGTCACCAAACACGGCTAAAGCCATTTCAAGCAACGTTCTAATTCGGAATGGTGGTCTTTCACTAGGGCGATACTTAGTATCTACCACTCTGTAACATGCCGCAAATATACTATATATTATTTTATATTCATTACATCTGTTATGACACATGTTAATTAAATTTTATTTATTTGGGCACTCCGGGCTTAAACCCGCAGCATTTTGATTCGCAGTCGGGCGTCTTACCACTCGACCACAGAGTCCGTCGTCGGTATCTAGTATCAGTCCAATGTTCAGGACGGTGTGGTAATGGTTAGGTATATATATTTTATATTTAATCGTAGTTTTATTAAGTGCGTAATACACTACTAACAATATTAAATAAGTGCAATAAACTAACTTATATTTTTATTAATGTCATTATTTACTCCAAACAGGATGCTCTGGGGAAAGAATTATCCTCAGAGCCTTTGTCATATTTTTGGAAAGGAAAAAATATAGCCAAAAGGCTATTTTTGAGAAAGGGAGGGAATAAACCTGGTTCTTGAATATCCCTGTGGTGTGGGAGGGAGGCCGGTAAATCATTCCACAGCCAAACTGTTGGAGACAAGAACGGATCGTAGAAGCGACCCGTTCTCATGTAGTAAATGTCAACCGTGTATAAATATTGGGGGCGCGTACCTTTTCGAAAAAAAAATTAAACCACATTAAAAGGACAACAAAAATTCTAAGTTGTAATAAGGTTAAAGAGGATAAGATTCAAAATAAATTAATTGAAGCATTTAATTATTAGTAATAATGTGAGCAGTGATTACTTTCACGTTTTATAAAGTATGGTAGTATTAATTCGTAACTTAAATGAATTCGCTACAAAGCCTTAACCTTTCGTGCCTTGGAAGTAACAATGTATGGAGAGAGAGCTAATTATTTTTACCCAACCTATACAAACTTGCGATAAATCACTTTCTCCGGGTTTTACGCCGTACACCACGAGAGAGAAAGAGACAACAAATATAATACACCGCTTCTATGTACTGTCGCGATGATCTTGGGCTCCTGGGTCACCGCGGGACTCCGCCCACATGTTTTATTATGTACTAAACTTGACACAACTAAACGCTTTTTTAGATCATATGCTATATTTTGTTGATAATACTGTGAAAAAGTGGTTATACGAATAAACAAAAACGTTATGTCGATATGTGATATGTATGGATGTATAAAGACCCTAGCCTTAGTCTTAGCCACGCCCAGGTCCGCCGAGTCCGGTAAAAATCATCAAAAACTGACTACACTGCCTTGGATAGATGCCACTCTATGTACTCTTAAGTTTTGTGCTAAATTATTGATTACATCAAAAAAATATATTAATAAATTATTTTTAAAATAATTATTTCACATATAATGCAGTACCCACCTAAGTACAGTAAGTACCTAGTGAAGGGTGCCCGCCAGCGTCTGTTGGGCACGCGTGCCCGCCGCGTGCCACAGCTGTGCAAACTGCGTGCGGCCGACCGATTAACCGGAAAAACTTCCCCGCTCGATTGTCGTCTTAGAATCTGGAGCATTCAATTATTTATTTCAATTGATAATATATTACAAGAAAATACATTATTTGTAATGTTTATTATTCCCAATGAGTTAGATGCAAAATTCTTTCCGGAAAGGACAAAATTATTTAGTATATACTTGAAGTAAGAATATAGCGTGGGTATCAGCGCCGGATCCACAATACGTTCAAACTGTGCAAAAAACATGGACGCCATCTCTGAAAGGGGCGCTGTGAAATTAAAGAAAAAGAAAAAATAATCATACAAGTGATCCAGTGCCGTAAGTATATTCTATTACAATAAGTAACACAATATATTATATAGTGGTGTTAAAAAAAAAAGATACGATGTACTGACATATATTTTTATAATAAACTGCGTTAGGTACTTGGTGTTGGTAACTAGTGACATCGCCCGTTTTTAATTGATTAGCACACACGACTATGGAAGTGATTTGTGAATAACAGACCTGATCTATGACCTATGAAGAAGATATTAGAAGTTGAAAATATCGTACATCAACTGTAAAATTACCACATAGCTATTTTAAGAACCTTGAGAAAATTCTTGTTTTTGAAGTTGGTCAATTATTTATGTTAACCCAAACTTGTGCCGCTTGAGTCAAGCCTCCTCCCAAATCCCCAAATGGTAAATATATTTTAGATGGCTGAAGAGGGTCACAAAAGTCTTCGGAATCAAACGAATATCAGAGCATTCGATGCAGAAAAAAAACTGATCATAACTGCATATTTAACTATTTTTTTACTCAAGTGTCGCTTAAGCCCTTTTTTGCATTTCCAGCGACGATATGTGTTATTTTACATGAAATAAAATAAAATACATTATATTTGCAGCCATCAACCAAGTAAAAAAGGAGAATTAAACCAACTTTTTTTTGATTCTGTAGAAGCAAAATTTCTCAGTTTTTATCTTGGCAACATCGCGTGATGAGTAACAACTAGTAAATATATAAAACCCTAAGATATAAATAAAATATTCATTATTCTAATTCGGCGGTGTCTTTTCTTTTTTCTTTATTTTACAGTTAATACGAAACTAGATTCTCAACTGCTTCCAACCGTCTGGAGCCAGTGGGACTGTGGCATCCCCAATTGGGGTGTGTTGTGAGGTTGAAGGTGATAGGAGGGAAGGAGATGGGGAAAAGGAAGTTAAGGGAGTACCTGGATATTCAGATCTGTCCGCCAAACACGTTTAAAGCCATTTCAAGCAACGTTTCGATTCTGAATGGTGGTCTTTCACCAGGGCGATACTTAGAGTATCTACCACTCTGAATTCGCTAATCATCTTATTGATAAAGATCATACCTTCAATTAAAAGCACCGGTGCTCATATTCTACACAAAAAGATCATGGCAACAGATTAAATAATTTAGAAGCACTAGAGATAAAAAACCCATTAAAATTAATAGTCACATTCTTCATAATCAGGTAAATTTGTCCAGTAGTCCAATATTAGGTATATTTCCTGTAAACTCATAAAATTCATCATTATTTTCACCGGGACGATACTTAGAGTATCTACCACTCTGGAACGTGCCGCAAATATATTACATATTATTTTAAATGAATTAAATGTGTTATGATACATATTCATTGAATAAAATTTATTTGCGCACACCAGAATTTGAAACCGTGACCTCTGGATTCGTAGCTGAGCGTCTTACCACTCGATTACGCAGGCCGGCAGACCGTGCTGGTGGGGTCAACCACCAAATAACCCTAAATCGAGCATTAGACTGCATAAAAGCTCCACTTCTCACAAGATCCGCGGTTTTCCTCACACGTGAATCAGAACAAATAATAAATGGCTCAACAATGTTTTATGACCGTGTAACATTGATTCACAATGTCACCAAACACTGCACAATGGCGGATTGTGGGAATTTTTCGGTATTGCTCTCCCCAATGTTTAATCTCATTCCGAACAATTAATACGCCGCATGTTTGCCGTTGGGTGGGTCCCTGTAAATACTTGCATTATTTGTCGGTACAGAAGTGCGGACATATTTTAATGTGGCTGTGAAGTGGGGTGGCTCATTGAGTATTGCATAAATTATTACAGTGCTGGAAAACCAATGAAACATGAAAGTGATGCTTATTTAATTCCAAGCTAACCACTTTTTTTTACTAAGCGTACTAATAACTAACTTATGGCAGAATGTTATTACAAAGCTTAAATATATTTTTGTTACACTATATCAACGCCGGAAAGGCAAAAGGGCTGAAGCGCCATTTTGGAAAGTTTACGTAAACTAAATTATAAATTCAAAGTTTTTAGTACCTGGTTGGATTTTGAAAAAAAAAGTTAACTCAGGTAACTCGATGCTTTCTCTGAGCTACCTAGAGCGACAAAAAGCTTTAAGAAATCCCAAACTTGTGTCGCTTGAGTCAAGCCTTTTCCCAAGTGGTACATACGAGTATATTTTAGATTACTTAAGTGCCACAAAAGCCCTCAGAATCAAACGAGAGTCAGAGTTTTGTATGCAAGAAAAAAAAACTGATTTAAACTGCATACTAAACTTATTTTTGACAGCATGTTTTGTGATATTCACATACATTTTTAAAAAGAAATTTGTAGCACTAAAAAACACACAATTAATTTAACTACAGACTCTTATAATAACATTAAAAGTTCAACAACTCGTTTAAAATCTTTTATTTAACCATCTAAAAATTGTTAGCCACTCCGCCGAATGACTGAAATCGAAAAGAATACTTTAAAATTAAAATAAATTAAAAATTAAAAATTAAAAATCTAAATTAAATAAAATTCAAACCCAACCTAAGGAGAACATTTCTTATCATCCCTTACTGGTAAAAAACGAACATGGATACGTTTACGTTATATGTAAATATCATTACTTAAATAAGCTTTTTTTACTTTGAAGTTCTGGTAGCAGTGTAGTGTGTTGATTTTTTTAGTAATCTCCTTAATTAGCACCTTTCCGCACTGTGATTGGTAATTTTTTTTTTTTCGTGAGATAGAGTACAAAATTTTCCAATATTTCCGACCCCTGAATTAGCTAGTTCGCAGCTCGCAGATATGTCCAACTGAGCGAAGGGGAGAATCGCGGAAAGAGAAAAATGATTGTGGAGCAGAGGAAGGTCGGCGGGTCACGTGCCTGACCAAAAATTAACCCTACTTAGGCGGGGCCTACCCGATAATTTCCGCAGCTAATTATAAAGTGTGTTTTTATTTATTTTCTCAGGCTCCCCCCTCGCGTGTTTATTTATAGGTTTTAAGTGAGTGGATTTTAGGGTACTTATCGTATGAATAAAATAAATTATTGTTATTAACTGAGAAAAAATATTTTTCGTTAGTCTTAAGCTTTGTTTTAGACAGTTAAAATGTTTAGTTTTTCCTTTTTGAATTATTTTATTTGAGTTCAAGCGCAAACTACTAAGTCACGAACACAAGAGTGTCTTTTTCGGGGCATATTATATTACAACTAAATCAAAATATAGACAATATGTACGACATTTTGAAAAAATTTGACAAAAAAAGAAAACATTTTAAAAAATATTTTGAATGCATCTATGATACTTGTTGTAAACCCGTAAAAAATCACGAGATGTGACTTGACTTGCCAAGAAAAAAAATATTTGTTCTATCCACCCATTGCAAAATAGAATAATATCTATAGATAAAACACATAAACTTTGTTTATAACCACTTTATTATTCAATATCACGTCTACCGGTTTCGAAAGTAACCTTTCACCATCAGGACAATATTTATTATTGTCCTGATGATTAAATTAATATTGACTTTAATTTAATTGAATTGAATCTAATTTTAATATTGTCCTGATGATGAAAGAGTACTTTCGAAACCGGTAGACGTGATATTGAATAATAAAGTGGTTATAAACAAAGTTTATGTGTTTTATTTATAAATATGGCAAGCCACAAAGTAAATGCTTTTTACGAATATGTAGAATAATATCTGCTAAAATACATTAGCAAGAGGTACTTTCAAAAGATTTTTTTTATGTGATAATTTTCTGAATACATTCGTCGGTTCCAATTTTGAAAAGTTCAAAATTGGAACCAAAAAAAATACTTGAAATGCAAAATAATGTCTGCTAAGATGCATTATACGAGTATATTATATTTGAAAAGATTACTTTAAAAAGTTTATGATTTCAATTAACGTTAGATCCAAATTAGAAATTTCACACTCGTACGTAAGTATACTCCATACATACTACATACATACTACATACATACTACATACTCCACAAGGAAATTATAATATTGGGTAATAATAAATTATGATTATGATACATTTTAAAGTACCAAATACACTACAAAAGAGTGAAAAATATTTATAGTACTCACAGATTCGTTGTTTGGTTATTTAATATTTTTAAATAATATACCAAAAAGAGGTTTTTTTGTACTGTATTATCATTTTAATAAATAAATAAAAACCTTCATCATACCTACCGATTGTGTGTTATTTATTCGCCTCTTTGCATGTAATGTTTGACATTTTAATACAGCAACTGGCAGGTGAAAAGTCATCGATATCAAACATAATAATCCCTCATGCTTTGTGATGCAATGCCAATTAATATCAGGTTTCAAATATCAAGTTTCCCCCTTGTATTCCTCTTGCTAGTTGTTTTATTCTAACCAATCGTTCTTCAAACAATAAAGGATTAGTTAATTATATACAAATGGGAGAAATATAATAATCGAGAGTTAAAAAAAAACATCGTTCATAAATGGAATTTATGTATAATATTTGGAACCTTGAAGTAACAATATATGGAGAGAGCTAATTCTTCTTATCCAACATATACAAATTTGGGGTAAATCACTTTCTTCGGGTTTTTGGGTCGTACACCATGAGAAAGAAGGAGACAACAAAATCTCCTAAATTATCAAACCGCTTTAAAGTATTGTTAGAATGTTCTTCTTGTCCCGCGTCTCCGTTGACTCCGCCCACACGTTTTGATACGCGAAATAAATTGAGATAACTCAACGGTTTATTAGGTTACATGCTATATTTTTGTTTATGACATATATAACATAATATTTCAAACCTTGAAGTAACAATATATGGAAAGAGAGCTAATTATTTTTACCCAACCTATACAAATTCGGGATAAATCACCTTATCCGGGTTTTTGCGTCGTACACCATGAGAAAGAAGGAGACTGCAAATTTTCACAAATTATCACACCACTTTAAAGTACTGTAAGGATGTTCTTCGTGTCTCTCGTCTCCGTTGACTCCGCCTACACGTTTTCATACGCGAAATAAATTGAGATAACTCAACGGTTTATTAGATTACATGCTATATTTTTGTTTATAACAATACTGTGAAGTGGTTATACAAATAAACAAAAACATTATGTCGACATGTGCTATGGATGGATGTATAAATACCCTAGTCCTACTCCACGCCCAGGTCTAGCCGAGTTCGGCAAACCTCATAAAAACTGACTACAGCAGCGCTCTCTCTTGTATATTATTGCTCTGAGCTTGGAACATTGTTCAACTGTTCAATAATAACTAATACACATTGAAAAAAACGTAATACTGGTGGTCTGGTTATAGGACCAATTACATTTTTTTAAATCCTTGAATTTATAAAAGTGCATTGTGGAATAAAAAAGAAAAAATCACATTAAATTAGCGTCATTTTAACGATTCTGCCAAAATGTATGTCCTATTGTTAAAATTTTACTTTGTCAAAAATATTGCAGCCTTCGAAATATTGCAATGGTCAGGTATTGTCAGGCCATCTTCAAAGTAAAGCATGATCAACTTTTAAATTATATATATAACATATATATATATATATATATATATATATATATATATATATATATATATATATAAATATATATATATATATATATATATATATATATATATATATTTATATATATATATGATTAGTGACTAATAAATGAATATGTTCAAATACAAAATATGATTAAAGTATATTTTTTTTTTACCGAATAACAGTTAAAATAATGATTATTACAATTTTTTACACTATTTGTTATTTTTTGTTTTACCTTCTCTCAGTATCACCTTGGTGAAAGACCACCAATCAGAATCGAAACCTTACATAAAATGGCTTCAGCCGTATTTGGCGTCCAGATTTGAATAGCCAGGTACTTTCCAACCTTCCTTTTTCCCATTTCTTTCCCCTCCCCACTCCCTCTAGCCTTACAGAATATCACTATTAATGCCACTAGTGTGACTGTCTCCAAAACATTTATCATATTATCAGAAACGAAATTGTACAAGATTACCCAATCGATAATCCAGGGTAAGATTAACAGAATATGTATCAGAGGGAGACGCCGCACTTGATGTTTTCGTAATCTGCGTGACTGGTGCGAGTGCAGCTCTCCAGAGGTGTTTCAGGCTGCAGTCTGCTGGTGATGATAGCTGACCCCTCGGTAGGAGATGGCTCCAGAAAAGAAGGAGATGAAAGGTGGATAGTTCTTTCTACTTCCACCACCAGAAGTTTCACTTTTGACTATAATCATAATTAAATTTAAATAATTAATCTAGAGCCAAGATCCAAAAAATATATAGTTGTAGAAGACCTTACAAAACATCCCTAGTAATACTGTTTTACCGAAAGGTGGTTGGAAAACACTGAACAGATAACACTTAGAAGTGCAATCTATACGGATTCAAAAGAAAACTGATGTCGCCAATGTACTCGTACATAAGACCTTTCAACTTCTTCGGAGTGGTAGATACTAAGTATCGCCCTGAAAGCTCACCATTCAGAATCGAAACGTTGCTTGGAATGGCTTTAGTCGTGTTTGGTGACCAGATCTGAATAGCCGGGTGCTTCCCAACTTTCCTCTTCCCCATCTCCAGCCCCTCCCCACTATTTTCAGCCTCACAAAATACCCTAGTACGGATGCCATAGTCATGGTCAGATGGAAAGTATAAAAGCTAATATTAAATGCCTACAAAATGCTTTTCGTTTTTAGTTCTCTGACGAGGTACAAGATTATTTGATTTGTATTTCATTACATGAATAATAATCAAAAATATTTACCTCAAAAAATTACGATTCTTTTTATACTCACATTTCTATTCCACAAAATGTTAAGTTCGGAGACATACAAATATGCACTACCTTCAGCCTCACAACATACCCTGATTAGGGATGGCATAGTCTCACTGGCTCTAGACGGTTGGGAGCAGTCGGGACCAGTGGCGGCTCGTGACTTTTGTAGTGTTCTAGAGTGGTAAGATTGAAAAAAAACGTCATCATTGATATTGTTGTGGCCGAAAACATTTTTTATTTTTTTTCCAAAATTTCAACTTTTTGTATGGAGATTTTTCAAAAATCCGTGCAGAACTGAAAAATCCTGAAAATCTTCGTACAAAAAATAAAATCTTGAAAAAAAATAAATCATTTTCGACTACAAAAACACTAACAATGTCGTATTTTTCAATCTCAGCACTCTAGCACACTAAAAACTTACGAGCCGCCACTGGTTGGGACTCTTCTGCAGTGTTCACTATAATTTTTTTTTCAAAGGCTACAGACAGGCCAATAAAATTAATCACCTGCTCAAGAAAGATTTCGATGTTTGATCAATTTCTGCAGAAGTAAGAAAAAAAATTAGCACTGACACGCCCACAGCGCACTTCTGTCGGCTTAACTCTTCAGCGTTAGAGAAATAGTACTTGAATAGGTACTTATGAAGAGTCTGCAAATGATGGTTCCATTTTCCTCGGCGCACACATTATTTCCTCTCGACCGAGCTGTCAGCAGCAGACCCACCCCGGGGGGTGAGTTCGTCCAATCCGAACACGCCCCCACCAAATCCTCCTCCCCATTGGCTGCTTCTCGCTGGAGGTGCTATTAACCGAAGGCTGTATGCGCCAGATATAAAAGGATTGAATCACTAAAAATATATGGAAGCATTACAATCATGGCATATATTATTTTTCTTTGTTCATAATGCGAAAGTTTTTTTAAAGAAATTTAGAACAATATTATTTCTCATCGACTTCTTTTGCAATTAGAGTTTTTTTTTTTTTACAATAACTCCACACAGGAGGCCTTGAGGAAAACAATTTCCCTCAGGGCCTATGTCATCTTTGGGGATGCTGTGTGGAGGGTTTTTTTGAGGAAAGGAAGGAGTGAACTTGGGTCTTGAAGAGGCCCATGTTGAAGGAGGGATGAAACACAGAGGCCGGCAAATCGTTCCATAGCCGAGCTGTTGAACATAAGAACGAGTCGTAAAAGCGACCCGTTCTCATGTATTGAATGTCAACCGTGTACAAATGTTGGGCGCGCGTTTGGCGAGTTTCCCGACTATGCACCGGTGCCGAAGGGATCAATGACGTAAGTTCCTCGGAGCATCTTCCATTGAAATACCTGTAGAACAAGGACAGCATTCCCACCTGACGTCTGTGCTCCAAAGTTTGCAATCCGTTTGTTAAGATAGGAGAATCTATCAAACGGGCCGCCCGTTTCTGCACAGAGTCAAGGGTTTTTTTCAGGTATTTAGGGGCTCCAGACCAGAGGTGGCTGCTGATGCAAACAATGAATTATTAACAATTTTCAGACGCTGATATTCTCCATTTATCCACAGGTCAGTTTAATAAATGCACACGAGAAAAATTAAATCACAACGTCAATTATAAACCCCTACCTCTGATGTGTGTTATAAATATTAAACTAACTAACTAACCATTACGCCGTTTCTCTGCAGGGTAAGGGAGAGAGGACGGACCGCCATAAAACTCTGCCTCAGCACACACTCCTTGCTTCATTCACATTCATACATCGTCTCATACATACTGTTCTGTTATTCTGACTCTTCACATGGTCCGATTCAAGTATTTGATTCACTTGATCGTGCCATCTATTTTTTTCAAACTTCTTTCTTCGCTCTACATGCCCAAACAATCTAAGCGTCCCTTTCTTGATCCTATTCATTACGCTTACATCAGCTTTACATAGTTCTACGCACGTACGCCTGGATCGCAGGGATCTCATTTCCACAGCATTCAGTCTACTTTCATCCTACCTCTGCCAGTTCCATGCCTCACTGACACATTAGGGTTGGTATAAGCACTCCACCGTGGACTGCTAGCTTTATTAAGCTATGATCTTTAAGCAATGTTAATTATTTTTCTCTATTTCTTTATGTATTATCTTTATTTTATTTTGTTTGTATTTTTCACTTGTTGACATTATTTTATATAATTTTATTTGACTTCATCTATTTACATACTTTTTTATTTGTTAAACTTAGTCTGTCTTTGAAACTAAATGAATAGATTATCTATTTTATTATTTTCTTGATCAACTTTACTCTCAATATCCTGTTACATTAATTTAGATTATTATTATTGTATATTTATTTCCCATTTTGGTTAAAAAATATTTATCATTAGAGGAAACTTCACTAGTTAATGCTATATAGTAATCACTTTATTTATCAGAATTTGAATACCACCATATATGTTTACCTAAATAAAATATTTAAAAAAAAAAAAAACAACACATAACCTAAGATTGTGTGTATTAATGCATATGTACACATTTCGACAGCAATGCCCTCGAGAAAAAAACATTGCCCTTTGTCTTGCTTACCTACTTATTATTGTTTAGCGAGAAAGGGACAGCAAGTGTATACAATATAAAAAAAGTTTTTAAAACGCGTTATTTTTATTAATTAGTTTAAAAAAAACTAAAATTAGTTTTTTTTTTGTTTTTATTTCATTTGAATTTTCTTTTCGAATTAATGGAACAATTTTAATTGAATGGCCAAACAATTGATGTAAAAATAATTTGCATTTTTTTACATTTAGAGTGGATATACAAAATATTTTTATTCCCGTCATTATTGACGGGCTTTCGCCAAGTCATAATATAATCTGTAATTCGGACATACGACCTTCTTTCGTCGTTGTCTTTGCAGACTCCGCCCCCACATTTATGGATCCACTGCCCCACCCCCAGAAAAATCCAAGTGGTCCAACCACCCACCACCCCAGCATCCCTAACTACCCCCCATATAAAGGCTTCAGACTCCCTGGGGAGCAATCATTCTGTCTCCACTAGTAGCGGGTGAAACAGTCAACCCTCATCATATAATCAACAAAAAGTGATTTCAATTATTTAAATAAATAATTTTTTAAGAAAGTGGTGTGATTTTTTGTTTTCGAATTGTTGAAGAAAAATAGTTAACCGCCAAAATTCAGCTCAAAATGTCTAACAGTCGGGGACCCCTGCCCGATTCCTCGTCATCACCACCCCTGGGGTACGTTTTTTCACCTAATAGTTATTGATTCAAGTAGATTGCTTGCATACGGCATGTTTCAAACTTGGTATTCGACTTCAGAAAAGAAAATTCTAGTGTTTTTTTTTAAAACGGTCGTATTCTGATTCTGAGATCGCGGGCTCGAACCCGGCGTGCTCAAATAATTTTTTTTATTTAAATCAATATGTGTCATAACACGTTTGATTCATATAAAATAAAATATCGTATATTTGCGGCACGTTCCAGAGTGGTAGATACTCCAAATATCGGCCTGGTGAAAGACCACCATTCAGAATTGAAACGTTCTTTGAAATGGCTTTAGCCGTGTTTGGTGACCAGATCTGAATAGCCAGGTACTTCCCAACCTTCCTCTTCCTCATCTCCTCCCCATGCCCACTACCTTCAACCTCACAACATACCCATATAGGGGATGCCATAGTCTCACTGGCTCTAGACGGTTGGGAGCAGTTGAGACTCTTGTGCGGTATTCACGTAAAAAAAAAATAACAATATAATAAAAAAATAAATAATAACGTAAGTCTTAACCACAGATTTTTTTTTTTATGACCGACCGGTTTCGCTTAGCCTAAGCACCAGCAGGGTACAAAATTAAACTACCTTATACCCTGATGACGCTTAGGCTAAGCTAAACCGGTCGCTAATAAAAAATAAAATAAAGTCTGTGTCTCATACAAAGTTATTATTTTATTTTCATTAAATATGTCAAACCACAAAGTGATTACTTTCTGCGAAAATATAATAAAAAGAATGCACAGTAAATCTTTTTGAATAACTGTAAAAACTTTTCGAATACCCAAATTCGATAGTAAGAATAAATAGGCGTAATCAAGACACAAGGCTGCTTCTCAGTGACGTTTGGCAAGGACATCACTGTCGAAAGTGTGTAAATATACACAATCCTATGTTTGGGTCAACTTTAATTGCATGACCTATAACCTAAAAGTTTTGAAATTCAAAAAATTATGTCGTGTCTACAAATTAATTTGCTTGATAATTAATTATTTATTAAATTTAAACCTCAGAGCAATAATATACAAGAGAGAGCGCTGCTGTAGTCAGTTTTGATGAGCTTTGCCGGACTCGGCTAGACCTGGGCGTGGCTGAGACCTGGGTTAGGGTATTTATACATCCATTCATAGCACATGTCGACATAATGTTTTTGTTTATTCGTATAACCACTGTTTCACAATATTGTTGTGAACAAAAATATAGCATATAACCTAAAAAAACCGTTGAGTTATGTCAATTTATGTCGCATATCAAAACGTGTGGGCGGAGTCAACGAAGACGCGGGACACGAAGAACACTCTTACAATACTTTAAAGCGGTGTGATAATTTGGGAGATTTTGTTGTCTCTTTCTTTCTTCGTGGTGTACGACGTAAAAACCCGGAGAAAGTGATTTATCCCAAATTTGTATAGGTTGGGTAAAAATAAGTAGCTCTCTCTCCATATATTTTTACTCCAAGATTTAAACCGTGCAACTTTATTTTAACGTCATTGTGTAGGGTCAGATTTACCCTAGACCAGGGGTCGGCAGTAGCGGCTCTTTGCATAGACGTTTGCCGCTCTTCGGACATAAACTCCAATTTAACCTCATGTCAAGTAGCTTTATAACTTATGAGTTTTTGAGATAAAGCCGTTGAAACGTACGGCCTACTCTCTACCACTCTTTAGCCCATCCGCAGATGACCACACTCGCGTTGGTCTTTACATATCTTATACATGTGTATATTACATACATGTGGCTCTCTGGTACCTTTGTTATCCTGTTTTCGTGACAATTTGGCTCTTCTCACTTGACAAACTGCCGACACCTGCCCTAGACGAAACCCTGGGCTATTTCTAATCAGTAAATTTTGACAATAATGGATAAAAATCCATTCATTTTTAGACTCTATTCACATGAGTGAAGAGAATTTAATCGATCTAGAATTAAATTTTAAGCTTTTTTGCTTATTATTTTAATATTAATTATTGATTTATTTATTTTTAAATTGATAAAAAATGAAATTAATAATTTTCAAATAATGAATGAGATCGATAAAAAATGACGGTTTTTTTTTTCAATTATTATATTTAATTTTAGTTGGTTGTGAACTGTCTCTAGTCGCGCGCCATCTGAACGAAGCTATTGAACATGCACACTCAATTGTAGTCCATAATAATTGTTAAGTATTGTCTCATATTTTACGATGTTGAAATTTTATCTAAAAACAGGAGCTTCAGTGTGGCGACGGTGTATAAAGGTTATGTGTCCTACCACAGGTCCGGAGGCTACGCGCGAGGAGGGGTAGCGGGAGGGGGCGAGATGTCCGCGGAGGAGTTGGGGGCTCTGCCCTCCTGTGCCTATGCCCGCCCGCTGCCGCCCTTCTGCCGCCCCCTGCACGCCCATCCAGGTAAATAGCTACCAAGCCGAAGTTTACTTAACCTAACCTAACTTTAGCTAGCGTTGGGCGGGATGGGTCGAGATGTTCTTGCCTGGTGCCGCCAAGTAATTATCCGACCAACCTAACCTACCCTCACCTGACAACGCTGTCTATCCACGGCGACAGGTAGACATACGACAACTTGTAAGGACTCGAAGACAGTGTTTGATGCTCGTTTAACATTTGATAATCCCATTGAAAAGATCTGCAAATCAGCCGCAAAAATGTTGGGTTTTGTCATTCACAATTCAAAGGAGTTGGAAAATATTGCAATAATAAGGCTGCTTTACTTTAGCTTAGTGCGTAGCATTCTCGAGAGTGGATCTCAGGTATGGGGGGCAAAGGACACCGCCTATGTACTAATGGTCGAGAAAGTTCAAATATTTTTCTACGATTCCTTTACTTGAGAAAGTTCGGTTTTTACCCATGGCTGTTTCCTGCAGCATTTATCTCGGGAATGCCGTGTATCTGCAGATTTCGTTCGAGGAGGGATATAACATTACTGCTTTTAACTCTTGAACGGTGTATTATTAAACCCTGTCATCCTGGCGGAACTTGGATTCTACTTCCCTGATAATTTGACGCGAAGCCGCCAACACAGGCTGTTTGTTCCCAAGTGCAGAACTAACTTACCAATGGTGGTGCCCCTGTGAAGACTGACAGGAAATATGGACATTTTTCATATGACCTATAACAAGTGCACTAACTGGCTATTAAGTTCCAGCTGTATAATGTACTTCTTAAAAACCTTTTTTTATTTATAAACTTCCTTTTATCCATTTTTACCTTTATCTTTGAATGATTATGATTACGATTTTGTGTTTTTTTGCAATTATTGGTGTAAAACTGCTTTTGCAAAAATAAAATAAATAAATATTGGATGGAACGTCGAAAATCTGTAACCTGACATTTACAATAATTCATTGCATATTTGTCTATTATTCCGGATTTTAACATGTCCCACCTCTAAGTTTTTTTCTAACTGTGCTGTGATTTCTTGGATCATCCCCGACTCTTTTATTCATATTTTGCATTAAAGGCAGGCGATTGACGAATCAATGTCGACCTTATCGCGGCTCAGCGCTATAAAAATGTGACCACTCCAGAATTTTTTCGAGGAGGGGATATTATCAAACATAATACATAGTAGTGTTATACAAGTGTTATATCAATATATGTATTTTTAAATCTAACATTTCATTATAAATTATAAATTACCCTCATAAAAAAGCAATGCTTGTGTGTATGAGGGGGTGTTATTTATTTAGTTACTAATAATTTGCTGTAATGATTTTTCAAAGATATTTATTTTAAGTTTTCAGTGTAGTTTTTTAATTGTGTTTTGAATTTCTTAAGATCATCATTAATTAATCTTATTTTTTCTGGTAAACTATTAAAGAATTTTATTCCTAGATATTTATAACTTGTTGGCCTAGATTGTTTTACATATCGGGATTGGTAATGTGCATTTTTGTCTAAGATTTTTTGTATTATTGAATGGTTCGGTTTTATTTAAAATGTCTTCTTTATATATTTGTAATGTGGCGTGGTACAAATAAAGGGAGTTTAATTTTCTGACTTTAAATTCTTTAAATAAAAGTTCTGAAGGATATAAAAAAATTTTTTTTAGGATTATTTTAATTAATAATTTTTGGGCGATGTAAAGGGTTTGTATGTGATTTTTATAAGTGCCGCCCCATCCTATTATACCATATTGAATTATGGATTGACAGAAAGATCATTTTAGAATAAAGGAACTGACTGATATTTATTTCATCATTCTAATTCTTATTCTAACTTCGTTGTTCTCATTGACGTTATGTCATTAATAATTATTCATTACCTAAAGTATTTTTAACTTAATTAAAGGTCACTCGTAAACAGTTTACTCAAGGAAAGTAAAGCTTTTTAATATTTCCAAAGACGCATCAAGAAAGAAAACAAAACAAATCCGTGGTCTTATACAAAGTTATTGTTTCATTTCGTTAAATATGTCAAACCACAAAGTGATTGCTTTCTACGAAAATAGAAAAAAAATACAGTTTAATCCAATGACGTTACATATATAGACACGTTATAGCCTTAGAATTTTAACATAAAATGTGGCAAGCAAAACACACACGTCACCAGTAAATTCATCATTCAAATATCTGTCATGTATGACAAAGATAGACATTCATAGAATATATGTGTATGAACGAAACAGATCCGAAGTTCGGACCGCGTTCCATACTTGCTTGGACCTCAAGCGACGCGTGACCGTTTAGTACTAAATCGGCTTAAACACCGATCACACCAACTAGCGTGATTATAGCGTGCGCTACAACGTGTCTATATATATGTAACGTCATTGGTTTAATCCGCACGAGTGGTTGTTTATTAGTAGATTTATTGTCTCTAACGCCATACTGCTTGAAAAGGTATATTTTAAAACACGATAGATATTTCATCCTAATTTAAAATCCAGTTGTCTATAAATTATTTACCCTGTCAAATATCAAATTTAAATTGATATTAAAATAAATTATCAACTTAAAAAAAGAATCATTTCTTAAATTCCCACCCACCTAACAAAGAACCTACCTATAATGTAATTCATCAAACATTATTCTATATTTGAAATGGGTGGATTATAGGAACTTTTTTATTTCTTAGCAAGTCAAGTTTGTCGTGGTTTTTCAAGGGTAACAACTAGTAATGGTATAATGTTATTTCTATCGAATAGGTTACGATTATACCCGGCCGATATCCGCGGCGCCGAAGTGCCGAACACTGGGGCGTCGCAACGTCGGGCGTCGCTTGGCTACGATAGGTAGGGACGAGTCAGTAATGAAAATGCTATGCGAAATGATTGAACAGATGCATTTTTTTTAAGTTTGCTGTTTATTTTATTTGATTTTATAGCCAAACGGCGCTAGAAAAAGTTGACTATTATTCATTTTTGTATACCTACCTACGTTTGACGGTGACGGAGGGTGGGTAAATATAAACAATTGATACCCAAAAACATACAAAGCCTGTAGTAGTACGGCCTCCATAGTCAAGTGGTAAGACACTCGACTACGAATCCAAAGGTCGCGGGTTCAAACCCGGCGTGCGCCAATAACTTTTATTTATTAATATGTGTCATTACACATTCAATTCAAATAAAAACAATAAAAAAGTATATTTGCAGCACGTTCCAGAGTGGTTGATACTCTAAGTATCGCCCTGGTGAAAGACCAACATTCAGAATTGAAACGTTGCTTGAAATGGCTTTAGCAGTGTTTTGTCACCAGATCTGAATAGCCAGGTACTTTCCAACCTTCCCCTTCCTCATCTCCTTCCTTTCCCCACTACCTTCTGCCTCACAACATACCCGTATTGCGGATGCCATAGTCTCACTGGCTCTAGACGGTTGGGAGCAGTTGAGACTCTTGTGCGGTATTCACGTAAAAAAAAAGTATAACTGTCCACTTTATTTATTCCTTAATAAATAAATAAATTTCTTACATCTAATGATTGAATTTTACATACCTAATGGAGAACTTCATCATCACCTTCGTGAAATGCCACAATTTAGAAATGTTAAAACCATACCCAAAATGGCTTTAGCTTTTGAATGATTTAAATAACGAGGTTTTCCCAAACTTTATGCCTTCTCTTTCTAATCATCTCATTCTATCCGCCTCACAATATCCGGCTATATTGGGTGTGTTAAAGACCCACTGGCTCCCGGAAAATGTGACTCACGTATGGTTATCACATCATCCCAACTATAAAGCTGAAAATCGGTTTTAAAACCCACTAAAACTCTCGAATGGTGAGTTCTGGCGTCATAAAACCTCCAATACTTTTTATGGCTGGATTATTAGGTTGACGCAGCTATATTAAAATATTTATTTGTTCCATCATTAGTTATGGAGTTTTGAAATATCCTTTAACTGTAAAAAGACACTCAAACTAACTAACTATCCATCACGCCGTTTCTCCGGAGGGGTAGTCAGCGAGGATAGACCGCCATACAACTGTCTTGGTACACGTTCCATGCTACCTTCACATTCATGCATCGTATCATTCAAACTCTTATATTATTCTCTCTCCTAGACATCGTTCCTCGGGCGTCCTCAACTACTTCTACCATTCACTTTCACGTCATTTATTCTCCTGTCGCTCATATATCCAAAACATCTAAGCCTCCCTTTCTTAATCTTGTCCACAACGTTTACATCAGGCTTGTATTATTTAGCCCATGATCTCATTTCCGCAGCATTCAGTCTACTTTCATCCTTCCTCTATAAGTTTCATGCCTCCCTGCCATACATCAGGGTTGGTATGTCCCTATCATTGTGGATTCGCTTCTTTGGACATTTTTTTTATTTAAAAAATTCAAATGCTCTTAAAAATATATATTTTTAAAACTCAGGCCTATATTCTGAAGATATGTGTTGCAATTTTTTTACTTGGATGATACAGCTTTCTTAGTTTTTAACCTGAATGATTTTGTCTAAAAATGAATTTGCAATTCAACGATGTAATTAATAAAAATCAATTGTTTCCATAGACTCCTTGAACAGCGAAAGCGGAGGCGTAGGAGCCCTATCAGCGGGGGCGGATTACTACGGGGGCGCGCCCTACCGAGTACAAAGGGCAGCCGCCAACATTCGCGAGAGGAAACGGATGCTGAGGTCCGCCCCTAATGGGTATATCAATAATTTACTTTTAAAAATAATGTTTATTTGGGCAGGTACCTAATTACGCGTTTTCTTTTTCTTTTTGGAGGTTGGCCTGTGCATATTGGTAATCAAAAAGATTAGCCAATTTCAGAGTGGTAGATACTCGAAAGATCACCATTTAGAAATGAAACGTTGCTTGAAATAACATTAGCCGTGTTTGGTGAGCATATCTGAATAGTCAAGTACTTTCAACCTTTCTCTTCCCCATCTCCTTCCCCTCACCGCTCTCTTCAACTTCACAACATGCTCCTATTGAGAGTATCATAGTCCCACTAGTAGCGTTGTGACCGCTTTGAAAGAACTGCTTCAGTAGTTCCTACTTCATTCATTGTTCATTGAACAAATACTTCAATTGAAGTGGTAGTTCATTTTAGCGTTCATTCATTTCATTGAACAAATACACTAATTGAAGTTGGTAGTTGATTCATTTCATTGAACAAATACTTCAACGGAAGTTAGATTACAAAGAACTACTGCAATTTACAGCAGTTCAGTTGTGAAGTGAATTTCAAAGCCTATAGAGAAGTACTTCAATTGAAGTACGATCTAAAGGAACGTGATTTTGGCGAGAAACCAGTTTCAGTTCTTTTCAATTTCAACTCTACCGACTAGTACTTTTGTTTTAGCGAGGAACCGGTTCCAGTTCTTTTCACTTTCAAATCCTTACCGACTAGGGTGTGTTTTTTTCGGCGAGGAACCGGTTCCACAAAGAACTGTACAAATAACCGGATAAATTCAAACCTATTTTATGCGAGTTCATCTTCAATTGAAGTGTTCACTGCGAACGGTTCATTTTAAAGAACTAGCAATTCGTGAAGCATTCACAAAACATTGAAGTTTTTCCCAACGCTACCCACTAGCATTGGGCAGTTCGGACTCTCATGCAGTGTTCACATTTAAAAAAAAAACTCTTAAAAGTATTCCTAATGGTCGCCATTGATGCCACAGCGGAAGTCGCGATAGCTTATTTTGTTTTCTGCACGTCAGCAGCTTTTTCATTCTCAATGTGAACAGGCCAAAGTTGGAAAAAGGGAGATCCAACAAGATTTGAATAAATTAGCTTTAATCAGTAGGTTTCTCATATTTCATCTAGAATCAAGCAAACCTTTCCGTACAATCAGACATTTCTTTTTTTCCTGCCTACCCATAAAATAACAATCTAACCACCCATTTTCTCGTAAGTCGTATATTTATATGAACATGTCATGGTTATCTCTTTTTACTCTCATATCAGTAATAATTGACACCTAATATTCTAGTACCTACTTATGCATTCGTAATGTATTATTAGCACAGCTGACTGCTTTAAAAAAAAACTATAGACCATTCGATAACTGTAAGTTGTAGACAACTACCTGCCTAAAAAATAAACAATTAAATATATACTTAATTCGTTAAATATACATAGTTCGAGGTTTTACCTCAAAATCATCAAGTAATGAATCCCGTTGGGGAGTTGGATGATACCTACCTTAAGGCACACACTGTATTAGTATTGCAGCTAAATTCCTATATTAATCAATTTTAAGCCGTGTATTTTTTGTGGTGGTTGTTTAGCTGAGATTGTTTTTGTGTAGGCACACTTGCAAGTAACAGTTATGTTTGTGTTTTTAGCAGTATAAACTCGGCCTTCGATGAACTGCGGATTCACGTGCCGACCTTCCCGTACGAGAAGAGATTGAGCAAAATCGACACCCTCAGGCTTGCCATTGCGTACATCGCACTTCTAAGAGAAGTTAGTAATGCAACAACAATCAATAATATTATGAAATACCACTTTTCCGTTTCCTTTTACGTCGTATAAAAATAATATGTTTGTAAGATTGGTAATAATTACTATCGTTTCAAACCTGATTTAAAATTAGGTACCTACATATATTTTCAAAAGAGTTTTGTGGAGTAATATTTTTTAAATTCTAATTTGTATCTCGTTTTAGGTTTTGGATGCAGACTACGACCCATTGACTTATGTGGAGAAGTGTCTGAGAGGGGAAATTAAACCTGAGCGAGCCCATTGGAATACAAGTGGTAGGCAAACAGTTTATTTCCATATAATGTTAAGCGACCTATATATTTTTTTACCGTTTTGCTCAGAAATCATACCATAAAGTAAAAAAAAATGACAAATTACTCACAAAATGCATAGATCAATATTATAAACCATTTTTTGTATCAAATTTAAAAAATGTCATTATTTATGTCTTTTAAAAAGCACATATGTAAATTTATGACAAATAACCGCATACATAAAAAAAAATAAAAAGATATATTCTATTTATGTAAGTTTTCCCTGCGTTTCAATGTAAAAAAAAAAAAAAGTTGCCTTCTACCTCAAGTTTTCGTATAAAATCTCAATCAACCACAACACCCTATACGAAAAATATAAAATGAAAAGTAACAATTAATTTATTTTTAACCGCAAATTTTATTTTGATATTATCACCTACCGGTTTCGCTTTAGTCAAGCTTCATCAGGGTAGTACATTAAAATTGAGCAAGCTTGACTAAATAATAATTAACAATAAATGATTTCCTTAGTTGGTAGTACGTACGAGTGTGAACTTATTATATTTGGAAATAATAATAGTTAAAATTTACTCATTATTCTATATTTGAAATGCGTGCAATGAAGCACTAACAAAAAATGGCAATTCAAGTTACACTCCATGATTTTTTGTGGGTTACTTTCCACGAAAAACAAAAATAATCATTGGAAAGCACTTTTAGCACAGACGAAACTTAAAAAAATTGATTTATTTATTTGTCGAAATAAATAATCTCTTGTTTTATGTATTAACTCTATGCTTGAATAAACATTTTTTTTTAGATTTGACAGCCCGCCTTTCCTGGATAAACTGGGAGAACTTGGGAGTGAATCCCAACAGGAGGAGCGTACTAACAACCCTAGCTCTGTCTGCAGATTCTATGCAGATTGGACATCATTAATCACAAACCCTTTGCATTATTTGTCATTTTGCCATTTGACGAAAGCACATATCATTTGTTTGTAAAATTTTTTTGTTAACTGCGTTATGTGGGGATACCATAATATTATGGTCATAAATTGTAAATATGTGTAAATGTGAAATCTTGTCATTAGATTTAGTATTATATGTTTAACATATAAGATTAGTCGAAAACTACACTTTAGATTTAATTAGGTACTCATTCTGTGATTTATTTTGATATTATTTTTTTATTGGTAGAAAGGGGAGTTTTATATTACCTTCTCATAAGAAGTTTAAATAATTTATTATTGAACAAAAAAACATAGCTTTTCTGGGAGTATTTCGAAGTTTTATTAAAAAATATATGTATTTAATGCAAGAGACATCAAACTTATAAATGTTTGATTTTAAGTAGTCTTCACCTCTTCGGAAATACCTATTGGGCACAAAGAATTATTCATATGCCTGATCTAAAGGGAAACCAAAGGAGACAGGTACCCCCGGCGGCACATCTGGGGCGGCAGAGGCAACTTTGCCCCCTAAAAAAATATTCCACTTCATACCTAAACTATGCCTCCCACCACTTGAATGTAAATAATATTGTTTTTAATAATTCTGTATCGAAATTCGAAAAAACTAGAAAAGTAATTCTTTATTAAAAAGTTCTATTATGTGAATAATATATTATGATCGGCTCAATTATTATTTATGTAGATTAGGGATGGTTGATATTGTAAATTGGGTATCACTGCGGTTTCAGTTACCGGTGGCTGGCGAGGAACCGGTTATTTATCCAGTTTTTTTTATGGAACCGGTTCCTGGTGCCAGAAAATTTCGACGAAGAAGATTTTTTATTGAGTCATGTTTATATTATCATTCCCGGAAAGAACTGAAACCGTTCACTTTAACCGGGACAGGAATATCGACCATCTCTAATGTGGATATGAAAAATTGCACTATTTGTTTTTTTTCCTTGCTTTACAAAATATGACGAACTGCCGATTCGACCACCACAACACAGGTTCAACCCTAAGATGGTGGTCGAAAAAATACTCCAAAAATGTTAAATGGCCTAAGATTAATTTTGTAATTTTATTTTTAAATATATACAAAATAAAGGAGACACACTGTTTTACTTTACCTATTTTATTATTACGTGATACATCAGCGATAATATGGACATGGCACTCCAACAATGGAATGTTTGAGGCGAAATTAATAAAGGAAGAGAAAGGTAAAAATATAGGGGAAAGTTTGGACAATTCCCTATATTTGGCTTGAGCTGATTCAAGTAACGTCTCGATGGTCTCATAGCAAGGCCTCCGTGGTTATGCCGTTATGATCCTGGACTACCAATCCAAAGGTCACAGGTTCACATCCCGGCGTGCGAAAATAAAATGTATTTAATTAATTTGTGTTATTTCACAATAATTGGTGTAATTTATTTACGCCACGTTCCTGTTCCAGAGTGCTCGATACTCTCAGTATTGCCCTAGTGAAATACCACAATTCGGGATCTAAACGTTGCTTTCAATGGCTTTAGCCGTGTTTGGTGACCAGATCTGAATAGCGAGGTACTTTCCAAGCTTCCTCTTCCCCATCACCTTCCCTTCCACAGTACCTTCAACCTCACAACATACCCCGATTGGGGAAGCCATAGTCCAACCGGCTCCAGACAGTTAGAAGCAGTTCGGATTCTTGGACAGTATTAACATAAAAAAGGAGAAACTTGAATAATCTTTCACT
The DNA here is from genome assembly GCA_022651775.1 of Drusus annulatus. NCBI lineage: Eukaryota > Metazoa > Arthropoda > Insecta > Trichoptera > Limnephilidae > Drusus > Drusus annulatus. The sequence continues at coordinate 2,029,668 of JAGWCC010000184.1, forward strand.
ACTGACTGCAATCCAGTGTGACCGTGAAGTACATTCGTTTTTCTAAGGGTTATTTTTTAAATTTATTTACACAGTCAACTTTATTTTATTTTGTACAAGAATCAGGATTTTATGTATGCCTACTTGGAAGCCTATAATGGGATGTTGCCCTTTAGATGCATCGTTCATGTATTCCTTGTTTGTGCATTGCTTTCGGTAAATAATTAGACCAAGGAATCCTTAAGCCCCTGTTTAATAACTTTTGAATTTTAACTTAAGGTCCTAGTGTGTTAACATTCATCAGTGCATCAGGACACTTATGAATGTTAACTATTTGTAATTAAATAATAATTAATTAAGAAGAAAACAAATCCTACGGGTAAGAAAACAATTATAGATTATTCCACTATTATCACGAAGTTTAGTTTATTAATGTCTATATTTACTTTTGTAAAAATATATTTTAGTTAAAATATTGGTCCAAAAAAACACAAAAAGTTAGGTTATTTTAATTTAATAGGTTTCCAAGGATATTAAAATTCTTCAATAATTGTAAAAAATACTTTGTGACACAATATTTAATAAATAATAATACACACTTAGTTTTTACCACTGTTTTTAATAATAAATTATCCACATGTTTTAGAACCTTCTTTAAGACGGAAAGTATACTAAATAAAATTACATACAAGTATAGACATAAACTAAAAAGGTTTATTAGGTTTCATTAGGTAATAATATAAAAATAATTTTACGAGGAGGCTCTTTACAAAAATGATTTGGGAACTAATAATATTTCATTCAATGTTGACGTTTTTTTTTCTAAAATATTATAATTTCTCTAATTGTAAGCCCCTGATATTTGTATGTTAAATTTTTAAAATCTTATTTATATCGAAATAATGATTTGTTTTAATTACTTGATAAAACATATTACCCATTTCCAGATACAGTTAATTTGCGACAGATATTACAAAAACCGTCCTATTTAATATTAATAATAATTTAATTTATTCCGGTATGTGGGGAAGTTGGTGCAGTTCCACACATTTCATATAAGTAATAAACAAATCCAACCAAAAAAAAACAAAGAAAATAATAATAAGCTTATAAGGAGGTATGCTACTACATTACTTTTCTGTGAGATATATTTTTTTACGCAATGCAATGATCATGTTCTATCGAACATAAATAAATAGGTCAATCGATATTTTCCGACATGCAGGCATATAAATATAACATAGTCCGCTTGTTCGCTATGCACATTTATTCACTGCTGCTCAGAGTACAGCGTGACTTCGCTCGTCTATGTGAAAAATCTTTCGCTGGTCTATGATTCGACTGCTGTCAAAATCGTCTCTTGTGACTTGTGACCAGGCGGGTTGTGAAGCACCTAAAAAGAAATTCATTTGTACATTAATTGAAACGTGTTCCCCCGAGCACTTAAAATTTTGCACAGCTTTATTATTTAATTTTGCAAAGTTTTTTTGTTTGTTTTTATAATGATTCAAGGGCGCTCAAATGTAAGAAAAAATCGATAATATTATTATATTTTTTTGCTTAGTTTATTTTGTTTTATTTGTATGGAAATACAGCAATTCCGTGTTTATTTTAGGAATTACCGGACTTTCAGGTGTTTCGGACAGTATTTTATTATTGTATAATGATAATAGTCCTTCCTGTGGCAACGTTCTTTGGATCGAAATATTTCATATTTGATGGATTACTTAACTTGAACCCAACGCCGAGTAATGTTTATTCAGCAATAACTTCAATTGTGTCGCTTCACGTTGCTCTGGCAGCATTTATTATAAGGGCATATTCCGAGGCCGATAAAACGAAACCTGCAAAGGAGGATTAAGTTATAAATTAATAATTTATATAAACCTATTTACAAAACATTTACATACCAAGTAGTATTAGCGTAATACCAAAATGGAAAACACATTTAAAAAGGGGGAGTACTTAGAAGTGGAAACGTTAAACAATGGGACATTTGGAGGTTATTTCTTCAGTCAAAATAATGAAAAGACAAGATTATCTCTGTTCAATGTGAGACACCTGCCCAAAGGGGAGATAACAGAGCTCATCCATTTCTCTACAACTGATATCAAATACGTGCAGAGGGACACAAGCCCAACAAGCGAGATCAAGAACCTGACTTCTAAATTGGAGGTGTTAAAGTTTGCTAAGGAAGACTCGCAATCAATGGATTTTATAGCTACAAAGTTTATATTTATCAATCAGGCCGATAATAGATATTATGAAGCAATCGGTGACTTGAAGAAGAATTCCCACATCGGCCTGGGCAGTGAGGGGGTGGAACTCGGTCGCAAGTGCAAACTCTCCATCCTCACAATGTCCACACCGCTGCAAATTTACATATTCGACGTTCAAGCCCTTCAGGAAAATGGATTCGAATGTGAAATCAAACAGTTGTTGGAATGTTCCGACATAACTAAGATCACCCACAATTCCAGGAAGATGTCAGACTGCTTATTTCACAAGCATGGAATTAAAATCAACAAAGTATTCGATACACAAGCAGCTGACATCATCATACAAAAACAGAAGAATGGCTCTTTTCCTCCTGAAGTGAGATCTCTTCAAAACTGTTTGAATTCATATTTGGGATTAAAGGAACACACAATCACAGAAAAGGTACTTATCCCATGTTATTGACTATTTTACCACTTTTTTTTTACATATTTCTGCAAATTATAACATCTTTTGTTCGGCTTGTTTTTGTTCAAGATTTACATGAAACCTTGTTTTAGATCCCTTTGTAAATATAACTCATAAATTTAATTATTTCAGATCGATATTGTAGAGTTAGCCAAGCGTCCAGTTCTAGGAAAGTTCAAGGAAATCGCTGCCAATAACATTCTGTACCTTCACCACCTGTATGGAGCCATCAACAAGCAGATTATGGCTCTGCTCATTAAAGGATTTGACTTTTACCTGAATTGCGAGCGCATGTGCAGCGACTCGGAGGCCTGGTACCTCTTCAGCCAGGATAGAAAACTTCCCAAATCATTCCAGGAAGCTGTAGATGATTATTGAACACACAAAATGTAATTTATCTCAAATCTGCTGTGTCGCTTTTGTATTAGTCATTTTAATCAATGCATCGGTTAAAAGATCATGTAAAAAATATTATAAATTGTCAAAGAAAGCAGTATTCCAATCAATAAATTTAATATTCTAGTTTCTAATGAAATCTTGCTAGATGTTATGTTGAATTTAAATAAATAATAAAGTCTAAGCTCTCAAATTTGTTTAAATAATGCTTTTGTGACCTTTGTCAAAGTATAAATATTCTTTAGTTAGAAGTATTAATAATTGATTTGTATAATCACTTAGAAATGCTTTCAATGTACGTTGTGAATAGTGGCTTTCCAGAATAGAGAAGCCTTTTGTCCTAAAACATTCAATATCTCGATGACATTCTGTAATTTTCTTTCAAAAGGTCACTTTGGGTGCGGCCACCACTGATCTGTCTTCAGATGACCCAGTGGTTTGTGGCGACTTGTATAATGCTCCAGAACAAAAGACAGCTTTTTTTTTACCTATTCCAAAAGATAGAATTAAAAAAAATGTAATCTTTTCTTTTGGAAACTCGGAAGAAGTTACCGTTTGCTACTGCTCCCTCCCCCTTTATCGTTCACAGAATTCTGCATTTATTTTAGTGGTATTATGCCAAGTACTTTCATTGTAAATGTATAACAAATTATTTAAGAAAAATCTTAAATGCTTCATACTGTTTCTATCTCATGTCCATAACTATTTAGACGGCTAGATAAATAGTATTTTTATAAGAAGATTAGGTATATGTATAATAATATATTCTTACATTTTTTGTATTGTGTAAAAAAATTACTCAATTTAATTTCAAAAATATTTACGGACGCTCAGTTCGGACAATCGAACAATGATATAAAAAAATCATATTATTTACCATTAGATATTTGAAATCAGCGAACAATTATTTGTGTAAAATTAAAAACACAGCTTGAAATTTACATAATAAGTATTTATTGTGTTAAGGCACTAAATTATGCCAGATATATTAATCTACTCGGAGTTAAATAGTGTTTTTAAATGAACGTACAAATAATCAATATTTATGCTGTTCTGCCAAACGTCAAAGTATATAACGCTTTCAGATGAGATGGTATTTATTATGATAAAAAATTTCATTCCAAATAACCTGTTGCTCACAGATTGCGATGAGTTTGTCTAAAATATACAAATATAATGTAACTATGTATGTCACTTTCCCTCAATAAAGTAAAAATTCACCATACATTTTTTTTAATAATATTTTCTTATAAAATGTCTAAACAATTTTTACATACATGCAACCTTAAACATCAACAATGTGTTATTTATTTAGATATACATAATCATAATTTAAACACATTAAATAAATAAGGCACTAGAAATAAGCTGTTTGAGAAAATATATTATATGAAGTGCTGACTAGTATTCAGTGATGATTTTGTAAAATAGAAATTTTAAGGGACAATGATTTTAGGATTGATTTACCATTTAAACTTTTAAAATAATAAGAGTATAATTAATAACACTATTGTCAAAAAACAGTCATTAAACAAAATACTTGGAATCGAGCTCCAGAAAATCAGGCATTAAATCTCAAAATTATTGTAATATATTTTATGTGCCTATTATTCATATTTCTTCATTAGTTACATATCCACAGACTTGGGACAAAGAGATTTTTAATTTAATTAAATATCTTGTTTATTCATCCTTCTTTGTTAGTTACATATCTCACTGACATGGGACAAAGAGATTTTGAATTTAATTAAGCATCTTGTTTATTCATCTTTCTTTGTTAGTTACATATCTCACTGACTTGGGATGAAGAGATTTTTAATTCAATTAGATATCTTGTTTATTAAATTAATTGTTCTATTTAAGTGATTTACGTTTTAGTAAGGAAGAGGTTGGGATAGAATCGCAATCCTTCTACGGAATCATCTCGACATGCCAATCCTGCCATTTCAGTTGTGGCGAGATGTTCCCTTGCTAATATTACTGAGACGCCATTCTTTTGGGACAAGTCTTCTGCGGACAAGGAGCCTTCCGCCTCGAGCTGAAAGTGAAAAGTGGGGGAAAATAGTATTTTTTAGTCTAATGTTTAAAAATGCTGTGACCTGCTACAAAAAAGAAAAATTACTTTTAGATTTCGTAAAAATTATTCACAAAACAATATCTTCAATTAAAACTAGGTTATGGAGTCTTTGCAACGACTACTGCCACGTTAGGGCTCCTAATATTGTGGATTATAGCAGACCACATCACAGCGGTTTTATGTCCCTCGCTCTTGCTATGTAGATTCAATAAGGATTGATTGAAAAAAACAATGCTCTAAGGCAGAGCAACATTCAAATGATGTAATGGCAATTTCATAAGTATTTTCGGCAATTCTATTAAAAATTATATTTATTATGACGAAATATATTACCAGTTCAGCTGTTGCCTTTATTACGACATCATCATCGAGCGTGTTGAGCTGGATGATGCAAGCGCCACTTGGAAACTTTCTCAAAGACATTGGCGCACCGATAGTCTCCAGTAATCTAGAATGGGACATTTAGGTAAGGTTATAAATTAACAGCGTTGAACATATTTCATCCTTTTCTTTCTTTTTGAGTTGGTAATAATTTTAATCTATGGTGCCAATGCTTGGTAGAAATAACAAGGAAGCATTACAACAAGTAAAGGAACGAGGAAGCATTGTAAAACACCCAATGATAACACTGGTAAATTTCGTCAAAGGGACTGCACTACTGTCCAAGGAATAAAGTAAAACATGGAAAATATCACAATGGGCCTAAGACCCGAGTGCTTACAGGAGCTATGCAGACTGTCTGTATAATTAATAATAATAAATACTTAAAGAGTACATGCTCTCATTGAAAATAATAAAAAAAAACTTTTTGAAATAATACCTGCAAGCATTAAGCAAATCTTCCGGGGACACGAGTTCTAAACCTCTAGCTCTATTAATGCGGCACCAAACATCTGCTAGCGCCATCATTCCACCACTCTCCTGAAGTTTAAACAATTTCACGTCTACATTATAAACAGTATAATATAAATATAATATGAAAATAGTATCCTGAGGGAAATATCATTGTACTTGCCACTAAGGGTTCTACCAATAAGTCTGAGATTTCTTGAGATAAACTTTTGTAGTATTCTGAATCAGTTCTGAATGCATCTCTTGTTACAGGATCATCAATACCTAAACTCATCAGATAGGATTTGAAGCGCACTGTGTCGTCCTCTGTCAAGTCTCCTTGCTTTTCCTAAAACACATTTTTTCAATCAAAACAAATAATACAATATACAAATAATTATCTGTGCCGTCAGTGCTAAGAAAATAAATGTATGCATTAGTTTTAAAAGAAAATCAACAAGACTCAAAGTACGTTGCACTCGCCTGTTATTATTTATAAAGGAAAAAACTCTAGGATTAATGTTTTACGCATCAATAACAAGGGAAAAAAACTTTGATAAACTCAAAGTTCAAATACATACAGTGTATTCAGTAATTGAAATGCATTTAACAAATAAATAAATTTTATTTTTAACTAAAGGAATCTTACCCTTATTTTAGTTGATATTGTTTTAGAAATGTTAACCATATCTTTGGCCATGGTCATAAGTTTGCTCAAGTCTTGGAACGCTTTAGAAATACTATCATCCGTAGCCTTGTGCTTCTCCAGCAGACTTCTTTCAATTCCGACTATTCCGGTCCTCGTTTTGATGAGCATTTGTTTCTCATCGTTACCTTGCTCAATCGTCTGAACAATCTGCATTATTTCCCAAGCCTTCCCTTGTATCGCCTCGTTGAAGGATTTTAGAAATGAGCTATCTACTCCTTCTTTGAAAGACAGTTTAATATAATGAAAGGCACTGTGCATTACAGGGCCAGGATTCTTATCTAAAACAAATAATAATCATATATATGTACAGTTATGAATCGATAACTTGAGTATGTCATTTCAAACTCTCAAGTGCAAAAATATATTGATATGTATTGTTTTAAGTATGCAATTCTGTGAGCAAAAGGATCTTGCATGTTTGAAGATGGGTGTGAAAAAGTTTTTATCAAAATCGCCCCTTGGTAGCATATCTTGCAAGGAAAAATTTGAATAGTTGAAATATTAAATGATATGGAACTTCGTTGAATCCAAGGGCATATATGATACGATTCAGTTAATGAAAAATACGGAAAAGGAAATGGTTAAGTGTACCTAATTCGTTTGAGCTAACTTTTATTAAACCCATGCTTTCCTTTTACACATAGAAATGTCTGTTTCAAGTATATAACCACACAGAGCAACATCTACTGTAAAGGGTATAAATAATAATTATGATTAAAAAAACATATATGTGTCCTTTAATTTTCGTTTTATTTGGATATTGATGAACTGAGAGAAAAAATAGTATGTCAGTGTAGAAAATAACAAAGCGTACCTTGTTGAGGTGTTGATAAATGCAGAACAATCTTTTTACTCTTCCCGAAGCCAAAAGGGCCGCCGCTTTCTTCTTCGATGCAGAACACATAGTGCAGGAGAAGTGACAGACAAGTCTGGCCGCGAGGAATATCTCCCGGATGTCCCCAAAGCAACCTGTGGCTCGTTAAAACTACTTCGCCATTGGCAAACTGTGTCTGAAAAAATTAATAACATTATATGAGTACATATATATATATATATGAGTACAGGGTTTTGCCACACCACGGGCCTCAGGGGTCCCAACCATCCGGAACCAGTGGGACTATGACATCCCCAATTGGGGTATGTTGTGAGACCACAAGGAGTGAGGAAGGAGAAAATAAAGGTTGGGAAGTACCTGACTATTCAAATCTGGTCACCAAACAAATCTAAAGCCATTTCGATTCTGATTGGTGATCTTTAACCAGGGCGATACTTAGAGTATTTCCCATTCTGTTTACGACTAATTAATTGAAATTGAATTAATGGCAAATCGAGGCATTTGATAGATCAGTGTATGTGGGCTTGGTTTGGTTAAATTTCATTGCTAACAATGTGGATTTATATATTTTTAAATTACGTTATACAATTCTGTTACCTGTCTCACTAGACAATGTCTGTTGTGGATGGGTTACTCGAATTTTTGAAACAGTTGGAAAGAGCTTCAACTTTGAATGAATCCAAATGATGGATTAATAAAGAAAAGTGTTTTCGGGCCCATTTAATAGTATTTTAAGTCAAAACCGAACGCTTTTCCCTTGCACAAAAGCAAACATACTTAATTTTGAAGTAATTTATAAAAATAGGTACTTAAATAAAAGTACAGTGATGTAAATTACATCAAGGATAAAATATGAATTTCTAGTATGTGAACTAGTATGTGTTTAAGTACGCAATAAAAATGTGTTATTACTTTGTCATCGCCATCGTACAGGCGAACTCCCTTTTCTCGTTTTAGATAACTTTCACTCTCCACAAGACGAGCTTCTCTGTACTCAAATCTATTCATGTTGTGTGAAAAACGAAAACATTCAGGTGATAATTATTTTTAAACGTACTTTCCATACACAAGACAGCTTGTGTACATTAATAAATTATACCACGAGACACCGCCCAAATATTATCTAATAATTAAAGTAATGCATCAGAAATACGAAAAAAATGTTGTTCACTTTCAACGTACGTATTGAAAATTTTGACACTGACAGTTTGACAGCACTGACATTAATCATTAATCTATGACTCTCGATTCAAAATACACATAGTATTTTACCGCACGTGCAGTACTTGAGTCAAGATTGAAATAATGACCTTGGAACATCTTTTCATGCTTTTTATCTTCCTTGCTATTAATAATTGTTTATTTAAATATAAAAAAATTTAAATTGATATTAGTGTTTGATTTTAGTCTACTCCATAAAAAAATCCCGATGAAAATAATTATTTAATTTCTGTTTCAAATTATTTGAAAGTAAATAAAATATCTTCAATTACTTAATTAAAAAGTACATACGAGTACATTTTACAGCAGTAAATAATTATTTTATTAGGATTGTTTTAATGTTTTGTTAGTTTTGAACATGACTGATAATTAATTAACGGTATACAGTGTTAGCCTTGAGTTTCAATGTTTCTGTTAAATTAAAGATTAATTTATTGTAATATTATTGATATCTATTTATGATAAAAATATATTTACCACGAATTTAATTGTGAGGCAAATAAACATTATAAATAACAATATCGTAATAGGTACTCGTTTTATTTGATTTGAAATAACATTAAATTATGACATCATTTATTATTTGTTAAAAAATTATATAATAATAAAAATCGCAAGTTAAAAAAAAAAGAAATTTTAAAGGTTAGCTTTATACGTGATTTTCTATTTCTTTATTCGTATTCAGCCTCTATAAAAGTTGTAAATCCGATCGAACATAAAATTTCGACACTAGATTTACTGAATAATGTGACGATTGTACAGAACTGACAGACATGTAAATTTGTAAAATAAAAACACCTTATTGAGATTCGAGATCATGAATACATTCATAAGATTTTTCAAATAATTATTCTATAAGCAATATTGACTTACAAATCTTAATCATACCGTTTCATTTTCATATTGCAACTATCATAATACTGTAGTATGTACATAAACATCATCATACTATGTATAATAAATAGGCTTTATCATATATAAACAGGTACGTGCATATTATAATGATATATTTCACGCTTTCATAATATATGTGTATGTACAAACATACATAGTTCTTGTTTATTCACTAAAGAGAGATAACACCATAAACACAATATCGCTTCTAGTGTTGTGCTTAAATTGGTATTATTATGCATACATCTTTTTTCTCACTTTAACGCTTTTCATCGAATCAGGTGCAAAAGAGAAGAAAACATCGAAGACTTGCGTCAGTCAGAATCAGCTGTACCAAGTTCGCAGCAAAACGAGAAAAATATTTTTGTCAGCCATTAAATACGAGTCTTCTCTCCCACCGTCCGATTAAATCGCCGAGTTTGATAATATTTTAAAGAGTGTTTCATAATTACTAGGAGTTTAATAACTGTTTACATTATGCTTATCACGTGCAAATGTTTAAATGTTTCAATCAGCGAAGAAAACGGGCATCTCGTCAATTTGGAATTAGAGAAGCTTGGGTTGTGTTCCTCCGAACAAAGAGATCCCTTCTTCAGAGAGGTAAACAATTTTATTGGCCTTGACTCTTCCAGGGTGGGGGTGAAATTTAGTTATTTTCTATACTTCTGGTCGGTCTTTTAATAAGTATTATTGAATGTATATTGGAAAATTATAGTTTTAGCGCATCTGCCCTATTTCTTGACAGGTTTCTAACAAAGGATTTTTCTCGGACCGTCCTCTTGATGTTTGCCGATTATTCTGTTTAGCGTGATTGTCTTCACTGAAAAGTGGGAATACATCGATATAAACACTCCTTGAAACCGATTTCCAAATTTTTCAATAACATTTATTACAACCTGCAATACTTATTTGAAATCCGAACTCGGTGCTTGGGAAACTTTTTATAGAGTTTACTTTGTTAGTTTATGACCTCCTTTTAACCAAAAGATTTTTACAAACGACTGTAACTTATTCATTATATTATTACCTTATCTTATTTAAGCAATATTCCTTGCACATGCAATACGTATCTTAAAGTTTTTACTTGAAAAGTTTTTGTTTGGGTATGTATTATCCATCCCGTTTTAAACGGAACCATCCCATTTCCGGGAACCCGTCCCTTTTCAGGGACCCCGTCGCGTTGTTCCGAAAGAAAGCGTCGGGATATGGAAATGTCCCATTTTCAAAAAGCGGGCCACTTCATTAGTTATTGTGGAGCCAATGTCTAGAGATGGGAAGAGGGGAAGGGGTAAAAAAAAAATGTGTAAAACTAACCTAACCATTATTTTCTTTAAAAAATTCTTTCAAACAATTACTGACTTGTTCCATTCTTTAGAGGTTGGGTTCCGTGTGCGACTGGAAAGTTCGTTGTGAAGAGACGTCGTCACTCGTGGAGACTCGTCAGGTAGGTGCTTGGTTGGTCCACCGCTGCCTGGCGTGCCAGACCTTCACCCACGCCACCCTCATGCAGGCGCCATGCCAAATGCTGGTGAATGCTGATCTTGGGGTAAGTCAAGTACTCATATTTAATTTGGTAACAATTGTTTTATATTGTTTGAGTTTTATGAAAGCAAAACTATACGAATCATCATTGAAATTATGTTAAAATAGTTGCGTCGACCAATTCTAGACGGAATAATCATACAAATTTCATGACACCAAAGCTCATCTTTCAAGAGGTTTTCCTGCTTCAGATACTTATCACACCAACAATTTTTCTGCTTTATGGTCAAGAAGGTACCAATCAGTTCAAAACCCTTCTGGGGGTGATGCCCTGTTCCTATTGGAAGTTAAAAAACCTCTGGTGTCTCTTTCTAACCAATGACGGCCATCTAATTGGCTAGAAAAGACACCACAATTTTTGACACCCAATATTAACAGAGAAGTCACCAACACATTGCTATTTGGTAGTTTGGATATGAAATGCAGTTTATTTTCTGTAGACTCAATATCATCCCAGCGTTTTCAAAGGTATGAATTTGTGAAATGATTTTTACATACTTCATTTTATCTGTGGCAATGGTCGTTAAAAAAGGCAACCGTAATGATGCAGTAATATGAAAGTTATTCCGTGCTCTACTTTTTTCCCATCTTTGAATGATAAATCATGTTTTTTTGTTTTGTCATAATCAGTCACAATCCAATCTGAAATGAAATGAAAATTACCGAAAGACACCCTCGTAACTTTGGTTTTATTGTGGTGTTCACATTATGACTTGTCGAAGAAACAACGCTGGTTGTTTTTACTAAATTCATGAGCAGTAGCATGTCAGATTTTATCCGTTTCACGCGAGTGACTCATACTGGCTTGAACCTTATAAATGCACGTAAATGTTAATGACCCTTTGTTTGTCTTCTTTTGTTTTTGAAGAAGCTAAGAATGAAAACTTGGAGAAAATTTGTACACATAATATGTGAATATAAGGAGGTTTTCTTTAGGTGGGATACAGTAGCAATCAGTGGCGGCTCGTGACTTTTTAGTGTGCTAGAGTTCTGAGACTGAAAAATACGACATTATTGATGTTGTTATAGCCGAAAACGGTTTTTATCATATTTCAAAATTTCAACATTTTGTATGAAGATTTTTCAGCAACCAAATAAAAGCACCAACAAAATTGAAAAACTTCATACAAAAAATAAATTGAAAAAAAAAACAAAAATCATTTTCAGCTACAGCAATATTAATGACGTTTTATTTTTCAATCTTAGCACTCTAGAACACTAAAAAGTCACGAGCCGCCACTGGTAGGAATCAATATATACAGTCAATTCTATCTTTTACAGTCTTCTTTTATTATATATATTTATTTTTTTTACACGGTTTTGATATAATACGGTCAACAATTCTGTGGAATGTATCCCCAGTTTAAAAACAGAATTAAGTGTATAAATAATAATATAAATACACTGTGTTTCAAGGTGGTACTGCGTCACTTCAGGGGGTGGTTATTCACTATATTCTAAGAACAAAATCTTTATGAACTTTTTCAAACAGCAATTTTACTTTCCAAAAAAAATTATTGGATTATTTTATTTGAAAGTTGTTGAAAACTTGTACTGTGGTCGTAGCTTAACAATAGATCAATCATTTATCATGTCATCGCTAACATCTGTTGGGAGTAGGTACCCAGTCGGGAACAAAAAATAGGCAATCAGTAGTTAGGTTACAGTTGGTCAACAGATTTCGCATTTAACAAGTCAGTAACGGGCGATATAAAGTTTACTATATAATAAATACTACTTAGTTTACCGTGCGCAAATTCTAAATATATCATAACTTTCTTCTTTAGGCCTTAATGAAAATAAATTCATTTTAACTCCCAGGAGTTTCATGATACCACCCTACAACACGGTGTATATATTTTTAATAAAACTGTTTATTATAGAAGATTTGTACGCATTCTGTGGAAACATAAGATACAGCGTTTAATGTGGGATACAGTAGCAATCAACCTATAATAGTACTGTATATACTATGATAGCATCATTGTACAGTTAACTGTATATTGCTCACAGCTCTACTCCAAGTTCTGTAGGTCAATGTACAGTTGACTATATTTATATTGTGCGACCTGCAACCAAAACACTTATTGTATGACACTTCAATCAACAGTAGAGATGTAATCAATCGATTAACAAAATAAACAAACTGCCCTCCGTATCGTAATGGTCTACGCATTTAACTTTAACCCCTCAACAATCACCTATAATACGGTATAATTATTAGCTATTATTAGCTGGCAATATTTAAAGGCGTCGGCAGGCACCAAGGACACACATACAAGTTGGCGTGAACTGTTTGGGGAATTAAAATCCTCCATCGTAATTTCTTGCAATTCGCATGAACATGAAGCGCGCATAGAGTCTATTTTTCTACGAATCTGATTTGAGTGTTCTGCGTTTTATTTAATTTGGTTTCCGTAAAGGGCCAATCAGGGCCGGATATTTATGTCATCTGGGTCAGGAGTAAAAAACCTTGATTATATCTATCATTCTTTAATTTATATATTAATCTTTTTATTCTATTGATAGCCGCTAAAAAACCTTCATTCTAAAAATATATTTTTAATTTAACCTTTCATTTTTAATGATAGCAGCAGCTGTTATCAATAAAATTTGTAGATCAATTTAGAAATTATCAACTCTTATTTAGAATCGGCGTTTTTCATCCCTGACCTAGATGCTATGAACATCCTATCATAAGTTTAAAATGTACCAGTCTGAACAAAGTCATAAGTAGAGTTTACATTTATGATAATTTTGAAAATTATATAGAAGCACGGTTGATGACTTTAAGAGTGGTAGATACTATAAGTAAGTACCCTGGTGAAAGACCACCATTCAGAATCCAAACGTTGCTTGATTGAAATGGCTTTAGCCATTTGTGACCAGATACTTCCCAACCTTCCTCTTCCCCATCTCCTTCCCCTCCCCACTACCTTCAGCCTCACAACATACCCCGATTGGGGATGCCATAGTTCTACTGGCTCTAGACGGTTGGGAGCAGATGGGACTCTTGTGCGGTATTCACTATAAAAAAATAAATAAAGGCCAAGTTTGTTAGCACCACATTTTTAATCATTGAGCTATCACAGCAACCTACAAGAACTGTGCAGTGAATAACCAATACGCATATTGAATAATTAATACTGTTTCATTTTTGTGCCGCTAGAAGTTCCATCTTTTATTTACTGTAAACAAACACGTTTCATTGTTGCTAAATGCCAATAACCTTATTTTCTCCTGTGATTTTCTAGCATGTATAATTTATAAATAAACATTGTTTCAATATTTGATCATTATCATGCTGTATGCATCAAGGTTTTTTCTTATTTATCGTAACAATAATATTGTTTTCATTTTTCAAAGCAAATTTTTGTGTTTCAAGGATTTATCAAAATGAAAACAATTTCTCAATGCATTTTTACTTCTGAGATACCCTTGTCGGATAACAATGTATCTGCATTCGATAACTAAATAATCTTGCTCTAATTTCATCCTCCAGTTGTGCAAACAACATAACTCCGGTAGGTGTTGGTAAACCTGCCAGATTAATGGTGAATCATCAGCTACATGGTGGTTAATACTCGATGGAATTATTCGTTCATTATTATAAGCACACAAACAGACAGGGTGACGGGTATTTAAGCGTTAAGTCTATGAAACCTACTTGAGGACAATAAAACTTATACTACTAAAAAACTCAAAACTTCACACTTTAATTTAATGATAATATAATATCTCAACCAATGTTATAACGCCTTAAAGGGGTCCCCTATCCTGAAACATAAATTCAGTCGGTTTGAATCCTTCCCGGGTCTTTGCACAGACAATTCCGTTTTATAAGATTCTCAAGCGGCGACCCTCGTAGACTAATAATCCAGTTTTTTTCTTACATAAACTTAAGTTCCACGTCTAAAAAACATACACTGTAAAAATAATAATATTTTTATCGAAGTTTTAGGTTATTTTTTTATTAAACAAAAAAAAACCAAAACTGTATTTAGTGAACAATCTTTTTTTTTTTTCTTTAAATATTCCCGGGTTACGAATAACCTGATAATATTTGAAACACTCTTACTACCAGAGTACTGACGCTTCAAGTATATAATATTGATGTTTTAAAAGCGTCCTTGCGGTGATATTTCACAAAAATGGCGCTTTATAAGTTAGCCAAGTATTATGGGAAGTTGTACACTTTTTGCAAAGTGTTTCAAAATTTATCATGATAAAAAAATGAAGTATTTTTTACGGTGACATACAAACGTAAATGCTTTTCATTATGTATGTAATTCAAAGTGTGTTTTTTTTAACTCTAAGACTCTTTTGAAGTGTGTCAATATTTGAAACACCCAGTCTTGTTTGTCAGCATCCACACCACAGTTGAAGAACTATACTTTTTGATATGTTTTTATGCATGTAGTGTTGTCCTTGAAATATAAACATGGTCGCCTGTAACTCCCGCTGTGAATATAAGCTTCGACAACGATTTTTTGTGTCACATTGATGTTTGGAGTGTTTGTTAACATTTGAAAATATACGAGAACTTTAGTGATGGAATCTTCAAAACGAATTTTGAATTCCATGCATTATTTTTGTTCAGTCATAAATTTGATCGGGATAAAGAGCCACGAGTGAGACAGTAGCGATACATTTTTTTGACGCGTAGAAAGGGTTAAAGGCACTCCGCACTAGCGACCAAATTCTCCTAGAAAGATTGTGAAGTCTAACATTCAATTGAAGATGGATTTAATGAAAATTATTTTTTGTACCGAATTTTTGAGATATTCGATATTGATTGAATAGGACTTCTGAGGGTTTAAATCTGTAGTCTTATAAAAAATTATTTTTTAATGCTCCTGTATTGTTCTGTAATCTATAGAATTAATAAAATAGTCATATTACATAGAATTTATAACTTTTAAAAATTATTATAGCAGTGGTAAATTACAGTTTTTTTTTTCTCGTTTGTTTTGTCTGAAGCTAAGTGCATTAGTACAAATACATAAAGCATCTTACCAAGGAAGGATTATTGCATTTATGAAAATTACGAATAAATGGATACGCACTGTACTTTCTGCTTTTGAAAAAAAAAATTCACCGACACTGGTTAAAAGCGGGTTAAGATTTAAAATTCATAATGCTTGTATGTCTCCTCTATGATGATCTGCAATATTTTACATCAAGTACCAGTTCTTTATAACTTAATAAATGGTGTGATATTTGACAGTCTATAATAGACAAAATGGCATATGAGCAAAATCTCACTAAAGATGAATCAAAATAAATGTCTTTATTTAATTTTCTGTCTAATAACAAAAGCTATTTTAGATTTTTAATTAGAGTAAATGTGATATAAAGATATGTTGTGCTTTTAATTTACAAATACTTATGTCAATCATCTTTTTCGCGCTGGATTTAAAAATGTCAACAATCACCCAGTTAATATTTTTACATCAGATTTATGAACATCAACAATCTCTCAGTAAACGAACGGGGCAAAGATCATGCATTAGCAGCTATTTTAGTCACTCTATCCCGTACATTCAAGGCAATACAACTTACTTACATACTGCGAAAGTGCCTGTTGCTTTGCTCCTTAAAGGGTAACTTTGCCCCATGTAAAATCACATTTCATAAAGTGGTACTTGCAGTGATATATTTATTTTGCCAGTGGTGCGAAATAGGGAGCATTGATCATTGCGCCATTCGAGCTAACCTCATCAGCTTTGTTGTAAATTGGTTTTTGTAAGTTTAGCTCAAAACGTACTTGAGAATACGAGGGATTTTTGTGATTAGGTCAAAGTAAACTTAACCAATGGACCATTTTCCACTTTTTCAATCATTTTTGTGAATTTCCGTTGTGAAATACATAGACTATTAAATATATAATAATTTCTGCCATATGGTTTCTAATCATAAACACTTACACCATTGGCGCTAGACCGTCAAAGCCAGTCTTCTGCTGTTTACCTCCAGATCTTAACGCCCAAGGCTGCAGTATTGGCCTCATTATTCACATCATCCAGCCACCTAAGCTTAGGCTTTCTACCACTCCTTCATCCTGTAGGTTCATTGAATAGAACTCTTTGTTGGTTGGTTTTCTTCCATTCTTGCTGTATCCAATCGTACGGCATAGTTTACAATCAAAGGCTTTAAATTTATTTATAAAAAAGTGAGTCATAGTTGTAGCGTAAGGTATAGTAAGAGTATATACTTTAATGTTATTTTTTTTTGTACAGATGACCGAAGAGGCCGTCCAGCAGCTACGGCGGTGCGAAAAGTACTCGCCCGTGTTCAACATGGTGGTGAACGAGCCCGGCGAGGAGTTGGCAACCAAGAGGCCCAGCGCTGGCGGCCAGCCACCCGGCCGTGGGGGAACCTCAGCCGGAAGCTGACCCGGGCGCTGCAGGCCAAGGTGGGACGCCGTCGAGGAGGCCGTCCGCCTCTTCCGCGCGAGAAGCAGTACGCGGACTTTGAAGAGTTCAGAGAAAAGGCGCACAAGGATCATAGGATTCTATCGGGGTAAGAAAAAACAGTTTTTTTTTTAAATTACAATAACCCTGCTGCTGAGAGCTTTATTTATAACTTCTATTTCTTATAAACAGTACATGTTACAATGGAGCTTTGTTGTAATCTCTCTTTCCATTACATTAATGGTTTATAAGAAAGAGGGAGAGGTTATAACAGAGCTATCAGCGGTATGTATCTATGGAGGTATTTATTCTTCTGTTTTACTTTGCACTGTAAGAATTTTATTCCAATTTATTATTTTAGAAATCCGTATCTCTTGAATCCATTTTAGTTTTATTTGAATATGCAGATTGGTAGATACCGTCTTGTGAAAGACCACCATTCAGAATCGAAATGTTGCTTGAAATGCCTTTAGCCGTGTTTGGTGACCAGATCTGAATAGCCAGGTACTTCCCAACCTTCCTCTTCCCATCTTCTTCCCCTCACCACTACCTTCAGCCTCACAACATACCTCAATTGGGGATGCCATAACTGGCTCTAGACAGTTAGGACTCTAGTGCAGTATTCACTATAAATAAATAAAATATTTAAATGTGTACTGTGTCAACATATTATACCCTGTTCACATGAGGATCATGTTCGCTCCAGTCAATTTTTAACAGGCGTTTTATCCACTAATTAGTACAACTTGCTCTTTCAGGCTTGTAATTGATTGTCATTTTCCTTCTACACAATTTTTTGCTATGCGACACTAGTGAAACTGCTATTGCTTCTCTGCACACTACATCAGATTTAATGCAAAATCAGGATGAAAATAATTGTGTCACTAAAAATTTCTCACTGTGGCTGTTTTATATAAAATGAGAAGAGATTTGCAAATATTGCAGTAATTTAATTATTTTCAATTGGTTCAACCTTGGAACATGTGGTTAGCAAATGCTTGATCAAAAAATAATTAACATGTTTTTTGTTTTTCAGCATTCTGTTCCAAGCTGAACACGTGGAGACCTCGATGGCAAATAATAATAATAGGAACATAATACCTCAAAAAGGCAACGAAACGTTGCCTCAATTAATAAACGGGAAAAGCAGACAGCAGCCTGCTTTTGGGAACCCTGTTCCCGTGAATAAACCTAGGAATAGTTCGGTCAAGGTATATTAGATTGCACTATTCAATTGCAATGCGTATTTTTCGTTTACAACATACTATTTTGCTCAATTACAAAATCTGTGAACTTTGCATCATTCAATTAGAAAATGTATTTTTAATATTATTGAAATTAGAATTAACATTAATGCTTATTTAAAAAAAAAATAATATCAATAATCATCAACACAAATATGAAACAGAAAAAGTTGGAAAAAAAAAAACAATGGTCACAACCGAGACTCAAACTCAGATCCTCTACTCTATCCGGGAGTAACGCTTCAACCAATTCAGCCACTGGGACCTTATTAAAAACCGACATTTTTAATCGATCTCATACTTTTTATTGAAGATTATTGATTTTATTTTTTCAATTTTTTAGTTATTGATTAAAACACGTTTTAGTGTTATAGTATTACACAATTATAATAAGCTTAATTTTTCTATTTATTACATGTTGTGTGAATGTTGATAATGAGTTCAGCGTGTTGTTTCAGAATATGGCGGACTTAGGCAGTTATAAAGAAGACTCTCTGGACTCAGAAGGGATATTCGATTTAGAAGGAATGGACGTTCCGCATAATGGTCACAATTCCGATGCTTATGATTCTGACACTGATGGTAAATTAAAAATAGTTACTATTGGTGTATTCATAATGTTGGAATGACATTTTAATAATTATGTATTATACATATTTTGTGTGAGTAATTTGTTTTCTTTTTGTACAAAGTAGATCATATAACCTTCATCTCAATCAGACAAGATAAATGTTGTGTATTACAAATTGTTTTTTTGTTTTGTTTTTCTAACATAAAAATAGATTCATCCATAAGTTCAATCAAATAGCATCAAGATCATTGCCATTATCAAAGAGATTATCACATTTATGGCCACCTTGTCTTCACTGACAGTCAATTAAAAGTCATCGATCCTCGAGGTCATCGATTGAACAGATTGAGTTTCAATTGAGTTCCTGCAGACACCTCTCTTTGTCCTTATCTGAATGTTTATTTCCAATATAATTTAACTCGGCTAGGCATTTATTATTGCAAACTTTTTAAATAGTATTTATACTATTTTTACGCTCCTGGTTTTGGCTTAAATTTCAACAATAATGTCTTGTCTTATTTTTTTAAATGTATATTTAAAAGCTCCATTGCTCATGATGGAAATGATATAGCTAGTTAAAAATAGCTGTGTTGAACTTTTACTTCCAAGATAATTTAACTCGGCTAGGCATTTATTATTACAAACTTTTTAAATAGTATTTATACTATCTTTACGCTCCTGGTTTTGGCTTAAATTTCAACAATAATGTCTTGTCTTATTTTTTCAATGTATATTTAAAAGCTCCATTGCTCATGATGGAAATGATATAGCTAGTTAAAAATAGCTGTGTTGAACTAGACATCCCAGACAGAAATAGCTGTACAAAAGTCATGAAACCAGAACTTACCAATTTTTTAATGCTTTTATAGTTAAGATTCAAATGTGAGGTGAAGATGATGACGATATGTTCTTTGTTGCTTTGCAGATTCAGTGAGTCGGGATGAGGGCATCCACATCACTCGGGAGGCGGCTCAGCAGTGGGGATCCTCCATTGCCAAGAGCCTCCCGGTCAATGTTCCGGCATTTACTCAATTTCATGATATTTCTCAAGACAGGCTCGATCAACATGTAAGTTTTGCATTTACATTATATCAATGCATTATGTATTGATTGAATTAAAATAAAGTGGACTTTATCGATTATTATACTTATGTAATTAAAATTGAATGTATCATTATTTTTGTTTTCAATTGATTGCGTTTCCAAACACGCTCTTATTCTCTTATCTTTCTCATATTAACCGTTGATAATTAATTATGACATTTGTATAATCAAAACAATATAATATATGCATAATCTGCAAATCTGTTGCTTTTCAGGAGTGAACTTATCAGTTTTTCCCATTGTTTTGTTAAAAAATATAAAGTCTGTATAATTGATATTTATAATTAGCATCTTCGTAGAGAATATATGACTTTCACAAACAAACGTTTAAAATGTACCATTTTTTAAATGTTTTAATTTTAAATCAATATTTAAGTCTGTATTCATATTTGATACTATGCTACTGAAATTAAAATTATTTGCAGTTACATGCTTATATGAAATTCCCTGTTGGTTTAGATCAGAGGTTCCCAAACTTTTTTGTCCCGTAGACCACTTGCCGATTTTTTCTGTTTTGTATAGACCCCCTGCTTTCCTAATATTGTTTTTTTTTAGCGCAGGGAAAAACTTCAAAGTTTTGTGAACGCTTCAGGAACTGCTAGTTCTTTGAAATGAACCCTTCACGGTGAACACTTCAATTGAAGTCAAACTTGCCAAAAAATAGTACTAGTCGGTAGAGATCTCAAATCGAAAAGTGCTAGCAAATCAACCAAAATTTCTCTCCGAAAAAAAACCACTAGTCAGTAGAGATTTAAAATCGAAAAGTACTAGCAAATCGACAAAAAATCCTCCCCAAAAAGTGCTAGCAAATCAACCAAATTTACCCTCCGAAAAAAAAGCACTAGTCTGTAAAGATTTGAAATAGAAAAGTAAGAGCACATCGACAAAAAGATAAAACTGTGGAAGAACCAGTTCCTCTCCAAATCTTTGTAGTTCTTTGGTTCTTTGTAGTCTTTAAAGTCGAACTTCCATTGAAGTACTTAATTGATGTCCGACTTCAATTGAAATATAAGAACTGCCGCAAAATGAAGTAGTTCGCACCAACGGAACTTCCAACTTCAATTGAATAATTTGTTCAATGAGAATTGAATGAAGTTGGAACTGCCGCAAAAGGAAGTAGTTCTTTGAAATTTGCGGGAAGCCAACATTTTAGTGACGACCTGCCTAAATGGAATCCACTCTCGTGAACCCCCATTTGCGTCTCATGCACCCCCAATTTATTTTTTCATTGACGTGGACCCCTTGCAGGTCGGAATCGACCCCTGGGGGTCGATATAGACCACTTTGGGAATGACTGGTTTAGATGATGACTATGTATATTCTCATATTTCATTTTTTTCTTGATAATATATAATGATAAAACATTGGCTAGGAAAAACTTCAGAGTTGTTTTCAGATTATAATTTTTTTGGGAAGGTCTTTAATATTTGAATACAAGCTTTTATAAATAGGACATAGTTTTTATTCATACAGGAAATAATTTGAAAAGCTGCAATGTTACTTAGCCCGTACACTGTTATGCGCAAATTATCTGTGCCTCCAGCACAGTCAACATGCATGAATGCATTTAAAAAATATATCTGTGTGCGCAAGGAAGAACGTAATGAGTCAATAAACGCAGATGTTCAGGAGAGCCAAACCAAAATTTAGGAAATTTGTTTTTTGTATGTAATCATGTCATATGTCACATGTCCTTTTTCAAAAAATAATACATAGTACATTTCCTTGATAGATATGTATATAAGGAACAATTTTGCACACTTAACTGAAAACTTGATTTTTTTAACTCATTCCGTTCGCACACGGATATATATTAACTAAAAAGAGTGCTACACATTTTACATATATTTTTGTATTATATACATAAATAGTAAGTGGTTGTGTATAGGTTAACTGTAGGCAGTGATATTTACTTTGGTAAAGAATATTTTACATTTATTTATATATTGCCTATTTTCAACACACCTTCCGAGATGTTGTCTGTTTGTATGTATTACTGATCTGTATATATATCTGCTTGTTACAGGGGGACGAGCCCCAGGACATAGCGGCCAGCATCAAGGCGCTGGCCCGCTCCGTCCACGGAGACGTGTTTGGAGATCTGCCTCGCCCCAGATTCAGTACACAGATCTAGTCCTTAGTGCCAGCGATCATTGTGATTAGTTTAGTCTACGAGCCTTAGACAGCTTATTAGTTTTAAGAAACATTATGTACCTCCGGTTAATAGACCACCAGAGCTGCCGATCTTGGAAATGCTTCACATTTTGTATTCACCGTACCAAACTAAATTGTCAATTTGTATCGAGGTGTTAGACATTCTATAAGGATTTTTGAACGTAACTACTTAAATAAAACAGATTCAATTGGATGATTCTATGTAAAATTTAATATTGATGGTAACATTTTTAATATTCAGCAAGAAAAAGTGTTTATTCTAATTAAAAACCGTACTGTGTAAACATTTTCTTACTACATGACATGTAGTTGGTTCCCCATCGGCGTTATGTTTAGATTCGTTTCTTCTAAATATTAGAAATATAAATTTAAATAAACTATTGATATATTGAACAAGTACTCATTTGTGGTTAAATATTATAATTGTTTTTAGCACATGTTCATTTCAGCAGTTGTTCATATCCGATGGGGATAATGACATTATAGATATTTGTTTAAAGAGTGAGGTCTAAGATCGATGTCTATTTCTGTGTGTAATACTGCTGTGCAGAATGAACTCGACAAAAGACATTGGAGACTGTTCTACTATTCTGTCTCTACCTCGAATTGGCTCTGGTATATTTTTGGTCTACTAATCTTAATTTTTGTAACGTTATAAATGATGTTCATTTACCTGAGCGGCTATATCTACATTGAGATAAACGGAGTTTTTGATAAATTTTTACATATAAACTTATGAATAAATTTATTTTGATATTGTGATAACTGGTGATGATTAGAATTTATTATTCTGACAGTTTTTTATAGAACTTTTGTATCTGAACCAGTGCAAAGCATACACGGTAGCAACTCGTTTATCCGGCATACAATTGGGAATTAGGTGGTCCAGATAACAGGGTTCCTACTGTTCTTAGTTTATGTGCATTTGAATCAGCCATTATATACTTTGACTTGTCCGAACAAGACATGTATTTTATTGACTCATTACATTTATTTCATCTGTAATCAATTTAATATGTATCTTGATTTTTTATTGTATAAGAGAATTTATAAATAAAGAATGTTGAGATATTCAATTATCCTCTGTTAAAAATATAACTGCATAATTATTCCCTAAAATGATGCCATTGGGTCTTTGTTTCAATTCAAATTCTTCAAGTCATGGGTGTTTTACATATTAACTGTTATGATTTTAACATATTTGGGATTCAAATTTTATTTTAACTATTGAAAACTGTTTGTCTCTTGTTTTCGATCATTGAAAGATATTATATATTTTTTATGAATGAACCACAATTTCATTGGCGATTGAGAAAAAAATGTCCAAAATTACAAATTAATATAAAATGTAAATACAAATTAAATGTTCAAAACCAATATATAAAATACTTGTATTAAATTTCTATGTGTGCGCTTTTATAAGTGTGGGCTCTATTAAGTTTGTCATAATTGATTTGGTAAAACTAAAATATATACATGTAACCCATGACTTACTCAAATCGGAACCAAATCAAAGCAAATTCACTTAAATATTAAAGTGACTGAGTATTTCCAAACGGTACATCTAATGATTTGACATTATTTTTGCACTGTCAGACCAAACCTTATGTTATATTACCGCTTACCTGTTGATGCAAGTATTTGGTTGTCATTTAAGACAGTCATCGTTAATGATATGTTCTGTGTTGAGACAATATTAATGTCCAATTGATCTACTCTTTTTATAAGACTCTTGCGTTAGTCAAAACTATCATTATTTCTTTTCCAAAATATTAAAATACATATATGAATTATTTTAGTTGTTATCTATTATTTTTATGTTATGAAGAGACCAGTCATTTAATAAATCTCAAAAAAATTACACAAAACATCTTTTTATTTTCCCTACAAAAATAAATGTACATATCGTCCTTGGAAAGGCAAAAGGGCTGAAGCGACACTTCGGTCAGAAATTAGTTAAATATGCAGTTTTGATCAGATTTTTTTGTCTGCAACGAATGCTCTGACTCTCGTTTGATTCTGGAGACTTGTGACCCTTCAGTCATCTAAAATAAATATTGTAACGCGACAAGGCGCGCGGCCCCGAATACTTTCTCGCTCCCGTCTAAAGCACTGTCCCTCTCTAGCAATGTTAAGCTGTGTGGATCCAGGGCCGGACTCCAATTGGGCAATTGCCAACGCAATTCTAGGAATTTCATCTACTACTCCCACTACGTGCTAAAGGCCGCTACCCGCCGGCCTATAAAAGGCGCTGCTCGTCCTTCAGAGATCAGAGAGCTAGATCAGGTTTCAAGGCCTGACTACTGATTGCGCGTTGTTCCCTTTCAGTGAGGTCTTTGAGTACTTAGTCAGAGATCCAGAACCTAGTCTCAAGACCTGATACTGATTCCATGTTGTTCCCCCTCAGTGTGGTTTTTGAGTTCTAAGTACGAAATATCTGTAAGCATTCTATTGAATTGTGCGCCGTCGGCCTTTCAGTTTGTTTTGTTTGTAAAATATTGTTTGAAGTTTTAAAGTTATAATGGAAAACCCTTTCAAGTCTCTTTTCATTTATTCTTGTTTAAATGTAAAATAAATACTACGTCTCTGTACCGAACTCCAGTCACTCTTTTAATATAATAAATTCTTTCCAGTACAAATTGTCGCCAAACGTGTGATATCGACGAGAAAAAAACTGTTATAATGTACCATTTGGGAGAGGGCTTGACTCAAGCAACACAAGTTTGGGACTTTTTTAGCTTTTTGTCGCTTCAGCTAACTCAATGTGACCATTGTGGAAGCATAAGT
Source organism: Drusus annulatus (assembly GCA_022651775.1). Classification (NCBI taxonomy): domain Eukaryota; kingdom Metazoa; phylum Arthropoda; class Insecta; order Trichoptera; family Limnephilidae; genus Drusus; species Drusus annulatus. Next base: position 2,055,131 of record JAGWCC010000184.1, read on the forward strand.
CATTTTACTTTTTTACTAATGACAATATTTAACATACTAAGATTTTCTAGGATGGGATAAAATTGCAGAAAAATACTTCAAGGAAAATTTGGTTGGTAAAATCCGCAAAATTCGCATTCCTCGAACAAAATATTTGTGAAGGATTCTATGCATGACTCCGCCTTGGTAGAGGAAATAGAGGTGAATAAAATAAGGTTGTTACCTACCGAAAACATTTATAAAGGTCCACTAGCTATTTCAAAACCCAAATATAACTATTTGACCAAACTATGCAACACGAATGTGATTCCACAGAAGTATCAATATAAATATTTTAATTTAGTAACAACTAACATCAAAGATATTCTTTTCGATTCAGATGTCGAAGACATCGATGCCGAATAAATAGGGACTGTTAAATGTCTCAAACGCTGCCTTTCAGAATAGTCTGCTAATCTGAATAGTGTATAAAATACACAGATATGTTACAAATATATATATATGTATTTTTTAAATTATAATAAATACGATTTAAATAATTATAATAATTGCGATGACAGCCCTCTTCAATGGAGTGATCAGAAGCAAGTTGGAGTATGCTAGCACTGTCTGGTCTCCACATCAAACCAAATACATAAATATGTTGGAACAGATTCAAAAAAAATTCCTCAGGTATGTGTACATGCGTTCGCACGGAACATACCCTATGTTCATGCATCACATGGAACTACTCGAGGAGACACATTATCAAAGCTTAGAGGCTAGGCGCAATGCTGGTCTCATGACAATAGGCTTTAAAATTATAAATCACTTAATCGACTGTCCATACCTCTTGGCATGCTACTGCTTATTCGTACCAGAAAAATACTGTCGCAGCAGAAATCATGCAATGTTCAGAATACCCTATGGTCGGACAGATGTTTTGGCTCAGCATAGCATGACAAGAGGTATAATTCTGTTAAATACATCATCTATATATATTGATATTTTTTCAGATAATTTACAAAAGTTCAAAAAACTTGTTAATTTAAAAATGTTATAATTTGAAATTGTTTACTTGTTGTTCCATTGTACTGTAATTGGGTTTATATCTGTTGTACAATAATAAAAAAAAAAAAAAAAAAAAAATTTTCACTGTAACATTGTTAGCTACTGTTAGTTTTCTAATGATTTAAAAACACTTTTAGTTAGACAATTGTTTTTGTAATGTAACTACTAAAGAAGGAGTTCTAATGAGTGTCTTCATTGAAAATACTAAGTTAGAATGTTTGTCGCCTTTGTGATTTGATGGTTCGATGAAGAAGTACAACTTTATGCAATTTCTTAGATTTACAAAACACTTTAAAGGTTGATAATTCTGGACATTCAATGTATATCAGCATAAGATAATGCCGTAGCTTAACCAATTTTGTTGACCTTAAATTATTAAAACTCATGAAGGTTATTCCTTTTGACTGAATATGCTTCAATGTCAGACGGGTACTTAAGCACTTTTGGTCTACTTTTTTATGACTCAATATAGAAGATAAGTCTGTTTGCTTTTCTTCTTGCAATGTGCTATACATATGTATTAGGTTTAAGAGTAAATTAGTTGAATAATCATCTTTTATGTCTTTTTTGCTGAATGTTAAAAATATGAAATACGCAAATGAGACTTTTTGCCTGGATAAGTTTGAAATCATTTTTGACTGAAGCGCCATGCATCTCGAAAACCAAACAAGAAAAAACGGTTGTGTTGACATTTATAATTAGGTCTAAATATAGGCTTTTCACTAAACTTTTTTTTTTCAGAATTCAATCAGGCACTGAAGACTTTAAAGTGCTCTAGTACCAACTTCCCAAAATGGCGCTTCAGCCATTTTGCCTTTCCCACGTCGATATTGTATTTCCGGTGGTGCAGAAAAGTTCAGACATTTGAATCCTGATAATCTCTTCTTCAGATTATCAGGTTGTGGTATTTCAAACTTTCGTCATTTTTGGCATTTGGACGGTCTAAATACTGATTCTTCGTCCGTTTCAGCGTTTTTCGTTTTAACAATCATGTTATGCTTGTCAACTGATCACTATTTGATTCAAGATTAATTATGTATTATTATAATTAATTATATTCTGACAAGCATAACATGATTGTTATGCTTATCAGCTGATCACAATTTGGTCAAAATCTGAAACGGGCCGAGTAAATGAATAGTGCGAACATAGCATTTTATATGAAACTAGTAATTACTACCTGACTTGCTTTTGAGTTTCAACATCCTTCTTCTTTTAGAACAATAATTTAAAAATATGGCGTTGTGTCTTATTTTTTAACAGTTAAATGTATAGTTTAAAGCTCTCTACCTAACGATGGAAATCATTTTTCTAACTGAAAATAATTGAGTTGACCTTTAAATTTCAGACAGAAAAAACTGTGCAAATTTCATGATTCAAGACTCACCATTTGAGAGTATTCCTGCGTCATACAATCAGATTTCTGCTTTGTGGTTAAAATGGTAAAGATTGACAAAACTCACAATAAGTTGTGAGAAAAATAATTAACAATGGAATAAAAAGATAATTTTTACAATAAAATCTTTTATTTAGTATAAAATTGGTTTACAAATAATTTAGACAAACCGTAAATTGCATTAATTAAACTTAATGTAAAACAAATTACTTTGATGACGAAACAACATAAAATTTTAACCTTGGAATGAGATTGTGTCCATTGACCGAATGAAATTTGCAACAAATAAAACTTTAATAATAGGAATTTACATAAAAATATAGTAATAATATTACATAATAAAAAATAAAATAGAACATACAAAGAATTTGGCTTGACGTAATGATGCAATATTATATATTACAGTCGGCCTCCATGGTCGAGTGGTAAGACGCTCGACTACGAATCCAAAGGTCGCGGGTTCAAACCCGGCGTGCGCCAATAACTTTTATTTAATGAATATGTGTCATAACACATTTAATTAATATGAAAATAATAAAAGTATATTTGCGGCACGTTCCAGAGTGGTAGGATACTCTAAGTATCGCCCTGGTGAAAGACCACCATTCAGAATCGAAAAGTTGCTTGAAATGGCTTTGGCCGTGTTTGGTGACCAGATCTGAATAGCCAGGTACATCCCAACCTTCCTCTTCCCAATCTCCTTCCCCTCCCCACTTCCTTCAGCCTCACAACATACCCTATTTAGGGATGCCATAGTTTCACTGGCTCTAGACGGTTGGGAGCAGTTGAGACTCTTGTGCGGTATTCATATAAAAAAAAAAAATAAAAAAAAACCAAAAAAACTCAATATTTTATTAATACAATAGCATATTGCAAGGTAACAAATAATAATTTCTATTATTTCACTATGCCCTTTACATTCCCATATTGCTTTAGATATATTTTTTGGTTCGTACACGGGTAACATAGCTGACAGGCCGAGACAAATACAACATTTTGTTTCAAGGTCCTATCTCTAGGAGGAAAATAAAGACATTGTGATGTCCAACTGTAATTGAATTATTTTCACATATTGCATCTTTTATTCCTACAAAAAATAATTTAGTATAAATAATGGTTAGAAAGAGCTAATAATAGTCATTTTTTATAGCTAAAACATAATTTTGCAATCAAAAGTTTTCAGACATTTCTTAGAATAATATAAAAGTAGAACAATTTTTAGGACCTTTTTATAAATTACAATTAACTTAACATATTTTTTTCTTAACCCGTAAGCTGCGGATCGCATGCATTGTCGTTTCTTGTAGACGCCCGGCTACATTATAAAAACTTAAAAATGTGAAGTGAATTGTGTCTCAGCAACATCAATAATCGATAATCAGACGACTTACGGGAGTTTCATCGAAAAAAAGTATGTAAAAATACGTATTTTTGATAGAAATATTATTCTGTAAATTAATCCAGCACAGCGGCGGCAGTATGACAGCATTATTTGAGCAGCTTACGGGTTAACAAGGTTTTTAGTATTCTGGTAATAAGTAGTGTAAAAACATTATAAAATTCTAATTGCATTAATAAAATTTACAAAACTATTTTAAGGGATTTAGAGCAGTTTTAATTGTTTCGGATCAACTTCAAAATACATGCTCAGACTTTCAATACATGATTCATAATATTTTTCAATATTAATGTTCAAGAAATTAAAAAAAAAAAACAAAAATATTCTAGAATCCGAATAGCAATGTGGAAAGCAGGATGCAGTGTTGCCAAGTGTCAAATATAAAAACGTTTTAAATTATCAACAAATTACTATGAAAATTTAATTTATCTACTTAGATAAAGCATAAATGAATTTTAATAAAAAAAAACCCTGACAAGTAGTCAAAGTTTTCTTTGCTCCGGTCAAAAATCCAACACTTCGGCAGTGCTTTTTTTTTTAATTTCAGTAAATGATGTTTGTTTTGAAAAGAATATGATAACTCAATATTAATTGCTACTCATAGATCATTAAAAAAAAACAATAATTTTATTAAAACATATCCAAATATCATTGTAAACTAAGATTTTTCAGTGAACAATAATAATAATTGCAGTATTTATACGAAAGCATTAAATGCAAAACATTAATCAATACGTAATAATATTAACAGTGATATGATTTGAATTTATAAACAATTTGAATTGAGTACAATAATGTACACACCACTTATTGATAATATTATTATCTGACACAAAAAAAAACAGAAGTATAAGTCACATTATTATTTACCTGAGTCAAAATTTATAATTAAATGTTAAGATAAAACTTTTCAGTCATGCCTTAAAATTTAGAAAATTTTACGTGATGATACAATTAATACATTTTATCAAAATTTCTCCTTAATGCACCCCTGATGAAGCAAACATCAACTAGATTTATTGTTTAAAGAAAAAAATGTGTCCTTCTTGTCGTAATACTCCTTGAATCTTATGGCGGCGTATCTGTGAAATATAAAATTTAATTTGTAAATAAATTAAGTGACTAATTTAAAGACAAAGACTTTATTTTGAAAGATGCAAACATGGTAAAATAAGATAACGATGGTTGTATTGCATTCACTTTTCAGAATACTTTAAAATGTTTCTTTATTTTTTTAAGTAATACCAGATGGTAGTTACCAGATTTATTAAATCAGTACTTTTCTGAAATGCACTTTTCTTTAAATATTGAAATGATAAGTAGCATATCAACGCCGGAAAGGCAAAAGGGCTGAAGCGCCATTTTGTGAAGTTTACACCAGAGCACTTTAAAGTATTTTTTTTGTTTACAGTAAATTTCATAAATCTTCAGTACCTGGTTGGATTTTGAAAAAAAAAAGGCCACATTGAGTGACCTGAAGTGACAAAAAGCTTAAAAAACGTCCCAAACTTGTGTCGCTTGAGCCATGCTTTCTCCCAAATGGTAAATATATTTTAGATGGCTGAAGGGGCACAAAGGTCGTCTGAATCAAATGAGAGTCACAGCATTCGATGCATAAAAAAACTGCATGTTTGACAATTTTTTTACCAAAGTATCGCTTAAACCTTTTTGCCTTTCCAGCGTCGATATGTATACATTATCTGTAATTAAAATTATACTTACTCGAGGAAATCAAAATCAATGTTGGAATATTCGGCTTGTATAAGAGCCCATATTCCCCAGAAGAAGTGCGAGGCGAGGACAAACTGGTTTACTTGGCCGTGCAATGTTTCTACTTCCTGCGAAGTGGCCTCGCGATCCAGGTAAGCGTCCAAGTACTCGGCCAGCCAGGACAATTGAAACTCTCTCGAGGGATAGCGAGAATAATCAATGTCTGATATACCTAGAAATAACGTTAATTTTCAGTCATTAATTACAACAAGTTATTAAAACAAACAAAAAAAAATGTATCCCTACAACCTACATCCTCTCTCTTCATTCTAGTTTAACTCTAGTTCATCCTACCTCAGCTTGACAATCTTATCATTGCAGGTAGCTGAAGGTAGTACAGTTTCTATGATTGAGTGGTTATGACACTCGACTACAAATCCAGAGGTCGCGGGGTTAAATCCCATTGTACGGAAATAAATTTTATTTAATTAATGTGTCATTTCACATTCAGTTCATAAAAAATAATATATAGTATATTTGCGGCACATTCTAGAGTGGTTGATTCTCTAAGTATCGCCCTGGTGAAAGACCAACATTCAGAATCGAAACGTTGCTTGAAATGGTTTTAGCCGAGTTTGATGACCAGATCTGAATAGCCAGGTACTTTCCAATTTTCCTCTTTCCCATCTTCTTTCCCTCCCAATTACCTTCAACCTTACAACATACCCCAATTGGGGATGCCATAGTTTCACTGGCTCTAAACGATTGGAAGCAGTTGGGAACGAACAATATGAAAAAACCAATGAATTAAAAAAATTGTGTGTTCAGTAGTTTCTCTTTTAGCCACCTGCAAATAAAATTATGTCCATTGTATATTTTTAAGTAATTCACAAAATAAAAAATTCTTGACAGACTATACGAGTACATTAAAAATTAGAATATTTTATAAAGAAACATTTAACTATCTCCGCATAATTTTATTTCGAATATTATCTTAATTTTCGATGATTACCCAATAGTACAATCTAGTTATGGGGTAATAAAATATTACGTATGAAGAAATGTTATCAAAATATTTTTTACTACGCACGCATATAATATTTTTGATAATAATGGTCACAGACCATTTGCAGTAATGATAAAAATACAACCCGTTAAAGTTAAGTGATTTTCTGTTGTTGTATGTGCTATTGTCGTGTTATTGGTATGCTGAATCTAATCATCGCACTGATAATGCTATTTTATGACGCTTTTTAACGTCAATATTTTTAGGACTTTACAGATCAAAACCGCTAATAACTTAATCTATAATATAATCAATGTTGAAATTATGTGAATCCCACACAAGAGTCCCAACTGCCCCATCCGTTTGGAGCCAGTGGGACTATGGCATTCGCAATTGGGGTATGTTGTGTGGCTGATAGGAGCGGGGTGGGGAAGGATATGGGGAAGAGAAAGGTTGGAAAGTACCTGGATATTCAGATTTTGTTAACAAATATGGCTAAATCCATTTCAAGCAACGTTTAGATTATGAATAGTGTTTTTTCACCAGGGCAATACTTGGACATCACTCTGGAACGTGTCGCAAATACACTATATAAAAATAAAAATAAAATGTTAAATTATACAAATTAATTCAATAAAATTTATTTGCGCACACCGGGCCTCCGGGCTGGGATTCGTAGCCGAGGATCTTAATCGGTTATCGGTTATCAGTAGACTGCAAGAATGGCAGAAAGCCAACAACCAGAGAGGCTTCTCTATAATAAACCCACACAACGAAATAGTATGGGAAGGCCTAAACTTAGGTGGCTGGATGGTGGTGTGATGGCCTTAGGCATAAGGAACTAGAGGGAAACAGCAGGACGGCAGGAAAAGAGGCGTTATCTAGAGGAAGCCCAGATTTTCCAAGGGTTGTAACGATAACTCCGATAACGAATGATATACATATGTTCGATCTGCAGACATTTTGAAAGTTCATTTAATGTTTTTGTTTTCAGACCATCAATAAGGTAGAGGGTACAACTTACCTACGAACTCTGCAAAATGATTTCCAATATCGAAGGCTTGGTAATTGTAATCTGCATACTCATAATCAATGAAGGTAACCCGTTGCTTCTTCTCATTATAAATAACATTCCCCAGCAACAGGTCGTTGTGAGAGAATACAACGGGGCTTCCCAGTTTGATGAGGTGGGATTTCAGTTGCTGAGATTCTGAGCGTAGTTCACACAGAGGCTGGATCATTTCTTCGTATCTGTTGATCATGAAAATAGTTAAAACAGGCTGGTGCAAGTGACAAAGAAATTGGTAAAATCCACAAAACACTTAAAACCGTAGATAGTTGCTAATTGAAGAGGGGAAACGAAGATAGCTGATGGAAACATTGAAGAACTTACCTAATCTGTTGAGCGGAATTGGTATACTGTTCAGGTACAAGGCTTAAAAACTTCTCAGTCTTTGACCACAATATAGGTTTTAACGATATCTGAAACAAGGAAAATATTTAGCACTAGGGTTAGCTTTCAGACCCAAACTGAAACATATATAATTCTATTTCAAAGAAAATTGACACCTAACCCCAATGTAATCCCATTGGCCTTCAAAAAAAGCCAGACAAATCTGGACTGAAAAAGTATGAATTTGATTTATTAATATATGACATTTTTTTATAAAAGTTCTTGAAATGAAAAGAAAGATAATTAATTGAAATTGAATATTACTCTTTCGAGGAAAATTAATGTATAAATAAATCAATTTGACAAGTGGAAGAAATTATGCTATAACTACTATGTACCTAGATAGTGTACGTAGGTGCCTGAAATAGTGTCCTTTTGGAATGCTGTTAGTGTTCAGCCATTGAAATCAATTTAAGTTCAGCAGTACTTCAATTGAGATCTAATGGGCTCCAATGACAAATAATAATAGCAGTTAAGTATATGCGCAGTTAACAAGCTAGCAGTCGTCATTTTAACAAAGTTAACAAGCGTCAACTGGCAAAGCAAACAACACTGCGGAGATTGAAAAGCAAAAATTATTTTCTTGGGCGAGTGTAATTTAGACAGTGAATTCTTTATTGATCAATGCAAAATTTCATCACTGGCTGATTTTCGATGGTGTTTTTGTTTTATAAATCTTGGAATTGGCATGAAACAAGAAGTAAAAAAGTAATGAATTATTCGTGGTTTAAATGTTCCTTGGCATACTTTTTTAGAGCAATTGAACTGCAATCTGTTGGAGAACTAAGATAAATATAAAAACAAAAAACAACTCTCTTAGATTATACGCCAGCAGTATCTGTAAAAATATATAAACTCAGTAGGTTTACAAAATCAGAAGTAGCCGATATTTATAAGTGCATATAATTGAATTAAAAAAGGAATTCATTTTTATAAATTAATAATGTTAGGACCCACTAGTCAATGCAGGGCATATCTATATTTATACATAATGTGTTTTATTTCATTCACAAACTAATTTAAAAATAAATGTGTTTTTTTGTTGCTGTAGTTGTAACAAAAAAGGCTTCAAAGATATAATGTTTTATTTATAAGAATTGACTTTGTTATAAATACGTGCCATAACTTAAAACAAATTATTTAAGATCATATTAGAAAAAAAATACACCGCACTTGCACTGAAAAATATGGTCTTAAAAAATGTGTCTTTTTTAAATTAAATACATAAATCGTAATTTGAGCAAACAGAAATATAATTATTATTACAAAAACAATGCCTTAACACAGGATTGCCTAGTGAGGCAGGTTATTTGAAATACAAATAAAGTGTAAAGTTTATATTATATTATAAATTAAGTAAAACCCTATACTTTTCTTCACATGTTATTACCTACTACATATATTACTTTCTATTGTATCTATTTCTGTATCAAATTTATAAATTATTGTACACTTTTATATACATGTATTTAGTTACTGTTGTAAACTGTATTTCAAAAAAGATCATTACTCTTATATTATTATGGCAACATGGGAGATAGCACATGTGGGCCTATGGCCTGAGTGCCTACTGAAGCTATGCAGTCCGTTGAATGTCAAATAAATTACCATGATGAAACGCTTAACCTCTGGACTGCCGGAGTCCCGCAAGGTACAACTTTTGTCATACCTTGCTGACTGTAATTACGTTAATTACTCACTTGTGTTTTACAAAATGATGTTCTTGTCAATTGTGCTATTCCCTCAGATAATGTCTTTGTGTATTTGAAAAAAATGTTGTTAATGGTATAAGTGGTTTTTCTGGGAAAGTTACTTATCGTACTTGTCGTTTTATTGTATTTTCGTATAGCTGAATAAATTTCCTTACAATTGAAAATAAAATTGCACAAGGTTTTACTGTAAATACAAACAGTAATGTCAGTTTGACAATCGTTTTTTTTTCAGTCGTACTAACATAAGCAAACTTTAAATATTTATTAGTCAACTTGTACCGAACCTAATGCAATGTAAAATATATCTATGGATTGATTTTTTTGTTGACAAGCGATTATAATTCATTTAAATATGCGAACAACAAGTTTTAAAGGATAAAAACTTCTGAAAAGATAATGATATTAATGATGAATGCCTGGTGACTATTGGCACCTCCGGCACACTAGAGGTTAAATGGATCTGATTCTGATTTTGATGTACATATTAAAATATATTATGTATTCTTACCTCGTCATCTTGCTGGACTTTATGCATTAAGGCCATCTGTCTTGTGACCAGCTTCCATATATCTGGCAGCAGAATACTATCTACAGACAATGTCACTCCAGACACGTATTGGTAGGCCAAGCCATTCTCGAACACAGCGTACAGGCTCGGTGCTAATCCTACTTTGTGGAGTAGTTTTATATTCCTGTAATTGAATGTACATAATATTGATAAATCAAAATTTGTGAGTTGCTACTCTCTTCCCTTAATAGTCCCTTTTAAAGCAAACTTAGAGAAACTGGTGTGTTTTATACCGCGGTTCTATTTTTTATTAGTTTTCTGATTAGTATTATTAAGTTTATTATATTATAATTTTATGAGGTTTAGTGATTAGACTGAGGATTAAAATCTTCTTATCTATCTAAATGATGGAGATCATTTTCTAAATAATTAAATTATGAACATATGTAATGTGCAATAATAGTGATTTATATTTTTCCTTATCATTGTGATTCTAAATATTAATTTAATAAAAATCTATTGACTTTAACTATAAGTAAATAAATTCACATAATTATGTAGAAATATATCAATTACTTTTATCAATATTATAAATAACAGTTAAGTCAGATTTTTTGAATAAATGTATGTAATAGAAATAATGTTAAAACTGAATACAAAAATATATAATAATTTATAAATACCTCAACTCGGCTTTTCTGTCGATAAGCAGGTCTGTTTTATTTCCGTATATTCTCACCAAAACAACGTCTTTCGCGTCTATTTCATCTTTGAATTTATAGAAGCAACCAACTAGCTTATTCGTTATCCCGTCCGTAAAAATCTGCAAGAAAACGGGCGAATTATTTTCTGACGTTTACGAAAAATATTGACACATGCGATAGATTCCTGTTAGATTTGACGTTATTCAAATTGTTGAAGGGAGAATTCAAAACTGAATATAACCTTGTATATCACATTTTCGAGTTTCCAGTTTGGTCTTAGTACTTTAATTATTTTGGATGCGCCTTCGTAAACGTCATTTTCGTGGATATATACTGGTATATAAACGTCATCCCCCGCAGCCGGTAAGCGAGCGGCATCCATCCCACTTGGCTGACACGCGCGTTGTGAATTAATCTACTAGATTCTGTGAAAATGTTGTATTCCGCGCAAGCCTTTCTCGTTCGTGAAGCAATACTGTTTGCTTATAAATTATAGATTAATGTTAGAAGACTGAATGGTTATCAAACTGACATTATTATTATTTTACGATTACTGCAGTAGATACCGTTTTACAGGGGAGATCGGGCGAGTTGTGTATTATGCATTTATGTAAAGTTATTCAAACATCGCGCATTATCAGCGATGATAAGGCTTTACTTTACCAAGAAGTGGTAAATTGGCGGGAATTTAATTTACAGTTTACGTGAAATCGTTTGGTTATACCGTGTTGCTGAGCTTGCTTACTTTTCGTGGTATTTCTGGGGGTGATTTTGCGATTGCGAACATTATAGGGGTGGGCGGGGTGGCCTGTGAACAAAGGTGTTCGCGCCTTTTTCGAATACAGGGTAATGCGAAAATATGACTATCGAAAATAGGCACCTACACAGTAATGTACTGTATACAGGGTGTTGCAGAACGTACCCGCAGACTATTCATGAGCCTATTTGAAGTAAAACATATAATATAAATGGCATATTGGTCTACTTTTTCATATATATTTTTTTTATAGTGAATACACGACAAGAGTCCCAACTACTCCCAACCGTCTAGAGCTAGTGAGACTATGACATTCCTAATTCGGGTATGTTGTGAGGTTGAAGGTAGTGGGGAGGGGAAGGAGATGGGGAAGATGAAGGTTGAGAAGTACCTGGCTATTCAGGTCTGGTCACCAAACACGGCTAAAGCCATTTCAAGCAGTTTTTCAATTCTGAATGGTGATCTTTTATCAAGGCAATACCACTCTGGAACAAGCCACAAACATTCTATATATTATTTTATATGAATTAAATGTGTTATGACACATATTAATTAAATAAAATTTATTTACCCAAGCCAGGTTTGAACCCGCAACTTCTGGATTCGTAGTTGAGCGTCTTACCACTCGACCACGCAGACCGTCGAAACTTACTTTCATTCTGAGCTCATTCTGCATGCATACTAGGTTCATCCTAGACACAAGAGACTGAAATTTTTCCATACTGTTAGAAATGAGCACAGCGTGGAGGGGCATCGTAATATTCTAATTTTGGTGAATAATAATTACATTTTATATGACGCAAAAGTAAACTACTAAAGGTTCAACGAATAAAACAAAATGTATTTAGAAGACTGATAAACATTTTTATTATGGATTATATATTTTACAGTGTAAATCCTCCTACCAAAAATATCAAATACGAAATATGACTCATCCAGATAAATATATTCACAACCAGTATATATGTACATAATTTTAATGTGATGACCACACAAAAATCCCATTGTTAAGAACCAGTACGACTATGGAACACCCAAAATTAATGCCGTCTAACAGAAATAATGGAGGAGGGTAAAGAAAGGTTGGTTAGCAAATAAATTAAAATATTTATCACAACACTTAAATTATTTCAAAATACATTTTTACCTGATGAGTTGTTTCTTAATTTACAATATATTTATTATTTACAGCTTTAAAAATGCAAAATAGTGTTCATGCAACAGTGCTGGACTAGTTAAGTTGCTATAAGAAGACCATTGCCCTTTTAAAAGTTTTTTTTAATAAGTTTACAATTAACCCTTTGAATGCGTATCATCGATATTTCGACGAACGAATATCTATCATAAATTGCGTGTCGCCGATATATCGACGATATGACCCGCAGTATACCTCTGGTATTCGGATGGTGCGCTGCATTTTTTATTTAGCATCCCAATTTTTTATTTTTTCCCTGTTTTTTAACACGCAATTTTAGTACATATTATGAAAAAAGACCCAGCACACAAACGGTTAAAATCCAAATTCGATTTACACCATGTGATGTAAGTATTGTAATAAAAACAAATAATAAAATCAAAAACATATAAATAGATACCTTGCATAATTATATCAAACTAAATATATCTGAAGTTCTTAATATATAGGATACACTAAATTATACACAGTTAACCTTTAAACACGTAAAAAAAAAAAGAAAAACAATTTTTGTTATTTTTACTTTTTTTGTTTTTTTTTTTTTTTCCCTTTTATTATTTGTATGTTTCTTATTCATGGAATGTATTGCATTACTCTTCCTCCGAATATTCTCTGGAATAAATTGATTTGACTTATTATTTACCAAAATACATTGCTTGAGAATGTCGCAGGGCAAAACTTGTCCTATCAAAAGATAAGTGATAAAAGTTTAACTTATTTTAAATTATCACATAAAAAATATTACAATACGGCCTAGAAAGGATTTTTTTATGTGGACACTGCACAAGAGTCCTAACTGCTCTCAACTATTCAGATTCAGTGGAACTATGTCATCCCCAATGTATGTTGTGAGGCTGACGTGAGGGGGAAGGTTGGGAAACACCATTTCAAATAATGTTTCAATTCTGAATGGTAGTCTTTCACCAGGGCGATACTTGGAGTAACTTCTACTCAGAATGCTGCAGTATTATATTTTTAATATAAATTTTGGCAGTGTGGAAAACAGAAAAGAGAAATATGTAAGCATCTGACACCATAGTCAAATAATATGAATATGATTTTAGTAAATGACAAACAAAATTAGTAGGTATTCAAGTTCCAGAAGGTAAAAGAGAAAAGTGTGTTTTGAATTGACAATATAATTTTATGTATTTCAGGAGTACGTACATAAAATGAATTGCTATCAATTGTTAGGCAATCAATGATACATATAAAATATTTTGTTTGTTTCCAAATCAAGTTTCTATTCTGTTAATAAAATTCAGTCTTAAATGTTTTCATTAGTATGATCAATATGGTCATTGATAAAAGTGGAATTCGGTTCTCAAATATTATTTATTTTCTCGTGTAATCAAGTAGGTAAGTAAAGTTATTTTTCTATTTTAAAATAAATAAGCAGACATTTATAATATAATTAAAAGATAAATTCTATAATATTCCCACAAACCTGTCTTCTAAATTAGTCCCTTAAAATAATAATATTTACATAAGATTAATTATTTTTAAGTATTTTATTTAAATAAGGAGCCAGTTTTGACCTTTTCGCTTTGTCTAAGACCTTTCTTTTATCTTTTTCAGAATAATATTTTGTTCATTTGTTCAAATTTAAATAGTAAAAACAAGTTATTCAAGTAGTAACTTATTTTATAAGAAATCGAATTAAACCACTTCCTTGTAATATCTAATGTAGGCAAATAAGAGTGACTGTTGAAAAATATATCACTAATTAAGTAAGTAATTATGTAAATATATAGCTGCTAGGCAGATTTAAAATCTAAATTAAAAATTATTCATAAATAAAAACGAAATTGTTCCAAAACAAATCTAACTTATGAAACATACATAAAAATACATATTATAATGTTTTACGATAATTTCAACTTTTAAATAAATTAGATGCACAATTTTTTTTTTCTGGTGAGGTTTTAAATGAAAACCTTTCATTTGGTAGTATTCCAACAAGAAATGCAATTATTTCTTTCCCAAATCTTTTGAGTGCTTCCTATATAAGTTTACATAGTAATATTATCAGTGGTACGTTGAAAAAACAAGATTATAACATTATTTGAGCGTACTTGTATCTGTAACAAGATAACCTCTGCAGAAGGATGGGTCAGTAGCTGACTGGATTCAAGCCGGATTCTAATCACATAGAATGAGATAACATTTTGAACCGATATGTCTTTATAGATTTAGATTTATATAATATTTTATTTACATAGTTGGAGATTCAAGGATTTTTTAAAGTCACTAGCAATAATAAGATCAGATGGGTCGTGCCCAAGGATGCTCCATGTAGCCGTATTGAATCGCGGTGAGAGTGTTACGTATCTTCTTGTGAATGGGATCCGGGTGGTCTAAAGTTGGAATCTTAATGTTTTGATCCAAGTAATTGATCATTCCTATTGGGCTAACGACGCAGGCAGTTCCTGAACCAAACAACTCCAGCAACTGAAAATAAAACAACAATTATTCATTAAAAACCATATTTCGTTTGCACAGATAACGACAATAAAAGAGAAAGAAAGATTTAGGATAAGTAACTGAAAAGAAAAGAACAATTTTTCATTAAAAACCATATCGTCGTTGTAAGTTTAATACCGCGGAAGAACCATTTGCCAAAATGTTCAGGAGGGACAAAAAACGTTTCCATTTCACGCGGTTTTGCTTGTTTTTTGTATTTACTTTAACTGAGTGCACGCATTCGATAGGTCAATATCAGCATTTGAATATGCCAATATATGCGGCTTGTGCAGTTCAACTGAAAGCGCCAAAAAAACGTATTTTGAAATGATTGGCTCATACGCGGTATTGGACTTACACTGACGATATCTTGCTTGCACAGATAATGACAATAAAAGGAGAAAGAAAAATTTAGGATAAGCTAAAAAAAGTTATATTTAGCCAATGGGTGTTTGAGAATGGTACAAGATCCTTCATTCCATACAAAAATTGATTTTTACCCTGTCAAAAAGCTATTGTGTTTTGTTTAAGAAATCACAACACTTTAGCAAATGCAGTTTGGCAATACATATTGGCATTTCACTAAAATAATTATTTTGTGAACAGAGCATAATGCTGGTCGATGTAAGCACATTATGGGTATGCTAGACATGCATACTTCACCTATAATAATCCTGTGGTATTGTGCTTTGGCTTGCTTAGTTTTGCCCCAGAGAGTCAGCGTGGTGAGAATTAAAATAATTAAATCGATTTTTAATCTATATTATCAAAAATATAGGTGCAGTTTTCTAATTGCGTGTAATTTTACCTCTTAGGAATATTTAATTTCTTATCAAGTGCACGGATTGTATTCAAATTAAATCATGAAATTATAATTGTATATTAATTAATCAATTGTATATTTGCAATTACTATTTTTTTTTCAAGTTTGTAAAAATATTCAATTTTTCCTGTAAATGGGAAATGTATGAAGGTATCATTTTTATTGATCAATAAACAGAGGTTAGAACGTAAATGAAGTAAAACTAAGGCTATTGATGAATTCAGAATCATCATCCATTGAAATGACACAGCGAGTAACTAACTTACTCCCTTTTCAACAAAAGGTTTACTTCATGAAAAGGTCTGTATGATAAATCTTAAGGTTTATAGCTTCTTTTTTCAAATTTAAAACAAACAAAATAATTAGGATAAGAAATTTTTAAATAGTAAATGAATATACCTGATTTTTGTTTAGTAAATCGATAACATGACTCATCGTAATTGTTTCTTCAACAACCTCCATGTCTCCCCAGTGGCGCGCCAGTTGAATGATCGAATGTCTGGTGACTCCCGGCAAGATCAGTCCATTCAACGGCGGCGTAGACAACTTTTTTACTGCAATTATACAACAAAATATTATGAATACCTCATTACGATAGCATACACACTTTTGTAGTTTATGATCAAAAGTGGTTTAATCCACAAAAACAGATGAATTTTTAATTAGGAAAATTTAAAAGATGCAAATCTTTATATTTTCCCCGTAGATAAGATAAAAAAAACTATTGCTTAACTTTCAAAAAGTGGTTGAATCTAACTGATTTTATCATATTGAATTGGTCACATCCATTTCAATTTACGAGACTGCAGGAATTGGTCACCTGATTCATTTTGCCGCCATGTTTGTTTCATAATGCCCATACTAAAAATTGAGCATCGTTTATTCCCATGACACATTTTGGTTTTTTTTCACACTTTTGCTAGAATGGATTTGACTATGTTTGATTCTAACATGCAGAATTTTTTCTTTTTTTTCTAAGATGACCTTTGCAAGCACTCAGGTGATAGTGATGTCTTCTTTTCTTCAACTTGAATGCTTTACTGGAGCCCTGTCTTTTGAATAATGTTAACTAGGGTTGTAATGATCACCCACGGATGAGATGGGCTGATGACTTGGAGAGAACTCCTAGCTTCAGATGGGAACAAAAGGGGAACATTTGAAGGGGGCCTATATCCTTGGGCGCTAGAAGGCTCATAAACAAAAATGGTTGTAATATTTTATATTGTTTTGTGCCAAACCACCACCACTGCAGTTCAACAAAGATTCTTTTATCACTGCTTTAAACATTGTTTCTAAAATTTAATAAGTTTTTTACATTCTTTTAATAATTTGTTTATTAAATCCACAAACACTTTGAGCTTATCAAAAAGATTCGATAAGTTTGAATAATATGAATTATTATTATATATTCGTAAAAAGCATTAACTTTGTGGCTTGCCATATTTATAAATAGAACATATATACTTTGTTTTTAACCACTTCTTTTAAAAGAAGTGGTTAAAAACAAAGTATATATGTTCTATTTATGAATTATTATTCTTCAAAGACACTTTTAATATTTATAAAAAAATATTATTAGTTAGCAACTAAACTCTGACGAAGGAATTTAATGATGGAATCAATGCAAGATAGACAATGTTTACCATTGCAAGTAAAACTGTATGTCTAATTAATTTGAAGAGAGATAAGTACTTAACATGTTGTCATAATTTCATCATTGTTATTGAGCTGGTCACAAAGAATCTGACAAAATAGAATTATTTATTTGCATAATAAAGTTAACTAAATATTAATTGATAACATACTATAACCTACCTTTTTACCAGTTACTAGGAATATTATTTTCTCATTGAACACTTGAAAAATATGACGCAAACAAAATGATGATTCATCTTATTTTATTACGTTGTGTGTACGCATACAATGGTATGTAATTTAAAACCCCATAGCGCATGGTAACATATCGAACTGAAAATAGGTATGTTATTCTAGAAATTCCGGACAGAACAACCCGTGCAAATTTATTGACCCCAGAGCTGATCATGTGAGAGTTGACTGTTTTGACTACTGCAGATAAACAAACTCTGCTTAATAGTCAAATGTTCATGTTATGATGCAAACTAACTACAAGATGATAACAGTGGTATAATTTACCAGTCATTTCGCTGTGCAAATTATCATATTATATTCATCACTTTAACATATGTATTTATTTTAAAAAAATACAAATATACAAAAATAATAATAATTCACATGTTCTAATAAAACCCTTATTATATTAGAGATAACAGAAATAATCTACCCTATAAGTAATAAGTTTAATCATTGTGTTTTTTAAATTTCATAACAGATCTGTTTACCTCCATTTTCATCGATGGAAAACATGAAAACATTCATTGTGCCGGCTTCAGTCAGCTGGTGGTCCTCTCCATAGAGCCACAGGACTTGGTGGAGTCCCTTCTTGGTGGCCTGGCTCTGAATGTCCACAGTCGGAGCGTAGTTGGATCCCATTTTCCTGTCCCCAACGCCTCCGGGCCAAGCGCTGGTGTACGATGGATCGGCCAGGAGAGAAATGGCTCCATCTTCCCCAGCTTTGAAATATGAACCCACAGGACAGAGGATGGCGTATAGCAATGCTGATTCTGATGATGCCACACCAAGACTTGGCTGGAAGATAAATTCAACATGTTGATATATTGCGATAATAATAAATTCTTTTAGGAACAATTTAACGATATTTCAACTCAAGTATTTTATCCTGTTCCTACAATAAATTTCTTAAAAAACCATGATTAAAACATTGTACAATTTTGGAACATGAAACTATGAACGGAAAGGCAATGTCATGTGGCACACAACGCCACCAAGAATCTGAAAGCGTCACTTATTGGAACTTTGAAAAATTAGAAAGAAACTTTCAAAGGTGTTAAAAGGCGTAGTACGGCTCTACGAAATTTCACCATTCTTAGCAATGTATTAATGTGTTAAAACCTCACAGCTTGAATATTAAATATTAATATTTTGGTCAGAGAACTAATTGATACACTGAACTGAAAATACCTAGAAGTGTGATCCATACCAATTTTAAAGAAAACTGATGTTACCAATTTACATAAGACCTTTCGACTTCTGGGCCCTAGACAGGCCAATGCAATTGATTGGATTTTCAAGAAAGAATTTAGTTGTTCGAAAAAGGGTAATCAATTTTACCCAAAGGGAAAATTAACCTTTATTCGGGTATATGCCAAAAAATATACTTAAATTTTAAAAAATAATGCATGTAAAATACTTATTTTAGATTAGTATATCATGTTTGGGCTAAGACCTATAATATGGGTTTTAATTTTTTTAAATGATAAGTTAAGCTTAGGTAAAACTCAAAGTTGATAGCTCTTTTTTTATGGATAGTAAAAATTAAGAGCTTTATAGTCTTTCTCAATCACCATGCACCAATCTAAAAAAAAGTTTTTGGTATGAAAATTTTGTTTATACTAAAAAAAAAATTAAAAATTCTAGACCTTGTTTTTGCCACAAGAATACGGGTCCTACTTATAATATCATCTTGTTTTCACTTGCGAAAATTATATGTATTTTTTTAATGTAGTAGTTTTTCATAAGAATGATGTGTATAGTCAATACAATTTCAACCTACTTGTATACATTATTATTTCAACCAAACATTGACTACATACATTGTTAAATGAAGGAAATTAACTTTTCACTTCAATTGACTGAATCAATTGCTTTTCAAACTAAATTAATAATCTAGTCAAATTATTATTTCTAATTTTGAAACTGTTAATTCGTGGTGGAATTCCATTTTAATGATTTAATAAAAAAATTTGTAACTTTATTCCCTTTTATTTTTTTTGACTGGACGGTTTCAGCCAAATGACTTTGAATGTTTGTTAACAGCCTTATACTATACTATTTGACTACAATTGTTTGATTTTAGTTACAGGGTAAATTACTTTTAATTTATTGGTATTACTATTTTATATAATCTGGAATATTTATTTATTTTATTTAATATTTAAGATTGTAATAAATTGAGGTATATTTATATAATTGAATTGACACAATGCTGTACAACATAATTTTGACTCTAGCATTATGGTATATTAGTTTTAATTCTATTTTGTGTTATGCATCTTTAGTAATGACTTACATTTATTTTAATAAATGTAAGTCATTACCAAAGTGCATAGCACTCAAAAATTCCTTTGATACCGAGAAATTATAATAATAGAAGTAATCTACTCTGCACAATGAATAGAATCATAAACTAATATACCATAATGCTGGGAGTAACCCAATAATTAGAAAATTATGTTGTACATCTGACATCACAATTGAGATGGGAAACCTAAAGTAAACTCATTAACAATCAGTATTCACCAACCTTCATTATATAAATACATTGTCAATTCATATTTATAGAAATGCAACTGTAACCCATCTTAAATATCAAATAAAATAAATAAATATTCCAGATATATATATAAAATAGTAATACCAATAAATTAAAAGTAACTTTTACCCTGTAACTATTAAACTTCATGCAACAATACTGATGAATATAATTAAAGTAAAATCATTGTTTACTACCCCTAACATCCCCAAAAAAATAGTATATAAGCCGTAGGTTAACAAACATTTGTACTAGTCTGAAGATGGCCGTCATAGGCTGAAACCGGTCCAGTCAAAATAATAAAAGTGGAATAAAGTTACAAATTTGTTTTATTAAATCACTAGTCAAATTAGCCTACAAATAAGGTATTGGTGATGATACAATGTCAGATCAATTACTCTAATAATGCTCTAACAAATTGTAATACTATATTATAGCTATATAACAAACAACATAAAATGATAATTTTTTGTTTATTTTAAAATTAATTTTGATGCTGTAAATATGTATGTCCTCTGCCCTGACTCAAAACAAGATAATATTTAGGGTCATCTACCCAAAAAAGATTAAATCCATAATCAGCACCTAAAAAATATAAATATGATAAAAAATCTAAATGCCTACTTCTAGTATCTACCTACTGGGAAGATAACAAATGAATATAATACATACTCAAATGAAATTTGTGTAAAATTACGCTTTGGCCCCCCGAGTGCCTCAATTATGTTTATTTAGAATATGGGTTGCTTTATAAACAGGAAAACAAATTAAATAAATAAACTCAACTCACGTCTATGCCTATAAAAGTAGGTCTTATGTAGAGACTTGATGCGATGCAATGCGGAACCCATTCTTGATCAACTTCCAAAAGACGGTTTAAGCATTTGATCATCTCTTCTCCGTTGAAGGGCGGTAATCCTGTGCGAATGGCTGATAGGTTCATCCTCTCCATGTTGAGATCGGGGCGAAATACTCTAATCCTGTCATCGACACCTCGGTATGCCTTCATTCCTTCGAAAAGCTGTAAGAAAATAATGTACCAAGTTAAATGATTGATTGAATTTATCGAGAAGGTCACACAAAAATCCCAATTACCCAAAGCCAGTGGGACTATTACACCCTTTGTTTTGGGAAATTTTGTGAGGGAAATGAATATGGGAAATGAGAAAATGGTTTCATAGTCAAATTTGCTCAATGAACACAGCTAAAGCCATTTCAACAGTGGTTAAAAGGATGAAAAAATGATTCGTTCCTAGTAGCATGTTCAAATTTAAAAAAACATAACAATGAAAAATAATTATTTATCAAAATGAAATTATCAAAACAATGATAATATTTTCATTAAAAGAATATTTTTTCCATATTTTCAATGGATTATCCAAAAAATGGATAACTCCTATCTATGACGCCATCTTTGTTTTTAATTGTGTTTGGATAGAACGTTATTCACTGTAATATAGATGATTGCCAAAAATATCGGAAAAAAGTAAAAATACAGTTTTCAAGAAGTATCTCATTGTTAAAAATTACTTTTAAAGAATTGGTTGGGATGGCAGAACTGGTAGTTGCGCCATCCCTGGATGGTGTAGAGGTTCCGAGATGGAGTCTCGGTCCTAACCTAATCTTTTTATTTGCTGTGTCTTTTTCTATTTTTGTATTCTTTGTAGATTGTTAATATTCTTTCAGTACTCAACACAATTTTAATTGAAAAACAATATTCATAATTTATTATCAATCTCGGAGTTTCAGAAAAAAGTCGTTCATTATTTATGTAAATATGATTGTTTATTGGAACAGTAGTAAAATCATTTTTGTAAGGTCAATCAAACAATGATTAACCCAAATTGGAGGTAGTTATACAGAAAGCGTCCAACCCACAATTTGCCAAAATCGAGTTTTGCATGTTTTCCCATAGAGATTTATATCTGCTAAAAACATCCAAGCTCCAAATGCAATAGATTTTTGGTAATTATTTGTTTTACTAACGCGCATTGCAGATATTTGACTTAAATTAAAGTTTTAAAACATTATAAAATGTAGGATAACATAAGAAATACATTTTTTTAATAAACACATTGATATAATATAAATTACTTATTTATAATAATGCTCATAAAGAAAAAAAAACACTGATATTCACTTTACAAATGCCGATTACGCATATTAATGCTTTGTTATCGTCATATTTTCAAACGCCTTTTTCTCAGTTTCATCTTTTTGGGGTTGGATGCTTTCTGCATAACTGCGTCCAATTGATAGTGCCTAAATTTTAGCGGAAACAATTTGTTTCCATACATTTTTGTCATAAATATTATGGCAAAAATGGAACCCACAAAGTCAAATTTGTTTTACAACGGAGATTGTCATGTTTTCAAAATATATTTAATGAAAGCTTTGCTGTCTTCCCCATTTAGGTAGAGACAGTGATACTTGTACACCGATGGGGTTATCAGCAATATCAGATGATACGGAAAACTCTGTGACTTGGAAACAATGTGTTGTTGATGTTATAACTATTATTTATCTATCTATAATTTGAAACGTGTTTGCCAATTATTATTATTGCTAAATGACCCTGGATTATACTTAACATATATTTTTTTAATCTATTTAAGATATTTAAAACTGATTTGATCGATTGATTTTTAATAATACCTAAATTCAAGATAACTTTTTATACACGGTAATTTTTTCTAACAGAAAAACCCGAAATATAATCTCATAAATTTATTCATAAGTGACCATGCATTTTGTTTATTTTTTGGTAATTTATGGTTTCATCTGATTAGTAATAAAAATAAAAAAATACCACGAGCTGACCCAAGTATTCAAGGGTTAAAGAATTTATTACTGTTTGTTTCCAATTTCTGCCCTGCAATTAATTCATAGTTGTTTGTTCAAAGCACTCTTGATAAAAATAATGTGTTGACGTATTTTCTTACTCTTTTTTTATTATTCACAGATTACGTTATTCCTAGAACACATTACTCTAACTTCCAACTAATTTCAAACATTTCTCTACGTAATCTTCCTGACCTTCTTCTTTTCCATCTCATTCCTCTCTCCAGTTTCTCCAGCCTCACAACATACCCTAAATTGGAGATTCCATAGTCCTACTAACTCCGGGCAGCTAGGATTCTTGTGCGGTAGAAAAAACAAAATTTCCCTAATATATTCAAATCCAACTTTTGATTGGTACTTCATTTTTAAATGGTACACTTTTAAAAATTGCGAAAAATCTACAAAGAAAGAATTCACCCTGAATGTAATAAAATATAAATGATTAAATTTACCTAGTAAAGTGATTAAAAATAATTAATATCAGTTAAGCTCAACGTGCAATTGCAAATCTCAAAACTAATATTAAAACGTTGATGCCTAAAACCAACAAATATAAATTAAATTATTATGTAGGTATTTGTAAAACCTTACATCCAATAATAGGTTATATTATTTCCCCTCAAGCATTCTGCAGCTTCTATACAACAGGGCAAAATAATAATTTTAGATATGTATTACATGATGTTGTGATTGCTAAGTACTTGATATAATATCAAAACTTATCTAAAGCTCTTATTGACGTAGTATTTGTTCTTATGGTGGCACCACCAAGAGATTGGCCACAGTGGAATTAAGATCTACGGGTGCTGATGTATGTTTCAAGTTTTTTCAATTCCAAATTGATTGTACTTCTTAATTTCGCCGCAGTTAATTTATCAGCGGCTGATGGATATTATTTCTCGTACGAAGAATAAATAAATAATACGGTACCTCGATGGCGTAGTGCAAAACTTTAGCGGCTGGATGCAAAACTAGATTTTCAAACGGTATAATTTCAGGTTTCTGCCAGCCACCGAGTTGTTTGTAGAATGCAATTTTCAGCATGTGATCCGTGAAGTATTTTCCAAACAGTAGATCTGCCACCTCGGGTTTGGACTGGAGTTGCTTGGGTACAGCGAGACGAACCGATAAATCAGAGAACTGAAAAGAATATTCATGGTAATTATTAAACTTTTACCGCTGTTGTTTCCAATCTTTCCCAACGGTGGCTAAGTTAAGTAGACACCTATTAAATTGATTTTACTCAAAATATTTCCCCCGAGAATTAACTTGGCGAAATAATCCCGTATAAAAGATAACAAAATGACACCAAATTAAACTTTTCCCCAATTACTTATTAGATTTTAGACCATACAGATAAACAGTGGTTATAAGGCAAGTTTTTCGCTATTCTGACCTTACACCACGCGTAACATTTACACCTCGTTTATAAGCAAAGAGGTTAATGTTTAATTTAAAGCCCATGTTCTTTCCATAAAATGGATAGTGATGTAAAAATAGAGTGATGTTAATTATCTTTTGTAAAATGATATGATGAGATGTTAATACACTAAACAAATAAAAATTAATGTACCTACACAATTTTGTATTTGTATTGTGTTTCATTTGATATAATTTTAAGTTAGTCTAAAGTCAATTAATATCCAGCACACAATATACATAATATTGAATACGGCATTTATTTATGAAAAATATTTGGTTTGAAAGCCTTCACTCCATCATGAGAGGCTATTTTTATCTAAAACTTTTTATCTTATCTTTAAAAAAACGTGCCTTCGTAAAAGTCTTATAAAACATAATTTGCACATTTTTTTCTTTTGAAGGTTGTTTTATTTTCAACGGTTGTGCTTTATCTTATCTCAAGCAGTGGATATGTAAATACAAAAAATGGAAATATTTGCAAAATATTTATTTTTTGGATGATAACGTCGCCATTCAAGGTATATTTTAACTAATTTACATCAGCCATGCATTAGGTATGTCAAAGATAAGACCTTATCTAAGAGGTAGTTAACTTGAAAACAAAATATGACACAGTTATTATAACAAATACGTTTGCAGGTCTTTGAAGACAAAATATTTTCAATAAAAATAAATTTAAAACATATATCATCGGTGTAAGTCCAATACTGCGTATGAGCCAAACGTATCAAAATAAGTTTTTTTGGTGCTCTCAGTTGAACGGCAAAAGCCGTATATATTGGCAAATTCAGATTTTGAAATTGATCTATCGAATGCGTGCACTCGGTTAAAGTAAATACAAAGAAGCAAGCAAAACCGCGTGAAATGGAAACGATTTTTGTCCCTCCTGAAAATTTTGACAAATGGTTCTTCCGCGGTATTGAACTTACAATGACGATATGTGTCATTTTTATCTGACAAATCTGGGATAGCATTTTTTATGTATTACCTTGAAGGAGTTTTGTTGGGACAGTATTTGCTGTTCCTTTTTGGGGGACAAATCTAAGTAAGGCGTGTAGGCAATGTTCGTCGCAGAGCGCTTTATATCGTCCGTAATGGGGATATTTTGAGATGGAGGTGTCATTTCCTCCACTTCTTGGACTCTCAGTGAAGAGCTGCAGAACCTCACGAGTTTCTTCAGTTTGTGTTGGTTCTCAAACACACGCCTGACCAACTGCTGCAAAAATATAACACATGAGATTTAGAGTAAATCATTATGTAGGTCATGCTGCATTCATAGATGCTGTCCCATAAAACGAAGAAGAAAAATAAATTCCGAAAATTTTATGAAAAGCTTAATTATCTAGACAGCAGTTTTTTTACAAACTTGATTTATCCATTCATTTTTTTCATTCCATAATTTTATTTTATATTATTTCCAAAATAAATAGCTGTTAAATACATAAGAACTTACTATAGCCAAAAACATACGAACTAGGTTCTATATATTGATATTAAACAAGCAAGATTAAAATATAATAGTCAAGGTTAACATATAAAATATTACAGATATGAGATAAATTTGCTACCAATTATTTTAACGCACTTCTGTAATCAGACAGAATCAGCATTTTTATAATCACCCTCCGCATGTCTGAAATAGATACTTCATGGTATTATTACCAATGTGTAGCTTGGTTAGTTGGGTTATCATGCGTGTGGGTTGTAAAAATGATTGAATTTGAACAATTTATTCATCAACCATAACATTTGCTTTTCTGCATATGTTTAGACTGTTTTTATCACATTGGAGTGATAGAAATTATCGATTTAAAAAAATTGGAATGCTTCCCAATTTGTTTTGGTTGATTTCGAGCACTGGGTTTTGTGCCACTGAATATCATTCGATCTTATTCTATTGACTTTTCCCTTCCTCAATAAAATACTCATACATTTTATATTGTTAACCAACTGTTGCATTAGTAATTTTATGGTAACACACTTCAGAATTGTCTACATATTCCTAAATATTGAAACAAGCCTGAATGTTCAAGACAAATAGAAAATATATTTTATGAATTTAAAAATAGTTTGCTGTATTCATAAGGTACCATTTAAAAATATATATATTATCATGTTAAGGGCACTACCTGGGTTTGCCTGAGTTTTAATATATTTTTATTGAAAAATACAGTCAAACCCTGTTAAGAAGTTTTTCAAGGGACCAGCCAAAAAAACTTCTTAAGCGGGAAAACATCTTAAGAGAGTTTTCAAATTTCTCAAAATTTTGGATTAAATTTGACATCTAAATTCAGGTTTTTCTAACATTGCAGTATGATGGATTAGTAGATAAAATAAATACGTTATTATGAGAAGTCAAAAATTACTTTACTCTGGCAGAATTTCAAATAATAATATATACCTACTAAGCTTTGGGTGTTTTACAGCAACTAGGAAATATTTCATAAAAATATTTTGTTCAGAAACTTTTTTTTTACTTAGTTGAACTTAACTATGTATGTTCCAAAATACACAAAAAAAAACTTAAACTATGAAGTTACTTATACCAAATAAATGTAAAATAATAAAGAAGAATAGCTTAATCTTTTATCCCTGCGGAAAGAATACTAAGCGACCGCGAAACTCAACCGAAACCATTTGTTTATTTTCATTTTAATAATAACAATGCCTGGGGGATGCACAGAAATATTAATAACTACCTAGCGCCCGTATTAACGGCAGTTTTGCAATAACGGTCTGTCTTTGTCGCACTCATTGTGTCTTAGGTGATCTGAGTAGGTGTTCTGATTTTCAAATTACCATTTCAAACCCTTAGAATACGACACAGCCAAGTTATGCGATAATGAACTCTAGAGTTCGTTACTTTAGAGCCCATTATCTCATAACATTACTGTAATAGTCTAGTATTCACTGCATTTGGTTAATCCCAGCCGATGGGTAATGTCAATAGCTGGGAAATACGTAAGCTTGTCAATTTTAGGGTTTTATTGGACCCATTATAGCCGGCCGGCCGAAAGATTAAAGAATACCGACAATAAATCTTAGGATTTCTCCTGTCAATCCTTTTAAGAGGGTAATAATTTTGTTGGGGGAACATATTTTCAATCTTCTTATGCGGGAAATCTTCTCACACCGGAAACATATTAAACGGGAAAAAATGCGTAATTTGTATGGGAATTTTTCGGGGCTAATGAAACAGGCCTTCTTAGGCGGGAGAACATATTAAACGGGAACTTGTTAAGCGGGTTTGACTATATATATTTTAAGAATTTAAAAATAGTTTGCTTTATTCATAAAGTACCATTTAAAAAAATATATATTATCATATTAAGGGCACTACCTGGCTTTGCCTGAGTTTTAATTATTTTTTTATTGAATAATATAGAACAAATAAAATGGCATCATTTTGACAGAAAAAGTTATGCAGATTTCACGAGGCCGTTTGTGAGTTTTTACTGAGGCAAACAAACAAATTTTCTGCTTTATAGTTAAGGTTAATAATTGGAGAGACTAGGCTTGCAATGGAATAGTCTTTTAAAGCAGCGCAGGATATGGGGCACCTAAAGGTTCCTCAGAAAAGGGATGGGCCCTGGACCCTTTATAAAAAGGGGGAAGAAATTATTCAATTTTAATTGACTGGCAACACAGTACAATAAATCTTACACCGACACAGCATAATAAATGTTTTATCGCACATAACCCATTCATTATTATAATAATATGTTATTTGTTTATGGGGTGCAAGCCATTAGCGTAGAATGTAAATATGAAGTGTTATTGTCATTAACTCTCGCAATAATTATACGAAAATGCAATCCAAAGACAATATTTTTTCATGTTACCATGAAAAAGAAACTCTGTGTTTCTAAAATCTAATTATTTGAATGTGTAAACAATTTATTTTCTGAATGATAATGGTTCAAATAAACATGTAAATAAAATGTAACATAGAAACGTTAAAAACAATAAATGGAGAGGTTTATGTATCGTTTTTTGCAAAAAAAAATTGACTTGATATGGGTAACTAACAGCCAGAATAAATAAGTATTATAATTTCTGTAATCAGTGAATTGAAAATTAATATGCTATAATAGATAACAATGTGCTACAAAAAAAGTGAGGTCACACTTAAAATATGATAATGTCATTAGTGTTGAACGCAAAAACACAATTTTATATACATGCATGTATAGATATATAATTGAGTCAATGATGGTGATAAAGTATGATATTTCATCACTTGTAACAAAACTAATTAATGCTATTTTTTCTTTCCAAAGTTGACAAGTGTTTTATCGCGATTATGGATATTTAATATTATGGATAGTAGATTGATAAGTTTAATAAATAAATACAATTCCATACAATAGAAGAAATAACTAACAATAATGAAAATATGTTCTAGTAGTTATGTACTGTTTTAAAAAACATTCATGATTATATTATAAAAACTAATGTTTTGAATTTCATGCAAACTTAAATGTAGAATTTTTATTTTTAATTTACAGTTAAAATAGTGTCAGTATTTTTAAATAAACATAATAATACTTACTTTACTCCTGATGACCATTTTGACTGTTTATTCAGTAAGTTTACACAAAATAGGAGGAGATTAATTCACAAACTAGAGAATGTTAAATGTTTCAATGTTAAAAATGTTCAAAGCACGCACTAGCACTATGGTTGAATCAATATATCACGTTGGTCGTAGTGTAACAAGGTAGGTTCCTTCATTTCCCAAAATGTGAAGATTTTCGCAAACACTATACAGAAACACTCGGCGTGGTAATGAAGAGTGAATATACAATTTCGATTATAAATTTAAATTATGTGAACAGTGACTCGGACACATACAGAGGTCCCACACCACTCGAGCAAATTAAGTGGGGGCAGATAAAAAAATCACAAATATACATAACATGACAAGATATGACGTAGGAAAGCCACCATTAAAACATTCAGTGAAATCCGTGATAAGAACACCAGAAATTCTGACATCAAAACACTGATTACGTCTCAAGGAGTCAAAGCAAACAACGATTCATATAACATTTTTAACTGAAAAACAGGGTTTATCATATCACACATGCCAACCTCATACGATTCAATCCATATATACTGCATAATATGTTGCTATAGCTTCAAAACTATGTTTAAAGGAATTATTGACAGTGGAAAGACTGTCTCCTTATCACAACTGGGTCATGTAAGGGTTAACATTGCATGTACCTGAAGAGGAATGGTAAATCCACATTTACATAATATCGTAGAACAAAGTGTTGGGTTATCTAAACAATGCTTCATTTAAATATTTGGTGCGCATTTCTTTTATAAGTGTGTAAAAATAAGTACGTCATATATAATTAGAGCGTAATTTCGCAAACCTTGAGCCCAAAGAAAAATATATGAATTAATATTTTCTATTGATGAAATTTCAAATATTGCAAAATGTGAAAAAATTGAAGAGAGGAAAGAAAGTTATATAATATTTATATAATTCACACGTATGGCAATAGATGGCACTGGTTGGGATTTAAATGTTTTTTGATCCTACATAAGACTTTGTTTGCTAGTCGAATTCCTTCAAGTAATTAGTTGTGGGCATAAACAAAACGTTTGAAAAATCAATTTTATTTTATGCTTACCACCCTGATGATGAAATTAGGTTCGTCAATGATCAAAGGTAACATAAGAATTTAAACGTAACTTAATTGATTGATTGATTCACAGTGTTATCATAACTCTTTATTAAATAAGTTGTATTAATGGAAAAATATTTATATACTTACCTTAAACTATATAAATTTAACTGGTCTTGACACTGGAAAAATTCTCGTGAGACAGACTAGTACACTCCATTATCATAAGAATATTAAAAAGAATATAAAATTAATTTGTTAGAAAACATCCTTCATTATAATACAAACTCCTTTCGAGATCTTATGTGTCAGATACCCTAGATATTGATATCCCTCTAT
This sequence comes from Drusus annulatus, assembly GCA_022651775.1. Lineage (NCBI taxonomy): Eukaryota > Metazoa > Arthropoda > Insecta > Trichoptera > Limnephilidae > Drusus > Drusus annulatus. The sequence goes on from JAGWCC010000184.1 coordinate 2,085,938, forward strand.
CTATGATGTATACAAATTAAAACTATCCAAAATCATGATCGTTATCATAAATCGAGAGAAAAGGGTTCAGATATGGGTATAACAGTGCATGTGTACTTCAACAGATTAAAAAAAAAAAAACAATTTACTAGAAGCTAAGGGTATAAAAATCCAGATGAAACGTATGAATTCATATTAACATATTTGTTAAATCAAAGAAAAGAAAATCTCTCAGTACCACATACAAAGTCTTCTCCATAGTCTTTAGCAGGCTACTATAGATTACAGATGGTCGATATTCCTGTCCCGGTTACAAGGAACTGGTTCCAAGGCGGTATTATTTCTCTGAGGAATCGGCTATTTTTGGAACCGGTCCCAGTTCCAGTGCTTTTCGATCCCAGAAGATCCCCCCTTCCATGAAATGAAGTATTTGAAGAAAAACGCCGCAATTAAGAGACTGGTTCCAGTGCTTTTCGTTCTATAATATCGCTAGCAACCATCCTTCCCCCCCCCATTAAATAAAAAATAATCAGAGAAACCTTTTCTTGATAACGTGGCTTACAAATCTTCTTCTTGGAACCATTACCAAGAATCAGTTCCAAAAATAACAGGATAAATAACCGGTAACTGGAACCGCAGTGACACCCAATTTCAGATATCAACGATCCCTTATATAGAGATAAGTGGAATAAAGTGATGGCAGTAGGCGTTTTTTAAATATTGTCAGGTTATTCGTAACCCAGGAATGTTTGTCTTTCTTTAAAAAAATTAAATATTTTTGAAACATATTATTACAATGGAGTTCCACCAAGTAAATAGTTTAAAAACAGGTTGTTTTAAAAGTAAAATACAAGGTTAGTGAGATTTAAAAGAGTACAAATATTTACTTTCAATCTACAAATGTATTTATTTAAGGCTGAATCCATTTCATGAGAACAAAATTCACCTAATTTGTACTATCAAAATAAAATAATACAATTGTTTTTTAACAATCCTCAACTACTAAGCATATCATATTTATATAATATGTACAATTAATACATATTCATCCACAACATAGTTTATACAAATAATACATTTTTAACCTTTAAAAACATAAATAAAAATCCTTTATAAAACATTCTCATTGGAGGTTGGGCTGACGAAGCCGGGGTACTTTTTCTTTATTTTCCACATGCTTTTTGAAAAGGGACATAATCTCGTTGTCATATTCGGGCGGAGTTGGTTTTTTCCCCACGGCCCAGTAGAAAATATCCCAGTCGTTGGACGGGATGTTGATGAGACGGTCGTAGAGCACAGTTTGTTCTTCCGTCATGCCCTTGAGGTATTTATCGGCGAATGTACTCAACAACAAGTCATTTTCGAGCATCCCACGCTTTCGAGACTGGTAGACTAACCTATAGGATAGACAAATTAACAAAAAACACAATTAATTTGTGCAACAGTTGTATTTATATCCGTGCAAGCCGATTTAAATATATTGTATTTGACCAAAACTGGTCAGTAGCGAGTTGACCTGAAAGGTGAGAGCACATCTGTTTGCAATTCGATATTTCTGTTGATTTCATGATGAATAGCTATGGAGATGGGTGTAATTTTGCCAGAGGAAAGTGGGAATTATTTTTGATTGAAACCTGCAGTACCAAATTTTTTAAAACGTTTTTCAATAGGGCAAAAAAAAAGAAAAAATAGTTTAATACACACTGCATAAGTATGTCGATCTACGAGTATAACAATCAAAATGCAAAATTTCGGAGGCCATCTAAAGTTTCTAGATTTCTGCATCGATGTTGTTCAAAATTGGAATAAGTGATGTTAGGGGGTCCTGAACTCGAAGCTCATGTCAAAACACATAATTTCAGTGGCCATCTTGAATTTCTTGTTTTCTACCGATTTCGTTCAAACAGTCACTAAGTTTGATTTGGAACAATGTCTGTCAGAGCCATTGATAAACCCAGTCACTCTCTTAGGTATGATATGGGTACATCCTGGATAGTAAATAGTATTATAAACCATTGATAACAATGGTTTATAATACAGTGAAAATAAAAGATAAATTAGTTTTTGTTGTGAAAATCAAAAAAAGCAACCTATTTAAAGAAACATGTTGTTTTGCCATATTTTTAAGTCTTTTAAGCGTAATAGTTTTTCTCCTTTTAGGGTTTCTTTTCGGTATAACAAGCAAGCATTGTTATATTATATTATATATTGTTATTGTTGTTATATTTACATTGTTATTGTAAGTCCAAAATTTGTGAAAAAAGCCCCATATAAGTACCATCGGTGGATCCTTAGATTTGTGCGATTAAGTGAGACTAGCATGTCAACCCACTTCATGAGAATTGAATGATTTTATATATCGGGGTCTTGATCCCTTATAAAGAATCATCATTTCATCAATGGACTATGCTTTTTTTTTGTTATAGAGTCAGAAGATTTCTTCTTACATGTTCAATTGGTGGCCTGACTGAAATATCGATCATTGTTTTCGTCTTCATAATCGAACATATTTAAAAAAAATGATAATATGAACACACCTGGCTTTACGCATGGTTAAGGATTCATTTCTGTCAATATTGTACTCGGGGATAAAGGGTTCCGTGGAGTCATCATAATGCACAATGTTATCTTTGGAGTAGCCTCGTGTGGCCAGAAGGGGACCGACACATTTCTGAAAAATTATTAAAGTTAATTAACAATATTTATAGGAAACTTAATAGCAAAATATAAGGTAGGTACTTGCATGTTATTCTCCCCGGCATAGATATAAGATTGGTTAGTGCGGCCTACTTGATCGAATATTCGTATTTCAATTTTTTTGTTGTACATGGGAAAAATATGAATTTAATGGGGCAAAGTATTTTGAGCAGACTGTCAAATTCTAGGGAGCCACAATTACAAATTTCGAATATAATGGCAAAGTATTGTTTTTTTCAGGATTTTTTCGTAAAGAATTAGATTGGAATAATCACATTCACATATTTGATAATATTGAATTACGCATATAAGCATGGAATTCATCATTGTTGGTAAATACACCATAACCTTACCTTATAAGACAAGTTTCTGAAAATCCTTGTTACGGAAAGCATCGTTGTTTATTATATGTGTTACCGAAATCACGAAATAATATGAACGTCTACAGAAGAATTTTAGAATTTAATCTAAAATTTGTAATATTAGCAATTTTAATATTACATAAATAATATTACTGTTTATGGCACCAGTTTGACATTTGTAGTGATGTCCACTACGAATCGATATCCCACAAATAATAATCGTCCTGTTAATAATGGCGATTCGTTCTAAAATAATAATATTCAAAGATTTATGTATTTTAAATAATTTATATTAAAGATTTATATCTAATAAAAGCACACAAACACAGTAAAATTTCAGTTTTTCAAAATTCATTGGACAGCCGTACAACACTTTCATAAACAAATAAACATTGTCAAGAAGTACTTAGGTAAAATACTTAATGATATATCTTTGCATGTTTACTTTTTTTTTAAATGGTTAAGCGGTGTATGTTAAAGCATTTGCAAATGTATTATTACGTTTGTATACGCAGACACAATAAAATATCTTTTTATCAAATATCAACATTAAAATGTTTTAATCTTGTAAAACAAAACTTTCAAGCACTAACAAATTTTGAAACTGATAAAATTAATAATTTTTTTAAAATCTGTAGAAGCCTTGTAAAACAATTGTAAGTTGATAAATACTCCAAATTCGACGCCACATTAAAATCCCGCTCGTTTTAACAATTTATGTTTTGCAAGATTTTTTCAAAATACGAAGCGTTAGTTTTTGTAGCGTGATGGTTCATGCATTGTTTTCTACTAAAAACTTTTTAAGTGTATAAGGTAGAAATGACGTGTTGTTAGGGGATGCTTTTAATAAGTGTAAAATTACTATCAAAATTCCGCAAGACCTGACAAAACGCGACGTTTGAAGTTAGAAAATTAATATTTCACATCCCGATTTTTTTTAACGATATTAAGAGTTCAATATTACGATTTATGTGCTCTGTTTTTATATGCTACCTACACATTTATTTAAATGTTATAGAATATTTTATTATGGATTTAAAATAGTTTGTGGGCAAAAAAATAACCACGAATGTTGCATTTTACTTTGAAATGACAGGTTAGGCGTAGTTTTACCATACTGTTATTGTACAAGAGAAATAATTTTTTGAGATGTATTATTTCTGTGTATATTATTGTTAGGCTGTTTATATGTAGTTTGGTAAAATGCTTAAGTAATCAAAAAAATTCTAATTGCGCATTCGCAATATTGTAATGCGTGTTCTAAAAGAAGACGCACTACCGCTTAGATAATAGTATTGCGGAAAAAATGATGTTACCTACTCAGAATAACAATGGAAAAATAACATCGATCCCCTAAAAATATCGATTTACATTATTTGCGAAAGTTACGCGCGTACGTCATTGCTTATCGGCTGTGTCGAGGAGCCATTTTGAATCTGAGTACCTGTTGAATGTGTCATCACTTAAAGTTTAGAAGGCATATTTACACTTTGAAACTTATCGAAGTACCTCCGTAGTTGCACAAAACATTCATAAAGTTTTCCCAGATTCTCCAAAAATCAGTTAAAATGGAAGAACAAGGCGGAAGTTCAACAGCGAGAGTAACTCCGGAGAATAAAAAGTTACAACAAACCCAAGATCAAGTCAACGAAGTTGTTGGAATTATGCGAGTCAATGTGCAAAAGGTATTGGAGAGAGATCAAAAGCTGTCTGAACTTGATGACCGTGCAGATGCTCTTCAACATGGTGCTTCCCAGTTCGAACAGCAAGCCGGGAAGCTGAAGAGGAAATACTGGTGGAAGAATGTGAAGATGATGATCATCATTGTTATTATTGGGCTCGTCTTCCTCGGACTGATCATCTGGTGGGCTTCTCCCAGTGGTTCTTCTAACTCTGTTGAGGCTCCAGCCGCCCCCGTCCATGAAACCTCTGCTACCTCTTCGTCATCCCCTTGATACAATTAATATCCTTTTCACAATTTGCTTCTACAAATGCGAAGATTACTTTGTACTATCCTTGTATTTTCATAATTTTATATTGTAGATAATTTATTGACCAAAAAGTGATTTAATTTGACAATAAAATAATGTCAGGTCTGATGACTAAATCGTGATAACTTGTCTTAGGAAATATCCATTACCTTGTGAATATTGTTAAAATTATAGTACACAGCTTTACATTTTGCTTTGTTCAAAATGATCTTCCATTAGATGAATACATTAAATTGGTCCAATAGAGTTTATATTTAAATTAAGAAAATGCATTCACAATTCTAATAGTAAGTAGCTTTCTTGAGAGATTAATGTCTATTATTATATTACCAACCATATCATATGTACTGCATTCTGTTGGTTCCAGTGGAGTACGCTACCACTGTCTTTGTTGATTATAAAGTGTTGAATCCAGGTTTCTATTTCAATGAAAGTGCCTAAAGTTTACCTTCTATTAGATCTATGTTGTGTTGGAGTACTAAATGCACTATTATTATACGAAATGTAATTAATGTTAACTATTTAATGTTTTGAAAAAAATTATATTTATAGCAAAGTTACCTCTAAGGCTTATTAAAAGTATTAAAACATTTAATTCAATATTAAAATATTTCTGTTGTATATTTTCTGATTAAATGGATATAAAAGTAAAGAAATTGTTTTTATTTGCATTGTGATGACGTATTTGTGGCCTACTTATAGTGCTGAGTATCATTAAAACTGTTAAGTATTATCATTATTTTTCCTGACGTTAGCATTAATTTCTCTACTACATTTGTTGCTTGACATGTCATTAGAAGATTATGTAAAATAACTAATACAGTGACATGTCATTAGAAGCATGATATCATTGTTGCCATAAACTGTATGCACTGATACACAACATGTCAGTTACTCCTGTACCTTGCATTTCTGAACATTCTTCCATGGTCTAAGCGTGGATTGTCTTTAAGTTAGGATTCTAGAATATTCACGATTCTCGTCTAGAGGTCACTGATTCAAATGATAATTATATTAATTAATATTACACATCACAGATTGCATATTCAATCATTAGCTAAAACAATACAATTGTAGCACAATGCAAGACTGGACACCCAATATTGCCTCTTTTAAAAATCTACATTCAAAGCAATGGAATGTCTTAGATTGTCTGAAATTACTTAGATGTGGTACAACCATAAGTTTGAAAATTATGAAGTTGAACAGATGTCAACCCATTGTCATCAATTATTATGTATTTTTAAACGAGTTTTTATAAATACAAATTAAATTTCCAGTACATATTACATATGCCCTTTTATAGAATTTTTTCTTTTGCGAACCTTTATTATATTTATTGAATCTACCCACTCAGTGTGGTCTGCAGTATGCGAATCATTTGCATTCTGCAAAATATTTGTATACTGCATTAATTTATGTTATATTGAAGACATCTGTGTTCTGAACTTCAAAATGTATTGAAGGCACATACAAATCAAAGCCAAAATTCCCTTTTTATGAAAAAATGCTACTAGATCTTTCTAAATTCGTCAACCAATTTGCCCATTTTGATACAAATGTAGGCAGGTTCCCCCGCCCTCGCTACGAGAGACATATAAGTCCAGACAGGCCAAAGTTACGTAGTAAATGTAAGTTGATTTGTATTCATTCAACACCTACGGGCACATTTTGGAATCAGACCTCCTTTTAAAGACTTCCTTCTGTGGTAGTTTACATATCTTGCAGTATAATGTGTTATTTTGTATGAATAACAATATATTTGGATGATCAAGAGAAATTCAGTTAGGATTTTTTTTCAATCTATGACGGCAGTTCTCCTTTTCCTTGTTTGGTAATACATAACATATTTTCTTACCTACTAATGAATAGAGGTATTAAAGGAAGTATTAAATTTGAAGCAATGTATCGATAGTAAAATAAATTGATTAGGTTTTTTAACAGACAGATATTAACATTTTACGTGTGTAGGTACATGATGTGGCAGTTTATCTATAATTTGTTCTAAGAAACAAAGGATTCCTTCACAATTCATACAAAACACATCTCTGTATTGTTTTTCAATCAGTCATTTGCGACGATTTATCAAAATCGATTCTATTGTTAAAAGATAAGACATAGATTGCATTTTTGTTGACATTTTTCTCAAGAATGTATTATTTTGCTAAATATAACTGGGTGGCCTATTAAAAAAGGTGGTAATATTAAATCTTACTCATAAGTATGATGATAAAAAGCTGATGACATTCCATTTACTTTTAATACACGCACAGTAAACAAAGATACTTATCATGCACTGAAAAAAACATTTTTCTGCGAAAATCGAGTCAAAAGTTTTTCAGCTTTTATCAAATTGTGTTTAGAGTTGAAATGACTGGATTATACACATTTTTGTGTTTGTTATTTATATGTTTTATAGCAAAATCAAATTCATTAAATAATCATGATTATTTTGAATTTATACAGCAGTTACACTAAAGTCGAATTTTAGCAGATGACTAGGGATATTTTCTGCATTTAATTCCGAAAAAAACTTTCGTTTTTATCACTCTTTTGCACTGCATTATTGATATAACCAAGTATCTGTTCAAAAATAAAAGTATTTATTATTACATAAAAGTATTTTCAATTACATGATGTGCATTTTATACGGTTCTTTATTATATGTATATTATTTCTTTACCGAATTTAACATTATTTTTAATGTTTTTTTTTATGCACTTTTTGTTAGCTCATCTGATAGAAAATAAACACTTACAAATGATGATATCATATTATTATCTAAACAGAAGTGCCATGAATTAACGTTCAGTGCTAGAATTGGAGTAGGTATTTGATCAAACTATTTTAATTAGTTGTGGGAATACATAATTTAATATTTTTTGTGATTTCCTGGTGTTCCAACCCTCACCCATCTCCCCTACCCTAATTCATACTCATTTACTATTCTGGCAGTGATGGATTTATACAAAAAAATGTTGGGGGGATTTTAGTCTTTAGTTATTTGAGTTTTTATACCAGCAGAACTGGGTCATAATGGGCAAATAATGTTAAAAAAGATGAGTATAATAATAAAAGTAAAAAAATACAAAGTAAAAAGTAAACATTATGGATAAAAATAATTTAGTCGCCACCTCAATAAAAAAAATGATACAGTAAAAGGTCTGTTTTGCCACCTCCCAGATGGGCCGCCAAACAAGAGTAAGAGCATTCGATGCAGAAAAAAACACTGATCAAAACTGCATATTTGGTTTATTTTTTTACCAGTGTCGCTTAAGCCTATTTGCCGTTCTAGTGACGATATTATTTAATTTAAGTTGTCAATATTTTGTATCAAACAGACAACGATTACCAATTGACTGCCCACAATCTCGGCGAATGGAGTAAAATCGCAAATTCTGTTGGGAACGAATTGCAAAAATTAATTAGGTACCATTGGTAGCTACTAGCTAGGTACCTATTGCACGCTTTCTATGCATTTAAGTAATCATACCACCTTTCTAGTTCAAAATTTACAACCGTAAAAATAGTAATAATTTATCACAAGTTTTTAATCAAAATAATTAGCTACTAAATTCTGTGAGGTCATTTATATTATGTGCAATGATGGAAGACGTGCAATTAATTACCACGAAAAAAAACTAAATTGACCTGGAAAACTGTACAAGCAAAGTCAGGGGCCATTGAGTTGTATAAATAGAGTAGGCAGTCCGTACAGATGGAGACATTAAACTGTGTTTCACTTGTTTCGGGGAGGTATGTGGTGCCGAAAGGAGACTTTCGCGTTCGACAGCCGAACGATGCTCATGAACTATTGAACTTTAGCTGTACTGACATTAGTCAACGCTATGACAGTTGCGATTTGCGAACTTCAAATTTTAGGCAAAAAATTAATTAGCAATTATTTTTTTATTGACACTAAACACACACTTCCCTGGGGAAAGTTACTACGTCGGCTTTACTAAACTTCTTGACGTTGTTTTTGCAGTAGCGCAACCATAGACATAAAATACAAGACACGTCATATTCATACAAATCTTACGAAAAATGTAGCACCACTAATGTTGCACCACTAAATGTTTCACCCGCGTATGAAAAGGATAGCCATTCAAAGAATATGTGTGCGCGGAAGAGATGGAAGAAGCCATATGAAGCGTGTTTCGAAGGTATGTCTCGTTGACTTGGTTTAGTGCAACCAGGCGCGTTGTCTCAGTAACGTATCTACATTATTTAATTCATCTAAGAGCGCAACCTTGCGGGTGAATGCACTAAACCGAGTCCGCGAGACATACCTGAGATTTACTACGTTTAGTTTCACACAAACATTCGTTCGACAGATAATATGTCACCAGCTGCCACAAACGCGTCGCTGTAGGCTCCTTTCTGAGAAAAAAAATGCCTTGAAAGGTGTAAAAATCATTCGGGAGTAAAAAATATATCTCAAGGAGTTTCTTTCCATTCATAATTACCCACAAATCACTTATTATTTCAATTCAATAAATACAATTATTCACAAGGTTTAAAGGTTCATGAAAACGGTGTGAGATAGCGAATGCAGAAATACATAAGTATGTGAAAGACAACCAGAGCTGGTAGCGCAATATCCGATTATAACAGTAGCGTGGGACGTTCATATAGCTATCTCATCCGTACACACATATCCTTTGAATGGCTATCCTTTTCATACGCGGGTGAAACATAGTACAAGACTTTTTTTTGCTGCTACATTTTTCGTAAGATTTGTATGAATATGAATATGACGTGTCTTGTATATTATGTCTATGAGCGCAACACAGGCATTTAGATATACCTGTAAGGATTTGTCAGACGCCGACGATGGTCGTAGGTTGTAGGTCGACTGAAATGAATAGCAGGTCGGAATGTACCGACTTCTAACAAAGTGGAGTCACTTTTGCCGCTTAGTGTCTCTTCTAATCATAATACATCTATGGGGGTCACCTACACATATCAATGCTCTCACTGAGTTACCTGAAGCGACAACAAGCCAAAAAAAATCCCAAGCTTGAGTCAAGCCTTCTCCCAATTGTGAAATATATTTTAAATGGCTGAAAGGTCACAAAAGCCTTCAGAATCAAAAAAGAGTCAGAGAATTCAATGCAGAAAAAAATTGATTAAAAGCGCTTATTCAACTCATTTTTGACCAACGTGTCGCTTAAGCCCTCTTGACTTTCCAGCGACGATATGATAATACCCATAGTATTTGTTTTTAGTTATATCATTAAAAATAACACCTTCATCTGTAATTTATCGGAAAACATTTTTTCTCTTATTTTAAAGTTAATTAATTAATTCTCGGACATGCAATGTTTTTCGTTTTTTTTATTAAATACACGCTTCTATTAAATTAATAGGTACCCACTTCTGAATGAATGCTATTTATTGCTTTATCTGTCCCCGGTGCGTACACTGCGTACAGATAAAATTGTTGATCTACCTACCTACATAAATCCTATTTTAATTGCGGTACATCAATATTTTTATAATTATGATTAATTTCTCTACAGTTTACAGGTAAATCACGTATACCTAAGGATACTACAAATAATATTAGGTTGGTACATGGTATTGATATAGTGGAAAAAATCTATATTCAACATATCTCTATTTATTTTTATTTTATTTAATTTACTTCATTGTTTTATAAGCAACAGTAATTTTTTAATCCATTTAGTCATAGTCTACTGGTCATATTGGCAAAAATAAGTATTGTTAAAACCCCACTGTTTACCCGCACTAGATTTTTTGTGAATCTATTTTTGAGGTTAACACACATTCTAAGCCTTAATTATAATTTCGTATGCTGTTCCTGAATTTTCTTCTCCTATATCGGTCATTCGGGGGGCCTTAGCAATTGTAAAAATCATGACTTATGAGCTTAGATGAATTAAATAATGTAGATACGATACTGAGACAATGAGTCTGGTTGCACTAGATCGAGTCAACGAGACATTCCTTCGAAACACGCTTCATACAGCTATCTCTTCCGCACACACATATTCTTTGAATGGCTATCCTTTTCATACGCGGGTGAAACATTTAGTGGTGCAACATTAGTGGTGCCACATTTTTCGTAAGATTTGTATAAATATGACGTGTCTTGTATTTTATGTCTATGCTTATGAGTTGTAAATCCGCCCTGGTCATAGTCGAGAGACCATCATTCAATCTCTACCTCCAAATGATGGCAGTGCAGATGCAAAATATGATGTATTCGATTATCAACCTATGAGATACGAGGAAACAAGATAATACGCGTATATATGTATGTATATGGATTGCTTTTGACACCGCTAGTATATATAATATGGCACATATTTAAAAGAAAAAAAAAACAAATTGGTAAATGAAGACAATGGATTGTAAATACAAACAATAAATTGTTAAATCAAATGATGCCAAAACATGCTTCGAGAACAAAAACAATAAATATAAGAATTAATTAAGTACTTATAAATGATTATTTGAAACGATGCATAATTATGTAGTAATATGAATATAATATTACATATTATGACCGATAAAACCACGTATGGCCGTGTTAAAAATGTGGATATCCGTAAAGGATTGTAAGCGTAATGAATAGGATTAAGAAAGGGACGCTTAGATGGTTTGGGGATGTAGAGCGAATAGACGAAGAAAGAAGTGTGAAAAGAATATATGATGCGAAAGCAAATGGAACAAGAAGTCGGGGACGCCCGAGAAAGACATGGCACGATCAAGTGAGTCAAATACTTTAATCGGGCCATCTGAAGAGTCAGAAAAACAGAAGAGTACGTATGAGACGATGTATGAATGTGAGCGAAGCAAGGAGTGGTGTGCCAAGATAGAGTTGTATGGCGGTCTGTCCTCTCTGCCTACCCTTGCGGCGAAACGGCGTGATGGTTAGTTAGTCAGTTATGACTGAACGATGATTTATTTGTAAAAATGGACCTGATTTAAATAAATGAGCAAAGCCAATTCTTCTTCTCCTGGTGCCCTTTCCTATTGGGGGTTGGCTATCATTTGGGTAATCTTTACCCTAAGGACTGCAGCCCGGAAAAACTCAATGGAACTACACTCGTACCAGTCACGTAGGTTTCGAAGCTATGAAGTGTGGCGTCTTCCTCTAAAACGAATCCCATCAACCTTCCTCTGGAGTATCATTGGGTAAGCTTGTATTTGTTATCCCTGATAATGAAACCAAAATATCGGAGCTTTCTTAGTTTGTTTTTTTTTTTATATGTGAATACCGCACAAGAGTCTCAACTGTCCAGAGCCAGTGGGACCATGGCACTCCAGTTGGAGCATGTTATGAGGTTGTAGGGAGTGGGCAATGGAAAGAGACATGGGGGAAGAGGAAGATTGGGGAGTACCTATCTCTTCAGATGTGGTCGCCAAACACGGCTAAAGAAATTTCAAGCAACGTTTCGATTCTGAATGGTGGTCTTTCACCAGGGCGGTACTCAGAGTATCTACCACTCCGGAACGTCCCGAAATTATTGAAATGATATTTATTTACGCAGGCCGGCATTATAATCCTTTCGTTTATATAGTATTTCTGAACGGTAATAAACATGGTACTCTATTATTGACTATTAAATAATTTCCTTGATGATTACGTACGAGTGTAAACTTTTTAAATTTGGAACCGATGTTATTTAAAATTATCAAAATTAAAAATCATTTTTCAAATCCCTACTTACATAATAAAGTACCTGCCTATAATGCATTTCAGCAAACATTATTCTATATTTGAAATGGAAACTAATTTTTTTCTTGGCAAGTCAAGTTACACCCTGTGATTTTTAACGGGTTACAATTAGTGATAATATAATTGAGTAAGCACTTGGGCCGTTCCTGTCCAGGCGCAATTAGAGCAGTCTGCTCCAGGCGGGGAATCACCAAGCCGCTGATAGAACCTAATCACAGTGCTTTATCCATATAATATAAAATTGAGAAAAACCATATCATTCGTGGACGGCAATTAAACCCGTAAGTTCCCTGAATGGCTCGTTTTACTTGATACGAGTTGGTGATGAAAATTTCAGCTGCGCCAGGCACCGTTTGACTCAGGGCCGGGCCTGCACTTATATAATATATTTATGAAAGAAAATGTATTAAAAAATTTTTTTACTTACTTATCGATTTTACTATTGACACTACTATAAATACTTCTTCAATTATTATTTTTTAAACGAGAAACACTTTGACGGAACCAAATTGTAGACACATGTCACTATATTTAACAAAAACTACTTTTTCCAAAGAAACACTAAAATATCATAAATCATAAAGCCCCCTGCGAAAGTTTTCTCCTGGCAATAACGCGGGAATAACCGACAAACTTTCTCAATATGGCGGACTTGACTAGTGATGCTCATATTTCATAATCGAGGTAGGTAATATCTATTTCGAAATAATCGGGAAATTTCCATTGTAAAATAACGTTCGGTCTAAATTCATTCTAAAAGTTTAGATTATGCCCATCGCTAGGCTAGACCAATACCTCAACAGTAATACTTGTGCAAAAGTCCAAAGATTTATATTTTAAGTATAACATCAAAATGCATTTTGTTTGAAAAAAAAAAAGAATTTGATTAAAAACTGCAATTTACAGAGGAGAGAGTTTTGTTTACGTGGCCACTGAATCTCTTTATTTTGTAATTATATTTACTGGGTATTTCACGTACAAATGCGTCCTTTTATCCCTTGGAATGGGCAAAATAGACCAATATTATACATACCTACTCTTAAAAATACAAAATTAGATTTGACTAAGTAATACGTCTATGAGTACGTTGTCTCCTACGCTTTACAGCGTCCAGCTATTTGTGTACCTAATTGGTAAAACTCCATTTGCAACAATCTAAGAATGCGATAGATGTTTCTGGTTTGATGAATGAATCACAAACACATACGATCCATTCCTCAAGTATCCGATGGAAATCTGTGGATATCCCAAATCCGAGATCCAGGCGTGGGCTGACCCCCACACAGTCACATACGCAGCCAGCATCCGCACACACCACAACGAGCCGTACATCCGCGTACGTATAGGCACAGACACAGACGCACTGCACAGCGGCTAACATAAAGCTATTTAAAACTGTGCGCAAACTCCGAGGCAGACACAGACATCCACCCGAGTGGTAACGATCAAGACGCCGTTAGTTGTATTTCCGACAGTGCCCAGTAAACCCGTTCGCCCGTTCCGCAACCGGTGGAAATATTTAGCAATTCGCCTAATTTTGTGCCAGTGTTGATTAAAATGGCTGACGGTGGAATTAAGAGGAACGTCCCCATCAAGTTGGGAGACTTTTCAGTCATCGACACGGAGTTCTCGAACATTCGGGAACGCTTCGACGCCGAGATGAGGAAGATGGAGGAAGAAATGAGCAAATTCAGGTCCGACCTCATGAACAGAGAGACCAACAATTTCTTCAAAAGCACAACAAGGTAGGCGATACTGTCTATGCTATTCTCGTGGGCGTCTTGGATATTGTTTATTTATGTTTCTATAACCATACTTGGTTGTGCTTACAACTCATTGGGCGTTCAAACGTCACTAGTTCAGTTCATTTGGACGGCGAAGAGAAAATGTTTTCAGATTATTTTCGTACTGTAATCCAATCCGATTTTAGTGGGATTCTAATACACGAGACGTCAGTTATTATTCGATGACCCGCTCTGGACCGGGACACGGTTCATTTAGCGGAGACTCGGCTTGCATTCGGGCTGATGCATTCCGTATGTTAACCTTATCGTGCCTAACATAACATATTTTTATGGCAGGCGACGTAAATCGCATTGGCTAATGTATTTGCGCTCCAAAGTAAAGGAACAGTTTGTCGTAAAATAAACAAATGCCGGTTGGTGACACTGCCAAATCTGGAAACTCTAAAAATCACGTATAAAAAGATTCCTAAATAATATATATTAATATATATATATTTTCAATTGCCTTATTATCAATGGTTCAAACTTCGTATTGGGCTGTCGAAGACCAAAATCATATTATGATAAGCTGAATTATTTAAAAAAATGTATATTAACTCGTACCTTAGGCCCATAAACAAAATCAAATTGTATAATGTAGTACCTACCAAACTACATAGAAAAATACTATAAAATTCATGCTGTTGATCGCAAATACCCCAGAATGCGTATTGTATACCCAACCATGAATTTTTCTAATATATTTATTTAGGTGGGTAGGCGTCTAGCGAAAAACGAGGATACATAAATTGGCGCAGGGGTCTTCTATCTTCTCGCCTCATTATCGTTATACATTATTTAGGCGCCGCTTCCTTTGAAGATCTCGTTTCATAAACATGTTTTGAATTGACGTGTTTGAGAGTCGAGTGGCTAACCCATCGGCTACAAGTAATCCAGGGTTTGAATTGTGCCAGCGTCACATTGCTTGGCTCAAAATGTCACTATGGCATTGACGATTTACCGTCTTAGATCCACCGCCAAAATCACTCAACTTTTTACAGTCAAAAGACAAACACCCACAAACTATAAAAAAAGATATGCGTCATCATATTGCAGTATAGACATTTGCGAAAGGTGCCCATTCTATTCAACTCTGGTGTATTATTTCAAATGCCGTGAAAAATCAGAGTATGTAGCTAGACTTGCCAAGAAAAAACATTAGTTGCTTTAATTCACCCATTTCAAATATAGAATAATGTTTTTCAAATACGTTAAGTAGGTAGGCATTGGAAAAGATTATTTAAAAAAAAAGATAGCATTAATATTAATATCACTTCTAAATTTGAAAAGATTACACTCGTATGTCCGTTTTTGCGTACTCACCAAGTAAATTATCAATAGTTAATTTCCTAGGTTTGTACTCGCTGTTGTTGCTCCATATTGTATTTGTCAACTTTTAAAAATAGTGCCGCCGCGTAAGTACTTTGAAATATGTAAAACTGCTGCGACAACGCGATCACACTGGTCACAATAACTGGCGCCCACATACTTAGGTTCTGACTCTGAAATCTCCGTTGTTACTTGTCTTTATGTAGCATACGCCGGGTACGAGAAAGGGGACCTTTAGTTAGAATAAAAATTCTGAGTCGTTTCCATAGTTTGAGAAGCCGAGTGTTGCCATAAGGTGAGAAGCCTTGGTGCAGGAGAAAAGCCGCCAAGGGCCACAAAACCCATCTCTCCTTTTTTGGCATCGCCTTGAGTTCAGAATGCCAACGGGTAATTCAAACAATTTATAAACCTCCTTTGGGTTTATAGGTGAACTGCTTTTTGCAAACCAAAAAACTCTCCGAGATTCAATCTTTTTACGTGTGTGGGTATGTCACGGCCATAAAAAGTTACCAATAAATTCGTCGTTACTAGAACTTTATTACTCTGAGATTATGGAAGTACCGCTGATAAGCCCGCTGTAACCTCTCCCTCTTCGCACAAACGAGGAGAGTGTAAAGCGGAGCTCTCAGTGGTCAGCGGTAGGACAGTAGTCAAGTTTTGCAGTCCGTGGCGAATTGCTGTAATTGAAACTAATTTGGGTGACGCAATTGATAAAATGTGTTTTATTCTCAAATATGTACACTTCGCTCACCCATTGAGTCATTTTCATTATTCATTATCTTTGGACGTTACAACATAACGGGTCAAATGCACGAATATTGATGATTATTTAAAAATACACATACGAGTACATCAACAAGCGAAGAAGATCAATACATGACCTCACACACTCGCTGTAACGAAGAGGCCCCTCGAGCATAATAGTATTAAAATAAATTATTATTCTTGAGCATGATAAATGCTCGATTACTAAATAAATGTTTATTTAAAACTGTTGTGCGGTTCGCTATTTCGAATTCGACAAACACCTGGTTATTGAAAATTCACGGTCTCCGAAATAAACGAATACTCACCACAATGTGCGAACCTTTCCGATGTTTTATGTTGCAAATATCGATTTTCTCTAAATGCTTTTAAATGAAATATTTTCCAGTTATTAGTCATTTTCAGTAGCTTCCTACTTACCATGTGCCGTTTACTTGTATTTGAGGAAAAATTTTGTTTGTTTATTTTATAAAGGTGACAAAAACAATGACGTCATTGTAAAAAAATGTATGTTGACTACTATTTCGCTTACAACTGAAGTAGGTCCTTACCCATGAGCATGTGTACGTCTCTAAGGTCACTGTAAATTAGCGACCATTGTAATATATTCGAACGTGCTCGTTAGTTTTAGGTCCCCGTTACAATAATTGTTGTACACACTTGTGTTAATAAACAACTTATGGCTAAGTCACACAACAGTGATGTCACACATACTATTATATAAATAGCGCCCAAGTCTTCTAGAACGGCGACCATTTATATTTTCTAGATCTATTCAACTCGCGTGGGTGAATTTTCTCGAGACTGCATAGGTGAAATAATGTGCAGCAAAGTGGCACTTTGCATCAGTGCATATTATGATCTGGTTGCTTGGTCAGTCTTCTAAGTGCACTAATAACTAATGACACATGCATCACGTCAGAAGTTAGTTAGAATCTTCATAAATCATCTGCTGGTCATAGTTTGAAGGATTTACTGCTCTGTAAGACACCTCAATGCATTACATAATCATAATAAAAAAACCATTATTTGCAACCACTGACACCGTTAAGACTCCATTAAACATAACCAAATGCTGTTATTTGACAACGAGTTGATCTGCGTTCACAATGTCAATTATTTTTACGGTCCTAAAGGTTAAAAAGAGTGCAAAATTTCTTGGCAGTCGTGAAGAATTTGCAGCATCTCTGTGGGTAGATTATCATTGTTTTAGGCACAACTATTTAATAGTATTAAAATAGATACAGAGTCATCAAAATACGCTGGTCATCTGAATGAGAATTCTCGGAAAATACCTTTGTGTTGGCGCAAACCTTTGGGTAATCTAATAGTGTTACACACGCACGAGAATCATTTGAAGCGTAGGTAAATAGCTTATATTAACTGCTTATACTATGTATTGTTTTATGAGATTTTAACACTTACAATTTTTTTAGAAACTTGTAGCTAATTGGTGATCACGATGCTCTTACAGATTTTTATAAATGCGTCTACGATCAATGACGTTACAACAAATTGTCAAATTTGTAACGTCATTGGCTACGATACATAGTTGTTACATCACTAGTGAAATGTCAATTTACCTGTCACGTTTAGAGTGGTGTTTAGATTTCGTTTAGTTTATTAATTTATGCAACGTTTACTTTTGGCGCGACCATAATTTAACAGCACAACTGTCCATCAATCCGGAGTTTTACCGTTGCGGAAAACGAAACGTTTTGTACATTTCACAATACTATCAACAATCTAAACTAAATTGTGTTGAAAAAGTTTTTTTACATCGGCGCATACCTACCTATGTAATATAAAACTAGCAGTTACTACCTGGCTTCGCCCACGTTTGAACAATTTTTCTCGAAAAATATGGAATAAACAATATTGCTTCTTCTTTTTTTCTATTTTCACAGTGAAATTGATTTCTAAGTTCCACACCTCATGAAGGAAGTATCTCAGTGAGCTGAACGTAGTTGCATTGAACTAGATATTTCACAAAGAAACAAAATTTGCAAACTTACACCAGAGCTTACCATTCGCGAAGTTTTAATGAGAAGGACAAACAGCTTTTCCGCTTTCCCACAGAATAGATTCTTCTTCTTTATTAATGATTACCTATGAGTGGTATTCTGTGCTTGCAGCTATATAAGCTATGCTGCTTCAGTTGATATTTGACGTGATATTACTTTGTCCATAACAGCAGCCGCTTAATAAAGTTGTACAACTTGTAACTAATGCTAATTTGGTTGACAATATCTAGTCACTGTCGCCTTTTATGGCCATAGAGGCTGTGCGGATAACGTTATGCCGAAGGTAAACACAGACAGATCCCACCCACGTTTACTCTGTCTGCTTCGATTCAGGGCATTTGATCAATTACTACATTCCTATTAGCTTATCCATTACAGGACTGCGATAGGTTGTTGATTGATTAATCAACTGAAATACTTGTTCCAATAAAACTGCGTTTACGACGCGATAAAGTTACAAATGAAGATAGTTGGGGGAAAGCTCTACTCCAGCGCTCGAAGTTGAATATTTCACCAATAGAAAAGCTTCGTCTTCTACATAATATGTACCATATTATGATTAGATAGTTGGTCGTGATTTAATCTTAGATGTGACAGCTGTTCGATAGCAACTGACTTCAACAATGTTCTCTGTGGTCTGAACTTGTCCACATTCAGAACCTACAATATGGCCTAAGTCCCCATTTCTGCATCATGTACACACAGCGGCCGCGACTGCAACGGAGACGGCTTAATGCAGTCAAACCCTGTCAATTTAAAAGCGATCTACAATAAGTTGTTGCATATTCTTTACGTGGAAAGTTTCAGGGGATTATTTTGACTGAAATAGACTTGCATCTTCATCACTTCAGTCCAAAGGGGCTTCCGGGATGTGAAGCGGCAGGTCAGTTGTTTTTATTATGTCACCCTATGTGGATTTTCTTTACTTACGGTATATATTTTTTAATATTCCTTAAGGGTTGCTGTCTCACGTGTTAGAGTCTACACTGATATTCACATAGTAGCAGAGTTGAGGGGAGAGTTTCACTCGCTCGTGTAGAAAATACAAAAGCTTTTAGCAAGTGCACCCACTATTTTTAACGGCTAACTGAAAACATTACGAACTGGAGCAGAGTTCCGGTTAGTTCCGGCTGAATCCGAGCGCCGCCTGCATGGTAAACCCGGCGATGGGGTGCTTAACGCAACTATGTTGGTACCCACTTTCTTGAAAAGCTAGTTCGTCGGGTGTAAATTTTCTAATAACTGCACGAAGCAAATTGAGAACGTAAAGTTCCAACCGTGACCCATTTATCCCTCAGTTTGTAGCCAGAATACACTCGGATACTCGCCCACGCAAAAGAATGCTAGTGCCACAAAGCTCTACGATCGATACCGAAGTCATTTATACGCGTAATTTATTATCCGAACAATTTATGGTCATGTCACATGGTGGGTTTAGCTACGAGAAATCAGGTTAAACATTCTGTCCAGATTTTACGATATGTCACATAAATGATTTATCGAGAGCTCTTACATGTTTCTAAAATCAGAATATAAATAATAGTACAGAGTTTCCCAAAATATGTAAGAACCAGGAGGCGGTGGTGACCTCAGGAATAGCACGAGACATTGAAGGCCAGCAAGGGGAGACGAGGGCAACAGGAAAGCAATCAACAAATAGTTTATGTGCTGCAACATCCTGTTTAACAGTTTAAGTGGGAAAATGTAAAAAAAAAAACACTTTAAAAAGGCGGCGACAAGCCAAATGAAGTTTGAGTAACGAAGTTCTTGGCTTGATTATAAACAATATTGTTCCGATAACGCAGGTACACAATTTGCGATTACGGTGTGCATGGTCAACAACAGCTTGCAGCATTACGCAATTTACCTCCTCATAAACATCTGAGATGCAAACATGCGTCATGTCGTGCTAATTTAAAAACCTAATAACAATGGCCATAGCTGCAACTAGCGTTGTGACAGTTTTGAAAGAACTGTTTCAAAGAAGTACTTCTTTTGACAGCAGTCCCAACTTCATTCATTTTTCATTGAACAAATACTTCAATTGAAGTTGGTTAAGTTGGTACTTCCGATTGAACAATCTATGGCATCTACTTCGAACTTCAATTTTTCATTCGTTCGAAAGACTGAAATATTGCATCATCCACAGTTCAATTGTTCATTCCCTTCTTCCTTCGATTTTAGTTCGAAGAATGAATGAAGCAATGATATCTTTTAGTTATCCGTTCCCTCGCATGTACCCGTGACAGTTTCTTATGATTTCTGTGCTTGTTTTGTCTATAGGACTATATAATCTCTACCTAAAATTATGGATGGCCGTTCAACGAGAAAGTGAAATATGGGCTTATTTTTAAGGAAGTTGGGGGTTTACCAGGCCAAATGCAACTTTGTTCTAAAGTTATATCCATAAAGGAGGCAATGCCTGTAATATGAATCGTCATTTGCGCAATATTCACCCTATTACTAAGCAAACTGTCAAACTGTGTACAGTAAGAAATATTCAAATTGTACTTCAAGCCCTGAAAAACGTTCACATCGCTCTTACAGAAACTGGAAATTTCGCAATTACTACATTTGCTTTTTTTTGCAAATTCTCTGTAAGGCTATGCATACTTATTGTACATCATTCCTTTTTTAAGGCATGATACCGCCAACCAACAACAACTCAAACATATGGGCAGCTGTCATCGAGAAACAATAGACAAGAAACTAGTAATAGACAATTAGTTTTTCTACACGGTATAATACAATAATGGAGGAGTGGGTTGTGGTTGGGAGAGCTGTCCAAAGAATAAAACTATTAAACGTGACTATTATTTGGTACATTTATCGCTAGCAACCCCCCCCGACGGGGAATTCTGTGATTAATATGTTACTTCAATTGAAGGGTTCATCGTGAAGGAACCATTTGAATCGAGATATTGGCCGACGACTAGCAAACACTATTTCATTGCACGAGGATGAATAATTATCGCCCGTTATTTTGTTTAGCCGACTGTTCAAAATAACTTTGCGATAAATCCCACGGAAGAAAGAACAAAGACCGATCATTTATTTGGGATAGACACGGCAGATTTATGACCACGATTGTTTTAGAAGTAACATCCCACGAAGACTCTAGACTAAACTTTCTTCTAGGCGGGGCCACGGTTCTCAGAATAATAATGTGATATACTTAAATGGTTTGGTTTTCCATTTACGGTAATGTTTTATCTCGCTGTATTATTCGCAATCTGAAATAAATCAATTATATGAACGGCCCTGCAAACTACCTATCATATTATTGTGCGGAGTCTTACGAATTTTATGGTCCAATCGAAAATTTAAGCCATAAATCGCAAAAAATCGAAAATGCAGCTCCGTCACCCCAACATATCATTGCCGGAAACGCAAAAGGGATATATATATATATATATATATATATATATATATATATATATATATATATATATATATATATTATTATTAATTTGATTTCCATGTTTCAGGCATTAAGTCATATTCGCTAGGGCCTCTGAGGTAGCCGGGAGATATTGAGATGTTTTGCTCGTATGACCTCGACGTATCGGCATTCAATATATCCTCACTTCCATGATTCACAAGGACAAAAGAAAACACCGCACAAAGAAGTAATCATTCGGTCAACTGATTACTAGCAGAGTTGTTAATCCAACAGAAGCTTTAGACCAGGGTTGGGGAACCTTTTTACTACTAAGGGCCATTTGGATATTTGTGATATCATTTAAGATGGCAAGCTTTAATGATTTCGTGGGGGGTGAATATTTTTTAACTTTCGCTTCCGTTTCTTTAAAATTATAACAGAAGCTTAACGGAACTTTCTAGGGATAGGAAACGAGCTCCTTAGCAACCATGTGGGGAGCGGGCCACGAGTGATTTGTTTTGTTTTGCAGATTGGTTATTAATTAAATAACAGGCGCAAGTTTATGTTGTTTCACGCATTTTTTCTCGCTTGCCCACCTTTATTATGTGTGGTGTTGTTTATTTATTTTTTTGCAGTGTTTCACTATTAACGATATAGACATCTCGTTAGTGTCCTTTTTTATATTAGTAAAGTGCCAAAACGAAACTGAAATAAGCCGCAAAGGGATACACTACAACTGCGTTGAAAAGTCACTTGAAGTCAATACATTACCTCCCTCGTTGAATTTCTAATACCAATTACACACCGCTTCTGCTTCCGTTATAACACTTCCGTTACATCTCTAATTTCCATTCCACGATTCACAAGGACAAAAAAAAACACCGGACACAGAACTAATCACTCTTAAAACTGATTACCTAATAGTGTTGAGTTGTTCATCCTAACTTTATGTACGTACAGTCTGGTTTCTAGTTTATTATCGCTTGTAGGCGTTGGTGTATTTAATGTGAATTGACCACGGAAGCTGGCACGTCTATTTTCATGATCGAAAACATATTATTTATAACGTGGTCATTAAGTTGAGTAATTTGATCAAACTCTGGGCACACTTCAACAGCCGTGTTGATGGTCGCTGTGGATACGGCAGACAGGGCGTACTATTTATAACCTTTATAGCAGGAATCACTTCGAAAAGATCAAATAGTTGAATCAAGTAATGAATTGATCTTTCCCTTTTAACCGATAAGAGGGCTGTCGGTAACATCAAAGTGATACGAGTATTTGCTGAGTTATAAAAAGTATCGAAGTTTTATTTATTTGGTTAGGAATAACGCGTTGTCTTTTAAAGTAGGATTTTAAAAACCAATGCAATCGTTTTCAGTTCGTAACATCATATACATCGTGAGTTATGAAGCTTTGCTATATTAATTGAGCTGTCAAAAATGAAACACGACTAATATAAATAAACTTGCCAAACTCATTCACGCGTTACTTCGAACCGTGTTTCATTTCGTTGTGGGAAGGTTTCTGCTTGATTCAGCTAAGTTCGACATCGACACGAGGTTAGAAAATGCTGCCGAGTGTGCTGCCCTATGTGACGGTCGGATGTAAGCATTTGTGTTTCGCGAGTTATTCTCGCTCGGTTTTCGTATGTATGGCGGACCTGGGCGTGGCTACGACTAAGGTTAGGGTATTTATACATCCATTCATAGCACATATCGACATAATGTTTTTGTTTATTCGTATAACCACTTTTTCACAGTATTGATATCAACAAAAATATAGCATATAACCTAAAAAACCGTTTAGTTGTGTCAAGTTTAGTGGCATAATACAAAATGTCGGCGGAGTCCCGCGGTGACCCAAGAGCCCAAGATCATTGTGACAGTACATAGAAGCGGTGTATTATATTTGTTGTCTCTTTCTCTCTCATGGTGAACGACGTGAAAACTCGCAGAAAGTGGTTTATCGCAAGTTTGTATAAGCTGGGTAAAAATAATTAGCTCTCTCTCCGTACACTGTTACTCCGAGATTAAAACATAGTGTTTAAACCCGGACGAAACCGGGTAATAAGTAGGTATTACTATTAAAATGGCAAAACAATGAATTACCCATCCAATTAGGTAGGTGTCAATTAGTTTCATTCAAATATTTGAGCGCTGAACTAAATTCGGCAGTAGTTTTATGATTCGAATTTCTTCGCAAAAATGTTGCTGCTTTATAACCGCTGTTATAGTTTGAATAATGGGGCATCCGATGGAAGACGGTATTGTTTAATTTTACAGTTTTCATTGAATTCCTTTCTTACCGGTGGCCCACATTTTAGAATAGAAGTAGTTTGACACGGCACTCGAGGTTAGGCACGATCGCTGATAGCATCCGACTACTTTCAACTCTCTTTGTTCACGAACATTCTAAGGTTCGAATGGAACGCATTCGAACAGCACCACGTTCGGCCACGGTTGTGATTAGGTTAACAGATTAGAAGTCTGCAAATGTTTAGACCGATCAGTAGCTGAGTGGACAAATGCGTAGAGTTTCCACCCGGATGTCGTGGGTTCAATTCCTCTGCTAGCTAAGTCCTCCATCCTTGGAGTAAGAATATATCATATGGAGAGAGAGAGCTAAATATGTTAACCCAACCCGTACAAATTTTCTCCGGGTTTTTACGTCTTAAACCGTGAGAGAGAAAGAGACAAGACAAGTTGTCACATAATATCGCACCACTTTTAGGTATGTGAGTATGTTTTCCGTCTCCCGCGTCTCCGGCGACTCCGCCCACTACGTTGTGTTATGCGGCATAACTCAACGGTTTTGAGGTTATATCCTTCATTTTTGTTGATAACAATACTGTGAAAAAGCGGTTATACAAATAAACAAAACATTATGTCGACATGTGTTATGGATGGATGTAAAAAGGTGTGTCCATGAAAAGCCTAGCCACGCTCGAGTCAGGAAAAATCAACAATCCTGACCAGTGGCGGCTCGTGACTTTTTAGTGTGCTAGAGTGGTAAGATTAAAAAAAAAACGTCATCATTGATGTTGTTGTAGCCGAAAACATTTTTTTTTTTTTCGAAATTTCATTTTTTTTGTATGAAGATTTTTCAGAAATCCGTGCAGTGCACCACCAAAACTGAAAAATCCTGAAAATCTTCATACAAAAAATAAAAAGTCGAAAAAAAATAAAAATTATTTTCGGCTACAACAACACTAACAATGTCGTATTTTTCAATCTTGGCACTCTAGCACACTAAAAACTCACGAGCCGCCACTGATCCTGACTACACTGTTTCGCAAAACTATCCTTCCTGGTATGTTATTGCTCTGAGCCTCCATAATTGCACAACCAACATTTTTCGCTTATAATGTTGGTAGTAAGAATTTTCTCAAATATTGTCAGGTTACGAATATAACCTGGTAATGTTTGTCTTTGTTTAAAAAAATAATTTAAAATTCAAAGTTATTTGTTCACAAATGGTTCAGGCGAACATTCTAAGGTTCAAATGAAACCTAATCGAACAGCACTACATTATTTTGTGGTAGTTATTAGCTTTGCAGAAATAGCTTTATAAAATACTGCAAATATTTTAGACTTCATTGTTCACGAACATTCTAAGGTTCAATGAAACCGCACCATGTTGTGTTACTGTAAAGATTGGCTTGATAGAAATAGCTTGGTGCAAGTAGCTTAAAAGAAATAGCTTGGAAGAAGCTTGCAAATATTGTTTTAGTTGACGACAGGACAAGGAGAAAATCTGTATCTATTTTTTTTTTTTTTTTTTACATGAATACCGCACAAGAGTCTCAACTGCTCCCAACCGTCTAGAGCCAGTGAGACTATGGCATCCCCAAATTGGGTATGTTGTGAGGCTGAAGGTAGTGGGGAGGGGAAGGAGATCGGGAAGAGGAAGGTTGGGAAGTACCTGGCTATTCAGATCTGGTCACCAAACACGGCTTAAACCATTTCAAGCAACTTTTCGATTCTGAATGGTGGTCTTTCACCATACCACTCTGGAACGTGCCGCAAATATACTTGTTATTATTTTTTATATGAATTAAATGTGTTATGACACATATTAATTAAATAAAAGTTATTGGCGCACGCCGGGTTTGAACCCGCGACCTTTGGATTCGTAGTCGAGCGTCTTACCACTCGACCATGGAGGCCGTCAATTTGGGAGATAAACTAACAATCTCATTCATTTAGGTTCTCATTACTGACTGTCAATTTTCCAATTTCCTAAAAAAAAAATAACTAAAAAATACAGTAAATATAATCTTTATCTAACATGACTTCGTAGATTACATATAAATATACATAAACATGTGTTTCACGCTCATACCGCGAAACTGGAATTGGCACTCTAAGAAAAAAAATCTTGATAACGTATTTCAAACGGAGCAAATAATTTTTTTAGCAATATTTTCTGATGAAACATGTTGCTACATTGAGCATACTTCAGTGAATTAACTTTTTTTAATGTAATTTATTATTTTTTTATACTTTAAACACGTTAAACAACCAATACGGTTGCAACCAAGCACCGTATAGCATCTGTAAGGTGAAGAATATCAATATTTGTTTGTACGAACACTGTTAACTGCGCTCACATAAAAAAATAAAAATAAAGGTATGTAGACTTGAGTGTTACCTGTTAAGGGTCAGCACCCGAAAATACACACATTTTGGCTTTCTAGTGCAAGCAAAACTACAAATTATTTATCTGTCAATACTATATGGGTAGTTCGAAAAATGTCTAAGGTTTCTAGTGAACACAATTTTTAAACAGTAATTTTTTAAATTCTTTATGAAATGCTCACTGGAATTTCAGGTAAAACGTTCAAAAATGCCTTTGCTGGTTTTGAAACTGCACCTTTTACTGATGTTTTTCATAGAATTTAAAGGATTACAGTTGTACAATTGAGGCTTGTAGAAACAAACACGGCAAAGTCCACCAATAATGGAAAATGAGTTAAATATGAGGTTCGAAAGAGTAAAAAAAATGCTTTATGATGCAATGTTGCTTTCCTAATAAACACGGCTCTAAACCATTTATTTTTACGGATTAAAATTGAAGTCCATAACAAACTCGGCAAAGTCCACTTCTTTCCAAATCAAAGACGGCAGTTTTCAAACGGACCAATAGGAGCGTTGTAAATGGCTGTTTTCAAGATGGCGGCTCTTTATGTTTCATACAACATGACAACCGGATTGTCTCCTCAGCTGCTTAGTTTCTAGGTGTTTTTTACTATATTTTCGTATTTTTTTTTATTTTTATGTATAGTTTATAAAAATGGAATGTGCCCCCAACGAAGTAGTACAAGAATCGGCGAGGAAACGCATAAAACAGCCCCAAAATTGGAAGATGAACATTGCTAAAAAACAGAGGTTATTACCACTTTGTTTTTGTAAAAGTTGAGATATTGACAATTTCGCAAATTACCGAAAATGTCCGCTGACGTGCATAATGAAGTTTTGTTTCTTGTTATTTTTTTATGGACATTATTTTTTGACTTACTAAACAGCATAGTGGTAAAATAAATGAGTTCTTACTTACGATTTAGAGTTTTATTGAATAATATGATTACTTTATTAGTAGTTATTGTTCTGTCATTAATATTGTAGAAATCATTGCTGTATGAAAAATGTATCAATGATAATTCCAAGCAACATAGAACCCGGAAAAGTTGTTTTGAAATCGTTAAAAGTGAGAGATGTCAACTGTGTTTTGATCAAGCATTTCGGTGATAACTGGAGAAATCTTCCTGCTCTTGAATATTATTCCGCATTCATATCTTATTAAACCTTTAAAACAAATTTTTATAAAAAATACCAGAATAAAAGTTATTATTTTTTTATGATTTTTTTTCTTGATTTTTTCGTTTTTTTTTTTAAATTATTAATTAGGTCATCATAACTTACAAACTTTTTTCAAAATATTTTGTAAGATATTATTATTTAATATTTTAATATTTTCACTTATTTATTTTTATTTCTCCATTAATATTTTCTTACTTACATTCTTTATTTATTTTTTACTTTTTTTTATTTTATTTTTTTTTATCATCATTATTTTTATTTTATTTTCATATATTTTTATTTTATTATTTACTTATTTATTTATTTCTTATGAATTTCTGTTCATTATTATTTTTTACTATTATTATTACAATGTATTGATATCAATTATGGAAGGTATTGCATTGCACTACTCCTGCATACCTTCCGGAATAAAACTTTTATTATTATTATTATTATTGTTTTGTATTTCTATCAAAATAAATACTTTTTTAAATATAAAACTATTTTGTTACTGACTTTGACTGCAACCTTATGAAAAAACGTGTCCATTTCAAAACTGGCAAAGTCCAGTTGTGTTGAAAACAAAAGCGGCAGTTGTCAAATGTGAACAACAAACACGGCAAAGTCCACTATTAATTTGAATATATTTTTTGTTTTGCACCAGTTAAACTAATGTATCAAGAAGAAAATTAATGTTTTTAGTAAGTACTATTTGTCGAATTTATTTTAGTGACAGTATCACAAGTAATTTTTAAATTAAACGTTTTTTGTTCTTCCTTGAAAACTGTAGTCAATGGACTTAGCCGTGTTTGTTTCTACAGGCCTCAATTGTATTCAATGGAAACCTCAGACATTTTTCTAACTACCCATAGAAATTTGCATATAAATCATTTTTGTAGTATTGCTTGTTAATCACGCCTGAACATCGACGAAGTATTTATATATTTTGATGCCCCCGAACTTCGCGGTATGAGCATGAAACACGCAGTCCACTGTTAGTCAACTCTCTTATTATTGATTTATGATTATTATTTTCATTCTGAAAGTGCCAACATAACAAACTAACAATGTCGTGTTGATTTTTGCATGTCTTACAATTATGAATCAATGTCTTCCGGAGGATCGACCTCGGCCAGTAAAACATCCACAAGGTAACGACCCCGGCTCCTAATAACATATTCTGTCATGTGTAGTACGTAGTGCCTATCTTATCTCTTATCTCATTATTTAGTACCTATTCTAGAATGCATATCATTTATGTTAAACATGTTTTTTTGTTGCACGTTCTACAATTTTATCAATCTGCCATGCAGGAGATTATTTAAGTAGTGTTTTGGTTTATTGTCTTGCTTCCTTACGGATCTTTTATCTTATTAAATAACATTGTTATCTGTTATTGATTCACCAAAAATGTTAGTCAGGTTTGGTATGAAATACTTGAGTTCAGAAATTAGCAAAACTTCTTTCCACTTTCGGAAACGGTTTTTTTTCGAGATGCATTGGTGAGCGGTTCATTGTTTGAGGAACTTATTTTGTTATGTCATTGTGTATCGTTAGTTGGTAAACATATTTAGAGAAAATAGAGTAGACTTGTACTTAGTTTAAATCAAGGGCAAAATGAGCGCAATTTAGTCATAATTATTAAACGCACAGTTCATTTTAGGAGTCAAAAGCTCCCAAAGTATTTTATAAGCTGATAGCTTCGCCCAGACAGCGCGGCTAGCGTATGCGGTAGTTTAAAACTACAAAAAAAAAACAATATATTTGGGCCTTTTTATTAATGTCACACCACTGCTTGATCCGACGGTGCTTCGTGCGCTAGCCGCGCGCTGTCTGAACGAAGCTAATGACAGCTGCCGTAGCAACAATGATGACCATTGGCGATTCAGACTTTTCGAAGCTGTTAACTTAAGTTAAAAATTATTTGATTGCAATCCTGCTTTTGCATGAAATCTTAAAGAAGGGTTCATGCGAGAGTTGCAGTAAAAGAAAACAGAACTGGGGGCTTTTTGGCACCCAATGTGAGTAAGGCATTTAAAGATTAATAACAAAAAACAATATGGCTGACGAAATGATAGGATTTCTTCAACAGGAATCATTTTTTAATCCACTCTTTAGGTTTGAACATAAAATATGAGTAGCATCCCGGTTGTATTTTTAACTTATGCTAGTAATGATGTGTGCATCCTTAGAGTATTAATATTCTTACTCCAAGTTTGCATCCCATTGAAGTATTATGATGGATCATTTTTTAAACGAATGGTTGATGTTAGTTAATCATTTAAACCCAATTGATTAGTTTGTGAGAGTCCCACGAATCAACCAAAAATTTCCAAGAGAATCCAATTAGAATCGCGTTGGAGTTTTTATTTAAGTTTTCTTACATGACGTGAACGTAGTTAAATATTTTTCGTAGATAGTGTAGTTTGTGAAAATATGTTTTAAGTGTACGTCATTAAACCGCATACCTATTATTATACATATTTCATGCTTTGTTTGCGTTGAAATACTTATTTATTAAAATTCGCATGAACTCTTCTTTACTCCATTCGGAAATAGCGGAAATAAAGATTATATTGTTTCATGGCATTTATTGGGGCAGCAATATAACACTGGGATTTATGTATTCAACATCAAAGGTTATTCCAAATGCAAAGTATGCATGTTACCTACATAAAGTAGTTAATAAATAATGTTGAATGCTGGCTTGACGATTATTATTTATCCATTGCATTTGTGTATTGTAATCTCGTGCATGGTGCAGTTGTATTCGCCGCTTAAATATAAAAATGACATCATGCTTTTATACTGAAATGACGCATGCACGTTATTTACGCTCCACTCGGACGGCCTTGTTTTTTAGATAGATAATCTCTTGATAATCTAAACTTCTCGGCTTCAGTGGTTGGGTTCTTCAAGCCGCCTCCAAAATATGATGCAAAGTGATTTATTCTCTAATCTTTTTGCCTCCCGATTCGGCGATGCGGGTCAAATACTGTTTTTAATGTAGTTAGTATTATTTCTTCAGCCTACTATTCTAATTTGAAATGTTTGTCATCAGCGTGGGCAGCACGTGAGGGTATTTAAAGAATCAAGCAAACACCGAGAAATGAATAGATTAAGCTATCAAGATTCTTGTTGAATTCTATCCAGCATCGCTGGTAGGAAAAAGTCATACATTTTTCGCGCATCAGCCCATACAGACGGAGACTTTAAACCGTGTTCCATTTAGTTTGGGGGAGGTATGTGGTGCGGAGGGGGGACTCTC
Source organism: Drusus annulatus (assembly GCA_022651775.1). Lineage (NCBI taxonomy): Eukaryota > Metazoa > Arthropoda > Insecta > Trichoptera > Limnephilidae > Drusus > Drusus annulatus. The sequence continues at coordinate 2,117,034 of JAGWCC010000184.1, forward strand.
ACATTCGGCAGTCGAACGATGCTCACCAACCATGCCGAAATCACCCGACCGTAGTATCGATAGTGTGGCAACGCAATGTGACAGTTGTGTTTTGCCAACTTCATATTTCAGGCAAAATACTTCTTCTTGCTTAACTAGCATTTATTTTAATGAAATACAACACACTTTCCTCGGGAATGTTACTTCGTCGGCTTTTCAAAACTTTATGGGAATGTTTTTGTCTCGGCATTAGACTGTTGTCTAGCTGTGGCTAAAGCCGGCTCCAGTTGAGGGGAGCCACTTGGAGCGTCTAGTGTCGTATCTAATTATATACATCAATGGTTTCACGTCACTTTTAATACTACCTACCTATGGAATGATTAATTCACTATTGATTCAATATCATATATCAACTCGATCCGTCAAAATTAATCCCATCATTCCGAACAAATCCAAGCTCATTGTTGATTCTCTGTTCCAACTAATGAAAAAGGTAATCTTTTAAAATCTTCAAATACTTTTTCTCTCTCGCAAGATGTCCGTGATAAATTTCATACCTTGTTTGTTCAGCAATTCTTGACGTGACAGTGTAGGTATTCTTTAGGCAATAAATCACGCAAGGCCGTCCCAACATGGTGCTTGGAACTCTAAGCTTGGAACCTATAGTTTTATGTCGGCGTACCTATTAATTATTGTGAGCACGTCTCCACCGCGGCCAGAATGTGGGGAACGCACGCTAGGTGAGAAATCGCAAGTGTAGAATCCTCTAGAACGAACACACGTGTGCCTCTGGCCGGAAGTTGAACGAAATTTTGTTATTATGATGTTAAAAATAAACAACGACTAAAAAAGTACCAGAAAAAATGCAGAGGCGCGCTTCTACCATCTCACGTTCTTCTCGGAAACAAACAGTCTAGGAATAGTGATGTCCTATGAGTCAAATGGTGTAAAAATAACGAAGTTTATCATATTTAATTAATTGTCACGCTGTATTTTCTACACCTACTTAAAATCAAGTTGAAACCACAAAACGTTACGAATCAGGGGGCGAAACGAATTTCCGGCACAATCTTGTCATGAGATACCTAATGCATAGTAATATTTCACGATTTCATGATAAAAATCTATGTTTTGTGTCAAATTCCCAGAAAAGCTTCACGCTTTTGATAATACAGAAATGACTAGACGATTTTTTGATACGGCGGAAGTTCGCCAACCCTTTTGGGAAAGTTATTGAGGGGCTAGTTGTTAGTTACCATAGACTCGCGTGCAGACAGAACCTTTAAACAGTTACGGTATAATTTTGCAACATTCACTTTGTAAAAGGAAGCATTCACGAATTAAAATGTTTCATGTTTAGCTTGGGATATGCGTGCTTGGAATCGGAAGCCGAAAACACATATTTCGATATTAATTTTCACAAGAAATAAATAATATCCTACGGCCTACTCGACAAGAGTGTGGCCTCAGCTGGATTGTGTAACGACTGTGTAAAAATATTCTAGTTACGTAAATTTGTAAATCGGTATGATTGGGCGAGACAAAATAAAAATCGGAACATTGTTTCACCTCTGCACGCCAAATATATTATGTCTCCGTGCCAAAATATTTCTCAACCGGCAATTTGTTAATTAAGTCCCGAATAACGTCTGTATGCACAGTGCACACGCCAAGAGAGACGAGGTATTCAATTCGAATGAATTTGCATTCGCTTTTGATTCATTATTTATAGAAAGGGAAGGCTTAGAAGAGAAATAAATAAGAAAATATAACATCATGTATAAACAGTAATCGCAAAAGATGGGGTAAAACAAATAAATTCTTCAAAAAAATCATGATAAAATATCCATTTGGTCTGGTTCAGACAGATTGGTGGTTTGTCTAAGAATAATGGTTTCTTCTCCGAAAACAATAATTTTCGACATGTAAACCGTTTGGTGTGGAATGTTTACCCAATTTAAATATTCCTGGCAACTTGACAAGTAAAAACCACAAGTTGTTTAATTTAAAAAAATTATAATTTATAATCTGTTGAACACATGATGTTTTTTTTTTTGCATGTTTGAATGTGAATAGCTATATTTTTGGATGTTTATCAATATTATTTTTTCATGCTGTACACATCTGAATGTAGTCCAACCATTTTTTAATACATAATAATTGGAATGTCCTCATGACTTGTAATTTTAACTTTTATTATTTCCGGTATTAAACCTTATAATAGTATAGTTAGTTATATAAGAGATATTAATTTGAGTAACCTTCCTTCGAAGGACCTATTTCGGACATTAGAACATGTAGTTTGTTTTAGTATTACATATTATATGGTCCTTAAACTAAGAGCTCCGTTGTAACTACTCTTTCTGTTATGTCGTTTATGAGAAAGGGAGAGGTTACAATAGACTGTGACCTTTTTTCTCATCAATAACACAAGCAACAGAAATAGGTTACAATGGACTGGTTAGTAGCTGAGAAGACAAATGCTTTGGGCTGCCACTCAGATATCGTGAGTTCAATTCCTTTGCTAGCTAAGTCCTCCATCATTGCAAAAGCAACAATTTCCGCTTATAATGATGGTAGTAGGAGTTTTTCAAATATTGTCAGGTTATTTGTAACCCGGGTATGTTTGTCTTTAACAACAAAAAAAGGAAAAGCTCTAGCGATAAGCCTACATTTAGGCTTTTCACAAGAATGCATATTAAATCTATTCTAATAAAATAATTATAAACCGCAACATTATAAAGAAATTAATGTCAATAAATAAATCCCTCGAATGAATTACATCTCTTAAAACAAATTAAAATGTTGAATTTATACACAACTTCTATGTATCAACTAAGTTAGCAACCTTGTATCAAATAATATGTAAACATTATGCATTACAGTTCAGTGCTTAACCTGTTGTTTTATTGTTTTATTTAGCTCCACAACATCCAGCAACGTGCACAATGACAACCGACAACTGGCCGACAACTCTAACCAATGGATTGACAATATCAACTCTCCGCTCATCCAGGATGAAGGAGACGGCAAGTCCCTGAAGCTTAGGTTCGATGTCAGCAAATATTCACCCGAAGAAATCGTAGTTAAAACAGTCGACAACAAATTATTGGTAAGAATAAAAATCCTTATTATATACCTTTTTAAAATATATTTTTACACTTTTCTGAATTTTTATTTTTTGACGGTCAAACGCATATTTAAAAGCTCCTCTCATGATGGAAATTCCGTTGGATATTGAAAATAGTCAATAGTAAATAATAGATCCATAAATTCTTGGCAGAAAATAATAATAGTGAAAATTTAATCAGCTTCCAGAGTTTTGTAGAGATTGTAAAATTTTTCTCTTTTGAAAATTTTCAAGTTACATGAAAACTTTAAGATATTATTACTCTGTTTATTATAAAAAAACCAATATACGAAAAGCTATGTGCTATTAGGCACGCAGCCAAGCTATATACCATCGCCCGCTGTTGTTAGGTTGAGTTATAAATACATTTATTTTTGAAATGCATGACTTTCCAAAGTTGTAAATAAAACATGTAATACTGGCTTAAGTTTAAACAAAATCAGCTAGATACAATGAGAATATTCTATTCGAGAATGTGACAATTCAAACCGGTGATGCACAACCTATTTAAAAGTTGGGCTAATTTATCCAATTTCAATTCCAATTCTTCACGGGCCGCCAAAGATAGACGTGTTTAATATTGCTTCGGAGACATTGTGCTGTGACGAGCTTCTGGGGAGAATGAGTACCAACACAAATAATGTGAAAACAATTTTTTATAAATAGACGACATCTGCCCTGCAACAAGTAAACTATGTCAGTAGTAAATCTCTCCGAGCGTTAAAATGAATAATCGTATTAAACAGTTTGTCTCACTTCTCAGCACATTTTTCATCATTCTTGAGAATTTTCATTAGTGTGACTGCAGACGTTTTGATATAATTTTATTTTGCAATTTGAGCCACAGTAAATGTATAACTGGGCAATATGTAAAACTTAGGGATGCGATTGGTCTAGTGTCCTGTATCAGTCACTAACACATCGAAACAATGAGTGTATTATACTTATATAAGGCATAATTCTTCTCACTCATATGCGGAAACAGTTCTATATACGCATGCATCAATACCGATCTATTTGAATATTGACTGATGATTGTGTTGCAGGTCCACGCAAAACACGAAGAGAACTCCGACACTAAAGCCGTATACAGGGAATACAACAGAGAATTCCTGCTGCCCAAAGGAACCAACCCTGAAGCCATCAAGTCCTCTCTGTCCAAGGACGGAGTCCTCACCGTGGTGGCCCCCCTCCCCACTCTAGCCATCACAGAACAGAATATTCCAATCAAACAAAACTAAACCTACTTTACCATTATTAATAACTGCTGGCAATTTAGAAACTCACCTTTCGAATATTTTTTCTGTGGAAAATGCATGCCTTGAAACGGTTTTAATGTTTGCTGCATTTCGCGCATATTACACGAGTGATATTAAACTTTATGATTCGTCATAAATACTATTAATTATTATTTTTTAAATGTCTGCTTTTTGGCAATTTTGTACTTTTTGTACTGCTACTACACATTTTGCATCAATGTTGTGGACGCACCTTCAGTTGAAAAATATTCATTTTTATTTACCCACTTGGAAAAATGCTTTTGATATTGTATTTTTTTTCGTTTTTTATTTAAACACAAACTTAAATCGGAATTGGCTACAAACCACAAATAGCTCACACAGTTTTTGGACATTTTTTGTTACTTAATGTATTTATAAATATATTTATAATTAATTAACAAACTAATACTTTATAAAATAGATGTATAGAGGGAATCTCTAAATAAATTTAAGTTTTATTACTACACAACATGAATATTTTTTTTAGAAATCATTTTTATTTACCGTCAGAATATTAAAAAATGTGAATTGGTGTAGTTCTGATTTTTTTTGTTCTTCCCATTATCATGTTAAAAATATAACACGTGGATAATACATACATGCCACTTCAAAGGGACGCTAAAAAGGAGAAATTTTTACCGACTCAGTGGAGCATATTTTGTATTGTGAGTATGAGCTATACAAATGTGTTTTTTTTTTACAACATTCCTATTTTTCCTGCTGTGTCGCTTCTCTCTAGCTCAAGTGTATGCGTATGTTATAGCAAAATCAATATAAAAAGCTTGAAATTAACAGAAGAATCACCCTGACCAGTAGATGCTATTACAATCTCCAAGACATTTCAAATTGAGACTCCTCTCGAGGACAAACTCTAATCTCTATAAAAACACTTTTCAGACCAGTGCTAAGTTATGGTACAGAGTGCGAAACCCTTATGAATAGGTAAAGAGTATTTGATATTTTTGAGAGGAAGAAAAATTTGGAGCCGATAAAGAAAATGACATTTGGGAGACAAGGTACAACCACCAGCTGTACCATTTATTGTATGAAGAGCCGTCAATAGCGGGATTTATAAAACTGGGACAGGAAGCCTGCAGGATGAAGGTGTTGGGAAACTTAAACTTAGGCGACTGGACGGTGCGGAGGTGAAAATTGCAGCCTTATACAGAAGGAACTGGAGGGCGATAAAGTAGGAGACTGGCAGGTTTGGAGGGAGACTCTAAAGGTTCCTGCACCCAAGATGATGAGCTAATTAGGTTTTCAGGAATCTTGTACGGCACTCCAAATAAATAATACCTAGCTGTCTTTCAACTTAAAACTGTCTTCATATGATGAATGCGTCTATTTTTACTAAGAAAAAAAAGTATGAATCGGTTGACAATAAGATTTATTTAATAAAATCGTTATTCACAATAAAAAAGGAGTTTTCAGATGTGGAACTTAAAATACAAAAAAAAACTTATTGACTTCACCTATGAACCCAAATATACACGGTATATTTATGTAAATAAATGTGGTGTACTAATTGCACATTTTGCCATAGTGTAAAAAATGCATGCAAAAATAAAATAAAAAATCAGTGAAGTAATAATAATTTAGTCCAAGAGTTCAAAGTGCAAGGTACATTAACTCCAAAAGTAATACTTTTGACTCCAATAAAAACTAAAAGAAATTTATAAAATGTAGTTACAAAATCTACTTAGATTTGAACATTGAGCGAACATGAGCATAGAAATTATTGCACTAGCAGTTTTACAAGTCGAAAATGTCATACTTATTTTTATAAATACATATGTATGTACATAATAATATGCAGTTATTAGTTGGATAAGCAATGGAGTCAATACAATATCAATCATAAATAATATGAACCAAAAGACCCTAGAGCAAATATCACAAAATCTATATCACAATACTCGGCTGAAAACAAATTGGGACTTCTTGGGCAGGACATATAGCAAGAACGGGAGTTAAGTGGCACCAAAGAGGCTTCTTAACAGGTTTCCTGCCAGACTCTGCTGTGAAAGTTGAAGAATGGAATCTTTATTTACTATAATATAAGCCATATGAATACTCGGTCAAGATAAAAATAACTATTTACAAAAAATATCAATGAGCAAAGGCTGATAGGGATATTGAAAGAAGGGTGAATGCAGGAAACAACATTGATGGAGGACTAAACGCTGTTGGGGCAAATAAAAAATTATTCAAAGAAGCAAAGCTAGCAATCCACAATGGAGTGCTTATACCAAATCTGATACGGCAGTGAGGCATGGAACTGGCAGAGGAAGAATGAAAGTAGACTAGTAGTGGGCAAAGCGGCTCAGTTTAGGGATCCGGATCACTAGATCAGCTGTCTGTAAAGATCCGGCTCAATTGAACGACGGTTCGCGTTCCCCCGCACCGTGCCCTCTCCCTGGCTCCCTTGGCCCTCCTAACTATAATATATTTTATTCTTACAAAAGGGGATCCCAATATTATTGGGCTGGCCAAACGCTCACTTAAAAAAGATCTAACATGACATCATACCAATTATCCGATGTTTTGTTTTCAAATTAGAACTCTAAAAAAGTGTATTTATTAATTTGTTGTTGATTTTGTCATTTATTAAAAATTCAATTGAAGTTTCGTGTTAACTATCTAGATAATATTTCACAAAAAATGGCGCTATATAAATTAGCCAAGTTTTATTATTATTAATAATAGATAAACTTAAAGAAAATTAATGTAATTATATCATAAAAAAGTGTATTTAACAATAGTAAAAAATATATATTTAATAAAAAAAAGTATTGAGAAAAAAAAATTTTTTTGGGAGAATAATAGTTTATCGTCGTGTATTAATACTTACAACGAACAATAAACATAATTATACTCAAGCAAGTACTTAATACCAAGAAAATATTTCAACGATTATTTAGATAGCAATGATTTACTCAAAATAAACAATGAACATAATACTTTTAATAACTCCGTTATTGTTAATAGCTCAACCTTGTTTTTGTTAGAATAAACAAAATAATTTGGTCGAATGGCCGACACCACGATCCCTATGACGTATAATAAATGATATGTATCTATGATCAAACGATCAACTTGGATCTGTAGTGATCTGCTAGCCGTAAGACCCGTTAATTTAACAAGATCACACGGATCTCTCAGCTCACCGGGTCTCACAGATCAACAGATCTCTCGTTCGCAAAGATCCGCGAGCCGTTAAAAGATCCGCGAGCCGTTGGGATCCGCGAGCCGTTGAAAGATCCGCGAGCCGTTGGGATCTGTGAGCCGTTGAAAGATCCGTGAGCCGTTGGGATCCGCGAGCCGTTGGAAGATCCGTGAGCCGTTGGGATCCGTGAGCCGTGAAGATCGTTCTTTGTGAACCGGATCTTTCAATCTGTATAAAGATCCGGATCTTTGAGCCGGGTCGTTCGCGAACGACTCACTTCTAAAGTAGACTGAATGCTGTGGAAATGAGATCCCTAAGGCGTATGTGCGATAAAAGCATGTATGACCATGTTAAAAATGTGGATATCCAGAAAGAATGTAAGGCTGATGTAAGCGTAATGAATAGAATCAAGAAAGTGACGCTTGGATGTTTTGGGCATGTAGAGCGAATGAACGAAGAAAGGAGTGTGAAAAGAATATATGATGCAAAATTGAATGGAAGAAGTCGGGGACGCCCTAGGAAGACACGACACGATCAAGTGAATCAAATACTTGAATCGAGCCATGTGAAGAGTCGGAATAACAGAAGATTATGTATGAATACGAATGAAGCAAGGAGTGTGTGCCAATACAGAGTTGTATGGCGGTCCGTCCTCTCTGCCTACCCCCGCGGAGAAACGGCGTGATGGTTAGTTAGTTAGTTATCAATGAGCAAAGTATTCTGGTCTGCAGAAAGTAGAGAGGCACCTGACAAAGCAACGTCCACCGGGCGGGATTAGCAGCGCAGGAGGAGAGTTGGCGAGGTGGTTGGGCAGTGTGAAGGCTTTTACTATATCTTTGAACATGTAGAAGAAACTAGAGAGATAGCAGGAGACCGACAGAAAGGAGTGGAAGCATTTTCTACAGCCAGCCAGAACCCTCGAAGGGCTGTAGCGTCGTTGATGGTGATGATTACTGCTGACAGTAAGTGCTCAAATACAATTTCGTTGAATGCAATACACTAATTTGTGTTTTTTAATCATACTGTAGAAATAATACACTTATTTATAATAATTCGTAATATTTATCTATCACATAACTAAGTATAACAATCAGAGTTGAAACTGACAGTGAATTGGCAGCTATTTGGCATGAGAGCAGCTTCGTGTAGCAATTTACATAGCGTGAGGATCAGCCGAATAACGTAAGAAGAAAAAAGTTTAAAATGTTTGTCTTTTGAAACTCTTTGTTTTTTTAAATATTCAAATATAAAAGGTAAATACTCTTAAGAGAAACCTAAAACTATTGTAATAATTCATGTACAGGTATCGCAGTGAATTTTGAGTCAAACACAGTACACACCCAGGTGCATTGCTTGCATACAACATGTTTCAAACTTCAGAAAAAAAAAATCCAGAGAATTAATTTTCAAACCAATGAATAAATAGAGGGCCGTGTAATATAACTTTCCAAAAGTTTTTTTATAAACTTTTCGAATATTAAAAATACAAATGCATATACTTGTTGTCCTTTTTTAAGTAAGCATAAGCAAGACAAAAGGCTGTTTCTCATTGACTTTTCCCAATAACGTCGCTGTGGAAGTATATACATATGCACCAGTACAACAATCTTATGTATGTGTTGTTTACACCAATTTTAATTGTGCGACCTTTACTTAGGCTGCTATGGAGGACTTAGCTTAGACAATTTATTCTAAGAAGCCTGTGTGTGGATCTGAAGGCTTTAAACTATCTTTGTTTGAATCAACAAAGTTTTTTAATATGTACATTGCAGATCTGCAGTAGAAAATACTCACAGAAAAAAGACCACTTTTCAAAATTACAGAAACACGACATGAAATTGCTTCAGGTATGTTTAGTGACTAGATCTAAATAGTAAGGTACTTCACAACCTTCCTCTTCTCCTTCCCTTTCTCATTGATTTCATCAAACAATATTCCCCCAAGGTATGCCAGTCTCAATGGATCCAGCCACTGGGACTTACACTCTAATATTAAAAAAATACTTAAAAAACTAGTTAGAGATATGATACAGCATATAAAAATTAAACAGGCCTTAGTTGAATCAAGTTATCAAATTATATAAAAATATAGTTTTTCTCAGATAAGAAGTTTTTTTTTTTTGGCCCTTTGGAAAACCTTATGAGAGGGTTTCACTGTACATATGCATAATTGGACGTAGTTATGCAGAAAGCATCCAACCCCAAAAAGATTAAACCCAGAAAAGGGCGTTTGAAAATATGACGATACAAAAGCATTAATATGCGTAGTCGGAATTTGTGAAGTGAATATCAGTGTTTTTTCTTTATGAGAATTATTATAAATAGGTTATTTACAATCTATCAATATATTTATTAAAAAAAATATATATATTTATATGTATTTCTTATGTTATCCTAAATTATATATTTTTTAAACTTCGATTTAAGTCAAACAGCTACAATATGTGTTAGGAAAAAGAAATATTACCAAAAATCTATTTTATAGCTTGGATGTTTTCAGAAGATAGAAATCTCGTATTTATCTATAGGAAAACATGTAAAACTCGATTTTTGTAAATTGTGGGTTGGACGCTTTCTGCATAACTACGTCCAATTATTATTGAAAACGTGTGCTTTTTTATGACAGAAATGTTTTTCAACATGCTTCAGAAATTAGGAGGTTGTATGCCTAGATCATTAAAATACAAGGAAAATGGCAAAAATTGGTCATTTTAATAATGTTTTATACAAATAACTAATAGAATGCATATTACCGCTGACGAAACACCAACCGTAATTTTTGTTTTTTTAAAAGATTCAGCAGATAAGGGATTATTTGATACAATTAAGTCAGGAGGAGGGAGATTTTTCTTGGTGATCTGAAAAATAAAATAAAACATTAATATTAACTTGTGCATGCCCCACATAAATATTTTTTTTATGTATTTAAAAAAACAGTTGTGTATATATAATATGAATAGGAAAAAATCGTGAAACGAAAAACTCGATGAGATTATCATCCAAAAAAAATTCACCCGTGAAACACTATTCTTAAATGTTTATGTTTTCTTTACCGAAAAACGGCACAAAATTATGTGAATAGCGCGCAATAGTCAAAACTGCTCCAAACTGTCTGCAGCCAGTGGAAATATGGCATCCCCTATGTCTCCCATCACATGTCTCCCATCCCTATGTCTCACATCCCCTGTCTACTATGATCGCGCTTTTGGTGTATCTGGTTGTCATCTAGAATAAGCTTCCCCCAAAACTTGCCAACATACAGAACCTAGCAGAGTTCAAACGGGTCTTAAAAACCAAATTGTTTAAAAATCCTACATACAAAACGTAACTTATTAAAATTTAATTTCTTTAAAAACGTCCCTAATTTGCTTTGTTTCGGTTTTCTCCTTACTTCTATCATTACAACTCAATGTCCTCACTATCTAATGAAAACTATATACTCATTGTCATAAAATATTTATTGTTCTTTTGTCACTTGTTATATTTATTCACACCGTTTGCATTTTTAGAATTGTTTACTTATAATACTTGAATATTATTTTTTTAACATATTAACTGTCCTCAATCTAATTTCCTTTTCTTTGATTTGACAAATATGTTGATATGAATTCATATGTTTCATCTGAATTTTTATACCCTTAGCTTCTGGTAAATTGTTTTTTTAATCTGTTGATGTACATATGCACTGTTATACCCATATCTGAACCTTTTTCTCTCATGATTTTAGATAGTTTTAATTTGTATACATATTGTATATTATTTTATCCTTGTTAGTTAGTCTTATTAACATAATTAATTTAGTATGAAGCGCACTTGAGGTGAAATATCGCAAAACTGCGCTATATAAGTTCACTGTTATTATTATTATTATCCCCAATCAGGAGAATGTTGCGAGGCTGAAGGGAGTGGGATGGGAAGGAGATGGGGAAGGGGAAGGTGAAGAAGTACACGGCTATTCAAATCTGGTCACCAAACACGGCTTAAGCCATTTTGAGCTAAATTTCAATTCTGAATGGTGGTATTTCACCAGGGATTTACCGAGAGTATCTACCACTCTGAAACGTGCTGCAAACATGCTATAAATTATCTAATAATAATCAATATGAAATAATTGGATTCGTAGTCGAGGATCTTAACCGCTCACCCATAGAGGTTGAGGCTGAGATTAAAGGGGATAAACAAGAAAATAATAAAAGCTAGTTATACTCAAAAGTGAACTGCTAAAAACAGAGGTAATTATTGAATTATTTGTAGCATAGTTTCAGTTCTAAACATTTTTATTGTTGGATTATTTTAACGAATAATATTAACTTTCTTAAATACGTATCACATTACATGCACCATAATATATGTATAGTATGCTGTTACCTTTAAAATATTTTTCTTCCAGTACCTCAGAACCGTCTTTGTATCGCTTATAGTTTTGTAATTGTCGTAAGCCGCTCGCATTAATTTAGCGTTTTGGTGAGGATTTGTGATCTCTGAAGTGATTTTATCATTGTTGAAGTAAATATTAGACTCAATCACCGTTATAATCCTGAACCAGGCACCCAAATTGGTGAGGCTTGTGTCGGCCCTGAAAGGAATAATATTTCAATTAATCGGTTGATATTTTTAGTTCCTTTTTCAAAATAATATATTTTTTTAATTAAAACCAGCAATAATAACCAACATTTATTGATTGTGTTTAGGTTAAAGGCGTTATCCCACATTGTTTTGCAAGCAAATTTAGGCCTTAGTGATAAAATAACAGTCATGCTGTTACGCTTGACACCTGATCATAATTTGATCAAATGCCGAAACGGGCAGAGAATCATGGTTGACGGGGCGATTATTTAAAGTGGTAACAGTAAACAGTTCATAATGGGGCTAATCATCAACATATTTGAGACGGTGTAAAATGTGACAGCGGTTTAAACTACTAGGTCTAAGTCTGCTTGCAAAAAATGTGGAATAATGCCTTTGGCCCAAAAAAAGTTGATACATATATGTATTTATATATTATATATATATTTTTAAATAAATTCATAAACATAGTAAATATTAGTAGTGAGTACCTGGATTCACCCAAGTTTCAACATTCTATTTACTCATAAAAAAATGAAACTCACAACTTGATCCTATTTTTTTAATATTTAAATTGATATTTCATAGCTCCACGACTCATGATGGAAATGATATTGCGAGTTGTAAATATGGGCATTGACCTAGACATTTCAGAGAAAAAACCATATATTAAAACTTAAGTACTCACATGAACTTGAGACGTTTATTGGCGTCAATACCTAAAACTGTGTCCATGTTCCACTTGTGCAGGTGAAATTTGCGCAACCCTTTGAATATTTTCTTTCGTTCGTAAGGCATGGTCACCCCGAGCTTTATCAAGGTTTGTTCATCAATACAGAGGAGCTTGGCCAAACTAACTCCCTTTTCCTTAAACATGGGAATCAGTCGTTCGCAGTTCATGCCAAATAATAATACGGGGACATCAAAATAAAATGCTGGCCTAAAAAAAAAAAAAGAAATAAAAATTCATAATGTTAATTATATCATAACCAGTCCCATTTACAGTACGGTATCATTGGATGGGGAAGTTCATGTACCTTGCACATGTTATTGTAGCAAGAAATTAATTCTAACGGTCCCCTTAAGAACCTCTATAGAAGACATCTTTAATGACTAAACTTTATGACTGAAACAATTATACTCAAAGGAGATTCTAATTTACGCATTTAAGAATACAAAATCCTAAAAATACATCAACCCACAACTAAAACGACATTTGGATGAAGAAATTTTCATTACTTCTCGTTTTTTTATTTATGTATTAACACTGTATTAATGGCACATTATCTAAAAATAGGATTGCCTAAAAATTTAGTTCTTACAGTTGTCAAATAATAAATTAATAGATTATAAATCCAGTAAATCTAGAAATCGAATATGTAATAAGAAATTAAAAATAATGTTTATAAGTAACAAAAAAAACACACCGTATGCAGTAGTTAAGAAAAATGGCTAGTCTGAAGTTTAATGAGATAGATCAGCAATTAGAGCAAACACCCGGATAGCGGAAGGTTTCGAGTTCATATCCCACCTCAATAACCTGTTAGTTGATAATTAGATGATTGTATATTAATATATAAAAAGTAAAGTACATAATAGCAAAAGATACTAACTTGTTTTTACTGAGAATTCCAGGAAACAAGTCGGGCCATTTCTCAGTAGCGTTAAGAATATTGATTTCTTCCGGTTCATCTTCATCAAGCACAATGTACTCCCCTATTATGGCCATGACCTTTGGGCTCCTCTTGCCGAGCATGCACAGCTTCACGTTGCTACAGATGTCGGAGTCTTTCAGGGCTCCCTTCTTGGCCAGGACCCTCACCACATCTGCATGGTCACCAGCTACTGCATAAAAAATAGCCTGGGAATATAAAAACAACAATATGAAACGTAATTACAGTTTAACAGATATATTTTTATATATATTTTTTATTTATTATTGTTAAAATATTTAAAAAAAACATGAGTTTGGTCCATGTCTGTCTCACTAGGATATTCCTGTGTCGAGACAGACGTAGAGTACATAAATTATTTAATATTAAATGTAAATTACACAGTAATTTTGATTTATGAGAAGTTTGAATTGACGAGAAGGATAGGAAAAAGGAATAGGAAACTGTATTTCAAGCTAAGTTGAATGCTTCGAATAAAGAATGTGCTGTGTGTAGTAAAATAAATATTCCAGGTGGAGGAAGAGAAACAGTTTTGTTCCTGGAGAATTTTAAACAAAATCCACACAATCACGTTTTAATGTATCCAGTTTTTATTTTATGAAAATTCAATAAAAAATAAAGATTTTTGGAAGTCATTTATTAAACTTTCATTTTACATAAAACTAAATTAAAGCTAACTGAAATACACATGCATGAAAGATTTGAATTGAAAGAGTTAAGTGTGAAAATTGCTTATGTACAGATTTTACAGTAGGTACATTATGAAGAAAATAAAAACAGGATATTTTACCGTTTTCCCTCGGCGATCCTGTGCATCGACATTGGATAACTTCAGCAACATGTTCACAATATCCACCTTGCCGCTTTGGCAGGCCTTCATCAGAGCGGTCTGCCCGTATTTGTCTCCGATGTTTACCCGAACCTTTTTGGCCAAAATACTGCTCACGCATTGAACACTCGCAATAATTTGCGTGCTGGTACTGGAACAAGCGCACATCAATGGTGTCTCCATATCTACAAAATGAAAACATTTTTAATCAGTGGCGGTTTTCTATAAAAAGCGTATGTGCATTGAACTCCCATAGAAATAAAAAGAAAATAGGACAAACTTGTATTATAATTTTACCACACTTCAAACAGTGCGCCATTAAATTCCATGCTAAAAAATCTACCCGTCTGAATAATGATGTACAAGAATGAGTCCAAAATGTATCTCATAAGTGTTAAAATAATTCAGCACCTAATGAACTTTCTGTCATGAGAAATACTTAGTACAAAACAAAACAAAAACATACTAGAAGTGGTAGCTCAGTAGAAATACAAACTTTGGCCTTATACATACTAAATAACTAGCTGCGTAGCTCCTACGAGATTTGATAACACCAAATACAAATGGAATAGTATTTTGCAAGGTCCAGATAATCAACAGATTTTTATCTGTGATTTTCGTGTTTTAAGTTATTATAAAAATAAATTGACTGCTGTAGATTTTAATTTTCTTGTTGCAGAATTTCTAGAATTCGTTAAAATTGACAAGTATATAAAAAAACGAACAGTTTCTTGTGTAAATTGTGATTGTCGCATTTTTAACTTACAACTGATATTATTTAGGCACAGACGTTTTTATGAATCGCCTAATTGTATTGTGTTGCTAGGTCACTAATCGTTTATGCAGTAATGTGATGTTTTAAAAGATTTCTTTCAGATCTACGGAAATAATATTTGGAAAAGATTTTTGAAACTGGAAAAAAAAAATACATTACTCATTTGTGGCACTGTGTTCAGTGAAATTTTAGGTAATTTTTTATCCAACCAGAGGGATATTAAAAAAAACACCTGGTTGAACTCCCAGTGAGATAGGCCACGAAATGTCACTGATTTTTATTAGTTTCCAAGTCCAAAAACTTCACATTAAGTCCAGATTTTAACTGCCCAAAGATTACACAGATCTACAAACATATCTGCGCAGGCCAGCAAACGAGGAACTAACAAATGAAAGAACAATTTTTTTATATACAAAACTCTAAACGGTGAGCTCTGGTGGTAAAACTTACACAGCTTTTCTGTCTGGAATTCCTAGATCAGTGCAACTATTTTCAGATAGCAATGCTATTTCCAATATGACCTACGCTACTTTAAAATATCCGTTTTGTTGTCATAATTAGGACAAGATATCATGTTGTTTGTTCCATATTTTTAAATTTTTTAATAAGAAAAGAAGGTATCGAAACTCGGTGAAGCTGGGTAGTTTGACTAAATTATGTACATACAATAAAGACAAATGAAAAACTTTCATGCTTTTGAAAGTGTGGAATATATACATAGTATGAATATAATACCACATTGTTGATCTGCATCAGCCCCCTTCTCCAAGAGATACTCCACAATGTGTGAGTAAGAGTAGGTAGCTGCAATCATCAGGGCAGTCCTAGATCCAGACAGGACGGTGTTCACACTAAGCTGAGGAGCTAGAAAGGATGCAGTAAATATAAACATTAAAATTTTGTAGCTTTTGCCCAACTCAATTAATTTAATTTTCTTGTCTTTTCAACCGCCTGGTATCACTAGAAAGTTTTGCTTCGTATTTTTATTGAGAAAAAAACACAGCTACAGACTGTAAATGATATATGTATTTGGTACTTGGTACTTGGTTATTCAGATCTAGTAAGCAAACATAGCTAAAGATCCAATTCCGAATGGTGGTTTCCCACAAGGGATATCCACTCTGGAACGGGGTGCTTGCTAAACATGCTTTTAAAGCACAAAAGTTCAATTACATATATAAGTAAAAAAGATCAATTAGAAAGTACCATTCTCAAATATCTCTTTGATTGTCGATAAGTCACCATCGTATACTGCAGTTACGAGCCTTTCTTCCTTTGATTTCTCCGGCACAACTACCTCATCCTTGGGAAGATTTCCATTTTTTTTTATTTCATCCTAAAATTTTAACAAGGCAATTAAGTTCCACACATTTTTTCATTAGTAGCAACCGAATTCATGTCGCAAAAATAGGGGTTCCACCATTAAAGAAAAATAATTAAAGTTCTAAATACAAAATTAATACACATAAAACACTTATTTTCAGTGATGGTCACATGGGGTCAACGGGGACGAACCCCACTAGATAATGGGAAAGAAAAAAATAGACTTCGTCTTTATCAAAATGCCTAAATTCTTTACACATGAAGATAATTAATTTGGAGAAATTTTGATTTCCATTGTGCAAAATAAATTATTTTTTTGCTACATTATTAAGCTCGAAATTTGGTCAAATCTCACAGATGACCGCTTTACGCACTGTCTACCACTCAAAATTACCAACATATTGGGTGTCGTTTGTCGTGTTTACTCACTCTCATCGGGTAAAAAGTGCTTATTTGAGCCAAAGACTAAACCTATAACCCTTTGCAACCGGTGGAAAAAAAATCGGAATAGCAATGCGCTATAGCAATAAAGCTTTTAGTTATTATCCCTTAGGTCAGGGAAAAATAATTTTAAAAATCTCCGGAGACCAGATTCTTAAAAAAATTACACGCACTATCGTGCGGTTCAGAATAATTTGACATTCGCACGATCGTGCGCATACCATTATTTCGGTACAATTTCTTTAAAATAAAGACAATTCAAATTTAAAAAGCAATATTTATTTATATTTTTTCACACATTTGCTTCACCTTCAACTTATCCATCATTTGTTTAAACATCTCATTACTAAATTCTCTACCATTATCAGATATGATTTCACTAATCCTCGAACCATCACCTAACCATCCCCGAACAACCTCACATACTCCTTCTGCATGTTTAGACTCAGCTTTCTCAATCCTTAACTCCATTCTTATCACCTTTATCTCTCTTATTAAAGCCTCTAGACTACGGGAGCCACTTGTTTCCCCACTTCCATCCGGGAGCGCCATATTAACATTTATTAATTTCATAAGGTTACAAATATATCAATATATAACATATTATATTTTCTTGTGGTAAGTATAAAAACAAATTTTCCCTCGAGATAAACACAGATACACGTTGCATTTTTCGCAGCGTATTTTAGAACGGCTTTTGCAATTTTCATAGCGGCAGACTCTGGGAGCATTTATCTCATCAAAAATTGGGAGATGATTATATCCATCATATCTCTTAGCTACAGATGGCGGATTTGCTTGCCTGTATTTCCTATTACTAGGCAATTCATCTTCTTCCTCATCTGTTTCGACACTTCTTCTCCTCTTTTCAGGTTTATTTACCAATCCATCGGCAACATCCAGGCGAAACTCTAATAATGTCAAAGTCTTGTTCCTGGAAACTCCATTTGCAAGGCAATCATTTTTATAGAGTCTCCAAGCATTTACCAGAGCTAAGTCCACGAAATGGATCAGAACTTTTAGTGTCCATTTTTTAGTTTTAATGAAGGTACGATAGTATTCCATCAGCTGGTCAAGAACGTCCACTCCTCCCATGTGCATATTGTAATTCTGTACTATCTTTGGAGCTGAAATGTCAATGCAAGACCTTGAACGTTTGTCCCATCTTTTGACTGATGTCTTATTTTCAGCACCAGTGCAATTTGACACCATCAGAACGGATTTGTTGTCTTTCCATTTAACAAGTGCCGTTTTCTTCACTGACAAACTGCTGGCTTTTCTCCTCGAACCATGACTCTGTCATTTTTAAATTTGATGTTGGTTCTTTCAGCTAATCTATTTAGCATAATAGTCCCAGTGCCATGTAGTTTCTGAGCGTGTAGTTGTTCGATCAGTGTAACTGTCGTTCGATCTTGATATAGTGGGAGGAGGGGGGAGATTATCGTCATTTTCCATGGGCTCCTGTAGGTCAGCACACTCTGCCTCAGGCCCTTCGTCATCATTGACCAGATCTTCAATTTCCGACTCGTCACCATTACCCAGAATCTCCAAAACATTATACTCATTTATGGCGATTCCTTAAAATAAACAAAAATACGGATTAGGTGGTTGATAAATGAGCATCTTAAAATAAAATATTTGTAGATAAATCACCTAAAAATGTGACCATAACCCTGGATGTTACGATCGTGCTGTGAGAGATTAAAAGGATAATAACTATTGGTTAACCAAACACAACTACACAAAAATGCATTTAAACTGTTACTTAACATCTTAGGTTCTAAAATAATGTACAATTTTACAATTTTATCAAAAAATTAATACTAAAATATCTACATACCTTTGCCAACTGCTGGATCAAAAAACACGGCCATCTTCGTTCGTATTTATCGAGCTACTGACTAGTTCAAACATGTTCATCTAACTTCACGCGGCTAGAGCAATTCTCGCACGATCGATGCACACCGGGTCCGCTCGCAAAAACAGATTAAATTTTCGATAAAAAATTTTCAACGACTAACTCACGCTCGTATGAGTCCGGTTGTAAAGGGATAAGAGTTTGATTTTTCAAAATGTTATGTTAAGCTTAGTTAAAAGATCTTTATTGTAAATCTGGAGCTTTATGGCTTTTTTCATAAATTATAAAAAAAATCTTGATAGATTTAGTTTTTCTCAAACACCACTAGGTAATCGTTAAATATTAGTTAGTGAAAGTGAATCTGCCCTGGTCACCAGTCTCCATGATTAGGTTTGCACTCAATGTGAGTAAAATGACAAAAAGAGGTTAGAAATTTCGTGTCCAAATGTGAACTTGGCACATTGTAGGATTTTTGTTAAAAACTTATTTAGGTAAGTATGAAAGAATATTTTCCAGATGGTGCAGGTATTTTGTACACTCATAAGTGAGACAGATGTCAAAAGATGTTGAGTTCTGGTCATAGTGCAATACACTCAAACAGTTATTGTTGGGATGGTAGGAAGCTTGTTGTACTGAAATATTAATGATGATGATATCATTTTATTGTAACCCAACCGTTGAACTAAACTTACATTTTCATAATTGATAAAAATGTCATCAGATATTCTATGATATACACTAATTTCACATGCGGTTCTAGATTTTGAGACGTCTTTCATTTGTGGTCAATACAATATTTCACCATTTTTTGTATTAATATTTTATTACCCCTGTTCGTGAATTGCAGGTATTTTAAACAGTTTAATATGTCAAAAATACGTATACCGAAGTGTTCAGGTAAAAATGTATATACTAGTAAAAAAACATTGCATCCCAAAATTCTGTAAAATGGTTTTTTATAAACATCGTTATTCCAAAGAATAAAGATTTGTACATATTTAACAATTTTGACGTAAGGTACATAAATACATGTATTAGTAACGTAATATTAATTAAGAACGGCAATACTTTTTAATACACTTTTAGTAGCTTGTTTACCATTCGCCGGTTTCATTACACATGCATAGGACTAAAATATTGACAGCTTGTCAACAAAAAACACAACGTTAATATTGTATTGATAACTTACAAAGGAAGTGTACATATAATCATTGTCACTGTCATCATCAGAATAGCCTCCGGCATACATTTTACTTATTTAAGTTTTAGAAATATCTCAAATAGATTGCCGCAGTTTTAAATTTTCACGCATTGATAAAATAAATGCAAAATGACACTTCTTTCTCCATGACTTCAATACTTTTTAATGTCTCTATGGTAAGTTTGCACGAGACAAAATATGGCTCTTGCTGTAATTATAACTCTTAAGTTCGCCTTTTATGATATTATTTTAACTCCACAGTAGACCTTCTCAATAACCCGTGAATATTGAAAAATGTTTTATTTACTGAACAATCAAATAAAAAAATGTTCAGTGATGTATTACAACTAAAACAAGTGACTCAAAACGATTCAGCTGTCAGCGTGCATAGACTACAGAGTCTAAGCAATAGTCATGTACTTATTTCAAGACATAAAGTTGAGATATAAGCTTAATTCAACAAAATACATTTTCACAAAATGTCGTTTTTTTTAAAATTGATATTGTTTGAAAAGGATTGAATAGAAAAATCACGTTAAGGTTACCATTCCCAAATCAAATTACATAAAAAAAATGTATTTATTGTTAATATATTATACAAATATTATCATCATAAAGTTGAAAAAAAAAAAACTCTTTTTCTTAGAATTTGAATTGTAGTGCAGTTATTTTATTCCTTCGAATAAAAGAGATCAATTATTGTATCAAATAAATTTAAAAAAAAAACTATCATTTCACCATCCAGAAGATATGCAAGACTCCATAAATGGAAAAAAATTAAGAGTAAAATTAAATGAAAATATATATATATTTGAATGATATACAATATGCTTTCACAAGTATATTTTTATAAAAATGATATGGAAAATATTTGCTGGTCTCCAACAGAGGCTCCATTCAGAGAGTTATGATATCTTTGTTGAATTGGCTTAGTAGCGATGGTAAATCATTTATCTTCTTATAAAGCTTTCACACATGTTTCACCAGTCTCCAAAGTGTTCACTTTTAACAATTCAAATGAAGCTAACACTTTACGAGCCGCAAGTGTAGCGATTAACATACAACAGATCGAACACACTCACACACGCTTCACTAACACGGAAAAACATAACACTAACACATCTACCCTAGTAACACTCCAGCATTTTTGGTGTGCACTAGTTCCTTCCCCCTGACAACCTCTCTCTGGAACAAATCTGTCACCTCAACATCGGGCAACGAGCAATAGCTAGCCACAAAGTCACCGTGCAGACGAGACTTTTCCCCTAGCAAAGAGCACTCCGTGGCATCCTATTACAGTTCCTCTGTGGGATTCGAACTTAGATGTTGTTTAAAAGTCTCCAAAATCAAAACAGTTTCTATGTAAAGGAAGAATAAAAGATTTAGGTCATATTTTATTTTTATCAATAATTTTTACAATTATTTTTAATAATTAAAACAAAACGTTAAATAAAATACAGTTTGTGTTTCTTAGTAAAGCATTTTCCTAAAATAATTTTCACAAAAAAAAAGTCACAACACTAATTTTCTAACAAACTATGGTCCAACCGGTCTATTCATAGCGGTAAGTCTAAGCTAAAATTGA
Source organism: Drusus annulatus (assembly GCA_022651775.1). Classification (NCBI taxonomy): domain Eukaryota; kingdom Metazoa; phylum Arthropoda; class Insecta; order Trichoptera; family Limnephilidae; genus Drusus; species Drusus annulatus. Next base: position 2,138,839 of record JAGWCC010000184.1, read on the forward strand.
CACAAGTGTATCTTCCGCCACTTTTGCCTTAAGTGAAGTTGAGCCATTTTTAGACTAATTCAACTATATCGACCCGTCCTACGTAAACTATCGTATCTTCAAAATCCCGATTATTGAGGGGAGCGTTTCTTTTGATCGCTGTAAATTCAAATATTCAGATTAAATCCAAACTCTAAAAAACACTAAATTAATTTCATTTATTATTTTTGAAAATATGTGGATTTATCGGTAAATATTTGGAATTAAAGTAGTCAAATGAAGCTTTGAAATGCTCTTCTCAATAATCGGGATTTTGAAGATACAATAGTTTACATAGGAGGGGTCGATATGTTATGTTGAATCAGCTGATAGTTCCATTGTAACCTCTCCTTCTTTATCATAAACTATCTATCGAAAAAAGGTGTTATAGTGGAGCTCTCAGCGGCAGGACCATACTACACGTATCCTTAATATTCTTCTAAAATTTAAAACGAATTTGAACGACTAGTTTGTACTTCATTTGACTTTCTTATTGCGCATGTCCGCATCGTGGACGTTCATAGACAGGAAGTTGCCATACAGCCTTATCCAGGAATACAAGACGCCGACAGCACAATACACCGAGGTCAACATCAGAGGTAGGAACTGATAGGTCTTGTGCAGTTTGAAGAGGTAATGAATCAGGTTGTCATAGAGGCATAGCGGTACGAGACCCAGGAGGTAGAAGGTCTCTAGAACGTTCAGCATCGGAAGTCGTTTCAGTCCGCCGGCCGCAGGTTTCTTGCAAGCGTAGAGACTGGGCAGCTGGCAGAAAGATATCCCCGAGTGAATGAGAAGGAGGCAGATCTTGATGGGAAGGAGATTGGTCTCGTAGAGTAGCGGGAAGAGAGAGTAGTGACCCAGGGTAGAGAGAATGAGGAATACTCGACAGTCGTATGGATCCAATGCAGCGAGAATGCTGAAAATGAAATATTGCGCTATGATTAGGTACCAATAAAAAAATAATTGAAAGACACGTTTTACAAAAGACCGAAAATTAATCCTACAAATAAATTTTATGAAGAACAATATAAATGCACTCGAAATAGAGTTACGAAATTAATTGGCGTAAGTATAATAAATTAAAATTCTTCAATCTAAAAATCAATAACATGTTACCCAATTCAATAAAAAATCATGAACAAAGTCAGTACAAACTTTTTAAATATTTTTTTAATGAGGGTTGGTATCAGCACTCCATTGTGAACTACTAGCTTCATTTTATTGGAGATTTTTTATTAGTGATTATAACATTCAGTCCCCTATTAATAGTTTCTTGATTCACCCTTCTTTCAATGTCCTATCAGCCTTTCCGCCTGTCGTGAACATACTTTCGAAATACACAAACTCATCTTCTTACTTCAAGTATTTATCGTTCATAACTATATTGCACAGTGTTTTTTGACTCTCTCTCTTTTAAACATCATGACTTTTGACTTACTTACATTCATCATTAACTCATTCTGCATACATACTTCGTTCATTCAGATCTTCTATACTGTTAGAAATAAGCACCGAATTATCAGCATACAACAGGCAACATACTTTTAGATTGTTCATTTTTGCACCCAAGCCTACACCTTTTAATTCTTACATTCAACTATCCATGTACGGATTGAATAAGCACAGTGAAATTACACAGCCCTGGTTAACACCTTTTCTGACATCAAACTATTTTGTAAAATCACCGTTCACTCTAACACATGGAACACTTCCCTCGTAGAGAGTTCAATTACCTTCAAATTGGTACATCACTACAATGTAACGTAAGTTTCCTTTTATATATTAACTCACAAAGAAAGCGGTAGATACAAAGCTGGGGGTGTCTTTACATAAAATAAATTGTTGACTTATTAGGTAGGTATTTAGAGAAATCAATGATTATGCAAACCTTAGAGGAATCAGTATGATCAAAATTGCCTTTTCGTGAACATGCCAGCCAAACATAAAGGATGTTGCCGCACAAATTGATATACACCTGAAAAGCAAAATAAAGTGGTTAAATATATCATATTTATGTATAAAAATTACTCTGCCCAGAGACGGTGGAACTACGAGGGAAAATGTTCCTGAAACAGAAAGAAAACAACAACTTTTTGGCGTGATATGATTTTATTTATCTACATAGTTTCCTTCTACTTCAACAAATGTAGTCCAACGCTTCTCGAGTCCCATTATACCATTTTAATAGAATGACTGCTCAAGCTCCTCAAAATAGCCGTTTACAGCATAAATGACTTCCACATTGCACATGGAAGTCGCATGGAGCCAAATCTGGCGAATAAGGTGAATTAAAAAAGATATTGCAAAAAATAATTGAAAGCATAAGATAGTACGTACCTGATAAAATGGATTGGTCTTCTTTTTCTATCTGCACCAAGCCTCCACAGTTTCACCAGGGCGGGAACCATAGCCAGTAAGCTGATGTAGAATGTGACAGCTGGAGATATTGATGGCAACACCACGTGGTTATATTCCTGGACCAAACCTCCAGTCATCGAACCAGATACGGTTTTTATATTGTGACTCAGTTTTGACACTGAAATAAAATAAATGTTTATTTATTTATGTTATTTCGTATGTTTTTTTTCTTCATCAATTTATTTTGACCCTGTGGTTTACCAGAGATATTCTTACCGTGGTGTAAAAGTTATATTTATATATTTTTTAATTTTTCAAATGACATAATAAAGGAGATACAACGATATTAAAATGTACTTACAAACAATTGCAGCTCCCTTGTCAGCAATGTTGTAAAGAGCCCAAAAGTTTGGAGCCCAGTAGGCGTGACTCAATCCTCTTTTGAAAGGGAAAAGCCTCGAGATAATCTAAAAACAAAAATGTGTGTGTTTTTTTTTACATTATTAAAGTCTATTACAAGTTAATCAACCCCATATTTCTGTCAAAATTATTAATATTATATTTTTACAATTTCTTCCAATATAGGCAGACATCTTTGTGTTGGTATGCAAAGCTCTTACCTAACACAGTGGCACACCTAGATAATATCTTGAAGTGAAGAGATTGATAAAAATAACAGCAAATAAAAAGGTTTTGGTAACACAATTGGCAGAGATGTTACTCTCAGATAGAGTAGAGGTTCTGAGTTCATGTTTCGATCGCAACCTAATAATTTTATTTTCAGTGTCTTTTTCTGTTTCATATTTAATTGAAAATTATTGATATTATTAAAATACAGCTTTGATAATAATAGAAATAAATTTATTTATTTCCCGACATTTAATTTTAGATAATATCATGTTTTATCAACTAACTTGGACGAGTGATATCTCTTAAACTGAAATGGAATAAAGGATTACAGCAAGAAAATTACACAAAGTTGAAGTCAAACAGTTGAATGTGGGAAAATTAAAAAATCTTGAGACTCACCTGTGGAATGTGCTTGAAGAATGGTCCAAATGAAATAAGTCCAACTGATATTACTACGCCTCCAAGCTTGATCAAATTCTTGATTGAAAAGGAGTACCAGGCCACATTGATGGAATCTTTGGATGAAACCGTAAAGCAGTACGATCTTAACAGGTACACAATGTATGCCGGAGCTATGTATAGATATATATGCTTCATGTTCAAAAGCACAGAAAACCAGAATGCTGATCGGATGTAGTTGTTCTGAAAAGAGGACCATGTTTTATTCAGAAAATAATAAGTGAAGTATCGAAATTAATAGACATTACATAATTACAAATTGCGTACTTAACTTTAATATTTAAAGGTTTATGACTCAATTCAAAAGCAATAAGATCCTTTTGATTTTACAAAATATGTAGTTGGGAAGTTTACACCAGAGCACTTTAAAGTTTTTTTTGTTTTACAATAAAATTCATAAGTCTTCAGTCCCTGGTTGGATTTTGAAAAAAAAAGTTAACTCAGTTAACTCAATGCTCTCACAGAGTTACTGAAGCGACAAAAAGCTAAAAAAAAAGTCCCAAACTTGTGTGGCTTGAGTCAAGCCTTCTCCCAAAGGGTAAATATATTTTAGATGGCTAAAAGGCCACAAAAGTCTTCAGAATCAAACGAGAGTCAGAGCATTCGATGCAGAAAAAAAAACTGATTAAAACTGCATATTTAACTCGTTTTGGCCAAAGTGTCGCTTGAGCCCTTTTGCCTTTCCGGCGATGATATTATCTGTATAAACATTTTGAGTTTGTTTCTAAATTAATAAAATTTGACTATTTTACCTTCATTGCTTCGCCTATTGAGAGTAGCAGGATTCCAAAGAGAATGCCATTGTACTGGAAGTGAATGTGGTCAACCATGAGCAAACCCGCATTACCAAATATCAATACGAATGACAAGATCTTGGACTTGGTGTCGCCTAAAGAATCACAGCAGCTAAAATTAAAGCATAAAATATTTCATTAATATCAAAGCACAATGTGTGAAATTGTTTAATGAGTTATAATAAAAATCTATGCATCGTTATATGCAAGATTTATATTACAGGCCTTTTCACCAAGGCCCTTTGCACATAGGGCAACTAAAAAAAACAGTTTGCAACTCAAGTTTCTCTCCTGTGTATTTTCAGTTGCGTCATATTTGCGAGATATTTTAGAGGACTTTGCAACATGTCCGAGCAGGAAAACATGAAATTTGTTTTGGGGGTTAAAAACTATCCTTGTATTTATGATTATTTTATTTTATTTTTATTTTAGTACATATAATAGGCGTGATGCCCAAAACATATATACATAAGTGGTTATTTAATTAGAATATTTAACAACAGCAGGTAATCAAGTAAAAGTTTATGAAAAATGCAAAAGTAAATGAATAACAAACAAAAGCAAATGAATAATATTGTACAAGGTAGAACATAAATAAATGGATTATTGGCACCTGTACTGAAGAGATGCCTATTAGCCGTTTGGTACTTCATATAACCATTATATGCTTATAGACATTTTTGAACGCAATATGACAATGAGACCGTGCACAGCGAGATTTTAACTTTAAGTTTGAAAAGAAAGACAAACATTCCCGGGTTACGAATGACCTGACAATATTTGAAAAACTCCTACTACCATTATAGTAGTAGGAGTTTTTTAGGAGATAGAGATTTTACATGAGATGATGACTGAATAATAATAATAATAACAGTGAACTTATATAGCGCAGTTTTGTGATATTTCACCTCAAGTGCGCTTCATACTAAATTAATTATGCTAATAAGATTAACTAACGAGGAGAAAATGATACATAATATGTATACAAATTAAAACTATCTAAAATCATGATCGTTATCAAAAACCATGAGAGAAAAAGATTCAGATATGGGTATAACAGTGCATGTGTACATCGACAGTTTAAAAAAACAATTTACCAGAAGCTAAGGGTATAAAAATTCAGATGAAACATATGAATTCATATTAACATATTTGTCAAACAAATCAAAGAAAAGAAAATAAGATTGAGAACAGTTAATATGTTGGAACTTAAAACATTAATATTCAAGTATTATAAAATGCAAACGGTGTAAATATAACAAGTTACAAAAGAAAAATAAATATTTTATGACAATGAGTATATGAGTGAGGACATTGAGTTATAATAATAGAAGTAAGGAGAAAACCGAAACAAAGCAAATTAAGGACGTTTTTAAAGAAATTAAATTTTAATGAAATCGTATCAACCTGAGTAGCATTGTGAGTGAAGCTCGGTCGCCAACCAGTTTTAGTTGGGTATAGGTTGCCCCGTGTGCGAAGAGCCTAAGCCTAATTAGTTCTGAAAAGGGAGTAAGATGGTACCCGCTGTAAATATCAAACTTGTTCCGCCCAACTGCAAATGGAAGGCCCTACCTAACGGGCTATCGACAACCTCAATTATGTATTACCTTATATGTAATAAAAAATATATAAAATAACTGTGTATCTAATAATACACTTAGAATTTACTGAGGTTCATGATACGGTTTCTGACGCTTACCCTTTGACTCCGATGGCGAAAATCAAGTCAGTGAATATGACTGAAAGCCTCTGAAACAAAACAGTTTCCTGTGACTTGTAATTCAGGTTGGTTATCCTTAGCATCGCCGGATCCAGGAACTTGGCGATGTGAGATAGGCCATACTCGAACCAGGCGAATAGCGGGGGATAGTCTAACGTCCATTCTGATGTATTTTCATAATACCACGAGCTTATAGGCAGGGAATGTGTTATTGCAAGCCAATTCCTGTGCACTTCGAAATCTGTGGAATGACTGAAATATAAAATATATTGATTAGTAATCATCTGAGAAACATGATAAAATTATATTGGAAAAGATGTTTTCAAGGAAATGACACTTACTAGCATGGAATGAGAAGAAGTTTAATGCAAGTTATGATAAATATAATAGCTAAATACATTATTGCAGAGATTTATGGGCTTTTTTCTTCAGTTATAGGCCTACCGGCCACATCACTATCCTAACCCGCCAACTGCTTGTTTTGTGGCACGACAGATCTGTCAGCTGTTTACAACATTACAGTTTCCTTCGCTGTCAAAATACAAATATCACTAACCTACAAAAATGACAACTGTCAGTTTTGATTTGCTCGAAGTTGAGAGCTGAAATAATAACAATATAATATTATTTTGAAGCGATAACAATAAAAAAGTAATCATTTGATTTCTTCTTTCACCACAATGTACCTGCAGAAGACTTCTAATAATATTTGATATAAATAGTTTTTTTTTATTCAGAGCAAGAATTAAGCTTTCGTTCTGCTGTATCTTCTTCTTAAGGTTGCTGCCTCATTGTTGAAGATCGTGACTCCCACTCTAATTGCCCTAGTGAACAAGGCTCCACCACCCCTCGCGATCGTGCCCTGCATGGAGAGCCGCGGACACCGATGTTTTGAACGCCTTTGATATTTGAGTTCTGCTGTATAAGAAAGTGAATAAATAGTTGTCTGACAGCATTATTGAATAATTGTGTTAAAATGGCCATACTGCATCGAGCATTGCTTACATGGTTTATATTGTTGATGTTCTTGATTCTGCTGTGCCTTCGACTCGAATCCAAAGCGCATTGGACATGGTTCATTGTTTTCATACCTATGTGGGTATTTGATTGGATCCTTTTGATGTACGTTGTATTCCACATGATATCCCATTGCAGAAACGGCATTGAGAGGTTTAGGGGAACCATCAGTAAGAATGTCTGGTACATTACTGCTATTGGGTTGAAAATGTCCGCCCAAATAATAATCTGCATCAAACTTGAATACGCCAAAGTGAATCTGCCAATTTATGTTGTGATGAGCCCCATATGGATTCTTTTAGTGATATTAGTGGTTCATGTGTTTATAAAGTTGATGAAAAATGACACTCGTTACTAGCGTTTATGAATGTCGTATGTTAATGCTCATCTACATTAAAAAAAAACATTTATCATTCGTAAATGAAATGACTGTGAACTTAACTTATATGAGGTTATTCAGTTAACAATCTGGAATCAGTGTGGCATAAAACAGTGACACTTAATCATGTAATATGTGAACTTGTAGGGCAATGGACATAGGATTTAATCAGTTCTACAATCAAGTACAAATGATGGTTAAAGTACTTATCCCAGCAACTATAATGATTCAATGAAGAAATAAGTCATACATATCAAGAAGCTGTCTACTCACTTAAGTATTATACAGAATCAAGAATATTAGGCAGAGAGAATGCCAGACAACCTTTCAAACCTCTACGTACCTTTAGGAAGTGACTACTACGAAGTGAGATAGAGCGCAACTATTACAAAAGATTCTGGTATAAGTACAAAGGCCAGTTCTTATGCAGGCCCAATTGGAGCAGGCCTACTAACTTAGTTGCTTATCTAGCACCGATACATATATGATGACAAATATATGTGTTACCAATAAAATGAAACAAATCTTTGTCGTTATGGTTCATATGCAACTTCCCCACTCCAAGTCAAGTGAGTAGACCACTAGTATGGAGGCCATAGCTGTACAGGCGGTGGAACTAGTAAGCGCCTCATACCTATTTCCAAAATTAAACAGTAATACTTTGATTTATTGAATATAGGGTATTTAAATGTTACCCTTGGTAAAAGTTATACCATGAGTCCTTGTGGAAAATAGCAAAGGTTGTTATTACTTTTTTTTTATATTTCAAAAGGCACGAAAATTCTAGTTATTCCATGTGCCAATTGGCTCGAGGTCGTGGCTGTATTTACAAAACTTTATTTTTTATTAAATTGAATTTATTTATATTTATTAAATGGCTGTTGAGGGAAAGAAAAAAAAGTGAAGAATATTTATTTATCCAAAAAGATCTCAAAAATACAGTTATTCACCAAAAAAATTGAGACATATTCTACCCCGTGTTGGTAGAACATGGCTATTCTGATCTGTTTTAACAAAATTTACATTTCAGTAAAAATTACTTTTACATTGTATTGTTTAACCTCAGTAAACACTTGGCAAGTATTGTTGCAATATTGGTATATCTGGATATCTATGTTGATGTATGAGTATACATGGTGAGTACCATCCAATACTAAACGATTATTTGTGTAAATTTACAAATATACTTCATTTGTAAATTTACAAAAGTACTTTATTGCATCCATATCTACATAATTACAATCCGCACTCATTTATTAAAAATATTATTTTTTCACAATTACAGTAAGTCTCCTGGTTGCCTAAGGCTACAATTTTATCTATTCAAACACACTAACAGAGAAAATCAAAACTTCATAAATTCTTATCTACTTTACAAAATTATGAATTTACCCGTGAAAAATCACGGAATGTAACTAATGTTTATATTGATAATTTTCTGAACACGTTGATTTCGATTTTGAGAAATTCACACTCAAATGTATGTACATAAAAATGTACTCCCAAAACAAACTATTTATAGTTAAAAATTGTTCTCTTGTAAAATATGTATATTATAGACAGGAACTTTATCGCTTGTCTGGATTTAAAAAATATATTTTTGAACTTTTCTCAACACATCCATCTGTTTCAATTTTGAAAAGTTTACACTTGTATGTACTTATGTACTCATAAGTTGTTTAATAATATCACCTTTTCTTTAGTGAAGCATTTAAATCATATGTACTGCTAAAGAAATAGTAAAATAAATAAATATGTATCTTGGCTTGAACAATCTGTTAGTGAATAATGTATTTCAATAAATAATGTTAAGCATAAGACTGATTACTATTTATATTATTAAAGGCATACTTTAAAAATAGTTCTTTCTACTTTTTAAGCATCTCTTTATGCACTTGCTGACATATGTAAAGTTCTTCCTTATCCAAATGCACAAATAAAATATAAGTTTGTAATTAACTTTTTTTTAAATAGTCAATATCATTGTACATTATGTTACCCACCTGCATAAAATATCATAACAACTGTGTAATAATATATGAAAAAATTCAAATGGCTTGTGCCTTACTAGCGGATTAAAAGTTATATCAGTATACAGGAATTTATTTTTCTCCATCTTAATTATGGGAAATAATCTAATAGAAAGTGGCATAGTTTTTTTTAAATATTATGATTGTCACTTAGTTTACTTTGTCCTGTTATGGTGTTTTGGGGATCCTATACTAATAATGTTGAATTTAAAAAGATTTTTATTAATATATATTGATGTTGTAAAAACAAAATGGCTATGTACATAAATCTAACACTTTGTAAAAAAATTGGGTACCTAAAAATAAATACATAATGTTTAATGTTCTCATGTTCTATTATTAATTTTATGCGAATATACCCATTACTTTACATATTCTGCTTCTGGAGGCATCGGTTTTAAAATATTGCAGAGTTTTGAGGTGTATAAAAAGCGTAGTAAAAAAAGGATTCTTCAAGTTACAATTTATTTTTGATAAAAAAAACTGCCAGTGGCGAGATCTTTATTTTCGGAAGAGGAAAGAAATTGATGTTGAAGTTCCTCCGGAAGCAAAAAGGGTACAAAAAATGTATCTTTCCACATTTTAATTTGTTATTTTACAAGCCCCAATAAATTCTCTATGACACACAAAACCATCGCTTATAGAAAAGACAAATCTGACAGCTGTATGACTGCTGTCAAAATAAGATCATAACCTCCGCTTTTCAATTTCTTAAAAATGAGTTGTAATGGACCGTAAAATATATTAATCCATTTATTTAATCCAACCAACACGCATTATTAATGAAATCGTTATGAGGTTATGACTAAAACTTTCAAAATAACTAGTAAAGCGGGTAGTGCGTCGTGCGATTCAAGGAAAACCTAATCGAATTTAAAACATAACTCTTGAATGAACAGTAGCTGAGTGTCGAAATGGCTATTCTACACAGAGCACTTTTTACTTGGTTCATTTTTCTAATGTTTTTGATTCTTCTGTGTCTTCGACTTGAATCAAAGACTCATTGGACATGGTTTCTCGTTTTCATTCCAATGTGGATATTCGATTGGATCCTGCTGATGTACGTTGTATTTCACATGATATCCCACTGCAGAACCGGGGATGGTGAAAGATTTCGAGGGACTATTAATAAAAATGTCTGGTACATCACTGCTATAGGCCTGAAAATGTCTTCGCAAATAATCATTTGCATTAAGCTCGAATACGCCAAAGTAAACCTGCCAATCTACGTCGTAATGTGTCCAGTTTGGATACTTTTAGTCATACTAGTTAGCCATGTGTTTTTAAAATTGTGGAGAACTGAAAGTCGGTCGTATCTGGCATCGTGAATATTTAAAAGACATTCCTCTACCGTCTTCATGATAATACTGACTCTTTATGTAACCTTCATGAAGGTACGGACTTTTTTGCTACAATAGTCATATGACATCTTCTAAATATATAACTTGGCAGAGGTTCCATGTATGTCATTCCGAGCGTATCAACATTATTTTTGAGTGGGGGGGTGTGGGAGTCATTCATTTGACTTAAGGTGACATAACAAAAATTGTGCAAAAATATTGATACTCGAGTGTTTGTGATATTGTTTATTCCTATTCTTTTGAATAACAAAGTGTAATGGCGCGAATGTTTCTACAAGCTCCTGAGTTGGGAACCCAAGTGACTGAGGTTCCTCTCGGAGGTACGGCAGCTCTCCGATGCAACAGTAATGATGATCAACACAACTTCTTGTTCTGGCAATTGGGACAGAACCAGATAATAGGCCCTGGAAATGAGTACGACCATGCAAAATATAAGTACGAAGTTCTATCCGGAAGACTTCTTATCAAAGTAAGTACCTAGTAGTTTTAAAAGAATCTATATAAATATGTATCTATGTTATTTATTACTGTGATTTTATTCTCAATTTTTCTGTGGTCTTTTGATTATTACCAAAAATACAAATCTTTAACCCATTTAAGCTTCAATATTCACACCCAATAATGAATTAATTTTTTTATATAAATTAGAATGTAGAAATATATTTTCATATCAGGGGGTGTTTAATTTTAATTTTTGATAATTTATAGCTTAAATTCTTAATTATCATATATTGCACATGAATTTCACAGTTAGTAAGGAGGGTCGTTAATCGAAACAGCTGACAAAAAAGCAATGCTAAATGGAACTTTTCTCATTTTAAATTATAAAAAACAAAGTAAGCTCCAAATATGTCTTTTACGAGACAAAATATCACTGTAATGATGCCTCCACTACATGAAGACAATTGAAGAATAATTACAATGCTTGTACAACTTATATTCCTTGAGTTTTGAACAGCGTTTGAAGTGAAGTATTCAAGTCTGTATAAAAATACCATTTTTTACTCTAGGGAGTGACTCCTAGTGAAACAGGTTACTACAGATGTGTATCTAAAAACATTGAAAAGGGAAATCTGAACATCGGAGCCGTGGAAATGATTGTGAAAGGAGGCGGCGAGAAGTTCCAAAGAATCCAAACTGAAATTGTTGAAAATGATGACATGGAAATTGTGAAAGTAATTTGCATCGCCATTTCGCTGATTGTCCTTATAACGTGCGCTGTCATATTCTATAAGCTTAAGGCTGACGAGAGAAAGAGAAATGCCCGACTAGTGATGTTAGGTGAGTACATTTTATAAATGGTCTTTTCTATAGTTGTGAAACAGTTACTTTTAGTTATATTGTTGATGCAACTTTATGATCTTTCGGGCACTGTTATTTTAACTAACACATTACACCTTTGAAAATCACGGATCAGATCTGCATACTTATCTGTGTAGTTATGGATGTCACTATTGTAGATATGTATTATGGATTAAAAAGTTTTTGGCCACATGCAGATAATAAATTATGTATACTATTATTATTCTCCGAGGGTTGAAATAGAATTGAAATTGTGCAGGTACCTTCGTTTTCCGACCTAACGCAGTGGCAATCTCCTGAGACTCCAAAATTAATAAGTGATACTTTACTGTCCTGCATTTTTAGACATTTTGTATATTTGTAATATGGATCAAACCCTGTCAATTTGTTTATTTTGATAAATGAGACCATCTAAGGGACTGAAGATTGAAATATCCCCCCTCCGAGGGAAAGCCCTGTAGCACTGCAGTTCTGAACTACAGTTTCTTTGCATCCAGACTCTGCCATACAACGTTTTTTTCCATGCGAAAGAAAGAAGAGAATCCGGGATAATTCTTCTCACTTATCTTTTTTAGTTCTTCGTCAATGAACTTATATAAATAAGATTATTAATCTATAATTTTGAATTTTCCAGCTGAAGACGAAGATGATGAAGGAAGCGGTGATGAAATTTACAATCGTACGACCACAATCATCAATGAGAATGCCCCCGGACCCAGCAAGGCTCCGGTAGAACACATCACTGGAATAGACAACAGAGGACTCGATGACGATTTCAACTCAGCGTTCGAACAGATATCAATCAATATGGCAAACCGGCAAAACTTAATCTGAAGACATTAATACTAATATTTTTAACTACTGGTATACATTCTATTTTGTTTTCCATAGTGAATATATTTTTCTATATCCCGCTTGTAGATTGTATGTTGCATTATCATATGAAATATACTAAATTGATATTACTCCAGTTTATAATGCTTTCATAACAAAACTAGTCAAAATTTAATGTTAAAGTGCAAAATAAACTAATCGCATAATGATGACAAGTAAAATAATGTGTTAATAAATGCAATTGTATGAACATTCTCAGAAAATTTGGTTTATTTGTACAAAATTGTAAAAATATTACAAACTCTATACCAGTTCTGGGTTATCTAAATCTATGCTTTCAGACATGGATGGATTATCGTCGATAGGATTAACAGAGAAATTATTCAATCCAGTCTCGCTCAGCGAAACATATTGACTGGGTTCACTTTGCTGGGTGGAAGACAGAGAGTGCTGAGTGGTGTCCAATGTTTCATCCTCCTCTTCTTCCCCATCCGCCTCCATCTCGAATAGTCGAACCTTCCGGCATGTTTTAGACAGCACCACGGCTACTTTACGAACTCCGGACACTGCCAACTTATTGGCAGATAGTTTCTCCAGAACGTTACAAGCACCCCTTTCTAAGATTCCACACGCATTGACCTTGGGTGTATTTTTTAGGGCGTCAAACGCTTGTCCCTTTTCATAAGAGACAGTTTCTTTGGCGTGCTTCCTGGCCAGATCAACGGGGAATTGCACAAATGCAGATACTTCTTCATCGTCATTTTTGTCCAACAAAATGGATATTATGTCTGTTGAATAGAATTGAACATCGACGGGTTTCAAACAATGCCCGATTAAACTGTCTAGTCTACTATCATTCAAAGCTACAGATGCGTGGAAATAAAAGAACGCACATCTTATCACCAACTTTTCTTCACGGAATAATATCTCCATAAATTGAAAGCCTCCTCCCCCATCGCTGGGATAAGTAAACGCCACTAGCAGTGAACGTTCCTTCATATCGTGGATTTGTGCCGTCCTTAAAGCGTAAGGAAATTTTGTTTCAGGGAAGATAGCGGGAATGCAATTAATTATGTCAAACAATTTGAAATGGGATGTCAAGGCCTTTTCAGAACGATTAAATACTTTCTGAATAGAATTTTTCAAGTGAATCTGCTGTTGAACCAATGAAAACTTTTTAAACTTCTGTATAATGTAAAGGTTATTGTTCAAACAAGGATTTTCTGATAAAAATTTGACCCAGGGATTATTTTCGTCATCCTGCGGTATTGTTAGATCTTTGTCGACGAGATATTGACCAAGTCTCTCCAAACTGAATTTGCCAGTTTTCTTTTCTCGAGGCTGTCCATTTTGGGGTTTTTCGTGTGTGGAGGGATTCATTTCAACTCCGACTTTATCAAAGTTTTGTAGGAACTCGGCGATGTATGTTAGATCCTGTTGATTGATTTTGCTAATATCGCTGGGTACATGTTCATCCATCAATCTTACAATCACAACAAACAGCCAGCGGAAGAATGCTTTGTAGTTCTTCATAGAGTGTTCGATGACTTGTTGGAGCTCCAAACATTTATTGAAGAATGCACTGCTCGAGAGTAATGCTTCACTTACTATTTCCTCATCTAAACCTAGAATCTGAAATAAACATAAATAAACACTGTTATCCAATATGTTTAATTATTACCAGAGTGCTTACAATAAAAATTTGTTGTATGTATTTCGCTTTGATTTTATTTTATGGAAATTACAGAAATTCAAATCGAAATTTCCAACCTGCATTGATAATAATGAAATATGTACTACATTTTTTTTATCAAACTTAATTTATTACATTACATAGTTTTATGTAAAATCTTTGACCACCATAATATGGGCATGCACATAGTTTAATGGGTTGCAATATATAATATTTTTTAATTTGTCATACATAAACAATTTTGTGTTGAACTATGAAATGAAATAAATAAATTCAAGAGAATACCTCGTATCTATGTGTGATGCGCGCCAGTCCTCTCAACTCTATTAAGTGATATGATAAATTTTGGCACACGGCATTCAGCTGCTTGAGAACCAACTTTTGTATGGTGGAGTAACTCAGTTCTATGGATGTTCCAAACTTCTTAAGACCTTTTGCTGTGAGATCTTGAAGCAGGAAGAGTTCAAGTTCAGCGGACGGAACTCCTAAAATAAAATAATAATAAGGATATATGACATTAAAAACCATTTATAAAATATGAAAAATGTCATCAGATGCATTTTTTTTTTAAAGAAAGACAAACGTTCCCGGGTTACGAATAACCTGACAATATTTGAAAAACTCCTACTGCTATCATAAGAAGCGGAAGATGTTGCTTGTGCAATTATGGAAGACTTAGCCAGCAGAGGAATTGAATGCACGACGCCCGGTTGGGAATCCAACGCGTTTGTCCACTCAGCTACCGACCGGTCGAAACGAATGAATAGTTGTTCTTAATGTATAATATTTTATACCTAAAATAAGTAAATCCAAGAAGTCTGCCGAAACCCCTCCTTCCGCAACATTGCAGGCATATTTTTCAAGTTTTGAATCCATTTCTAAAAGAATCTGTTCCCAGGCTTCGATAATGGAAGTCACAGATCCGTCAATGTACGATATCAAGCCCATGATATTGACATGTTTAGACGCCACGGCGTGCAACTCTTCGCAGTAAGCGGCCAGCACTTCTGTGTTGAAGATGACCAGCATATGAGTATTATCCTTTTTATTCCAAATAAAAACATGCATCGAGGTGAAGTCACGCGAAAGGTGAGCGTCCAGTATTGTGATGTCTCCCGATTTTACAACGTCCTTCATGTCTAAAATTCCACATGAAAACTGTCCAAAGACGCTCATGTGAATTTCCCCATTTTCATATCCAACGAGCAGAATGTTCAGTTCGTCTTGTTCTTTGGCTCGCTTGGATTCTCCTGCAGTTTTATCTCCCTTCTTGTAGTTGGAGTTGGGAAGAGGGGGCGGGGGTGGAGGCGGAGGCAAGTACGTGTCCACATTATTCTGAAAGGAAAAGAAAAAACACTAAGAACTACTCAACAATTGAAAATATGATTGTATAGATTTTAGCTTCTGTAATAAGATCTTGGAGTAACAATATATGGAGAGAGAGATAATTATTTTTACCCAACCTATACAAATTTGGGATGAATCACTTTCTCCGGGTTTTTACGTCGTACACCATGAGAAAGAAAAAGACAGCAAATTTTCCCAAATTATCACACCGCTTTAAAGTCTTGTAAGGATGTTATTCGTTTCCCGCGTCTCCGTTGACTCCGCCTACACGTTTTCATATGCGACATAAATGGACATACATGGAGTCAACGGTTTTTTAGGTTATATGATATATTTTTGTTTATGACAATACTGTGAAAAAGTGGTTATACGAATAAATAAATACATTATGTCGAAATGTGTTATGAATGGATGTATAAATACCCTAGACTTAGTCCTAGCCACGCCCATGTCTAGTCGAGTCAGGCAAAAATCATCAATACTGACTACAGATAGTACAGAAGCGCTCCCTCCTGTATGTTATTGGTCTGAGAATAAGATCTTATTTTTTTTTTTACAATTAGTCTGTAGGACCAACGAGTGTTTGAACACTTAAAGTTGGCTGAACGGTGTGGAGAACAGGGGGGAAACATCAGGAGTGGAGGCGGCCAGAACTCTCCAAGGGTTGTAGCACTGGTGATGATTGCATTAATCGCTTGCTTTATATTTTATAAATAACGTACAAGTAATCAAAATTTATTGCTACAATTGGTGCCGAAATTTGTAAGATCTCTGATGGGTATTTTGTAAAATTGCTTAAGATAAGAATTGTTTTGGAAGAGAGCTAATTGCCAAAGGGTACAAAAGCATTATAGGTACTCTATTCAATCAACTCATTTCAATAAATTATGTACTTACAGAATTCCCATAAGCCAAGTGTGTTTTCTTGTTGGTGGTTTTTTG
Source organism: Drusus annulatus (assembly GCA_022651775.1). Classification (NCBI taxonomy): domain Eukaryota; kingdom Metazoa; phylum Arthropoda; class Insecta; order Trichoptera; family Limnephilidae; genus Drusus; species Drusus annulatus. The sequence continues at coordinate 2,155,726 of JAGWCC010000184.1, forward strand.
CCTCCAGGAGAGACAGGTGACGCCGCCCCAGTCGGCATTTTTATTAATAGAAAGAATCTCCTTGTCTTCTACATCGATCAGGCATATTCTGCCACAGGAATATCCAATTGCCAAGATCTATAAAATCAAGTTTACATTTTTTTTTATTACTAAAGAAAAGGCTTCTTTTAATTCCTTTAAATGTATGTATTCAAAGAATGCATACTACCAGTACTCAAATTTAGATCCCAAACATGAAGTATCATTAAGAATGTTGTGACAAAATTAACACAAAGCACCGTGCTAGGTATGGGTGAATTTTCGTAAGGATTGGCAGCAGGGCAACGATAGCTGATAATACCACTACAATCTCTACACTTAAGTGGAACTATGCTAGGCGTAGAACAGGGCTAGTGGATGATTGTTGAAATTCCAATATCATCGGAATTTCAACATATAATGATGTCCTTGATCGGGAAAGAGAAACAGGTCCCCCAACAGAAAATATGAGTTGAAAATCTAAAGAGAACTGCTAGTTTCGCATGGGTGAGAGCCACCAAGATTCAGCAAAACTGGAGACATTTGAAGGAGGCCTATATCCAAAGCCGGATGCTAAAAAGCTTACGAAAAAGAAGAGCTAAATAAAATGTTAGTTTTAAATTTGTCAATAATATAAATAGTTAACCTTTCCATCGGGTCTCCAAGCCAGTCCCCGCACCAGACTAGTTTCTGAAGGAGGAGGCAAACTCCATACTCGGTGCCAGTTCAGTCTATGAAGTTGCACTTCACCTAATAACATAAGAACGGTAATTCCTTGATCAACACTGCCTAACATCTTAATTCTAAAACAGGAAACTGATAATATATTTCACAATACGATACAAGTGCACCACCCCAGCCATGAACACTCCTGTACACCAGGGGTTGTTAGGAATCGGAACACATGCTCTGAGGGGAAGGGGGTTAGAGTTTAGTGTGCCGCTATCCATAGTAACCTAGAGCTAATATAGGTATGTTGGATGGACAGGGATCAAGTTTTGTTTCTTCTTTACACATTTTATTCCTTATTTATACTTCTTCTTGCTTGATAATAATAATATATTGCTCTAAAATGAAATATTTCTTAATTCAAATGAAATAAAAATATCTGGCAAAGGATTATATCGTTCACTAGAGATGTGATTTTGAATTGTCTAAATGGAGTAGCACACGATGCAGGAGCATCTATAACCTGTGAACATTATAATACTAGCGGTGTTATGTGGCAGACATATATTACCTTTTGAGTTACTTAGTGCTAAGAGATCTAAATAACCACACCAAACCATCAACTCCACTTGGCTCGGTACATGGCGCTCTTCTATTTGACGCATCACATTCGACGACATGATTAATCAAATGATAAACATTCGATTGAAAAATCACGTATCAAAACTTTTCTATGTGTACAGTGTGTTTAAATGTCTAAATTTTAAAGACATTTAAAAATTACATCAAGTATCATCGAATATAACTAGCACAATAACATGCAAATACTGCCGATTTGCCGGTAAAGTTTATGTCTGTCTGTTTTTTAAATATGACACTTTGTCTTTGGTGTTACAATCTAAAAATAATCATAATAATAACATCGTGTTTTTTGTGGTGTTGCTAGTGTGAACAGTAAAATTTCAGAGATATTCCGAGTCATTGATTTTATTATAGATCAACAGATGACATTAGCAGTCAAACAATAAGCGGAAATTTAAATAAAAATGTTGTATCGACTCCATAATAGTTGCCGAAAGCTATTGTTTTCTCAATAGTCAATGTATTAAATATATTGAGAATTTATTAACAACATTACGCAGTGTACACTGCTGAAGGGTGATTTTTAAATAATATATATTTTATCAACATTCAAAATTCAATTATTACTTTGAAATTCTTTTATTTATTTATTTAGACAAAAATGATTACTTGTGATCGGATTATTTACATTTGCATATGTAGAATGCGTATTTTTTCGCGATTAATATATATTTCAGCTATTTTACTACATGAAGCATATTTTCCTTCAAAAAATTTTAAGGTTCTGCGGCTTATTAGCGTATTAATATTAAAAATTAAAATATATATTGTTACTTCAAGGTATTAATGTTCTTCAAAAATAAACTTAACCAGTAATTCCGGAAGCTAATTAAAAATATGTAAAATGAATACTTGTTTCGTCAAATCATCATAACTTTTTGTTCTATAAGAACCTCTTGCTTAAAGTTTTATAATATTTTAATTTTAAAATAAACTTATTTAAGTTTTACGCTTCATTGCGATATTCATTATTGAAACAATATTAATAATATTCGACGAATTTAAAATAGAAAAAAGACACAGATAATGAAATGATAAGGTAAGAAAAAATCTATTCTAACACAATAATTGCAAACATACATATTTCATGTCATCAATAAAATTATTATTCATTTTAATTTATGGGGGAACTTAGAATTTTTGCAAGTCTAGAATTAATATTTTTAAATATCAGAAAATTAAGTTTAAAAAAAGGTTAAACTACGAGATTGATAAAAATGGCAATATGACAATACAAAAAAAAAACTTTTAGCAAAAGGTTCTTTAAATAAGAGGTTATGATGATTTAACGAAACTAGTAGATTTAATGTAAAAATGAATATTCACGAAGATAATAAACTAAATCGGACGGTGCGCGTGCAGCACGTTTTGATAAATTTCTTCGCATTTGTGAAAATATAATACGTATATGATAACATAATTCAATTTACCTTTCAGAATTCAAATCATCTCAGAGAAGTGAGAGAAGTGGTCAGTAAACAGTGTAATAATAATATGATGATATTGATTTTGCATTATAAAAACTCCGAGACAGAAAATCGAGGAAAAAAGAAATTCGCAAATTATCCATTCCACTGGACAAGACGATTTACGCATAACTAAATCAACCAGGTGTAAAAAGTTTTCATCATAAATAATCACTTTTGTTGAAATTATTTTTTTTTTTTAGCGTGACAGGAAAACCTTACGTCATGTACTTATTTAATGAAATAATTTTCTTGTTTTCAACGTTTTTCCGGTTTTTAGTAGTCACGTAGGTAACATTATTATGGTTTATTTATTACTAGAAAATTTACAACTTTTAAAGTCATTTTACGGTTGTAAATAACGGAGGTATGTCAAATTGTTATGCTTTTTTATAGCTCGGTAATATTGCAAAAATGAGTTTTATGGTGTTATTCGTAAATCGCATGTGCTAACTTTTCAGTCGAATTTGTTTGTTTGTTTGTTTAATTATATACGCCCTTATGGGCTTTTACATAACTGTGTTATACACTCAGAGCAATAATATACAAGAGAGAGCGCTGCTGTAATCAGTTTTGATGAGTTTTACCGGACTCGACTAGACCTGAGCGTGGCTAGGATTAGGGCTAGGGTATATATACATCCATTCATAGCACATGTCGACATAATGTTTTTATTTATTCGTAGAACCACTTTTTCACAGTATTGTTATAAACAAAAATATATCATATAGCCTAAAAACCGTTGACTTGTGTCCATTTATGTCGCATATCAAAACGTGTAGGCGGAGTCAACGGAGACGCGGGAAACGAACAACATCCTTACAATACTTTAAAGCGGTGTGATAATTTGGGAAAAATTCCAGTCTTTTTCTTTCTCATGGTGTACGACGTAAAAACCTAGAGAAAGTGATTTATCCCAAATTTGTATAGGTTGGGTAAAAATAATTATCTCTCTCTTCATATATTGTTACTCCAAGGTAATACGTAATATAAAATAATAGTAACATATTAATAACATGGAGTAAATGATAAGCACCCAAAAACACAAGTAAGTTAATAGAAATATTATGATGCAATAAATTTACAGTAATATTTTTGAAAGAGCTATGTTATTATAGCCTTTTTGTAACCAGATTCAGTGCAGTTGAATATATTATCTACTACTCGTATTTCAGCGAAAGAATTACCCACTGTATGCAATCTAGTACAAGCGAGTATCTCAATTAACGATATGAAACTTTAACTATAGTTATTTAGGTACTTAGGCTGCAACTTGATTTTATATTGCTAAGGAAACTTTCCACAACATCGATTCATGCCAAATGCGAAAAATCGAAACATCACAAAGTAATATTTCACTTTTACTGATAACATTTTCGTGGATGGATACACAAAGTATATTGTGTATTTTTAAAATTTATTTTATTGTGCCGAACAAAAGTCCCAACTACTCCCTATTGCCTTAAGTCAGTAAGATTATGGCATCCCCAATTGGGGTATGTTGTGAGGCTGAAGATAGTGGGAAGGGGAAGGAGATGGAGAAGAGGAATATTGGAAAGTACATGGCTATTCAGATCTGGTCACCAAACGCGGCTAAAGCCATTTCAAGCAACGTTTCAATTCTGAATGGTGGTCTTTCATCAGGGCGATACGTAGAGTATGAAATAAAAAATATTTTCGAAGACGATTTGTAACATCTATCTTAATACGCAACTAATTTTAGTTTGCTCACGAGAAAATCATAAACAAAGACGCAAAGCATATTTTTACAAATTCATTATTTATTGGTTCCGAAAAAAAAACGATGACGCTTGGGTCCGTCGGCAACCTCACGATGGTCTGTATTTATTTATTTTATTATCAATAAATAAATGTTGACCCAATCCCCATGAAAAAAGGCGTGCCTCTAAAATAGACATAAAATACAAGACACGTCATATTCATACAAATCTTACGACAAATGTAGCACCACTAATGTTGCACCACTAAATGTTTCACCCGCATGTGAAAAGGATAGCCATTCAAAGAATATGTGTGTGCGGAAGAGATAGCTGTATGAACGTCCCACGCTACTGGGAAATGTTGGGTTGATGGTTGGGTTGAAATGTTTGGGAAAAAATTGTTTGATTGTTTTTTATAGATCTTTATTGAACATAATTCCTTTACTCAGTGTACAAGACGTAAGCTTAAAATTAGGAAAAACCAAAGCCTTTAATAATTTTGTTTATCTCGTTTATATATTGTATTATTGTCATTACAAACTTCAACAGAATACGTTAAAAGCTTATCAGAAAATACTTAATTTTAGCGTAGGTAGAGAACGAAAAATGTTGTTTTCTTCAAAGATATTATTACTATATTAAAGTCTTAGGAAACAAAAAAAAACTGAATAATTTCAAACTAAGCCTTCCGCAATTGTATTTCAGTGACTCCACCGCAATTTCACAACATGTCACGCATAAAACAACGTACATGCATGAGAGATTATTTGAATACTGAAATAAAAATGTGAGCAGTAGTAAAAATTATATTGGCTCAATTTATTTGTAAGGTTTTTGCCACGGTCTAAAAATATTAAGTGTTCGTTTCCCAGCTTTTTCAGTTATTTTTTCTTGAGAAATATGTATTTTTTCATTATTCAACTAATTTATTCGTGAAAAATCACGGGATGTAACTATAGACATAAAATACAAGACACGTCATATTCATAAACATCTTATGAAAAATGTAGCAGCACTAGTAACGTCTTGTATTCCGTTTCACCCGCGTATGAAAAGGATAGCCATTCAAAGAATATGTGTGTACGGATGAGATAGCTATATGAACGTCCCACGCTACTGTTATAATCGGATATTGCGCTACTAGCTCTAGTTGTCTTTCACACACTTATGTATTTCTGCATTCGCTATCTTACACCGTTTTCATGAACCTTTAAACTTTGTGAAAAATTGAATTTATTGAATTGAAATAATAAGTGATTTGTGGGTAATTACGAATGGAAAGAAACTCCGTGAGATATGTTTTTTACTCCCGAATGATTTTTACACCTCTCAAGGCATTTTTTCTCAGAAAGGAGTCTACAGCGACGCGTTTGTGTGTTTGTGGCAGCTGGTGACAGCTTGTCTGTCGAACGATGTCTCGCAGACTCGGTTTAGAGCGTCCACGCGCGTTGTCTCAACGTATCTATATTATTTAATTAATCTAAGGATGTAACTTGACTTGCCAAGAAAAAATATTAGTTGCTTTAATCCACCTTTTCTTATTAAAATAATATCTGCTAAAATTCATTATAGGTAAGTACTTTGATTAGGTAGGTTGGGATTTGAAAAGTTCTTTATTAATTTGATCATTTTCTGTACACATCCGTTGGTTCCAATTTTGAAAAGTTCACACTCGTACGTAAGTACTCACAAAGTAAATTATTTATAAATAAGAATAATTATTTATATTTAATATGAAAATACAATGTTGGTAACTATGTATGTTTTACTGCACGGGTAACAGTGTTTTAAATTCTTACAATACTCGTAAATCACCTCTCGTATACAAGTACTTTAAACCATTGGAAATATCTGAATAATTTTATTGACGCTTTTATACTCAGGTGATAAAAATATGTGTTCTACGTTTTAATTCTAGCTATGAAATAATGAGTAAATCATCATCAGCAGCCCTCTTCCAGCTACTGGATGCAGGTTTCTTAACTTTCCATAACACTCGAATTTATTTCCTCCATCGTCAGGATTTTCAACAAAACACTTGTAACACTTTATACTCTAAACGTGTACAGTTTCTGACAAATTAGTGTCGGAAAATTGACATTTTACGGATTTTTAACAGGAAAAATGTGGGCGAAATACATCATCGAGGTAAGTTAAATGTATCATTACTAGCGTCTTGACTCGTAAAAAATAAAAGATTTCAATTGACATAAAAAATCAGAAAGCCATCTACTTTTTTGGACGACTTCCGTGGCAGTGCGAAAGGTTTTTGTACTTGGGCTCAGAGGTGGCGACTGGCGGGTACAAAACTCGACAGGGGCAAATAAAAAATGATTTATTTTGGGTTTTTTTACAAATCGAGACAAAAAATGTGTTTTTTATACTACCAGTAAATATGAATAGTAATAATAATAATATTTCGATGATTTGTATAGCGCCGTTTTTGTGAAAAATCACCTCAAGGGCGCTGTACAGATCTTATTTTCTATTATTACATATTAATTCCTAGTTTAAATAAGAAAATATACAGAAACATACTTACCTAACAGGTCCCATCAGATAGACACACTTGTTAACTTAAAATTATAATTATGTTTTTTTTTTCGATTTAGGGCATGGGAGCGAAATAAAAAAATGGACTTTCAGAATTTGTCGTACAGTACAGGATTTGGTTAAAATTTGAATATCTAATTCTGTCGAGAGACAGATTATGTTGAGATTCTTTTAATGAACTTAAGGATATGAGAGACTGAAAAGGTAAGTTTTCAGTTTGGACCGAAATTCTGTTGGGCTAGTTACACATCTTAGTTTCGGAGGGAGTTTATTCTAAGTCTTCGGCCCCGAAACTCCGAAGCGCGATCTTTAAACTTAGTATTTGGATTGCGTTTGGGTTCTATCAGCCTTCCGATAACCGATGACATTGCTGATCTGATCGTTAATGAATGTATTTAGTGTTAATACTATGAAGGTGCTATGTGTTTACTGCGTAGAATGCATCTACCACGTAAATAAGTAATTATTATTGCATCACACTGTTTTCACACTTTGACTCACACCTATGTAAGTAGATCCTTCAATATCTGTCAATGTTGCATCATTACAATTGAATTAAAGCAAAAAAGGGATTGCAATTTCCTGCGTTGTCATGTGAAGCAACGTGGCGACCCGCCATTGATTTTTAGGTGCCTTCAATGTTCAGTACCTATACATTTACTGTTCAGTCTTTTCAATGTCGAAATATTTATTCTTAGAAACCTCAAGAAATGGCACTGTAAGATAATCCGCAGTTTCATCCAATACCAATTTAAAAAGGTACACCATCAAGCCAAACTTTATCAAAACTAATACCGGCATTGATAAATATTCAAATAATTTAAGTGGATATTAACAACGAAGTTTACGCAATTTTCCAACAAGGGATGAGAGTTTCTTCCATTTATTTTAAAATCTCATGTTTTCGAGAACTAGTTCAGTGAGAGGTGTTATTTTCGTACATGTTAAAACGATGTCGAAGCTTTGAAAAGAAAATGGTTCAAATAAAAGAAAGGTAAAACTGGTTTAGAAGATATTTAAAAATGGAAAATGAAAACACGGAAACGACGACCAAGGTGTAGGCAGATTGGCGCATTATTTATGAAGTTGAAAGCAGGGCTGTCCAAACACCTAAATTATATAATATTTAACTAATCTGATTTCTTCAAAAGGTTCTTTACAGCTCACAAAATTAATATATTTTGCCTCTCCATAAAAATTACGGTTTCTAAAGATTCAACAAGACCTTATAATATTTTCTTTATTTTAGTTTTTCTGGATCTCGGTCGGTTTCGATAGTGAATTTCGGGAATAAAAAAAGAAATGAGCAAATAACTTTGTAAAAGACCACGAATATAATTTAAATTTTTATAACCGACTGGTTTCGCTTAGCATGTACCCTGATGATGCTTAGGCTAAGCGAAAGCGGTTGGTCATAAAAATAAAATATTCGTGGTGTTATTCAAAGTTCTTTTTTCATTTCTTTAAATATGTCAAACCGCAAAGTGATTGCTTTTTCGGGAAGTTGGCTGTCGGAAAGCTGACTAACAGAAAGGGCTGCCCAAAAGTTGGCTGTCGGGGTAGCTGACTGTCCGGAAGAAGGTTTCTTGTAATGCGACTGTCCAGAAATCGACAATAAAGATGGCTATCGAGGTAGCTGAATAACCGGAAGAAAGTTTTCTGAAAATCGGTGGTCGGAAAGTTGGCAGTTTGGATTGAATTGGGTATCTCTTTGAAAATAAATCCTTTCAAGGACTATAAATTGTCATTCATACTTGTTGATCTGTAGATCCCAATATGTTTAGTATTGGATATTGTACTAAACATAACTTAAAAAATGAAGTTCATTTGACTATTTAGTCCAACATTTAAAAAAATTTGTGCGACAAAAAAATTATAGTTATGTAAAAAAAAAAAAAAGAAGAATGCCAATATTTCGTGCGTCTGTTACCCTAAGTACTCCACAATATTTACAAATCCATTTTTAATATGACGTGTTTTTTTTCCCAATCTCTCTCTGTCTCGAAATAAAGTGTCAACTGCATGACAGATGAAAGACTCGCGTGGTCACGACGGAATAACTCATTTAAGTTTATTTTCTGCTGGTGAGGAGACAAAATGCAGAATGAGAGTTGCACAAGACGCTGCGGCGTTTGTTCTCTACAAAAACACAAATAACTTAATACGTGTATCAGGAAATAACACTAGATTCCAATGAACTCAAAATTTTGAAAATTCGTTTTACCGCCACTGATGCACATCTTACAGTATTAATACGCTAAGCGTCTTCTGTACATGATCCCGTTCGAAAATATGCGATACACAGGAAAAAATACTCATACGTAAAAAAGTCTGAAATTTTATTCCGATTACGTAACTTCGCGATTTAGTCACTATGTCCTTTTCGACGTCTGTGTTGAGACTAAACCAGCATCTAGTAAAAACAAATATTCTATTTTTGTTTTCCATTTCCTGGAAAATTTGATATTTGTCTAAATTAAATTCAAGGCCCTTAAGAGTCAGCATCTAAAAATACACACCTTTTGGTTTTCTAGTATAAGCAAAACTACAAATTATTTGTTTGTTAATTCTATTTGGGTAATTATAAAAAAAATCTAAGGTTTCCAGTGAATACAATTCTTAAATAGTAATCTTTTGATTTTTTTTATGAAATTCTTACTGGAATTTTAGCTAAAACGTTCAAAAATGCTTTTGCTCGTTTTAAAACTGCGCTTTTCATTGAATTTTTGTATGTTTTTCATAGAAATTAAAGGATGACAGTTCAAAATTGTATTCACTGGAAACCTCAGACATTTTTCTAACTATCCATGTAGAATTTATAGATAAAACATTTGTAGTATTTCTTTTATTCGAATGCTACAAAGCGACGTTTAAAGCCATTTTGGGTGCTGCGGTTTAATTTATGTTGCTTCATGCCATTGAAAATTGAGACACGAAAACATTTATCTACACCTCTATTTTACTTCTTTAAACTTTTTGCAAATAACTTATTAAGTGTTGGCTTGAAAATGAAAGAACCCAACGCATTTCATTACGTGTACCTTTACGAAAGATATTCCCTAAAAAGAGTAATCACATTTTAAATAACAGTTTTTTTCAACTGTAAATAATTTCGCAATAATTTATTGTTATGTTCCGGAAAGGAAATCGATGTTTAGATTCGCGTGTATTTATTTGCATACCGGAATCGAATTTGAAATAAAAAAGCACTTTCCGTTGGTAGGTTCAAACCTAATTATTCTGCGACGAATTCATTTGATAATCGAATTCAAAGATTTCACGGGACTCTCACTTTGCGACTGTCAAATGCGAGTGGATGGCGAAATACAATTCATTCTGGCAATGTTGGCGACAGTAAATCGCTCTCGATTAGTTTGTAATATTCGGCAATCATGCTTGGACAGGACGATTATATAAAGCGAAATTATGTAAGCACTAAACTTCAAAAGTAATGTGCTTATAGTCTGTCATTTTGCGTAGTCTGTGGAAGCTTTTAGAATTGCGTTGGTCTTTGGTGCTTTTTCAGAACAATGCTCTAGGTCTTTAAAGATATTCGAATATTGAAAACATTATAAGTATCACAGCGAATATAGTACTTGTACAGATGCATTGCTTGCATATAGAAAGTTTCAAACTTTTTATTAAACTGAAAATCAACACTTTTAAAGTGAAATTTAAAAGTGTTGATTTTGAATATAATAAAAATAGCACACCATAAAACTTTTCGAAAAATTTGTAAATTTAAGCACAATTCGTTCCGGAAAGGAGTTATTCATATTCCTACATAAGAAATAGTAGATACTGGGATGATTCGTTTCAAAACTTAAAAATAAAATTATAAAAATGATTTATACAAAATACATGATACTTTTTATTATTTCAATTACATACCTGTACAGTAAATGTAATCGATTTTCAAAAATAATGATTCATTTTATTTCGGATTTCGCGTAAATGTGACATTGCATTGTCGTTGAACAGACTCATCGCTCGCACTGCCACGGCCTTAATCGGTTTTATTTCATTTTTACAGTGTGAATACCGCCCAAGAGTCCCAACTGCTCTCGACCATCTGGAGCCAGTGGGACTATGGCATCCTCGATTAAGGCATGATGTGAGGCTAAAGGTAGTGGGGAGGGGAAGGAGATTGGAAAGACAAAGGTTAGGAAGTACTTGGTCACCAAACACGGCCATTACAACTTTCAAGCGCTGTTTCGATCTGAATGGTGGTCATTCACCAGGGCAATGTTGAAAGTATCAGCCGCCGCTGTGGAAATTAGGGTAAAGTAGAGAAATTAGGGAAAAAGTAGGAATCAGCAGTAGATCGAGGAGGGCTGGTTAAACAATGTTTTAAAAACCGCCAAATAACATTCTATGGTTATGAGTTTAACATTTTATTATCTATGGTTATGAGTTTAACATTCTATTATATATGGTTATGAGTTTTACATTATATTATCTATGGTTATGACTTATGATTATGACCTCTACCTACAGCACATGATGACTTTGAACTATGAACTAAAATTATGTTTTCGTAGAATGCAATCACTTTGTTGTTTGTAATAATACAGTAATTTTCCTATAAATGGTACTCTGATGAAGCCTGACTAATGCGAAATCGGTAGGTGCTAATGTTAAAAATAAAATCAGTAGTAAAGAGCAAACTTATTTGTTTTATTTCTTTACCTATGTTATACGAATGAAAATAATAAAAACTATTTTAATCGGCGAACACCCAGAAGGGGTAAAACAATGGTGCTACTTGTAAAAAATCACGGTATGTAGCTTGATATTATTTGCTTTAATCCACCCATTTCAAATATAGAATAATATCTGCTAAACTACATGACGTCAAATTTCTTTACAAAATTATAAATAACCACGTAGAATCGTAGAGGCTATTTTGCTATTTTGGAGCGTGTAAGTCTCTATGTTCCTGATGGCTATCTAAGACAGCGTCTTCATAGATTATTCTATCTTCCTGCCTGTAGGACCAACCTGCCAATGGTTCTGCCGGTGGGGAGGAATATTTTGCTCCTGAACAAAATCTCTTCTGATATCGACTTCATGTCAGTGAGGAGAGATTCAGAAGTGAAATTCTATTGATTCTTGAAAAAGTTTCTCCTCATTGACCTGATCATCACCACTGCCTGAATTTTTTTCAGATTTTTTTTTCTCGCTTATCTATATGGTACTTTAATTTGTATTTATTTTATAAAAATAAAATCTTATTAAATTTAAAAGTTTATCATTAATAAGGAATTTAATGAAGAAATTATCGTTATCTTCCCTTTTAATCCAAAATTAAATTTAACACTAATTCCCGTCATTTAAGAAACCCGGAAACTTTTTACATTCCTTTCAAAAAAACTAATTTAACCTTCTCCTAACCTTCCTCTTATGCGAATGTGTCGACTGTATAACATCCACTGTAGTGGCAAGATTAACGAACATGGTATGATCAACGCAATTGATATATTCTCCAGCTCACCTTTTAGGTTTAATCAAATCTAAAATACCATTTTTACTTAAAACAAAAAACATAAAAAAGGTACACATACAATTTTTTATGTTTTTTTTTATAATGTTGTTTTCCTAAATTTGCACTTGTGTTGATATTTCTTTTTATATACGGTTGTTTGCCTTATTTTGTTATTGTTCTTATTTTATTAGTGTAATACAGTTTGAACATTTTGAAAATGGATTGATGACCTACCTTTTATTTTGCATCTATTAGTATGTATGTAATGTTGTCACTCTGTTAGGTACTTTATTAGGTAGGCAGGAATTCGAAAAGATTTAAAAAAAAACGATAATTAAAATTTCAAATTTTTTAAAACCCCTACCTACATTTACTGTATTTTAGCAGACATGAATACTATATCGTCGCTAGAAAAGCTGAAAAGGGCTTAAAGCGACACTTTGGTCAAAAATTAGTTAAATATGCAATTTTGCTCAGTTCTTTTTTTTGCACGAATGCTCTGAACCTAGTTTGATTCTGAAGACTCTTGTGGGCCTTCAGCCATCTAAAATATATTTACCATTCACGAAAAGGTTTGACTCAAGCGAAACAAGTTTGATACTTTTTTTAGCTTTTTGTCGCTTCAGGTAACTCAATGAGAGCATTGAATTGTAGATACTCTAAGTATCGCCCTGGTGAAAGACCACCATTCAGAATCGAAACGTTGCTTGAAATGGCTTTAGCCGTGTTTGGTGACCAGATCTGAATAGACAGGTACTTCCCACCCTTCTTCTTCCCAATCTCCTTCCCCTCCCCACTACCTTCAGCCTCACAACGTACCCTATTTGTGGATGCCATAGTCTCACTGGCTCTAGCAGGTTGGGAGCAGTTGAGACTCTTGTGCGGTATCCATATAAAAAAAAAGAAAACAAAAAGTTAGCAAGTTGACTTTTTTTTTCAAAATTCAACTAGGTACTGAAGACTTATGAATCTTATTTTAAAACGAGTGATCTGGTATAAACTTCCCAAAGTGGCGCTTCAGCCTTTTTGCCTTTCCGGCGACATCTGAAATGGGTGGATTAAAGCCACTATTTTTTTTTTGGCAAGTCGAGTTACATCTTGTGGTTTTTTCATGGGTAACTAGTAATTACAATGAATTATTCGTAAATACATAATATTCAAATTACACCTGAAACATCTAGTTTCCCTTCACTGCTCTCAACACTTAAAAAATATGAAAAAGCGTCTGTCCCCAATAGTTAAGTGAGTCAATCAGAAAACGATACAAATCAAGATTGATTGATGATTGTGCAATGCTCGATGGTAGATGCTGATGCTCGCAGCTTCTGCATTACGGAGCCCCAGCCCTAAACAATCAAGCGGAAACACATTCATTGAAATCTTGGATCATGCAAGTGCGCAAGGCTGCAGCATTGCGATGAAAGGAAGATTGCAACAAAAACCACGAAGTCTACCACGAACGCCTTAAGTGTCAATATTGACACGAAAAAGGTTTTATCTATCCACTAACTAACCATCACACCGTTTCTCCGCAGGGGTAGGCAGAGTGGACGGATCGCCATACAAATCTGTCTTGGCACACACTCCTTGCTTCATTCACATTCATACATCGTCTCATACATACTCTTCTGTTATTTTGACTCTTTACATGGCCCGATTCAAGTATTTGATGTCTTCGTCGGGCGTGCCCGTCTTCTTCTTCCATTCACTTTCGTATCGTATATTTTTTTCACACTCCTTTCTTCTTTTCTTCGTTCATTCTTTTTCATTTCTCGTACATGCCCAAACCATCTTGGCGTCCTTTTCTTGATCCTTTTTATTGTGCTTACATCAGCCTTGCATTCTTTCCGGATATCCGCATTTTGAACACGGTCATACATGGTTTTATCGGACATACGCCTCCGGGATCTCATTTCCACAGCATTCAGTCTACTTCAACCTTCCTCTGCCAGTTCCACGCCTCACTGTCATACATCAGGGTTGGTATAAGCACTCCATTGTGTACTGTTAGCTTCACTTCTTTGGACATTTTTTTATCAACAATATCGGTAATCAGTCGACTCATGCTAGTATGACCAATCGTCCATGACATTTGGCAGTTGACATCGACTAAAATATTGTAAGTTTATCGAGCCCGTTCGCTCTCTTGATAAGCTTGTTTACAAGTCAATAACCATCGTTAAAAAATTCGCGCGGAAATCAAAGTTTTAATGAACAGTCCAGGGCACCCACCACTTTTTCGAACCGTTTTAAGGATTAGATACATGGTTCCCTCTATCGGTTCTCACGCTAAGACTACTTGTTTTTTTTTTCAAATGAAACTGCTATAAATATGCCTTTAACGCCCCATACCATAAACGAAAAACGAGGAATGTTCTCAGCCAAGGCTTTGTTCTTGTTTTTAAAGCATTCTTTCTTAACAGATTTCAACACGGGTAAATTAAGTTTCAACAGTTTTTTTTATTTATAAACTAACGGACTATTGTCCAATTACAATTACAAAAAAATACACGAAACGGAAAAAAGAGCAACAGAGAAAGAACAGCACATACATAAAGTAATGACAAAAATTGACAAAATATACATAAAAAAAGAACATTTAAATCAAAGCCAAGGTAAAGAGTTTTGGAAGATTCGTAAAGAATGACAAAAAACATTTAGATTGGTACCAAAATTTTCAAGACCATGGTTTGAGTTAACAAGTCTCGACATTCTGGACAGCGGATAAGGATACCCATAATTAGTAGAGTGATGATTGAGGAACAGCAATTCGTTGTTTCTGAGTCTACGGCAAGGAATGTTGAACTGGATGAGTTACAACAAAGAAGGATATCACGGGTAATTAATGGCCAACGACTATTAGTGAAAAAACATTAGTACATTTCTTTAGAGAGGTTATGTTTACTAAGCTTACATAGTTTAAATTATCTTATTCCCAATTATGGAATAATTTCTAGTGTGGTCAATATAGGACATAAAATTACGACTTTTGGAAAGACAATTATTCAGTGTCGGTCTCTATTGGCATGCAAAATACGCCAGTGGTGAGAAAAACCAAACGGCCATGTGACAGTGTGTCAGATCATGGTGGATGATTGAGGATTTGCAAAGTATTGCTACTTGGCTTTTAGGACCATAACAAGGTTTATATGTGTTTTGAATTAAACACTTGATTTAATAACTACTTGTAAGCATGGTTTTATTTATGTACTTATTTTCGCCTTAGTTCTTAATAAACCTTAAATTCTATCTTTTTTATTGCCTTTCTTCCAAGATTGCTTTTGGAATTTTCAAAAATAATTGATTTTTCTTACTGGCTAGCATTGTACTGCCTTTTCGCCTGTACTGTAACACCCTTCCCATAAGGGGGTGGAATAGCTTCTTGTCTTTACCCAGCGTAGGTGGTTTATTTGATGTTTATTTTTCGAGAGTGCTTACTTTCCTGCACTGTCCACTGTTCAACCACCACGAGAATAGGGAGAGTTCCCTTCGACGGCGATCTCCCTCTCTTTTGTGGCTCTGTTTTCTGGAGTAAATTACTTAGTCCCAACGGTTCTTGAGAAGTCTATTCTTCACTATCCTACCTTTTCACAGGAGTAACGTCTGGCCACTGTACCACAGTGGTCTTTAGAACCCTATACACAGGGTGGTGTATAGGGTTCTAAAAACCACTAATCTCTCGTCGGGATCTTTTGTCAGGACCTTTACCAGACTTTAGTGGCATGATTACACACTTTGTAGCATTGTAAATTATATTATGCTCTTTTGCGCATAATTTGCAGGTCTTCAAAATCTTCCTTAGTGACTTTGTAGATGTTATAACAACGATTATAATCTGATGAATTGTGCCGTTTTTTTATTTAATAAAAATCTTTGGAAAACAACGCGTCAAGCATTCAAAGCCATTTTTGTGGCTTGTTCAGGCTTTGGCGTGGCGCCAATTTAGTGGCTTTGGATGGTTGAGTGGCTAATTAGTTTTTAGTCGTGAAAAATCTGTAAGCTGAAGAATTTTAAGTAATGAATAGGGATGCCATAGTCCCACCGGCTCTAGGCAGTTGAAACTCTTGCGAATTCTATTTTGAATCAAGGTTTCTTAACAAGGCGACTTTAAAGGTATCTTTCACCTTCAAAATCATCGCACACATATATGATATACAAAAAAATATTTACTTTATTTAATTGTGTACGGAAAGATATATTTTAATAATTATTTTACTACATTTTCTATTTATCAAATATATTATAAATGTTTGATCAACTTTTTTTTAATTTACCCTATGCCTGGTTTTGATTCTACGAACTTTGGGCACATTCTCAAAAAATTACTTTGGTATTTTTTTTTCCATTTACCGAGTTTTTCAACTGCATGCAGGATTTTTTGGAAAACGCAAAATAATCTTTGAATAGAAACCTGATTACTACTCGGTTTCGAACGAGTCCTAGAAATATGTTTTTATTGTAGAATGAAAAATGTTATAAATAAACAAAATGAGGTTTATAAAGCTCCATAGCTCACGAGGGAAAAATACTAGATTCGTTACTTTATCAGAACATTTTCACGGTAAAAAAATAAAATCAAAATTGATGCTTTAAACAATAGCTTTAGCTTTTTACAGCAAACAAAGGAATGTAAAATCGTTATATAATAATATATTAATATTGTTGAGAAAGAAAATAACCTAAGCAATTTGAAATATTTACATTGATCCTGATATTACAGACTAAAAAGTTGTGTGAATTTCAGGTCGCCAAAGCTCACTTAGAGATACGCAGATTTGTTTGCTTTATGTTAAACATTGGGGTAAAATCAAATCTTCTTACATCCCCTTTGAAAGATTTTCATTGGTGTTTGTTTCCATTATTTAAACGCAAATAAAAAATCAACTCTCTTAAAATTGAGTTCGAGGTTCACTTAACCGCTGTGCCACGCAAACCCATCTACCGATAGTAAAAGCAAAAAGAAAATTGTAGTTCTTCCATCATTGACTGTAACTTGTAGCTAACAGAGCTTGCATAACGTCTTCCCGCAAAGATCGTGCAAGAAAGAAAAGCGACACGGCTGCTAAGAGGTGGCTCTCCATATTGGACACTCGCGGATAGTAGACGTTTAGTTCGTTTAGTTTAGTACCACAGACAACTCCCGCGCTGTCTGGCGGCGCAAAGCGACTCTCCCGCGCTATTTTCAAACTTTATCTTTGGATATTTATTTTGACACTACAAACTGTGTGATTTTTTTAAAACGTGCAAATAACTTTACATTATTTTAAAAAGTGCAAATAATTAGACATTTTTATTTGGAGTGTAATTAACTCAACTATTTTTAAAGGTGCAAAAACTAACCCCCTTCGATAATTAAATACATGAAACCCTATAATATCAATAGGTGATTGAATAATAACAGTTTTCCGTTCTAAAACTACAAAATAATGCGGTACAAGGTAAGTTTTCTCAATGTGTTTATTCTTAACTATGACATGTTTTGTAAATGATTCGTTTATATGTATGATTATATTACACGGATTGAATAAAAATTGTATTTTACATCGCACATCTCAAACGCAAAAAAAGGTGATAACGAAATGTTATTAACAGTGTAAACTAAAAAAGTAATGCTATCGCATTACATAGAACACATTGTATCGGTTGAATTACGTGAATATTGTTGAATTCTTTTCAATTTTCTTCGATCAACCAGTTTGAGTTCCTACTGTTACATAAAATACGAGTTATTAAAACCTTGTGATGTATGTAATCGATTTAATCGTAGAAAATATTTATTTTTAGTAGCTGCCATACTTTTAAATATGTTCGAAAATTAATTTACTCATAAACACTTCATAACTCAAATGATATCATTCTGGCTGTCTAACTATTTGAAGGAAAATTAAATCAATACTTCCCATTTTAAGGTTTTTCAATCAGGTATAGTTTGAATGAAACTTGCTAACGCTTCATAATCAAAAGGATTAAATTCTGTCTGGTATAATTCGAAGGTAAATTACTTTAAAAATACTTCATGGTTTGAGGGTTTTATTTCTGTCAAGTAAAATTTGGAGAAAAATTACTTTCAAAATAATTAATAATTATAGGATTTTACTCTGTCAGGTATGATTATTTGAAAAAAAATTACTTACAAAATTTTTCATAATTTAAATAATTTCAATCTATCAGGCATAATTTAAAGGAAAATTACTTTTAAGCTCTACATAATTTGAGACATTTTTTATGCTACCGTATTTGATGGAAATACATTGTTAGACTGAATGACTGCGAAATTGATACTCGAATGATATTGATTCGTTTTGTGGTCGTTTGATGACTAACAATGTGAACCTATCAAGTTGCTATCAGTATTAAATCAATTTGTTTATCTTTTTTGTAGTAGGGTCTTGCTAAAGTACAATTTTCTTCGAGTTTCAGCATATTTACAATAGGTTATCTTTTTCATATGTATTTTTTGTATAGGTCGCACGCACATTTTATCAGTTGATTCATTTGAAATAGTTTTTTTTTCTCTTCGTGTAAATGATTTGTTTTTTTTTGTTTTGCTATGGCTGAAAAATAATGACATTATTATAATAACCGATGGCTCACTCATCTGAAATATACTGACGATGGGCAAAGTACCGATTTCCGACACGTTGAAAGCCTTTAACCGAATAGCTTTTTAGAAATCACAAAATATTTGCAAAATTATGATTTTAAGTACCAACACGTTGACTGTCTTCAATATCAATTCATTTTTTGTGCTTTAACAAATTCGTTCTTAATTTATACGTACTTTTCGACTGATTTTTGATACCTTTAGCTTCTAGAAAATTGTTTTTTTTTTTTTAATTTTGTTATTGTAAACATGTGCTGTTATACCCACGTTATATGCACATTTTTTCTTAATTTATGTTAACGATCATAATTTTAGAAAGTTTTAATTTTCATACGTACTTGTCATATATTATTTTCTCGTTGTGATATAAGGTTAACTATAAAACAAAACTGCGCTATATAAACTCACTGTTATTATTATTATTTTAATTCCGGAATGTTATTTCGTAATTACAATGTTTCCAAAATATTTGAAATTCTCAAACACTATTCATATCATAAAAAATATTACCCCAAATGCCCATATAGAAATTGACACAATAATGTTTTGACATCTTTTTCCAACTGAGGAGGTCGATAGTTGGATGATATGTAACGACTCGAATGGATTGCATTCGAATACCGCAGCAGGTACTAACTTATTTTTATTACTGACCATTTTAAAATTGAGTTATGCTCAGTGAGAAGGTTTATAGTAAAAAACCTTGGGTCAAAGATCTAATTTCAATTATATTAAAGATAACAGGAAAATTGTAAAGCTGCCCTATTTCCGCGTTTATTTCTGTCTAGTCCAGTAATAATATCAGATTTCATTTAAAACAATACTTTTAATGGCTTCTTGTTACTAAAGCACTTTTATCTGTTCCTCTACTTAGATTTATCGAGTTATCATTTTTACTATTACTAACATTATTATACGGCTGGCAGAAAAGAAAGTGCCTTCAGGTGTTTTACGATCTGATTATTACTGTATTTTAATGGGAATCGATGAATAGAAAACTGAGGAAAATAATTAAGTTAAATAATTACACAAAAGAAAATATGCTACTTATTTTTATGTTTCCTCTTTACCTCTTGTAACGAAATTATTGAGTGGTAATAAAAAAACATCATATCTTTTTGTCTGAGCAATTATTATACAACTCTGTTAACATAACCGTAAAAAATAACAATACGCTTGACTTGTCAAGAACAAATATTAGTTGCTTTAGTTCACTCATTTCAAATATAGGTATAATCTCAGCAATATTATACTAGGAGGGGTAGCTTTTCGAAACAGTGTAGTCAGGATTGTTGATTTTTTCCTGCCTCGGGCGTGTTTTAGGTTTTCATGGACACACTTTTTTACATCCATTCATAGCACATGTCAACACTTGTTTTGTTCACTTTTTCACAATACTGTCATTAACAAAAATATAGGATATAACCTCAAAAACCGTTGAGTTATGTCGCATAACAAAACGTAGTGGGAGAGTCGCCGGAGATGCGGGAGACGTAAAACATGCTTATATACCCTAAAAGTGGTGCTTTATTATGTGAAAACTTGTTTTGTCTCTTTCTTTCTCACGGGTTACGACGTAAAAACCAAGAGAAAGTGATTTATCGTAAATTTGTATAGGTTGGGTAAAAATATTTATCTCTTTCTCCATATATATTCTTATTCCAATGATATTATACATTGTAGGTAGGTACCTAGTTTATTAGGTTGGTTGGGAATTATGATATCATTTTTTTAAATTGGACAATATTATTTAATAAATTTGATAATTTTCATTAAATTTGAAAAGTTTTGAGGTTTTGTTTAAACCTTACATATGTTTATAGCATAAAGATAAATGTTAATATATGCGAGGTTGGAGTTTAAAAGCCTAAAAGTTTGTACGATCAAGTCGAAATCTAATTAGAATTAACTTAAAGCTTCATTTCAATATTAATTATTGAAAAAATATCAAGAATTTTCAACGAAATATGAAACTAAAGAAAACACGGAAAATAATGGAATAAAGGTTGCGGGTTCAAATCTCGGTCGCAACCTAATATTTTTATTCTCTGTGTCTTCTTCGGTTTCATATTTCATGGTAAATTATTAAAATTGTTTCAATAATCAGTAATTGAAGATAATTTAGGTGACCGGGCCTTTGTGAAAAAAACTATGTTTTTTATCATTTATTTGTATGTTGGTCAAATCGTAGGTACATCTTGAATAAGTGTCATGACTTGAAGGGCCGAATATTGAAAGATATCTCGATCATGGAAAGGTTAAGGACGTAGGTTTTGTGTTCTGTTCTGGACTACAGTTTTACTGCCCTTTGTTTGTGAATTTATTTGAATCTAACAGTTATTATCATCGCCATATTATTTATATAGTTATTTATTACTTATATTGTTTGTATGCGTGCGTTTGACCATGAACCCCAGTTACAAATCCTTATAACTAATCACTTATCATATTTACATTGTCTCGCATACATTGTGCATCTGCGAATTGTTCTTCGATGAAAAGGGATCCTAAAAGTTGAGCAATCAAACAGAAAAATTCACTCTTATTGATAGTGATATCATAGAAGCTTTATCGATATAATTGTTAAATGATGTTGCAGGTCAAATGCAGGTGAAATATTCATTTTTTTTAAGAGTCCCTGTCGCAAATCGATGATTAGCGCTATTATGACTTTTTTGCCGTTGCCACTTCAAATAATCGCCCCCCTTAACCACCGATTCTCGGCCCGTTTCAGCATTTGATCACATTATGATCAGGTGTCAAGAATAACAGCATGCCCGTTATGATGTCACTAAGGCCTAAATTTACTTGCAAAAATGTGGAGTAACGCCTTTCGCCTAAACACAGTCGATATAATATATGTTGACCGGTTGGTAGCCGAGTGGACAAACGCGTCGGATCCCCACTCGGGCGTCGTGGGTTCAATTCCTCTGCCAACGTATATAAATAACATTTTATAAACAACATTTTCCGCTTATTATGACAAAAAATAATTAAATAAAAGTGTATTGTTTGCGCACGTTGGGTTTGAACCCGTGACCTCTGGATTCGTATTCGAGCGCCTTGCCACTCGACCACGGAGGCCATCAGATATTTATATTGGTTTAGCATGCATCATATATTATCAATAGTGAATTTTCACAATTTTTTTTATTCTTGAAAAAGTT
The DNA here is from genome assembly GCA_022651775.1 of Drusus annulatus. Taxonomy (NCBI): domain Eukaryota; kingdom Metazoa; phylum Arthropoda; class Insecta; order Trichoptera; family Limnephilidae; genus Drusus; species Drusus annulatus. The sequence continues at coordinate 2,178,051 of JAGWCC010000184.1, forward strand.
TACGAAAATATTTTTTATTGTATTATTGTTCGTACAAGTTCGCGCGGAAGGCGTCTGTGACGTCAGACCGCCCAGCGTATGTGGGAACTTCCGGGTCCCGATGACAGCTGTGTTAGCGACCAGAAGCGGTACCTACGTCATAATCAAAGTCCGACCGTTTGAGAATTAGCGATTTTGGAGCGTTTTTTAAATAAATAATTGTTCATGAAAATATTAAAATCTTTCACTTCCAGTGAGATGATCAGCACGAGAAAAAATATATTTAAATATTCCACACGTTTTTATTAGTATATAAAATAGTTTGTGACGTAAACGTACCCCGTACGTAAAAACATATTACGTTTCTGAAAAAAAGTCACGTATTAAAGTACCTTCAACGCACTTTAATTACAAATTAATCATATTATGCTAACAGATTGAGTTGCGTGGAATTTAATTTCACATCGCTACGTATATAATTTAATTACTAATAAATTAAAATTTATAATTAATATTACTTGGCATTGTTTACATGACGATTTATTGTTGTGCACATCACAACGAGCGTCTTAAAAAGTGAGTTTTTACAGAGTAAAATGGTAGTGACAGATGCACTGTAAAATTGTTATTTAATCAGATACGCTAATAATAGAGTATTTACGTATATTGTTGCGTTCCTGCAGTTTTGATGTGAGTAAGCACCAATAAAACAATTAATTTTTATATCAACCGATTTTATTTTTAAAATGTTTTTATTTTTACAGTGCTCCTAAATATTAACTATAAACAATTTATTTGAACTGACGGATGTGTTCAGAAAATTATGAAGTTGAAAAAAAAAACTTTTTATTTCTAATAAACCACCTACCTATAAAGTATTACAGCAGACATTATTCTAAATTTTAAATAGATGGAATTAAGTAATTTCTTTCTTGGCAAGTCAAGTTACATCCCGTGATTTTTCACGGATAACAACTAGTTAATGAATAAAACTACCTATTATTTAAAAATAAATACAGATATTACCGGGTTACGAATAACCTGACAATATTTTAATTCCTCCTGTTTCCATCATTATGGTGAGAAAATGTTGCTTGTGCAATGATGGGGGAATTAGCTAGCAGAGGAATTTAACCCGTGACGCCTGGGTGGGAACACGAGTCATTTGTCCACTCGGCTACCAACCGGTCTAGTATTATTTTTAAAACTTTGCTACCTCTTCAACATTTCCTTACATTTTCAGCCACGTGTTATTGTACAACTGAAAATTTTTGTTTTTAAATATTCTAAATAAGCGATTAAAATCGATTCAGATATCAATACTTCGTCTTATTAGAATACAGAATATGTTTTGGCACATTTTCAAACACAGGTTATACTGCGAAAAAAATAACTTTCTTTCCTCCGTGAAAATATTTAGCTATTGCTAAAATGTTTTATGTGATCGGTTAGATGGTCGAGCGGTCCAAAGCGTCGGGTTCTCACCCGGGCTTAATCCTGTGCCTAGTATGTCCTCCACCATTGCACAAGCAACAATTTCCACTTTTCATAAATGATAATGGTAGTAGAAGTAGTTATTCGAAACCTAAGAATGTTTGTCTAAATTTTGAACCAAATGAACAAAAAAAATCTATTCCAAATATGACATTTTTGCTAACATCAAAACGACAAGTAAAGTGTCCAAACATGTTGTGTTTATATCACTTGATAATATAAATATTATATAGGTGTAATTGTAATTTTATGTTTCATTATTTAGAACGTGTTTTCCACGTGCTACAGACAGGTGCATACAGGCAGGGCCGGTTTTGAACAGGCGCAATTGGAGCAGTCCGCTCCAGGCGGCGGATTTCCAAGGCGCTGATTGTACCTAATGATAGTGTTTTTTTTACGCTCCCAGCGCCTGCATATTATATTAAATTTTAAAAATCCATATTATCTATGGACGGTAATCGAACCTGTAACTTTCCAATCCGACAACGCGAACAACATATTTATGGCGCTTCTTGTTTTATACTGATACGAGTTAGTACCCACCTGTTTGAAATTCCCAAGCGGTGTGAAAACGAGAAAGAGACAGAGACAGAGACAGAGACAGAGACAGAGACAGAGACAGAGACAGAGACAGAGACAGAGACAGAGACAGAGACAGAGACAGAGACAGAGACAGAGACAGAGACAGAGACAGAGACAGAGACAGAGACAGAGACAGAGACAGAGACAGAGACAGAGACAGAGACAGAGACAGAGACAGAGACAGAGACAGAGACAGAGACAGAGACAGAGACAGAGACAGAGACAGAGACAGAGACAGAGACAGAGACAGAGACAGAGACAGAGACAGAGACAGAGACAGAGACAGAGACAGAGACAGAGACAGAGAGACAGAGACAGAGACAGAGACAGAGACAGAGACAGAGACAGAGACAGAGACAGAGACAGAGACAGAGACAGAGACAGAGACAGAGACAGAGACAGAGACAGAGACAGAGACAGAGACAGAGACAGAGACAGAGACAGAGACAGAGACAGAGACAGAGACAGAGACAGAGACAGAGACAGAGACAGAGACAGAGACAGAGACAGAGACAGAGACAGAGACAGAGACAGAGACAGAGACAGAGACAGAGACAGAGACAGAGACAGAGACAGAGACAGAGACAGAGACAGAGACAGAGACAGAGACAGAGACAGAGACAGAGACAGAGACAGAGACAGAGACAGAGACAGAGACAGAGACAGAGACAGAGACAGAGACAGAGACAGAGAAAGTTTTGTAGAAAATAGCAGTGCAAAAGTTAAGTGTTTAAATTAAGGTTTTAGGGCAAGGGGCGCCAAAAAAAATACCTGCACCATGCGCCGTTTGGCTCATACCGGGCCTGAATCTACGAAATCACTTCAATGCTAATAACGCTATTACTTGTTCATTTTCTAATTGATTTGCCAGCATATTACCACGGACAATGGTCGATACACCTGCGGCTTGTTTCCTGCAGTTATATAACATTACACACCGTAGGAAGCTCTTTAATTATTAGTAATACACCTGGATGGCCTTCTTTCCTTTTTTGATTACGTTATATGATTCCTCGCCAAAGTCTCAACTGCCCGAAGCCAGTGGAACTATGGCATCTCCACTGAAGGCTGAATGAAAGAGGGAAAGGGAGAAAGAAGGGAAGAGGGATGTTAGGAGGTAGCTAGATAACTATTAGATATAGGCATAGCCACTTTCGCGACCTGTCAATAAGCTTACTGATCTATAATGAAGGTTGCAGTCGAAATAATTGAGCTTTCGTAATTTTTACCAACAATTCCGAAGTTTAAAAAAATAAAATTAAGAAATTTTTTAAACACTTTCTCGATATTCGCAGATCGCATCCACGAATAATAATAGACTTGTTTAGTTAACGTTTAAGAAAATACGTATTTATCAGATGTATTACTAGCTCCAAATACTGGTATGTTTCTATAAATGCTTACTACTGCTAACTAACTAACTAACCATCACGCCGTTTCCCCGCAGGGGTAGGCAGAGAAGATGGATCGCCACACAACTATGTCTTGACACACACCTCATCCTTCATTCACATTCATGTATCGTCTCATACATACTGTTCCATTATTCTGACTCTTGATATGACCCGACTCAAGTATTTGATTCGCTTGATAGTGACATGTCGTTTTTAGGCGTCCCCGACTTCTTCTAACATTCACTTTCGCGGCATATATTCTCCTTAACCTCTTTTCTCCGTTCATCCGCTCTACATGTCATTTTTCTTAATCTTGTTCATTGCACTTACATTCTACTGCACATGTATTGTTTAACTGTTAATAAGTTATTGCATTTGATGTAGGTACACTCTTTATCTATGCGTAAATGATTCTAATAAAAAAGTAGTGTAAAGTCTAAAAGGTACAAACAATTACTTATCACTTAGAAGTTTTTTTTGAAGATTAAAAAATATCTACCCTGAGAAAGTTAAGGTCCTGATTATGTATTTGAACTGTATAAACTCAAAAGTAATTATTTTTATTTTTTGCTCAAACCATTAATTTTTTACTAGTCATCAAAGTGATAGATACTGTAAGTATAACCCTGGTGAAACACCACTATTCAGAATCGAAACGTTGCTTGAAATGACTTTAGCCATGTTTGATGACCAGATCTGAATATCCAGGTACTTCCCGACCTTCATCTTCCTCATATCCTTCCCCTCCCCGCCACCTTGAGCCTCACAACATACCCATACTTAGGGGATGCCATAGTCTCACTACTCTTGTGCGGTATTCACTGTAAAAAAATGGAGATGTACACAAAAAAAAATTATTTTTTTTCAATCCGTCGCTATCTAAACGGATATACAACAGTTGATTTCAGCGGTTCAGTAATGTTGAGGCGAGCTTCAAATATTTAGGCTAGCAGCCAAGAAGAGTTTCGCTTTCGGCTCCACGAAACGAAGCAACGAAGCAACGAAGCAACGAACCAACGAGACCGCGAATCAACGACCGAGTGCTTGACCTCACATATAAGTGTCACTTCGTCCGTGACCGAGCCCCGCACAGTGGGCAAAATCGTCAAAACGTTGTCAAAAGTATTTTAAATGACATTCTTATTTCGTTCCTTTTGTACGACCTCTTTAATTTGACTGGTTAGTAGCCGAGTAGACAAGCGCGTCGGATTCACACCCGAGCGTTGTGACTTTAATTCCTCTGCTACTTAAGTCCTCCATCATTACACAAGCAACATCTTTCGCTTTTTATGATAGCAGTAGAAGTTTTTCAAATATTGTCAGATTATTATTCGTAACCCGGAAATGTTGCCTTTGCACGTTGCTTGAAATGGCTTTAGCCGTGTTTGGTGACCAGATCTAAATAGCCAGGTACTTCCCAACCTTCCCCTTCCTCATTTCCTTCCCCTCTCTACTACTTTAAGCCTTACCACATTTCCTTTTTGGGGATGCCATAGTCTCACTGGCTCTAGACGGTTGGGAGCAGTTAAAACTCGTTTCTTACTTAACTAACTAACCATCACGCCATTTACCGCAGGGGCAAGCCGAGAGGACGGGCTGTCAAACAACTCTGTTTTGACACACACTCCTTGCTCTATACCATTTGGTATAGAGAGAAAACAAATCAATTAACTACGATCCAAATTAAGCCAGTTGTGTTTGTTAATTTATTTATGGAACATAAAATTAGACATTAAAAACAATAGTATCATGTGAAAAAAATATATCAATAGATAGAAGATAATATATAATGTGCATTGTTAGGACGATCGTGCCCGAGAATAATTGTTATTTACAATGCCAAAATAAGTTTTAATTAAAGTTACGTTAACACTTTTAGACACACTTTCAAAGATCATCATTTCAATTGACGGCCTGCGTGGTCGAGTGGTAAGACGCTTGACTACGAATCTAGAGGTCACGGGTTCAAGCCCGGAGTGCGTAATTTTTTTTATTTAATCAATATGTGTCATAACGCATTTAATTTAAATAAACTAATATATAGAATGTTTGCACGTTCCAGAGTGGGAGATACTCTAAGTATCGCCCAGGTGAAAGACCACCATTCAGAATTGAAACTTTGCTTGAAATGGTTTTAGCCATGTTCGGTGACCAGATCTGAATAGCCAGGTACTTTCCGAATTTCCTTTTCCCGATCCCCTTCCTCTCCTCACTAACTTTAACCTCACAACATGCCCCAATCAGAAATGCCAGTCTCACTGGCTCTAGGCGGTTGGGAACAGTTGGAACTCTTGTGCGATTTTCACTATAAAAAAATTAAAAATGTAAAATTTACGTCGGAGAGGTAGTCACTTAAAAAAATGGATTAAATTTTTTTACGAATTATATTTAGGAAGCCCTTCAGGCACCCAACAACGCCACTCTTTCAACTTTTAGGAATCCTCAATATCAGACAGTTATATCTTAAAATAGTGTTAAATATAACGCATTCTTTAAAATCTTTAATGTTTATCACACATAATAAAAATACAAGGGCCAAACAACAAGAAAGACTTTTAGTACCTAAATAAAATACAGCTTTTGCACAAAGACACCTTATGTACATCGCGCCTCACACTTACAACAAACTCCCACCACAGACTGTAGCCATCACCAATATGTATTCCTTTAATCAAAACATTACTAAATGGCTAATGAGTAAGGACCGCAAGGAAATTGAAGACCTCCTAAAATAGCACTTGAAATTCTTCACCATGACAAACTAGAACATTGTCTAACAAATATCATATTTAAAAAAAAATTATTCTGCTTGTACTCACTGTCACTTACCTTAGAACAGGTTTTTATGACCTAGTGAGGTAGGTAATGTAAAAAAATAATGTAAGAAACAAAAAGTTTATAAAAAAAATCCTTTTTTTAAAAGATATATACTTTATCCAGTATGAAAACAAAACAAAAAAGAAAGATAGGGTTCGATAAAGCGGGTGGAAATGAGGTAAATAGTAAATGGGGTATGTCGTATTTGTTAAAACATTGACTAGGGTCCGATATAGTTTTTAAAACCACTTTTTGCCAGCTTTTGATGATTCTGTCCTACTGTGCGCCGTTGCCGTTATCGCCAGCAAATTATTGTGCGTGTCTGAGCTGCAGTCGCCGCTAAAATAAACGGTATTGTCCGTTTTCAATTTTCTAGTGAAATGAACTATATTCGCATAATAGAAAACTGTCTCGCCAGAAAATTCTTATTACTCTACGTCACTGTATTTTGGGTACAAATTATGGAAAATAATTTTTGATAAGTATGAGCTTTAAAATACTTGCTTTACACGTGTAAATCTAGAAAAACAAATTGTACTGTTCAGTCAGAGAAAGGAGTGACAACCCTGAAATAAGAAAGTGAAACATGGAACTGGCAGCGATAAGACGAAGTTAGTCTAAATGTAGTCGAAACGATATCTCTGAGGCGTGTGTGTGGTAAAACGAATATGCAACTGTTTTCTGAAACATGAGATCCATAAAAATAACGCAAGGCCGATTTATAAGATTGCGAATTTGATGCTTAGATGATTTAAACATGTAGAGTGGATAGTGCCAGGAGAATATATGATGAGCAAGTGGATGCAAGACGAAGTCGGTGACGCCTCTGGAAGACATGGTCAAATCAAAATTTACAATAACAGGAGATTACGAATGACACGATGTATAATTGTGGAAGTGGGGTAATTTTAATCTATAGATTTCTCGACATGTTCGAGAGTAGCCAGTATTTTTTTATGAAATATGGAAAAAATGTCAATATGACATAGAAAAATACACAGAAAATAAAAAGGTTAGGTTATGACCGAACTTCGAACTCGGAACCTGTACCTTATTCGGGAGTACCGTTTTACCAACTGAACTACCTCAACCAATTCATTAACCGTCATTTTCATACTGCTTAAAAAATAATAAATAATCTGTTTTCAATTTTTCCTATATTAGCATCCATATTTATTACGGTGAGCAAAGCTTTATCCGAACAAAATGAAAAATCTTAAAATTGTCGTTTCAGGCGTGTTCGAGATCGCCTTTCAAGTCAATGGGCTTTTCATAATGCACGTGCGGCGCAAATGAAATACGCGCAGACATAATGACCTATAAATGGAAACCTGTTTTACACGGGTCATTAAAGCCGTCAAGTATAAATTGTCGCATTTTATTTGCATGTTAATTTATATTACGCCAGACGCAGAGGATTCTGCGCCACCCACTTGAGTTATAAACGATACTTTTTATTTGACGGAAGGCAGTCGAAGTTGATATTACAAACAAGATTTTTCTTCTTTGATAGATTCAACTTCGATCACAATTGTAACCACTACTCTTATTTCAAAAGTTTATTTTGAAATATATTACGACATACATTACATTGAAACCCTTTTGTATTAACTTTTATTAATAAAATTATGTATATAAAAACCGCTATCTTAGAATATGTCGTTTTGAGAGGTTTTTTAGATAGAGGAATGGGTGAGCCTGGATTTTGACGAAACCCATGCTATTGGAGTGAACATAAGAAGCCCACAAATTATTTAACAGTTAAACATAAATTAAGTACTTTCTTCTCGGTAAGCTGCATTCTTCAAAACTTTATTCAAAAGAAAAACTACTTTCTTTAAAAGTCAAACTCATTTCTTCAAAAGTGTATTTAAAGAGATTTATGCATTTTATACGCTTTCTTCAAAAATAAACTAAATACTTTTTCCAAAGAACTCTGCTTTCTTCAAAACGTTTCTTAATAAAAAAAAAAACTACTTTCTTTAAAAGGAAACTCGTTTGTTCAAAACTGTTTTATTTAAAGATTTATGCATTTTATATGTTTAAAAAAAAACAAAGCACTTTCTTCAAAATAAATTGGATTCTTCAAAACTTAATTTATATTAAAATACAAGATACTTTCTTCAAAAGTAAACTCATTTCGTCAAATGTATAGGTATTGCTTTCTTCGAAGAAACTACTTGCTTCAAAATTAAAACTACTTTCTTCAAAAGTAAACTATTTTCATTTGAGAAAATTACTTCTTCTCTTCCAAGTGTTCAACTACTTTCTTCAGAAGTAAACTAAGTTTACACACGTGGTTGGTTTCGGTACGTGGTTGCTGTACCTACATGCATGTATCGTTAAATGGTTTATTGTATCCTTTGTCTCAGCGTCGGTGTTCAAAATAGCACCAATGATGTGTTGTAAACTTAATTTTAAATACAGGAATAATAAAATGTCTGTTAACCGAGGCCAATCTTCACAGCATTCAATGGTTCTACTCGTCGTTAAAGATCCCCCGAAGAAATCGTAAGTATTTCCATTTCATTGTCTGACTATTTATATTAAAAGTATTTCCGCGCCGTTCTCACCAACAATCGTGTTAAAGTTAGATTCCTATAAAATTTTGCGGCACTTTGATAAAATGTATGTCTTTTCGTTTCATAGTTTCCAGCAGTAGATAGTCTCAGAGTGGAAGATATACTCTCAGTATCGCCTTAGTGAAAGTTCACTATTCAGAAGGTCGTGCTCAGTGACCAGATCTGAACAACCAGGTACTTCCTAATCTTCCTCTTTCCCATATCCTTCCCTTCCCACTCCTATTAGCCTCACAACATATCGCAATAATTGGGGATGTCATAGTCTCACTTGTTTCGGGCCATTTGGACTTTTTTCTCCACTTGCATTAAAATACTATATTAAGACTAAGGTATAAATTTAACATATAAATCAATGATAAAATTAATTTAACATACAATTCGACCGGTTAGTAGCTATTTCTTTTTTTTTTTTTTTTACATATTCCGCACAAGAGTCTCAACTGCTCCAAACCGTCTAAGGCCAGTGAGACTATGGCATCCCCAAATGGGGTATGTTGTGAGGCTGAAGGTAGTGGGGAGGGGAAGGAGATTGGGAAGAGGAAGGTTGGTAAGTACTTGGCTATTCAGATCTGGTCACCAAACACGACTAATTTAAAGCAACGTTTCGATTCTGAATGGTGGTCTTTCACCAGGGCGATACTTCGAGTATCTACCACTCTGGAACGTGCAGCAGATATACTTTTTTTTACTATTTTTATATGAATTAAAAGTGTTATGACACATATTAATCAATAAAAGTTATTGGCGCACGCCGGGTTTGAACCCGCGACCTTTGGATTCGTGGTCGAGCGTCTTACCACTCGACCACGGAGGCTGTCAAGCTGAGTGAACTAACGCGATGGATTCCCATCCGGGCATCGTGGGTTCAATTTCTCTGCTAGCTAATTCCTCCATATTATGATGGTAAAAGGAGTTTTTAAAATAGTGTCAGGGTTTTCGTAACCCAGGAATGTTTGTCTTTCTTTCAAAAAATAAATTATTATTTTATAAGACATGCTAACCGACTTCACCCGCCATTAATTTTCAAAATTAATAGATTTCATATGGATATTTCTTAGCTTCATAGCTCGTGATAGAAATAAGGTTATGAGCTGAAAACAGTTGCGTTAACCTGAAAAATCGAGACAGAAAAAACTGTATATTTTTCACGATGCCAAAATCTGGCCGTTTGATAGTTTTTTTGTGCTCGAGAAAAGTGATTTTCTCCTTCATTGTTTAGATTGCGGCTTTGAGTTGGTAATGAAATTACTTTATCAAGCCATGAACCACGCTTTCAATCTCTGGACAAGCGTTTCCATAAAAATTGTAATGAAAATTTAAAAAAATATCTGGCTGCGGAGTAAATAGCCTATGTCGGAAAAAAAGTCACGGCATGCTCTTGATATCTGGCCAAGAAAATCGTGAAGAGTACCTACTGGTGTTTTATTTGTACTTATATAAAGACTGGTATCAAATTAAAACTCTCACATTTTAATTACCTAGGTTCTCATTTTCTTACGAAAAAAATCTTTTTTTTTTCCTGACAGACAGATATAAACATTGAAGCAGGTAGGTCAAATATGTCCTCATCAGATTAGTTTAGTTTCTAAAGCAACAGCTTCGTACACGCGGAAGGGATATATGGAGAGGAGCGGGCTGTGGGCGTATTCGTGTGCCCGACGTAATCTCAATTATTTCTTACTTCTGGTGAATAATAAAAAAAAAACTATAGGGAATACCGCACTACAGTCCCGACTGCTCCCAACCGTCTGTAGACAGTGGGTATATGGCATCCACGATCGAGGTATTTTGTGAGGCTGGTGAGGGGTGAGGGGAAGAAGATGGGGAAGAGGAAGATTGGGCAGTTCCTGGATATTCACATCTGCTCACCAAACACGGCTAAAGCCATTTCAAGCAACGTTTCGATTCTGAATGGTAGTCTTTCACCAGGGCGATACTACTATGAGTTAGACATGGTCGATATCATGTCCCGGTTAAAAGGAACCAGTTCCGAGCCGGTCACTGGAACAGTCGATATTATTTCTCCGAGGAACCGGTTCCTTTTTTTTGCAAATAAAAATTGATATCTTCTGTCCATGGAACCGGTTCTTTATTTGGGCACAATAGGTTTTTGGCGGAAAGGTACCTTTGACGAGGAACCGGTTCCACAGTTGCAGTTCTTTTCGTTACCCGAACATCGCTGGCGACTCCTCCCCTCCCCCATGTGCGGCGAGGAAAATCTCCTTCGTGGAGCTTTTCTGGTACCAGGAACCGGTTACAAAAAGAGCTGGATAAATAACCGGTTCCTCGCCGGTCACCGGTTACTGGAACCGCAGGTACACCTAATTTCCAATATCAACCATCCCCACTATGAGTATCTACCACTCTTGGACGTGCCGAAAATTTACTATATATTATTTTATAAGAATCAAATGTGAAATAACACATTTATTAAATTAAATTTAGTTGCGCGCGTCGGGGTTTGAACCCGCGACCTCTGGATTCATAGTCGAGCGTCTTAACCACTAGACCACAGAGGCCGTCAATTGATAAAATATTTTCTAAAAATGAAATTATTTTTTGGACATTTAGTCAATTTCGTTCGCCTGTCTGGGGCCTAGGAGTTGAAAGATTTGGATATGTAAGCTTGCGACATCAGTTTTATTTTAAATCTTTGTAGATAGCACTTCTTGGGATTATCTGATCAGTGTTCGCACAGTTTTACGCGAGCCAATAAACTCATTAAAGCTGTTAACATAATATTGGATCAATTTAAGGAATTGGCGACACGCCAGTGAATTTTTAATTTTAACAATGACCAGATTTCTCATTACTGATTCTAGAATAACCTAGACACACTTTCAACGCAGCCGGATTAAAGAAAGTACTCAGTTTACACGGAAAACTTTAAATTCAGACCACCTCCTAAACGTTCTCTTCTTTCTTTCACTTTTTACAATCCCAAAGACCGCAATGTTAAGTCAGTCTTTAATATTGATTATGAGCCTGTTAGAATTATAGTTAAAAATATTATATAACTTTTCGCACTAGATTATATTTGACTAAATCGGTTTCCTCTGTTACGAGCATCTTCAGACTGGTACACAATAAAATTAAGCATCGATATTTATAACTGGGTTAGCAGTAAAATAATTGATGAGATTACAGATAATGTATTGTTTTTGTGCTAGATTTGTAGATTTTATTTCTTTAATAATGTTATTATTAAGTTCTTCTAGCTTTCAGTGTTTTTTAGGAATAAAAACAAAGGAGTCTGTAAAAAAAGCATTGTAGTTCTTTATTGACAATAAAGGATAAAACAACATGACATTGATCTTCTTGTTATTTCAAATATAATTATTTTATATTTTTATTGTTTGATTTACATTTTCTTCTTTATTTTTTATTATTTGTATGCACGTATATACTTTATGGGTTGTATTAGATAGCTCTCTCTCTCTCTCTACCTTCCTCGCATTCGGCAATAAAGAAAAAATCATTAAATTTATGTATTTTTTTTAAAGAAAGACAAACATTCCCGGGTTACGAATAACCTGACATTATTAGAACCTGTAATCATACAATATTTAAAAAAAACTTTTACTAAAATCATTATAAGCGGAAAATGTTGCTTGTGAAATGTGGAGAACTTCTTAGCTGGCAGAGGAATTGAATCCACGAGGGTGGAACCAATATTAGTATTTATAGGTAGGGTAGAAATCCGACGCGTTTGTCCACTCAGCTACTAACTGGTCACTTAGCTACTAACTGGTCTAATTAATGCAATAGTTTTTCTCCATGAAACAATATTTTCCAAAGAAGATTTTTTTAAGCCAAATTCTGGAACCAATATTAGTATTATAATAAGATTTACATATCTTGTAAATCTGTAGAAAACATTTAAATTGATTTATTTGAAATATATAATTACTTGATTACAAACCTAATTTTTTGATTTGTACTCTTTGTAGTTATGTGATAATGGTTTTCTCGACAAGGTGGGTACTTGAATAAGGTTTTCAGGTTAAATATTTGGTCATTAAATATTAAAAAATAGAAAAAATCATATCATGTCAGTATGCGTGTTTAATATTTACTTACTACCAAAGAGAAAATGTGTAAATTACAAATCCTTGAAAACTGATGAATGCACAACATTAACGGTAAATTTATTTATTTTTGAGCTACTCGAGGATGTTTTAAACTGACACCATTGTGCTACAAATTATCATAATACCTGCACGCTTGTTCTTTAAATATAATGGATCTATAGCAAAAACTACAACCTACGCTGATTAAATAACTGACTATTAACGGTTAATTAATCTCATAAAATATATACATTTTTAAAAATGATTTGTTCAAATTACACTGTGATTATTTTTCTAAAAACGTCAATGCTTACCATAATATTGAATTATCGTGAGATAGTAATTAAATGTACAATTGATCTACAAATACAGCCGTTGCTTGCAGTGAATTCTGTTTGATTCGTTTCTTTATAAAATCTTTTTCAAATTTCAACTTCGCTAGTTAAATAAAACTGTTTGCATGTATTTTTGTTTTTTTTTCCACGAATGGGATTTGAAATGGCTGCTTTGGTTCGCCCACAGAAAGATATAAATTATAATTTATGGATCTCTACAATAAAGATTATGAATTTCTCGGCAATTGGTGACAGGATTCATGTCACAAAATATGTCATTCGATGATTATTACCACAAAACCACAAAAGTACGTATTCAAAATTTACCATGCAATTTTTTTGAATAAATAATGAAACAAAAAATTTAATTTTATGTCTAACCACGAAGTGTTTGCTTCCTGTGAAAAAAGGTATTTTTGGGTGTTCGCAGTAGGTGTAAATTTCAGCGATTGCATCATTCTTACAGCAGACCAGCGTTGGGAAAAACTTCAATCTATTGTGAATGATTCACGAACTGCTAGTTCTTCAAAATGAACCCTTCGCAGTGAACACTTCAATTGAAGTCGAACTCGCCAAAAAGAGATTTGAATTTGATTTGGCAAGGAACCGGTTATTTGTCCAGTTCTCTTTGAAACCGGTTCCTCGAAAAGTACTAGCAAATCGACAAAAGTTCCTCGCCAAAACAAAAGTACTAGTCGGTAGAGATTTGAAAGTGAAAAGAACTGGAACCGGTTCCTCAGAATGAAGTTTGAACTGCCAAATTGAAGTAGTTCACACGGAGCGGTCACAACGCTAAAATAAACAAATGAGCGGAACTACCAACTTTACTTGAAGTATGTATTCAATGAACAATGAAAGAAGTGGGAACTGCCGACAAGAGAAGAAGTTCCTACGAAGCGGTCACAACGCTACAGCAGACTATGCTCTATTTAGATTGGGGGTAAAAAACCTTCGACGACTTTTCTTAATAGGGAATTATTAAAACCGCAGCCATTATTATTGGCGTGACTATAAAAGCAACCATTGGCGACACTTTTTAGAAAATCTAAAAAGACACTTCAGACCCTTTTTTTAGATTCTGCCCGAATTCAGCGACTCTTGTAGCTATCGCAACCTGAGCAAATCCAAACGCAGCACTCACACAGATGCGTTGCTTGCATTCAGCATGTTTCAGACATGTTGTTCGTTTTCAGACAAGGTCATTTGAAAAGAGTTTATTTTTAATATAATGAAAAGAACAACTGTATCTAAAAAGCTTTTAAATATACACATTTGATTAACTATGCACTTATTGTCCCTTTGTAGTAAAAATAGGTACAAACAAGACAATATGCTTTTTCTCAGTGACGTTTGGCAAGGAACTCATTTTTCAATATGTATACATAATTCTAAGTTTGTGTTTAAGTCAAATCTAATTGCGCGACCTATAACTAGGTTAATTAAATCTTCGTTTTCTAACCTCACTTTTTTCAGCTAGTTTCGTAGTTTCCCCCCAAAACTGTGTTTCACCGCCAAACTCCATTACTTTAAACACGATAAACACTTAAACACGATAAACACTTAAACACGATAAACATAAAACATATTTAAATACAGAACCTACTTCAACTTCCTCACAGTAGCTTTTGTAGACATTACTCATTATAACGTTATTCACTTTTACTCCATTACTTTTGTTTACACTTTAAACACGAAAAACATAAAACATATTTAAATACAGAACCTACCTCAACTTCCTTATTATTGCTTTTGTAGTCATTATTCATTATAACATTATTCACTTTAACTCCATTACTTTTATTTACACTTTAAACACGAACAACATAAAACATATTTAAATACAGAACCTACCTCAACTTCCTTACAGTGGCTTTTGTAGACATTATTCATTATGCAATCATTTCGTTGCTCTTTAGCAGAAGGTAGTGGAAGTAGGGTTAAACTATTTAACAATTTAATGAAATGATTAAAGGTTAGAAGATGGAAATATTTTACGTATTATTTAGTCATCACGAAGTGCTGATCACGATTTGTATGTATCCGAAGACAATTCAGGAAGAGCCATCAACCGGTGTTAATTATGCAACTTCACCAGGTATTGTTATTTGCCAAAACAAATAATAAACAAAATGCTATATTACATCGTCGCCGGAAAGGCAAAAGGGCTGAGGAGAATTTTGTGAAGTTTTTTTGTTTTCTTTCTTGGTCTTCATTACCTGGTTGGATTTTGTAAAAAAATGTTGACTCAGGTAACTCGATGCTCTCACTGAGTTACCTGAAGCGACAAAAAGCTAAAAAGTCCCACACTTGAGTCGCTTGAGTCAAGCCTTCTCCCAAATGGTGCGTATATTTTAGATGGCTGAAATGCCACAAAAGTCTTCAGAATCAAACGAGAGTCAGAACATTCGATGCAGAAAAAAAAAACTGCATATTTAACTTTGACCAAAGTGTCGCTTAATCCCTTTTCCTTTCCAGTGCGATATATTATATTTACCACACTGATTCCTTTTGGATGTCGTGTTATAAAATAAAGTATTGAGTTGTGACTCTTAGACGTTGCATTAAACCATTTGTTTTGTAATTTTTTAAAAATAAAGCTACAAAAAGCCTTCCAAGATCTCTTGTCATTTGTAGTCAACATCAATAACGTGTCAACAGCAGATTTTCATTGAATACGTTTCGTATGCGATATGTATACATCGGATAATATGCACTAAAAATGTCAATATATTTCCCATCGCCCTTGAGGTGATTTTTCACAAAAACGGTGCTATTCAAATTATCCAAATATCATTATAATATTTACTAACAACCCAATTTTGTATAATTTTTCACATTTTTGATTTCCATAAAGAAATAGAGGGGGGGGGTATACCATTGAAATTTGGGGAGTTTAGAATTTTCGGGGTTTTTTTAATGGCTGAAATATGCATTAATGCCAAAAAAAAGTAAAATTTAATATCTACTAACGACCAAAAAGCCTCAAATACGCATAGTGCATAAGCATTTTCTTCAGGTCTTCCTTCATCATCTTCGTTTTCCCCAATCTCAGACTCACAGCATACCCCAATTGGGGATGTCATAGCCCCACTGGCCTCGGACAGTCGGATGTAATTGGAGCTTAGCGCATGCTTCGCAAATTTAAAGAATTTCATACAATCTAATACAAAGGTCGCGGGTTCAAACCCGGCGTGCGCCAATAACTTTAATTGATTAACATGTCTCGTAACACATTTAATTCATATAAAAATAATAAAAAGTATATTTGCGGCACGTTCCAGAGTGGTAGATACTCTAAGTATCGCCCTGGTAAAATTCAGAATCGAAACGTTGCTTGAAATGGCTTTAGTCGTGTTTGGTGACCAGATATGAATGGCCAGGTACTTACCAACCTTCCTCTTCCCAATCTCCTTCCTCTCTATCTAATTATTGAATCTATCTGAGACGCTGACGGTTTAGTATTGACACATGACAAGGACGCTAGTTACTGGTTTAGTCACGACACACACATCAAAAGGAACATAGTGAAAAAATCGTGAAGGACGGTAATCGGAACAATTTTTTTAAACTTTTGTATTTATATGCAATTATTCCAACGAACGTGGCAGAATACGGCTAACGGTACTAATACTATCAGATAATTAAAAAAAAAAAAACAAATAGGTAATCTCAAGACCTTCTGATAAGAAAAAAACAAGATCGTTGACCTATTTTAGTTATCCTTTTGTCCACAAAAATATCAAGGTTACACGAAATGATAGCCAGCTGTATGAATTTGTATCTGTACTAACCTTGGAGGAACACTATATAGTACGGTAAGTATAATCCCTAAGTATAGTACTAACTACTAACACATGTAGCTCAGAGACGTGTTTACATTACGCAGTTCCTTGTATTATTCATTTGGTTCCACGTGTTATTTTGTTTACCTGTTTAATTATACTTACTAGATCATTCCTGAAATGCATTGCTTACATATCTTATTATCATTATCTCATTATCACATACCTTCAATTAATTCAAAATATTTTTCTAACCCTACTTTTTCCTTGTTAGTTTTCCCGCTAATAATCGCTAATCCGCTGCCAAAACCAATTACTTTGCTTTCGTTAGGTGCACCTTTAAAAATAAACACATTTTAATTCGGATGAATATTTTCCAAGAAAGAAATAACCATGAATTCGTTTCAATTCAGGTCTGTAAATCTAAATATTCACAAAACTTGTTAATGTGATGTAACATGCGATGTAACATCGCGCGTTTGAAAACACCTTAAGGACAGTTTCCAGTTAATATAACATGGGTAGGTACTATCTTTTTAATGAAATAAATGTGCATATTGCTATAATTGTACCTAATATATAAAAATGTTTTTTTTTAAAGTGAATATCACACAAGAGTTCCAACAGCTCCCAACCGTCTAGAGCCAATGAGACTATGGCATCCCCAACAGGGGAATGTTGTGAGGCTGAAGGTAGTGAAGAGGGAAAGGATATGAGGAAAAGGAAGGTTGAGAAGTACCTGGCAAATTCAAATCTGGTCACCAAACACGGTCAAAGCCATTTCAAGCAAGGTTTCGATTCTGAATGGTGGTCTTTTACCAGGGCGATATTTAGAGTGTCTTCCACTCTGGAACGTGCCACAAATATACTAAATATTTATATTGATTCAATTAAATAACACATTAATTAAATTAAATTTATTTGCGCACACCAGGATTTGAACCCGCGATCCCTGGTTTTGCAGTTGAGCGCCTTAACCACTCGACCACGGAGGCTGTTGAATAACTGATAATAATTCACAAAGACGACACGCCTCAATGAATCACATTTCCTGTAGAGACTTATTAAAGACACGGTTTTTAGTGATACGTCAAATAAAAATGAAGAATTAATAGAACACCAAAGCATATTTAATGATCCGTGTAGGTATGCAATTTGTAAATTAGCACCGGATAATTATGTTTGTGTGAATTGCACTGTTGAAGGTATTTTTTTCATAAGCCTCCTAACGTCCGGCTTCGGAAATGGACCTCCTCGAATATTTTCAGTTTAGTCGATTCTTGGCGGCAATATCCGACAACCCTTTTCAATGGAGTCATCAAAAGCAAGTAGGAGTACGCTAGTACCTTAGAGTACATAGAGTAGTATCTATCCAAGGCAGTGAAGTCAGTTTTGGACTTGTTTTTGATGATTTTAACATGACTCGGCGCAGTTGGGCGTGGCTAAGACTAAGGCTACGGTATTTATACATCCATTCATGTCACATATCGACATAATGTTTTTGTGTATTCGTATAGCCACTTTTTCACAGTATTTTTATTAGAAAAAATATAGCATATAACCTAAAAAACCGTTCAGTTGTGTCAAGTTTAGTGGCATAATAAAAAATGTGGGCGGAGTCCCGCCAGTGTTACTTCAAGGAACCAGCACCTTAAGATCATTATGACAGTATATAGAAGCGGGCCAAGAAATTTGTTGTCTCTTTTTCTCTCATGGTGTACGCCGTAAAAGCCCGGAGAAAGTGATTTTTCGCAAAGTTTGTGTAGGTTGGGTAAAAATAATTAGCTCTCCCTCCATATGTTGTTACTTCAAGGCTAGTACTGTCTCAAATATATAAGAATGTTAGAAAAGATTTTTTTTAATCCTCTGGTATGTACATGCAGTCGCACGGAACATACCCTATGTTCATGCATCACATGGAACTACTAGAGGAGACATATTATCAAAGCTTAGAGACTAGACGCAATACTGGTCTCATGACAATAGGCTTTAAGATTAGAAACCACTTGATCGATGGTCCATAGTGTTCATACCTCTTGATAGCTACTGCTTAATCGTGGCTGAGAAATACTGCCGCAGCAGAAACCATGCCATGTTTAGCATACCCCATAGTCGGATAGATGTTTTGGCATAGCATAGCATGACAAGAGGTATAATTCTATTGAATAAATCATGCATATATATAGATATATTTACCGAAAATGTATCTATGTTTGACGGCCTGCATGGTCGAGTGGTAAGACGCTCGACTATGAATCCAGAGGTCGCGGGTTCGAACCCGGCGTGCGCAAATAAATTTTATTTAATTAAATATGTGTCATAAACACATTTAATTGATATAAAATAAAATACAGTATATTTGTGGCACGTTCCAGAGTGGTAGATACTCTAAGTATCGCCCTGGTGAAAGACCACCATTCAGAATTGAAACGTTGCTTGAAATGGCTTTAACCGTGTTTGGTGACCAGACCTGAATAGCCAGGTACTTCCCAACCTTTTCCCTTCCTAATCTCCTTCCCCTCCCCACTACCTTCTGCCTCACAATATACCCCCATTGGGGATGCCATAGTCTCACTGGCTCCAGACGGTTGGAAGTAGTTGCGACTCTTGTGCGGTATTCACGTAAAACAAAAACAAAAAAATGTACAAAAAACTTATTAATTTTAAAATATTTTTCCACTGTACTACAATTGGATTTGATATCTGTTACACAATAATAAAAAACATATGAAGAAATGAAAAAATAACTTTGTACAAGACCACGGATATTCTTTTAATTTTGATGACCGACCGGTTTCGCTTCGCCTAAGTACCATCAGGGTACAAAATTAAACGAAACAAAAAATACAAAGTGTGCCGTTATATATACATATTGTATTTTCTGTTCAGTTTAATTTTGTACCCTGATGATGCTTAGGCTAAGCAAAACCGGTCGATTATAAAAATAAATAAAAAATATCTGTGGTCTTATACAAAGATTAAAGATATGTTAAGCCACAAAGTGATTGCTTTCTACAAAAAAATACAAATATATACATTTGTGTAATTCACCTGTGGGCGACCTCTGTTTCCATTTAACAACCCAAGTCTCCATCCGATGGTATTGGAATTCAAAAGGTCGTCAGTTAGTCTTGCTAAGTTTCCTAGACAGTCCCATTTAATTCGATCGAAATAAATTATTCAATCAATTCAATGTTTACAGGTTTCTCTGCAAAGTTCAGTAACTTCTAAGCAAGTGATTTGTGTAAGCATCGAGTTAATGAATACGAGTTGCATCTACGAGTACCATCTGCTTCAGTGAACTGTTCGTGTTTGTGCATCGGTCTGCATTAAAACTCACAAAACGTGTTTAATATCTTTAGCGCCGTAATCGCTTCTTTACAATACACGGAAGCAACTGCATAAAAAAATATTACATCCTATTTTACAGTGGTGTTTGTGGCCAGTGGCGGTTGTCGACGTATTTCAATCTAAAGTGAAAAATTATATTTTCGTAGAAAACAATCACTTTTTGATTTGACGTATTTAATGAAAATGAAATTATAACTTTGTACAAGACATTTATAATATCTGTCTCTCTGTTCCTTTGTTATACATTTAAATGTTATTCTATCGTTTTCTCACTGTTCTCTTATTTTATTTTATATTGTGTTCTCCCTCTGTATGTATATATAACCGCACACTTTGTATTTTTCGTTTAGTTTAATTTTGTACGCTGATGATGCTTAGGCTTGGCGAAACCGGTCGGTCATAAAAAAATAAATTGAATCTGGGGTCTAATACAAAGTATTAATATGCATTTTTTTTGGATTTTGCAATTTTCCAGTGATTTTTGGCTGATGTTTGACAACTGAAAAGTATTTTTCAACTTCAAATCTTGGTGTTAAAAAAGCTGAGCAAATATTCACCTTCAAATGCATTTACGCTATCGGCGTATGACATATTTGGGAAATTTTATAGTTTAAAGCACTTTGTGAAAACGACCTTTTTTCATGACACCATAAAATGCCGATGACGTAGTGTCCAAAAATTCGACCCTAGCTACTTACATTGTCACTATTTAAGGGGCCGCCTGAATATATATACCTACAGATACTTTTTGATTTTGATGTACGAATCTTACCCTCACCTCACGATTGATAAATAAATTACTGCAATTAGTGTTTTTTAAAGATGTCAGGTTGCGTGCCGAATTGAAATTATTTTTACTATACAAACAGGTTTCAGCTATAAAAAGTCGAACCCTAAACTTTTCTTCTTAAAAATCGAAAAAATGCACGGCACACCACTGAATATCGATGCACAATCAAGGATGAAAATAAGTAAAATGCAACACGCGTGCATTTTATTTGCTTAAATTATTAACTTATAACAATGAATTACGCCACAAACGTATGCTAAACAAATATTTTACTTTAATCTGATAAATAGGTTACGATAATACTACGGTTTTCACTTTATTCTAAGAATTACTGTTAAATATTTAAATAATATCAATAATCTAAAACACAAATATGAAACAGAAAAAGTCAGAAAAAAAAACAATGGTCACAACCGAGACTCGAACTCGGATCTTCTGCTCTATCCAAGAGTAACGCCTCAATCAATTCGGCCATTGGGACCTTAAGGCGTTACTTCCGGATAGAGTAGAGGATCCGAGTTCTAGTCTCGGTTGTGACGATTGTCTTTTTATTTTCTGCCTTTTTCTGTTTCATATTTGTGTTTAAGATTATTGATATTATTTAAAAACATAAGCATTAATGCTTTGAAGTTTTTTCTTATTTCAATTACTTTTAAGTTTTATATACCGTAATACTTTATTTGGTTTCTAATTAATAACATTTTAACCTTGTGTTGTTTTTAACCTATTCGTGTGAGAAAAAATACAGTAATGTACTTTAATTTTAAAAGTTTTTTGAGTTTTTTTTTGTGTGGAACCCGTTCAAACTATTCATTGTAGCTCGAATACAAATTTTCAGAACGATCGAAGCTACGGCGCCAGAGAAAAGTGCTTTGATATTCCGACCCCTCGTTTTGGCGCGCAAAGTAATCATTTTTTTTAGGAGATCACATAAATATTTGTTTGTATAAAACCCGTTCAAACTATTTAATGTATCTCAAATACAAATTTTCGAACCGATCGGATGAACGGCGCCAGAGAAAAGTGCTTCGTTATTCCGACAAGATTCACCAATGAACTTATTCTTTGTACCACAGTACTACACACACCAACCATATTTCAACTTTGAATTTATTTTTAATGATATAATAATATCTTTATATTGAAAGAGATAGTGATTTGGAAAAGTCAAACGAATATTCAATTCCAAAGTATATTTAAACATACAGGCAAAAATACACTCAGATAAAAATGCTTATTTTATAATATTCAACAAAATACCAATATTACTATAATTTTATTAGACAACAAATAAAACACTTTATCTGGTAACTTGTGCTTTTTCCTGAAATTCTTCAGAACATAATGGAAGCAAATTGCTGTGAAATATATGAAAAAGCATTTTCGCGTAAATCAATTAAATAACATAATACCGTTTCCAAAAATGTACCGGATTAAGTAAATGCTTGTATCCAATACTTCTTTTTCAGTCCTTTGAATTCATGCAGTTGTTTTCTTGGCCAACTTTCTTTTAATAATGTAAAATAAGTTCGGTTATTACAATGTGTTTTGCTAAAATAAAAACCATTTTCGAAATCCGTCACGTTTTTGTATATTATCTTATGTTAGATTTAACACAAGGTCTTAACTCGGAAATGATTTTTCTTTTGGAAGGTATTTTTTTTTAATTTCAAATGGTCTCTCACAAGTAACTTGAAAGGTGCGAACAATTATTATTCATGAAACTCTATTATTCAATAACTTTCCATTATTTTCATAACATACGTGAATACGTTTATTACGCACGCCTGTACGACTCTTTTTAATAAGAACAAAATTAACATTTTTAAACTAACAAGTACAATTATTTTTGTTAAACGCGGAAACATATTGAAACATCATGCTGGCATAACTCTTTTATGTGGCTTGAAGAACGTGAGCATTTCACAGTTGTTGTCACAAATAATTTGAATTAGATGATAATTCAAAAAATAAATAAATTATAAGTGATTACCGCACAAGAGTCCCAATTGCTAGCAAGTGAAATTATGGCATCCCCAATTAGGGTATTTTTTGGGGTGCAGAATGAGAAGGGGAAGAGGAAAGTTGGGAAGCATCTAGCTATTAAGATCTGGTCACCAAACACGGCTAAAGTAATTTTAAGCAACGTTTTGATTCTGAATGGTGGTCTTTCACCAGGGCCATACTATGAGTATCTACCACTCTCTAAGCAACCTATATTTTGTGAATATTATATTATAATACATAAAGTCAGTATTGTAAGTAGGTGGATGTTACATACGGTGCTGTCAATCAGTAAATATTACAAAGTTTTCCGGAAACCAATTGTGAGAAAAAAAAACTATGGCTAATAGTCTTCTGTAGCATTTTATTTAGCCTTTACAGGGAATCTTTCGTAAATCCTCACTTTTAAGTTTATTATTGGAATAGCAATGTCTATACAACCATAAAGATCATAGTATGAAATTTAAGAAAAAAGACCGTCTTAAGCATCATCCATCAAAAAATATTATAGTAGGAACATAATATATATGGACTATTTAAAAATCAAACACTTTAATCGAATTTCATGTCTTTATATGGTTTGCAAATTGTGGTTGTAAATATGGTATGTAGGGGATGTTTTTTGTTGGAAACCCGTTTTTACGGAAAACAGACAGCACTTTATGCAAGGGTAAAATGCGGAGGGCAAAAGCGGGTTCTATATTTGAAAAATGTCAATTGTCAGAGACCAATAACCTTTTCCCAAATACATTTGATTAAAAATAAAACAATTCACGAAATAATTAATTTAAAATAAAACTTGACGGCCTGCATGGTGGTAAGACGCTCGACTACGAATCCAGAGGTCGCGGGTTCGATCCCGGCGTGCGCAAATAAATTTTATTTAATTGATATGTGTCATAACACATTTATTGATATAAAATTAAATATGGTATATATACGGCACGTTCCAGAGAGGTAGATACTCTAAGTATCGCCCTGGTGAAGGACCACCATTCAGAATCGAAAAGTTGTTTGAAATGGCTTTAGCCGTGTTTGGTGACCAGATCTAAATAGCCAGATACTTCCCAACCTTCATCTTTCCCATTTTCTTCCCCTCCCCACTACCTTCAGCCTCAAAACGTACCCCTATTGGGGATACAATAGTCTCACTGGCTCTCTAGACAGTTGGGAGCAGTTGAGACTCTTGTGCGGTATTGACGTAAAAACAAAAAAAATACATAAAGTTTTCAATTTAGTTTTAATTCACGAGTGCTTACTTATTTATTATGAATAATTCATCTTGTTCCGTTCCACATCTACGCTTATTTTGCACATCATCATCGAACCTATTTCAAAACTGTAAATAATCATAATTTTTGCAACTCCAATGCTATATGATATATGATATGACGCTGATTCACTAAGAACTTTGATGTAGTTATCCGAGTAACAAATTAATGTTGTTTGTTATTGCATAAATCATTAATGAAATGAGCTAGCCAACGTGTAATTTAATTAATGTAATTACCACACACATTGTAATAATATCTTATTAGGGTTATTAACCTTTTCTCTTTAAATTGTTGTAAAATTAGTTACACGAGCAATGAAATCGCCGATCGTTAAATTATTTCTGTTTCTTAAGTTTTTTTGGTTTTATTATAATAATATATAACAAAGGTTATTTTATGTCACTTTCTACTACTGGTATTCGTGTTATCGTTTTCAAACTTGTTCACAGTATCTAGACAATATTTTTACGATACAAGAATTAACGCAGTGTTTTATTTTTTGATTCGCTGTATGATTTATATAAAAAAAATAGACGGCTTCTGTGATTGAAGTGTTAGTTGCAGTTTTGAAACTTAGCGAAGGCAAAGTAAATTATAGATGTCTTTTTTTACGTATGAATAACGTTTTAAAAATACGGTTGGTTTGCATCTCGCTCTAGATTGCAATTTACCCAATGACGTTACATATATATAGACACGCTGTAGCGCTCTCAAAGTGGTAAGCAATAATCACACTAGTTGGTGTGATCGGTGTTTAAGCCGATTTAGTACTAAACGGTCACGCGTCGCTTGAGGTCGTTTCAACATTACAAGCAAGTATGGAACGCGGTCCGAACTTCGGATCTGTTTCGTTCATACACATATATTCTATGAATGTCTATCTTTGTCATACATGACCGAAATTTGAATGATGAATTTACTGGTAACGTGTGTGTTTTGCTTGCCACATTTTGTGTTAATATTCTAAGGCTATAACGTAATAAAAACGTTTTTAGTTTTGAATATTCGGGCACTTTCAAGTAGTCTTTCTCCCCATTCACTTCTCCTTCCTATTACCTTCTTCCATCAGCCTAAAAAGATTCTTCAAATTTCAAATGCTTTAGTTCAGTTGCATTCGGGAGTTGAGATTTTTGTGTGGGATCATATAAATAAATTTTAAAAATAACCCTTTTTCCACATTTTTTTTAACATTATGTTAATTTCATTTTCTATAAAGCGTTACTTATCACGGGGTTGGGAACCTTCGGTCCGCGGGACGGATGCGGCCGGCGAGGCCATTTGGTGCGACCCGCCATACCAATCGCAGGAACAAGAAAAAAAGACTTAGGAATCAAAATTCATTTGCATAGTGGACAATACGATTTTTCTTTGATTTCAGTTTAGATTTTGATGGCGAGAAGAGTCCTTGGGTTGCCAAAAACATAGAAACTCCTCAGATTACAGAAATCGCGTGTGTGGGGGGGCTGGACTAAATTTGCATAGTTATCTCTAGTTGGAGAGAGTTTTATTTTTAACGAAATATTATTATTATATTTTTGAATAGACACGGCACGATCAAGTAAATCAGATACTTGAATCGGGTCATGTGAAGAGTCAGAATAACAGAAGAGTATGTATGAGACGATGTATGAATGTAAATGAAGCAAGGAGTGTGTGCAAAGACAGAGTTATATGGCGGTCCGTCCTCTCTGCCAACCCCTGCGGGGAAACGACGTGATGGTTAGTTAGTTTTTTTTTTTTTAGGTTCAAAAAATACACTCTCGGGAAGAAGCAAAACATATAATTCTCAGGAATACATTTGTACACCTCCCCCCCCATCCCACTGAATGTTTTCACGCACCCACCGCTTATATAAAAATATAATTTCAACAATTAAAATACCTCAGAAAGTCAACACACTGCTATTTTTTTTTAGTATGGAACCGGTTCCTTACTCCCCCCCCCCAGGAAATTAAAAACAAAAACAGATATTAATCATCTCGTGTCCGGCCTTCAAATGATATTACAAACATCCAGATGACCCTTGGCAGCAAAAAAATCCCAATCCTTGACTTACCATGTGTTAATAAAAAATATATTAAAAAAATACGTGAATGTAACTGGGAGTTGTGATTATTCAGCAGATTTTCGTAATTTTGCTCTACCAAAGTAAAGTAAAATGGGTGCACTCATTGGACAGAATTACAAATTACATCGCTGCATCAAAAGTGTAAACGAAGCTTCTAAAACTAATTAAATGATTACTGCGCGTAATTTGCAAGGCATGCAAATAGAACTCAAAGGTTGTAGTAGCCCGGCACGCGCTTTCCTTCGCAAACTAGCTTTAACAAGATCCCATATTCTTTAACTAATAACTATTAATTTCTCATGAAATGGTGCCGTCAAAAGCACAACAACGATTGTCGCATTATTACGCCTCAGCAAAATCCAATTAATTGTCATATTATGTTATTATTATTGGTTTAGAATAATTATTTCAATATGGAGCACTGCGTAATCTAGGATAAATAGTTGTTATTAAATGCTTAACATAAACCGATAAATTATGAGTGACATTTATTTTCTACGCAATGATTGACCTATACAATAAATGATAAGCGAGCTGTGTGACTTGTTGTGTACACTGACGCATCTAAATTAATATGCCTACTGTAACGTGTTTACGATACAAGGAATTCTTTGAATAAAGTAGCTGCTCCACGTGTTCTCTTCTTTTCCTTTTTCTCAACTTCGAATCACATAATTCCCACTACGAAATAGATACTTCAACAAATCATAAACCATTTTCTAACCCTACTTTTTTTGCTAATACTTTTTTACTTCTTAACTGTCTTTTCCCGCCAATAATCTAGCTGATAACCAACCGATTGGGTTTTATTAGGTACCTTCATGGAATACAATCAAATTTAAGGACAAAAATAGACTAATACGGTTGGAAAGTGCCTACCTGGTAACTGAATATTTAACAATCTGCCATTTATTTTGCTCTTGTTTAGTGATTAAGTTTTTATATTTTTTAAACTACGCTGATTATGAAGTATCTCATGAATATCATTGCTATCTTTATTTGTATTTGTGTTTACCTCTCACAATCTACTGAATGTAAAGACGTACCTATGTATGTAATGAATTTGGAAAAAGTTTTTTTTTTTCAATTAAGAAAGTTTACCTATTAAATATTTATACGATTTTAAAATATCAGTTTTTTAATGAGAATAAGATGGTGGACATTTTCATACAAAAAAATTCTGACTATGTTTAAATAACAAACTCACGTACAACCGCTAGTATGGACATACAACTTTTACGAGGCACGTACGTTTTATAAAATTCCTACCTAAATTTTGATAAGCGTTACCAACATTTACTTCAATGGGAATTACATTAATTCGCCTCGAAATAATTCGCCAAATTTCAACAGTGAAATTGATTCGCCAGAGTGTTTTATCCGGGTTTCTTTTCATACTTCGATGATTCAGTCAGACGCTCTTTCTTTTATATCTGAAGCCATCATATGCTGTAATATTTATACTTTTCAACATTTAACACATCAGTAAATGATGCATTATCTATGTTTTCAAATAGAGGCATTTTGTTGCATTTAGCCCCGTCATTATAATCAACTGATAAAAGTAGACATTAGCTAGGGTGCGGATATTCCATATTGCCAATAAAAGCTCAAAACTGTAATATAAATATTACAAAGTCACATATAGCTAGTTATTCTGAATCATAGAGTAAGAATTTACAAATAAATGTGATTCGTTTACGAAATTTCAATAGGGAAAAAGCTTGCACTGATCGCTTTTTACAAGATTTTTTTATCTTATAAGCCAGATTTTATTATTTTGTAACGTACATATTATAAAATGTTCATTTCACAATTCAATTATTTTAATTTAATTCAATTAACAATTATTTTTTTATTCTGTCAGTGTTATCAGCAACCCTAGTTTAATTCCCATTAATAAATAAATAATAATAATTAATGGATAACTTTTATAGAGCCGTTTTCGTGGGAAAATCACCTTATTAACAATAATGTTCCCGATAAAACCAAATTAGAGAGCAACTAGCGATATCTGCAAGTTATAAATAACAATAATGCAGATGATATACCTAAGTTATTTTTAATTTATTTCACCAAGTTATGTTGGGGTATCATAAGCCTATAAGTATTTCATCATAAAAAAATCTAATAAACATATAATATATGTTTAATTCATAGACTCAACGTTGTGCTCGTCAGTATGAACGTAAATTATATTTTTAATTGCTAATGTTATCACTTTCTTTTGGTATATTGATTAACTTTACGCAGGTATTTTTAAAATGTTACGAGGAATATAAAGAGTTTACGAGGGGCTTTGTTGGGTTCATTTATGGAAAAGAAAAAAACAAGGTTTTTTTCAACAGTGAAGGTAGATTTAATGGCTACACATATTTATAAACACCAGAATATCATCAATGGGTTAGCAAAACAGTGTACAGAATTATATGTTTTTAAATTTAAAGGAGTGGTTTATTTTTGAAAAAAAAACTTTTCGAATGTTTTACGAGTATAATAACCAATATACATAAATAAATCTAAGAGGTTTTGGCTTAATTTCGATCCACTATAATTTCTAAAAATGCAAATAATCTTTTAAAAGAAATACTCAAATTGGATAGGGAATTTCAATTTCAATTATTTCATTTCATTTCCAGGGCTATGTCATTTTTGGTAAATTTCCACGTTAAATGGCGTCGGAGCTGTCAATTTTTAAAGAAATGCACACGAATTTAAGAAGAGACAAAGATTTTTTTTTTCCTATTTTTGTCATTGCTTCATTTATCATTATGTATGTGCTATTCTTTCTATGTTGCTCTTTTTTCCATTTCGTGTTTTTCGTGTCTTTTTTTAATTGGACTTTAGTCCGTTAATTTATAAATAAATAATAGAAATATGTATTTCCGTAAAAAGCAATCACTTTTTGGTTTGTCATATTTAATGAAAATGAAATGATAACTTCGTATAAGTCACCTTCTCAGTTGATGTTTAGCCTCTTTCATTTCATATTATCTGTATCTTTCTCTCTGTTCCTTTGTTTTAGTTTAAATGTTATTCTATTGTTTTCTCACTGTTCTCTTATTTTATTTTATATTGTGTTCTCCCTCTGTATGCATCTATAAACGCACACTTTTTTATGTTGTGTTTAGTTTAATTTTGTACTCTGATGATTCTTGGGCTAAGCGAAACCGGTTGGTCAAAAAAATTACAATAAAATCTCTGGTCTTTTACAAATTATTATTATTATTTTTTATTTTATTTTCATTATAAATATAAATAACTTAACCGATATGTGGTATTGTGTTCCGCGTTTTGAACATGATTGAAAATGATTGACCTAATAAACTAATACAATAATAATAAATTGAGAATTCAATGACCGTACAAAGCATATTGCACACCTAAAACAAAGTATTCAAAGTCATTTATTCAACATCCAATAATATCACAATGAGAAAGTATATCAGCCAGTATTTAGCTGGATTAGTAAACATTTCTTCTTGAAGTGCATTCGTGTATGACACAAAACGAACTCTGCAGACGTGCAATGAAAAGTACCCACAGTTACTAGAATTCCAGACATCTCCACCTTTGTCCACAATTTACAAAAAGCTGTCAAGCCGGCAAAAAGTTGCCAGTGAAAAAATAATAGCCAAAAAAGTGGTAGCTTAGTAACATTATTTCGTGTAGCGAAACTAATAAAAACATACATCGTAATTTTTTTTTTTTTTGCTTTCAAGCACGACGGAAATGCGTATGTACGATATGAAATATATACACTTCATTCGTAGATATTATCAGTATAGGCATGGTGAAAGACCACCATCTCTAGATGTTGATCTCATCTAATGTTGCTTGAAATGGCTTTAGTCGTGTTTGGTGACCGTATCTAAACGTTCAGGTACTTTCCAACCTTCCTCTTCCCATCTCCTTCCCCTCCCTACTCCATTCAACCTTATAGGGTGCTCTATTTCTACTAGCTCTGGATAGGCGGAAGCAGTGGAGACTCTTATGCGTATTCGCAATAAAAAAATAGATAAAATTTAATACTCTGGCATCACGAGGTGGAGAGTTCTGGGAAACGCCTCCATTTCTGCTGGTCTCCTGCTTTCTCCCTCCAGTCCTTTATGTTTAAAGATAGATACTATAAATCCATATGATTTTAGTTACACGTGGCCTCAGCACAGTTTGATAATGGCTTTGAACGCCGAAACAACTGTCACAATAATATTTTTTTTTTAACTAGCAAAACTCAATAATAATAATATTTAATGAAATTAAAAAATAACTTGGTGTAAGACCACAGATTTAATTCTAATTTTTATGACCGACCGGTTTCGCTTAGCCTAAGCATCATCAGTGTACAACATTAAACTAAACAATAAATACAAAGTGTGCGGTTATACGAGTATATACATAAAGAGGGAGAACACAATAAAAAAAATTAGAGAACAGTGAGAAAACAAAAGAATAACATTTAAATTAAAACAAAGGAACAGAGAGAAAGAGACAGATAATATGAAATGAAAGAGGCAAATCGTTAACTGAGAAGTTGAAGTAATGATGATTTTTTTTTATGAGTTTACAACAAATTTACCTAATATTGGACTACTGGACAAATTTAAATGATTTATTAAGAATGTTACTATTAATTTTAATGGCTTTTTTTATTTCTAGTGCTTCTTAATTATGTAATTTGTTGCCATGACCATTTTTGTGGAGAATATGAGCACCGGTGCTTTTATTGATTTAAAAGAATATATTATGTTAAATTTGGTATGATTTAAGATTTTTATGGCCAAAAGTATTATCGTGATGATTTTTTGGGTTACTATGCCGTGTTGCGCTTTTCTTCTTTAGTCAACGTTTCGGACAACCTTGCTTGAAAAAAAATGTAAAGAAGTAAAATAATAAATAACCCAAAAATGCATCACGAGAAATATTAAATTTGATTGAATAAAAATTGTTTAAAAATAACGGTCCTCTACAAATTTAACACCAAAACTGTGAATAAATAAACCCCATTTCTCTTTCAAATGCAAATTTGTTACCAACTTTGAGATGACGTTCCAGACATGATTTTCACCTTGGCTTTATTCACTCTATCTGATTTGTAGCAGTCTCAATCTCAACTAATCCTTATTTCAGGGCAGGCTCCAACCTGATAACTATCTTTGTAGGTATATCTATGACGTCTGCATATTCCAGGAGTTGCACAGATTATTTTATGATAATTCCTAATATTGTGATAATTTTAGTTAAACTATCGAAAGACGATCTTCAGATGGTGTAAATGCGTGTCTTTTTGCATGAGAGAGCTTGCATACGTGGTACCTAGGTATACCCAAGAGCGTGCACTCCACAAAGGGGCATGGTAACACTGTCTACCCTGCTATACTCGCATAAAAATATAAAATTATTGCAAAAAATAAATCTACACTTTCAAAAATACGCGCGAATTTCTGCTAATCGCACCGCCGCGAGCGCCCCACCGACCTTCCTACCATAACGTGTCAAAAGCAGTAACTACATATGCCCAAAACGCCGCCAACGTGGATTTTTCTATGTTCACTAGACTACACAAAATATGTATGGTGCGAGCTGTTGCCTGTTCAAGTATCTCGTTTGTGTTAGTATACTTGTTAGTGTCTAAGGCAGTGCTTTTACAGAAAAAAAAATCTAAAAGCAATCAGTGACATTTGTTGGTACCTATCTATCAATCAATTCGCTGTTTTTCCGACTGCCTACCCCGATCAAAAACTCTCTGCACGCCGCTGGTTATACCTCACTCGAGAGTACAGTATGCATATTATTAAATGATAATTTCATTCACACACGATTAACCAGCTTTCTTTTATAATATTTGCTATACATTAATTTACACGCACATTCAATCAATCCTCTGATTCCAAACGTCCCTCAATATCTTTCATTGAATCTTTCAATCCGTTCACTATATCTGTAAATTCCGTTAATCCCGGAAAACTACATAACAAAGAAGCCTGAAGCACTGTAAACCTTTTGTTGAACCAGATTTAGGTGAATTTATTCACAAAATAACTGAATCCGACACAGACGTGTATTCTTACCACGTGCTTATTTTCACTTTTTAATGTCGCTGACATTACTATAATGCCGAGTTGACATAGAACGAGAGTTTTCTTTGATGAGTAAGTCAATAAAATATAAAGACGGTACTCCCTTCACGCGATGCGAACATTGAAATGTCTCATTAAATATCCAATTAGATAGGCTGCAAGATATATCTGAATGGGAAGCCAGGCTTATTTCGAGATCAGTGAAGTTGGTCGGATGAAAGAAAACACGAAAGTATCCATCACGTCAAAGTTCGTTAATCTTTATCTTAAATCTGTCAAAATGCATTTATTTATTGACTGTTTTGAACAATTTATATAAAATGAATAATTTGAAAATAGACGTGTTTTTCTGGTGTGATTCAACAGTTTCTATAAATATATTCTGAATAACATATTTAGGGCAAGATAATGTCAAACAAAATAAATATTTACAGAACTAACTCCTAGATAAGGAATAATTCAACGATTTCCGTGTAGCTTTTGTACATGCTAGGAAAATTCCTCTCCGGTATAATATTGTACCAATATCGACGGATTTTTTATATGAATACCGCACAAGAGTCTCAACTGCTCCCAACCGTCTAGACCCAGTGATACTATGGCATCCCCAAATAGGGTATGTTGTGAGGCTGAAGGTAGTGGGGAGGGGAAGGAGATTGGGAAGATGAAGGTCGGGAAATACCTGGCTATTTAGATCTGGTCACCGAACACGGCTAAAGCCATTTTAAGCAACGTTTCGATTCTGAATGGTGGTCTTTCACCAGGGCGATACTTAGAGTATCTACCACTCTGGAACGTGCCGCAAATATACTTTTTATTATTTTTATATGAATTAAATGTGTTATGACACATATTAATTAAATAAAAGTTATTGGCGCACGCCGGGCTTGAACCCGCGACCTTTGGATTCGCAGTCGAGCGTCTTACCACTCGACCATGGAGGCCGTCAAAAGGCCGTAGGTACTCAATAATAATATTAAATTAGAAATAAAAGTAACTTTGTTTAAGGACCACTTTATTGAATACATACACCAACCGGTTTCGGCTCTACCTGAACCTTCTCCAGGGTTGAATGAATATGTATTCAACATTCCTGAAAAAGGTTTCTTCATTCCCAAAGAAGGTGTATTCAACAACCCTGCAGACGGTTCAGGTAGAGCCGAAACCGGTTGGTATATGTATCCAATAAATTTCTAATTTAATTGTGTCTTACCACAAAGTGAGTGCTTCATGTCAAAGTTTAATAATACTAATAATATACGAGTATATCGTTAAAATTTTAATGTGTCCTTTTTATAAAAGTACTTTGGTACTTATTTTTGGGAAAACATCGTTTAGGCTGTTTTCAAGCAGGTTTAAGGTTTTAGAAACTTTTTTTGAAAAATATTTCTTAGAGGCTAAAACTTAAAATGAAACGTAAAAATATTATAATTTTAATTAACAGAACCGTCTGATGTCAAACACCATAATATTTAAAAATTTATTGCACATTAATTCTAATACAAAAGCACAACATTTATTTTTTCTTCCTTTCTATTCTGGAGCACTTTTCTGTCAAACGTTGGCTATCGTTAGCAATGACGTTACATATATCATTAGGGCAATATTCAACCTACAGGCTGCAGCCCGGAACAACTCAGCGGAACTGCACTCGTACAAGTCACATAAGTTTCGAAGCCATGCGGTACGACGTCTTCCTCTTCCGCGTCTTTTATCAATCTTCCTCAGAATTATCAGTTGGCATTCTTCGATTTGTCATCCCAGATGATGTGACCGAGATATCAGAGTTTTATGATAAAGATTATTCAATGAATAAAGTACGGTTTTCAATCTTTAGTGTGACAGGTGGCATCTACGTACCAATCCTCTCATCAACATTGTATGAATGAATAAATAAATCGGACATCATTCAACAACCTGGTGACCAGTTTAGAGAGAGTATATTCTGCGAGTGTCCCACTTGCGGTAGACCGTACACCAGTGTCCCCTGTTTATCAATCACAAACATTGAACACAATCAATTTATCAATTTTCCCCTAGATTATTGGTGACAGCTGATTCGCCTATCAGCATCAAACAAGTTTCGGGTGCACATTGCACTGTGCCTGTGAAGGGACCATCATTTCCTTTATAATATTTATGTATTTGTTAATTAACTTTGCATTTTTAGTGTTAAAACCTTTGTATGTGTAAATATATATTTTTATTTATTTATGATTTTTAATTAATTTATACTCTTATGAGTCTCCTTTAAAATTATTAACTCGTTTATATATTTTTCTTTTCTACTTCCTTTTAAAATGCGTATGTCTTTCTAAAAATATTATTCCTTTTTGTTTCATAATTATGTCCTTCCCAGAATGACTTTTATTAACTCCTTGGAAAAAATATTTAAAAAATATATATTCAATATTATCATTTTAATAAAAATAAATTATATACTGGTTCATCCAGTTCTTAAATATGACGGATACATTTTTGTTGTTATAGATTTTTAAACTTTCATTTCTAGTTTTATAAAAAAAATTCGTATATTCAGCTAGCAGTCGAATGGACAAAGTTACAAGTTATGTCCAATCTCATAGGGGCAAACTGTTTTTTTTTTCAATGGTGAAGAATGATGACTTCGTTCCAATGGTTGTTGGTTCAGCCTCCATCGAAATTGAAAGAAAATGTATTTATTCGGAGAGATATTAAAATTATAACTCTAAATTATATCGAGGTTTAAATTTATTACTTTATTTAACGAAATTGACGTTATTAACGAGTAAATGTAAACAGGATAACGTTCAATTTGCTAGCATGACAGATAAGCAAGCCCCACATGATGTAAAACTTGTTTTTACTTGAAAATAGATCATTTCGCACATTTTCTTTGATATGCTTCCTCGTTCAGGAAATCAATTGATTTACACTGTCTGTTATTAAACAGGGATTTTTTTACTATCAGGTTTAAGTAAGTAGATAAAAGCGCACATCGATCGGTATAATATTTAATCTTGTTGATATCTATTGCGTTATGCACACAGTCATGGCGCCTTTAAATATAATTTAAAAAGACGTTACACAGACCACACGTTCTAAAAAAATGTTGGAAAAACTTCTGGTTTTTGTGCACGGGTTTTTATTATTGCTAGAACCATAATAAATAATTTAAATTTTATAATGTCATACATCATAAAGCGCACTTGAAATGAAATCTTAACTGATATTACGACCCTTGTCGTTTTCCTGATACTTATCAAAATGCTCTATATTATGTAATTTTGTCTTCTAATATTTCAACTATTTATCTAATAATAATAATAAAGCTTTTTATTCCAGAAGGTATGCAGGAGTAGTGCTATGCAATACATTCCATAATTGATAATAAAACATAAAATAAGGTTGTAGTACTATATAAACAATAATAAAGAAAAAAACATAGATTCATAAGAAAAACTAAAGATAATACATGTAAAAATTGTCAATGGAGGATATAAGGTCTCATGTCTACAGAAGGCCATCAAGAGGGAGTCCATCCTGGGAGCGTTAAGACTGATGGGGGCAATATTTTACTCACATGAGCTTCTATGCTAGAATTCAGGATCTGACGGGATTCCATGACAACGTCATTTCTAATTATTTTTTTCTGTTTCTTGTAGAATCACAAAGATCAAAAATGTTTTTTTCTACTCTTTTAACCGATCGGCAATTGATCGAAGCGAATTTAAGATTATTCATCAAAACTTTGCGTTATTAAATTAATCATATTTACACAACAGTAAAATAAACAATTTTACAGGTTACAAAGTTTTTTCCGTCAAACTATTGAGAAGCACTCGACTAGATGGATTCTAGTTCTACCTCCACTTTCAACCTACAACATCGCCACCTAAATTTGCCATTACCTATTTCAGGTACTGATAAATTTGAATAATGTGTTATAATCGTGATGTGCCAAACCAACACCTGGTCACCGCACTCGGGCAGTCCTACACCGGTGGCTCGGGCTGACTTTAGAGATACAGTAGAAAGGCAACGCATTGTCGATGTGCTGGCGAAGATATTATTTAGTTATTTGGCCAAAAATTTAACACACATTCAGTCATGAAGTAACTCGCGTTATTGTTGTATAATGTCAAGTGTCTGATCAGTTGATAATATAGCAGTGGTATCTCTGCCCTTGAAGCGACATGTTCGGTGTTCAGTTTTACTATAAAAACTTTAAGTTTTAACAATCTACAGCCATGAGCTCTGTTGTGATGACCTCATCCTATTCTCGTCTCAACGTTTGTATATTTTGAATTCATTATTAGCTTATACGGTTGTGTAATTTAGTGTATTGTACTAGGAATCTGAATTCCATACATGGTACGAATGTTTGTGTTTGTTTCTGGGTTTGGTATTGTTTAGAATTTACAGCGGTTTTATAAACCACAGGATGTACTAGGTTTTGGCAATATAAACAAACGCATTCAACTGGTTTTACCTCTATCTGTACCATGTAGATACACATGCGTCAGGTGTACGAAGTAATTGGGTCAATAATGTATGTAAAACTCGTTATTTTGAAGAACTAAAAGTCTATATTTTATTCGCCTTTTGTGCACGGAGTAAATTCAATGCATTATTTATGAAATATATAAGGTGCATGTTTTTTTGCTAAGTTCTTTTAAAATTGATGGATTTAAATTATGTTTATTATTTGTTTAAAATGGTTTAAACCGTGCTAGAAAATTCCCTAATTCCTTAAAGATTAACACTTTCTCTCAGTACTGTAGCGAAACATGGTGGTGTTAATAAATGCGCTATTAGCGACACCTACTCACGACGAATTAATACGTGGGTATCTAGTATCTACCGAGTAGAAAAAAATCGTTTTACAACCAATAATGAAACGTTTTCAATTCAATTTGGTGTAAAACCGTTGCAATACTTATTACAATGTTTTTATACGTTTTTTCTAATACTCAAATTAAATATTCGTATTTATTATCTAACTTAAATAGTTGAAAAAAATATGGCATTGGTTTCGATCGCACTTGATCGCACATTAAACATTGAACAATTGCAAAATTATAGAAAGACTTCGATAAAAAAAAAAACAGTTAAATACACGCTTCAAACAGCACGGTGGTTTTATTACTGTATTTCCGTCAAATAATAAGGCTCTACCGTTACGTCACACACGACTTTCATCTCTTTCTGACTTCCACATGCTGCATTACGTAACCCCCGCAGCCTCCGATACAGATTGGCCGGTGTCGGTTTGTTTTGTTTAGTTCCTCTGTTTTTTCAGCTCTCTCAATAGCAGAGTTAACGACGTTCCTTTCTCTCGCGATTCGAGCCAATTCTTATTCGCAGATTGCAAAAACGTAAACAAAAACAAAGTGATTATAATGCAGCCCATGAATAATTCCAGGTTAACAAGTTTGTAGTTAAATTAATAATCAAATACCTATTGCTGATATATCAAAACGTGTTCCTAAATTGGCAGTCGCGTGATAGTTCTAAAAATATAATCTGGTATGTTCTTACATAAAACAATTGAATTCCACTGTAAAAAATTAGAATTTTTAATTTGGATGCATGTAATGCACTCGCGAACAAAATTTTCCTTTCATAGGAGCAGCAACTATCACGATATTTGAATTGAATTGCAGCGAAGTGGAATAACTGATTATGTGTTTGTGCAAAGAGAGTTAGGTTTGTATCATCACCTTTTCGTTGTTTGTTATTAAATTTGATAGCCGAGTGATAAATCGATGAATAGATGGATTACTTAGAGAGTGAATAAAATATATAGTTAAGGATATTAACTATTTATGTATACTGGGTTTTAATAGCTTTTCTTACTTACGTGACAACAATCCAGCTATAAAAACTCAGTTAGTTAATTTACAATTGTAAAAAAAAAATCAAAAACAAAGGATAAAATGTAAAATTACAAAAGTGTAAAAAAAGACGAAAGTGACACACAATATAATGAGCCCAATTATTGTTACATGCGATGCAATAATAAAAGTTATCTTTTAAAGATATTTTGGTCACTTCTTCTACCCATAAGCGTATTTTAATTACGTCCTAAAGCACAAAAAATAAGAGGGAACGTAGGCTAAGATGTTTACTCGACAATAAAAAGTCGACACATAACCAAAAGTTGTTGATTTCGAATTAAATTTGGAATCTAAAAACTCTACAATAGTAACTATCATAATCTCGACGCAAATTAAACTAGTCGTTAATGTATATGAGAAAACCAGATGTATGTGATCACGCTTCAATACACCTATTAATCAAGCGTACTAATAAATCAGATGCTGATGTAAGTTGATTAATTAGTGAATTGATAAAAGGTTTTGTTCAACTGTGAAAAATCGGTGGAAAACTTTTATTTTGTGAAAGGAATGGAATTGATTGACTATAAATAATTTCCTTTGTGAGTACATCCGTACGAGTGTGAACTTTTCAAATTTGTATTGAAATTTTCGAATTTCAAGAATCTTTTCAAATCCCTACCTACCTAACAAAGTACCTACTTATAATGTATTTTAGCAGACATTATTCTATATTTGAAACTAACATTTTTCTTGGAAAGTCAAGTTACATCTTGTGATTTTTAATGACTTTTTTTGTAACACTGCACTGTTTTATGGTATCCCCGAATCGGGGTATGTTGTGAGGCTTTAAATGAGTGGGAAAGAGAAGGAGATGGGAAGAGGAAGATTTGAAAGTGCCCGGATATTCAGATCTGGTTACCAAGTCCGGCTAAAGCCGTTCAAAGCAACCTTCAATTCATCAGGGCGATACTTGAAGTATCTACCACTCGGAAACGTGCCGGAAATACATTGTATAATTTTTTTTAATAAATGTGCAATAACACATATTATTTTTTTGTTTTTGTTTACGCACGCCGGGATTTGAACCCGCGACCTCTGGATTCGTAGTCTAGAATCTTAACCTACCGACCACGGATGTTATAAAATAGTCGGCCATAAAAAAAAATATAAATATTTATTATAATTTTGTAATAGTGTAGAAACTGGTCAACTTACATAAATATATTTTTTTAGTGATGTTCCACAAGAAATTTTTGAAAGGTGTATGAAAATTTTATGTCAAATAATTATTTAAAAAAAAAAAAACATTTTTTGTCAATGTTTTTGCTCTTTCGTTGTATTTTTTTATGACAACGTTTCTCTTGCAGTCATGTGTTTGTTTTTGGCACGGTACTTTGAATGTAGATACCTTTTACCATAATAATGTATGCGTATAGCTATTATCCAACGTGATGGTAATTTTGCTCTATAAATATTATATATATATGTATATATATATATATATATATATATATATATATATATATATATATATATATATATATATATATATATATATATATATATATCTATATAAATATATTTATAAACAAACCAACAGTAAACTGCCTAATTAGAGATACGTAAGTGGGCTTTTTGCATAAAAAATGGTTATGAACGTGTGCCTGTTAGTTGCTGTGTCACTGTGTTTTCCTTTGCGTGGAACAACACACAGATATTTTGTTATTATTATAGTTGAATGTTTTTAAATGCTACCGTAGTCCGTTTTTTAACATTATAAAGGGCTTTTATGAAGACGGCTTAATTATTTTTAAAGGTACGTTGGGTCTTAATAAACGCCTCTTCTGTTTTTAGTTCTACCTTACAGTTGAATGTTTTTTACAATTTACACTAGCCCTAACTGAACATTACACTGCCCTTTTGATATTAAAGTTCTATGTTTTTAAAAGGCGCGGGTTCAAACCCGGCGTGCGCCAATAATTTGTATTCAATTAATATGTGTCATAACACATTTAATTAATATAAAATAATATAAATTTTATTTGCGGCAAGTTCCAGAGTGGTAGATACTCGGATAGGAAGTATCGCCCTGGTGAAAGATCACCATTCAGAATCGAATCGTTACTTTGTTTGGTGATCAGATATGAATGGCCAGGTACTTCCCAACCTTCCTCTTCCCTATCTCCTACCCCTCCTTCAGCCTCACAATAAACCCCCATTGGGGATGCTATAGTCTCACTGGCTCTAGACGGTCGGGAGCAGTTGGAACTCTTGTGCGGTATTCACTATAAAAATAAATAAAATAAGTTGTTGCGTTACTTTTTTAGAATGTTTGATTGTTTTTAGAAAGCTTAAATAGTGGATTTTGAACACTACACGACTCTTCCGTTATCAGTGTTATCACATATGAAGTTACAGGCAAAGTAGTCCTTTCTGAACCTTAGGCGAATCTTTTCATGTTACAGTTGAATGTTTTAAAAATCAGTAGTTGCCCTATCTGAAAACTGACGTTTTGTGGGTCGTAGGGGCCTGAGTGACAAATAGC
The DNA here is from genome assembly GCA_022651775.1 of Drusus annulatus. Taxonomy (NCBI): domain Eukaryota; kingdom Metazoa; phylum Arthropoda; class Insecta; order Trichoptera; family Limnephilidae; genus Drusus; species Drusus annulatus. Next base: position 2,219,020 of record JAGWCC010000184.1, read on the forward strand.
CCTTGATAACATAAATAGGGTGTTTACACAGATAGTTTATTTTTGGAAAAATTGGTCCATTTTATTTAGTCCGTCGGTCAGTGCACTGGTCGCAACAAGTGGTCACCTAAGTACGCAGACGCCAGCACCGGTGGGAAGTGGTAGAATTCCTTTCAAAATCTTATGGTCCACTAACATTCACTGGGCCAGTGCAGTTTAATTATTAAGAGTTATATCACTTTTATTATTGCGAATTTCTTCGGCCAGTTCATCTCGTCCTTCATGACGGTCGCACGTCTCGTTCTCAGGAGCAGTCTAAGGTTCAAGAGGCACTATCAATGTCTGGATGACAGGACCTGGATAGCCAGGAAGGAAAGTGTGAGTACGCTCCCTAATCCTAATACTTTTATCCTAGTGATTTAATCAAATTTCGTAAAAATTCGAGAAAAAAATCAGGATTCCGGAAATATCGTAGAGAATGTGTTAGGAATCTGGTTGTTGCTTTCACAATCATGAGTTTGTTGTTATTATATTCAAGACACGTGTTTTTTTTTTTTTTAGACGAATTTTCTTAGTACCTACCCTGTTTTATAATATACAACAAAGCGAATAAAAAAATAACTGTTCACTAAATTATTTCACTATACTTTCGATCTTCTGTAAATTAAGTACCAATATAATAATAACGTCATAATTTATGTTTATTTTATTTTTATATGCAGCAATCACTTTCTAGATGGACATTTTATTAAATAAAATAGCACTTTGTTTTAAACTACGAAATTTATTATTTTTAACACCAACCGGTTTCGCTTCGATCAAGCTTCGTCAGGGCACATATAATAATTATATAATTTATGTTAAAAATGTTGTTCTTTTTTATGTTAAAAATAACAGAATAGTAAAACAATAAAATAACAAAATAGGAAAAAAAAAATGTTTTCTTCTTGGTCAAATTTGTCTCGGTCATTTGCAATAATTTAATTATTCACAAAAATAATTAAAGGGGAACTGATTGAATAAAAACTAAGTCTGGCCGAAAAAAGTTGTTTAACCACGAAATCGTTGAGCAACCTGCGATGCTATTAAGAATCAACCAAACATTTTTTGGTGAGAATTTCCGCAGTTTCAGAATAATTAGTTACCATCAAACCTTATCTCATTTAATTGCAGGTGACTGACATCGATGCGGAGAGTCACCAAACCACAATCAGCGCTTCGGCCACTGAGAAAAAATGGTAAGTTTCGTTTGGCTAATTATAACTTTGTATTTCATAATTGAAAGTCCGCAGTAACCGCATGTCACTTTCATATTCCGCTCCAAATTATAGTTTATTTGGGCGATGTGATGCATTTCAATGGCACGTTCCTTCTGGCCATTGTCACGACCGACCAACACATCTCACTGTACTTACAGGGCCGGACCTAGCACAGATGCAGACGGAACATCTAATCAGGGCGCCAAATCGAAAAGGGCGCTAGAAATCGCTTAAAATTTTATTTAAAAAAAACGCGTGAAAGCATTTGTTTTCCCTATGATTATTTTTACTATATACCAGGGGTGGCCAAACTTTTGTTCAGTACGGGCGACCTGCTTTTTTAATTATTGGCGGCGGTCTACTAACATCGTATGTGTTAAGTAATCATTAGAAAAGTAGTAATTTAAAGCCAAAAATATCTTTAAATTTAAATAAACATAGATATTACCAATTCCTATTCAATATCCAGTTTTTTAATAACAGACATTAATGATTTCTCTACACAAACATGAAATATCTAAATATCTATGCGCGCATGATTTTTTTTATTAGCAAAGCAAGATTTAAAAATATGGAGTGGTCATGTAACAAATTACTATCATTAATAGACCTTTATAGAGAGATGCCACGCTCGTGGGACATTATTGGGGTCGTCGGACATTTTTTGACAGTTGTCAGTACGTGGTTGTCAGCAGCTCGCGTTTTTTCCGGAACACTAGCGAATGCATTCGCGCAAATAATGGCGAAGGAGTGTGGACGTATAAGCGATAGCAAACGCAGGTGTTCTTTGTCTGTACGCGGCTTCATATAGGCGGGCAACTAAGAATAATTATGTGGTCGACGCTTTGGCCACCCCTGCTATATACCAACACTGCATAAGCTTGAGTTGTTAAATATATCAATAACATCGACCGGTATAATATCCAGACACGGCGTATCAATCTGAAAAATGACCCCAGAGTTTTCGCGTTACTAATGAGTTGTGGTTTTTAAAAAACGCATTATATTAAGTATTACCTTTTACTTTTTGTTGCTCTACATATAACCAATTTGTCTCCCAGCGAGTTTAATCAAGATAATGGCTTTACTTACTTTTATTTTTCAAACACAAAATTGATGCTGTTAAACATATTTTAAATAGGACCTAACGTAGACTGTATCAATGAAAATTTGATCAGCTATCTCTATAGGTACTTGAACATATGTACGTCATACATCGATTGAAACCTGTGTATTAAAAACCAAACATAAGAAGAATAATTAAATTTCCTCCAAGCAAAATTTTATGATATACGTCAGACTAGTATATTCAAGTTACAACACAAGTTTTGTAACAGACTTCATGCTCAACGATTACTTTGCATACAGCTTTGGAAGTTTGCGGCTAGCGAGGCAACGGCGTACACGAATTTGTGTTAAGTTTCGTCTTCGAATTTTGTGACGCAATGCTTTTCTGGCTTCTTATTGGTTCGACCAATAAATTAACGAATTGTGTCATCCGATTTGAGGGTTCACTTTGTGGTCTGTGTTATTTTGTAGGGAAGCGTGCGTGGCTTTCGAAGTGAAGCGACGGAATTAAATAGGGAGTTGGGTTATGAAATTATTCTTGGTTTTGGCTTTGATTTTATGTATGGGAAAGAGAATCTAGAGTGTTTATATCGATGCTCAATAAGCATATAAGGAGTGTGCCTGAACTACAGAGCACATACTTTAGTTTAGGTAATCTGTTTAAACTTAAAGCACATGCTCGTAAAAACAACAAGCCTTTTTTACTGTTTACACTAACGGCTTAGCGAGAAAAGCTTGCAATGGCAAATAATAGTAAATTCTGCAATAAATTTTAAGTGTTTTATAAAAACGTGTAACAATGTTGAATTCTTTTGATTTTGCTGATGTCAACTCAATTGTCAATGTTAGGCACGTGGGTATTTTTGAAACTGTAGTCTTAAAGTACCTAATAAATGTAGGTTCATCGGTTCCATAATTGATTGTACAGAGTATATCGTCGCTGGAACACACGGGACGCTTTGGTCAAAATTGAATTAAATATGCAGTTTTCATCAGTTCTTTTTTCTGCATCGAATGCTCTGAAAACCTTTGTGGCCCTTCAGCCATCTAAAATATATTTACCATTTGGGAGAAGGCTTGACTCAAGCGACACAAGTTCGAGACTTTTTTACAGCTTTTTGTCACTTCTGGTAACTTAGTGAGAGTATTAGTGAGTTAACTTTTGTTTTCAAAATTCAACCAAGTACTGAAGACTATTGGTTTTTATTGTAAAACAAACAAAAAAACTTCAAAGTGTTCTGGTGTAAACTTCCCAAAATGGCGCATCAGCCCTTTCGCCTTATCGGCGACGGTATGTTAGATAGTGGAATATCTTCAAAGGATACTGTTTTGATCAAATGTTTACTTATAAGGTAGGTAATAGTTATTATTTTAATTAAATAAAAACACACGTTGTTTTAATCCACTTTTATTTTTGTATATGTCTATTAGTTTTGATTCAGCTGAATCTTCATCGGGACTTAAAAATATGCTAATGAAATAAGAGGAATGTGTATATATATATACTCGTATAATGGTGAAAATGGGGAAAAGAGATTTATAATATTAGGAGGGAGACAACAATATAACAATAGGACAAAAGAAACGTATCATATAATGTGTTTAGTTAAGTGAACGAGGGGAAAACCATGGAAGATAGAGAGGGTATATACATATACAAAAATAAAAGTGAATTAAAACAACGTGTGTTTTTATTCAATTAATCATGCCAATCCACAAAGTGTTTGCTTTTTTTGATAAGTTATTATTTTAATTTAGTTTCAAGGAGTTATAGAGCTACGCACGATTTAGTGATCGACGGTAAAACTATTGATGATTTTAATATGAGATTTCATGGGAGGGGACATTTACACATTCTGAGCGGGGCGCAAATCTACTGGTATAATTAGTCCGGCCCTGACGTCACGAGCGGCTCATACCTCGGCGTATTGGGACGCATTCCTTTTCTGCCCAACTTGGATTGAATTGTCAACTAGCGTAAGTTCCGTATTATGATTTCTCCTATCGATAAATTGAAAACTAATCGATTGTTGTGTTGTATAACATTATGTCCGTACCCAACCCAGCCCTGAGTCGACATAAACTTTAATGTCTTAATAATCTCTACATGTTTTACAATGTGGTTTAGATCACGTAAAAGCAAAACCTGTGTACATATATACATATATACGGATTTAAGATATTTGTTTTAAAAGTTCTAATAAACATGTGTATGAATAGATATAGAGCATTTAAAAAAAAAACAAAAACAATAAAAGTAAACGATAGAATTTTAACAAAAAATAATACATATGAATATATACTGCTTAAATATACATAAAATGTTTACAACGTGATGGTGATATTTTTTTCCAAGTAGAATAATATAAAATATGATGATATTTGTTACACAATGCTAGATGATACAACAGACATTGACCGTAAAAATCTCTTGATACATAATTTTTTTCTAAATAGGATACATTGATAGTAGGTAAAATTGCATGGCACTAAATCCTACAATTTATTAATGACAGTGGATGCGATACAAATATACACACATTTTACCTCGAAACAATCAAATCAAGTAGCGTAATCGGGAAAAAAAAAAACTTTTTACGTGTGAGCGAAAATTACCAATATTGTTTTTGCCTTAGAGTAACGTAGAGACCTAACTTTGCGAAATTTTGTCCGCACTTTTTGACCAAGCAATGACCAAAGGGTGTGGCCTAAACTCAGAGTAAAATCACTAACAGGGTTGTCACAAATTAAGTAAATTAGGTATTTTGTTGTGAGTAGGTAGTTGTAAATCATTAAAAAGAATGAATGTTGTATATTTTTTTGTTTATTCAAAGATACATTAATCAATAAGATTATTAAAATCTTATTTATAGATAAAAATATAAACGAATTAAATTATTAGTACAGAACATTTTATAATACATCTTATAAAATGAACTTCAGTTCCATCAACAAAATAGTTTACAAACAAAAAGTAAAATAAAAAAAATGTACGGTGATAACAGATGTTAAATCATTTTCTTAACCTTGGAGTAAGAATATATGGAGAGAGATCATTTTTTTTTTACCTATATAAATTTGCGATAAATCACTTTCTCTGCGTTTTCACGTCGTACACCATGAGAGAGAAAGAGGCACAAAAAATTTCACAAAACATGAAACCGCTTTTAAGTATTGTAGGGATGTTTTCCGTCCCGCGTTATTTTGTAAGGAAATTTCGAATGCAGATAATAATAACAGTGAACTTTGTGATATTTCACGTCAAGTGCGCTTCATACTTAATTAATTAAGCTAATAATTCTAACTAACAAGGAGAAAATAATATATAATATGTATACAAAATTAAAACTATCTAAATGCATGATCGTTATCATAAATCATCAGAGAACAGGTTCAGAAATGGGTACAATAGTGCATGTGCACATCAATAGATATAAAAAAAACAATTAACTAGAAGCTAAGGGTATAAAAATCCAGATGAAACGTATGAATTCATATTAACATATTTGTTAAATCAAAGAAAAAGAAATTAGATTTTTTCTCGTCTTTTTTTCATCCTTTGGAAATCTAAAAATAATTAAATAAATAATAATATTCCAATTTTGGCATAGCCCTGAATCTGGGGACGTAACCGAAATTATAAATATAACTAAGAGATAAACACTATTCTGTCTTTATCTGTTTGCCAACAATTTAGCGTTAGTATCATGAGAAAGAAAGAGACCGGGATATTTTCAGAAGCCGTACAATATGGGGATTCCCCATGTAATGGTTTCTTATGTGACAGCTAGTAAATATCTCCAAGTTAAAAATATTACGAATCCACTAAAACTCATTTCAAACGGAAGTTTATTATATTGGAACGAATAGTCCAAAGATTAATTACATATTGGTGTAAGTTACTAGTTGTTTTGTAGGTTAGAATGTTAAATATTTGAGATCTAACTAAAAAAGACGATTTTTATGGTACATACGTGTGAAAACTGTTTGTTTTTGGTCCTTTTGTACTTCGATTGAAGCAACCAAGTATAGCACATATGGCCATGATGTTTTGCTAGATATCGGACAAAAAATAACTCAAGTTTTTAACTATTTACGCACTTTTGACAATCCGTTCACTTGACACTCCAAACGTGAATGAAGTTCGTCCAGATCAATTAACCGCGGACATGGTATTAGCCCGCCCCAAATCATGTATTGGTTTCAACAATTGTTTGTCTCTTTTTCTCATATGCGTATAGAACCGAGCATAAAGAGAGAGCTATATTTTGCGAGTTTGTCAACGATTTGTCACAAATTAGTATGGTCTCTTTATATTGTTACTCTGAGGTTTTTGCAGACATTGGTGCCCCACACGGCGATCTAACGAATCATGTACAGAAGACGGTTTAGCGTATTAATACTCTCAGAATAGTGGAGTCGCAAAACTTATTATAGTATTATGTTGCAATATTTATATAATATCGTGTAATTATGTAGGAGAAATGTATATTCTAGGGTCGGGCATTTTATAAAGCTGATCTAGTGTGTCATGGAATGAGTGAAGAATTTCGAGTGCTATTTTAGGAGATCTTCAATAGTAATAAGTATTAAAGAACTGTTATATTCGTGCAATACATAAAATTTGCTGGGGCGTTCGTAACTGCCGCAGCCTATTCGATATTAGCATGAATATCGTAGTTATCTACCCAGTTGACTTTGAGACGATTCGATTCCCACTGACGTTTTTTTGGTAATTTTGATAATAGTCCATATGCGTTGGGCGTTTGAACGGTTGCTAAACAAAAATCTGTAGATAAGTAGAAGATAGATGAAGGACATGGACGCGTTGGGCGTTTTAACAATTGCTAAACATAACTCTGTAGATTAGTAGAAGATATATGAAGGTCCTGCTCCAACTGCGCCTTCGTAAGACCGTGCCTGTATGTAGGTAGGTACTCAATCGGAGACAGGATATTTAAAGCATTTTTTTTAAATTACAAAGCAGAATTTACAAAGCAAATCATCTTTAGGATAAAAAATAATAATTTTAAAACAAACCTCCTCATTGTCTTATTATTGTGTCATTCAAGAAGTGATTGATAGTCGATTTACGCACCCGTCAGCAACATATTACTACGATAAATTATAAGAATGATCTACACAGGCTAGAGTGGTAGATACCGTCAGTATCGCCCTGGTAAAATACCACCATTCAGAATCGAAACGTGGCTTGAAATGGCTTTAGCCGTGTTTGGTGGCAAGATCTGAATAACCAGGTACTTTCTAACCATAATCATCCCATCTCCTTCCCCTCCCCACTACCTTCAGCCTCACAACATAATTCAATTGGGGATGCCATAGTCCCACTGGTTCCAGGCGGTCGGGAGCAGTTTAAACTCTAGGCCATGTAAAGAAATATTATGATCATTTTCTCCGCAATTCACGCTTGCATAAAGGCCCATTCGGAAAGGGAGTATTTTATCGCGATGACATTTTCTCCGGACTTTTTTTTTGGTACCGAGGAACCAAAATACACTTGGTGGTTCATTAACCGATTAAGTGAAGCGTTTTTATTTATAAACAAGTCACTACATCAGTGGTGCCCAAACTTTGTCGGTGTTCGGACTAGTGTAATATATTTTCAGTGCTACCTAGGGACGAATGAACGAAAATGATTTTCTGCTTCTGAGTTCGACGAGTATTTACGATATATTTTTTTACAAAACTGGAATAAATGTGAAAATGTCCAATATCATACTGAAAATTAAATACACCTACGTATAAAACTCGCATGAAAATAGCTAAAAAATATTTATAAATAAAACAGATAAACTTTGTTTATAACCACTTTTATTATCCAATATTATGTCAACCGGTTTTGGAAGCACCCTTTTATCACCAGGACAATATTGAAATTAACCTAAAATACAAAATGCTGAGATACATATACATATTTAGGAGTTGGAATGGGAAGGAGAAGGGGTAATTGAGGGGATTATGGGAATAACAGAGCGGCTTACTAGAAATATATCTAGGATAGGACTACTAATGTAATTTAATATAATAAAAGTGGTTCTAAACAAAGTTTATCTGTTTTATTTATAAATATGGCAAGCCACAAAGTAAATGCTTTTTACGAATACGTAAAAAATATTTGTTTAAGTAGGTCTGGGCAGACCCATCACCACTAAATGTGTTGTGTTAGCTAGCTTTAAGTGTTAACAATGCAATATTTTTCTATTTATTTTAAGTTTACTTGCGAAAATATGTGGAATAACGCCTTTCACCTAAACACAGGTGATATATATAAATATATATTTTTTTATTTAATTCATAATACACAAAACTCAATTTTTCAAAAAATAAAACTACAATAATACTTGTCGTTGACTTCGGACCAGCATGTCCGTAGCACTGCATTACATTATACATAACCAGTCGGAATAGACTAATTTTGGGAGGGATGATATTATTAAAGCAATATATATATTCTAATAAGTAATAAATGCAAAACTAGTTTAGTCTTGATACACACATCAAAAGGGACGTAGTGACTAAATCGTAAAGTAGCGTAGTCGGAATAAAATTTCAAACTTTTTACATATGAGCCAAAATTAGCAGTATTGTTTTTGCATACATTAGTACCCCACACGAATCATGTACAGAAGACGGCTTAGTGTATTAATACTATCAGATAATATATGTGCATCGTTTATGTAATGCGCGGTACAAATAGAAGAAAGGAGACACATTTATTTGGCATTCAGGTATCATCGATATGTTTAGATATTCTTTAAGTGCGTGTGCCATTTTATTATTAATGATTTTCTATCAGAGAACTAATAACATTATTTTGATATATATCGCATTCCCACAACTACACCGCCGTAATTCAAATTATACCAAACTGGGATAATAGACTTCATAGTATTTTAGACGCACTTTTTTGCTTTTGTTTTTTTTATTATTATTATATTGAATACCGCACAAGAGTCCTATCTGCTCCCAACCGTCTAGAGCCAGTGAAACTATGGCATCCCCAATCGGGGTATGTTGTGAGGCTAAATATAGTGGGGAGGTGAAGGATATGAGGAAGAGGAAGGTCGGGAAGTATCTGGTCAAAACGCGGCTGAAGCCATTTCAAGCAACGCGCAACGTTTTGAATCTGATGTTGCTTGAATCCTACTAAACTGTCATAGTATATCGTCGCTGTAAAAGCAAAATGGCTTAAGGGACACATTGTCAAAAATGAGTTTAACATGCAGTTTTGATAAGTTTTTTTTCTGCATCGAATGCTCTGACTCTCGTTTGATTCTGAAGAATTTTGTGGTTTTTTAGCCTTCTAAAATATATTTACCATTTGGGAGAAGGCTTGACTCAAGCGACATAAGTTTGGGACTTTTTAGCTTTTTGTCGCTTCAGGTAACTCAGTGCGAGCATTGAGTTACCTGAGTTGACTTTTTTTTCAAAATCCAACCAGGTACTGAAGACTTTTGAATTTTATTGTAAAATAAAAAAAAATACTTTAATGTGCTCTGGGGTACACTTCCCAAAATGGCGCTTCAGCCCTTTTACCTTTCCGGCGACGATACAGCTATTTATAGTTCTATAACACTAGATAATAATATTGTCTTTCATGTTTTTTGTATCCATTATAGTTACACATAGATAGATAAGATGCAAAACTTAAACTACATATCCCATATTGTCATATTTCAACGTGTGCAATATATATATATTTTTTTTTACATGAATACCGCACAAGAGTCTCAACTGCTCCCAACCGTCTAGAGCCAGTGAGACTATGTCATCCCGAAATAGGGCATGTTGTGAGGCTGAAGGTAGGGGGGAGGGGAAGGAAATTGGGAAGAGGAAGGTTGGGAAGTACCTGGCTAATCAGATCTGGTCACCAAACACGGCTAAAGCCATTTCAAGCAACGTTTCGATTCTGAATGGTGGTCTTTCACCAGGGCGATTCTTAGAGTATCTACCACTCTGGAACGTTCCGCAAATATACTTTTTATTATTTCTATTTGAATTAAATGTGTTATGCCACATATTAATTAAATAAAAGTTATTGGCGCACGCGGGCTTGAACCCGCGACCTTTGGATTCGTAGTCGAGCGTCTTACCACTCGACCATGGAGGCCGTCAATGTGTAATGCGATTTAATCAATTGATTTCAAAATAAGTTGGGTGAATAGGTGATAATCATATTTTTATGTTATCTTATTTGAGTTGAAGTACGAGTATATCAAAAATAAAAAGTTTTTGATATTAGTATACACTGTCTATTTTAAGTTGCTTTATCGGGCGAATGCGTTCTTCGTACTAGACAGTATCTCGTTACGTCTCGCTTGATCGCTTTCGGAACAAAACTGCAGGAAGTTGAAAGTCTAATCTTCGATATGAATGCCCTCCCGACCCTCATGGTCTCCGGGTCGCGTATTTCTACAATAATACATTATGACATTATCTTCTGGCGTACTCTCGTACTTCTCGTATTATATCTAGGTGATGAATACAAGGAATTTACTACGAACCTTACTAGATAAATTCTATTGACGGTATATGTACGCTGTATATAAATTAATTATTGGTACTTCATTCATAACCCTTATAAAAGGTCTAGACACTGACAGCTAAGATGGCGGCCGATTTTTTCTAAGAAAATTTCTTATACGTTGACTTAGATGAATTAAATAATGTAGATACGTTACTGAGACAACGCGCGTGAATGCACTAAACCGAGTCCACGAGACATACCTGAGATTTACTGCGTTTAGTGTCACACAAACATTCGTTCGACAGACAAGCTGTCACCAGCTGTCACAAACGCGTTGCTGTAGGTTCTTTCTGACAAAAAATGCCTTGAGAGGTGTAAAAATCATTCGGAAGCAAAAAACATTTTTCATGGAGTTTCTTTCCATTCATAATTACCCACAAATCACTTATTATTTTAATTCAATAAATACAATTATTCACAAGGTTTTCAGGTACTCGAACGGTGTGAGATAGCGAATGCAGAAATACATAAGTGTGTGGAAGACAACCACGGCTAGTTGGGCGATACCCGATTTTAATAGTAGCGTGGTGTGTTCATATAGCTATCTCACCCGTACACACATATTCTTTGAATGGCTCTCCTTTTCATACACGGGTTACGCGTAAAACAAGAGCCACACTTTTCGTAAGATTTGTATGAATATGACGTGTCTTGTATTTTATATCTACGATCGTTGGTGTTTATTTATTTAGACAACTTATTTTCACGAATAACGCAGAAGCCAAAAAAGAGTTAAGCGTACAATAAACGAAATGATTTTCAAAAGTGTGAACTTTTGGTGCTTTTGAAAATTCGGCCTACAACAAAAAATCATCTAAGACAACAAACTTCATATTACAAGCCATTCTGAATATATTGGGTAAATTATCTTACAAAAATATTTTTGGTTATATTATAGGAAATGTGCTTTATTAACGTTTTTTAATAGAATACAAAAGAGATCGAGCGAAAGAAGACATACGATTTTGTAATTATGTGGAATTTTAATGGATGTGCAAAATTCTGTTAAGATCTACGAGTATACGCTTCTTCCGCTAGAGGCGCTGCTAGTAACTTGTCCTGGATGAAGGAGATAATGATACAATACCTAAATAGTACCTACCTATTAGAAAAAACATATATTCTTCATGCAGAGTTTCCACTCGTATATTAGGTATGCATTGCTCGGTGACTGACTCACGCAAAAGATTTTAACCCGTTAAAACTAATTTATTATTCTGTACGGACCTCTATTATAATTTTACAACTATAAATCTACAATTTCCGAGTCCGTGTTTGTTTTAGCAATAACTAAGATCACATTACCACCTAGGAATTCGATAAATAGATAGCGATAACAACAACAAAAACATTTCCCCGTAGATATCTGAATATATTACAAAAATCATAAATTTGTTAAATTGACACCGGCTAGTTAAATAGGATATTACTGTATATCGCTCACGTAGGTAAGTAAGTAAAAAGAGTCGGTATCATAATCGGCAAACAAATATAAACGATAAATTTAACCCAAAACTGTCACGTGATTTTACATTAAAAAAATTACTATCTGTGACCACAAATTTGACAGCTCAAAATTGCATTTTTGCAAAGGTACTCCTGATTGCTAATGGCTTGAAATTTAGTTAATTTTTTTTTACTTTTTATTTTTGCAAAAACAGTTTTACACCAATGCATTGCAAAAAAACACAAAAACGCTAGTAATAATTTTACAAAGATATAGTTAAAAAGAAGTTTAAAAACAAAAAATAGGTTTTAAGAAGCTAGTTCGTGCACTTGTGATAAGTCATATGAAAAATATCCACATCTCCTGCGAGGCAGTTAATGAACCTACTTGGCTATCGCAGGGGCATCACCATTGGTAAGTCAGTTCTGCACCTGGGAAGAAACAGAAGCCTGTGTTGGCGGCCTCGCGTGAAATTATCAGGGACATTCAAATTTACGATTTTCCAATTTTAATGACGAATAAATCTCGGAAGAAGAAAAGTAGGTAAGTACTGTCAACTGTCAGAAACAATTAAGAAGGTTGCCACAAGATCGTGGATTTATTCCCGGCAAACTATGCCACGGTCTAATAATATAAGAACACCTACCGATATGGTGGATTGTAAAAAAGGTTTATACCTCAATGGTTATCACGATAATTTTGTAATTATTCCAAGGGTGCTTCACCACCCGCCGATAATTCTTCCCAATAGAAAATGACTAGCCAACATATAACTATACGGTATATCGGGGAGTTTTTTCTCTATCGGAAGCATATCTGAGCGGATCAATACTCTAACAGAGCATGTGGAAGAAAGTTGCCTAACTAAAAATGTTAGTTAATGAGCAAAAAATCTTAGAAAGTACTCAGATAGGTAACACAGAACCTACATCTTCAAATCTCAAATAAAAGTTCAACCAGTTTGTACTTTAATTAAACCTTTCATATGTGAACCTAAATTGTTGAATTGAATATGGTAAAGAAAGTATTCACAGATTATTATAATAGCCTTGGAGTAACAATATGTGGAGAGAGAGCTAATTCTTTTTACCCAACCTATACAAATTTGGGATAAATCACTTTCTCCGGGTTTTTACGTCGTACACCATGAGAAAGAAAGAGACAGCAAAATTTCTCAAATTATCACCCCGCTTTAAAGTACTGTAAGGATGTTCTTTGTGACCCGCGTCTCCGTTGACTCGGCCCACACGTTTTCATATGCGACATAAATACATTTTTAATCAACGGTTTTTTTGGGTTATGTGATATATTTTTGTTTACAACAATTCTGGGAAAAAGTGGTCATACGAATAAACAAAAACGCTATGTCGACATGTGCTATGAATGGATGTGTACATACCCTAGTCCTAGTCCTAGCCACGCCCAGGTCTGGCCGAGTCCGGCAAAACTCGACAAAACTGACTACAGCAGCGCTCTCTCTTGTATATTATTGCTCTGAGATTATGCTGTTATTTGCAACGAACATCCTTTGGAGAAAGGCAAAATAGTACCCAATAATGTGAAAACAGTTTCACGGTCTGAGCTCAATAAACTTCTATGAAAAAATAGGTTTTACCAATTCGTTGTTGATTCCAAATAGACGTTTAGTTTATAATTCATCAATCAGTTGCTTTAATCTACCCATTTCAAATACAGAATAATTTTTGCTAAGGTACATTATTAGTAAGTACTTGTCTAGACTCTAAAAAAATCTTTTTTTTAAATTAACAATTTTATGAACACATCCGTCGTTTGCAAATTTGAAAAGTTCACACTCGTATGTACTCACAAAGGCAATTAATTATACTTAATTTTCTTATTTCAACTTGTTAAAATAATACTTGCAATTGAATTCCAACATGATTTACGTTAGATGTCAACCTATTCGTAATATAAAAGAAATCAACAATCAAATGCAATTAAAAAGCGTTAGTTCTCATACGATGACCAACCATTGTTTATTAAAATATTTGTAATAATGTACATAGATATGTACGTACATAGCAATATCGATTATTAACTGGTATTTTGCGAAACGAGATATGTTCGTGTACCATTTTGCACACATCTGGGGCCCTAGCACTAAACGTCGATATAGATTTTATCGACAATGTCGGTAATTTAGAATCGTTCCCGAGCCCAACTGCAGATCGCCAACGAATAAATGACAACTCACGTCGACTAAATATACTTAATATAGTCGATGCGAACTGTCGTTTATTCGTTGTCGACTAAACATACTTAATTAGAATGAGTTTTTTTTTTAACTCCTTGGGATTAATATACCAAATGTATTTTGTATGTTAATATTTTAATAAATAAAAAAATTTTGGCGATGCGAACTGTCGTGTATTCGTTGTCAACTAAACACACTTAATTTAGTCGATGCGAACTGTCGTTTATTCGTTGTCGACTAAACATGCTTAATTTAGTCGATGCGAACTGTCGTGTATTCTCTGTCAACTAAACATACTTAATTTAGTCGATGTGAACTATTGTTTATTCGTTGGCGATCTGCAGTCAGGCTCGGGAACTATATCAAATGACCGAAACTGTCGATAAAATCTATATCGATGTTTCGTCCTAGGACTCCTGGAGACCTAAGTTCAATTGGTGAATTAAAAAGTGTTTAAAGTGATTAATGATAATAAACTATTTTTGGTTTTAATGTAAAAGAAAATTGGCTGATACGGAATGGAATGGCGTGCAATGCTGCCAAACATAAAAGAAAGTGTAATTAGGTGTAAACGGATTAACGTCACGCGAATGTGGAACATATAAGTTTAAATAAACTTGGTCGTAAGAATTTTTTAAATTTGAAAATAAAAATAATATTCAAACTGCAGGAGAATTTTCTCCATTTCCTAACCTAGTATTTTTTCATTTTTCTTTAGTTGCCGCTAATTTTTCCCTAGACTGTCTGCGTTGTCGAGTGGTACGACGCACGACTACGAATCCAGAGGTCGCGGGTTCAAACACGGCGTGCGCAAATAACTTCTATTTAAATAATATGTGTGACACATTTTATTAGTATAAAAAAAAAAAATATGTAGTGAATTTGCAGCACGTTCTAGACTGGAAGATACTCTAAGTATCGCCCTGATGAAAGACAACAAAAATAACACACCGCTTTTATGTACTGTAAGGATGATCTTGGTCTCCCGCGTCTCCGGGGACTCTGCCCTCATGTTTTCATATGCGACTAAACTCGACACGACTGAACGGTTTTTAGGTTATATGCTATATTTTTGTTGTTAACAATACTGTTGAAAAGTGGTTATACCAATAAACAAAAACATTATGTCGACATGTGCTATGAATGGATGTATAAATACTCTAGCCCTAGTTCTAGCCACGCCCAGGTCTGCCGAGTCCGGCAAAAATCATCAAAAACTGACTACACTGCTTTGGACAGGTACCACTCTATGTACTCTAAGGTCTACACGTAATCAATCATTGTCTATCAAAAGCTTTCGAAAACTGCCTAAAATAAAATAAATAACCAGTTCCTACCCGGTCGATCGTCACCCAAACAATATAATTGGTGATTTTTCACGACCGCGGCATTGAACCTTGGGCCCGACCGTATCTGCGGGTTCGTTCATCCGAAACCGAAACGAGTGAATGTACTTTTTTTGCCCATTGTTTTATAAGCTGCATACACAAGGAGAGTGAATATTGCACACACAGGGGAGGAGCAACGGAGGCTTGAGAGCAGCTTAAGTTTTTATATTTTTCAAATTTCTTAGCATGAATATGTTCTGTAATACAACGAAAATATCGTCGCTGGAAAGGCAAAAAGCCTTAAGCTGGATTCACACCAACTTATCACCAAGGATTTTTAATAATTAAAAATATTATTTAGTGATAAAAAAATGGTTTTTGATAATAATATTTTTACGCATCAAAATAATTATTTAACTAAATAAGTAGTTAAATATCACAAGGCTGGGCAGAGAGGATATACTGCCACACAACTTTGTCTTGGCACATACTCCTTGATTGATATTCATACCATATCAATAAGCTCTCATGCGGAACAATATCGTCACTGAGCGGATCCGGACGTTGGTGTGAATCCAGCTTTAAGCCTGATTCACACCAACGTCCGGTTCCGCTCAGTGCCGATATTCCGCAAGAAACTTATTGATATGGTATGAATATCAATCAGGGTATGTGCCAAGACAAATTTGTGTGGCAGTATCTTCTGAGTATTTAACTACTTATTTAGTTAAATAATTATTTTGAAGATGTAAAAATACTTAGATTTTTTTAAACCATTTTTTTATCACTAAATGATTTTTTTTAATAATTAATAATTAATAATTAATAAAAATATTATTTAGTGATAAAAAAATGGTTTTTGACAAAAAAAAATCTGCGATGTTAGTATTTTTACACTTCAAAATAATTATTTAACTAAATAAGTAGTTAAATATCACAAAGGTGGGCAGAAGGATATACTGCCACACAAATTTGTCTTGGCACATACTCCTTGATTGATATTCATACCATATCAATAAGTTTTCTTGCGGAACAATATCGGCACTGAGCGGAACCGGACGTTGGTGTGAATCAGGCTTTAAACATCCCTTTGGTCAAAAATGAGTTAATCGTGCAGTTTTGATCAGTTCTTTTTTCTGCATCAAATGCTCTGACTCTCGTCTGATTCTGAAGACTTTTGTGGCCCTTCAGCCATCTGAAATATACATAAATAATATATTTAGGAGAAGGATTGACTCAAGCGACACAAGTTTGGGACTTTTTTAAGCTTTTTATCGCTTCAGGTAACTCAGTGAGAGCATTGAGTTACCTGTGTTAACTTTTTGTTTCAAAACCCAACCAAGTACCGAAGACTTAAGAATAATGTATTTATTTATTTACGCCCGTTAAACGCTTTTACACAAATTTTAACTTTTTTTTAACAATAACATGTAGCATGCAAGGCTGATGTGAGCGTTATGAATAGGATCAAGAAAGGGACGCTTAGATGGTTTGGGAATGTAGAGCAGATGCACGAAGAAAGGAGTGTGAGAAGAATATATGACGCGAAAGTGAATGGTAGAATAAGTCGGGAACGCTCTAGGAAGACATGGCTAGATCGAGTGGTTCAAATACTTGGCTCTGGCCATGTCGAAAGCAGTGGCGGCTCGTGACTTTTTAGTATGCTAGAGTGCTAAGATTGAAAAATACGACGTTATTGAAGTTGTTGTAGCCGAAACTAATTTTTATTTTTATGAAAAAAAAAAAAATTGTACCAAGTTTTTCAGGATTTTTCAGTTTTGGTGGTGCACTGCACGATTTTCTGAAAAATCTTCATACAAAAAATTGAAATTTTGAAAAAAAATTAAAATCGTTTTCGGTTACAATAACATCAATTAATGACGTTTTTTTCAATCTTAGCACTTTGGAACACTAATAAGTCACGAGCCGCCACTGGTCGAGAGTACAAGAATAACAAAAGAGAATGTATGAATGTGAATGATGAAAGGAGTGTGTGGGTAAGGGTTGTATGGCGGTCCATCGGAGAAACGGCGTGATGGTGAGTTAGTTAGTTGGACATATAGTTTTAAATGTATGTCGCGTAATCATGTATTTTTTTGCTCATGTTTATTTGTCGACGACCTGGTTTTAACGGTGTTATGAATTTAAATAAGTATTGCGGATATTATGTCAAGTAGTAGTTTAGCTTTTAAAAAAATTCTAAGTTATAATTTCCGAAAATCCGTGTACCCAAAGTAACATAATATCATTGATTATTGATATTACAGGTATCAGAGACATCCCCTAGGAATAATAATGTGATGAGTAGACGACGCAGAGACGTGATTTTAATTGATGGACACAAGCAATCATTGTACTCCGAACGGTATTTTCCGATTAATATTTATAAGACGTATCCACTGTCGGATATCATATTCCAATTTAAACTGCCCGCTATAAATACTTCCTGGAATCTTTTCTGGAAAACTGTTCGAAAAATATATAAACATAATATATTTTTATTTGGTAAACATGTTTTTCTTCGACATTATAAAGAAACTCTTCTTTAATATTGTACAGATTAAAAAATATATTAGATCAGACCTCAAAATAATAATATACAAGAGAGAGCGCTGCTGTAGTTAGTTTTGATGAGTTTTGCCGGACTCGGCTAGACCTGGGCGCGGCTAGGACTAGGGCTTGGGTGTTTATACATCCATTCATAGCACATGTCGACATAACGTTTTTGTTAATTCGTGTGACCAGATCTGAATATCCAGGTACTTCCCAACCTTCCTCTTCCCAATCTCCTTCCCCTCCCCACTACCTTCAGCCTCACAACATACCCTACTTGGGGGGTGCCATAGTCTCATTGACTCTAGACGGTTGGGAGCAGTTGAGACCCTTGTGTGCTATTTATATAAAAAAAATAACCTGACAATATTTGAAAAACTCCTACTGCCATCATAATAAGCGGAAAATGTGTGTGCAATGATGGAGGACTTAACTAGCAGAGGAATCCGACGCGTTTGTCCACTCGGCTACTAACCGGTCAACATATATTAAATCGACTCTGTTTAGGTGAAAGGCTTTATTCCACATTTTTGCAAGGAAACTTAGGCCTTAGTGATATCATAACGGGCATGCTGTTATTCTTGACATCTGATCATAATGTAATCAAATGCTGAAACGGGACGAGAATCGGTGGTTAACGGGGGCGATTATTTGAAATGGCAACGTTAAAGAAAACATAATAGCGCTAATCATCGATTTGCGACAGTGTAAAATGTTATAGTGGTTTAAACCACTAGGCCTAAGTTTGCTTGCAAAAAAATATGAAATCACGCCTTTGACCTGATACAGTAACATATATAGTATAACATATTTAGTACATTAAATAATAATAATATAATAATAGTAATAAATAATAAAATATTATAAAAACAATCCTAAAGGTACCTATTAGAACTCCGTCAAAAGATATTTTTTTAAACTTTAATGTTCCCAGCATCACAAAAATATACACAAAAAATGCTCTACTTAATTTTAAAAGAAAGAGTGATTCCCTTATTGACCAACACACTCACACTATAAGAACAAAAACCTTAAATAAAATCAACATTCCAAGATTGAACACATCTTTTGGACAGAAAAACCACAAGTTGTATGCTGCCAAATTATATAATGCTCTCCCAAAACATATTAAAGATGCCACCGAGATGCAAATGTTCAAGAGCAACATTAAAATGTGGATCAATAACCATGAAGACGAGGAAATTATAAAGATTATGAAGTAATCGTAGAACCAGTGATACCAACGCAGCAACCTACAGTCCCCCTCGGAACAGGAATCCCTAGTGAGGAGGACTGTGAATAAAATATCATTGTTTTTCAACATATCTATTTTTCAAAATGTTATATTGTAATTAATAAAAAATAATAGTAATAATAATAAATAATAATAAATAAAAATAATAATAAATAATATATAGTATATATATGACCAGTCGATATGTAATCCTATTGTGACTTAATATATTGAATTACTGTACATATCGTATAAATAATTACAAACGCCAATGGGGTATGTAGGTACGGTAAATAATCCGTTCTAATCACTTGAAAATTAAAATCAAAATTGCACGCACGTCACATCTCGTAGCAGGTGCACAAACTAATCCGTGCCGTTAGGGGCGTCGCCCCTGTAGATAATGTGGTTTACCTGTTCAAAATAAATTAGATCGTTTGTTCACCACCTCCTTTTTGGCCAACCGTACCGTTCGTTGGTACCTCTTTTGGCTGCCTACATAGATAAGTTATTTTTCATTTATAAACTTATTTTTTATTTCGTTTTAAAAGTGATTCCGTCAGTACTTGTCGCGTTTCCTATAAGTTTCCGGAATATGACTATAAAAAGTTGATTAAATACTGTCATACTGTATATCTGTTACCTAATATCCTAATGACTGATTTAACATTGACCTGTGACTCAGAATTGTTTTTCCGTTAATTCTAACAACAAATAATTAAATATTATTTGTTAAATTAGAACTAGCTTTTATGATTATTTTTATTTTCATAATTGAAATAATATCAACAATCTGCAACATACATATGACGAGACTCGAACGCGGAACCTCTACTCTATCCGGGAGTAACGCTTCTGCCAATTAAGCCACCTAGACCTTATAAGAAACTTCATTTTAAATCGGCCTCATTCTTCATTTGAAAATTATTAATATTTTTCTTCCGATTTAAGCCTGATTCACACAAACGTCCGGTTCCGCTCAGTGCCGATATTGTTCCGCAAGAAAACTTATTGATATGGTATGAATATCAATCAAGGAGTATGTGCCAAGACAAATTTTTGTGGCAGTATATTTATCACTAAATAATATTTTTATTAATTATTAATTATTAAAAAAATCATTTAGTGATAAAAAAATGGTTTAAAAAAAAAATCATCGTTGTAAGTATTTTTACACTTGAAAATAATTATTTAACTAAATAAGTAGTTAAATATCACAAGGGTGGGCAGAAGGATATACTGCCACACAAATTTGTCTTGGTTTACACTCTTGATTGATATTCATACCATATCAATAAGTTTTCTTGCGGAACAATATCGGCACTGAGCGGAACCGGACGTTGGTGTGAATCAGGCTTTAGCTGCCATCTTTATATGGTATACAAAGCTCTGACCGAGCACATATTATATACCTAGATGATGTCTTGGATAAATCGTCAGTTTTTATTTACGGAAGATCTTCCGAATATAGTAGAGGTTCCGTGGTAGTCTCGGTCGCGATCGTTATTTTTTCTGTTTCATATTTACGTTCAAGATTATTTCAATAATTAATATAAATATTATTTGAATAAAGCGTTTGTTTCTTATTATTAAATTTCCTCGATATAGTAAATAGTTTCGTTTATTGAGAATTTTATTTCTAATAAATGGACATCGGATTATATGGACTGCGTTTAGGTGAAAAGCGTTATTGCATTTTTTTTCAAGGAAATGTAGGCCTTACTGATAAAATGACGGTCATGCTGTTTTGCTTGACACCTGATCATAATTTGATCAAATGCTTAAACGGGCTGACAATCGGTGGTTAACGGGGTCGAATATTCGAAATGGTAACGGTAAAAATCACAATGGCGCTAATCATCGATTTCCGACAGCGTAAAATGTAACGGTGTTTCAAACCACTAGGCCTAAGTTTGCTTGCAAAAAAATTCGAATTAACGTCTTTGGCCTAATCACAGTTGATATTCAATTTAACTAACTAACTATTACGCCGTTTCCCCGCAGGAGTAGGCAAATAGTACGGACCGCCATACAACTCTGTCTTAGCACACACTCCTTGCTTCATTCACATCGTCTTATACATACTCTTCTGTTATTCTGACTCTTCACATGGCCCGACTCAAGTATTTGATTCACTTGATCGTGCCATGTCTTCCTCGGGCGTCCCCGACTTCTTCTCTCATTCACTTTCGCATCATATATTCTTTTCACACTCCTTTCTTCTTTCATTTCAAACCTATTCTAGATCCTATTCATTACGCTTACATCAGCCTTGCATTCTTACCGGATGTCCACATTTTTAACACGGTCATGCAGGAAATGCAATTTGGATACGCAAAATGCATATTTGAGTATTTTTTTAACGTTTTTGTCACTTATACACATTTCAGCCAGTTTATGGGTTATTTAAAAAAATATATATTTCAAAGCAAAATGAACTTATTTCAGTTTTTGTCTTCCCGTTGCGTTGTAATTTTCCGAAAGACAGTATTTGTTTTAAAACAATCGAGATTTTTTTTTCACTTTATTTCTGCCCCGCTGAAGAAGTTGTAAAAAGTGCCATAAGAATTCTATAAAATCGCCATCTAACAATTACGAGTAGGACCCAGTACCTAGTACCTACCTATAAGTTATCGTTACAAATCTACGAACGTATCTGTGCTGTCAGTATTAGGGACAAAAAATAGTTATTTAGTTCCTCTTTTGGACGCCTGTACAGATAAATCTGTACTCGTACATGATACAACAATTAAGATTCATAGGATATTAAATTGATTCGTTCCTAAAATCCATCATAGTGCTAAAGTCTCTAAGAGGTTAATTTGCATTATTCATTCTTCGTACAAATCTTATAGTGTACCACTTTACCAATCATCAATTCGTGTCCATGATTTATCGTGAACCATTACTTTACTCTGTGACTGTAACAGGAATTTATTCAACGAGCCTACGCTACAGATTATTCAGCGGATTTCTTTAAAATTTAAACAATGCATTCTGCGTACGACATACGCCTAATTGTGTCGAAAATAAACAACAGCGAAAAGGTAATTGGTGTAATTACTAATATTACACAAAAGATTTTTTATTTACTCGCACAAAAATCACCACCAAATAATTGCCCTTGCTCGCATGATTATGACCATGTTTGACTACTTTCAATATTATATCAATGGTTTTTATATAATATGTTTTTGTTTACATTAACTCCACACAAGAGGCCCTGGCATCCCCGATTGGGGTATGTTGTGAGGCTGAAAGTAATGGGGAGGGGAAGGAGATGGGGAAGAGGAAGGTTGAGAAGTTCCTGGCTATTCAGATCTGGTCCCCAAACACGGCTAATACTTGGAGTATCAAAAAATATATTAAAAAAAATGTATATCCTTCAGAACTTTTATTTAAAGAATTTAAAGTCAGAAAATTAAACACCCTTTATTTGTACCACGCCACATTACAAATATATAAAGAAGACATTTTAAATAAAACCGAACCATTCAATAATACAAAAAATCTTAGACAAAAATGCACATTACCAATCCCGATATGTAAAAAAACAATAGGCCAGCAAAGTTATAAATATCTAGGAATAAAATTCTTTAATAGTTTACCAGAAAAAATAAGATTAATTAATGATGATCTTAAAGAATTCAAAACACAATTAAAAAACTACACTGAAAACTTAAAATAAATATCTTTGAAAAATCATTACAGCAAATTATTAGTAACTAAATAAACAACACCCCCTCATACACACAAGCATTGCTTTTTTATGAGGGTAATTTATAATTTATAATGAAATGTTTAGATTTAAAAAAATATATATTGATATAACACTTGTATAACACTACTACGTATTATGTTTGATAATAAAAAAAATAAAAAAAATCTACCACTCTGGAAAGTGCCGCAAATTTAGTATGAGTATACGAGTATATATTTTTTTAGATTAATTCCACACAGGAGGCTCTGAGGGAAATAGTTTCTCTCAGGGCCCATGTCATCTTTGGGGATGCTGTGTGGAGGGTATTTTTGGGAAAGGAACGAGTGAACCTAAACCTGGTCTCAAAGAGGCCCATGTTGTAGGAGGTATGAAATAAAGAGGCCAGCATCCATATTCGAGCTGTTGAACACAAGAACGAGTCGTAGAAGCGACCCGTTCGTATGTGTCGAAAGTCAATTGTGTAGAAATATTGGGCGCACGTTTGGTGAGTTGCCGAAGGGATCAATGACGCAAGTTCCTCGGAGCATCTTCCATTGAAATACCGGTAGAACAAGGACAGTATTCCCAAATTGACGCTTGTGCTCAAAACACTGCAATCAGTTTGTTCAGAATTACTATTTGTTAGTGTTGTTACCCGCGAAAAATCACGGAATGTAACTTGACTTGCCAAGAAAACATATCAGTTCCCATTTCAAATATAGAATAACTAACTAATTAACCATCACGCCGTTTTTCCGAAGGGGTAGGCAGAGAGGACGGACCGCCATACAACTCTGTCTTGGCACACAATCCTTGCTTCATTCACATTCATACATCGTCTCATACATACTCTTCTGTTATTCTGATTCTTCACATAACCCGATTCAAGTATTTGATTTACTTGATCGTGTCATGTCTTCCTCGGGCGTCCTCGACTTCCTTCTTTCATTCACTTTCGCATCATTTATTCTTTTCACACTCCTTTCTTCGTTCATTCGCTCTACATTCCCAAACCATCTAAGCGTCCCTTTCTTGATCCTATTTATAACGCTCACATCAGCCTTGCATTCTTTCCGGATATCCAAACTGTGTTTTCCCATCAATAATCCATAATATGTCAAAATCTACTACTTTGCTTTTCAAAATTACAATTAAAAAAATATATACATTTAAATACGAACGACAATATCTAAAGAAAGTAGCTACCCTAATTTAAAAAGAAAAAAATCAAGTAGTAAAAAATTATTCTTTTACGTTGGATTTCTTGTGCAATTCAATTACATGGGGTATTACGTCCAATCATTCAATTAAAAATATCAAAGTTATGTTTGCTTGCATTTTTGTGTTTAATGAATCACATAGGTAGGTACACAGTCTAGTAAATTGCTTTCACCATTATTCGATATCAACGAGGTATCGATTATGTCAGAAGATAATTTGTGTGCACACCGTGAGATTCCCGTGTCATAATAATATGTCTTAGTGACTGCGCAATATTCATGTTTTTTTGTATTACGTACTCCCTCACCGTGTAACTTTACAAATGCCTCTCGTTAAATAATTGCTCTCGAGAGTTTTTTGTAGTGCCTAGTGAGGGATCGTGATGTAAGCTTTTCCTACATAAAGCGACCCATAGGCCATCACTCTTAACTGATATATCTGGAGTCTTTATAGCTGACCGATTTTTGCCTTTGCCTTTGCTGGGACAATCGAGGGACGTTTAGAATCATTTAAGATTATAGACTTGAACATCAGTTATTTGTGCACGACCGCAGATCTCTAACGAATTTGTGACAATTCGCGTTGACTAAATCTGGTTAATTTGGCGCGGCCCCTGAGCCCTGGATAAGCTTGTTTACACAACGATAAAACATCGTGCGGATAGATATTATTTTTTTTATAGTGGATACCGTACAAGAGTCCCAAATACTCCCAACCGTCGTAGCCAGTGGGCCCGCATCAGCAGCATCAGCCAGCATCCCCAATTTTGGTATGTTGGGAGGCTGAAGGTGGTGGTAAGGGGAAGGAGAGGGGAAGACGAAGGTTGAAAAGTTCCTAATTACCAAGATCTGGTCACCAAACACGGTTTAAGCAATTTCAAGCAACGTTTCGATTCTGAATGGTGGTATTTCACTAGCGTGATGAACTAGGGAATGAACATTATTGGCTGCTTTTTGATGGACGGAGGTAGATTTGTATTTGGGGAAACGAAGTTTCGACAGTTATGAATGATATTACGAGTAATGCCTAGGAACTATTGGTAAAAAAACATCACATTAATGAGAAAATGCCTAAAATCAGTTTTGTGAAACGAACACTTTTAATTTTGACATTCCGAAATGTCTATGCGATACTTAGATGAATTAAACAATGTAGATACGTTACTGAGACAACACGCCTGGTTGCACTAAACCAAGTCAACGAGACATACCTTCGAAACACGCTTCATATAGCTATCTTTTCCGCACACACATATTCTTTGAATGGCTATCCTTTTCATACGCGGGTGAAACATTAAGTGGTGCAACATTAGTGGTGCTACATTTTTCGTAAGATTTGTACGAATATGACGTGTCTTGTATTTTATGTCTATGATGCGATAAATGAAATTGTACCAAGCATTTTACCTTCCCATTCAAACGGTGGCGATTTGCTTTCGTTCACACCGACTGATCTGTCCAACACATCACATCAACTGTCCGATCAATTAATTATCACTTTATCGGGAACTGAGGTCCATGGGTCGCTTTAAAACCCATTGATATTCACAACGCACTAAAAAATATAAAACAGTTTGTAAATGTCGCAGCTCATTATAGTTGTTTTTTGTTGAAGACAATACCGTGTTCACGTGAATATAAATTAACCGGCCCTATAAGAACATCGCCATTTACTCGCGAGCAGGTAAGTCTGGAACATGGGGATCATTAGCTGCAGGTGCTTTAGACATGTTGATTTGTTAAAAAAAACGCCCCAAGAAAATAAAACGTAGAATACGATAAAAAATACACTTTTTCTTGATAAATTTATCGGAATTGTATTTCTTCTTTCTTTTTTAGGTTATACACAGCTTAACAGTATCTATGGACTATTTTATCCTTAGAGTATATAGAGTGGTATCTATCCAAGGCAGTGTAGTCAGTTTTTGTTGATTTTTACCGGACTCGGCGGACCTGGGCGTGGTTACCACTAAGGTTAGGGTATTTATACATCCATTCGTATCACATATCGACATAATGTTTTTGTTTATTCGTATAACCAATTTTTCACAGTATTGTTATTAATAAAAATATAGCATATAAGCTAAAAAACCGTTTGGTTGTGTCAAGTTTAGTGGAATAATAAAATATGTGGGCGGAGTCCCGCGGTGACCCAGGAGCCCAAGATCATCGCGAAAGTACATAGAAGCGGTGTATTATATTTGTTGTCTCTTTCTCTCTCATGGTGTACGACGTGATAACCCGGAGAAAGTGATTTATCGCAAGCTTGTATAGGTTGGGTAAAAATAATTAGCTCTCTCTCCATACATTGTTACTCCAAGATTTTATCCAATAACAAACAAAATGTTTGTTATTCAACTTTCTGATCATACTGCTATCTTGAAACACGTCACGACATGTTCCAGAGCAGGAAATTCTTACTATCCAGAGAATTTCCGATGGTTATACCAAGGGTTGAGCTTTCACGATAGTCCAAACTAGCCGCGATCCTCCAATGCATATGGTGATTTATATGTTCAATATGTGTGATTTTGGTTGCAGTCGCGAACAACCGGTGCGGTGCTCCTCGGTCCTGGTGGTGCTCCTGTCCATGCTGCTGGTGGGGGTATGCTTCTGCGCCATGATCTTCTTCGTGCTCGGCCAGCGCGCTCCCCGGCCCTGCCTCTCTGAGGAGTGCGTCTCCACGGGTGAGTTCACACCTTAGAGTATACAAGAGGTAGCCCAAGCCAAGGCAGTGAAGTCAGTTTTGGACTTGTTTTTGATGATTTTAACATGACTCGGCGCAAATGAGCGTGGCTAAGACTAAGGCTACGGTATTTATACATCCATTCATATCACATATCGACATAATGTTTTTGTGTATTCGTATAGCCACTTTTTCACAGTATTTTTATCAACAAAAATATAGCATCTAACCTAAAAAACCGTTTAGTTGTGTCAAGTTTAGTGGCAAAATAAAAAATGTGGGCGGAGTCCCGCCGTCAACCAGCGAAAACAGCCAGCTTAAGATCATTACGACAGTATTTAGAAGCGCTCCAAGAAATTTGTTGTCTCTTTCTCTCTCATGGTGTACGATGTAAAAACTCGGAAAAAGTGATTTATTACAATTTCGGATGGGTTGGGTAAAACAAATTAGCTATCCCTCCATATATTGTTACTTCAAGATATGTTCCTACTTGTAACCAGCTAATGCGTATCATTATGCTCTTCGCATAACTAAAGCCGTTTAATGCAATATTTAACTTAATTTAATTAATAGCTTTTTCGTGATTTTTTTTCACCAGGAAGATAATAAAACTGTCTGTCTTCCACATATTATCGCCTGAGAACTGTAGTGGGACATCTCACAAAACACAGTTCTAGATATTGAAGTTTTAAGATTTTTAATTTTTAAATTCACTGTAAAGTTAATACATGTTAATCATCTCGTATAACATATTTATAAAGGCAATAATTAGGGAAAATTCGAAGGCTTTTGACAATATTTTTAACACCTATAGTAATGGGTTAAATAAAGAAAATAAAATGATTTTTTATTCAATGCTATAGTGGTATATGTATCATATAAATATTTTTACAAATAAGACCATAAATCTGAGAACAGCACTCAACACCATTAAAAATAACGAATTTTATAATTAGATAACCGGAAAAACGTTTTTTAGATGTCTCACTACAGTTCTTAGGCGACGATATACGGTTTTCAAAAAAATAACTACGGTTTGATTAAAACGATGACTTAAAATACAGTTTATTAAGCGAAGACTCGACACTTGTTTGACGTTAATTTACTTCGATGCCAATTTGTTTCACCACTCACTAAACATATCCTGAATATTATTTATAAATCTGACTTATTTGAATAGTTCGTAAAAACTCCAATCAAACGTGTCTGATTTTTCAAGTGTTATAAAAATTGATGTCATAAATTTATAAAATAGACTTAGAAAATATACACAGGGCCGTATTTAGGCTCGGTAAATTAGGCAGCTGCGGAGGGCGGCAAGTTTCAGGGGGCGGCATTTTGTTGAAGTTCTATAGACTATGAAGTTTTCCACATCAAATAATATGGTAAAAGGTAATTTTTGGTAAACGATGGTAGAAACCAGGTTTAACGCACTCTGCATACTGTACATCGAATTTAATTTACTCCGTCGAAGAATAAGAAGGTAATTTATTCAGCCGCACGAAAATTCAATAAAACGATCAAAAAATCTTCACATTTCTTAATCAATCTTTTTTTAGTAACATAAGAGAGAAAAAAAATAATTCTTCGAATACAAGTAGTTATTCCAGAAAATCCAACTGTACCTTTAACGTACAATTTGAAAAAAATACATAAAGACATTATCTGAGAAGATAACACAATTGACAAAAACGTAATTTTGTAAAACACAAGCGAGTTATTACGAAATTACAGCCAGGTTACGACGAAATTTTGTACCTTGCGGGAATCAGGTATTTCAGAGGTTAAAGTTCATTTAAAAAGAAAAGCTTGTCACATACGAGTATATGCAGATGTGTTCCTTTAATCTGACAAACAATCTGCTCCTTTCCCAGCATCCAGGATAAACGCCGCCATGGACCGCACCGTCGAGCCCTGCCACGACTTCTACCAGTTCGCGTGCGGCGGGTGGGAGGAGCGCAACCCCGTGCCCGAGTGGGCCACGAGCTGGGACCAGCTGGCCATGCTGCGCGAGAGCCTCTCGCGGGACCTGCGCATCCTGCTCGAGGAGGGCGACAACGAGGGCCTACCCAAAAGCGTCGTCAAGGCCAAGGCGCTGTATAAGACGTGTATGGACACAGGTTGGTACAACATTTTTTTAATGTGAATACCGCACAGCAGTCCCAACTCCTCGGAGCCAGTAGGACTATGGCATCCCATTGGGTAATGTTGTAAGGCTTAGTGGCACTCCACTGGGAAGTGAAGGAGATGGAAAGTGGAAGGTTGGTAAGTACCTGGCTATTCAGATCTAATCACCAAACACGGCTAAAGTCATTTCAGGCAAAGCATCTATTTTAATTATTTATTTATAAATGAACGGACTAAAGTCCAATTACAAAAAAGACACATAAAACACGAAATGGAAGAAAGAGCAACAGAGAAAGAAGAGCACACACATAATAATAAATGAAGCGATGACAAAAATAGGACATAATAAACATAAGAGAGCACATTCAAGCCATGGTCTAGTCAAATTTTTGGTAGAGTCGTAAAGAATAACAAAAATCATTTTGACTGCTACTAAAAATTTCTTAACCATGGCTTGAGTTAACAAGTCTTGACATTCTGGACATTGGAGAATTATACCCATTTTGAATGGCAGACTTTCACCAGGGTAATACTGAGAGTATCTACCACTCTAGCCCTACATATCTACCACTCTGGAACGTGCCGCAAATATAATATACATTATTTGATTTATTTTTTTTAAATTTACTTTACATGATGTTTTTACCAATTATCATTGTCCTCCACGCTAGGAGTTTACCTGTGTTGTGAATTGAAATAACACATAGGTATTAATTAATTGTCATTTATATGCGTGTGGTAAGATTCGAACCCGGAACCTCGTTTTTCTTGTGATTTTACTTTAAATACTCGATTGAGTACCTATTGATAAACGGTTCTTGATATAATGTCCTTCATCGCTAACAATTTGTTTATATTATAAACGCTTTTAGGGGATAAAACTAAATCAGCTCAATTTTTTTTTCTCCGATTGACAAAAAGTTCGTGAATATTTAAGTACTTTCAAGAAGATTTTCGATTGCAATCTAATATAATATGATTTTGGAAATTCGTGAAAACAATCAGTGGTTTAAGAGCAATACAATCGCGTTGCCAGTAACGTAAAAATGTTCAAACGACCTGCTATTAATTGATTTATCTATGGCAATCCGAAATCAAATCCATTCGTCAGAGTAGGGATCTGTCCAAATGTTACCGCAAAGTTTTTGTTCTATTTTCGAATTTTTCGTTTCTTAATTTTATGTGATGTGGCAAACTAGAGTCCTAATTTATTGCTAGTTTGTGTTTACATCACGTAATACATTTATTCGACAGATGCGAAAGTTGCTCTTTATTGCGAATAGTTCTAATAATGTACAAATTATGTGGTCAAATCTCAGAGCAATAATATACAAGAGAGAGCGCTGCTGTAGTCAGTTGATGGGTTTTGCCGGACTCGGCTAGAACTAGGCGCGGCTAGGACTAGGGCTAGGGTATTTATACATCCACATGTCGACAAAATGTTTTTGTTTATTCGTGTAACCACTTTTTCACAGTATTATTACAAACAAAAATGTAGCATATAACCTAAAAAACCGTTGATTAAAAATGTATTTATGTCGCATATGAAAACGTGTGGGCCGAGTCAACGTAGACGCGGGATGAAGAACATCCTTACAATATTTTAAAGCGGTGTGATAATTTGGGAAATTTTGCTGTCTCTTTATTTATCGTGGTGTAGGACGTAAAAAGCCGGAGAAAATGATTTATCCCAAATGTGTATAGGTTGGGTAAAAAGAATTAGCTCTCTCTCCATATATATTGTTATTTCAAGGGTCAAATATATTTTCTACGGTCATTTTTGGAAAAATATTGAAACGTGCTTCATAAGTCCAGATACATTAAAGTCCTTTCAAGCCATTAAATTAAACAATTATAGATTCGTAATACAAATGATTTTGATTTGAAATATGCACCAAAGTCAACCGATACTGAAACGGCAAATGACGATCAGTATGATAAAAAACGACAAATGAAAGGATATTTTCTACTTACATGCGGTTGAACGTCATTCAAATGCTTCTTATTAGCAGGGGTAGGCAGAGAGGATGAGCCGCCACACATTTCTATTTAAAAAAATAAATGTTTTAAAAGTTGATACCGCACGAGTCCCAACTGCTCCCAACCATCTAGAGCCAGTGAGAATTTGACATCACCAATTGGGTATGTTGTGAGGCTGAAGGTGGTGGGGGAAGAAAAGAGGAAGGTTGGGAAGTATCTGGCTATTCAGATCTGGTCAAGTGGTAAGACGCTCGACTACGAATCCAAAGGAAACGGGTTCAACCCGGCGTGCGCCAATAACTTTTATTTAATTAATATGTGTCATAACACATTTAATTCATATAAAATATTATAAAGTTTATTTGCGGCACGTTCCAAGTGGTAGATACTCGGATACGAAATATCGCCCTGGTTAAAGACCACCATTCAGAATTGAAACGTTGCTTGAAATGGCTTTAGCTGTGTTTGGTGACCAGATCTGAATAGCCAGGTACTTTCAAACCTTCCTCTTCCCCATCTCCTTCCCCTCCTAATTACCTTCAGTCTCACAACATACCCAATTGGGGATGCCATAGTCTCACTGGCTCTAGACGGTTGGGAGCAGTTGGGACTCTTGTGCGGTATTCACTTTAATTTATTTATTTTAAACCACGGAGGCCGTCAAAGTCTTAGTACACACTCCTTGCTTTATTCACATTCATACATCGTATCATACAGACTTTTCTGTTATTTAATTATTTACTCGGGCGTCCCCCACTTTTTCAACAATTCACTTTTTTAAAACATGGTATTTAAAACAGATCGTCACGGTCTTGAATAATTTATCTGCTAGTTAGTTTTTCCCCATTAAGGGTCAGCACTCAATGATGAGACTAAGCGTCACTTTATAGCATTCTAATACAAGCAATACTACAAATTATTTATTTGCAAATTTTCACTGGGTAGTTAGAAAAATGTCTGAGGTTTCCAGTGAATACATTTTTTTTAACTGTTATCAATCAAATTCTACAAAAAAACATACTAAAATGTAAGTAAAAAGTGCAGTTCGAAAACCAACAAAGGCATTTTTAAACGTTTTACCTAAAATACCGGTGTAAATTTCATAAAGAGTATAAAATATTAATGTCTAGGAATTGTATTCACTGGAAAACTTAAACATTTTTCTAACTACCTATATAGATGAGTGTAAATATTTCAAATTAATGTGATCACAGCATACATTATAATATTGTAATTAACAAAGTATAATACACAAAGGCTGCACTACGCGCAACATTGTGCCTAGGTAATTGACACCCGATCCACACAACAATAATGACATGGTGGCCAAACAAATAAAATATAATTGTCCAAAACAATGTTGCAGGCAAATGACACAAAATTATTTTTAATTATGTTATATTTTTTAAGTTAATCAATTTTATTATGCATATTATATTTATGTAAAAAAAGTCATCTGAAATAGCTGTTTGTATCATATTTTTAAAGGAATTGAGTGAATTTGAGAAGATATCGATGTTGGGAAATTTGCCAATAACATTGTTTAAACGAGACGTTCTTGACACAAAATTAAAGTATCCCGTATTATTTACGTGAACATCTGTCCAAAATATATCGAAATTTTTTGTGCATCTGGGTCTGATGTGAAACATATATTTATTTTTTTAAATGAAAAATAATTTTGTTTTAAACCACTTTATTTATACACATATAACAATTCGACCGGTTTCGGTTAGACTTAACCTTCATCAGGAACGTATAAATATAAACTAACAATTAGTTTATACTTATACGTTCCTGATGAAGGTTAAGTCTAACCGAAACCGGTCGAATTGTTATATGTGTATAAATAAAGTGGCTTAAAACAAAATTATTTTTATTTAAAAATTATAATGTCAAGCTACAAAGTGTTTGCTTCCTTCGATAATATATTTATTTACTAAATCGCTATCAACAAGGTTATTACCAATTTTAAAGGACATAGTTTATAGTTAAATTTTCAGTCCAGGTGCATTTCTAACTGTTAATTTTCACAAGTCGTAACAGCTTCCATTTTTTAAATTGGCAGCAGTGCGAATTTGCTAAATACGCCGGATGTTTTATACTCACCGGCCGATTAGCAAAATGACGGTCCGATTACCTACCTCTCAAAATTGATTACGAATGTAAAAGTGAATTCTGCAGCTCTTAATGAAGTAGAAAGAAGAAGCATACAATTGGCCAACAAACAAGATCATTCGATTACCTAATTCTTCCTGACGAAACAATCGAGTCATTCTCTGGAACAAAATGTTTCACATTTCTAGCAATTTTAAGCAAAAAAAAAAGTACAACCAATGGTGTCATCATTCTCATCATTTCACACCTTCGGGTTCTGGGCATCGATGAGTAACGCTGAAATTTAAAGAAATCATGTCGTCTAATCAATCTACTACTTACTACTAGGTAAATAAATCGTACTTATAAACTATCTATTTGCCGATGAGAATGGTGAAATTGTTGTTTATTTTAACGATACGCTAAGCCACATTACCTGTGATAAAAACTAGATACGTAATGCTTAATGTTATGCAGTTGAGTGAATCCGATTCTTCATTTTTAAGTACACAATCTACCTAAAGTTAAGTAGAGATGGTCGATATTCCTGTCCCGGTTGAAAGGAACCGGTTCCAAGCCGGTCACTGGAACCGTCGATATTATTTCTCCGAGGAACCGTTTTTTTTTTTTATTTTACGTGAATACCGCACAAGAGTCTCAACTGATCCCAACCGTCTAGAGCCATTGAGACTATGGCATCCCCAGGGGTATGTTGTGAGGCTGTAGGTAGAGCGGAGGGGAAGGATATGAGGAAGGGGAAGGTTGGGAAATACCTGGCTATTCAGATCTGGTCACCAAACACGGCTAAAGTCATTTCAAGCAACGTTTCAATTCCGAATGGTGATCTTTCACCAGGGCGATACTTAGGGTATCTACACCACTATTGCATTCTTTTTTTGGCAAATAAAAATTTGTCGGAGGAACCGGTTCTGGCCATTAAATGCTTTTTGGCTTAAAGGATCCTTTTCAAGAGTTCCACAGAACCGGTTCCAGTTCTTTTCGTTTTCAGAATTTCACTGGTAACCCCTTACCCCCATGAAATAAAATTTGACGGCGAGGAATCCTTTCTTTATAATATGAAAATCTTCTTTGCGGAACTTTTCTAGCACCAGGAACAGGTTCCAAAAATAACCGATTCCTCGCCAGTCACCGGTAGCTGGAACCGCAGGTACACTTAATTTTGATCCAAACATCCCTAAAGTTAAGTAATTGTTAGCAGCAGGTGTCACAATCAAACCGCCATTTTCGCTAGTTAGTTACCTGATCAAATATTACGTTATCATTACAAAAAAGTATTTGTTTTGTCTTAAACAACTAAAATAATTAGAACGATGATCTCTGGCGTCTTCAAATTACCAATGATTTTTCTGTGAGGAAATATTTACGGTTTGTAACGTTATTTCAATCAGCATAGAGCTGGCAAAAGGGCTGAAGCGCCGTTTCGGGAAGTTTACACCAGAGCACTTTAAAGTTTTTTTGTTGTTTTACAATAAAATTCATAAATCTTCAGTACCGCTAGGTACATATCAAAAAAAGGATTCTGCTACGACGTATTCTGATATATTTTGGACAGACTGCCCACAAAACCAAAAACTCGAACATGAAGAAACTCATGGTAACTGGCAAATTGAAAAGCAGATAAATCAATAAAGATTAATTCTCGAAAACGAAGTCAAAGAAGATAATTTATATTACCGACAAATATTTATTTTTATCGATCAACAAATAGGTATTAAAATTCAGACGTAGTTCGAACGCGAAATGAAACGATTTCTTGTGACAAATTTTTAATATTACGTGGCAAATTGATTGATTTCGAATCTATCATAACAGAGAGTGTGTACTAACTTTGGTAGGTACTATTTTATGCGAACAACTTGTATAAATTACTTTTAAAAACAAAATTACTCCTCCGAACTATAGAATTGAGAAATTCAAATACGAAATACAATCATAATAATGACTTTACCACTTCAGATAAACATTATTAAATTTAATACTAACCCCAAAAGATTAAAAGCTACTTCGATCGTGAAAATGTTAGCTGAGATATTGAATAAATTAATTAACATTGGTTACGGATTGTTTGAATGCCTTCATGGTTTATGTTTTCATTGTATTGTTATTGATGGTGCCTACCTTCCGTGACAAATTCTACTCAATGAACCACCTTTTTTCGATAAAAACCCATCAATTAACAGCTCGCCACAAATAAACGCACTCTTTTTATAGAAAAAAAACGGCGTTTATTACATCGCTATTGACCTTATTAAACCTTTTTTTCCTTCTAAGAAGTACAAACGACCTTTTTTCTGTACAACAAACTGATATATATAAACCTACACACATTGTTTCACGCTTATATCGTGAAATTTCGGAGGGTTTTTCACGACAGTCTAAGAAAATAACCTTTTTTTATTTGTCGAAAAAATGTAATACCTACTTATGAAGCTGGCATATATTTTGTACTTACTAAGGTTACATGCGTCAGTCTTATTGCCTCTTTTTCGCAAAACATCTGCAAGAGTGTCATCAATAATAGTTTTTTGTCGATCGAACTCAAAAAAGTAATAACTTAATAGACGAAAAAAAAAAAAAAAAAGATTTTTAATAATAACAATTACCAAAAATGATTTAAATCATTATTAGATCGTGTAACATTTTTCTCTCACAAATGATTTTCATAGGTCTTATTTTCTCGGAAAATCCGACCTTCCTTACAAAAAATATATTTTTTGATGAGTGACACAATAAATATTTACATCATGCATACAATTTTAATATCATAATAGGTACTCGCATCTTAATATTCTATTTTCCTTATTTTGTGTAAGCAAGGATAACTTCTAAAAATACATAAATTTGTAACAATGGGCTTTGTTATTGAAACCACAAAGCACCCGGATCATTTTTTTTGTCGTTTGTATTGTTAATGAAGATTAATCAACATATTTATTTGATTGTTTAATTGCAATCTTAGCATTTGATCTCAAATAGTGCATCGTGCATAAAAATATGCGAAATATTATATAAAATATTTTTAGATTTTTTTCTCACATCCGAAACACGAGAAAGAAAATTATTAATCTTATAACAAGACTTGTTTTAATAAAATGTCTCTTTGAACAAGATATGTGGCTTGAAATATCAATAGGCAAGATAAATAAGTCCTTTTCAAAATGATCCAATACAAATTCATTAGAATTTTAATATTTAAAAAAAATTACAACTACACAGGAAAATGTTCCTATATCTTTGGGGATACTGTGGGGGGGGGGTGAATTAATAATCGAAACAAGGTTTCCGCATTTTAAGAGTCAAAAGGGAAAAGTAAAGTGTTAGCAATCAATTGTGAGAATAATAATATATCCGGGTATTTATATTCATATTCAAGAAAGAATTAACTTTTTTGCTAGTTGGGAACGCCTCATGCGGTAGCCTCGCAGTGTCTGACGAAGCTATTAACGATTTAAACATTTGACAGCTATATTTGTATATTTTGTTTTTTTTTTTTAATAGGAACGACCGAATTTATTTAAAATCAAATGATAAGTATATCGGATTAATATTATGTATTTACTAGCAGTAAAAAACCTGCTTCGACTAAACTTGTACATTCGACCTTTAGAAAAACTTTTTTTCTTTTTAAACAATAAGAAAAAATGGATGGAAAATATTTTACGAGTTAAAAATAGTAATATTTTCGTAGAAAACATCACTTTGTGGTGTGAAACATTTAAATAAGTGAAAAAATAACTTTGTATAAGACCACGAATATTATTTTTATTCTAAGGGTACAAAATTAAATTATTATTAAAAATAGTAACCTCGAAATTCTGTATGAAGAAAGCTGTGCTGATTTCAGAACACCAGAGCTCAGCGTTCGAAAGATTTTACTAAGCCAAACAACCAGACTCGATACTTACAGTAAAGATCTATTTTGTGATATGCCCAGTTGAAATGGTCTATGAAAAAATGACATGGAAATTTTTAAAAAGATTTATTTTTGCGATTATTTTCTTAGGGCAGCTAGAATCCGACGGTGTGATGCCCATCAAGGAGACCCTGGAGCTGGTGGGGCTCCCCTCCTACCCGCCGGGAAGCGGCCCGGACGCCAACGAGACCAGCGCCCTGAACGACACCTCTGGGAACGGCACCACATACAACGAGAAGGGGGTGAAGAGGTCCTGGCAAACTGCGGCCGGTCGGGCCCGGAGACTGCTGGGGCTCAGTGCCCTGATTGGACTACACGTGGCTGAAGATGTGAGGAACACTTCGCGGAACAGACTTGTTGTGAGTTATCTTAACTAGGGATGGTTGATGTCTGAAATTGGTTTACATTCGGTTTCAGTTACCGGTGGCTGGCGAAGAACCGGTTATTTATCTAGTTATTTTTGGAACCGGTTCCAGGTACCAAAAAAGTTCGACGAAGAAGATGTTAATATTATAAAGGAAGGATTCCTGTAATATTTTTATTTTTAGTGATATTCTGAGAACGAAAAAAACTGGAACCAGTTCATCGCCAATGATTATTGTTATTCATACGGAGACAGTCTGTTTAGCTTCCATGAGCGCTCAGCCTGGACTGTTGGGACTCGGAGCTCTGATTGGACTAGGTGTAGCAGAGGATATGAGGAAGTGAGGTTTTGAGCTTGGCAACCAACTTTGAAAATGGCCGTAGGAATATTTGGAGGTAGTTATGCAAAAAGCGTCCAACCCACAATTTGCCAAAATCGAGTTTTACATGTTTTCCTATAGATAAATATAGGATTATTTTATTATATCTGCTGAAAACATCGAAGCTCCGAATGCAATAGATTTTTGGTAGGTTTTTTTTAGTAAGCCACATTGCAGATATTTAATTTAAATTGAAGCTTAAAAACATTATAAGATAACATAAGAAATACATTTTTTTAATAAACACATTGATAGATTACAAATTACCACAAAGATTTAAAACAATGCTCACAAAGAAAACACACTGATATTCAATTTACAAATGCGGATTACGCATATTCATGCTTTTTTATCGTCATATTTTCAAATGCCTTTTTCTCAGTTTCGTCTTTGTGGGGTTGGATGCTTTCTGCATAACTACGTCCATTTAATTACTGTGTATAATTAACATCATACACATGAGATATAAAGCATAGATTCAAAGTAGATCACAAAGAGATGTAGCAGTCGGTAGAGGTGTAAATAATGCGATAGACCAAACCAAAGGCAATAGAATATTTTTATGCTGTCAGAATAAAGTGAATGTATAGTATTTTAATAGTTTATGAATTTAAATATGTTCAAAGGATTTCGCTAGCGCGGGCGGAGACAAGCAATATTTTTAGTAATATACAATATCACCCCAGGGGCGCTTACCTTTCCTGCTGACACTGATATTTTTTTCCCATTTGCCAAAGAAAATGTTTGAAGTGTTTTGCCACACTGACTCGAACTGAGTTGCAACAACAATTTAGCACCATTTTTGATTTCACCTGAACGAACACTTCACAAAACTTTTAACACGGTTGACGCAATCCAAAAAAATCACTTTTGTAAAAACAATGCAACGAATTTCGAATGGAGCGTATAAAAGCACACTATGCAACTACTGAGCACTAAGACAAACTTATCCGCGTGAACACTCTTGTCTGATTCAATTCAAAATCACGATGACAATGTTTTCAATGCTTACATGGGCCAAACCCCCCTAATTATTATTATTTATGTGGAGAGTCTGCATAGCTCCCAACAATTTTTTTATAGTAGCCCAGTACCTTTACTGAAGATAAACAAAGTTGTAATTGGATGTTTCGTAAGCTCTACTGGTTCCAAACATTGCTCCCAAGGTATATGAGCCTCTGTCCCATCATGGTGGAACTTTGGCTCCACATATGTTTCTTCGTCCTTTCCACATTTGCTACAGCTATTAATGCTTTCCACTACCTTTAATTAAATACTTAAATATATCATATCTTTGAATGAAGAATAACAAGAATACCAGGGAATGTGAATCAGTCCACCAATTCTTTTCATTTAACTGACATTTGTTTATTTTCTAGATTGAACAAGTGTCTCCAGGGTTCAGTGAGCGCTATCTGATAAACCCAACCAAGTTCTCAACAGAGATAGCCCAATACAAGAAGTATATCACTTCCATGGTTCATAGATATGATCCCGAAACAGATGCAGAACAATTTGCTGAAGACATTCTCGTTTTCAGCACGGGATTGGCACAAGTAAGCAATTTTTGTAAAAATTAATTAGTTTAATAGAACTGGCAACAAATACAGTGTTTTAATAAAATGTAGTTAGTAACTACTTATTTGATTTATGTATAAGCCAAGCTGGATGCTTAATGGTGGTTCTATTTTAGATTATGACACCATCAGAAGTTAGAAGAAGTGGATCACACTTGTTCCATGAAGTTAGTATTATTCAGTTGATGGAAGGAGCTAACGGGGGACCAGAAGCTTGGAGAGATGTAAGTAATCGCCATAAAGTATGTAACTGATGAGCACAACTATGCAACTGGTAATAATTATTGTTAATCTTCCAGATGCAATGGGGAGAGTATCTGGAGCAGGTTTTCCAAGACACTAAGATAATTTTGTCCCCGAATGATGACAGAGTTATTGTAATGGACTTGCCATATCTCCAGAAACTTGCTGTCATGTTAACGACCACGGATAACATAGTCATAGGTAAGAAAATATTTTATGATTTCTGTAAGTTTTTCTATGGATTTTATAAAAGGAGTGCTTATATACCCTGTTCATAGTATTCACGTTGGAAATCAAAAAGTTTCAAGGCTCTTTTCTAGCCAATGAAAGGTTCAGTAGAGGCGAAATCGCAAAACTGAAACTCCCGTATGAATACGTTTATTAGATTTCATTAAAAAAGAACAAGATGGCAATATGACAAAACTATGGAAGCTAAATGTTTTCCTGTAAAGTAAAAAAAAAACAGATTTACAGAGACTGATTTCCGCAGACTCATTCTAGGAATAAAATCTAAAATGGGATGTATTCTTACAGAAAAATTCGTATGGTGGAGCGTGTTCTCAACAGTGGCGCCACTGACAATCACAGACTTCAGGGATTTGGGATTCACATTCTCTAAAGAAGTGTTTGGACTCCAGCAAAGAACTCCTCGTTGGAAAGGTTGCACCGCTAACGTAAATGCTAACTTTGGCATTGCGCTCAGCTACCTCTATGTCAGAAGGCATTTCGATCAAAATTCAAGAGAAAAGGTAAAGTAATTAATTAGGGCATAATACTGTTTCTACACAGGGGTAGGCAGAGAGGATGAAATGTCATACTATCCCTGCCATATATTTCATTCACTCATTCGTCCTATATCTTCCTGGGCCGACTAATGTATCTAAATTCTTGCTCTTCACATATTCTCCCGACACTCCAATCTTCAATAATCCATTGTTCATGTTCAAACTAAACAGGCATAACTATTTTCATTGTGCTTCTTTCGCTACCAGTTTAGTGGTTGAAACAAAGTATTTCTAATTATGTCAATCCACAAAAAAAGGTGAATAATTTAAGATAATAGTTGATTAAATTATTTTATTAAATTTACTCTACACACATACTAAAAGCGTCAAAGGCAAAGGTAGCCAAAAGTCGTTCATAAATTAAAGATGATTAAATCTTTGATTTACATGTTTCCAAAAGGTGAAATGAGTCCCAACTGCTCGCAACCGTCTAGGCAGTGGGACTATGGCATCCCCAATCGGGGTATGTTGTGAGACTGAAGTTAGTGGGGAGGGAAATTAGATTGGAAAGATGAAGGTTGGGAAGTACCTAACGTTTCGATTCTGAATGGTGGTCTTTTACCAAGATGATACTGAAAGTATCTACCACTCTGGAACGTGCTGCAAATATACTACATATTATTTTAATAAAATCTATTTGCGCACGCTTAGATTTGAACCCACGACCTCTGGATTTGCAATCGAGCGTCTTAACCCCTCGACCACGGAAAACATCTTGAATATAGATTGGGACTTGTAATTATAATGCATTGATTGATACCAATTTTCTTTTCAGGCCATCGCAATGTTGGAAGATGTGAGGCAAGCCTTCTCCGGGGCTGTGATCCAACTGGACTGGATGGACAATTCAACGAGATATAAAACATTAAACAAACTAAAGGCCATCCGTAACTTTGTCGGCTTCCCTGCTTGGCTATTGACACAGAAGCAGCTTGATTCTAATTATAGAGGCGTACGTTGCACTTACAATAATCATTTATTTCACACTACTCAATATTTACATAGTTATAAAAAACAACCTCACTAAACCCTTATCATTGATATGAAATATGTTGATATCCTGATTGATTCTGTTCGACGATAATACATCCCTCCCCACCAGAAAGACTGTTGTCACATTGCTCTACAAGCAGGAAAATAAAACATCATATTATGATGACGCTATTATAAACTAATGCTCTCCAAAATGGTAGCCTAAATAAAAAGAGTTAACATTTCCCGCACAATAAATAACCAATAAAAAATTATATTTTTATAGTATCTGCTACATCTTCTGTAAGCTAGAACTCGTGTAAAAGGTGCAATGTTTAAAGCAAATATTATTAAAAAAAACAACAACAAATTATTACTTTCAAAAAGCATTTTACACAATTTTACCAATTTACACAATGAATTCATTTTATTAATTGCAAAAACTTTATATTTCCTCAAAATTGTTTTCAGACTGATATCGTAGAGGGAAAATTATTCGACACATATTTAAAATTAACCAACATTTCGGTGAAAAAGAACTTAGAAAGTTTGCGAGAAAAGCCCGACAGAAATAGGTAACTAAGTCATGTTTCTCAATAAAATTATTCTTGCCTAATTTTAAAAGTTGCCCCCAATGAAATTTCGTTCTCACTTCCTCGTGTCTATTTTTAGGTGGGTTGCAACACCGACCACAGTAAATGCATTTTATTCGGCCACGCTGAATTCAGTCAGTAAGTAATTTTTGCAATAATTTGATTTACTGTATGCATAAATATACTAAATAAAAAACTCATATTAACACCTCAATGTTTTTACAGCGTTTCCAGCGGGAATTCTTCAGCCACCATTTTATGGGAATGGAATCGAGTATGTATATTCAAAAATGATTTTAGTAGAATTACAAACTTAACCATAGATAATAATATTTTGACTGGGTAGGTATTTTGCAGTAATCATATTTGAATCCATTCTATTTTTATTTAGTAATTGTACTAAGCTAAAGAGTTGGTTTTGACCATAGACATAATAAAAATACTAATTCATCCAAGGTTTTGACAGTTGGATTTGTGGAGGGAAAACCAGAAAAGAACACTGGGTTGGAAAATGTTTTAATATTAGTTGTAAGTTAGGTTAGGTCAGTAAACAAACAAAAAATAATGGGTGCTGCCAGGTTTGGGTTAGTTACCCATTAGTCTGATTGTTCAATTTAATAAAACTGCAAAACTTGCTTTATATTTTGTCTTAACAAATATTGATAGAATAAAACTTTTTATAACGTAATTTTTATATTCCAGAGCAATAAATTACGGATCAATTGGTGCGATCATGGGACATGAGGTGACGCATGGTTTCGATGACCAGGGTTAGTATTATCACATAAGAAAATAATACCAATAGATATTTCTTAAGCCTGTGGTATTATAAAGGATTTCCTTATTTCAGGAAGGCGATATGACGAGCATGGGAATTTAAAGCAATGGTGGTCAGCAGCCACTCTGGAACATTATCACGGGAAAGTTCAATGCATCATCGACCAATATAACCAATATCACATGGCGCAACTACCAAATTACACTGTAAGTGATGTTAACAAGGCTAGAGACATAATGCTTTATAATTATTACATAGCTGCTAAATCCATTTACAAAGTGTCACCAAAACTCAAGAAACACTGTGGGGGGCTTCAAGCAGGTTACCACACATAAGTTCTATCTGTCGGAGCCACTGGAATTATGATATCCCCATTTTAGGGAATGTTGAGGCTAAAGTGGGGACAGAAAGAAAAAGGTGGAGAGGAAGGTTAGGAAGTACTTTGATTTTTGGATCAGGTCACCAAACAAATCTTAAGTTATTTCAAGCAACATTTCAAATTTTAATTGAGGTCTCTCACCAGGGCGATACTGAGAGTATTGTCATTAGAGGTACAAAATTATGTGAGTGTTTGAAAGCAAATGAGTTCACAAATATAACCGAGAAGAGAAGTACAAATGAATTTCGGAATCACTTTAATATACTACATATTATTTCGTTGACGATTCTAGGTTCATGGTTTCAACACGCAAGGAGAGAATATAGCTGACAATGGAGGATTGAGAGCTGCTCTGCATGCCTATAACTTGTTCTCCTCAAGAAATGCTTCTACCAGGAGGGACAGACTACCTAGTATGGAGCAATACACACCACAACAACTATTCTTCCTTGGATTTGCACAGGTAAATAAATTAAAGTTATTCACTTTACAAAAGATTTAAAAAAATGGAAATATAAAAATACTGATAAAGAACATTTTGTTCTGTAAAACCACAGATAAAGCAAAAACTATACACACTGATGATTGAAGAATCAAAGTAGACTGCATTAAAAAAAGTACTTAAATAACCGACACTCAATTCTAATGTGTATACAGAAGAAAAGGCTTAGCTTGGGGTGTTTCAAACTCCATCACATTTGATGATCGTCAAATCGACGATCGAACCGAGTTTGAAATACGTCAACCTTAATGATTAATATTATTAATACATTTTTTCTTATTATTCTAGATTTGGTGCGGCAATTCTACTGTCGGAGCGCTCAAGTCAAAATTGGTGGAAGGCGTTCACAGTCCAAATAAGATTAGAGTAATTGGTACCTTGAGCAACTCAAAAGAATTTTCAGAAGCCTGGTCATGTCCGGTGGGCTCTCCTATGAACCCAGAACACAAATGTGTTCTGTGGTAATGAGAATTGTGATTTAGTTATAAGCAACCAAAGATAGACTGACAATTAAAAGTATGATAGAATAAATTGAATATAAGTAAGTAGATACGTTTGCAAAAAACTTAACAGATCGACAGTGACATACATACAATAGACCACCCAGTAAAATGGACAAAACTTTTATTTCACGTGAACCGAATTTCGTGCTAATTAAAAAACAACAAAATTGCAAATTCCGA
This sequence comes from Drusus annulatus, assembly GCA_022651775.1. NCBI lineage: Eukaryota > Metazoa > Arthropoda > Insecta > Trichoptera > Limnephilidae > Drusus > Drusus annulatus. The sequence continues at coordinate 2,263,650 of JAGWCC010000184.1, forward strand.
ATATTTACTACGAAATGCTACAACATTATACAGTTTCCGATGCATACAAATGATATGCATTTAAATTTTATCAATACACACAAATTAATGAGACATATTTGTGTAAAAAAAGGTTTATAGAATAAAATCTAGTTTAGTTACGTTTAAATGTAATAGATGATAATTTTGAGTTATCGTTTTTGATGAATGACCTTTATGACTCATTTATTTTTTAAAGTTTCTTTGACCTAATAAGATAAGTGATTAGTGTTAAAATATTATGCTCTCTATTGAAAATGTTTGGTGCTAAATTTACCTTCTCTCTAGTTTTTGACGCACAAAGATGACAAAAAAGTCACAGTGTAACATTCCAGAAAAAATTACAGTGGAACCTTTCTATTCGTCATTGATCCGTTCCCAAGGGCCTGAAAAATATAGAAACAGTTTTTCTCATAAGAAATTCAAGTAATCTGCCCCGAAACATGGTACACAAATTAATAAAAACAATAATTAAGACTTTACCTTTTTGTGATGCGAAGATGTGGTGGTAGAAGCGGAAGAGGAGGCAAGTTATTATTGTTGAGGATTATCTCCATCAATTTAACACTAGGCAGTTCCAGTTTTCTAAATGTGGTTCGTTTTGCTGATGATTCAGTAGCACTCGATTTAACAAAGAACTTGTCCAATGTTACTTATTTCTGTCTGCTTTTAAAATCCTTCCCGAAGGAGTTATGTATTATTAACATTATCGTTGAATGCATTTATGTTATGATTGACTGTGTTGGCTAGCTGGCCGGATTGGCTCATTGGCGAGCGATTACAGCGCCGGCTCTAGGTGGTGGGAGTGACGAGTGTGGAAAATACTAACAAATATGGAAACATTTAAATGTGACGAATAGGGCAGACAAATATAGAGGTTCCACCGTATATGCGTGAAATGTGTGAACAACCTATCCTAATAGAATTTAATGATTACCAATAAAAATTATACATAAGAAATGTATGATTAATATATATTTATTTACACATGATTATTTTTCATTTGTACATAATCTTCCAAGGTTAAGAATTTTCTTATTGCTATGCATAAAGATTGTTATTTTGGTGTTAAAAATATTCACTTATTACACACCGATTTTAAGGGCACTTTTGTACGGTAAAAGAATTTACTCTTTGTAACTAAAATTTGAGCAAGGCCTTTGTTCAAAGCTGAACGCCAGAGGAATTTTCGAGGAAAAAAAATCCCCTACTAAACGAGACATACTTTTATACAGATGTTAGCATATTTTTAGTTAATTTTATTCCTTTCGAACTTCTTGCTAAAAATTCTAAATCGAGAATAGACTTAAAATTTCAACCTCGTATAAAAGATCAATGTGGTTACAACAATATAATATTTTGTTAAAGCATTTAGTTGTACCGTTTATGAATAAATACAATAACTCTGCCAACTCAGATAAAGCAACACCAGTTGTCAATTTTCAATGAAGAACAAAGGAAATTGAGTTTAATAACACTAACTGTAGAATATAATGGAATCAAAAACATGTATATGTGCCTGGAACATCAGCTTTTTTGTTGAGATGGGAGGAAAGATTTTTATAGTTTGGCAAGTTTATCCTTTATTTCGAAATCTGGAATCTGGTTATCGTATAATATTATTGCTCAAATTTGGTGGTACATAACTAAAAACCTCACCGTACCATAGTTAAATGTATTTAAGAATGCACTGTTTTGTGTATTAAAAAAATATACTTTTTAAATAAAAAAACAATTCCACATAAAACTTTATTCTTATTTTTTATGTTAACAAGGTTATTTATAATTACTTTTTCCGTTCAAATTTCCACTTGTAAACTGGAGCAGAGTTCTTGGTGGCTGCCTTTATGCGCTTAGGTTTCTGGGTCTTCTTGTCCTGCAGATGGCGTTTGATTTCCATCTTCTGCTGGATGATGGTTAATTCTTTTTCTCTTTCGATCCTCTTCGCCAATTCTTTGTAGGACCTATTACGTTTACCTTTCATGGCCTCCAAAATCTAGAATTGAAGTAAACAAAAATGCTTGTACAACTGTATGTTTTTCTAAACGAAATAAAATTAAATCAAGCAATTGAAAACATTTGAATCAATGGTGTAGTGTGCAAGCTTAGGTGGCTGGATAGTGTGGAGACCTTCGGCATAAGGAACCGGAGGAAAACAGCAGGAGACCGGCACTGCAAGAGTGGAGGTTTCAAGTCGTAGATACTCTGAGTATCGCCCTGGTGAAAGACTCCCATTCAGAATCGAAATGTTTCTTGAAATGGCTTAAGCCATGTTTGGTGACCAGATTTTAATAGGCAGTTACTTCCAAACCTTCCTCTTGCTCATCTCCTTCTTTCCCTCCCCACTACCTTCAGTCTCACAATATAACCAGACGGTTGGAAGCAATAGAGAAGTTGAGTGAAAAATATTATGACTTTAAAAAAATATGTGCATGTAGATCGAAAAACACAGATTCTTAATATATATGTATATTTCCATATTATTATTCCCAGAATTAATAAACCCTTCTTGAAAATTAGTTAAAACGCCATAAAATAGAAACGTTTCATATTAGTCGAACGTCAAATGTACCGTTTTCAAATGCGATGCGATGCCGCGAAGTAAATGGCGGTGAACCATTTTTTACGTAAAATTTCATTTCTTGGAATGATTGTAAATTGCACTAATGCTTGTATTTTTACACATTAGTACGATGCAATAGCAAGACGTATTATCTCCTGACATTTTATAAGGTTTTGTTAAATTAAAAGCGGTAAAATTGAAGAAAAAACACAAAATAACAAATATGCAACTGACAGCTGGATAACGACAATGTGCGATGTCAAATATAAGTACCGTGTGGTGCCCCTTCTGAAGGTACAAAACGCGTCACGCACCCACCCCGCTCCTTACCTCTGAGATATTGCCGTTTTGGCGGCGTGTACAAAATTCAAACTTTGAGAATTAATTTAACTATAAAAACTAACTTAAAAAAAAAAATACCTATATTTAAGTTTGAAGGTGGATATTGATAAAAAAATATAAAAAAAATGGACTCAACTTCCTTATTGGGACTAACATTATTTTTATTTTTTTAAGTTTCCCGGAGACGGCCAAGACTCTCGAGTTGTAGCACTGATGTCTGTATGTGTAGTAACTAAAACGCTTGAGATTAGATCTTGAAGTTAAAGGTTTGATTCCTATCAAAGCGCAATAAATTGCATATTATTTGATCTGGTTGTTGATATCTATATGGTAAATGGATCAATTTGAAGGTGAATATGAATAAGACATGCTTTTTATGATTAAAAAAACCCAAAACACTGTTGTCGTATACATAAAATGTGATTTGAATTGGAGTGAAACACAACTTGATACATTTATATTAATAATTAACAATAAAAACTTCAGAAATTTCAGCTATTTTAATTAATATCCTATTGATTTTTGTAATAATTATATGAGAAATAGGTTTGGTTGAGTAATAATGATGATAAAAAGCAATTTCTCATAGTAAATTCATTGCTTTCCCAATAATCTATATTAAATTTAAAAATGGTGGCTAATTGTTAATATTTTAAGTATCAATTGTATATTATTGATATAAGCATGTCATTGTATCAAATACATGGGAAGTATTTTACAGTTTCACCCACATTAAATAAGAAGGTTGGCCAAAGAAGCGAAGCTAGCAGTCCACAATGGAGTGCTTATACTAACCTTGATATATGGCAGTGAAGCATGGCACTGGCAGAGGAAGGAATGCTGTAGAAATGAGATCCCCGAGTCGTAGGTGCGGTAAAACCATGTATGACCGTATTAAAAATGTGTATATCCGAAAAGAATGCAAGGCTGATGTAGGCGTAATGTATAGGATTAAGAACAGGATGATTATTTGGTTTGGTCATGTAGAGGGATGAACGAAGAAAGGACTGTGAAAAGAATAAGACATGAAAGTGAATTGAAGAAGAAGTCGGGGAGCCCGAGCAAGACATAGCACGATCCAGTGAATCAAATACTTGAGTAGGACCATGACAAGAGTCAGAATAACAGAAGAGTATGTATGAGACGATGTATGAAACAGCGTGACGGTTAGTTAGTTAGGTTCTGTATAGAACTAGTGTTTGCAGGTGTCTAAAAATAAAGTGTTTTCATTTAATCTACAAAAATAAATTTATAAAGAAGGGTACCTTTTGATCAATGTCGGGTAACTTCAGCTTTTCCAAATCAGCGATCCTCAGTCTATTGGTTCTGTGTTGCAGCAGGGAGGGGTGCGTGTCCAATCTCTTGGCGAGGTCGAAGTTCTTCGAAACCTTCTCATCGTCTACGAAGAATGTGTGATTGTTGGGAACTTTATCTGCCGTGTCTATCAGATGCAACTGCGATTGAAGTCTTTGGATTTTGTTGGTTTCAATGGTCCTTTTCATGTTAATGTATTTCAAGTCCTGAGTTTGCATCAATTTTATCTGGTCTGGGGTGTGTTCGTCTTCCTCTTCTTTTTCATGATGTTCCTGAAATCAAAAAGTGATTAAATTACAAGTTGTACTTGGAATTAGACTCGATTATTTCAGTAACGGTGTGTACTCACTCCTTTCTTGACTTTTGAATTTATCATATGGTAATAGAATTCATCGGGGTTTTTGTTTATAGCTCGTTTCCTCAGTAGAGTTAGCGTAGCATCTTTATCTTGGAAATCCCTAGCGCGCTTAACATAATCCTTCTTTTTCTCTAGAAGTCCCAAATGTTTTCGGGCCTCGGGTTGATGTCTTTCCCGATGTGTTTTTTGGTTAGATTTTGCCGCATTCTTCCAAGACGACATTGTTAGTGTAGTGTAGTCAAAATGTCTTTGTAAATACAGCTACGTATTTGCACGCCTATCGAATGATATAACTAATAGCAGGTATCTTGCAAAAAAAAACAAATAAACACAAAAACGTTGGCGATTATCAAATCGACATAAACGACACACGTTACTGTATTTGACAGAAATGACAATAATGGCCATAGAATATTTAATAGTGATGTTCGATATTCCGATCCCGGTGACTAGTTGGTCACTGGAACCGTCAATATTTTTTCTCCGAGGAACACGTTATTTTCGGAGCCGGCTCCTAATGTTTGTAAAATAAAAATAAAATTATAAATAATATTAATTTCGTGAGGAAATAAACCTATCTCTGGTTCGTTTTTAAAAGAATTACTCTGGTAACCCACTTCTCTATTATATCATAATATTTGAAAAGGAATCAGCGTTTTTCAGTCAGAAGTGAGCGGCAATAACCGGTTCCAGTTATTTTCCCAGAATATCCACTAGCAACCCCCGCCTCACTGATAATCGGTCCCAAAAGTGGATAAATAACCGGTTCCTCACCGATTTCAGATATCTACCATCTTTAAATTTTGACATGTTGGTACCAGTCTAAAAACTTCAAACAACAAAAAATTCTGACTTCATTTCATTTCTATAACTAATTGCAAGTTCGTAAATAATATTAAATAAGTAATAATCTTAAAAAAATGTAATTAAAAAGGTCCGATTTTTCCATTAATCGGAACAAACTTTTTTATCATGGATGTCCTTCCTTATTTTGTTGCTACGCTTGCGTAGAAACCTGCGCAAACTATGCAGCGCGTAGCGAGCCCAGTCAATCATCAGTTTTTGGCGCGACGTTGGTTTGAGCGGTCACGAATTAAGTATTTAACTAACTTTTCAGTTTAAAGATGATCAAAGGATTATCCCAATGTTTTAATGCAATGACGAATAGTATCCATATTGAATCGCCGGTTAAATTACAAAACATACTGAAAGCGCGATATTAAATATTTTTGTTTGAATAAGGATTATTCTAGTGTTTTAATAAAATATGAATTCGTATTCAAAGTGCGCCGTCGAAAAAATTGCACAAGATGACGAAATCTCACTTATAAAAATACGTTTTCGTTAATCCTTATTAATTTGTTAATATTTTCATTTAATCATAATGAACGTTCACTATCGCAAATTTTGGCGATTTCTTTCTCTTACATGGGTTTTCATTTTATGATTCAAAATTGTGTATGACAGTATAGTACATTTGAAAAAAATAAAAAGATTAAGATACGCTTTGTCATATTGTGTGTGATAAGTGCAACAAGTGAATTATTTTGATTGAATATCAGTGCTACAAGATACGGTGTCTTCGAAAGGAAAGTCATGCAGTCGAAAGGAATCAATCATCTAAGCTAAGTAGTAAGTGCATTTTTTTCTATAATTGAAAGGTTTTCAGGATTCAAGAGGGCTCTGGAATTTCTTTAATTATATTCAAAAGCCTCACAATTGGGTTAAAAGGTATGAATATTTAATTATTAATATACCTTTAACTGGTTTTAAGCATTTCCAAAATAATTTAAAGAAGATGGGAACTTATATATTAATTTGTACAATTAAGCCAGTAGGTTTTAACCTTTTAATTGCTGAATTTGGAGCATGCGATCTTACTCCCTGTGCGAATTTTATTTTGGAATTTTCAAATTGTTTTTTTAATAAATCGAAATTAATCAAATAAGAAGCACAAATATTTTTTATGATATGAAACATCAAGAGTGCTTAAAAACACTTTAATTATCACCAACGTAATAAGTTTTTACATTCAGAAATAAAAATTAAGTCAAGATCTTCATACTACGTATCAAAATATATAGTCTGTTATACTTCTGTGTGTGCCATTTACAAAAAAATATTATTAGTTTTCTTGAAAATAATTTACGAGTAACATTATTGTGTATTTAATTTTTAAATTGTTATTTGAGTGCTAGGTATTTATTTCTTATGAACACTGAGTTTGTTCACAAGTTTTAATTATAACTTTATTACATGATGAGGAGGTATGATATTCTTCAAAGTAAGGCCTTCAAAAGAACAATGGAATATTGCATTTTATGCACATTATTTTCGTTTCATTGCATACTTTTTTACGTCATTACAACTGAAATTTCACTGCAATTAGTGTCAAAATGTATTTTTACACCTGCGTCTTTACCATCAAACTCATGAATCCTAAGATTATGGTGACCATCTACCAATGTAGGGGGTATGTGATTTAGTTCTCCACTGTTATTATCTTATGATTCTCTCTTCATTATAAAGTTAATTATTTCATCTTCTTTCCCAAACATATTATCATCTCTGGTATGAACCATAATTAAATATTTGAATGTCTACTAAAAATACTATAAAAGAACAGAGAATGCTCTATGAACATAAAAGAAATAATGTAAGAAGCGCACTACTCAAAATATAAAACAAAGGTCCATTTAATCAAACTGTTACATAAGAGAATAATCAAACAAATCTCAGACGCCAATAACAATAATAATCAGGTTGGTCCTAATGTTAACTTTATTTCAAACTAATATAAACAATCTCAAAAACGGATAATACTTTCTAAAACATACTATACCCACGCTACATCAATCGCTGCAAATTCAGACAGACAGAAAAATGATCAGGACATGAATTTATGATAATAATATTTATATTTAAAAAAACTGAAGGATAAATGTATCTATCGAATGAAACTAAAAAAACGTTCAGAAAAAATGCGTAGAGATGTCACTGTACGAGAGAAAACATTAAAAACCGGCTATAAACGGCATCCGCACTGGTGGCACGGTGCCCACTCTCGTCGATATCCGCAGTTAAAGGATTAAAAAATAAATTAAACATTACATCTAAACGCAGAATTAAACTTTTGTACCTCTATCACCCCGATTTAGGGGTTTTTAATATTATATTAAATTCAATATTTATGAAGTATTGGTGTATAGTATTACAATATAGGGTAAATGTTAGAAAAAGTGATATTAAGAAAACAACTTGAAATTTCACATTTTTTATTAGATTCTTTTTTCAAATACGAGTACAAGGGTAAAGCTGCATCAGTGTCTTAACTAAATGGAGAAATGATAATTTTTCTTATTATTTGTTAATAAAAAAATAACAATAAAACAGAAGGTGATATAACAACAATATGGAAATATGAGTCGTATAGTTCCTATGTACGATAAGTCCAATATAATTCAAAATTTAAGTAAATATGAGGTTTTATTCTACCGGCTATTTACCATACTAATCAAATGTCAATAAGTTCCAAACGTACGTAAAATCTTACGAAAAGTGGGTTTTAAAATTACGATGAGTTTCAAACGGCGATAAATCCATGGTGCCGTTTGTTCCAAACGCCGATAAGTCCACCGCTTGTCCAGATAGCCAATGAGCGCGAAGCATTTCGCTAATTCCAACATGGCCGCTAAAGCACTTGTGAGGAGTGTTATTCTTTTAAAGTGTCTATCGTTTTATACATTTCTACAGCTAAATAATGTCCGATCTTACCAAAAATGTCATTCAAGTGACTGGAAATACATCAAGGAAACGAGTTATCAATAAGGAATCTTGGAAAAAGAATGTGGATAGCCGTAAAAGCTAATGACAAATCTGCTATTTTGAATGGATTTGTAAATCGAATGTCCGTATTACTGGGTGCTCCCAAAACTTCGCTCGTTTGTTTTTATTTATTTTTTAATTTTATTCGTTTTTTTCACAATTGTTCTTATTGTCTATTTTTTTTAAATACCTGGGCGAGAGAAATAAAATTTCAATTGTTTAAATTTATTTAAAAAATTGAATTACGTAGGTATGGTTTTCATAATTTTAGTAAAATTAATTGACGTTTATTTATTTTTGAGAAAAAAACATTTTTTATTAAATCTGTGGATATAAATATAAAGCAAACATGCGTTTACCTATTTAATCATACAACCATCATTTAAAAAAAAAACTTATTACAGAAAAAAAAATTCTAGGTACGCTCCGACAAACTTGTTCATTTCTCCGTTGTGCGAGCATAAAACGAAGACCTTTAAATGTGACACCTTTAAAATAGTAGATTTGATGGATATCCGTACAATTTTTTATTTGAAAAATGAAAAAAATTATCAAGACAACTATATCATAAAATATTGTCATCTTGATAAATGCAAGCGCTGGCGTCCCAAAAAAACAGTTGGAATTAAAACAAGAGGCTTAAGTGTTAAACACACTCTACCGCAAAAGAGAACAATAGTTTGAGAATTTATTGTGATGTCTCCATTCTTTTTTTTTATATGACATTTTGTTTTATAATTTGGTTTTGTCAACTTCTTAAGGATGAAATTTAAAAGAATTTGTAAACACTAGTTTATTCCCATTTAATTTTTCTTTGTAAATAAAAAAAAAATGGAATCATTAAATATTTTCGTTTCTTATTCCTCGGTTTATAATGTATGAAATTTTTTTTTAAGCAAAGACTTTTATTTTTGTTTTGATTTAACTAGCAAATCGATAAACCTTTTTTGTGTATTTTTTCAAAAGAACAATAGTTTGAGAATTTAATGAAATGAATACAGAATTTTTAAAATTATAAAATATCTCTATTTCCTTTATTTTATATATTTTGTCATATAATTTGGTTTGGTCAACTTTTTAAATATGAAAAAAAATAATTTTGTAAACACTAGTTTATTCCCATTTAATTTTTCTTGGTAAATTATAAAAAAAAGAAACATTTAATATTTTCGTTTTGATTAAATCTTTTTTTTTTTGGTGACCCTATACTTGTCTACCACGTGTCGACCGTATTGAGAAACAAACACCGATAAGTCACGACTGGTGAGTTCCAATATACGTTAAATTTGACAGTTGGTTTCAAATGCCGATAAGTCCATTCTTATTTGCGTAATTACTCCTAAACTATTATGAAATTAAATGCTTTATTTTATTATAAACATCCGTAGTCCAATAATAAAGCACACCAAATGCAATAAATATTAGGTTGTAATGAATATAAGTCATAATTGAAAAAAAATGGTTTGCCAACATTTCACCAAAGTGGACTTACCGTAGATAGGAACTATACGACTCATATAGTAACATCATACTGGTAATACAGTAATAAGCGATACTTTATTCTGCATTCCAATCACTGCCGGAATTTGTATCTAGGTTGTCATCACAGGTGTCGCAAATGCTAGTGCAAGTTCGGTGGTACCATTTACCACAGCTCATGCATTCTATCCAAACAGCACCATTCCTGTGGACCATCCTTTTCATGTTTAGTCTTTTTGTCAGCTGTTCGGTTTTCATTTCAATACCTTTTGCAAAACCTACTTTCAATGTACACGAGTTAACCATACCTGATGTACTAACTACTTACTTCATGTATTGTAGAGCAGAATCAGTTAAACATCCTGCCTTGGGATTCCGCTTGGATCTTCGATTCGTTAGAACGGTCTTATCAAAACTGGGTAGTAAGAGCAACCCGTTAATGCCATCAGTATTAATCTTTAACACATTTAGTAAAAAATGTATGTATTGTCAATTTATCGATAGTCGACATACAAAACATGTTAGCATCACATCACTAACTTTTATCATAGCGGCGTATGTCAAAAAAATAGATTTTGTACTAAATGGTGAAATTTCATTCCATTTGTTTCAAAGTTTATTGTGCTAGTCATATTTTTACAAATTTTCATTGAAAAACCTCTCATTTTGACAAAAATGAGTACAAACCACACTCGCTGACGACGTAAAACAACTAAGTAGCAGGTTTCTTGCGATTTGAAACTCCGTTCAGTTTGTACCAAGTTCGGCGACAGTCAACACGCCATATCTCCCTTTTTGTTTCTATTATCTTTGAGTTACAATTGTTTGAAAAGTAAATAAAAGTTCATCAATAGTTATTTATTTTTAGTCGTACAACATAGGCGATGAAGGGAAGCAATGTACATATTTTAACTGCATTAAATTAATATTTTAATAATAAGCTATAGTAATTATTTTTTTATCGTAATTAATTCTACAAGGTACATCCAACATTATTAGTCTCAAAGACTTACTTAAAATCCTACATTTTGATAAATATTATTTTGTAAAAAAATACAATTCCAAAATCTGAATGAAAATTATTTCCATAAAATTTTAATATTGGTACAAAAAACTTAACTTTTCTTAAATCTAAGAAAATAAATTACTTAGTACGAGTTAGAAAATCATAAATTCAGTTAGTGGCGGAAGAGGAGCCTATCTTCTTCATGAGGTGGTAGCAGTCCTGAAGGCGTTTCCTGTGGCCGATGCGCTCCAGGGTCTTTGCAGCCTCGGCCAGCATGCCAGCCCTCTCGCCGGGAGCGGACAGGAGCGGCTCCGGGAGGTGCTTGCAGGCCACGTACAGGGCTTCTGCTCTTTCTGCTTCTCCTCCCCACTCCACGAATCCTTTATCTGATTATAATGAAGAGACAATTCATAAATTAATACATTTAACTCAACCTTTCACAGTCTGCAATATCTGCCTCCTATTATACAGTTGCATTAAGCACAATGGGACTATCTACACTATAGATAAAATAGAGATTTTTCACTCACCTGTAAGCTGTGGATCGCACAAATTGCTGTTTACTTTTTGTGTCAGTTTTTTTTTTATGTACTAAAATATGTAAGTGAATGATTTTTTGTAAACATCCACAATTACTGAATGACCTCAACAAAAACCAAGTAAAAACAAGAATTTTTGATAATCAAAAAAATCCAATGATAATGGTATGGCGGTATTAATTGAGCAGGGTTAAATCCATATGAAAGCTATTAATCTTTACAATTATTTTTGGTGGTAAAATTCATCATCGTGGTCAGCATTTAACAAAACAAAAATGGTCATCCCCTTTTCAATATAAAGCGTTATAGCAGTATCTACTGGTCTATAAGGGTGGTGTTACCTTTGCCGCAAATGAGCGGTGGACGTTGTGAATGCGGTTGCAGGGAGCGTGTCAGCAGTTCTTGCGTATGGCCCGGAGCTGCCCCAGCAGCTACCCTCAGGACTGCGGTCTGTACCAGGACACGTGATAATACCCACTGTAAAATCATACACTTATTAGTCATATTAACTCTACCTCCTCTTCAAACCGTGCCCCCAGCGCTACACTATGCGTTCCAACAAATCCGTTGGGTACGCCGTAAATAAGTCACGAATTTAGCCGATAAGTGAACCAAAAAATAGTTCAATCCTTCCTCTTACTGTCATCTTCTAGTGACTAGTGAAAACTTCTGATTTTTTTACATAATGCGGATTGAAACCGAAGATGATTTGAAATGCCGGTCCAGTCATTTGAATTTCGCGCCGCAGTACCGTTGTCCTTAGCATCGTGTGCGTGAGGTCATCCTATATGATTTCAATTTGTAATATTTCAAATGAGTAAACTCGTAACACTGTGTTGGTTTGTGAAAGCAGTGGTGAGACGCGGCGTGATTTTTTGTTATGTCTCACTGTTGAAGATATTAGAGGCACATCCTGAGATCTATTGTATATTTATGTATTTCATCATACTTAAGATGAAACAGAGCACGCATTAAGATAAGCCAATCATAAAGCTGTCACAAAATAAGAGGGTTATAGCAGTTTAAAGTGATTAGTTAGGAATGTCAAAAAGAGTGCCGCGTATGGATGTAATATTGTTTACGTAAGGATCGCGGCGTAAAGGTTAAGAATGTTGTCAAATATATTAACCAAAAACTTTTTGTTCTGGAAAATAGTTTAAAATATTGAAAAATAGTAACTTTTTGTTTTGTCAAAAGATTGCTGACAAAATATGACTTGAAATCTATATTGCATGGAAAGTTAAGAAGAAAGATGAAATATGCAACAAAAATTTCTTGACAAATATGAAAATTAGTTAACTACACACATGCTGTGTGGAGGTTCTTTTCAGGGAAAGGAAGAGGCGAACCTAAATAAGCATGCACTCATGTAACAGTGAGTGTGGTGGGAATTAAAAAATGGCTCCATGAATACCCATTCACAAGGTCAAGGTCATACAATTTTAGCGAGCAAACAAAAGGTTATTGACAAAATCTTGAAGTTATCTCTCTGGTACGACGAATAAAAGGAGAGGGAGATTAGGACTTGTTTGCGAGGATGAGGAGCTTTAGGTTCAAATGGTCAAAGCGGTTTAACATACGGGCACACTCTCCGACAACTTCTTGAGGCAGTTGAGGTCTCTCTGGAAGGCGCTGAGCTGGACGGGGGAGGCAGCTCCGTGGCTGCTTTGAGCGTCCCAAACCCCAGCCCGGCACTCCATGATCCAATCGCAGCACAGTACTTGGAATAACTGAATAACACAAGTTAAAATTCCACACATATTAACTGTACACGATTATTAATAATAATACTTCGCTAATTTATATAGCACCATTTTTGTGAAATATCACCTCAAGGGCGTTTTACAAAACTTAAAAACTATGGCTAAATTTACCATAAAACTATTGATATACTTAAAGCTATAGCTAAAATTACTTTATTGATATTTATATATTCATTATTTACATATGTCGCAGGCTGTGAAAAAGTTTTAAATGTTTTGATTAGCAGTAGATCGAAGATTTTTCCATCATTGCATGAAGAGATATTATTATACTGGTGAGTTTAGATGCTAACAGGCTAGCCTACCTTTTTAATAGTTATTAAATTTCACAATACGTGATCTGTTTTCTATAGATACACAAATAAAATAATAACATAGGTAAATCACAAAAACGCAGGCACTAAAGCGCAGGCAACTGCAGTTAATTGCCACAGCAATGGTTGCATTGAAGAAGTACTGCACAACATGTAATATGGAAAGTGCAATGCAACTACAATGCACCAGTGACATGACACAAATACTAGCATATTTTTCAGAGCTAGAAGAAAAATACTGGAAAAAATGCAACTAAATAATTGGGAAAATAATATCTAAGTAATACTACTTACATTTAAAAACACATAAATAATGCTGTTACAGCTTTATACAGTTAACTTTGCAGGCAGTAAAAAGAGGAATTAACGAAGAAAATATTTTTTGTTACCACTAAATCTACACTGGCAACCCCACCGACTGCAAAGTTAAGTTTGTCGATCTATATGTAGTTGAATAATGAATGCTTCATAATTTATTGTATTTTACTTGAAATTTATGCAATATCAAAAAACATGCCCAATGTCAAATTAACAAACACTTAAAAAATATTGACAAACATCACACAATATTTACAAATAAGTCGGTAACTAAATTGTCAAGAGTCCATACCAAGACTATGGACGTGGGATCTCGGCAGGCATAGTAGGCCAGCGTGTCCGACAGCTGGCGGCCAGCCGTGTCACAGCAGCTCAGGGCACGCTCCTGCATGGCTGGGCGCCCCCCATCTACCCCCAGCTGGCATAGCGCCTCGCGACATAGCATGGCCGATAGCACAGCCCTGGAAATTAGGGAACAGGATTGAAGAAATCAAATTAAATAGATATGATTTAAAATTCTCACGGCCAAAAGCATTAAGATTGATTTTTGAGATATTAAGCCATGTTGTTTCTCCTCCTTTAGCAAATGTTTCGGACAGCCTTGCACTGTCCATCATCGGGGCAGATGTAGAGATTGTTGTGAAAAGGGAATTTATTTTTGTATCCTTTTTTAATGTAGTTTTCGGTGGTCAGTTTTGGAATAACGTTAATATCTGCCTGTAAGATGAATTCAAGGGGCCAAAATTTGTTTATTTATTTAAAAATTATATCAATAAGTCAATATGTTTGGGGTTAACAGCAAAATTGACATGAATCAAGAGAACAGTTTCTTAAAAAAATTGTTGGTTTCACTGATTTGTTTGATTTGAAGTTATCATGGTTACATATTTCAAATGAAAGATGACACAAAACGAAATGACATACCTATCACAAATTGTCATTTTTAGAATTTTTATTTATTATTTTGACCAAAGACTACAGATATGGATTTACAGATTTTTCAGTGTAATTACTTGGGCATAGGGTCGTTGGTCATGCTCAAGGATGGAGGCAGATTCTTCAATCGGTCCAGCAAGATACTGGCAGACTTCTCGTCTCCCAACAGCCACTGGGCCGCTATCTCCACTGCGTTGCTCCACCACTCCATCACGGGGTCCCAGCAACCTTAACGGGAGAAAGAAACACAATTAGAAACAAAGCTTACACAAAAAATGAGCCGTTACAGTATTTAACTATATTCTTATTAGAATTAGAAAATCTGTAACAGTTCCGGTAGCCTGAATGTATTTAAAAGCAAAGATCAAGGTATGCAACAGTTCAAATAATAAAATGCTATTAACGTCAATGAAATATTTTGCAGTACAGTGATGATATTCATGGTTTTAGAAAATGGTAAATGAGACAAAATGGTTAAGCCAAGATAATTTACCCAAGTTCTGTGGGCCAATAGGAGCCACATTATCGGTCACAAGTTTGACCATCTGCAGCACATCCAGGGTGTGGGAACTTCTTCCATCAGCACAGAGAAGGGTTTGAAGGCTCCTCTCCAATAGTTCAAAGTGATACACCTAGAAATAAATATCAGCCGTTAATAACCAGCAGAATGGAATATAAATATATAATCGTTAACAACTAACACAATGGAATTGTGCATATGAGAACCCAGTTCACATGGATAGTAAATGAGAAATGTCCTTACCCTCATGGCATAAGCCAGCGGATCAGTTTTGTTGGGGAGCTGGCTGAACATGGACATCTCGGGGTGGTTGAGGTGATAGCTCCACTCCTGCGTGATGAAGAACCGCTGGCCGTACGGAGTGAATAGCCAGCGGAATCTTGCCGGGGTCTCCCCGCAGAGCTCGGCGCAGACCAGCTTGGCCTGGTTTAGATAATAACTGGAAAAAAGAAAAAATACATTACAATTTTTTTTTCAGAAATCAATACTACATAACCTTCTTCTATCACACATTTTCGTTGTTGTGATTATTGTCGATATATTGTATAAAGAAATGCGGAAACTGTGCGGATCACAACAGTGGTTTCATGAAACTTTTAATTTTTTTTTTGGAAATGACATTTTTTGATGTTTGATGATAACATGTGATTCAGAAGCGTTTGGGTACTGCATAGTGGCAATCATATATAATTCAGTCACAGAGATAAGGTTAATAAAATGTAATTAATCATCTTTGTCTAACAAGATTCTGTTACACCACTTACAGATGTACAATCGATAAAACTACACATTAATCTCTGGAATGTCGGATTCGCGCTAGGTACGACTTCTGTCGTATCTTGCTGACTGTAATTTCGTAATAACTCGTAATAATTTAGCAAAAAGCGCACTTGAGGTGAAATATCACAAAACTGCGCTATATAAGTTCACTGTTATTATTATTATTAACTCACTTGTGTTTTACAAAATGACATTTTTGTCAATTATGCCATCTTCTCAGATAATGTGTTTTTTCAAATTGTATGTCAATGGTATAAGTAGTAGTTTCATATTTGGAGAATTGGTTTTATCTCCCTCACGTCACTTAAAATTTTTTGATTGATGTGTTTTACTATATTTTCGTGTGGCTGAATACATTTCCTTCCAAATAAAAATAAAATTGCATGAGGTTTTCCTGTGAGTACAAACAGTAACGTAACTTTGAAAAACGTTTTTTTTCTGCAGCACTGACGTAAGCAAACTTCAAATATTTATTTCTCGACCTGTACCGAACTTAACGCAATGCAAAATATCTCTATGGATTAATTATTTCATTGACAAGTGATTATGCTTCATTTAAATATGCAAACAGTAGGTTTTATAGGATAAAAACTCTTGAAAAAATTGTTTAAATTATAAGTAATCAAATAAAATCTCACCCGCAAAGAAAGTGCATAAACGGCCGGGTCTTGTTTTTGATGGCGAGTGCAATGGTGATAAACACGTCGGCCAGGTGGGTGGAGGTGCCCCCGGCCTCGGCCAGGTTCAGGGCCGCCAGCAGCACGGGCAGCGGAGGCCCGGGGCTGCCCTCCACTTCAGCCAGCACGCCCTCCAGCTGACAGAGGCGGTGGTAGACAAAGGAGAGCTCCGTAGACCAGTGGACGCCCAAGCGGCGACGGTCACTGAAATAATTTGATACCATGTTGATTTTTGATGTGAATTAATTGAGCTATTGGGTACTTATTTACTATATTGGATCAATGTTCTACCTTCTATACTGATCACTGTATAATCAAGGGGAAATATTTACATAACCTAACATAATTTTTTTCAATATAGCGTTGCAATTCCGACGAGTTATAAAAACTCATTCTGGGACAAGTGAAATTTACATTACACAACTACAATTATTCATAATTTTTATAGAGTAACCAAACTTATAAATTTGACGTAAAATACAGTATACAAAATGAGGTAATAGTATTGAGAAGAGAAAATACAAACTAAATTATAACTAGAAACAAAGAAAACATTTAAGAAGTTTCTACAATAATAATTACAGGCTCAAA
Source organism: Drusus annulatus (assembly GCA_022651775.1). NCBI lineage: Eukaryota > Metazoa > Arthropoda > Insecta > Trichoptera > Limnephilidae > Drusus > Drusus annulatus. The sequence goes on from JAGWCC010000184.1 coordinate 2,280,993, forward strand.
GTAGGAATTCAAAAGCACAAAAAAAAAACAAAATTGGTAGAATAATTCAGTATGCATGTGTATATAAAAGAATTAAAGAGTAGCAAACTAATAACGTAAGGGTAATCATGTTTTATTGCAAAGCTGTCGATAAGAAAAAGCGACCTAAGTGTTTAATTATACGTACATAAAAATAAAAAAATAGATTTACAAATAGTTTAATAAATTTAATTTATGATAAAGACAAGACAAAATCAACACAACGAATAATAACTCCCCAGATTGAAAACTTCAAATCGATAGTTTATAATTGTTTTTTCCCCAAGTATCTCTTAGAAAAATGTTGGAGCAATGCATTCCACCATTTGATGTGCATTATCATGAGCATTAACTGCACATTTTGACAATTCTATTACAAATGCAGTTAATAGTCATGGTAATACCTGCATGTGCATATTAAAATACAGAGACTAAAGTTCCAAGTTATTTTCAAAAGGTAAATTGAACAATTTAGGATGTTTATTAATGTTACCTGCTGTGCCAGAAATCTCCGCTGCGTCTCGCTAGCCACCTCCCGCCAGGCGCCCTCTGTATCATCTGCCTCACGATTCCCCACACGGTTCCAGTGGCGTTGTGGAATCTACTCGATCGTATTGGCCGGCCGACTACAAATAAGCACTTTCGTAACTCAAGTCTAGCGTTGTTCAGGTCGCCCTGGAAAAATTCAATCAAGAAAATTTAAAATCTATTAATATCAAGGATTGTAATTTCTTATTAAGCTAGTAGTTATCTACTACCCAGCTTCGTTCGAGCTCCAACACTCATGGAGCAAACAATTATTTGGCATCTTGTCTTATTTTCGGTCAATTAAATGGATATTTCAAAGCTTCAAGACACATGATGAAAAATACATTGAAAGCTGAAATCATTTGACCTACAAATGCCAAACAGAAAAGCTGCGCAATTTTCGAGATGCCAACCTCACCGTTTGAGAGATTTTACTGTTTTTTTTTTAGATGATTGGATTTTGTTGAGGAATTATAATATCCAGAGGGCATACAGGAAACATACATCAAGTATGAGACACCTAGTATAAGTGTAAGATAACAATTTAATAAAGATAAACAAAAAAATTAAGTAGAAAATTAATCAAAAATTTTCATCCGTCAGGCAAAAACATGAAAAAAAAAACATTGCTAATTGCAAAAGTGAAATGATTCCTAGGAAAATTTTCCAAAAACATGAATTTAAATAAACTACAATAATACCTTATCGATATAATGTTCCGCTTTTCTTTTGTGATGCCAGAAGATGTTGGCCTGCATGGATTTACTGGCGATGATGGGGTCTCCGTAGACCAGCATCTTCACCAGACAGGCGCCGAGTATCAAGAAGTTCAGGGTCCACAGGAATACCGTCGGCATCCATGACCACCAACTTGATTCATCTAGAAATTTTAAAATATATAAATACGTATGTATAAATAAATAATAGGTTTGTAAAACAATCCCAAGGCCAGTATTAAGTTACGTTCCTCACAAAGAATAGAGAAAGGGTAGTAAATATTTTTGCGAGGAAGATTATTGGAAAATTTTTTGATGCGGTACACGAAAATGGTATCTGACGGAAAGCTAATTATTAGAATTTGTCATGTTTTCCGTATAATTTGTGATTTTCAACGTATCGTGATGTTGGCTCCACTCCATACAATGTGACAATGACGGTATACCTCGGTGCGTGGAAAGCCCAACTGGGCGATAATAAATTCATTATACTCGAAACAATTAAAAAAAAAGATTGAGTTTAATTTTATAATTGAAAAATATTATGTAGGAATATGGTGAGGTGTAAAATGTTGTATAATATTGACGGTGCAGTGCACGAGTGAACCTTAAGATGAGCCCCGTGCCTGCCTAAAGCACAGTCATAATTTCAACCATAATAATTATCCAGTCACAATGAGATAACAGTGTAAGACTGCGGTTTTCCGAAATCTGTACAATTTATTGTGCAACAACAATTTTTTTGCATAATTGTCAAATTTACAATGGTAGACGTGAAGCTAATAAGAATCAATCCATTGCACAGGATAGGGAAGACATCTATAAACTATTTAGTTGCTAGTGGAAGATACTATCAGGATCGCCCTGGTGAAAGACCACCATTCAGAATATAAAAGTTGCCTGAAATGGCTTTAGCCGTGTTTGGTGACCAGATCTGAATAGTCCACCTTCCTCTTCACCCTCTTCCTTCCTGTCCCCATTACTTTCAACCTCACAACACACCCCAATTGGGGATACTACAGTCCCACTGGCTCCAAACAGTTGACACTATTGTGCAGTATTCACATAAAAAATATTTCATTCACTATCTTCTTACACTTTGTTCACTAACGCTCTTTTGACTTGGAAAAGTCAATATTTTCCCAACACTATTTATCTCTTACGCATATCAACGTTGAGCATCCTCCTTCTCATGAATTCATCATCCCCCTGGGGGGCGCCGGCATTGAACACCCTGCCGAAGGGGTTGAAGGCCAGCATGCCCACCATGAAGGCGCACATGGCCAGGCGGGTGTGGTCCCCCATGCCGCCCATGATGCGCTCCGAGTAGGAGTCCGTGTTCACCTGGACGGGAAAAAAAACACTAATTAAATTAGGAATAATTTTTTTGTTTGCTCAATAGCTGATGATGGAAGTGACATTGTTAGCTGGAAAGTAGTTGTATTGTCCTCGAAATACCAGATAGAAAAGTAGTGCAAATTTCATAATGCCAGTACTCATTGTTTAAGAGTTTTAGTTACTTCACACGGTCAAGAATTTTGATAAATTTACAAAAAAATTCTATAATGCATTCCTCAGGAAATCACTATTTAAATCATATTGTTTATTTTAAAATAGTTTTCAGCGGTGCTTAATTTTTAGTAGGTATATATTATTCAATGATGTAATTGCGACTGGGCATTACTAGAAGTACTTTATTCACAAAGAAAAATAATGCAAAATTCTCTAATTAAAAAAAGAAGCTATAAACCCTAAGATTAAGAACTTCTCACCAAGCTTGGCCTGTTCTGAAAAGGGAGTAAGTCAATATCTGCTGAGTATTAAACTTTGTCCAACCGACTGCAAGTCGAAGATCCTACCCACAAGTCTATCGACCAACTAGATGTTAAATTATTATCCAACCTCAATATTATTGCATATCAAGCGTTAATAGCATCACTTGTCATAACATAATTAGTATACACCAATTACCTTTCCGAACTCAGGCGATGATGGCATGTTATCGCTGTCCGTATGCGATGGTGACAGAGATGGAGACACATCACTGACGGGCGGCGTAGAGTTGCCGACCAGGTGGTCCGGAGTCGAGGCGCCGTTCTGGTGCGCCGACATCTTCAGAGCGGCGTTTTCCTGCTTCAAACGGGCATTCTGGTTCTGCAGGTATCTGATGTAGTCGATGGTCTTTCTGAGTATGGCAGACTTGTTCAGCTGGAAAATTATTGTTTATATCAATATTGTCTCGGGAGGATATATTAAAGAATCTACATTGGAAAGATAAAGGTATAGATATAAATGAACAAAAAATTGAGTGAGCTCTGATATGCCGATGATATTGTGCAAATAAATTACAACAAAGGAGACCTGAAATCGACGCTCCGTGAACAGAAAAGACTGTATTCATAATTTTGTCGATCTGCCATACATTCATTCTGAACAAAATAATTGGTTACAACATCTAAAGGAGGCGCTGAGAAAGTAAAAAATGTATTGAAATTTACTTTAAAAAAATATTCCTGTATTCCTTAAGAAATTACCCATAATATAAGATAATTATATCCTCTCTTCACCCTAGCGACATTTGAAAGTGGTGTCTGGGACACCAGGTGTGCGAGAATGCGAGTTGGCGTCAACTGTTCAGGTTCTGTTAATTAGCATGAACATGAAGCGCACATAGAGTCTATTTTCCTATAAAATCTCTAGTGTTTTATGCTTTATATAATTTGTTTCTCGTAAATGGACCAATGGGATGACAACATTTTGTATGAGATGCTGATTGCCGAATATATTGGTTTTATATTAGTTTGACGAGCGATTGACATGTGCGTATCACAATGTGATCTATTTTGAACGAGTGTTTTTTTATTTTTATAATAGGCGTTAATAAGGCGCACGCGCGTCTTTACATTCCGTTAAGGATATCTATATAACAAAGTGTCCGCTAGTAAGAATATGCTACCAAAGAATTTACAAATCTAGATACGTTTGAGGGGGACCAAATAACAAAACTGAGCGCCAAAGTATATTGATGTCGAAGGAAAACAATATGTGTAGTAAAACAGAATTTTAATGTATTTCTCTTAAATGTCTTAAATCGAAAGAAATCATTTTGGTCAGTAAATGTTAATAATTTTAAATGTGTTCAATAAATATAATGTCTTTCTTTATCTGAAATGTAATTATTATGAGACCCTTGCATAAGTGTAGATAACACTTCAGTGGTTAATTAAATTTCCATTTGCTTAATTTGATGTCATGTTATGTAAACAAGATATTTCAGGATGCTGTGATAGATATTTCAAGACATTTAGCAATTAAAAACAATATTTTTTTAATGTGAGTCTTCTGCCTAATTGAGATTCACTTGATTGAATCATGGTATCATTTAAAATGCCACACAAATGTTTTTAGATGCCATTCATACTAAAAATAAGACTGTCATTTTTTTTTCATTCTAATTTTGAAACTGTTAATTCGTGATGGAACTCCATTTTTATAATACCACATTTTTAACTTTATTCCACTATTTTTTATTTAAGACCTGACTGGTTTCACCTTATGACGGGCATCTTCAGACTGGTACAATAAGTAAATCAATGGCATATATACGAATGTCCGAAATGAACGGTTATTGAGTCTCATAGTGAACATCTGTGACTTTAGGTTTGGTTTTATTGCTGACAGAGGCGGCTTTACAATAACATTCAAAAATATATTCGGGTAGTTTTATTACCTTCTGGGAGACGGGTTACATGGCATACGTTTGTGGATTTTTTTAGTTTTTTTTTTATGGGTTGATTATGTCAATTGAAAACCAGCAATATTAACTACTGAAAAAAATATATTGTGATGTCATTATATATAATAGAGGTACAGGTAATTTTCTAATAAAACTGTGTAAATCTGAAGTGACCTTCTCCTAGGTAAGTAGGTTCTGTATATTTTCTGCCTGTAAATAATACAAATGAATTATATGTACATTTTTACACAACATCACGCCTATTTTGTCAAATGCATTGCACATAATATGTATAGTTTTGTATTATTGACTGATGGGTTGGTGGATGCAATCTATTACCCAAAAGTTATAAGTCGTTGAAATGTATTGACTATAGTTAATAATAAAATAGAGCATAGCGCCATTGAGGTGAATTTTCACAAAAACGGCGCTATACAGTTATCTAAATATTTTTATTATTGTTAATCGGCTACTATAACACAAATAAAGTCTGTCTCTTCGATGTCACTATATAAGCACCCTTGAGGTGATATTTCTCAAAAATTGGGGAAGTATTAACTTTAAATAACTTTAAAAAAAAAAAAAAGACAAGCATTCCCGGGTCACGAATAACCTGACAATATTTGAAAAACTCCTACTGCCGTCATAATAAGCGGAAGATGTTGCTTGTGCAATGATGGAGGGCTTAGCTAGCAGAGAAATTGAACCCACAATGCCCGGATGAGAATCCGACGCGTTTGTCCACTTGGCTACTAACCGGTCATTATAACAAGTTGTACTTTACAAAAATATTAAATTATTTTGTTAATGTTATACCTTTGCATCATCGCCGACTAGCATGTTCTTCAATTCAACAATTTTATCGTTGATGCTGGTGCGGTACCGTCTCTCGATGGCATTGTGAGCGCTCCTCTTCACTTCCCGGGGCTTCCCGTCTCCAGACCCCGGCATCCGGCAGATGGGCACCTTATCGGAGTCCATCATGAGCGGAATCCCGGTCAGGATAGTGGTGCCATTACTGGTATTCATGAGCGTGTGAATTGGCATTGTAGTCTGAGGGCCTGCTTGGGATGTTGTAATACCTGGATGATTCATATTTCATTATAAATAGGAATAGATAAATAGGATAGACTGCAAAGGATCACTGCAATAAACGCAATGCTCGTCTTACTAAGCTTTTTACAATCATTTTTTTAAACGGTTATATTCAATTTTTTTTAATCATACTGAATAACATACATACTAGTGTCATTAAAATGTGTGTAAGGAATTAATTGTATGCAGCAGCCAACAAATTTTAGAATGGTTCCCTAGCAAAAGTGTTCGTCCTTATACAAGACAATATTAGGTATATACTTAGGCCGTTGCAGAAAACATTGCACTCAAAAGTGAACACTGAGCAAGGTTGAGTAATTGTCAGAGCCTTTTTATTTTTACAACTTTTACATTCAATAACTGAGGACACAGGCGAGCTCTGCATGAAACCAGCCCCAAGTATTGTATTTGGGGGGAAAAATTTGAAAAATATTATGGTCAGACATTGCCTAAACCATTCAAAATTGGATATTGCCTATTGAGGTTATGTACATCTTTGAAGTTATTGTTAAATCTTACTTCTGATTATCAAAACCTTAGTAATGTTAAATATAATAAGACAATATGTTGTTGTACCTTGTACAGAAGTGGAGTACATGAGAGTTCGAGGCTGTTGTTCAATCTTTACATGCTTGGCTTGCAGCACTACAGGGGCCAGCCTCCTGTCCGCCCCCTGCACCAGCAGAGGAGACATCCCCTTGTCCGTCACCAGCAGCTGGTGTTGCGGGGGTGCTCCATGGGTCGCCTTAGAGCCCCTCGGAGGCTTGTCTGCGTGATGCACTAGTTTAGGTTGTTGGGGCACCGTCACAGATTTAAAGTTCACAAACGTAGGGTTCTGAACTTGCCCCTGTAATAAAATATTGTTCTGTCGCATAGCCGTTGGATTGTTCACCACATAACCTTTGATATTCCCAACCGTGGGATTCTTCGGGGAGGCATTATTTGGCATCGGTTTGGGTGTGATGGGGTGTGATTGCGCGCTGTACGACTGAGGTATTCCTACTTGTCCGGAAACAGAAACCTTTTGTGATAACACATGCATCACTGATGGCACTTTTGGCGATTGCACTTCATTCATGGTAGAAACTGTTAGGGAAAAGGGATGGTTGTTTTGTTGTAGTTTTGGAGACTGCGCTTGGGCGTCAATGGGACACGGCGATCCCACGTTCGAGCCCGGTGAATGAAGAGAAGCCGGAGACATGGAACCAATATGGGATGCTGGAGACATCTTTGGCGAGTGCATCAATGCCGGGGACATGTTGGGTGATGACATAGGTGTCAAAGGAGACATCTTTGTGCAATTCAAAAAGTTCCTTGGTAGTAGCGGTGTGACTTGTCCTTGATTCAACGAATACATATTCGGAGAATTTATTTGTCCTCCTGGTGACACTTTCGGTGCGTAGACATGGTTCATCGGGACCATCTTAGGTGATAATTCTTCTTGTGAAACATAGCTGAACGACGACAAGGTGTCTTCTTTTTTGAACACCGGTAAATGAGGGTTTGGAGAATGCGACACTTGCGCTGGTTCTACGTTTGGAGGAATTGGGGAAGTTGGGTTAGGCACTAATTTTCCTTCGTCTGTATTCATGTACCCTTCGTCATCAAATAACATTTGACCTATATCATTGTCAAGTAAGAAATCTGTGAAGAAAGAAATTACAAATTAATGATAAATTTAATAAAGACAGCATTAGAAAAATACTGTAATGTACGTCAAGTCTGACGCAATATTATAAACAATATTCCAGTGGACTAAATAGGAGAGGAAAATTTGCATAAAATTATACCTTCGAATCCCACTATCTCGTTTAAATTGAAGACTTCACAGTTGGCGAACGGCTGAGACGTTTCGAACTCCATGTCCGAAATTTGTGGAGAAGACCACTCATCAGGCCCATCCATGTTTTTGTTTTCGTCCTAAAGTCAGACCAGAAAATTTCAACCAATAGCAATAGAGAAGAACATCGTATGACATTGTGGGGTTGCCAAATAAAAAAAAATTGATTTAATATTTTAAGTACTGACATCGTATTTAAAATTGCAATTGATAATAATATATAAAAATAATTTGTCCGATTTTCAGTAGAAATACAAAACTAATCATATTTGCTAACTGACTTGGGAAAAACGTAAAAAGCTTCGTCCAATGTCGTGGCAATGTACGGAAGCTATTTCCAACTAGCAAATAAATCAATTTGCAATCAAAAAGACAAAATAAAATGCATAAATGTGTCTATAATAATATTATTTTGTACTTCCAACTAGTATTGTAACTTATTTGCTGGTTAAGAAAGGTTCATGCCTTAGCCGAGCAAATTCTATACTTATAAATAGTAATAATTTTTTCAAGTAGACCTATTTAAAAAAAAAAATTATCCATATAAAAAATATACATTATTTTATCCATTATACGTATTATTTTAGACTTAATCAATTTGCACCCGATTGTTTTTATTTATTTATAACTTATTTTTACTTACTATACTTTTTTAATATTATATCAATTTTTAAGCTAATTTTAAAATTTGGCAAGCTCAAATGATATATTTTTTCACTAGTACAGATTTTTTTTTTTGAAGCACAGTTTCGGCCACAGATGGAACCAAATATAAACATTGCTCTTTCAAACATTAATCTCGACAAAAATGACAACATGAAAAAAAAGTAAGTTTGAATTAATTTAGAGCACATAGGAAGCTTAAAAGAATTCGCGAGTAAAAAAAAATTCTTACCTCTGATCTAGAGCCACCTACTTTCTTTAGCAAACAAACAAATTGCAATCGTGTATTTTTTAATGACCGTAAATATTTCATGTTTATGGTCAGTGCAATAGACAAAAAAAGTGAGTTTCATTTTGCTCGCGTAATAATTGGCAACAATGTGTCAATGTAAGCGGGAAAATATTATTTTGTATTTTGACGTTTTGTAAATGCGTGACATTTGAATTTCACATTTTATTATTTTCAGTGAAATTATGATTAAGTTTATTAAACTAATCAATAATAATCAAATATTAAGTTATTTTGTGATAGTATGTGTTACTAGTTATCGTTAGGTGATGTAATAGTAATCAGCTTATTGTGAATTTTATATGGCGCTCATTTGTATGATGCCTTGTTAGGTATTTTATTGTGTTCTTCATTACAAATATTTTTATTTCATTATCTCAGACTGCGTCTTTAAATGATTCCGGGTATGTACCCTTGTTGATTATTCACATTTGTTATCTTAATTGATTATATTGTTTAAAATACCTAATACATACTATTACGTGGGTTTTAAAGTATATCTTATCATACGTATCGTTAGTAGATCACATAAAGCTGCACAAGTATTATTCTTAGAATGCAAATGAAAAGAACGCATGTTTAAAAACAAAAGATTTTTATTAATGGAAATAACATAATCTTATGTAAATATATATGCTTGTCATATTGAATAAACAGATATCTTAAAACTAATAAATATCTATGGATGCATAATAAAGATACTTCAAAATGACCATTTAATAATGTGAAAATATAGGCACATTCAGTTATATTGTGATATTACCTAACGTAGTAATTTACTATGAAGACTTAACAAACATCAAAGACAAACAAACATACAGAAATCCAATTTGTGACACTAATCCACTCAAAGAACTAACTTATTCAAAACGCTTTGTACCAGATTTGAAAATAAAACCGCGTAGCAATCAGCCAACTAAATACAACTAATGGAATGTCCTAATAAAATAAAACAAGGCAAAAGGCACAATTTAGTTGAGTTATGAATATCAACAAGATGTTTAACTAACTTAAATATATTCAGTCTTCTATTAGATAATGCATGTTATTAATTAAAAGTTCATATTGATAAAACACTTGCGTGATACAATACATAACATAATCATTTGTAAGTCAACACAACTAATGTTTATAATTCTTTCAGAGGTATGCAAATGAATTATTAAAACTACGAAATTGTCTTACAGCTGCACAAAACACAAGTGTATTAACTATAACATTAAGACATAACTAAAGATGCAGATGTTAACGCTGGTTTGCATAATTCCACCGTGTGAAATTCGACAATGAAAATAGATCAGATTTTAGCATTATTTTAGCAAGTAGTGGTTGTAGCCAGTAAATTTGTTGTATTTACTAATAAGCCTGTAACTATGGACTAGAATATTTCCGGCGGGGATGAGGAGCCTCTGAATATAAAATATTGCTCTCACCCTCGGGGAACATAAATACATGTCAGTCTATTGTGAGGTAACGAGTGATATTGCATAAATAATCAGTCTATTAAAATCACAGCTGTGTGAAGAAATCTGCGAGTGCGGACTAATATAAGAGAATGGCTGCAGGACCCTATCATCACAAAACCTTCATTTAATACCGCCTCCTAAACAGAACCTGCCGGAATACCTGACGCTGAGTGTGCGCAAACCTAACACCACAGAACACTGTGCAATTTCATAATTTATCTTAATCTTGATTAGTACACACCCTTATCACCTAAACAGAAAGTGCTTTGCTGACAAATCATTTTCCAAAGTGAAACAGCAACACTTATTATTGAAATATACGCTTTATAAATAATTTATTACATTTTATTATTTCTTAATTTAACTTAAATATATAAAGCTGGCAAATTTTCCCTTCCACTTCAGAAAAGTAAGAAACTATCTTATTTCCAAGTGGTTCTTAATTTTCCCATCAAACGTAAGATGTATTTTATACAAAAGAATAATAATATTTATGAACATTAGCGATCTTTTCGTACACAACATTCTTCAACAAACATATTACGCATCGCTCTTCATCTTTATAGTCGGATTTTACAACGTATAACGCCTAATTCGAATCTTGTTCATTGTTTTGAGAAAAGCGGAAAAAAAACTATTGAAAAAGCATTCTCCAACACATATAATAATAACCAAGAATGTATATAACAGTGGCGTAAACTTAAACCAGTATAAATGATAAAAAAAAAAAAATTTAACAAGCAAATATTTTTCTAATAATGAGATTATAAATGCGAGACTAATTTTACCTTTCAGTTTTCACAAGTGAAAAGTATAACTAAAATTATAAATACCAGTGCTATGTTTTGTACTTGAATGTAGGATCTTAAAACCTCGATGTAAGACAATGATATGCCTCGGCGTTGGCCCATGCCCCGTAACCCTTGCCCCAACTTAGAGCTAATGTCTTGAACTACGCTAGATTATACAATAGTATGGACATATCAGTCTAGCGATTATCCCACGGGGTCATCACCTCTGTTTACATTAAGGTTATATAAAATATTTAAATTATAAATACAATAAATCTTCAGTCTTATAGTTTCGTTTCTCATCGCTGCTAGAGGAATATTCGCGGAGTCTCCCGTACTGCTGCCTGCTACCTGGTCCCGAGTGAATTTACCGTACGGGGGACCGGCCGCCGAACGAGTCTACCGCATTTACGACACGAGAATCTAGGATATGAAAAATAAAACAACGAACTTAATCCTACATAAACTAAATATTAACTTTCGATTTCTTAAACCTAATTGCTGATAACAAAATATAGTACGGGTGCTTATTTATTCTCTCGTAATATTGCACTGAATCCTCAGTCTGCTTTATGAGCACTTTAAACCTCCAACGGAGTCTAATGCGAATTAACAAAGTAATAATTGATTTCATAATTTATACATTTCCACGCGCGAACCGAATCAGAATCAATCTCTGTCTCCGCAGTCGACGGACAAGCCTCTCCTGGAGTCGTCGCGGTACTCCCGCAGCGCGTCCTCCTTCTTGATGATGGCCGACACTTGAGTCATGTTCATGGGCGGCACGATCACTCCGGGGGGGTCGGGGTCCGGCTTGCGGCTCACCGACAGGTCTTCCACGCGGTCCTCGTCGTCTGTCTCCTCCGGGTGGAGGCCGTTGGGGCGGGAGGGGCGCGGCGGGCTGGGGCTGGCGCGGCGGATATACTTGAGCACCCCTGGCGAGGGGGGGCGCAGGGGCGGAGAGCCTGCAGGACCCAGCCCCGCGGCGGCTGCGTGGGCGGCGGCGGCGAGAGCCATCGCGTGCAGGGCCTCGCGTCCACCCAGCTCTCCGCGCCCCTCCAACGCCTGTTGCAAGAATCCCGCGTCGAGCAGAGCCGCGGCGGGGTGCATGGGCTCCTCGTCCCTCCCCCCGAGCCACCCGCCGCCCATACTGCCCGGGCTGCCGTTGGGCTCGCGTTTGATGCTCCTGTTCATAGGCCTGCTGGTGGTGATGCCCAGCTTCTTGACCTTGTCGTACAAAGTTCGAGAGGGAACGCCAAACTTCCTCGACGCTTGCAGGGCGCTCATGCCGTTCCTCACACACTCTATGGCGGACATGATGTCCGTCCTCGTGTACTGCTTGTACCGCTTCCACTCGGGCTTCTGCTGGGGGACGTAGGGGGCGATGCCGCAGCGGAGATCGCTGGCGAAGTTCTGCGGCGGGGAGGCGGGGTGGAAAGAGCGGTTTATGCTGTCGTCGTCGTAAGATTTGTCGGTGTAGGGCGAGTGCGCTTCTTCGGATAATTCAGTACGGTGATGCTAAAAAATAACAACTTAAATTAGTAGTTATTCGTAATATATTAGCAGATTTAAAAGGTTCAACACCTCAATAGTATAAACATGTCGGAACTTTACGAAATATTGTGAATAATTACCTTATAAGAATCGTGTGCGGATCCGTTGGAGTGCAGACGGTCTGAGCGGGGCGGCGGGGCGTGGGGCGCAGGCGTGACGGGCTGGCAGAGCAGGCCGGCCGCGGGCTGCGAGGAGTCCGCCACGCTGGTCTGCGCCAGCACGTTGCGCAGGATGGGCGTGTCGCGCGACAGCAGCATGGAGCTGATGCTGGAGAGTTTCTTGCGCTTGAGCGGGTTCATGTCCGAGGCGGCCTCGTAGGAGGCGCTGAGCGAGGGGGGGGGTGGGGGCGCCTGGTGGGGCGTGTGTACGGGCGGCAGGCTCCAGGGCGGGGGCGAACAGGAGGAGTGCGCGGGGGCCGGCGTGGCGGGGCAGGGCTCGGGCTCCTCGCGGAACCGCTGCCGCAGCTCCGTCATGTCGAACAGGCCCTTGACCTCGAGCTGCTCGGCTATCTTCATGATGCGCGGGATCTGCGACTGCGTGACGTTCACCTCGCCCGTGTACATGTACTCCAGCAGGGCGCGCATCTCGAACTCCTTCACCCCGGGGAACAGGATGCTGCAGTGGTCCATGGGCACATCCATGAGGATGGTCTGGAAGTAGGGCGAGTTGGCCGCCAGGATGACCCTGTGCGCCTTGAACTGCACGTGCTCGTCCACCACTATCGTGCAGTCCACGTAATACTCCATCTTTATCAGGATATCCAGTATCTCCACCAGATTCGTCTTGTGGTTGTTCCACCGGAGGCAGTAGGTTTGTCCCTCACTGCTTCCCATCTTGATTTTTTTTTATTTTCTGTAAAAAGGGAAAAATAAATTATAAATAATGCGAGTCAAGTAAACTTCGGTCGATCGAAACGTGGATACCTACTCGCTTATTAGCTAAATCCAAGTATTCCTCTATCCACTCATCCGATGACATAAAGCAAATGAATCATTTTTGCTAATCCTAAAAATGTCTTTATCATAACTAGAACGTTGCATTTTTCCATGTCGTCCACCCACGTGAATTACAATCGCGATCACCACCGCGATGATGCTTCACGCAATCGCAATAACAATAATTACTCAATCGTGATGCAGGATGACGCATCGTGTTTTTAGTTCCGCCATGAGCCCGCGTTGGTGAATGCACACAAACAAACAGACGAATAGCAAATGGACGTATTTTGTGGGCGGTGTTCGCGCCCCTCGGTAGAACAAGAGGTAATAAGGTATCCACGAGACAATAGACAAGGGGATGATCAACTATATCTTTTTGGTTGCGGCTTAAAAAGCTAAATAGGCACTGCTATGAGATAGAGCGAATACAAAACGAAATAAACCGTACAACTTGGTTAGCAAATCCATGCACTGATGGGTCGTTTGAATTTAAGACCTCACACTATTTGACCAGCTTTTGAAGCGGCTTCACCCGAGATTTGTTAAATGAAAATTATAGAACAATCGATTCTAGACAAAGAGATGTTTAAAAGCTCTACAGCTCATGATGGAAACGAGGTTGCGAGCTGAAAACAGTTCGATCCGTACAAAGTACACACTAATGTTTAGATTTGATGTGAATAATTACCGCAGTGTAAATTATGAGATAGAATCGTATGCGAGTCTTACTGGATTAAGCTAATATTTATTTTGAGTATCATTCTAAGTGCAATATCTAATAGCAACATTGGAATGTTTACTAATGTTGCAAAAAATTGAAATTAATCACGATTCAACACAAATTTCTAGAGTATGCTAAAGGAAAATATTATGGATCACCAATATATATCATGTTAATGTTAATTATAGTTATATGATTAATATCAGGTTTTCGATAACCGCAATTTTTATCTTGTTTTATCACTAGGCTATCAACAGTCCCACCCATAGATTTGCAAAAGCAATAGCAAACAGAATATAATTCTTTGCAAAATACATTTGATAGTGAAAAAAGCTTCGGCCTATTGATTTGCAATGAGCTAGCCAGATAAGGATTTTTATCTTGCAAATTGAACAAATAATATTGAAATGAAGCTTGCCGCAATATATATTGGTTTCAGACAAACTCTGTGAAATATAATTTTAATAAATCGGACAATACCTACAAGAACTACCAAGATAAATATTGATATTCATTTATCTATTGAAAGAAAAATACAAAATAAATTATGATGCCATTAAATATAGTGGAAATACCGGTCTCTGTAGGAAAATACCAAGTAAACTATTATGCTATTCGAAGAATTTTGAAATGCTAACATTTGAAGGAAAATAGGTACAAAATGGAATATCAGGAAAATTTGAATATTGGAAAAGTCTAGATTAAAGCATTTATGATTGAATATGACGATAAGTAGGGGACAAAATCAATATCTAAAAAGTAAATAAAACTCTACAGTACGCATACAGAGACAAATATAATACTTTGATGACGTTGAAGATGCCACCAACTGAAAGATTTTATGGAGAAAATTATGGTGATACGTATTTTTCTCTAACTACAATTTTATTTCAGATCTTTTATCCTATGTCCAACTTTGTGGGTCACGTGTCTCTACAGCGGCTTTATCACACCGGTTTGAATGTAAACGATTTTTTTTCTTTCTAAATTCAGAAATTTTTTTTACATCAGCAATTTTTTCCTGCGCCATTTATCATTACTTAATATCTGTTGCCTAAAATTTTATTGTACTTTCAAACATAAAAAAAAAAAAATGGGGTTATAAAGGACTTGCTGGTTAAACCTTCAATATAGTAGGTAATTATATTCAAGTAATTTAGATATATATATATATATGTTATCAATAAACTATAATGTGGCGGTAACATGATTTGCAAGCTATAAACTTTTCCCATGCGAAAACTACCGAATCGGGCAAAAACACACAACTTTAAGACCGGTGCTTAGAAAGTGTTAATAATTCCATTGCGATTGAATCTTCTCTTTTTGGAAACATTTTCAATTAAACCAAAACTCAAACATTACAACATTAGGTACCTATATTAACTAGATGCCTAGTAGCTGGTGTGTTGAAACTATCCATAATTTTTAAGATTTTGCAAGGCTTTTTTATATTGCACTTTTATAAACGTTCCATTTAATAATAAAAACATTATTTAAAAAAAATTGTACAGCGCTGTTGTGAAAATTACCTTCAGGGTATTGTTTTATATTATTAGCTATCTCATTTTTTTAGAGGGAGAGGGGTTGGTTTTCACCACCCGTAACTTTACGTTACAATACCTATCTACGTCATATTAAATACATACATATCTACGTACGCTTTTTTATTTGACAAAACGCTTTAAATAAAGTTTAGGTATTTACAACAATGTAAGTAATCAAGTTGTTTTGAGTATAAGTACTTTTGGTGTGCTTTTAATAATAATAATAATAATATTTGGACGATTTGTATAGCGCCATTTTTGTGAAAAATCATTTTCTTTATGTTAAACGCTTTTCGCTAAAATTGTTAAAGTGACAAGTTCAATGAAAAGTTATTTCAGTCCACCGTAATATGATTAATCTTAAACATTCAAAAGAAAATGTTAAGTAAACATCCTACACAGAAAACCGCATCTTATTTTGATTTCATTCACGCCTACATGTGTATACTGACAAATATTTTTTAATTTTAGTATCTATTCAAATGAAAATAATTAGCTGTTCTCTTTCAATATTTCATCAACTAACATTAAGAGTTAAAAACATTTTTCAGAACATAATAAACTTTTCACATATGTAGGTACCTACTTATGTATGTAAAAGTGCATAAATTTATTAATTATCTTATAATATTACTTATTATCAACAGAACATTTCAATTAAACGTAGAAAACTGTGTTGCAATTGAATTGAGTAGCAAATCGGCAAAAAACATTCACAATATTACATTTCCAAAATAATTCTCAATATTTTTGTTTTAAAAATATATGAATTCGGGACCCCTCTTTATTCCCGACTAAAACACTGGGAGCGGAAGTTGTTTAATTTGCATGAATTGCCTTGCCAACCCCACGAATAACTTTCAGTACCTACCTAGTGCAATTAAACAACCCAAAAATAATGCTAACTTAATTTAATTCATACGCAACTTATGCAGCTCGCTACACTGTCTATCAACAAAACTAACATAATTTGCATTAAATCTTATTACCTAATTTTTAACGAGACATTTAATAGATAGGTACAAAAAAATGTGTGAACATCTATTATTAAAGGGTAGGTATGATAGTTTCAGGGGTAAAATATAAGTTATTTGATATTTAATGAGGTATCCATTTTGTTGATCATAATGATATAAATTAAAAATTAATACTCAAGTTGAAAAGTATTTTTTATTTTTTTTTAAGGGTGAATTAGTTTTTGAGTCAAATATAATTTACTGATATTTACGTTGGTACCCATATGGTTATTCGATCGATTAAATTTGCATCGTACATATGATGAATACACAAGGCGATAGGTACAAAAAAAATCATAGAGATGACTAAAAAGGGAAAAAAAGTTCAAAGGGGAATCTGAATTGTTTCAGAATGAAAACTCACCGAAAAGTCACAAATAGTTCACAATCCAAAGCAACGTAGCGGTCAGTCCATGTCACACCATGGCGTCGTCGATTCGGGGAACACGCTGGCGATAAAACTGCCGAAAAACTTAGTTGCACCGCGACCGGAAAACACACCGGGCACACTATGATACAATACCAGGCACAGACGCGACCTTCTCTCTGGGCCGTCACTCGCTGACTGCGGCGTGCGCGCCGCTCCGCCGGTCGCTTCCCCCCGCGCGCATAAAAATGTTTTTTACGCGCGCAACAAAATGCAATCCCATGATATTATCTCCCTCTCCTATCGACGAATTGCAAGCCGCGTACGCGTGTGCGTGTGCGCGGCGCGTACGTAATACGCACGCGGGGCCGCGCGTGTGTTGGTGTTCCCTCTTTCGGTCTCTTTCGTTCGCTATCGCGCGGCCGCCATCGCTGCGCCGAATTATGATAGGACATTCCTATAAATTCGTTAATTCTCTCCGCCCGCGGGAGAAGTTATCTACCACGGCCGAGCGGGCTCCTTCCACTCCCAGGCGGTGTTATCGTGCAGCCATGTACCCGGTTATCGCTAGAAATATTGCATCATTGGATGGCCAAAAGCGCGAGAGAAAATTTTACTTTCCAAAGTTTTGGGCCAAAAACCAAATTGAAAATAAAACCCTCGAAACTTTTTCCATATTCATGCAAAAGTTCTTACTTAGCTGAATGCGTTTCAGCATCTCAGAAATTTTATGATAGTCTACTCAAGTCTTCTACCATGCTCCAGAATTATTTTCACCCTGAGATCATTAAAGATGTGTCAATAAAAAAAGTCTACACGGTGAAAAATAATTGTTGATAAAGTAGATTTCATTTTATCAACGATAGTCTGTTTTTATCTAAGTCAAAGCAGATCAAAAATCTGTTATTATTGAAAAGAAAAACTTAACTCCTTCCGTATCATTGATAAGATGAAATCTGTGCTTTCATTATTTTGTTACCATGTATGTTTTTTTATTGAGATCTTTTTTCGATTGAAAATGTTTTTTTTAAGGCAGGTACCTACCCAAAATGTCTTCTAATAAAATTCCGATTGGATGAAAAATCCAACAGGATATTTCAAGTTGAATTCTTGTGAGTTTCGAAACGTAATTTGTACGGCGCGCCATCCTTACGAACTCCAGTCTAGAAGTTGTTTGTTAGCACTTGAGATGTTAGCTGTTTGCTAGGGCCTGGCCTGTAGCCTGTAGCCTACAGTCTGTAGTGACAACGCCCTGGGAAGGTCAATGGCCAAGTTACGATAAAGCTCAGAGAGGAGCGGCTGACATTCCTGCACATAACCAAAAAAAAGCGCGAGGGTGCCAAAATTACCATCCCAGAATAACTCTACCCGGAATCTAGCTCGTATGCACTCTGAAATCTCTAAACTGGAGTGTACAAGTATGGTTCAAATAAAATATTAGTCGGTGAATTTCTCATCAAATTTTTTCATAAAATTTAATTTAAGATTCAATGGTACCAAACAAATAATAAAATTCCACCGTAAAAATATATAGGTATCTGTTAGTTAGATACACAATACTAATTGAAAAGTTTATACTATGTACAGTTCTACAGTGAATACCGCACACGAGTCCCAACTGCTCCCAACCGTCTGGAACCAGTGGGACTATATCATCCCTAATTGGAATGTTGTGAGACTGGAGGTAGTGAGGAGGGGAAGGAGGTTGGGAAAAGGAAGGTTGAGAAGTACCTTTCTATTCAGATCTAGTCACCAAACACGGCTAAAGCCATTCAAGCAGCGTTTCGATTCTGAACGGTCGTTTTTCACCGGGGCGATACTTAGAGTATCTACCACTCTTGGAGCGTACCGCAAATACACTTTGCATTATTTTATACGAATCGAATGTGAAAGAAGACATATTAATTAAATAAAATGTATTTTCGTGCGCTGGGATTTGAACCCTCGTCCTCTGGATTTGAAGTCGAGCACCTTAACTACTCAACCACGGAGACAGTCAGATTCCTACAGCACTGTAAAAATGGTGATATGATTTATTCTAATTTCTTAAGTTTCGCTGAAAACCGTTAAAAAAAACTACAACTGTAGCAAAAAAAAATATTTTTAAGTAATAAAAAATAACTCAGCACATAGCCAATAAATTGACCGGTTAGGCTAACGCGTCGGATTCCCACCCGGGCGTCGCGAGTTCAATTCCTCTGCTAGCTAGCTAGCTAAGTCCTCCATCATTGCACAAGCAACATTTTCCGCTTATTATGATGGCAGTAGGAGTTTTTCAAATATTGGCAGGTTATTCGTAACCCGGGAATGTTGGTATTTCTTATTAAAAAAAACTATAAGTTATTGAATTCTTTACTAATTCTCGAATTATTTTGTGTTTCAGAGTTTCTTAGTTATTTTGAAGCACCCTTTCGACGACTTTGCACAAAAATGCCCAACACAAATAATATTTTTTTTTTTATAACCATAATTTTTCACATAATTTCAGCAGTGTTAGTAATTTTGCCTATATACCCGGAGGATTGTTAGGCTAAATTTGCACAACTCTTTCATAATTTGCGTAATTAAAAAAAATACGTGCTTCAAATGTAAAGCTTTTTCTTTTATCCCCTTTCAGGCAGAGCGGTTCTTCGATGCGTTGTTCCAAGAATTCCTCTCGACTGAAACCGCAGTAAATTATTTTGGCTGATATGAGTGGCATTTCACTCTGGAGTTTGAACTAACCGCAAAAATACGAAAACAAAGTCATTAGCGAACGGATAGATAAAGCGGGACCGTATTATTTCACATGTGCGTTCTATTTTGGAGGACTTTCGATGACTGTTAGGTTTTTTTTATTGTTTTCATTCTGTTTACCGTTGGCGTAAAATGTTTTTAGCGAAAATTTTATTGGTTTTCGTACTCGTCAAAATGTTTTTTTGGAAAAATTACTTAATGGTAAATAAATTTGCCGATTTGACATCGAATTTTTAAATTCACCCGAAAGTTTTAGATTATTAAAAAATATGCACACTGTAGATTTTTCAATTTTTTTATATGAATACCGCACAAGAGTCTCAACTGCTCCCAACCGTCTAGAGCCAGTGAGACTATGACATCCCAAAATAGGGTATGTTGTGAGGCTGAAGGTAGTGGGGAGGGGAAGGAGGTTGGGAAGAGGAAGGTTGGGAAGTACCTGGCTATTCAGATCTGGTCACCAAACACGGCTAAAGCCATTTCAAGCAACGTTTCGATTCTGAATGGTGGTCTTTCACCAGGGGGATACTTAGAGTATCTAACACTCTGAAACGTGCCGCAAATATACTTTAAGTGCGTTGGAGCACTTTATTCCATTTTTAACGCAAAATTTAATACATATTCTTTGATCCATTTTTTTAAGTAAAAAATCGAAGAACACACAAAAACGTGACTAACCTTTCCAGTTGTCAAAAACAAACCACTCTTCCAAAATGGCTGATAATCCTAACACATGATAAACATACGTGTACCAACATAATAAAAAAAAACGATAATCGAATGTACACAGCCCGCGAAAATTCAAAATTGGCGCACGCCGGGTTTGAACCCGCGACCTTTGGATTCGCAGTCGAGCGTCTTACCACTCGACTATGGAGGCCGTCAAAGATATCCGGAAGGAATGCAAAGCATGGTGAATAGGATCAAGAAAGGGACGCTTAGATGGTTTGGGCACGTAGAACGAATGAACGAAGAAAGGAGTGTGAAAAGAATATATGATGCGAAAGTGAATGGAAGAAGAAGTCAGGGACACCTGAGAAAGACATGGCACGTTCAAGTGAATCAAATACTTTGATCGGTCCATGTGAAAAGTCAGAATAACAAGAGTATTTATGAATGTGAATGAAACAACGAGGGTGTGCAAAAAAGAGTTGTATGGCGGTCTGTCCCCTCTGCCTACCCCTGCGTGGAAATGGCGTGACGGTTTGTTAATGCACAATCAAAGTCATAAACAACACAAATTTGGTACGTCTATATCAATTATTAGCTTCACTACGCAGTTTTTCCCGATATTTGGATTAAAAAATGTAGAAAAAGCAATTCGCCGTCCTGTCTTACTTTTTGACAGTTGAATTGATCTTCCAAAGGTTAATAACGCATGGAGGAAATTAAGTCTAAAGCTGAAACAATCGCGTTGATCTGAAAAAAACTGCGTTTTCCATTTCCAAATTTTTCCACCGTAACTTCGCAGTAATTTACATATCCATGATTGGTAAAGGCATACAGCATTAATATCAATTTATATACAACCTAACCTCAATTAAAACAACGTTCAGGTACCTAGCTGTAAAATGAAAATTTGTCCATACCTTTGATTGCGGATGCCAATAAACAATTTGTTTAATAGCTGTTTCTCTTCACATAATAATTCCGTATTCTGTATTAAAATAACAACACTTGTAAGCAGTTGGTTTTCCATATATATTCTGCTATTTCAGCGTGGTTTGTTCAAACTTGCATATTGATTCTAATATTGAGAATGATGAAACGTCAAAAGAAATGCTTAAATAATTCTCATGTAAAACGCATTAATTTGTTCTCGTCGATTTCAAATGTAGAATAGATGCAAAAATTATGTCGGTGGGTACCACTTCAAGTAGTTCGTTTTTTTTTTAAATATATATCCCAGACCGCTCGCTGTGACAAAAAAATAAATTACCCCTATGTTAGGCTATTCATCGATGGTTTTTTGAGACACGTCATTGATCCATTGTGTTTGTAGAGCGTTTGCAAATCAATCGATATGATCCGGGAATCGATCGGCATTCGATATCCGAGGGAGTGCCTACTCATTTTCACTTTGCTGATCTACGTAGGTACCTAATTGTTCCCTTCTATTTAAGGGTAATAAATCTATGCGGGACAACGAATTCATAATATTGATCGATGTGACATTGTGTAAAAAATATCTAGTTATTATGTATAGTTTAATTTTCTAACAGTGCATTAATTTAATCTGTTTACATAAGGCAGATAATTTTATGGTGAACTTGGCTATAGCTCTTAAGTTTAATAAAGCGCCCTTAAGGTGATATTTCACAGAAATGGCGTTACATAAATAAGACAAGTATTGATATTATTATGTATGCTTAGTATTTTAATGATAATAATTCATATTACCTTTCAAGTTACTTTCTACCACTTTAAAACACGCTTAAGAAAGAATGTTTTAAAAAATGCTCTAAAAATATCATTACCAAGGAATTTGCATGTACATGAACGATTATGAATTTTAACATAACATCAAGTATATCTTATACGGTATATAATTAGGGTGCAAAATAGAAATATAAAATACTCGCGTAACTTCTCAAACCTCAAATTTGAAAGCACACAAAAATGAATGCGGATTATTATTATTATTTTGACCGGTTAGTAGCTGAGTGGACAAACACGACGGATTCCCACCCAGGCGTCATGGGTTCAATTCCTCTGCTAGCCTAGCCCTCCACCATTGCACAAGCAACATCTTCCGCTTATTATGTTGACGGTAGGAGTTTTTCAAATATTGTCAGGTTATTCGTAACCCGGGAATGTTTGTCTTTCTTTAAAAAACCAATCTATCTGTCAGGAATACATCACGCAAACTCCGAGTTCAATGTTAAATCAGCTCACTATTACACCACATGATAATTTATACACCGTATAAAAAGAGATTCTAATGTAATTCGTAATCACCTGTTCTCAAGTATTATTTGTTTACAGAAAATTGATATGTTTTCAAACATTTTTTACAACAAAGGTGTTCTCTTATAATCGTTCTTAAATGTGCCATTTTTTGCTAAGGAAATCAGACACTGGACTAGGAGACGCATCGTGAATTATAAAAAAAGTTAGTCTATTTAGCTGCACGCTTGCGTTTTGCAGTAAAAAATCGGCAGGTGCCTAAAAAACGCGCATACAATTCTGAACTAAGATGGGGCGATTGCATCAACTTCGCTATTAACATTAACTTTTTACTATTCGCTGTCTCGTTCCACCTTCATTGAGTTGTCTCCTGTTGAAAGAGCAAGTGAAAACCTCCAAGTCTCCCCTATTTCGTATGTAACTACTTACCCCGAGTTTCCTTCCCAGGCACAGTTGAGTTTCGAATGAATTAGCATTTGAATTGGCCTCTGATGAATTTGGGGGCTAATCATTGCAATAAGGGAAAGATTGCACTTTTAATAATTCCAATGAATTACTACCTGCTGTCATTCCCTTGTCTTTAGTTCAAAGTGTCTTGTCTTTATTTCTTGACAAAAACTTTAGATATGAGAAGATATAATTTAAAAAAAACAATCTAGCTTTAATTAAGATTTGAAAGAACTTGTCAAAATTCTATTTTCTTCATTTTAACTAACTTATACAAGTATTATTTATTTGCATAAGCAGATTTAAAAATCTACAAAAACAATGTCAAGTACAGTGAGGAGGCATTTGTGGTGAAAACTTTCCTAGGAAACAGAGATATCTCTGTACTTATTTATAGATACAAAATATAAACACAATTAATCTGTTAAGGAGCAACAATACAAAATCATGTTCTAAGTGTTAAAAAATAGGTACCTATTTAGAGTAAAGCCATATAGAAAAATCAATTAGTTAAAATATAGATATTTCCTTAAAATCAACTGAAAATAGTAACTAATCTAATATACTACTCCATGAGGAAAAAATTTTTATTTTTATTTTTTATCGTAGAAAGCAATCACTTTGTGGTTTGATATTTTTAACGAAAATTAAATAAAAACTTTTTACAATACCACCGATTTTTATTTTATTTTTTTTGTGACCGACCGATGATGCTTAGGCTAAGTGAAACCAGTCGGTCACAAAAATAAAAATAAAATCTGTGGTCTTATACTAAGTTATTATTTTATTTTCATTAAAAATATGAATGTTTAAAAAACATTATCTTATCTAATCCATTACATGAATGAAGTATTGGGTACTAACCTAAATCTTCCAATTCATTAATCTTACTTAAATTTATTATCCTCTCATTTTATCTTTAATAATATAAGTTAAATTATCACCTGCATAAAACAATCCCCTCTGTAAAATGCACCGAGGGAAGCGAGGGGCCAGTTGCGCCGAGTTCCGTCCCTTATCCTATCTTGTCTATTATTGTGGGTAAACAAGCGCGGAACAAATGCCTTCCGCAAACCGGGGCCAATTGTTACTTCGCGTACCTACATAAATTATTTAATAAAACGCTCTATAAAGGCATAATTATCGCAATGAGGTCGATGTTTAAGCCTTCCCCTTCGCCGGCCATAGATTCATGGGGATGGGGGTGCAGAGATGATGGGGGATGGAGTCTGCGATCTTCTCCTAGAGCATGGGGAAGTATCATTAATTTGATGTAGCACTTCTAGTTAAACACGTCAGATTATATAATAGAAGAGAATGCCAGCAAATAGGTACCAGCCTACATTTTTTTTAAATATGACTTTTAGGAGAGAGAAGTGAATAAAATTGATTAATTTTTAATTTGTGATTTCCACTCAAATCTTTTTTTACATCGAATTTAAAAACCTGTACATATCTAATTAAATTACCTTGTTTTTATAATGCATCGATTCAATGGTACTATGGTAACCCCAATACTGGGATCTTGGGTAGCAAAAGAAAAGACCCGATGATGGAGAAGAAAAAAATCTACCTTTTAAAAAATATTTTCTTTATTATAGTAATAATTATAAAATTGCGTTTATATAGCGCCATTTTGTAATATTTCACCTCAAGTGCGCAAAGTATATTTAGATTTACATATCACAGACAGCTGAGATATAGATTGTGTGTGTGTGTTTAAAAAAAAAATTATTTACTTAACTTCATGTTTATTTACAATATTTTGTATACATTGTCCTCCACGCTAGGAGTTCACCTGTGATGTGGAGGACATTTTTCAAATTACATGATAAAACAATAGATAAAACAATTAAAATTAAAATACTAATTATTACAATAATATAATTTATAATAATAATAATTTTATAATAATTTATACCGATACTTTTGTTAAAATCGTCATTTCAAAAGGGCATTTTACAAATAATCTAGAAAATATCATAAACCATTTAAAAATTACCTTAAAAATGGATAACCAGAAGATACAAATTAGCACAAGAGTCCATAAAAAATATAGTCATAAAGTTAAAACACTACGAGCCAGCTCTAAGGCTTCTCTTGACTCCACCTCACATTTTATTTATCCTAGAGTACAACACATCTCCGGTAGTTCATTCATCCTAGGTTGAGATAGCCCCCATGCCCCGATCAGGGGTGCTGCTAGGGTGCAGGGTGCCATAGAATTGTAGCTGATTAAAGCGGCACGCGAGCCCCAGACGATGTTTTATGACATGTCACTGTGATGGCTAAAAAGCTATCGTGTTGCACTCCATTGTCGCTTGATGATTTGATAATGCTGGTATTAAATATATACAGTCGCGAATTATTCGCCCGGCTTTATTCATATCAATAGATTGCTGCTCTGTGTTCAATTAATATCAATTAGAAATGATAAAAGATTTATTTCCATATTATCGATGGGAATTTTTTAAAACGTAATCTGATGCAAATATTACCTTTATTTCGAATTAACGATGGTCTATATAGTGTTATTCCCAGTGGTCTATACTTTTGTATTAGAGTTAGGAGGTTTGAGGTTTCGATTCCAGCCGTTTTACACATACCTGTATTGGCGCTGCCTATCTGTATTTATGTGTAAGGTTCTTGAAAAGTTTCATAGATCCTACACATATCGACTGTGTTTAGGACAAAGGCGTTATTCTACATTTTTAGCAGGGACATTTAGGCCTAAGTGGTATCATAACAGTCATTCTGTTATTCTTGTCACTTGATAATAATTTGATCAAATACTGAAACGGCCGGAGAATCGGTGGTTAACGGAAGTGATTATTTGAAGTGGTAACGGTAAAAAAATCTTAATGGCGCTAATCGTTGATTTGCGACAATGTAAAATATGACAGTGGTTCAAATCACTAGGCCTAGGTTTGCTCGCTAAAAAATGTGGTGTAACGCTTTTGACCTTAACACAGTCGATATTAATCTTTAGCTGTTAATATTTGATTCATAGAAAACTGTAATAAATTTTGACGGTCCCAAAGTACCTACTTTGATTTTTTCATGCTTTCAATAAATGTATTTTACATTATTTCCTTATATTTTTAATTTATCACTTGTTCAGTAAAATTATTTTTACTATATTCTTTCACATTAAATATTACATATTATTCAAAATATATCTTATTCACAAAAAAACAATTGTGAATAATACGTAATTTAAAATAGTCCCTCAAAAATGCTGATTATTAATTTTGATAATTTCAACTTAACCTTAGTCATACACTTGTTTCAGGTAAAATCTTATTTTTCTCGAAACTAGTTATGTATTAAATACTTTTAAATAGGTACCTCACATCCTTCAACTTAAAAATTACAAGCAATCTTATTGGGTATGCAAATATCCTGCAATAATATAAGGGTAGTTTAAACTTAAAATCATGATACCCCCAGTTCACTTACAATGGAATTTGCATTCGAAAGCCACAAGTCACTTGACAGTGTTTGAATAGCAATTTGTCGAGAGCAATAAACAATAACTTGTTTGAATGCAAAATAGTTCCGGTGTGGCGTCCCTTGCAGCATCCCGGGACCGGCAGGGGTAGTTAGTAGGGGTTCATCTCAAGTGTTGATTAATAACAAAAGCCACTGGTTTCCTGTGAAGCGTGCAATTATCAGGAGTAAAACACCTTTTAATATCTAAAAGAGTTTCATGACGTTTTTTCTCACTTTTAATATTCCATTGTCATTTTTCAGTTGTAAACTGTTTCATGTGACCTGAATAAAGATTCGGAGTAAAAGAAATTACCGTAACAAAAATGTTAATACGTTCTTCTTAACTTCTTAACCAAAGGGCAGTCTAGAATCTGTCAGTGGCGGCTCGACTCGTGACTCTTTTCGTGTACTAGATACTAAGATTAAAAAATATAGATGTGGTTGTGGCCGAAAATATATTTTTTTTCAAAGCAGAAAAAAATTGTATGAAGATTTTTAGGGTCTTTCAGTTTTGGTTGTTTACTGTATGGCTTGCTGAAAAAAAAATCATACAAAAAATTGAAATATATATTTTTTTTTAAATTTGGCGATAGCAAAATCAATCGTGACTTTTTTTCAATCTTAGCACTCTAGCACACTAAAAAGTCACGAGCCACTCCAGATACAAAGTTCGAGATTGCACTTTGGGAGCGTCAGACCTCATCTCTTCAGAAAACCATATCCATAAATAAATTTAAAAAATGCACAGCGTTATTTCAAATCAAAAACATCCCCATACTATAAACCTATTTTTATACAATTATATCGAAATTTTTAATTGAATTTTTATGAAAATTTGAATCTTCCAAAACTTTCATTTTTCTTCATTAATAATAATAATAATTTTTGGATGATTTGTATAGCGCCGTTTTGTAAATAATCACCTCAAGGGAGCTGTACAGGATCTTGTATTCTATTATTAGATATTAATTCTTAGTTTAAATAAGAAAACATACAGAAACATACTAACCTGGTAGGTCCCATCAGATATACACACTTATTAACTTTAAATTGTAGTTATGATTTTTTTTTTTTTTGTTTTTTTCCGATTTAGGGCATGGGAGCGAAATTGAAAAATGGACTTTTTGAATTTGTCGTACAGTACAGAATTTGGTTAAAATTTGCATATCTAAAGGTGATTCGTCGAGAGACGGATTATGTTGAGATTCTTTTAATGAATTTAAGGATATGAAAGTCTGAAAAGGTAAGTTTTCAGTTTGACCGAAATTCTGTTGGGCTCGTTATACATCTTAGTTCCGGAGGGAGTTTATTCCAAGCCTTCGGCCCATTTTATACATGTTTGCCTTACAAATCTAAACTCTACCGCAGTGTTTCATATACTTGTACATAACAGGTATTTTTTCTTAAAATTAAATACACGAAAAACGGAAACTAAATACCCAAATACAAATTTCGAAAAAAATATGTTTTCTTTAAATGAAATTTAAATGATGTTCCATGTTCATCTCACGATAAATCTGTCTCATAAACCCATAGTTCTAAACAGGCTACAATTAGATTTGCATAGCCTTAATTGAATAGCTCAACGATAGTTTACATATCTCGATGAATAATATTAAAGTGTAATTCTCGGAGCTGACGAGACCACAGGGAGGCTGTGATCCGCCCTTCTCACGCGCGGGGTGGTTCTTACTCTATTACGCGTAGCCTAGAAGAGGGGTGAAATCTTCCCCTCAACTTGTAGGCTTTGAGATTTGCATAACTATGGCTAAATGCTTATTATTTAATTGAGGTAAGCACGTCACTTAAATAATAATAAAAAAATACAAGAGGCACAAAATCGGATGATCGGAAAGGAGTTGAAGAAAAAAACCCATATTCAAAGTAGGAAATGAATATGTAAAATTATGCAAATTTTTGGTAGTTTCAATTTGTGGTTTCAATTTGTGGACCACAAGAAAAATGTCATACTAAGAGAAAAGTTTAACAAAAATACCTTCACAAATGTTGTTGTTGCTCTGCGGAAGATATATCACTATAAGACTAGGTTTTTCCAAGGTCGAAAGCTACATTTGATCGTGGGGAGTAGAAGTGTAGAACCCGACAAAAGCAGCAAAGATGGAACCAGAAGCCTTTGAATTATGGTTATACCGTCGCATGTTGAGACATCCTCGAAAAGATCGAGTAGGTAAGGAGCATTGAAATTACGATAGCCAAAGACATCAAAATTTAAACCCAATAAAAAAAACTAAACGCTTCAGCTTGCAAAGTAGGGAAAATAGATAACTTAAAAGAGCTGACTGAAAGCGAGCCACGTGCTAGAGAAAACTCTAGAAGTCGTTGGACCCGTAGCACAATGTCTATTTCGGCTGTGGTGCCAAGTTTAGTGTTCAGGTGTCAATAATGATGTCCAATATCCGAGAGGAGTAATTTATTTTTTGACATACCTTTAACGTGATTTCACAGCTTCAGACCTAATTACAAAAATGACGTTTCGAGTTGACTTTAATAGTTGTAACAAGTTTTATGAAACTGCATGAATTTTAAGTAGGATGCACCAATGACAATAATAACAGTGAACTTACATAGCGCAGTTTTGTAATATTTCACCTCAAATGCGATTTGTACTAAATTAATTATGCTAATAAGACTAACTAACAAGGAGAAAATAATACATAGTATGTATACAAATTAAAACTATCTAAAATCATGATCGTTATCATAAATCATGAGAGAAAGGGTTCAGATATAGAAAAAACAATTTATCAGAAGCTAAGGTTATAAAAATCTAGATGAAACGGATGAATTCATAATTATATTGTAATCCAAATATTCCGAAACGAACGTAGTTTCAAGTTTCTACTTGCATACTCTTATAATTATTATATTATCCAAGCGGCTGACCAGGTTAGATTTAGAGTGCAAGTAGTCCGACCATGGATAATGTCGGTAGAACCACCTTTAGATATATACAATTTGATCAAATTCCTGCACTGTACTACAAATTCAGAAGGCTCATAATTAAATTTACTCTCATGCCCTAATATCGAACAATAAAAAAACTTAAATAAATACCATGTAGAATTATGCCAATATCATATCCTCTGAGTGCAAAACTATATCTTCCTCCAAACTAGAAACAACTTAAATAATTATTGTATTTTTATGAAGTGACGTGCCCCGTAAGTTTACTTCTTTATATAACATACATAAATATTAATATGCCATAGATTAAATGTAGTTGGTGATAAGATATAGTCTAAGAATTAAAATTTGTATGAGCGCCCTTTTGTAATAAATACCTCACAAGAGTCCCAACTGTTCCCAATTGTTCCCAATTGTCAAGAGCCAGTACGACTATGGCATCCCCAATGAGGGTATATTGTGAGGCTGAAGGTACTAGGAAGGGGAAAGAGATGGGGAAGAGGAAGGTTAGCTATTCAAATCTGGTCACTTTAAGCAACGTTTCGATTTTGAATGGTCATATTAATTAAATAAAAGTTATTTGCGAACGCCGGGTTTGAACCCGCGACTTTTAGAATCGTATTCAAGCGTCTTACCACTCGACCGTGGAAGCCCTGAGGTGATTTTTCACAAAAAACGGCGCTGTAAATGTTATCCAAATATAATTTTTTTAATCTTGAATATCTGGAATCTATGTAGACATTCCGAAACATACACACTATTCTTTGCCTAGCAACATAAATATTCAAGCGCATATAAACTCCTTCATTATTCCCCAGAGCCTAGCGCATTTATTTTGACCGCGGACAAAAGCATTAAATACCAAACTTATGTGTGTAATAACCGTAGTACCAAAGATTCCAACGGTACTCTTTCCTGCTGCACATATTTCCACTGCGCATGCACTCGGAGGCTGTGGCGGTGGCTGCATCTGACCTCAATCCACGGCCTCCCCACGGCTGAATTTGAATATGAGATCACGGCAAACATAATATTACAAAGTACCTACCTACGTTAATTTGTCGCCAGAATGTTCGAGAAGGAAAAGGAACTCATAAAACGCATCTGCGACTCAACGAGACACCAGTTAAAAAGCACCTATCCAGAATTTTAAACCCTTTGAAAGCTCCCACGTAAAAACGTATCTTCCTACCACGTGTCCATTGAATATGATAATAGTTATATATCTCCAGCTTTTTGAAGCTTATGTTTCCATTTATACAATGTTTAAATAGGTTTGGAGGTGTTTGTAAAAAGGGAACTTGATCTCATATCAGTGATCTGAGGATTGATTGGAATTTTCATTAGGTTGAGGTTTTAATTTACTTGTATTTCTAGTCGCAGGTAGATGTGTTAGTCTTGTAGGTTGTGGTTAGAGGCTTGACTGGTCCAGTGGGTTGTGTGGGAGGGGCGGGATGCTGCATCGAGGGTGGGGTGGGGCGAGGATCCCAGGCCAAGGCCAACCAGTCTGCCGAGAAAGCCGGCGAGCCTGAATATGTTTACCTACGTGTCACATTTTTTAACAATTTATTTCTTACCTGCCGACATCTTTCTATATTGGTAATGAGAGCTTGCAGCTCTGAGATCGTTTAGTGGAATGAAAACTCGCACCTTTCTGCCTTAACTGTTTTATGTAATATCAAGCACGCAGTTTGTAAGCATACACCTATCTAAATTAGACGTAGTTATGCAAAAAGCGTCCAACCTTAAAAATATGAAACTGAGAAAAAGGCATTTGAAAATATGACGATAAAAAAATAATAATATGCGTAATCTAACTAACTAACTAACCATCACGCCGTTTCTCCGCAGGGATAGGCAGATAGGACGGACCACCATATAACTCTGTCTTGGCACACACTCTTCCTTCACATTCATACATCGTCTCATACATACTCTTCTGTTATTCTGACTCTTCACATGACCCGATTCTAGTATTTAATATTTGGATAATTTGTATGCCGCCGTTTTTGGGAAAAATCACCTCAAGGGCGCCTTAAATTTGATTTACTTGATCGTACCATATCTTCTTTGGGCGTCCTCGACTTCTTCTATTCACTTTCCCATCATATATTCTTTTCACACTTCTTTCTTCGTTCATTCGCTCTCATGCCCCTTTCTTGATCCTATTCGTTACGCTCACATCAGCCTTGCACTCGTTATGATCGGCATTTGTAAAGTGAATATCAGTGTTTTTTTTTTCTTTATGAGCATTATTTTATAATATACCATTGTGTTTTATTTAAAAAAAAGTTTTTCTAAATAAAACACACTTTTTTCTTCAGAGAATCGGTGGTTAACGGGGGCGATTATTTGGAGTGGTGACGGTAAAAAATAATAATAATGATAATGACAGTGTAAAATGTGACAGTGGTTCTTTTGCTTTTTTTTTTTGCAAAAAATGTGGAATAACGCCTTTGACCTAAACACAGTCGATATGTAACTAGAGATATCTCATGCTTTATCTAGGGATTATCTAGATTTATGCCAAAAAACATAATCTATATAAATTCTATTTAACCCGGAAAATATTTTTAAAAGGGGTTTTTATTAATAACTTTGTAGGTATTTAAGGGATTTTTTAAATCTGAAATATATCTAGATTTCAGTGTATTCATTTTTTATAGTTAAGATGTAAATTTGTTGTATTTTAATTTTATCAAATTTAATATTATTATTAAGTTCTGCTAGTTTTTATTTTAATTTCAAGAGACAGCTGTTACGGTGTTCAAGCTTCTTAATATATTTTTTAATATTTTTATGAAGTTCTAGAAATTTAACACTAAAAATATAAATTAAAAATGTTGTACCTACGCATATAAAATGGGTTATTTTCTTTGGAGCGTCCTTTAAAATCATATTTGTTTTACGAATATTGGTATAAACTTGACATTATTTATTGGTAGTTTTTGTATATTTGATTATGATTGTACATCACAATCGCCCCACTAATGCTAGAAATTTTCCTAATCAACTGGAATGGTCTGACATGCCGTTCGTTCATTAACCTGTGGATTGTGGAGGAGAAACGAGTTGTCCTTCCCTTGAGAATGGGGTGGAAAAGGGTGGGAACACAAATACCTACTACCTAGAACATAAAGACGTATTTGCAGTGAATAATACTTTATGTTTGATATTATCGAGAAACTATAACACCTGCTGGATATTGGATAAGAATAATATTTTTTAACTTAAATTACTCTTTACAGCTTTGCGCTTCAGCAATATATTTTGATTACTGAAAGAATAACAATCTCATTAGATTACGTAGACGGTTGCCAAAAAAACATTTTATTTATTATTTTCTCCTTGTTAGTTAGTCTTATTGGCATAATTAATTTAGTATGAAGTGCACTTGAGGTGAACTTTCACAAAAATGCGCTAAATAAGTTCACTGTTATTATTATTATTATTACAAAAATAAATGATATTTGACGACCTGCGTGGTCGAGTGATAAGGCGCTCGACATCAAATCCAGAGGACGCGGGTTCAAACCCGGCGTGCGCAAATTTATTCTATTTAATTGATGTGCGTCATAACACATTTAGTTCATATAAAATAATATATAGTGTATTTGTGGTACGTTTAAGAGTGGCAGATACTCTAAGAATCGCCCTAGTGAAAGAACACCATTCACAATTGAAACGTTGCTTGAAATGGCTTTAGCCATGTTTGGTAACCAGGTCTGAATATCCAGGTACTCCCCAACCTTCCAGTTCCCCATCTCCTTCTCCTCTCGACTACCTTCAACCTCACAACATATCCCAATTGGGATTGCCATAGTCTCACTGGCTCTAGACGGTTGGGTATAAAAAAATTACCATGAAGTATATGATTATTAAAAGTGACCCCTAATCAACTGGTCGGGATGGTGGTTGGCGGTTACGGGTTTAAGTTTCGATCACAACCTAATATTTTTACTTTATGTGTCCTTAACTATTCTCATATTCTTTGAAGATTGTTAATATTCTTTCAGAAGTCAATAAATAATACTTTGCGTATTTTTATAACACCTTTTGTGAAATATCGACACAAGAGCGTTTGATAAAGTAATGAATTATTCATGCTTCAATATCCTAAAAATACACATTTATTCTATTTAGACTCGACGAGGCTTTATAAAATAGTTGATTGCAGATAGTTGAGGAGCTTATAAGCAAAGGCAGCAAACTACAAAAACGGCTCTGTAGCATTGTCAACCTAATCAACATAGAGAAACAGAGCATTTTGTGTATCAAAATATTTGTGTACATTAAACCAGGAACAATTTGAAAAAATAATCTCTAAATGTATCAAAATATTCACGAAAGAAAAGTGTATATATAAAAGTATAAAAATGTATAAAAGTGTAGGCATTAAAAAAGCGTTTTATATACTTTTTTCAGCTAGCAGTCCACAATAAAGTGCTTACAACCAGCTCTGATGTATGGCAGAGGCACAGAACTGGCAAAGAAAGGATGAAAGAGACTGAATGCTGTGGAAATAAGATCCCTGAGGCGTATGTGGTAATACCATGTATGAACGTGTTAAAAATGTGGATATCCGGAAAGAATGCCAGGCTGATGTAATCGTAATGAAAAGGATCAAGAAAGGAATGGGATAGAGTGTGAAAAGAATATATGATGTGAAAGTGAATGGAATAAGAAGTCGGGAATGCCTGAGGAAGATATGGCACGATCAAGTGAATCAAATACTTGAATCGGGCCATGTAAAGAGTCAGAATAACAGAAGAGTATGGATGAGACGGTGTATGAATGTGACTAAAGCAAGGAGTGTGTGCTAAGACAGAGTTGTATGGAAGTTCGTCTTCTCTGCCTATTCCTACGGGGAAACAGCGTGATGGTTAGTTAGTTTAAGAACTTTTTGAGAAATAATTTAGGATAAAAAAGATTGCTGCCTTTGCTTCTCCATCCCTCATTTACGCATTTTTTGGTTTTGAAAGAGGCTTAAAAAGGATCTCCCTTGAGATTTACTACATATCTACTATCATAACGATAAAATTAAAAAACACCGTAAATCCAAATTTACAGACTAATGCCAAAATTAAATTTTATATTAATGAATTCTAAACGAAATTAACTAACCATCACGAGCAGGGGTAAACAGGATAAAACTCTTCTGTTATACTGACTCTTGACATGAACGACTCAAATATTGCAGCCATTCGTCATGTTTTGACAACGAAAATATGAGTTTTACATAAGTGATTTTTTTTTTTTATATGAATACTTGAGGCTGAAGGAAGTGGGGAGGGGAGATGGGAAGAGGAGGTTGGACTCAAATATTCAGATCTGGTCACCAAAAGCCATTTCAAGCAACTTTTCGATTCTGAATGGTGGTCTTTCACCAGGGCGATACTTAGAGTATCTACCACTGAACGTGCCGCAAATATACTTTTATTATTTTCATTAATTAAATATGTTATGACACATATTAAATAAAAGTTATTGGCGCACGCCGGGTTTAGAATTTTGAATTCGTAGTCGACCTTAAAATGATTCATAAAAGTGATTCAAAAGACATTTAAAATTAACTTTTGTTATTGCGGAGTTTTTAGTTCCCTGTAGTCCTTTGTAGTTTTGTGGGGCGGAGTGGGTGGCGGTGAGTAGTAGTGGGTGCCAACGGGGGGAACCGATGGTGGGTGGTGTTGGGCGGCAGGTGGAATCGGTGGATGGCAGAAGGGGGGAGGGGGAGGCTTATCGTTGTCCATCGCAGGTCGATACGCGGTGGGCGATTTCACTACAAAGTGCGTGTGCCTTTTTGTAGGGCGCAGGACATTTTCAGCGACACTCGCTGGAACCACCGACTGACTAAACATTTGAAACTCTTTCGTTGAATTATTCTTAAAATAATAAAAAAAAAAGTTATGTAAAAGGCTGCTTTGAAAGGACTCGAATACAATTGCTTGTGAGAGATGCATGCGCGGTGTCATGTTACACGCCACACGTGGTTTTATATTAACTCCCACGAATATATATTATGATTGAATCTGTGGATCTGTACCCAGCCATTACGTAATGCATTCCTTATTTTATAGTTTTTATACAGTTATCTGTAAATGAACTCCACTTTTTTTCTGGTCTGGTACTACACATAAAATCGTTATTTAAAAATACCGATTTTTTAAACTTTATTCCATTTTTTTTTTATTAATGACCTGACCAGTTTCACATTACGACGGGCATCTTCAGATTGGTTTTATATCAACTCCTACAAATATATATATTATTGAATCTGGGGATCTGTACCCAGCCATTACAAAATGCATTCTTTTATACACTTATCTGTAAATGAACTCCACTTTTTTTTCTTTTCTCTTTCACCAGTCTGAAGATGTCCGTAATAGGATTTATTACTAATGGCCCCTGAAGGGCGAATAACTAATAACTTACAATTAAGATTTATTACTAATAGCTTACAACTAATTTTTTCAACTAGTGACTTACAATTATGACTTATAGCTAGTAACTAGCTACTGAGACTTAAAACTAGTGACTTACATCTGAGACTTCATTATCTCTTCATTATTGCTCCACGTTTTTATTACTGACTGTCGATATTCACGAATAAAAGTAATCGTACAATGTGATCAGCGTGTAGTTTCGTACAAAACATATTTCCATCACTGAAATCGAATTCGTCGATAATTACAGCCGCCTATCGAGCATCAATTTTTCAAAAGAAAAGCGCTCTAATGTCTAATGGCGTTTTGGCAATTTTCCCAGGAGCGAGAGTGGACGCTTCCAACAGAATACATAATTAAGGGACATTGGCTTTTAGGGCAAGCTTTTTAGAATGTACACCGACGCACTCCCTGTGTGTGTGTGTGCGTGTGCCCTTTCGTGTATTTATTGATTGATATTGGCCGGTACATTTGCTACGCATAAATTGACATATAATTATACACGTTATTTCTTCTGTCGATGTCATTTGACAGTTGGAATAATTTCTGTACATACTAGCATATGTATTAAATATAAACGATGCTTTCATGCCTTAAAATTTTAAATAAAAAACATAAATAATTTTAATAAATACTATAACTATAATTTTGCCAATGTCACCTCTGGGTAATAAATAAAATTATTGTGTTTTTCTGAAGTAAGTATGCTTCTGTATATCGTCGCTGGGAAGGTAATAGGGCTGAAGCGCCATTTCGGGAAGTTTACACCAGAGCACTTTAAAGTTTTTTTTTGTTTTACCATAAAATTCAATTTTGAATTTTGAAAAAAAAGAAGTTAACTCATATAACTTAATACTCTCAATGAATTTCCTGGAGCGAAAAAAAGTTACCAAAATGTCCCAAACTTGTATCGCTTGAGTCAAGCCTTCTCCAAAACGGTAAATATATTTAAGATGACTGAAGGGCCACAAAAGTCTTCAGAATCAAACGAGAGTCAAAGAACTGATAAAAACGGCATATTTAACTCATTTTTGACCAAAGTATCGTTTAAGCCCTTTTGCCTTTTCAACGGCAATATTATATCTGTGCATAATCCAAATAAATATTGATATGCCATCGATTATAATGTAGTTATTAAAAATGTGGAACCTGGGAATTAAGATTTGTTCAGCACCCTTGAGAATATTTTTCACAAAAACGGCTGTATAAAAGTTATTCAAATATTGTTTTTATCATCTTAAAACAGAAATGTGATTGTAGAGACCCGAAAAACTTTCTAATTGTGAGCTCTGGCCTCACGAAATTAGCTCAACTTTTATACATAGAATTTTAAGGTTAAAAAAACTGTTTTCAGCTTGCAACGCCATTTAAATCACGAGCTATAGAGCTTTGAACTACCCGTTTATTTATAAATACATTGTAAAGGCACCCTTTGGTTAGTTCAATGTTTTTCTGTTTACATACCTGGCGGAACCGGGTTGTAAACCTAGTATGTTATAAAACACCATTTAGTTGACCAGGTAGTTTGCAATTAATATGTTTTTTAATGTTAAACGTTGAAGAACGTAGATATTAGAACGAGGAAGGAAGACTTACATAAAAAGAAAATAATTCTTAAAAAACTGGTAAAAAGAACGCTACTGGTTGATAATCAGTTTGTGTATCATTTTGATTATCGTAACACTGATTAAATAATTTAAGAAATAAAAGATAAACGAAAAGATCAACGTAATAAAATAACCATAAACACCCTTGTTCGGGGTACAAATTGCATGCGAGTCCCATTGAAAAGTCAACAAACACACCCTTAACTGACATTAACGCACAACATGTGTTCATCCCTTCGCCATGAATGTAATACCAAACACTATTCGCATCAATTCACATGGCCAATATTGGATATTATGACAATCCCATAATGGGGCGTGAAACCGAAAAACGGCTGATCCCGCCATAAAAAGGGTAGGATTGTAGAGAAAACCTTCAACTGGGCAAGGGTTGCCCCCTCCACCCCCGCTTCCTACCCGCGCCAACCCTTAAAGGGAGGCAATGATCTGTGAAGAAATCGTCCACCGGACATAGAATTCGTTTTGCAGAATAAGACGACTCGTGGAATATTACATTTAGAAGCATATTTAAATAAACTATTTGTAGGACACTACAAAAAACTATTCTTCTTTTTTCAAATATGACCCAACCGTATTCCATGGCATAATTCTTAGGCAAATACATCTTGATACACTAAGTTTTCAGATGACTTAAGGAGGAAATAACGAATGTACGTACAATTTTTATTAAATCCAAAACAAAAATTATATCGTCAAAATCTACACTAGGCATTTCCACCAACTGCCAAGTTAAGTATGTCAATGTTTTGTTACCCTTTTTTTTAGAATCAAATACAATTAGAAAATTTACCGATAGACCCCTTTTTCTCTTTCCATATAAAATCGACAAATTTGACGAAAAAATATTAAAAATACCAATTTTGAAGATTGCGTATTATGATTTTGACACATAACGTGCAAACGTTCAAATAAGGAACTAACCGATGGACGAACTCATTTTGCAATCTTAGCTGTTATATATATAAGTTTGTATATCTATACATCATGTATTGTTACGTGCATAAAATTAAAAATTGTTGTTAAATTCTCTAAGAATAATTTCTCCACTTTGCATACAAAGATCTAAAGTTGAGCATAAAAACGAATTTTCAAACATATTCGCATATTATAAATATTATGTAGTTTAAATAGTGCATTTAAGAATGCAGTTTTCTCCACTGATATACCTAGAAAAGGGTATATTCTCGCCACTGCAATTTTGTGCGCTAAACTGAAATAAACTGACGTCCCTTTGTGCCTATCTGACGCCATTCAATAAATCCTGCTTTGTTCCTCCGCCGAGCGATAACTTGGCACACTGGATGCAATTTCATTTTTGCCCTTCTCACGTGGGGGTTTTTATAGAATGCTTATCTGTCAGAAATAAAACAACGGTTATGAAGAGTTATGCCGGAAATCCAATATGCTCCTTAATACGGTTTTCGTATTATGCTAGCCATTGAACTGTGTGAGATTTTTTGCTGGGACATGTCATCATCAAAATGTCAAAGTACATGGGTTTGTATTGAAATATTTTTTTGGGATCTAGTTGAATTTCAGGTATCTTGAGGTAATTTGAAAATTGATAACAAAATATTTTGAAGTTTTATAAAAACGATTTATTTAACATGGATATAATATATCAAATTTTAGATACAAAAAATACTATGTAGCATAAGACTTCGATTTATTTTGCGTTTTCAAAATTATTAATTGTATTATTGACTCACCTTCTTTGTTGCAACTCAATTCAA
This sequence comes from Drusus annulatus, assembly GCA_022651775.1. Taxonomy (NCBI): domain Eukaryota; kingdom Metazoa; phylum Arthropoda; class Insecta; order Trichoptera; family Limnephilidae; genus Drusus; species Drusus annulatus. Next base: position 2,320,589 of record JAGWCC010000184.1, read on the forward strand.
CATTCCTTGCCGTAGACTTAGAAACAGTGAATTGCTATTCCTCAATCAACACTCTACTAATTATGGGTATCATTCTCCACTGTGCAAAATTTCGAGACTTGTTAACTCAAGCCATGGTTTTCAAAATTTTGGTAACAGTTTAAATGATTTTTGAAATTATTAACGATAATAATCTTCGAAGAATACAATTTATTCTGTCTAACATCATTGACTACCAAAACCTGGTTCAGGCTTTGACTTGGTTCTATCAAATGTATATTTATATAATTGCTTCCTTCAACTATTACGTATGTGCTGTTCTTTTTCTTTTGCTCTTTTTTTCTCATTTCATGATATGTATTTTTTGTAATTGGAATGGTCCGTTAATATAAAAATAAATTGATATTTACACTATTTTCCTGACTGAAAGATAATCTCATAGCCTTGAAATCCAATATGGAGAAATTTAATGTTGCTTGAAATGGCTTTTGCTATCTTTACTGACCAGATCTGAACATCCAAGAACTCTCAAGCTTCCCTTCTCATTCATCATTTACTTCAACCTTAAATTCCCTGTAAAGGGATGCCATATTTCAACTGACTCCGGACAGTAAAATTCTTGTGCGATATCGCACAAAAAGCTCCCCCGATGTAATATTTCATAAAAATGGCACACTAAAAATCAGCTTAGTTTTTAATCCAGGGTAAACTTTAAAAAATATTTTTTTCTTAATCGTTAACCCAATTTCTAACTTCCTATAGGTATCACAATCAAAGTTTATCCAAGCGCAAATCAAAGAAAATTCCAATGAAAATAAACATTTTTACTGTAAAAAGAACACACTGTAAAAAATAAATATATTCTTATTCGAATTACGTATACACTTGTTTGTTCCTTTTCGCTATAAACAATAAGTAGACGTAAGCAAGACAAAGGGCTGTTTCTCAGAGATTCACGTTTCTTAAGGACATGACTACCGTATGTTAACACATATTATGCACAATCCTAAGTTTTTGATGTTTAGATTAACGCAACCTAAACTATACATTAAAATTGCAGATGCCATTAATTTACTTAAACTTTCACTGTGTACTACAATTGCATTCGTGACACAATCGCAATTGGGAGAGCCGAATAGTCTCCTCTTTTTGTTGTCTTTTTAATTGGCGTGGGAGAGCAAAGCTACGTTTGTATTGGGTAATTTAGGTACCAATCCAGTCCTTAATAGTCCCCATTCTATATTTGGATGCATCTATGCAAGGGGGAGTGACTTTCGCGTTGGCAATACTGACATGAATTTGTGGTACGGTGCGGGTACCTAACTAGAAAAAAAAATCCGCGCGTTGTTTTTTACTGTTCGTAAACAACATGTGTGAACGCTTAAATTCTACAGCCATATGTGCCAAAATGTGGTCGTTCATTCGCGAGTTTTATGTATGTGTCTACGACCAGGTTGTTAAAATGTGAATGAATACAAATTTTTAACATTATGCGAAATTATGTGAAAACATCTTACCCCGTGTTTCACGCTTATGTCGATTAACTTCAGATGATCATTTTAAAATAAAAATCAATGAAAAAAACAACAATACCAACTGTAAAAATGTACTGCTTTTGTATGATTGTCGAAAAATATATTGTGCCGTTTCTTTTTACAAGGGTTACAATCGTATGAAGTACAAATTCTCACAACATTTGGAAGGGATGGTGTAAGAGAATGCAGAAAAAATCTAAATAAAACGCAAAGGTTATTCTAAATCATGACCGGTTAGTAGTTGAGTGGACAAACGCGTCGGATTCCCACCCGGGCGTTGTGGGTTCAATTCTTCTGCTAGCTAAGTCCTCCATCACTGCACACGTAACACATTCACGCTTATTATGATAGCAGTAGGAGCTTTTAAAAATGTTGTCAGATTATTCGTAACCCGGCAATGTTTGTCTTTCTTAAAAATAAGTATTTTTTCTTATTATTTAGATAGTTTCGTTAGATGTATTTAAATACTCTTCCCCTAAATTTTTATGGTGTATGCATGGTGTAGCGCATCCATAGTGAAGAATGCAAATTTTCAGAAACCATTTTTGTTAATATTGTCAAAGTTTGATTTGAATAATAATATTAATAACAGTGAATTTACGTAGCGTTTTGTGATAGTTCACATCAATTGCGCTTCACACTAAATTACCTAACGTAATATAACAACGATAAAATAATATATAACCGATATGCATGCTAATCTAAAATCATGATCATTAATCATTTAAAAAAAGTTCAGATATGAGTATAACAGTGCATGTGTACATCAACAGATTAAAAAAAAAACAATTTACTAAAAGCTAAAGGTGTAGAAAATCCTGACGAAAATAGTGTATTTATCAAAGAATTTCGTATTTTTTAGTTTGACCTCAAATATTTAACATGCTAACCTACAAAACAACTAATTACCTACACCAATATTTAGTTAATCTTTGCATTATTTGTTTCGATATAATAAACTTCCGTTTAAAATAAGTTTTAATGCATTTTTAATGTTTTATTTAGAGAGAAATACGGGATTCTCACGTAAATTTGTAAGAATGGGTATTCCCTGATTAGTCCAACATCTGGACGTAACCATGTCTCTTTCTTTCTCATGGTAGCAACGCAAAATTCTTCGCGAACAGATAAAGACGGAATAATGTTTATCTTTACGGTTTTTTCGCATCCTATTGGCTGGAAGCTTATACGCCATACCTCATTCGGTCAAGCTTGGTCATAAACTTGCTACAATATTTCGCAAAGTTAGGTCTCTAGGTTACTCTAAGGTTACACCGGACGTAGGATTAGACGCATAAGCCGTGGTTATAAGGCAAGTTTTTTGCTATTCCGACCTTACACCACGCGTGACATTTACACCTCGTTTATAAGTAAGGAGGAATAAAGCTACCTACTTTCACTTCAGTACCAAATACTAGAAATCCAATGGCCGTTGCAAATAGGGTTCCCATGTAATTTATCGTTTAGCATAGCAATAGGAAGTGTAACAATTTCGTGACTTTTATTTAAGGGACGGGCGGCGGAGGATCTCCACTTGGTTAGCTTTCGCCACACCCAGTAGCCGGTGTCTCCCTCTCTCCTCTGTGGCCGCAGTGCGAACCCGCCCGGGCGATACTGACAGGCGATAGCGTTAGTGATAGGCCATCTTTGCGTTTATCAGCCATCACGTGGATGGCCAGCGTGTTTAATACTGTTTTCCACCGGGTAAAAAACTGTTCGGCAACTTTTTCGGTTTTTTTTAGGAATTGATCCCATTTTGATTATGTTTTTATAGGGTCAGTTTATGTTGACCTCATTGTATTTTATTTGTGTTTGTATGTACTCATTAGAATCCAGATTTTTGTCGCCTTTATAGACTGCATGCCAGTGGTAAGTAGGTACCTTGGAGAAAGAATATATATACAATATACTCGTGTATATATATATATATATATATATATATATATATATATATATATATATATATAGAGAGAGAGAGCTAAATATCTTTAACCCAACCAATACAAATTTGCGATAAATCTGGTATACCATGAGAGAGAAAGAGACAAGAAAAGTCTTGAGATAATATTGCAGCCAAAGACCAACAAAAACATCGTTTTTTCTGAAACAGTTTTAAATATTTTTGACCGAAATTTAGAATTTTCACATTTTTAATGATATAAAGACACAAAATCAACAAAAAGCTTCCATCATTATTTGGCAAACCTTCTGTTATTAGTGTTTGTGTGATATTGTGACTTTATAAATCATTTTAATGGTGCATGGATATTGTTTTGTTTAATGTGTTCAAATATGTTTATTAAAAATATCCGAATTCCATGTGAGCGATAACTAATAGACTATCAAAATATTATTACTCCAAGGTAGAAATTAATTGTTTTTTTTTCATAGTAAAATTCACTTGTTGCGTAGGTTGCCTGTATTTTGAAATTATTTATTTATTATTAACGCCCTGATGGGCTTTTACATAGTAATATAACATAAGTAAGTGCATGAGTACAGTTTAAAAAGGATATACATGAAATAATACAGTAAAACGTTTTGAGAAATGAATAGCAAAAAAAAATAAAAATACAAAAAATAATAATTAATAATAGTTCCAATACATTAATGATAAGTGAATATTTCGTTTAAAAGTCTTTTAAATTTTGGCAAATTCATATAAAAGATATCAACATTTGAGGTGTATTCATTCCCGAGTGTATGTAGGCGAGAAATGGGTGCATGTATGTGGTAGTTGGTAGTGACATTATTGTTGCAGAAAAGTATATTTTGCCGAGTTGCTCGCTGAGGTACTCTGAAGTTGATAAGGTGCAGGAGTTCACAACAGTCGAATTCGGAGTGAATTATTTTGAACAGAAAAGTTAAGTCGGCTATTTTCCTTCTGTTTTCTAGGGTGTGGATTTTGAGTGTGTTTAAAAGGAATGTGTAATTTATGTGTTGAATTGGAATGTGTAGTTTGAAGTTTATGAAACGTAAAAATTTGCGCTGTACACGTTCAATATTGTTATTAAATAACTACGCTCTATCATAAGCTCTGGCTTAGCCAAGTACATCATAACCCCCCTCTTCACCCATCTCCTTCCCCTGTCTCTTTTTCGGTTTCACAATATTCTTCAATATTACCGATGCGATATTTCACTAGCTCCGGAACTTGTGACCCTTGTGTGCCATTCACATAATAACTGTATTCCGACTTTCTACTACCAATAATTACATGACAGTCTAAAATGTGTTAACAAATACATCACGCAAACATATTTATACACAGTTTTCCGCGCTCATACCACGAAATCTCAAACAAACAAAATGTATTTTTTTTTCAATATGATATTAATTTATACATAAAATAAGAAACAATTTATAATCAAAAAAAAATCTGGTAAAATTATTTAAAATGTAATAAAAAAAGACGAAAAAAAATACAAGGATATTCAAAGAAATCAGACTACCAAAAAATAATAAATCCAATGCGCAAATCCGTTTATTTTACAAAGGGGTGAAATATTATAATGCGCTGCCGGAAACCATCAAAATTACAATTAATGTAAGTAGCACATCCATTTATATGTAATATCGAGTAGTATTTAAGTTATAATAATTAGTTATATTTAATATCGGCAAATATTATATAAGTTATAATTAGTTATTTTGTAAACTTAAATGTACAATTAAATTATATAAATTAAACTAAAACTAAAAAATCAAAAAGTGCGACGTATATATTTGTAAGCTCTTGAGGTATTTTGTTTATAATTACTAAGAATAAGTAATATAAGATTTCGATTTTCTCATGATTTTAGATACATCTATGGCAATTATCTGTTTATAAATTTAAAAAATATATATTACTCCAGCTACTTTGTAAACATGATGAACTATCGTATCATTGACTATATTTCTTATAATCATGTTCTTTTAATATTTAAATGTGGCTTTTTCATTGCAAAATCAAGGAATTAACGATGTTACCCGTTTCCGCATTGTTTCAACAAGGTTTCAACTTATCCTTGTAAACAAAATTCCAAGCTGGGAGCAAAAAAGGCAACATTCATTGGAATTGCGGTTCAATGCTCTTTTCAGATGGAAGCTGAAAAATATGGTTCACTGCCGTAGAGAACTGACATACTAAACTAAAGGCGTTCTTAGAAAAATCATATCTTTCGCATGGTGTAATAATAAAGTTAGATAATATTGACTTCATCCTTTTTCCTCGTGGCTCAAGATTTTGATATCTATTTAACTTAAGTTCTTGCCTTGTTTTAGGCCTTTTTTGTTTTCATTAGATTCTCTTTCCTAGATAATAAAATTTACGAAAGGATTTTCAAAAATATTTACATAAATTTAGGAGCAAATCTTAATGTTTGTATTACCCCTATTGAATAGATCAAAACAGTTTGTAGTATGAACAACTTTGTACAAATGTCAAATTCCTCTCTCTTACTTTCTTATGAACTGCTGGTATTAAACATTCTTTGCTTATAGTGTGCCTTTATTTAACTTACTAGAAAAGCTTTTCTATCAATTGTGTGTCTTACATGCAGTTTTACGATTTGCTCTTAAGTTAGGGTATAACTACAAAATCACCCTTCGGACGTCTTTTCTAGTGCCTGCGTATTTTCTTGGTTATTTTATTACTTTGGTGGTGGATTTGAGGTATGAGTAAGGTTGTTGGTGTGATTTCGTTATCTTTCTGAGGACTCTGAGGATGAGCGGGTGGTCTAGGAGCTAGGAGTAATTGGGGAGGGGAAGGGGGAAGGGAAGGGGTAAGGTAAAGATCGTCGACCCCTCTCGGCTGAAATAACCGAAATAACGAAGTGATGCCACAATCCGGCCGGGCCAGGCGAGCCGCCGGATAATATCCACAAATATTTACAATCGGGAAGTGAGTGCACCGGCACCTACATTTTGCGCCGAATAGGTCTTCTTGATGTGGTCCGACAGTAAAAAATCTTTTTTATCGTACATAACATTGAAGAAATGGAAAATATGGAACAAACAACGTGGCTTTTTTATATTTTTGTACTGATCGATTATTTAAACAAAGCTCATGATGAAATGACTTTGCCAGTTAAACTAGATATTTTACACATAAAATGTGAACAAATTTAAAACCGCCATAGCTCACTGTTCTAGAGTTTTTTTCTTTTACCGATTTTTTTGTTTGTCATAAGATTTCATAAGTCAACTCATTGGTACCTACAGCATTTGCCTTTTATAAAATATCCTTTACTGTTACAATGGTAAAAGTTTTTCCTTGTGTATAATTTAACATATACCGGTAAGAGAATAAGATGTTTTCAGTATCGCCTTGTCAAGAGACAAAACATTGTTCAAAATCGTAGCGTTGGTTGCTACCAATGACAGTAGCTACGTTTAGTAAGTAGACACAAATAACCAGGTAAATCACGTTCTGCGTATTCCCTCTTCTCCTTCCTTCCTCCCATTTTTCCCTTCCGCATCGAAATACGATATTCACATTAAAAAACAAACGTTTTACCAATTCCTCTGTTTTCAAAACTATATGGTTTCTCAAAACAAGAAATTATGCAAATTCAACAAAAACGACAGATAAAAATGACTCACGAGTATATATGGCTATTACTTAGTGCGTTCCTATTACAGACAGACACGATTAAAATCAACGGAAACATTGTTGTCAGTGGCCAAAGCCAAACAGACTGCCTTCCTCAACGTCAAACCTAAAAAATGGACGTAGATCAAAGCCGTCAATAGAAAAAGCATTTGTAATGCATGCACATAGTGCGTTACGTACTTCCCGCGCCTCGTCTGTTATGGCCAAAGGGAAATGTAACCTATTCACTAGAAATGGTAAGACAGACCCGCATCTACAGTGCATTCAAAGCATGCAGTGCACGGGGGCGGCTAAATAAGATTTTTTGGGATGTTAAATTTATTTATATTACTTAATAACACAATGAAAGATACTCACTTGTAGCTAGATTGTATGCATTGGGTAATCCCTTCTCAGAAATAGTAGATATATTCAACCATACTGAATCTAGTTACAAGAAGGCTATAATAGCATACCTCTTCCAAAAATACTAATATTAATTTATTCTACCATAATATCATGTTATGCTTTAATACTGTTATGTGCTAATTATTTACTTCATGTTATTTCTGTATCACTATTATTTTATACTATTTTTTGCAGAGTTATGTAATAGCCCATAAGGGCGTATATAATAAAATAAATAAAACAGCGAATAAAGAGTAGGTAATAACAAACACCAGATTTATAAAACAGTTGTAGATATACTGAATGAAAAAAATCATACATGCTATCTTATACATACGAGTACATAAGAGGATAATTTTATTACATGCTATCTTATACATACGAGTACATAAGAGGATAATTTTATTACATGCTATCTTATACATACGAGTACATAAGAGGATAATTTTATTACATGCTATCTTATACATACGAGTACATAAGAGGATAATTTTATTACATGCTATCTTATACATACGAGTACATAAGAGGATAATTTTATTACATGCTATCTTATACATACGAGTACATAAGAGGATAATTTTATTACATGCTATCTTATACATACGAGTACATAAGAGGATAATTTTATTACATGCTATCTTATACATACGAGTACATAAGAGGATAATTTTATTACATGCTATCTTATACATACGAGTACATAAGAGGATAATTTTATTACATGCTATCTTATACATACGAGTACATAAGAGGATAATTTTATAAATACTATCTTACACTTACTCTTAATTGAATTTCAATCACGTAAAAATAGCTGTTCATAACTTTATAATAATCGTAATTATAATATTTGGATAATCTGTATGGCGTCGTTTTGGTGAAAAATCACCTCGAGGGCGCTCTAAAAACTTGTTTCCCAGACTCCATCTTATTCCGTACTAAATTGAATCTATGGCATATTAATATTTATATACATCATGTACATAGATAACATACAAAAGCACACTTAGCTGGCAGGAAAAAAAACAATTATTTCTAGTTAGCCAATGATATATAGTTTAACAAATAATTAAACCTCGAAATAGAGCCATGAAAATATGTTAAAAAAGTTAAATATATTTTCATTTCAATAAATTATTTACTTCAACACCATATTTTTAATCTACGAAATAATTAATGGCCATAAATCACTTGAATTTATAAGAAGAATTGAAAACTTCCATCACAGGCACAAGCATGAGACGAGGAAAGGGATCCACTAAGACTCCCGTTTAGAAAAAGTCGCAAAGTCAAAAACGATTGATGTACGGAGCTATAAAGACATTTGACTGATTACCAAATGATATTAAATTAGAAGAAAATATATATTTTTTTTAAAATTATTAATGAAAAATTATTATGAGTTTACGGTAAGGAATCTTATTTTAAGGGTTGTATTAAAACATACGTATTTTATTAAATAAAATATATACAGTAGTGACGAAAAATCTGTTCAAGAAAATGATCCCGTCCCTACCTGCAAAGAAAGTAAACACGTAATAAATTCTGACGCAGAACAAAATCAATCATCATATTGATTAAATTGATTTGTTTCATGACATTATTTATTTAGAAACTCAAGAGATGGAACTCACGAAAGAAATCAATAGACTTTTCTTATTATTTTCCGAGAACTGATAAAAGACCTCGCCATGGGCTACCGTCGCGCAAATAATTATATTTTCAAAAGTGTATCATTAGTCTCGTCCAGACAGTCCACACTGCGCACGTGAGCCATTCCCAACTAGCAAATACATAATTTAGCAGTCAAAAGGTCAAAATAAAGTGTATAAAATCAATTGTGACAAGTATTATATTCGAACCTCCCCATCAATTTTTAATTTAGAGTGAATACCGCACAATAGTCCCGTCCCAACTGCTCCCAAAAGTCTGGAGCCAGTGAGACTATGGCATCCCCGATGGGAGTATGTTGTGAGACTAAAGGTAGTGGGAAGGGTAAGGAGATGGGGAAGAGGTAGGTCGGGCAGTACCTGGCTATTCAGGTCTGGTAACCAAACACGGAAAAAGCCATTTCTAGCAACGTTTCGATTCTCAGTGCGATACTTAGAGTATCTACAATTCTGGAACGGGCCGCAAATGTACTATATATTTTTTTACTATAGATACTATAGATTAAATGTGACATATATTAATTAAATAAAAGTTATTTGCGCACGCCGGGTTTGAACCCGCGACCTCTGGATTCGTGGTCGAGCGTCTTACCACTCGATCAATGTTCAAGGACTTAATAATTTACTTGAAACGGCTCATGCGCAAGCCTAGCGGTGTCTGGACAAGGCTATTAACCATTGTGAATCCAGTTTTCTTAGAATTCGCGAGGAAAGAATTTCGTCATTGCCTCAAAAATTTTTATATGCAATTTTTTACCAACTAAATTTCTTTCTTCGAGCTTTTCTCATATTGAACACGTAAGCTTTACATTTAAATACGTTTGGCAACTACTGCCTGGGTGCGGTCCTGGGTAATAGAGTCGACAAATTGACGCACACAGAATGCATCGCCGAATATTCCAAGCAATGACCTCAGAGGCAGACTGTCGAGTTGGTGCATATTGTCTACGAAAGTGCATCCCAAGAAACAAGGCAACGGTGAATTTAGATTGTCGATTTTATGATATGTCTTCGTTTGACTATTATTTTAATACATGTATCAGTGTTTATGTATTATTTTGTAATACACAACAAATAGTATTTACTACCTATAACTGTATGCCAAATTTGAGGAACTATGCTGTTGAAAATTGGCAAGGAAATTTAAGAACAATGAAGTATATATATTTTTAGATATGGTCAATGAACATATATTTTTTTAAACAGTGAATACCGCACAATAGTCCTAACAGCTCCCAATCGTATGGAGCTAGTGGGACTATATCATCCCCAATCGGGGTATGCTGTGAAGCTGAAGGTAGTGGACGAGGAAGATGAAGGTTGGAGAGTACCTGGCTATTCCGATCTGGTCGCCAAATACGGCTAAAGCCATTTTAAGCAAAGTTTCCATTCTGAATGGTGGTCTTTCACGAGGCTGATACTTACTTACTGCTTACTTCAAAGCACTGCAATCAACCTCTCCCCCTCAATAAGAAATGGTAAATACACCTTGGAGTAAGAATATATATGGAGAGAGAGAACCAATACAAATTTGCGATAAATCACTTTCTCCGGGTTTTCACGTCGTATACCACGAGAGAGAAAGAGGCAAGAAAGGTCGTAACATAATATTACAGCACTTCTAAGTATGTAAGAATGTTATTGTATATCGCGCTAACTTCACATCATCGAGTCATATAACTTGCGTCAACAGATTTTGAGGTTATTTCCTATATTTGTGTTGATTAAAAAACTTGCAGTGGTTATACAAATAAATCGAACATGATGGTGATATGTGCTATGCGTGAATGTTCAAATAAGACCAAACAAAGATTATAAAATATCACTTTTCAGAGTTATTTCAACAGTTTCAAATATTTTTAATCGAACCTTACAATTTTCACATTTTAATGGTATAAAGACATAAAATCAACAAAAATCTTCTATAATTATTTGGGCAAATCTTCTGTTATTAGTGCTTGTGTGATATTTTATCTTTATAAATCATTTTAGTGGTGTATTGATATTGTTTTTGTTTTATGTTTTCAGACATGTTTATTCAAAATGACAAAATTCCATGTAGGGGCGGTAACTAATAGGCTATCCAACATCCTTTAATATATCTTTGTTTCTTTCTATCGAGTCAGTATAAAGTCAACCGACCTGACTACACTGTTTCGCATATGTACCTCTCCATATATTAAATAATTTCAACCCTTCTACGCCGCCCATTTATATTCTCTCACTATTTTATCTTACGGAATATTTCACAAAAATCTAGCGTTTTAAACCACGTTTTTTCAAAAAGTTTTCACACCTTTTTTAGAGGCAGAGAGAGCTCCATAACTCATATACTATTGAGGTACTCAAATGTACTACACCCGACGCAGCCAGAAGGTGGCCAAACATCACCACAGTATTTTTCCATGGCTCGACGTTGGTGAATGTTTCGAATACAGTGCGCGGTGTAATGCACGGTCACAGTGATTGCAGTAAGTAGTGTTCAAAGTAAGTCGATGGCGGGTTCGTATGGCACCGCGAGCCACGAGTGCGAGCTGCATTGAATATGGGCATCATACATTAACCATTTGGCTCCAAACACTTGGCTGGGAGGAACGCCCTCTGCTACACGGTGTTTACAACGATCCTCGGTTATCTTCATAAATAATACAAGCATTCAAGCCCTTATTTGGAAAGCTTCTTTTATTTTTTTTATAGTGAACACCGCACAAGAGTTCCAACTGCTCTTAACCGCCTGCAGACAGCAGGACCATGACATCCCCAAATTGGGGTATGTTGTGACACTGAACGTGGCGGGAAGGGTAAAAAGACGAGAAAGAGGAAGGTCGGGAAGTACCTGGTTATTAAGATCCGGTTACCAAACACGGCCAAAGCCATTTCAAGCAACGTTATATTTCTGAATGGTGGTCTTTCACTAGGGCGATTCCTAGAGTATCTACCACCATGTAAACTAGGTTTATTTATTCATTTATAAACTAACGAACTATTGTCCAATTACAAAATAAATACATAACACGAAATAGGAAAAAAGAGCAACAGAAAAAGAACATCACATACGTAATATTAAATGAGGCAATGACAAAATTTACATTAGAAAGAAAATTTAAATCAAAGCCAAGTTCAAGTCAAGGTTTTGGCAGTCGTAAAGAATGACAAAAACCATTTAGACTGCTACCAAAAATTTCAAGACCATGGCTTGAGTTAACAAGTCTCGACATTCTGGATAGTGGTGAAGGATACCCATAATTAGTAGAGTGATGATTGAGGAACAGCAATTTATTATTTCTGAGTCTACGGCAAGGAATGTTGAAGGTTAGCGCGTTAGTATCTAAACTCACCTGCCTAGTAGTATTTCATGCACTGGTCGGCAATTCTCATTCTACGCAGCATTTGTAAATAATTAATATCGACTGTGTTTAGGTCAAAGGCGTTATTCTACATTTTTTTCAAAGCAAACATAGGTCTAGTAGTTTGAATCGCTGTTACATTTTACAGTGTCGCAAATTTAGTCTTACTTACTATGGATCAAATTTATCAATCATTGTACACCTTTATACAACTTAATATGGTTAATACGATCTTGGTAATTGTTGCAAGCTGTATCTCAATAAAGATTATCATTATTATTAATACTACTTTCATGGAGGCATTCTGCAAATATAAGATCATTGGAAAGGATACGAGAATTATGGGAATTGATTTTCTATTAATATTTTCAATTTAAAATATTTTTCATATTGACCAATCTTGAGCCTTTCCTTAACGTTTATTTGTTTTGAAAAATTTAACAGATCGACAATAAGTAACATACATTTAATTGAGCAAAATAATAAAGGTTTGGTTTTTCAATTCAATTGCAAAATATTCATATCATGCGTTGAATACAAAACAGTAAAGGAAATGCTGTCGATGTTATGGTATTTTCTAGAAACTTGTTTATTTTAAATATGAAACATACAGCGATAACTCATTAAAATCAATACAGCTAGTACTCAGTTGATATGTAGGTGTGTACCTTCCCAATCTGTCTATAAATAAACATGTTTTTTAAACGCCTAAGTTGTCGTCCTTCGTGACTTAGGGCTTAGGTCAAATACGTCATGATTTTTGCCTACAAATATACTTTTACTTTCAGTGTTATTTATAATACTTGCTCGTAGCGGTTGATGATCTTCAAATTAGTAGAATTTATTTTTACTTTTATGTTAATATGTAAATTTAATGTACAAGGTCAAACATCAGGGCAATAATATACAAGAGAGAGTGGTGCTGTAGTCAGTTTTGATGAGTTTTTCCGGACTCGGCTAGACCTGGGCGCGGTTAGGACCAGGGTTAGGGTATTTATACGTCCATTCGTAGCACATTTCGACATTATGTTTTTGTTTATTTGTAAAACCACTTTTTCACACTATTGTTTTAAACAAAAATATAGCATATAACCTAAAAAACCGTTGAGTTATGTCCATTTATGTCGCATATCAAAACGTGTCGGCGAAGTCAACGGAGACACGAAGAACAATAAAATTTGCTGTATCTTTCTTTCTCGTGGTGTGATTTATCCCAAATTTGTATAGGTTGAATAAAAAGAATTAGCTCTCTCTCCTTATATTGTTACTCCAATGTCAAGACAGCCAAAAGTAGTGTTCGCTATAATTACTATTACATTGAAAAAACATGTATAAAATTTCAGAAAATATACAAATCAAAATGCGATGGAGATATTCGAATCTATGAAGCGAATGACGGTTGACGAAATCAGTTTTTATCCGAAACGGGTTTGTATCCTAGTGGTTCAAAACGAATGATTCACAACCAGGCACTGCTGGTTCAATCAACCGCAAGCTAAGAGCAATAATATATCGGGATGGATAGCTTTGCTTCTACTTAATATTAATTCCTAGTTTATATAATATACAGCAACACCCTTGACTTTTAGGTTGCTGGCTGAGGAAAAATTCGACGTTTTTTCTGGCAGGACACAATCACTATATCATAATAACTTAAAGTTTTGTTGATTTTAAACATAATTTTTTTGTGGTTTAGGATTGTTTATTGTCAGGATTGTTGATTTTTTCTTGACTCAGGCGTGACTAGGGTTTTCATGGACCCACATTTTAACATCCATTCATAACACATGTCAACATAATGTTTTGTTTATTTGTATAACCACATTTTCACAGTATTATTATCAACAAAAATATAGGATATAACCTTAAAAACCGTTGAGTTCTGTCGCATAACAAAACGTAGTGGGCGGAGTCGCCGGAGATGCGGGAGACGGAAAACATTAAAGCTTACATACCTAAAAGTGGTGTGATATTATGCGACAACTTGTCTTGTCTCTTTCTCTCTCACCTCTCTATTTATATATATTTTTATTCCAAGACCACAAGTCCTTTATAACGACAGAGTGGTAGATACATCGAGCATTGCCCTGGTGAAAGACTACCATTCAGAATCGAAACGTTGCTTGAAATGTCTTTAATCATGTTTGGTGACCAGATCTGAATAGCCAGGTACTTCCCAATCTTCCTCTTCCACATCTCCTTCCCCTCCTCATCTCTTTAAGCCTCACAAAATACCCCGATTGGGGATATTTTACATGGGGATATTCTCACTAACAGTTGGGACTCTGATGCGGAATGCACGGTTAAAAATAGACAAATTTAAAAAATGCTTACATGGTGGGAATAGTCAACATTTTGCTTTTGTCAGTTCTGTAAAAATAAACGTTTTGTAGTAACTCTGTAGCTCATTGTCGATGAGAAAAATCTCCTAGCACCATCCCACTGATTATGACTGCACCGCTGCCTCGCATTATTCTCGGTGCATTGAGCTAACCGAAGCGACTACACCCATGGCCATGCGGGTCAGGTTCTGTGCATTGCAATGTACCGTTGCATACCTACCAACATGCATCGTGTTATTCCGTCTTGAGATAATTCATTATTAAGGCATCTAGATTAGTCAAGTACCTAATATTAGGCTAGGTTAATGGCCCAGCTGACTGGACGCAAAATTTGTTCTTTTTTTAATTTATGGATTCTTTCGTGATCTTCTATTTGGCGCTAATTGAAAAAACGTACCTTCTCATACTGCTTTTTTGTTTTTTAGTGATTACCGCACAAGATTCCAGACATTCTCAATTGGAATATGTTGTGAGGTTGAAGGTCGTGGGGAGGGGAATAAGTGTTCGAGTCTTAGAGTATATAGGGTGGTATCTATCCAAGGCAGTGTAGTCAGTTTTTGATGATTTTTTCGGCGGACCTGGGCGTGGCTAAGACTAATGTAATTATTTTGTAAAAAATTTAAATTCATTTCTCGTATGCATTAAATTCTAAAAAGTTTGTCATGTATAAGAAATTTAATAAAAACTATTATTATTAAAAAAAATAAATAAAAAAATTAAAAAAAATGTTAGGGTATTTATACATCCATTCATATCACATATCGACATAATGTTTTTGTTTATTCTTTCAACCACTTTTTCACAGTATTGTTGTCAACAAAAATATAGCATATAATCTGAAAAACCGTTTAGTTGTGTCAAGTTTAGTGGCATAATAAAAAATGTGGGCGGAGTCCCGCGGTGACCCAGGAGCCCAAGATCATCGCGACAGTACATAGAAGCGGTGTATTATATTTGTTGTCTCTTTCTCTCTCATGGTGTACGACGTAAAAACCCGGAGAAAGTGATTTATCGCAAGTTTGTATAGGTTGGGTAAAAATAATTAGCTCTCTCTCCATGCATTGTTACTCCAAGGTTTGAGTGGATAAGACGCTCGACTACGAATCCAGAGGTTACGGGTTCAAATCCCTGCGTGCGCAAATAAAATTTATTAAATCAATATGTGGTATATCTCATTAGATTAATATTAAATAGTTTATCGTCGCTGGAAAGGCAAAAGGGCTGAAGCGACACTATGGTCAAAAAATTAGTCAAATATGCAGTTTTGACCAGTTTTTTTTAATCGAATGCTTTGGCCTCTCGTTTGATTTTGATGACTTTTGTAGCCTTTCCGCCATCTAAAATATAATTACCATTTGGGAAAAGGCTCGACTCAAGCGACACAAGTTTGAGACATTTTGACTTCCCGGCGACGATATAGCACATTTGAGGCACGTAACAGAGTGGTAGATACTCAAAGTATCGCCTTGGTGAAAGATCACCATTTAGAATCGAAACTTTGCTTGGAATAGCTTTGGCTGTGTTTGATGACCAGATCTAAAGCGCCAGGTTATTCCTAACCTTCCTCTCTCCCATCTCCTTTTCCTTTTCTCTACCTTCAGTCTCACAACTTATCACAATTGGAGATGCTATAGTCCTACTAGCTCTAGACGGTTGGTGGATTTGTGATAACGATCATTATTTTAGATAGTTTTAATTTGTATACATATTATGTATTATTTTCTCCTTGTTAGTTAATCTTATTAGCATAATTAATTTAGCATGAAGCGCGCTTGAGGTGAAATATCACAAAACTGCGCTATATAAGTTCATTGTTATTATTATTATTATATTGGGACTCTTATGCGGTATTTTAATTTTTTTATTAATTATGAGGGTAGTCAATCTAGGATTTTATGTTTTATCGATTAATATTTTTTGAACTACAGTACCTACTACAAATTTACAATTGTCTTACTTAAGAAATATGGATAATTAATATAAGAAGGTTGTATAATTGGTTATATAACTTATGAAATACAATACAGGGCTAGCTAATAGGTAGGTACCAGGCTAGATAATAAGTTAGTAAGTACACTTATCTCCGCTGGCCGCCAAAATAGGAACTAACAAACGAATGACCTATTTTATAAATCCATAACTTGTATAATACGTAACTAACTAACTGAGTAACCTTCGCGCCGTTTCTCCGCTGGAGCAGGCAGAGAGAATGAGCCGCCATCCAACACTGTCTTGGCACACATACCTTGACAATATTTGGTCTTTTTTTATTATTTGCGCCAACAGTGTTCAGTCCTTCATTAATGGAGTTAACCTTCAATCAACATCCTCATCAGTCTTTCCTTAAAACTAAAAAAAAATGACAGATTTTTTGGTTTTCACAACATCTTCACAATGCACTTGACAAGCGTGTCAATCTTTATGTACTATTGACTAGTCTATAATTAAATCAATTAACGTAGGTACCGTTAACTGGTTAGTAGCTGAGTGGACAAAAGCGTCGGATTCCCACTCGGGCGTCGTGGGTTCTCAATTCCTCTGCGAGCTAAGTCCTCCGTCATTGCACAAACTTCATTTTCCGCTTATTATGATGGCAGTAGGAGTTTTTCAAATATTTTCAGGTTATTCGTAGTTCAGGAAGGATTGTCTTTCTTTAAAAATAAAAATAAAACCTTATGTAGACAGTGGCGGCTCGTGAGTTTTTAGTGTGCTGGAGTGCGAAGATTGAAAAATACGACATTGTTAGTGTTGTTGTAGCCGAAAATGATTTTTATTTTTTATCAAGATTTTATTTTTTGTATGAAGATTTTCAGGATTTTTCAGTTTTGATGGTGCACTGCACGGATTACTGAAAAATCTTCATACAAAAAGTTGAAATTTCGAAAAAAAAAAATATTTTCGGTTACAACAACATCAATGATGATGTTTTGTTTCAATCTTACCACTCTAGCACACTAAAAAGTCACGAGCCGCCACTGATTGTAGATCTTGGATAGGATTGTACTAAACTATATATATTGATGTGACAGAATTCGTAGGTACCAGACTAGGCATTTGGTGAACTTGCTACTCTAGGTAACAACTAAAATAATCGTGTGGTAGAATTATTGGACTTTGCAGCTACTAAACTAGGAATTTGAAATGGCAAGCTTGCTAGACACGGTAGGTACCTTTCGATGGAGGCAGATACTCTTGCCAGATAAGAAAGAACGACTTGTTTTGGTGTTTTTCGTGGTTTCTTGTTTATCACTTGTCTACAGATTAGTTAACTTGTTTTTAGAAAATATTTTACAAGGACAGTCTAAAAATAATAGTGACATACATAACTTCTAGGCCATTCACATCTTTATGATTTAATAATAACCCTTACACTATCAGATGTTGACTTACTTCGATAGTAATAACAATGATAGTATACTTTTTATTTATTTATTTATTAACTTTTTGTTTTTTACATTACCTACCTCCTAGGTCATAAGAACCTGTTCTGAGGTAAGTGACAGTGAGTACAAGTAGAATATTTAAAAAAAAAATGATATCTGTTACACAATTTTAGAAGAAAAAAAAACAAATAAATTGTTCACTTCTGATCCATTTCAAAAATGTAATTAGTAAACAAACCAGTATTATAAGGTATATAGAGGTCTGTTCAAAAAAAAAGATGAATTTTGAATTTTCGCGGGCTGTGTACATTCGATTTTCGATTTTTTGTTGTTGTTGTTATGTTGGTACACATATGTTTATCATATGTTAGCATTATCAGCCATTTTGGATTAGTGGTTTGTGTGTTCTTCGATTTTTTACTTTTGAAAAAAATGTATCAAAGAATATGTATTAAATTTTGCGTTAAAAATGGAATAAAGTGCTCCAACGCACTTAAAATGTTGACTGTGGCATTCGGCAAGTCTACTTTGTCTCAAAAAAGTGTTTATAAGTGGTACAAGCGCTTTACAGAAGGCCGAGAAGATGTTAATGACGATGAGCTTCCTGGAGTTCTGGAAAAACAAATCATGGATTTCATTCTTTGATCCATTTTTTCAAAAAGTAAAAAATCGAAGAACACACAAAAACGTGACTAACCTTTCCAGTTGTCAAAAAAACAAACCACTAATCCAAATGGCTGATAATGCTAACATTTGATAAACATATAAATCCCTTTGCCCTTAAAAAAAAAAACTATAAATACTTGTAAAATAAGTAAGTTAATAAGTTAATATTAAGTAGAAATTAAGATTTGTACATCGCCCTTGAGGTGACTTTTCACAAAAGCGGCGCTGTACAAATTATCAAAATATTATTATTATAAAGACAGGATTCTCCAAAGGCAACAGGACAAATTATGTTGGTGTTTTTAATGATTTTGAATAAATATTATATTATTGGCAACACTTAACCACATCATGAGTGGGTGTCATTCGGCTGTTCAAATACCAATCTAAATTACTTTATTTGGTCTGAAATAAGTCACCAAACTTCTACGAACTTCCATCATAGTTCGCCAAAAATTATTTACCAACGAGTCATGTTCAGTTCGCGTAAAAAACCATGCGAATCATTTTGGCGACGCTATTTCGTAGCTGATAAAGAATGTTATTATTTTTTTACGCAGTGATTCACTATTTTGTGGTCGCGCTAATTGCGCACTTTAATTTACCTCATTGTTTAAAATTTCGTTAATTTTACACCATTTTTCGTATTTTACTATTAGGTACTAATAACGTAAATGCAATAAACATTTAAGCCCGACAGCCTCTGAAATTTTTTTACGTATCCTTCATGCAATTTTTTTTTTTTTACCTATTCTAGAAGTATAGCTTGATAAACTTATTTCTACAGGCGGCCAAAAGAAGAACTAATAAAAGAACGAAACATTTTAAAAAGACACAGTTGTTTTTGTATCCGCAAAATCTACACTAGTGACCCTCTCGACTGCAAATGTCGATTGTTGGATTTCAAAGTGATAATTTGTTAGATTCTTACCTTGATGTTTTTCACCCAAGTCCCAACCTATCCAACCATTTCACTTTATCGAATATCGAATTCAACATCATGTTTGTAACAATTGAATATCGAATAAAAGAGTTTTGATGTAAAAAACGTGGTTGCTCGTTCGTTTTCGCTTGTTTGTTGGATTGTTGTTTGATCTCTAAAAAAATATAAAATAAATGTGGTGTTTTGTAAATAAGAAGACTGAAATAAGTGTGGTTTTTCGTGAATTATTTCAGTAGTAAAATTGTGTAAGAAAAATTCAAGAACTTCACTTCAACGGTGAGTGAATGGTTTCCTATTTTCCCTTAATTCCATAATCTTTCCACAAGCTACAATTAGACACTTGCATCAAATAGTATAGTTTATCGTTTGCAGTTCACTATTTTCCAAATTCATCTGAAGCCGGAAACATATTCGGTGTTTCATCGCAGCTTCGAATCCAACATCGATTTTTAAGTAATGTTTACAAAATGCCTTGACTGGTACCAATTTATTATTATACTCCTTGGTTAATTAAAATAATATTTTGTCTCTATTTTTTAAGTTCTAATATATTTGACTTGATTCCATGTGATTTAAAAAACTATCATCGCAATAATCGTACTGTTTTTTTTCACTAACTAGGATATTTGAATTTGCGAGATCAAAATATGTTTTATATTTAACAATAAAATATTTATTCCTGCCAAATATAATAAATATTGATTTAATTCAGATATTCCTATCGAGAGCAAATAGTTGTTTTTTTTGCCAGTTCGTGAAATAGCAACAGATATTTCGATATTATTGCTTATTTATAAAATTCTTGAGATCATACGTGAACATTGTACATTCAATAAAACAACCAAATATTTACTTAATTCAAGTAAGAATTATGCAATCATTGTATATTATTTCGCAATATGTGTCAATGGCCGACAGTTTGGATATCAATATCATAAATTCTTTGACCAATAGCCCGAGGTTTGTTGACAAATTAGCGACTAATGCAAATGTTGTCTTACTAATAATAATTGTGGGTCAAATACTATTTGATTAGTTTAATGAGTCGGACGCACGTACCTTTAATACTGGTCTATATTAATATGCCATTTGGTTAGGGAGACACAAATGCGTAGGTACTTGCGTCATCCTTACCTCAGAGATCAGTTATCTAATGGACCATTACCTAAGTTTCTCTGGGAATCATCAGTATTTTGATAGCTTCCGTGGTTGAGTGGTAAGACGCTCGACTACAAGGTCGCGGGTTCAAGCCCGGCGTACGCAAATAAATTGTATTTGATTAATACGTGGCATGATATCAAATTTAATTCATATAGTATAGTATATTTGCGGTACGTTCCATAGTGGTAGATACTCTAAGAATCGCCCTGGTGAAAGAGCTCCCAACCGAACCAGTGAGACTATGGCATCCCCAATTGGGGTATGTTGTGAGGCTAAAGGTAGTGGAAAGGGGAAGGATGTGGTTAAGAGAGAAGTACCAGGCTTTTCAGATCTGGTCACCAAACACGGCTAAAGCCATTTCAAGCTACCTTTCGATTCTGAATGGTAACCTTTCACCAGGGCGATACTTAGAGTATCTACAACTCTGCTAATATAATGATATTTATCAAAAGGAAATGTGAAAAGTCTTCTTCTTCAATCCACTTGCACGTTTTATTAGAAAAACTTATAAGTGTGTAGTAGGCTGTTGTCTGGGGTGCTAGAAATAAGGTAAATTATTTCCCTTACTTCAGAAATACTTTAGATAGTCAATTTCATTCATTGGCTAACTTGGGTCCTTGGAGCCAAAAGGTCTTTTTTGAATAATTACGACATTATTTTTCTTTCAAATTGGTATTGATCATACTTCTAGGGATTATCTGTTCAGTGGTCTCCTGACACTCCTTTCGCCGTCTACCCGCCGTACCTGTCCACACCATATACATAAGCAGCGGTCGACTAAATAGAACTGGTACCGCAGGCGCATAATTTTTTGGCAACCCCTCTCTTCCGGACTTTAAAACCAACCGAAAATCAAATTTATAATAAAATATAAAATCAAAGAAAAAAAGAAACATACTGAAAATTATGCTTTACGCGCATTTTTTCCCACAAAAACTCCATGCAGTCCCTTTGTACACTGTAGGCAAAATCAAATTGAATCCCTTTACTGCGCTGCCATCCTTATTGCTGCATACCACGCATCGCCGTAAATTACCCCCTGGTATTTTTCTAAATCAAAGTTTATTCATCCTAAGCGTTGGTATTTCAGGAAGAAAAATAACACAACTAGATAATACATTAAAATTGTATTTGTAAGTGTCGCGTCGTTGGCACTTTTGACATGAGCACGTGAAAGTGCTGTGGCGCTTTTCGACATTGTAATAGTTAAAATTGATATATTTCCATTAAAACCGCCTTTGCGAACCTAAAACAATATTAATAGTATCTACTTTTCTTCGCTACCCAAATCTTTCGAAGTATGCTTGCCTAATCACGCGATTGATTTGAACGCCACTCATTCAATCGAGAACCTGCAACTCGCAGAGTGATCTGCAATGCTGTTTCACAGGTCATTTCACTCGGGTACATATATTGGGTCTTCTCTTATCACAGCTAAGAATTCTACATTATCTACGAATATTATGTATTTTCCGCTTTGACAAATTATTACCTACGTTATTATCTTCTTTCCGTAATGGTCTTTCGCTAATAAATACGCCACCGACTCTAATGTATGTTTAATTGCCTTCGATGTATTTCTTCGGGTGAGTGTATTGAACCGATATTAGTAATTACTTTTAATTTGCTGTAATCGACCAATGACTGTTATCTTCGAGAAAATAGATTTTCCCTTGACACTTAAATCAGCAACCTGTGAATTTTCTGATTTCGTAGTTACCGACGTAGACAACTTGATATTATTTAAATGCATTCATGATCCATCATTTTCGATCTGTTTTTCTTGACATACTCGTACCTACCATTTTTGGTACTTAATATGTTCGTACTTTGATCAGGAACGTTACCAGCTATCGGGTGATTCAAGTAACCAAACGCAGTCCAGATATCGAAATTCTATCAGATTTGCATATATTCCATCAATATACAATAACATTCCGACAGAAATTACTGCAATAAACAATATTTTTTAATTTAAAACAGAAATTCGAAAAATTGTTTGCCTCAACCATTAATGTTTGCAAAAAAAAAAATTCTTAAATTTATAAAATCTTGATAAAAAAACATGTTTGCAAGAACCGTGTCTGTATAAACATATATCCAATATTTTACATTATATTACACAATGACGTTACATATATAGATACGTTATAGCCTTAGAATATTAACACAAAATGTGGTAAGCAAAACACACACGATACCAGTAAATTCATCATTCAAATGTCGGTCATGTATGACAAAGATAGACATTCATAGAATATATGTGTATGAACGAAACAGATCCGAAGTTCGGACCGCGTTCCATACTTGCTTGAAACGACCTCAAGCGACGCGTGACCGTTTAGTACTAAATCGACTTAAACACCGATCACACCAACAAGCGTGATTATTGCTTGCCATTTTGAGACCGCTACAACGTGTCTATATTTATGGAACGTTATTGATATTACTCACATGATGTGACAGAACTTAAATGAATACATTAAAAAAATATTAGCAACAGAAAAACAGAATTTAGAGCGAAACTCGTGTGAACATTATAAGTAGCTACTAGGTATTAAAATATACCTAAATGTAAACTTCATCGTAAGGCGCCCTCGATATGGTATAAAAAAACGATGGTTCATAAAATAACTAACTAACAAACCAGTGAGGATGGAACGTCACACAACTTGGCACACGCTCTTTGCTTCATTCACATTTATAAACCGTCTCATTAATACTGTACTGTTATTCCGGCTTTTGACATGACCTGACTCAAGCATTTGATTCACTCGATCGTCTATTTTTTTCCTAACGCGTCCCTGACTTCGTATTCTATCCACTTGTGCTTCATGCATTTTTTTTTTCTTTTTTGTTTTATTTATTTTATATTAGTTACTTTGTACATTCAAGTTTACAAGTAGCTAATTATTTCATTTCGAAAAAATTATCCACAATGTTGATATTCACAAATATAACACAAGGGCATGCAAAGAAATTAGACTACCAGAAAAGAATAATGCCAACACACAAAATAGCTTACTATATAAAGGGATGAAATCTTATAATGCGCTGCCGGAAACCATCAAAATTATGCCTATCAATAAATTCAAAATAGCCTGTAAAAAATATTTAAAATGCTTTTAAATCAAAATAATAAGTAGTATATAAGTTAAAATATTATAAAGTAAAATATTCAATAGTTCCTACAGGCTATTTTGAATTTATTGATTGTCTTAATTTTGATGATTTCCGGCAGCGCATTATAAGATTTCATCCCTTTATATAGTAAGCTATTTTGTGTATTGGCTTTATTGTTTTCTGGTAGTCTAATTTTTTTGCATGCCCTTGTATTATATTTGTGAATAACACCCTTCTGACACCCTTTTTGGATTTATTTGTCTAACGTATCGGGACTACATATACATCTTTTTCCGTTTGTTCTGCTAGAGTAAAGATTTTTCAAATTTCATGATGAGAATTATTTTAATTTTATATTTGAATTGTGCGTTCATATGGCTTACTTGTGTAGGTAATTTTTTTAAATTGAACTAATCAATCCATAGAGATATTTTTCATTGCATTAAGTTCGGTACAAGTCGAATAATAAATATTTGAAGTTTACTTACGTCAGTGCGACAGAAAAAAATCGATTTTCAAAGTGACATTACTGTTTGTATTAACAGGAAAATCTCATGCAATTATTTTTATTTGGAAGGAAGTTTATTCAGCTAGACAAAAATACAATAAAACAACAAAAATGTCTTCACATTTCTTAACCAAACTTCTTTTAGTAACACGAGGGAGAAAAAACCGAATGTTGGTATTTCAGAAAAACCACATATATTAATAACATAAAATTTGAAAAAAAAAACATAAATAAATTATCTGAGAAGATAGGATAATTGGCAAAAACATCATTTTGTTTAACACTAGCGAGTTATTTATTACAAAATTACAAGTCAGCAATCGCACGGCGCGCAGATCAACTTTTATGCCCAGCAACGACGGAAGTTGTATTTTACGGGAATCCGACATTCCAAACTTTAATTCTACTTTTGAATGACAATAAAATTATGAAAAGTTCACACTCGTCCGTATGTAAGTATGCACTCACAAAGGAAATTATTTATAGTTTATAATTATTTCCCGTGATTTTTCACTGGCAACAGCCGGTAATTTGAAAATTTTCAACACATTGTCGAAAATAATTTCACTCCCGTACACGAAACCTCGCAATCCGTGCATAGATTATTCGCACATTTGCGAACAACAAAATTTCGAGCGTTCGCGTGTCGCGCCATTCTCGGCTAAATTATTGCGCGCCAAACGAATGAACGTTTTCCCGCCAATATTGGCGTCCTTGGCCGCCTCGCGTGAGGGAGTAGTACTATCGTAGTAATTCAGTACCTACCTCACCACAAAAACGGGCCCCGATTGGACCAGAGCGAACACTTACCTACCGTAACTTCGCGAATAACCAATGAACGTCACTGTTTTCCTCGAGATTTGCTGGCCACACAGAGGCACATTGCAAAAAAATCTAAAGACAAAAATCTATCCTCATAATAAATACAAAAATCACGTTCGTTTTTTAGTGTCTTTTTACTCGTTCGTATCACAGTTGAGTGGAGCGAGATGTCCTGCCAATAAATATTTGCTTCGCGGAGATCATTCCGGCGAAAAAATTGGCGTCAACAAATTAAGTTTTATCGGGCATGTTTTTTTGTGGTAGAAAACCGCACGAATTACTTAAGTAGGTAGTTATTGTGAGTAACAATGAGTATGTTTACAAGAAGTCAATTAAAAAGGGTGCTGATTCATCATAGCACCTACATTGTATTATGTTCAATTGTTAAAGTGTAGCCATTCGATATCAATTAATGTAACAGGATGAACGATTTGTGTTGGTTATTTCTCTTGATCTAAAATTATGTATCTATAATTTAATAAATAAATCCCTTTTTTTAGTACCTTCCTCCCTAAAAATATTTCTTAATTATTCAATATATCAGTTTATGACTTATTGTCACAATACCTTACTAAAATAACCCACGTTTTATGATATTACGTTAGACGCCTTCAAAAGAACAACACGTAATAAAGCTCCGAAGAATAAGTAAAATTGAAAAGTTTGTGTGCTTTTTAATACCATCGTAAATAAGATGTTCAGTTATAACTTTGCCTAAACCCAGTAAAACTAAAAAGGCTTTATTATAAACATATTCAGTTACCCGGAGCGCATGACATACGAGGAGTAATCCACCAAATAAAACACGAAACACACCTACACAGGTGCAACACAGATAGCGGATAACAAATACCTATACTTCTGCATACACACACACACTTTTACAAAAAGCATTCTGTTTTTTACGCAGCAGACCGGTTTTTTCATGATAATTTATTATCATTATTTTGCCTGGCGAATTTCGTGGTACGCGAAAAAAACAGCGCTTCAAATCTGCAACCACCTCGTGAAATATACGTGCATCCTATTCCGCTTATCCTATTCGATGTGATAAAGAGAGAGACGAACCGATAAAAATTGTGAACTTGAATCTTTCAATGCGGAAAACAACATGTTTTTGTTAGTCATTTATCGGTTATAAGTTCTGAGAAAAATATTGTTATGCAAGACTGGGCAAACGCTTCTTCATTGATTGATAACGCGGGGAGATATTTGTATCTAATCTAAGTATCTGTGGGCCAACAGGATGTCAATTTTATCTTACTACGAGAAGTAAACTGCTCAGTAACTTCTCGCGTGTTAATAACACAGGATTTATTATGCAAGAATACGATGGAAAGGCAAAAGGGCTTAAGCAACACTTTGGTGAAAAATGAGTTAAATATGCAGTTTGATCTGCATCGAATGCTCTGACTCTCGTTTGATTCCGAAGACTTTTGTGGCCATTTAGCCATCTAAAATATATTAACCTTTTGGGAGAAGACTTGACTTTAGCGACACAAGTTTTTTTTTTAGCTTTTTATCAACTCAGTGAGAGCATTGAGTTACCTGAGTTATTTTTTTTCGAAAATCCAACCAAGTACTGAAGATTCAATTGTAAAACAAAAAACTTTTTAAAGTGCCCTGATGAAAATTTTCCAAATGGCGCTTCAGCCCTTTTGCCTTTTCGGCGACGATATGTTGTTTGCACTCAACATTGAAGCCAAATTATACGCTTGAAGAAAAAAGTTTATGGCTCGTATTCGGGAACTTTTCTCTGACCGGGCGAGTGCCCTAACTACTGTGCTATCGCAGAAACCATCAGACCCGTCGTGATCCTCCAATACATATTTGGTTTATAATATTATTTGTCCGCCATAACACAAGGACGTCCCTAGCATGACAGGCGAAAAAGAACTCTGGAAGATAGTGACAATTTTTTTTACATGTTATCAAAAACTAAACCATCACGCCGTTTCCCCGCTGGGGTAGGTCGTCCGCCATACAACTTTGTCTTGGCACACACTCCTTGCTTCATTCACAATTATACATCGTCACATACATACGCTTTTGTTATTCTGACTCTTCACGTGGCCCGACTCTAATATTTGATTCACTTGATCTCCACATGTCTTTCTCGGGCGTCCGACGTCTTCTTTCATTCACTTTCGTGACATATATTATTTTCACACTCCTTTCTTCGTTCATTCGCTCTACATGCCGGAACCATTTAAAAGTCCCTTTCTTGATTCTATTAATTAGGTACGCTTACGCTAGCCTTGTATTCTTTCCTGATATCCAAATGTTTAATCACTGGATACCACCAGGATATAACACTACATATAACAGATTTCAATTACAACACTTCTGTTTTTTTTTGCTTTTATCTGGTAGACATATTTTTTCCTAATTTTCTTTGTTTAATAATTTAAAGAATTTTTAGAAGTCGAATGATGTGTATACCCTCATTATTATTATAAGGTTTAAAGTATGGTATATATACATTTATTTTTTTCTTTGATTTATTTGCTTTACAAAGAGGTATTTGTATCTAAATCTTTGAAAAACTGATTCAAGTTATTTTCTTCGTATGGTTACTGATTAAAGTGACTAAATGATTGAACGAGTTCTAACAAAAATTAAGATTCTTCCAAGAAACATAATATTTACACATTAATTAGTACAAAAAACACTCATGTATTAGTATTATGTACTTCCATCTAGGTGCGCCAATTTGGATTCTGCCCTGTCTTAAAAATACGAAGGTGACAATCCAAAAAATCATCACAGGAACGATGATTTTAATGGAAACCATTTAGGAAAACTTGCTCCCTAAAATATGGTTAGGTTTTGACGACCTCATTGGTCACCTGCTCAAAATTCTCCAAAATAGAGCAATGAGAATTATACTTGGGCGAAATAGATACTCAAAAGTAGCTAAAATGTCAGAGGAACTAAATTGGCTGACAGTTAAACAGATGCTGACATTGAACACATTGATGTTTATACATAAAATGAAAAACAACTTGTTACCAGAGTATTTTTCTGAAAAAATTATCTACAATGTTGATATTCACAAGAATAATACAAGGGCATGCAAAGAAATTAGACTACCAGAAAAGAATAAAGCCAACACCCAAAACAGCTTACTATATAAAGGATGAAATCGTATAATGCGCTGCCGGAAACCATCAAAATTATGCCTATCAATAAATTTAAAAAAGCCTGTAAAAATTATTCAAAATGCATGTAAATCAAAATAATAAGTAGTGTTTAAGTTAAAATATTATTAGTCAAAAAGAAAATGAAACAATTAGATACTTGTAAACTTAAATGTACAAAGTAACTAATATAAAAAAAAAAATCGTAGCCTGAGTAAATAAAATAAATTAAAACCATTTTAAACTTTGGCATGACGCACTCACTTTGTGGTGAGACATAATTAAATTTTAAATAAAAGTAACTTTGTTTTGACACCACTTTATCAGATACATATTTCACAAATCTTCTGGAATAGATGTACTCCCTAGAAATGGGATAGGTCTACGCCTAAATAATTTAAAAGCCCTTGAAAAAATAAATAAAAGCAACTTACTTAACAAGCAACTAGATTTATCCAGCAGCCAAATTTTAAATTTATTCACCTTCCACCCCCACCCCTCTTTCACCCCCCCCCTATCACCCTCCCCCCTACTCCTACCACCTCTCCCGTATTTAACCCCCACCTAAGTTGATATGCCCATTTTATGTTTTCCCCAAGCATTATAATTCTGTTTTAATTTAAAATATATTTGTTCAACCCTGAAGAAGGTTCAGGTAGAGCCGAAACCGGTTGGTATATGTATTGATAAAGCGGTGTCAAAACAAAGTTACTTTATTTAAAATCCAAAATTATTTTATTTCTCAAGCTTCTCACATAGAGTTGATAAATAAAATAGAAAGCGATGTGATTGCAATAATTACTCCTCTGTAGCATCGCTCTCATGAGAAACCACCACTCATCCTCAAAACGTAGCTTGCAGGAGCTTTAAGTATGTTTAGTGACCAAATACTACCAGATCATAGCCAGGTACTACCCAACCTATCTCTCCTTCTTCTCATTATCTTTTCCTTTCTCTTCAACTCTTCAATCGACGGCCTCCGTGGTTGAGTGGTTAAAACGCTCGACCATGAATCTTAAGGACACCGGTTCAAATCCAAAATATTTTATTTATTTAATTAATGTCTTAGAGTACGTAGAGTGGTACCTATCCAAGGCAGTGTAGTCAGTTTTTGATGATTTTTACCGGACTCGGCAGACCTGGGCTTGGCTAGGACTAGGGCTTGGGTATTTATACATCCATTCATAGCACATGTCGACATAATGTTTTTGTTTATTCGTAAAACCACTTTTTCACAGTATTGTTATCAACAAAAATATAGCATATAACCAAAAAAACCGTTTGGCTGTGTTAAGCTTAATCGCATATGAAAACATGTGGGCGGAGTCTTCGGGTGCGCGGGAGACCAAGATCATCCTTACAGTACATAAAAGCGGTGTGTTATTTTTGTTGTCTCTTTCTCTTTCATGGTGTACGACGTAAAAACCCGGAGAAAGTGATTTATCACAAGCTTGTATAGGTTGGGTAAAAAGAATTAGCTCTCTCTCCATACATTGTTTCTCCAAGATTAATGTGTGTTATTTCACATTTAATTCGTATAAAATATTATATAGTATATTTGCAGCACATTCCAGAGTGGTAGATACTCTAAGTATCGCCCCGGTGAAAGACCATCGTTCAGAATCAAAACGTGTCTTTAAACGCCCAACCTTGATATTCCCATCTCCTTCCCCTCATTCCATGGGGATGCCATAGTCTCACTGGCTCCAGACGGTCGGGAGCAGTTGGGACTGTTGTGCGGTTTTCACTATTATTTTATTTTTTTACATTTCCGTGAATGAGACTAACTGACTAACTAACTAATCATCACACCGTTTTTTTCGCAGGGGTATGCAGAGAGGACGGACCGCCATATAACTCTGTCTCGGCACACACTCCTTGCTTCATTCACATTCATACATCGCCTCATATATACTATTCTGTTATTCTGATTCTTCACATGACTCGACTCGAGTATTAGAGAAAGAGGATGCCATAGGAATAGCGCTGACTCAAACAAAGCAAATCGTGAACCGTTTTTCATCCAAGAAATATTTCTTCATTTTTAATTTTGAACAAGTTTGCCTGTAACCGATTAGTGGTGGAGTGGATAAACGCGTCGGATTTCCACCCGGGCGTCGCGGGTTCAATTCCTCTGCCAGCTAAGTATGCCATCATCTTTCGCTTATGATGTTGACAGGAGTTTTTCAAATATTTTCGGGTTTTTCGTAACCCGGGGGAAAAAACTAATTGACCTTTAGATGTCCTCAAATAGAAGAACGCGCAATTGTAATCAACAATTGGCCTGACATACTCTCCGGTGTTACAGTCCGACCTGGCAACTATCGACCCGCCGCAATTCGGCGATCGCGAGGAAGCCTGAATTTTTCATTAGGTCTCCACGAATCAAGATGCGTGTCCATTTTGGTGAGGGCGTAATTTGGACAGCGGCTTTGTGAAGTTCCCCGAGTGTAAGGGGGTAGGGGGTGCATAAACAACAGCCTTCGTTCTGCCGTAGTACCTTCTTCTACCTTCCTC
The DNA here is from genome assembly GCA_022651775.1 of Drusus annulatus. Taxonomy (NCBI): domain Eukaryota; kingdom Metazoa; phylum Arthropoda; class Insecta; order Trichoptera; family Limnephilidae; genus Drusus; species Drusus annulatus. The sequence goes on from JAGWCC010000184.1 coordinate 2,351,711, forward strand.
CGTGTGAAAGTTTATTTGACGTTTCTGGAGGGAACTGCGTATTATGTGGTATTGAGTCATCTATTCTAAAGGTGGTAATCATTTCAACCTACGTAGATACATCTTTAGTTCTTTAAGTATTTTTTACTCTATTCGTGGAAATATTGTGTTCCTTCTTCGGTTCTGACTCTTCACATGGCCCGACTCAAGTATTTGATTCACTTGATCGTGCCATGTCTTTCTCGGTCGTCCCATCTTCTTTCATTCGATTTCGCATCATATATTATTTTCACACTCCTTTCTTCGTTCATTCGCTCTACGTGCCCAAACCATCTAAGCGTCCCTTTCTTGATCCTATTTATTACGCCCTGCATTATTTCCGGATATCTATATTTTTTAACACTGCCATACATGGTTTTACCGCACATTCGCCTCAGATCATGTATGGATGTGAATGAAGCAAGGAGTGTGTGCCAAGACAGAGTTATATGTCGGTCCGTCCTCTCTGCCTACCCCTGCGGGGAAACGGCGTGATGGTTAGTTAGTTCCTCGGTTTATCAATATATTTTATCTATGATAATGTACGCAGTACGCACTCCGTATTTTCCTTTTAAAGTTGTAATTAGTTGAACTGTTACCCAAATTGTCGGAAGAAGCGAGATTAGTCATCCGCTAACCCTGGCAAGATGCAGTGAGGAATGGATTTGCCAGAGGAAGAATGAAAGTAAATTAAATGCTGTAGAAATGAGATCCCTGTGGGGTATTTAAGTAAAAAAATGAGTCGCGAAAGATCCCGTATGATATAGGAAGATCGAGTGAATACCAAAAGTTGGAACAGAATGAGATTAAGTTTTAGGTTATGAATGAATGTAGATGGAACAACGGGTGTGTCTTTTTACTTAACATTGCGGAGAAATGACCTTATATTGATTAGAAAAATCATAAAATTAGCATTTTTTGCTGTCGTCGACTCGTTGCATTATTTAAAAAAAATTCTTGCAAGGTGATTCCGCTTACTAATAGTGTTGTTATATTATCATTATAGAGACAATAACTCTAGATCGATAACCTACCAAAATATTTGCTTCTAAGACTGATCGAACTATTATAAAACAAACACGCATTTAATGTACTGGGCAAGTACCTACCTATTTACAAACTTGTCAATTCTGACTTTGGCTTACATGGGAAATACGTGTATTTTTACATAGATAGGTACTTACCTGCCTACCTGGCTACCTGTATATGCCAATGACGTAAAAGGTAACGTAGGTGTTTGAATAATTTAACTGGACCTTGTTTGTCGTGGGGTGAAGTGACAGGGTGGGAGGGATGGGGCGGGTGGGGAGGGGGGTTGTGTGAGCAACTGTCCTGGCAAACTCGTATGAATTTTAGATTCACAGTCAACCCTGTTTGGAAAATGTGCTCTACTTTTCATGAAAATATATTTTTTTACTTAATGTTTTCTAAAAGCAAGTTTTGCCCTTTTTAATTAATGCTATATCACACATTGTTTTATATTGCAGTAAGTTCCGACGTGCATCACAATCATGTTTAAAGATTGAAAGGTATCGTTGTGATTTATTTAATGCATAAGATACGAGATAAATAAAAAATATTATACAATCATTTCAGTAATCAACTATATTTGTGCACTTAATGTTTTTTGGTAGAATTTTATACTTTCTTAGTTTGCTGATACAATATTGAATTGGCTATTGGTTGAATTTAATATTGAGTTGATTTTACATGATAACACAAGTACACTAAACATATTAAAAATTCATTACAGAGGTCTGATCACAGGAAGGCTTTTTTTTCCTAAAAATGCAATAACAAAGGGCAGATTTCCAGGAATCATTATTAAGAATTGATGTGTCTTTGAAAATAATGTGAAATTTGGGGTGACTGACTAGAAATTCATATTTAATGTGATATCCATCAATTTGGACATCTTGATTGGTTCAATTTAACCACTTTATCGTACTAAAATAATTCTCTTTGAACCAATTTTTTTTTGCGGCTTTTGCCGAAGAACATTGATAAATAGATTATATTCGTGCAATCCGCTCATATTTGTAAATTTCTAAGTAGGCAGAGATGGTAAATTGTAAGCTATTCAAAAGTATTATACATTTTAAACAAAATACTTCATTACTTTGACGATAACGAAGGATAACATAGTTTATAAAAAGACCGCTATCATTTCATTTCATGTTATGCATATGTTGAATTATCTAATCTCAGTCGATAAAATAAGATGTGAATTACCAGATAAACAATGTCTTTACTCTAAAAATTATGGATTAGAGGTATACTTATATTATTTTACCTTAACTTCAATCCAGTACAATCTGTATTGTATAAATAAATTAATGGAAAGCCTCCCGTACCTAGCTTATCCGATCTGAGCATTCCTGAAAACATAATAAATCACAGTTAACTCTCGAATCAGCTGTCGAAAAGTTGGAGGAACCATAGCGCACACCAGATAATAAGTTCGAAGTTTTCCCTTATCAGCCCTCAAGGCTTGGAATGGACAACCCCTGAACTAAGACTGTTAAAAGATTCAGAGCCAAACTCTAAGCTGAGATTTTCGGAAAATCATCACCATAAAGAGATAATGTTAAAAGACTTATTTTAGTATCTAAATTATTTGAAAAATATATTTTTGTTTTTTTTTGGCCTCCATGGTCAAGTGGTAAGACGCTCGACTACGAATCTAAAGGTCGCAGGTTCGAGCCCGGCGTGGGCGAATAATTTGTATTTAATTAATATGTCTTCTTTCACATTTAATTCATATAAAATAAAAAAAACGTATATTTGCGACACGTTTTCCAGAGTGGTATTTAATAAAAATTATATAAAAGTCATTATCACACGTACAAACGTAAGTATGATAGTAACTTTTAGGACTTGTAGCCGACGGATGTGTTAAAAAAATATCACATTTAAAAAAAAACTTTTAAATCCATACCTACCTAATAAAATACCTACCTACAATGTATTTAAGCAGACATTATTCTACATTTAAATGAGTGGAATAAAGCAACTAATATTTTTCTTGGCAAGTCAAGTCACGCGCCGTGATTTTTCACGGGTGCACTGTACCAGTAATAAGAATAATGGTTTTATTCTAAGGGATGTGCAATGCAATGAATTCCTTAATTACATTAACAGAAAATAAGAAAGTAGATAAATAAATCAACATAATAGCTTCGCCCAGAAAGGCAAAAGGCCTGGAGCGCAATTTTAGGAAGTTTACACCACAGTACTTTAAAGTTATATTTTTCAACAATAAATTTCATCAAGTTTTCATTTTTTCAACAAGTCTTCAGCACCTGGTTGGATTTAAAAAAAATAATAACTCAGGTAAGTCAGTGCTCTTACTCTCTACAGAGTTACCTGAAGCGACAAAAAGCTAAAAAGTCCCAAGCTTATGTCGCTTGAGTTAAGCCTTCTCCCAAATGGTACATAGATTTTAGGTGGCTGAAGGGTCACAAAGGTTTCCTGAAACAAACGAGAGTCAGAGCATTCAATGCAGAAAAAACTGATCAAAACTGTAAATTTAATTCATTTTTGACCAAAGTGTAGCTTAGGCCTTTTTCCTTTCCAGCGACGATATGTATTACAATATTTTGATTTAAAAGTTTTTAAGCAATTTAGATACGGTATAAAATCAACATAAAACGTGAGTCACAGAGAAGTAGTCACCTTAAATAATACAGTGATAATAGACAAATGGACGTTTAAAGTTATACAAGAGGAGTCACGAGCAAAAAAATATAATGTAATTATAATACAAACTACATATAAGTATATATGTTTTTATTAATCTTTTTTTGTTGCATCGGAGGTTTATCCAACCGATGGTGACGTTTATTAAATCATGTCTGTAATTCAATAGTTTGGCATACAAGCCATTTATTTTTAATATTTATTTCTTTAATAAACACATTACTAAATGGCTAATGAGTAAGGACCGAAAGGAAATTGAAGACCTCCTAAAATAGCACTTGAAATTCTTCACTCATTCCATGACAAAATAGAGCAGCTTTATAAAATGCCCCACCCTAAAAAAATTACATTTCTCTTACATAATAACACGATATTATATAAATATTGCATCAAAATACTATAATAATTCTTTTAACTTCACTATTATTAAAATTAACATTTTTTTAGTTTTTTCTTTAGATAATTCACTATCAATAATTGTAGGATTGTTACTATGAAAAATGTATTTATATTTGTATCGTATCCACTGTCATTAATTATAGGATTTAGTGCCTTTCAACTTCTCGTACTGTCAATGTATCTTATATGGAATAATTAATGTATGAAGAGAGTTTTACGGTCAGTGTCTGTTGTATTTACACTGTTTGTATTTTTAGAATCGTTTACTTACAATACTTGAATATTAATGTTTTAAGTGCCAACATATTAACTGTCCTCAATCATATTTCCTTTTCTTTGATTTGACAAATGTGAGTATATGAATTAATTTGTTTCATCTGAATTTTTATACCCTTAGCTCCTAGTAAATTGTTTTTTAATCTGTTGATGTACACACACACTGTTCTACCCATAACTGAACCTTTTCTCTCGTAATTTATGATAACGATCATTATTTTAGATAGTTTTAATTTGTATACATATTATGTATTATTTTCTCCTTGTTAGTTAATCTTATTAGCATAATTAATTTAGCATGAAGCGCACTTGAGGTAAAATATCACAAAACTGCGCTATGTAAGTTCACTGTTATTATTATTATTATCATCTAGCATTGTGGACCAAATATCAACATATTTTACGTTATTCACTTGTACTCACTGTCATCTACCTCAGAACAGGTTCTAATAACCTAGTGAGGTAGGTAATGTAAAAAAATAATGTTAAAAAAAAAGTTTATGAAATTAAAAAAAAATAAATTTAAATTTGAACTTTGATTCTGAACATTTTGAGTCCGAATTTTTATTTTTTTCATTATGTGGAGTAACTTTTAATTACGTTTCACGTGTACCATTTCCGTGTGCGACACGGGTTGAATATTCGGCTGGTGTATAATTTGTGCTGGGGGACGCGTAAATAATGCACGCCATTTGGCAAAGGTACTCCCCCAATAAGCCACCCCGGCAGCCACAGCCCACAGCCTATAGCCCACAGCCCCTGGCGCTCTCTAGCTCTTGAGGACAGGCTTGATTATCGAGGAATATTTAAAAGTAGTGACATACTTTTAGCTTTATCTATTTTTTAATTACGAAGAAATAATGAAAACTACTGAAAATTTTAGGATAACTCAAACGATAGGATTTTATAGAAGCCAAATAGGTTAAAAATCCTCATTTGAGGTCTTATACCAACCCAGCAGTAAGGAATGGAACTGGCAGAGAAAGATGAAAGTAAACTGAATACAGTAGATGTAGACTGAGGCGTATGTGTGGTAAAACACCAAACGTTGCACCAATGTAAGGCTGATGTAAGCGTAATGAATAGGATTAAGATAATTACGCTTAGATGGTCAAAGCGAAAAGGAGTGTGAATAGAATATATGACACGAAAGTGAATGGACGAAGAAGTTGGGGACGCCCGAGGAAGACCTGGCACGACCAAGTGAATCAAATACTTGAGTCGGGCTATGTCAAGAATCAAAATAACAGAAGAGTATGTAAAAGACGATATATGAATGTGAATGAAGCGAGGAGTGTGTGCCGAGACATAGTTGTATGGCGGCCCATCCGCTCTGCCTACTCCTGCGGAGAAACTGCGTGACGGTTAGTAAGTTAATTAACTAGGGTACAATTTTCCTGTTTGAAACCAAAATTTAAGTATTTATAGAAGGAGTACAAAAACAACACGCTTTTTAAGCTTTATAATGGGTATTTCAGCAAATTATTTTAACTTTTTGCTAAATCATTTGAAAATTCTCAAATTAATTGGCAGGCAGAAGGATTTTCACTGATAGTCCAGAATAGCTTGATAAATTCTCGGTCGATGTTGCAATGATACGTTTTCAAAATAAAACTGGAAATCATAAATATTTTAATACAGTAATTCAGGAAATCACCACATACGTATTCATCATTGAAATTGCTAGTAAAAATGTAAACAATTAGAAATGCCGCGCTACTGCTCTCAACCGTGTTGAGCCAGTGAGGCTATGGCATCCCCAATCAGGGTATGTTGTGAGGTTGAAGGTAGTAAAGATGAAGGTTTGGAAGTACTTGGTTATTCAGATCTGGTCACCAAACACGGCTAACACCATTTCAAGTAACGTTTCAAAGCTGAATGTTGGTCTTTCACCAGGGCGGTACGAATATCTACCACTCTATCAATTAAATTAAATTTATTTGCGCACGCCGGGTTTGAACTTGCGACCTGTGGATTCGTTGTCGAGCGTCTTACCACTCGGCCATGCAGGCCGTCAATTAGTGCGCAATTGGGACAACGTAATCTTCAAGAAAGCACCTGTACATTTTTCCGTACTAAAACAGGATGTTGCTTATTCAGAGTGAGTTTAAAAATCACGTGAATAACAAGTGCAAGAAAACCTCTGTTTGGAAAAATAAGTAGGTAGGAAAAGTGTTGAGTAGTACTTACTGTTTCCTCCCTCGTCACCTGAAGGCTTCCCTTACATGTTTCAACTGTTTTTAGGATTCGTCCATCTCAAGTATCACACACCATTTCGCATCCCTCGGCTTTCAGACACTCAATACTCGTGGCAGGTTACTCGGGGGGTAGTTTCTAGTTTACCTGCGATACTCACCGTACTGAGGTACGTAATTCTCAAACGCCTCCCCCACGAACTACCCCCGAAATGGCCGATCAATAGCCGGACTGCGTGGTCGCTCATATCGCGGCACAAAAAACGCCGAAAAAGGCACACACATTGTGTCACTCCGAGGTACACTTTCGACGCAAATGTCCACCATTCATCGAGTAATTTGGTGAGTATGGCATCGCATATTGATTATCTGAATCCGGTACATGACGGTAACAACCATAATAGTTGTAATCGTATTTCCTGAAGGTACACTACGACCTGAATTTTGTGGATAAATATGGTGTGATTGCAGTGGGTCACTTTGAACTTCTTTATAATCTAGTGAGGGAGGCTTTAATTTGCGCAATTGAAAAAAAAATGCTTCATGCTCTGCGTAGTCAAACAACGCTTAATTTTTTATTTTTTTTTAAACAGTGAATAATATGTTAATAACAATTTTGTTGCTGAACCTATAGACATAAAATAAAAGACACGTCAAATTCATAAACATCTTATGAAAAATGTAGCACCACTAATGTTGCACCACTAAATGTTTCACCCGCGTATGAAAAGGATCGCCATTCAAAGAATATGTGTGTGCGGAAGAGATAGCTATATAAGCGTGTTTCGGAAGTATGTCTCGGTTTAGTGCAACCAGGCGCGTTATCTCAGTAACGTATCTAAGTACATTATTTAATTCATCTAAGGTTAAACCACCCTTAAGTAGAAAAAGTTGTTTTAAAAACTAAGCTCGCAATGATCATAAATAATTTTAAACGATGTTTTTTTTTTTCAATGTTTAATCCATCAGCCACAAATTCGGCATGAAAATTACAATACTTACCGTATAGCTTCGATAGCCTCTGTGGACGAGTAGTTAAGACGCTCGACTACGAATTCAAAGGTCACGGGTACAAATCCCGGCATGCGCAAATAATTTTAATTTCATTTATATGTGTTATTACACATTTAAGTATATTTGCTGCACGTTCCAGAATGGTGGATACTTAAAATATCGCCCTAGTGAATCGAAACGTTGCTTAAAATGTCTTCAACCGTGTTTGGTTACCAAATCTGTATAGCCAGGTACTTTTCAAGCTTCCTCTTCCCCATTTCCTTCCCCTCCCCTCTACCTTCAGCCTCACAACAACTTGGATCTCAAGACAACCCGCCTTGTATACAATTCTATTGTAACTCCGCATTTAAATTATTGTTCTAGTGTTTTATTCTTATGTAACGAAGCCCAAAATAATAAACTGCAGGTTATACAAAATAGGGGGATGAGGACGATTTTGAAATGTAATATTTTTACTAGAGTTCAAATTATGTTACGAAATTTAAATATGATGACACCTAAACAACATATAATACATAATACTTTAACGATGATTTACAAGCTTAAAAATAACATGCTCCCTAAATATTATCTGCAAAATAATATTATAAATAATGTAAATATTCACAATTATCCTACGAGAAGTTGTCATGATTTTAGGCTTCCCAAAACGAACCTTGTGTTTACTCAAAACAGCGTGTTTTATAAAGGACAAAAACTTTTTAATAGTCTTCCAAATGCCTTAAAAGAAGCCTCAAGCCTTGGCACTTTTCGGAGGATTTGTGCTGAATATGTAAAAAAAAAACCTATGATTATATGCTTTGTTCTATAATTTTGAAATGTAAAAATGTTTTTTCTTACTAGATGTGTGAATAAAATATTTGCATACATCTAAATAAAATTACAAAAACAAAAACAGTATACGTCAATCGGGGATGTCATTCCCGTTGGCTCCAGGCGGTTGGGAGCAGTTTGGACTTTGGTGCGGTTATCACTAAATATATTTTTAAAAAGGTTTAAACTCAAGCCAAACTAAGTAGGGTGAAATATATTCTTTTTTTTTCGTAAGAAGCAATCACATGGTGGTTGGAAATTATATTAAATAAAAGAATACTTTGTTTTAAAACCACAGAATTTATTATGATGAAGGCCAATATAATATATGCTCTCTCTCTTCCTTCTTTGTATTATATACTGTCTCACTCTATCATTAACTATTGTACCTATAAATATACCTGTTAACTCTGTATTTTTTCTTTAGTTATTATATGTGCCCTGACGAAGCTTGATCCAAGCGAAACAGGTTGGCCTTCATCATAATAAATTTTGTGGTTTTATAACAAAGTGTTCTTTTATTTAATAAAATATTATCGTTACAAAGGTACTAAAGTGATATTCTCCACCCCAAAAGTAATACAAAATTATATTTACCAATTTCAACCCCCAGATTAATATTACAACTGGGTAATCTCCTTTGTGAAAAACTTAAAACTACCGGTCATTTACATTTATTTTCAATCATGACAAAAACCTTGGAGAAACAATGTATGGAGAGAGAGCTATTTTTTTTTACCCAACCTAAACAAACTTGCGTTTAATCACTTTCTCCTGGTTTTTACGTCGTACACCATGAGAGAGAAAGATACAACAAAAATAAAACACCGCCTTTATGGATTGTAACGATGATCTAGGTCTCCTGCGTCTCCGGGGACTCCGCCCACATGTTTTCATATGCGACTAAACGCGACACAACCAAACGGTTTTTTAGGTTATATGCCATATTTTTGTTGATAACAATATGTGATATGAATGGATGTATAAATACCCAAGCCCTTGTCCTAGCCTCGCCCAGGTCTGCCGAGTCCGGCAAAAATCATTAAAAACTGACTGCACTGCATTGGATAGGTACCACTCTATGTACTCTAAGACACAAACGGTATACGGTTTGCTTAAGACACTATTTTGGAGTGCAATACCCTGATTTGCTGATGTCATAAATACAATTATCGTATGTTAAAAGAAAGACAACCGTAAAACAATGCGCCTTTTTAAAATGACTTACCGCCATTAAAGTCTTTAAATAACACTTAGAAATTGATTCGCCGTTCGTCTCATTAGGATAATGAATGGTCTGGGCACGTAACACTGCCCGGCGTGAGACGTGCATTTTTGTCGTCGTGTGTCTCCAGGCGACCGTTTTAATTGGACCACACCATGTGACGTTGCGTCTTGCAGTGGTGTCCTTCATATTTCTAACAACCGGTTCGATAAGTAACTCAATGCATTGAAACCTATATTTTTTTAACACCCTAAATTAAAATGTCTCTTCTTCACAATAATCCCATTGTTAGTAGGGCCACGGCTATTTTCAAGTAAAAAATCTTGAGGTAATTTTTCACAAAAACGGCGCTAATAATTATCCAAATATTATTATGTATATAATATTATGTGGCCCAGAAGCTTACATTTTATTTTCAACTCAAGCATTTATTATCAAATAACTTAATTTGGTAGGCTTTTTAATAAATGTATTTTTTTAATTTCATAAAATAAAATTGCCTACATTCTTTTTGGCCAACTATTAACGTCATCTGTTTTTGACTCAAAGTTAAAATAAATATTTACCTCAGCACATTTTTTTGTTAAATCACATTTTTATTTTATCAAACATATCCGGGTTGAGAATAATCTGACAATATGTGAAAAACTCCTACCAACATCATCAACGCGGAAAATGTTGGAAAATGAAGGACTTAACTAGTAGAGGAATCGAACCCACAGCGCACGAGTAGGAATCCGACGCGTTTGTCAACTCGGCTACTAACCGGTCTTAAAAAAGTCATTAAAAATAAACCGAACTAAGTTATTTTGTAATGATTTATAATGAAATTTCGCAAAGATGACGTATTAAGCAATGTGATTAGTTGATTTAAAATACGTTTTTTTAGTATATTTGTATTTCAACCACCGGTTCGCCAACCGGTGTTTAATTTCAACAGCCGGTTCAAGTGAACCGGTTAAATGACAACACCATCCTGCATCTTTTACATGTTACGTGTTATCTAACTTAAAGCATAATGAACGTAATGTAGAAACCGTACATTGACACCCATGATGCATCACACTTCTCAAAGTGACTGTGGAACGGTAAAATACCTACTAATCTTTGATTAATGAGTGGGATTCGGTCCCTTTTTTACTTGTGGATTAATCTGTCCATGAATAACTGACACTATTCGATTGAAACTATGTTAGTAGGTTTTTATTTTAAGTTATATTTTGAATTAGATGCTGTAGACTGGACAAGTATGAAGATTAATATAGTATGATATTAGAATGATGGCAAAACAAGTACTTTTTGCTAGGAAAATCTTGAGAAAAACAGCATTTTTTGAAGAATTTTAAAGTTCGTTTGTGATACAATTGGTTCAAAGATTTTTTTCGAAATAGGTACCCTTTTATCTCAATTCCGCACAACAAGGCTGAATGAAGTGTGGTGGGGAAGGATATGGGGAAGAGGAAGGCTTAGGAAGTACCTGGCCATTCAGATCTGGTCATTAAACGCGGCTTTTGTCATTTCAAGCAACGTTTCGATTTTGAATGGTGATTCAAGTATTTGATTTACTTGATCGTTCCATGTCTTCCTCGGGCGTATTCGACTTCTTCTTCCATTCACTTTCGCATCATATATTCTTTTCACACTCATTTCTTCGTTCATTTGCTCTACATGCCCAAACCATCTAAGCGTCCCTTTCTTGATCCTATTCATTACGCTCACACCAGCCTTGCATTCTTTCCGGATATCCACATTTTTAATACGGTCATACCTGTTTTCACCGCACATACGTCTCAGGGATCTCATTTCCACAGCATTCAGTCTACTTGATTACATGTAATTCTGATTACATGTTTGGAAATAAACCTAACCATGATATCAATGAAATACCTTCCTACGTAATTATACGAGGGCTTGATCAAAAAAATATATACAAGAAAGTAATATTCAGACAAGGATATGTACGGTATAAGATAATTTTACAATACGAAAACTAGTTTTTAATTTATTATTGAAACCTTGTACGAGGTGTTTTGTGTCATTTTTACAGAAAAAAAATGTGTTGAGCAGCTAAAGTAAACACCTTTTTACGATCAGTAAACGAAATTTGTTCGAACAAATAACAGTAGTCAGTTGCCTAGTTTGTTTCACAGCTGCATTAATGACCAACAAACGTTATTTCAAGGTTATCAGTAATAGATAAGAAAATGGTAAAAATAATTGTTGACTCCATGCAACACAGTTTTTTAGTGTGATTAAATAATATAGACTTCAACCAGGCGAAAGCTGTGATGAATTAGTTTTTAAAACTATGATTTGTAACCTACCAATATATCATAATATTATTATCTCAGGGGTCGGGACAGCAGTTTTGTTACATCAAATATGCAGCTTGTATGATTATAGTGTCAAGTTACTGTGGCAATCTTTATAAACTGCAAAATGATGGCCATTTTGTTTTGCAATTATTAACTGTGCATTTTATTTTGAACAGTGGTGTATACCGGTTAAAATTGTCTGCTGATATCTTGTAGTAACAATATATGGAGAGAGAGCCAATGACGTTACAAATATATAGACACGTTGTAGCGCTCTCAAAGTAGCAAGCAATAATTACGCTAGTTGGTGTGATCGGTGTTTAAGTCGATTTAGTACTAAACGGTCACGCGTCGCTTGAGGTCGTTTCAAGCAAGTATGGAACGCGGTCCGAACTTCGGATCTGTTTCGTTCATACACATATATTCTATGAATGTCTATCTTTGTCATACATGACCGATATTTGAATGATGAATTTACTGGTAAAGTGTGTGTTTTGCTTGCCAAATTTTGTGTTAATATTCTAAGGCTATAACGTAATATGTAATGTCATTGGAGAGAGCTAATTCTTTTTATCCAACCCATAGAGATTTGGGATAAATCACTTTCTCCGGGTTTTTACGTCGTACACCATGAGAAAGAAAGAGATAACAAAATCTCTCGAATTATCACACCGCTTTAAAGTATTGTTAGAATGTTCTTCGTATCCCGCGTCTCCGTTGACTCCGCCCACGCGTTATGATACGCGAAATAAATTGAGATAACTCAACGGTTTATTAGGTTACATGTTGTATATTTTTTAATCAATACTGTGAAAAAATGGTTACACGAATAAACAAAAACATTATTTTGACATGTACTATGAATGGATGTATAAATATCCTAGCCCTAGTCCTAGCTACGCCCACGTCTAGCCGAGTCCGGAAAACCTCGTATAAACTGACTATACGATTGATCTGAGGTTGAAATACTATGTAATAACATCACAAGTGATCGTGACTAGCTGATTAATTATGTATTTTATTGACTACCACCAATAAAACGCTTAAAATTTCTATAATGATGGAGTTAGATATATTTTTATTTAAACAAATTATTTTTTATTAAAAAATATTATGGCCTTACATCACCTGAATTTACGAGAAAAATTGAAAACTTCCAGCACAGGCACAAACACGAGACGAGAAATGGAGATCAAATTAGACTACATTTCAGAAAAAAAATTAAGTCATTAATGATATTAAATTAAAACAAAATATTTTATTTAATTAAGAAAATATTTTAAGAATTTATGCAACCCTTAACACAAGGACTATTGTGTTAAGGGTTGCATTGGAAAAAAAAAGTTTTATTATTTATGTATGCACAATTAAAAATAATTCTCAAATTTGTGACCGGTCGGTAGCTGAGTGGACAAACACGTCAGATTCCCACCCGGGCGTCGTGCGTTAAATTCCTCTGCTGACTAAGTCCTCCATCATTGCACAAGCAACATCTTCCGCTTCTTATGATGGCAGTAGGAGTTTTTAAAATATTGTCAGGTTATTCGTAACCCGGGAATGTTTGTCTTTCTTTAAAAATAAAATTAAAAATAATAATAATAATTTATATCTCTGGTAGGTACCAAAAGAACTTCATAGTATTTCCAATACCTACCTACAAAAGATAGTACCGTGCTATCTTAAAAAAAAAGATAAGCCCTTGATATACCCAAAACCTACCCTGCAGTTCCGGAGTCCTGATTCAGAGATTCTTGAGTTGGCACCTAGCCTTTCTATATTCTGCGAGAGAAGAAGTTTTAAGTTATTATGATATGGTGATTGTGTCCTGCCAGAAATTACCTGCCAGGTAAGTATGTTGCTGTATATTCATATAAACTAGGAATAGATATAAAGTAGAAATTAAGATTTGTACAGCGCCCTTGAGGTGATTTTTCACAAGAACGGCGCTATACAAATTATCCAAATATTATTATTATTAAGAAAACAACATTCCTAAATATTATTAAATATTTCTAGAACTTGGGTATGGTTATTGTAAATACAAAAATTGTTGAAATTAGAAAGATCCTTGGATAATGCGGTAAGGCAAAGTCAATATTGTTCAGATGGGTGATTACTTCAAGGAAACCGATAGGGTTGAGGTTGAGGTACCTTTTTGCACATTAATAACCGCCTTCAACACATTGCACCGAATTGCATTTTGCGTCGGAAACTGCGGTTATTTCCAGGAAATGTTAACTCTTTGGAAGTTGCCATAATAAGCCACGATGTGTTTTATTACCTTTGTCCCTGAAGGCAGATGAATGGCGGATATTAGCACCCCCATAAAGCGACCCTTTCGTTTTACGATGGCAAAATTTAAGCCTTTTCTGAAATAATGCACTTGTCGTGTCTGCCGTTTTATGATTTGGCGTTTTGGCTGACAGAATTGCGTATTGTTGCAATAATGTAGGTAGACTTGAAAGAAAAAGCCGATAAGCCTACCATTTTGTGGAGAAAATACCAAAGATTTACTAGTTGTTTTAAAATTATGACTAACATTCCTGGGTTACGAATAACCTGACAATATTTGAAGAACTCATACTACCATCATAATAAGCGGAAAATGTTGCTTGTGCAATGATGGAGGACTTAGTATTACTCAGTAGTACTCTGTACTCTGCGACAAATTCAGAAAGTCCATTTTTTATTTTGCTCCCATGCCATAAATCGGAAAAAATAAATAAAATAAATATAAATAATTAAAAAATAAGAATCATAATTAAAATTTTAAGTTAATAAGTGTGTCTATCTGATGAGACCTGCCAGGTAAGTATGTTCCTGTATACTATCTCATTTAAGCTAGGAATCTAATAATAGAAAATAAGATCTGTACAGCGCCCTTGAGGTGATTTTTCACAAAACCGGCGCTATACAAACCATCCAAATATTAGTATTATTATTAACTAGCAGAGGAATTGAACCCATGACGCCCGGGTGGGAATCCGACGCGTTTGTCCACTCAGCTACTAACCGCTCTAATAGATTCAACTTTCGTTTAACTATTTGTGCACGACACTTTTCAAGTCTAATTCATCGAAACATTTTTGCTGTTATTGCTATACACATTATCGAGATTGGTTTATTCCTCAGTAGCTACTTTCTTAATACTTCCTCGCTATGCAACTAATTATTTATTATTATATTCTAATGTTATGATTAACACCTTACAAGTTTTTCATATCTTTAGAAATTACAGTAGGTACCTCATAATAAAGTTGAATGAAATGCAACATAAAGGACTAATGAAACGCATAAGTAGAACATGAACCAATTAACCATTACGCCATTTCCCCGCGAGGTGAGTATTAGTGGGTATATGTCACACAACGTTGTGGTGGCACACATTCCTTGTTCCATTCACATTCATATATCGTTTCATTACAAACGTTCTCTCCTGTGCAATTAGTCATTAATGACACCCATCCATTCGCTTATATAAACGTAATTAATATAATGCATTTAGCTTAGGTCATTTCATATCAGTCTTAATTCTAACAAACAACTATCAACTTAATGAATCGACAAAATAAGATTAGATAAATATTCAATTTGATGATGAACATTATTCTAATAATGAAAAAAATCACCTCACCTTTACAATTATTGATACATAGGCACCTCCAAAACTTCTTCTTCTTCTCCATTTTATTCCCCTCCCCACTCCAGCCTCACAACATACCCCGATTAGGGATGCCATAGTTCCACTGGCTCCGGGTAGTTGGCAACAGTCATTTATTATTATTATTTATTCTTAAAGAGGAGGATATAATACAGAAACATCGCACATTTCATGTTCTTGAAAATTTTATTTTATCGTATAAGATGTACAATTAAAAAATATAATGTTGTAGGCAATATCTTCAAACCCCACCCCCAATTTGACTAAACTGTGTTTATCTTTCAGGGTTAAACTATATTTAGTAAGTAATAACCAGTGAGACCCCACATAATGTTTAAAGTAGTATTTGCGAGGTATTTAATAAAATCCCAAAGCAATAATAATATTCCTCGTCCAGAATTGCATAATGGCGGTAATTCCGTTTTCCTAGCGGCATTATTTGCACAAAGGTTTACGATGCGTCCACTGCACTTAAAATTTACTACCCCAAACTGCAATCCTCGATGCGCTATTTCCTCACTCCAAAAGGGTTGAGATGCACAACGTCTTGTCGGTATTTTTGAAAGAACCTAATAATATTTAATAACGTTAGGGTTGCGTAACTTTTGCAACTCTTTATTGGTTTACAACTTCCAACCCCGAATATGAATTCCGGGCCATTTTGTTTTTATATTATGCATCTCTGGCCTTGACAAAGTTTCTTACGCAGATGCAGCTCAGAAAACAATCCTGCATACAAATAAATTATGCACCCTCAGTAAAAAAGATCAAACCCTAGATGAAATGTAGTAAATGCGTAGTGTTTCTGTCGAAACTTTTTTGTGGTTTTCTGTTTGCTGTTCTTGATTTTGGTTGCAACTGCATAGACTTTTCGGAACAATTCAAAGTTTCAGCTAGCGGTTATTCAACCTTGCTAGACATATTTTTTTCAAAAAGTTCGGTGGGACACTTCGTTCGGTAGTCGTGGGATATTGTATTTGGTTTCTGAGGCATTTGAGATTCCAGTTAGAGTCAATACACCTGCACTGCATAAAATTTGTATTTGTAATTAATGAGAATTTATAGGGAATCTAAGAAAGTAATTTAAAGGGGGTTTAAGATGAAGGAGTCGGAGATGTCTATAGTGCGATGAAGTTATCTAATCAAATTGTTGAGGCAGGACATTTAAGAGTAAAAATGAAATGTAGGTATTCATGTCACTATCATCAATATTATGAGACCTCATCTCTCCTTTTTCGCTCCTTGCTTATACTTTCTTTGTACCTTTCAAATCTAACAAGAAAAGAAACATACTGTTTAAAATATGCTCGACAAAACACAGGTGAGTTTATAGTGTGGAGTAAATTATATCTTTACCCTACGTATTGTATAAAAAACTATGTGTATTTACCTAAATAAAAATAATACTAAAGTATGACGCTTCCTATCTACGCGCCCTTTAGGTAATATTTCACAAAAAAGCTTTTTATAAATAAACCAAGTTTTATTGTAATTATTATTACCTTCCTTCATAAAAATAATGTTTAAAATTTGCTTATTTTTAAAGTGGCTTTTATGTGAAGTGTCACGGAAATAGTGCAATACAAAGTTGCACGTAGTTTGAGATTATATTTTTATTAACAGACTTACCTTCTCAACAAAATACTGTGAAAATGATTTTTCCGTTCTGTATATTTATACGTAAAAAGCATTTATCTGGCGAAAATCTGTTTTTCGTGATGTATTTTGATCAATGGCAAATTCAATTGCCACAAAAAAATCTATGTCACTATTTCTTTCCACAAAATGTGGTTATTAATTGGAGCATTAATACCCAGCGGTTCGGACTCTCAGAAATACTAACAAATTCAATTATCCATTAAAAATATCATCAACAATCTGATAAAGCGAAGCCAGTTGGAACGTGGTCACACAGACCGGCAGCCATGATTCCACGAACATGGAATACGTAACTCGCCGCTAAAATACTAAACAAGACGTATTTAAAAAGTCTCGATCAAAAAAATGAAATAATCCAATCCTGCTCGCGTGAAAGGGGAGGTTGAGGAGGTGGCGGGGAGGGGGGTGATAAGACGAAACCAAAGAAACGCACAGTGGTATTTTTTCATCTCCCCCCTCCCACTTCACTCCGTTCCCCCTGCCCTCCGCTGCTGCTACCCCCGCATACCGAATCCTGCTAGAAAACCGCCCGCACGCAACTCTATAGCGACATTAACGAAAAGATAGGTGGAACAGGAGGCAAAGGATACAAACACAATGTTATTCATATACTCGTAAAATAACATTGAATTAATGCCATTTTTATTAAAACTAGTTGTTGCCCGTGAAAAATCAAGGGATGTAACTTGACTTGCCAAGTAATTAGTTGCTTTAATCCACCCATTTCTCAGAATAATAAAAGACTCGACAGAGTTCAGAGCTATGCTCAAAACTCATAATTTCAGAAAATCATATCCATAAATAACAGAATAACCGAATAGCCTTAGAGTAGATAGAGTGGTACCTATCTAAGGCAATGTAGTCAGTTTTTGATGATTTTTGCCGGACTCGGCAGACCTGGGCCTGGCTGAGACCAGTGGCGGCTCGTGAATTTTAAGTGTGGTAGAGTGTTAAGATTGAAAAGTACGACGTTATTGACGTTGTTGTAGTCGAAAATGTTTTTTCTTTTTCAAAATTTTGATTTTTTGTATGAAGATTTTCAGTATTTTTTAGTCACTGCACGGCTTGTTGAAAAATCTTCATAAAAAAAATAAATTAAAAAATAAACAAAAATCATTTTTGTCACAACAGCATCAATAAAGACGTTTTCTTTCAATCTTAGAACTCTAGCACACTAAAAAGTCACGAGCCGCCACTGGCTAGGACTACGGCTTGGGTATTTATACATCCATTCATTGTGAACTTATATAGCACATGAACTACCTTTTCACAGTATTGTTATAAACAAAAATATTGCATATAACTTAAAAATCCGTTTAGTTGTGTCGAGTTTAGTCGCATACGAAAATATGTGGGCGGAGTCCCCGGAGACGCGGGAGACCAAGATTATTCTTTCAGTACATAAAAGCGGTGTGTTTTTGTTGTCTCTTTCTCTTTCATGGTGTACGACGTAAAAACCAAGAGAAAGTGATTGCTTCCAAGTTTGTATAGGTTGGGTAAAAAGTTTTAGCTCTCTCTTCATACATTGTTTCTCCAAGAGAATAACCGAATAGCCCTAATTTGCAAAACTAGGCTAACCCGTTAGCATCTTAACTCGCCAGTATAATAATATATATTTTTATGCAATGATCCACGATCCTCAATCCTCGATCTACTGCTAAAACAGCCTGCCACAAAGGTAAATAACTAATATGAAAATATCAATAAGGTAATTTTAGTAAAGTGCCCCTGAGTTGTTTTCACAAAGTGATACTATTTAAATTAACTAAGTACTTTTTACATTATTACAAATTTAAAAAAATGTTAATTGAATCAATAAATAAATAAAAGAATGATTAGTGTCTCCTAAAATATATTATTTAAAACAAAATACCTAGTACCTACCTAACTAGTAAATAATGAAAACGAAAACTTTGCCTTTCAGTAGACTCACCACCTCTATTCTATCCGGGAGTAACGTCTCTACCAATTGAGCTACCGAAACTTATTAGAAACTGCAATTTTTATCGATCTCATACCTCATTGAAAATAATTAGTATTGTTTTATCGATTCCCACCAATAAGGGCTGCTATTTTTGTAATCGGGGTTCCGAATTCGAGTCTCGATCGCGACCTTTTTTTTTATTTTGTCTCATATTTTCGTTGAATATCACTGATATTATTTCAATGATTAATATCAAAATAAAAAGCTAAGTTAAGTTTGAATTTTTATGTTTTTTTTTCTCAAATGCTGTTTTTTCTTCTTTTTTGTTTGTTGATAATAAACCTAAAGATCTAAAAATGGCACAGTTGTTTAATTCAGTTAGTTTGTTAAGTGTTGTTTTTTGAAAAAAATACAAATTTGTTTTTAAACGAAAATAGTAATCTTGACCTACCCTAGGATCTGAAGAATCACCTTCATAACTAAATAGAACCCCAGCTGTGAATTATTTCAGGAAATAGATGTTACAAAATTTAAATAAGTGTGTACTCACGTAAGGTAGGTTATTAGACAATTTGCATTTGAATATTAGAACCAGTTTTTCTCCCTTCACCCAAAAACTTTGTCAGCGTATGAACAATGTACATTGTCACAATATGGCGCACACAAACCATGTAATGCGTACTTTTATTTACCTACATCTACATACTAGTTATATATATTATAGCGACATTACACGATTTAAAAAAAAAATGTTTAATCCTTTTTTCAGCCCTTCGGTTGACTGTACAGCCGCATTCACGAAAACTGGGAACGCCAAAAAAGCCGTAAAAAAGTTGATGCGTTTCTCTGGTGCGCGCTGCAGTGCGCAGGTACTATGCGCAGCGCGCTGGTGTGCGTTCAATATGCGTGTAGGCGGAAATATATCGGTGTGCGCCAGGCCAGCGGTCCTCCAAACATTTCCTATGATTTCTGGATTAATAATAATAATAATAATTTTAGGATAATTTGTATAGCGCCTTTCTTGTAAAAAATCAGCAGGGCGTTCTACAGATTTAATTCCTAGTTTATATTAATATTTATTTTAATTAAGTTATACTCGAGACGCAGATCATCTCTACAGTACCTAAAATCGGTGTGTTATTTTTGTTGCCTCTTTCTCTCTCATGGTGGACGACGTAAAAATCCGGAGAAAGTGATTTATCGCAAGTTTGTATAGGTTGGGTAAAATAATTAGCTCTCTCTCCATACATTGTTACTCCGAGGGATTAATTTTAGTTTAAATACGATTTAAATTGAAAGCTTTTGGCTTTTAAAACTTATTGTGATATACTAGATTCTAATTATCAATATATGTG
Organism: Drusus annulatus; assembly: GCA_022651775.1. Taxonomy (NCBI): domain Eukaryota; kingdom Metazoa; phylum Arthropoda; class Insecta; order Trichoptera; family Limnephilidae; genus Drusus; species Drusus annulatus. Next base: position 2,372,264 of record JAGWCC010000184.1, read on the forward strand.
GGTACCTACGTCAATGCTTTCTTTGTAGACGAATTCGCGACGGTAAACAGTCGCATTTCAATGGAGTGAAGTGTATTTTTTCTCTCAAACACAACAAGGAGATCCGAAAATAAAGCAGCGATGGACAGCATTACCTACGTACAATAGAATATGAATTCAGGTACCTACTTCCTGAATTTCTACAGAGACAACACGATGAAATCAGGTTAACATTTATAATTATTATATTCCACTCTCAAATCGGACGATCCAAGATATCATACTTTGCCAATACACAATAAAAAGTGTGTTGGAAAGACTGCAATAATTTGCATACTCCTTTACGTCAACATTTGACAGACGCTGGAAATGCAATACTAACCACGCACACAGCTGCATCCCTTGCGGGAGTGTCTCGACTCATATCCCGGGATCGCAACTAGACACGCTCTATTCCCTGTGTGCGGACACTGCGGACCTTGTACCCACAGCTGTATGCCTGTGTGCAGCTCACTCCCCGCGGTAGTGTGCGTCCCTCGCCCATGCTCATTCCCGTGTTGTACGTGCAGCGTGCCTGTGTGGAGCTCACTCCCGTGATGGTGTGCGTCGCGCGCTCGTGGCTTGTTCCCCGTGTCGTGCGTGCAGCGTGCCTGTGTTGAGCTCACTCCCGATGTAATTGTGCGCCGCGGCTCATTCCCCGCGTCGTGCGTGCATCGTGCCGGTGTGCGTGCGCCGCGCGTGTGTGGGTGCTGCGTCCGCCATTGCTATGCTAATGCAGCGGAGATTGGGCAGGTCGTTGCCCCAACGGCCCGGACATTTCAAAGTCATCGGCAGGGGAGGATTAGGGATGATGGACCCGTGCTCGAAGATAACCAAATTCATTGGAAATTTCGAATCAAAACGCCCTGAAAAGATGTGTATTCGAGGGACCAGCTCTATGTTGCGCTGTCGATGAAATTGTCCATTTTTGTGTGTGTACCACACGTCAGTTCAACTGCCTGGATTTAGTGGGACTATAGCCTTAGATGAATTAAATAATATAGATACGTTACTAAGACACCGCGCGTGACTGTACGAAGCTAAGCCAACGTGGCATACCTGAGATTTACTGCGTTTAGTCTCGCACAAAAATTCGTTTGACGAACAAGCTATCACCAGCTGCCACAAACGCATCGCTGTAAGCTCTTTTCTGAGATAAAATGCCTTCCTGTGCTTTTGACAAGTGTAAAAATCATTCGGGAACAAAAAACAAATCTCATGGAGTTTTTTTTTCATGCGAAGTACGCACAAATCACTTATTATTTCAATTAATACAATTATTCAAATAAGTGAGATAGCGAATGCAGAAATACATAAGTGTGTGGAAGACAACATAGCGACAGTACACGAATACGTAGCATGCTACTTCGCTCGTAAGTTCGTTAGGGAAGAGGGGGCTTGTAACGCGGAGAATGTAACGCGGGACGTTCATATAGCTATCTCATTCATACACACATATTCTGCTTGGTATGGCTATCCTTTTCATGCTTTCAGAGCATGCCATATTTATCGTTCAATTTGTATAAATATGACGTGTCTTGTATTTTATGTCTATGACTATAGCACCTGAAATTGGACTTGTCTTACGTTGTCGAGGAAAGATTTGGCCATACTTGTATATTGTAATCAAGTTATTCATGAAATCTATAGTCATTTCAGGCTACGTTAGAATTATGCTTTCTCAACAAGACGATACTGTATATTTCTCTAAAGTGTAAATTATTTTAAGAGGAATGGAACTTACGTGGGTGGAGGGGTACCACCAGGCCGTGGTTGGTTTAGAAAAGAATCTGACAGTCTAGTCAAGATACACATTTGTACAGCAGAAGGTAAATGTGTTCGCTGTTCAAAAATTAAATCGCCTAGTTTTTTTACATGAATTCCGCACAAGAGCCTCAACTGCTCCCAACCGTCTAGAGCCAGTGAAACTATGGCATCCCCAATAGGGGGATGTTGTGAAGCTGAAGGTAGTAAGGAGATGAGGAAGGGGAAGGTTGGGAAGTACCTGACTATTCAGATCTGGTCACCAAACAAGGCTTAAGCCATTTCAAGCAACGTTTCAATTCTGAATGATGGTCTTTCACCAGGGCGATACTTAGAGTATCTACCACTCTGGAACGTGCCGCAAATATACTATATTTTATTTTATATCAATTAAATGTGTTACGACACATATTAATTAAATATAATTTATTTGCGCACGCCGGGTTCGAACCCGCGACCTCTGGATTCGTAGTCGAGCGTCTTACCACTCGACTATGCAGGCCGTCAAAGCAATAAGTCCCGTTTTACAACATTGTGCGGATTATTAAATCATAAATACAATCCTAACTTTTGACCTTATTGTATTAGGCAACACCTTAGGCTCGTAAAAAAAATTAGAGATTTTTACAAATCCTAATATTTTGTTACAGTTTTTGTTCTTTGGTATTTGTTTATTAATTTTATTGTAAACGCCCAAGTGGGCTTTTACATTTAAAGGTACATTGAACAGTAAGAAAAGCGAATTTTTTTCGCTCATACAGAAATAAAGAGAATTGTAAAATAGTAAAGAATAGTGTTTGCTAACATTAAATAAATATTGATTGAAGATATATGATATTATAGCCTGCTTGTATCTAAATTCCGTGCAGTTAAATATAACAGCCACCTCTGCGTATGTATTACCAACTATATGCAATTTAGATACAAGCGAGTATCTGAAAGACTCGGTCCTTGTATTACTGTTAAAACTAAATAGAGTTTTGGATCGAGTAGTTCTCGTTGGTATATGAAAAGCAATAACATTTTGAAAATTAGGGCTGTTTATAATATAATGGTCAATTTAATAAATATATATTTTTATTAAATGGTCATGTTATTCATAAAAACGGTCATGGCAACAGATTACATAATTTAGAAGCACTAGAAATAAAGAAAGCCATTAAATTAATAATCGTATTTTTAATAATTAATTAAATTTGTCCAGTAGACGATGTATGAATGTGAATGAAGCAAGGAGTGTGTGCCAAGACAGAGTTATATGGCGGTCCGTCCTCTCTGCCTACCCCTGCGGGGAAACGGGGTGATGGTTAGTTAGTTTTTGTCCAGTAGTCCAAAATCATGTATACGAGAATTTCCTGTAAACTCATAAAATTTCTCATTATTCTTTTTATCACGTTCTCAGTTGACGTTTTTCCTCTTTTATTTATTATTATCTGTCTCTTTCTTTCTACTCTTTTGTTGTTCTTTTGTTTTCTTACTGTTCTCTTTTCTATTTTGTTTTATATTGTGTTCTCTCTCTGTATGTATGAGTATATATAACCACACACTGTGATTTTTTCGCTTAGTTTAATGTTGTACCCTGATGATGCTTGGTCTAAGCGAAACCGGTCAGTCATAAAAATTGAAGCAAAATCTGTCTTATACAAAGTTTTTATTTTATTTTCATTAAATATGTCAAACCACAAAGTGATTGGTTTCTATAAAAATATTCAGTTAACTCTGGTGCGAGCAAAATCAATTATATACGTTCGAGTATACATATAATTAAAATTGCATGCACATGCAATAATGCATTCGGTCCAGCCCTGCCCTTCAACCTTGGAGTCGCGGCCATGCACCAGCGCTCGCTGCAGCGGGGGGCGGGCGTGGGTGCGGCGCGGGGTCCTCAGCCCAGAACCGCGGACCTTCCTTACCCAAAACCCGATGCAGCCATCGCCTCGCCCCGCGCACCCCACAGTGGCCCGACCTAGCCTAGCCGCAGCCTACAGAGCAGCGGATCCTATAGACACGGGCCGCACCGCGCCCGCGACCGGCATAGTAATGCTAAACAAACAATATCACAGCCAGACGGGGGATTTGATAACAAATCGAACACCCGCCAGAATAACAATCACTTCTGAGACCCTTGGCACATCCTGCCAAAAGAAAACACCAAAAATGTACGCTTCCAACTACCGACGATTTGGTGGGAATACGATTCTACGCTCAGAGCAATAATATGCAAGGGGGAGCGCCGCTGTAGTCAGTTTCGATGAGTTTTGCCGGACTCGGCTAGACGTGGGCGTGGCTAGGACTATGGCTAGGGTATTTATACATCCATTCGTAGCACATGTCGACACAATGCTTTTGTTTATTCACTTTTTCAACAAAAATATAGCATATATGGTATGGTAACTCCAAAAATAACACAGTATTGTAACTAACTAACTAACCATCACGCCGTTTCTCCGCAGACGTAGACAGAAAGAACGGACCGCCATACAACTCTGTCTTGGCACACACTCCTAGCTTCATCCACATTCATACATCGTCTCATACATACTCTTCTGTTATTCTGACTCTTCACATTACCCGATTCAAGTATTTGATTTACTTGATTGTGCCATGTCTCGGGCGTCCTCGACTTCTTCTTTCATTCACTTTCGCATAACATTTTTTTTCACACCCCTTTCTTCGTTCATTCGCTCTACATGCCCAAACCATCTGAGCGTCCCTTTTTTGATCCTATTCATTACGCTCACATTAGCCTTGCATTCTTTCCAGATATCCACATTTTTAATACGGACATACGTCTCAAGGATCTCATTTCCACAACATTCAGTCTACTTTCATCCTTCCTCTGCCAGTTCCATGCCACACTGCCTTACATCAGGGTTGGTATAAGCACTCCATTGAGGACTGCTAGCTTCGCACAGTATTGTCAGACAGTATTGTTGTAAACAAAAATATAGCTTTTAACCTAAAAAACCGTTGAGTTATGTCCATTAATGTCGCATTTCCAAACTTGCAGGTGAAGTCAACGGAGACACGGGACACGAATAACAGTCTTACAATACTTTAAGGCGGTGTGGTAATTTGGGAAATGTTGTTGTCTCTTTCTGCCTCATGGTGTACGACGTAAAGACCCGGAGAAAGTGATTTATCCCAAATTTGTATAGGTTAGGTAAAAATCATTAGCTCTCTCCATATATTGTTGCTCCAAGATTCTATGAACTAATACGTTTTCTTGCTGTTAACGATTAAATTCAAAACGCTTAATGATGTCTGATTATATAACTAACTAACCACCACACCATTTTCCCGCAGGGGTAGGCAGAGAGGACGGACCGCCATACAACTTTGTCTTGGCACACACTCCTTGCTTCATTTAAATTCATACATCGAATCTCACATACTCTTCTGTTATTCTGACTCTTCACATGGCCCGACTCAAGTACTTAATAATAATAATAAATGGATAACTTTTATAGCGCCGTTTTCGTGGGAAAATCACCTCGAGGGCGCTTTACAAATTAATGTATCTAACCTATAAATTATCACCTCATCTTATAACTAATAACTTACAGTTAAGATTTAGTACTAATGGCTTACGACTAATATTTTCAACTAGTGACTTGCAATTAGGACTTATAGCTACTAATTAACTACTGAGTATAACATATAACTAGTGACTTACATCTAAGATTTCATTATTATTACTGGTTCATTTGGTACTGGTATATTTGGTTCACTTGATTATGCCATGTCTTTCTCGGGCGTCCCCGACTTCTTCTTTCATTCACTTTCGCGTCCTATATTCTTTTCACAACTCCTTTCTTCGTTCGTTCGCTCTACATGCCCAAGATTTTATCATTAATAATCAAAAGGTTTTTATTTGATAACTCTAAGAAATGACAGCCTCCGTGGTCAAGTGGTAAGACGCCCGACTACGAATACGGGTATATATAATATATCGCGGGTTTAAACCCGGCATGCACAAATAATTTATATTTAATTGATGTGTGTTATAATACATTTAATTCATATAAAATAATATATACAAAATTTGCGGCATGTTTCAGAGCGGTAGATACTCCGAGTATCGCCCTGGTGAAAGCCCACCATTCAGAATCGAAACGTTGCTTGAAATGGCTTTAGCCGTGTTTGATTGCCAGATCTGAATTGAACGAACTGAATTGAATTTGACGGCCTCTATGGTCAATTGGTAAGACGTTCGACTAAGAATCCAAAGGTCGCGGGTTCAAACCCGGCTTGCGCTAATAACTTGTATTTAATTAATATGTGTCATAACGCATTTACTTCATTCAAAAATAATAAGAAGTATATTTGCGGTACGTTCCAGAGTAATAGATACTCAAAGTATCGCCCTGGTGAAAGACCACCATTCAGAATCGAAACGTTGCTTGAAATGGCTTTAGCCGTGTTTGGTGACCAGATCTGAATAGCCAGGTACTTACCAACCTTTCTTTTCCCAATCTCCTTCCCTTCCCCACTACCTTCCGCCTCACAACATACCCTATTTGGGGATGCCATAGTCTCACTGGCTCTAGACGGTTGGGTGCAGTTGAGACTCTTGTGCAATATTCATATAAAAAATATAAAAAAAACTGAATAGCCAGGTAGTTCTCAACCTTTGTCTTCCTTATCTCCTCTCCCCTTCTACCTTCAGTCTCACAACATACTCCAATTGAGGATGCCTTATTTCCACTTACTCCAGACGTTTGGTAGCAGTTAGGACTCTTGTGAGGCATTCACTATGAAAAAATATAAATAAATAAAAGAAATGAGAACATGCTGTTTTGTTGAATATTAATCAATTTTCTGATAATAATCAGTGACACGCCTGGAGATAAACATGCCTATTTCGAGTAATGCACCTATCTGTGCTCGTCTACTTCTTCTAGTGCCCCCTCTTATCGGTGTTTTGCTATCATCAGAACAAGCTTCACGCTGTAGGTTGTAACCCGGAACATGCGTTTTATTATGGATATTTACAGATATGAGCCATGTAGAAAAATAACAGTAGACGATTGTGAATTATTTGTATCTGACGATCCCTGGGACTCTTGGCCTAGAGGTCTGGGATTAAAAAACCCTTGTAGTGAGAATATATGGAGAGGTACCTTTGCGAAACAGTGTAATCAGGTCGGTCGACCTTATACTGACTCGATAGAAAGAGACAAAGATATGTCAAAGGATGTTGGATAGCCTATTAGTTACCGCCCACATGGAATTCGGACATTTTAAATAAACATATTTGAACATATTAAACAAAATAATATCAATACACCATTAAAATGAATTATAAAGTCAAAATATCACACAAACACTAATAACAGAAGGTTTTCCTATTAATGATGGAAGCTTTTTGTTGATTTTATGTCTTTATATCATTAAAAATGTAAAAATTCAAAAGTTCGGTCAAAAATATTTAAAACTATTGAAATACCTCTGAAAAGTGATGTTTTATAATCTTTGTTTAGCACATGTCACCATCATGTTTGATTTATTTTTAAAACGATTTAGTTTTTAACCAACACAAATATAGACCGGTCGGTAACTGAGTGGACAAACGCTTCGGATTCCCACCCGGGCGTCGTGCGTTCAATTCCTCTGCCGGCTAAGTCCTCCATCATTACACAAGCAACATCTTCCGCTTCTTATGATGGCAATAGGAGTTTTTCAAATATTGTCAGGTTATTCGTAACCCGGAAATGTTTGTCTTTCTTTAAAAAAACAAAAAAATGGAAATAACCTCAAAATCCGTTGACGTAAGTTATACGACTCGATGATGTGAAGTTTGCGCGGATGGAGAACATTCTTACATATTTAGAAGTGCTGCAGTATTATGTGAAGACTTTTCTTGTCTCTTTCTCTCTCAGGGTATACGACGTAAAAACCTCGCGAAAGTGATTTATCGAATTTTTTTATTGGTTGAGTAAAAAGATTTACTCCGAGGTTTTTTTACATTATAGGTAGGACCGCCGTTCAGAGCTACCTTTGAATGTTTGGCAGTTGGTTTGCCTGCGTGTCCTAGAGAAATCTAGTTACTCGGCAGATATTTTTGGATTTTAGTTTCAATAGTGCACACGGAGTACGACTTCTCTGGACGTCTAAAGGCCAAGTCTATTTGCGCAATTAGTAGATCGGTGATTTTACTTTGTCTACGGTCATTACCACTCGTATTCGCGCCTATCGCTATTATTTGTCTTTGCCCAAGCAATGATATTAGGAGACCAGATTAATCACAAAATACGCATCATCAGTGCTAACAGTGCTCATTGCGCAGTTTCGAGTCATTCAGTGTGCATTATGAGAGTATGCATACGTACATCTTCTTCCCCCTGTCCTGGGACACATCGCTTTGATAAGGCGCCTTCAGACGTCGCTGACCTTGCCATCTTCATCCATCATTCCTCCATTCATGCATGGCCTGCCTCTTGCGTTGCTTTCCCCAAATAATGAGATGAATTTCTTTTCTGAAATGTTGAGAAAATTAAACCAGCTGTTTGTAATCTAATACCATCCATGGCGTATGGCATTCGAGCATTGTTATAAAGTCAAATGAAAGTAGGCTGAGTGTAGTGTAAGTTAGACCGTATTACGAATAAGTAGAATATAGAGAGTGGTGGATCGCCCTGGCGAAAGACCACCATTCAGAATGGAAACTAAGCTTGACATGGCTTTAGCCGTGTTTGGTGACCTGATTTGAATATCCAGGTACTACCCAACCTTCCTCTTCCCCATCTCATTTATTTCCCAAGTACCTTCAGCCTCGCAACATATCACAATTGGGGATGCCATAGTCTCACTGGTTTCAGTTGGTTGGGAGCAGTTGGGACTCTTGTATGGTATACACTATAAAAATAAATAAAAATACAACATAAATGTTCAGGGTTAAGATAGGTTTGCATAGATAGTCTGAAAATCTAGAGCGGATTAACGAAAAATGAGTGTCATGAAAATATAACATACGACGCTCAAATTAATGGAAGAAGAAGTCGAAGAAGCTCCATAAATACGTGGAACGACCACGTGAAAAAAGTAAATATGTCTAGATTTATAACTATACACGTGGTCGAGCAGTCAATATCAGTCTCGACTGCAAATTCAGAGCTCGCAGGTTCAAATCCCAGCGTGTGCAAATACAAATAGAAACGTTGCTCGAAACAGTTTTCAACGTGCTTAGTGACCAGGCCTGAAGAGCCAGATACTTTCCCTCGTTCATCTTCCCTACCTCCTTCCCTTCCCCACTCTCTTCAGCTTCACAACATCCCCGATCGGGGACACTTTAAAGAAAAATGGAATCAAAAGAAAAGAGTGTGAAAAAAATATATGTTGCAAAAGTGAATGGAAGAAGAAGTCGAGGACGCCCGAGGAAGACATGGCACGATCAAGTAAATCAAATACTTGAGTCGGGTCATGTGAAGAGTCAGAATAACAGAAAAGAGTATGTATGAGACGATGTATGGATGTAAATGAAGCAAGGAGTGTGTGCCAAGACAGAGTTATATGGCGGTCCGTCCTCTCTGCCTATCCCTGCGGAGAAACGGCTTGATTAGTTAGTTAGAAATCAAAAATACTGTTAAACATAATATTTCATAATAATGGTGTATAAAAAACAAAGATGCGATTACACAAATCTGTGTACGCAAGGACGAATGAGTCAATAAACGCAGTTGTTCAGGAGGGTCAAAACAAAATTTATGAATTTCGTTTTTTTTATGTAATCATGTCACATGTCCTTTTTCAAAAAATTATAGCACATTATTCTATTTTCTGACACATCTCATTTTTCCTTGCTAGATATGCATCTTAGGTACAATTCTGCATACTTTTTTTCAAAATTTGATTTTTGTGACTCATTCCGTTCTTCCTTGCGCACACAGATAGAGCATCAATGTTCGTTTGAACGAAGCTTTATTTACACAAAATGTATCGACATCCGAAGCGAATCGGCGCAACAACAATATTGCCCTCTTCACCTGCAAGATCATTGGCAAGTTACAACTAGAAATTAATATCTAATAATAGAAAATAAGATCTGTACAGCGCCCTTGAGGTTATTTTTCACAAAACGGCGCTATACAAATCATCCAAATAATTATATTTTCAATAGTTGTTTGGAGTTACGCCCTCTCTTCGTACCTATCTTTGGAAATGCACTCATAATTTATGTAGTTAGAAATGAGAAATAAATTGTCTGGTGTATTTCTTATAAAAACGTTAAAAAACTGGTCTAAAAATCTAATTAGCCACGACTCACTAGCGATATTTCTATCACGATGCTCTTGTGTTTATCGTGTCGAGAATTCGTCTAGCTGTAATAAACCGTCGGCCAACAAATCAAGTATTGACTATTTAATCCAAGTGTCCAATAATTTATTGCCTACTCTTCGCCTTGTCTCCGTGTAACCTATCCCATCAATTCCCAACACGACTTCAGTTGTACTTGTCGAATCCAGACGGTTTTTAGTGCCCACAAAGTGTTGTAAGTTGAAGGCCTATTGTGAATGGAAGAATTCGTAAAGTACCTCCTCGCTTTGGGAATCAATGAACTAAGAACGATCGCCGATGTCGAAACACTTGACGCTCTTCATTACCTCGCTCAACATTCAACATAGCTGCTTTACTACTGCACTCCATGCTAGTTGCTCGTTACTACCTCAATAGTTTTGTTTACCTCGACGGTTGCCTATCAAACTCCCGCGGTAGAAAAACCACAAAGTAGATTCTTGCCGACAAGTTCTTGAACGCTGAAATAAATATTTACAAGTTTTGTAAAATAATTCGAACTAAACAGGACACATTTATTGAATCATCGTCGAAGGTCGTGAAATATCTATAATCAAATATCAGAGCGAATGAACGAATAAAGGAGTGTGAAAAGAATATATGATGCAAACGTTAATGGAAGAAGAATTCGGGGACGCCCGAGGAAGACATGGCACGATCAAGTGAATCAAATACTTGAATCGGCCCATGTGAAGAGTCAGAATAACAGAAGAGTATGTATGAGACAGTGAATTAATGTGAATGAAGCAAGGAGTGTGTGCCAAGACAGAGTTGTATGGCGGACCGCCCTCTCTGCCTACCCCTGCGGAAAAATGGCGTGATGGTCAATGACGTTCCTTAACGTCATTGGTGATGGTTATTTAGTTAACTAGTTAAATATCAGCTTCATTTTCAGAGACAACTAACTAACCATCACGCCCTTTCCCCGCAGGGGTAGGCAGAGAGGACGGACCGCCATACAACTCTATCTTGGCACACACTCCTTGCTTCATTTAAATTCATACATCGTCTTATACATACTCTTTTGTTATTCTGAAAAAAATTGGGTTCGTCCGGGACAACAGAATATATATATATACGAGTGTATACATAAATACATATTATGGTCCTTCCCTTTTTACTAAAATAACGCAGGCAAATAGAGCCTATCAATATTACAAATTGAATAGTTCGGACAATTTTAAGGATTATTTGAAACAATGGTACTCAAATTACAGTTTGTTTAATTTATAATTAAAAAAGACACAATTCAAATCGAATCTCACAGAAATACGAATTGTCATTACCATGACAGAGTAAAAAACACAAGAAAAAAACACAATTTTGGCACGTAAACATATAGCAATTATATCTCGATTATCTTTAAGCGTAATTCGAGTTTGAGAAAAGTCATAGAGGCATACAGATACGTCACGGTTTTGGTTGGTGAAATGAACGCACACTTAATTGTAACATTTAAAGGGGAAGGGGAAGGGGAAGGGGGACTCCGTGTGCAGTGTGCATTTTACATATCCTCGCATCAGCATTCTTCTCTTAGCCGCCTCTCTCTCCATCCGTGTTGGAGGGTCATTTTGCGTGATACTTTATCATGATCAATCATTAAAAAAAAAATCATAAACTTATCAGTTTAACAGGGGCCGTCAAAAATGCTGGGCCATCACGTGTACTAGTTAAGATTAGATTTATTTTCGCATAAACCATTAATCGAAATCAATCAAAACGCTGTTCATCAGTAAACCTAAGGCTTAAATAATAATTTAAAAAAACCATTTGAAAGTTTAACGGTTATTTGTGGCATAATTTTGGAAAAAAAGGAGCTGAAAAACCATCTCTCGTCAAAATTTTGTCAAATCTCAAAATATGGTGTCGCTTGAAAGTATTGCACTTTTGAGATTGTTTTGATTTGTATCATGAGCGTGCATAAAATAAATTTGACGCAATCGTGTGGCTTTTTGCCTTTTTAGAAGCCGGGCCTTAATTGGCACTGGTATATTATTACATTTTAGTATTTTTTAATTAATTTGTCATAGGTTTATAAATCACTGCATTGTAATATACAGTTTTACAAATTCAGAAAGTTCACTATGAAACTTGCGCCCATGCCCTAAAAACTAACAATAAAAATCAAATAATTACCATAACCTCGCCAGTATCATTTTCTCTTATTTCAAAGCTGTATTTTTCTGTAAACCTAAAGATAATTGTGGTAATTGTGTTCATCTGAACTGACCTGCCAAGTAAGTTGTTTCTATATACGAGTATATAATCTCTGTACATTATAATGATTTGCCAGAGAATTTGTACTTAGTAAAAGGTTGGAGTCTGGGATTAAGATTTGTACAGCACCATTGAGGTGATTTTTCACAAAAACGACGCTATACAAATTATCCAAATATTATTACTATTTATATTTTCGTAGAAAGCAACTTTGTGGTTTGACATATTTAAAGAAATGAAAAACATAACTTTGTATAAGACCACGGATATTATTTTAATTTTTTATGACCGACCGGTTTCGCTTTGCCTAAGCATCATCAGGGTACAATATTAAACTTGACAAAAAATTCAATGTTATCTGTTCCTATGTTATAATTTAAATGTTTTCTATAGTTTTCTCATTGTTCTGTTGTTTTAATTTATATTTTGTTCTCCTGTATGTATATGTAACCGCACACTTTGTATTTTTTTACTAGTTTAATTTTGTACCCTGTTGATGCTTAGGCTAAGCGAAACGGGTCGGTCATAAAAATTAAAATAATAGCCGTGGTCTTGTACAAAATTTTTTTTTTTTTAATTTTCATTATTATTATTATTAAATGATACTTATATTAAAACTTATCAGTTATAAGTTGAAGGTTGTAAAAAAGAATATTTGATAAGTTTAATTTCAGTGTTAATTTTCCTCTGGTCATTTCACTAGTCTAATTTATCTATTTGTATAATTATTAGCTAACGTGGTGTGTGTGTTGAATTTTTTGTCAAAAATAATAATGTTGTTTTGACTGCACTTTGCAAGGCTATCACAGAATAACTCAGATAACCTTAGATTATGTAGCTTATTGGCCCTATGGCCTATCACTGCCAGTGGCTACGCAGATATAGTGGAGAAAATATTTGTTATCTAGGTGTTTTTTAGAATGCCGTTATATTTTTCGTTACTAAATTGAACAATTTATTATTGAAAATGTCTTCATTAGGAAAGCGCAGGAAAGACATTGATTTAATTTTCATTTACAAAATTATTAATTGTTTTATTGACTCACCTTCTCTGTTGCAACTTATCCAGTTCAACACTCCTTGCCGTAGACTCAGAAACAAAGAATTGCTGTTTCTCAATCATCACAATACTAATTATGGGTATAATTCTCCAATGTCCAGAATGTCAAGACTTGTTAACTCAAGCCATGGTCTTGAAATTTTTGGTAGCAGTCTAAATGATTTTTGTCATTCTTTACGACTCTAACAAAACTTTGACTAGACCATGGCTTGAATGTTCTCTCTTATGTTTATTTTGTCCTATTTTTGTCATCACTTCATTTATTATTGTATGTGCCATTCTTTCTCTGTTGCTCTTTTTTCTATTTCGTGTTTTATATGTCTTTTTTGTAATTGGACTTCAGTAATAAATAAATAAATAATAAATAAATTACAATGAAAAATAAACAAATTTTACTGCCGCGTTAACTCCCTAAAAATAAAGAATTATTAGAAATAGTTGACAGACTTAAAGGTACCGCAACGAATGTTGAGATGTACACAGCACTCATACAGATGCATTGCTGGCATACAGCATGTTTCAAACTTGTTATTCAACTTATATATTATTAGAATTATATATTTTTTAAAGAGAACATACTGTAAGCTTTTCGAACTAACTCCGTGGTCGAGTGGGAAGCCGCTTGTCTACGAATCCAGAGGTTGCGGGATAAAATGCCGGCAAGCGCAAATATTTTTCATTTAATTGAAATGTATTATAACACATTTAATTCATATTAAATAATATATTAATTTGCAGCACGTTCCATAGTAGAAGATACTCTGAGTATCACCCTGGTGAAAGACCACCATTCAGAATTGAAAAATTGCTGGTAATGACTTTAGCCGTGTTTGGTGATCAGATCTGAATAGCCAGGTACTTATCGACCTTCCTCTTCCCCATCTCCTTCCCCTCCCCACAACCTCAAGCCTCACAACATACCCCAATCGGGGATGCCATAGTCAGACTTGCTCTAGACGGTTGGGAGCAGTTGGGACTCTTGTGCAGTATTCATTGAAATGGCTTTAGCCGTTTTGGTGACCAGATCTGAATAGCCTGGTAATTTCCAACCTTCCTCTTACCCATCTCCTTCGCCTCCCCACTACCTCGAGCCTCACAACATACATGCCATAGTCTCACTGGCTCTAGACGGTTGGGAGAAGTTGGGACTCTTGTGCGGTATTCACTGAAATGGCTTTAGCCGTTTTGGTGACCAGATCTGAATAGCCAGGTACTTCCCAACTTTTTTCTTATCCACCTCACAATATACCCCAATCGGGGATGCCAAAGTCTCACTGTCTCTAGACGGTCGGGAGCATTTGGCACATTTGTGCGGCATTCACTATAAACATAAGAATGCGTCTGTGTGAGTATTGTGTTCCACTCAATATTTACTGCAATCCTTACGCCTATAAATGCAAGCATCATCGCGCCAGAAACAACATAGATTTATTATAAATAATTCATGAGGCGTCGCCAAACGCAGTCAAGACTCCCGCCTTTATCGGGAATCGCCGGCGGCCATCTTGTGTGGCTCGTTTCGCTCGGCTGGAATGAAAAAGCAAAGTAACCAAAGGCCTGCCCGCGCCGCGGCTGGTGTGAATAACCCCCGAATAACCCGGGAAAGATTTGGAGAATTATTCTCCACTCCATTCCCGGCCAATCCCGAATTCTCGGGCGGTGGGTGTGGTGGAGACGGCGGGAGGAAAGCGCCACCTCCCGCTGAATGCATTCGTGGAACGACGTTTCTAGAAACTTCCAGAGGAACGGAGGCGCGGGCGGGAGGGAGGGGTTAAGAGAAGACCTCTCTCCTCTCCCTCGCAAGACGGCGAGGGTTGCCATCTTGGTTTTGCGGTGACGAAACATAAAATCTCAGGATTATTAAATGCATTTATATAAAATAATGTTGTTTGGGATATTTTCTTTGCGAATATTTATAGTATTTTTTTAAATAAAACACTGCTTGATTTACTTTGTTTTAAATATTAGAGATGATCGATATTCCTGTCCCGGATAAAGGGAACCGGTTCCAAGCCGATCGATCACTGGAACCGTCGATATTATTTCTCCGTGGAACCGGTTTCTAATTTTCGCAAATAATAATATCCTATAGCCTTTGTCCGCTCTTTTCGTTTTATTTTTGTTGAGGAACCCCCCTCCCTCCCCCCCTTCCATATAATAAATCAATTTTCTTGGAGGATTTTTTCTGACACCAGGAACCGGTTCAAAAAAGAACTGGATAAATAACCGGTTCTTCACCAGTCAGCGGTAACTGTCTGAATTCAAAGTCCGTATTTTTTATTACCTGACCCAATAAAAATAACATTGATAAACGATATTTATTATTAGTTAGTAGTTTATTACCTACCTCAATCATTTCCCGTATTACAACTAGGTACCTACTTAAAGCGAAAAGGGTAACTCACCTACCCGAAATTTAAATGTAAGGGAAAATATCGAGTACCTTCCCAACTATTTGGCCTCCGAAGATAAAAAAATGGTTCCTACCGTTTTAAACGTTTCTTTTTAAATTCAGTTGTAAGGCGATACAATTAATATGTTCTATGAACAAAAATCAAGGGTGGGTAGATACTTACCTAAAAAACGTTCAACATTGCGTAATTTTGATTTAGCTTGGTATCTTGCCAAGGTATAGGTACCGCAATCAGATTTGACCCGAAAACAGTACTCAAACAGATGCATTGCTTGCATACAGCATGTTTCAAACTTGTTTTTGAAAAAAACAAACAATGAAATTGAAAAAAGCTAAAATAACCTAACAGATGCGTTGCTTGCATACAGCATGTTTCAAACTTGTTTTTGAAAAAAAAAACAATAAAAAGAACACACTGTAAAAAAACTTTCCGAATATTCGAATTCGAGCAGCGTATACACTTACAAAGGGCTGTTTCTCAGTGACGTTTCTCAAGGAAATCGCTGTTGGAGGCGTGCACATACGCGCCAACACACAATCCCAAGGGTGGGTTGTTTGGGTCAACTCTAATTGCACGACCTACACTTTGATATTCAGCATTTGACTTTGAATATCCGTAACTGCGCAGGGTGCATTGAGTTTCTAATTGCGGTATCCTTTCCCAGCCGCCATTACCGCCATTGCCGCTCGCGTTCGGGAAAGCGTTATCGCAGCGGCCGCTTCCGTCCTTATCTGCCCCTCGGAGCGAGCTCACGAATTTCGTATAATTCAATTTATCAATGTGAGAGTCGCCGCTTGTTGTTATTATCAGTCAATCAACCGCAGTCGAGCTGCAGCGCCATGTTGTGAGGCGCGCCGCTGAAAGCTCCGCTGCGGCCTCTCCCTCTTCCTTGTAAGAGAAGCGCCTAGCCGACAGAGAGGCTACGGCGAAGCTCTCGATGGCAGCGTTCGTCGCTGTATTGAATGTCACAAAAAGCGATATTTTCGCTTTTTTTGTCTCAACTGCTCCCAACAGTCTAGGGCCAATTGGACTATGGCATCCCCAATTGGGGTATGTTGTGAGGTTGATGGTAGTAAGGACGAAAATGAGATGTGGAAGAGGAAGGTTGGGAAATTCCTGGCTATTCAGATCTCGTCACCAAACACGCCTAAGAAACGTTTCGATTGTGAATGGTGGTCTTTCACCAGGGCGATACTTAAGAGCATCTACCACTCTGGAACGTGCCGCAAATATACTACATATTATTTAATATGAATTAATTGTGTTATGACACATATAAATTAAATTGAATTTATTTGCGCACACCGGGCTTTAAACCGCGACCTTTGGATTCGTAGTCGAGCGTTTTACCACTCGACCACGCAGTCAATTTACTTTAAGCGTCAGATTATTATTCAATAAAAAGTTTTGAATCGTAGAAACTTTAAAGATTTGATTTCTTTGGATCTTATTTTTTAATTTTAACTCCACACAGCGAAGGACTCTGGTATCTTAGAAATGTTGAATAGAAGCAGAGGCGTGCACTTTATATAGGCACATAAGAACTGCTTACCTCGCCGCCCTCGCATAAAAACATCAATTATATTGGATTGAATAAAATGAAATTATTGCAAAAAATAAATCTACACTTTCGAAAATACACGCGAAGTTCAACTATTAACACCGCCGCGAGCGCCACACCAGTGTTATACTATAACGTGTCAAAAGCAGTAACTACATATGCCCAAACGCCGCTAACGTCACTACTATTCTATGTTCACTAGACTATACAAAATATGTATGCTGTGAGCTGTGTTCGCGTTCAAGTGGCTCGTTGTGTTAGTATATTTGTTAGTCTCTAGGCAGTGCTTTTACAAAAAAAATGCAATCACAATCATATATATATGTTGGTACCTATCTTTATTATCAATTAATCTACTTTTTTTTCCACTGACTACCCTGATCAAAAACTCTGTTCACACGAATTGCACTTGGGTCTTGAATATTGAGATTGCGGGAGGGAGCCAAATAGCAAACAAAAACTCCAGGAAACCATTCTCCAGCCAAGTTGTTGAGAACATATACAGGTCCTGGGGGTAAACTGACTCATTATAATGTCAACTGTGAATGTAATTTGGCATGTGTTTAGCAAGTCTCCCGACCTTGGAGGTCATGAAGAGGTACCTTTGCGAAACAGTGTAGTCAGGAAGGTTGACTTTATACTGACTTGATAGAAAGAGACAAAGATATATCAAAGGATGTTGGACAGCCTATTAGTTACCGTCCACATGGAATTCGGACATTTTTAATAAACAAATTTAAACACATTAAACAAAACAATATCAATACACCATCAAAATGATTTATAAAGTCAAAATATCACACAAGCACTAATAACAGAAGGTTTGCCTAAATAATGATGGAAGCTTTTTGTTGATTCTATCTCTTTGTACCATTAAAAATGTGAAAATTATAAGGTTCGGTCGAAAATATTTAAAATTGTTGAAATACCTCTGAAAAGTGATGTTTCATAATCTTTGTTTGGTCTTATTTGAACATTCTCGCATATCGCCATCATGTTTGATATATTTGTATAACCACTGCAAGTATTTTAATCAACACAAATATAGGAAATAACCTCAAAATCCGTTGACGTAAGTTTTGCGACTCAATGATGTGAAGTTAGCGCGGACAGAGAATATTCTTACATACTTAGAATTGCTGCTATATTATGTGACAACTTTTCTTGTCTCTTTCTCTCTCCCGACCATGCATCTAAAATCAAGGGATCTGTTGTGTTCAGTTTTATGTTGGCATCACTGGACGCCACTTGTGTGAAGTCGCTTAAAGTTGCGACACTGGTACGGCACTCTGGACCGTGACCTTTTATAATACATTGAGAAAGTCTATAATAAATCTCTCTAACCCCGTACATAATAGTATCAATGACGCTAGTTTTTCAGAGCACCTTCCATTGAAATGCCTCTAGAACAAACGCAGCATCTCACCTAACATCAATGTTATAAAGTGTGCAATTCGTTGGTGAAGATTTGAGATTTTATCCAACGAATTGCACGTTTTCGCAGAGTCGAAAATGTTTTCACTCCAAAATACCTGTTGTAATAATTTCTGAACATTGGCATTTTGAAAATTTAACGTATTTGGTACGATTATATATTTTTCGCAGCCTCTCTAGCATAGATAATGTTTCTCGCATCTGATTTTGAATCTGTAACGCAAAAATGCAATGAGATGGTTTTATTCATGGTAGACCTCGAAAAAATAGCTTTGCAAAGGAAAATCGATTAAAACTGTATATTTTTAGACAGCCTAGGAATACATTAAACATTTTTAAATAGAAACATACCAATGAACTGTAATGTTTGTTGGTTTACCACGCAATAGATAAAATAAGTAACCTTACTTTTTAAATAATTATGTACTGAACAAGAAAAAATATTATCTAAATTCCACTACACGTACAGCCTTAAATGGGCACGAAAAAAGTTTCATATTAAGAGGGCACAGTATCCTAGAAATAAACCGGTGAGAAGCTTTCCTAAACAAATGGGTGCATACTTAAAAACAGAACATATTTATTGGTTTAATGTTTCTGTTCTATTGAAGTACGTAAAAATAAGTAGATGAAGTCAAAGTTTAAAAAAAAATAAAAATGATTTCACTTAATATTCGTTGAAATAAATTTAAAAATCATCGTGACGTCAGCCAAGTTGACGTACGTATGGGCCGACTGTTCAAAGACAACTGAATTGTAAACAAGTACCTGAGGTACGAGAATACTTTTTGATAGACTGCACGGCTGATCGTTAAAACAAAAAGGTAATTTCTGCCCTTATTTCTAGTATGATGCTTATGTTCCACTGTTTTGATTTTGCTTTATTATTATGGGCATACACTTGGAGTAAAAATATATGGTGAGATAGAGTAAATTATTTTTACCCAACCTTTACAAGTTTGGGATAAATCACTTTCTCCGGGTTTTTACGTCGTACACTATGAGAAAGAAAGAGGCAACAAAATTTCCCAAATTATCACACCGCTTTAAAATATTGTAAGGATGTTCTTCGTGTCTTGCGTCTGCGTTGACTCCGCCCACACGTTTTGATATGCGACATAAATTGACATAAGTCAACGGTTTTTTAGGTTACATGCTATTTTGTTATTTTTAAAAATACTGAGAAAAAGTGGTAATACGAAAAAACAAAAACATTATGTCGACATGTGCTATGAATAGATGGATAAATACTCTATCCCTAGTCCTAGCCACGCCAAGGTCTAGCCGAGTCCGGCAAAGCTCATCAAAACTGACTACAGCAGCGCTCTCTCTTATACATTATTGCTCTGAGGGTATACATTATTATCTTTTTAATAAAACACTTTCGATGATCAACCACATTAAATTTCAAAATCCTCAATCTAAAATATAAATTACTTACATCCCGAGTATATCCTCAGAAAACATTTGTTATTATTGTTACAAATTCATCAGAATTCATTCAAATGTGAATCTCGGGCACACCCTTCGTTTTGGAGTGCTATGTCCTCTTAAGTCCTTGAGCTTTTTTCCGTGAACCTCACGCTCTTAACTCTGGACAAATCCCGTTTAATAGCTACCTTCATAAATTAGTCACAAATATGATAATGTACTAAATCGAGGTATATTTAGTTTGCTCTCCAGTTCAAAGCAACATTATCATTATTATCTGGTAAGGTGGAAAGGTTATACCGTGGTAACATGTCTTATAAAAGTCCTTCTGCAGCCGGGAGATCTCTCTATCTTTGCCCCCTCATATGGCGACATCCGTAAATGGAAATCGACCAAACATATCATATCTGATCGAGTTGATATTCATCATGGTGAAGTTTTTTTTAAACTTTCTGTTCCAATTACCACTGCGGGTAGCACGTAACTACTTAAAAAAGGTTCAAAACAATAAGATGTCAAAAATCCAACACCCAATTATAGTAAAATCACCAATAAAGTAAACAATGTTGCACGTGTTGTAATGCTACCGTGTAAAATTACCGAAATAGCGAAAAAAACGATTAAAATGTTGTAATTAAACCTTAGATTAATCAAATAATGTAGATACGTTACTGAGACGACGCGCGGGGATGCACTTAACCGAGTCTGCGAGACATACCTGTGATTTATTACGTTTAGTTTCACACAAACATTCGTTCGACAGACAAGCTGTCACCAGCTGTCACAAACGCGTCGCTGTAGGCTCCTTTCTGAGAAAAAATGCCTTGAGAGGTGTAAAAATCATTCGGGAGTAAAAAACATATCTCATGGAGTTTCTTTCCATTCATAATTACCCACAAATCACTTTTTATTTCAATTCACTAAATACAATTATTCATAAGGTTTAAAGGTTCACGAAAACGGTGTGAGATAGCAAATGCAGAAATACATAAGTGTGTGAAAGACAACCAAGTTAGTAGCGCAATACCCGATTGAACAGTAGCGTGGTACGTTCATATAGCTATCTCATCCGTACACACATATTCCTTGAATGTCTATCCTTTTCATACGCGGGTGAAAATAAATACAAGACGTTACTAGTGCTGCTACATTTTTCGAAAGATTTGTATGAATATGACGTGTTATATTTTATGTATATGAGTTAAACGTGTCAATAACTTAGAGTGTCTGTAAAACCTCACTAAAATCTAAATGACCTAATGCCGCAAACACAAAACATTAATAATATATTGAGTAGATACCGACGTTCGATAAACAAAACAAATAGTCAATATTATTGTTGAACGAGTAAAATAGTATCAACAACGATAAAAGGATGCATATAACCTAGAAAATTGAAATTCAATGAATCTTTTTTTATTTTTAGTATTTGTGTTAAATTTGTAGACCTTTTTGTGACAGCTGTTTCAGCGTTCAAGGATTTTATCGAACTGTGGTTAGGCCACACGGCAGCGACTTATTTATATGAATTTAGTTCACTGTTTAATAATTACAAATTATTACGGTAAAAATAGAATTACCTTGAATTTTTTATTCTGTGAGGTACTTAAAACTTTAAAATCTGTTTTCCTCCATTTAATGACTATGGTATACACCCTTGAAACCTGAAACGACTGTCACAAAAAAATACTAGTAAAACTAAAATAGAATCTCTTTTTACAATTATTAGTAATAATCAAAATAAATAAAAATATTTTTTTCCAAGCACGTGAGTAAACAAATTTCTTCGAAATATTGGTTTGGTGATACTGATCAGAATTTTAATTTAAAAGGAGAGAATTTTATTTTACTTTTTATGTGAATACCGTACAAGATTCTCAACTGCCCGGAGCCAGTAGGACTATGGCGCAATTGTGATATGTTGTGATGCAGATGAAGATAGTGGGGAAGGAAATTAGATGGGTAGAGGAAGGTTGGGACTTACCTGGCTATACAGGTCTGGTCACCAAACACGGATAATGCCATTTTATGTAACATTTTGATTCCGAATGGTAGTCTTTCACCAGGATGACACTAGGGTATATGCTACTATATTGAATTTATTTGGAATAACACATTTTAGGTTAATATAATTTATTTAGGTACACCGGGATTTAAGCCTGCGACCTTTGGATCTGAAGCCGACGATCTTAACCGATCTCCCACGGAGCTCAGTCAAAGCCGGTCATTAGTGAGTAATAAAATCTACAAACGAATCAATTTTTACAATAAATAATTAGTACCTCTCGTAAAAAAACAGGTTATCGTCATTTGTTTTGATAACACGTAATTGTACAAATTTCACTCAAATATTTGTTGAGATATCGGCATTTTTCCTTAAAATGCTAGATTAAGAAACTGCAGCGGAGGAGGTCATTGGCCTATCGGGGCAATAACTATGCGGAGGATGTTTGTGTAGAACTGTGAAGGAACTGCATACAACTGCATCTCGTCTGTGCTCTCCCAATTTAACTCTAAACAGGCGGAGATGGATGAAGTGCATCCACCGTGCGCCGTGCAAGTTGCACGTATGCACAAGCAATATTTTACTTATTGTAAAATACAGAACAAACGATGAAGAAAATTCTTAAATGCTTTTCATTTTAATGGTAAGATCAAAAATACTATTTGCGTGTAAACTTAAATCTCACCTTACACGATGTCTGGAAACTGGTGAATCTACATCAGATTTGGAGTCGATTGTGTCATAAAACTTTTTTTTGATTTGAATTTATTTTTTGTTGGAGCGTAAATACAGCTCCAATAGTTTCTCAACCCAAAATTTACCAGAAAAAAATATTAAAAGTTTAAATTCTCAGATCGCAATGCTATGTTTATTTGGATTCTCTGTGCTGCAGATGTACATTTTTTTACTAAACCACGGCTTTTCGGACACCGTGTATATGGACAAAATTGTTGCGGCATTTATGGTATACAAATCAATGTTTTCGTGATCTTGTGGTATTTTCTCGATAATTTTGATTTCTGAAAATAAGTTCATCGTAACTATAATATAACCAAAAATTTGCTTGTTTGTTTCATAAACAGCAACCGCTCGGTCAGTGAACTCTAGCGTCACAAAATTCAGTTATTTGTTTTGTGAGGAATTTCAAAGTCAATGTTACTATTTTCTGCCCACAACACTATTTAAATTATGAAGAATGAAAAATGGTAATATGCATTTTAATGTAGAAATTTTGGAATACCCCTAATAATTTCTTGCATATTTATCAATCCGAATCTCTACCGAAAGTAATACAAACCAGGTAACAAAGTACGCTCGGCTGCAAAAACTAATTTATCCCAGGTGCAAAAATACGTGGTTTCACATAAATTTTCATTTTGAATGCAGAGTAAGAATGAAATTGGATTGAATGCTGTGGAAATGAGATCCCTGAGGCGTATGTGCGTTAAAACCACGTAAAAAATGTGGATATCATATATGTGATGAATGCAAGGCTGATGTAAGCGTAACGAATAGAATCAAGAAAGGTACGCTTAGATGGTTTGAGCATGTAGAGCGAATGAACGAAGAAAGAAGTGTGAAAAGAATATATGATGCGAAAGTAAATGAAATAAGAAGTCGGGGACGCCCGAGAAAAACATGGCACGATCGAGTGAATCAAATACTTCAAGAGAGAGTCGGTCCATGTGAAGAGTCAAAATAACAGAAGAAGAGTATGTTTGAATGTGAATAAAGCAAAGAGTGTGTGCCACGAGAGAGTTTTATGGCGGTCCGTTCTCTTTGCCCTTCCTCCTGCGGGGAAACGGCGTGACATTTAGTTAGTTTAATAAAACTAAGGTGAATATTGCCAAACAACAATGATTGTACAGTCTTTATAAACAGGTAGATTACCTAGATGCTAGATAATTGTGGGTTCCATGAACCCTTTGAAGTACCTGCCTTGATGCATTTCCAGCTAACATCTCGCTGCATCACCCGGGAGGGAGGTACCTAATAATGGCTGTTGAGTGAATCTACTCCGGCCGCCGTATCCTGTTATGAATGCCTGTTTTTTGGGTGTGCTGTAGGCGGATTAGTCCCTCCCTCTCTCCCCACCTCCTTCCCTCTTACCGTTCCTCCCTCCTACCCACTCATCTCTCCTCCTCTCAACTCCCCTCGCAACTAACCACATGTTTACCGAACTCCATCTTAAATGGTCAAGACGACGAGCCAATTGTTTTGATTGATGTTAAGTTAATTTCTTTTAGGTATCAAATGTAATGAGCAGGTGGTGAAATTATTAAGAATTTTATGGCAGTTTTTAAAAACTTTACTAAAAGTAAAAATCTACTTCTATGATGCAGAAAAAAATTCACATTTACAGAAAGTTACAAAGCTTTTGTGTCTGAATATTCTATGTCATTACAATCGTATTCAGCTCGCAAAAATAACATTAATCTCGAGTTAATGAAACTTTGAAATAATCATTTAAGCCGTGTTTGGTGACCAGATCTGAATATGAAAGTAATTCTCAACCTTTCTCTTCCTCATCTCCTTCCCCTCCCCACTACTTTAGACCTCACATCATTCCCCAGTTGGGAATGCCATAGTCCCACTGGCTCCAAACGGTTGGGAGCAGCTGGAACTCTTGTGCGGTATTTACTATATATTTTTTTTAAATATCGATGTATCTGCTATGGCTCCAGACGCCATGTTAATTGTTAAATTAATAGATTTAGGCGAAACCGGGTGGTAATACTAATCAAAATCATTTGTAACTAAGAAAATAATTAGTTCAAACAAATAATGTAATGCTGACGTCCTCTTTCTACTGTTTTTTAAATTTTCGTCAATATTAGGTATCTTCCCCAAAATAAATGCAAAGAAAATAAATATCTTTTTTATTCTCTTTTTTTAGATTGATTCAATAATCTCAGAATAAAGCATTTTTTTAATGCGCACATTTTCAAAGTAATCTCAGTTAACCTTAGACAGGTTCCTGGTAATAAGTTTCAACAATCAGGGTTTCAAGAGAAGCCGCTTATTGCTGCAACCATCAAAGAAAAGGTTAGCTGTTAAACGTCTGATTACATGCAGATGCACATACATACACATGCACTGTTTGGCTGTTTCCTTCTAGTGCGGTTACAGATCCACATGTCTATTACATGTTTGCAGTCAGGGCCGCATTTAGGACGCGAGGCGCCTCCAACCACACGTCATGATCGGATTCGATGCACATTACGAAATATTCGTGTCTTCGATCGTTGATTGAAGAAAACCCTTTACCCTTCTCACTGCGGAAAACCATTACTTCACTTTTTTAAATAATATTGGTATTTGTGTTTTTCCTTTATTATTGTCTTTATTGTTTGTATAACAACTTTTATTTTATGTATTATTTCAATTATTTATTTATTTATAAACTAACGGACTATTGTCCAATTACAAAAAAATACATAACCGGAAAAAAAGAGCAACCGAGAAAGAACAACACAATGTCAAATAAAGCAATGACAAAAATAGGACAAAATATACAAAAAAAAGAACATTCAAATCAAAGCCAAAGTCAAGTCAAAGAGTCATAAATAATGACAAAAATCAGATATGGAATGTCTTGCATTGCACTAGTCCTGCATACCTTCTGGAATAAAATGTTTATTATTTATTATTATTATTACTTAATAGTTTGAGACTGGAAGGCACAGCAAGATTTTTGGAAAGTAAATATCGGAGCCAGTGAAACCATGATATCTCCAAATTGAGCTCTTCCCTTTATCCTATTCGGATCGGAGACCAACCGCTTCGGCAAGACGGCTTTAGCGTCCTTATCCTGGGGTACTTCATCGGCTTTATATACTAATTATGTACGACGAACCCACAACCTCCGAATCTGGAACCAAGGATTTTAACCGTTCGGCCAAGAAGATTATCGAAGATTGTCGAAATCGGTAGTAATACACACAAATTAGGATTTTGTTTATTAAACTCTTTGTAATTGCATTTTGTATATGTTGATGCCTGATACCTTTCTTAACAGTTTTTTTTTTATCAAATAGGTACTTAGGTTGAGGTACTCGTTCCCAAATAGATCTTAAATTGGACGTAGTTATGTAGAAAGCTTCCAACCTACAGTTTGCCGAAATCGAGTTTAACATGTTTTCCTATAGATAAATACGAGGTTTGTATCTGCTGAAAAAATCCAAGCTTTAAATGCAATAGATTTTAAGTAATCATTTTTTTTTATTAACGCACATTGTATGTATTTGACTTAAACGGTTCCTTTTTTTTGGAAAAAAAATCGATTTCATATGTCCGAAGAACCGTTTTTTTGTTGATTTGCTAGTAGGTAGTAAGTAATTTTTGATTTCAAATCTCTACCGACTAGTACTTTTTTTTGGGGGAGGAACTTTTGTCGATTTGCTAGTACTTTTCGATTTGAATATACAAAATCTTCTTCGTGAAACTTTTTTGGCACCAGGAACCGGTTCCAAAAAGAACTGGATAAATAACCGGTTCCTTGCCGGTCACCGTTAACTAGAACCGCAGGTACACCCAATTCTGATATCGACCATCTCTATAAATGACCTATTTATAATAATTCTCATAAAGAAAAAACGCTGATATACACTTTACAAATGCCGATTGCGCATATTAATGCTTTTGTATCGTCATATTTTTAAACGCCCTTTTCTCGGTTTCATCTTTTTGATGTTGGATGTTTTCTAATTGAAACTACAAAGTTTTTAAAACTCCCCGCCCTAGGCAGCTGCCTAGGTTGCCTCGTCCCAAATACGGCCCTAAACAAATCGTATGTGCGAGTATTCCGTCTGTACGTGGCTGAGTGCTCGGCTCGGCCCGAGGTACCTCCGGACTAATTTAGCTCCGGGTAAACAAACAATAAGCAGTGAACAGAGCAACATGCAGCAGAGGTGAAAGACCCGAAAGATGTGTGCACAATGTACGAGTAGACACCCTCGTTCATTGACAGAAAACAATTCAATGGGAATTCTTCGGCATTTTTACTGCTCTTTTCAAGATAGCTTCAGAACATTGTAACATTGATACGCCATGGTGAATTAGAAAGAAATGATTTACTCACTATTACAAAGTGTTTTTCGCGTTTCTTCATAGGTAGGTACTTTCTTCTGGAACATGTGGTGTAGGTGGATAAATAAAAGAGTGGCAGAAGAATACATATATAAATATGCATATATTTATTTATTATTTTTTATAGTTTAATTTTGTACCCTGGTTACGCTAAGGCTAAGCGAAACCAGTCGGTCGTAAAAATTATTATTAGAAAATGTGGTCTTATACAAAGTTATTTTATAATTTTCATCATTTATTATTATTTATTTATTTATTAACTTTTTCTTTCTTACATTACCTATCTCACTAGGTCATTAGAACCTGTTCTATTTTTATGTATTTTTGTTATTTACGCCTTAATGTAGGTTTTAAGCGTTTAAAACTTTTATCGGTTAACTACGCATTTTCAATACATTAATATAAAATATAATTACAAAGAAAAGATAACATAGAAAAGTATATAATAAACGATAGCATTAAAAAATAATTAAAAATAGTTTCAAAGAAGTATTTAATGGTAACCTTTGAATGAATAAATTTTGAGTTTGCCATCAAATCCCCAAAATATTTTTTACTTAAATATCCTATCTTCATCTTTATACCCAGTGAATAATAAAATAATAATAACAGTAAATTTATTTGGCGCAGTTTTGTGATAGTTCACCTCGAGTGCGCTTCATACATAACTACCTAACCTAATATAACAACGAGAAAATAATATACAACAGATATGTGTGCAAATTAAAACTGTCTAAAACCATGATCGTTATCATTAATCATAAAATATTGTTCATATATAGGTATAACAGTGCATGTGTACATTAACAGATTTGAAATAAACATTTTACTAGAAGCTGAGGGTGTAAAAAACCCACATGGTGCGTTTAATGGAAAAAGAAGACTGGTCATATCAAGAATCAAGAGTCAGTACGTCAGAAAAATAGGTATGAGACGATGTATTAATGTGAATGAAGCAAGGGGTGTGTGCTAGGACAGGTTTGTGTAGCCATCGATATTTTAGTAATGATTCCCAGCCCTCGACCAAGATTGACTTATTCAACGAGTCAACCTTCCGCGCACAGCTTCACAATCAATCGTCAATTTCGGCGATTTCCGAGCAAAACGTCAACATCTTTAAAATGATCGTTTTCACTGTAGGAAAAGTGCCTGACTATAAAAACTCACGTGTATATTGGATAGAACAACAGTACACGCTGGACTTGATGACCTTCACACCATAAAATTCAACATAAATTATCATACAATACGATCAGATAACCCCATGGTTCCAAACAGGCATCTGATACCAGTACTTCCTCAATGTTTCGTAGGCTTTCGTAACCAGTACAACCTGCAGTACTCAGTGCCGTGCAAGTACTAGGTAGACACTAGACACTAGACTAGAGATGTTCCTAGCTTTGCTTGTGAATGACTTCCCACGGCGGCTGGCTGCAGAACGGCGCGCCGCTTGAGGAAGGGTCCTCGGTTCGTTGCTCCGCGCTCAACACGACTCGGATAGCCATAGGTCGGTAAACTAACTACTCAAGTACCTACCTACCAAATGGCTTGGATAAAAAAGTTGCGACCAAATAGCTACGATGACAAAAGATCTTTATAAAAAAAAACAAATCGGTACGCTTTAGTGTCGATACCCTTTACTTGTTTATTTCTAGTTTTCGGATATCTGCAAGAATAGTTCTTATGGTCAACGGAATACGTAGTAAAATGCAATTTTATCTTATTTCACTAGTGATCGGCCCTGAAAAATCACGTGATGTAACTTGACTTGCCAAGAAAAAATATTAGCTGCTTTAATCCCACCCATTTCAAATATGGAATAATGTCTGCTAAAATACATTAAAGGTAGGTACCTACTTTGCCATCTGGGCAAGTATTTGAAAAGTTTTTTTTTTTTAAATTTGATAAAATTAAGTTCACACTCGTACGTACGTAACAAAGAAAATTATTTTACTGTTTAATTATAAACCTGTCTGACTAGCAGTGAGGTGACATGTTTTTTCATTAAAAAAAAAATATATATATGTAGTTAATACCGCACAAGAGTCCCAACTGCTCCCAACTATCTAGAGCCAGTGGGGCTTTCGCATTCCCAATTGGGGTATGTTGTGAGGCTGAAGGTAGTATGGAGGGGAGGAGATGGGGAAGAGGAAAATTGGGAAGTAGCTGACTATTCAGTTCTGGTCACCAAACACGGCTAAAGCCATTTCAAGCAACATGATATTTCACCAGGGCGATACTTAATGTATCTACCACTCTGAAAGTTCATTAGATTACCTCTTTTTTTTCGAAGAAAAAGTGTGTTTTTTTGCATGTGAAAAAAACCTTTTTTTTTATAAGCGTCGAAATTGAGAAATAGAATATTTATATTTTTACCATAACCTAAAATTAGCTATAAAAACAGGTACCTACCAAATAACTAAGTTGTTATTCTGCAATATCGTGGAAATCTATAAACAGGCCCTAGTGACCAAAGCCAATATTTTGACCTCTAATGACAAGAGAAATTTGTGGCGCAACTAAAACGGTCCGTTGTTGTGAACTGTTTGAAGCGGCTGTCGTCATTCTGCATTGTCGCGCTGGTATTATCCAATGCAACCTGTTTTGATTGCGTCAGTTGCGGGGACATTCTAGAGAAGCACATCAACTTTTACTCATCCGTAAAAGATAAAACAATAATCTCGAAAGGGACATACTTCAGCTTTGATAATAATAATACCCAATGAGGTGTATAAGCATTTTTTTACCAATGGTCCGCATCTACGTGTTTCTTTGCACGTAGATAGAAATTTCGAGAAGCGCATGGAAATTTCTAATAAATTTGTGCATTGGTAAAGTGTATATTTTTTTGAGTTTATGCTGGTAACTTCGCTTCAATATTGAAGTATGAAGTTTTAAAATTTCAAATTATCGGTTAAAAAATTAGACAGTATACCATTTTGTTTATTTTTTTTAATGGTTTTTATTACGGCCTCCGTGGTCGAGTGGTTAAGACGCTCGACTAAGAATCCAGAGGTTGCGGGTTCAAATCCCGCCATGCGCAAACAAATTTTATTTAATTAATATCTGTTATTTTACATCAAATTCGAACTAAATAATATATAATATGTTAGTATAATTGCAACACGTTGATTGGTAGATACTCTAAGTATCGCCTTGGTAAGAGACTACCATTCGGAATCGAAACGTTGCTTGAAATGGCTTTAGCCGTGCTTGCTGAATATCCAGGTACTTCCCGACCTTCATCTATTTCCCCTCCTCACTACCTTCAGCCTTACAACATACCCCATTTGGGGATGCCATAGTCCCACTGGTTTCAGACGGTTGGGAGAAGTTGGGACACTTGTGCGGTATTCAAAAAAAAGAAAGAAGAAAAAAAAAATCGTACTTGTGGGGTTGAAATCACAAATATTATGTGTCTAAACTTTACATTGGTTAAGTTCTAGCCGTTATTGACAGAATGCCGTTATTACAATGAATAGAACAAGATTCAGTTTGCAATATTTATAAGAAACATATTGTCATTATAAAGGGTTTATTAAAAAAAAGCGATTATAGAAAAATATAACTCTAAAAAATATGGAGGATTAAGGGTCAGCACTCAAGAATGACGCTAAACGTTACTTTGTAGCACTATAATACAAGCAATACTATAAATGATTTATCTGCAAATTTTCTATGGGTAGTTAGAAAAATGTCTGAGGTTTCCAGTGAATACAGTATTTTAGCTAAAATCTTTTAAATTCTATGAAAAACATACCAAAATGTCAGTAAAAGGCATAGTTTGAAAACCAGCAAAGGTATTTTTGAACGTTTTACCTAAAATTCCAGTATGCATTTCATAAAGAATTCAAAAGATTACTGTTTAAAAATTGTATTCACTGGAAACTTTAGACATTTTTCTAATTACTCGTAGAGAATTAACAGATCAATAATTTGTAGTTTTGCTTGGACTAGAAAGCTAAAAAGTTTGTATTTTTAGGTGCTGACCCTTAAAGCTTTGCATATCGTAGCGTGAAAATGTGTTTCATGGGCGATTGATTTTGAAATCTTATTTGAAAAATGTAGATTTATAAATTCAATTCGTCATGTGCCATTTAACTTTCCCCAAATATTAACTCTTGGATGTCTAAGTTACGAACACCCAAATGACTTAACTTACCAAGTTTTAAATCATTTTTTATCGTATAATAATTTTGTGAACACTGAAGGAAGTTCAAATTTATTGACACAATAAAAATACAGTTGAATTAATTCTAGAATTTTCAAGTGGGCGGAATATTATTTTCTCCTCTGCAGGCATACCGCTGATAGCTCTATTGTAAGCTCTCATAAACGACGCGTGTAACAGACAGAGGAGTTGCAGCGGAGCTCTCAGTGGAAGTCACATCTGTTGCACTGGTTTGACTAGGTACCTACTTGCCCTTCAAACTGCTGGACCATTGAATGATTGTAGCACTGAGTAAAAAGCAGTCAAACAATTCTTGCTGTTTGCCTTTCTATTTCCTATGATTATCTTCTGTATTTTGATATGGTTGTTCTTTTTATAGTTGGAATATTGAATTAGTACAAGTCATAGAGCGAAAACATGTTTAACATTCAGCAATTTAATTTCACTTAAAAATTAATTAAAAACAGCTTAAAATATTTATGACTCAATAATAGCAAGTGCTTACATATATTCCACTAACTAACTAAATAACCATCATGCCGTATCCTCACAGGGGTAGGCAGAGAGGATGGGGCCATACAACTCTGTCTTGGCATACAACGCTTCCTTCATTAACATTCATGCATCGTAAAATACATACTCTTTTGTTATTCTGACTCTTGACATGGCCCGAATCAAGTATTTGATTGACTTGATCGTCCCACGTCTCACTATTTTCTTAGTTCATCCGTTCTACATGCGCAAACCATCTAAGCGTCCCTGTCTTAATCCTATTAAATAGTGAAGTAAAAAGTTGTAAAAACTTCGTATTACTTAATCATTAAAACGGAATTCCACCACAAATGAACAGTTTCAAAATTATAAATTATAAAATAAATTTAAAAATTATTGTTTTTATGTCTGGGTCAAAAATAATACAAATCTATACTTCACAATTAGTTATATCGTGGCTGAAAGGGAAAGGGGCTTAATACTTTTGTCAAAAACGAGTTAAATATGCAGTTTTGATCAATTTTTCTGCAACGAAAACTCTGACTCCCATTTGATTCTGAAGACTTTTGTGGCCCTTCAGCCATCTAAAATATATTTACCTTTTGAGAGAAGGCTTGACTCAAGCGACACATGTTTGGGACTAGCTTTTTGTCACTTCAGACAACTCAGTGAGAGCATTGAGTTCCCGGAGTTTTTGTCAAAATACAACCAGGTACTGAAAAAAAAAATGCTCTGGTGTAAACATCCCAAAATGACGCTTCAGCCCTTTTGCCATTCCGGCGACGAATTTTTTAATTTTTTTTGGTATTACAGACTATATATGTCCATTTACAAAACACAAGAAAGTAACAAAAGTAAATTAAGAGATATTTTTAACATGTCTCTTGAAATCTTCAAGGTTTACGTTGAAGATATCAAGAGACATGTTATTTAGTAGTACCATACCCCGTGTCATGGTTTTCTGAGTCAACACGTCTGTTCTGCCATGTGGAATGCACTGCAGATCGTGATGTCGCCCCTGGCAGTAGTTGTTTGGCACAAACAACTTATAACATATTAGGAGGTATGGATTGTCAATCAAAAATGACAGATTATATGGTATTATTTCGCGATAATTACCAAACTAAACCAAGGCGCTAATCTGCTTTTATTTATTCCTCTCACATTTCCAAAATCCATAATGATTGGCGTTGAACGACCAAAGACAATATTGACGGTCCTCCCGATGATAGCTGGCTGATTAGGATGGTCGTAAAAAATAATCAGGCACAATATTTGTCACTTGGACCGGGGCATTGAGCCCAGCAGATGGTCGGAGGGAGCAACGATCAGTGTGTGTTTAGAATAAAAACTAATCAATCCTTAACAAATTTGTTTTTTCTGGCTACTGAAGAAATAAAAACAATAATTTTGAAAATTAAATAATAACTCGCGCTTAAAAGACGACTTTTATGGATACTAACTAACTAAAAATCACGCCGTTTCTCCGCAGGGGTAGGCAGAGAGGACGGACCGCCATATAACTCTGTCTTGGCACACACTCCTTGCTTCATTCACATTCATACATACTCTTCTGTTATTCTGACTCTTCACATGACCCGATTCAAGTGTTCGATTTACTTGATCGTGCCACGTCTTTCTTGGGCGTCCTCGACTTCTTCTTCCATTCACTTTCGCATCATATATTCTTTTCACACTATTTTCTTCGTTCATTCGCTCTACATGCCCAAACCATCTAAGCGTTTTCGTTTATGGATACACTTCATAATAATATATTATGTAACTAACATCACGCCGTTTCTCCGCAGGGGTAGGCAGAAAGGATGGATCACCATACAACTCTGTCTTGGCGCACACTCCTTGCTCCTTGCACATTCATACATCGTCTCATAAATACTCTTCTGTTATTCCGATAATTGACATGCCCTGATTCAAGTGTTTGATTCACTTGATCGCGCCATGTTTTTTTCGGGCGTCCACAACTTCTTCGACCATTCACTTTCGCGTCATATATTCTTATCACACTCTG
Source organism: Drusus annulatus (assembly GCA_022651775.1). NCBI lineage: Eukaryota > Metazoa > Arthropoda > Insecta > Trichoptera > Limnephilidae > Drusus > Drusus annulatus. The sequence goes on from JAGWCC010000184.1 coordinate 2,406,243, forward strand.
TTCTTCATTCATCCGCTCTACATGTCCAAGCCATTTAAGCTTCTGTTTCTTAATTCTATTCTAATGACATCGCAAGTGTAATCGCTACTGTAGTGTAATTCTTTCCGAATATCCACATTTTCAACACGGTCATACATGGTTTTACCCACATACATCTGAGGGATCTTATTTCAACAGCATTCAGCCTTTTTCCTTATATTTATATGGCTAATTCTTGTTTGCACCACTTAAATCCATATCAATTCTAAATCTGATTTCTTTTCCATGCGTTCATTGATCATTACAAAATTCTAATATCCTCGTATATCAAAACTTCTGTTGACTCTTTCGATTTTTTGGTTTCCTGCTTTTAACAGTAGTTATGGATTTACGCAATATAACAATTTCCTTTTTGAGCACGTACATACGTAAGAGTGAGAACTTTTCAAATTTGGAACTGATTTTAATTGAAATCATTAAATTTAAAAATGAATCTTCTCCAATTCCTAAGTAACTAATAAATTATCGTCACGGTATATCCCGTGATTTTTCACGGGTTACAACTAGTATCAATATAGTTCATTACTTACCTATTAACAATTAGCATGTATGTCATCTAGTTGCTACCTAGCTATTCTGCACAAGAGAAACGTAGTAGGGTTATTTGATTTGCTGATTAACACGAATGTCAAACAAATCTTTTGTTATTTTGCGCATTTCCAAGGTCAGTAAGGACATTTAGTAATTTGCACCACATGTTGTTGTTTTAGATTTTGTTGATATATCAATTATTCTATCGTTGCAAACACATAGTTCTTAGAAAAAGTAAACACAATATTTGTATCAACATATTCTATTATCTCTAAACCCTTGGTAATAGATTGTGTGGTTTATGCCAAAACACAACGTAAACACGATACCAGTTTGCTATCGTGAACGCAAAATAAAAACCAATATTGCCAGGCCGCATAGTATTATGAGCAGTGGCGCAGTGACTATAACGGCAGTCTGGACAGCTGCCCAAATCATCAAATAAGCACGATAAATCGATCAACTGCGATTTTTAATTTTTGCACTAGTTAAAATCTATTTATTATGGTGTGATTTTTAGTCTATTGGTATCTCTGAAAATCCAAAAAGTGGGAGGAGAACGACTATGCGCCCGGCTAGAACGGCTGGGAGAGTTAAGTTTTACATTAGACGCCGAATAGAGCAGTTAACGTTTTTAGAGTCAATACAGTGTTTGCCACCTATGGTGAAATTGTAAATTCAATTAAATATTACGATGGATAATCGGATGCAGAGTGTAAGGCAAGAGACGCTATAATTCCCGGCAGCAGCCATCGAGGAGCAAATTAGCTCGATTTCTCGGCTATCAGACTGGACGGAAAGACTCTGAGCGCGCAGGTTCCACGCGTTTTCGATAATTGAACAATTATTATAATAGTTTGTCTCTACGAGTACCTAATTCTAACGTTATCTACCAAGGTAATCAAGCTTTTCCTGGACGTAGAATTAATATTCTCAAATATAATAAAAGAGAGCATTGGCGAGTGTATTATTGTTAAAAATTCCTTAAACCCTGCAAAGTATGGGTCTTTTTTTGTAACCCCCATCTTTAACCAAGAAGAAGAAGGTCCTCTCTAAATCAAAATAAACGAATTTCAAACACGAAAAGCCCGTTCTATCCGCTAGAGCTAACCGGGAAGGCATTTGAAAGGTAAGTGAATCCTCGAGACTCACGAGCTCCGTCATTTTATTTTTGGTACCTGTGGAAAAACAGGCCCGCAAATCCGTGCCGTAACAACTATTTAACATTTGAAGATAATTTTATGTAAAAGGGTGGGGCGTAGTTCACAATATTTCTATGCGACTTGTAGCTTTTCGCTACACCACTGATTTTTATACTTTGGTTAGGTACAATCCGCTTATTGCGGTTTGATTAATGATTGATGATTAATTTTACTAGGTCTTCAAGTTCGGTTCAACTCCTCTGCTAGCTAAGTCTTCCATAATTGCGCAAGCAACATTTTCTGCTTATTATGATTATAGTAGGAGTTTTACAAATATTGTCTGGTTATTCGTAACCTGGGGATGTTTGTCTTTCTTAAAATAAACTACTTTATGTGAAAATCACACAAAAGTTCCTCTGTCCGAAGCCAGTGGCTTAATTAGGGTAATTAATCTGAAGAATGTGAAGAATATGGAAAGAAATTATTTGGCTATCGAGATCAGTTACGTTTGTTGAAATTAAATATTTTATCTGTGCCATAATTGTTGCAATGTTAACTTGTCCTTGGTTTTCAACGTTTTTCTTTATTTTATAACAATCATTTGTATTTGATGGAAATGTAACTGGTGGATGCAACATTTAACAATTTATCATTATTAGTATATTTTGTGTACGTTTTAATTTATTTTTCCCAAACAAAAACTAACTAACTGACTAACCATCACCCGCAAGGGTAGGCAGAGAGGATGGACAGCCATACAACTCTGTCGTGGCACACACTCCTTGCTTAATTCATATTCATACACCTTCTTATACATACTTTTCTGTTATTCTGACTGTCACTTGATCATGTCTTCCTCAGGCGTCCCGACTTATTTTTCTTCCACAAAAATATTATAAAAACTTCACCTTATGAATGCTTGCTATTTACTAGGCTATTTTACAAAAATTTTTTTAATAGCCTAGTAAGACAAAGCATCAAAACCGTAAATGATCTTAATCCACAAATAAAATTTGTTTCTTAAAAAAAAAAAACTACAAATAATTAATTTTTGAGCTGTCATCATTATTCTCCGCAGCATGGTGCGCGTTTGTGGACACACCGAAGCAAGTACGAAGTAGTGTTTTCTATTGGACTGTTATAAGTGCATGCTGGCTGCTGGCGGCAAATGCACAATCAATATGGCAGAACTCGTCTGGGAACTGCAGTAATTGGATGACGTGGGTCTGTCACTTTTAATTATTGTACTACTGAATACGAAATATAGTGTCTGCTACTGTCATTAGAACAGTGCTCAGCTTTTTGACCATCTTTGGAAAAATGATTGCCTAATTGTGTGCTGCGTCAAATATCATTTATTATGCTTCTAATGTAAACATATTTCGATTTTGATCACGATCAATTTTTCAACATCTATAAATGATAAGAAAACATTTATTTGTTTTTGTATTTTTATTTGGATGTGTGCAAATTATTTTTCACACACCTAGTAAGAAAAAAGTGCATACATTTGATAATAGTAGAACGAAGCACATAGGGTACTATACATGTATATAAGTAGATACAAATTGAAATCTTAGTAATCTTAAAAATCATGGGTATTTCTTAACATATTCAGCACAAATCCTAGGAAATGTGCCAAGACTTCAAGCTTCTTTTAGGGCATTTGAAAGACTATTAAAAAGTGTTTGACCTTTGTAAAGCACACTATTTTGAGTACACGCAAGCTTTGTTTTTTCATTCACATCAACATTATATATTATGATATTATTTAGCAGATGTTTAGGAAGCATGTTATTTTTAAACTTATAAATCATTGTTAAAGTATTATATATTATATGTTGTTTACTTGAGACCAAGTAGATTCGCCGAATGCCACAGTCAACATTTTAAGTACGTTGGAGCACTTTATTCCATTTTTAACGCAAAATTTAATACATATTCTTTGATCCATTTTTTTCAAAAGTTAAAAATCGAAGAACACACAAAAACGTGACTAACCTTTCCAGTTGTCAAAAACGAACCACTAACCCAAAATGGCTGATAATGCTAACATATGATAAACATATGTGTACCAACATAAAATAAATCGATAATCGAATGTACGCAGCCCGCGAAAATTCAAAATTCAACTTTTCTTTTGAACAGGCCATGTATATTAAACGCCCTTGAAGTGATTTTCCCACGAAAAAAACGCTATAGAAGTTATCTATTTATTATTATTATTAAGAATTATTTCAGTACTGGTAAACCTTTGGTACAAGCAAAACTGTATCGCCGTCTAAAATATCAACAAAAATTCGTACAGTACGTATCTATTACATTTTCCCTTTGTAATACCATACCTTAAAGTGTTAGAAAACTAAAAAAATCATTTTATCCCGTGTCCAATCTGACTGAGGGCAAACTACAATTTGTTTTAGACGAGTATCGTGATTACACGTGATATAACCTTTATCTGCCGTCGTAAATCACTAAACGCTGCCTTTGTTCCAGTGTAACACGCAGCCAACGGTATAATTGACATCGATGCAGAGATAACGGGGTATTGCCTATTACCTAGGTCATCTCACCTGCGCACCACCCCGTGCATTGTGCATCGGGCCCCATATGAAGTTCCGCGTGGGGAGCGAAGTGATTCGAATGCATTTATTATTCACACTGATGAGAGTTTTATAGAGAATGCAGTTCGACTATGAAATAATGAAGACGATTATTACGTTAATATAATCAAGTTCACATTACCTTTGATGTTCAGCATTTATTTTTATTTTTAAGAAAGACAAATATTCAGGATTACGAATAACCTGTCTAACTAACAAACTAACCATCACGCCGTTTCCCCGCAGGGGTAGGCAGAGATGACGGACCGCCATATAACTCTGTCTTGGCAGACACTCCTTGCTTCATTTACATTCATACATCGTCTCATACATACTCTTCTGTTATTCTGACTCTTCACATGTCTTTCTCGGGCTCGACTTTTTCTTTCATTAACTTTCGCATCATATATTATTTTCACACTCCTTTCTTCGTTTATTCGCTCTACATGCCCAAACCATCTAAGCGTCCCTTTATTGATCCTATTCATTACGCTCACATAATAATAACCTGTCAATATTTGAAAAACTCCTACTGCCATCGTAATAAGCGGAAGATGTTGCTTATGCAATGATAGCAATGATATGCTAGCAGAGGAATTAAACTCACGACGCCCGGTTGTGAATCCTACGCGTTTGTCCACTCAGCTACTAACTGGTCTTTATAATAATAATTTATTTAGTTTATATTTAGGCAAACTTTTTACATGATTTCAACTTAAGTAATAATTACGGTAAATTATAAGTATAGATATGTAAGCATAATGCATAAAGTAAATAAAATAATAAAGTCACCGTATTCACAGTCCTTCTCTCTAGGGTTTCCTGTTCTGAGGCGGGCTAAGAGATTTCTAACTTTGGAAAGCGCCCTTGGACCTCCAGAGTGGTAGATACTTTACGTATCGCCCTGGTGAAAGACCACCATTCAGAACCGAAACGTTGCTTAAAATGGCTTTAGCCGTGTATGGTGTCTAAATCTGAATAGCCAGGTACAGCCCAACCTTGGAGTAACAATATATGGAGAGAGAGCAAATTATTTTTACCCAACCTATACGAATTTGGGATAAATCACTTTCTCCGGGTTTTTACGTCGTACACCACGAGAAAGAAAGAGACAGGAAAATCTCCCAAATTATCACACCGCTTTAAAGTATTGTTAAAATGTTCTTCGTGTTGACTCCGCCCACACGTTTTGATACACGAAATAAATTAACGTAACTCAACGGTTTATTAGGTTACATGCTATATTTTTGTTTAAAACAATACTGTGAAAAACTGGTTACACGAATAAACAAAAGATTATGTCAACATGTGTTACGAATGGACGTATAAATACCCTAGCCCCAGTCCTAGCCACGCCCAGGTCTAGCCGAGTCCGGCGAACCTCATAAAAACTGACTACAGTCTCTTGTATATTATTGCTTTGAGTGCCCAACCTTTATCTTCCCTCCTCACTACCTTCAGACTCACAACATACCCCAACGGGGATGTTATATATTCTCACTGGCTCCAGACGATTGGGAGTAGTTGAGACTCTTGTGAAGTTTGACTTTTTTTAAATGTGATATTCCACAAAATTTGCTTTTTGAAAATTTGTTAATATCATGAATATTTTGTATGTATATTCCCAAAACAAGATTTCTGGTCGAAATTTAATATAAATAGTAATTAACTATTGCAATTGAAAATCAATATATAACTGTCGCGTGTATACAACGCAGAAAAAACACAAGAACCATTTACGAGGCCATCTACCCGCCTAAATTGCGTTTTTTTTAAATAATTACATATTTCCAACAACTTTTTTTGACTAGATGATAATATATACAAATGATTGTATTTCGACCATTTTTAAAATGTAAATTTATTAAAGACTATTATAAATTTCACGCGAAATAGTCCTCTACATATCTTTCACCATTAGGTGAAGAGGTTAGGTATTGAGTAAATATAAGGATGGTTTAAGCGTTTTACATAATAATAATATGGGAGTAGATTATTTTTGTAATGTTTGTGCTTATAGGTCTTGTATTCATTATGCATGTGCGTGGGAGTACCTAATCATATCTACTAAGTAAATAGGTGTTTCATAAAATTTGTTATCACCAGAAGATAACGTCAACCATAATGCATTTTCATTTGCTATGTACGTACCTGCTTTCATGACTTTTACAGACACCCGGAGCAATACTTGGTTGAGATTAGTTATAAAAATTGATTATCTTATCAATTCAATGCTTCATAGATAAATATATATATATATACAAATATATATAAATTAATATCTAGGTATTTATAACAAATATTTATTTATGAATTAACGGACCTAAGTCCAATTACAAAAAATACATAAAACACGAAATGGAAAAAAGAGCAACGGAGAAGGAATAGCACATACATAATTATAAATGAAGCGATGACAAAAATAGGAAAATATAAACATAAGAGAGGACATTCAAGCCATGGTCTAGTCAAAGTTTTGGTAGAGTCGTAAAGAATGACAAAAATCATTTTGTCTGCTGCCAAAAATTTCAAGACCATGGTTTGAGTTAACAAGTTTTGACATTCTGGACATTGGGGAATGATACCCATAATTAGTATTGTGATGATTGAAGAACAGCAATTCATTGTTTCTGAGTCTACGGCAAGGAATGTTGAACTGGATAAATAGCAACAGAGAAGGTGAGTCAATTGAACCAATAATAATTTTGTAATTGAAAATTAAATCAAAGTCTTTCCTGCGCTTTTATAATGAAGACATTTTCAATAATTGTTCAATTTCATCATGTGAATAATTGCCTCTTTCTCGCCCTAATCTCCATGCAATACCGCGTGAGAAGCGATAAATAGGTACTAACTAATTTTTACTGGTTTTGAGCTTAACTATTTACAAAGGGTATTAGAATAGTTGCTATTCTTAAAATTAATCAACTACTTGAGTCGGGTCATCTCAAAAGTCAAAGTAATTATTTATTATTGATTTATTTAACAGAAATCTAAAAAAAGTCATTCACCAAATGCATCAAAAGATGAATTATATAAAAATATTGTAGATACATGCATAGTGTAATAAAATAAACTAAACATTAACACACCACATATAGACAAGGTATTATATATCCGAAAAAGTTATATGAGTACAAACTGAAGTAGTGTGACGCATTATATATGATATAATAGTGCAAATAATGTCAGCAATGAAAAAACAGATAAGATATAAGAGAGGTTCACTCTTGTATACATATCATGAGATATTCGTTAAATTGACAAGTTTAAAAATGTGTGAATTTTTTTTTATTATTTAAAAGTTAGTAGATCGTTACGTACCTAACGGTCACTCTTGAACGTCCTTCAAGAGATAGTAATATAATAGAAAAGTATATACGAGAAGATGCATGAATGTGAATGAAGCAAGGAGGGTGTGCCAAGACAGAGTTGTGTGGAAGTCCATCTTCTCTGCCTACCCTGTGGGGTAATGGCGTATTAGTTAGTTAGTCTGAACATAATTGGTTAAGAATATAATGTCGAACGGAATATATTTTTAATAACTTTCACTATACTGCGTCGAATACGAGATACAACTCATCTTCATAAAAATATTATTAATTCGGATATTACAAATACCGATACTTTATTTTCAAAAAGCTAAGAAAAGGCTAAAAAACCACAGACACAACTCCCCCCCCATTTTTTCCTTCAACTGCCAAAAACATCACCTGTTGAAATTTTTCCAAATATTTTTAATTCGAAGTGATTATTTTCAAAACTAATTATCTACCACCTACCTCCCATAGCGCCGCCAATCAAACTAGCGCCTCTGTTTTAATAATAACCCTTCGTGGAGAGTTGTTTTGACGGGTCATTTCTGGTTCAGACCCTTCCTAGATCACATTTTAATAACACCAATGCAGTCACGTCAAGATGTAATCCTGGTAATAATATCTTACCACGTACATTTTTTTCCGTTCGAGGGTTAAATAATTACGCTAGATGGCCGAATGCACCTTACGAAACTTGATCTGTGTTTTTCTCACTAATAATTATTTAATGTGCTGCATTTTTTTACAAATATACCTACTTACGTAGAGTGGTAGATACTCTATGTATCGCCCTGGTGAAAAACCACAATTCAGAATCGAAACGTTGCTTGAAATGGCTTTAGCCGTGTTTGGTTACCAGATCTGAATAACCAGGTACTTCTGAACCTTAATTTTCCCCATCTCCTTCCCCTCCCCACTAACTTCAGCCTCACAACGTACCCCAAATGGGGATGCCATAGTCCCACTGGCTCCAGACGGTTGGGACTCTTATACGTTATTCTTTTTTCTAAGGTAAACTTTTTTAGATTAAACAAAAAATGGAAACACAATACCTACATAGTTCAATAGGAAAAATTATATGATATAATTATTAATTAGTATTACACGGGTATCAAGAAAATTGCTTGATGCTAAGAAAGACCGGAATGTTAATAATGTTTTGTTTCATTTGTGCTACCGCGCTACTGCAGCGCATCGAACACGTTGGTCAACAACATTCTAACACTGAATCTAACGCTAGACCAGCAAGCTTCGGGTTTTTAACAGATAGTTTCTATTTTATCGTGAATCTCTATTTCTCTAGATCGAACTTATAAATCGAATCATATGATTTTTAATTAATTTTAAAAACATGCATAACCTTGTCATTTTAATACATGTTTATTTGAACTTCTCCGAGTTCTGAACCCTCGCCCTCAGCATCCCCAGTATCCATAATTTTAAATATTTGAGGGGCTTAGAAGCAAATGCAGCAATCTTTAAAAACGTTTCTGTAGCATTGTCAACCTTTAAATGATTATTATAAAGAAACAGAGCATTTTGTGTATCAAAATGTTTGTGTACATTAAACGTAAAGGAAAAATTTGAAACAATAATCTCTAAACGTATCAACATATTCACTAAAGGAAAGTGTACATAACGCTTTATCAACTTTTTAAGAATAAGGTTGCTGCCTTTGCTTCTTTACCCCTCATATAGTAATTGCCTTCTATTTTTCTTTTATTTTGTAAGTATGACACAAGTATTATCATTAAATTTTTAACTTTGTATTATATTCCTTTTTGAAAGATCTTTGAAGAATTCATGAAGATACAAATTTTCATAATATTCATATTACATAATATTGCTGATAACTTTCATAAAGCCACGAGTATCACTTGCAGAATATCGTGCTAGACAAGAAAAATTTAAGAAAGCATTTCCTCAATTCCATTTTCAATTACTTTCAACGAGACTCCTACAGAAAAACAATGTAAAACATGCAATTATTATTCAGAGTTAAACGATTCCTAGATCGGAGCTCGTGGCAAAACATCGCAACAGAAAATTAATCACGTATCTGCATGCCACGCTGGGTTACACTTTTGCAATTTCATCGTGCCGTTTTAAGACATGCATAAAATGAATATATTAACTGGAAATTCAAATATACTTTACACGTTAAAAATAATTAAAGTATTGCACAGAATAAATTGAATAATTCATGCAAATTTATGTGTCCCGGCATCAAAGGTTAGCTGAGTTAGTTTTATTTTTTGCAGTGTTTATGCAAACACTGTTCCTTTTGGAGAAGTAGGATTTATTAAGGCTTTGAACTTCAGTGGACAATATTCGGCACTTACACACAAAATGGTTAAACACAAAGGAATAATGATGGTACTTGGCTACTTTATAAAGTGCTAATCGTCTCAGGGGGTTTAGCCCAATCACATCGATAGCTAAATATAATCGATACGAGGAACTGGGCTGTCAACGATTGTTTCTATAATTATTTTTATTTTTATAGTAAATACCGCACAAGAGTCCCAACTGCTCCCAACCGTCTAGGCCAGTGAGACTATGGCATCCCAAATTGGGGTTTGTTGTGAGATTAAAGGGAGTGTGGAGGGGAAGTATATGGGGAAGAGGAAGGTCGGGAAGTACCTGGATTTTCAGATGTGGTCACCAAACACAGCTAAAGCCATTTCAAGAAACGTTTCAATTTTGAATGGTGACCTTTCACCAGGGCGATACTAAGAGTATATACGACTCTGGAACGTGCCGTACCATACATTATTTTATGTTAATTAAATGTGTCGCGACTCATACTAATTAAATAAAATGTATTTGTGCACGCCAGGTTTGAACCCGCGACCTCTGGATTCGTAGTCGAACGTCTTACCACTCGACCACGGAGCCCGTCTATATTTATATCTATCCTTTGTACGAACGACGCTACTTGACACATTGACGAATAATTAATGTCGGGGAAAAATCACTTTACAATGGCAACGCTGGCACATATTGGTTTATATATTAGTGGAAATATTAAAACTTAATGTGTTTTTTTTTAATATATAAAGAATTAGCTGATTATTTTCCATCAATAGTTGAATAACTGTCACTCCGTTTCGGCAAGTTCAAATCTGTCTCTATTCATTAAAAAGCAGCCAATAGTGTAGATTTCCACGCGAAATTTCAATCACGATATTTATCGATATGTTGATAAGATTATCTCAGGACGGATGATCCACGCCAAATCATGCAGATTTAGCCAACATGGACTGTCAGATGTCGTTGCCAATACGGTCGTGCTAGAATAGAATATTGACAAAAACCGATATTATTGATTAAACTTCTATCATATCGATGTTGGGCTTTTATGTTAGGATCGTATAAGAAAATTAGTATGATAAATTTTATTCGTAGATGATAAATTTTATTTGTATATTGGGTGGCATAACCCATGCATAACCTCTCCAGCGTGATTATAAATGATTTATCTACTTGCAAAAGAATAATTAGGCATTTAAGGTGAAATATCACAAAACTGCGCTACATTAGTTCACTGTTATTATTATTATTGGGCAAGCTAATTTCTTTCCGTACAAAAATTGACCAAAATTTGAAGTTTATGCGTATCTTTGTAACAATGTAAAATTGCAAACCAGTCCGCTTATGTCTTGTCCTGAAAATAACCGTTCAACACAATGTCCGAGTAAATTAATCATAATTTATTATGCCTTGGCGATACTACATTTCATACAGCCAGCTGTTTTAAATTCTCGTCCCTCGTAGAGATCTCGGGCCCTAGGTAATAACTCCTTGCTTGCAAGGCGCTAGGCTGTTTATTGGCAGGGGGGGTCAAACGCGAGAGCTTTTCGCATCTGCTTAAATATTCTTTAATAAAAATTACTGAACATAATTTTAAGCATGGTTAAAAAATTATTTTGGTTGACATCCATTCACAGTGCAGGTTTTTATAGATTTCTAAAAAAAAATATTCCCATGGTGGAAACCATCTACTTGTAATATTTGGCTGTTGAGTGGTTTATCTTTCAGAATCAAAGCGTCACTGGAAATAGTTTTAACTATGATTAGTGACTAGCCATTTTTTTGTATACACCTTTCTCTTCCCCCTTTTCTGACCTTCCAGCACTTCCTTCAGTCATAACAACAGTTTTATATTCAGGATTCGTGATTATCTTTCTCTATTGTTTTCTATTCTCATTTCGTGTTTTGTTTTTTTTTTGTAATTGGACAATATTCAGTTAGTTAATAAATAAATAAGATAAGTAAAAAAAATGGTGACTTCTAGTGACCCTCGGCCGTCGCATCGCCTGCCCTGTATCGGTGCATGCTTGCATAAAAGGGTTAACGGCGAAATGCATTCACATTGCATCGCGAAATACTCTCATGCTCTTTGCGATTATTCCACGTGACCCCCATTTGCATATTGTCCGAGATCCTATACACAACTATGCAGGGCCAGACCCTTTCCATGCGGACACCGCTGGACACCGGACACTTGATTGAACTTTGATCTCTGCAATCCTTCTACCTTCCTTCTACCTTACTTCTACCTTCATTCTACCTTCCTTACCTTCGTCCTTCGTCCTTCCACCTTGTTCTCCCATCTTTCTAATGATCGAAATACACACGGTGCTTTTGTTCCTTATTTCCCTACAATGGGGTGGTCCGCAAAATTAATCTGTTTGCATTAATAACGCACAAAGGGCGATTGTTCGGACGTGGCGAAAAAAAATCACCGTGCAATGTCCGCACATGAATTTATTTAGCCTAATCCTTTTAAAGAAAAATGCTTATCATACTGTATTGTTGTTGATTTTAGACGTTTAACGATCGTTTATATTTCTCTGTAAATATTCGCTAGTGCAATGTAAGTTTACACTGTTACAACAGATTTTTTTTCAATCCTTTGAGGTAGAATTATCATCATCAAAAGAATTACTTATAGAAATAAATAAAATTACTTTGTATAAGACCACGGATGTATTTTTATTTTTTATAACCGATAGGTTTCGCTTATCCTAAGCATCATCAGTGTACAAAATTGAACTAGAGTTATGAATTTGTTTAATTTTGTACCCTGATGATGCTTAGGCTAAGCGAAACCGGTCGGTCATAAAAATTAAAATAACGTCCGTGATCTTATGCAAAGTAATTTTTTCATTTCTTAAAAATGTCAAACCAAAAATCAATTGCTTTCTACGAGAAGTAGTTATAGTTAATTACACGACTTCACCATTTTTTTTCGAAATGTTTTGATTAATTTAAAACTCTGAAACAAGCATAACTTTTAGACAGTTAGATGAATCTTTCAAAGCTCCATAACTCATGATGAAAATAACGTTGCGAAGTTAAAAAAAATGTTTTGAAATTTTAAACATAAATAGCTGCGCAAATTTCCTGACCCCAGAACTCTCCGTTAGCGAGTTTTTTTAACAGTTTTCTAACAGATTTTCTGCTATATTGCTACGATTCCTCTACTTTCGTCTGACATTATGTAATTATATGCAATGCATAATTCTTTTTCGATGATTTTAGTGCTTTTATTTTATTTTATTGGATTATTTCATAATCCTCTGCTAACTAGCTGGGGCTTATACAAATACCCCTCACAATGTCTATCTAACTAGTACTGCGGCTCATTAGGCCTTATTACTATCACCATTAGATGGTTGTATTTAACTGAACTTTAGTTTACATTAGTGAGTTTAGTATAAAGAGTCGAGTAAATAACACAGCACAAAAAAATGAATTAATTCTTATACTCGTATAAAAATGTATTAAATAGTGTCACGTATTTTAGGGTAGTCGACAGCAGTTTGCTTTATCAACTTTAAAAAAAAATTTAAAAAAAAGTAGAAATAATTGGTAACTTATAATTTTGTATCCATTTCATTTTGATTGCCTACAAGATCAAAAATCAGCAAAACCTCCATGAAATAAATTTTGACCTCGGCCATGCTTTTCTTATACAGGGGTGCCGTCAAAATTTTAACGGACTTCCGAAAAACGCACATTTCTCGAATAAAAGATGGCGGCGATAGTAATAAAATCTTTAGTTATGGTCAGTCACTCCATTCGCAAAATGAATAATGTCCAGCGGAGTTCACACCGGAGGCGGTTCGCCGTCGTAAAGCATTCTCATGAAGAGGTCGGGATCCAGTTTCGGTACCGACCAGACCGGATTGTCCGAGCCCGAGATCAGAGGTCACACTTTGGGTTTTTTAACTTTCCGGCCGGGACCTCCGCAGACCGTCTATTGCCAAAACTCGGGACTTCGCATTTCTGTTGAATTGTTGAAATGGGGGTTGAGATTGCCTCCGCGGTGTCGGACATTCTTTTACAGTGGCGTGCTTAATTTCTAGTACTAATTTTATACTAGCAGAATTTTAATTGAAAAAAACCATTTACGAGTGACGCCATCTCTGATAGCGATTGTTAACCTGTGAGCAGAAGACTGCTTGGCGTATTAATACTGTAATTAATATTTATTTCAAAAAATACATTTTCGAGTAACGCCATCTCTGATAGCGATTGTGAACCTATGTGCAGAAGACGGCTTGGCGTATTAATACTGTCTTTGTAAAAAAATAGGTTACCATTATTATGTTAATATGTACAATTTTTGGCTAGTTTCGAAAGATCCTTTCCTTCGTTGAGATAGATCATTTTACTATTTATTTATTTTCTAAATTGAAGATTTATTTATTTATCAAACATAACAGTAGATAATATAAGTGGTAGATAATTATAATTACATAGCAGAACTCTTAACTAAAAATTGTTTTTTAAAAATTAAAAATAATAATAATTATTGTTTAAATAAAATTAAAAAACGGAGTTCTACAAAATAAAGTTTAAAACCATAAATATAAGAATGTGAATTATAATCAGATACTTTGTAAACTTAGATGTACGAGTAACTAAAATAAAACTAAATAAAATCAACTGCCATAATTTGGTTTTTGATTACAGGTGAAACGGTCCCGCCACGTCCGCCCCTGAGATTATTGACAGGGGCCAGGAACCTGCTTGGTGATTGTTGGACATTGTTGATATTGAAGCCTCGGGGTGGGTACAGGGGGACGTGCAATTTCGTGGATTTATCAACTGCCTGTGGAGAAAATATCACAGGAACTATGCTGGGCTATAAATCTTGGACAGATGGAAAACATGAAACAGAATTTAAATTATCATATTTTTGGGCTTGTCATTTTTATCAGTACTTAGTTTTTTTTTAATTTTATTTTAGTTGCTTTTACACAAAAGTTTACAAAGTATCTTATTTTTATACATATTTTTTTGACTTAATAATAATATTATAACTTATATACTACTGAATATTACTAATGTATTTTAAATGGTTTTTACTGGCTATTTTAAATGTATTATTTGGTAAAATTTTGATGGTTTCCCGGCAGCGCATTATAACATTTCATCCCTTTATAATGTAAGCTGTTTTGTGTATTGGTTTTATTATTTTTTGTTAGTGTGATTTCTTTGCATGTCCTAGTATTATGTTATTACTTTCTCATATGGTGTAAAAGAATGACAGTCTGGATAAACACCTACATAAACCGGGAAATCTCTAGATTTTAGGCTCCTTTATGGTGTATGGTGGTATTTGATGATAGTCAAGGGTTGGACCAGAACAGGTAGAGAGTTGAAGGTAGAAAGTACATCACATTACTACACTGTGTAACTTCTATTAGAAATAGCGGTAATTGGTAAAGTTTCTTCGTTACTAGCATAGATTAATAATGTTTTTGTGAACAAGTGGTATGAGATTATGAATTTTAGCAAACATTACGGCTTAGTATCTACCCTAAAAAATAAACAACATAATATATTATGTTGGTTTTGTGGTAAAGAAAATCTCAATCATATCGTGTCCGTCTCTCAAGGATGTCGTAAAGCCATTTCAGCGATGTAAAAATATACATTTTTTAAATTTGTGAAAACAACATTTTATTTATTTTTACAATGAATATCGCACAAAAGTCCTAACTGCTCCTAACCGTCTATGGTAGATACAGTGAGGTATCCCCAATTGGGGTATGTTGTGAGGTTGAAGGTAGTGGGGAGGGAAATGAGATGGCGAAGAGGAAGGTCGGGAAGGAACTGACTATTCAGTTCTAGTCACCAAACACGGCTAAAGCCATTTCAAACAACGTTTCGATTCTGAATACTCAAGAGTATTTACCACTACGTGCCGCAAATATACAATATATTATTTTAAATTAATTAAATCTAAAATAACACATTTTAATAAAAAAAAAAAATATTTGGATACGCTGGGATTTGAACCTGCGACCTCTGGCTTCATCGTCGAGCGTATTAACCGCTCGACCACGAAGGCTGTAAAATATAACATTCTTTAATAAATATTAGAAAATTTCGATACCTAGGTACATGGTGCAATTTGTACGTATTCCAAACCGCTTAGCAAAAATACGTGAGTGGGTACTTGTCCAGTTGATGCATATTTAAAATGACAATTGTGCCATCAAATGCAAGTCGTCAAATTGAATATTCCGAGTGAATTCTGCCTGATCGCGTTTGTTCGTTTGTGCCATTTGAATATTGCAGCAAATTATTATTTGCCGAGTTGTTTAGAGCCGAAGGTCCCAATATCGTGCCGTTTGCAGTTTGCCTGCGAAGGCGAGTCCCTCTACCAAATGATGCATCCATGATTAATGCTTTGATACGTGACCGGCGCACAGTTGGCACGGTATCTGGAAATGTGCACCTTTCTTGTCGATACTAATACTGCGAAAGGCTTCGGTTTATTTTGAAATCAAAACTATTTTATTAATTAGTATAAATGTAAAAATATTTGCGGTATAACCATTGAAAAATTATGGACTGCATAATATTTTGGCTATCGTTTTAAAACGATTATGTATGTATGATATATCAGATTCCTCGGGTTAATAGGATAGTGTCTTCCTTCATTTGAACATCAACTAATTTCGTGAATGTTAATAATAATTAGTTGAATATACTTTAATTCGTTTCACATTTATGCATCAGACAAAGATATATATAAAAAAAAAATATATATATTTTTTACTTATGTTTATAAATTATTAAAAAGTGGTTAATATTTATTTATATTTAGGTAATGAACTTTACATCATATCGTCCTTGGAAAGGCAAAAGGGCTGAAAAGCAATTTTGGAAAGTTTATACCAGAGCACTATAAAGTTTTTTGTTTTGTTTTACAATAAAATTCATAAGAAAAAAGTTGACTCAGGTAACTCAATTTTTTTTTTTTTACATGAATACCGCACAAGAGTCTCAACTGCTCCCAACCGTCTAGAGCCAGTGAGACTATGGCATCCCCAAATTGGGTATGTTGTGAGGCTGAAGGTAGTGGGGAGGGGAAGGAGATCGGGAAGAGGAAGGTTGGGAAGTACCTGGCTATTCAGATCTGGTCACCAAACACGGCTTGGGCCATTTCAAGCAACGTTTCGATTCTGAATGGTGGTCTTTCACCAGGGCGATACTTAGAGTATCTACCACTCTGGAACGTGCCGCAAATATACTTGTTATTATTTTTATATAAATTAAATGTGTTATGACACATATTAATTAAATAAAAGTTATTGGCGCACGCCGGGTTTGAACCCACGACCTTTGGATTCGTAGTCGAGCGTTTTACCACTCGACCACGGAGGCTGCTCTCACTCAATGCTCTCACTGAGTTACCTGAAGCGACAAAAAGCTAAAAAAGTTTCAAACTTGTGTCGCTTGAGTCAAGCCTTCTCCCAAATGCTAAATATATTTTAGATGGCTGAAACACCACAAAAGTCAAGAAAAAAAACTGGCCAAAACTGAATATTTAACTTTTTTGACCTAAGCGTCGCTTAAGCCTTTTTGCCTTTCCAGCGACGATATAAAGGAGAATAGATTTTTAGACTGATCTGCCTATTGGAGCTTTTCTCACCAATATGAAAAATGTCGATAGCCTGAACGATTAATGGATTTGCCCATGGAAAGGGTCCATCAGTAAAACCATTGGCATATTAGTTCTATAGGCATTTACAACAATGTATGTTGATGCTGCTTTAGATAGTTATAGAGGTTTACGCTCTACAATATATTAGAGTTCTGAAAACAGCCTCGCGGGACTCGAAGAAAAGTTTTGCGGCATACCTCTACCTTCTGAGCTACAAGGAAAATTAATTTCCTTTTTTATCCAAAATCAAATTTTAATATTGTATCCTATTATAATATCGTATCCTATAAACAAAAACCTTCTCCGAAAATGTTTATTTATTATCTTTTTAGGATCTATTTGAGACATTTCACTACTGCACTGTCAAAGCGAACTAAACAGTGTAAAAGCATATTCATTTAAATTGTAAATATTTTCCTTGAAATACGTTTCTCCGGAATGGAGCTCTGGCCTCACATCTATATTTAATTCGTTTTGTCTTTGTGCCATTCAACAAAGGTCCCATTTCACAGTGGAAAAGTTACGTGTTGTTTATATCTATAGGTAGACGGGTCATTTGACAATATTTCTTTAAACAAATGTCGTACAATCATGTTGTTTGTAGCAAAGCGAATATTTGATGAGATGGGGCCTTAAAACTTTGTTTACTTTGCGCCAAAATGATCGGTGGGGAACTTTGTTAATAAATTAAACAGTTTTATTTATAAAATTTCAACAAACCCTCACATAAATATACGTTTCACAGCTAATTTTTTATATTTTGTTCTGATTTATTAATTCAAACATCTGTTTTTCAATTTTCTTTCCTTGAAACTTATCAATCAAATCGAATTGTCAAAAATTCTCAACACTACAAGTAAAAATAAATATTATGGAGAAAAAGTAAATGAAACACTAATATTTTGGCTCTGATATTTTCTGCAAAAAAAGCTTGTTAGAGTGCAGCGTAAGGTATGCATAATTTCTTCGTACTTTGCATAGGTGCACATAATAATTTAACAACTTAAAATATCTATAATTTATTCACATTTGAACCGATGGCTTTAAATGTCTGAATGTCAAAGTTGTGCATAATTTAGTTCCAATAATATTTACTTCCACATCATACGGTATTTATCTAATGTATCAAGAAAGCGAATTAAGTCGGTTGTCCCATCAATATCATTTATGCCTAACGCTGTTAACATATTAAAGATTTGAATGATATTTGCACAAATTAAAGCTAGCAAAGTCCCTCCAGAAATTTCCCTGAAACTGCATATCGGATAAACCTGATTGAAGCAAGGTAACAGCATTCTTTTCATGACAGGATGAATAGGAAATGCAAGTTAATAATAGTCTCATTTTGAGGAAGGATCTAAGAGATATTTCAATTATTTTTAACACATATCCTACATCAATTATTTCGAAGGTTCTCTACTTCGTATGGTAATTAATATTTGGTCAATGTTCATGTTCATGTTTACGTGACCTTTAAGCCTCTGAAAAGAACAAAAAGGAATTAGCTTTCAGGAGAACTTTCCATAATAGCCCTTCATGTAAAAGAAAAGCTAACAAACGAACAAAACGAATACGTACACTTGTCCATTTCTCGTTTCGTGTTTGCTCACGAATTCTCAAGCATGCAAAGCGAACTTTGCCAATAGAAAGCCATTGTGTTCATGCGACTGGTATTGGCCATATCATTCGCTCGCTTCTCGGTTTATGTTCCGTTTTAATAAGAATGTAGCCAATTCTTTTCCATTGTGTATTTGAAACGTCTTGCACACGTAATCTGATGAACCTATACCCAGTTAGTTTAACGTAGGTTGAATACTATTCCCATCATTATAGTTTGATCATTATTAACCTTGTGTTAAATATTTCAATGAATCCGACTACATTTTTATGCTAAGCCAACAAGGTTTGGATCCAACCGAGCAGCTCAGTTCGGCAAATATACTGTCGCTGGAAAGGCAAGAGGGCCGAAGCGCCATTTTGGGAAGCTTACACCAGAGTATTTTTTTTTTATTTACAATGAAATTCATAAGTCCTCGGTACCTGGTTGGATTTTGAAAAAAAAAAGTTGAGTTTCTATTCGTATTTGAGCGTCTTATCCACTCGACCACGGAGGCCGTCAGAAATGAAAGCGCAGATCATATATATTGTAACCGAAAATACTGTTTTTTCCCGTAGTATATATCATAATGATTAATGCATTTTATGCTATTTTTTCCCACTAAACAAACTCAGTTACCTGCTTAGATTTTCTTTATGTTGGTAATATTGTCCAAAATAAGATATGTCGTTCGGAGTGCAGCTATGTTTATATTGTAAAGATGACTCAAACAACTTGAGTTTATCCAAATGTAGCACGATTTAGGTCATCACGGCGTAATTTAAATACTTTCCTCGTAATCACTAATTATCTACATTTCTGTTTGAAGGGCATATATCACCCCGGTAGGGTCATTAGTCATTAGTTTAACGGCGCGATGTTCCAATACTGGATTAATGAACAGTTTAGTTAATGTCCCGAAACGGTATTCAATGGAGTTTGTAAGCTTGCCAAGATGCTTGTTTTCACTATAAATGCACCTTTATCAAACCGTACTAATATAATTTAATTTTCTTAGGTATAAGTAATGTTTAATCGTGAATACACACAAAAAGCTTTCTACAAGCAACTGTATTATGATATTAAAAATATCTGGAACTTTGTGTACACTGTCTACACAGTATTTTGTGTCAAAGGTAGGCTTGAATTTGTGGTCTTTCACCCGGGTGATACTTAGAGTATTCATCACACTGGAACGTGGCGTAAATACACTATGTATTATTTAATATGAATTGAATGTAATAATACTACATTTTAATTAAATAATATTTATTAGCGCACGCCGGAATTTGACCCCACGACCTCTAAATTCGTAGTCGAGCCTCTTAACCACTCGATCACGGAGATCATCCGATAATAATAATATGGTACTTTAAACTTATGAGCCCGCCTTAACTGTTACCCTACGGTAATATACTTATTCATAGGTAGGTACCGTCTAATCTTTTAATTTATGAGCCTTTATTGTTTATTTTGCACTAATGTTGTATTGTTTTCTTTCTCTGTTATTTTACTTTATGTACTTTAATTAAACAGCATATATATCGTCGCTGGAAAGGCAAAAGATCTTAAGCGACACTTTGGTCAAAAGTGAGTTGAATATGCAGTTTTGATCAGTTTTCTTTTTCTGAATCGAATGCTCTGACTCTCGTTTGATTCTGAAGACTTTTGTGGAGAAGGCTCGACTCAAGCGACACAAAATTGGGACTTTTTGTCACTTCAAGTAACTCAGTGAGAGCATTGAATTACATGAGTTAACTTTTTTTTTCAAATTCAACCAGGTACTGAAGACTTTTGAATTTTATTCTAAAACAAACAAAAAACTTTAAAGTGCTCTGGGGTAAACTTCTCAAAATGGTGCTTCAGCCCTTTAGCCTTTCCGGCGACGGTATAATTTCTTATAATATGAAATCCGCAAGGGCGTATATACAATAACACATGTATTTACTTTTCACGAGCGTCTCTCCTTCTTTTCTTGTTTCATCTGAGGTAGAGATATTCGCGGTTGCCATGCAGGATATTGCCGGTGCTTGTGGTAAAACTAATCCCTCCCAGTTCTACTCGTCCCTCTCTCTCTCCTTCCCCTCCCCCTGCCCTGCGAGAGGAACCTGTTTGTATCCCGCCTCGCAGTCCAGGCCGCGAGTTGTTTTTTTTATTCCCTTTTTTCCTGTTTTATTCATTTTTTTCCCTTTATTTCCCTTCCAGCGCGGTCCGCTTGCAAGACTTGTTGCAGGTTTGCGCGAGTGTTGGTGTATGCGAGATGGGAGTGTGTGTGTGGTTTAACGTTTGCATTCGGATACACGATCCACGCGATGAAATAATGTTACCTTGTATCTCAAAGGTCAGAGATGGATTGGATGGATGTCAAAGTTTTCTTTGATTTTGGGGAATTTTTCACGTGTGTAGTATGGAGAGTGGAGACTGATCCTTAGGACAGTGTTAAAAGAGGTTTTCACACCAGGGTACATATTAGAAATTTATTTGAATGGCATGCAAAGATTTTTGCCAATTTATGCTACAGTAATTTTTTGCTGCATGGTTAATTTAATAAAACAATTAATTGCTTTTCCTTAATCATCACTAGTTATGGTTGTCATTCTTCACTGGAAGAATGTCGAGACTTGTTAAGCCTCAGCACTCAAAATTGGCCCTAAACGTCACTTTTTAGCTTTCTAATACAAGCGATACTGCAAATGATTCATCTGTTAATCCTACACGAATAGTTATGAAAACATCTAAGGTTTCCAGTGAATGAAAATTTTCAACTGAAATATTTTTAATTCTATGAAACACGTAGCAAAATATCAGTAAAATGTGCAGTTTGATAACCAGGGAAGGCATTTTTTTACGTTTTACCTAAAATTCTAGTATGCGTTTAAATAGAATTTAAAGGATTTAAAAAATTGTATTCGCTGGAAACCTTAGATATCTATCTTACTACCTGTATATAATTAACAGTTAAATTATTTGTAGTATTGCTTGTATTAGAAAGCCAAAAAGTGTTTATTTTTGGGTGCTGACCCTTAACTCAAGCCACGGTCTTGAAATTTTTGGTACCAGTCTAAATGATTTTTGTCATTCTTTACGACTCTACCAAAACCTTTGACTTGAATGTTCTTTCAAATGTATATTTTTGTCATTGCTTCTTTAAAATATTATGTATGTTGGTCCGTTAGTATATACATAAATAAATTTTATTCGATAAAGAACACTTACAATTTAAATTGTGATAAATCCGACACAGAATAAAAAATATACTACCATAGTTGGTGTGAACAAATATGGGTGAAGCAAGAGGTGTGGCGTTCTATTCTATCTGCCAAAACTCGCAAACGAAAACTACACAATGGTGAGTTTAGCTATCTAGTTCTTTAAAATACATACTACTAAAATGAATAATTTCGTATTTTGTATAGTGTCATTACGGCCTCCCTGGTCGAATGGCCAAGACCCTTGACTACGACTCCAGAGGTCGCGGGTTCAAATCTCAGCGTACGCAAATGAAATTAATTTTATTAGTGTGTTATTTCGACCGGTCGGTAGCTGAGTGGACAAACGCGTCGGATTCCCACCCGGGCGTCGTGCATTCAATTCCTCTGTTGGCTAAGTCCTCCATCCTTGCATAAGCAACATCTTTCGCTTATAATGTTGTCAGTAGGAGTTTTTCAAATATTGTCAGGTTATTCGTGACGCGGGAATGTTTGTCTTTTTTTTAAGAAAAAAAAAACAAAAATCACATTTAATTTACATATTATAATATATAGTATATTTGCGACACGTTCCAGAGTGGTAGATACACTAAGTATTGCCCTGGGGAAAGACAACCATTCAGAATCGAAACGTTGCTTGATATGGCTTTAGCTGTGTTTGTTGACCAGATCTGTTTAGCCAGGTACTTCCCAACCTTTCCTTACTTTACCCTCCCCACTACCTTCAGTCTCACAACATACTTCAATTAGGGATGCCATGGTCCAACTGGCTCCAGACGGTTGAGAGCAGTTGGAAGACTCTTGTGCAGTATTCACTTACTAAAAATATTATCTCCTAGCAGAGGTTGGTGTCCACTAGTTTTAAGTATCATGGCCTTGTTTTTTAAAAAAAAATTCACAGTGAATACTGCACCCAACCGTCTAGAGCTAGTGAGACTATGGCAACCCCAATCGGAGTATTTTGTGAGGTTTAAGATAGTGGGGAGGGGAAGGAGATGGGGAAGAGGATGATTGGGAAGTACCTGGCTATTCAGATTTGGTCACCAAACACAGCTAAAGCCATTTCAAGCAAGGTTTCAATTCTGAATGGTGGTATTTCACCAGAGAGTATCTATCTACCACTCTTTTTGCAACACAAAATAAAGGATTTTTTTTTAAATTTGTTTGTTCTAACGGCCCCTTTTGTCGTTTCGCTGGGGCAAAGGAAATAAAAGATTTAAAAAAATAATAAAATTATTTATTTGGCAGATCTGCCCGAGCCGGTCCCTGCACTAGTAATGTGTGTTTAATGCATTCTGCACGCGCTGGTGTTAGTGCGGCGAACACTATGCTCGTATATACTCCACGAGCACTATTACACTTGCACACCATCGCGCACGAAATGCACGCCGGCGCGCCTAGAAAAAAACGCGACACTCCGGGAGATTAACCCTTTCTAGGGCCGATTTTAGAATACGCGGGCCTCACAATGGCTGACTGCCACAGGACGAATCATGAATAGGTCATAGACTCGTGGACGACTACGAATTGTGGAAGGTTCGAGGCTCTTGAGACGAGATTGAATGGAGCGTTGGCGTTCTAGCCACGGCTTAGATTGGTAAGTTAGTTATTGAAAGAATATTAATATTTTTTAAAGAATATGAACATAGAAAAAAGCTGCTAAGAGTGACAATGAAGCGTAAAGCCTTAATGATTGATTTCAATTTAAAAATTATTTCTAGCCATGCAGAAAGTCAAAAATCTTAAGTAAAATGAAAATGGACGATTGGTTTTCAATAAGTATGTATGTATTAAAATGTGGAAATCCGAAAAGAATGCAAGGCTGAATAGGATCAAGAAAAGGACGCTTAGATGGTTTGGGCATGTGAGCGAATAAACGAGTGTGAAAAGAATACATTTATTTATAAATTAACGGACTAAAGTCCAATTACAAAAAAGACATAAAACACGAAATGGAAAAAAAGAGCAACAGAGAACGAATAGCACATACATAACAATAAAAGCGATGACAAAAATAGGACAAAATAAACATAATAATGTGATGCGAAAGTGAATGGAAGAAGAAGTCGAGGACGCCCGAGGAAGTCATGGCACGATCAAGTAAATCAAATACTTGAGTCGGGTCATGTGAAGAGTCAGAATAACAGAAGAGTATGTATGCGACGATGTATGAATGTGAATGAAGCAAGTGTGTGCCAAGACAGAGTTATATGTCGGTCCATGCTCTCTGTCTACCTCTGCGGGGAAACGGCGTGATGGTTAGTTGGTTATGTATTTCTTAAAAATGACCCTAATGAATTGGTTGGAATTGCACAGTTGGTAGATGCGCCGCTCCCGGATAGAGTGAAGTTCGTGTCTCGGTCACAATCTTTACTTTTTAAATCTATATTTTCTTCTCCTTTTGTATTGTTATGTTCTTTGAAGATTGTTCATATTATTTCAATAATCAATGTTAAAATAAAGTGTGTAAAAGAAACAATGTCAAATTTAATATTTTTTGGTACCTACTCACTTACTGCAAAATTTCGTTGTGAAATCTATGAAATGGAGAAACTAAACTTTTCTGACAAAACCTAACAAAAAGGCATGCCTGCAGTGCCTCCTCCATCTTGTTCCGCGAATCCAATAGCAATAATAATAATAACAGTGAACTTATATAGCGCAGTTTTGTGATATTTCACCTCAAGTGCGCTTCATACTAAATTAATTATGCTAATAAGACTAACTAACAAGGAGGAAATAAGATATAATATGTATAAAAATTTAAAAAATCTAAAATCATGATCGTTATCATAAATCATGAGAGAAAAACGTTACCAGAAGCTCAGGGTATAAAAATTCATTAGAAACGTATGAATTCATTTTAACATATTTGTCAAATCAAAGAAAAGTAAATTAGATTGAGGACAGTTAACATGTTGGTACTCAAAACATTAATATTCTAGTATTATAAGTAAACAATTAAAAAAATGCAAACAATGTAAATATAACAAGTAACAAAAAAACAATAAATATTTTATGACAATGAGTATATGGTTTTCAGTAGATAGTGAGGACATTGAGTTATAATGATAGAAGTAAGAAGAAAACCAAAACAAAGCAAATTAGGGACGTTTTTAAAGAAATTAAATTTTCATAAGTTACGTTTTTGTGTGTATGATTTTTAAACAACTTGATTTTTAAGACCCGTTTGAACTCTGCTAGGTTCTGTATGGTGGCAAATTTTTGGGGAAGCTTATTACAGATGACGGGACCAGACACACCAAAAGTCCAACACATTCGAATCCAAATACTTTTGGAGATCGCGCTTTCGGAGTATCGGGGCCGAAGGCTTGGAATAAACTCCCTCCGGAACTAAGATGTATAACGAGCCCCACAGAATTTCGGTCCAAACTGAAAACATACCTTTTCAGACTCTCATATCCTTAAATTCATTAAAATAATCTCAACATAATCTGTCTCTCGACCTTTAGATATAAAATTTTTAACCAAATCCTGTACTGTACGACAAATTCAGAAAGTCTTTTTTAATTTCGCTACCATGCCCTAAATCTGAAAAAAAACAAAAATAAATAAATCATAATTATAATTTCAAGTTAATAAGTGTGTCTATCTGATGGGACCTGCCAGGTAAGTATGTTGCTGTATATTTTCTTATTTAAACTAGGAATTAATATGTAATAATAGAAAATAAGATCTGTACAGCGCCCTTGAGGTGATTTTTCACAAAAACGGCGCTTTACAAATCATCCAAATATTATTATTATTATTATTGGAACGCGAAGGCCGCCATATTGACGACATTATATCACGAAGTATCGATAGTAGATAGGTTGGGTTATGAAATTTGTTTCGATTCATGTGTTATCTGTTTGTCCCGCCGCGGTTATCTCCCCGTGGCCTGGCTGTGTCAATGTTTGCCCAAGTTTCGAAACGCGACGAACTTTTCTCCATCGGAACCGATACTGCCTGTAATAAATTCACCGTGACTAATATTTCTTATCGGATTGTTGAATACCTCAATGAAAACAATAAATTGATATCAATTTAACTAGTTCTTGTACATTTAATTTACTATCGAACTAAATTAATACTCAAAAATTTTATTGTATTACTCACATTGTTGGCAAATAAAAAAATGTCCAAAGAAGCGAAGCTAGCAGTTAACAATTCCTACTCAGCAATTAAGACATTAAAAAAACTTCCTAATAACATAATAGACAAAAATAATTGTGATATATTAAAAAAAAAATTCAAAATACACTTTTCACTAAAATAATCTAGAATTTATTATTGTCATCTTATATTCATTTTTAAGCATACAAAAATAAATTCAAGAAATCTATGATAATACTACATCCCTAAGCACGGGAACTTTTCTCAATTAGGGAGGTAATTATCATTAACTAGAAACAATTGAGTGCTCTCAGAGCAGAGAAAGCTTAATAATTTTACAATAAATTTACGATAAATCACTTTATTCGGGTGTTTACGTCGTAAACCGTGAGAGAGAAAGAGATGAGACAAGTTGTCACATATAATTGCACCACTTTTCGGTATGCAAGCATGTTTTCCGTCTCCCGCGTCTCCGGCGACTCCGCTCACTACGTTTTGCTGTGCGACATAACAGGACACAACACAACTATTTTTTAGGTTATATCCTATATTTTTGTTCATAACAATACTGTGAAAAAGTGGTTATACAAATAATGAAAACGTTATGTCGAGATTTGCTATGATTGTTTGTATAAATACCCAAGCCCTAGCCCTAGCCAAGCCCGAGTCAGGAAAAAATCAACGATCCTGACGACACTAGGTAACACTCCTGGTATATTATTGCTCTGAGAGAATGCTTATACCAACCCTGATGTATGGCAGTGAGGCATGGAACTGGCAGAGGAAGGATAAAAGTAAACTGAATGCTGTGGAAATGAGATCCCTGAGACGTATGTGCTGTAAAAACAAGTCTGACCGTGTTAAAAATGTGTATGTATATTGGTTGAAGATTGAAAAATACGACGTTATTGATGATTTTAGTAATCGAAAATCTTTTTTTTTCTATTTTGTTTTTTTGGTGATGTAAATTGTAATTTTGAAAAAAAATAACCGTTTTTGGCTACAACAACATCAATCATGACGCTTTTTTTCAATTTCAGTACTCTGGCACACTAAAAATTCACGAGCCGTCACTGGTTATTCTTGCACCGTAATAAGTAATAATCTATAATGATTAGGGCGAGAAAGAAGCAATTATTCACATGATGAAATTGAACAATCATTGAAAATGCCTTTATTAGAATAGCGTAGAAAAGACTTAGATTTAATTTGTATTTTCAAAATCATTAATTGTATTATTGACTAATCTTCTTCGTTACAACTCATCCAGTTCAACATTCCTTGTCGTAGACTCGAATGAATTGCTGTTCCTCAATCATCACTCTACTAATTATGGGTATCATTCTTTACTGTCCAGAATGTCGAGACTTGTTAACTCAAGCCATGGTCTTAAAAAAATTGGTACCAGTCTAAATGATTTTTGTCATTCTTTACGTCTCTACCAAAACTTTGACTTGACCTTGACTTTGATTTGAATGTTCTTTTCATGTATATTTTGTCCTACTTTTGTCAATGCTTTATTATAATTACATATAATCTGTTCTTTCTCTGTTGATCTTTTTCCCATTTCGTGTTATGTTTTTGTTTGTAATAGGACAATAGTCCGTTATTTTATAAATAAATAAATTAAAAATACAAAATATTTGGCTTTAAAACCAACTCACGACTCCGCGCCGTAAAAATATATAACCAAATGTGCAATAGCGAGTAGGTACCCATACATAGACAAACAGTTTATTAAAGTTGATAATTTGCAAGCGGGCGAATAAAGAGAATAATAAATGCCCACGTTCACCCTGCGTCTCTCTCTAGCTTCCGTCCGGCGCATCCGTTGTCCTTTTCCAGCTGGTTTCTTGTACGATTCGCGAATATGCCTAGGTAACTATCTGTTGGAGAGTTGCCATTATTGGTCCTCCCATTGGCGCGGACGGAGGTGGAGGGGGGAGGGATTTGGGAGGAAAGAGGAGGGACGGAGGATGCGAGAGATTGCCTTATAAGGCATTATGCGACTTTTTTATTTCAATTCATACTTAATTGAATTATGTCGGAATGGAGGTGAATTTGTCAGATTCAATTAAAAGTGTGTGAGCCGTTCAGATTGTGTAGCTGTAATGTATCGATGATAATATATTTAAGTTATTATAGAAAAGTTATGTATTATGTTTATTTGAATTATATACAATTTTTTCACTTATATTGGTATTGAAAATATTTTTTATTTTATTATTGTTAATAATTATATTTATCTTTTTTCTACATTATTTAGTTAGCGTAATATGGAAAATCGGGAATTGTACCGTTTTACACGTTCTGCTGCTGTAAAAACTTAAAATAAATAAATTCATAATAGTATTTACATTATAAAACTTAAATTCAATTGCCGGTGTAAAATACGTTTATTTATTTTAGCTTTAGGGGCAAATTCGTGCATTAGTTAGTAAAATGATATTAATCTTAAAAGGACAACACAATGACGTATCTACTAACAATCTAGCCATCACGCCGTTTCCCCGAGGGTGAACCACCATACAACTCTGCCTTGGCACACACTCCTTGCTCCATTCACATTCATACACCGTCTCATACATACTTACTCTTCTGTTATTCTGACTCTTGACATGGCCCGACTCAAGTATTTGATTCACTTGATCGTGCCATGTCTTCCTCGGGCGTTCCCGACTTCTTCTACCATTCACTTTCGCGTCATATATTTATTCTTCTCACACTCCTTTCTTCGTTCATCCGCTCTACATGCCCAAACCAGCTGAACGTCCCTTTCTTGATCCTATTCCTTCCGCCTACATCAGCCTTGCATTATTTCCAGATCTCATTTCTACAGCGTTCAGTCTACTTCTACAGCATTCGATATACTATCTTCTCATCGCTAAATAACTTACCAACATGTTTGTATCAGATATTAGTTTCCTTAATATGGAAAGCACTACATATTCACGACTCAATTAAGATGAGACGTTTCAAAATTACCATTATCGAAAAATAGATGCATTTTTGACGAACTGAAAAAAAATGTTACTTACATCTGAATATTAAAACACTGCAGCTAACCTTACCTAACTTAAAGCGCTTAAAACTACATAGTAGGATACATGTACTCAGTTTTACAAAGGGAAACAAAACCTCAACCCCCGCCGCCAATAAATTGCTTCAATCCGACTTGTTCCAGAAAATAATAAATTACCCCTAAGAATTTCATCTGCATAACTTAAAACATTCAAAAATAGCATATTATTATCCCTTTCCAAAAAACGTTTAAAGCACAAATCCACGTGTTTTTTTCTTGTAAATTACCTTGTAAGAATGTCTTATTTAAAAATACGCCCAATGTACGGTTAACACATTCCATGTTTCCGCATTTTTTCATACAGTTTTTTCGCCCGCTTTGCAGCAAGCTGGAAGTATTTTCCCCCCATATCAACCCTTGCAATCCTTTCGGGTATGTAACAATTTATTTGGCATTTTTATACGTGGGTTTTTCATGTTTTTTTTTTTGTTGCTATTTCTACGAGAAGATACCGCCATCAAACCCCCTTTGAAACTCAGACTTGATCCACTTACTTGACGTGTGAGCCAAACCCGTAACATGCATTTCCGCTACAATATTTCAGAACCGGATCTCTTACAGATATATACACTAATAGGGTTTCAATTATCGCCTAACGAAGGCTGTTTAGTGAACAGGAGTATTGAATTTTGCTATTTAAGTGAAGTCGAACAGAGATTTAAGGTAAAACTGCGTATAATTATGTATTACCAGTTATTATTTGTTACCTGTGAAAAATCACGGGATGTAACTTAACTTACCCATTTCAAATATAGAATAATGTCTGCTACAATATATTATAGGTAGGGATTTGAAAAGAGTATTTTTAAAATTTGATCATTTCAATTAGATATCACCCTCAGGAAATCATTTGTATTTTTGTAGAAAGCAATTACTTTGTGGTTTGATATATGGTATGTAATGAAAATTAAATAATATATAAATAAATAATTTGCCAATCATCTTATTGAAAAAAATCATATGTCCAATAGAAGCACCGGTAATAATAATATTTAGATGATTTGTATAGCACCGTTTTTGTAAAAAATCACCTCAAGGGCGCTGTACAGATCTTATTTTCTATTATTACATATTAATTCCTGTACTCATATTCTCCACAAAAATGGTCTTGGCAACAGATTAAATAATTTAGAAGCACTAGAAATAAAGAAAGCCATTAAAAATAATAGCCATTTTCTTAATAATCAGTTAAATTTGTCCAGTAGTCCAATATTAAGTATATTTTCCATAAATTATATAATTTCTCATTATTCTTTAATCACCTTCTCAGTTTACGTTTTATCTCTTTTAATTCATATTATCTGTTCCTTTATAATTTAAATGTTATCCTTTTGTTTTCTTACTGTTCTATTATGTTATTTTATATTTTGTTCTCCCTCGTAATGTGTGTATGTATTTTTTGTTTGGTTTCATTTTGTACTCTGGTAATGCTTAGGCTAAGCGAACCTGGTTGGACATAAAAAAATAATATAAAATCTGTGGTCTTAAACAAAGTTATCATTTCATTTTCATTGTCAGTTATTTTTTACGTAGGTGGGTTGGTTCATGCATCTAGCAGGAACATGTAGTCCACATAGGCTGTAAATTTCCATAAATTAACACCTTTTTTATTATTGCACATGTACAGCATTAAAGCTTCGATGGACTGTACACCCCCGGTACCTACCTATGTACTTAATTACGGTACCTCACAGATTTTATAAGGTAATCATTTCTACTGGATACTATGTCAGGCAAGTGCCTACTTATTTTCCCGCATTGCACTTAATGTGGTCTATATTCTAGATTCCAGACCACAAGAATAATTTTAAAATAACATTTCGGTTGTCCTACTCTAATCCACGTTTTATCACGCTATGTACTTACCTATATCTGAAATGGGAGCCTATCTTAAAACATTACATTGCATAGTCTAAACTCTCATTATTATTTGTCGTATTTACCGAGTCGATAGCTAAGAAAGAACACCTTTCAATGGTGAACTCCAAAGACAATAAATTAAATAAAAATACCTTTTTATCGTTTTTTTATCCATTGTGTTTATATCGAATTTCAAGCATCTTGGGTATTCATTTAATAATAATAATATTTGGATAATTTTTATAGCGCCGTTTTTTTGTGAAAAATCACCTCAAGGGCGCTGTACAAATCTTAATTCTTAATTAATTTACCAATCCACCTTGAAGTAGACTGAATGCTGTAGAAATGAGACCCCTGAGGCGTACGTGCTAAAACCATGTATGCCCGTTTTAAAAATGTGGATATCCGGAAAGAATGCAAGGCTGAGGTAAGCCTAATGATTGGGATTTAGAAAGGGATGCTCAAATGGTTTGGGCATGTAGAGTGAATTAACAAAGAAAAGAGTGTGAGAAATTATGTCGAATGTCTTATAAAAGTGTTCTGCAGTGTTTTATTATTTGTTTATAAACTGCCTGTAATGGGTTTCATAAATAGATGTTATTTTACACTTCCACAAATACCGACATTTTTGATCTTCTTGTAATCCCGTAAAATATTCCGGAATTAAGAGATATTAAGTTACCCTCTATCTCTATTGATTGACAAACACCTTTATAAGCCCTATTTTTGTTTGCTTCTGATATAGAAGGAGTATTTTATCAATTTTTGAATATTTTTTTAATTCTAATTTAATTTCTTACACTCTCGCTTTGATACGCTTGAAATCGTGTTAAACTTCATAAAATTTTAGGATCATCTGTTCCTCTATATATTTATTATTGACATTCAGCTTTCGTCAAGTAAAAACTTTAATGCACGTGTTATTATTTAAAAAATCTGAAATATTTTTCTAATGTCCTACACAACACTAAATGTGAATTCCTAGCAAAGAGGGCATTATATGCTATTTTTAAATACACATACATAGATTGAGAAAGGTAAACATAGTTGGTTTGGACATGTAGAACGGATGAATGAAAAAAGGAGTGTAAAGAAAACATTTGACGCGAAAGTGAATGGAAGAGTTCGGGAACGCCCGAGAAAGACTTGGCACGATCAAGCGAATCAAATACACGGTCAAGAATAACAGACGAGTATGTATTAGATGATTTTTTTTTTCATCTGAGTATCGCGCAAGAGTTCAAACTGCTCCCAACTATCCGGAGCCAGTGGGACAATGGAATTCCAAATTGGGGTATGTTGTGAGGCTAAATGAAGTGGGAAGGGGAAAGATATGGGGAACAGAAAGGTGGGTAAGCACCTGGCTATTCAAATCTGGTCACCAAATACGGCTAAAGCCATTTTCAGGAACGTTTCGATTCTGAATGGTGGTCTTTTACCAAGTCGATACAGAAAGTATCTACCACTCTAATGAGAATGAATACGAATGAAGTGAGGATTATGTGCTTAGATAGAGTTATGTTGCGGTCCATCCTCTCTGCCTACCCCTGCGGAGAAACGGCGTGATAGTTAGTTAGTTGATAAATTATATCGATAAAATACTACAAGGGAAAGAGATGGCGAACCATTGAAATTATTTATTTAAGTTAAACCTTTAGTTCACATGTCGTATGTACATCAGCATCTAGCGTATTGCTCTATTTACCTTAAAAATATAAATATTGTGAAAAAACACATGTTCGCTCCTCCCCTTGTGTGTACATTTCCATTGATGGCCCATAACTCTTTCGCACCCCTTTTAATGAAAACCATTCTTTTGTCGCGAATGTTTACAGTAGGAACTGGTTACCCCCCAGTAAAAAGAAGAAAAAAAGTTGAAAGTTACGCTTTAATTTATCCGGTGCCGGCTACCACATTTGGCGCCATCTATTTGCATTTGCTGGAGATAGGAAGCTGCCAGGAGTCGAGGAAGGCCAGGAGATGCGTTAAAATCAAGCGTGATTCTTAATAGCGGAAGCACTTGAATTTACAACCGGCTAGAATTGATTTCCTCCCCTCGGTGTAATGAAATAATTTACATATTTACGGAGAGTATTTTTTGCGACGTTCTCGGCTTCTTGTTGGGTGAGGTTAGTTTGTGAGGAGAAAATAACTAACATTTACTGAAGAGGTGAGAACTATATAACTTTATCAGTGGCGTATCTATATATATATATATAAATATATATATATATATATATATATATATATATATATATATATATATATATATATATATATATATATATATATATATATATATATATATATATATATATATATATATATATATATATATATATATACGGCCGCCATGGGCGAGCTGTAAGACGCTTGACTACGAATTCAAAGGTCGCGGGTTCTTAGAGTACGTAGAGTGGTAGCTATCCAAGGCAGTGTAGTCAGTTTTTGATGATTTTTGCAACACATTGCAGATATTTAACTTAAATTGAAGTTTAAAAACATTATAAAATGCAGGATTACAAAGGAAATACATTTTTTGATAACACATTGATAGATTACAAATTACTAATTTACAATAATTCTCATGGAGTAAAAACACTGATATTCACTTTACAAATGCCGATTACGCATATTAATACTTGTTTATTGTCATATTTTAAAACGCCTTTTTCTCAGTTTCATCTTTTTGGGGTTGGATGGTTTCTGCATAACTACATCAAAATAGAACTATCAAAATATATTATTTTATTAATATTCAAACTGGTGCTTTTATATTAATGTGTAATTACCCAATCTGTAAGCTTGCCTGGGGGTCCGTGAGTTTGTTGATACTCCACTCTACTTTATCTTATTTTTTATTTTTCTTTGTTGCATATGGCTACCACAAAAAATGACAACGAGGTCCTATATACCAACTTCAGATGCATCCTTAATATTTTAAAGTGAAATTGGTATCTCGAAGTTTCACCTTACCTATGTAATACAAATTGGCACGATTTCAGATTAACCTTTAGTGTGCCGGAGGTGCCAATAGTCACCGGGCATTAATCATTATATTTTCAAGAATTTTTATCTTTTAAAACCTGCTGTTGGCATATTTAAATGAACCGTAATCGCTTGTCAACAAAATAATCCACCCATATTTCGCATTGTACATTGTTGTTAAGTTCGGTACAAGTCGAGTAATAAATATTTTAAGTTCTCTTTCGTCAGTGCGGTTAAAAAAATCCACTTTAAAAGTAACACTTCTGTTTGTATTTACAGTTAAACCTCATGCGATTTTATTTTTATTATGAAGGAAATTTATTCAGCCAAACGAAAATACAACAAAGTGATGGCAAAAATCTTCACATTTCTTAATAAAACTTTTGTTTCGTAACATGAGAGAGAAAAAAAAAACAATTCTCCGAATATTAGTAGCTATTCTAGAAAAAACCCTTATACCACTAAAATACAATTTAAAAAGATACATCAACACGTTATTTGAGAAGATAATTTTGTAAAACACAAGTGAGTTATTACGAAATTACAGTCACCAAGGTACAACGCAAAATGATACATTGCGGGAATCTGGAACTGCAGAGGTTAAAGACAAGTATTTTTGGAAATACAACTGGGTACTCAAATTTATTATACTTGTTTATGACAGCCATTCAACGACTGTAAAAAGTTAGCTAATCATTTATTAGCTCTTTGATTGAAACATATTTTTAATAGTGCGCTTCGGGTTATGTGTGCAAGTTTTCTGACCTTAAAACCCTTTTAACTTTATTCCTCCTGCACCAACGGTTACCAAAAAGCAAAGTAATCAATCACATTATATGGAAAGTCTGCGGTTTGTTCTTATTTCCAGTTTGTGGTCAATGTGGCTGAGTTTGATAAATAATTTGAATCCACATCATGACTATTACCAACCTACACATAAAAATAAATCGTATGCAAGGGGAATTAGATTTCTTATCACGAGAATCGAATGTAGAGGTTCGACTATAAGATAGCTGCCATAGTGGCGTGGAGACCGCCTGGGCAAACGCCCGGGGCTTGTGCCATAAAGGGCCCACGCCGGAATATTGAATTTCGAAATAAAAATTTATATTACGTGAATGCTTTGCAAAATAAAACTGTTTGTATTCTTCAGTGAGTGGAAACATTATCGATGGTATGATTCGCTAGACGAAAAAAGCAACAATTGTCGCCCTACTTTAAAAAAAATGCTAATTAAGCCTCAGCACTCAAAATTGGCCCTATACGTCACTTTGTAGCTTTCTAATACAAGCAATACTACAAATGATTCATTTGTAAATTCTACACGAATAGTTAGGAAAATATCTAAGGTTTTCACTGAATGAAAATTTTCAACTGAAATATTTTTAATTCTATGAAAAACGTACCAAAATATCAGTAAAATGTGCAGTTTGATAACCAGGGAAGGCATTTTTTAACGTTTTACCTAAAATTCTAGTGTGCATTTCAAATAGAATTTAAAGGATTACTGTTTAAAAATTGTATTCACTGGTAACCTTAGACATTTATCTTACTACCTGTATATAATTAACAGTTAAATTATTTGTAGTATTGCTTGTATTAAAAAGCTAAAAAGTGTTTATTTTTGGGTGTGTGAGTGTTTATTGCTGACCCTTAATTTATTAATTAGTCGACAAGATTATATACATTTATATATGCGACCCGTTTTGGCCGATAGTATTAGTTTCAACCATTCCATTCTTCAAATATGAGCTGTTTAATATTTGCTGTAGCGGTTTGTTGGAACCGGTTCCTTATCCAGAAATCGCTAGCTCCACCCCATGAAATTATCAATTTTCGTAGAAATCTGAAAAATTTGACACCAGAATCTCATCAGGAACCGGTTACAAAAGACATATTCCTGTTTTTATCGTGTACTTTAGGCATATACTTTAACAATTTTAGTGCAAATTTTGGCATTTAAAGTGCATATTTCCATTCATATTTCGCTTGGGTATGATCTGGGAGGACATGGAGAGGTACCTTTGCGAAACATTGTAGTCAGGACGGTTGACTTTATTCTGACTCGATAAAAAGAGACAAAAATATATTATAGGATTTTGGATAGCCTATTATTTACCGCCCACATGGAATTCGTACATTTTTAATAAACATATTTGAATAAATTACACAAAACAATATCAATACACTATTAAAATGATTTATAAAGTCAAAATATCACACAAACACTAATAACAGAAGGTTTGTCTAAATAATGATGGAAGCTTTTTGTTGATTTTATGTCTTTATATCATTAAAAATGTGAAAATTCTTAAGTCCGGTCAAAAATATTTAAAACTGTTGAAATATCTCTGAAAATTGATGCTTTATAATCTTTGTTTGGTCTTATTTGAACATTAACGCATAGTACATTATCACCATCATGTTTGATTTATTTGTTTAACCACTGCAAGTTTTTTAATCAACACAAATATAGGAAATAACCTCAAAATCCGTCGACGTAAGTTATGCGACTCGATGATGTGAAGTTAGCGCGGACGGAGAACATCCTTACACACTTAGAAGTGCTGCGATATTATGTGACGACTTTTTTTGTCTCTTTCTCGGTCATGGTATAGGACGCAAAAACTCGGAGAAAGTGATTTATCGCAAACTTGTATTGGTTGGGTAAAAATATTAGCTATATCTCCTTATATCATTACTCCAAGGATATGACATTTAGTAAGCAGTTGAACGGACTGAGAACAACTACATATTTTTGAGGTTGAAGGTCTGTAGTTGCTTCAATCCTTGGAATTTGTTTTTTTTTCTATCTTATGTTCATTATGAAGACATGAGAGCGTGCAAACTTGCCCTGGGGCTTAGTGTTATTGACTACGACACTAAAAATTGCATTGGAAATAATGATATTTCATCAAATAATATTACCTGAAAATGTTCTGATACAAATGATGGCTGCCTGCAAAGTTAAAGATGTCAAGCTGCACAGAGGTAATTCATGTTCAAATATCTCACGTTATTTATGTGTGTCGGTTTCGCTCCAACTTTCAGAGGAAGACCTCGCGTGTAAGGAGTGAGGAGTGAGGCGTGAGCCAGTAAACAGTCGGCCGACAGGCGGATATCTATAATTGAGAATGCGTTTTAGATCCCCCTCTCTGTGCGCATGTGCGTGGCGTGAGAAAAACCGAAATAGCTGTCTAACCCTTCGCGCTTATCGCGAGGAAAAAACATAATCAAAACAAAAAGTGCGCTTCTGGGCTAGAAAACTTCACGTGAAATGCACGTGCCTCCTGGCGATGTCTTACCTCCTGTTTTAGTTGTAAATTTGTGCGCTCATGTTACAATATCGAATAAAAAAAATAATAACAAAATGATAATACTTTGACATATACGCAATTTTTTGTCTATCCTGTATGAATATCACATATTAACACAAATATTTTATTTTACAATTAAAGTTTTTTTTTATAGTGACAAACGCACAAGAGTCCAAACTGTTCCCATCCGTCTAGAGCTACTTAGACTATGGCATCCCCAATCGGGCTATGTTGTGAGGTTAAGGTGGTGGGGAGGGAAAGGAGATTGAGAAGAGGAAGGTCAAGAAGTGTCTGGGTATTCAGATCTGGTTACAACATATCAATTAAAGAACCTTTCGATTCTGAATGGTGGTCTATCTCGATACTTATCGAGTTTCATACACTCTGAAACATGCCGCAAATATTCTATATATTATTTGAAATAAATTAAATGTATTATGACAAACTTTAATTAAATACAATTTATTTGCACACTCCGGGTTTGAACCCGCGACCTTTGGATTCGCAGTCGACCGTCTTACCCCTCGACCACGGAAGCCGTCCATCCACCTATCCATACCCTATTCTTAAGAAGGCACTTATTCCCCAACAGAGACTAAATACACGAGTGCAATATATATTTATGGATGATTCTATCAGCTTTAATTGGTGAATCGTCAATAATAGTTCTTCGCCTAGTCTGTGAGTCCAGAGCAGACAGACATATTAGCGACCCGCATGAGGCAAGGAAGCCAATCAGCCCACAGACCGTCAGGCCACTATACACATTGGCAATGTGGGGTTGACTGGTGGCATTGTGTTCTTTATGGACACTAACACCATCTAGTCTTCTGGCCTAATCATAAGGGCTGTAATAGTTGCGTAATTGAAAATAATGATTTGTACCATATTTACTTAAAAAACTGTAACGATCGCTTGACGGCCTCCGAGGTCGAGTGGTAAGACGCTCGACTACGAATCCAGAGGTCGCGGGTTCAAACCCAGCGTGCAAACATAAATTTTATTCAAATAATGTTTCATAATCAATGACGTTACTAATATATAGACACGTTGTAGCGCTCTCAACGTGGCAAGCAATAATCACGCTAGTTGGTGTGATCGGTGTTTAAGCCGATTTAGTACTAAACGGTCGCGCGTCGCTTGAGGTCGTTTCAAGCAAGTATGGAATGCGGTCCGAACTTCGGATCTGTTTCGTTCATACACATATATTTTATGAATGTCTATCTTTGTCATACATGACCGATATTTGAATGATGAAGTGGTAACGTGTGTGTTTTGCTTGCCACATTTTGTATTAATATTCTAAGGCTATAACATGTGTAACGTCATTGGTCATAATACATTTAATTCATTTAAAATAATGTATTGTATATTTGCGGCACGTTCCAGTGTGGTAGATACACTAAGTATTGCCCTGGGGAAAGACAACCATTCAGTATCGAAACGTTGCTTGAAATGGTTTTAGCCGTATTTGGTGACCAGGTCTGATTATACCAAATACTCCTAACCTTCCTCTTCCCTATCTCCTGCCCCTCTCACACTACCTTCAACATCACAACATACCCCGATTGGGGATGCCTCATACCCACTGGCTGTAGACGGTTGGGAGCAGTTGAGACTCTTGTGTAGTATCTTAGAGTATATAGAGTGGTACCTATCCAAGGCAGTATAGTCAGTTTTTGATCATTTTTACCAGACTCGGCGGACCTGGGCGTGGCTAAGACTGAGGCTACGGTATTTTTACATCCATTCATATCACATATCGACATAATGTTTTTGTTTATTCGTATAACCACTTTTTCACAGTATTGTTATCAACAAAAATATAGCATAAAACCTAAAAAACCATTTGGTTGGGTCAAGTTTAGTGGCATAATAAACAAATTGGGCGGAGTCCCGCGGTGACCCAGGAGCCCAAGATCATCGTGACAGTACATAGAAGCGGTTTATTATATTTGTTGTCTCTTTCTCTCTCATGGTGTACGACGTAAAAACTCGTAGAAAGTGATTTATCGCAAGTCTGTATAGGTTTGGTAAAAATAATTAGCTCTCTCGCCATACATTGTTACTCCAAGTGTCGTACAAACTGTAAAACTGAAATAAAATAATCGGTAACATGTTTTTCTTGGTTTTACTTTCATATTAAACTTTTCGACATATTTGAAACATTGTAAGGTGATTTTCCCACAAAAACGGCGCTATAAAAGTTATCCATTTATTATTATTATTATTTATTAAATAAATGAAAATTGAAATTTTACAAAAGAATACAACGCAATTTTCCCAACAAGCCTATCGTTAATATGTCTAGTGTAACTTTAAGCTAACAGCTCAGACACGAAGGCTCCATCAAAACCAAAGTTAAGATAACCTCTTAGAAGCTGGGCGTACTGTACAGGTCCCCCAGATACTTTAGTAGTATAGGTCTCACCACATAGCTTACGTACAGCGTGTCGAACTGAATGAATAGGACACGCATTTACAATATCAACATAAACACTCGCTGTCCCTTTTCCACTAGTGACAATAAGTAGGCGTAAACAAGACAAAGGGCTATTTCTTTATGACACATCGTAAATACATCGCCACTGGAGCGTATACCGATACACAATAAACCCAACGCCATGCATGTATTGTTTGTTTCAACTCTCGTTGCGCCAGCTATACATGACTGTTGACCTTGTACAAATCGCAAGTGCGCCTCACTGTCGAATTTGTCTGAACCCCCAAAATAGCAAACGGATTGCTATATTTGAAGCACACTTCGTCAAGTTGGAATGCTGTCCCTGTTCTACCGGCATTTCAATTGATGATACTCAGAGGAACTTCTGCCATTGATCCCTTCGGCACTGGTGCACAGACGGAAACTCGCCAAACGCGCGCCCAACATTGGTACACGGTTGACAATCTACACTAACTAATAATAATAATATTTGGATAATTTGTATAGCGCCGTTTTTGTGAAAAATCACTTCAACTAACTAACTAACCATCACGCCGTTTCCTCGCAGGGGTAGGCAGAGAGGACGGACCGCCATATAACACTGTCTTGGCACACACTCCTTACTTCATTCACATTCATACGTCGTCTCATACATACTCTTCTGTTATTCTGACTCTTCACATGACCCGATTCAAGTATAACGAACAACTAATTTTTGTGTTCAACTCCTCATCTGTGAAATGATTTGTTGGCCTCTGTGTTTGCTCCTTCCTAAAATATTTATAGATTGTCACGTCGCACAGTGAAAGTGTTTAAATGTGTAGGATGATCTGTCAAGAATGAAAAAAAAAAAAAAGACAGTTGACTAAATTTGCACAATGGTATCCAATAACCTAGATATTTTTTCTAAAGTTAAAGAGGCTCTCTCTAATATGAATATTCCAGTTTTATTATTAATGATTAGTAGAGTGTGATTAGTAAAATCGTAGTTAGAGAGTATTTCATCACCTTTGAGTAAACTGTTGATTAATGCTACTCATTAAGCAGTGTTTTCTTTCTGTTTCACCACCGCTGAGTAACGTTACACATCTAGTAAATGTTTGCTTTTACAGTCGTGTAAATCCCACTGTTACAGCTACTTGATAAATAGTTACTCAACAGTTAACTCAGAAGTGGTAAAATACCCCCTTAGTATAATAATCATTACACCTATCTCCACTTCTTGCATTAGGATTTATTAGATCGTCATAATAAAAACCCTCTGATGCCATTGATTTATCAAAATACGTCTGTAATATATTTCACCTTCTTCCGCCCTTAACGATCTGATATAAAACAGGGAATCTTGAAATAAATAATAAGGGCTTTAATATACTTCTACAAAGAATTCTGCCCTGAACTTGGCCCCCTTTTTAATTAGGTCCCCCCTCTGTCGCCGCAGCCCCTTCCAATAGAATAGTAGCCCCGCAATAATATGGGGACAATCCTTAATAAAAACTCCCAGCCAGCCATTGTTTCATGGTTATTTTATGATTTATTAGATTGACATACTTCTTTCATTGTTTTTTTTAGATATTTCTCCATATAAAGTAGTTAACTAACTATCTACTCATTTGATAGATAGAAGCTAGAGCAGTAAACATTTTCCCCGAGTTTTTAGGCAACCTCTCGTATACATAAATCTGTTTACAATAAGAACTGTTTTTTTTTCCATAGAGCACATTTATGTTCTCGTAGGTTCAAGTTATTTGTCATTTGATTTTGTTATGATTTTTTCTATGTACTGCTCCACACAGACAAGTAAATTGCGGCTAATGGTAAAACTAACATGCAGTGTGACTTGAATTTATTTTCAAGTATACAAATTTACGATATATAAGTTAGGTGAAAACATATCTGCAAATAAACATATATTACAGTCTTATTCACTTGCGTTTTGCAAGTATTACTACTACTAGTTTTACAAATTCCAACAAAGCTTAGCTTTTCCAAAAAACGAAGAAAATATATACCTACAAAATCATATCATACAATTACACGGGTTGACAAACTATTTATACGAACTTACAATCTCCTAGAGCAGACTATTTGAAACAATTTGCAATCGAAAAGCTAACGTTTCTTAAATTAAAATTTGTAAAAATTTTGCATTGGAATATTTATACAATATGGATTCTTTCTCACATTCTGACTTTTGGATGAATTATAGAAAAAAGCCAACAATACGAAGAACGTGTTATTTCTGGCATGAAAAGAATTATGCATCAGGTGCAAAAGGCGATTATGTTCACTGTGAGGTTATCCAAATCCCCGGGCTATTCGTCCTTTTTATAAAAGGTTCAACCAAAAATCGCCCCTAAGTAAAACAGTTAATGGTATGATGTAATAAAAACCTTTTCAAATAAAGCCGATTACTTCATGAGTGGTCCGATTCAAATGAGCTTTTTACTCGGAGTGCATTTGTTATTGTGTATTTATTCCCTTGGTCCGGGGTTGATTGAGGGTCCAACACACGCAGGACACACGACCAGGTAGACGAATCTGCAAGGTTTCTTTCTGCAAAATCACGTTATTTTCTGGGAAATAAAAACTATCCGTGGCAAAAAATAACAGAGATAGCGGAAAAATAAACGGCCGCGTTTTTTACCCAAAATTCTCCAAACTAACGCTGATCCAGACACCCCCGCTGTTTGGCTTGTAGACAGAACCGAACTTCTGTATACATGCGAAAACATTCCCTCGTTTGAAATTAAACAACCTTTTTTTAACATTCGGATTCAAATAATATACCTATATGTATCGCATCTAGACTACGCAATGCTATTCTATAAAGATTTTCTTTGCATTTTCAAAAATTATTAATTGTATTATTAACTCACCTTCTTTGTTGCAACTCATCCTGTTAAACATTCCTTACCGTAGAGTTATCAATAATGAATTGTTGTTCCTCAATCATCCCTCTACTAATTATTGGTATCATTCCTCATTGTCCAGAATGTTGAGACTTGGTAAACCAAGCTTCAAATTTAAAGTACCAACCTAAATGATTTTTGTCATTCTTTACGACTCTACCAAAACCTTGATCAGACTCTGACCTTCTTTGTTGCACTCATCCAGCTCAACATTCCTCGCCGTAGACTCAACAACAATCAATTGCTGTTCCTCAATCATCACCTTAATAATTATGGGTATCATTCTCCGTTGTCCAGAATGTCGAGACTTAACTCAAGCCATAGTCTTGAAATTTTTGGTTCCAGTTCAAATGATTTTTGTCTTTCTTTACGATTCTCCAAAACATTGACTTGACCTTGGCTTTGTTTTGAATGTTCTTTCAAGTATATATTTTGTCCTATTTTTGTCATTCCTTAATTTAATATTATGTACTCGTATGTGCTGTTCTATCTGTATTGCTCTTTTTTCCATGTTGTGTTTTTTTTTTTTTTTTTTTTTAATTGGACAATGGTCCGTTAGTACATAAATATATATCTCTTATAATCTTTTTGGTCTGATAAAAGTATCTATTGCCTGGTCCGCCCCATCCCCTATCGCCGCCTGGGGTGATCTCGTGCAATTTACAGTTTCTAAATTTTAGAATTCGCCCTGTCACAATGTAAACATTATTCGGCTTCGGGCCCAAATAACTGTGAGCTTTGGGATGTTTTTTCTGTTATTTTATCCCGAAGCTC
This sequence comes from Drusus annulatus, assembly GCA_022651775.1. Lineage (NCBI taxonomy): Eukaryota > Metazoa > Arthropoda > Insecta > Trichoptera > Limnephilidae > Drusus > Drusus annulatus. Next base: position 2,450,143 of record JAGWCC010000184.1, read on the forward strand.
GCAAAAAATATCTATAGGAATCCGCGCTGTGCCTAGCGCGTGATAACTACCTGTGACCGTATATTTCTTTGGTAACCTGAGAACTGAAATGTTCACTACAATCCTCTGAGAAGGATCGCGTATCTAAAGACAACTAATGCATCACTTTGTCACTTTGCGATAGGATACAAATTGCAGTGTGCAACAATGGGAATAGGATTTTGATCATAACGGTAAAAAGTTCATTTTTGTGATGTGAAATATTTTTGAAAGTGGAAATAACTTAAATTAGTGCTTATGTTTTTTAAATATTTAAAAAATACCAAAAATCTAAAACGCAAATATTAAACAGAAAATAAAAAAAAGACAATGATCTCGGTTGTGACCATTGTCTTTTTATTTTCTGGCTTTTTCTGTTTCATTATTTATTTATTTTTAGTTAATACCGCACAACAGACTATGGCATCCCCAATCGGGGTATGTTTTGAGTCTGAAGGTAGTGGGAAAGGGAAGGAGATAATAATAATAATAATATTTTGATGATTTGTATAGCGCCGTTTTTGAGAAAAATCACCTCTAGGGCGCTGTACAGATCTTATTTTCTATTATTACATATTAATTCCTAGTTTAAATAAGAAAATATATAGGAACACACTAACCAGGGTAGGTCCTATGAGATAGACACACTTATTAACTTAAAATTGTAATTATGATTTTTATTTTCATTTTAATTTATTTATTTATTTATATTTATTTATTTATGTTTTCCGATTTGAGGCATGGGAGCGAAATTAAGAAATGGACATTCTGAATTCTGAGATGGGAAAGAAGAAGGTTGGGAAGTACCGGGCTATTCAGATCTGGTCACCAAATATAGCTAAAGCCATTACCAGGGTGATACTTAAAGTATCTACAGCTCTGGAACGTGTCGCAAATATACTATATATCATTTTATATTAATTAAGTGTGTTTTAACACATAGTAATCAAATAAAATGCAACGCACGCCGGGCTTGAACCCGCGACCTCTGGATTACGGAGTCCGTCAACTTCAATTTCATATTTGTGTTTTAGATTATTGATATTATTTAAATATTTACGAAATATTTTTTGTACGACATTGGAAACATTTGATCTCCTCCGCTAATGTTCTTTAGCGGATCATTTGTCTTTAGTCCTCGAGCCTTCCCATCCTGCTCCAATTTGCATCCACCCAGTCGGTTCACCTCTTTCTAGGCCTACCTCTGGGTCGCTTCCTAGACATGTAGTGGTGATTTTCTATGTCCTGTCATTTGGCCCATCACTGTCTTTGAGACCTACAGAAGCTCACGATGATTTATTTATTTACATACTAACGGACTATTATCCAATTACAAAAAAAAATCCACAACACGAAATGGGAAAAAAGAGCAAATGAGAAAGAACAGCGCATACCATACATAATATTGAATGAAGCAATGACAAAAATATACACTAGAAAGAATATTCAAGTCAAAGTCAAGGTTAAGTCAAGGTGTTGGTATAGTCGTAAAGAATGACAAAAATCATTTAGAACGGTACCAAAAATTTCAAGATCATGGCTTGAGTTAAAAAGCCTCGAAATTCTGGATACTGGAGAATTATGCTCATAATAATTAGTAGATTGATGATTGAGGAACAGCAATCCATTTTTTCTAAGTCTACGGCAAGGAATATTGAACTGAATGAGTTGCCACAAATTGATTTCATGCCCATTTGGAAAAAGCACACTGTGTGAAAATAAAATATGACGCGAAAGTGAATGGAAGCAGAAGTCTGGGACGCCCGACGAAGAAATGGCACGATCAAGTGAATCAAGTAGACCGGTCGGTAGCTGAGTGGACAAACGCGTCGGATTCCCACCCGGATGCCGTGCGTTTAATTCCTCTGCTGGCTAAGTCCTCCATCATTGCACAAGCAACATCTTCTGCTTCTTATGATGGCATTAGGAGTTTTTCAAATATTTGCAGGTTATTCGTAACCCGGGAATGTTTAAATAAAAAATAAATAAACAAAATAAAAAAGAAAAATACTTTGGTCAGGCCATGTCAAGAGATGTATGAATAAAAATGTAGTAAAGAGTGAATGCCAAGACAGAGTTTTTTGGCGGTCAATCCTCTCTGCCGGCCACTGCGGGAAATGGCGTAACGATTAGTTAGTTAGTTAGAACGAGATATTGAAATAAATTTAGACAAAATCATTTGACGACCTGCATGGTCGAGTGGTAAGACGCTCAACTGCGAATCCAGAGGTCGCGGGTTCGAACCCGGCGTGCGCAAATAAATAAATAAATTGTATTCAATCAATATGTGTCATAACACATTTAATTAACATAAAATAAAATATAATATATTTGCGGCACGTTCCAGAGTGGTAGATACTTTAAGTATCGCCCTGGTGAAAGATTACGATTCAGAATTTAAGCGTTGCTTGAAATGGCTTTTGCCGTGTTTAGTGACCAGATCTGAATAGCCAGGTACTTCCTAACCTTCCCTTTCCTCATCTCCTTCCCCTCCCACTACCTTCAGCCTCACAACATACCCCACAATTGGGGATGCCGTAGTCTCACTGGCTTTAGACGGTTGGGAGCAGTTGAGATTCTTGTGCGGTATTCGCGTCAAAAAATTACAACACGTTGAACGCCCCCCGAGTCCCCGGAGCAGCCGCCCGCGCCCCCGCAATCAAAAAAAACTTGTCACCGAGAGAGTTGCCGTTTGCGATTCACACGCCACAGAGGTCGCCAACCCCCGGCGTGTCACCCGTCCCCCGCGCCGTCACCAGCCACCCGCCACCCGCCACCCGCCGCCCGTCACACGATATGATAACAAACTAACTAAAACAAACCCACAAACCAGCGGACCTTTGAACCTACGCTGGCAGAAAGCATGCAGCGAGAGGAGCGCTGCTGCTAAACGTTCGCAAGTAACTGATTCTCAGATTATTTCGCCCCCAAATATGAGTTTTGCACTTAGGCTATAGAAATGTAGAGTTTTAAGTCAAAACGTCTATTTCGTTACCATCGCTGCTGACTTCAGATCATTCTTCCCTTAGAGTACATAGAGTGGTACCTTAGAGCAGTGGTCCCCAACCCATGGGCCGCGCAAAAACATTTTGAAAAAAATCTACATTCAATGTGTCCCCCGCACCCCCTTCCCCCGCCCTTAGCGGGCCGCGGTCAAATTAACAAACGCTGACCGGTCCGCGGCGACAAAAAGGTTGGGGGCCACTGCCTTAGAGTACATTGAGTGGTATCTATCCAAGGCAGTGTAGTCAGTTTATGATGATTTTCACCGGACTCGGCGGACCTGGGCGTGGCTAGGACCAAGGCTAGGGTATTTATACATCCATTCATAGCACATGTCGACATAATGTTTTTATTTATTCGTAAAACCACTTTTTCACAGTATTGTTATCAACAAAAATATAGCATAAAACCTAAAAAACTGTTTTGTTGTGTCGAGTTTAGTCGCATATGAAAACATGTGGACGGAGCCCCCGGAGACGCGGGAGACCAAGATCATCCTTACAGTACATAAAAGCGGTGTGTTATTTGTGTCGTCTCTTTCTCTCTCAAGGTGTACGACGTGAAAACCCAGAGAAAGTGATTTATCGCAAGTTTGTATAGGTTGGGAAAAAGAATTAGCTCTCTCTCCATACATTGTTACTCCAAGATTCCTCCATTGCATGGTATACAGACTTGGTGACAGAATCAGGATGCTTATTTTGGCAACGGAAATCAGAATTGAAAGGTTCCGAAGCTAGCAGTCCACAATGGAGTGCTTATTCCAACCCCGATGTATGGCAGTGAGGCATGGAACTGGCAGAAAAAGGATGAAAGTAGACTTAATGCTGTGGAAATGAGACCCTTGAGGCGTATGCACGGTAAAACCATGTATGACCATGTTAAAAATGTAGATATCCGGAAAAAATGCAATGATGATGTAAGCGTAATGAAAAGGATCAAGAAAGGGACGCTAATATGGTTTGGGCATGTAGATCGAATGAACGAAGGAGTGTGAAAAAAATATGCGAAACGAAAGTGAATGGAAGAAGAAGCCGGGGACATGGCACGATCAAGTGAATCAAATACTTGAATCGGGCGATGTGAAGAGTCAGAATAACAGAAGAGTAAGTGAATGAAGTAAGCAGTGTGTCTCAAGACAGAGTTGTATGGCGGTCCGTTCTCTTTGACTATTCCTGCGGGGAAACGGCGTAATGGTTAGTTAGTTAGTTATTTTCCGAAGACAACCTTACGAATTCCAATCAAAATCGAATAGAGTAAATAAAGTTGAAAAAAAAGCATTAACTGCTTGACTTTTTTTCGCTTTGAAGTCGAGACCACGGAGAACTGATGGGAACCAATTTATTTTATCTCAAATTGAATGTGTCAACAGAAGGATCAAATTAAAGAGAGAACGAGATAAGTTACTCTTCGATCATCATCTTCAACGGCCATAGGTAGACTCACAGTACCTAAACGCAATCCCAACACCAATTTCAGAGACCGAGCTTTTGCCGTAGCAGGACCCACAGCTTAGAATAACCTCCCTTCACATGCGAAAGATCGACAGCTCAACTGATTTCAGAGCAAAACTAAAGACTCACCTTTTCAAATTATCATACCCACAATAACGTCAATTTGCTTCACTAGAGTTTTAATCCCTCAGTCCGAGTGCTATACATAGTTTTTATAATATATAGTTTACTATTACTTACTCCATTTTTTCTACCCTAGGTCCGACAGCACGGGCAACAACCATTATATATACTTGGTAATGTAAAAATGTTAGTTGTAAGTCACTAGTTATAAGTATTAGGCTTAAGTTAATACTAAGTCTTAGTTTTAATAGTATGTTAATTATTCAGTAAAGCGCCCTTAAGGTGATATTTCTGTCACGAAAACGGCGCTATAAAAATCAACCAATTATTATTATTATAATAATTAACACGTTTTCCACAATTTTTTCGCCGCTGGTTTTGCTCGAATATTAGCTTCAGTTTGCTAGCTGTCACTGGCGGTGCGATATGGCCGATTGCAAAGACAGGACTCGCTGTGGCCGGGTTGCCACGAGGGTGCGATGCAGTAAAAAACATTCCGCGAGGGAAATAAATCACTCAGTGCAATATGTTAAATACGACTGCAGCATATGAGATGGATTTACACTCTGGGCTTTAGGCAGGAGTGAACTAGGTTTCCAGCGTTGATGTTTTGATTGGAAGAGTAATAATAATATTTTTATGAAATGCCACCTCTATTCAACGGGTCCTTACAAAACTTAAGAACTATGGCTAAATTTACCATTAAACTATCGAAATACCCTAAGTTATAGCTAGAGTTACCTTATTGATATTTACATATATCGCGGTCTGTGAAACAGTTTCGGACTTTCTGTTTAGCAGTAGATCGAGAATTCGCCGACCATTACATGAAAACTATTATACTAATGAAAATGAAATAATTACTTTGGATACAATTTAACCCAAATTTACAAAATTTAACTATTTTCATTAAATATGTCAAACCACAAAGTGATTGCTTTCTACGAAAATACTATTGTACTGGTGAGTTAACGGGTCCGCCTAGCTTTCCAAATAAGGGCAATTCTGTTATTTCTGTGGCATTTAATTTGATCAAATATCCGAAAATGAGTTAAGCACGCAAAAAGGCTAAGGAAGATTGGGTTAAGAGATACATATTGCGCACTTGAGGTGAAATATCACAAAACTGCGCTATATAAGTTCACTGTTATTATTATTATTATTACAACACGGGCATTAATTTTTGTGCATTTATAATATATGAATACAAAATACGCAAAGTCTTATTTAAGAAATAAAAGTGGAGATAAATTATTGACTTGGCCCCTTTTGAACAATTATAGAAATGTGACATATACCTCTTTTTCTAAATCCCACAGATTTATGGATACGATTTTCTGAAAAGATTAGTTTTGAGTTTAGCTCTGAGCTCCGAGTCTTTTATTACTCTCAGATCATGTGTTGGTCCATTCCAGGCTTTAGGACCTGACACTCCGAAGGCGCGCTCTCCGAACTTAGTATCTGGCGTGCGCTTTGGTTCCTTCAACCTTCCGATAGCCGATGACATTTCCGAAATACGTTTTAAAGTCAACTTTTTAAATTTATGTTTTCAGTAATGATTATTTTATCTTAGAAAACTACATTTATACTAATAATTTCCTAAAATACATATTTTTTAAAGTTAGGTTTATTAACGATTCGCCCCTGTTTTATTCCGGTTTGCGTTCACACGCCCCCTAGCGCTGCAGCCCGATAATTACCTTTTCGGTGATAGATTCACGATTAGAACATTAAAGTGTGTTTCGAATTATGGTTTTACTATCTTAGTTTGAAAAATGACACAATAGACCAAACAATCACCACTATTAAATAAACAAATCATCTGTAATTCACAATAATTTTTTTAAACACTTTTTTTGCGGACATAATTTAAATTAGTACACCAATCTTGTTTTATTTGTAGAAAACTGAGCTATTTTTCTCCAGTGCACACTGCATTTTTTATTATATTACGGTCGCTCTTTGAGGTTGGTAGGTACCTCCCAAATTATTTTATTAGCAGGCATAAGAAAGGGATGCTTCAGGTAATAGACTGTCACAAACAATAAAAGCCTTATTCACCGCAGAAAAAGAAATAAAACGCAGGTAATTTGTAGGTATGAATTCAAGAGCACTGATTATTTTCATCTTTCCGCAATAAATGTCCAATAATAGCTATTCTCCCGGACTATTAAATTTGAAAAGGACCAATTTTTACGACCGCGCGACAAAGGATTTCTTACCAAACAAAATATTTTATTGGTGACACATAAAATGTGGGCTGTAAATTTGGGTTTCCTTGATGTCCGTGAAATTACAAAGACACCGTAGCCATGCCTCGGGTGGAGATGGGGTTAGTGAAATTAGTTTCCAAAAGAGTTAGGTGGCGATTAAAACTTATCAAGATTTTAAAATATCCGTTCAAGCATTATTTTTTTTATACAAAAGCGTCAGATGTGTAATGATATCTCGACTATATCAAAAATCTAATTACTTGTATAATGTGTCACTAAAAACTCTCGCAAATCATGAAATTTTAACAGCATTTTCGGTCGGTGATTTCTAGATCAACGCATCTGTGTTCAACGCGAATCATCTTTTCCATCGTGAGCATTGAGCATTGAGTTTTAACTTCTGGAAACAACACCTGAGAAAATAATGACGAATGCCCGGTGACTATTGGCACCTCCGGTACACTAGAGGTTAAAATATCCATTAAATATAAAAAATACACAAATCCATATTGCCTATACCACATTTACCAATTGTTCAATAAGAAAAATAAATTCGATTCAAGTATTGGCACTAGGGCATAGCTGGGTACCTAATAATAATAATATTTGGATAATTTGTATACCGTCGTTTTTGTGAAAAATCACCCCAAGGTCGCTGTACAAATCTTAATTTCTATTTAATCTTAATTTCTAGTTAATATTAATTCTTAGTTTATATAAATATACATATACAGCAATATACTTAGTTGGCAGGTCACTTCTGGCAGGATACAATCACTATTTCATAATAACTTAAAATTTGATGATTCATACATATGTTTTTTGTTATAATTATTATTATTTTAGTTCATGAGAGCGAATTTAAGCTAACTGCTGACTGCTAGGAGTTTGAAGGAAGGGCAGTTAGCTTCAACGAGTTTTACAAAAAATGAAAGGTGTACACAAAATGTTTTTCTTTTATTTTAAAACGCACAATCAAATATAAATAACCTTTGTCCGCTCATCTATCAAAACAAAAAAATAACGATCTTCCCTGGAATATATTAAACATGTGGATGGAGGTGCATACATCATTGTTCACAATCACTTTGGATTGAAAAAAGCCGGAAGCATAAAAACCGCATTCAAACAATCCTGCTTCCTCTTCTTAATCAACATATGACATTGAAGTAAAGGAATAATGACTACCTTCCCTACTCCCCAGTGCAGCCCAGTGCAAGCCACTACTTACCTGTTACACGGACAGGACCTCTAAGAACCCAAATCATTTAAAAACCCCAAATTTGACGATTACAAATTACACCGAGCGAATGCTCTTTGACGCAGAGCAAAAAGATAAAAAACGAATTAAATAACAAAAAAAACCCTTAGCACAGTTAAAATAAAAGGTTTGCTGTTTCTCACGTGATAAAAACAACCCTTCCAGGATTACACATCTCCCGTATGCGAGTTCGGAAAGACAATCAATTTAGAAAGATCCAAATGACGGTGGGAAAGGCACCTTGCCATTATAAGAAAGCCTTAGCGCATTGATTCGCTTATTGTAACTTGAAAGACAGTAGTACACAGGTTATCAAAACAGATTACAGAAGAAAGGGTTGACTGACAAAGGGGGGTTTAATCCACGTCACACTCCAGCGAGACGAACAATACGCGATGGCCTTGGTGCCGTCTAGTTCGTGCACCACCGCTGCAAAAAATGAACGCAATGTGCCATAATAAATCTGTTTTATCGAAGGGTCTATCAGTTGCATACACGAAATGGGTCTGTGGGTAAAATTGCGATAAAAAAGGGATTCTCCCACGCAACCCTTTCCTTCCTTGATTGGCGCATGTGCAGATGCACCCTCCATCCCCCATACCTGACCTAGATTATAATGGAAATGCATACAATCAACTGCACTTTTTACCCACAGTTTTTTCGCGACGGATGAGTTGAATCAACACGAGTACCGGAGGTGCCTTTGTGCGCGGCTCGGTGCAATTGGGACGACAGTTTTTTCAATGCTAAGTGTATTTAGATGTCGTCACATTGACTTGAAACTGCCTTGGCAATTGTACAGTTATGCATCCCAATCGATTTTTAACGATGTCATGATGCCTTTGTGTATTTGTAGAACTTTTCACCATATTTATTTGTGTGATTATTTACGAACTTTAGAAATCTTACCAGTACTTTTTTTGTTATTACAAATAAATAGTTTTTTAAGAATCTAGAAAAAAGAACCACTGTTCATTTATCAATATTTGGAAAGCCAACATTTGGCAGGTCATTTAAACTTAACAAACCATATTATAAGACTGACAGAGTCAGCAGTCATACGCGAAATGTTTGCCATTTTTTTTTTTAAATATTCTCAATCGATATTATTATGATTATAAACTTTTTAATGTTATTCCGCTTGTTTACTTTAGAACAGACAGGTTTTAACTTGCTATCGGCTTCTTCAGTTGGATTTCAAACTCAAGCTTAATAATATTCTTCCATTAAAATAGTACAATTGACAAATAACACGAGTTTAGAGTTTCAAAAACAATTATTGTTAAATTACCTTCATTAAAGGAGGCGTATAAAAAGACGAAAATTGGAATTTACCGGAATTATTTAAGAATAAACTGTCAAGAACGAAAACATATAAATGCTAAAAATGATCGAATTTTAAGTAATAGAAAACAAAATATTGCAGGAGGCGAAAAAAGACCGGTCGGTAGCTGAGTGGACAAACGCGTCGGATTCCCACCCGGGCGTCGTACGTTCAATTCCTCTGCCGGCTAAGTCCTCCATCATTGCACGAGCAACATTTTCCGCCTATTATGATGGCAGTAGGAGATTTTTAAACATTGTCAGGTTATTCGTAGCCCGGAAATGTTTGTCTTTCTTTAAAAAATTAATGGAAATATATATTATTTAATTATTTTGGTAGTTAATTGGTTTCTTGTGAAGTTCTCAGCAGGTCTTTTCAGGTCTCAGTTCAATCTGTGGACAACTTCATTCATTCATCACTAATTTTCAGTAGATAGCGCAGTTAATTGGGCAGTATATGATGCTTTCGTTTGACTGGGAATCCGATCACTGTCACAATACAAGATATAACGTGTGACATATCTTTACCCTGAGAGATAATATTGCCTCAAAAACAAAATATAAATACGTTCTTCACAGCTCATTAGAGAATTTGTTTTAGTAATAAATATCTCGCCAAGTCACTGAAATGATTTTTAAAAATTCTCAGCATTCCCATCCCTAAGTAGGCTCGAAATATGAAATGGAGTGCGATAAATCTTCATAAGAATAACGACTACGTAATATTAGCGGAGGCTGGGTAATTCCGTTACCTGTAGCAATACGGAAACAAAATGCACATTGATAATAAAGTTTTGATATTTACTATTATCAAGTAGGTGGGTGCTTGGCTGGTAATATATCCCTTATTGTTATTTTTTTAATAGGTATACAATTTCTTAAATAATTCAGAAGTTTAAAAAACGGGATTCCGAAAGTGGGTCTAATACAACATCTGGTTAAGTTTGATGGACAATACTAAAATGGCCGTAAAAACAATAAATTCAAAATCAAATTGTGTTGCATACACCCATCCGTCGTGGTTAGGAACTTCGAAGCAGTCTGGGAGCTGAAGGGAAATGTTTAACTGTTAAAAAAACAAAAATCCTTTTTTTTGTATATTATTTGTATGCAACTGGTCGTGTACTTAGGTCGACGTTTTAGTTGACACATCGTTTTTTTATATATTTTTTATATTAAATACCGCACAAGAGTGCCACTGCTCCTAACCGCCTGGAGTCAGTGGGACTATGGTATACATCGCCAATTGGGGTATGTTGTGATGCTGAAGGTAGTGGGGAGGGGAAGGAGATGGGAAAGAGGAAGGTTGAGAAGTACCTGGCTATTCAGATCTGGTCACCAAACACGGCTAAAGCCATTTCTAACAACGTTTCGATTCTGAATGGTGGTCTTTCACCAGGGTGATATTTGGAGTATCTACCACTCTGGAACTTGCCGCAAATATACTTTTTTATTAATTTTATATGTATTAAATGTGTTATGACACATATTAATTAAATAAAAATTATTGGCGAACGCCGGGTTTGAACCCGTGACCTTTGGATTCGTAGTCGAGCGTCTTACCACTCGACAATGGAAGCCGTCATGGTTACATGTTACGAGGCTGAAGGTAGTAGGGAAGAGAAAGAGACGGGGAAGAGGAAGGTTGGGACGTACCTGGCTTTTCAGATTTAGTCACCAAATATGGCTAAGTGTCTACCACTCTGTAACGTGTCGCAAATAAAGTATATACTATTTTATATTAATCAAATGTGAAATAACATAAATATATTAATAATTTATTTATTTTGCGCACGCCGGGATTTGAACCCGAGATCTCTGGATTCGTATTTGAGTATCTTAACCACTCGACAACGAAGGCCGTCAGCTTTTAATCTTAGATTTATTTTTTCTAGTAATTTGTACGAATTGTGAAAAATCTTATGTTTGCATTGGAAACTGAAGTATTCTCCTCGCATTGCAGGTGCCCTCCGTTCCCACACAACCCTTCTGTTCCCCCCTCCCCTCCTCCACCCCGTCTGCTTCTCCCCGCACTCCTAATGCCATCCCTTCCCTCTGATAATATGCATCTTTCCAAATCGCAGCAGACATTTGATATCAAAGCGAGGTTCAAAATAGCACGGTAGTTCCGCGTGGAAATGAAAAAATGTACAAAACTGGTTTTCAGAGAACTCTGCTCAATTCCTTCAGGTTCGATGTAATAATTTAAAAAAATAATTTTAAATGGTACCAAATAACGTAAAGTTAATGTATTAATTAAAAAAACACTGATGGAATATTTAGGTGTTATTGAATTAAACGTATGAGAAAGTCGAACGAGAAAAAATATCCCACGATCAGTATTATCAGACGGCCTCCATGGTCAAGTGGTATAGATGGCGCAACGAGAGTTGAAACAAACAATACATGCATAGCGTTGGGTTTATGGTGTATCGGTATACGCTCCAGTGGCGATGTATTTACGATGCGTCATAAAGAAAGAGCCCTTTGTCTTGTTTACGCCTACTTATTGTCACTAGTGGAAAAGGGACAGCGAGTGTTTATGTTGATATTGTAAATTCGTGTCCTATTCATTCAGTTCGACACGCTGTACGTAAGCTATGCATCTGTGTGAGTATCGGCCGGCACCAACTCTCGTGGTGAGACCTATAAGACACTCGACTAGGAATCCAATGGTTGTGGGTTCAAACCCGGCGTGCGCCAATAATTTTTATTTAATTAATATCTGTCATAACTATATTTGCGGCACGTTCCAGAGTGGTAGATACTTTAAATATCGCCCTGGGGAATGACCACCATTCAGAATCGAAACGTTGCCTGAAATGGATTTGGCCGTGTTTGGTGACCAGATCTGAATAGCCAGGTACTTCTCAACCTTCATCTTCCCAATCTCCTTACCCTCCCCACTACCTTCAGCCCTAACACAACATGCCCTATTTGGGGATGCCATAGTCTCACTGGCTCTAGACGGTTGGGTGCAGTTTGACTCTTGTGCGGTATTTATATTAAAAAAAAAACTAAAAAATTGAAATAGACTTTTCGCTAACTAGGCGACTGCTTATGAATCTTTTATCGTTTTCTATTTTTCATATTTCTTCCATCTGTTTCTTTTTGACTTTCAGACTTTATAATGTTATAATTTTAATATATGTACGTACCAATATGTATTTTAAAGAAACGAACAAATAACTTTGTATAATACCACGAAAAAGATCCTAATAATAATTACGTATGAGTATATTTCCTGTAAATTCATAAAAATTATCATTATTCTTTAATCACCTTCTCAGATGACGTTTCGTCTCTTTCAATTCATATTATCTGTCTCTTTCTCTCTGTTACTTTGCTATAATTCAAATGGTCCTTTATTGTTTTCTCATTGTTAAGTAATTTTATGTTATTTCAGCTCTCTTGAGGTGATTTTTCACAAAAACGGCGCTATACAAATTATCCAAATATTATTATTATTTTGTACTCCCTATATATGTATATATTACCGCACACTTTTTTGTTTGGTTTAATTTTAATTTTAATTCTAAGCGAAACCGGTCAGTAAGCTATTTTTTTAATTTCTCTAAAACTTAATTTATTTAAATTAGAATTAACTTATCAAAGCTAAGGCTGCACTGTGATATTATTAAATAAACCACATCAATACTACGAAGCGGAAGTAGACACAGAAAATTAAGAGTTTAGGTTGGCTATTTACATGAAATATCTATTAAGTATATGAAGTGCTTATATGCAATACATATATCAAACCTGAACTTCCCTATAAAATTAAGATTAGGTAAAAGTAATAAAAAAATCCATACTCATATATCTTCCGATGTACCTACCCTCCAAGATACCCAATCGCCTAGTAAAAAAATGAATTATCATTGTAGGGGTTCGTTCGCATCCCCGCCCGACAAAAAATGTACGAAAAAACCCGTCCGAGGCGTATCTGCCAGGAAGCGTTTCACATTGTGTGGGTTGAGCGGGGTAAAGGGTTGATCGGGCAAAGCACCTGTGCCAAACAACAGCCCTTACCCCGCTAACCCTTCCCGCACTCCGTCACCCAGGGCCGCAGTGAGAGGCGCCGCCGCCTGTGTGCGAAAACAAAAAATGCCGCATATATCAATGAAATATATTTTTTACGTAGCTTTACGTTATTATTGTTTTACATTCGAAATACTTCTTGCAACGAAATAAAATAGATACTATCAGCATCACCCTTTTGAAAAATTACTTTTCAGAATCGAAGCTTTGCATTAACAAATTGTACCAACCATATTTAATGACCAAAAACGAATGGTCGGATGCTTTTCAACCTTACTCTTCTATTGCATGTCTTTCCCTTTTCTACTTTCTCCAGACTCACAACATACCCCAAATTTGGAATAACATAGTTCCACTGGCTCCAGGCAGTTGGGACTATTGTACGGTAATCATACAAAAAAGGTACATTGTTTTCGTCATTTTTTGTGGGACAGAGAACATTAGAAAAATCGATGCATAAAATTTAGATTATTTTTAGTGAGGAATATACTAATTTTAAATTTTCATTATTTCAACCGGAAGCAGTGTTGTAAGCTATTCATTTAGTGTGAATATAGATTTGTTAATATCATTAACGAATTTCTTTAATGTCGTACTTAAATGAACTATTGCTAAATCATTTTTGCTCACACAATGGCACCACATCAACTTGATAAAGTTTTTTTCCACAAAACATACAGTACGCACAGTCGTGAAAAATTTCAATGAAAAAAGGCTGCTGATGGGTATTTGTAAAACTTTGTTACAATCAGATTGGTAGATACTTTAAATATCGCCCTGGTAAAAGACCACCATTCAGAATCGAAACGTTACTCGAAATGGCTTTAGACATGTTTGGTGACCAGACCTGAATAGCAAGGTACTTCCCGACCATCCTCTTTCCATCTCATTGACATCTCTTTCCTTTCTTCACTACCTTAAGTCTCGCAACATACCCCAATTGGAGAAGACATAGCCTCACTGGCTCTAGGCGGTTGGGAGCAGTTGGGACTCATATGTAGTATTAACTATAAAAAATAAAAAAAATGCGGTAAAATTGGTAAGTATATTTAAGACAGCGCATTATTTTATTTTTTATACATACGCTTAGGTGAATTTCCATTTTCCTTCAACATTCCGAATTTAATGAGATTTTCGTTGCCAGCCAAACTAATACAATCGTTGATCAGCCACATGCCGCCCCCAAGGTCAGCCGCCCGTGTGCCCCGAACACATTGCACGTATCAAAGACCGCGACGCCCCTGGCCCTCCCCAGCGCTGACACTAACACCACCCCTGTAGGTGGAACAGCGAACTCGAGCAAGTGGGAGCAATCAGCATTCTGGGTCAAGAACGGCCGCGGGGATGGTGGAATAAATATTAATCTGCGCGATGGCTGCTGATGCCTTTGTAATTACTGCCGCGCGTTCATTTGACTGGCGAAAGTGATGGAAAATGGACTTGAGAATATGATATAAGGTAGTTAATTCAAGTTTTTATGGTAATTTTGTTAATTCGTTCACCCTTAGACCGTATTCAAGTTTTAAGATCATGTCGCGATCCGAAGGAAACTTCACTAATGGAGGACTAACGCTGTTGGCGCAAATAAGAACTTGTCAAAAGTAGCGAAGCTAGCAGTTCACAATGGAGTGCTTATTCCAACCTTGATGTATAGCAGTGAGGCATGGAACTGGCAGAGGAAAGATGAAAGTAGACTGAATGCTGTGGAAATAAAATTCCTGAAACGTTTGTGCGTAAAATCATGTGTGACCGTGTTAAAAATGTGGATATTCGGAAAGAATGCAAGGCGTAAGCGTAATGAATAAAATAAAAAGAGGAAGCTTAGATGGTTTGGGCATGTAGAGCGAATGAATGAAGAAAGGAGTGTGAAAAGAATATATGATTCGAAAGTGAATGGAAAAAACACATTATGAAGGATAAAGGAAAGAAATAAGAAAATTAGAAAAAACAATGTTTAACAAAAAAATATATATATATAAATATATGTATAATGTAGACATAAAAAAAACCTCACATAGACAAAGCCAGTACGTGGGTATACTTGTGATCAATCAAATAGCATTGAAAAACCACCCACCGCGGAATGAACATAACTTATATCCATATATATATTATATTCTTCTACAAATCAACAGTAGGCTCTCTATAACAATAAAATAAACTTTATATAATAACAATCAATAAAAAATGTTAAATTTCAAATTAAACAATTATTTTTTTTAAAACCTCAGCAGTGAAGTTAGTTAAAAATTAAGTATTTTATCAGTTATAATATAATATAACATACGAGTATAAAATAATATTGTTTTATCCATTTCTTTATTATTTTTTATATGTATTTAAAACGAAAAAAAAATCTTAAAACGGTATATGATATGCCTCATATAAAAGTTGCAGATTTGGAGTAACAATATATGGAGAGAGAGCTAATTATTTTTACCTAATTTAGAATAAATCATTTTCCCCGGGTTTTTACGTCGTACACTATGAGAAAGAAGGAGACAGCAAATTTTGCCAAATTATCACACCGCTTTAAAGTACTGTAAGGATGTTCTTCGTGTCCCGCGTCTCCGTTGACTCCGCCCACACGTTTTCGTATGCGACATAAGTGGACATAAGTCAACGGTTTTTTAGGTTATATGATAAATTTTTGTTTATTACAAAATTGTGAAAAAGTGATTATACGAATAAACAAAAACATTATGTCTACATGTGCTATAAATGGATGTATAAATACCCTAGCCCTTGTCCTAGCCACGCCTAGGTCCAGCCGAGTTCGGCAAAACTCGTAAAAATTGACTACAGCAGCGCTCTCTCATGTATATTATTGCTCTAAGGTTGCAGATGTTTTTCTTACGTAGTCTCGATTAATATATTCAAAAAATAAGATGGCGTTTTAGGGTCCGGCATTTTCCGCAGATGCTAGTTCCAATGTGATAAAATGTCTTTAATGAACATGCGCGTTCATCCCTTCCGAATAAACTGAAAAAAAACCCTTTATATCCTCCATATTCTCCCACGAACAGTCCGCTAAACAGCCAGCCCCGCGCTTCACAAAGAAAAGAATAAAATCCTCCGGAATATTTACATCTGCCGACGACACCTGTAGGTCCTATTAAAAGTTAATGTGCTGTTGCATAAAAAATATATTCGTCCCAAGCCGGCCACGAGCAGATTGATTGTGGTTATGAAATAGACACATCTTTTGATACGTGTATTGTGAATGAATCTACTGATTAATTAGACGTAGTTATGTTGAAAGCATCCATCCCCAAAATATGAAACTGAGAAAAAGGCGTTTGAAAATATGACGATAAAAAGCATTAATATGCCCAATCGGCATTTTTAAAATGAATATCAATGTTTTTTTCTTCTTTATGAGCATTATTATGAATAGGTAATTTGTAATCTATAAATGTGTTTATTAAAAAAAATCTTACGTTATCCTACATTTTATAGTTTTTTTTTTCAATTTAAGTCTAATATCTGTAATGTGCGTTAGTAAAAAAAAATGAAATAAAAAATCTATTGCATTTGGAGCTTGAATGTTTTCAGCAGATATAAATCTCGTGGGAAAACATGTGAGTGATTTTGGCAAATTATGGGTTGGTTTTATGATACGTCAAGCCTTATCATATTATGAAACTCATGTCTTTACTACAGAAGGATTTTTTTAGGTATAAGGGAAATAATTTATTTTGGGCAGGCACTTTTTCAATAGATTTTCTTTAATATTTGTCAAAGTGTAAAAAAACAAAACCAAGGAAGTTGAGATGAATTATTGGGGGAAAAATCACTAGAAGCAGAGAGAAATTTATGAATAATGTAATTAACTCTTTTTTTTTTTTTTTTGATTTTATGGATTCTTTCGTAATCCTCTGCTAACTAGCTGGGGCTTATACAAATACCCCTCATAATGTCTATCTAACTAGTACTACGGCTTATTAGGCCTTATTACTACCACCATCTGATGGTTGTATTTAATTGACTGAATTTAAGTTTACATTAGTGAGTGCTTAGGGAAAAGGTCTTTACTGGATAAAATACCCTAAAATGTAATAAACGTAATTTGATAATAATATAAAGAGAAGAGTACCATGTAACCTGGTATTTAACGTTTGTAAATATGAATACTACGGAACTTGCTTAATTTATTTATTATAAATCATAATACAAACACTGTGGATTTATTTTAATAACTGAATTTGGGTGAAAGCCCAATAGAACACATAAGAACGCGGCTAATTAAACAATATTATTTCCTTGTGCGTACGTACGTACTAGTGCAACATTTAAAAAATTGGAACTGATATGCGTTCTAAAATTATGATAAGATTTTTGTCATATCCAGACAAGCGTTAGATTACTTACCTATAAAACATTTTATCAGACGATTATAAAACTCCTATTTTTTCTCTCAGCAAGTCAGGTCACATCCCGTGGTTTTCCATGGGTAACAAGTAATCATTATTTTTTTAATAATTCAAAGATAAAATCTCCTCCTTTTCTTTGAAATTTGTGGATGGTTTTTAACCGTTATTACGTAGCAGCTATGACGTTCTATCGTTTCTACGACCTACTAAATAATTAAACAAGATAATCTGTGTACGAAAGGAATTAGTGAAAAATATCTCCAACAAATGAGTACTCAACCATTTCTCCTTACCGTGTCCTTAAAATACAGTCTTATTATAATTATAAAAGTGTGATGTCGTTTTCTTTGCTGAATGAAATTCAATAAAGTTTTATTTATAAGGGTTGTATTAGAACATATTATCTATCAATTATTAATCTCTACTCTAAGTCTTTTCAATGTTTGCTCCATTTTATGTTGCACTCTCTTTTAAAATTTGTAAGTCCTTGTAAAAATATTATTATTTGTTCTTCCCGGAATTAGTTTTTTTAACTCCTTGGGAATAATATAAGAAGAAAAAAAAATTGTACAATATTATCAGTTTAATAAATAAATTACGTAACTTAAAACAGACAAAAAAATGAAATCGGCCAACTCGTCTAAGTTTTCCTATAATTATATTAAATAATAATGATAACATTGCATTTGTATTTGTGATAATTCACCTCAAGTGTCCTCTACTAGAACAAATTAAGAAATGAAAAATTTTAACCCCATTCAGTGTCCATTTCTTTAAATTACTCTTACTGCGTACTTTACTTGAACGATATATGACCAAAAGGTGGTTTGGCACACATAAATCAAACTCGTTTTTCCAGCTCGTCCCTCTCTCCCCTTTGCACACAGAATTTAAATTAATTAAACAAAATAACTCATTACCCGTCAACCTGACTGGTTCGTGAAGAAGTCATATCACTAATTCGCTCATAATTCTCTTAGAAAATTGTCATGTTTTGCCAACAGCTGTCAGGGGGTGAAATGTGAAATAAGCTTCGCGAATGTTCATTACTCATTTACAATTTCTTTCTGACCGTTTTCATCGTGTCACGTGTCCGCCAGTTGTAAACGCGATCAAATATTCATTATGGCAGCATTTGTCGCATAAACATGGCTCAACGTGGATATTTCATTTGCAATCATTATTTTAGTATTTGAACTGCCCTTGTCTATCCCACGAATACGCCGCGAGGGTAGTTTTGCGTTTTGCTAACAGTTCGATAATTTTTCCATGTTTTCAGTAATGACAGGACAAAGGAATAATTTATTTGGTTTGATGCAGTAATATTATATTGTCATTTCATAATACGTGTAAGTGACTGAAAACTATAACAGAGATTTCAGGTGTTGTGCAACTTACACATCCTTTTGTATCTGGAATTTCTAGGTCTACGCAACATTTGACAATCTATTATAGTCTGATGAGACTCGGATAGTAACTACAAACGTCGTCGAGCGTTTAAGATCCTCGACAACAATTGACCTGATCTGAATAGCCAGGTACTTCCTAACTTTCTTCTTCCCCATCTCTTTCCCTTCTCCACTACTTTCAGTTTCTCAACATATCTCAATTACGGAACCCATAGTCCTACTGGCTACAGAGAGTTGGTAGCAGTTGGAACTCTTGTGCGGTATTCATTTTATAAAATATTTTCGATATTAACAAAACATTATGCATAAAAATCTTAATATATTTATTTTAACCACAGTAACTTATTTTTTTTAATAATATCTTAAACGAAGTAATCTCTAAATGACCCTCTTTTAAATAATAATTAAACCCTTTCCCGTAAAAATATTGAAATTGTTCAAAATTTCGGAAATTAATTTCATTGAAAATGTCGAATTTTACACACCTTTTTAGAGTGATCCTTCAAGATAGAATAGATTCAAATGGTATTCCAAATGTTTGACATAAAATTTAAGTTTTTCCCGTTCTCAAGTTATTCCATAGAATCATATATTATTTATTTGTAAATTACCGGACTAACGTTCGATTACAGGAAAGACTGATAAAAAACGAAATGGTAAAAAGAGCAACAGAGAAAGAATAGCACATAAATAATAATAATAAAGCGATGACAAAAATAGGATGGTATTCAATAATAAATTATATAATTCATATAATATTATGCTTCAAATATTATTTGAATTGTTTTTATAGTATAATATATGAAACAAGTTTAAAAAAAAATTTCGCTATCTACCAAATCAGTTTTTCTAGAATAATTATATTTATTACCTACGGACGAGAAATGTTTGTTGCCTGATCTTGAATACGCAACGTAATTTAATTTGTAAGGAAGATCTTAATTAAATCTCTGTACCTCGTCTCAATTTCACATGTGATTTCAATACCGGGGCTGCATTAAATTCGTTTTGTTTTCATTGCTTAATCAAGGGGTATCCAATTTATTTGAATGGGGAGGACTGCGTCGTTTCCGCCGGAGGGTGCGTCAACCCCTGCCGCCCTCCGGACCGTGGGACGGAGCTTTTTCCTCCAGAGGAAATGCACCAACCGAAATAACTCCGGTAATGCATCCTGGCATGTGTAATCACTTTAAGAACAGCTGAACAGATAGCTGAAGCTGTATGTATGAAATGCAATTTAATAAACATCTCAGCTAGATACTTAGATGCTTTATTGTGTTATCATAGGATACCTAAGTTACCTACGCATGATTAAGAAAACCATGTGGCAGCAAATTTTATAATTTTAAAACACCCTAATAAGTAATTTCATAGAAAGCAATCACTTTGTGGTTTTGACATATTTAATGAAAATGAAATAATAACTTTGTATGGGATCACAGATTTTATTTTAATTTTTACGACCGACCCGTTTCGCTTAGGGTACAAAAATAAACTAAACCAAAAATACATAGTGTAACTAACTAACTAAACTAACTAACCATCACGCCGTTTCCCCGCAGGGGTAGGCAGAGAGGACGGACCGCCATATAACTCTATTTTGGCACACACTCCTTGTTTCATTCACATTCATACATCGTCTCGTGCATACTCTTCTGTTATTCTGACTCTTCACATGACCCGATTCAAGTGTTTGATTTACTTGATCGTGCAATGACTTTCTCGGGCGTCCTCGACTTCTTCTTCCATTCGCTTTCACATCATTTATTCTTTTCACACTCCTTTCTTCGTTCGTTCGCTCTATATGCCCAAACCATCTAAGCGTCCCTTTCTTGATTCTATTCATTACGCTCACATCAGCCTTGCATTCTTTCCGGATATCCACATTTTTAATACGGTCATACATGGTTTTACCGTACATACGTCTCAAGGATCTCATTTCCACAGCATTCAGTCTACTTTCATCCTTCCTCTGCCAATTCCATGCCTCACTGACATACGTCAGGGTTGGTATAAGCACTCCATTGTGGACTGCTAGCTTCGCTTCTTTGGACGATTTCTTATTTGCGCCAACAGCGTTCAGTCCTCCATTAATGGAGTTTCCTGCATTCACCCTTCTTTCAATATCCTTATCATCCTTTCCGTCTCTCATAAACATAGTGTATGAATATATACTCATGCATATAGAGGGAGAACACAATATAAAATAAAATAATAAAAAAAACTGCAAGAAAACAAAAGAATAACATTCTAATTATAACAAAGGAACCGAGAGAAAGAGACAGATACTATGAAATAAATAATTAAGAGGTGCATTATAACTTTTACTGTTAATTAACAGTTTTTTATGCTTCTAATTGTTTGTGGTTCGTAACTCAAGATAATATATTGTAAAATAAGTCATATTGCTGTAACAGTAAAACAATAATCAATCTAAAATAATCTTTTCAGAGTGTTCTTTATGAAATAATTAAGTCTTTGAAAATATTAAACTATCGTGTTAAAAAAGAGACATGTCTGTATAAACACATTTTATTTGAATTTCGGACAAAGATATTGGTATTTTTATTTGCTGGCAAGTGCCCTTGAAGTGAGTTTTCACATAAACAGTGCTATTAATAGATCCAATTATTTTTTTTTTATTTAAATACATTATTTTCGACTTGGCGTTTGATCAACAACAATAAATAAACCTGTTAAATATTTTTTGTGTTTATTTCGTCGATAAGTTCGATAAAATGAATGAGAAAACGATCGATCGATATTTTACTATTATTTAAATGTTAAAATTAAGTTGTTTTTTTGTTACTAGACATCTGATTACAAGCATTTGTATATGCATAGTGCTTATTTGAGCATTTTCGGTGGTTACTGCATATATGAATATTTTTCGTCATTAATGTAAATTTCAGCCATTTTATTCTTCAAATATGAGCTGTTAAAATTTAAAACGATAGTTTTAAGAAACTCGTAATCCAGTGAAATTTCATAGGAAAATAATATTTTTAATTGTCAAAAGACATAATTTCCTATTTATCGTGTCATATTTTGGCATTGATAGTGCATATTTCAACATTGAGGTAGTGCATATCGTCAAAAAGGCTTGAGCGACAATTTGGTCAAAAATTAGTTAATTATGTAATTTTGATTGAAAAAAAATCTCAGCATTGAAAGCTCTGACTCTCGTTTGATTCTGAAGACATTTGTGACCCTTCAGCCATCTAAAATATATTTGCCATTTGGGAGAAGGCTCGGTTCAAGCGATACAAGTTTGGGACTTTTTTAGCTTTTTGTCGCTTCAGGTAACTCAGTGAGAGCATTGAGTTACCTGAGTTAACTATTTTTTCAGAATCCAACCAGGTACTGAAGACTTGTGAATTTTATTGTAAAACAAAAAAAAACTTTAAAGTGCTCTGGTGTAAACTTCCTAAAATGGTGCTTTAGCCCTTTTGCCTTTCCGGTGACAATATAATCCAATGTCTAGTCTATGACAAAAAATTCAGACAGTATTTTCATTGACGTCTCAATCCACTCGTACACAAAATCATTCTTTACATTTGAATTACTAATCCTTAGGAATAAATTGTCGATTATTCCGACAACTACACCTCGACTAAGTTATTCCCTCAGAGCAATAACATGCAAGAGAGAGCGCTGCTGTAGTCAGTTTTGATGAGCTTTTCCGGACTCTGCTAGACCTAAGGCTAGGGCTAGGGTATGTGTACATCCATTCATAGCACATGTAGACTTATTGTTTTTGTTTATTCGTATAACCACTTTCTCTCAGTATTGTTATAAACAAAAATATAGCGTATAACCTAAAAAACCGTTGAGTTATGTCAATTTATGACGAATTTCAAGACATGTGGGCGGATTCAACGGAGACGTGGGACACGAAGAACACTCTTACAATACTTTAAAGCGGTGTGATAATTTGTGAAATTTTGTTGTCTCTTTCTTTCTCGTGGTGTACGACGTAAAAACCCGGCAAAAGTGATTTATCCCAAGTTTGTATGGGTTGGGTAAAAAGGATTAGCTCTCTCTCTATATATTGTTCCTCCAAGGTGATTCCTAATGAATACATTTCAGTAAAAAAATATTATTTTTAGACATCGTATAAAATCTTGGCAAGGTTTTGAATATTACCTTCTGCGCTCCATTATAATAAAGGTTTGCCTTTCTCTTACCTTGTGTGGCATTTTTTAGCAGACATGTGCAAATGAATCGCACCCGTATCACATACCTCAGCATTACCCAAGCACACCGATGGGAGAAGGGCCCGTGGGCCGTAGGCAGAAGTGGTCATATCTGTACCTATATGGAATCTACGGGTATAGGTGATAATTTTTGCTACAAGCTATCGAAGGGCATTTGCATTTTTATTAAGTACCAAATATCTCGTCGTATCAGTGGCCAAAGTAAAATTTGTAGGTGGAGTGGAACACTCGGCGATTGCAAATGTTTAGAGAGTTTTCGACATATCCAGGCGCCTGGGATATGAATATTCAATATGCGCACGATAAATTAAATTTGCTGGTTGTGTTTTGGGACCTTTTAGCGCGCGTGGCGTAATTCGCCTCATACCCACGCATGTTATGTATGGGCCAAAAAATATTCAATAGTATAAAAATATGTTATATAAATACACACAAATACATAAATTTTAAAAATAATTTTGTATGGGACCTACAAAATTAACTGTCATATTCTTAATAATCAGGTGAGGAAATTCATCAAATTCATCACAATTCTTTAATCACCTTCTCAGTTGACATTTCGCCTGTTTCAATTCATATTATCTGTCTCTTTTTCTCTGTTCCTTTGTTATAATTTAAATGTTTTTTATTGTTTCTTCATTGTTCTGTTATTTTATTATATGTTTTGTTCTCCCTTTGTATGTGTAAATATAACAGCACACTTGTATTTTTTTGTTTTTGTTTAATTTCGTACCCGGATGATGCCTAGGCTAAGCGAAACCAGTTAGTCAGAAAAATGAATAATGGTCTTTTATTAAGTTATTTATTAATTATTTCAAATATGTCAAACCACAAAGTGTTGCTAGCTACGAAAACACACACACATATATATTTAAAGTGAATACTACACAAAAGTCCCAACTGTTCTCAACCGTCTGGACCCAGTGGGACTTGACTTGGAAGATAAACGATAAATATGAATGAAAATAAAGCAAGAAGTGTGTGCCAAGGTAGAGTTGTGTGGCGGTTCATCCTATCTGCCTACCCCTGCTTAGAAACGGCGTGATGGTCATATAGTTGGTTAAAAATATACAGGTGGGCACACTATACCTTGCTATTGAACACTGACAAAGGCTTACGACCAAGAAAATCAAAAAGTCCAAACTTTTGTATGAAGTCACCTTCTCATTACGTTACGTTATCAGACCAGATCTTCAGGATATGAGAGTCAGAGGTGGCCTTCCAAAGCCTATATTTTGCAATAATATCATGCATATCTGCTTACAAACTTACGTTCCGTAGATTCTGTTAAGGTCGACATGTTCGGTACTAAATAATATAATTTATTTTACGTGCAATTATGTAAATAGCGACCCTAGCGACCTCGTCACAGATTCATGGAAACGTGAAATCTAAAATCGGTTGATCATTTTCGTTTAAAATATATAATAACTTATTTTGAATAATTGCCGCATTATTCATGAATGTTATGAAGTGAACTAAAAGCATTCATAAGTACCCTTGTAAACCGACCAACGCAAAACGATACTATATACTGTATATTTGATATTACTATACAGGCCCGACCCTTAAAAAACGGTGCCTGGCGCAGGGTTAATTTTTGGCGCCTTTTGTCAAAACCTAAATTTAAACAACAACATTTTCGTAAACCTTTCTACGTCTAATAAAATAGCTTATTGTGTAATTTATTGTAATTATAGATTTCTTTACTAAATTTCACGTGGACCCATGAGTATTATATATAAAAAGCATCACTCTAATACAAAATGTCATTACTATTAACCACTCGTTTTTGGCAGGCTTCCCCTCTGAAAATAACTAAATATAAACAAACAGATCCAACGAATTACATGTCTAAAGTGTTAAGGTTTTGTTCTGTTAAATTTGCAGAGTAATATTATAATTCATGAATTTTTTTTAAATCAGCACCTTCGCGATTTGCCGCCTGGAGCAGATTGCTCCAATTGCGCCTGTACAGGACCTACCCTGTTACTTATTATAGTCCATGGAGGCTAAAAAAAGTTTATTTATTCCACGGATAACTTTTTCTTAAATTATTAAGTTTAATTATCAGGCACAGTTGAGGATAAGATAATGAGATTAGGTTTTAATCAGCTGGTATAAACAGAAACCTAGTTTATTGTAAGACATAATGCCAAAAAGCGTTAAAAATAGAAATTAACTTTATCGTTTTTTTTATGAATACCGAACTAGAGTCTCAACTGCTCCCAACCGTCTGGAGCCAGTGAGACAATAGCATCCCTAATTGGGGAGTGTTGTGACGGTTGGAAAGTGCCCGGCTATTCAGATCTGGTCACCAAGCACGACTAAATCCATTTCAAGCAACGTATCGATTCTGAATGGTGGTCTTTCACCAGAGCGATACTTAGAGTATCTGCCACTCTGGAACGTGCCGCAAATATATATTATTTCAAAATATTAATTATGCAATTATTTTCAAGGCAAAATACGTACGTGTCTATCAATCTAATATGTGTATTTCTACAATTACAATTTTAAAAGTTTTTAAATTCAAAACAATTTTATGTAGATGATGACATTAAACGTGTTAATAAACGCAAATGCAATTAAACTTTAAGGCTAAACAGACCTTTAATGTGTAGAGGTTAATTGAACTCGAAGGTTTTACCGATAGTTAAATGATGCCTTGAAACGTTGGCCAGACTGCGAACCGCGCTCAAAACTTCATTAGTTATTTGCGCCAAACCGAACTTTGTGAACTCTGCATTTAAATATACTGGTGCCTTTCTAGCACATCGAGTTCTCCGGGTAACCATTACTAACAATCATTTACAATTAATCGAATACCATTAATACGCTTAGACTCTAGACTCGTCTTCTGCCAACACATTCGAAAACATACGATACACTGTAAAAATTGCTCGTACGTACAAAATTTTGAAATGTTATTCCGATTACAGTCTTTTATGATTTACTCACTATGTTCTTTTTGACGTCTGTGTTGTGGCTAAACCAGGAACTAGCGTCCTCTGTACAAGATTCCGTTCAAAACCAAATACATTGAGAAAATTGCTCACACCTAGTTATGATAAATCTTCTAGGGCGAATTCAAGAGCAGTTTTCCGACGTTTTCCTTCAGCAAGCCATCGAACATTTTTTCCACTTATAGTCGTCAGAAGGGTCGGGAAAGGAAAATAAAGACCTTCAATATGGACGAACCAAAGTCCTAACAGGCAACTCATTGACGCAGATATTAAACTTTTAATGATCTCGACCCTCTTTTATGATGAGACAACGATACAGGAGAGAAAAAATAAGCAAAATACTCCAAAAGGTGTTAAATAATTGGTTGTATTTTTTGTCCTAATTCAATGGTATGTTTGCCCCATATATCAGTCAGTTCATTGATATTAAGCATTTTCTGAATTTAAAAAAAAAAAAAACTTTTTATTGATAACTTACATCTATTTAAACAACATAATGCATTTGTAACTTCTAGTAGCGAAAAAAAAATTGGCACAACCACTTGAAGGATATTTTCTCAACAACTTTATAAACCAGTAATACGTTTCTTTGCAACTTTTCATCCGCGTATTTCTTTCTTTATGTATTTATAATATTTGTTATTTTACTTTTTTCTTTATGTGTTTATATGTATATATATTTTTTTTCTTTGTGTATTTATAAATTTTCAATTCTGATTATTTATTTTTTGGAATAAAATTATTGTTATTATTATTATTGATCATCCCTATGCTTGTGAGTCTGTTTTAATATTGGCTTTTTTGTTTTCCATTTTCAAAGGTGTATGTCTCTTTTTTTTCCTTCCCAGAATTAGTTTTTTTTATTTAACTCATTGGAAATAATATTTTTATTTGTTTTTAATTATTTTATTAAATATAGATTTAATTGCCTGCAACCGGTCGTTAATTAATATGATTTTTCACGTTAAACATATCATGCATTATCCGTCTCATTATGGCACCGCAAAAAAACCAAAGCAAGTCCTACGAAACAACTAACGGCTAACACCTAACAATAGATAACCAACTCTATATGACAATAAAACATCACCCCCAAATATAGTTAAACAAAGTTCGCCTCAATGCAAAGGAGCATTAGACTTAATGCAGGTTCACTCTTAATATAATAATTTTCAAAGTCAAAGTTATAAAGTGTTAAAGTACCCGCCCCACTAGACAATGTCTGTTTTGAGACAGGTAGGTATGGTATTTTAATCAAATTGATAACAAACACTTAGAATGGGCAATTCATAATTACACCTGTGTTTGTTTCTGAAAATGTTTTAGGTGGGTAAATATGTTAATAAAATAAGTGAAACCTGCTAACATAAATCATGTCGTATGTTCATAAATGATGCTCATAAGCTAGTACCGTGGTCGAGTGGTTAAAACACTCGACTACGAATCTAAAGCTCGCTGGTTCAAAACTTGCGTTTTTTTACATTTTAATAAATATAAAATAATATATGATGCATTTGCGGCACGTTCCTGATTGGAAGATACTCAAAGTATCGCCCTGGGGAAAGACCACCATTTAGAATAAAAAATTGCTTGAAATGGCTTTAGCCAATGACGTTACATATATATAGACACGTTGTAGCGCTCTCAAAGTGGCAAGCAATAATCACACTAGTTGGTGTGATCAGTATTTAAGCTGATTTAGTACTAAGCGGTCACGCGTCGCTTGAGATCGTTTCAAGCAAGTATGGAACGCGGTCCGAACTTCGGATCTGTTTCGTTCATACACATATATTCTATGAATGTCTATCTTTGTCACACATGACCGATATTTGAATGATGACTTTACTGGTAACGTGTGTGTTTTGCTTGCCACATTTTGTGTTAATATTCTAATAATAATAATAATAATATTTGGATGACTTGTATAGCGCCGTTTTTTGTGAAATATCACCTCAAGGGGGCTGTACAGATCTTATTTTCTATTATTACATATTAATTCCTAGTTAAAATAAGAAAATATACAGGAACATACTTACCTGGCAGGTCCCATCAGATAGACACTTATTAACTTAAAACTATAATTGTGATTTTTTTTTTTCCGATTCAGGGCATGGGAGCGAAATTAAAAAATGGACTTTCTGAATTTGTCGTACAGTACAGGATTTGGTTAAAACTTGAATATCTAAAGGTGACTCGTCGATAAACAGATTATGTTGAGATTCTTTTAATGAATTTAAGGATATGAGAGTCTGAAAAGGTAAGTTTTCAGTTTGGACCGAAATTCTGTTGGGCTCGTTATACATCTTAGTTCCGGAGGAAGTTTATTCCAAGCCTTCGGCCCCGAAACTCCGAAAGCGCGATCTCCAAACTTAGTATTTGGATTGCGTTTGGGTTCTATCAGCCTCATCAGGCTATAACGTGTCTATATATGTAACGTCACTGGCTTTAGCCATAATTGATGACCAAATCTGAATAGCCGTCTATTTCCCAAACTTCCTATTAACCATCTCCTTACCTCTCTTTCAGCCTCACAACATACCGCAATTTCGCAAGTCCAACTGGCTTCCGACGATCGGGAACATTTGGGACTCGGTATTCACCATAAAAAATAAATATTCGAATTATTAAAATAAACTTAAGCTTGTCGAAATCATGGTCACCTTCGGCGCGATATAACGGCGGCCCTCTGGCTGACCTCCGAAGGGCCATGCACGCTCACGCCACTGTTCGCAATGATTGCGCAGTGAGTGCTTAGTACCTTGATGGTGCCTACCTACTAGATAGCGGATAGGTGGGTACTGGGTACTGGGTACCTCCCGGCCGGCCAAAACTCGTTCGAATGGCGAATGGAATATGTAGGTACTGCATTCGAATAAGATAACATGACCTATATATTTAACGCTGAGCTGATTATTAAAATGACTATAAAGGTATTGCCAAAAAATATTCTGTGAATTTAATGTTGATCATTAAATTTATCACACAAAAATAACCACTAAATACTAGCTTCTTCTTTACTTATAAGTATTTTATGTTTCTCCATTCCATTTATTTTTTTTTTTTAATAAAAATTTTTATTTATAAAATAAAGCTTTTGTTTTATTTTTATTTGAAGTTATATTTACATATCTCCATAGTATTATTTATATGCGTACTGTACTGATATATATATTTTTGTTAAATGTGTATAAAGCCCAAAATGGTAAAAATAAAATTATTATTTATAGTGAATAGCACACTAGAGTCCCAACTGCTCCCGACCTTCTAGAGCAAGTGAGACTATGGCATCCCCAATCGGAGTATGTTGTGAGGTTGAAGGTAGTGGGAAGGGGAAGGAGATGGAGAAGAGGAAGTTTGGGAAGAACCTGGCTATTTAGATCTGGTTACCAAACACGACTAAAGCCATCGAGTATATTCCACTCTGGAACGTGTCGCAAATATGCCATATATTATTTTATATTAATTAAATTTGTTATGACACGTATTAAATACATTTATTTTATTTGTGCACCCCGGGTTTGAACCCGGGACCTCTAGATT
Source organism: Drusus annulatus (assembly GCA_022651775.1). Taxonomy (NCBI): domain Eukaryota; kingdom Metazoa; phylum Arthropoda; class Insecta; order Trichoptera; family Limnephilidae; genus Drusus; species Drusus annulatus. Next base: position 2,480,081 of record JAGWCC010000184.1, read on the forward strand.
CGTAGTCGAGCGTCTTACCATTTGACCAATTTAATGGGTAGTTAATAATAAACTAGAAAAGGTTATATTCTTTCTAAAATAAGAATATCAAATAATTTCTCACCTTTCATTAGAAAAGTTTATTTGTCTTAAAATAATTATATGATTCTTTTTGCACTGGAAAATCGAGAAATTCTGAAGATTTTTTGGTGAAATCTGACTGAGTTCACTTTAAACGAAATCCCTGAGACGCTGGTGTGGTAAAATTATTTGATACCGAATGACGATGTAAGAGGGCGATTACAAATCATAATCGAATAAAAAGTAATTCAATAATATTCGTAAGTGGGTGGAAGAAGGAGTCGCATACGTCTTAGATAGTTACCTATGTATCGAATGGAAATAAATTCATATAATGGAGAAATGTTTGAGGAAATTGTATGGAGAGCGACATTGAACTCAGTGCAATTTTACCAATTGGAACTTGGAACCACGACATTCAAAAGGCATCCATTGTGTTTAAAGATGTAGCTACTGATAACATTGAGGCACACATGGAGCGTTGAGCCCGTGACTTTTAGCATGCGAACCTTCGCCTTGGACCACTCGACCACAAGCACTGAAGAGATAACCCGACAGAAGTGTGTTGTGGGCGAGTCCGTGTGCCCGAAGTAAGCTCAAATTTTTCTTGCTTTTAGTGAAATTGGTCATATTTGAATTGATATTTGGAAAATTTATCAATTTTACTGGGTTGTATGGGGCCTAGGAGTGAAAGGGTATTTTGCAATCTGGGATAGTGATGATTAGAAACCAGATTTTTTTACGATTACATTAAATTTAAAAAATCGACGCTGTGGAAGTTATCAAAATATTTTTAATATTTATTATAATATTCATTGTATTGATATTTTACCTACTGTAAGTATGATATTGGATGGAACTATTCAATGAAGTTGCATCTACCTCAGATATATTAAGATGCACATATGTAGAGTTATGTCACTATCTCTTGGTGTACGTGCAAGAGTGACCGTTAGGTACATAACGACCCACATACTCAAAAAAAAAAATTACACACGTTTTTACACTTGCCATGTTCAATCTTTATACATTCTTCTTTTGTTTTACCTGTCATACTATTGCACTTTTTCGTTCATTATGCTTTTTTATTTACCTTGAATTTATGTTTTACTTTTTTCTGTGCAGGATTGATGCGAAGCCTGGAGGACTGAACCCGTGACGTCTGGCTTGCAAAGCTTTGAACCGGACCACTCGACAAAAAGCAAGCCAAAAATCTTCTCACAAGTAAAATTATCATTATAGTATAAGCCACCTTGAAAAAGAACACATTTGCCAGTGGCGGGGCGGGAGCCCTTGGCATCATGCAAACGATGAGTCGCCAGTCGTCGTTAATTCACTACTTAGATGTTATGATAGCACAGTGCCACAGACCGACGTAGGTACTAGGTAGGTCGCTAGGCGCTAGGTACCTGCTAGGGCCGACCGACTACCGGTAGGTACCAGATACTACTCGGTAGGTACTCGCAAACGACTTTGACACAATTCAAGTTTTGGCCAATAAAGGGCCTTGCCGGCGTGCCAGTTCCGATGCCGCAGAGAGAATGATAAACAAAATGGTGATTGCACAAGCACGCCGAAATTTAGGACGGGTCATGGCAATAATATTATTAATAAAAGGGACTACATTTTGTGGCACTTTGGTATTTGCTCCATTGTGCGAATCAAGCGGATGAAAATATATTATATTCAACTCGCTAAAGCAAGCAATGATGACTGATGACGTGATGACTAACAATCCCAATGAATGGGTAAAATTAAATTAGAAGCATCTCAACATAATCCGTTTCTTGACGAATCACCTTTGGATATACAAATTTTAACCAAATCCTGTACTGTACGACAAATTCAGAAAGTTCATTTTAAATTTGCTCTCGAAAAAAATGATATATATGTAAATATAATTTTATGTTAATAAGTGTGGCTATCTGAGGGGACCCCTCAGGTAAATATGTTTCTGTATATTTTCTCTTTAAATAAATATTAACAAATACAGTACAGCGCCCTTGAGGTGATTTTTCACAAAAACGGCGCTATACAAATTATCCAAATTTTATTATTATTATTATAAAAGGTACAAGTGTTAAGTGGTGGCCTTTTTAAATTGTTATTGATCGATTTACGCCCTAGTGGGTTTTTACAATTTTTTTTTACAAACTAGTTGTGTTGACAGGTAGAGCATTGTACAAAAGTACATTATACATTAAAAAATTAAACAAAAAAGTACATATTTCTTAAAAAAATAAAAATACATCAACTTACATAACCAGTGGTAAATAAAAAAAAGAAGCAAAGAGGAAGGTTGGAGGATACATAGCTCTTGATCCGGCCACTTAATATAAGTAAAGTCAAATCATCTCTCACCAGATGCTGAGAGTATTTCACAATATGATTCTGCTTGTTAAAAGAATCCTGTAATTGATCCCATTATGCCAACGAAATTTAAACCAGGGATTTCTAGCTCCGATTTCAAGGAGTTTAACACTCTGCTACGTAAAATTTACTTTGACAAATCAAGTTTCCCTTAGGACCTAGCCATTTTTGGACGATGGAAAAATTATGAAATTTTAGAAAAAGTATTTTTTGCCCTGACGAAAGCGCGAGTAGGAAGCGAAACCGGCCAGCTATAAAAACAATTAACCTGATTATTTTTATTTCACACTATATACCTTTCAATATCTATATCATTTAACCATTATTTAAAACTTGAAACCTGTGAAAAATCACAGGATGTAACTTGACTTGCCAAGAAAAAATATTGGTTGCTTTAATCCACCCATTTCAAATGTAGAATAATATCTGCTGTAAATTATAGGTAAGTACTTTATTAGGTAGGTAGAGATTTGAAAAGTTTCTAATTTTAAAGTTAGTAAGTATTTTCGTTGTACCTTCGCCGCCCTTTCCACGGAGGTCGTAAAAACTAATTCCATATTTGGTTCCATTTAAGTCTTTATATATTATTTATAATTTTAGAAATATATGAATACTCGTATTTTAAAGGTTAATACATGATTGACCACCGATAAAAACATTTCATTGTTTTGATTGATTTCGGGAGACTTATACTCCAAAAAAAATAGTATTCCATATTTGGTGACTTTGCTCTATTCTCCTGTTTTATTAATGTCAAAATAATATTAATTGTTGGCTATCCACTGTCTACATCGCTCACACGGAGAAAGGAAAAAACACATTATTACCCAATACCAATATAATACGCGCTTTCATCATATTATTTTACCATTATATTCAATTTCAATAAACAAATTATCGATCAAATGTCAGGAAACAATAAAACAATAAGCCCCTACCTATCATTATCTCCCGGTGTTGCAATATTAATATGCAACGCCATTAAATTATTAGGTTTGCTAGGAATGAAAGGGCTCATGTGGGCGGCTGATTACGTGAACGCCTATTCTAGTACCTACCTGCTTTATGTCAGCGAAAGGTTTCTAATCAGTACTTCATTACTCTTTATGAGACCTCCTAGACTCAAACTGGCTTAAACTAAAAAGCGGAGAATCTGTTTGTTGTGTGTTTGTGTCTGACCAAAAACTCTAGAACGGTAAGCTGTGGTGTCATTAAATTTGCACCACGTTTTTTTCTGTTGGATATGCAGGTAAACACAACTACTTTCACACCGCAAATTAATTTCAATGTTTTCTTTATTTTTTTATTTACGCCCGTTAAAGGCTTTTACACAAATATTTACACTTAAAAATACTCGTAAACAGTGCGAACATTAATATGAAGAGAAATTTAAAAATAATAGTAAGTAGACGGTACATCCAGATTCAAATGGTTTCATCAAATAAATTAGCTCTGCTAGACGAAAATAACTTTACTAAGGTGTGCTAATATTGTGATATGTACTAAATATACGAGTATCAACAGCATCGAAGTATTTGTTTTCCCAGATGTTGAATTTTCTTCGCACAGGAGCATAATATTGTGAGGTTGAAGTAGAATTGTCACAATAATATGGTCGGTACTGTCTTGTACCTGTCCTGCCAGATACATGAAATGTGGAGATTTGAAATATCTATTTTTATTTCAATAAGTCAAGACAAAAGGAAACATTGTTTGTATTTAAGCCTCGGGCGAAGTTGGGTGGTAAAACTAGTTATATAATTAATCGTATTATTAGAAAGAAAACAAAAATGTTAATAGTATTCTTTATCAACATAACAATCCGAATTTTGATACGTAAGTCGAATATACGCTTAAAACCCTTTTGAAAAGATTTTACTTTATAATAATAAATGGATAACTTTTATAGCGCCGTTTTTGTGAGAAAATCACCTCAAGGGCGCTTTCTCTGAATTCTTCGATAGTAAATAAGACGAATTACATTTTTGAGTCGATGTTATACTCGTACATATCAATAACAAATAAAACCACACATAATTATAACAATATCATTAAAAATATTTGATTTAACCTATTTCTCGTACTCGGCAAGTTTCTTGTAATACCTTGTGAACCTTTTTTTCCCTTCCCTTATCAATAACGGTATCTTCTATTGTGTCTCCCTCTTTCACGTGACATAATTTGTAATACAATTATTTCTTTGTGATCAGTTTTTTAAATTTCACCCGATGTACTTTTGTTGTCCTGAAAAGGTATGGTTTTGTCCAAATTAGTTGACTTTTAACTCAAATTGGTAAAAATATTTGGTAAAAACAAACAGTGGGTATATTTTATATTTCGTATTGTAGAAATTGTATACAGTGCTAGGCAATGCTTCTCCCTATTTTTGTGTCAACTGTGGTTAGAGGTTCATAAATGAGGAGATAATCTTTTCAACCCGGTGAGCGGGCTGCCTTTTGCTACTGTGGGGCTTTTTGTGTAGTTATTTTTTATACAAATGCTTATAGTGAAATGTACAAAATATAACAGCAATTATTACCAAATACTTAAGCAATAACTTGCACAGGTTTGTGGTTCTAGGGAAGGACTAAGTTATTGCGGACATTGCGTGAACAAGCTAACACTGATAAGAACCCAAGTCAGGGGCTGGAGGGTGTACAACGCATTTGTGCGTGATCGGGATAAAAAATAACCCCCTCTGTTAAAAAACATAACTTCTGGGGTAGTCTTAATAAAATTTTAAAAATCAGGGCAATATGTAGCTTGGCTTAAAAATCGAGGACACTTTAAAGGAATTTTCGCAATGGCGTGTAATAAATTTCCCTATTTTCTAGTGTTTTCAGAGGTCCGAGACATTCATATTTACATTTTATGTTATATATTCAAAGTATTACAACAAAAATCAAAATACATTTGGGAGGGTTTTACAACTGAATTTGCTAGATAGATTTGAGGAGGATGTAACTAAACCAACATAATGTTTTAATATTGATGCAAATTATTTTTTTAAATGCCGCTAAGAATACGGCTTTGTTGAAATTTATAAACGAAAATATTAGTTCGTAAATTAGTTTCTTCGTTAGAAATCAAAATGACTTAGAAGATAGTTATGCCGCCTTACTCAGTATAATTTTTACTATACGTGTTTTCAACATTTTAATATGAAACAAAAAAAGTGATAGTTTTCATCGTTGCAGCACTGATAATCCCCGTATTTTATTACAATATTCCTATAAGTAGCTTTTTATGATATATCTCAAATATCTGAAAGATAAGCTATTACACCACACTGGCTATGCATAACTGTTTATCGTACGACTCATCGATTGTATTTTCTATAATTAGTTCTCCCTTGAGACGATTAAAGATAACACTAAGGTCAACGTATAATCTTTTTATAAATATATTTATTTTATCGACACATTAAATAGTACATACTATTTCTCTAGCCTTATTACTTGATTGAAAAACAATCAATGAATCATTATTTTATCTGTCATAATATAATGCCACGTGTGCTCGATTTCGACACAAAGAATTTGAGTGGTCATGTGTTGCAGAAATATACAAATATCTACAAAATTCGGGTAATAATCTTAGATGAATTAAATAATGTAGATACGTTACTGAGACAACGCGCGTGACTGCACTAAACTAAGCCAACGCAACATACCTGAGATTTACTGCGTTTAGTCTCAAACAAACATTCGTTTGACAAACAAGTTGTTACCAGCTGCCAAAAACGCATCGCTGTCAGCTCTTTTCTGAGATAAAATGCCTTCATGTGCTTTTGACAAGTGTAAAAATTATTCGGGAGCAAAAAACAAATCTCGTGGAGTTTCTTTTCATGCGTAAGTGCACAAAAATCACTTATTATTTCAATCAATACAATTATTCACAAGTTCGACCTAGCGACAGTACACCGAGTACGTCGCATTCGAGTATGGCGCAAGGCCAACTATACAACAGGCCTGGGCGCGCGACCGCCGAATCACGAAGTCAGTGCTGTCATATTTTAGTGTTTGTATGCGACATGCGAGTCGATTTTCGCCCTAAGATTTTTTATTTATTTAAATGTTTACATTATTGAAATTAACACAGTTAAAAAAGGGAAAGGTATAGAAGAAAATTAAGTTGTTTATTTAATAAATAGTTATTTTTATTCAATAAAATACATACACAAAACACAAGTAGATTTCATCTGTAATAACAATGGAAACACATTTTATTTTTTGTAATAATTATATTTTTTTGCATTTGAATATGAATAGCCAGGTACTTCTCAACCTCCTTCTTCCCCATCTCCTTCCCCTACCTTTAGCCTTCCCACTACGTTCAGCCTCACTCCATACCCCTATTGTGAATGCCATAGTTTCGCTGGCTCCAGACGGTTGGGAGCAGTTGGGACTCTTGTGCGAAATACAATATAAAAATAAATAAAAAAACTGCCATTCAAATGATGGATTCACGCAGAAAAGGTATCGCATATTTTCAAACAGGTAACCCTCTAATATCCTCAGGTTGGTACACGTGGACCGAGAAACGAGAAGCCTCCGAGCACTTCGTCCGCCGCGTGACACTGTTTCGGTAATGCGGTGCTAATTTGCATCATAACGAACACATTTCTTCACATGTGCAGTAAAACAGTGCTTTCAACACGTGGCAAAGTCCGCCTGATAAACCGTACGAATATTATGATGTTAATTATGTGAAAAACTACGAGTCAAACCAGTTTGTCACTTCGTATAATAATAAAATTTTGATAATTTGTAAAACGCTTTTTTGTAAAAAATATATTTAGCTCTCTCTTCAAATATATTCTTGCTCTGAGTTATGAGCAGTAGTGTTTTCATAAAAAAATCCAGATAAAAAAACTACTCAATTTTCACGACGCCAGATTTCACAATTTGCACGTTTTTAGTGGAAACATTCAAATAAATTTTAAATTTTACATGCAATTAAGATTGCCCACAACATCCTTGAGATGATTCGTTAAAACGAATGAATCATTAATTTATTGTTCTTTGAAAATATTACATTATTTTTTTATAATCAATTATAAAGCCTTTTATTCCACACCTACTACCTCTAAACTTTGCATCGTAAATGGTCAATCGAAACCTAATTTCACAACAAAATATTAATAAATCAGATTAACGTTCACGCAAAATCAAATTTACGATATTGAGAAAAATCATTGCAGCATGACATGTTTTCAACACAATCCAATCAAAGGCACATTTAAATATATACTTAAGTAGGTACAGATAAGAACCTTTAAAATTAGTCATGTTGGAGAAAGGAAAGAGATATTTGTTATAACAAACTATTCAGACTCGCGTAGAATTTCATTATAACCTTTCACACGAATTAATATCGCAACAAAAATCATGCAGTTCATAAATTAACATAATTTTGGGTTGGACGAAATAAATCATCAGAACATGAACCATTTATGAAAACTCTCCATATTTTCACTTTACATCGTGCTTCAGGGTGGTGCCGCAAAACTCCAGGGAACAGTTATTCATGAAAATCTAAGGAAAAATATTATTTTGTTTAACGCCTACCGCATGATGTTCAGTCTTCCTGGGCACTGTAGTGCTTCCGGTATGTTCATCGAGGGGCGAGTTCCAGGATTTGCAGCCTTTATGAGAAACAGGGTAGCAGGAATGCGGGAAAGGATTAACAACTCCAGAAATTACCTCATCATGGAATCCCGTCAGATACCGAACTCAAGCATAGAAGCGCGTTGGAGTAAATTATTGTCCCCATCAATGTTAACGCTGCCAGGATGGACTCACTCTTGATGGCGTTTTGCAGTAATTAGGCCTAATATCCTCCATTAATATTTTTCACTTATATTATTTAATTATTATTATTACTATTTTTATTTTTTTCTCATGAATTTCTGTTCATTTTTGTTTGTTAACATTATAATTACTATGTATTGACATCAATTATGGAAGGTATTGCATTGCACTACTCCTGCATACCTTCCGGAATAAAACTTTATTATTATTATTATATTAACATTAAGGCCTAAATAAAAGAGTCATGATACATTTTGCATTTGCATACGGTAAAAAGAAGGGTTTGTGTAACCGATCCTTTAAAGTAAACATAATACCGCCCACTACAGGCGGTAATCAACCGCTACTGGCTCGCTAAATATAAAATATGGTCAATTAACTTTTTTGTTATGCGACGGGTATCTACTTTCACCATAACGTCGTAAGAAAGTCAAAAGAGTTTAAGAGACACTTTGATACAAAAAAGAGTTAAATATGCAGTTTTTATCAATTTTTATTTCTGAATCGATTGCTCTGACTCTCGTTTAATTCTGAAAACTGTTGTGGCCTTCCAGACATCTAAAAATATTTTAACCTTTTGGTAGAAGGCTTCTCTCAAGCGATACAAGCTTGGGACCTTAGCTTTTTGTAGCTTCAAGTTACTCAGTAAAAGCATTTAATTACCTGCATTATTTTATTTTTTCAAAATCCAACCAGGTACTGAAGACTTGAGAATTTTATTGTAAAACAAAAAAACTTTAAAGTGATATGGTGTAAACTACCAAAAATGGCGCTTTAGCCCTTTCGCTTTTCCAACGACGATATCTTAGCGATGACGTGAAAAAATATTAATCTATTTTAAAGTTAAGACAACGATACAAGTATTTGACAACTATCAAACAAAGTGTATTTTTTTTAAAGTAAAATTGATCTGTTTGAAAACGGATATTTTTGTAAGAATATTGTGAATAATCACCTCCTGTAGTTTCATAGTTCCACCCTGAAACACGCTGAACCTATATAATAATTCATTTTATATTAAACAGTTTCAAAATAACGCATAGAAAGTTTATGTTGGGAATCAGATCCTTCACTTTGCATGCGAGAGCAGGTAATAAACTAACAGATTGACATTAATTTACGTTTTCATTATTTCAGTCTGGAATCGCCCTTTTTCTAATTCTAATAAAATATAAAATTATGCATATTGGTAGATAATTTTAAAATGCCCACACTTTAAAATCATCGATGCCTTCTATTGGGGAAATTCTAATGCGTGTAATTGGTTTATTATTATTAAACTACGTGAAGAAAAAAATATTGGAAAACGAGATAAAAATTAATTATAGAAATGAAAAAATAACTTTGTATAAGACCACGGATATTCTTTTTTTTTTTATGGCCGACCAGTTCCACTTAACCTAAGCATCATTAGCGATAAAATTAAACTAACTAACTAACTAACCATCATGCCGTTTCCCCGCAGGGGTAGGCAGAGAGGACGGACCGCCATATAACTCTGTCTTGGGACACACTCCTTGCTTCATTTACATTCATACATCGTCTCATACAAACTCTTCTGTTATTCCGACTCTTCACATGACCCGATTCAAGTATTTGATTTACTTGATCGCGCCATGTCTTTCTCGGGTGTCCTCGACTTCTCCTTCCATTCACTTTCGCATCATATATTCTTTTCATACTCCTTTCTTCGCTCTACATGCCCAAACCATCTAAGCGTCCCTTCCTTGATCCTATTCATTACGCTCACATCAGGCTTGCATTCTTTCCGGATATCCACATGTTTAATACGATCATACTTGGTTTTACCGCACATACGTCTCAAAGATCTCATTTACACAGCATTCAGTCTACTTTCATCCTTCCTCTGCCAGTTCCGTGCCTCACTGCCATACATCAGGGTTAAAATTAAACTAAACAATAAAAATTGTTTTCTCATCGTTTTGTTATTTTATTTTATATTTTGTTCTCCCTCTGTATGCATATATAACCGCACGCTTTGTATTTTTGTTTAGTTTTATTTTGTACCCTAGGGCTTAGAGAAACTAAACTAACATAAAAATTAAAATAATATCCGTAATCTTATACAAAGTTATATTTTCATTTTTTTTTAAATATGTCAAACCACATAGTGATTGCTTTCTACGAAAATATAAAAATTATTATTCATGTAAGTGAGTGCTATAACCTGAGAAACAGATAATTTAGAAATGTTTGCTTTAAACATAGGCTTATAATATAACACAAAATAATTTAATATTCTGTGAAAGTTGTGGGAGGAATATTATTAGTATTGTGCCCAATGCCTTCGAAATAGCGAGATCCACTTTTAATTTACTGCAGCCTCCATATGCTGGTTGTCGCTTTTCTCGAATCTCAATCGTTTATTTTTTTAATAAAATTTGTAAATTTAATACATGTAAAACATATTAAAGCCTATAAAAACCCAGTTTCCCCACAAAAATGTGTATTTACATTCATTCGCAATAGGTACCACCGACATGACCCTTTTCCCTATGTAGGTACTCGGGTAGATGGTATGTATCTACTGGGTTTTTGGGAACATGATTATGTGACCGAAAATAACACTAAACCTAATCATGTCGTCGTAAATTTTTGATATCAATCTCGCTGGAGCCTTATTTACAGTTATGTAAACAAACCAGCGATGAAAGAGCTACGAGGGATTCGCTTGGACAAAGTTTTAAAGTGGCTGCTTACGTGTTATTCTCCTATATAGATTGGGGTTATGTCGGATTGAAATTAAACGAACACTTACACTTACAAATATTTATTGATGTATATATGAATCATATTTGAAAATACCCCCACAATTACAGTGTAATTCTTTTCAAAGTAATAATTTGTTAGGTTCTTACCTTATTGTTTTTCATTCAAGTTCCTATCTATACAATTATTTTACCATATCGAATTCCGTATTCCACAATAAATTTACAATCAAACAGAAGAGTTTTAGTGTAAAAAAACGTATTCCTCGTTCGTTTCGCTTGTTCGTCGGTTTGTTGTTTTGATCTCCAAATAATATAAAATAAATGTAGTGTTTTACGAATAAGACGTCATCATTGATGTTGTTGTAGCCGAAAACATTTTTTTTTTCGAAATTTAACTTTTCGTATGAAGATTTTTCAGAAATCCGTGCAGTGCACCACCAAAACTGAAAAATCCTGAAAAGCTTCATACAAAAAATAAAATCTTGAAAAAAAGTAAAAATCATTTTCGGCTACACCAACAATGTAGTATTTTTCAATCTTTAAGCTCACGAGCCGCCGCTGAATGTATGTACAGTGTACCGTGTCTAGTGGCAACGCTGCATTCTCCAAGCATTCATAATCCAAGGTGCAAACAACAAACCGCGCAACGAGAGCCCACGAAGTACGTGTAATCAATTATTTAGGTTGCATATAAGCATTACACGTGGGCGTGTCCTGGTGTTATTTGCCCAGATCGAGTTTTTATTATATTCCCAACCTGCTGCGTGCATTCTACGCTGTACGGCTTATGGCACAGTTTACAACTCAATTTGACTTACATGCCCGTAGCTGCGAGATCCGATAAGGCATGTTGTTTGTGAATTTAGATTCTGGCGATATCAGCGCCTAGACTGGCCAAAGAAAAACACTATTTCAACGTGCAGTGTTAAGGCGGTTAAATTTACTCGTAATACCATTTTATAATAATTGAATAATTTTTTTACAACGCCATTTTGTGAAATATGGCTTCCAGCTTTGTAAAATTTCGTTTTTTTTTTTTTAATTACTCCAAATAATCTTGTATACCATTACTAATACTAATGTCATCGGCTATCGGAAGGTTGAAGGAACCAAAGCGCACACCAGACACTAAGTTCGGAGAGCGCGCCTGTCAGCTCTTAAAGCCTGGAATGGACTACCACATGAACTAAGAGTAATAAAAGACTCGACAGAGTTCATATCCATAATCAAGATGTAACAAGCCCAACAGAATTTCTGTTCAAACCAAGAAAACTTTTCAGACTCTCATTCCTTAAATTCATTAGAAGATTTTTATCAAAATCTATTACTCACTATGAAAAAAATAAAAATACCTTTAATATACTTTTTTTTAAACTTGGTCTCATGCCCTAAAAATATAAAATTAAAATAAATTATAATAAAAATAAATGTAAAAATCAGCTAAATTTTAAGTTATTATGATATAGTGATTGTGTCCTGCCAGAAGTTACCTGCCAGGTTGTTGTATATTTATATAAACTAGGAATTAATATTCAGTAGAAATTAAGATTTGTACAGCGCCCTCGAGGTGATTTTTCGCGAAAACGGCGCTATTCAAATTATGCAAATATTATTATTATTAATTCTTATTCTAATTTTAAGTCGAATTTTCGAATATTCATTTTTTTTAAATACTGCACAAGAGTCCTAACTACTCTCAAACGTCTGATGAGGCTACGGTATCCACAATTGGAATATTTTGTGAGGTTGAAGGTAGTGGGGAGAAGAAGGAAATGGAAAAGAAGAAGATTGAAAAGTACCTAGCTATTCAGGTCTGGTCACCAAACACAACTAAAGCCATTTAATTCAAACATTTCAATTCTGAATAATTGTCGTTCACCAGGGCGATACTGAGAATATCTACCACTCTGGGATACTATGGTCAGTTTGTGTGCAGCGGCCCATCTATATTACCCCGCGCCGTAATTGCGGAGCCGCAGCGGTTCCGCGCGGAGAGAACCCCGCCGTCTGCATCAAGCCTTGGTGCTTGCGAGAGAGAAAAAACACAGAAGCCGGCAAAGTCATTCTGAAGCTTGGCTGATGAACACAAGTCGTAACAATGACTCTGTCTCATGCGGAAAATGCCAACCGTGTAAAAATGCTGGGCACGAATTTTCGAGTGCCTAATTTGTGCAAAAGGAGACTAATGACGCACGAAATTCTCCCAATTACCTTCCATTGAAATGCATTAATCCCTATTGACGTATATAAGTAAGCATACAAAATAGAGAATAAGAAAGTAATGAAGATTTACAAACATACATTGTTCAAATAATTACGTAGAGTAAAATACAACATCATTGGAGTAAAGACATATTATACTGAAATTTGAAAATTGTGTTGATAAAATAATATAATATTATTACTTATTACTGCTACAGTTACGACATACTTGTACTAGTCTCTTTGACTAAAGTTTCAATGTAGTTTATAATTATATTATTGTTTATTATTCTTTTACATGCCAACGACAACTACTCGATCCAAAATTATATTTAGTTGTAACAATAACATCAGGACCGAGTCTTTTAAATACTCGCTTGTACCTAGATTGCATTTAGTTTGTAATACATACTCAGAGGTGGCTTATGTATTTCACTGCACGAAATGTAGATACAAGAAGGCTATAATATCTTTAATCAATATTAATTTAATGTGATCAAATACTATTCTTTACTATTTTTTGTTTTGTAAACCTTTATATGTAAAAGCTTACTCAGGCGTATACAAAAAAAAAATTGAATACAAAAATAGCATTGGAAAATCTGGATAATGTACCTAATTTTCTTGTTTACTCATCGATGACTTTCTTGAATCAAGTTTTACACTCTTCTGCCGGGTTATACGAAAACCTTAAATAAATTAATAACATACAATAATGGGTACTTCTCCGTGCTTGGCAAGCATAACATTCAATAAAAATGTTAATAATTAATAGAAAACAGTGTAATTTGAGAAAATAAATTAGTGTGCCATAACGCCAACGAGTATCGGGAGTCAGGAGCGCAGAACATAGCAGTAGTATCAGAATTTTCGGTCAAATTTCGGCCGCAGCAAACAACATCCGTGATAAGAGGTCCGGTGACGTCACGCGGCCCCCTTCCCGCGCTCCTCCGAGGTCTCTCACTCCTCCGCGATAGGTAGGTCTACTGGTAGGTACTGGATACTCCCTCCCTCCCTTCTCCTACTCCCTCCCACCTCCCGCCCAGAACTTGCGGCGGTATTCGCGTGCGATACCCACAACACAAGTGCGAAGGACAACTTTACTGGTATAAGCCGCATTTTTATGGACAGGGCTGACGAAAATTTGTATTTCGTATCATCTCATTTTTTGTTGTATGCTAGCGCCTTAGGTTTTACTAGAATTCCACAAGCGTTCCGTGGTTCCACTTAAGCTAGAGGAAAAAATGGCAAGTTGTGTGTCTGTAGGATATAGGAGAGTGGAAAGAAAAAGTACCTAGCTATTCAAATCTGATCAACGAATATGGCTAAGGCTGTCTCAATAAAACGTTTCTATTGTGAATGTTTAACAAGGTGATACTTAGTAATTTCTACAGATATACAGAAAAAAAACCTCTCAGAAGTTTTTTTTAATCCATCAAAAATGTGACTCCTATCTATGAAATAAAGAAAACGATTTTTTAAAGTGGATTCGCAACTTGCGCATTCATTTTTTTTTATTAAAGTGGTAATAGTTTTGTCAATTTGCTAAGTATGTAAGTCACTTGGAGAAACAATGTATGGAGAGAGAGGTAATTATTTTTACCCAACCCATACAAACTTGCGATAAATCACTTTCTCAGGGTTTTTACGTCGTACACCATGAGAGAGAAAGAGACAACAAATATAATACACCGCTTCTATGTACTGTCACAATGATCTTGGGCTTCTGGGTCACCGCGGGACTCCGCCCACATGTTTTCATATGCGACTAAACTCGGCACAACTAAACGGTTTTTTAGGTTATATGCTATATTTTTGTTGATAACAATACTGTGAAAAAGTGGTTATACGAATAGAGAAAAACATTATGTCGATACGTCCTATGAATGGATGTATAAATACCCTAGCCTTAGTCTCAGCCACGCCCAGGTCTGCCGAGTCCGGTAAAAATCATCTAAAACTGACTACACTACCTTGGATTGATACCACTCTATGTACTCTAAGGTAAATCAAGAAAAATGTTATTACTTCTTCTCGCTAGGTACCTTATTTAGGCACTATCTGAAAACAAGTTCCTATTATGAGTGAACAATAGATACTTTTTGATGAACTAAAACTGCATTTTTTTTTTTTTTTTTACAGTGAATACCGCATAAGAGTCCCAACTGCTCGCAACCGTCTAGAGCCAGTAGAACTATGGCGTCCCGATTGGGGTATATTGGGAGGCTAAAAACAGTGTAGAGGGGAAGGATATAGGGAAGAGGAATGTTGAGAAGTACCCGGCTATTCAGATCTGGTCACCAAACACGACTAAAACTATTTTAAGCAACATTTCGATTCTGAATGGTGGTCTTTCACCAGGGCGATACTAATTTTTACGCGACCAGTAAAACTATCATCAGAAAAATGTCACTACATAGGGCGAAAAATGTTTTTATGATCTACCGGTTATGAAAATGCAGCGTTCTGGGTGCAGAATCCGACTGTATCACCCGATCTTACCACCACTTGGCGCAAGGGAAAAATAGTATTTAGTGTTTTTTTTTCCGATCCACAGCTCTTTTTCCAACAATATTTTTTTGCTCGACTTGTGATGTGCCAACCCTGACCCACGTGCAAGTTCTCGCATACGCTAGCGCCAACTTGGTGCGCGCCGCCGTTGCGCAGCGCCGCGTACCTCCCCCCCGGCCACCCACCGCCACCCAGCCGCACGTGCAAAGTTTGGCTTGACCCACATTCGGGCCGTGTTGCATATTTATTGCACGTGGCGGCGGCCGAGCCACGATAATGGCCCAGAGCTCCGTTCTCACGACGGGTTTTGCGCATAGAGTTGGAGCGGCTACGTGACTGCGTAGGCAACTAGTAGATGTGAACGATTACGCTAGGATCTATTTAACTCAACGTATTACAACGTGTTGCACGTTATATTAATAAAATGTACGTAATATCTCAACTTTAAAGCAGAAAACTTGTTATTAAAATAAAATAACACTTTGTTTTGAACCACGAATTTATTATTTTTGGCTTAGCTGTTATATTTTCCTTGATCCAAGCGAAACCGGTTGGCGTTAAAACATAGTAAATCAGTGGCTTAAAACAAAGTATTTTATTTTTATTTTAATATCATATCAAACTTCAAAGTGATTGCTTCTTATGAAATAAAAAAAAGTATTTTTGATACGGATGGGTATTTTTACATAAGCGTATATTAAACGCCCTTAAGGTCATTTTCCCACGAAAACGGCGCTATAGAAGTAACATACTTACTATGGCTACTTACAGATAATCAATCAATTAAGTAAAACACTAAATATGTGCACCTTGCTCCAACGTAGAAAATATTTTCAGTACCCTTACCCTAGTGAGAGATCACCTTTCAGAATCAAAACGTTGGCAATAAGACCTGAATGACCTAATATAAGTATCAAGTAGCAATAGTGAGCACTCTTCGTATTTTCTTCACCTTCCCTTTATTAAGCGTCTTTACATTCCCCAAATAAGGATGCCACAGATTCCCTGACTCTTACGTCAGAAAATTTAATAAAACCAAAACTGAAAGTGAAGCAGCATCTTACATCCTTTTACTTATTTGTTGCAATATCTTTTTACGGAACGGTTGAATGGAACATATTGTTTTACTGTACCTACTCATTTGTGGCCTTTAGGTTTTATAAAAACAAAAAAGGAACTATACTTTACGGAACTCATGAAGGTAGCTTTGTAAATAAGATGTTTTTGGTTTTTATTTAAAAAAAACACATGTCAACATTTACTTAAATAAATGTGTACTACTTCAGTTTTTTTAAATGTGAATACTGCATAAGAGTCCCTCAACTGCTGCAAACCGTCTGGAGGCAGTGGGATTATGAAATACTCGATTGGGGTATATTATGAGGCTGAAGGTAATAGAGAGGGGAACAATTGGGCAGTACTGGTAACACGGCTTAAGCCATTTAAAGCAACGAACGATTCTGAATGGGGCTCTTTCATCAGAGCTATACTTGTTTCTACCATTCTGGAACATGACGCAAATATACTATCTATGTATTATTTATTATCAATTAAATTAAAATGCACGCCGGAATTTTAACCCGCAATTTCTGGATCCGTCTTATAGCGTATTAATCACTCAACCACGTAGACTGTGTTATTTTCTTCTTTCGGCCTTAGGTTTTCAGAACTTCCTGCGAGCGCGGTGCCTCGCCGCATGCCGAGACTGTTCATCAGAGTTAAAATCCGACCTCCAAACCTCTCGTCTCAACGCCGCCGCGGCGAGTTTCGCGCGCAGTTAGTTGTGTTGCAATCGCCGGGCATTGACTCCGCCGCAATGTTTCTCCGTCGGTTGCGACACCCACCAGCCACCGGCCACCTACCTACCCAGCCGCCACACACAGACAGCCAAAACTCCGTTTGTGCTCACTATCAAAATATGCGATGGCTTTATGCTCGTACAAACTCTATAAGTCCACGCATACATGTATCTGGTACCGAGTGAGGATTTTCACTCCGATCGTAGGGCAATCAAGCGTTAATTTCATATCAGTTAAATTCACCGATTCAACTACATTTTTTTCAACAGTAGTCGATATGAGTAACATCACATGTACAAAATGTGGATAGAAAATTATATCAAATTTTAAATTGGTTTAGTTTATACCGTGCTTCAGGATGGTACCTTGAAACTCCAGGGGGATAATTCATAACGATCTAAAGAATTTTTTGTACGGTAACATGTAACCGATCCTTTATAGTAAACACTATTCCGCCCACTACTGGTGCTAATCTACCGCTATCGGCTCGCTAAATGCGATATCTGCTTGACCAACCGTAACCTAACAAATAATTGACTGTGCACATACCTACCCATTCAGATGACGTGAGAAACGATTGATCCAATGTAAATCTACGACTACAGTACAAGTTTTCAACAATTTTCAAACAAACAATCAAAAATTCCAAGTAGAATTACTGTGTTTTAAATGGAAATTGGATGTTTTCTTAGAATATCGTGATTTCATCTCCCGTTTTTTGTGGTACCACCTTGAAACACGTTTTATAATCGTTGTTTTCAAGACCCATATTGTCGCTGGATAGGCAAAGGGGGTTAAGCGACGCTTTGGTCAAAAAGATAGTTAAATATTCAGTTTTTTTCTGCATCGAATGCTTTGATTCTCGTTGGATTCTGAAAACTTTTCTGGCCCTTCTAAAATATCGCCATGTAACATATATTATTTACCATTCGGGAAAAGGCTTGACTCTAGCGACACAAGTTTGGCACTTTTTTTGCTTTTTATCGCTTCAAAAACTCAGTGAGAGCATTGAGTTACCTGAATTTTTTTTCAAAATCCAACCAGGTCCTGAAGACTTATGAAATTTATTGTAAAACAAAAAAACGCTCTGGTGTAAATTTCCTAAAATGGCGCTTCAGCCCTTTTGCCTTTCTGGCGACGATATATACACCTATAGCCATCTTAATCTTCCAGCTTTAAAAATACCAAATTTCCAAATAACTCATTTTGATCGATAATGTAATTGTGATTCATTTGCTAAATACATAAATACGGCATCAAACTATTTAACTAACCATCTCATGACTATATATTTAACGTTAAGAAATTTAATCCAGTTTTAGGTTGACTAATTCTGATGAAAGATTAGTGTGTATGAACGTACACTAAAAATATACAATACGTACTATTTTAATCAGATCATTATTTTTAATACGTTCGCATGAAATAGTTGAAAGTGTATGCAGCTTATTCAATTTAAAAAAAATCTTTTTCACTCTATTCCTTTATTATAATTGAATTGTTATTCTTTTGTTTTTTCACTGTTCTCTTATTTTATATTATATGGTGTTCTCTCTCTGTATGTATATATAACCGCACACTTTGTATTTTTTTAAAGTTTAATTTTATACCCTGATGATGCTAACGCTAAGCAAAACCGGACGGTCATAAAAAATTAAATAAAATCTGTAGTCAGTTATTTTTTCAAATCATTAAAATAATCAAATTCTGAAAAAGATCTACTGACCATCTGACGTAGCTATAGGTTTTATGCTTCTAGAATGGTTTCATCTTTGTAGATCAGATCTTGTAGATGTACTGTACGACAAATTCAGAAAGTCCATTTTTTTATTTCGCTCCCATGCCTTAATTCGGAAAAAAATAAATAAAAAAGAAAATTAAATAAAAGTAAAGAAATAAAAAAATTAAAATCATAATCATAATTTTAAGTTAATAAGTGTGTCTATCTGATGGGACCTGCCAGGTAAGTATGTTGCTGTATATTTTCTTATTTAAACTAGGAATTAATATGTAATAATAGAAAATAAGATCTGTACAGCGCCCTTGAGGTGATTTTTCACAAAAACGGCGCTAAACAAATCATCCAAATATTATTATTATTAGCATCGTGGGTCGACATGTGTTTTACACATAAAGTAGTGGAATGCATGAAAGAATTGAACCCGGAAAATGGGTTTAGTGAGTTTTTGATTCAACGCATAACCCTTAATAGTTTAGAGGAACGTTTACTTTTTAACAAATCTTCTTCTCAATTATAATTTATTTTAAGTTGTGTTGGGTTGCCCCACACGGTTTTCTGTTCGGTGTTCACACACATAAAGTGCCTGTTTGCACTATGTACCCACGCGATTGGCCAGGTTTTGAAACGTGTTTGAAATTCAAATGAGCAACAAAAAAGGCATATTAAAATTTATAACTGTATGATCTTTCTTAATTTAACACGAATATTATGCAGGCGGGTACGTAAAAGAAACCTCGATTTTTTTATGCCAATCTAAAGAGCTGTAAATTCTAACTATGCATTATACTTACCTACGTGTGTTCACAATCGATCATTTCTCGGGAGCGTTCTCTAGTGAATGAAGAAAGATGCATCACTTGTTTTATAATGAAGACCGCACTAGAGTCCCAACTGCTCCCAACAGTCTGGAGCCACGGGGGATTGTGGCACCCCCAAATCGGAGTATGTTGTGAGGCTGATTTTAGTAGGGGAGAAGAGGAAGGTCGGGAAATACCTTGCTATTCAGATCTGATCACTAAACACGGCTAAAGTCATTTCAAGTGGTCTTTCACCAGGGCGATACGTAGCGTATCTATCTACTATTTTTATTGCCAAACAAATTGATAGTACCTAAGTTGTATTATTGATACACCATAATTTATCTGCTTCTTCAGCTTTGTGTTCGCTCCTATCGGAGGTTGGAGAACAGCACGTGTTTTCCTTGCAAGAAAAGATACATCTATTTCTCACGATGTGACAAAACGTATAGCAACTCGAGCTTTTAAAAGTTTTGACAATTTCAATGTCTTTTCTCTTCTTACTCTGTCCAGAGTGGTTTCAATATGTTACGATATACCCAAAGACATCTATCTAATTATTGCAATTATAACATGCAATTAGTATTAAATTAAGAACCAGACTATTTGCAAGCGGACTTTCCAGCCATATGTTCTTCGTTTTTGATATCTCGGTTATGGTCCATTCACCTTTAACCCAAGCATACGAATCTTTATGTACCCAATGCACCAGATAAGTGATACAAGAGCATTACCTGATTATTAGAAATAGCTAAAGCCGTATCAAGCGACCTTTCTACTGAACGGAGATCTTTCACCAATGGAAATTAGAGTGAGAGCATAATCTACCTGCTACGTACTGGAAATACAGCTTTAAATCATTTATAAATACAGTTTTTATTACGACTTATTATAAAATCACTGTCCGATATGAGAACACTTAATAAGAAACAGTAGTTTATCCTCAACTCAATTAAACAAATTACCTAATTATAATACTTTTATGCAAATCTCAGTTCACCTAATTGTCGGTTAGGGGAGTTTAATTTTTATAATGAACATTATAAGTTTCACTAATTAGTATAAATACATACGTTGAATAACGCAAAGCATCAGGTGCCTGTGTTTAGCTGTTTTCCCTAATAATGGTACCGCTGCCTTCCTGCTCAACCGCCCTCATCAAAACCAAGTGGAATTTATTTAAAATTAAAATAAAACGTTTTTATTTTCTCGCATAGTAGACAAGATACGTGCAGAATACGTAGGTAGGTACCAACATGTACAATGATCAAATGTTAACTTGGAGTAACATGTGGTTTAGCCATGATCGGTTCAGCTTTGTCGGCCTCCGTGGTCGAGTGGTAAAACGCTCGACTACGAATCCAGAGGTCGCGGGTTCAAACTCGGCATCCGCAAATAAGATAATAATAATTTGGAAAGTGTCATTACAAATTAAATTCATATAAAATAATATATAGTACATTTTCGGCAGCCTCCAGAGTGGTAGATACTAAATATCGCAGCCGCGTTATAAGTGACCAGATCTGGGTAGGCAGGTACTTCCCAACCTTCCTCTTTCCTATCTCCTTCCTCTCACCACTCCCTTTTTAGCCTTACAACATACTCCAACTAGGGATGACTCCAACCATAGTCTTACTGCCTCTGGACAGTTGGGATTCTTGTGTGGTATTAATATTAAAAATAGATAAATGGATTGATATATAAAAGCATTACATTGTTTTCAGTCGTAAGATACTAACGTTTTTTTTTGACGTTTTTTAAGTGCATGAGATTCATCAAAACCTTCCAACAAAAAAAAAGATACGTAAGAACCTTTACGACTTTTTACGAAACGATTTTGCAACGTGGCAACGAATTAACCTCAATCGTTAATCATAATTACATGTTAAGTTACCTTCATTTCGGAAAAAAAACGATAGCCTCGCCATTCCTTTCGTAATAAATTCGCTTTGTAATTAGGAACCCTAGTGCCCAGCGCTTATAGCCAGTTATATCATACGCCAAATATCTTTGCTCATCCGTACAGTTGGCAATACAGATTACGATTAGCAGTGCCTTCGGTCACGTTTTTTGTGTTAGCGGGCTAAGATTGAAAAGATGCAAAAAAATGTATTTTTAGTACTGCCTTTGAATGACTGAAGACATAAGACAACACAGGCTTTTGTTTCATCCCAGGTGCAGAGCTGACTTACCAGTGTTGATGCCCCTGGGAAGACTTACTAGGTTAATTAACTGCCTCGCAGGAAATATGAAATATTTTTACTTGACCTACAACAAGATAAAGCACGAACTAGCTATTCATTTTTTTATTATATTTTGTACTTACTTGAAACCTTTTTTTTTCGTTTTGCTATAGTTTTTATCGCAATTTTGACGTTTACCTTTGTATAGTTATGAATACCATTAATTGTGCTTTTTATCGTTTTTGCAATGTACTGGGGTAAATCTGTTTTTTTGCAATACAAAATAAGTAAGGTGCGGTATTCCAACACCGGATGAATGAATATCTTCTGATAAAATATTGATTTTTGAAACAAAATAAAGTATCAAAATACATAGGTACCTACTAGTTATTACCTTTGAAAAATTACGAAATACAACTTGACTTGCCAAGAAAATTTGTTAGTTAAATATAAAATAATATCTGCTAATACACCTATAATATGGTAGGTACTTTATTAGGAAGGTAAATTTGCAAAGATCCTTTTTTAATTTGATAATTTTCTGAACACACCATCAGTTTCAATTTTGAAAAGATCACACTCGTACCTATGTAAGTACCTACTCACAAAGGGAAGTATTTATATTTAGTATGTTTGAAATGAGTCAATCTCCGTTTAAAGAGGTACTTTATTATGTCTCCAGCATTGTAATCGGTTTCCATTCGCCAAAATTATTTCCCCTTCTTTTTCTAACTCTATCTCTTGCTCACTTGGAGATTTTTCATTTTTTATTTTGTACTATGTGGAAAACGCGGTTTGTCAGTATATGTGATTTAAATATGATTTTATGAAAATTGTTTGAATTGTCCATATATTTACTCAGTGAAGTGAACTAATAATCTCTTTAAGTTTTGTTTAATTTTCAGTACAAATATATACTTTTTTAAATAAGACGTAAAACATTTTTATTGCAGTGTTTTATTGAAATATTTAAACTAACTGGTTTGCAACTTATTCTACTTCTCCTTCCTCATAAGGTCATACATTTTTTTACCCTTCATTCTCTCGGATATATTTTGTCTTGCCGATCGTTAGTGGCCCTCACCCATCGGCAACAGGTCATTCTATTTCATTCATCAACCCATCTTAACTGCGAGTAGTGCCTATTCACGGCGTGTCTAAAACTTGTCTCGATATCTCAGAACCTTAGAGTAGTTGTCTAGCGAAAGAAAGCAAATTCCAATTCCAGCTTAAACCTTTTCAACGGTCAAATATTTGCTTCACATGGAAGCAATTACGTTTTTTCACAATTTCCAGCACGTAAAAGCCACCATCCTCCATTGATTTCGAATGCTGTTAGATATTGCTACGTCAGGTCGCCCTAGAGCCAGCGAATCGCGTAGAAAGACCTTCTGCCCACGGAGCATTCGAGAACGGGTGATCTGGTGAGCAAGCGACCTACCTACTTATCGTCGGAACCAGTTGATGTCGAAATCCGTGGAAAATTCACAATAAAAAAATAATGGCGGACAAATCGGCCGAGAGGTAAAATTCGGTCATGAACGGCGCCCAGCCCGCCTCGGGGAGATCGCTACTCCACTGAAGTCTGCTGAGATTAATAACATAGTAATGATACGTGATTATAACAGCGAGGTACGTACTGCAGCTGTATCAGATTGAATGCTTGGTCGGTGTACCAAATAAATGATGATACGGAATGTAGGTGAGAGATAATAAGTACTTGTTGCTTTCTTTGGCATCAAGTTTGAGCCCCTTTATTGATATCTGGTTATTGCACGGCAGATTCTTAGAAGTAAGTACTTGACTAGGTCGTCTTTTTTTACTGTTAATCAAGAATAAATTAATTCGATTCAATAATTGCATTTAAAATTCCTATAAGGTATAGTACATAACTTCAAGCCAACCGATAATTCAGTACAATATAGATGGAAGACGTACGTTCCAGGTGAACTTGTAAGAAACGTGAAAATAAATAACAAAACACATTTGAAAAACATTGAAATATGTCCCAGTAACTGCTGGTAAATGATAATTCTGGTCATCTTCAATGCTATAAATTATTATATTGATGACAAATGCTGCTTCCCGCCCCATAGACAGTATTAGAGTTAAAGATAACCAGACGCTTCACTCAATCTGTCACGAAATAGCCTCCATTTCTTGACATCGACAAAAAGTCCTTCGTAGTAGGAAGTGTTTTAAATACAAATATAATAATTAGGTGAAAGAAGTTACCGGAACTACCCTGCATTAACTGCTACCCTAACGGCCTGCGTGGTCGAGTGGTAAGACGCTCGACAACGAATCCAGAGGTCGCGGGATTAAACCGGCGTGCGCAAATAAATTTTATTTATTTATAAAATATTGTACAGTATATTTGCGGTACGTGGTAGATACGCTAAGTATCGCCCTATTGAAAGACCACCATTTTGAATTGAAACGTTGCTTGAAATGGCTTTAGCCGTGTTTGGTGACCAGATTTGAATAGACAGATACTTATCAATCTTTCTTTTCCGATCTCCTTCCTCTCCCTACTACCTTCAACCTCAGAACATACCCCAGTTGGGGATTCCATAGTCTCACTGGATCTAGACGGTCGAGAGCAGTTGGGACTCTTGTGCAGTATTCACTATAAAAAAAAAAATCTTGCTGGAGCTCCTATCTGCAAGTCCCGAAGGTGAAGAGCAAAAAACCAAAAGATCAAACGAGAAAAAAGAACAATAATAAAGTTCTGCAAAATTCTGGAAGAGGAAGTAAAAAAGTTTATTGGTGAAATAATTATGTCATGTTTTATTATTTTCTATTTTTGAAGGTAGTCCTACCGCAGAGTCACCAGATGACTGAATTCCAGTTTGCATTGTGAATAAATATAGTTCCGTAGATACTAACCTACTTGGAAAGATAAACACCGTCGTCCGTACACGACGCATATCGCACACACTCTCGCCGCTTCCGCACACACACGCGCGGCCGCGATTCGCTTTATCTCTGTGTCGAAATGTTTGCCACAAACACATTTTGCCGAACACTATAGCCGACTTTCTACTGATAGCTGTGTGATAGCGCGTGTGTGTTGTCACCAACACACTGACACGCGGGCAAATAAAAACATAGACGCTCACCAAAACTCAGGCATTTAAGAAACCTTTGGTTAGTTAGTACCTACATATAACCCACCTGTAGGCACCTACTTCATCAAGGCAACGGATGAGTGAATAACACACTTACGTCCTATGATACTGCTTCGAAAAAGAGAGGTATTTATTGACAGATTATATAGTGTAGTCCGCAATACCAAAGACTTGTGACTCAACAAGATAATTTAGATGTGACCTAATTTCAACGATAAGCGAATTCAAATGACCAATTTCCGAGTGAAGGCGGCCAATTGGTGGTCCGATACAATTCTGGCGGAAATAGATGCAAACGCTGTGGGAAAAGAAAGGTAACCCGCAATGGTTCGAGGTCACAGAAGTAGCGCGGCATAAAGAATCTATTGGCAATTTCGGAGAGATGGTGTCTTGGGAAGCTGTGCGAATAGTGTATGGCCCAACCAGTTGCGCCCATGTGCAACTTACCCATGTCACTAAGCATTCATACCAATGTCCTATTGTATTTCTTAATTGCATCCTTTAATGTATTTCTGTCTCATTAATTTTATCGTAACATCGCTTTCTAAAAATCTTTTTAACATGTATTATTCCATAGACCACATGTTTGGACTCTGATACTTTAAGTTTGAAACAGAGTATTTCTGTAAAGACTCTACTACCATTACTCTACTATTATATTCATTCCTATTATCATCGCACTCTCGTGCAGTGGTATACCATGTTCAGTTAAAGTTTAATTAATAATATTACATTAATACTTCCAATAAAAAGTATTCAAGTTTAAGTGATTATATTTTGTTCATCATGCCCGAACAAAAGCGCGCCTTACCCAAGGAGCGTTCTGTCGGTCGCATCGCGATCATTACAACAGAAACTGGACACCGAAGTAGCAAAAGATAAAGATGTTTATTAGCCATATTGTATTCTACTTTCGTACTTTCTTCAAGTGTACGATTTGATTAAATATTTACATTTTTGTAGCCGCTTTCTTCTGTGGAAACTACGCAAGCGTTCTGTCCGTAGCCAGGAGGACAATTTAAAAAAAAATACTAAAGAATAGGGAAGAAAGGAAGGTTAGGAAGAGCCTGGGTATTCAGATTTTATCATTAAACTTTTTTTTTTAAATTTATTTCAACGATTCGCTTCTGAGTGGTGGTCTCTTACCAAACTGGACAAAGGAAGTATGTTACTTACCACTTTTATTGAAAAAAAAAACATAAAGACCAGAAATACCTTGGATTACATAATACATTTTCTATGTGAGTACCTACGTACGTGCAAGTATGAACTTTTCAAATTTGGAACTATGTGTTGAGAAAATTAACATATTAAAAAATGATATTTTCTAATCTAGACAAGCGACTCACCTTCAAAGCGTAATTATTTCTATTGTATATTTGAAACAATTCAAGGTAAGTACCTACATCTAGTATTTTTTTACGGGTAATACTTCTAGTTATCTTAAAATTTCTTTGTACACAATGACAAAAATCAAAATAAATGTATTTAATATGCAACCTACGGGTCTAGAGCCAACGATTTGATCGTCAAGTATAAATTATTAAAACGTTATTAGTTTTTAAAATTATGTCTCAATCTTTAAACCATGAAAAAGCATAGATAACTCACACTATATACTTTTCCTGACAATATAACTACAGCATTGGCTCCACTACTTACAAATGGAAATCCCACTCAGTCCGCATTAGAACCGCGAAGATCAGCATTTCGCAAAAGACTCCATATATGGATAAACCCGTTCGCGAATCGCTTCCTCGATGGAAATTACATTGCAGCACTGTACCTAAATACCTACCAACGCGCAGAAATATATTCACCCATTGTACCCAGCCTCCGACCGCCCCAATCTAAAACAGGTTCTTGCAACTCGTTCCCTCTGCTACATACATCTCTTTCACTCCTCTTAATCTATTCAAATCTCTTTATCCCCTTTGAATGTACGAAGTCTCTCCCGTTTTATATGCCCCTGGTATAAATGATTATATTTTTAGTGATTTGCATATTGCATCGCCCTTGTCTCTCCGATACTGTGGGGAGAGGAGATTTTTTAATCTGTTTACGCGTAGCCATGGAGACGCGAGCCAAAGAGGACGCGAATAATTTGGGAGGAGGGATCGGCCAGCCAATGGGAGGGAAGATTGACTCGCGAAAACTCGCATTGGCGAACATTTGCTCATGCGCAGTGTGTGCTGATAAGACGCTACGTAGAGGTTACTGGTTAGGAGTTACTCCGCCGACCGATGTGCTCCTGGTAGCGAGCGAAATAATTCATTGATATTTGATTGAGTTTTTCATACCTATTCATCAAATTGTAAATTTG
Source organism: Drusus annulatus (assembly GCA_022651775.1). NCBI lineage: Eukaryota > Metazoa > Arthropoda > Insecta > Trichoptera > Limnephilidae > Drusus > Drusus annulatus. The sequence goes on from JAGWCC010000184.1 coordinate 2,507,743, forward strand.
TCCGCATTTAAAAATGCTTTTATGCATACTCACAATACCTACGGAATGTAAATACATAACTACATCACACCGTTCTATAGGGTTAGGCAGAGATGGTGGAAAACCGCACACTTCTGTTCTGGCACACACTACTTGCTTTATTCATTTCACTTCCTATCTTTTCATACATAACACTGACATATTTACATTTAACATCCTTCATTGCATGACAACCTCCGTGGCCAAGTGATCGAGATGGCTACAAATCTAGAGGTCGCAGGTTCTTGCAATTTTTTTATTCAATGAATATGCATAATTTCGCATTTAATTATTATAAAATTATATATAGCCTATATTTTCAGCACGTTTCAAATTGGTCGATACTCTAAGTATCACCCTAATAAAAAACCCCATTCAGAATCGAAATGTTGCTTAAAAAGGTAAAGCCGTATTTAGTAACCAGATCTGAATAATCAGGTACTTTTACCAACCTTCCTCTTTTCTATCTTCGTCCCCTCCCCACTTTCTTCAGCCTCACAACATACCTCAAATGGGGATGCCATAGTCCCACTGACTCTGGACAGTTGGGACTCTTAATCGGTATTCACTTAATTTATCTCGCCGAGTCGAGTCGTAGAAGCGACTCGTTCTCATGTATAGTATGTCAACCGTGTATAAATGTTAAGCGTGCGTTTAGAAAATTTCCCGGTTATGCTCCGGTGCCGAAGGGATCAATGACGCAAATTCCTCGGAGCATCTTTCGTTGAAATACTGGTAGAACAAGGAAAGCATTCCCACCTAACGTCTATGCTCTAAGGCTTGTAATCCGCTTGTTAAGATAGGAGAATCTAGCAAACGGACCGCCCGTTTCTTCACAGGGCCTAGGGTTTTTCCAGGTATTTTGTCTGCCAAATTCAATTATAAGGCGCCCTTGCGATTTGTATAGTCAGCAGTTGAGTACTATTAAAGTATCTGCGGGCCCTGTACAGTACGCCCAACTTCCAAGAGGCTAAATTTCCTCTGGCTTCGATTGGAGCAGGACCAGAAGGATCGAGGATTAGAGAGGGACCGCAGCCAGTGGAGAAGGTCAAATCGATGATGATAATGATGATGATGACCCAATTGTGAGGGGGTTTTTAAAATCAGCTGGAACATTGAGTTGCGTGTTTGCGGAAAGGTATGGCAATCAAGGTAACTACCAAACTACCCCAGTCCAGATAGTTGAAATGTTGTATTTGCTTTTTCATTGGAAGTGCACTGCATGTCGCGTGTCAGTAGAACTATTGCAATAATCTCACAGGTACATTTCATAGGTGCATTTCAATTTAATTGTCGCTTCCGCAGGGTAAATTATACTAACTGCATTAATTTGCTTTGTGGTACTAAATATTTATTACTTACCATTGACAATTAGTAAGTTACCTACCCATTATAATTAACTATAAATAATTTATTTTGACAGTACGTTCGTCTGAGCGAGTGGGAACTTTTCAACTTTTGCAACTGATGTTCATTGATATCCCTTCTTACTTAATAAAGTACCTACGTATTTTGGCAGACATTATTCTATATTTGTAATGTAACTAATATTTTTTCATGGCAATTCAAGTTAAATCTCGTGAATTTTCACGGGTAACTACTAACTAGTTATAAAAATTAATAATAATATTAATTATTTCTTCTGCTTGATTGTATTATCTTCTGATATTTTCTTGTGTCTTTATTTTCTTTGTATTATTTATATACATTATGTATCTCCTTTCTATAACATATCTCGTAACTGAGTTTTTAACTGGTTCGTTCTCACTCACGTCAGAGTAATCTGTAAAAAAAACAGTAATAAATGCATTTTTTTATTATTTAAAATAATGTGTTTTCCATTCATTTCAGAAAGAAAGGACTTGATTTTATATTAACCTTCATTTCAACCTTCCTCATCTCTATTTTCCTCATCCTTTCGCATTTATTTCAGTTTGATGACCCCTGCTTTAGGGTGGTAAGCTCTGCGCAAAACGGTTAAATGAAATGATTTTTTTTTAAATGTAAATTTGTATCTCGTTCTCATTGGAGATTGAATATATTCTCAATCGTCTGTGATTTCTTCATTGTATCTAGTTACTAGATCTGAATAGCTAGCTACAACCCAACCTTCATCTTCCCCCTTATCATAACCCTCACGTATCTCTTTCCGCCTCTCTACTTTCCTCGTCTTTGGTTATCGCAGTTCCACTGCCTCCGGGAAATGCGATACTTTGCAGCGCCCTTGAGGTGATTTTTCACAAAAACGGCGCCATACAAATTATCCAAATATTATTATTGCAGCATATTTTAAACCAGTTTTTTTGCTGTTGATAAAATCACATATTTGCCAATGCCTTATCTCACTAGACTTCTCACAGTCCTTGCCATTCCGCTGCCACTATTTGTACTGTATTAAATATTATATGAAACTGAATGCCATTTCCTTGTTTACCGAATCCCCTCAGATAATTCCTGATAAATATGTTTATCGACCTTCCGGACAATGGTAAAACGAATTACGTTTATCAGCACAATCAGCTCACACTGGCTGAATAATAATGACTGCCTACTGTTACCAACTATTAGCGAAAAACGCTTTTCACTGGGAAATTGTAACTTAAGGGCGATAAAAAAATACATACTCGTATATATTAAACTTCACTATAAGTTCAATAAAAAATAGTTTGAGTTTTACTAGATATACAGTGGAACTTACAAATACCTTTTTTTAAATTTTTAATAGTAATGCCATTTCTAAGAATAATAATAATACATGGATGATTTGTACAGCGCCGTTTTTGTGAAAAATCACCTCAAGGGCGCTGTACAGATCTTATTTTCTAGTTGATATTAATTCCTAGTTTAGGGAGAAAATATACAGGAACACACTTGGCAGGTTCCATCAGATAGACACACTTATTGACTTAAAATTATAATTATGTTTTTTTTGGAGCGATATTAAAAATGGATTTTCTTAATTTGTCGTACAATACAGGATTTGGTTAAAATTTGTATATCCAAAGGTGATTCGTCGATAAACAGATTATGTTGAGATTCTTCGAATGAATTTAAGGATATGAGAGTCTGAAAAGGTAAGTTTTCAGTTTGGACCGAAATTCTGTTGGGCTCGTTATACATCTTAGTTCCAGAGGGAGTTTAATCCAAGCCTTATATTAGCCTCCCGAAATGTCACCTCAACACTCCCGTTCCGAAAGAGGGTTCATGTGCGAGTTTTGTGTAATTTTTTAGATACAGATTACTGAAATCTTATGAAAATTATTTTCTTTAAGTATTAACAAAAACAAAATCTCTAAGATTGTGTCAAGAAAACGCAAGGTCAAATGGGGCAACTACGTCAGCCCCCTTCGGATCGTACGTCTGATTTTCACTTTCGGGTACAGAAAGGTCAAATGTGTTTCGAAAAAATTACCCAACGCTTATTTTGTAATCATCAGTTATTTAATTAACACAATTTAATATTCCTAATATATTAATTGAAATGTTATTTAGACACAAAATATATGCGATATTAACAAAAAGATGAAGTATAAATATTTTTGAATTTTCAACTGAATTTATAAAATTATTTGGGCGGTTTTGATAAAATGATTTATAAAATTATTTGGCGATGACGAGTAAATAAATTATTTTTTTTACAAAATTCGAACAACCATTAATGTACATACACACTTATTTTATTTTTGTTGACTTCTCTTATCTAAAGTTGGCTATCATCGAGGAAAGCTGCAGCAATTCATGGTTATTCGTTGAACAACTTCTAAATCGTTTGCCCTATCAGTCCAGTGTATTTTGAGAATGCGTCTATATATACGAGTACATATGTGAAGCTTCTATCTTCCGTGCTCAAGCCCCCTTGAGGTAATATTTTACAACAACGGCGCTATATAAATTAGCCAAATATTAATTTTGAATTTTCCACGCCGTATAGAAGAATAGATAAAACCTACACTTCATTTCTTCTTATCAGCGTCCAAAGACAACATATTAAATAAATAAAATAATAAAACAATTCTGTAAAAAGACTTGTACTTGTATCCCTGAATGTACTCGTATACAGCAAAACATACTATAGACTGTGTTTATGTGAAAGACGTCATTCCACACTTTTTGCAAGGAAATTTGGGCCTTAGGGATGACATAACGATCAAGCTGTTATGTTTGACACCTGGTCATAAGTTGATCAAATGCTGAAACGGGCTGAGAATCGGTGGTTGACGGGGGCGATTATCTGAAGTGGTAACGGAGAAAAAATCATAATGGCGCTTGTTGGAATTTAAGAAATTATCATTTTGAAATTGATTTCTTTTTGATTAGGTTCTTACCTTCATGTTTTTCATCCAAGTTTCTACTTTATCCAACCATTTCGCTATTCGATTTCCGCATTCAAAAAAAATGTGTTTGAAACAATTAACTGGTTGGTTTTCGCTTGTTCGTCGATTTGTTGTTTTGTTCTCCAAATAATATAAAAATAATTTTGGTGTTCTGTGAATAAGAAGACTTAAATCAGTGCGGTATTCGTTTCGTTTTTAATACAATTTTTAACGAAAGAAAGACTTCAAAAACTTCACCTTCAACTTTATCGGTGAGTGAATGGTTTCCCATTTTTTCCTTAATTCCATAGTCTTTCCACAGACTTCAATTAGACACTTTCATCAAGTAGTACATCCACTTTTTTTCCAAATTCATCTAATAGCTTCGGATCCAACAGGGCTAATCATCTTTTAGCGATAGAGTACAATGTGACAGTGGTTAAAACCACTAGGCCGAAGTTTGCTTGCAAAAAAAAAGTGGGATAAGACCTTTCACCTACACATAGTCGATAAGCGAGCTGAAAAACCGATACACAATTGGTTAATTCATATTTTTAATCTATTTTTTCCGCATGCGATATGCGAGGAAGTCACGATTTGCGACGATCGATTTCCTTTTCGCGGAACCGTCCATGACTAAATGATGAAGACTGCCACGGGCTGCAGTGTGCAGTGCCACTGGGAAATTGCAGTGTACAGTGGATAGTTGCAGTGCAGGGCAGAGCGGTCATTATGTCAACTGCACGCTGCATGCGTGCGTGCACTGATTTGCAGCGCTGCAATCAAACTGTGATATCTGCATATTATGCATGAGCGTACAGATACTGGTCGATACCGTACTGAGAATTGTACTTCGCATGAATATAATTTTAGCAAAGCAAAAATCACGTTGCTAGTAATGGCTTCTATATATATATATATTTTTTTTTTTTTAAAGTAAGACAAACATTCCCGGGTTGCGAATAACCTGACAATATTTGAAAAACTCCTACTGCCATCATAAAAAGCGGAAGATGTTGCTTGTGCAATGACGGAGGACTTCGCCAGCAGAGGAATTGAACCTTAGAGCAATAATATACAAGAGGTATAGCTGTAGATCGATCTGTAGTCAGTATTTACTAGCTTTTTCGCATGAAGTAATAACTCGGTTGGAAAAGCTAAGACTGGGGCTACGGTATATCCATTCACAGCACATGTCGACATAATGTTTTTGTTTATTCGTATAGCCACTTTTTCACAGTATTTTTATCAACAAAAAATATAGCATCTAACCTAAAAAAAACCGTTTAGTTGTGTCAAGTTTAGTGGCAAAATATAATGTGGGCGGAGTCCCGCAGTTAACCAGCGAAAATAACCAGCTTAAGAACATTACGACAGTATATAGAAGCCGTCCAAGAAATTTGTTGTCTCTTTCTCTCTCATGGTGTACGATGTAAAAACACGGAAACAGTGATTTATTACAATTTCGGATGGGTTGGGTAAAACAAATTAGCTATCCCTCCATATATTGTTCCTTCAAGAATTGAACGCACAACGCCCGGGTGGGAATCAGACGCGTTCTCCACTCAGCTACCGACCGGTCGAATATATAAGTATATATTTTTTATAGTGAATACCGCAAAAGAGTCCCAACTGCTCCAAACCTTCTGGAGCCAGGGCGGCTAAGGCATCCCCAATATCGGGATATTTTGTGTGGCTGAAGGTAGTGGAGAGGCGAAGGAAATGGGAAAGAGGAAGGTTGGGATGTACCTGGCTATTCAGATCTGGTCACAAAAGACGGCTCAAGCCATTTCAAGCAACGTTTCGATTCTGAATGGTGTTCTCTCAAAAGATTAACTTAGAGTATCTACCACTCTGAAACTTGCCACAAATATACTCAATATTATTTTATATGAATTAATTGTGAAATAACAAATGTTACTGTTGTCAATAATAAATAGAAAAAATAACTTTGTATAAGACCACGAATATTATTTTAATTTGTATAACCAACCGGTTTCGCTTAGCCTAAGCATCATCAGGGTACAAAATTAAACAAAAATTAGTTTAATTTTCCACCTCGATGATGCTTATGCTAAGCGAAACCGGCCGGTCATAAAACTTAAAATAATATTCATGGTCAATTTTTCATCTCAAACCACAAAGTGATTGCTTTCTACGAAAAAATCATATCAATTAAATAAAATTTATTTGCGCACGCTGGGATTTGAACCCGTGACTTTTGCCTTTGCTGGTTTTTAAACTGTGCCTGCTACAGACATTTAAAAAAAAAATTCACTGGAAACCTTAGATATTTTCCTAACTACTTGTGTAGAATTTATGAATAAATCATTTGTAGTATTGTTTGTATTAAAATGCTACAAAGTGACGTTTAGACTCTGTGCTGAGATGCCTTTAGAGGTATTCACTTGGTTCTTCCAATCAGTTATTTCTCACTGACTCTTCATTTTCCTCCACGTTCTTAAATCTTTCTAACCGCAGCTAATTTTACCAAACTATTTTAATACAAACAAATGATAAGTCCTCGAAACTTTCTAGGACTCATACAAATTAACGTCCATTAATTTTCTGATTATTAAAACATTGTATCTAGGTACTGATTATATTCCTAATGTCAACAAAACTGAAAAAATTACCTTTTTTTTTAGATTATTTTTTCGTCTCTGTTCTTTGTATGGCGGCTTTCTTTTGTTTGGCCACATGTCGTATTGTACGAGTACCTACATTATTTTGTATATATTGATTCCCTAATTCCAGAGTGTAACAAGTCTCAAAATACCAGCGTAGAATTCGATTGCTTAACAATTTATTTATTATTTTAAAATAATAATACAATCCTTAAATAATAATTACCACTCGCTGCTCTTTGGAAACCGATTACTGATTGTCTGATTGTCGACTTGTTACACTCTTGAACCAGAGAATTTTTTTATTTATTTAAAGAAAGACAAACATTCCCTGGTTACGAATAGCCTGACAATATTTGAAAAATTCCTACTACCATCATAATAAGCGTAAAATGTTGCTTGTGCAATGATTGAGCATAGGAATTAAACCCACGACGCCGGGATGTGAATCCGACGCGTTTGTCCACTCAGCTACTAACCGGTCGAAATACATGGTATGGATACAATCTTTGAAAAGCATTAGCCGGTCATCATAGATATGATAACATGAAAGTGAATGGAAGAAGTCGGGGACGCCCGAGGAAGACATTGCACAATCAAGTAAATCAAATGATTGTTTGGTAGCTGAGTGGACAAACGCGTCGGATTCCCACCCGGGCGTCGTGCGTTCAATTCCTCAGCTGGCTAAGTCCTCCATCATCGCACAAGCAACATCTTCCGCTTCTATGGTGGTAGTAGGAGTTTTTCAAATATTGTCAGGTTATTCGTAACCCGGGAATGTTTGTCTTTCTTTTTAAAAAAAATATACTTGAATCGGGCCACGTGAAGTGTCAGAATAACAGAAGAGTATGTATGAGACGATGTATGAATGTGAACGAAGCAAGGAGTGTGTACCAATACAGAGTTGCGTGGCGGTTCGTCCTCTCTGACTACCCCTGCGGGGAAACGGCGTGATGGTTAGTTAATTAGTTATTTAAAATATATACATATATATATACATGGCCTCCATGGTCGAGTGGTAAGACGCTCGACTACGAATCTAAAGGTCGCGGGTTCAAACCCGGCGTGCGCCAATAACTTTTATTTAATTAATATGTGTCATAACACATTTAATTCATATAAAAATAATAAAAAGTATATTTGCGGCACGTTCCAGGTTGGTAGATACTCTAAGTATCGCCCTGGTGAAAGACCACCATTCAGAATCGAAACTTTGCTTGAAATGGCTTTAGCCGTGTTTGGTGACCAGATCTGAATAGCCAGGTACTTCCCAACCTTCCTCTTCCCAATCTTCTTCTCCTCTCCACTACTTTCAGCCTCACAACATACCCTATTTGGGGATGCCATAGTCCCACTGGCTCTAGACGGTTGGGAGCAGTCGAGACTCCTGTGAGGTATTCATATAAAAATTTAAAAAAATCACATCATAATAATATAATTTATTTAATTACACACAAAGTGAAATATAATCTCTGTACCATCAATACGAATGAGCTTTAATTGAATTTAATAATTCATCATGAAAGATTCTGCTCGTGCAACACACTTTAGAATTTATAATAATATTATACAGACGCACAGATGGCATTAAATTCTCCGCTAGAAAAAATGCGCGTGGCTTCACAATAGTCGTAGAAGCGTAGCGATCTATTCACACACTATTAGAAAACGAATTTATTTCTTCAAATACAAAGAAGACGTGTCAATTACAGCATTTGAATAATCCCCCCTCAGAGAAAAAAACTTATGCGTAAATGATGGAAGTTGCATCGATTTTTTCACCAAACAATTTGTACCCTTCCATTTGGTCTCAATGCGACAGTTTTTTTTTCACTATTCATTTTAACTAATGCCTTTCCCAGACGAATTTATTTATGAAACGAGAGCTGTCACGTTGGTATATAAAATGTTTGCATACATAAAGCGCCTTACAAAGGTTTTTGTTTATGTAGGCATCGTGGCGGTTGAATTTTTACAGGAAATTTATAGAAAGTAGTTCGCTTCAAGACGAAAAGATATGGGTAATTAGAAAATTCATGCATTATGAAACAAATTCTGCCTTCTTTATACATGGTGTCCAGAAACTCGTGGTACAAGCAAAATTGGTGAGTCTACGTCACGTTTGCAGACTATTTTGCGGCAAAACTTTTTTTTGATTGGGGAGTGCTATGTTGAATTTATTAAAATGCGACGAAGCGTAAACCTGACTCCAAAAATTGCCGGAAAAAATAGAAAAAAGTTTACTTTTTTTTAAAGTAAAGTTGTTCAAATAGAAAAAACATCATGTTTTCGGACACCGTGTTTATCACATTTGGGCGATCCGCTATTTTTTTATGCGAAACCTTACAATAGCTAGTTGGGAAACTTTAAGAGGCGGGTTAAGGATGGGGCCATATGAAGACATTTTTAATGGGGGTCTAGAAGAGGCCCCCATGAATCGAGGGAGGAAAGACGCATTCTAATAGCTCGTTACACATCCATTTTACATAAGAACAAGTCAGGGTAATTACACGTTATCATGCAGCCGACATCAACTGTGAACTATTTTGTGGTTAGAGCACCAGTATGCAGGGGATCAATTTTGCAACTTTATTTAATGGTTAAATGAATAGTCCCATAGAGTTAAACTAGAAATTCCAGACAGAAAAACGCTGAACAAGTTTTATGAGGCCAGAGTTCAACATTAGAGAGAGCTAATACAATTGTGTTTACCTAAGGTTAACGCTGCCAGGATGGACTCCCTCTTGATGGCGTTTTGCAGTAATGAGGCCTAATATCCTTCATTAATATTTTTTACTTATATTATTTAAAATTTTATTTTATTTATTTTTTCTCATGAATTTCTGTTAATTTTTATTTGTTAACATTATAATTACTATGTATTGATATCAATTATGGAAGGTATTGCATTGCACTACTCCTGCATACCTTCCGGAATAAAACTTTATTTTTATAATTATTATTATTAGGTGACCTGCCAGGTAAATATGCTTCTGTAAATTGTCTCTGTACAGAATATAAATAAATATTAATAAGCCATAGATTATTTGTAATTAGTAATAAGGTGAAGCCTGGGAATCAATATTTTTACAGCGCCCTCTAGCTGATTTTTCACAAAAACGGCGCTTTGAAAGAATCCAAGTATTTGATAGTATTAATACTGTAAACCGTCTTCTGCCACGTTCGATGGAAAAATTGCTCATACATACAAAAGTTTTAAATTTTCTTCCGATTACGGTCCTTCACGATTTACTCACCATGTACCTTTTGATGTGTGTGTCGTGACTAAACCACGCGGGAGTGGGTTTTTATTTGCTAGATACAATAATTATCATTATTGTAGTTGAGATTCTATTTGTTTAACTTCCTCCAATTTTCCCTAATAGGACCTCTTGCAAACATAATATACTTTTACAAAGAAACCAAACACTGGGGTTTGACACAATAATTCAAATAAGGAGATATTAATTTTAAACCGCTTTATTAATATGCATGTATATCTGCTAGTAGACAGATATGATTGATAATAAAGTGATTTAAAACTTAATATATTCTTATTTAAACACTAATATATACTGAAATTGAAATTAACTTTTGACAGCCTCCATGGTTGAGTGGTTAGACGCTCGACTACGAATCCAAAAGTCGCGGTTTCAAACCCGGCGTGCGCCAATAAATTTTATTTAATTGATATGTGTCATAACACATTTAATTCATATAAAAATAATAATAAGTATATTGGCGGCACGTTCCAGAGTGATAGATACTCTTAAGTATCGCCCTGGTGAAAGACCACCATTCAGAATCGAAACGTTGCTTGAAATGGCTTTAGTCGTGTTTGGTGACCAAATATGAATAGCCAAGTACTTCCCAACCTTCCTCTTCCCAATCTCCTTCCCCTCCCCACTACTTTCAGCCTCACAACATACCCTATTTGGGGATGCCAAAGTGTCATTGGCTCTAGACGGTTGTGAGCAGTTGAGACTTTTATGCAGTATTCATATAAATAAATATTTAAAAAGCATTAATGGTTATTTTAAAATATTTTAATAATATCAATAATCAACAACACAAATATGAAACAGAAAAAGCCATCACCATCTAGGTATTAAATGTACATTACAAAGATGTCAGCCGAATCAGAGGAAAAAATTTAAAAAAATAATATCAATAATCTTCAATGAAAAGTATGAGATCGATTAAAAATATCGGTTTTTAATAGTTGAATTGGTTAAAGCGTTACCCCCGTATAAAGAGTAGAGGATCCGAGTTGGAATCTCAGTTGTGACCATTGTCTTCTTATTATCTGACTTTTTTCTGTTTCATATTTGTGTTGTTGATTATTGACATTATTTAAATATTTAAACCAATAAATACTTTTATTTTAGGCTTACATATATCGAGGACTAAAATAATAAGAATAGGTATTCTGCGGAGACAGCAATCAGATAACCCGCTGACTTTGTATTGTGTACATTAAAGAAAACATGTTAAATGATAAGTAACTTTACTGCCACAATAAGGTTTATTACCGTGATGATATTTTATTCTTTCAGATTACCGGCATTACCTGATGATTACCTGTCGTTTTATCGATTGACAGTTTGAACGGTCACTTTGGCTGTCGTGAAGTTTTCTGCAAATTGCTCCCCGGGTAAATATTTATGCGGTGAAAACGGCAAGGGTTGCGCAGACCGGTGACCGATTGAAGGGGTGGCGGAAGGTGATATTTTTTGCTTCATATTGTCGTCAAATAAGGTAGGTACTCAAAAAAATGCTAAAATAATTCGACGCTCTCCGTTGAACAGAACAGACATTACCCAAAAGTGTGATCTTTACCAATATGAAATAAAACTGATCTCGACAAATAAAATTAGACATTTTGCCTCCTAGGCCCCAGAGAGAATAATAAAAGTTATTGTCTGTTCGAGAAAGAACTTCGAAAATTATAAGTATTTGAACAATTTCACTTTTTTATTATTTTTTTTTTGTAGTGAATAAATAACACACAAGAGTCCCAACCGTCTAGAGCCAGTGAGACTATGGCATCCCCAATCCAGGTTTGTTGTGAGGTTGAAGGTAGTGGAGAGGGGAAGAAGACGAGAAGATGAAGGTTTGAAAGTTCCTGGCTATTCAGATCTGGTCACCAAACACGGCTAAAGCCATTTCAAGCAACTTTTCAATTCTGAAAAGTGGTCTTTAACCAGTGCGATACTTAGAGTATCTACCACTCTGGAATCACTCGAAGTAAGATAAAATTGACCTTACTTCGGGCACACAGATACGCATACAACACATTTCCATCTTTAGAGTAGAATTTGTAAAGCTTAATGTTTTTACCCTTCTTTTCAGATAGAACTTCTTTTTTTTATTCAAAAAAAGTTTTTTTTAAACAAAAGTTTAAAAAAATATATATACGTATATACGAGTACTCGTATATATTTCAACGGGCAACAACTGAATCTTGCTTGGAAGGTAACTACGATGACCACTACACCACAAACAATTGTGATATCGACGGCATAAATTCATTGTATGTAATGAAAACATTTTTTTTTAATTTCACATATTCTTAAAATAAAATTATTATACAAGTTTTTTTTAATAATTTTATACTACTCTTCCATTAGAAGCTTTAGGTTGTGTATGGAAGAGGAGTGTACATTAATTGTTAATGATTAAATAATATAATATGGTACATATTGTTGTAAATAATGTAAAGAGACATTTATATGAAGTGTAATTAGTACATCGTAACTATGATAGTGTCATTAAAGATAACTAAAAATGTATTAATTAGAAGAAGATTTTTTTAATGAAAAATAAGTAAATTATAAAATATTTGTAAGATTAATTCAATTGGAGATATATTTTTTTTTTTGTGAAGAATGTTTTAAAAAATATTTCTTGATAGAGTTAAATATTTGGGTTTTACCATTAATGCTTCTGATTTCTTCTGGTAGTCAGTTGAAAAATTATCGTCCTTGATAAGTATAATGAAGTTGAGCAAATTAACTGTTTGGTTTTGGCATGGAAAAATACATTTAAATCGAGTTCAGTAAAAATAATAAAACCCTAAAATTTTTTTTATTACCAGTGTTTCAACAAAATAAGAAGATCGCCCTGTGGTCCATCCCACTATGAGAATACATAAAAAATATATCACGAGCGAGGTAAACCTAATCACGAATAGCTAAGCCAAAAAAAACCTCGCATGTAGATTTTTTCAACCCTGCACAGCGTCCGAAGCTTGAGCATTTTTTCATACTTTTCCATCCCCTTTGTCCGGGGGTTGGTTGATGAAGCCTGATGGGAAGGGTTGAACAGGTGGTTTCACGTGTGTAGACGATCAATTTTGATTTATTATCCTTTTTTCAGCCAGCTCAGTACGAACATAATTATTTTTTATCTCTGCTGTATATTTACGTGAATATTATTGAAATTCGATAACAATCATTCTTGCCTTTATAATTTCTACAGTCAGTATTTAAGCGTACGCGTGTGTGTACAGTGTACACATACATCGTCTTGATATGAATATGGTCGACGAAATGGACTTTAATTTAAAATGTGTCACGTTCTTATAATTTGCCGATTCTGTTAATGGTGCGTGCTGAAAATAAGATTTTTTTGTGATTTCGCTATAATTATATTGAAATTTTAATAAAAAACTTTTTTTTTTTTTTGTCGCTAATATTCAAGAATATGTTTCCTCATCACCGTAACATTTTCACAATCGCAGAATCGAACATGTTCAAAATCAACTTCTTTATTAAGTTTTCCATGTACAAAATCGTAAATCTCTTCTCATTTGATAATTATGTAATATTATGCTGTGTTTTGATTAATTAATTTAAACTTTCTTATTTTAAACGGTCTGATAGGTTATTAGCATGTATATTATAATGTATTTTACTTTAATATGAATAATAATACATTATGTAGGTGTCATATTGCGTACAATAAAACACTCATTAATCAACAACATAGCATCATTTTCTATTGTTGATTGTTGGGTTTGTAGTTGCTATTTGTTAGTTATATATGAGTTGTTATATATAGTTGGTTAGGTTAGGTTAGATTATTTTTTCGAATAATTTAAGTCAATGAACTAAAATTTAAAATTTTCGTAGAAAGCAATTATTTTGTGGTTTTTATGATCGACCGGCTCCGTTTAGCCTAAGTGATGCTTAGGCTAAACGAAACCGGTCAGTCAAAAAAAAAAAAATTAAATATATGGTCATAAACAAAGTTTTCATTTCATTAAAATGTAATAGTAAAAAAGATGAATAATAAAAAATAAATACTGACTCTTCTTTCCCCACTAATCTTCGGATAAATTTTTCCATGACAATGAAGAATAAAATGTCATTTTTAATAAAATGCAGTGATTTCAATAATATATTCTGTGTATAAAATTGTATCTTGTCCAAATTAAAAATTTCTAATAAACCTGTGTTAATATGAAGCTACCTGCCAGGTAAGTATAGTTCTTTATATTATCTGCCTGTACATAATACAAATAATTTGTACATCTTAGTAGCATCACGCTCATTAATCAAATACATTAATAATAAAAAAAGTTTGTTTTTTATTTCAGAAGGTATGCTGGAGTAGTGCAATGCAATTCATTCTATTATTAATACTAATACATTAAATAAAGTTTTAATATATACGAGTATACACACAATAATAAAGAAAAAACATAAATTCATAGGAAAAAAAAATATAAATCTATAATCGATAATGGAGGATATTAGGTCTCATGCATTGAACATTTGTTTCGTATTATCGATTGATGAGTTATTGGATAAAATCTTTTAACCATAAGCAATAAGTCGTTGAAATAAATTATCTATAGTTAGAAATAAGAGATAGCCTAGAATTCAATATTCGCCCTTGAAGTAGTTTTTCATAAAACAGCACTATACAAATTATTCTAATACTATTACGTATAAGCCTCATAATAGATAGTTACATATTTATGTAGATTTGTATAAATAAGGTATATTTTGGTATCGTTTCTAATATATTCAATGTAAAATCCGCTTGAGCTATTTTTTTTCTAAAAAACAACGTTGAAAAAGATCCAGTTAATGATTATCTTCACTGTATCTTGTACTACATCGCAAGCCTGTAAGCAATATGAGTCTGTTTACCTTCGTAGGTAACAGCTCTTCGTAAAAACTTGTCACAGTAAACCGTGTTGATGGGAAACACAACGCGCTAAAACTATAAAATAACCGGCCCGGCTGCGAACTAAAAAGTGGGGACCAAGTCCAACCCTTTGACTGTCTGGAGTTTTTTACGCTTTTTATTTCGACTTTTGGTAGCTCGCGATGCAAGCCGAATTTTTTGTAGCCGACCTTTTTGTTGCGCACAAAAAAGGGTCTCTTGTGATGCTTTTTTTTTCGCCTTGCCGTATTTTCGAGCGTGCGTGTGTGCGTCGCCGCATTCGTATGTCTACGCATAATGCGTAACTTTGTGGATGTGTGGATGATGTGAGTAAGTGTGGGTAATCTCCCGCGAAGTATTATAATGCACTTGTCTCGAAATCGTCAACAAAAGCCTCGTGACCTGAATCTTACACATTTTTGAATATTTGAAGGCAGGCATAGTGATGATAGAAGAAAGGTAGGCTTACCAACTTGCATAAGTATAAATCTGAATACCGCACAAGAGTCCCAACTGCCCGAAGCCAGTGGAACTATGGCACCTCCAATTGGGATATGTTGTGAGGCTGAAGATGATGTGGGGAAGCACCTAGATATTCAAATCTAGTCACCAAACACGGCTAAATACATTTTAAGCAACGCTTCGATTCTGAATGAACCAGGGCATTACTAAGAGAATTTACTACTTTAAAACATCCTTTTAACTCTTTCTTATGTTAAGTGATCATTTACATTTATCAATTCATCAAAAAGATACAACTAAGTATAGTTTTCCAGTTTTTTTTTTCATTAAATATATAATAAATAACAACTAAACGATTTATTTCAGCGTCTTACCTTCTTATAAACCTAATAGGTATTAGTAACATTCTCTAGGATTCATTATAACATAATTTTCACTACTGTAAACACTGAAAGTTGAAACAGTTTTTGTTTTCTCAAAGTAACAAGCAATTCTTTACGGACTTATAATAATCTAATGATTCAACAATTGATTTTGTCTCCCAAATAAATAATATATTATATTTTTTCTTGATAAATTTAAAACCAAATAAAATTGTTACGGTATTTTTATAATACGAGGTTTGTTCAAAAGAAAAGGTGAATTTTGAATTTTCGCGTGCTGTGTACATTCGATTATCGTTTTTTTTTTGCTATGTTGGTACACATATGTTAGCATTATCAGCCATTTTGGATTAGTGGTTTGTTTTTGACCACTGGAAAGGTTAGTCATGTTTTTGTGTGTTCTTCGATTTTTTACTTTTGAAAAAAATGGATCAAAGAATAAAATCTATGATTTGTTTTTCCACAACTCCAGGACGCTTATCGTCATTAACATCTTCTCGGCTTTCTGTAAAGCGCTTGTACCACTTATAAACACTTTTTTAGACAAAGTAGACTCGCGGAATGCCACAGTCAACATTTTAAGTGCGTTGGAGCACTTTATTCCATTTTTAACGCAAAATTTAATAAAAAATATTCATTGATCCATTTTTTTTCAAAAATAAAAAATCGAAGAACACACAAAAACGTGACTAACCTTTCCAGTTGTCAAAAACAAACCACTAATCCAAATGACTGATAATGCTAACATATGTGTACCAACATATCAAAAAAAAAATCCATAATCGAATATACACAGCCCGCTAAAATTAAAATTCACCTTTTCTTTTGAACAGGCCTCGAATATGCTCTTGTATTATTTTTAGTACTTTGTTTGTTTGTTTGTTTTTTTTTTTTAATTTTTTTATGTTGTCTTGTCTCATTGTTTTCATTTATCTTATATGTATTATTATTTATATGGCAGACAGAGTATTGCACCCACCGCTCTTTTCCGCTGAAATAAATATAATAATATTATAACTCCATGACTCTATAAATTCCTAAGCGTAAACTGTGCTAATTTCACGATGCCAGAATTCTCGATTCAAGAGCATAATAGAGAAACTTACAAACAGAATTTCTGCTTTATAATCATAGCATCACAGGGTAAGATTGCCATGCAAATAAACTATATGAAGTGGGAATAAACGAGTAAGTCATATCATCATATTTGTAGATACGCAATACTCAAGCAGCGATAAAATGATGATTAACATAAGTTAACATCTATCTAACATTCAATTCATTCGTTCCATTTATTCTCCACAAATGCTATAAACGGCGAAGGCAAAGGTAGGCGGAAGTCGTTTATAAAAGAAAGTTGTATAAGCCCTTGATTTATATCATAGTCACCAATATATCAGCAATATGGCATTACATTATTAACTACTTCCGCGTAGACCTATATTATTTGGCCGTTCTTTTAAAGAATCGC
Organism: Drusus annulatus; assembly: GCA_022651775.1. Classification (NCBI taxonomy): domain Eukaryota; kingdom Metazoa; phylum Arthropoda; class Insecta; order Trichoptera; family Limnephilidae; genus Drusus; species Drusus annulatus. Next base: position 2,525,192 of record JAGWCC010000184.1, read on the forward strand.
CTAATTTATCCAAATAATTGCCTACTTACTCTAAAAAGACCCTGGGACAAAAGAGACAGGCCCAGCGAACCGGTAAATAATAAACGCAATATTACACGGGCGTACCGCTGACAGGTTCGTCGTAACCTCTCCCTCTTCCTCATAAACGAACCATGCAACAGAGGGAATAGTTACAACGGAGCTCTCGGCGGGACCATTCCAACGGTACCTGCCCTAATTGTGATAACAGGTGCAAAAGTTGACAGCAGGAGAGTTGGCAATAACGAGACCAGAATACTAAAAGATTTCAGTGTTGGAACTAAATTCCCACATGTATCTGTTTGGCAGCGGCAATACCGTGGGAGAAAAGAAGTAATTTTAAAAAACAGCCCGCCCCTGCTTTTTAAAGGTCCATTTTTTACATCCCTAAAACCTACCCTTGTGTTTTAGTCTCAGAACATTAATTAGGTAGCTTTTTGCAGATTAAAACGAGTGTGGAAGATTTAGTGCGGCTACCTGGGACGTACGGATTTACAAATGGGTCATTCAAATACTTTTCCCGTGTTATCTTATTTTGGCAGCCATCAATTAAATTTGTCATCACTTCATTATCTTTTACGCCATTTCTTGAAATATGAAAATATGCTAATGACTAATGATTTAGCATTTTTACCTCTTGACGAACTTTCATGTTGTTTCTATTAACCGAGTTAATTATTATTATATCCATCTAACACCTTTTTAACTTCTTACTAAACTCTCTGCCATAGCTTTGTAAGATTAGGTTATTATTTATATTATTATTATAACATTACATGCCAAAAACTTAACGATTTCAGTTCACTCGTAATTCAATAGAATCGCACAATTTCAGTGTTCCTGTATCGCCTTTTTCAAATACCACGTGTTTTAGATTATCCATCGAAAGATAAGACCAAAGCACCATTCCGACTAGTTATTTTTTTCAATTTTGAGTAATAATTTATGATAAACCATAGAATTAATCAATAACCAAATTAATGGCACGTGAAATGGCCAACAGCCATTAGTTTCGGGGCTAAGGGCCGGGCACATGTCGGCCGAACTTGCATTACTCCTCCGTTGCACCTTTTCATTAAAATAATGCAAACCGCATTTACCTTTGTTTTCGGTGGCGAAATACAAGCCCTCCGAGGGGTGGGCAAGATATTTAGGGGACGAATGATCGATACCAGGGGATGATAAGGCTAAACCTTGGGGAAAGCGAATTATTACACTAAATGACTGCAGGTGAGTTGTGCCGAAGGGCGAAGGGTGGGTTCCTGGCTTGTTACTTTGTTGTATAGGTACCACCTACACCTACCCAGAGCAAAGCTGGACTGGCTGACTTCACTTTGGCGATGAAAGCTTTCGTGCAGGCTGTTTAAATGAATATTAAAAGGAACGAACATTTGTTTGTTGAGTTATGAGGTCTCAGTATGAGATATTCTGCAAAACAATAACTAGATTATTCTCAAATCATCTGAATTTTCTTCAGTTTTTCTTAGTAATATTAGTAAGTTATTGCTTATTTTGACCGGCTATTATCCTAGCGCCCTTGAGGTGATAGTTCTGTCACGAAAACGGCGCTATTTAAATCAGCCAATTATTATTATTATTAGTTGATAAATGCGTCGTGTTTCCAACCAGGCGTCGTGGGTTCAATTCTTCTGCTAGCCAAGTCCTCCATCATTGCACAAGCAACATTTTCTGCCTATTATGATGGTAGTGGGAGTTTTTCAAATATTGTCTGGTTAATCTGAACCCGGGAATTTTAATCTTTGTTTTTAATTTAAACATTTTTTTATTATTCAAAAAAATGTGCTTTTTGCGATTCAATAGATTCATAATTTTCAATCACTATTTATATATTTATTTTAATTACTTGTATATTGAGTTTTATTGTTAATTTTGTTTTTTGCTTGTTTTTTGCATTACCTTTAGAAAAAATTCAAGAGATCAATGCTGTTTTTTTACTTCATTGGCAATCTCCCAGAAAATTGATCAAGTTGTGTTTTATGTTAGCCTTTCTTGCTAATCTAGTAGACATATTTTTAACGGAATACGAAAGAAATAAAAACCCTATATGCACGCATTATAAAACAATGTCCAATAAAATAATGAATAAAGAAGAGATGAAAGATTTGACGGCCGATATAAGACTAATTAATAATAATTAAATGAATTATATGCTTCAGGCAAGTCGCGATTGTGATTATGGGTAAAGAATAGTATTACAAACGAATTTGCAAATAATCATATTTATTTTACCAAATTACTGGACAGTGGCGTGCCTTGCTGTTTGACCTAGGGTAAGTTAATATAACCACCAGTCAATAAAAAACCCAAACGTCATATTTACAAGTAGGTAATTTCCACTGAACAAGGGAAGAAGGGTGATCTATATAGGGGTATATTGCTCCTGAACAAAATCTTTTCCGATTTCGACATATTCTGCCAGTAAGGAGAGATTCAGAAGTGAAATCCTTTTGATTCTTGAAAGAGTTTCTCCTCACTGACGTGATCGCCACCACTGCCTGTAATTTTTTGGATTTAAAAAAAAAAACTTTTTAACTTTTATTTTTTTCTTCTTGCAATTATTCTTTAATTTGTAATTATTTACAAATATTGCGTCTAATTTCTCATATGTAATAAATTATTAAGATTTTTAGATGTATGTAAAATTATTATTATTATCAAACCAATTTGAAACAAAGCTGATGTCGTAAATTTGCAATAGACAACTCGATTCCTAAGCCCTCGGCAGGCCAATGAAATTAATTATCTGCTGAAGAAATAAATTGGACCGGTTAGTAGCTGAGTGGACAAATACGTCGGATTCCCGCCCGGCCGTCGTGGGTTCAATTCCTCTGCTAGCCAAGTCCTCCATCATTGCACAAGCAACATCTTCCGCTTATTACGATGGTAGTAGGAGTTTTGCAATTGTTGTCAGGTTATTCGTAATACGGGAATGTTAGTTTTTCTTAAAAATAATATAACTAAGATAAAAATTTCACCAGAAGTAAGGAAAAATTGATTTTACTTCAAGCACTCGCTACACGCCCACAACATACTTCATTGTTATTATTTAGTGGTAATTCCACTGAGAGACGTTTCAACTATATTACTATGTAGTTTTTAAAATTAATTTGGAGGTATTTAAATTAGTTGAAAAACGCTTTTAATAATTTTATCTCTTTTTTTATGTAGTTTCTTATGACCTGTACAAGTGTACTACTTAAATTACAGCTGAGTCTAGGTACCGGTGCCATTATGAATAAGTAGATATACTTAATATGCAACATGAACCCGGTACAAACGCATTTCCAAAGATACCAATGCCATCATGAATTAAGTTCAGTGCGAGCGCATTTCCTAAGGAAACTTTATACACACATGAAATGTAAATAGATATGGTTTGCTTGCACGAGTAGACGCTAGCGAGCTAGCTGCTTGCTGCTTGCTGCTTGCTGTTTGCTGTTGCTGCTTGCTGCTTGCTGCTTGCTGTTTGCTGTTTGCTGCTTGCTGCTTGCTGCTTGCTGTTTGCTGCTTGCTGCGAGGTGTTCCTGGAATTAATCATCTCACGTGGGTGCGGTTTTGAAGGAAGCTGCCATAATCGTAGTTTGGCTGATTACTTTCTGTATTGCCAGACATCGACAACATTATCGATGCAGTCGTAATGTTTTTAATCATACGAAGGACGTGATTCAAAAATGAGGCCGAAGGCAAACGCAATTAATGTTTCTTTGCTTTAATAAAGTTGTCTATATTTATGCATACTTTGCATGTGGGTTTTTAGACCCTTAGCTTTTAGTAAATTGTTTTTCAATCTGTTGATGTACACATGCACTGTTATACCCACATCTGAACAATATTTCACTATGGTAACAATCATGATTTTAGGTAGTTTCAATTTGCATACCTGTTATATAAATTATTTTCTCGTTATTATATTCAGTGGCAGCTCGTGACTTTTTAGTGTGCTAGAGTGGTAAAATTGAAAAAAAACGTCGTTGTTGTAGTCGAAAACATTTTTTATTTTTCTTCGAAATTTCAACTTTTTGTATGAAGATTTTTCAGAAATCCGTGCAGTGCACCACCAAAACTGAAAAATCCTGACAATTTTCACACAAAAAAAATTTTTTTTTTCGGCTACAACAACACTAACAATGTCGTATTTTTCAATCTTAGCACTCTAGCACACTAAAAACTCACGAGCCGTCACTGATTAAATTAAGTTGGGTACAAAACTGCGCAATATAAACTCACTGCTATTGTTATTATTATTACTGAGAAAAATAATTCTAAACTGGGGGTATTCCACACTTCACATTTAATGTTAAATCGACGATCAGCGCCATTTTGATTTTTTGACATTTTAACGGTCCCCGTTAAATGCCGACTATTGACCTATTTCAGCTTTGGGTCAAACTGTAATCATCTGACAAGCGTAACAGCATGACCGCTATGATTGACAGTTGATCATAACTTTAAAAAAAAAGCTGAAACGGGCTGAAAATCGGCGTTTAACGAGGTTCGTTCAAATGTCAAAAATGTAAAATGGCGCTGCTGGTCGATTTGGTTTTCATCAAATGTGACGCGTGTTTAAAACACTTTAGCCTTATATCTTTTGAACACAATAGAGTGGTGATATATTGCGAATATTTGACGGGCAAGCGAATGAAATAAAATGTAGAGGACGTCCAGAACCTAGTGAATCAAACGCTTTCGTGTCATGTCTAGTGTCGGAGTACAGGAGAGTGAGAAAAGTACCTACGTATGTAATACGTGAGATGACTTATAAATGTGGATGATGCAAGAAGGTCTGCCTAACTCTGCGGGGTCTAGAAGGTTTGTTAATCGGGTAGGTACCAAAAACCAACAATAAACATTTATATTTTCGTAGAAAGCAATCATTTTGTGGTTCGGCATATTTAAATAAATTAAAAAATAACTTTGTATAAGACCACGGATATTATTTTATTTTTTATGACCGACCGGTTACACTTAGCCGAAGCACCATCAGGGTACAAAATTAAACTAAACAAAAAATATCAAGTGTGCGATTATATATACATACAGAGGGACAACAAAATATAAAATAAAATAACAAAGCAATGAAAAAACAATGGAATAACATTTTTTGTTTTATTTAATGTTGTACCCTGATGACACTTAGGCTAAGCGAAACCGGTCAGTAATAAAAAATAAAATATTATCCGTAGTCTTATACAAGGTTATTTTGTCATTTCTTTAAATAAAAATTTTGTTGTAAAAAGTCCCAAAAATCACGTCACGTCACTGGTCGGTAGACCAACTGAAATGTTTACGCTCAAGTCATTATTTGGTTAAACCAATCGCTGTGGACATTGGAAATCCTTTAAAAAAATACTTCGAATTCCTCCGCTGTCTCCAGTCTCGAGAGAAACCTCGTGAGAATTTATAATTATTCGATACCCCTATAAAGAAAACTGACTGCAAACCCCTGTCCCGCGCAAGTTTGACTTTTTTATATTCACAATCTACGCTCACTCGTGTGCGTGGTCTCTTAGGTGTGTAAGTCAGCATTTGCCTGTGGCTGTGTACACTGAAGCCGCGCATCGGTGTTGGTGTGTCTACTTTTCATAGCCCGGCGGGGTATGCAGAGGGGGGTGGAGGGGGTGGGAGGAATAGTGCAGCGAGGTTGTTACCCCCGCTTGGCCCGACAAACATCTCCAAGGCCACGAATGCAACGAGCACCCGCGCTGGCGAATATTCAAAATTCCGTAAAATGGAATAGAAAATGGCGGACAGACAATTCGCGGGAAATCTGGTAGTAGTAGACCTACCTAGCAAAAAATTACCGAAGGATTTCATTGGTCAAATGGGTACCTACTTGTATTATCTTTATGTTTTTTCTATGCACACTCAATCTTATATTCAAAGTTTAACAATATCTATCCAAATACATGTTGCATTATTTAACTAATTATATCTTTAAAAACTTAGCTGAGAGACGTGTTTTTTAAATTATGTGATCAGCACTTTTAGAGTAGTTGTAAATAAGAAAAGATTTTTGTATAAATGTAATATATAACACAAAAGTGCACCATATAAATATACTACCTAACAATTTACTTTTTATAATCCTATTTTCTTGGTGATTAATTTCGTATACGAGCCTCAAAAATTGCAAAGTGATTTGGATATAGGCAAAATACACAGCACTGCAAAAATACTGTTAGAAACTTAATTAAATAAGTACTTACGTATTTTCTTGAATTATTTTGAAAAGTTCAGGCTAGTTAACGTTAGATGGTACTTACAAATTATCCAGAAACAGTTTGGAAACATAACCTAACATAAGCTCTCCAAAATAATAAAACGTGAGCACAAAAATCTAAAACGAAAAACATTTTTGAAACACTCATTCTTTCAATTTAGAGGTTATTTGTTTAGCCTGAATTTCCATCAATATGCAAAGATAATACCGACGGCTTAAAGCCAATATGTCGTATCACCATTAACCATTATTTCAAGATAAATTAAGTAGAAAATTGTAATCTTTTGAATATGCAAATATCTTTGGAATGGAGTTAAAGATGTCATATTTTTACACATACAAATTTGGATTCTCCTTAGTCGGATTTAGTTCATAACTCATTTACGTCAAGAAGTAGAGATACAATGTCTTGGCGACCGTTATTAATCTAAAATTTCTAAATATCCAAATAGAAGATGACATTTTTGCGGTGCATTTTTTATCCATGTTTCGTATTTTTAACAACAAAAGTAGTAAAATATCATCAAGTTGTCCCGCGAGGAGATGCGGTCGGCCGCCGTAAGCTTGTGTACGTATCATGATGCGATTTGTCAATACAAATGCGGATAAAACGTCAAGTTTACACAATGGCAGGTAGAAATACTTTTGATATGCAGAAGTCTAGACCAGTGATTCTCAAAGTAAGCGATAACGCCGCCCCGGGAGGGCGTTGTAGAGGTACAAGGGGGCGGTGGATAACTCGATGACAAATGGGGGGGAGGGGTGGTAAAGAGCTGCAAGGGGCGGTGGAGGGCTAAAATTAGGGGCGAGGACAGCAAACATATTTTGTTTTATATTTTCCTCATGAATTAAAATTAGTCATAAATCGTTGTGAGAACCATGCATATGAAGCGTTCAATATTTTTTAAATTTTGAGTTTTTTTTTCTACACTAGGTTACTCGGGACCTGTTGTAGGGTCTACAATAGTGTAGGTACTATATGATATAATATAATAGGGGTCCTGAAATGATCGTGTCAAGATACAGAGTCTACCGCAGAAATTAGAGTTCCTCACTCTCTGTGTGTATAGAAGAAACATTTTATTTATCGTGACAATTTAACAGATTAATATTTATTCAATAATCTACAGAAAAAACAACGTTTTTGATGTTGTTGTAGCTAAAAATGATTTTCATTTTTTTCTAAATAATATTTTTTTGTATGAAGTTTTTCAGAATTTTTCATTTTTCGTGTTGCACTACACGCCTTGCTGAAAAATCTTCATACAAATAATTGAAATTTCGAAAAAAAAAAAAAGTTTCTGGCTATAACAACATGAATAAGGGCGTATTTTTCAATCTTAACACTCCAGCACATTAAAAGGTCACGAGCCGCCACTGCTTCCATCACCATAAGTGGAAAATGTTGCCTTAGCTAGCAGAGGATTAAACCCGTGACACCCGGATCAGAACTCAGGCTTTGGACCACTACACTACTAACCGGCTGGTCCTGTTATTACCATCCCCATTTTCATTTTTTATTCTGTATTAACATACATGACCACTATTGAAACATTTACTTTAAAGATATTTGACCTTGAACAAAAAAAAAATTCGCCTGTAGCGCTTTTCCTATTCCTATAATCCTTTTTTTTAATTTTGAGGGCGGGCGTTAAAGAAAAAAAATCTTAAAAAGTGGGCGGTGCAAAACAAGTTTGGGAAACACTGGCCTATACAAACAACTGACCTACGAAGATCTGGTGGGAAATGCGGCCGAATTTATTGCAGGTATCTTTATTCATTTTTTTTACATCTCAAAATATTATTTAATTCGATTCGCGGTCGGATGCGAACGCTCAGCGTTTGATTGATTTAATTTCTGGAAGCTGGAATTTTTATGTTGGTAACTATGTGCAAGGGAATACTGTCAAATTTATTTAAAAGCTATTGAAAATAGGTGGTATATTTTTTTTAAAAGTAGCATAACGCCTATTTAGACGTATTATAATATGTATTTACATGGTCAGCAACGGAGCGCACCTAGCAGCCTAGCAGAGGAAGGTATTTCTCGCGGGAAAGATGTTTTCTCGCGGAAAAGGAGGAACTTGCCGCTGACCTAACCTAACCTTAAAGACTGTCATTTGAAAATTACCTACTACGTTTAATCATTATAGTTCCTTAGTTCTACAGTATGTTAAAAAAAAGTTTAGATCGACATATTTATCTCCAGTCGGGGGCGTCATTGTAATTTCGGATAAATGATAACAATATTTTTTTAAAACAGTTTGTTTCTTCGTTATTTCAGATTTTGGTCGTTTACACGTTTGCCTTGTAGACCTGTACACAATTATTGCAAATTAATTTTAAAGCTTCACCTTTTGGCTCACAATTGGCTACCTATCTCCCTAGTACTTACAGGTGGATGGATACTCTCAGTATCGCCCTGGTGAAAGACCACCATCGAAACGTTGCTTGTAATGACTTAAGCTGAATTTGGACATCAGAGTTAAGTAGCCAAGTACTTCTAAACCTTCCTCTTCCCATCTTCTCCCCATTTTTACTCTTTTCAGTCTCATAACATACCGTAATCGAGGATGCCATAGTCTACTGGTGTCGGGCCATTGTAACTATGGTATGGTATTACGCCAAAAAGTATTTTCCTGCAAACATTTCAATCTGCAGATCAATTGCGCTACTTCCCCAGAGCATTTTTCTTTTAAATACCGGAAAAACAGACAAGATTCCCACATATCTTTGGTGCTCCAACAATACCCACTGCCTGCAACCTCACAACACACCCCAATTAGGGGTACTATAGTCCCACGGGCTCAGAGTAGTAGGGACTCTTGTACGGTATTCAGATTTTTTTAAAATCTTAAATATCATAATTTTAGGAATTTCCCTTACGCTGGTAAGCAAGAAACTTTTGTCAAAGTGTATTTAACCAAAATACTTAAGAATTCTTTACTCGAGGTTTTATTATTATCAAACTCCTTGGCCCTCTGCTCAAGAGTGTCCCGAACTGTCCAAAGCCGGCGAGGGTTGTCTCGCTGAATGGATAAACAAAAAACCATCCCCTAAAACCGACTTTTTATTAGTTTTTATTAAAAGCAGGTAACATTAATTCGCTCGAAATAAACCGTCTAATAATCGTAATCAGAATGTAGAGTGAATTGGAAACATGCCCTTACCCAATTCTGCTTCAATTTTCTTTGTGACTAGATACGTACATACGTACGATTGTGAAGTTTTCAAATTTGAAACTGATGTTATTGAAATTATCAAATTTTAAAAATAATCTATTAAAATTCCTACGTACAATTTATTTTAGCAAACATTATTCCATATTTGTAATGGGTGGATTAAAGCAACTAATATTTTTTATTGGCCAGTCAGTTACATTTCGTAATTTTTCATTTTTTGATTGGTAGAACATAAAATATTAAATTGACATTAACAATTATAGATTCTGTTTGTAGAACAGTAATTGTTTACTTAATATCAATATGAGAGTTAGTCGATAATCTGTTTACCTAATATCGTTGTGAGAGTCAGTCGATAACAGGACGCTTGACTGGAAGTCAAATGCATCGAGTTAGAATTTTACAGCGGGTACCCATTTACACCTTTTTTATCAAATTTGCGCCTAGTGAAAAGGTTTGTAGATTAAATATTTGGATCAAAAGATATGTTTTTTTATGGTTAGCGCCAATCGTTTGTTTTAGTTAATGAGGCTATGTTTTTAAAAGCGATTTTAGTGGGAGAACGACGTGCATTGTTCAAATAGAATTATATTGAAAAAATAACGCTTAAATAACTTTATAAAACCATATGTGTATAAGTACTTACGTCTTGTGTGACAAAAAGAAGTTTCTTCTTTTAATAACAATAGATGGGTTATTAAATATGCATATTTGTTTTATTTTTATGACAGATACAAACAATAAATAATAACCGCTGAATGGGTCCAGCCCACGCCCTAATAAACCAAAATATTTTGAATTGTTCGAAATAAATTAGACGTCCACCTATGTCTAACAAATTATAACGAAATTGTCTATGAATTATAACAAAATATAAACGCATGGAAAAAAACTTTTATTTGCCACACGATCCATTGTTTACCGATAAATTTACATATTCAAGGAAACAAATTCGTTCGACCGGCCGAAGGTGTGCACAAAGTTTTACTTTTCGTGGCCATTGTCATGTAAAATATGTGAGGGTTGAATTCTACAAAAAATGGGGTTGGAGGGAAAGAAAAGGTAGCTCGAGGGGGTTGCAAAACACCTCGGCATTATTATCAAGCAACGAGAAATTAAAGAGAAGACACCCAGCAATAAAGTACATATCAATATTAACCAATGTGAGTCTTTTACTTTATTTAAAAAAAAATCATTCTTAAAATAAGTTAGGTGCTACTTAAAAGTGACCAACGCTTTTTAGGGACCGTATTGCGTAATAGTTTTGCGAACAAAAAGGTCAACTATTTGTAGGTAGTGTTTAATGCGTCTAACTAAAGAGATGTCTTTTTTTACATGGTGGTTTAAATTTCCTTGCCTACTTTAATGTCCTTTAAGGTTAAGGGTTGGGGTAAAGGACTCCCTTTTACAGGTGTCACCGGTGCAACCCTTATTCCTTTGGGGGTGCCTGAGAGTTTCAGTTTCCAGGAATTTGTTGTGTCAACGAATTATGAACATTTTCAAAGGAGAACACAACGGGCTTAAAGGGATTATAATTTGTGAACATTTTTGTGACAGAATATTTTCGTTTTTGACAATTTTATTGATGGTTTGACGTAAAACGTGAGTTTCAAGTTGTGATTCTTCATTTTGAATGGAAAAATATTTATTATCTAGCTATGTTTTCCAAACCTTTTAACATTGCAATATTTATAATAGTAATAAAATAATAATATTTGGATGATTTATATAGCGCCGTTTTTGTGGAAAATCACATCAAGAGCGCTATAAAGATGTTGACGGCCACTATACGGATATGTGCCTATTTAGTTTGGTGGCCGTAGGTGAGATTCATAGAATGAATGGAAATTAATAACAATAAAATAAAATAAATACAAACCAGTATATTTATGGCAGTTGGTCATTGATAAAAATGGACTCGCATATTTACGGACTTACGAACTTATCTCAGCAGACAAAAGAGGAACAATTATACAAAATTGTAGGTAAAACTATGCCGGTTACTACCCGTAACTCTATCCTACCTACTTTCTATTGGGTATGCTCGGAACATACCATCTAGAGGTCAGAAGAGATGTGTACATTGCAACACATTTCTTCACATTGATTCGTGGATGGTCTGAAAACTCAGCTATCATGGAGAGCATTCATTTCTATGTTCCTGATGGTTATCTTCGCCATCGGCAGCATAGATTGTTTTATCTCCCGGCCTGCAGGACTACCTTGCCAATGGTCATGTCGGTGGGGAGGGCAATCTTGTTGTTGAAGCGAATCGCTTCGGAAGATATCGATGTGCTAGTTCAATACTGAAACAAATTGTTGGTGTTTTCTGATTCCCTTTAGCATAAGGAATCAGAAGACACCCATAAGTATTTTTATTTTTTTACTTGTTATAGTATTGAACTAGCACAGCGATATATTTTGCATAAATGAAACTTCGTTCAAACGACAAGCAATGCTGTTATTTGTAATCATATCTTTGTTTTTTAGGCATAATTTTTATGAAATATTATGTTTAAACTGTTTTTCTTACTGTCATTGCTTTACCTTCATTCTAATTCATTTTTCTTTGAGTTGTTTGATTTATTTATGACTTTTGCGTAGGTACATTGTAATACACCCTTACTAATTTTATTTAAAAACAACTTGAAGTTTTAAGTTGTGTGTTTAAAATGAATAATTTAAATTGAATTCAATTGAACAAACAATAAATATGAGTATATATCTCTGTGGAAATGAGATCCCTGAGACGTATGTGCGTAAAACCATGTATGACCGTATTAAAAATGTGGATATCCGGACAAAATGTAAGGCTGATGTGAGCGTAATGAATAGGATCAAGAAAGGGATGCTTAGATGGTTTGGGCGTGTAGAGCGAATGAACAAAGATAGAAGTAGAAAAAGTAAATATATGATGCGAAAGTGAATGGAAGAAGAAGTCGAGGACGCCCGAAAAAGACGTGGCACGATCAAGTAAATCAAATACTTGAATCGGGTCATGTGAAGAGTCAGAATAACAGAAGAGTATGTATAAGATGATGTATGAATGTGAATGAAGCAAGGAGTGTGTGCCAAGACGGAGTTATATGGCGGTCCGTCATCTCTGCCTACCCCTGCGGGGAAAAGGCGTGATGGTTAGTTAGTTAGTTAGTCCATTACATCAAATTCCGTTGAGCTTTTTTTTATATAATCTACGACTGGTCTGACATTATAAATCAATCTAATAATTACATAAGTTGAGCAAATTATAAGAAACTTTAAAAAAATTATACCGTTTAAAATTGTTTGCCTACCGCTTCTAATCCACAATTTATATTGCCCAGCCAATTTGAACGCCATTTTATCAAATTCAGCAGATCGGTAATTGCCTCATGATTTTTGATTGGTCTAATAAAATAGTGTTTTCATCTATATCTGCACAATATTATGTTTCTAATACATTTTCAAAGATCATAATAATCATAATTTATCGTATTTTTTATCATATTATAATAGAACTCTGGGCAATATAACGTTATTTAAGTTTGGCAATATGCAGTTTCTACAAAAGTATGTTACAGATTGATATGGGTATGTATTCGTTATTCTAAAAAAAAGTAGATAGATAACGTGTGGATAATTATTCTTACGAGAAAAATGGCAATTTGTAGTGTCACTCAAAACCGACATACTTTCTTGCATAAACATTTTTAAAGGTTGTGTAAAAAATAAAAACAAGTTTTAAAAAAACTAATAAATTATTTATAAATAGAACACATACACTTTGTTTTTAACCACTTTTTTATTTAATATTTTAGACAAAATATTAAATAAAAAAGTGGTTAAAAACAAAGTGTATGTGTTCTATTTATAAATATGGCAAGCCACAAAGTTAATGCTTTTTACGAATATAAAATAAATTATTGTTTCGAAAAAAAATATTTCGAGAGATGTATTCCGAAGAAAAATAATTAAATATTTCAGGTTACATTACTTCATTCAAGAAATTAGTGTATACTAGCGACATCTATTGTTTGTCTTCAAAAGTAGATTATTATTTTCTCTGTTATCTTCATGTCAAAAATAATTTTATGTATTTTCCACCAGATGAACTTAATCAGTCGCATTTAATAAAGATTATCTTATTTACGTTTATTTAAAGGCTTGTCTCATCCAGAATATGTATTTTTCAATGTGAATACCGCCCCTGAGGTGACATTTCTGTCACGAAAACGGCGCTATATAAATCAGCCAATTATTATTATAATCCCAAGTTCCCAAAGCTAGCGGGACTACGGTATGCTCGATTCTGTTATTTTGGGATGGGAAAGAAATGGGGAAGAGGTTGGGAAGTACCTGTCTATTCAAATCTGATCACTAAATACAACTAAAGCTATTTCAAGCAACTTAACGTATTCCCGATTTTCTAGAACATTTTTTTTAAATTTCTAGTTTCCTTAGAGAAAAGAGTGACATTTATTTTCAAAAAAATAAATCTTCACAAATAAATTGGGTATGAAAATAAAATTGAAACCTTTTCGTTGCAAAAAAAAAAATTAAAAATCACGGAACACTCCTGTGGTAGCTATTTTATTTACAAAAATCCATTGCAAACTATACTATAGTCTAATCAACAAATAAAAAAAATTGATTGCGTTTATAATGGAGGCACTGCAGTGTCTTTTTTACTTATCTCTTACAGCGCCCTTGTAAAACTGTACAACTTATCCATGTATTATTATTTTATCTACCTGAATTTCGAATGGCGAAGAAATGACTTGGCTTTTGGCATCATAACATAATAATGAAGATATAAAACGCACATGTCACTGCCGAACCTGCAAAAAATCCACCAACAGTTTTTTTAATAATTTGTGAACCCATCGTTTATTACGGTACCTGGCCATTTTTTTATAATCCATGGGAACATAATATTTTTATATAACAGATGTATTATTAGATTAGTACGGTTTATGATGGGATACATTTATTAGGTTACCTACGACGTTTGTGGACGAGGATAAAGAGTGGTGTTCTTATAATTTCGAATATTAATTCGTCAATCAAAATAAGGGTAGTTATCAACTATCCAAAATAAGTTGGGATCCGAATTCTATAGATATACTTTTCATTTTTCAGATCGGCACACTTAACCTAACTTATTTTTTTTATTATTCTATTCGTTCGTTAGTTGATTTTTTGGTATCCTGCAAAGTTAAATATTTTATTTATTTTATAATAGTAACTATCCTTTCAGGACGGAGGTTACGCTTTTCAGCTTATTTTATACAAAAAACATGGCAAAAATTCGACAAAAAAAACATTACAACGTGCCCCTTTACACTGAATATTTGTATTTTTAACCCTAAACTATATTTATTAGCCCCACGTATTTATAAATGAGTTTTATTTTTCGAAATTTGTACCTACAATAATCCATCCTTTGCCATTTTTTTTTTGAAATTTCTAATGAAAGACAAATATTCCCGGGTTACGAATAACCTGACTACGAGGATATTAAAAAAAACTCCTACTACCAGCATAATAAGCGGAAGATGTTGCTTGTGCAATGATGGAGGACTTAGCTAGCAGAGGAATTGAACTCACGACGCCCGGGTGGGAATCCGACGCGTTTGTCTACTCAGCTACTAACCGATCTTAATTAATTAATTAAATATTTGCTAATTCTTTTCTTTTTTTCCTAGTTTTATTTTGTACCCTGATGATGCTTAGGCTAAGCGAAACCGGTCGGTCATAAAAAATCTATTAAATCTGTGGTCTTATGTAAAGTTATTATTTTATTTTCATAAAATTATTTTATTACTTAAATTAATCTTATTTTGCTAATTATCTCAAACTTGTGTAAAATATTTTGAAGCACCAATTAGGGCGAATTTAACTCATTATGTGTATTATGGTTGAATATTTAAACAATCTTGATTTCTGAAATTGCTTACCATTTTTTTTATCCTCCCACATAATATAGATGCGCCTTTCACAGAAAGATAGGTCCTGTTTTTTACGCAGTCCTAACGGTACCTCGCTGAATTATTGCAGCGCGATCAAGGCAGCCTTTTGCCAGATATCATTAATTTCCTTTTGTTAGCCCCCAAAAGGGTCTGTCCGTAAGGCCGTTTAGCCCAGTGAAATCGTAAACAATTTGGCAATAAATTTTACCCAACACAGGTGCAAGGATGCTGCTATAACCCTGAGCCGAGAATCCCACGGGCATATTCCGAATCAAGGAGTGGAATTTGGTCACTTAACCAATTATAAGAAGATTCATCGTCCATCAGAGACGTAACGGAGCCTTCTATCTTTTATGTAGAATTAAAAAATCACAACATTTGCTTACCTACCCTGTAGAATCAAAGGCAAAACGAACAAAAAATACTTTGAAAAAATCCACATTGACAAAAAAGGCGGGTAGGTACCTACTGTCATATCTTAATTCTTGCAAATTATGCGTTTTTTAAATTGCAACTTCTAATATTAAATGTTTCTAATTTTATTACAGCGCTTTTGACGTTCTGTTTTTTTTCCGACTGCAAAAATAATAATGCAATTTTTTGTCTACCCTAAAACCTTTGCATTATGTAACAATAAATGTGTGCAATGAAGGTCAACTAACCCTTTTTGCCTTTGTATTTTATTGCTCCCTACATTCCGTTACCGTTAGGTTCTTACTCTTGGTTATTTTATTACACCTACTTTTGCTTATGTTCTCCAACCTTAATATTTCTAAAAAAATATTTATATGCGTAATATATAAATAATATTACTATGAGTAGTAGCTTTTTGGTAAGTACTTAGTATGTAATGAAATATTGAAATGAGTAAGCTTGAGGCCTAAATTTATTCCTTACGTATTAGTGGGTATTACCCTTACTACAAATTTAATAGCGTTGTGACAGTTTTGAAAGAACTGTTTCAAAGAAGTACTTCTTTTGACAGCAGTCCCAACTTCATTCATTTTTCATTGAACAAATACTTCAATTGAAGTTGGTTAAGTTGGTACTTCCGATTGAACAATCTATGGCATCTACTTCGAACTTCAATATTTCATTCGTTCGAAAGACTGAAATATTGCATCATCCACAGTTCAATTGTTCATTCCCTTCTTCCTTCGATTTTAGTTCGAAGAATGAATGAAGCAATGAAGTATCTTTTTAGTTATCCGTTCCCTCGCACGTACTCGTGACATTTGCTTATGATTTCTTTGCTTGTTTTGTCTATACGACACTAGTTTTTCCGAGTGTTTTTTGGTGATTTTGAATTGTGAACGAATTATTTTGTTGAACTTTTATAATATCTCAGCTTACAAACATACCTTTCAATCTCTACCTAAAATTATGACTGGCCGTTCAACGAGAAAGAAAAGTGAATTATGGGTTTATTTTAAGGAAGTTGAGGTTTACCAGGCCAAATGCAACTTTTGTTTTGAAGTTATATCCATAAAGGGGGGAAATGCCTTTAATATGAATCGTCATTTGCGCAATATTCAGCCTATTGCTAACCAAACTGTCAAACTGAGTACTGTACAGTAAGAATATTCAAATCGTATCTCAAGCCCTGAAAGAAGTTTATATCGCTCTTACAGAAACTGTAAATTTTGCTAGTACTTCATTTGCTTTATGCAAGTTCCTTGTGCATACTCATTGTACATCATCCCTTTTAAGTCATGCTACACTTAACAATTCAAACCTTGAATACTTTTAAGATTCAAACGATTTTAACAGCTGTCATCCGTAAACCATAGAAGAGAAACCAATAATAGACAATTCATCATTGTTTTTCTACAAGCTATAATTTTTGCCATAGAATAATGCACATACATACATCAATTTATGTGGTTGAGAGAGCTGCCCCGAAAATATTATTATTTAACCCCCCCTTCCCTCGACGAGGAATGCTGTGATTAATATGTTACTTCAATTGAAGGGTTCATCGTGAAGGGTTCATTTTGAAGAAGCATCAATTCGTGAAGCATTCACAAATCTGTGAAGCTTTTCCCATCGCTAAAATTTAATAATATGAAGGTATCATTTCAATCAGTATTCTTTTAATATTTCAATTAAGATTCTAATAAGTTGACAGATTTAAAAAAAATATATTCAAATAAGTACCGCGAATCTCACGACTTTTTACTTTAATTATGATTTGTTTTATTTATAAATTAATACTAATCTTTAACGCACTTTCATTTTGGTTATCAGTGTAATTAGGTTATTTAAATAAAACTCAGATAAGTATTTATTTGTTTGCCATGTATTCCTACGTGTTAATATTAAAAGAAAAAGTTTATAGATAATTTGAAAAAACTTTGTAACAATAAGTAAGTACCTAAATGTATTTTTCTCTGCTTTAACTTTGCAAAAACAACGCAACATTTATTACTTCGACATTTTTTAGCAAACAGCAATCATCATTCTACAGTTGTAACTTTGACTAACTTTTGGGTTTATTACATTATCCTTCAAAGCGTATGGTACCTACTTTGTGTATAGGAAATTATTTGAAAATTGCACAAAATACTCCGTCGTCGTCAGGTAGTATCTTTTTTGTGGCATAGTTGTTGGCACCACTTAAAAACGAACGTCAGTCGAGTTCGTGTCTAACTGTCAAAGTGACTTGAAACTGTCAAGTCATAAGAAAGAAATTATTTGATTGTTTAGAAATTAAATCCAACTTTAGCTGTATAAAATGCCGTCCGACAAGGTAAAGAAATGCTGCAAAATGAATTAATATGTTCAATTTATGTATACTTCTAACCGGCTTCTTGCGCAATCTATAAATGTTAACCTATATATTTTCACATTTATTTAGGCATTTCCTGAACTTAAAAATGACAGGCTTTTGCGAGCAGCCAGAGGAGAAGAAGTGGATAAGATACCGGTGTGGGTGATGAGGCAAGCTGGAAGATATTTGCCAGAGTTTCTAGCTTTGAGAGCCAAGCATGATTTCTTTGAAGTATGCAGAACACCGGAGTTGGCGTGTGAGGTTACTCTACAACCCCTCAGGCGCTTCAAGTGTTTGGATGCATCAATCATATTCAGCGATATCCTTGTGATTCCTCAAGCTCTTGGTATGACTGTTGAAATGTGCCCCGGTAGAGTAAGTATCCCTTTGAATTGATATTCATATCTAAATTTTAATATCATGTCCCTTAAGCAACTCTATTCCTAAACCATACTTATTTATATTCACAAAAATAATATGTTATAACTACCAACCCACACACCCGACACATTTACTAGATCTGTCAATCAAAGTCACATCCAACAAACAAAAACTAACACTACACTTGGACAAATAAATTTTATTTACTATAGCATAAAACTATACAATAGATTATCCCTCTACTACAGAAAATTAATACATTCAAAATGTCCTTAAAAACGCGAATCTGAAACACAGACATGAAATTGACAAAATCGGTTGTGATCGTTATTATTTTCAGTTTCTGGTTTTTTCGGTTTCATATTTACGTAGGTAGATTATTGATATTATTTTAATAATTAATATCAAAAAAAATTAGAATAATAAAGCTTTAAAAAGTTCATTATGATTTAAAAATGGAAATAAATTTATAAATAGAACACATATACTTTGTTTTTAACCACTTTTTTTTATTTAATATTTTGAAATAAATTTAGTTGATTTAAACAAAGTATCTGTTTAATTTAATCAAATGGTGTCAAACCACAATAAAGTGCTTTTACAAACATGTAATTAGTGTTTGTCTGTGCAATCTAAATCTCCTGAACAATGTACAAAATGTATATATTACCTACAATTTGGGCTGCAGATTTTTGGAAATAACACTCTTCTATTGTTTATTTGTTTTTCAGGGGCCAGTATTTCCCGATCCACTTAATACACCCGAAGACCTGAGTAAACTAACCGTTGAAGGGGCCGTCTCAAGACTTCTGTATGTCGGAGATGCTATCACTCTGACGAGGCATAAAATAGATGGGCTCGTTCCTCTCATTGGCTTCACTGGAGCGCCGGTTATATATACTTCACTTTATTATCTAACTAACTAACCATCACGCCGCTTAGCAAAGCCAGCAGTTAACAATGGAGTGCTGACACCAACCCTGATGGGCAGTGAGGCATGGAACTTGCAGAGGAAGGATGAAAGTAGACTGAATGCTGTAAAAATAAGATTCCTGAGGTGTAGGTATGATAAAATCATGTATGCCTATATAAAAAATGCTGAGATCTGGAAAGAAAACAAAGCCGGTGTAAACGTAATAAAAAAGCTTAAGAAAGTGACACTTATATGGTTTTGACATGTAGAGTGAATGAACAAAGAAAATAGTGCCAGGAATAGAATATATTAAGCGAAAGTGAATGGTACAAGAAGTCGGGAACTCCGATGAAGACATGGCGCGACCAAGTGACCACAATACTTGAGTGGGGTCATGTCAAGAGTCAGAATAACAGAAGAGTATGTATGCATGTGAATGAAGCGAGGAACATGTGCCAAGACAGATCTGTGTAGCAGTCTATTATCTTTGCATATCCCTCCTCAGAAGCAGTGTTATGGTTAATTATTTAGATACTCTGTTACATGCACCGTTAAAAATTAATAAGAACAACGAAGCTATCAATGGTATGCTTTTAATTATTACATATTTTTTTAATAAAATTTTTATGTTTTTTTTTCAGTGGACTTTAATGGGATACATGATTGAAGGAGGGGGCAGCAAAACAATGGCCAAATCTAAGGGATGGCTAGAGAATCATACAGCCGAATCTCACAAACTATTAAAAACCTTGACAGCTGTAATCATTGAATACTTATTAATGCAGGTAAATGACTTTAGCCCTTGTGAGATGTAGGTGTCATTATGTTTGCTTCCACTGAAAAGATAAACCGTTAGAAGTGTGTTAATCAATTTCATTAGACTGTCTGGGACCTAGTAGTCGAAAGGTCTTATGTAAATGGAGACACTATTTTTCTTCACAATTGTATATACGAGGCCTGTTCAAAAGAAAAGGTGAATTTTGAATTTTCGCGGGCTGTGTACATTCGATTATCGATTTTTTTTTTGTTATGTTACACATATTTTAATCATATGTTAGCATTATCAGCCATTTTGGATTAGTGGTTTGTTTTTGACAACTGGAAAGGTTAGTCACGTTTTTGTGTGTTCTTCGATTTTTTACTTTTGAAAAAATGGATCAAAGAATAAAATCCATGATTTGTTTTTCCACAACTCCACGTAGGTCTTAATGCTCTCTTAGCAATTTTTTTTATTTAGTTACATAAACAAATTTTAAATAATATAAAGCAGATAATCTTTTTGAACGTCTCAGTAAAAACATCAAAATCGTGAGTTCTGGCATTGTGAAATTTACACAGCTTTTTCCATGTCGTATTTCTAGGTCAATGCAACTGTTTTAAGCCTGCACTATCATTTCTATCATGAACTATGGAGCATTAAATAATATTTACTATCGAAAATTGAGATAAGGTGCCATATTGTTTGTTCAATATTGTTCAACTGTTCAATAATAATAAAGATTTCCAAAAAATAGTGTTTAAACTCTTGTGAAATCAAATTGTAACTGCGAGTATTACAATAATATTGTTATATTTATTTAGACTTTGAAAAGCATGTATTTTTTCTTCCCATTGTGTTATATTTAGTATATATTTATTTAGTTTGTGGTATTTACAACCCCATCGCATTTGATGATCATAAAATCAAAGATCAGTGCCATTTTTAATTTTTGACATTTGGATGGTCCCTGTTAAACTCTGATTCTCGTCCCGTTTCAACATTTGATCAAATTATAATCAGCTGACAAGCATATTAACATTACCATTATGTTTAACAGCTGATAAAAATTTGATCAAAAGTCATCAACAGGCCGAGAATCGGTGTTTAACGGGAACCTTCAAATGTCAAAAATTCAAAATGGCGCCGATATATCAAAATGTTAATACATAATTCTTTATACTTCAGGTAGAAGCCGGGGCACAACTACTGCAGGTATTCGAATCAAGCGCCGAGCACTTGACCCCCGAACAATTTGCAATCTTCTGTGCGCCTTACCTTAAAGAAATATCCACCGGAGTTAAAGAAGGAATTGTGAAGCAAAGATTAGGTCCCGTTCCTATGGTATGTGTTCACAATATTTTTTTCCCTTGTGATCTTAGATTGAGAATGCGTTAAAAACAAATATTGAGACATATATTTTCACTTCGTTTTAATATAAATATTTGTTTGATAACGAGGTGTGCATACTCAAAATAGACGAGAACCAATGCGTAATTTAGATGAAACTTATCATTCTACAATATTTAATGTCTTTCTTCAACGTTATACTTTTCTTAAAATATATAGTAAAATACTATTTGACTATTGAAAGAAGGGTGAATGCAGGGAACTCTATTAACCTTTCCATTCCTGGAAGGGGGTTGACATAGTCACCCTATTTGATCTTGCTTATTGAACCGTTTTCATGACATAATCTTAGGTAAAAAAAAATCCAATACTTTAAAATATGTTACGCCTCTGTGGTCAAGTGGTTTAGACGCTCAACTACGAATCCAGAGGTCACGCCAATAAATGTTATTTAATTATTATGTGTTATTTCACATTTGAATACTGGAATTAATTAAGGCTCTAAGTACCAAAAAAATAAAAACTGTTTTTTTTTTAAAGAATCGTATTTTATTTACATCATAAAATACGATTCTGTAAAAAAAAAATTGTTAATTTTTTGGCACTTAGAGCCTTAATTAATTCCAGTATTCATTTGGTTTGTATAAAATAATATATTGTATTTTGCGGCACGTTCCAGAGTGATAGACACTCATTCCTGGTGAAAGACCACCATTCAGAATTGAAATGGCTTTAGTCGTGTTTGGTGACCAGATTGAAATAGCCAGGTACTTCCCAACCTTACTCTTCCCCATCTCCTTCCCCTTCTTACTATCTTCAGCCTAACATACCCCAATTGGGGATGTCATAGTCCCACTGGCTCTAAACAGTTGAGAGCAGTTTGGATTCTTGTGCGGTATTCACTATAAAAAATATAAATAATCCATGGATTTTTTTATGGTTAATTTTTTTTAAATAAAATAATTCTAAAGCGCAACTGAAAACAACTTCAACAACGTCAGTGTACAATTCAAACATTGTCATCATCATTGTGTATCGGTACACAATACATCGATAATGTGACGATAACTACGCCACGACCGCAATCAGTTATTTAGTTATTTGTGTGAAATTCTGCATTCTATTTTTTAGACGGTATTTGCAAAAGGCGGTGGACACTCCCTGAAATTGCAGGCGGGATTAGGATACGAAGTTATCGGGATTGACTGGACAGTTGACCCGGAGAAAGCGAGAGAAGATGTAGGGGATCAAGTCACCCTACAGGGAAACTTGGACCCTCAAGACTTATACAAAGAACAGGTAAACGTAATTAGATTAATATAATTTTGAGTTATATTAGATTTAAATTAATACCTAAACTTGCAAGGATTTACTGGCACATAATAATCAGGCCCTCCACACAGTCTATTGATGATTTTAGAAGTGTTTGTTGCAAGTAGTTTAACCTCTAGTGTGCCGGAGGTGCCAATAGTCACCGAGAATTCACCACTATCTTTTCAGGAGTTTTTATCCTTTAAAACCTGTTTTTCGCATATTT
This sequence comes from Drusus annulatus, assembly GCA_022651775.1. Classification (NCBI taxonomy): domain Eukaryota; kingdom Metazoa; phylum Arthropoda; class Insecta; order Trichoptera; family Limnephilidae; genus Drusus; species Drusus annulatus. Next base: position 2,548,289 of record JAGWCC010000184.1, read on the forward strand.
AAATGAACAATAATCGCTTGTCAACTAAATAGTCAATCCATAGAGATATTAGCATTACGTTAAGTTCAGTACAAGTTGAGTAATAAATATTTGTAGTTTGCTTCTGTTATTACGGCTGAAAAAAAAAAGGTTTTCAAAGTGGCATTACTGTTTTTATTCACATTAAAAACTCATGCAATTTTATTTTTATTTGAAAGGAAATTTATTCAGTCACCAGAAAATATAATAAAACAACAAAAAAATCTTCACATTTCTTAATCAAACTTTTTTTAGTGGCATGAGGGAGAAAAAACCAATTCTCCTAATATAAGTAGCTATTCCAAAAAAATCATTTATGCAATTAACATACAATTTGAAAAAATATATAAAAACATTACTGAGAAGATAGCATAATTGACAAAAACATCATTTTGTAAAACACAAGTGAGTTATTACAAAATCACAGTCAACAAGATACGACGGAAGCTGTACCTTACGGGAATCCTGCATTCCAGAGGTTATGATTTCAAATACCTATTGAATAAAAATAACCGTCTGGATTTGAAAGGGTTATTTTTATAATTAGAAAATCAGTTTCAATTTTGAAAATGTCAGACTCAGGCATACTCAAATGATTCACAAAACCAAACAAAAAATATGTTAATCTTATTATTTTTCGATTAACAGAGATAACTGAAACTTTTGAACTCAGAAATTTAATTTTGACCCAAGACCACGGAAATGCTTTTCTGAAAACTAAGGCCAGGCGCGCACGGGTGACTTTTGTCACGGCAACAGTTTCGTCACCATCACCAAATCTATTGGAGTGTATAGAGGTCCGCACACGCAGCGACGTGACATTAGAGTGACTTTTTAGTTCCACTGGCCGGCGACTTTTGAGTGACGAAACTGTCAACATGTCTGTAAAGTGTACTTTTGTATGGGCGCTCGCGCACGGGTGACAAAAGGTAATTCGGTGTCTTATCCACCTGTTCGAAAACCATTGCTGGAATGAAAGGGTGATGGGTGACAGTCACTTGCCGTGTGCGTGCTCGATTAGAAGACAGTGACGAAACTGTTGCCGTGACAAAAGGAACGCGCGGGCGCCTGGCCTAAATCTTTTAATTGAATCTCAAGAACTTGTGTGTATTTTTAGAATGAAATTCGAGAACTAACAACAACCATGGTGCGGAAATTTGGAAAGCGGCGTTACATTGCTAATTTAGGCCACGGCATAACCCCAGCAACTCCCATTGACAGCATGCATACCTTCACCGAAGCTGTTCATGAAGCTCTTTGAGTTGACTTAACCTGATATTGTTCAAAATAATTTTAATTAATCATTATTGATCTGAGGACTTCCGAAAACAGTTATTTGATATAACAAAAAAAATATTCAGATGTTCAGAATGGGCTACTTACTGCTTATCATTGTTAATGTTTCTTTGTTATAATTTTGTTGTTTTTTTTTAATAAATCATTTGACATAATTTCACGACCTTATTAATTATTGACTCAACATCATTACAATCACTGAAGAGATAAACCGATATAAGTCTGTTGTGGGCGTGCCCGTCTGCCCGAAATTGGCTCAATTTTTCCTTACTTCTGGTGAAATTGCTTAAAAAATTCATTGACCTATCTGGTAGGGGGGCAACATGGAGAGCCGAAGAAAGTTCCGCGACTGGTGCTAAGCTAATGATGTTCCGAGGCAGGCTGCTTCACTTTCACGATTATTTTTCTTACGAATTCTCTAGCCCTCCACTTTTTTTTCAAATCCGAACATGTTAGCACACCAATCAACTTTGCCGCCATCGGGAACCGGTTCCACATTGGTCTCCGATAACTGAAACAAAAGTGACAGCTCATTTCAGATAACCATCTCTAGTAAGACGATTCTTGTAAATATTAATAAGCTAACAATCTATGTTGGTGGATTTCTGTGATTAATATGGTCATAGGTAGGCGTGACAAATTTTGGCGGTAAATATTTGATAGTATTTTTTGTTTTATAGCTGTTTATTTTTCTATGAATTTTAACTTGTCAAATAGTAGTGTTTAGAAATGGGTGATATCTGAAATGGGATGTCAGTGCAGTTCCAGTTACTGGAAACCGATATGGAACCGGTAACTTAATCCAGTTACAGTTGGAACCAGCTCCCGATGGCGGGAAAATTACTCGGTATGCTAATATGCTCAGATAGTTTTTTTTTTTATACAGAGACAAATAATGCAGGCACCGCGATATTGATGGTCATTTCAACACTAAAATTAGTTTTTTTATGGTCTCATAATGGATTTTTAAAAATAAAAATTTCGGAAGGAACCGGTTCCAAAATAACCTGTATCTCAGAAAAATATTATCGGGCGATCCAGTGACAGCAAAGTCACTGTGACAGAAATATCAACTATCATATGATATTTGTTAGGGATTACATTAAATTTGACTTTTTCATTTTTGTGGTGAATAATGAACATCAACCGTTATTGTTATTGAGTAGCGAATACTACGAAGATTCCACACATAATTTTACTTGGGTAATTCAAATGTTCTAAAAGATTTGTTTACGTTTACATGACAAAAACAATAGGCTACTATTTATTACCATTGAACTTTATACAAACAAACCAAATAAATTAGTCTGCAGCAGAATAATTGTTTTAAGTTACATAAATAGTGTGTCGGACGCACACGGTCCACGATAATGTGTAGCATTAAGACTATTTTATGTTATTTAGAAATGTTCATCAATCATTTTAAATATATATTTCTCCCGGCTTGATAAGCCCTAATGACGCAAAGCAATCGGCCCTTCGGTCTGGATCGGCCAGACTAGGGAAATAACAAACGGAATGACGAGCGCGTAGCGCGGACCAATCCCGGCTGGCCTAACGAATCTTGCGTGAACGGGTCCGGGAGAAAATTAATCTGTCTAACCCTTTCACGGGGGCCAGGTTAATCACTCGGCCAAATAAAATATACCGTGGTGATAACTTGGCCCCCAGCTCCACAACTGTTATAAATTTATGTATGTAAATATTAGGATAAGTTAGTTATTAAGAGTTTAGCCCCAAAAATCCTGGTATTATTTGTTAACTAAATATTTGTACTTCTTTTGTGAATTTAATAAAAATGATGGAGGGGCGGAATAAAGTTGACGTGAAATCTAGTGGAAAGGAGAAGGGGATAGATTAATAAAATCTATCACACAAAATTGCCAGCCGGCCGGGGAGAGAGGGAAAGAAGAAGCTAAAATTCTCTCATACAATGCTCTCTCACCCCGGCTGCGCGCTCCCATGGCGATTATATATTGCACAAAAACGGGATAAAAGGCAGATCACAAGCATCCTCCGCCAGCATCACTTCACCTTGACTTCTCTTCGCCCTGACATCGCCTTCAACTTGACTCCTGACTTTTCTTTGACCAGCTTTTTCTTTCGCCTGCCCCCCTGGACCGCCCGACTACATCTCTCTCTGGACCAGACCCGCAGCATCTTTACTTGAAAGCCGAGGCTCTACAAGTTGACCCCGTCGTCTCCCTTACAACGAGACCGACCGCTTGGAGCACTTCATATATTGGGACCGCTACCCTATTACAGTTTACTTGTGTGCCCTGATCACGTCGGGTACAAATAGTATGTTTGCATGCACATAACAACATACTGAAGCATCTGGGATCAAACATGATTGCATAATATAAAATTTACTTTTTTTACATTATTGTTGTTTTGAATAACAATAAAAAGAGTGATTTTCATAAATGTTTTCGACCGCTTCCTTTCTAGTTATAATCACACATAATAATAATAATTTTGTTCACTATACATTAATCTGAATACCAAACATAATTTTACAGATTTCAAATATCAATTGTTTCGACATGTAATCATGATAATCATATGATTAATATTTTTTCAATTATTAATAATCTAATTGAATAAATATCTGTCGTTCCAATCTAAGGATACCCCTGTAAGAAGTTTCATAACAATATAATATCATTGCATGTTTATAACGCAGTTTTGGAATATTTTACTTCAAGTGCGCATTAATCATAATTATTTTGTTGACGCCTGAATTGTTTTTTTTTTAATTATTCACACATTGCCCTTTACATGGTTAGTATAATAAAACTACAAAAAACCTAAGTTACAGCAAAAATATCAATCTCAATGCAATAATGCTACATAAATTTACGTAGTATATTTTAACGATATGTTACAGATATACAGGTAACAGATATACAGGTAACAGATGTACAGGTAACATATGTACAGGTAACAGATATACAAGTAAAAGATATACAGGTAACAGATTTACAAGTAACAGATATACAGGTAACAGATATACAGCTAACAGATATACAGCTAACAGATATACAGCTAACAGATATACAGCTAACAGATATACAGCTAACAGATGTACAGCTAACAGATGTACAGCTAACAGATATAGGCGTACGTATGCATAGAAACGTATTATTCTGAAAATGCGAATGAAGCATTGCAAAATTGTATTGATCAAAACCATTGATTATTTTACATGCCGTTTAACTCGAATAAAAAAAATAACATGATTTAAATAAAGAGTGCAAATAAGATAAGAAAAACTATTGTTTCGCATTGTTAAAAAAATGGAATCAGTTCCAAAAAGAGCTGGTTCCTCAGAAAAATAATATCGACCGGTTGCGAGGGCGTTCCGGCGACCGTGAAGTCACCGTGACAGGGATATCTCCCATCTCTATTTTAAAATGATTGAACTGTCAGTCGGGTCAATCGAGCCGCTTACGCTTATCAGCTGTTTACATTTTGTTACTCACCGCCAACGTTTGATTATTTATAATTCGACGCGTTTCAAATCGACATAGTTGTCAGAATTCATTCGTTCAGTGTGGAGTGATCTAAGAAGTGATTGTGTTTTAACTTAACAATATTATGAATCTATCATTCGCAGGCTGTGGTTTCCTCGGAATTTATCACGTTGGAGTGTCAGTGTGTTTCAGGAAATATGCCCCACATTTGTTGCTAGACAAGATATCGGGAGCTTCAGCTGGAGCCATATCAGCATGTTGCTTGCTTTGTGATCTTCCTTTAGGTAAGATATATGTCTTTGTTTAATAACCTTCGTTAGCTCGTAAACAAGCGTCATGTCGTGTTATCAGTGACGTATTTAACTATAATAGTTTTTTTTTTATTATCCGCACTACCGCATTTCTGTGACAATTGTTTGGTAAAACACTTTTACCGCCATAACTTTCTCGGCATTTTACTGCTTTTACTTTCACTTCTTATTATAAATTCAACTTTCTATTTTATAATCCTTAGGCAAAATTGATTCGCTCTAATGCGGTTTGTTATTTAAAAAAGCGAGTGTATTGCTAGATGCTGTAAAACATAGTTTTCTTTCATGCAGTGGGTGGGTTGTTTTATTTTGAAAGAATCAACGCAATATTCATATTTGAAATCTGAAGTTTGTCTATTTATATGCCCTCAAAATTATTAAAAGGGATTAAAATTTATCTACATTCAAAATATCATTGTGAAATAATAACTTCTTGGAAATAATAACAAAGTCGTAAATTCCCCATTGTTGATACAAAGGTATTAAAAAGACATCAACAAATATTGATATGACACATTTAAATCTGAATAGTACAAAATATATATTTTTTAATTCATTTTTAAATAATTTACGATAAAAAATTCAACATTGCTTTCTTCAAATTTATTGTAGTGTAGTAAATTTGATGGTTTATTTTATTACTGTCATAAGGCTACCTCTAATCTCTTTAGCAAGTCCATTCAAGTTCATTTTTAAAAACAGATAATATTTCTCAGAACCTACCAGAATCCCACGTGTTGTCGATAAGTCTAAGTCCCTCATGCTAAATAGGATTACTTAGAAGCCTGTGGCGGGATTTAACTGTTGACCTTCAATTAGTATTTACAAATGCCAACCACTAACCAACGAGTTAATATCTATAATGGGAGCAAGGACACAAATTTTCATGATTTAATTATAACACAAAATTATTACTAAGAAGAGTCGGATTTGTCCAAACGTCAATGAAGGCTGTTATTTAGTTGATTTGAAAAGGTAATAAAGGTCGGTATTTAAAATGCAAGATTGCATTGTTGTTTGATTTCGAAACAGTTTAAAATTAGCTCACAGTTTTGTGACTTTACTTACGTAATGCTTAATAATAATAATTATTATTATTTATTTATTCCGGAATATGGGGAGGTTAGTGCAATCCTACACATCCCATAGAGAATATAAATACAAGTGTCATTAAAAAATATATAAGGGAAAAAAAAGAATCATTAGAAAAAAAAAATAATAATAAAAGCAAGAAACAAGGTATTAACAATATTAATAAAATAATAACTCTTAATAAATAATTAGGTGAACTATGAACTGGGGTAAATAGGGTGTAAACTAAAAAAATATATATACATATATATCGACACTGGAAAGGCAAAAAGGCTTAAGCGACACTTTGATAAAAAATGAGTTCAATATGTAGTTTTAATCATTGTTTTTTTCTGCATTTAATGCTCTGATTCTTGTTTGATTCCCAAGACTTTTGTGGCCCTTCAGCCACCTAAAATATATGTACCATTTAGAAGAAGGCTTGACTGAAGAGACAAAAGTTGGGCCTTTTTTTTAGCTTTTTGTCACTTATTGTCCGAAGCCAGTTGGACTATGGCATCCACATGACTATGGCTAAATGGAGTGGGTAGGTGAAAGAGATGGGCAAGAGGAAGGCTGGGAAGTACTTGACTAGTTAGATCTAGTCAGCCATTTCAAGCCTCGTTTCAATTCTGAATGGTGGTCTTTCATCATGGCGATACTTAGAGTATCTACCACTCTGGACATTTTATTTGAATATCGTTGATGGCAAACTAAAAGGTATATTTAAAAAATATATACTATGTGGTTCTTTACCCACAAATTCTTGAAATAAGTTTAAATAAAAATTTGCATCTTTCATTTTTATTAGTTCAGCCTATAACCACCAGAGATATGCCAAAACTTTTTTCTCCCGATTTGGGATTTTTTAAAACTGGTCATACCTTTCCTGGAGCACTAGCACGAAACATCGATAAAGATTTTATCGGTAATTTGGAATCGTTCTTGAGCCCGTCTGCAGATTGCCAACGAATAAACGACAGTTCACATCGACAAATTAAGCATGTTTAGTCGACGTGAGTTGTCGTTTGTTCGTTTGCAATCTAGTCAGGCTCGGAAATAATTCCAAATTACCGACATTGTGCATAATATTTATATCAATGTTTCTCGCTAGGGCCTCTGAAATGTTAATCTCCTACTTTTTCCGATTAAAAAAAAAGTAAACCACCAAAATAAACGTAACAAAACCCAAAAATTGGAAACAAAATTTTAAGTAAGCTCTCATTGAAATGAACAGATGACTATTAATTATAACCCCCACCCCACCCCTCTATGCAGGTGGGGACACACTACCTTTCCAGCAACGTTTTTCCCTTAAACTCGTGTGTATTGAACTATAACAATCGTCATAATGAAGGTTAAGTACTAAGTTCAATCTTGTAGATTGTAGTTGCATTTAGATAAGGAAAAAGTTTCCCAGGTGTTAATTCAGATTTTACAATACAGGGTATTTAAAACAATGAATGATTATCACTTATGATACCATGAAGTTAATCTTTATTAAAACATTGATAATATTTATCTCTATTTAAATTGTGTAATTTTGAACCCGTGAGATTATTACGAAGCGTTAGTTTTTTCATGTCACGTGTTTTAAATTCGTCAGAAATTGTATATTTTTTTTTGTTTAATTGATTTTCTAATACAAATAATGTTGAATACGAGTTATTTCATGACAAGATAAAATGATGACGTTAATCATCTTACACAATGATTATTTATTAATTTCATCTAATTATGATCTTGCTATGAGAGGGTTTTAACCACGGTTGGAACTTTTTTTACCATACGAAACAAGTGTGTATATATATAAATTTTATATAATTTAAACTACATAATATTATTAAACATTGGATTTCATGCATTTGCATGTGGATGATGTATGTAAAAGGTTTTTTGGTTAGTGCAGTTTTTAACATTTTTTCGTTATTAATGCATATTTTAGCTGTTATTCCTCAAAAATGAGCTAAACACATGAATCCAAAAACATTGCAGTCATCGGAACGCCCGATATAATTTTTCTGTTTTCAACCCCCTCCCCCCACGAAAATAAATTCGAAAAAGTCCCCAGATTTCAGTTGTAAACCCAAACAAAATGAATTTGAATGAGTTTAGCAATTAGACCTATATTTGTATTTTTCAATTAAACATAAAAATTAGTTTATTTTTTTCTTTTTATCGTATATATATATACTTTTGGAATTTTTCTGCAAATAATTCAATGTCTAATTGTTACCGAGCTGTCTGTATGATTTTTTGTCTATGTGCGTGGTGAGGTACTTGCAATTTAAAATTTAGTCAAAACCAGCTCTTGGCAGTTAGTTCCCTGTCATAGCAGCTTAACACCACATAAGATAAATATTTTGTGAAAGATAAATAATGCTTTCACAATAATCTTTTGATAAGCCTTTCAAAGTGACGTCACATTTCTGACCTTTAAACGAACCTGATAAAAATTGCTTTGCGTACTTTTATTGCGTTACATAATAATATTTTGATTTTGATGATGTTTTCAAGAGCTGCTATCTATATCTTCATTATATTCCTATTTGAGGCTTTTGGGACCAGATGGGCTGAAGTGCTATTTAACCCAACAATCAATTTGCATTTTAAAAATGCTTTTGTTATTGTATTTTAGAATTTTTTGCCAATAAAATTGTATTCCATACATCTTGAAAGATGACTTCTAATATCTTGTTTTGAATCATAGCAAAAAATAATTATGATGCATGCTTACAGCATTCTTAGTTAATTGTTTAGCCATTTTATTCTGAAATTCTTAAATAGTACTTATATCTATCTGGTTCTGATTGCCTCGTCTCTATTGTTATACCTTATCAAAAAATGGTAAAATCCTAAGAATAATGTTTTTTATCATATCAGGTATGTAATTTAATAATTTAATACTTATTAATACAATAATAATAAATTGTTCATTTCAGTGGGACATAGTGGTGGGTACAATACTCTGCCTACCATATAAATAATGCATATAAGTAATATAAAAAGAAAGAAAGAGATAACAGAAAATAAATAATAATATTGCAAAAGAGCATTTATGAGTGCATGCTATTGGGGTATGTTGTGAGGTTAGAGGCAGGGGAAGGAGATGGGAAAGAGAATAGTGGGGTAATACCTGGCTATTCAGATTTGGTCACCAAACATTGCTAAAGCCATTTCAAGCAATATTTTGATTCTGAATAGTGGTTTTTTTCCAAGGCGATCGTGAGAGTATCTACCACTCTGAAATGTGCTTCAAATATACTATGAATTTAATTTTAACTAATAAAATTTGAAATAAAAAAAAATGTACTTGCACATGCTGGGGTTCAAACCCGCGACCTCCAGATTCGTACCTGACGATCTTAACTGCTTGGCCACAAGGTCATCTAAGCGTCCCTTTCCTAATATTGCTCATTACTCTTACATCAGCCTGATTTTCACATCTCCACAATTGTAATATCATCATCACGGTGCTATAATTTTTTTTAAATTTGAAACTAATCACTTTAGATATAAATTTTAAGGTTCATGATAAACGTATAGCCAGGAAGTGTTTATTTGCAGCTTGAATCAAGTCAGTATATTTACGTAAATATTGTTTTAAACTACGCAAACGATTTAATGTTTATTCACTCTAAATTATAATTATCATATATATTGATAATTTTTGGGCACTTATCTGTTTATTTAATACATTATACAAGTAAATTAGTCCCTATTAGAGGGTGTGTCTTGAGAATAGAGAACAGGTTCTCAAAAATTTTACTACCTCAACTCATTTATGTGTAAATGACTTGAGTACATAGAGGGTACCTATCCAAGGCAGTGTAGTCAGTTTTTGATGATTTTTGCCGGACTCGGCAGACCTGGGCGTGGCTAGGACCAGGGCTAGGGTATTTATACATCCATTCATAACACATGTCGACATAATGTTTTTGTTTATTTGTATAACCACTTTTTCACAGTATTGTTATCAACAAAAATATAGCATATAACCTAAAAAACCGTTGGGTTGTGTCCAGTTTAGTCGCATAGTAAAACATGTGGGCGGAGACGTGGGAGACCAAGATCATCCTTACAGTACATAAAAGCGGTGTGTTATTTTTGTTGTCTCTTTCTCTCCCATGGTGTACTACGTAAAAACCTAGAGAAAGTGATTAATCGCAAGTTTGTATAGGTTGGGTAAAAAGAATTAGCTCTCTCTTCATACATTGTTACTCCAAGGTAAATGACCTTGAGGTGGGGAGGTGATATATTAAATACGAAATTCATCTAAAAAATAATCTACAAATATATATTTTTTAATTAATTTTATTTGCGTATTACAAAACAAATTTTATATTATATTCTCAATCAGTTAAAAAAATATTCCAGGAAGGACAGTATCACTAAAGCATTAAATAAAATAACAAGAATTGAATTTAGTCAAGATAAAACATGAATAAGTGTCAAGCACCACTTACTTACTGGTTTACATAATATTTTTAGAAATTATTCACGTATGAATAAAATTAATATTATTTTAGAAATAAATTAATAACACGGTCAGAGTTGCATATTTTTTTTTTTTTTTACATGAATACCGCACAAGAATCTCAACTGCTCTTAACCGTCTAGAGCCAGTGAGACTATGGCATCCCCAAATTGGGTATGTTGTAAGGCTGAAGGTAGTGGGGAGGGGAAGGAGATCGGGAAGAGGAAGGTTGGGAAGTACCTGGCTATTCAGATCTGGTCACCAAACACGGCTTAAGCCATTTCAAGCAACATTTCGATTCTGAATGGTGGTCTTTCACCAGGGCGATACTTAGAGTATCTACCACTTTGGAACGTGCCGCAAATATACTTGTTATTATTTTTATATGAATTAAATGTGTTATGACACATATTAATTAAATAAAAGTTATTGGCGCACGCCGGGTTTGAACCCGCGACCTTTGGATTCGTAGTCGAGCGTCTTACCACTCGACCATGGAGGTCGTCAAATATTTCACAAGGTATACATTTATAGTATCACTGGTTGATGTAACATCTTGCATTTTGTAAACTATAGATACATCAAAGTGGTAGATACTATCAGTATTGCCCTGCTGAAAGACCACAATTAAGATGTGAAACATTTCTTAAAATGGCTTTAGCCATTTTATATAACCGATCTGAATAGAGCCAGATAATTCTCAACCTTCCTCTCCTCCATCCCCTCCCAATCCCTTCTTCACAGCAAAACCCAATCGGGGATGCCATAGTCATTCTGGCTCCGGACAGATGGACTCAATGGTAAAAAATAAAATTAAATAACCTCAAAATCATGATAAAATATTACTTGTCCCTAGGTGAGATCACGAGTGATGTGCTGCGCGTGGTCAGCGAGGCGCGGGCGGGGTCCCTGGGACCCTTCAGCCCCTCCTTCAACGTGCAGAATGTGCTGCTCGAGGGTCTGGCCCGCTTCCTGCCCGATGACGCCCACATCAAGGTCAGCGGCAAGCTGCACATCTCGCTGACCAGGGTCTATGACGGGAAGAACGTCATCGTTTCGCAATTCACCAGCAAAGAAGATCTCCTTCAGGTTGGTATATTTCATTCTAATTATCTTATCTTGATGGATCTCTGGAGACGACAGCCCTTCAAATATCCTCAAAAGTGAATTTTGTAATATTGTTTCATACTTTATAGGTTTTTTTCTCACTTCTTAATGACAATATTTGTCTTTCTTTTATTTAATTTTTTTGTTTCTCCCTCTTTTCCTTATATCTTTCTTATTTATGGAATATATTGCATCGCACTACCCCTGCATAATTTTTGGATTAAATTAGTATTGTATAATATCTTTTCGGGGGCTTAGGAACATAAGGACGAATCTACAAAAACACAGTTTAGAGATATACTATAAAACTGTTTAAAAAAAATGATTCTCTCTTTCAGAGGTAAGTATTTGAGTAAAAAAAATACAGTTTACTGAGTTTTATCGGATGAGTTTAAATATTTCTGTCACTAATAAAATATATTTTTTAACGTCAGATTAGTACGTAATTTTTATAGATTCGCCCTCATGTTCCCAAACCCCCGTTTTATCTAATCGGTCTGAAGTTTATTAATTTTTTTATTTTTGATGCATATTTTAAATTTGGAAATGTTTATTTTTCTGCACCTTTACTATAAATTCCTTTTTGTCAAGTATGCCAAATAGTGAGCAATGAAAGGAGATCAATCTATTCCATATTGAACCCTGGTGTACTTCAAATCATAATTGATTGATTAAATAATCTACTCATTATTGTGTAATGGCTTTTTATCTGACAAGATATAATCATATTCTATTTTAATAGGTTTGCAATTTATAATGCGTAATATTCATAAAGTGAAATAATAATCGATCATCAGCGTTTATAATCATTGCCATAACCTCTAGATAAATAATAAATATTGTTCCTCTTCCCCATCACATTTATTTTCTTATGCTGCAAAGATATTCTAATTCAGATTTATACTATTGATTTAGGCTTTGCTGGCGTCCTGCTTTATTCCCGTATTCTCGGGCTTACTGCCACCCAGATTCCACGGCATCCGTTACATGGATGGAGGCTTCAGCGACAATTTACCCATTCTTGACGAAAACACCATAACAGTTAGCCCATTCTGCGGAGAAAGTGACATTTGCCCGAGAGACCTTAGTTCCCAACTCTTCCACGTGAGTTAATGCTTTTTACTTTTCCAACTTATCTTATTGTTTGTTTAATTTCTTCAGTTTATCAACCGTTCCCAAACATGTTTCTTCTGCGTACGATTTGAAGGACATCTGATAGATGTGCGTCAGAAGACATGCGATGGTAATAAATAATGTTATACAACACTTCTTCCTCAATTCATATCTCTAATCTACTTTGGCATATAATTTAAACAGATTTATTTATCAATGGGCTGTTAAACCTGTAATGTTACCAAATTGATTTCTTGCACAGGTTTTTTGTAAGATGCACTACGCCATAGGCTTGTTTATATTTATCAATTATTTTATTTAGGACATTGACGAATTGCTCTATTGTAGATTCAAAAAATATTGTTCAACAAAATGATTTGGCCCAGCAACGTTATCTATTGCTCGTTTTAACACAAATATAAACCTAATATACTTACTAAAGCGCCCTTGAGGTGATATTTCACAAAAATGGTGATATATAAATTAGCCAAGTAATATTACTTAAATTTTTTAACAATTTTTTTTTATGTATAAACCCAATCTTCAAGGAATGAACAAATACATACCACAGTTATTTCTTAAGGCCTAATTTTTTTGGTTGACTAGACGTCTTTCACAATTTCTTCCATATTGAATGACAAAATAATCACATTTAAATATTGTATGCATGCTTTCTCATGCTGTAATTGGAAAGTAATGCGTGTTTACTGCATTGTTTTAGGTGAATGTGGCCAACACCAGTATCGAGCTATCAAAGCAGAATATCAACCGATTTACCCGAATTCTATTCCCCCCTAAACCAGAAGTATTAAGCAATATGTGTAAGCAAGGGTTCGACGATGCGCTCCGCTTTCTGCATAGAAACAACCTTATCTCGTGCACCCGCTGTCTCGCGGTCCAGTCCACGTTCCAGATACAAGAAGCCCTCGACGAATCAGTGGACTACGACCCGGAGTGTGTTGAATGCAAACATCACAGACAGGTAAAATTTGTCATCGCTATTTTTGCGTGGATACATTGTGTCACCTTTTGAAACACGATAGACTTTAGATTACTTTTCATATTGTACGTTGACTTTGAGCTCATGATAAAAGAAATTAGCATTTTATGTAATGTGATAAAAATAATACTACAAAAGAATTGCGGACTTTGTGTCAAATCCTGTTATGGGCTTAGTTAATTTTGAATAATGTTGCTATTAACACCCTACTTATATGGGCCAGTGAATGTATTCTCCATTTTGTCAAAAATGATACTGTAATTTCTTCGTTTAAAATAAAAGTACAAAAACTTACTCAATATTGCCCAATTTAGATGGAAAAACGAGATTATTTACGAAATTCTCTCATGTCTCCAGATCTAATGATTCAGTCTATATTTTCCTCTCACAACATTCATTAAATAAGATCAGAAAGCTGTTTAAAATACTGTTCAATTGTGAAGAAAAAACTCTTTTTAACACATATGTACATAGTCATTCAAATAATATAGTAGCTACGTTATCAGCACTATTTGTTCATGTCATTAATCTTTACACAATTGATATTTTGACACAATATAAAATGGATTTTGGATATTTGTGACTCAGATCTACAAATTATAGTTTCAAGCATTGTTCGCACTCATCTCATTTGTTGACAGTATTATCTACAGTAATAATGATAACAAAATAAAAATATCAAGTTTATGAAATTATCATTATAAAATTGTACAAAATATTTATACATCTTATACTAAACAACTAATAATGAGAAGATATCTCCGAATTGTTTTTATTCTTCTTCAAATTGGGTTAAACTGACGATTTGTAATGTGATATCACATATTATTACTATTTAATTTCTTGAATTGTCTTATTTTCAATGAATATGTTTTACATACTTGTTTTCCGAAATGCAACCACCATAATTGTATGCCTTGTTTAGTTTAGAATATCAATGCAAACATTCATTTGTGTTTTCCGCCTTGCGCCATGTTTTCAATCTACACAAGGTATCCATTATCACTGCTACAGTTTGTTTATAATTGCATGAGTTATTGCAGCGGAGTGATAATATTTGATTGTTATTATTATTGCAGGAAGCGCTGGTTGCCAATTTGCCGGACACGGTGATCACGGTTTTCCAGAATGCCATAGATTCCGCAAACCAAGGCCTTGATGAACTGGGTCTTTAAACACCGCAGCATGAAGCTCCTCTCGCTTCTGTCTCTCCCCTGCACATTACCCGTTGACATTATCTACGCCACATTTACAAAGTAAATACTGCTTTAATTTCTTCCATATCTATTTATCAGGCCACTGAACCAATTTTCATAACTCCATTGTCTTACATTTTGATGTGTGGCTGTTTGACTGTCCTAAATACCTGACACATTGAGCAATTCTAAACTTCAATAATCATGAGTAAACATTTGATTAGAATTGTGTCAATATTTTGTACTTGATGATGTGCATTGAACTAAATATCATGTCTTCATTATGATGTTTGTTTGTAGTTTCCCCAATCTGTATGTTGTCAATGTGAATCCATCTCTGCGAAAGTCACATTGGGCCACTTTCCAGAAAAGACAAGAAATGCTTTTTTTAAATACTGACTTTCAATGTTTGCTTTTTAATCTACTTATCACTTACAAAAGAAAGTTTTTAAGTACGGCTGTTTCTCTGCAATTACAGTTGAAAACTTACCAAGCACTGCCAAGATTTCAGGCTTTCGGAGCGCCTTGGTGATTTGTTGTGAAACTGTTGTCATGGTCAAACTATTCATAAATATTAGGAATAAAGTGATTTTATTTCTACCAATGTATAATTATCACTGCTGTAAATAGTGTTTTGGGGTGACTTTTTGCGGTGGTGGATTCATAGCGATAATTAATTTCCAACAAATCTATTATTTGTTAGAAATCCTTGTTTGCTAAATGAAGGTACTTGTATGTTTAGTGTAATTGGTGATGCAATTGACACTCATACTCTCCAATACAGGATCATATCCAATGTCGTGGTCTCTCGTCACGGATGTGGAAAACACGTGAGCTATAGAAAGAGGTAAAAACTTTAACCAAAAATGTGTCGCCCAGGCTTTTTATGACCGTGACGTCTTATGGGTTGTTCAGGTTATTATTTATTGCAAAAAATGTTCATACTTACTCAGTGACCTGGTACTTTTTTTATTCTGTGATGTCTTTTAAGTCAATAAATAATGTTCTTTCTTAATGTGGATGCTTTGCTATACCGGGATTGAACCCTGTACCTTTGTATTTGTTCACTTTACTTCAACAAAAAATATCTACACGATTACTACATTCATACTTCACATTGACGTGAATAGCTTTTGTGTCGTTCAATTACAGTGTGTTTCAATATTACGTTTTTAAACCAGCAATATAAAAAAGCCTTATCATTGTAATCTCTTCATTGTGTTGCAGGCTTACCTATGAAAACATAATGTTATGTGATAATCAATATATGTTACAGGCTTTGTCATAAATCTATCAACTTCTTTATTAAATATTAAGAACCTTTACAAATGATAACCATATTGTATACATTATTCATATTTATACATCATAGCTCAAAATACATATTTGTATTTGATTAACATGTGTTCATGTTACCAATCTGTTCAAGCGTACAGCCTTCGTATTTTGAAGTATTTGCGGGAATTATTTTATCTGTTGGTTTGAAATATCATCAAAGACTTGCGGATCGCAAAACTAAACATATTTTTAAATATGCAAGCATGAAGTCGTTAAGATTATTATAAACTGATTATTAGTTATCGACATAAAGTTTGTATACATCGTAGTGATAAAAACTTACAGCTGGTATTGAAAAAAAAAACACTATCACTTCTAATCGCTAACCTTAATAAATGTGTGCAAGGTTTCAATGTTGTAATCACAAGTTTACAAATATTTCAGTTAAGTTATCAAGAATATGATAAAATGAAATAGTTTATTACACCAAAAATCGATAAGCTTATCACATAGTTCAATTATCAGGCAAATAGCTGATGTGAATGCATCTGTGCTTGACTTATATTTGACCACTTTCCGAGAAAGACAACAAACACTGTCAATTGCAGGCGTTCAGCACATATTGAAGGATCCCTCCGGAGAATTCTTATTTTGTTTCTACGGATGTAGGATAATTACTGCTAACTGGTAATGTTGCAATGATAGATTTCACAGCAAAGAAATTCAACAGTATTAACTAAAATACATTTCATTGTTTCAGTGCAAAAGTAGATAGAAGAAAAGGGTAGAGAAAACACATTTTTGTCCCTTCTTTCCAACAACTTTTGTCTTTTTCACATTCTTTCCGTCTGACCACATACTTTCACAAAATCTCTTCAGTGTCAGCTTTTATAATATGTAATAACACTTGGATAATTTATATAGCACCATTTTTGTGAAGTATTACCTCAAGGGCTGACAAAGGAAAATAACTTTATCAAATTATATTTAGACTCATTTTTACCATAAAATATCGCTCAGTGCAAGCTGCCAAATCTAAATAATAAACTAAAAGAAATATTGACAATGGTGCAATTTAAATTTTTATTCAGTATCTTGATGTTTGAATAATATCATAATTTGTATTTTTCAAATATTTCGGGACCGTATTTCACTTGGCTTTCATAAGTGGGGGTTGCGACTTGATAAAGGTTTGGAACCTGTGCTTTGGTGCATTTCTTTTACTGCTTTTTCGATTTCAACAATTTTTGAAGATTCATTTTTTATATTGTCTCCTTTGTCATCAGTGCTCTTCTTTTTTTTATTAATTACCTTATTTGTTTTTAGGATACTAGCCTGCAAACCTACAATGAACCTATCCCTCTGGGCGGTCTGTCGGGTTCTCGTGCGTCAAGCGCAGGAGATGGTGTACTCGCAGAAAGCCTCCAACCCTCACAACTACCCCCAGAAGCAAAGTTCCGACCCCCACCATCACCCACACCATCCACCCCTTTCAAAGTAAGTGAAAAAAAAAAATTGTGCATTCATTAAAAACTCTGAAACAAAATAAATCAATGCAAAATAAAACTGCCACAGAAAGTATTCTTTTATAATATTTTTAAAGAAAAAAAATGTTATTGGTCGGGCAATTAGAGTTGACTCAAACAAAACACCCTAAGAATTGTGTGTATGTATTGCATATTTTTACACTTCCCACAGTGATGTCCTTGTAAAACGTTATTGAGAAATCAGCCTTTTGTCTTGTTTATGCCTATTTATTGTTTTTAACGAAAAGGAGACAAACACAAGTGTATACGTTGTTCGAATTTGAATATTCGAAAAGTTTTTACAGTGTTATCTTTTTAATAAAATTAAATTTTTAATTTCACTGGAATTTTATTTTCTGTAGTCGAAAAACAAGTTTGAAACATACACAACAAAGCGAAGTTCTGTCCGAACACAATCGAAAACGTATGTCTTTACAATTTTGTATTACAATATTTATTGTTTTTTTTAATAGGAGATCTCACTCGACTGTGTCAAGGCTAGGAATTGGTGAAATGGAGAAGAGCACTTCTAATCTTGGAGTGGAAGAAAACTTGCCCCTGGACGATGATACGTTTGAGCAAATCCTCCATGTCACCACACAGCATGACGCACTCATGGCATTTTACTACACCGATAGCAATAACAAGGTATGGAAATATTTATGTTGAAAAAGAATTAATCAATTTAGTCTGGTAATACTTAATGTATACATATGATTTAATTCCAAAATTTTACACTGAATCGATTCATTGTGTCCCGTAGACGTATCCACAACAAGTAAAAATAAAGACAAAACTGTAATTTGTACATTTTAGTTTCTCAATTCGAAATGGGGTAAGTCTTACTACTTTAGCTTTCTAAAATATATAGTTTTTTTAAATATGTACACGTAATTATGTACGTCCAAACCCAAAACGAATTACCGAATCAATTGAACTATATTATATAGCTTAGAATAGAGAAAGTGTCTTCCACCAAAATTAGTCATTCAAAAGTCAAGTGATACATTATTATTGTGACGAGGTTATCATTATACCCTCAATTATTCATTACACTGAAATTGCTAACTGACCCAATTGACGTTTAAAAAAATCAACTTAGATCAAATCATAGAACACTCTTATTCTGATGATTTTAAGAAAATACTATTTGACTAGTGAAAAAATTGAAATATATTTTAAAAGCAATCAATTTGTCTGTGACGCAATTTTAAAGAATCAAACGATTTGTAGCTTGTTAATAATATAATCTGATAATTATTGAAACATGTCACTTAATGGAATCAAGCCGCAATGAGATGTATCATCGACTTAATCTCGTCGAGAGTTCAAACTCTAAATACCCCCTGTCTTTGTTCAGAGTTTACATTGTTATAATATAATACCACGATGGCTTTGTCGTAGTTTCACATCTGATAAGAACTTATTGAAATAATTTTCAAAAACAAATATTATTGACAAAGATTCTCTTTATGTGTGCTACCAGCCTGGGTATTTTAATTTCAATTAAGTTTTATGAACTTCACAACAACAAAAGTTGTATTGAATTTTAGATGACCATGAAGATTTAATAGCCATCTTCGTGTTGGAATTTGTGCATAGTACAAATTGGATATTTTTTTCATTTGCAGGTTAAGATAACGGAAATCTATGATGTCACAGATGCCGATGCGGAAGGCATCCAATCGCCAGCAGAAAGAGAGATCAATAAGCAATTAGAATTTGACAATGACTGGGGAGACGATGAGATTAATTTTTACGACAATGGTAAGGATAATTATAAAATTATTACGTGCTTCCACTTGGCATGATGATGAACACTGCAAGGCCATCTGAAATGTTGCTTAAAAATGAGGATCAAACAAAACTCATTGACTTAAATCATATCTGTCATAAAATTAATGACTATGAAAAGTATGAATGCAATCTAAAGTTGTTATCTTTAAATTTTGAATTAAAGCCTTGATTTGAATACTTTTTGCTTTAAATAATGTTAATTTACAATATTTTAATGTATTTATTTTTAAATTTCAGAGTTGGAGGGAATGTCCGAACTATCTATCGAAGACTGTATTAACGATAAGAGCATATTTTCCGACCCAGAAAGTGAATGGGGTAGACCCAGGTCTCCGCCTTATCCCTCCCAGCAACGTCTCATTGAAGACTCAGATAGACCAGAATCCGACCAGCCTCTATCCAAATTTATTCCCTGCCCAGATCCTAACATGTACCAACTTTCGCAGTGATTGACTTTACCCCTTAGACCTGACATTCAGTTTGTTGAAACAAGGTTTTTTGAAAAGCTTGTTCATCAGTTAGAGAAAATGCGTGGGCTCTATTATGCAGTGGGAAGGTAAAAAAAACATCACATTGCAAAAAGCAGCCCAGTACAATAAGTTGGACAGATGGGGTGTCATTTGTGAGCTTTCATTTTCTTTCTGGTCTAAAAATTTTAATAAATCAATACTAAAGGCCTTGATAAAATACTTGACTGGTTTGCATTATCCTATGGATTTAGTATTTATTTTATGAAAACTTGGCTTTGCTTTGCATAATTTATAGTCATAATAATACTGTTATTTGAGATTTATCAGATATATGTAACATTAAAAAAATTATAAAACAAAAAGCAAACCCTAAAAAAAAATTATGAAACAAAAAAGTGTGATAAATGTAGAACATTAGATAGATTCCAAATAGAATGAAAATATTTTTATATATGTAAGTAGAGGAGTTTTTAGGCAAAATACTATATTTTTTATATCATTATGAAACATTATAAAATGTGACTTAAATATTAATGGCAATTAAATAATTTATAACTACCTTTTAAATGGTTGATTTAATGTCATAGTATGTATTGGGTCATAGGTGTGGGGTTTTTAATCCTAACAAATAACTAGCAGCTAATAGTGAAAAAAATATTCTCAGGCCCTACAGAAAATTATTAATGATTCTTTGTTACCTGTTGAATGTTATTCATATTTATTGATAAAAGAAGAATCACAATGTGGAAAATAGTGAAAAAAGTTGAAAAAAAAAAATAGTACTTCCAAGTCTTTGTTTTTAGAAAAAATATATTAAAACAACTTTTCCTTTTATTTAATTACTCAAGAGTATAAATGTATGATTAAATTCAGAGTGTAGAGGCTTGCCAGTTCATAATACAAAAAAAAGATTATTGGTTTTATCTAAGGAGTGACACATTTTCTGAGACATGTGTAATGATATCAAAGTACATACCTATAAATAAATCATATTACTATTTTTAGGTATTTCTGTATTGAATAATATGTGAATGTTCATTACATATTATTATAATATGTATGTTATGTGTATGAACATTATTTTACCTTTATATTGTATTCAGTCTGTCACAAAACCAACATCATTTTGCTGAATTTTAATTCCTTAGACCTGCTTGTGTTGTAGTTATTCTGACTAATTTGTTCTGAATACTCCTACATTTTTGAAAGTTGACAATATCAATCGTCTGTTGTGATATATATTAAGCTCTCCATTAAATTATATTATTATATTAAGTTAGTTTTATAAAATAATATGATAATCATGTGTTGCTGTTTTAATAAAAAAAATAATTCAGATGGTCATGATCACATTATTATTCTAATACATATCAAAAAAAGTTTGACTAAAATATTCTAAAGCTGTTGAATACATATATGTACTTATATTTTTAATTTAACCTCACATCTTCTATATTTACAATAAAAAATAGACTAATTAAAACTACTGCAGGCTAAGTTTGAAGTCCAATGTAATATTTTGACTCGGTGATTGATTGTGAAAAATGTAGCTATAATTTAAACTAATTTTTAGGAAAATTTACTAAAACAATATTAGTATTTTATTTTTATTTTGTGATATTTTGATTTAAGGGCAGGTTTCAACGACGACTGCGGTAGGTCTTATTTAGTAACCAATATTTAAAATGTCATTTGAAAGATTGTAACAGAGTGCACAAATAATAGCTTGTTTATGTTATAGATATCTACCTCTGAATTAAAAATACATATTTTTATAAAACAAACTTTACATGTTAGTTTGAATCAACACCCATTCAATTTTGTACCGAACGCTGTCTTCATCCGCTAAACTTAAGTTATTGCTCTTTTTTTGGAGGAAACTTACAAAAGAAATGTTCTTGTTTCCTTCTATTCAGAACATAATAATTCTGGCACAATATAAATAACCCAGAAGTGTAATATTCATACTACTGGGGTGTCTCTACAATCGTCGCTGCTGTAATACTACACACACAATTGAATATACACTACTTGATTGACATTTTTGAGACAGAATTAAATTTCTCCAACATGCATTCGACATGCAGACTGGGGAATATAAAACTCCGATTTGATGGGGTGCAGTTACCCAAATAATAATGTTAATAACGTTTTCCATTTGATAAATAGAATTTCATCATCGAAGCTATAAAA
Organism: Drusus annulatus; assembly: GCA_022651775.1. Lineage (NCBI taxonomy): Eukaryota > Metazoa > Arthropoda > Insecta > Trichoptera > Limnephilidae > Drusus > Drusus annulatus. Next base: position 2,570,618 of record JAGWCC010000184.1, read on the forward strand.
ATGGATTATGTAAATATCAGTAGTTAAGTGCAGTTGTTTTTTTCTGTTTTACGAAATACTTTTTTTGTACAAAATGGTAAAGAAAAAAGCTATACATGTAGCATCAAATAATATTTATTTGAGTTCCATAAAAACTACTACGATATACAATAATACATTATTCTAAATCAACTAACTATATAATAGTTTATGATATTATTTCTGCACCCTTCTGCTGGATGGCGGCAATCATTTTGGCTTCCTTGGCAGCTTTCTTGGCTAACTTCTCAATCTTCTGTTGTTGCTTTTCCTTTTCATCGAGCATGGTCTGGAAGCGCTCATCCTTAGGATCTACCTTGAAGCCAAAGTGACGCCGAACCTCTTCAATCAGTTTCTCCTTCTTTGCCTGTAAAAGTTACAATTCCAAAATAAACAATATCGATGTACCCTACAAAAAGGAGTTATATATCTGCATATATTCTAATTTACAGAAGCAAAATGTGAAGTATTATTTCATAAATTGGTATTTCAAAACTAATCAACACAAAATTGTTGGCCATGTCGAACAAATGCTAGACGACAGGACACCCAGTGGAACAATCCCGTTCTGGGACATTGTGGCCTGACAAATTGAATAATGAATTCTGACATACCTTAGCAGCATTGGCTACAGTCAAAGCCATATTTTGTCGCTTTACAAGATCAGCTTCCCAGGCAGATAATTTCAGAATTTTACTCTGTATTTGAACATCTCTATCAGCAATTTTTTTCTCTTCTTGAAGTCTCTTTTCCTTTGCCATTTGAATCATTTCAGGGATTGTGCGATTCTCAGCCAAACTATCGTATTCTAACTTTGATGCCAATTCTTCCTTGTCCATCCAACAGATTCCTTTAAAAAACCACAATGATGGATTACTATCAGATAAGGGTGTTAACAGTTCTATGAATGAAGTATGAAATTATAATAAGTGGTATTTAGTGTTACTATCGTCTTATCAAAGACCTTTGTGAATTGAATTGTGCAGAAGCAACGAACATGCCACCGTCTACGGTAGAATTTTTATTGTGCATCTATGTGCGAGATAGAATGTGCTGAATTAAGACTTACTGGGATCTACATTGCTGGCGGCACCGAATTTTGCATATCGTTTCCTCTGGTAGACTGTTGTATAATGTGACCTATGCCATGGTTCACTATATGGAGGGCGTCCATGCATCATATTGAAATGTGAAGTTGACAAACCAGATTTATTCCTCTTTTTGTCTAAATCTCGTTGCCTTTTAGCAATGTTTTCTTCCTGGAGAACAGCATCGTCCATGCCAATGGGATCAAGTTCGGTTAATTCCTTGTTGGTTATCGTTCTGATGTTATAAACCAATCGGGTACCTAACGTTGAAATACGTGAAAATGGGGCTTTCAACATTTTCGATTCGTTTACAAAAAGTATAGTTCGTAAAATATTTTGCTTCACATAACCTATAGCGCATATATTCTAAAGCGGTGAAATCTGACAGCTGTGTGTTGCCAACCTGAGTACCTTCTTCAATATATTAAATATCTTTACCATTTCTTTTTTGATTAAAAAATAGCCTTTAATGCATATTATTTTTAGAGTGATTTTAGTATGACAATATAAAATATTTTGGTCAGTTAATAACAAGGTTTTCCAGCCAATCCCGTTCCCTTGCGTAGTAGGTAAAGAAGATCGTAAATGAGGGTTTTGGTTTTATATTTTATAAACAACCTATTTCTATGGACTAATATATTATTTTGCGTTGAGGTGACATTCTCAAATATAACAATATTATGTTATTTTACCCAGTTTGGCCAGTTTTGCAAATCTAATAGATAAATGTTCACCACTTTATTTAATGATTCGCAGCACAAAAGATACTATTCACCAGCTAATGGGTTTATTCAACGAGTGCTTTAAGTGATACCGATGAACATTGATACTGGAGCAGAGAAATGAATATAAGTCGTCAGACATGGGCTGTTATTTATATCAAAATTAACATCTTCGCTTCATTGTCAATACTATGTTTGAAGTTTGGCACTGCTGGCGGTAAATAACTTTTGATGTTTTTTCGAGGTTTCGTTATAAACTTTCAATAGTTTAGTTTACAATTCGTTTAGGGTTTCTTATCTTGTCAACAATTGGAAGTGTTATGATGCCCCTCCCAAACTTGCAACACTATTACCAGCCTCCACAGTTTCTGCATTTAACTTTTAGCTACTAAATTTATGACTGATAATATTTTTTAAAGCATGTATTTATTTGTCTAATTTTTTTCATATTGTAGGTCATTCATCACCCACTGGTCCTATCCTTCTGTACACAACAAAAAATGATATACGAATTAAGAATAGCACACAATCTTCAAAGGTTGTGACCATTGTATTAAATTTGCAAGACGGTTATGCGGTAGATTTCTACAGCGAAGGACAGCTTGTTTGCTGGACAGATCAAGTGCTAGAAGCAATACAATGTGTCACTTACAACGGGACCTACACTGGGGAGAAGGTACTATTATACATTATGTCCTCTACTACTTAAAAACTAATTCAAACCCAAATCTTACGAAGTTTTCTTCTCTATTTTGTCTCTGTGCAATGTACAAATAGAAAAAAAATGTTTGTTTTTGTTCTAAAATAGGTGGAAGTTGTAACCACAGGCGTAACTATACCAAATTCTCTGGCTATTGATTGGTACACACAAAAGTTGTATTGGACAGATGGAGAAACAACAAGAATTGAAGTTGCCTCCATCAATGGTACTGATCGGAAAGTCCTGTTCTGGACAGACATTGACCAGCCCCGGGCCATAGCCGTGGCCCCTATGAGAGGGTAAGTGTTCTGCTACTGCGATAGATATAATTTTTTGCCAAGTTGAAAATGTGATAGAATAAAATGATAAATATTTTTTTTTTAAGCCACTTTATTTATACACATATAACAATTCGACCGGTTCCGGTTAAACTTAACCTTCATCAGGAACGTATACATATATATATACGTTCCTGATGAAGGTTAAGTTTAACCGAAACTGGTCGAATTGTTATATGTGTATAAATAAAGTGGCTTAAAACAAAAATATTTTTTATTTAAATTATAATGTCAAGCTACAAAGTGATTGCTTCCTTCGATAAAAATAGAACAAAATGAAGATAAACTTAATTCTGATGATACAGCATTTTATATAATTGCATTTATGTAGTACATTTTTGTGATATTTCACCTCAAGTGTGCTTTACTATAATAAACTTAAAATAAAGATTTTATAAACCCATTCTCGGGTCATTTCCTTTCTGGTGTTGTTAACTGATTTGACCTTGTCTCTAATTATTTTAATATCACTGTAAATATACACTGAACACAGGATTCTTATTTTAATTATTCTTCCATTAAACATTTATAAATACATTTATACATTGGATAAAATAATTATAATATGAAAGTATTTATCGAATACAACATTATTAATTTCCGAGTTCAAATCGTGGCGACACCTGTTTTTTTTTTCTGTGTGTTTTTTCTAATTCATTCTGTTTGTATAATATTAACCTCCTTAGTCTCAGAGAGTCGATCTATCAGCGCACCTAGACTAAACCCCCACCGCACCAATCTGTCGCAACAAACTTTGATGTATGATATAAAAGACGAAACACTGGGAAATAAGAAAAGTCCATTAGAGTTACTTCTAGTCATCCAAATAACTTCATTATCCTTAAAAAAATGGTTTTTCTAAGCAGAAAAATGTCAGACCAAAAGGGTGAATATTCGTTAGTTCAGGTAATTGATATCAACATTATTTTGTTTTAGTTTGCTATTCTGGACGGACTGGGGAGATGTGCCCAAGATAGAACGGGCAGGCATGAATGGCGACCCCAAGACTCGGCACGTTATCATCACGCAGAACATCTTCTGGCCGAATGGGCTCACGGTGGACTACGACACGGAGCGCATCTTCTGGGTCGACGCCAAGCTCAAGTTCATCGACGTCATGGACTTTGACGGCAAGAACCGGCACAATATCGTCAAGGAAGGCCTGTCGCACCCGTTTGCGTTGACCCTGTTCAGCAATAAACTGTATTGGACAGATTGGGGAACATGGTAAGTACTTTGAATTAAATTCTCTTTTTCTTGTGGTGGAGATCAAAGTGGGATGCTGAGGTTATTCAGTCGGACAACGGCATCAAGCATCTCTTGATTCAGCACAGACCTCTGGGAAACTGGTGGAGGGAACATTCTTCTACTATGTGTTCTGTAGTTTGTTTTTGTCCATATTCAAACAATTCAAAATCTATTAGGCCCATTTGAAGAGTGGTTTTTCAAAACTCAATTAATACTTTACCCAGATTCAGATATTTTGTATTTTTTAAGGTCAAACTGTACATCAAAATTTGTTATGTTTCTTGTATTTATATTCATCTTGCACTTTTTTATAACATTACTCTTTTGGATACAAAACAATTAAAAAAAAAACAAATAGTCCTGAAAAAAGATAATACAACATTCCTGTTTAGGGGAATGTTGTGAGGTGAAAAAGAAGAGGAAGGTTATATGTGAAAAACTGATTTAAAAAATTGTGTATCTTTCGACTTTTAACTCACATGTGAACAATCTGTAAAAATCCAATTTAATAAATAAATAATATTTTTTCTGTAAGAGGCATCTATCTTTATGTTGTATGTTTATGGTTTCAACCTATTGCGGTCATCTTCAGACCGGTGCATGTATTGTTTAGACTGCGTTATTTGTCCAGTGAGGGCTATTACAAATTGATCCTCAAATTGTTCCCTTTGTAGGTCTATCTATTCTTGGGATATTGACACCAATGGCCCAATCAAGGATCTGATCTACCCGAAGCCGGTGGCCCAGAGTCAATCGACGAAGCCTCTCCACCTGCTGACTCCGGTGGATGTGGTGGTGTGGGACGCCCGGAGACAGCCTCCGCCCCCAACTCCTCACCCCTGCGCCCAAAATAACGGAAACTGCTCGCACCTCTGTCTTCTGGCCCCGGATCCTCCAGGTATTTACTTTTATTCTACTCCAACAATTGCAATCTGCTCATTGTGATAAAATGTCACCTTTTTAGTAAAAATGTGTTCAAACAATTTTATTTGTGTTCCAGGTTACTCTTGCGCCTGCCCGACAGGCGTGAAGCTCCTCAGCCGGTGGCAGTGCGCTGACGGACCGCAGTCTCAGTTGCTGGTGCTGCAGCGGCGCGCCATTTGCCACATCTCTCTAGACTCGCCGGACTTCACCAGCGTTATCCTGCCTATCAGCGGCATTAAGCACGCTATGGCCGTCAACTACGACGCGGCCGGGGGGTTCATCTACTGGACCGATGAACAGGTGATATTATACTACTTCTACGTATGGTGAAGGAGAGTTGGTGCAGGTCAAATTGGAATACTGAGGTTATTTAGTCAGTCGACGGCATCAAAACACAGCGACTGTGACTGACTGCATTGGATGTGCTTTAGTGTGGTCCACCTCTTCCTTATGAGAAAGAACCCTGGCAATTCAACTTTTTCACCGCGTTCCTGATGTTTATAGAATAACAGTTGTACCCAACACTAATTATGAAATTAATACATTTCCTGTGAAAATTAACGTCCATATATGTGCGCGTGAAGCTGGTACGCCTTATTTGCGCATATCGGTGTAGAAGTAAATAGTTGTGTCCACAACAAGGTACTTGTTTTTCACGTCTGAGGTCTGCCTCTGAGTTTGTCACAACTAGCGTTGGGAAAAACTTCAAAGTTTTGGGAACCCTTCAGGAACTGCTAGTTCTTTAAAATGATCCTTTCGCGGTGAACACTTCAATTGAAGTACCGCTGAAATTCTGAATTAACGTCACCCCGTTAGAAGCGACCGTAAGCGGGCTGCGAACTATACTAACGCTATCTAGGAGGGAAATGTAAAGGTATAACAATTATCCTTAATAAATAATTTTATTATTGTTATGTAAGTATGAAAAAATTCAAAATTGCCAATTATTATTAAAACAAGAAATAAATTAAATATTGTATTATGATCAAACAACACCTGAAAAAACTAGTGTCCCACGTCAGACAAAACAAGCAAAGAAATCAAAGTTTGTAATTCTTTTAGAAAATTAAAAGCCATTGTCACCAAAGTTTATATCACCAAAAAATATCAGAACAATAGTCCCATATAAAATCATGAACCAATAAAACTGTGGATGGTGCGATACTACAATCGTGCAAACGAACGAAGAACTAAAATTGAAGTTCGAAGTAAACCACAAATGAGCATAGATCCTGCAAGTGGAACTACAAGGGAACTACCAACTTCAATTGAAGTATTTGTTCAATGAACAATGAAGGAAGTTGGAACTGCCGCCAAAGGAAGTAGTTTTTACGGAGCGGTCACAACGCTAGTCACAACACTTAAGGAATGTGTCTTGACTGAAGCAAACTTTCGCCTTCAGTTCAGAAGGGTTTCCTGAATGTGAGGCGGTTAGTCGAAAGGTTTGCAAGGTTATCTTGAAGTGGAAAGTTAATATTACGGCCTTTTCGTATTCCCTGAGGGTTGCTGTCTCTCATCTTACGAGTGGGCGGTCCGATATTCAAGAGAACAGGAAGTCGATGTAATGGAGTAGAGAGAAGTGTTTCACTCACTGTTCGCATAGCTATGTTATTTTACTAACCTTATCTTATGCTGCAAGAAACTCCATTAATGGAGGACAGAACGCTGTAGTCACCAATAAAAAGTTGTCTCAAGAAGCGAAGCTAGCAGCACACAATGGAGTGGTGATATCAACCTTGATGTACAAAAGTGAGGCATGAAACTGACCGAGGAAGGATGAAAGTAGACTGAATGCTGTAAAAATGAGATCCCTCCAAGTGGTTGTGTGGTAATACCATGTGACAAATGTGGATATCCAGAAAGAATAAAAAAGCTAATCATTACTTTAAACTTTGTTTCCAGGCCCTGACAATATCTCGGTCGCGCATCGATGGCAGCAACCATTCGGTTGTAGTGTCGGGCGAGCTGGGCAGCCCTGATGGAGTGGCGGTGGACAGCGTCGCCGGGAACCTGTACTGGACGGACCCCAAGGCGGACACCATCTCCACAGCCAGGCTCGATGGCTCCAGCAGGAAGGTAAAAAAACTAACCTATCATTTTCATTAGAGCTACGTAGTATTGTTTCCACGTGATGCAATCAGCTTAGTGTGAGCAACAGTATGCACATGGTATGCCCATTTGAGCCACTGTAATTAGCGTGTAACAGCCTATGCAAGGTATAATTTTCCTCCCTCACACTGAGCCCCGATTGCATCCTTATGCGGAAACAGTTCTGCATATTACAACTGTTAAAAATCAAACTTGAAGTTAACCAAATGTTCGGGAGACCTTATTGAAGATTCTCCTCCTTAAGCCTTCTGGTTTCCAGCTTTAGACAGAGGCCTACCTAAAATGTCTCCAGTTTTCCCTATTCTTTGCGTTTCTCACCCATTCAAATCCGATAGTTTAGGTAATCATTGATAAGATAATATTACCGACCCTACAAACCTTGGAGAGTCTGGACCACCTCCAGGAAGTGTCTCCACTCCTGTTACCCCTTAGTTCCTTATGCCCAATGCGGCGGAATTTTTCATCCACCATTTAGCCACCTAAGCTTAGGTCTATTTACAGCTGTTATCGATATAAAACATCTGTTTTCACATTCCAGGTTCTAATAAATGAAGACTTGTACGATCCAAGAGCCATAGCAGTAGCCCCATCTCTCGGTTGGATGTTCTGGTCGGATTGGTTCGAAAAGAAACCTAAGATAGAGCGTGCTTCCCTGGACGGGAGTGATCGAGTGCTGTTGGTTTCCGAACGCTTGGGTTGGCCAAACGGCATCGCCTTGGATATAGAAGCAAACAAGCTATATTGGGGCGACGCAAATACGCACAAAATTGAGGTAAATATTATTAAACCATTAAAAGATAGGTAAATGAGTCAGGGACGTCTTCTTCTGGTGCCCTTTCTTATTAGAAGTTGGCTATCATCAGGGCAATCGTCACCCCGCGGCTTCACCTCAAATCATCTTGACGGAATAATAGTTCATTATGGTATCCTGAGCAGTCAACATGTGGATAAATAATAATCAATATATACACAAATATTGCATTACAAACTGCGGGTAAATTGTGTTATGTAAATGTAATGTTGTTATATTTGTAGGTTATCAACATGGATGGATCTGACCGCAGAGAAATTTTGAGTGATAATCTTCCTCATATATTTGGTCTCACTTTGCTCGACGACTACCTTTATTGGACTGACTGGCAGAGAAGAAGCTTAAATCGAGTTCATAAAGTCACTGGTGGGTTTCATACTACTATATTATATCTGCAATTTAGTAGGGCGCCAAATAAATAATCTTAGGGGCCAACATAATTGATATTATACATTACATACTGTAGTTTGTGTATGTGTTTCTTTTAACCCGTTGAGTACTCAATTGTTTTGGATCTTAAATACTGATAGATCAATGTTTTGATCAAAAGGCATATTCATAGAGCTAGTGAATCATCTAAATGCCTGTTAGACGGCACTAATGTGTCCACATTTCGAAAATACTGCGACATTAGCCAAACCCGACGGAGAGAGCCTTGTGACACTACAGGTTTTAAATATTTTTTGGAGCCTTTGAAAATCCTTCTGGTTTATTTTATCAATTTTTCATATTGGCACGCAAATAGTGATGATGGAAATTTAATTTCTAATTGCAACAATAAATACATCATTTTCTTTTTGAGTACATACGAGTGTGAACTTTTCAAATTTAGAACTAACGGATGTGCTAAAAAAATTATCAAATTAAGAAAGAATCTTTTCAAATCTAGTACCTACCTATAATGCACAATTATTTATATTCTATGTTTGAAATGAGTGGATTATAGCAACGAATATCTTTTCTTGGCAATTCAAGTTACACCTTTTGATTTTTCACGTGTAACAACCAGTGAATAAATAAATTAGGTTGACAATTTCTTTGTTCATTAATCCCTTCTTTGGCCACCTGCGAAGTTAACCATTTCAAACCGTAGGGAAAAAATCGCAGCTACTAAGCTCATGGACTAGAGTTTGCGAATTAATCTCGTCAGATGATGGTCTTTGTTATATGATTCGTTTTATTACCGAGCTAATGATTCTTTGTTTCCACGATCATACAAGTGATTCAATCCTCGTCATTCTTGTATATTTGATGTTTCAGGCGGAGATAGAGAATTCATCATAGAACAATTAGCCGACTTGATGGGGCTAACAGCCTTCAAGCTGGGTGTACCCATCGGAAGCAACCCTTGTGCCTTTAATAATGGAAACTGTTCCCACCTGTGCTTCAATCGACCCAAAGATTTTGTTTGCGACTGTCCCATAGGTATGTTTGAAACACACTCCATTATTGTATAAATATCTAATAAAACACATATTGGTTAATTAATATTTGACGATTTATTCATTTGATTACAGGTTTAGAATTGGGTAAAGATAACAAAACATGCCTAAATCCGCCTGCCTTTTTGCTGTATGCTAAAAAAGATAAAATAGTACGACTGAGTATTGAAAATTCAAACAACGAGCCCTTCATCCTTGTCAGAGATGTCCAAGTAGCCAGGTAAGTCATTTTATCCAATGTAAACATTAAGAGTATGATTTGCAAAATGATGCAGTTTTGTAGAAAACGAGTAAACCTTAACTAGATATACAACATTTCGTATGCCATTCCTAGACTTGATATTTTTTTATTACCAAAGAATAAACTATTGTTTTTCAATCCACCCACTTTTTTTTCGTAAGTAATGATGGCATTAAAACTCACATTTACAAACTTCATCGCCACAATGTCGCATTAATAATGATTTTAGACAAAAATTTACATTTAAAATACGTAGATAATACACAGATCTTCGGTTTAGTGGCTTTTTTTTATTTTCGTTAAGATATCTGTTGATATTATCAGTCAAATAAATACATACTTCGTTTGCTACCAAATTTTTACAAATTCATTGCCATTTCTCCATTCTGTGAGAGAAGCCTATGGCACAAACAGCTAAATCTGACGTAACCCTAATTTTTCGCTTCTTATAACGAAAAATGACATCAATAAGCCTAGGGTCTTTATTCTAGTATTTTCTTATTATAACCGTGAACTCGCTATTGCCGTGATTGTTATAGCCAAGTTTGACAATATGTCAAATAACAATAATATCGATGTCAGGTTCTGTAGACAAGATCGGCATGACAAATTTGTGTAAATATATATTTTTTTTAGTGCTCTGGCAATACATGTTGCAGAAGGTCGCCTTTACTGGGCAGACACAGACTCAAAGATGAAAAGTATAGGCAGGTGCGCCATAAATGGGTCCAATGCTGAAAAAATTATAGAATGGACGAATGATGTTCAAGGTTTGTATAAATCTATTTCTAACTATTTCCATCTTATTTTTGTTTTTAAATTAAATGTCGTTCTAGGTTATGCTAGGGAAATTGTATTTGATTATTGAAAGATTATTAACAATCTTCAAAGAATATGAAAATTAAAAGATTAGATTATTACTGAGACTTGAACTCCTCAGAACAGTTGTAGATGCACCATTCTCGAATAGAGTGAAGGTGCCGACTTCGAGTCTCGGTCGCAACCCAACTTTTTATTTTCTGTGCCATTTTCTCTTTCAATAAAATCGTAATGCTTTAATAAGTTATTATATTTGCATCAAAATTGTATTTGATTTAACTTGGCAATCTAAACGACTGGCATCCAGAAGGTTAAAAACCGTCAACAATATGTTTTCAGGTCTAGCAATTGATTGGGCCAGCAAAAACATCTATTGGACTGACAACATGGCTCAGCGAATCGAAGTAGCTCGCTTGGACGGATCTAGCAGGAGATCATTAATATGGCAAGGACTGAGAAAACCCAAAAGCATCGCTCTGGATCCTAATAAAGGGTTTGTAATTTGATTCTTAACACTTTATATCTTAGAGTATATCTTCATATAAGTAAGTAAATAAGACAACTTGCGACCGCTATCTTACTTGTCTGGCTCGCTGTCTATGGAATAACAGAACCATTCATTTTATTTCTCAAAGTGACAATCAAAATCATAGATTAAAAGAAGGTAATTTTTTTACATAATTTTATCTTCTGGTGCCAAATCCTATCGCAGGCTGCAGCTTAGTATTGTATATAATACAACTTGTACCATTCACATAGGTTTCGAAGCCATGAAGTGCAGCATGATATGACCAAGATATTTATTGGGGTTCTCTTCTTTTTATATCCAGTACAATTTTTTACCGTTCAATGAAGAATTGAAATTGGTTCCCTTTCATGTTTAGATTATTTTATATATATCTATATGTGCAATATTATAAATGTATTTAATTCTCGCAGGTATATGTATTGGACCGAATGGGGATCCAAGACCATCAAGCGGGCCGGCATGGATGGATCCCACCCGATTGTTCTGCTTGACCAGGCAAAGGCCAGTGGCCTAATCCTCGACCTGGAGATGAGAAAGCTCATATGGACCACCCTGGACAATCCCGCCATTGAGATGTCGGATATGGACGGCTCGGGCAGGAAGATTCTCATATCGGAAAACCTCACGATGCCACTTTCCTTGACGCTGTATAATGACTACATATATTGGTCCGATTGGGACTTAGGTAGGCACATATCAATCTAATTTATTTATTATATGGAGGGGAGAGGTATTTATTGAATTCTTCAATTTGAATATTTTCTCTGTAAATTATAATTGGATTACTATACATATGTATATATTTTTACAATAAATACTAGAAAATATTAGTGGATACTAGCGTTGGGAAAAACTTCAAGGTTTTTGAAACGCTTCAGGAACTGCTAGTTCTTTAAAATGGACCTTCCACGGTGAACACTTCAATTGAAGTACCACTGAAATTCTGAATTAATGTCAGCTAGAGATGGTCGATATTCCTCTCTCGGTTAAAAGGAACTGGTTCCAGGCCGGTCACTGGAACTGTCGATATTATTATTTCTCCGAGGAACCGGTTCCAAATTTTCGCAAATAAAAATATCGATATCCTTTGTCCGTTCTTTTCGTGTTTTTTGGGCAAGGAACCGGCTTCCAGTTCTTCTCGTTCTCAAAATTTCACTAGAAACCCCCCCCCCCCATTAAATAATATTTCTGGCGAGGAACCAGTTCCAGTTCTTTTTGTTTCCAAATCTCTAATGATTAGTATTTTTTTGGCGAGGCAATTTTGCCGATTTACTAGTATTTTTCGAAAAAATCTCCTTCGTGGAACTTTTCTGGCACCAGGAACCAGTTCCAAAAAGAACTGGATAAATAACCGGTTCTTCGCCAGTCACCGGTAACTGGAACCGCAGGTACACCCAATTCTGATATCGACCATCTCTAATGTCAGCCCAAGCTTTATATGAACCCGTTAGAAGCGACCATAAGCGGGTTTGTGAACTATACTAACGCTATCTAGGAGGGAAATGTAAAAGTATAACAATTATTATTAATAAATACTTTTATTATTGGTATAAAAGTTCGAAAAAATTAAAAATGGACAATTATTATTAAAACAAGAAATAAATTAAATACTATATTATGATCAAAACAACACTCGAAAAAACTAGGGTCCCACGCCAGACAAAACAAGCAAAGAAATCAAAGTTTGTAATTCTTTTAGAAAATTAAAAGCCATTGTCACCAAAATTTATATCACCAAAAAATATCACAACAATAGTCCCATATAAAATCATGAACAAATAAAACACACCAATACACGCCGAACTGTGGATGGTGCGATACTACAATCGTGCGAACGAACAAAGAACTAAAACGAAAGTTTTCAAAGTGAACTAAAATTGAACTGTGGATGGTGCGATACTTCAATCGTGCGAACAAACGAAGAACTAAAATTGAAGTTTGAAGTAAACCACAAATGAGCAAAGATCGTGCGAGCGGAACCACAAGGGAACTACCAACTTCAATTGAAGTATTTGTTCAATGAAGAAAGATGGAACTGCCGCCAAAGAAAATAGTTCTTACGGAGCGATCACAACGCTAGTGGACACAGAAGACTTGGATATTAAAGGATATTGTGTATGTCTTTAATCCATGATTATAAGATGGAAGAAACACAAAAGCCAGCAAGTCATTTTAATGCCATTTGATTAGTCAAATTTTGTTTTTGTATTTCAGGGAACATTGAGAGAGCTTTAAAGACGACGGGCGCTAACCGAAGCTTGATATATTCCGACTTGGAGATGATTTCGGACATGGTGTTGTACCACCAGTCCCAACAACTGGAGGGAAACATCTGTTCCATCAACAACGGGGGCTGCTCCCACCTCTGTCTGTCCATCCCCTCTCCAGGGGACCAACCCGCCGGGTTCAAGTGCGCCTGTCCAACCCACTACATGCTGAATAAAGATAACACCACCTGTTCAGGTAATTATAAACAAAACAACTGAATATCTAATTTATTTGTAAACAGTATTTTTTGTAAGCATATTGGGCTCTTCATACTTTTTCTCTTCAAAAATATCAAATTTGTTGTTTTTCAAAATAAACCAATTTTTTACACGTCATTATTTACCACAAATAATAGTGTTTTTGGTCTTTTAATGAATATAAATTTACGCATGTATGCATTCTCTAAATCTGTGTTAAAAAAATATTATATTACTTACACTATATTAAATATTGTATTTAAACCAAGCATTGACATGGAAAATTTGGAATGTGCATGGTATACAGGTGGATCTTCTTGATGATAAATTTGTATGTTATACTTGTTTCAGCCCCCACGGAGTTCATAATGTTCAGCCAGCGTAACGGTGTGGGGCGCGTGATGCTGGGCGGCTCCGAGTGCCCCGATTTTGCGCTGCCCATGTCCGGCCTGAAGAATGTATGCGCGGTGGAGTTTGACCCGCTGCACCGCCGCGTGTACTGGATGGGCGGCGGCCGCACGCATTCCATCCGCCACATGAGCGAGGGGGGCGGGGGGACCCCCGGGGTGCTGGTGGAGCACCTCGACAACCCCGTGGACATGGCCCTGGACGCTATCGGCAGGACCATGTACTGGACATGTGCCAAGACTAACACCATCAACGTCACCAAGCTGGACAATGTGTCTTCCATCGGGGTGGTCGTGCAAGGGGAAGGGATGATGCCGAGATATTTAGCTCTGCACCAAACTAAAAGGTAATCTAAAGCTTGTACAGTTTACCTGTATCTTGCTATCTAAAATTGTAATCGGAATCAGGAATTTCTATCGCAAAGTAGAAGTTCGCCTGTAGAAAAAAACAATTAATAACATATTTGAGCTAATGACTAACCGTGTTACTTATTACATTTTTATACCCCCGTTCAGCGTTTGTTTAGTTACACCGGACGTAGGTTATTAAATTAGGCGCATAAGCCGTGTTGCGAAAGTGAATGAAAGAAGAAGTCGGGTACGTCCGAGGAAAACATAGCACAATCAAGTGAATCAAATACTTGAATCGGGCCATGTGAAGAGTCGGAATAACAGAAGAGTATGTATGAATGTGAATGAAGTAAAACGTGTGTGCCAAGACAGAGTTATATGGCGGTCGTCCCTCGCTGCCTACCCCTGCGGTGCAACGGCGTGATGGTTAGTTGATTAGTTAGCCGTGGTTATAAGTCACGATAGATAGACGATATAAGACATTTTACTATACTAATCTATCCATTTTGGAAGAGCTATTCTCACTCATATATATAACTCACGGTTCAGACTGTTCTGTTGGATTCCCTCTATTTCCCATACAAAATTATGAAACTTGGTTGGGCAAGATTCAAAACCCACTGACCTAAGACGTGGTGCACAGATTGCGACAGTGCACCGCCGTGGGTTATGTTTTAGAAATCGAGTTTACTAGATACTTGTTCAGTTATAACTCTGCGGATAACAAATTTATGATATTTGAAAATTCGAGGATGCGTTAGTACGGGCCGTCTGTGCATGTAACATAATTATAATTTATACATTGGATAAATATTCATGCCTAGTCATTAAACTGTCCGTAACATTGTAGGCTCCTGTTCTGGGCGGATGTGGGAGTGGGAGCAGTGTTCAGATCCGGAGTGGACGGAGTTAAGCGAATGGAAATAGCCCGAACGCCCAACATCAGCGCTATCGCCGTAGACCCCTACACAGACACGGTCTACTGGGCTGATGCCAGACAGATCTACTCATCTAAGCTGGATGGCGAAAACAAGTTTGTACCTGATTGTTATTAAATTTATAATCATACATACATAAAACCATCCCTTATTAACCTAACAAACATCTTTGTGCTTATAATCCACTAGCACCATCTATGTCAGAATAATGAAACTGTGTGTGAAACATTAAAGGTCAAACCACACTAGCGCGTCGCTTCACGACGAAATATGTTTTCACTGTTTTGTATGAAGCAAACCGCACCAGAGTGGCGCTGCACTGAGCGGCACGGCGAACAGAAAAGTGACGCCCAGCAACGCGCTAGTGCAGTTTGACCTTAACAATACAGCCTTACTA
This sequence comes from Drusus annulatus, assembly GCA_022651775.1. Lineage (NCBI taxonomy): Eukaryota > Metazoa > Arthropoda > Insecta > Trichoptera > Limnephilidae > Drusus > Drusus annulatus. The sequence goes on from JAGWCC010000184.1 coordinate 2,586,165, forward strand.
ACTTTCACCAATATTGATATTAATTTTTATGATAGCAATCTAGACACCTGTTATAAAATTCTCTGCACTGGTTAGTCAACAGATGGCGGTAGCGAAAGAACTATGAAAGGTTTATTTATATCACCAAAAGCTTTTTTTAAGAATCATGCAAAAAATAGAGAGAAATAAAAAAATTAAGAAATAATTTTCATGCCTTCCACTTCGGAGTTAGAATATCTATGGAGAGAGAGCTATTTTTTTTTACCCAACCTAAACAAATTTGTGATAAATTACTTTCTGTGTTTTTTACGTCTTATACCGTGAGAGAGAAAGAGACAACAAAATTTTGACAAAATTTCACACCGCTTCATAGTATTGTAACCATGTTCTTAGACTCGTGCGTTTCTCGGGACTCCGCCCACACGCTTTGATGTGCAACTAAACTGAACATAACTCAACGGTTTTTTAGGTTATATGGTATATTTAATTTTTTTTTTTAAATACTGTGAAAAAGTGGTTATACGAATAAACAAAAACATTGTGTCGACATGTGCTATGATTGGATGTATAAATACCGTAACCCTAGTCTTAGCCACGCCCAGGTCCAACCGAGTCAGTAAAACCTAGTAAAAACTGACTACAGATCGATCTACAGCGTTACCTCTTGTATATTATTGCTCTAAGCCTTCCACGCAAGCGACAAAGTATTGTGCAATCTAACATTCAAATATAAAACATGGAAATCGATAGTCAATGTACTTATGTTGAGTAGCAGAGATGCATTTAATTTTTTTTTATGTCATATTTTTTATTTGTCTGATTTCCGTTTGCAGAAAAATAGTTTGGAAAGGAGGTGTGGTGATGTCCCTGGTGGTGCTTTCGAGCACCCTGTACTGGATAGACGGAGAAAAGCAGCTCATGCACCTGCCCCTCAACAAGAAGGACGCCCCTGCACACCCAGTCTTTGTCAAGCCGCGAGTCACTCTCTCCACTGATGTCTTAGCGGTTTACAAGGTATATTTGAATTACAATATTATCGATAATTTGAAAAAACACAAAATTTGAAATTTTCAAAAACATTTATCTGACTTCTTAACCTCTGGAATGCCGAATTCCCGCAAGTTACAATTTCCGTTCTACCTTGCCGACTGTAACTTCGTAATTACTCACTTGTGTTTTACAAAATGTTTTCATAAATTACGCTATATTCTCAGATAATGTGTTCATGTATTTTTTTTTCAATTGTATGTTAGTAATGTAAGTGGTTTTTCTGGATTAACTATTTATATTCGGAGAATTGATTTTTTCTCCCTCATGTCACTAAAAAAAGATTTTGATGAATTGGCACCTGAAATTTTGAAAAACTTGGTTTTTATAAGCAGGTTTCATTGTAGATCTCACTTATCTGAAGGATTATCTGTTCAATAGTTATTAAATCAAATTTCAAAACCTGAATACGATGCATAATAATGATGATTGATAAAGATGTTTATTTAAAGCAATTTATCGTTGAGCAGGTTGACCAAAAGCATCCCTGCATGCGAGGTGGAGGTTGCGCGGGTGTCTGCCTGGAGGGGGGCGTCTGTGGCTGCGTGCGGGGACTCGGAGGGGCTCACTGCGGTTCCGCCTCGCCCTGCGGGGACCACTTCTTCACCTGCTCCCCCCCCGCCATGCCCGGCACTCATGATTGTATCCCCATCAATTGGAGGTTAGTTTCACACTGTATCTACATTATTAACTACAAATAATTTCCTTTGTGAGTATGTACAACCGTGTACGAGTGTGGTGTGAACAAGATGTTAATTGAAATTATCAAATTGTAAAAATAATGTTTTCAAACCCCTACCTACATATTGAAGTACCTATTTATAATGTATAAATAAATTAAATACCCGATCCCAGGGAATTGTTTAGAACCTTTGTTCGACTATCAATATTGGAAATTGTCCGGTGTTCTTCCAAATATATTTTCAGCATGTAGAGAAATTTTAATCAACATTATTTTATAAACCTTTGTACATAAAAAATAATTTCAAGTTAGTTTTATTCTGGTGTTCTACCTTAAGGTTTCTTTTAATATGTAATTATTTGTATTTTACTGTTTCAGATGTGATAATGAATTGGATTGTCCCAATGGTTCGGACGAAGTAGGCTGCAAGCAGTGTCCCGGAAAATTCAAGTGTTCCGACGAACAGTGCATCGACCTGAGTCAGGTGTGTGACGGCGTCAAGCAGTGCAACGAAGGCAACGACGAAAGCAACTGCTGCAGCGGCCCCCACAACTTCCAGTGCCCCGGTACAGGGGTCTGCATCCCCGCCAAGTACCTCTGCGACAGTTGGGACCACTGCGCAGACGGGGCCGATGAGCTCCCCACCTTCTGCGCTCAGCGCAGGATAGACTCCCAGTATCCCCTCGGGGGCTCCAAGGCTTCCTACATCATCGGGATCCTAGCCGGAGTGGCGGGAGTCACCTTCCTGGTGTGGGGAGCGTTCTATTGCCGCCGAAGAATGGAGTCACGCAACTTCCCTCTAGACGACCGAGCGTGCGACCCTCTCAGCCCTAAACTGCATAGCCACAAACCAGGAGGAGTCTGTCCATCCAACAGCAACGGCTCGCGACCCATGCTACTGGAAGGCCATTCGAAATCTGCTTCCAAAGCTTCGGAAGGGGTACGTATGTCGGCTCTGGGTATGAATAGTTACGACAGGAATAACATCACAGGGGCATCCAGCTCGGTGACTAATGGCTCCAGTGGAGGGGGGCGCTACCCGCGGGAGCCACTCAATCCGCCACCCTCTCCGGCCACCACGGCGCCCTCCAGCAGTGCAGCCTCGCGCCACCGCCCCTACCGTCATTATCGCCTCATTAACCAGCCGCCCCCTCCCACCCCCTGCTCCACGGACGTGTGTGACGAGTCTGACTGCACTGTCTCCTACCCCCCACTGGGAGTGGGGCTGTATCTGGAAGCTCCGCCCCCCACCCCCTGCCCACCCTCCCCGCCCTCACCCTCCTCACGCTCTTCCACCTACTTCTCCCCCCTTCCGCCACCACCTTCCCCGGTTCCACCGCACTACGATTCGTAGCGACTGACTTATGCCTTTATTGGCATTATCAAATTCAGTTAACACTCACATCGTTATGTGATTTTGAGATATTAAAGAAATATTTGACCAGTTTGATGGCTAATAAATGTCATTATGTCATGCTGTTTGTTTTAACTAGAGGTGAGCAATGATGCATTTTATGTAATATTTAGTTAATATGTTTTACTTATGTACTCCTTTACAAGGTTTCAGCAATATGTGTCTTACGTATTACATACTTTTCATTAATATTACATATAATATTTGCAATCCCAATAACATTTTTGCTTACACAAACTCTTTTCAAACCATTATTTGTTCAATAATACATTTGAATTACAAATACAAATTAATGACAAGTTATACTGAAGGAAATGATTTCCATTGCATTTATTTTTATTATTTTTATTTATTGTAAATATGATACATTTATACTTCATTCTTATTTTTTTAACTGTGGTTACTACAGTTTCATTATAAGCTAAAGACTTTTAAAAATATGAAAACTCAAAATTTGATCAAATATGAGCTTATTTTAAATACATACTTCTATAAATAGTTTTATTTAAAAAATATATATATATATGAATTAAATATTATGTAAATGAAGTGGTTACCACTTACCATAACTGGCGTACGTATACCTGTTATAATATTACATAGACTTTATGATAATTAATTATAAAACAATTGCCTACAATAAGTGCCTATAAATCAGTGTGTAATTGGTATTTTAATAATTATATATAAGCTATAAATAATATGAAATATTTAAAAAAATATTATTTTTAAAGGAAGATTTGTAAAAGCATTTGTCTTATTATCAAGGGGACTTGCGCTTTATCAAAGATTTACCATTTTAATATGGACGTAAAACATTGTATAGGATTTTGACTTGTTTTTTTTCCACCTATTTGAATGTTTTCAATTATTAATACTGTTGGTTAATTCATGGTGGAATCATATTGCAATATTATGATTAAATAACTTTGAAACATTGTTTCCCTTATTTATTTGGGAACAGTCTCAACAAAATAGTAGCAGGGGTGAAACTGTTGGGTTCCCAAATAAATAAGTTATTTTTCGTATAGTGGGGGAGGGTTGGTCGGGATCACAGCAGGATGCTGAGGTTGTTCAGCCAGTTGACGGCATCGACAGATTTGTGCATCATATACGCACAGCGACTGTGACTGCACCTCATGTGGCAGCTTAATAGTTGGGTCCACAACAAGGTTCTTGTTTAAAAAAATATAAATATTGAAACAAAGTTATGAACTTTTTAATCATAATATTTCTTTGAAAATTACTCGTCCAGGGAATAGAACATATCGTTGGTCTAGATTGTAAACCTCGTAACTCCACCCAATACCAATTGTGAGATTTGAATGCCATTTTGTAGCTTATACAATTAATTAAAGTGTCATTAAAAAACAAAGGTATCTATCTAATATTAGAATAATCATCCAAAGCAGCATTTTAAAATTTATGCGTTGATGACTGGTGTAAATCACATGAATTATTTCACCTCTACTGTCATCAACTGTCCCAAATACACTCCTGGAGAAAAATAACATTTCACTGTTTCATCCTAAAAAATAAAAATGTGTGGTTCACAGAACAGGAAGTTTGATCAGTTAAAGATTTTGCTTTCTCCAGCAAAGAAAATCAGAAGCTCGATGTGAAAATAGAAAATGATGAAGAGAATGAAAATTGGTTTTAACAAGGGACACGAAAGCCTTAATATTAAGCCTGAAATCGAATGTTTCAGGCCTATATTATAAAACAAATTTGATTGTACGTAATTTTTTAATTGATTAAAATAAAATATCAACGGAATAGCTGAAAACCATGCCATCTACAACAACGGTTAAGAAATATCCTAACCTTACCATGTTCAATATTTGAAAATCTTTTTTTTTTAAATCTTTCAACACAATACCTTTTTTTAAAACGATTCGCCCCCGATGAAAAAGGCGATGCCATGTTTATTACTTACTACTGCAGTATACACCTGATAGCAGTATTATTAAAACTGTAATAAAGAATAGAAACGCCAAACTACTATACATTGTATTGAAAAGCTATGAAACTCATTTATGGAATCTCGAAATTCAACCAATTTATTATGAATTAATAATGTTTAATCCTGTATAATAACATAATACGGAGTTCAGAGGTTTACTGTCTAAGCCGACAATATGATAAATACAAGTGTATTGAACTTACACCTGAATTTAATTTTGATTATGTATTTTTTTTTTTTAGAGCTGCGTAAATTTTTGACAGTAATTTTTTAGCACATTTTTAAAACTTTGTAAATTACATAACGAATTTAATAGTGGGTGTGAAATGTAGCATTTTTGATGATTTACCTATGAAACTCATTTTTTGTTTAAATTTAGTTTTATTAACTGACAATTTATGTGCAATATATGTATGTATTATGTTTTGATGAAATGAAATACTTTTTTTTTCTAAAACAAATTTATTTTTAAGGATTTACAAACACTAGATTGTTTCATTGTGTCGTTTGTTTGAACCAGATTCTGCCTAAGCGTGGCGTTCCAAGACTTTCACTTTTCCCTTCACTTTTCTACTGTTTTAACAAATTTTCCAAAGAATTAGCAATAAATTAATGTTTGTTTCGCAAACTTGGGCTGAAATAAACAACTGCATATTAAATTTGAACAAAAGACAACAGATTGATTTTTCTTCAAGTGGCAAATGAAACAATGTTTATTTCTGATCAAATCTATCATATAACATCATTACAAGTCAAATGCATGTGAAATCATTATAAGCCAAATGCGTACCCAATCATAATGAGTCGTATTGCACACATTTTTATTATTTATCTCTATTGTATTAGAATTTATTATTTCTACATCTGAATCCTTCATACAATGTAATAGATAGACCAAGGCTGCGACTTTAATATTTAATTAATAAATGAATGGCTGGAAATAAGTGCCTTTAATATAATATACTCGTTAGGTATCTAAAATACAAAGGACCTGGTACTGTTTTTTACGTCGATCTCGGGAAAGGCTTTTTAAATTTTTCGTATTTCAATTTTGACACTTATACAAACATAAAAAATGTACACTTACACTACAAAAAGTTTACAAAATGATGTGTATGTACACGTTTTATAAATGATTGATTCCAATCTTGGGAAGTCTATGCGGTAATTATTTACAGGGCGAAACAGTGAACAACAGGATTTTGTTTTGGATTGCAACAGATGGGGATGGAATATTACACACAGCACACTTTTACACCAAACATAGTATTGTACATAGTAGTTTTATACTGACTAAAGTTTGTTTACGTCGATTACCCGCGAATTAGACTCTGCGAATTGACAGTGAAGTACGGCAAATCGCAAGCCTTGGACCAGCTTAGTTGACTTTTGTGCAAACAGATATCGTTAGAAATGAACAAAGGCTTTTCAGTAAAATTAAAAAATATAATGAAATACCTCATTAGAAGTCCTTCCACAACGGCATGTAAATAATACTTAGTCGGTTAAGCGTATAGCGAAAATTCTAAATAATTGTTTTGGATAACTAATCGTCCATACTAATTTATGAAATATTTTAATTTTTAACCATTTTTCGTTCTAGTTCCTTTTCAATTGCCATTTTTTTTATCATTGCATACTTTTTGGTGGGGTGTCTCAAACTTTCATCACATGTGACATCGTTGCAATACAAAGATTAACGCCGTTTCGTTATGAGACATTTTAATCGGTCTCATTTAAGCGTTCATTCTAGGCCCATTTCAGCTTTTGAACAAATTGTGGTCAAACACATCACAATTTGTTCAGAAGCTGAAAAAGAACTACAATCGGCGTTTAACGGGGTCTGTTCAAATGTCAAAAAAACAAAATGGCACTAATCATTCAATTTTGACCTTGTCAAGTGTTACGAAAATTTGAAACAACCCGCAGTTAGACTGATTATAGTAATAATCGAAAAATGTTTATATGTATGCACTTGTGGTTTATTGCCTTATGTTCAATGTATTAATTAATTTGTACAATAAATATTATAAGACTATTTAAGATTTTAGATTATTCGCATATTATGTGTTTGTTTATTGATTTGTGTGTGTGTGTGTGTGGTGCAATAAATAAATAAAAAACGCTTCTTCCTTGATAAAGGTAAGTTTGTGGCACTGGAAGTAGTCACGATTGTGTATGATGTTTAATGTGGGAGACCGCCAGAATGAATGTGAATTAATATTGTCACCTTACCAAGAGCTCGTAATTTTGTTTGACACAAAAAAGAAGAGAAAAAAATCTACTCAAAAGCCTAATCTGTACTTTTATTTTTCAAAATGAGTTTTAAGTAACGATTTTATTTTCATAGTAAATTAAGCTTAGTATAGGTATACGCAAGGTAGTTGAATTAAACACACAGATGCACTGCTTGCATACAGCAAGTTTCAAATTTGTTATTCGACTTCAGAAAAGAAAATTCTTTTGAAAATAAAAAAAAGTCAATTTTTAATATAATAAAAAGAACACACTGTAAAATTTTTACAATTACTGTAATTTTTTTAAAATATTTAAATTTGATCGTATGCATTTGTTAACCCTTTCTCGCTAATATCAATTACATATTAGGCATAAGCAAGAAAAAAGTTGTTTATCAGTGACTTTTGGCAAGGATATCACAGTCGGAAGTGTATATATATATATATATATATATATGCACCGATACACATAATCTTAAGTGTGTGTTGTTTGGGTCAACTCTAATTACGTGTCATTGACATCTTTACTTATTACAGATTGATCATCAATCTATTATTATACATTCTACACTTCAGACAAAACCTTTTCAAGGACCTTTTTTTGGTTTGTAGTGAAGTTATCGCAGAATTTTCTTTATCTGACTTGTGCCAATGAATCGGTTTTTAGAAATATGTGGGAATTGGTATTTATATCTACAAAAATCAAAAAAAAATACTTTCATTCTGACCATCTCATGTAATCTCCCCCTTGGGATAACAAATTTCTATCTGACCCAGCACTAATAAGAGATAATTATCTCTAAAGTAACTCCCTCTAAAGTCCATCATTGCACAACTTTGCTATTCCAAGGGGTTGTAATAATGAATATAAATGCATTGTTTACAGATGCAGGCTACTAACAAGATGCATTACGGTAATGGGTGATGATCGTCAGTGTTTAGACTTAGAGGCTAATATCCCTTACTTCCATCTGTTATGCGATTTCAGCCGAGTCAAATTAGAATTGGAATTCAATGTGGCATCTTCTTGTGCTGCTAATTCCTCGTCCATTAAAAGCTCAAAATTTCCCATCGCTTCGTGAGTTGGCACTTTATTCCAACGGACACTGCAACCATTATTTTATTTGGTGATGACTCAACATCAAGTAAGTAACATAAGATTATGTTCACAACATTTTATCTCCATCTTAATAATACAGATTTTCAAAACATTCGCCACTAGATTTCATTATTATTAGACATTGGTTTTTATGCATATTTGGGACTGTTAAAGGTTGACTTCTGCAAAATTTATAGGATGTCTTTTGTATAACCAATTTGAAAAAATATCCCAGTGACTGCAGTCATGGGAGAGTCAAATATTATTTTACTGTGTACACACACCTCCCCCCCCCCCCAGAAATGAAAAAAAACTCCCTAGATTTCAGTTGTAAACCAATACTTCGAATTTAGTTTTGCACCCCCTCTCCTTCCGGACTTCCCTATTAAATACTCACTCTGCTATTCCGTCTGGAGGCATGACCAGGGATAATATATTGTCAATCAATTTGTACTTCAATATTCTGTCATTGACGGTGGTTGAAGTCAACGAGGGTGAAGAGTTAACCTAAAATAAAAACAATCTAAAATTTTCAAGTCGTGTTACCTAAAACGATTGCAATAAAATTTATTTTGCTTCTGGGTACCTCTACTAGCCACGGCTTGAGGTTGTTATCAATAATTATGTCGTATCCATAGCATTCGAAACAATGTCTGAAACATAAAATGATAATTAAGATTATGAGAAAAAAATAAATTAGAATCGAAAACAATATTTGGTGTCTTACCTATCGTTTGCCATTACTGGAGCCACCGCTTTCAGAGAATGCACAATGAGCCACTGAATTGCAGAAAACAACTTCTCAGTTACAGCCTTTCCTCGGGTTCCTTCCAAATACAATCTTAAATTTTGCACACTCATTTTTCCTCCGTGAAGGCTATTATATTCACCCTAACAAAATTAATCAAGCATAATATGTACAGTTATACAAACATACGTAATCTTATGTTTACCTACATAATACACTTTACAAAAGCTAACGCGGAAGTTTTTTCAATCCATTCATTTTCCTGAAAAATTGATATTTAAAACCAGTGTTGCAATACCCTATGGTATATATGGTGACTTTAGATGAGTGAGGGATACTAAGATTAAGCAAAACTGGATACTTTTGAGGGGGAAGCCTTTATTCAAAGATAGCTGAAGAAGAAGAAAATAAATTGTATTCAACGTGTCTACATTAGTCATTTCTACCCACCTTTCAGGGGGGGCATTCTGAGCTTATTTGAGATATATATTAGTGTTAGGCTAATCCCACAAAAATCTTATTTTCTTTCTACAGGTGAAGGGCTATTGCCATCGTCAAATTGCATTTCAAATTCACTTTTGCAGTGGTGGATTCACAACTCGGTATTTTTTTCAAGATTTTTATGACAGAACCACAAAAAAAAATACATCCTAGTTCACTACTGTAAAGTTACACATTTGCGATAGATTCATTATGCAGGGCAGATCTCTATAAATATTATTTTATTAAAGGTATTTATTTACACACCCCTTGCTTTTGGACGCTCACGTTAGTAAGATGAACGTACATATTATCGAGCTCTGTTAAACTTGTGTCATATTTTACAGTGCAGAATCTACAGAAGCCCAGTTTAAATAAATACGCCTTGAGTGGTCGAAAAGATGTCACCAACACATAAAGCCGTAAATCAAATTTCTTTCCTCCAATCAACAGAGGATTGTCAATATACCTAAAAACATCAAAAAGCAGTACATAAATTAACATAATAAGTATATAAAAACAAAGTTAAGTCTAAATAAAACGGTTTAGATTGATTATATTACTGTATGTCATACAGTTTTCAAAATGGTATTATATTACTTAATGTATTTTTTTTTTAAAATTAAAGTATACCTCGATATGACATAGCTTTCTTTAGCGAGCTGTGGATGAAAGGGTGTTTTGGATTCCCTGGACCATTTTCTCAATTTTGAGAGTTTATTTATTAGAAATATTCCAGCCCCTTGAGATTTTCCACACGGTTTCATAATCCAAGTACTCTGCGGTGACTTTCTATACTCCTCAACAAACATGTTGTAGTCTGAAATAATTATTAGTTATAGGTCGCGCAATATTTACATTTCAACCCTTTCTACTGTCTTTAGTAAGCTGACAGCTCTTCTTCTAGAGAATGAGAGTGTTTGTGTCTAAAGAGCTAGAAGCCTCAACCAATGTTTTTTTATGCATATTTATCATAATATCTAATTCCTTCAGATTATATTCAATGTATGAAAAATGGTCTGACACTTTATTATGATATAGTGTAGCAGCAACTACGTTTTAGATATGTAACTAAAATGTTTTGTATTTTGAAGCTTTCATAGTTTATGGTAGATACTCACCAGCAGGCAATACAAATGTAATAGGTATAAAATCTAAGTGAACATATCTGCTTCCGAGTTGTCCATTCGGCAACACCACCTCCATTTTCTCGGCCAGTGAACTCCCGTCTCTCTCCAGTTCTTTTCGGTACCGCTTGATGTTTTTCACGAGCAAGTCCTTTCTTGATAACTCATAATGATTTGGGAAATGATTGATAATCCTGTAGGATATTGTCAAAATTTGATTGAATTGCAATTATGTATTATGATGTTGAATCAATAATTTCCACTTTGTTAGTGCTTTTGTAGAAATTATAATTTCTAATGCTCAAGAACTCAAACTATTGTTTTAAATTAGTCTGCTTTTGGGACAGTCACAAACTTAGAAGGTGCATTTATTTTTATCTGTTAGAATTAATAATATCCACGTTTAGAACATAAGATATAATTTATACTTGTATTATTATATCCTAAAAATATTTTGTTTTTAAGGCGTTATTTCTCAATTTTTTTAAAGCAAACTTAGGCCTAGTGGTTTGAACCACTGTCACAAATCGATGATTAGCGCCATTATGAATTATTTACCGTTACACTTTAAATAAGCGCCCCCGTTATCCATCGATTCTCGGCCCGTTTCAGCATTTGATCAAATTATCATCAGGTGTCTAACATAACAGCATGACCGTTATTACTAAGGCCTAAATTTTCTTGCAAAAAAATGTGGAATAACGTCCTTAACCTAAACACAGTCAATATTAAAAATGTTATAATATATTCTATTATTGAGTAATTTTGCTAGCACCATTAGTTAATCAGTAATGATATCACCTCGAGGGCGTTTGACATAGTTGTTATTGTATAACTATGTAATAATATCATCAAAGTTCATTACGAGAGCTGTATAGTAATGTCTCCAAGGTTGCAAAGTTGCCAACTCATCTCGTTTAGACCACGCTATCGTGGCCATTAATATAAAATACTTACTGATTATCATTCATTCGGTAGCCACTTTCCACACTAAACAGGCTGCGCACTGTTTGTGTTCCGGCCCAGTAAAAATTCCACTCATCATCGGGTCCGACTTGAATCCAACCTCGACGCTCAAAATTATTTACCAGAACAGACTTGTCCAAATCTGTACAGAATGAAACTTTTGTCCTTTCGGCTGCAGGACCAGGTATCCTAATGTACACAAATCATGAGAAGTGATCTTTAATACTTAATTTATATCCTTGAGTTAATTAACGTCTTTGAGTTTCCAACCCACAGGGCTTTGCGGTGGTCAATTGCTCAATGCGTAGGATGCTCGACTAGCAGTTGAACAAGTCGAGATCCATACTCATAACAGAAAACGGACTTACTCCCTTTCCAACACAATATGTTTGGTAAAAAGATATTCGCATGAATTGCAACAACTATTCCTTTCAAGAAGGCATGTGACAATCACTCTCATTTTATTGATTTTTTTAATACATTTCCTTTACATTCACTGCTCCAATTTTCTTTCTATCTATATGATGCACTTATCATCTACATACCTGCCATATATGGTGGATAGATTAGCTGCCGTACTTTTCTTTATTTCCGTGTTCATTTTTTTATGAGGAATAACTTTTCCAGTGACACTAGTGAAATGACTTGTTTATTCATTTCTATAGCAACATCAAATATATTTATTTTCAATAGTTCTGCACTTTGCATTGTTTTTTATGTTGCTAAGCAGAACAGATTTACGAACTTATCTGTATGGGAAAAAGGAGGAACTAATAAACAAATAATTGCAATTGTAGCCCCCATATTTACAATAGTGACTTGCTTGTCTGTTCAAATAAGTTTGTTTAATCTGTTAATGAGAAATTAAAATTATCATCATAGTTAAGATAATTCATTATTGTATATTAAACAGAAATTAACGCAATGCAAAATATCTCTACGGATTGATTATTTTGTTGACAAGCGATTACGGTTCATTTAAATATGCGAGCAACAGGTTTTAAAGGATAAACACTCCTGAAAAGATAATGATGAATGCCCGGTGACTATTGGCACCTCTGGCACACTAGAGGTTAAAAATTGGTCATCTTTTATGCTTCCCAAGGAAATTAAAAAACATTACATATTTAATATATTTTATTTTGTAAAAATTATACAGAGTTATAAACTAATGAACTACACATTTATTAACATTTATATTACAATGCAAACCAGCCAGGCACCCCGGGCCTCTGACTATTCCTCTCCACAAAATCTCTGTAACCTTTTTTGCTTTCATCAAGTGATTTTTCCTCGTCTTCCGTACCCTTCTTCTCTGGGAAAATGTCAGGGAATTCAAAGGTTTCTCCTTTCGGCTGCAAAGAAAAATATTCATATTAAAATTATGTTGTTTATACCAAAAAGTTATCTAGATTTTTAGCAGGCATATCGTCAGCCTAGACTGTAAACCTTATAACCCCGTATTATGCAACTTTACAGGAAAGGGTTTAAACATTATTACTTCAAATTATTGGTTTTTACTGATAAGTTGAAAATTTTTGAACACATGCAAACTGATGAGGACCGTATGTGTACTCAATGAAATTTAATTAAATTACAAGATTGGTGTAACCTTAACAAACTTTATCTAAACATAAGTGAATGCATTTGCTAGATTTTTTCCAGCATTTACAAAATAATTATTTAAAATATTACAGCACTTTTTGGTGTCTTTTTGCACATTACATGTTTTTTTTAATCCAACACAGGTTTTTTTTATAGTATTTTCAGAAATTTTGATATGGTCCTGCCGCTGAGAGTTCCGTTCTAACCACTCTTTCGGTTACATGTGTTTGTTTATGAGAAAATAGGAGATGTTACAACAGAGCTATCAGTGGTATGTCTTTAATATGCTTATGGATGAAAATAAAATACACTAACACAATAATAATATGATATAGTGAACTATTTACTGACCAATGTGATATAGGCCATTTTTGTGTCATCTTCTTTAATTACGCACGCACCACCAACAGATTTCTTGAATGTTCCAAGATTAATTCTTGTACGGACATGTGCAACGGGTATATTGTATATCTTCTCCAAGTATTGCGCCACATCAAACTTGGTCATTTCCATAGAGCAAGCAAACTGAACAACGTTTGGTGGCTGCCGGTGTGTTGGTTTTATTATTTTCATCCAGAAATTGGGTAAAAACACCCGCAACTGTGGATTGCCTCTTTGATATAACGGATACCTGAAAAAGTTATTAATTTTTCGTCTTTATTTATTTTGAAATATCCAAGACACTATCGAATTCGTCTCAGTACCCGTACGCTAAAGAAAGGGATTATGTATTTCTTGATTAATTTAGAATGAAATCACAAACTAATTGCCAATATTTGAAATTGTTTTCTATATTTTTTACGGGAAAACGAAATTCTGCCACCATCATCCATGGAATATTTAAAATAAGCGTTATTTTGGATTCAAGATGCACAATAATATCTATTTAATGCAGTAAAGAGGACTGTAAATGTCAATATTTAAAATGAATATATTTTTGATTAAACTTAACTAACAAAGCATTAAATAGAATGTCAGATATTAAAACTGTTACTTATTTACCATCTCGTTGACATATTTAATCTTTTTTTCAACGGTAGAAACAGGAATACGCGGTTTCCTTATTTATGTATCTCGAAAATTTAAATAAAAATTAACCTCAATTCTCAATATTTTCATATGTCAAAAGTGTTGCCATTTAATTAAAAATTATAACAACCTGTCCAAGAACCGGTATCTAAAAAGGAAATACTATTTTTAAATGGTTTAGATTTTGCAAAATTAGAACTATTCCAAAATCTTTAATATTTGTGGGAGGTTTTAGAGACAAGATTTTAATTAAAAACATTTCATTTAAATTACATCAGGAGTGTCCGTATTGATACTATTAATTAATTAAGTTTTTTGCTATTAAGTAAACAAAATACAACAAGGGGAAATGATTTACTAATAAAAGTACAAAAATATTTCACGTTTTTATTTAACCACTTACATAAAAAGTCAATAATTACAAAAATATTGCTAACCAAGTTAACAAAATATGAGAAACTAATAACACATTAATTTCACAATGGATTCTCTTAATGCCAATAAATAATATTTAATGGCACGGAAAGACATTTAATAATAAACCCTTTCTTGACTCAACAAAATATATTTTATACCTAGGAAAAAGAGGCTAGATATAGCTTTAGTTAGTAAATTTATAGTAATATAAAATTCATATTACTAAAAAAGATAATATTATTTAATGGATAATTAAATTCTTCTAGTTTCTATTCAAACTAGACTAGATTTCAGTTTGCAAAATGCATTAATTTAATGATGGAAAGAATCTATAGGAGATAGACAGCACAACCTAAATTTAATTTTAAGATGCGATTATTTTTTCAAAATAATATAATTATTACATCATAATTGAAAAAAAAAGTTACTTACATCATTACATTGGAGCTAAGATAAAAGAAAACAATTGCAAGAAGTAATGTTTGGAAAACAAAAAAAATTGACGGCAGATATTGCATTTGGAAAACATAATTATCTTTACCTAATTTATTTTTGATTTTGCAAAGCATTTTACCAACAGTAGTGAATGTATGCAGTTATTTACTTACAAGGCTAGACTTTATATTTTGCCTAATGCATACATAATTAAACACAAAAAATGGCAGATACATCAGAATATACTAAATTTATCTCCAGCAGTCAGCCTTCTTCCACTTGGAAAAGATTATCAATAATTAGTTTTATTTCCTATATTCAATGTTAACTCCTTATATTTAAAAAAAACACAAGCCTTAATTATGTCAGTAGAAGAATTAAAAACAGCCATAAAAAATAATTACACTTAATTCTATTTTTACACGGGGGGGGGGGGGTACGTTACACATAATACATACCGTAGAAAAAAAAATTACATTATCTACAGGAAAATGGGTGTTGCAATGCGGGATGTCCGGGTGCATTATCCACAAGCGAAAGAATTTTGAACGGTAGACCTTTATCATTTGTATATTTTCGTATTTCGGGAATGAAAAGGTTTGCTTAACCAGTCGGTTCTAATAACGGAGTACACTTTGTTGACCGTCCAACACCAAAATCGTGTAAAAAAAGAATGATTGTATTTAGTAACAAAAAAAAAACCAAATCAAAATTTATTTCATAAATGCGATTTAAAAAATCATCTCAGTCAATCATGACTTCCAAAAGTTGGGGTTCTGCTCCAATCTTCGCTCAAAGTTTTGATACCACGTCTGCAACACGTTCAAAGGTACGAATATAACCCCGGGGGAGGGCTGCATGTCGGCTTGGGTCACGGCAAAACTTCCCGTGAAATTCACAAAGTTCTCCAGCATTTTTTGGCCGAATGATAAATACGAGTTGGTCGAGACCTGGAACAAAAAACATCTTAAGCATTCCGATCTATATGTGTTACATATTAGAGGTCTGTGGTCACTTAAAAGAGAAAGAGAACAAACCGTTGCCGGGACTTGCAGTTGAGCATTAATTTCTGGTTCAATCGACACACCTATCTGGGCATCGTGACAGATTTGTTGTTGTCCAAATGTACTCATGAAACTAGTGTCTCCACCTGAAAATATTAATTATTAAATAAAATCAATAATACTAATAATATAAATTCTATAACACCGTTTTTGTGTAAAATCATCAAAAGGGGACTTTACTTAAAAAAATTATCTAGATAACAGATCATGTTGACTCATGTTTCAAAAATATTGTGTAGTGAAGTCTGACTGTTTTAATTTCAGGAGTAATGCCACTCTGGAGAAAATATTTTATGTTAGTGCTGGATACTTTCAGTATCGCCCTGGTGAAAGGCCACCATTCAGAATCCAAATGTTGCTTAAAATGCCACTATCTGTTTTTGGTGACCGAATTTAAATAGCCAAGTACTTCCCGACCTTTCACTTCCTTATTTTAATCCCACTCCCCTCAGTCTCACAACATACCCCAATTGGGGATGCAATAGTCCCACTGGCTTCGAGCAGTTTGGACTCTTGTGCAGTGTTTTACTGTACATATATATAAATTTAAATGCCGTCTGTATGTGGGAATATTTCTAAACTCCTATTACACATCAGCCTCACTGCAGCATATAAAACTGACTGATAAGTTTGTCAGTGTATGCTTTTGGAAGGCTTGCATATTTGCCATTGCAATAATCGAGCTGTGATGCAATATATGAGTTTGATAACAACTTTGTGAATAACTTGGCGCTCACAGCGTCCTTTCACAAAAACGGCACTATACAAATTATCCAAAAATTATTATTTATTATTATTATTACCGCTATATTCCCTGCAATTTAATAATCCCCATCTTAATGCTAACTAATGCCATATGAAGGAATGATATTACAGAAAGAAAGAATGATATTAAAGTTATAACTGGAGATAAATCTATTATTGATTTGCAATATTTTATTACTGAACAGAGAATTTTTGTTTTGAATGGATTCAATTTTGGTTTATTCAAAGAAGTCTGTAATGGCTAAGATTTATTTAATGAAAATATTTTTTTCTTCTTTTATTTTAAAATTTTCTTCATTGATATAAATAAATTACCTATGCAGCAGAGAGAATTATTAACGAGATTAAAACACTTACCACTCAAATCACTTAATTTTTTCAAAGAAGATATTTTAAATATAGCAGACGGTTTAAGGTTAGAGATGTGTCCGAGAAGTTGCCAATTCGGTGGAGCGTGTGGGTCTGGCCAACTGTAGTACACTGGAATATAAGAAAATAATACAAGGTACTAAACTATTATAATACAAAGAATTACGAAAACTTCATTAAAAAATTGATAAATAGTAGCCGATTATGGGTATAAAAAAAGGTCCCTATACACATGGAGATAAATAGAGTAGGCAGCCCATGCAGACGGAGATTCGAAAATATGTTCTATCTGGTCCGGGGAAGTATGTGTTACAATTTTGGGTAAAAAAACTTTTTCTTACTTAATTACCAGTTATTTCAATGATATTAAAACACACATTCTTGGGAAAAGTTACTCTGTCGGCTTTACCAAATTTTTTGGCGGTGTTTTTACAGTACCCAATACATAGCACAAAGGCATTTCGTTATAAGCATACGTCAAATACCGACAATAGTTGTAGGTCTACTAAAGTGGTGGATAGCAGATGGATGTACCAAACTCCAATAAAGTGGACTCACTTTTTTTACTAAGTGTCTCATCTAATTATAATACATATATGACTGTGCATAATGCAGTGGTAAATATAAATAAAGCTGCGTTCTTGGATTTCTTAATAACTTACCCATTCCAACAGTTCCTTCTGGAAGTGCTATTGAACCGGTCAAAAACACTACTACATGGTTAATATTATCTGCATCCGTTATTGTTGTAAGGAACTTTGTTTCCCCTACTTGGCTAAAGTCAGTTTGGACCTGCAATTATAATAATTAAGTCGTTTATTTTATTAAGCAAACACATGTGTGTTTACTTAAACCAAACCAACACGATGACAGTGATGCATGTTATACAAATAATATCTCTGCGTTTCAAATATGGTTGTACCAAATATATAAAAATAATAAACAATCTGCAATGATGAAAGCCCACATTGTTAAACACTTCGCGGAAATGGTAGGGTTAGATAAGGAAATAAATCACAAAAGTATCACAATACAAAACATGTAGTGAGTAAATTATTGAATTAACGAAAAACGGTTATTACCAAGCGGCCCGAAACTATAACACCCAGCATATTTGCCATTTTTTGAGATAAATAAAATTATTATAGGTTTAACCGGTGTCGGTGGTTGAGACAAATATTGTTAATCAAAACTAATGAGTGAAACCTATAACCCATTACCGACATGTACACGTATTTTTAAAAGTTAGTTGTTTAAGATTTAATAGTAACAGAATCCGCAAACTATAGTATTATTATTACTACGGCGCTTGACACATTTTTTGATAAACAAAGTTTATATTAGAGATGTTCGATATTCCTGTCCCGGTGACTTATCGGTCACTGGAACCGCCGATAATATTTCTCTGAAGAATCGGTAATTTTTGGAACCGGTTCCTGTTTTTGTAAATTGAAAAAATGCAAGTTTTTGGGAGAAACCACTGCCTTTTCAATGGAATTTCATGACGGAACGAATCTTTTTAATTATCAATGAATATTTCAGACATCTGGAATCGGTTCCAAGAGTAAAGATAAATTAAACAAATCTGGGTAAATAACTGGCTCCTCGCCGGTTTCCATTAACTGGAACCGCAGTGACACCCCATTTCAGATATCACCATCCCTAGTTTCTATGTTTATATCTAGAACATCATAGAATACACAGGACAGAAAAAGCCATAGAACAAAATAACAAACAGACAAAAAGCCAAATATAAAAAATATTTTTTGTAAGTGTACTAAGTTCAATACTTAAAGAATCAGAACCTGAGTAGTCTTATTATGGATAATTTTGAATGGGTTAGAGAAAATTAGAGGTAAATTTAGATGCGATCTTTATTTTCACGATACCCCCTTCAAAAATTGCTCCAATTTTTGTTTTCAAAATCTAGTGTGAACTTGGCAAATTCGGCGCTGAGTGAAGAGAATCATGCATATTAGGTAGAATGGATTAAAAATTCAAGGTTTTCGGAGGATTTTTTTAAATTTTGAATCTGCGTAGAATATGATAGAATAAGGGGTTTTAAAAATCCCAAATATGTAATTTCCCAAAAAAATATCTTTACTTATTGTATCCCGGCACTACATTTGAACTGTAACTATTTATTTATTCTCATAGCTAAATATTTTATATTTAAGTAAATACCATTAGCGCCTTTGTCAAATCTTGCCAATTTAACTCAGTTATCAGAAATTACTCCAAAATACTTTATGTCAACCGCTCAAGATTAATGATTTTGTGATGTGAATGCCAAAATGATATTACACAATTTTTGAACTCGATTGCTTTTCCTGAATAATTTATATATTTAAGATAAGATGTCAAATACATGAATTGCATAAAGTGCAAATTATGCACTTTTAGCATTAACACCAAAAATTTATGATTAGCAATTTACACTAATACTTTTCTACTATGAATATTTGGGTTCAGGTAAAATTATACCATCCAACTTCATCCAAATGTTAGCTAAGCAGAAAAGAACGCAGACCGCAAAAAAAAACATATTAAATAAATAATAATTTATAAAGCTCATTAGGCAAAATACGTATTATTTGCATCAACGAAGAAATACAAGTAATTTTTTGGAAAGCAAATATGTCTTATATGCAAAAAAATGCAATGACAAAACATAATTCAAAGCATACGTAAATAAGTACGAAAATTTTATGTAGTGCAACATTTACACCCTTCTCATTTTCTGATTAATGGCAGCACTAAAAGCGGCGTCCCTCTTAAAACCAAACTGCACAATACGAGGGGCGAGCGCAGGTAGTTTGTTTTCGACGCGATAAATCGCTTTCATTCCGCATTACGAACGCTTTTTTGTGAAATAAAATAAGTATGCCTGTGAACACGTTATATTAATACCTTCGTGTTAAGCTTTCTGGGATTTAATTCAAACACAGTAAGTTTTTAAATCAATTTCATTTATGTTTTTGTCGAGTTTCACCACCTAAAAAAATAGAAACAAAATACCATATTTGTTACTGTTTCCACTTCTCTGGTTAAATATCCAATATAAATATGCATGCTCTTTTGGTCAATTTTCTTAAAATACCTCTCATTTCGAACAATATAATAATTCGATAATTTCTTTGTTATACATTTAAATGTATTGATGCCGAATGATAATCTTAGAAATAAGTTGTAATACACCTTTTTTCCGACTTCTGGTAAAATAATTAGACGCCATGTCGCGAGTTTTTCGTTGGCATCGATTTTGTCTAGACCGACCGAATAGGGGTGGCTAGGTGTTTCCATACCGGCTTGTTTTTAAGGGTTGAACCGTTAAAAACACGATACTGAGGCAACGATTTGAATCGTTTTGCTTTTCAAATCCTTATTACTATGAAACAATCATTATCTAAACCTTATTGATTGTATTACGCACATGCTTATTATTTTTGTTCGTTCCTTTCTTCTATAGGTACATTTTCAGTCATCATTGTTATAGTTCAAAGCGCTCGCGAACAATAGACCGTTATAGAAAATCGATAGCTTAACTTAAAATGTAAAGATACAAATTATATTTTCGAAGTTAGAAAAAGGGATGGCGTTTATATATCTAAAAACATCTATGCATCTAAAGGACGATTTTTTACGTTTATCAGCAGCAGGTGCATTACTTTGGGATAAAGAAAATAGGGGGCCAAAGCTAATTTATTATTTATCGATGTGTCATTGGATTCGAGTCTAATAATTGAATTGAAAGTTAATTCGACGAAAAAAACGATGAGGGTGTATTTATCAAAAGCAAACCCAATCGATTTGAATATGTATGTAATGGTAAAATGCTAGAATATGATATTTTTAAATTTACCCATTTTGCATGGAAAAAGTAAATGTTTATTTTGTTGAGCGAAGTATTTTCTTATATGGTTAAAATAACATCTCCAAAATCATGTTTTACTGGCCGTTCTTATTTCAAAGTCATGTACAATGTTTGGAATGCAGACCATATTTTATTTGTGAAGAAGTAGATTTTCGATCCTCTATTTTTACTTCGATCTTAGTTTAAAAAAGTGAATTTCGCACTAAAGTCCCAACTGCCCAGAGCCAGATATATGTTGTAAGGCTTAAGGGAGTGGGGAGAGAAAGGAGATGGGGAAGACAATCGTTATCGCGAAATACCCGACTTTTCAGATCTGGTCTCCAAACATAGTTTAAGCCATTTCTAGCGAAGTTTCTGGTTAGTCCCCAAACTGTTGAAAAATAATAATTTCGCTGTAAAAATGTTTATAAGTTCACCGTGAAATGAATGTACAGCTTGACACTGTTAGCTTTGCAGGTGCCCATAGAAGAAACCAACGAACGAACTGTTTTTTTTTATCCACAAAACACACTACGAGTATACCAGCGATGCCCAGTTAACCGTGTCTTATTTAGACCAATAAACTAATAATAATTGGATAATTTGTATAGCGCCGTTTTTGTGAAAAATCACCCCAAGGGCGCTGTACAAATCTTAAATTCTAGTTCATATGAATTCCTAGTTTATATAAATATACAGCAACATACTTACCTGGCAGGACACAATCACTCTATTATAATAATGAAAAATAGCTGATATATCTATATATAAATATATATTATTTTTTTTAAACTAAATCTGTATCCACTGAACAAATAATTCCTAGAAGTGTGATCTATTACACCGATTTGAATGTAAACGTTCGTCGCCAATTTACATAAGACCTCTCGACTCCATGTTCTCTCAGACCGACCAGTTAAATTGATTATCTGCTCAAGAAAGAATTTCATCAAAAGTAAGTAAAAATTGAGCTTACTTCGGGCACACGGACACGCCCATTACACACCTCTTTCGGTTAACATAAATAATGTATGCATTCCATCCGCCTCTGTAACAAGCTGTATTAATTAAGCTTATCGCAGACTTCTGACGTAATTTTTATTTCAACTAGTCGTTTGGTAGTCCTTTTCGTCTATTTACAGATTATTTAACTGTGAGGTTACAGCAACCAAAATGTCAGTATTTTTAACAGAGTATTTTGTAAAAGCACGTAAGCATTTTTTGAATAGCACAATTGTGAAATTATTTCATTTTTTAAATATTAACTAACGGTAGGTTTGACGGCCTCCGTGGTCGAGTGGTTAAGATGCTCGACTACGAATCCAGAGGTTCAAATGCCGTGCGCAAATAAATTAAATTGTTAATTAAAAATAAATATGTTTTTCACATTTAATTAATATTGAATAATATATATTATATTTGCGGACCGTTCCAGAGTGGTAGATACTCCAAGTATCGCCCTGGTGAAAGACCACCATTCAGAATTGAAACGTTGCTTGAAATGGATTTAGCCGTGTTTGGTGACCAGATCTGAATAGCCAGGTACTTTCCAACCTTCCTCTTCCCCATTTTATTCCCTTCCCCACTACCTTCAGCCTCACAACATACCCCGATTGGGGACGCCATAGTCTAACTGGCTCTAGACGGTTGAGAGCAGTAGGTTTCTTGTGCGGTATTCACTATAAAAAAGAAGTTAAATAGTTATAGGTCTCACCACGAGAGTTGGTTCCGGCCAATACTCCCAGATGCATAGCTTACGTACAGCGTGTCGAATTGAATGAATAGGACACGCATTTACAATATCAACATAAACACTCGCTGTCCCTTTTCCACTAGTGACAATAAGTAGGCGTAAACAAGACAAAGGGCTCCTTCTTTATGACACATCGTAAATACATCGCCACAAGCGTATACCGATACACAATAAACCCAACGCTATAATAATATTTGGACGATTTGTATAGCGCCGTTTTTGTGAAAAATCACCTGCATGTATTGTTTGTTTCAACTCTCGTTGCGCCAGCTATAATACTGACTTGAAAAATAGAAACGAATCCTTTAAGCCTGATTCACACCAACGTCCGGTTCCGCTCAGTGCCAATATTGTTCCGCAAGAAAACTTATTGATATGGTATGAATATCAATCAAGGAGTATGTGCCAAGACAAATTTGTGTATCCTTCTGCCCACCCTTGTGATATTTAACTACTTATTTAGTTAAATAATTATTTTGAAGTGTAAAAATACTAACATCGCAGATTTTTTTTAATCAAAAACCATTGTTTTATCACTAAATAATATTTTTTTAAATCAACAATTAATAAAAATATTATTTAGTGATAAAAAAAATGGTTTTAAAAAAAAAAAAAATCTGCGATGTCAGTATTTTTACACTTCTAAATAATTATTTAACTTAATAAGTAGTTAAATATCACAAGGGTGGGCAGAAGGATATACTGCCACACAAATTTGTCTTGGCACATACTCCTTGATTGATATTCATACCATATCAATAAGTTTTCTTGCGGAACAATATCGGCACTGAGCGGAACCGGACGTTGGTGTGAATCAGGCTTTATTATTACCCACGTTTTATTGGTAGAAGAAACAATTAATAATTTATGCAATTTTCTTACCCGGGCTTTTCTTTTATTGTACGCATTTCGGTGCGGGTCAAATTATGCTCAATAATGCTTGTGGAGGGTCTTGAAGATGGTGCCCAGTAATAATAATTTTAAATTAGCCGGGAATACGGTACGTCGACATGTAGGCACTTTTGAAGGTCTGTACTATCTTATAAAAAGCATCTGAATATCTAAAAAATAGTTGATTTGAAATTATGTAAGTACGTCAAATAATCTAAACTCACTTGACATAATGTGTCTTACTCTCTTTCATTGTATGAATATCTATTTTTGTCTCACTATCCTCTTATATTGATGGTCGAACATCATAATTTACAGAGTGGTAGACCACGAAAACGTTGAAACCTCAGAGCAATAATATACCAGGAGGGAGCGCTTGTGTAGTCAGAACTGATGATTTTTCCTGACTGACGTGGCTAGGACCAGGGCTAGGGTATTTATACACTTATTCATAGCACGTGTTGACATAATGTTTTTGTTTATTTGTATAACCACTTTTTCACAGTATTGTTATAAACAAAAATATAGGATATAACCTAAGGGTAAATAGAGTGGTACACCTATCCAAGGCAGTGTAGTCAGTTTTTGATGATTTTTGCCGGACTCGGCGAACCTGGGCGTGGCTAAGACCAAGGCTAGATACATCCATTCATAGCACATATCGACATAATGTTTTTGTTTATTCGTATAACCACTTTTTCAAAGTATTGTTATCAACAAAAATATAGCATCTAACCTAAAAAACCGTTTAGTTGTGTCAAGTTTAGTGGCATAATAAAAAATGTGGGCCGAGTCCCGTGGTGTCCCAGGAGTTCAAGATCATCGCGACAGTACATAGAAGCGGAGTATTATATTTGTTTTCTCTTTCTCTCATGGTGTACGACGTAAAAACCCGGAGAAAGTGATTTATCGCAAGTTTGTATAGGTTGGATAAAAATAATTAGCTCTCTCTCCATACATTGTTTCTCCAAGGATATAACCTAAAAAACCGTTGAGTTATGTCCTGTTATGTCTTGAGGTGATTTTTTTACAAAAACGGCGCTATACAAATTATCCAATTATTATTATAACAAAACGTAGTGGGCGGAGACGCGGGAGACGAGAAACATGCTTACATACCGAATAGTGGTGCTATATTATGTGAGAACTTGTCTTGTCTCTTTCTCTCTCACGGTTTAAGACGTAAAAAGCCGGAGAAAGTGATTTATCGTAAATTTGTATAGGTTGGATAAAAATATTTAGTTTTTTCTCCATATATATTCTTGCTCTGAGGTTGAAACGTTTAAAATGGCATTAGCCAGGTGCTTCCCAACCTTCCTCTTCCCCATCTCTTCAGCCTCACAACATGCCCCAATTTCGGATGCCCACAGTCCCACTGGCTTCGGGCAGATGGGACTCTTGCTCGAAATTCACATTTAAAAAAAATCTTGGCGGTTCTGTAACTTGAATAATAAGCAATGAGCTAAAAGCTTTTTCACTAAAAATTCGAACCTCACTTGAAAGTGACCAGATATGAATAGTCAGATTCTCGCAGCATTTCCCCACCAATTTTATTCCCCTTCCCTATTTTATTTCCGCCTCACAAAATTAAATATATTTAAAGCTTGAGGGAACAATATATGGAGGGAGAGCTAATTATTTTTACCCAACCTATACAAACTTGCGATAAATCACTTGCTCCGGGTTTTCAAGTCGTACACCATGAGAGAAAAAGAGACAACGGATATAATACACCGCTTCTATGTACTGTAACGATGATCTTGGTCTCCTGGGTCACCGCGGGACTCCGCCCACATTTTTTATTATGCCACTAAACTTGACGCAACTAAACGGTTTTTAAGGTTATATGCTATATTTTTTTTGATGACAATACTGTGAAAAAGTGGTAATACTAATAAACAAAAACATTATGCTATGAATGGATAAAAGTGGTAATAAAAAAATCAAAAACAAAAAATGTATATATAAGATTCAAAGTCTGATTACACAAACTTTTCCTTATATTTTCTTATTTTTTTATTAATACCCTAGCCTTAGTCTGCCGAGTCCGGTAAAAATCATCAAAAAACTGACTACGGGACTGAGATTGGATAGAGGTTACTATTCAGATCTGGTCTATATATTTTAAGATTCATGGTGGTCTTTAATATTTCAACTGTCCCATTGTCCGGCTTTTTATTATTATTTTTTTATGAATTAAATGTGTTATGACACATATTAATTGAATAAAAGTTTCAAATACCCGCGACCTTTGGATATTTTCTTCATGCATCGAGGCCATTCGGAAATCTACGTTACCTGTAATCATTTTAACATTTCCATTTCTTTCTCGCAAAGGGGAACACCATGGATCACGATGTATACAAATTGTAACCTGTCTCCCCACTTAGTAACCAGCTTACTATAAAAATGCTGTCTTGCGTTTTTCACGTAATTTCGTCCGAGGCCATACGTTGTCCGTAGCACACGCTGGCTACAGTACAGTACCTATATACAGGGGTTCGTAACGCTAATCTTTCAGGCATCTCAAGCAGAACGCATTAAGTGTTATTCAACAGCATAAGTATTTGAAGGTACCCACGGTATGCTGTTAGGCACAGGAAGTGAATACCGAAAGTAAATGATTTAATTTTTTTTTTAACTACTCTCTCTTCCACTCTTCGGTCTATGTCAAAAAGGTATAAGGTTCTATGTCTCAAATTCGCACGAAGCTTTAGAATACAAAACAACACAAATCGTGTTAAGGATCAGCACTCAAGAATGACGCTACACGTTACTTTGAAGCATTCCAATACAAGTAATACTACAAATGATTTATCTGTAATTTTTCTATGGATAGTTAGAAAAATGTACGAGGTTTCCAGTGAATACAAGTTTTCAAACTGCAATCCTTTAAATTCCATGAAAAACACCCTAAAATGTCAGTAAAAACCAGCAAAGGAATTTTCGAACGTTTTACGTAAAATCCTAGTGTGCATTTATTTCATAAAGAATTAAAAGATTACTGTTAACTAACTACCCGTATATCATTAATAGATGAATCATTTGTAGTATTGCTTGTACTAGAAAGCCAAAAAGGGTGTATTTTTGAGTGCTGACCCTTAATAATAAAAATAATATTTTGATAATTTGTAAAACGTCCGTTTTTGTAAAAAATCATCTCAAGGGCATTATGTTTGCATTTGTTCCAAACGGTCAGATCTTTTGTCATATTTATAGGATTGGAGTAAGAATATATATGGAGAGAGAGCTAAATGTTTTTACCCAACCTATACAAATTTGCGATAAATCACTTTCTCCGGGTTTTTGCGTCGTATACCACGAGAGAGAAAGGGACAAGAAAAGTTGTCACACAATATTGCAGCAATTCTAAGAATGTAAGAATGTTCTCCGTCCGCGCTAACTTCACATCATCGAGTCGCATAACTTACGTCGACGGATTTTGGGGTTATTTCCTATATTTGTGTTTATTAAAAAACTTGCAGTGGTTATACAAATAAATCAAACGTGATGGTGATATGTGCTTGAATGTTCAAATAAGACCAAACAAAGATTGTAAAATATCACTTTTCAGAGGTACTTCAACAGTTTTAAATATTTTTGACCGAACTTTAGAATTCTCACATTTTTTATGATATAAAGACATAAAATTAACAAAAGCTTCCATCATTATTTATGCCAACCTTCGGTTATTAGCGTTTGTGTGATATTTTGACTTCATAAATAATTTTAATGGTGTATTGATATTGTTTTGTTTAATGTGTTCAAATATGTTTATTAAAAATTTCCGAATTTCATGCGGCCGGTAACTAATAGGCTATCCAACATCCTTTGATATATCATTGTCTCTTTCTATTGAGTCACTATGAAGTCAACAATACTGACTACTCTGTTTCGCAAAGGCACCTCTCCATATACTCGTATATTCTTACTCCACGTTTATAGGGTTCAGTTTCATAAAGTGAAATGGGGAGGTGGGCTTAGAGTAACCTAGAGACCTAACTTTGCGAAATATTGTAAGGAGTTTATGACCAAGCTTGACCATAGGAGGTATGACGTATATGCTTCCAGCCAATCGAATGCAAAGAAAACCGTAAAGATAAACATTATTCCGTCTTTATCTGTTCGCGAACAATTTTGAGTTGCTACATGAGAAAGAAAGAGACATGGATACGTTCAGATGTTGGACTAATCAGGGAATCCCCATTCTTACAAATTTACGTCAGAATCCCGTATATCTCTCTAAGTAAAACATATTAAGAATGCATTCAAACTCATTTTAAACGGGAGTTTATTATGTCGAAACAAATAAAGCAAAGATTGACTAAATATTGGTGTAGGTAACAAGTTGTTTTGTAGATTAGCATGTAAAATATTTGAGGTCAAACTAAAAAATACGAATTCTTGGATAAATACCTGTGGAAACTGATTTTTTGGTCCTTTGTTACTTCAGTTGAAACAACCAACAACTGCACATATAGCCATATCGTTTTTTTTTTATATTGCACTAAATTCACTTAAGTAATTATATATTTGAAGCTTTTTGTCTGTCAATTCGACTGACAAGTAAACTACTGTGAAGTTAGTAATATTTTGAAAAATGGCTACACGGCTTTTAGCACGCCCCAAATCATATGTTCTTAATAACAATTGTTTGTCTCTATTTCTCATATGTCTATAGAAACGAGCATAAAGAGAGAGCTATATTTTGCGAGTATGAACGATTTGACTCATAATTAGGACGGTCTCTCTATATTGTTACTCTAAGGAGGTGGGTTAGGCGAAAAGGTTTGGTACCGCAGCATCTCGGTGCATCTCGGTGTAACAAGGAGGCAAGGGTCCTATTCATGTAATAATAGCTTGTTTTCTTTATGTGAACCACGTCCTCTGCCGTCTGTGCGTGTGTGCATGGCCCCACCGAGGATAACGCTCGTCACTAACTGCTCATGATTATACGGTTCACGCAGCGTCCTTCGCGTCTTCCCGGCTCGCAACCGGGACCTCGGCTGTCTACGTGTACCGGTGTACTCATTATGTTATTACTGCCCTAGGGGAGAATGCATCGCCGTTACTAATTTAATTCTGCAGACATTCCAGTAAGACGTGTTCAACGTTAGAAAGCAGGGTTGTTGAAACCAAATTGTTTAAAAATCATACGTACGAGTACAAAACATAATCAAGTTACATGTTTTCCTATAGATAAATACAAGATCTGCTGAAAACATCCAAGCTCCAAATGCAATAGATTTTTGTTAATTCAATTATTTAGTAGCACACATTGCAGAAATTTGACTTAAATTGAAATTCTAAAAACATTAAAATGTCAGATAACATAAGAAATACATATATATATATTTAATAAATAAGTTGATAGATTATAAATGACTTGTTTATAATAATTCTCATAAAGAAAAAATACTGATGTTCACTTTACAAATGCCGATTATGCATATTAATGCTTTTGTATCGTCCATATTTTTAAACGCCTTTTTCTCGTTTTCATCTTTTTGGGGTTGGATGCTTTCTGCATAACTACGTTCAATTGAAATTTAAACCCATATTTCTTTTTAAAAACGTCCCTATCTTTGTTTCGGTTTTCCCCTTACAAAGCAATGTCTCATACCGTCTTCTAAAAACCCTACACTCATTGTCATAAAATATTTTATTGTTCTTTGTTGTTACTTGTCATATTCACACTGTTTGCATTTTTGGAATCGTTAACTGTCCTCAATATGATTTAAAATTTTTTGCTTTAGCAAATTTGTTAATGAATACAATGAATACATACTTTTCATATGGATTTTTACAATTCTGGCTTCTAGTAAATTGTTCTTTCAATCTTCTGATGTACACGTGCATTGTTAAACCTATACTGAACCTTTTTCTCTCATAATTTATGATAACGACCATGATTTTAGATAGTTTTAATTTTTATACATATATTATTTTATTTTCTTGTCATATTAGGTTAGGTTAATTTAATATGAAGCGCACTTGAGGTGAAATATCACAAAACTGCGCTATATAAGTTCTCTATTATTATTATGGTTCTTCGGTTGGACTTATTGCATAAATAGGTAAACATGTTTTTAATTTATAGATGAAAATACTTTTTGTTATTGCGGTGGTGTACATTCAACTATGTATTGCTGGTCGACCCGTTCAGATGTGACCATGTTTTTACAAAAACAAAATCTTTTTATGGAGTTCTATATTAGTGTCAACCCAACGTAACTAGAACACCAAAAAAAATAGTTAATTTTGAAACTTAACCAAAATAAAACCAAAACCTTTGGACAGCAAACCTCTTTAAACATTTAAACAGAATTTATTTCAATTTCACGCTTAGATAAATACGAGTTCTGTTCAAAAGAAAAGGTATTCTTTGATCCATTTTTTCGCGGGCTGTAAAAATTCGACTATCGATTTTGACAAACCACTAATCCAAAATGGTTGGTACACATATGTTTATCATATGTTAGCATTATCAGACATTTTGGATTAGTGGTTTGTTTTTGACAACTGGAAAGGTTAGTCACGTTTTTGTGTGTTCTTCGATTTTTACTTTTGAAAAAATGTAAAGAATAAAATCCATGATTTGTTTTTCCAAACTCCAGGACGCTCATCGTCATTAACATCTTCTCGGCCTTCTGTCGTTTGTGTTCACTTAGGGTGTTTTTTTGAGACAAAGTAGACTCGCCGAATGCCACACTATCGAGATCATTGCTCTCCGATCCGATCTTCCTAGCGACGTTTTTTTTTGTCTTTTTTTGCTCCCCGGTCAAGCAGGGCAATGTACCAACTATGTTCTGTATATCAATGACAAATGTTTTACATGACTATTACACAATATTCATTGTGTCACTGAATCAAAAAATGACGAAAGTTTCTTCCAATTCAAAATTTGATCACAAAAAAATCATTACCTTTCCCTGATGTACTCTACAATCCAAATTATTTCAAATAGCTAGCTATGTCTACGGTAGCATAATGTAATATGTAGTACTAGTTGTTACCCGTGAAAAATCACGGGATGTAACATGACTCGCCAAGAAAAAACATCAGTTGCCAATCCACCCATTTCAAATATAGAATAATGTCTGCTAAAATGCATTGTAGGTAGGTAGGGATCTGAAAAGATTGTTTTTGAAAGTTGGTAATTTCAATTAACATCAGTTAAAAATTTGAAAAGTTCACACTCGTACGTACTCACAAAGGAAAAAAAACACAGAACATTGATTTAGTAACATTCGTATAGGTAATTTAATAATAATGGTAGTCTCTAACATTATTAAACGGGTTTACGGTTGACATTCGTCACACGAGAACGGGTCGCTTTTACGACTCGTTCGTGTTCAACAGTTCGGCTGTGGAATGATTTGGCAGCCTCTGTGTTCCTCCCGCCTACAGAATTAATTTCCTGTGTGGAGTTACTATTTTTAAAAATCTCTTAATTCTCCTAGTTATTTACCTACGAATTTCGCTGAGTAATTAGGTACCTGTCACAATGAAAAACATTTACGTGATGAAGTACCCACTTAGCCCAGTCCGTAGGTACACCTCATCACGTAAAATATTTTTACATTGTAAAACAGATACCCATTGAAGTAAGTGTGTTGTAATAGCTTATATTATTTGATGCCCTGATTCGTAAAAAATCTTGCCTGTGTTGAAAATATCCAATTATCTGGCGGTCACATCCGCTGGAGTCGCTTTGAAAAAGAGTTGCTGGTCCCAACTGCAACTACCATCGCGTGTAACTGTGCGTAGCGAATCGCCCCCCACATAGTCGGGGTTATTTTGTGAGTGTTGAACAAGTCGAAAAAGTGTTTACACCATAGGTAAAACACAGCATCGTTATTTTTTAAATTGTGAAGCACACAAGCAAATACATTTGTTTTGCTTGGCATACGAGTGTTCCAAGCAAAGCAAACAAGTTTACACATTCACGGGATAAAAGATAACAAAAAAAATGGTGAGGTATTAACACTAGGTTTACGACACCCGTCAAATTGACGTATTTCCTTCCGACTTGCTTTGCAAATTTTACCAAACAGACAGTATTTTTTGTTGTTTTATTTTTACGTCTCTTTATAAGGTAATTGAACAGTGTAAATATATTTACATTATTTTTATTTTCGGTAACTTCTTATTTTTGAAAATCTAGTCGCTATATACCTATCTCTACGGACACCCGTCAAATTTAAATAACGCTTTTGAATTTGTCCCATTTGTGAAATTATTACTTCTAAAACAAAATAATCATAGTGTAACAATTTGTGTGAAGCAATGAAGAAATAATGTTATCGGTGTGAAATATATTTTGTTTCAATCCCAAATTATAAACACGCGTTCGTTGCGTAACACATTCGGCGCATTATGATTTATGGGGCAGTAAAAAAATGTCTCTGAGGGTGGAAGTCTGACGAAGTTGACCATACAGCTGCATTAGCGTAAGTAAATAAATCTATCTTCAGTTATAGAGTTGTAGTCAGTGTGTGGAGACGTGGAGTCTAATTATCAGTTAAAGAAACCATTATTTAAACAGTATTTTTGTGTTTATTCGTCAATTTGACGGGTGCCCGCAGAAATAGGTATATAAAAATGCTCGTAAACTTAGTGTTAAAAAAAGTTTAAGGTCAAGCCACACCGCTTATTTGGATTATTTTTTTCTGGCACAGGTGTTGTTTATGAAAAAGCAGTAGATTTTTGCAACGGACCTCTCAGCGGCATGACCATACGCACGATTTTACTTGGTATTGAGATTCTTAAGCCTTGACGTTGATTGCAGGACCAATGATCATCAACATTCTTCTGTGACTCATTGGGGGATTGGAGCGGACCAGCTCCATTCTGTTCTCTAAGTAAAAATCTCACCAAAGCTGACCACATGGTTGCCCAGAATATTCAACATATTCTCGGGCAACCACAAAGTTTTTTTTTTGTCTGGGAAACCTAATATCGATGGGGTAGCAGACCGCAATGCTGTCAAGTGTCAAAAGTGTTATTTTTTTCATAGAGAAAACGAATTACATTTATTTTTTAATTTAAAAAAAAAAAAGATTATTTGTTCTCCAGTTCCAGATATAAACCCATTGCTCCACTATTTCGTGCTCCAGATTCAGGCTCCGCTCAAAGCCCCGGGGCCCTAGCACGAAACATCGACATAAATTTTATCGACAATGTCCGTAATTTAGTTCGACTGCATATCGCCAACGAACAAACGACAGTTCACATCGACTATAGTCATAGAAAAAAGTCGATAACGGAGATGTGGAATTTCATTAATATTTTTTTTACGTTAGCTAAGTATCACATCGTTGAAAAATAAACTCCAAAAAAATATTACTGCAAACGAATTCTGAAAAACCAAATAAGCGCAAAGTCACCGGTACAATGTCGCCGTGACAAAAATGTGTACCATCTCCAATGGTGCATTTACACTGTTGTATGAAAGCAACGGGCACGGTGATTGGTTGTAGACTTTGCTTCTCAGAACTTTAACGTATAACACTCCATAGAAAAACAGACTTTACGTCCAAATAACCACTATGCAATACGTAAAAAATTCCGTGACAAAAAGCTACTCCCTATACATTTTCGCTAGTCGTTCAATGCACAGCGATGCTGCCAGCGCAATAAAAACACAATTACCCCATGATGTGGGTAATTTTTAAATGATATGGGGAAATTTTGATATGATTTAAAGAATATTATAAGTAAATTTAAATAAGATCTTTATTTTCCCGGCGCCCCTTCAGAGATGGCGTCTATATTTTTTGCAAAGTTTGAACGTACGGTGGATCTGGCGCTGTCAGAAGTAGAACTAAATTATCGACATTGTCAATAAAATCTACATCGATGTTTCGTGCTAGGGCCCATGGACCCCGTAGCAATCAATTGCATTATTTTTGTATTAGTTACATGCATGGAATGTGTCTTACCCCGTTGTTTATTTGTGTATAGTTCTAGACTCGCCTCCTTTTATAGAACGCTCGAGAGGGAAATGGTTTGTTTACTAAACAATGAAGTAACCAAACCGCTAAATGAAATTGTTGCTTCTTGTCAATTATTTGTTTATAATATATGGGGCATAAACAAACAATTTGCCTCGTCCGCATCTGCGGTCCCTGCCCATCTACTAACTGTGGCCGCGCGTAGTGTGATTATTTAATGATTATTATCCCACCATCAATGTATCTCGCCTATCCGTATTTTATATAATTTCATAATTGACCGTAATCTTGCAAACCGAATCCAAACAACCCACCGAATGTTTACGAAGAACAGCTCCAGGCTGCGTATGTTTAGAAAAACAAAAAAACAATACGGCCTCCGCGGTCCAGTGGTCAAGACGCTCGACTACGACGAATACAGAGGTCGCGGGTTCAAATGCGCAAATAATTTTTTTATTTTATTAATATGTGTTATGTCACATTTGATCTGTAAATAATATATATACTATATTGGTATACTCTAAGTATCGCCCTGGTGAAAAACCACCATTCTGAATAGAAACGTCGCTTGAAATGGCTTTAGCCGTGTTTGGTACCCATATCTGAATAGCCAGGTACTTCCCAACCTTTCTCTTCCCCCCTCCTTCCTAGTTACGGTAAAAGAGAAAATTCTGCCATTACAGAACTCTACATATTTACTCTAAATATATTTTTTTAAATCGATTTCTATGTTCTAATTTATATTCCTTATAATGAACATCTTGGTATTTTGTGAATATAAATTAAAACATAAATATCGATAGAAAAATTATTGTATTTCAGTTTTTTGGCGATTTACAGCTTGAATCTTGGATCAAATCACATATTGCGCAAAACTTTTACATGAATTTCCCCGCAAGTTAGGAAGGCCTTTAATAACAAAGCATTATATTTATTTCCTTTATTTGATTGCACGTGACCAGAAAACTACCTCTCATTCTCATTCTGCCCAAGTGCACCGATGCGTCAAAGCCGACAGTCAAAATAATACCGGCGTTCATTATTAAAAAGTTCAACACGTGGCGGACCCTAATTGACCTCGGGCCGTGCGAAATGGGACAAAGCATTCATTTTAGCTTCAGTTTGACGTGTCTTCGGTTCCTATGGAGGGTAATCTAAAATCTGTCGGATGAAATACCGCGACGGAATTGGAAACAAGATTGAACCGCGAAAACCCGTAATCTCCCATCTTGGAAATAACATAGCGAACTGAAAATAGTTACCTTGACTGAAACCCCGTACAGAAAATGCTGTGCAAATAAATTTCATGACATCAGAACACACTGTTTCAGCGCCCGTTTTGTTTCTTTATCGATTTAAATACGCAATTTCGGTTTGTCCACTCCCCCAATTATTATTTAGCCCTAAATATAATAATATTCGGCAATTTTAATAATATTTTTCGGTGACGCATGAAAAATACACAATTGTCCAGGGGACTCATAAATAAATATGTATGTTAGTCATTTTCCCATTATTTAAACACGCCCGCCTAAAAAGCGGGTGGGTCGTTTAGATTGGCATACATTGATATATATATATATTTAACTGCGCATTTTGCGGTTGATAATTTTTCGATTTCTATGGAGGATCCCAACTTTCGTTTGTTTTATTTATAGATTTACTAATAATAATACTTTGCTACTTTTTATAGCGCCACTTTTGTAAAATATCTTCTCAAGGGCGTTTGCTTGCACTTGTCTCTTAATTGCAACAACCAAACATATGCAAAATTAAGCTGAGATGCTGCAGTGGCGTAGCTAGCACAAAAGTATTAATATATTATTTTTTTACCGGCAAGTTTTTTAAAGCAAAGTACTCCATTAAAAAAAACTAAATATGCGGTTGTGAAATATGGAATATTTGATGGTTGGTGTGACAGCTCGGTTGGTAAAGCATGCGTCTGGATAACGGGAACATTCCTAGTTTGAGTCCCGATCATTTTTGTTCTTCGAAAATGTAACAATACAAATAATGTTTTGTTCAATAATACTGTTTCAATATTAAATAACAACATCTTTTTATGAATTATCTTCAAAATTTCATTTGGTGAAAACTATTTTGATTGCTTGACTAGAGTCAGGTGTAAATTTGGATCCTCGTTGACACTTTCGCTTACAGCAGACTTGTTGATGTTATTGCATCATTTAGAGGGTATGTGGTACGGAGTCTATCCACAGTTCGACGGGTTGCTTGTTCAGATGGATGACTATGTGCGCCATACTCAAATTGACGACCGATTTCCAAATAAATTTGGATAATTTGGTAGTGTTGTTCAAATACGAATCTATTCATGATGATTAAAATTTTCGAACTATAGTGATCATGAATGTCAAAAAGTGAGCGCAGTATGATGGCTCGGTTTAATGGTTAACCCTTCCGTAAGATCTATCTAAGCAAAAAAACACTTTTACAACAGTGTGTCCGTTTATGAAATTTGAAATACCCTAACCTAAGTGACTACACTCTATGAATATATTAGTATTTAAAAGGCATTCGGAACTTATACATATTTTTCAGCATCAATCATCATTTATTAAAAAGTTTAAATTCAACTAATGTCATTGTCGCGGTTGCATCTGAATGGCTCAGCTCTCCTCTCAACGAGCGATGGCTGCAGATGATGCGGTGACCACCTTGAAGCACGCTCGATTAAAATGACATTCACTACTAAGAGGAATAACTTATTCAGCTAGCGTTTGGATGGATCGAGTTTGAATCCCACAGCAAGATCCATACCCTTTTTAGCACGTGGAGAGTAAGATATTGGCCCTATCAATCTTAACGTTACCAGAATGGACTTCCTCTTGATGGTGTTTTACAGAAATGAGACCTAATAACCTCCATTAATATTTAAATTTTATATATATTTTTTTTTTTATGAATTTATGTTTATTTTTCTTTATTATTATTATTGTGTGTATTACAACTTTTATTTTATTATTATTATTATCAATTATAGAAGGTATTGCATTGCACTACTCCTGCATACCTTCTGGAATAAAACTTTATTATTATTATTTAAAAAATGTTTATTTTATTTCATATTCTTTGTGTGGTTAGGGGACCCAGTTTACATACTTTCCTGGGGCTCAACAGTATATTGTAATGCCACTGGACAGATGATATGACCTCTGACTGTCATATTGTGAATTTCGAAGAAACATTCATGCATTTTAACAGTTCTTAGAACTTTTGAATTATTTTTATAGCCGGTTCGACATCAAATTTTGGTGGTGAATGTAAGTTAGTCAGAAGTTAAGGAGAGAATAGTTAAAAGTGACTCATTAGTATTTTTAAATGATTTTATCAAATAGGTTTTCTAAAGCAGTCATTTGGTTTGCACCAAAAATAACACATGATTCACTTTATTATCTGCAGTCTATTCAGACTCATGTGGGCTCTGAATCTCCTTTCATTATGTAATTGATAAGAATACAGTATAATGCATTTTATGGGGGGAGAAAAATAATGCCATTCAACTCAGATTGTAATATTTTTCCTAGCATCTGTCTGGCCAGTGTGAAAAGTACAATTGGAAGGTTAAGTCATCTCCAGACCTTTAATTTAACTTTATTCCTTATTCACATTGAATAAAGAATAAGCTCTGTTACCTCTCATTATTTCACCATTACTTTGTACACTATATTATTTTCACAGTAGTAAGTAAATGGTAAAAATATTCATTTTTATCAATCTCTGGTTAGTAGTGGTAAAAATGGTCAGTTAAGTTCCACACTTGTATGCCCGAAAAAGTGCAATTAATTTGTATTAAAACAGTTTCTCTTCAGCCACAATATTGGTTTGAGGGTAGCATCGAAAGAAGCAACACCTTTTCTAAAATGTTATTTTTGTTTTGTGTCCCACTTTCCCGACGCAAATTAATGTTATTCAAGTAAGCATATGATTTTCTTTTGCAGTTTCTTCAGACAAAATGAGTGAAACCGAGGTCATCGCTCACGAGGAAGAAAAGAAGAGTCTAGACAAGAAGGAAATAGAAGATGAGGAGCGCGAGAAGATGCTCAACGCCGAGAACAAGCTCCAGGAAGAAGTTCCCAAGACTGTCTCGGAGAGTATTGAAGAAGTCAAGCAGGCGGTGGAGCCCATCACCGATGAAGGAAGAGAGGTTAAGCCTAAATTCATTCCCATCGGAGGAATCAAGATGCCAGGCTTCTTCACCCGGAGCAAATCCAAGGAAAAATGCAAGGTATGATATAATTCAGTTAACTCACCGCTTTCTATATATGAGATACCCCAAAACATTTTTTTTAAATGTGTAACTCATGCGCAAATACTATTAAATATCTAACAAATAAAGTTCCACACACTTAGAATCGGCTTTGTAATAAAGCAATATATCCACTTGAGTGGTAAAATATTCTTGAACTCTGTCTAATATTTCAAGTAGAGGATGCTGCCTTAGTACAATCTTTGACAATAATTCAAGTTAATGGTTTTATGTCGATGGCCCAGCCGCACACATGTGTAAAGTGCAACGAGAAAATTCCACTCTAGGGTTTACTTCCCGCTTAACATTAGTATTAAAGCAACACAATTAATATTAATACCGATGATAATGCATTCTAGATGAATTAAGTGATTTTCTCACGAAAACGGCGCTATAGAAGTATCCATTTATTATTATCATACATTTCACACAAAACATTTACTTACAAATGCATTGCAAATTCAAAAATTGTATTTACATAAAATAAAAGGCCATCGATGTATTCATTTGATCTTCTACATATTATGCAATAATGTTTCTTATTGCCTGCATATAGAACTAAGCTATATGTGTCTTCTTCATTATTTTTGATGTAGCTTCATCTAGGCATTTTATTATTTGAAAGATGTAGTTGTGCTGTGTTATTTAGTTCCCGTTGTGCTAGCGCATGTGCATTAGAACAACCTTTGATTTCATTGAGTACTGCAAGGTACTGCATAGGCGGTTCATCATCAGAGCTGATGATATTAAATATTGCTTGTATAACTCAGGATGGGGATGACGGTGCTCAAGGGGAGTTGCTTGAAAAGCCCGCTGCTGAGTCGGTGGAAATAGCCGTAGAAAACGCCGCTGAAAAGGAAGTCACCAACGCCCCGACCTTAAAGAGCCGCTTGTCTTCAATCAAAATTCCTAACCCATTTGCTAAGAAACCAAAGGATGTTGCCCCAGTTGCCGATGACACTGATAAAGATGCTGCCAAAGATTCAGGTATAACATGAACATCTTCAAAAACTATGTGAGACTTAAAAGAATAACAAATTTGCTACAATCATTCAGATTGATCTGGTTTAACAAAAACCTTTAAACTCTATCGCTTACCAAACTACCGGTTTCCAACAATTAACAACGACATTAGTAAAACGTACTGTTGATTTTTAGAAGCGTCGAATACCGATAAGCCTGAAAACACTTCACAAAAGAGAGGATTATTGAACGCTATCCGCTTGCCGATAGTAAACATGATTCCTCGCAAACTCCGGAGTCACGGAGCCGCTCCTGGTGACGCAGAAGCTGGGTTGGACACCACCAAGCAAGCTGAACTGGCTTCCATGGAGACCCTCGATGATAACAAGAGCACGGAGAAAGTGGAATCTGAGGATGGCATGGAAAATGTCAAACTAGACATTGATGTAAGTTAATCGCAAGTTATTCATTTGCCGAATATGATTATAATAATAATTGTTATTAGTGCTTTGTTCACTGATTTTATCCTATCCCCTAGTTTTTTTCATTGCTAGTTTTTGCATTGTTAGTATTCATTTTGGATCATCATCATCACTTTTTGCACGATTGTGGAAACATTAGTGATCGTAATTTTCAACTAATTATCTATTCCTTCTTTCATTTTACCTTATAAATTAGAAATAATTATCCTTGTGTTGTAAAGAAGCCCCGGTGAGGTTTAAAAACGGTGCTTAATTTTTAATTAAAAAAAAACTTGTTTATAATTTTGTTCTAGGATAAAGCGGAAGAAAATAATGGTGCACCGAAAGAAAAATTACACTGGAGGGAGAGAATAAGGCAGCAGAAGTTCATTATTGGTAGGATTTTATTTATTATATAACTTTCTCTAATATGGTAGTTGGTCACTTCAGTATTGTCTGGTTCTAAGCTCTGTCAGTAGCACTACCAGGGTGCACTCTAGCATATTCAAAAGCCACAAGCCGCCATGCCAATAAGTGCAACATACTTTCGTAGAACGCAATCACTTTGTGGTTTGATATATTTTATTAAATCAAATAATAACTTAGTATTTCACCCTCATTTTATTTTTAAAGTACTTGTTAGTGGGATAATACTAAGTTATTGTTTGATTAGGTAAAATAAAACAGTTTCAATAACGATGTGGGTGTTTTGTAGATGACCTGGCCATTGCTGGAGGAGTCCTGGTATTCATCATCCTGCTGATCATCATCATCGCTGTGACAGCTGGGGGCGGAGCCCTGGTGGCTTCCCCCATCAAGGACGGGCGTTACGTCGATGCCGTCACTTCCTGTGGACTGGTCGAAGGGTATGCTCCAATTCTCAATGATGATATTTTTATTTGTAGTTACCATTTTCTTTATTGGTTCACTTAAATATAATTTTATCTATTTTATTCTCAGGGTGTTGGAGGATGGTGCTTTTGCGTTCAGAGGAATTCCGTATGCTATTCCACCAATTGGAGAAAATCGCTTCAGAGCTGCCAAACCACTGGACCAGATCGACGCCTGCTGGAACGGTACCCTCAAAGTTCATAATTCGACAGAGACCTGTCGCCAGATATTAGGAAATGGAACCGACCAAGGCATTGAAGATTGTCTCACCCTCGATGTCATAACTCCGCATGTGAGGTACGACACCCCGCTGCCAGTCATTGTACTAATCGGAAGCAACACCTTGACTGGAGGTTCGCCAGGTAAACTGAGGCCTTCCACCAGATATGCTAGGTCTAAAGATGTCCTGTTTGTCCGTCCTAATTTTAGAGTGGGGGTTCTAGGGTTCTTAGCCCTTGATTCCCTGTCCAAATCCACCCACCCTCCCACCTCTGGAAACTACGGCCTGAGTGATATTATTGCTGCCCTAAAATGGGTGCAGCTGAATATCAAACATTTCGGTGGCGATCCAAACGCGGTCACCTTATTCGGTCACCGAGCTGGGGCAACACTAGTGACTGCGTTGACTAACTTGAAAAAAGCTGAATTGCTATTCGCCCGAGCTTGGGTGTCCTCAGGCGCAGCCCTGTTCCCAGGAAAACCCCTTCAGGAGAGTGAAAAACTTAATGAACGTTATATGGAGTTGGCCAAGTGCACCGATTCCAAGTGCCTTCGTGAGGCCAAAGTCGATGATCTTCTTCATGCAGTTCCTGATATTTGGAGGGGCGACTCACCCGATCTTCCTTCTACTACAGAAGAGCCGGATAAGAGGCACGAATGGCTGGTATTGGATGGTTCTATTCTTACCACTCACTTTCTGGAACCTCTGTCTGAATCTAAAATCCCTTTGGTGATTGGAACAACGGCTCATGTAGATGCCTCTGAGAAGCTTCTCCTCCGCCACACTACGTGGACTCCAGAACTGGTCACAAAGCATGTCAAGGATAGCAAGCTGGGTCAGTTGGAACTGGCCGAAGAAGCTCTGCGAAGGTATAATGCTACATATCAGGGATTGGCCGCCATGATATCTGATATCAGAACAGTCTGTCCTCTCCTCACCATCGCCCACTCTCGCCCTTCAACTCCCTTCTACATTGTGACCCAGCCGGGCGGGGAGAGCAATGTGGCTGATGTGGATTCTGACATCTCCGCTATCCTGGGCAGGTACGAACCAAAGACTCCGGAGCAGCGGAGATACGTGTCGGCCATGCAGCAGTTGTTCTACCACTATGTGTGGCACGGAGCAATTCCTCAAGCTGACCCAAAGAATAGCTTTTCACTTTTGCAAGTCGGTCAGGATGTACTTCCCATCAAGGAGTATCCTAATTGTGATTTATGGATCTCTAAAGATGTTGTCCCTCGCTATGCTAGGCAAGATTAAAATTAAAATGTTTTTTTACACTCCCAATTTCTTTTAAATCACTTTGTGTACAATTTGCAATGTCTGCTTCTGTAATTCAATAAACAGTTAATTTGAATGTATCCATATACATAAATAATAATTGATATAATTATACACAATGATAGTAATTTTGAACCTCAAACGATGAATGTTTGAATAATTGTTTTGACCGGTGACATTTAGAAACAAATGTGATGTTAGTTAGCCGAGGATTGTAACAGGTATAGATGGAGTGTTATTGATGCACCAAGAGCTTCTTGTGCCCAGTGAGTTTTGGGGAATATGTAAATACGGGGAAGGTGGTGTAAAAACAGTTGCTAAGATGTGCCCTTCATAAATGGGTAAATTGGATAAGAGTGTGGTTATGTGAAGTGGACATTCTATATTTGTCATTGGTCATGAAATGTATTATACCGTCTTAGATACTCATAAGTTATTACGCTTTTACATAATTCCACAGCCGAGCTCAGATAATAATATAATGAGGGCTGTATAAATATTTTACATTCATGAGAAAAATATTAATGTGTGAATAAAGATATATTTATAATTGAAACAAAGTAAAACCAGGATTAATATTATTGACGGGAAGGATAAGGATAATATATGTTTGTGACCTTAAACGCTAATGTTTGTATTGTAGCTTTAGTTTTTCTTTTCTTACAAATTGACATACATAATTAGGAATTTTTTTCACATAAGCCTGTGATTTATTTTATTTTTATTGAATTAAGCCAAACCAAATCTTACTTGAGACTGATTTTGCTCGTTGACTCTCCAACCTGTGTATTAGACTCTTTAATCATTGAAGGTGTATTTCATCCCGCCTCTCAAACCTGTGTCCAAAAAACAAGGCTGTTGATGAAGTATCTTATAAGATCATATTTCTTATCAGTTAGAGATTAGATTTTCACACCATTACAGACTTTTACCCTTATTGAAAATGATCGAAGAATCCAATCAAGAAGTTATTTAAGAACCATGAAACAAAGAGGGTTGGGCATATAAGTAACATCCTGGACATAAGAAAGTCCTACATTTTGTAGAGGAAACGACAACCAACAAGAGAAAAGTCCTACCCGTGCCCTAGATTTCTCGTCATCACTTTTGAATGAGAACTAATAAATAAGTTTGCTTGAGTTTTCTGTCGGTATTTTTCAATAATAATAGTAATCTTATTACTTTTATAAAGCAGATCTCAATTTTTCCCAAAATAAATACAACTGACAAGACAATTTTATTCTTAATTAATATTATTTAATCAATACAAGGTTTTACCAAAAACATTAATATTTAATTATCTTTATGTACTTTTATTTTATTATAATTTGTCGCTCTTTGCCTAACCTACACTATCTGCAATATTTAACTATTTGCAACTTATAACCAGCAGGATCCTATCTTGGGAAACCAGAATTTATCTACATTTTGTGATATATAATTAAACAGCCATTTTCATTTTTGACCACCCAAGATTAATCTTCTTCAATGTTGTTCATCCACATAAGTTTTCCACACTTAATTCTTGCCAATAGGCTTACTTACTTATCTTAAAATATGTGTAAACTATTTAACCTGCTAACTTTTTGAATATTTTATTAGTATTATTATAATAATAAAGTAATTATCAAATCAATATTGAATAAGTGATATTTAGTACCTACGTAAATTTATTTATTGATATTCCTTTTTTATATTTAAATTTTTACTGCCATTTTTATAAAGTTGACAAATCCAAAAAATGTTTTTTTAAATTTTTATACACTGCATAGTTATAAAACCTACAAATACGTGTAAACAATCTATAATGAGCATTACAAAATCTATGCTTTCATTTGTATAGGAAATACACTGTTTGCAAGCTTGTACGATTGGGCGAATG
The DNA here is from genome assembly GCA_022651775.1 of Drusus annulatus. Taxonomy (NCBI): domain Eukaryota; kingdom Metazoa; phylum Arthropoda; class Insecta; order Trichoptera; family Limnephilidae; genus Drusus; species Drusus annulatus. The sequence goes on from JAGWCC010000184.1 coordinate 2,630,009, forward strand.
TATCGAGTCCCTTTTTATTTTATGTCCGTTTGTAACAATAAACATATGATTGTATACTACATGTTTTTAATTTCTATGATCAATCAACCTTATTTTAATTTTGCGCAATAATATTCTAATGAATGTACCAAAGCGCACTTGAGGTGAAATATCACAAAACTGCGCTATATAAGTTCACTGTTATTATTATTATAACCTTGAGTGCATTCAGTCATACATTAAATAGGTTTTTTTGTAAAGGCTTTAACTAGCCCATTTCATTATAACACTACTGCGTCTTAACAGCTGTACAGGTATTACAGCCAGAGTTGACACAAACACAGTACTCGCACAGATGTATTACTTGCATACAGCAGGTTTCAAACTTGTTATTCGACTCAAGAAAAGAAAACACCAGTGAAATTTTTAAAAGGTTAGAATTTTCTAATTTGGTGATCGTCCCCTTTTAGCTAAAAGCAATAAGTAGGCTTAAGCAAGACAACAGGCTGTTTCTCAGAGACGGTTCGCAAGGACATCACTGTCAATGTGTGAAGAACAAAAATACAGAATTGCCGGAGTTTTTTGAAAAATGGAAATCCTCGTCTTCATTTGGACTAGCCACGGGTAGTTCTCTTCGGGTCGGGACCCATTGCTTTGACAAAGGTACAGGACAGGTATCCCTGGGCTGCATCAGCAGTCTCCATCCAATTGCAGGTTCAGCCTCTCTTTCGTGAGTAGTTCAATAATAGTATACAATGAGGCGGTTAGAAAGCGAGGGAAAGAATTTTCACATTGGCTCTCTGCTTGCTCTTTAAACGTGCAAATTGTATCAATTTCAACCAATTTATTTTTTTTCTATCTCTAGTTGACGAAAAAGGAGGGCACTGCGTTAGTTTAAACGGATATAAATGGCAACACCAAGATGGTGCAAAAGAAAAAGGATGTGACTTTTGGTCCAAGTGCGATCCATCGTCCAAGTGCGTATATTTCACACGAATAGAGGGTGTTTATTGGAAATTACTGGTGCTCTTCGAAAGGAGATGATTTTAAATCTATTCTTAGATAATTTAAAATTCGAGTTTGTTTTTTTTTACGTTTCTGTAATCGAGTTAATTCCATGTAAACTTGTATTTTTGAAATATTCATAACGAACTAGTGCTGCCATGCTACTAAAACGAAAATCGGTAGATGAGAGTTGAAAAATTCGGTAGATTGGCGACAAACATTGGTAGATAGCCATTTTTTATCGGGGCTAGTTTTTACATTGTAATCTTTCGTTAGGCTAATACAGAATTAATGCTCAATTTAATTAATGAGTATGATAGGTTATATCTAATCAGTGGATAACATCTATTGGCCATAGATAGTACTTAACTGTAGCTTTCACTGTCACAACACGCCCTCTATTTGAAAAATAGTAGTATTCTTTAGTTAGCGTTTTACCCTCGCCGTAATGGGACTGTCACATGCTTACGTTTATTATTTCATCATTTTGCACACAATTTTGCCTTGTGCTTCACTTCATAGTCACAACCTTTGACTATTTGTAATGTGTATAAGGTGATAATCTTACTGTTGTGTTTGCGAAATATTTGGTGTAAATAAATGACTTATTTGTAAAATTCTCTGCTTTAGCCTTAGAGTATTAATAAACATTAACATAAATACAAATATATTAATATATTCTTACTTCAAGAGTTCAACCTTGTTTTCTATCATTTTCCAAATGTGTGTTGCATTAACTGAAATAAATTTAGTATTTCGTACAGAAAAAATAGTAGGAATGGAAATTCGTCCCTTTTTTTTTGGCTTCGTCCAAAGTGTCTATAAAAGCGAGATCTGTGAAAAGATTTTTTTTAGTCCAGTGAGTGGAGATTATTATTTTTTTTTTTTTGAATTAGTGCAGAGTACTACAGAGACTGTAGAGGTGCTATGATTGTGACTTCTTTATATTCCTTGATTCGTTGCATAGAAATTGGAACTGTCAAATATTAAGAAACTGTTTTGTTTTTTATCTTTGGTGAATACAAAATCCGAACCGCGACGTTCTGTATCTTGTTACTTATTTTAATTTAATTTTACCCTTCCATTAATCCAGTGATATATACAATATAGATATCAGAAGAGTAATATATCTGAGGTTTTAATTGTTCCCTTCAAATTTGTTGTCATAATGGACGAACTAAGAAATAGGTAAGGTTACTTAGAAAGTTCTTGGTTTGTTTTTATTTTAAATAAAAGTTACCACTTTAATCCTTTCTAATGACAATCTCTACTTTGTATATTTTCTATAGCTTACCTTATCCTTTCCTTGTTCTATGAAATATTTAAAAAAATGTTCATGTGTTCTGATCTAGTGTTTGAATTTATTTCTCAATATTAATATTGCAAAGTGAAACATATTTACATTCTGTTTGATATTATTCTCATTTATGCATTCAGGAAATACAATACTCCAGAAAGAGAATATTTAATAAGTGATGGGTCACTCTTTGCACAATCTGCAACTTTTCGGATAATAAATGGAACTTTTACCAATCCTTTTATTAAAAGAAATGACCTGATTGAATATGAAGAAGATAACAACCCAACGACTTCAGTACAAGTCAAATTATTTTCTCCTAAACCGCATAATGAAATAAATAAAAACACGGTAAGCTATTATTAGTAAAATAAAGGTATCATCTATTATAAATAAGTAATATTGTCTTTTTGGTTCTGACTCAATATAACAATTTTTCAATACATTTAATATATTAATTATTACTTGCATTGGCAAGCCTTACTTTAAACTTTCATAACAAACACTATTTTCTGTTAAAATGTGTATAATAATATAAGTTGCAGATCAAAATTACTATAAAAACGAAATTCTAAAACTTCCATTTAAGATGGTAAAAATGTATTTCAATCTTTTTTTTTTTTCAGTTCTCTAAAAACGGTAAATGGGTTCCAGGATATCAACGTCTCCCGTTATTCCCAAAGTCTTCAGCTCTTAATTACGAAAGCCATTGTGTATGCCTAAGAGTGCTGCGCCACTTTCATAATTCCTGTATCTCAATGCCTCCAGTCAAAATAATGCAAGACGATATTATGAAACATAGGGTTAGTGTTGAAAAATATTATACTGTAGTGTAACTGTCTTTGCACTTGCCTTATACTTTGAAACGAGAGGATATGGATCCCATAAAGTGCAAAAATAATTATACATATTGACATAGATTGTTCATTTCATGGTCATTGCCAGTCTGGGTATTGTGATGTTGATTTTTTTTTTAAGATTATACATTATGGCTTGACAACTGTTGTTAGAAACATTTATACATTAATAATTACCTTTATTCAAGTAATAAGATTAAAGGTTAATGAACACACACTCAATATAAGGATGTAGAGAGTTTTCTATTTACATAATATTTTTCATGTAATTTCTTTCATAAAGAATTCACGAGACGAGTCTCTCAAGTATATCTGTGTGCGAAAGGAAGAACGGAATGAGTACAAAAAATCAAGTTTTGAGTTAAGTATGCAGAATTGTTCTTTAGATACATATCAAGCAAGGAAAGATGGTATGGAAAAAGGACATATGACATGATTACAGATGAAAAAAACAAAATTCCTAAATTTTGTTTTGACTCTACTGAAAACCTGCGTTTATTTAGTCATTCAGTTCTTCCTTTCGCGTACAGTTTTATCCAATTAATCAAATTCATCCAATTGAAATATGTATCAAAAACAATCAAATAATATTGTTCTTTGTTGAATTGAGTATTGACAATTGATTGAGTTCAAGTATAAGAAATTTACAGTTAGTGGCATTTAAAAAATGTTCATAATAATAAAATGGCTATAAAACACTCAGAAGCATCCCCAATTGAGGTATGCTGTGATGCTATACTTGATATATTATATGACTTATACTGTTCAAACTGATAATAAAATAACATGACCATATTGTGAAATGCTCAATGCTATTTTGAAAACACATTTCATAATTTATTTCCAGGAGCTTCTTCCGAGCATAAAAGAAGAGCAAAAGCTGTTCTCTGAATATGTTAGCGACCGATGGAAAACAAAGTTATGCGGGCGATTACTGCAAATGGCGGAAGGCCACGAGAAGTTCATAGAAGAGGAATGGAGCAAGGAACTGAAGATCGTAGACAAATACCCACCCTTTTACCAGATGATCAGTATGCTCCCCATTGTGTATTTGAATGAGGACAATCCCATAGAAGTTGTGGAAGTCAAAAGACTTCAAAATGAGGTAAGAATCATAATTATTGATCATGTTTATTTAATTTCGTAGTTGGTTGATTTTGGGGTAATGAACCAATATTTTGGACAGTCTTGCAAGGTTCATCATCATGTTTTTACTATGCTAATGTTGATGTGTTATTTTATTTTCTTTCCAGATATACACGGAGGCGAACATTAATATTCCCACTCTGAATAGACTTTATCATCTCCCATTTGTATATGATAAAATCATACAAAAAAATCCATGGTACAAAGGACCAGATATCAACAAAGGTTGGCTTTTTTATTTTTATCTGATAGTATTAATACCCTAAGCCGTCTTCTGTACATGATTCGTTAGATCGCCGAATTTTATTCAGATTACGCTACTTTACGATTTACTCACAATATCTCTTTTGACGTGTGTATCAAGACTAAACTAATCATAATTATTCTGACCCAACCATACCTAAGTTCTGAGTCTTGACTAACCATACATAGTTTTTAAATACTTATTTGTACTCACCTTGTCTTAATTATAATTTAATAACTGCTAGATCATGAATGTCGGCAACTGATTGAAAGGTTAAGAAACAAATCGCAGTCCAAGTTCAGAGAACGGACTTCTGGAGTAGTAGACCATAAAATTTGAAATAACTCCCTCCCTAACCCTTAAATGCACACATTTTCATTTAAATTTGAAAAAAATCTGCATGGATTTCATAGGGGAGCGGAATAGAAATTGCTTTATGATAAATAAATAAATTTAGGGGTGGTTTAGGGAGTGAACATAAAACTAACCTAGAGGAGGTATTTTGCATTGAGGAGGCAAAAAAAAACAACGTTGACCATATTTCTATTTAATTAAGTAATCCACATATTTGTAGAGTCAATTATGGGACGGTATGTTTATATGCAAAAATATGTTCGTTTAAAAAAAGTCCCTCTAGGCTACCAAATGCATTTAAGGGACACATTTTTTTAAAATTATTGAAATTAAAGCTCATCTATTATTTTGGGTATTCAGTTGAATAACAAATAAAGATAAATGATATTTGAGAAAGAATAAAATAAAAAGATTGTGTTCATATATATTTGAAATATTTTAATAATTAAAATTAATGTTTTTTTATTTATATTTTAATAGATATCACTGATATGGAATGTGAGAAATATGCGTTGGAACACGCAGCCAGTGTGGTTATATCGGCTAGCAGTCTGAAGTACCTAGCAAATAATTATCCTCCATTTTCTCAATCGTGGATGCTTCCGATCAAAGTGAAAGCATACAATATGAAAGGTGAAGAATTACACCCATTTTTAAATTTCTTTTAAATTCAATTACGTTGATGACCGGGCTACTGCTCTCACTACTAAGCTATTGTGTCAACCTTCAGCTGGCCATTGAAAATGACATTTGTTTTCCGTTTTTAGATGCAAATGGTAGACTATTCAGTCACTCCATTGCGTTTTTTGATTCTGCCCTGCCTCCGCAGAGCCTCTCAAGCCGCGAGAAAGCCAACTGGTGCTATAAACTAATTCTAAGAAAGGCTCTAGCCAAACAAACCCGAAAATACATCTCTGCAGACACGTAAGTAAATATTTTTATTTCTCAAATCAACAAAGAATTACAAATTAATGAAAATTTTATGTCATGTCTAATTTTGAATTTATTAAAATTAATGTTTCTTCGTCAACTGCTGCAAATCTACAATACATTTATGACAATACTACCCACTGAAGAGATATACAGATATAAGTGTGTTGTGGTCGTGTCTTTTGTGCCCGAAGTCAGCTCGATTATTCCTTACTTCGGATGAAATCGATCGATCATTTTCGAATATTCAAATTATTTCTTGAACAGATAATACATTTTATTAGTTTGTCTGGGACCTAGGAATCGAAAGGTCTTATGCAAATTAACGACATTAGTTTCCTTTAGAATGAGTACAGATCACACTTCTACGGATTATCTTTTCAGTGGTACTATCTCTAAGATAGCAAGTGATGCTTTTAATGAGGAAATTTCATTATAACCAAATTCATCTCTAATTATAAATTATCCAGGCCTGACGCAGTTCACGACAACTCCGACTATTGCAAATTTTGTATTGCCTTTGCTGAGAACTACGTCAAATCTCCAGAAACAAAAGATCCAAAAGCAAAGGAGCCAGAAACAAAAGAGCCAGACATGTTTGAGACTAGTTATTACTCCAACTCAGCTAGCGATAATGAAGATAATTTAGTAATAGACAGTGGCGACCCAGAACCACTATCTCCCCTACAAAAGACTGGCAATTTAACAGGTATATAATTAATTAGACCAACCAAATAATCCATGGATTTTATTATTAACATTAGTTATTACTTAACTATTTTTTTATTTATCTTGGTCCAAGCTGGTAAAGGTTATCAACCCCACTAACGTTGAGCATAATTTTTTTTGTGTAGAAGTTTTTGTATAGTATTATATTATAAGACCCTTGGAGTAACAATGTATGGAGAGAGAGCTAATTATTTTTACCCAACCTATGCAAACTTGCGATAAATCACTTTCTTCGGGTTTTTAAGTCGTACACCATGAGAGAGAAAGAGACAACAAATATAATACACCGCTTCTATGTACTGTCACAATGATCTTGGGCTCCTGGGTCACCGCGGGACTCCGCCCACATTTTTTACTATGCCACTAAACTTGACACAACTAAACGGTTTTTTAGGTTATATGCCATATTTTTGTTGATAACAATACTGTGAAAAAGTGGTTATGCGAATAAACAAAAACATAATATCGATATGTGCTATGAATGGATGTATAAATATCCTAACCTTAGTCTTAGCCACGCCCAGGTCCGCCGAGTCCGGTAAAAATCATCAAAAACTGACTACACTGCCTTGGATAGATACCACTCTTTATACTCTAAGATAAGACCCTATATTTCATCAACTTTTCAAAGCTTATTACCATGGGAGTGCCAACACCTGAAACACATCATATTGCCAAGAAAGCTTTTTGAAATTAGAACAAAAAAAAAAAATAATCTCAAAGTTTGTCTTTCAAATTCATGCTGGTTGAGAAAAGGTTGAATTCTAATCCAGGATAGCTCGATGGTGAAAAGTGGGCCGTGTACACATATTTAATTCTTTTATATGATCCTTAAACTATTATTTATTTTTTTTTTTAACCAAGTCACTCAGGAATTTATATATTGGTTTGCAGTGATTGTTCTGCAGCGCCCTTGAGGTGATTTTTCCACAAAAACGGGACTATAAAAGTTATCCATTTATTATTATTATTATTAATTTTGGTAAAACAACCCGTAATGTCAATATTAAAATCAAAAAACATCTTAGATGTTTATATAACCACAATTTTTCTGAATTCGCTAATCATCTTATTGATAAAGATCATACCTTCAATAAAAGCACCGGTGCTCATATTCTACACAAAAATTATAATTGCATCAGATTAAATAATTTAGAAGCACTAAAGAAAGCCATTTAAATTAAAAGTCATATTCTTAATAATCAAGTAAATTTGTCCAGTAGTCCAATATTTGGTATATTTCCTGTAAACTCATAAAATTATCATCATTCTATAATCACCTTCTCAGTTGAAGTTTTGTCTCTTTCAATTTATATTATCTGTCTCTTGCTCTCTGTTCTTTTGTTATAATTTAAATGTTATTCTATTGTTTTCTCATTGTTCTGTTATTTTATTTTATATTTTGTTCTCCCTTTTATATGTATACATAACCGCACACTCTGTATTTTTTGTTAAGTTTGATTTCGTACCCTAATGATGCTTTGGCTAAGCGAAACTGGTCGGTCATACAAATTAAAATAATATCCGTGGTCTTATAAAAAGTAATTTTTAATTTTTTTTTGTATATTTATGTAGGTGTTACCACTAGGGGCATGGCATGCAAAAACAGCGAGTCGTCACAATCGAGCAATAGCTCTCTGAATAACACATCGCCCAGCACGTTCAAAAGTACTTCCCCAAATAAAAAGAGATTGAATAGTGAATCATCCCAAAAAAGTACGTCCCCGAAAAAAAACAAAGTTAAACAAACGGGTAAAAAACTGAAGAATATGTGGTCCGACTCTGCTGCCGATAAATGTACCTGTGGGAAAATGTTAAACCGATTGGCAATGGACACAGATGAAAACATGTCTAAGTTGGTTCATCAAATACTTAGCGAGGACAAATCAATTGGTGAGTAAATTAGTATTACATATTTTATTGTTTTAAGTCAAACGGGAAGGTCTGTTGGCTCGTCTTTAATATGTTGAAATTTTGTAGATCTAACCTGTCAATCCGACGTTTAAATGCGCACTTTCACATAACATATGAATACGTAACACTATTTTCTGCATACTAAACTTATTTTTTTTTGGTACTTAGTTCCTATTTTATTATCAGTATTCATATATACATTGTATCATCGCTAGAAAGGCAAAAGGGCTTAAATGACGCTTTGGTCAAAAATGAGTTAAACATGCATTTTTGATCAGTTTTTTTTTCTGCTTCGAATGCTCTGACTCTCGTTTGATTCTGAAGACTTTTGTGGCCATTTAAAATATATTTACTATTTGAGAGAAGGCTTTTACCGTGCTGCTGATATACATAATATATGTGCGGGATTTTTTGAGATATTCATACATTTTCTATGAATGCACTGGGTAGCGCTTAGGGCACAGTATATTCGCACGTATAAATGTGCATGTAGCGGCTTATGGGTTAAATGTTTACTACTCAGAAAAATGTTGTTAAATCTCTTAAGTGAGAACTTGCATCCTGGTATTATCAAATATTTTTTCTATTTCTAACAAATTACTTCATAAAATTTGCTTACAAGATTGCATACAATATACCGTCCATCTAAAATGTTCTTATACAATAACAATGAATTTTTAATTCAAAGATAAATTAATTAAAACTTTTTTGTTTAATAGTTGAACCGAATCGGTTGACTTATTCACTTTGGAAAATAGGCCAGTCACAACAAGAGAGTGAACTTAGCAAAACAGCTGTCAAAAGTATCAATTTTATTGTATGGAGTTATGCTGACGGAATTCATGTAAGTAATATGAAAAACAATATTAATTATGGATATATAACATACATAACATATGCTTCAGTAACGACACTCTCCTCAAGAGTTGTGGCGATCTCAGTGGCAGACAAAACAAAGAACTATTAAACTGCCAGGGTTCTCCCTCCCTCGGAAGACATGGGCCTCATAGTTATAGTCGCTGTGCTTATATAATGTACAAATGGAGCCTCAAGGACTCTCTAAATTGTGTGAGTATGGACACATACAAAATACAGATTACATTGTAAAAGAATGTCCCCTTCACCAGTTTCCCAGAAGCACATTTGTGCTGAATCAAGTGACTCCCACTGCCATTGACTGACTGAATAGTCTCAGCATCCCACTTTGACCTCCACTAGCATTGGGAAAAACTTCAAAGTTTTGTGAACGCTTCACAAACTATAAGTTCTTTCAAATGAACCCTTCACGGTGTTTTTTTTTTTTTTAATATGAATACCGCACAAAAGTCTCAACTGCTCCCAACCGTCTAGAGACAGTGAGACTATGGCATCCCCAAATAGGGTATCTTGTGAGGCTGAAGGTAGTGGGGAGGGGAAGGAGATTGGGAAGAGGAAGGTTGGAAAGTACCTATTACAGCTATTCAGATCTGGTCACCAAACACGGCTAAAGTTATTTCAAGCAACGTTTCGATTCTGAATGGTGGTCTTTCACCAGGGCGATACTTAGAGTATCTACCACTCTGGAAACGTGCCGCAAATATACTTTTTATTATTTTTATATGAATTAAATGTGTTATGACACATATTAATTATATACAAGTTATTGGCGCACGCCGGGTTTGAACCAGCGACCTTTAGATTCGTAGTCGAGCTTCCTACCACTCGACCATGGAAGCCGTCAAACTAACAGTTCAATCGCTCAATTTGCACCGTAGTAGGTAGTGTAGCGTGTAGTGTAGAAACTAGGAACTCGAGTGACTGCTACGTCGTTCGTTTGTGCAATCAGTTCGCAGTTCATACATTGGTTCACAAACCTCACAGTACAAAAAAGTGCGAAGATTTGTCAAAAGAGTAACTTTGAAGTATTACGATTGAATCATTCACACAGTGAGAAATGTGTGAAGTGTGAACTGCCAGAAAATGAGGTAGTAGGTACAGAGCAGTTACATCGCTAACCTCCACCATATGAAGATGAAAAAATAGATAACATAGTGTGCAAAGTTAATAAATATTTTCTATGTTTTCAGGCAGATGATCAAAAAGAGCTTAAAAAGGTTATCATTGAACCAAAATTAGAATATCAATCGGAATTTGGGAATGAATGTATAACTCCCTCTGAGGCTGCCTTACAATGGACTAACCTACAATTTACTCCAGACGCCAAACTATTAAGAAGTAAGAATTTATCAATTAAACCATCATAATTAGTAATAATTTTAAAAACATGCAGATTGGAAGACACATCAGAATCGTCCTGGAGGTCTAGCTCGAACATCTTAAATTTGTCAACATGCACAAGCCCGTTTGCTCCCTAAATAAGCTTTTTTACACATCGCTAAACATCGCACAGAAATCAAAATTATTGGCTGCTTTTTAATGAACGGAGACACATGTTAACATGTGGTCAACGGATGCCCGCTTCATTCATTCTCCAGTGGAATTGATGAGGTTCACAGGGTGACACTGAGGCCCTAGACTGGCTTGCAGACATGGGTGTTCCCTTAACGACGCCCCCACCATATAAAAGACGACAATTCAGCCTCACTATATATATATATATATGTATATATTTATTTTTATATGAATACCGCACAAGAGTCTCAACTGCTCCCAACCGTCTAGAGCTAGTGAATCTATGGCATCCCTAAATAGGGTATGTTGTGAGGCTGAAGGTAGTGGGGAGGGGAAGGAGATTGGAAAGAGGAAGGTTGGGAAGTACCTGGCTATTCAGATCTGGTTACCAAACACGGCTAAAGTCATTTCAAGCAACGTTTCGATTCTGAATGGTGGTCTTTCACCAGGGCGATACTTAGAGTATGTACCACTCTGGAACGTGCCGCAAATGTACTTTTATTATTTTTATATGAATTAAATGTGTTATGACACATATTAATTAGATAAAAGTTATTGGCGCACGCCGGGTTTGAACCCGCGACCTTTGGATTCGTAGTCGAGCGTCTTACCACTCGACCATAGAGGCCGTCAAAATGTATGTCTCACTATGTGTATTCCTCAGGTTTGTTATTATGTAATGAATTAATTAATTTTTATGTATTGAGTTGACCACCTAAACCTACAAAAACAACCTTTGTTTGTTTCAGTGCGGATAAATATTCATTCTTCAGAAGTGATCATGGTTGAGGAGTTCACGCCGCAGACGTTTGCAGGAGAATTGGCGAAACAGACCGTTTGGAGGCCCAAAGTAGCTTTGGGCTGTTTCTACAACGTCTTCTCGTGCCTGGCCAAGCTCACCGCTGGAGACTACATGCTAAGCCATAATCAGAAGCACGGAGCATTTGCTGTGCTGTACCGTGAGGTCCCCAACAAGTAATACAAGTTGCCAATAAATTTTAACCTGTTCGCAGTTGACCGCACCATATGGTTCACAAGTAATCCGTACTTAGCAAATTTTAAAATAAAAATGTGTTGTGATAAAAAAAAGTACTACATGTCTTCAGTTTTGACGATTCTTACATATTCGAAGCTGACATTTATGTTCAAGTCATCAGTTCATCTTATTTGTGGGTTTCTTCTGTTTCTCATCCCCCACCAAAGATGCCATTTCGATAAGAGTCCTAACTGCCTTAAGTAACTAACCATCACGCCGTTTCTCCACAGGGGTAGGCAAAGAGTATGAATTGGCATACAATTCTAGTGTCTTGGCACACACTCTTTGCTTTATTTACATTCATACATACCCTTCTGTTATTCTGACTCTTGTCATGGCCCGACTCAAGTATATGGATTCACTTGATCGTGCCATGTCTTCCTCGGGCGTCCTCGGCTCAAGGGAATATTGTGTGGAAGGGTATGGGCAAGAAGAATCTCTGACTACTCAGATTTTGTTACTAAATATAGCTATAGCCATTTCAAGCAGACAATGCTTGAATACCGCACAAAAGTACCAACAATCCGGAGCTAGTGTAACTACGGCATCCCAAATCGGGGTATGTTGTGAGGCTGAAGGGAGTGGGCAGGAGAAGGAGATGGGAGAGAGGAAGATTAGAAATTACCTGACTATTTAGATCTGATCACTAAACAAGGCTATTGCCATTTCAAGCAATGTTTCAATTCTGAATAGTGGTATTCCACCAGGGTGATACTTGTATCTACCACCTATGTAATTCGAAGTGGAAAAAATCCCAACCAGCCGTTTGATCTCCTGCCTCTTGTTCACATACAAATTATGTAATTTAATTTGTATATAATAATTTAAAAACTTGATTATGTTTCATAATAACCATTTCATCCGCACTTTCTATGTATACATTAAAAACTTTTTTCAGGTGCGATAACGGTTTGGATTTACAGAGAGAATTTAAAAATAGATCCATCCGACATTCAATTGAATCAAACTGCCCCCTGGGTGCCCATAGATCCCAACATAGTTTCTCCCAACTTCCTGGAGAATGGAGTCTTGCCTTGCATGTTCACCCCTGGGGCAGCTAAACTGTTCAAACCTGGACCACTAAGTGAGTACACTTCTTTAATACACATAGAAATAGGCATTACAAGTTAAAAAAAAAAGTGTAAAATAAATTAAAAAAAAGAATTATAATTTTATTTAGTATTTTTTTTAATAGTAAGATTACCTTATAAGTTTTCTGTGGTACATGTGCGTAGTGCGTATAGTCAATAGTACTTATTAAAAATATATATTGTACATTGTATTTTTCAGAGGAAACCCAGAAACAGAGGAAATTAGCAGCTGTAAACGCAGCAAAGAAAGCTAAAAACAAACGTAAAGCAGAAAAGAAAAGGGCACTGAATAAAAATAATTTTAAATATTGTACTGTTATATCTCGACAAAAAAAATGTTTTTAACTAATCATGTTAATCTAAGCTTAGGCGGCTACATCGAAAAATCTGTCTAACAGTGCAGCGATCTGGGCAGAATTGTACTTTAAATATTTGTCAGGATTTTTGGAAAAAGACGTGTTGGAATATGTTTCATAAAACAAGTTATACTTGGGCAAGAGGATCTCTTTGTTATCCCTTTTCAAGGATTCCCTCAGCTCTAGATCTGGGATGGAATAACTTCTCTGCACTTTGGCACATTCTTCCATTTCTTTGTTGAAAGTCTGAAAAAGAACAAGTAAAGTTTATTTAATAAATATCATTTGCACTTTGAAACAAACTTGCAATCTCCAGATCAGAATTCAACTCTATCAACCACGTATAAACTCAAAACCCCTTACTTTATAAACGAGGTGTAAATGTTACATGTGGTGTAAGGTCGGAATAGCGAAAAAATTGCCTTATAACTACGGCTTATACGTCTAATTTAATGGCCTACGTCTGGTGTAACTAAAAACGCTGAATGGGTGTGAACTAGGCATTACCCAGGCTCCATCATAACAGTATATCAGAAATAAACTGCATCAAAACATACATAATTAATGAAATCTTCATGAATCAATACGTCTATTGAATTTATTATGTATATACATAATATATCCAATTCCTTCAAAATATAACTGTTCCCTAATCAATGCATTGCTCAATAGTGGATTGATTGATTGGGTTGAGTAAAATAATATGTATGTGTTTCTATGCGAAAATTTATGAGTTAACCAGAAAATATAAAGCTACAAAACTTACCGAGAACTTCTCTTTGATAGCCGCTCGGTCTTTGTCCTTTAATTTGGAAGATAACTCTTCATCACCCAAAGTGATGGTTGATAATAGCTTGTTCCAACTATAAGCAACACACACACAACATTAAATAATTAACTATGCGGAAAAGATACAATTTAAAGAATGATTTTTATCACCATTATTATGTACCTATGTAAATAGCTGGTTTTATGTTCTTGGATCATTTCCCTGTAATTTTGTTCACAATTCGGCTCTGATAGAGTTAAAACTTCCAGTAATTGCGATCGTTGTAAACCCTGAAATGAAAGCACAATAAATTAATAGAAATCTACATACATACATATTATGCACTTGTATTGGTGAGTATTTAAAAAAAAATGTTAATACCGCGCAAATGGCAAACTATGGCATCCACAAATGGGGTATGTTGTGAGGCTGAAGAAGTGGGAAGGAGATGAAGAAGAGGAAGGTGGAGATGTACCTAGAGAGTAGCAGCGGTTCAATGCTAAGCATATCTAATAATATAGAGATACATAATAAAAATTGCTATTCTTACCATTAGTAAATAGTGGTTATTATTCAACCGGAACAGGGCGCGGAGAGCCGAGTCCCCATACTGTTCGCTCTTACTTCGCAGGGTCAAGTTCAATTGCACTAAAACTTTCCCTGCAAAATATGAAGATAAATAAATAACAGATTGGGATTTTCAGCATGTTAGTATTAAAAAACAAACAAAAAATTACTAATCAAATTACTTACGAACATAGATAGCGAGCAAAGCTCTCGCTTTTGCCTCTTTGTTTGAAGCAATCTGAGTATAACACGGTAATAAGGCTAACGAATTGACATAAACCATTTCTTGAGTTAAAACACCACCTAAAATCATATAAATCAAGAGCAGTATGTAACATTTTATTTAGAATATAAAGAACAAATAATATTGTCTTTTTTAACTGCTCGGAGCCAGTGGTATGGTATGGCATCCCCAATCGGTGTATGTTGTGGGCTGAACAAGGCTAAAGCCATTTTAAGCAACGTTTCGATTCTGAATGGCGGTATTTTACTGGGACAATACCACTTCGCCATGGCTTTATTGTGATTGCGTTATTTACAGAACACTCACCAATAGTATCTGCATAGTCCAATAGCTGATCGAGGAAAACAAGAACATTTGTGGTTAACTCATGAACAGTTCCGTCTACCGGTAGGACTCCACTGTCTGATTTCACTCCATCAATAAAATCTTCAAGAGCCTTGACTCCCTGTAAAAATAAATTTATTTATGATAACATTTAGCTTTCCAAATCATTTGCAAATGCATATTTAGTTCGTACCTAGATAATATTTAGAACAATAGACTAATTATTATTTCAAATAATTTGGCATGTTAGAAAATTAAAAAGAGGGATAATAATATTACATTACATAAGACAGGACTTAGAAATAATTTAGTTAATATATATTTCTTAACTTACTGTTGTGTGCAGTGTTGTTAATATAGATGTGAACTTGGATTTGACATTGATGTCGCAGTGTTCTACGGTGCGTTCGAACTCTGGCTTCAGCGCTAGTAATTGTTTCAAAATGGGGAACACAATCAAGACCGATCCAAAGTCGTGGCGGCTCATGCACTTCTTAGCCCTCGTTGCAATATTCTGGAGACACATTCAAAAAAATAGTAGCAATGTTCAATTTGGTCTTCAAATTATTACGAAGAACCCCAACTAGACTTTGGTTAGCCAGATACTTCCCAACCGTCCTCTTTCCCATCTTCTTCCCTTGCCTACTCTTTCAGCCGCACAACATACCCCAATTGGGGATGCCATACGTCACACTGAAATAGACTTGGAAGTTTTGCATCTTCACTATGTATATTTCATTTTATTCCCTCCCTAACCTTGGTGAGTAGGCTTAACTAAAAGATTGCTATAAGTATACAAATCACAGCCTACAAAATTTCACTTTAAGGACTTGTACATAAATGCACACAAAAAAAACTCTTAAGTAGCAAAAGGCAGCCCATTCACCGGGTAGAAAAGATTACCTCCTCATTTATGTACCTCAAACCACAGTTGACACAAGAAGAGGGACAAATATTCCCTAGCACTGTTCAAAATTTCTAAAGTACGTACATTATGTGTATGGATAAATAAACATTAACCAAGATTTTAAATATGTACTACAGTTTTACAGTACGAATTGTAATGTTATCTAGTGCTTAGAGCTCTAGATAACTATGCACCATGGCAGTTTAGCAGCGTTCAAGCAAGTGAGTGTTTCTTCAAAGGTATATTATGTACTATTAAAAGTAGAACAAAACACCTTTTTTGATTTCGAAACTCACCCATGACTGAAATAAAAAGAAAGCCTCCATAATGTGGCCTAAATTTGAATGACTCCAGGCTATCCTAATCTCAGGCTACAGCTATCTCATCTGTATAGCTTTACAACTGTTTTAAGGAACATTGATAAGTAAATAAATTACTGCATTAATTACCTCGCCATCTTGGACAACAAGATCTAAAGCATCTCTTACGATGCTCTCGAAAACAGTGTGCTGCTGGGCGAGGGGGACCAGACCAACGAGGAGCATCTGCTCTGCCTTCATAAGCCTGTGGAGACCCATCACCAGCTCTAGGTACTGCTCCATGTCTTGTTCAGCACCCCCAGTCCAATCGTCACCTTCTAAAATTAAGGACAAAGATTTCTTGTGACATGATTCAACTAGAATTGGCCATGAAAAAAAAAATAACATGTATAAAAATAAATAAGCACAATACATATCAACATTATTTTACAATTCATAGTAACACATGTGTTGCATAAAATTAAAATGAATAGCAATAGTAAAATAAGTATTTTCAGTGAAACCCACTTACAAAGTTCCCACATAAGAAGTTTTTCCGATCCTTTAGAAAACCTTATAAGAGAGTTTCACTGTAGTTGAATAGGTACCTAAATGTGAAGCACTCCTTCTTGGTCCCAGAGTTAGTCCTGTGGAATGCTCCAAGGTTTGCGATGCTTTCAAAAACATTTTATTTGCACGCTTCTCGAGTCTGAAAACAAACAAATAAAACATTAGAAAGCCTTGTGATTCATCATTTACTCGCCAATCTATTTTTAAGGCTACTTAGTTAATCAAACCATTTTGTTGACTTACGCCTTGTGGATTCTACTGGAAGTTTTCCTGGCGGTGCTTTCAGTGCGGTGAATTATCTTTGTTCTCTGTAAAATTTATCAAATCTCAATTTAATGAAAAATACAATGTTAGGCTATTATGTATACTTCCAGTGTTAGATAATAGTTTCTTACAGGCATTGGTGAATGAGTCTGGAATGATCTCTGCATGCTTCCCAGACTGTTGCATCTTTGGTGTTCCTTGAGGGCGGTGAGAGACTTGTATACCACAGCACTCCTGACTGTGCCAATGAGAGAAGTATAGAAATTCCTCCCAGCATTGTTGAGCCACTGGCACATGGACCTCAAATCTTCCAATGCGGCTATGGGCACTCCGAGACTCGGAGGAGCACTCTCTACACTGGAATCTTCAAAAGATAATGAAAAAAAATTAAGCTTTGGGATTAAGTTCCTACCCATAGATGATTTACAAATAATGCCACACAATGTTTCAAAATAATAACAATGTCAAATGGGGGAAATGCGCTGACAGTAGCGTTGTGACCGCTTCGCAGGAACTCCTTCAAAGAACGACTTCTTTTTGCGGCAGTCCCAACTTCATTCATTTTTCATTGAACAAATGCTTCAATTGGTTAAGTTGGTAATTCCCCTTGCCCGATGTATGGCATCTATTTCGAATTTCAATGTTAGCCTTTCATTCGTTCGAACGATTGAAGTATCGCATCATCTAAAATTCAATTGTTCTTTTACTTCTTCGATTGTAGTTCGTAGTATGAATGAATGAATGAAACAATGAAGTATATGTTTAGTTATCCATTCCCTCGCACGTACACGTGACAGTTGCTTTTGATTTCTTCGCTTGTTTTGACATATGACACTAGTTTTTACGAGTGTTTTTTGGTGATTTTGAATTGTGAACGAATTATTTTGTTGAACTTTTTTACCTATACCTTTCAATCTCTACCTTAAGTTATGGCTGGCCGTTCAACGAGAAAGAAAAGTGAAATATGGGCTTATTTTAAAGAAGTTGGGGTTTACCAGGCCAAATGCAACTTTTGTTCTAAAGTTATATCCATAAAGGGAGGCAATGCCTGTAATATGAATCGTCATTTGCGCAATATTCACCCTATTGCTAACCAAACTGTCAAACTGTGTACAGTAAGAAATATTCAAATTGTACCTCAAGCCCTGAAAAACGTTCACATCGCTCTTACAGAAACTGGAAATTTCGCAATTACTACATTTGCTTTACATTACTACATTTTGCTTTGCTGTACATCATTCCTTTTAAGGCATGATACCGCCAACAATTCAAACATATGGGCAGCTGTCATATAGAAACAATAGACAAGAAACTAGTAATAGACAATTCATCAACACACACATAGAAAAAAGTAGTTTTTCTACACGGTATAATTTTTGCTATATAATAAAGGAGGAGTGTGTTATGTGGTAGGGAGAGCTGTCCCGAATAAAACTATTAAGAAAAAAACGTGACTATTATTTGGTACATTTATCTAGCAACCCCCCCGACGAGGAATGCGATTGATCTGTTACTTCGATTGAACTGGTCACCGTGAAGGGTTCATTTTGAAGAACTAGCAATTCGTGAAGCATTCACAAATCTGTGAAGCTTTTCCCATCGCTAGCTGACAGGATATTGTTAATATGTATTTATGGATAATAATATATTATTTACCTTCTTCCAACGCAATGAGATCCAATAAAATAATCGGCAGTAGAGGTTTACTGTGTTTAACGAGCTGATCTTTCAATTCACTTTCTAATTTAGCAGCACCGGTGATATACAAAGTATTCTGTAAAAAAACAAGTAAACATCAAAATAACAGAAATGTAAATATAGCAGTTCAAAATGTTCACAAAATTAAAAATATGAGTATGTTATACTTACAACATTTTCCAATTCCACACTTTGGGGGTTATTTTTGTTGAAATAAATTTGGGCCTCAGATAGTTTATTCATCGCCTGCAAAATAAATGTAGTAAATGGTATTGGTTTTTAAAGTCCATACAAAAATAATACAGACTGAATCTTTGGAACCATTTATTTGATAGTAAACAATGTGATTTTAAGATGCTATATACTTGTAAACAATGTGATTTTGAGATGCTACATACTTATAAACAATGTGATTTTAAGATGCTATATACTTGTAAACAATGTGATTTTAAGATGCTATATACTTATAAACAATGTGATTTTAAGATGCTATATACTTGTAACGTATAGATTCCAAAAATAATAAATATGTAAATGCTTACCTGAAGAAAAATATTAAGATTTTCTCCTGAAGGGCCACCATTAACCACATCGGAAACCTCGTGCGCCACAAAATAATAGCTGATGACATGATCTAAAGATTGCAAAGTTCTCTCCAGATCTGTATCTCTCAAATTAAAGAAAGAAAACTCAAAAGCAGTTTAACACACATCAACCAAAATTTATTGTAGGGACAGTTTTTGCATACAAACTCTGCTTATATCTTTTATTGCATACCAATATGTTTTATAAATGAGGGTACTACTTGCAATTGGTAACCTCCACTTTAAAAAAAGAACTATGAATGGTACCTTGTACCTTTTTACATATGAACTCAAGAATCAGATGAAATTAATGTTGAAGTGTGGGTTATTATATTCCGACCATTTGACATGGGAGTCTACATCATTCGGCAGAAGAATGGAATCAATGAAACTTTCAATAGCCATAAAAACCTTGATATTTTCAGTAGAGAGGAGAAATTTTGAATGTTGTATAGTCTGCCAATGTCATTAATCAATAAAAGGAAAAATAGGGTCCAAGGTTCTTCATTTATTACAAAATAAAGGTTCATGGAGATTACTGACTTAACCCGCAAATAACAAAATTTGCTTATAGTTTTGCAAACGAATAGATACCCAATGATGTTACATATAGACACACTGTAGCGCTCTCAAAGTGGCAAGCAATAATCACGCTATTTGGTGTGATCGGTGTTTAAGCCGATTTAGTAATAAACGGTTACGCGTCGCTTGAGGTCGTTTCAAGCAAGTATGGAACGCGGTCCGAACTTCGGATCTGTTTCGTTCATACACATATATTCTATGAATGTCTATCTTTATCATACATGACCGATATTTGAATGATGAATTTACTGGTAACGTGTGTGTTTTGCTTGCTTTTTTTTTTGTGTTAATATTCTAAGGCTATAACGTGTGTATTGTGATGATCCAGAACTATCACAGTATGTAATGTCATTGTAGATACCTATATAAATTTGGTTGTTTTTTTTTTATACCAGCACGACTGGGTGGATGGTGGAATACCCAATCTTCCATATTACGTGGGTTTAAATTGATTATTATGAGTATAAATTTGTCAATAAAACAACATACCAAAAAAAGGATGGACATGAGCTGGAGTTAAAAGTCGAAGAAAGAAAATGGCAGTCATTTCAAAGGATACTTTGTTGTTTGCGTTGTAAATGCGCAGTGTCATTATAAACCGGGAGTATTGTCTGCTCCAGTTTGGCCAGTCTGTGTTCAAAAGAATCGAGGATTCCAACAATGGATCCGGTTAGTTGAGAACTTTTATCCACCCGTTCTTTGAGCAGATTTAGATTTGACATTTCCTGAAAAGAAAACAATATCCGGTCAACATCAACAGCAATGTCAAGTGCAGTAAATAAAACCATTTTCTTTCACATCATGTTTACCATGTCTGAACAATGCATTAAAATGAAACGTACAACAGCTGATCAGAGTTTCCATGTCAATAAGTAGGCAGTTTGCTGAATGACTTATTATTTAACGCGAATCAACTCAAATGAAATCACACTCCTTACGCTGGTGGCATAAGGTTGAAATTGCCACTGGGCGCCGACTGCCTGTTTCAATTTATGGAAAAAAAAATGCAAAAACCATGTTTTATTTTATTTTGTGAAACTCAGGCATAAATACTAAAATGATTTCCAGTCAGAGTCTTAATTAAACTTAATTCACAACAATATAAAATCCGAAAAAAGGTTTGTAGGTAGAAGATTTTAAACTTGAAATTTTTTTTTTGATGAATTTGATCAAAGCCGCTATAATATTTTTAGGCGATCAAATTTTCAAAATAAAACAATGGTTGGCTGATTTTTATAGCACCGTTTTCGTGAAAGAAAATCACCTTAAAACCTTAGATGAATTAAATAATGTAAATACGTTACTGAGACAATGCGCCTGGTTGCACTAAACTAAGTCAACGAGACATACTTTCGAAACACGTTTCATATAGCTATTTCTTCGGCACACACATATTCTTTGAATGGCTATCCTTTTCATACGCAGGTGAAACATTTAGTGGTGCAACATTAGTGGTGCTACATTTTTCGTAAGATTTGTATGAATATGACGTGTCTTGTATTTTATCTCTATGATTAAAACATGGTTTTGCTTTATTTTGAATTGGATCGCCTTCTTAAGGCTTTTTATAAATCAATGAATTTAAAAACCATAAACATATTAAAACTACATAGTATAACACTACATAGGGTGATTTTCCCACAAAAAAAGGCGCTATAAAAGTTATCCATTTATTATTATTATAGGGTACCATGGCCCACCTGCTTGGCTTTACTGTTGAATAACAGCTTAAATTCAACATTATAACGTAATTACTGTGAAAAGTTAGTCAAAATTAAGTAAGTTAATAAAATTGAACAATTCAGCACAAAAGCACAATGCTCTACATCGTGCGTAATTCCGAGATCTGTAGATACTTGGTAAACATAAAGTGTAAGACTATCAACCGGAGTACCTGGGTTGGGTTGCTGTAATGAGCTTTCTATTTATTTGGTCACTTTATTAGCACTTTCCAGAGTGAAAGACCACCATTCAGAATAGCAACATCGCTTGAAATAGCTTTAGTCGTGTTTGGTGACCAGATCTGAATAGCCAGGTACTTCCCAATCATTCTTTTCTCTATTTCCTTTCTCTCGCACTACCTTCGGCTTCCCGACATACTCAAATGGGGTACAAATGGTTCATAATGTTCATTACCAGGAAGTATCTTATTTATGTTACGCCCACAAAATCAACCCCCTTATATAATGTTTGTGGTAGAGATTCAACAGCTATTCTGTTTTTCCGGAATAGAATGGGCTACAATTAGGATATAAATAAGAATTCAATAAACTAGGTAAAATATTTGATACCTTCTCCAATTTGGACTCGATCTCGAACTTTTTCTCCATTGTGAAGAAGAATCGTTTTTATATTGATCAACAACTCAAAATAATTAAACGATTCGAACAGTTACAAATGACAACATTGTTGAAATAATAAAATAAAAACATTATTTTTATCGTTTAACTCCCTAGACTTTGACAGAACATGACGATTCTGTCATAACCTTGTATACTCTAACCACCATAAGTACGCAGGTTTTGAAAATTGGAACTACCAAGATGTCAACGTGCATTCTTCACGTTTTCATCTTTTAGTAAAAAATAAATATCGGTGTCGTTTTGTTCCGCCGTCAAAGTTACGTTGGCTGTGGTATAATATTTATTTCATATAATATTAAATTTATATGAAAATAACACACATAAAGACGGTGATAATATCTGAAATGGGCTGTCACTGCGGTTCCAGTTACCGGATAGCGGTATATTGTAATTGATTCTTTATCCAGTATATAATAATTTACTATTTTTGTAGCGCCGTGTTCCTAAAATAACATACCTCAAGTGTGATTACTTACTTTTAGAACTAGTTTCCTATGGCGGGAAAGTTTGATTGAAGTGCTGATATGTTTAGATTTAGCTGGCGAAATTTGAACCAGTTCACAAAATATTATTTTTACAAACTATTTGGAACTTGGAATATACTCGATATACAGAAGTTAAATAATTGTTCTTACTCAGTCATGATTTTGTACTTACATATCACCAGATATTAAAATTGCACGAATCCCACAGCAAAACCTTATACGGTCACGTGTGTGCGCTTTCAAACATGGCGTTGGCATTATCGCGAAAATGCATTACGCTCATCGAATAGCTGCACTGTGTGTGTTTCAAAGTTTTGCTGCAAGAACCGCCTTACAAAATAAAGCTAGAGGTATGTACATAAATATGTACACTTTTCACATTGAAAATATAAGTGTGTATATTATTTAAGTGTCACAGAATAGTTAGTGTTTTTAGATACTTAAAAAAAAATCTCTTTGTCGTTTACAAGAGAGAAACTATTTGTCTACGCGATTCTGTGTTACCGTATGAACTTTTTATTGATTGTGTGTTAGTTTTGTTAAAAAAAACTAGTTTCAGATGCAATAATTTTCAACTCTCATTGAATTATGAGTTTTTGTTTTTAGGAAGGCATTGACGCAGGGAGCTGTTAAAGTTTTCATTATGAGAAGGACTCCAAAGTCAAATTGGCACCCGAAAGTTTAAGTGTCGAGTAGACTTGTTCGAATTTTTCATTTTAGATTTTTTTAAAGATTCAAAACCGGTTCTAAAAATAGGTAATGTGTACAATAATGTCACATTAATTCTTCGAATAGAACTCACACCGCGGGGTCAGCCAAGCTTCAGTGTTAACCTAACTTTATGTTGTTTAAACTCGGTTTTTCGAATAATTCAAACAATATTATTTACTGTGTGCTTAGCACATTATTAACTGTTCAAACAAATTGTACAATAATACCGATTTCCGCTTTCTCAGAGGAAATTCTTCGCCTTCATGTAGTTTCATGACACGATTAATTATATAATTATTAATATTATTTTGAGTTAATAAAACTTAAAACTTTGTGTATGAAGTCTGAACATGTTCCCAGTGATCAATTTATTCTTCTTAAATATTGCATTCAATGTATTAATTATTGGCGGACTAATTAATTTCTTTGAGCCATATTTGCCTTCTATAATCGTTCATACTTTCCGCTATGGGAAGTTTGCCCACCACGGCCCGAGTGTTACTAAAGCAATACAGATTCCTAAGTCTTCCTTTAGACATTTCTACGCTCTCGCTATTATAATATTTTCCATTACGAGTACGACTGTTGTACAGATATATTATACAACGTTTCATGTTGCTCCATGGATCATTTCAGTCTTAGATGTTTTGTGTGGAGCTGAGAGAAATATTTCATGTAAGTAATAAATAAATCAAATAAATTAAAAACAGTTGTCAAAACAGAACAACATAGTGTGCGGCCTATGTGGTTATTCCAAGATACTCAATTATACACTTATTATTTATATAGGACAGGGCGGATGCCATTGAGTGGCTGAAAAATCCTTACATCCCTATGTATCCACCATCAACTCGCGAACCATATGAATTATGTTTACCTGGTGTTTATTTTTTTGACATGTTCACAAATTTTACACTCGATACAATCCTCAACTAAAAAAAATGTAACCACATGAGGGGCCAAAAGTTTTTACAATCTCTCAGCCATGGTAAGGCTCGTGGAGATTTGACATTCTTAGTTCAGAACCCTGCCTCTGCCACCCAATTTTACCACCATACGAGAAAAATAAGTGTTTAAAGTGAAATTTAACTGGCCAAATTTAATTAACCAAAGTTGCTTTTAATAAATATGATAAAAATGTAGTATTTATATTAATCTACCTGTACTGTTTTCAGGTACTCCAGGAGGAACACTAGTAGCCCTGTTTTTGCTCACCATGCAATGTTATAAAAGATTTTATGAAACATTTTTCATTCAAGTTTTTGCAAAAACAAGTAAAATAAACTTCTTTCAATACTTCATTGGACATTTACATTATATTGGGTGTATTATTGCTATTCTAGGACACTCTCCAGGCTTCAAAAATGCAGAAGGTAAGAATTATATTGCATATATCTTGGATTAAAATATAATAATAATATTTGAATAGTTCAATTTAGTTATATATTACCTCAATCACGCTTTACTTTAGCTTATATAATAAAGTAACTAACCTACTCATGGCATGAGAAAATATTCATAGTATGTAAATTTAAATTATCAAAAAAAAATATATATATACGTATATTATTGCCATTATATGGCGCCCACATCCCTATTAATTAATAAAAACTAGTTACCAGTGAGAAATCACAGGATGTAACTTGACTTACCAAGAAAAAAATATTAGTTGCTTCAGTCCACTCTTTTCAAATATAGAATAATGTCTGCTAAAATACATTATAGGTAGACAGGGATTTGAAGATTCTTTTTCAAAATTGACAATTTCAATTAACATAAATTCCAAATTTGGAAAGTTCACACTAGTACCTAAATACTTACAAAGGAGATTATTTATAGTTAATAATAATAATTGTACTTCATTTTAACAGAAAACATCCAAGAATTCATAATTTTCGACTCCACAACTATTATACTCGCAATTCCGACAATAGCATTGTTCACCGTTGCGTGGCTGAAGCAACTGCAAAGTAACATAATCCTTGCCAACTTGCGGAAAGATAAAAAATCCAATAAGGTCATCACCGAGAAGCATTTCGTCCCTAAAGGAGGTTGGTTTGAATATGTATCCAGCCCACACCAGCTCTGCGAAGTATTGATGTATCTTGCACTGACTCCACTGCTGGGAATTAATTCTGCTTGGTTTTGTGTCATATTATGGGTGCTGAGTAATCAGGTAAGAAAAACACTCCTTACAATTTTAATAATTATTTCCCCTTAATATTCCTCTTTATTATTTATTTGCATATTCTTTTGTCTTAACTAACCATTTACAAATTATTTGCCTTTTAACCTGTAGTGTGCTGGCGGTGCCTATAGGCACCAGGCATTCATCATTATCTTTTCAGGAGTTATTATCCTTTAAAACCTGTTGTTAGTCAGGTTATTCACAACCTGGGAATGTTTGTCTTTCTTTAAAAATATAAATACATATATTTTAAATCACGTGTTTCAGATTGAAACGTCTTTGCTGTCCCATTGGTGGTATAAGGAAAATTTCTCTAACTATCCCACGACGAGGAAAGCGATAGTGCCTTATATATTATGAGAGTTGAATATCAATGATAATGAGTTTAAACTTTCTTTTAACGTATTTTCACAAATTGGTGACGTAAGAACTTTAGTAGTAATTAAAGCCCCAATTAATTCTGTGTACAAAATAAGCTGAGAGTCTTGT
Source organism: Drusus annulatus (assembly GCA_022651775.1). NCBI lineage: Eukaryota > Metazoa > Arthropoda > Insecta > Trichoptera > Limnephilidae > Drusus > Drusus annulatus. Next base: position 2,656,382 of record JAGWCC010000184.1, read on the forward strand.
TCTAGCTCATGAAAGCCACTTTAGTACTTGTATCTGAATTTGATAGTTAATTTATTATTATTTTAAAAATAAAGTTGTTATAATATTTTTTTGCCTGCCACGTTGGGGTGTCCCTGCTAGGGTGGTCCCTGTGTTTTGGCGATGAACAGACTGTTTTCTATGTTCAAAGTTGTGCTATTTATTTAAAATATATTTATATTAAATTATTGTTTTACAGTTTTCATTGAGGTCTTTTATTTGCGATGTGCAGTTGAAAAGGGAAAATCTGCTTAAGATATTAGTGGGCCATCCGTGAGCATTCATTCCGTCAGACTTGTTCTGCTGTTCAATCTGCACGGAAACCCAATGGTATCTTCCTGTTGTTTCATGTTTGTTGTTTCTTGAAACAAATGAAATGACAACAAGAAAGATCCCGCTAGAAAGTGGACAGGAACTAGCTTGTGGATGCCCCGCTATTCTTTGCTTCACTCGGCAGTTTGTGGTAGGCTGGTAAGTTATACATATTTTTGGTGAAAATTTAAGTTAAAGGAACCATAATTTGTAATTGAAAATAATAATATTTATAAAACATTTATTAGTACGGTAATTTTCATACAACACATCCATTCGCACCCATTTTACTAATTAAGTAGTGACTCTTTCTAAGTAACTTATCCACATCTCGCTTTATTTGAACAGGAAGCTGAAAAAAAAGAAAAAAAAATTAAAATTAAAAAATCGACAATACCAAAATACAGACAAATCAAAATATGCCCATTAGATGGTGCCAACCTTCAGGCTTATTTAATCAACCTACCGAATAAGATTTTCATACGTGTTTTGCTAAAGGTTCGAAAGACGCAAATTATTGCTAGACACATTGTATGAAGATTTTATTCTGGTGTATTCATAGCACGAATCTAATCAAATTATTGCACAAACAGCATTTTTGTATGGAATGGTCGATATTCCTGTTTAATCGATATCATTTGTCCAAAGTGTTTCGGTTCCATTTTTGGGCACAATAGATTTTGGGCACTGAATCTAATCAATTATTCCACTGTTAATATTTAACTCTCTGGCCGGGTTCCAAAAAGATGACCTTTAAATTAAAATAAATTTATCACAAGTATGGGAACTATGTGTTGTACCCTGCCCACCCCTCCAGAGAAAGAGCATTATGGTTGGTTAGTCAAGGTAGTTTTTCTAATCTTCCCAATGGTTTTGGAATTAACAATAATCAAAATGCAAATAAGCATTTTCATTTGATAAAGGTATTGACAAACAAGTCTCAGTAGATAGTAAATAGTAGAGGTAATCTATAAAAGGAAGACTTGATTAGAAATCGTATACAGTAGTGGTATAAGTAGATAATCACAGTGAGTACGAACATACTTCGTTTCGACCGCTTAGAACAAGGTTTTATCTAACACAGCAATGTTATGTGATGATGAGGTCTAACGTAGCTCTCTCTAGAGCCCATAGCATTGACGTGTTAGATAGAACTATGTTATTTTAGGGGGGCGCTTTTCAGAACGAGTTACGAGTGAGGGGTCACCTGTAGGGGTATCCTTGTGCCTTGGCCCTGAACACGGAGAGGAGAAGGGAGAAGAAGATGCACATGAAGGCGAGCCCCACAACGGCCAACAGGCGCTTCTTGCGACTGTCTCCGCTGGGCACCGGCCTCTGCTCTCGGTTGGCCTCCAGCTTAAAGCCACCTCCGGCCTCGGCTAGAAGGATCATACCAACTACCACGGCCGCATCTGATATTATATGTAAGGAATTTTTTTCATTATAATACTATTGCAGTCGCTGAGGAGAAAAACTGATAGAAGAGTGTGGTAAACAAGCCCATCTATTCGAAATAAGGTCAATTACTAGCTTCGAATGAATTTGATCAAAAACATCTAATTTGAAAAAAAAAATTATAGTGATTACCGCACCAGAGTCCCAACTGCTCCCAACCGTCTAGAGCCAGTGAGACCACGGCATTCCCAATTGGGGTATGTTGTGAGGCTGAAGGTAGTCGGGAGGGGAAGGAGATGGGGAAGAGGAAGGTTGGGAAGTACCTGGATATTCAGATCTGGTCACCAAACACGGCTAAAAGCCATTTCAAGCAACGTTTCGATTCTGAATGGTGGTCTTTCACCAGGGCGATACTGATAGAACGTGTCGCAAATATACTTTTTTTAAATTATTTTTATGTGAATTAAATGTGTTATGACACATATTAATTAAATAAAAGTTATTGGCGCACGCCGGATTTGAACCCGCGACCTTTGGATTCGTAGTTGAGCGTCTTACCACTCGACTATGGAGGCCGTCATTCTTTCCTGAGCAGATAATCAATTTCATTGGCCTGTCTGGGAGTCTAGAAGTCAAAAGGTCGTATGTAAATTGGCAACATCCGCTTTCTTTCAAATTGGCATAGTGTTCAGTGGTGAAAATGATATTTGTTTATTTGAAAGGATACTGAGCCCCATGATAATGTAAGTCTCCAGAACAAACTGTCCCTGCGACGAGCCGTGGATGTAGGAGATGGCCCCGTTCTGGCCAGTGTGGACAAACGGGGGCGCCCTGATCTGGTTCCACATCTGTCCCGAGATCATGGTGAAGCAGAAGGACAGAGCTCCGACCGCCCAGATCTGCTTGTTGTACAGGAAGTCCAGGTTGTTCCTCCTCAAGTACAGGAAACCTCCGCATAGCAGGACCAGCATGACTATGGCCACTGTTCCCGAGTAGTTGGGCGGCCTGAATACTCTTATCTACAAGAAAATTATGCAACATTACAAACTTACTGTTTTTTTTACGAGTCCGAACTGCCTAGAGCCAGTGGGACTATGAGGTTGAAGGTAGTGGGGAGGAGAAGGAGATAAGGAAGAGTATGGTGAGGAAGTACCTGATTATTTAGATTTCGTCACCAAATTTGGCTAAAGCCATTAAAAGCAACATTTTCATTCTGGATGGTGATATTTCACCAGGGCGATCTCTCGATACTGAGAGAATCTATCACTCTGCCTTGGCTTTATTGTGAAGAGGACTATTGGAAAGTCTATGGAGACTTCTAAACGTTCCCTCATATGGATGAATATGATCAAATACAAGTTCAAATGTTGGTGTCAATTAATCGGCATTAAACCCTTCTCTTGTAAGTATGCTGCAGTTTCTTACAGAACTCAGTAATTTGATGAAGCATTTCTTTCGAAAAGGCTTCAATGCACAATAGCGTATGTAAGGTAAATAATTGACATGATTTAATCACTAAATGGCGCTATATTGAGTTTTATAAATCTAAACCATTGAACCCAACCTAAGGTTATCAAAATAATTTCAGATAATAAGTACCATTTTATAATGTTTACTTTAGAAACACACAAGATTTGTCTAGAGGAGTGTGGTTAGTTCCCATGCTGCCCATTTTCTATTTCCGGAACGGTCCTTCACATTTGTTTCCAAACACTGTTCAAACCAACTCGTTCAGTTATCTAAATACATGTGTTTTTCTAGTCTCAAGATCTTTTTATCATTATACCTCCTTTACGTTAGCAATATGCAATTATTGTAGGACAAACAAAACATTTAATATTCATGATTTTTTTTTTAATTGCTTTTTTATTACGCTTGCGACATTATTCTACAGTCGGTTCCCTAGGACAACGCTACTCATAAAATTAGAGATAATAATAATGTCTTTTCAAATTCTCCTACGGAATGTCTAAAGTTACGAAAATGTATGATTTCACACAAAATTTCACTATGATATGTTGTATATTTAATTATAAATGACTAGAAGTTACAATAGTATTTTTTTAAACATGATTTTTATTAAACAATTGAAAAATATGGTACGAAAAATACATCTATGAAAAACAGTTGGAAGTAAATTATTTCTGAAAGGAATAAATTATTAATTGGTATCCTTACTTGAATATCAGTTCGCTCCTGGATCCATTTAGCAATGGCTTCGGCAGAAATACCCACTCTCTGAAAATCCATTGTGTCTCCGGGCTTGGATTTTCCCTTGGCAGGGAAGTGCATTATGACCGGGGCGGTGTTCAAACGTAACTAAAAACAAAAGAATGATATCAAAAATGGACAGACATACTGAGCAAGGCCTGATACCTTTTTATGGCAGGAGAAAAAATGAAATGGCCACATTCGGCTTTCAACATCTGATTGATGGGAGAAACTTTGAAAAGAATAATTTATATATGAAGATCATTTTATCTCAGGTACAGTATTTGAATAGCAAAAATAATACTCACCAGTTGGAAAACATCAGATCCTTCGTCGAAATCAACCATCACGAAGAATAATTCGTTGGAATAGGCTTGAGAATACCTAAAAGAGCTAGCAACGATGCTAAATTCATCATGAACATTGCGACAAATAGCGCACTGCCTGCTCGGAGCCATGGCAGTGAAGATGACTATCACAGAATAATTTCTAGGAGTAGACTTTACATATTCACGGAATTTATTTCCGTTAAATCTGAGGATTGGTTTCTTATTAGCCATGTCGGTAAGTTGTTGAACTTTTGTCTCCATTGATGTAGACTGAAAAAAAATTTATTACATTATGATGTGTTGGATATGTTTTATGATAAGCATTTGAAAGGAAAAATCTTACCGCTTTTGCCTTTGTTTGCCCGTAAGCTTCATCGTATAAAACAGTGGCAAATATAATTAACAAAAAACATAGTTTCGACTTCATGGTGAAACCGAAAAAATCTAATTTCTATATTAAATCAGCAAAACAAGATTTTTATTCAATAATTCCACGAATACATCAATTTGACACGACCGGCTAACATAGATAATAATCAAAGTCATAAACCTTTTATAGAAGAATAATAATGTGCTCCAAATCGAACGATTTTGTCTATGACTTCTGTTCAGTGATTGGCTTGAAAAATATACATTAACCAGCTATATAGTTATAGTACCTATTTTTGCCGTTACGTAAATTCAATTTTATCCGTTAAAAAATCATTTGGGAAATCCGTTAGGAACAATCCTGGAATTGCGCGAAAATAGTCAAAGATCTAGGTAGTTTTTATTGTTAGGTCACTTATTTTTTTTTTGTAGGGTTTAGCTCTAGTTGAAAATGTTTTCTAAGGCGCGAAGGTTTAACAACAAAGGAGGTACATAATATAGTAATATAAATCGGTTGACTTATAGTTTTATTTTTTAAGTTTTCGTCAAATCAGATTTGTTTCTACTGTTTTCAGTTGGATGCGGAGCTGATGCTGCATACAATCCGAAAGATTTGGATAAGCCCATTGGAGGGGTTATCACCAAAGGAGACCGCTTCGAATCTAAGTCTGACACAGAATCTTTACATAGCGAAAAGTCGTCTCCATTGTTCCGAACGGTAACTTTATTATTTACTAAAGAACACTAACTAACCATCTCCCGCGTCATCGGAGGAGTAGGCAGTGAGGATGGATCGCCAAACAACTCTCGCTTGGCGCATGCTCCTTGTTACATCCACATTCATACATCAGAAGGTTTTACACAAACCCTTTGGACGGCGCAGCTCGAGTGGTGTTCCAAACCGTGATCAGAAAAGCCCCACACTGGACTGTAAATCCTTATGTTAGCGTACTTCACTTTTCTGCACATGGTTCAGAATGCTGCCCGAGATGCGTGGTTCGAAGCATATGTGTAGAGTCCGCTATTGTCTCATACATAATCTTTTGTTATTCTTACTCTTCACATGAAACTAGTTAAAGCAAGAGAACATCAAGACTAGAATTAATATAATTTGGACATTTGACAGAAACAGCATTGGCCAAATTTACTTAAGTTATAGAGAATATATTGAATTGGCTTGGAATACATTTTTCACGTATGACCTTTCCTAAATATTGAAATTGATTTGTGCATTTATTTCATGTATTATTATGTGTTGTGGAGTTGCGCAAATGATTAGGGTTACTTTGACAGATCATACAATGGTGGATTTACGGCTGATGTAATAGATTTTCATAATAAATGTTTATTATTGGTTAAGCCATCTCAAGCAAATCGCACTTGAGGTAGAATATCACCAAATTGTCGAGTACTCAATAACGTTATGTTATTATCAAATTATGGAAAATAAAAATTGTTTTCACAGCTTTTTTGCATTCTCTTTTCTTGAATTTGGAAGAAAACATCACTTCACTTTTAATTTTAAACTTATGTTCAAACATTGTTTAATTTAAGATAATGCATAAATGTGCATCAAAATTACAGTATCTTTCAATGTCATTTCTCCATCTCATACACCGCAGTTTTTTTTTTCACTTTCCAGTAATTCTTCTATATTCTTATATATATTTTTAAAATTAAATATTTTTGTTTTATCTTTCAGCCAAAAGCCGTTAAACCTTTAGGTTTAACTTCCAGCTCTAAAAGACAACCTGGAAAGAAATTGAACAGTGCTTTAAAAGCATATTCAACAGACAATTTAGCAAGAGATCTATTGGAATCTAAGAATGTTGAAATAAGGTTTGTTTTTTATTATTATTTCTAAATAATAATAAACTTATAATATATTTTATCCCGTCCGAGTGGTACCAATTATTCATAACGCAGCAGCATTGCTAAGGGTGCTTAGCAGATAATTTTTCTACCAAAATAAATCATAAAACAACCATGAAACCCCAGTTAATAAAAAAAAAAACATTGTGGTGTTGGGTGATTAGAATCTAGCATTGTCCTCTTTTCCAGTCAGGCGTAGGCATTATGTAACCCATTTCAAATTTATAACTTAATTTTTAGTTTTTACAACCCAATTTATGACTTTTTTAAAAATACATTTGTATTTTTTCAATATCAACAAAACATAGAAAAAATATATTCAATAAACACAATAACAAAAAAGTTGTCATATTTAGTTTATCAATATATTCATGACAATTTTCGGTGGGC